>CM056587.1:20363166-22848166 GCA_029721435.1 Gymnothorax reevesii | reverse complement strand
TCTTCACAAAGGGAACCATTTCCAGGGTCGATGACAGGAATTCTCCCGGAGTATTTCTGGACTGCTAAGCAGCTGTGTCCAGGCATGTGCTGGTGTCTCCCCCCAAGCCCAGTCCTTACCCCTGGCGCGCTGTGGCTCTCAGGGGGTAGATTTTGTGCTCGTTATCTCTCAGGAGGGGGAGCGGCCATGACTGTGACATTGTGTCCTCTGGCTTTTAGTCCAGGACAGCATGCCACAGGACAGGAGGCATTGTGGCACCGGGAGAACATGCCAGAATAAAACATAAAGGCAGGAAATACAGAGAGGAATGCCCCTCCCTCTAAAGTTCTGCTAACACCTTCATGGATTTTTAAAAGTTTCACAGTTTTTACAAACTCCCTCACACACAGTCAAATCCTCAATAAAGGGGGTGCAATAGAGAGCTTTATAACTTTTTCCGTCAGCAAAATGAATGATTAATGTTCCTGGAAAATTACATACTGAACTTTTGAGACAAAGGTAAATATCTTGGCCTCAAAATTTGGAACCCCATTATTTGCAGAGCCGGCAATGAGACTATCATTTATTTCTATTGTAATCAGACATCATGAGACATCGGACATCAATATGCAGTATGAATGCTGGCCAGTGTGACACAGCCAGATTCTGCGTGGGAGTCTGGGGCCGGGGCAGCGTCACTGCCCAGGGCTAAACATGGTGCACACTGTGCTGAGTCCGACTGCTCCCAACAAGGTTTCACTGGAAAAACGCCCCAATTCTCAAATAGCCTCGACTCCCCCTGTAGTTTTTGCATATTCCCAGCAGGACTGCATCTTAGAGTAGTAATATCAGTGAAGAAGGTCAATCAAAAACTTGGGAAAACTGCTTCAGCGCACGTGGTGTTGGGGTTGCCAGGCTTGTACACAAGATGCTTCACAAGTTATCCTGCCTCTGACTGCTGTGCTAACTGAGCTCAATCATGAGCCCTGATACAGGACAGACTGAGCTGACCTGATGTCAGTTGGTGGACCTGGGATAAGGACACTATCTGGGCTGGTCCAGTGTCCCGAAACCCGGATTTTATTGATAACATACATACGATGTTTAAGATAGAAAAGATTTAGTAAATCACATTTCAGCAATACTGAGGCAGTATTTCCATACTTTGCTCTGCCAGATAGTGTTGAATGCTGTAGCACTGAGCTTCAGATGACCTTTTGGGATTGTAGCGCATAAATGCATGGAGACCATACGGGGTGCATTTTAAAGGGAACAGTGTTTGAGTGCTCACTAGCTGCCTCTCAAAGCCTGGCTGCAGCTTAGCAAGGACGCGTCTTTGACAGACTGCATCACAAAGGCTACGAGGCGCCTACGAAGGCATCTCTTTCGAGAAAGTCGACCAAGACTGGATGTTTGCGTGATCTGAAATGTTGATATTTGCATATCATCAATGCTCTGTACGATGGGCAATTTCATACAAACGGTTTTATCAACCTCAATCTTCAAGATATCAAATATCTGTCCATGCAGAAAATGTTACACTTGGCAAGCTCACAAACATTTTCTTTTCAAAGGCTTGCATGTCTGTAGTAGAGTAATCTCGCTTACATGTCTCTGGTATCAAAAATACAGAATTACACATCCGGGGTTCTATATTGTGATTATATTTTATTTATATTTGATAAAAAATTTCATTGGATCTGCATCAATTGTGCTCTCTGGACACCTGGCTCCAGATTTTACACAGGATTATGGGATACATAAGCTGTGAAGGATACACACCTTACATGTCCTTTGGAATCCATCCTATGAAAGCAGCAGTTTTTGGCTTTGAAAAGCGCCCACACAATGTAATGGCCTGCGATGACGTAGCAGCTGAGAAATGCAGCCCAGGCTTTGAGAAGCAGTCAGTGTGTAAAGGTCACTATATGTATTTACAGCGTGTTAGCAGACATTTTGTACAGTATGTGTACTGTGTATATTTTGTTTGGAGACATTAAATGTGAATACTGTGGGAACAGCCTTGTGGTGTGAATATGGAATATGGAATTTTGTGTGCGTGTATATCTGTGTCTGCATGTGTATGTGTGCGTCCATGTCTATGTGTGTGCGTGTGTGTATGTCTGCATGCATGTATGCGTGCATGCGCTTGCATGCATTTATTCCCGTGTTTGTGTGTATATGCATGCATGTGTGTGTACATGCACGCGTGTGTCTGTGTGTACATGTAATTGCAAGTACATATGCAGTGTATGTGTGTATGCTTGTGTGTGTGTGTGTGTGTGTGTGTGCGTGCATGTATGCGTGTATGTGTTTGTGTGTGCGTGCGCCTTTGTGCGTGTATTCATGTGTTTGTGTGTATGCATGCACGTGTGAGTGCGTTTGTGGGTGTGCACGTGTGTGTATGTGCGCATATGTGTGTGTTTATGTGTGCGGGTCTGCGTCCATGCATATGTGTGTCTGCGTGTGTGTGTGTGTGTGTGTGTGTGTGTGTGTGTGTGTGTGTGCGCGTGTGTGCGTTAAGCAGATAGTCTCCCTCCCCGAGCGCAGCCCTAATGTGATGTTGTGACAGAGCGTTCAGCAGCGTAATGGCCCTGCTGCTGCCGCTGAAACAGTTAAACTCGTTTGGCTGCGGAGGATGGGGACACTGCCTGCACAATAAATCACTCCCCTGACCCCGTCACCTCCACTCATACTGCTGCTTGGGCCGGGGTGCTCGTCCATGCATAAACCAGAGAGGGCCAGAGCTCAGCCTGCTGCCCTATCACAGCGCTGCGCTGAATTAGCCATTCACACGAATACATGCACTGACTCACTGTGACATCAGACTACAGCACTGCCATTACTGAGAGGTAATGAGGACGCTACTTAAGTACATGGTGGGACAGATAAATTAACACTTTACTGAGGCTACTTTAAGTGTTTCCTGTCTGCTATTATATGGTCCTCCTGGTGTTATTCTTGCATTACAATCATGACTATGATGATGGTAAGGATGCTATTACAGTCTCTGGAAAAGCTGGGACTATGGCTGTTTTTGTTTGTTTTGTTTTTTATCATTGTTATAATTTTACTTCCTCTTCTTGCCACTGCTGGACAGAAATGGCGCACAAGTCTATCAGGATGCTGACAGACAGTGCACATCCATGAAGGACTGTAGTGCAGAGCCATTACAATCGCCGACCAACCAAACTGGACCCTGCACTTAAAAAAAAAATGAATGTTAAAAAAAATGTGTGAAACTGAAATCATTTTTCTTAAGGACCCATAAATGTCACCACTTTGGGTGTTCTGTCATAATGGCATGAAACACAGCTTTGAATGAGATGTACTTCTGTGTCAACAAAGAGCTAACAAAGATGCGCTAACTCCATTAAGGATGTGTCCCTGTCTAGCACTTGAGCCGCTCGCTGTAATTGTCTGGTAATTGCAGTCCAGTCCCAATGCGCTTAGCTGCGCAGGAGATGGGCTTGTACGCTTTACTTTGGGGTTTGTCATGCACTGTCTGCTCCAAGTCAGCCAAACTCAGTTAATACTGAGCTTGTGCCTTCAACAGAACCATTGCTGCGATATGATCACACAATCATTTGCCTTGTTAGCGGCTCCTGCATAAAAGCTATGTAAATACTATGTATGTTTATGTGTGCATGTGTGGCACAGTGTCCTTACATATTTTTGTGTTTTGAAGCCCAGTCTCATCCCGACTCATCATGTAGTGGCACTACATGGCCAAGTGTCGATATACAACAAAAGGCTTTTGGCGTCGCTATTTTACAGCTGCACTAAAACAAACCCCACCCCCTAACCCCTGACCCCTAACTTGAACCCTAGCCCTAAACGTTGAATAAGGTCACCAAAAGCCTCCTTTTTTGTTGTATAATGACGCTTGGTCAGGTAGCTACACTATGTGACAGGTCTGGATGAGAATGTATTATATTTTGAGTGAATGGGTGTGCATTTGGGTGAATACTGGCAGGAGTTGAGTGTCTCTGTGTGCATGCATATGCAATCGCTTGTGTGATAGTCCCCGGTTTCACTGGGGTGTGTGGGCCTATGTGTATGCATGTTCCTCTGTGCGTGCAGTGAGTGTGTTTGAGAGCATGTTTCTCATACAGAGAGGAGAGAGGTGCAGAACTGAAAACACGGTGCAGACCGTCACCTGAATGGTCTAAGCTGCATACGGTCAGGCTGTAGGGCCCAAGGCTCACTTGCCGGTGACTCCTGACGACTGCACAGCCAAACCAGGAGTGGCAGGTGGTGAAACTGAACCTTTCTAATGAGTCACAGCCTCCATAAGCCTAGAGGAGTCAATGCCGCCGCAGTACAGGGTTCAGGTCTGGTTCAGATCTCTGCAATACGTGTTGAGCTCTTCTTAAGATGATAGTCCACAGCCCTGTGAAGTTAAGCAGGCCCCCACAGTTACCGCTTTTGAAGTACGCTATTGATTTGCAATAAAAGGGACAGGATAATTGCCGTATAATTCAGAAGTGCCGTCCTTATTGACGCTCCGTTTGGGGGCTGTAAAACAGTGGGGGGGCGGAGGGGCCCTGAGTGGGTTTAGGGAACTTGCACGAGGGCAATACCGCATAAAACAGGAACACGCTGCATCTGCAGGTGTGTGACTGAGCCAGACATGCTGGCTCTGATGTTACGTTAGCAGTCAACTCCCGTCCGGCTCCTGTCCATCTGAGAACAATTCATCACCCTTTAGGTCTAGATTGTGAATCCAGAGAACACCTGTCTTGGGTCAGTCTGACTGTACTCATATTTGTACATACATTGATATATACCATACCAGTCAAAAATCTGGACTCACCCACATTTTTCAAATAAGAAAAGATTAGAAAATGAAACAAAACCGCAGTAATTACAAAATAAAGATCTAATTTTTTAAAAATTAATCAATATAATCACCATTGGCAGTGATTATTGCAGAGTGTTCTCAAATATTTTTTTTCACTGAAGGTAATCATATGGTTCTGAGAGTCACATGAGCTCTACAGTTCCCACAGATGTGCCGCTCTTCTCTTTTGTTATTTTGCTTTATCTTTTGTCATTTTAGGTCATTAACCAGTTAAATTTCACCAAAGACTGAGAAATAAAACACGTTTAGTGTGTTCAAATGACTGGTACTGCACCTGCATACACACATACTCACATTTATGCAGACACACATACCAGTGGTGGCTGGTGAACTGGCGAAAGGGGAGGGTCAAAACAATCCCTTAAAATAAACGATTGGTTGCAACCTGTTTTCAATCACGTATGTAAGAGATTCTCGTATGTAAGAGATTGAAGTCCTTTTGCACTGGAGGGGTTGGAAGCAATGGAATTGCATAAAGACGTGTCAAATGATCTAATTTCATTTAAACGATCATGAAACACATGCATTGCTTCCAATCCCTGAATAAAGAAAAGAGTGAGAAGTCCGGAGTCGTAATCGGTGTGCATTATAAATGAATACTGGCCACACTTGATAATGTTGAGCGTTATCGGAGTTTCTATAATGGTAATTTAAATGAATGATTGAAAACAGGTTGTGACCAATCATTAATTTTACGAAATTGTTTTGAGCCTCCCCTATCGGCGGCTCACAAGCCGCCACTGACACATACATACATACATACATACATGATTACATACTTTGGTGTCCCTTTTGCTGAATGCTGCTGAATGGCTTATTCAAGGCTTAGATTCACCTTTGACCATTTCCAAGGACCGCCATGACCAGACATAGCAGCACACAAACAATCTTTTCAAAGTTGCCACAAGCAAAAAGGATATTTAAAAAGAACTGAACTCAAATATGATACAAGTCCTGCCTTGAGTAAATCATTTGTTTTCAGAACGAACGGCTCTGGATGGTTCTAATAAACCACAATAAAAACAAGCAATTTCCACTGGAGAAAAAAATTGGCCAACTTTTTCAAGTTTATGGAGCGCTTCTGCTCGCGCATCAGTTTTATGACACTGTTCCTTTCAAACGCCCGCGCTGATATTCATTCACTGGTGCTTTACCACACGTTACACACTCACAGACACCTGTACATATGCCTGTACAGTCATGTGTTCAGTGTACTGTGTGCCATGAAAGGTCTGGAGACTCTCCATCCCCCCCCCCATCCCCCCCAGCACTGAAATGCAGTCCTCCCTCACGTCCCTGTCCTCTCTCTCCGGATCAATACTCACGCTATCAGGAGAAATTGGACCAGTAACCTGGAAATGAGACCCGCTTTAGACTGCACCTCGGATCCTCACCCCGAATCTCTGGGCAATTTCCTAAATGAGGGGCCAGTCACAGAGTCAGAGTCAGGCCGGCCTGGCTGAAGACACATAGCTGCCGACGGGGGCCGTATTGAGAGGGGGGTCCTGAGGTCACTCTCCCGGGAAAATATCGTACACTCTCTCCGGAAAGGGCAGTACTTCATCCCAGCGGCACACAAACAAACACAAGGACTTCCAGGCAGCTTAGGGTCGGGCAGTCGTGTCCTTGAGTCGTTGCCATGGCGCTGCCCTCGGCACGGCGGACGGAGCCATTTAGTGCAAAAGGGACTGGCGATATCTCTGCCGGCGGTGATGTAATCTCCCGGAGATAACGCGGCATCCTGAAGCCATGGCCCCTGGGATGATGCGTGATCAGTCATCCCCAGAGAGCGTTATCCAGTGGATATCTGATCCAGTCCCGTTCTGACCTAATGCTGGTCTATGGAAAGTCATGCTTTGCTTTTCTCTGCTTCCCATATGGGGAATAAGTTTGCCAGCAGTGTTTTAGGACTCGTCTGAAATGAAAGGGTAAAAGATGCAAGTGTCAGGTGGGATTGAGACTTCCTGGACTTGGGTGTCATATGATGACCATATATATCACACATGTTGCAAAAACTGATTCCACTGCACATCAGCACAGCTACCATGGGCTCTGCTCCTCTCCATTGTGTCAGAGGGAGAGACTGCGTGTGTGTGTGTGTGTCTGTGTGTGAGACAGAGAGAGCGAAAAGGAAGGTGAGAGAGTATGCGTGTGTGTGAGAGAGAGATAGAGAGCGAAAGAGAGGGGAGTGCGTTTGTGTGTGTGTGTGAGAGAGAGAGAGAGCGAAAGGAAAGGGGAGAGACTGTGAGCGTGTGAGAGAGAAAGCGAGCACCAGCCGTTCACCGCGCCTCATTAAGTCGGTGTTGCAGCTCGACCCGGTCGTCTCCTTCGCACAGCGAGAGCCGTATTGATTTCCTGACAGCCCCTGCTCTCCACGCAGCACTTAGAGCTCTCCGCGCCGCCACACGCTAATTTCCCCGGTTATACCGGCAGTCAGGGAGACGCTGCTGTGTGTGGGCGAGGGGGGGGGGGGCAGCTGTCCAGAGGACCACCCACAGCCCCTACCCCCAACCTCCAACCAGCCCTGCTCCCCCTCCATCCCACAGCCCTCCTTCTGTCCACCAGCTCATGCTCTGTGGACTCCAAGAATATTTGAATATGCTGCTAATTGTTGGCAGTCCTAAACGAAGGATTCATCTGAAGATTGCTAAGCACAAGCCATTGCTTAGACTGGGCACTGATGGTACTGGGTAGAGGAGGCATGATTGAAGTTTTTGAATGATGCAATTATACACAAAGTCCAATGCTGATTTCTTCAAATCATGAAGTGAGGGAATTGTCTTTAATTCTGGACATATTTATCCAAGCCTGATGTTATTGCGTGATTGTTTCATATCACAATATGGCATGAAATGTTGCTTGTGTTTCAAAAACCCATTTAAGAGCAGTCACGTATTTGGCTATAAATTTAGGCCCTGTCCAAACATACGCAGATATTTTTTGAACAGATATTTTCCTCTCTGTTTGAAAAAAAAAAGAAATTCTGTACACGCAACCCTTTTTTAGAAAGTATTCCTGTCCTCACGAGAATGGAGAAACCGTTACAAAAGCTAAAATCAAGTATTCCCGGCCAGCAGGAGGTGATAACCTTCACCTTGAAATAGTCTAATACCAGAGAAGAACGTCACACAATGCTTGCGCGAAATGAACAGTGACATCACTGTTTTCCAAAAGCTCTGTTTTACATCTCCACACAAATACACACAAGCCGATACTTAAAAAAAATCTTCACTTTAGAATGAGTTTCAAAAATGATAATTTTAGTGACCAAAACTACTGTTCACATGTGGACAGGAGGCCAAAAGGCCTAGAAAAATCTACAATTTCAAAAATATCTGGTACGTATGGACAGGGCCTCAGCATAAAGCTGGCAATCTTGTGCCAAAACATGAATCCTTGAAAATAATTTTGTGCTGAAATAAACTGCATTAATTTTGTTTCTGTAGTTTGAATGAAGCTGTTAAGGTGCAAATAAATTTAAGGGGTCATATTACGCCCATTTCCTAGTTTAATTTTTTTTTTCCATTTCTGTGGTTTATTTACAAACATTTGCATGTTTTTATGGTCAAAAGCACCCAGCTACAGCTGTATAGGCTGTGTGTGCAGCACCTCAGGCTCACTCAGCCTGAGACGAGCTGTCTGGGCTCCTGTCGCTTTAAGGCCCCCTCCCTTAAATAACTGCTCTGTTGTGATTGGCTATCTGTGGTTCAGGAAGCAATTATTGAAAAATTCAAGGGAAGACAATAAAGGTTAGAGTTGTAGTGCTGAGGAACAGTGGTGAAAATAATTTAAACCCCTGAATTTTTCTCTTTGTCTCCCTTTGAAAGTCCATACAAAGGGAATTTGCCTTTGTTCTGACTTCGTACTCTCTGCTCTATATTGCTTTGTTCAAAGGCATGCGAAACTAGCTGCTAGACAAGAATTTTGCAAATGTGTTACATCATGATGTAAACATGTTACGGAAGGAAAGACTGGTGTACAAGTGAGGCGTTCTCGGCAGTTCAGGGCCTGTGTTTTCTGTCTGTGAGAACGACTCCTTTCGGCATGGACTTGGGGCTCTGAACTTTGCAAACATTTTACACAAAAAAACTATATAACACACTTAAGGAAAAGGAAAGACCTAAAAAGCATAAAATGACCTCTGAGAAATCAGTCATCACATCATGTGTTTGAGCACAATACATTCTTCTTTCAATTAAAAAGGTGCCAGTATCTGATGTCACTTCCTGTTACGCCGCAGTGGAATGGCACTCCATGTTTAATCCAGCTTGCTGGAGCTCCTCTGTCAATAAGAAACACAACGGCAGGCAGGAGACACAGCCCTGTGTCCTGCTGTATTACCCCCTGCTGAGAAAATACTGTTATTCACTGATGTAGGAGCGTACCACAGAATCAGTGACATAAACATATGCACATGTGCACAAGCTCATACGTCTGCACACACACATACATACAGGCATGCACACACACACACACACACACACACACACGCGCACGCGCGCAAAAAACACACACATACAGCCGCGCGCGCAGACACACACACACATATATACAGGCACGCACACACACACACACAGACACGCGCACAAAAACACACACATACAGCCGCGCGCGCAGACACACACACACATATATACATACATACAGGCGCGCACACGCTCACACACACACACACACACACACACGCGCACGTATATACAAGCTCATACACCAGCACGCACTCACAAACTCTCTCTCCCTCAGACGATGGCGCATTATCAGAATCAGACAAACACACACAGGCTCCAGAGATGAGCCGCTGCAGATGAGATGATGAGCTCACTGTGGGAAGGGCAGATACTGACAGTAAAACCCACTCGGGGTGTGGAATTGTGGGTCTACAGGAGTTGCTGGGCTGTTTGGGGACAGTGAGCCATTTTCCCTCCTACTGCAGCACAAATATCCACACAGGGACATGAGAAACTAAGGCTGCGAGCGACATGGGCACAAACGACGTTTAACCAAACTGCCAACAAGCACTGCAGAACAAACTTACCCTCTACCTCTCAACCCCCCTCTCTCTTTTTCTCTTTCCCTTCAAGGTGTTCATCCCTGTCGCGCTCTCTTCAAACCCAAATTCTCTTGACGCCCTTTCTTCTATTGCACTCCCCGAGCCTGTCTCCCTCTCTCACCTCTCCTCTCTCTTGCATTCGCCTCTTATTTCCTCTCTGCCTCATCCCTCATTCGCTCTCATATCTGTCTCAGTTTCCCGGTTTCTCTCATTCACTGATCCCAGCATCTAACAGTGACCTGCTCTCTCTCCCATATATCTCTCCCTCTCTCTCGCTCCCCCATTTACATCTTCCCCCGAACCCCAACCCCCACCCCACCAACCCCCCCCCACCTCTGCTCGCGGTTCTTCTGGTAATGATGTTGAGTAATGGGGCTGTGTTATATTACACACACACACACACACACACACACACACACAAACATGCGCGTGCGCTGCCTCACACATGCCCTCATCCTCTAATCACAGTCATTATGCTCTCAGCAGGCAGCCCTGCGTTTGAAGGCACATTTCAGTTAGCAGGAAAGCACAGGGGGCGCCGATGTCTCCGGAGACCTTTTTCTCCATTCAGACCTGCAGCTAATGAAGGTTACCACCCTTTTATGGGGAACATGCCGAGGCCGTATAAAGCACTGCGTTCACGGCACATACATGAGCACACGTTTACAGGGCTAAATCATGGCAAATGCAGGAGCACAGGCATGTACAGGGCTGAATCAGGGTACGCACGTATAGGGATGATTCAAGGCACAGGCGAGTACAAGGCTGAATCACGGCACACGGAAGGTCAGGACTAAGCTGATACTCCTACAACCCAGCCCCCAGAGAGGAGTAAAGCAGCAATAAATGTGAACAGAATTAATGTGAAACAACTCAAAGTAAAGAGTGATTTAGAAAGCAGTGGAGTAACAGCAGAAAGAGGAAGAGGAGTAACAGCAGAGAGAGGAGGAGTAGAGCAACAGCAGTGAGGAGGAGTGGAGTAACAGCAGAGAGGAACAGTGAAGTAACAGCAAAGAAGAGCAGTGGAGTAACAGCAGAGAGGACAAGTAGGGTAACAGCCGAGAGAAGGAGTGGAGTAACAGCAGAGAAGAACAGGGGATGGCTATTGCGCTAAAGGGTTGCAAATTAGCAAGGGACTGCCGGGAAGAGAAAATAATAGTTGCCTTTTTCATTTCTCAAGCGCCTCCTGTTGGCCAGACGGGCGCTTGTCAGGAAGTTTCTAAGCTTGTTCATGTCCGGGTATCCTCCGCCCTCGTTCTGAACTTGTGAAGATTCAACCAATGAGTGTATAAGAAGCAGCGGCTGACAGGCGCTTGCTTCGGAGGAGAGCCGCAAACTGTCTACACTCTCCTGAATTGGCAGCAAGGGGTCGCATGCGAGCAAGCCTTGTACATAGTTCACCAATTGGGCATTCCAAATTCAGGTGGGATTGGAGATGCCAAATTTATTATTTTTTTTAAATAAAGAAATAAGAAAACAGTAGGGGAGTAACAGCCGAGAGAGGAGGAGTAGGATAACAGCAGAGAAGAGGAGTAGAGTAACTGTGGAGAGGAGCAGTGGGGTAACAGCAGAGAGGAGCAGTAGAGTAACAGCAGAGAGGAGGAGTAGAGTAACAGCAGAGAGGAGCAGTAGAGTAACAGCAGAGAGGAGCAGTAGAGTAACAGCAGAGAGGAGGAGTAGAGTAACAGCAGAGAGGAGCAGTAGAGTAACAGCAGAGAGGAGCAGTGGAGTAAATGCAGAGAGGAGGAGTAGAGTAACAGCAGAGAAAAGAGGAGGGGAGTAACAGCAGAGAGGAGGAGTAGAGTAACAGCAGAGAGGAGCAGTAGAGTAACAGCAGAGAGGAGGAGTAGAGTAACAGCAGAGAGGAGCAGTAGAGTAACAGCAGAGAGGAGGAGTAGAGTAACAGCAGAGAGGAGCAGTGGAGTAAATGCAGAGAGGAGCAGTGGAGTAACAGCAGAGAGGAGGAGTAGAGTAACAGCAGAGAAAAGAGGAGTGGAGTAACAGCAGAAAAAGGAAGAGTGGAGTAACAGCAGAGTGGAGCAGTGGAGTAACAGCACAGAGGAGGAGTGGAGAACAGCAGAGAGGAAAAGTGAAGTAACAGCACAGAGGAGGAGTAAAGTAACAGCAGTAAAGAGGCATGGAGTAACACCAGAGAGGTGGAGTGGAGAAAAAAGCAGAGAGGAGCAGTGACGTACCAGTAAGGAGAAGAAGTGGAGTAACAACAAAGAGGAGTGGAGTAACAGAAGAGAGTGGAGATGAGTAACAGCAGAGAAAGGAGGAATGGACTAACAGCTGAAAGAGGAAGAGTGGAATTATAGCAGAGAAAGAAGGAATTGAGTCACCGCAGAAAGAGGAAAGGTGGAGTAACAGTAGAGTGACATACAGAGATAGATGTATTGGCAAAGAAAGAATGAAAGTAGAGTGAAGACCCAAAGAGGAGGAGAAAGTATGAGAGCGGTGCAGTGGCAGAGGGTTTGAATGTGCAGTAGAGAGTGAGTGAGAGAGAAAGAGAAAAATTGGAATATAGTCAAAGAGAGAATGAAAGTAGAGTAATGACACGGAAAGAAAGAGAAAGAATGTGAGAGAGCGAGACGAAGAAAAGGAGTAGAGTAGCAGCAGAGAGAAAATCAAAGTGAAGTAATGACTCAAAGACGGTTCTGAGAGAGAGAGAGAGAAGGAGGGGGGAGAGAGAGAGCGAGAGAGAGAGAGAGCGAGAGAGAGAGAGAGGGAGAGAGAGAGCGAGAGAGAGAGAGAGGGAGAGAGAGGTTTAATGTGTCTGCAGGGTACATCAGTTTAGCGGAGCGCTGTGCGAAGCAGCCGCGCTGACACACTGGCACGGCGGCGTCTGTGTCAGCTCTCTTATGACCTCATAAACCTGTCTTCTACCTGTCACCGTACGCCGTACGCTCCTCTTACAGACAGAGCAAGGGGGCGAGCGAGGGAGGGAGAAGACAGAGAGAGGGATAGACCTGGCTCAACAACATATTTCATATACTTTCAATTGTTAAGACGCTGGAGAAACCTTACACTCCCAGGTATTTTGGTCAAATAGAATTTTAAAAAGTTACTAAACATTTCATAGATCTCCTCTCATTAGTGATATGACTATGTTTCTTTGAAAATTTCCTGTTATTGTGCATTTAAACATTTCAAGTCCTTCAGCTCCACTGCAATATATGCAGGTCAGTATAAATGTATACATTTTACCACATAAAATCCTTTCCTTCAGAGAAGAAGCAGTAAATGACAGGCTTTTAGGGAACTGACCATCCAATGTCCATCAGTCATTACTGGCACATAACACTCGATCCCTGTGTGGAACAGAAATATCCTCGTGCATCAGTATTATCCTCCACATCTGCAGCAGGGTTCATAAGAAGTGCCGCAGCCTCTCGCAGGAAACAGAGTATTACTGTACACCAGAATACCGGTGTGTACATAAACATGTCACTACACATGCCTGGTCACATGACAGAAGCCCCACGTCATCCTCAAAACAACCTTTATTCGATTCCATACGCAGTCCATTAAATCATCATTACAAAACCAATAAAATGATTACATCTTCAATCTAAACATAGTCAGGTAATCAACATCAAATTAATGTGCCCCAGTGCCCCGGTGGCTCATCACTCTAAGCGCACACACCATAAAGGCTGTGTCCTTCCCGCAGCGACCTGGATTCGATTCCGGCTCAGGTCATTTGCTGCATGTCCTCCTATATTCTTCTCCCGAACCTTCCTATCTCTCTACACTGTATAACTGTCAAATAAAGGAAAAAAATATGCACAATTGACACTAAACAATGTAAGTTCTGCATACTGCAAAATTATAAACTATAATAGAAAATAATAAATCCCAAAAAAACAATATTTTTAACTAGGGTTGCATGATTCTGGAAAAAATGTTAATCACTATTTTTTTTGTTTAGAATTGAGATCACGATTCTTTGGTACGATTTTTTCCCACAATATGAAATGTTTATTGTCGTCACTGGCCATTACAATGCAGTTTAAAACAAGGTTTAAAAAAAAAAGGTAAAAAGACTAAAAAAGCAAAATAAGGGCACTTTAAGTGCTCTTTAACTCCACATAGCCCTGAACTAGAGATGCAGTAATTTCATGCGCAACCCAGGAGATGATACTGATCAATTACCTCATAACAAACAGGTAGGCACCGATGCAAGTCCATCTGAGGCACAATTTGCACACAAACAAAAGCCTGCACGGAGAGAAAGAAGCACACTGACGGCATTCCGGCAGAAACCAAGATTAGTTTTGACTCTCTAAAAAGATGGATGAAGCTACCGTGACGTCACCCACTGGCTTCAGCATACCATAAAAGAAGCCTCGATTTTGGCTATTAGAATTGCGCCATGTTGTCATTTTGAAACCAGATGTGATTTCTATTGGACGAGAGCGTGTATTGAATATCCGGGGAGGGCCGTGGTTCTGGATCTGACCGTATCGGACGAGGACCAGAGGATAGCCACGCCCCTAAAGCATATTCTGTCTTAATCCTTTATTATCCCCCGCCGCGCGATTACATATAGCATTGGGCTCCGTCCGTCCGTACGGACACACAAAATTGAGGCGGCGGGGGATATTGCCATGTTAGTGGCAGACACTTGTTCTAGTCTATATGTGACCATAATTTGCAGAATATATCGAAGGAGACTTGAAACTTGCTACAGCAGCCATAAAATCATGCGAAAAACCATTATTTTAATGAAAAATCAGGTGGGAAAGTAGGGTAATTTTCTCATAGACTTCTATAGCATTGAACTTCTTTCTGCAACCACCGACGTCGCCATCTGCTGGCCATTAGTAGAATGCCATTTTACGGGACATCCGCATGGACTGGCCTGAAGACCTGAGTGCTGCGTCCATCTTTTTTTACACAGTCTTTGGTGCTGGGGCAACCCTTCAAAGCCAAACCACGTATCATCCGCCTGCAGTCTTGAAAAAAAAAGGCTATCAAACTTCCGTGGCCGTTTATAATGCGTCTGGTGCTTTTTAGGTCAGCTCCGTCACCTTGACATAATTACCATTCCCTAAATCTATTCCCGAGTAGCTACTTAGCCGAACTAAAGCTGTTTTCCCACCGAACGTGAAACGAGTTTTTTTCTTACAGCAGATAACATTCAAAGACAATGCAAAGACGCGATTACATCGCATGTATTCGGGTCTTCGCATTGATTTTGAATGCACTAATCTGTCGTGCCAATAATTCCGTTTCGCGTTCGATGGAAAAGCTGCTTAAAATCAAGCAATTTAATTAGCAAACAAGTACAACTGTCATGTAGCCTATAATGATTAAAAAGCGATAATAAGAAGTGGACTAAACAAGGCTTCCGTGTAAGTGTGCCAGTAACAATAAAACCATTTTAATATGGTCCTGGTTTTCAAAAAATATAACAATATAGGCCGGCGCAATGTGGAAAACATTTCATTAAGTGTATCCACCGCGAGGTGTGATTTATTTCCGTATTCACGTCAAATCGTCAAATGTAAGCCTATAAAAATAATCTGACGTACGAAGGTGAATCTGTACTGTTTCCAGGGGGGTATTCCACAAAGCTGGGTAACCGAGCCCGGCTTTTTCACAAAGTAAAACCCGGAAAACTGTATTTATTTCAGTCCATGTTCCAGATTTGAATAGTTTCTAAGGTTTTACTTTGTGAAAATGCCAGGCTTGCTCAGTTACCCAGCTTTGTGGAATACGCCCCGGGTCATTTTAATCTCAAAATGCGGCAGCCAAAAGAACTGCCAGAAGAACGCACAATTAGGCCTACAAATTTGAATCGGAAGATGGTCCAATACATAAATAGATTGGGCCGTCTTCCGATTCAAATTTGTAATTGTGCGTATCAAGTGGATGATTGTCAATTGAACATGGAACCAAGGTGAAACTTTCCTGAAGTGCTGTTACCGTCGATACCAAGGATTCGGAGCCTGTATCAAAAATGTGATGCACTTCCTAACGGAGCTCCGTGTCGGGGCTTGTATCACCTCAGCGAAATGACGTCAGTCAGTCAGTCGACTATAAAATCTCCCAGTTCTCTTCTGCAGCTCGTGGGTTGTTGTCAGTAGTTGAAGTTAGTAGGTGCGGTTTGCGATTTTGTGTCATTGCGTGCGATGGAGCCAGCATGAAAGAGAAAGTTGTTTCCCGTTCGGGAATACTTTGATTTGATATCACCGAATAAGGTTGCTTAGTGAGGCTATTAGGCCAAATTGTTTGACTATTATGTGATGTCATATTTTCAAACCTTTTCAGATAATTTCCAATACATAATAAATTCCCTTAATTTGATAGTTTTTCATTTTATTATTAAAGGAAACGCCTATTATTTTTGAACAAAAATACAAGGCTCTTTGTTTCACATGCGCATTCACTGCCCTCTGTCCTGTCCCCGAAAGCATTTTAGTTTCGTCATGACATAACATGTGGTCAAAATACTTCATTTTATTTTGCATTTATTGATCTGCCACTTTCGCGATGAAGGCTTATGCTTTCCTACCATTTCCTACGGAGCACAACTCGTAGGCTATGTGTTTTTATTGACCAACAGGGGTCTCTAGAATGCATTCGAAACATCAAGAAATGAACCACACTTCAACACATCTGACTAGAAAGCTTCAACGCTTCATGAAGCTTCATCTCACCAGCACTACTTTCCTGCACTCCGCACTTTACCATTTCTTCGTCTCTCCCTCGCTGCTTCTGAATCTACACTGCTTACCAACTCCGCTCGATTCGAAAGACCAGCGCCAGTTACTGTTTAGGTCCTCTGGTTTCTACATGAACTCACCTGATGTACAGCTGCTTTGCCATAGGATGAGCGCGAAGCAATGTCAGTGTTGCGTTTGGGGGCGGTCTCAAGCGCCCCCAAGAGACCACCTACTATTCACTACTCTGTCTTTGAAAACAGCCAGTTTGTTTGCTCTGCGGCTCGTGAAATAGTGGTGGAAAATCGTCATCATTTAGAAATTAGATCCCGCATAGGGGTGAATCGAGATTACGATCTTCTGGTGATTTCTCGTGCAGGCCCATTTTTAACTAAACCAGTCATCCATTCAGAATATTAATAAAAACTCACATAACAAGTCAATTTAAAGCGAAAGCAGCATCTTTGGCAGATCGGTTTCCAGCTCGCAGTGAGATGCTGTGCTTCTGATACACAGCCCCAGATGAGGCCGGAGGAGGGAGCGGCCATTTTCCCCCGATTGCTCACAGATGGGATCAGCCCCAGCTGTGACGAAGCGCAGTGGTGAGGGCTGTCAGGATAAACAGATCCATTTATAGCTCCCCAACACCTCTTCTGGCCTTTGCATTAATGATGTAAAGGCCTGACCTTTCTGATTGAGCGAGTCGGCCTCTCCCTTAATCCACACACTCGTCATCGTCACACCGCCACTCTGTCCCTGTGGAGTTGAGAGTTATTCGGTAACAGTCTCTGTGCTTCCTTTCAGCGGGATGTCGGGGTTGTGGAGCAGTGGGGGAGGGGGGCAGGATATAAAGTCCAGAGAATCAGACCCCAGCTCTGTTTTCCTTGGAGTTCCTTATGGTTTAATTTTTGGTGTGACCGTTTGTGTGGTGGCATGTTTTGGGATCGTGGGGGGGACACAGATCACAGAGGGAACACCCAGCTCCAACCCAGCATGGGGGCAGCTGCATGTTGGCATGTCGTTGTGACGATAATATTTTAGGTTATTTCCTGTCAGCGCGCGGGTGTATCCCCAGCATTTAAACGTCATCTCTCTCTCTCCCTCTCTCTCTCTCGCTCTGTCTCTCCCTCTCTCTCATTACTCCCCCTCCCAGTATTCTTGATGAGGGCATGCTTCCTGTTGTTCTCAGAATGACATGTTGTGTTTACTGCGGTAAGTGGCTGTGTTCTGCGCTCTCCATGACCAGAGTCCCAGCCCCTGCTCAGCAGGACTCTCTGGCAGAGCTGACAGTCACACGCTCTGGTAAAACTCCCAGGATTCCTGTGTTACACATAAAAATCCCACAGTCCAAATCTGCTCAACAAAGCCAGAGCACATTTGGCAGCATAGAGACGGGGAAGGTGAAAGGGGAAAGATATTAATGGCATTTATTTATATTTTCTCGCAAAAGTTCAGTTCTCCCATTTTTAACACATACTGTTTTTTTCTTGCTTTGGCAGCAGTTTAACTTTCTCAGTCATGCCCATAAAGAATGGGATTAGAATTTTTTAGATTTAACAGTGAAAGCGAAATCAAGGTCATCAGCTTTGAGGAGCAGTGCTCACCCTGGATAGTGTGTGTATGTGTGGGGGAGAGGGGGGGGGGGTGGAGCACTTTCTCGCCCCAAAGGCTGAAGAAATAGAGCCCTGATCAAAACACACTTTCACACCCAGAGCTGCTGTATGAGAGAGTGTTGGGTTAGTGCGTGTAACGCTGCTGTATAATGGGGTGTTGGGTTTATGTGTGTATCAAATCATATGAGGGGGTGTTGGGTTAGCTAGTGTTGTGCTGCATTTTGAGGGGGTGTTGTGTTGATGTGTGTATTGCTGTTGTAATGCATGAAAAAGTGTTGGGTTAGTGTGTGGAGCACTACTGTATGAGGGTGTGTTGGGTTAGTGTGTGTAGCTCTGCTATATGTGGGATTCTTGTATTAGTGTGTGTACTTCTCCTGTACGAGGGGGTGTTGGGTTATTGTATGTAGCTCTGCTGTATGAGGGGGCGTTGGGTAAATCTGTATAGCTCTGCTGCATGAGGGAGTGTTAGGTTCGTGTGTGTAGCTCCGCTGCATGAGGAGGTGTTGGGTTAGTGTGTGTAGCTCCGCTGCATGAGGAGGTGTTGGGTTAGTGAGTGTAGCTCCGCTGCATGAGGCGGTGTCAGGTTAGTGTGTGTAGCTCCGCTGCATGAGGGGGTGTTAGGTTAGTGTGTGTAGCTCCGCTGCATGAGGGGGTGTTAGGTTAGTGTGTGTAGCTCCGCTGCATGAGGAGGTGTTGGGTTAGTGTATGTAGCTCCGCTGCATGAGGGGGTGTTAGGTTAGTGTGTGTAGCTCCGCTGCATGAGGAGGTGTTGGGTTAGTGTGTGTAGCTCTGCTGCATGAGGGGGTGTTGGGTTCGCTTGTGTAGCTCCGCTGTATGAGGCGGTGTTGGATTGCTAAAGGCCGAACCTCACTGGAGCAGGCCCAGCTCCACTGCCCCGGGTGTTCTCACGTTGCTGGCGCTTTGATGGATGGCTTTGACCATTCCCCTGGAGCCAAGGCACTCTCCCTCCCTCTCTCCCTCTCTCTCTCTCCCCTCTCTCTCCCCCCTCCCTCCATCCTGGGGAAAAGGGATTACGGGACATTAGCCGAAGGAAAGCAGAGCGATTGCAGAGGCTCAGAGAGGGAGAAGTCAGGACCCTTCCCCCCCTCGGCGATTCTGCGCACGCACACACATACACATACACATCCTCGCTTATACCTGCTTCTAGACTCCGGTCAAAAGCTTCTTCCAGATAACTAAACTCTTTATCCCCGGGGTGGAGAGCCCTGTTTCTGGAGGGATAAGTCTTCTTCTGCATTTCACACCACCCCCTGCTCAAAATTATTTGATCATGTGCATCATATTATGCAGCATTTTGAGTGGATTTATAGGCAAACACACACATGGCAGCTGACTGTGAGTTCTGAATCCCTCCAATACATGCTTCACAGACGAAATCTGCAAGTGAACCAGCAGTAATTTCACACTGAATAAATTATCAGTATCCCAAAATGAGGTGAGCACTGCCCTGAATCTCCAGGTAATATATTGCAATGCCCTTCTATAAGTAATATTTTTATGTAATATTTATTTTTCCACTTGATAGTAAGAACCTAACTGATGAGGTGCAAAATAATTAATTTGTCCCTGATGAACATCGAAGAGGCTACACAGAGAAGAGACACAGAGATTCAAGACTTTGTTACTGTCACATTAGGATACAGTGAGCCACATTGTAACACACAGAGCCACATTACAATATGCTGAGCCATATTGTGTCAAACTGAGCATATTACCACATACTAAGCCGCAATGTGACACACTGAGCCACTTTACAGTACACTGAGCCACATCATGGCACAGAAGCTTATTACAACACACTATAAAATACTCTGATCCACATTATGACACACTGAGACATATTACCATGTAAAATACATTGAGCCACTTGCGTACACATTTCTTTTAAAAATATACACATATGCAACAAAGATAACATAAAGTATTCCAATTACTGCATAACTCTGCAGCCCTGAGCCCGTGGTGTCAAAGTTATTGTTGCCAGACCCTCCGGTAGGTGTCAAACAGGTGGAGGAGGGTGAAAGGTCAAGTGTTGCTAACAGCTGGTCTGCATTAAAGTTAATATGCTCTGCCCGACCCAGTGCTTTACATTCAGCGACCCTCCCAAAACCCACATTGACTAACACTGACCAGACCCCTCTCCAGCTGGAAGAAACAAATTTTTCGCACAACATTCAAATCAATGCAAAGACGCGAATGCGCGCGTCTTTGCATTGGCTTAGAATGTAATCTGTCACGCGAAAAATTGGTTTCGCGTCCGGTGTGAAAGCGGCTTAAAGGAGGAACACCGCGAACACCGCTCAAGAACACAACGCCCTGATGGAGACCTGAGATCATCACTGGGTGATGCGGGTTAGACAGTGTTGTATTTGCTATTGCTGATCTTTCTGGCATTATTGAAACCGAAGTGAGAGCAGACAGAGGGGTGCCGCTCTACATCCTACCGTTTCTGCATGTGAATCACCAGATGTGGGAGTTTCTAAAAGGTTTCTTACCTCGTAGCTGACCCCGGCATTTTTCAAGGTGGCATTATCGGTGCAGTGCTGTCAGGACTACTAGTTGCACTCTACGGTGTAAGCTCTGCTATTGTATGCTGGAGTGGAGAATTTAACCTAAGTAGTGACCCTGCCTTATAAATACTGTATGACGCACATTTATAACAAAGCAAGTACCAACGGAATGGAGTAGCTCAGTTCTGAATGGATTCTCAGCGGACATGGCAGTTTGGAGCTGGAGAGGCTTTAGGGAGCCAGGGGGGGTCAGAGTTTAATGCAAAGGAGTGTCCTTAAGCAGCCCTTAGAGGGGGTAGGGTCACGGCCTGTTACTGAGCGCACCTCTTTGGCATCATTTATTACGCTGCGCTTAATTACAGTGTTCGGCTCTCAGCCGTTAGTCATTCGGGGAGGACGTTGGGGGGGTTAGCGCAGTGCGCTTACCTCAGCGCTTTAGCGGTCTCGCATTACCTCAAGGAGACACCTCCCCTTCCCCCCTTACACCGCAGGACGACACACATCGTGTTTTACAAAGCCACCTCCTTCCCAGAATTCCTCCCTCCTCTACAGCTGGAATAAAGGCCGGTCGTGCTCTCTGGAGATTTGGCGTATAAGGCCTCTTTAAGATCAGGATCAAAGCCCACCAACAGCCGGCCAAGGGAGAGGAATAGGCAGCTGGTAGGACGAGGGGCAGCAGGTGAAGGATCGAGGCGCCAGAGACACGCACTGAGGTTTTGTGAGGTGATGGGAGAGACGTGTCCCACTCCAGCGGGGATCAAAATGCAGGATGGCCAGACATGGGAGCGTGTGGTGGGGGGTGAGGGATAACAGGCATGCCAAAACCTGGGGCCATCCGCTGGCAGCACACACTGCCTCACACACATACTGCACAGTGATGAAGCTGTATGAAATTGTGGCTGCAATAAGACAGAATTATAGCAATTATAGTGAGCAAGAAGACTTGTTAATGATCTGAAATAATCTGAGGTGACACAATACACAGCGAGCAGCACTTCAGGAAAAGCCCTAAGTGAGGCAAGGTTTCAAAAGTCAAATGATTTTCTGAAAACAAAGCAGACTCATGGCGGTCACGCTCCGTTTGATTGACTGGGGATTATTCTGCGCATGAGGTACCACAAGCAGAACATCTTTTGTTGTATTATGGTGATTTTATACAATCTAATTCCATTTTCAGTGTCACACAAACCAAGCCGTAAACCACAGTACTAGAGTAAAAATACTGCAATTAACACCAAACTTCCCAATTCCAATGCTGTAGGGTGGGAAACGAGCTGTATGCAATGAAAAATATAAATGATCTGGGAAAATCGGAAATGATCACTTTGGGCTTCCCTTGGATGAGCAGAAGGACGTTGCTGGGATGAGAAACGTTTGGGCCACCCTGTATGCCCTGTTGTCACTGCGACCCTGACTTCGATAAAGCAGCTAGACAATGGATGGATAGATGAGATCACTGCTCAGTGTGTGTAACTGAGGCAGTTTTTTTCAGTCTTAAGGGAATCTCAATGTATAAAGCAGCTAAAAGGTAATGCCTGAATCTATTGCTGCCAGTAGCCAATAGGGAGATAGGGCTACAGTGTGCATATGAACACTATAAATTAGAAGACTGAGTGCTCAAAAATGTTGCATGGCCGCATGTGTACTGTAGCAAATTACCAACCGAGTACCTCCACATGCATTCCTTTATGGCTACATGACGTTAGGGCTACATGGCCTGTTTCCACATACACGCTTTCAACAAGATAATGTGGCAGGTCATGATGCACACTGCATTCCGAGGTAAATCCAGAATAATGATAGAGAGCTCAATGTCAGGTTTTAATCCCAGCATACCATTCAGATGAGATGGAACGAGAGGTCTGCACAATAAATTTGGGGGCAAAAATAATCTGCTGTCACTAAGTGTTGCTACTGAGTCAGTATGGTCCAAAATCTTTCGAGAATATTTCTGCACATGAATGCATGCTGGGAAGAATTAAGCCTGTCCCGAGAGTTAAGGGAGGTACTGTCCCTTATTAGGCGGTGCAACTAATGAAGCATCCTCTGAGTGTAAATTAGAACAGGCAAAGTTCCTTTATTTTGCAATTATCACAGAGAAGAATTTGTAGGGAAGGCAAATGCACAGAATCCTCTGTCTCTCTCAGATAAGTCCGTCTCCTCCCGGTGGCGATGGAATCGATGTCGGCGGGGTTTAGCAGCACAAGGAAGGCTTGGCGGAGTGCAGACAGCGCGTGTGTAGGGAGTGTGCGAATCCGTTCGTGTTGAGAGAGAGGGAGAGATGGATGGAGGGAAGTAGATAACAGAAGATTCAGTGGAGATATATTCAGTACCCCCTTCCAGCCAGAGCTGTTCTTCTCCTATTTCAAATGCTGAACATCCTGCCTCCCTATACCCCATTTTCCCACAGTGCTCCACTCTTACTCATACCCAAACCCCACTAATATAATCCCCCACAACATGCCCGAGATCTCTGACACATTGAATCCAGTCCTCAAGGCCCACAGCATGTCTTCAGGTGTTTGGGGTCTCTATTCAATTAGCAGTCAGACATTTTTGGCCTTAAGAAGTGGAGTTTGAGACCCCGGTATCTTCTTTCACACTGTGCGGCACTGCCAAAGGGTGGCCCCTGTTCCAGTCCAGGCCTGTCATCTTAACCGTACATCACACCGCCTTCCCAACACGAGGTGCTGCCCCCCCCCATCCTCCCCAACCATTCCCCCACCCCCTTCTCCCACACATCGCTGAGAGATGTGATTCTGAACTGCGCAGAGCCTGGAGAGAGGCACCGTTACAGGAGGATCCTGATCATTTATATTCATCAGCCGGAGTCTGCCGGGGGCGAAGGGGGGGGGGGCAGGGGGGGAAGAGAAAGAGAGAGAGAGAGAGAGAGAGAGAGAGAGAGGAATGGCCCTGTGCTTTATTTCCTCCATATAATGCAGAAAAGATAGAAAGACTGGGACATAAAGCTGCCAGAAACAGTAATGCAATAACTACAGGGCTCTGCGGGGCTGGTGGGGTATGTTACTGACACAAGAGAAAAGCCAGCCTGACGCAGGCATTAATCAGCTCAGTACTGCTGTTTACTGTCAGAATCCTCGATCCCCCACTCATAAGTGCGTTAGTGCCCCTGATACGACGCCAGTGCGCCAGGCAACAAAAAGAGTTAACATGGAAGAGTGACTGTGATTAGGGAGTTCAGCTGAATGGTCTCTGCACGCAGCTCCGCCTGAATTATGACCATAACCTTAATAATTACATGAAAGATCTCCTTAATAACTGTTACACAAAAGGCATATTTTTCAGTACTACCCCTCCCCCTCCCACACCCCTATTACCCCCGCTGTGTGTCAGGTCTCTCACATGAGATGCGTCCTCTTCCCCGTTGAATGAACAGCGGGGTTGAGTACAGATGAAAATGGCAGTCAGCGAAGCCTCTCGCTCATTCACCCTGCTTGGCATCTCTCCTCCTTCCGCTGTGGCGCATTAATCCGGCATCTGCTCCTCAGCTCCCCGAATCACGCAGCCAACCGAATCCTGGCTGTCGGACACAAAACCCCACCCACTGGCTGACTGATCACTATTTGAGCAATACTCCACAATTCTATCATTATACAAAAATAATTGGCCGCCAAATTGGCATGACAGAATTAGCAACTTAGGTGTGCAATTATTTTCTTACAATGACCAGTGTGGAGTTCCTTATTAGGCTTATACCACAGTTATCACGCACCATAGGCTTAGATAAACACATCATTTTTGTATTCACCTCGAAAATTGTGTTTATTTGCGGACAATTTGCTTCCACCCCTTTCAGTCTATCTTCATACAGCCAAAACTACCACTGTGATGTCCTGAGGTGCGCTATTAGGTCTGTTTGTTTCATTTCAAATCAGGAGTCTCAGTATCTGGTGCCACTGAGTCATAGCTCCAGTTGGGCTGTTGGTTTCCTTCCTCCGAGTTTCCATAATGACTACATTTCCCAAGGACATTAATAGATTTATTGGAAAACTCAAACGTGATGTGTGCGTCTAGTTTTAGCCTTCATTTTGGACGTGCCAAACTTAGTAACACGAAGCATGCAAGAAATTTACCCAGGAATTCCAATGTGGCAAATTGATATAGTGTCAAAAGGCTAACGATTGGAACTACTTTATAGGTGTGCATTTATAGGAAAATATTGAACATCTTGAGAACAACCTTCACAATTCAGTATTCAACAGAACTATGATATAGTTACTTACAGACATTTCTGTTTTTAGAGCTCGCGTTACCATCAGCTTTTACAACCCCAATTCCAAAATAGCTCAGACAAAGTGTAAATTGTGAATAAAATCAAAATGCAATGACTTTCAGATCACATGAGCCAATATGTTATTTACAATAGAACATAGATAACATTTCATATGTTGAAACTGAGACATTTTACATTTTTATCCACAAAATGAGCTTATTTCAAATTTTCTGGCTGCAACAGGTCTAAAAAAAAGTTGGGACACAGGCAAAAAAAGGGCTGAAAGCGCTATTAATACATAAGATAATCAGCTAAAAGAACGTTTAGCAAGTAATTAAGTTAATTGGCATCAGCTCTGTGTAACATGATTGTCTATAAAAGGGATGTCTTAGAGAGGCTGAGTCTCTCAGAAGTAAAGATGGCCAGAGGCTCTCCAACCCATGAAGGTTTGCATTAAAAAATTGTGGAATACTGTAAAGGGGACCTATTATGCTGATCCTTCTTTTAATGCATATTAGTAATGTTATAATATTGGTTCTCCATACTCAACCTCTGAAAAGTTTCTAAACATAAGATACAGGGGTTTTGCCATAATCCAAGAACGTGATTTTGTTAATGTGATTTCTTCCCTGAACAGCTCCTCCCGAGATCTTCACGAGATCTGGGCAAAACCTGACGTCAGGTTGTGCCGTCCAAATAATACAAACTAAGCCAGAGCCAACCACGGCGCTGGACCTGCCCACACCGGAAACTATTCTAGAAGGCACTAACAACAGCATATCATACTATGCCTTAGTAGCGACTACACTTTTGGAAATACAAAAGAAGAACCGCAGATCATTTGAGGTGCAGTTTTGTCAGTATCTCTCCCAAAGAGCCCTGTCCTTTACTTTTGGATGCAAAGAAAAGCAAATATTTCCCTTCCAAAAAATGATGCCACCAGAAAACAGCGGGTAACTTTTTTTGTTTGCTGGCAGCAAACAGCCACGGCCAAAGGGCACGTTAGCTGCTTGTGCTCAGCATTTCACCAAAGATAGCTTTGTCAATAAAGGATAATTCGACACAGGATAAGCATTTCAGCTGCTTCTCAAATCTGAAGCAGCAGCATCGATCAAGCGCTCGGAGCCACAAGTTGTAAGTAACAATATAACAGCAAATAATGTAAGTGAAGCTAACGTGCTACGGGTGGCTAGCAGGACCGATAGTTAGCACTAACAACTGGCCTCAAGCGCAGGCTTTGTAAAATGTGTGAAGATAAAGCTTGTATCAGTCGCGATTGTCCGTGACTCACAGACATAGAAGCAGCAAGTTGCTTTTACTGCATAAGCCAACCTGGCGTGATAGCCAGTTGATTGTGGCTGTAGCACTGCGGCTAACGTAGCCAAGTTACTATTGCTAATGTTTGTGTCCTAAATATGCAAGAGTGATATCAGGGGGAATTCTTCAGAAGAAGTGTGAACATAAACCTCATTTGAAGCTAACTTTTTATACTTGTTTGTAATTTGGATACTTGGTACAACTGTCCACAGTAACGGAACTTGTGGTCTGTAAAACCTGTATTGCAAGGGTTTGTCTCTGTGGTTGTTACGACAGCTCAGTCACCAGCTACTGCATGTTCATGTGCTGTGTTAATTAAAAATGCTCCTGGTTAACTTTTATGCAATAATTCTGATCGGTATGCTTGTCTTATTTCAGTAAGCATCAATATGGCAGTTTCATCATAACGTTGCCCGATTGTAGCCACTACCCTTGAAGCTAACCGTAGAGGTGGTGTATGTGTCTGCAAAGTTGCGCTGAAAAGGCTGCAGTTAGACCAGGCTTAGGTTTTGCAGAGCTTGGGATAGGTGTTTTGGTTTGTTTGTGGCTGCTTGTGATCGCTTCACTTATCCATAACCGGGATCGGCCGGATACTTCACAAATATCTGGGCAAGCTCTCTAATGCTACCATGAAAACAATTCGAAACACAGAAGCTCTACCATGTCTGGTATAACAAACGATTTCTCTGCAATACCATGACATAATTTCATCCCCCTTTAGAAATTGTTGTGGCTAATAAAAAGCCGAAAAAGGCAGAGATTAAATAGGAAATTCTTTCCTGTTGATGTGATAAATTCGCTGGCTCCACATAAGTAAGTTGTCCGCGCAAAAGGAGTTTACAGTCTGTAAAACCTGTATTATGTTCATTACATGACTGAGCTCTCTCTGGCTGTTGTGTACTATCCATAAAGCTGCTTCCACATCGGACGCGAAAATAATTCTTCGTGGGACAGATTACATTACAGTCAATGCAAAGACACAAATACAAGCGTTATGGGCGCGTTAAGCAGCTTTCACACCAGACGCAAAACAAATTTTTTGCGCGACTGATTACATACAAAGTCAATGCAAAAGATGTGAATACACGCGTTATGGGCACGTCAAGCTGCTTTCACACCGGACAAGAAATTATTTTTTTGCGCGATAGATTAGCTACACTCAAAGTCAATGCAAAGACGAGAATACACACTTTATGGGCTCATTAAGCAGCTTTAACACCGGACGCGAAACA
This sequence comes from Gymnothorax reevesii, assembly GCA_029721435.1. Classification (NCBI taxonomy): domain Eukaryota; kingdom Metazoa; phylum Chordata; class Actinopteri; order Anguilliformes; family Muraenidae; genus Gymnothorax; species Gymnothorax reevesii. Next base: position 22,820,678 of record CM056587.1, on the reverse strand, counting down.
AATTTTTCGCGCGACAGGTTACATTCAAAGTCAATGCAAAGACGCGATAACATGCGTTATGGGCGCGTTAAGCAGCTTTCACACCAGACGCAAAACAAATTTTTTGCGCGACTGATTACATACAAAGTCAATGCAAAAGATGTGAATACACGCGTTATGGGCACGTCAAGCTGCTTTCACACCGGACAAGAAATTATTTTTTTGCGCGATAGATTAGCTACACTCAAAGTCAATGCAAAGACGAGAATACACACTTTATGGGCTCATTAAGCAGCTTTAACACCGGACGCGAAACAAATTTTTCGCGCGACAGGTTACATTCAAAGTCAATGCAAAGACGCGATAACATGCGTTATGGGCGCGTTAAGCAGCTTTCACACCAGATGCAAAACTAATTTTTTTTCTGTCGCAGGAAAAATTTGTTTCGCGTCCAGTGTGAAAGTGGCTTATCGCGCCCATTTTCAACGAGCAAACGCTGGTCATTCCAATGTAATAAGTAAACCATTACCACAGGTAATTTCCTAAAAGGTCATTTAGCCTGGAGCTTTGGCCCTTTCGTAATATACCAACGCAGAAGCTGTTCGTCACGCCATGCTAATGACACAATACAGCTATGAACACGAACCAGCAGGTCCTTATAATACACACCGAAGCAGTCCATAAGCTGTTGGTCCACTTTTTACTGCTCCTCACTGTCCATGTTTCCCTCTAAACTCAGACCCACCAGATTTCTAAGGTCTCCGGTCTACACTGTGTATGTCAACCCATTCTACAAATGTGTCTGTATGTGGTGGATTCTAGCTTTCCCTCACACCTAGCTATAGAGTAGAAACACCAGTGTACTCACCATAGTAGCCATAGGTAGACAACAAATTTGAGCTTGAGATGCAAGACTTTCGCACTGCATCCTTCACTTTCGCCGTTGTGTATATAAGAACAAGTTCATTTCATTAGATCTAAACAAATGTTCTGCGTTTGATTGCAGAATTTGCCAGTCAATTCCTTCTCAGATGGCAGACGCGTCTCAGTCTCACCCTGGGGAGGCGAACCTGAAAAATTGCGTTCTGCTGCCTTGTCCCGACTAGACCCGCCCTGCACAGGGCTGGCCAGTCAGAAGAAAGTGGGCACACGGGGAGTGGGCGCCATAGCGGAAGAGCCACTCCAACGAAACGTTTCAGGCAGAGATTACAATGGACTTCAAATGTTTTTTTTGTTTTTTTTTTGAGGATGGCAGTATGAGCTAAACAAGGACCCTGTTTTGGACTTTGAACGATCAGGAGAACTCTAAAGGAGTCCAAGATCAAAATATAAATTTGGAAATATAGAAAAATAGGTCCTCTTTAAAGACAATGTTCCTCAATGTCAAGTTGCAAAAGGCTTTGAAGGTTTCATCATCGACAGTGCATAACATCATCAAAACATTCAGAGAAACAGAAAATCTCTGTGCGTAAGGGACAAGACTGAAGTGATCCCCGTGATCTTCGGGCCCTCAGGCGCCACTGCATCACTCACCGGCATGATTCTGTCATTGACATTACTAAATGGGCCCAGGAATACTTCAAGAAACCACTGTCTGTAAACACAGTTTGCCGTGCCATCCACAGATGCCACCTACAACTCTATCATGCAAAAAGGAAGCCATTGTTGTGCATGATCCAGAAGCACCGCCGTGTTCTGTGGGCCAAGGCTCATTTAAAATGGACTGTAGCAAAGTGGCAAAGTGTCCTGTGATCAGACGAGTCCAAATTTGACATTCTTGTTGGAAATCAAGGGCGTTGTGTCCTCCGAGCTAAAGAGGAGAAAGACCACCCCTCCTGTTATCAGCGTTCAGTTCAAAAGCCAACATCTCTGATGGTATGGATATGCATTAATGCATATGGTGTGGGACACTTGCATATTTTTAAAAGCACCATGAATGATGAAAGGTATATAAAGGTTTTAGAACAACATATGCTCCCCTCCAACAACATCTATTCCAAGGAAGGCCTTGTGTATTTCAGCAGGACAATGCAAAACCACATACTGCAGCTATTACAACAGCATGGCTTCGTAATAGAAGAGTCCGTGCGCTGAACTGGCCTGCCTGCAGTCCTGATCTTTCACCGATTGAGAATATTTGGCGCATAATTAAACGAAAGGTCTGTCATAGGAGCAGCTGGAAACTCTCCAGCAGCTGGAAGCCTGTAATAAACCTGAGTGGGATCAATTTCCAATGGCTAAACTCAAGAAACTGGTCTCCTCAATGCCTAGACACCTCCACTCTGTGTTAAAAAGAAGAGGGGATGCTACACCATGGTAAACAGGCCCCTGTCCCAACTTTTTTGAGACCTATAGCAGCCATCAAATATGAAATGAGCTCATTTTGTGGATAGAATTGTGAAATTTCTCAGTTTCAATTTGCAATGTTTTCTCTGTTTTATTGTGAATAAAATACTGGCTGGTGTGACTTGAAAGTCATTGAGTTTTGATTTTATTCACAATTTACACTTTGTCCCAACTATTTTGGAATTGGGGTTGTACATTGTTACTTTGATTTTCTCATGTCCAAATCTGTAAAAAAAAAAAAAAAAACAAACAAACAAAAAACTGCTTTTTTTTTGTGAATCCTGCAGCATAGATGATCAACATGGGATTGAACTGGACACCCAAGTCCAGTCACTCGTGTGTCTCCTGTTCTTGTAGAGGGTGGGCCGATTGTGGTCCACCAGATCAGTTTACACTGGTCACAGCGTTTTCTCTCTCACATCCCCTCGGCACAGTCATCTGTGCAGAGCACTGAACTCCACAACCTTATCGCCGCAGTACGGTCACTGACTTTTCCAGCTTTTTTTAGCTTTCAAACAGCACTCACCAGCTGCTCCTTCGATCTAACCGCCTTCCCAGAACTGTTTGAAAAGCCACACACCTACGTAATGTCAGTTCCTTTGATTTGCTGTTTGTCTTCTTTTTAACCAAAGGCATCCGCCACTGTAAAGTCAGCTTGAATTAAAAGTCGGTGTACAGTAAACTGACCCAGAAAAAGTGTGTACCCTGTTCCTGGCCTCCCAGGGAAAGCCCACACTCAACGCAGTGGAGTCACTGCATCAACACCCCAGTACTTAATTCTAACCTCCCTTCAAAAAGCCAAAGTCTTCATCGAATCAGGAACTACCTTTTTAAAAAAATCCAAATCCCGCGACCAAAAGCATGCATATCAAAAAAAAAAAAAAATATATATATATATATATATATATATATACATATATATATGTACAAAACCCAAAACCAGTGAAGTTGGCACGTTATGTAAATCGTAGATGAAAACAGAATACAATGATTTGCAAATCCTTTTCAACTTATATTCAATTGAATACACTGCAAAGACAAGATGTTTAATGTTCTAAATGAGAAACTTTTCTTTTTTTTTTGCAAATAATCATTAACTTAGAATTTTAAGGCAGCAACACATTGCAAAAAAGTTGGCACAGGGGCCTTTTTACCACTGTGTTACATCGCCTTTCCTTTAAACGACACTCTGTAAACGTTTGGGAACTGAGGAGACCAATTTTTGAAGCTTTTCAGGTGGAACTCTTTCCTATTCTTGCTTGATGTACAGCTTAAGTTGTTCAACAGTCCGGGGTCTCCGTTGTCGTATTTTACGCTTCATAATGCGCCACACAATTTCAATGGGAGACAGGTCTGGACTACAGGCAGGCCAGTCTTGTACCCGCACTCTTTTACTATGGAGCTATGCTGTTGTAACACGTGCAGAATGTGGCTTGGCATTGTCTTGCTGAAATAACAGGGGCGTCCATGAAAAAGACGTTGCTTGGATGGCAACATATGTTGCTCCAAAACCTGTATGTACCTTTCAGCATTAATGGTGCCTTCACATATGTGTAAGTTGCCCATGCCTTGGGCACTAATACACCCCCATACCATCACAGATGCTGGCTTTTGAACTTTGCACCTATAACAGTCTGGATGGTTCTTTTCCTCTTTGGTCCACAGGACACGACGTCCATAGTTTCCAAAAACAATTTGAAATGTGGACTCGTCAGACCGCAGAACACTTTTCCACCTTGTATCAGTCCATATTAGATGAGCTTGGGCACAGCGAAGCCAGCAGCGTTTCTGGGTGCTGTTGATAAATGGCTTTTGCTTTGCATTGTAGATTTTTAACTTGCACTTGCAGATGTAGCGACGAGCTGTAGTTATTGACAGTGGTTTTCTGAAGTGTTCCTGAGCCCATGTGGTGATGTCCTTTACACACTGATGTCGGTTTTTGATGCAGTACCGCCTGAGGGATCGAAGGTCACGGGCATTCAATGTTGGTTTTCGGCCTTGTCGCTTATGTGCAGTGATTTCTCTGAACCTTTTGACGATATTACTGACCGTAGATTATGAAATCCCTAAATTTCTTGCAATAGCTCATTGAGGAATGTTGTTTTTAAACTGTTCAACAATCAGCTCACGCATTTGCTCACTAAGTGGTGACCCTCGCCCCATCCTTGTTTGTGAATAACTGAGCATTTCAGGGGAGGCTGCTTTTATACTCAATCATGGCACCCACCTGTTCTCAATTAGCCTGTTCACCTGTGGGATGTTCCAAATAAGTGTTTGATGAGCATTCCTCAACTCTCTCAGTCTTTTTTGCCCCTTGTGCCAGCTTTTTTGAAACATTTTGCAGGCATCAAATTCCAAATGAGCTAATATTTGCAAAAAATTACAAAGTTAACCTGTTCGAACATTAAGTAACTTGTCTTTGCAGTGTATTCAATTGAATATAGGTTGAAAATGATTTGCAAATCATTGTATTCTGTATTTATTTACGATTTACACAACGTGCCAACTTCACTGGTTTTGGGTTTTGTATATATACATATATATATATATATATATATATATTGGAGAGAATCTCAAGCCCTAGATAGATTTCATATCTGAACAGTGACCATTTTAGAGCAACTGAGGCATGAAGGCAGGGCTGTCAAGTGCTGGTCCTGAAGATCTACAGTCCTGTAGGCTTTCACTCCAACAACAGCAATACACTCCGCATTCAACAGGTGAAGGTATAGTTCAGCTGCTAACTACTGGATTCTATTATGCTTTAAGGTACTCTAAGCTCCCGCAGAGTTGTTACAATTTTGAAACATTCATATTCAACCTCTACAGTGATCGATAGAGCTATGAAGCACAAGACATTTGACACTGGAATGAAAAAAAATATGGCTATGCTTTAAGGGGCAAGAGGTAAAAAAACAACAGCCAATAAAATGTACAACCAACTCAAATGATTGGAATGATACAGCTGTCAATCAAACCCCAAGCGCACAGGTTTTCAGGCGTGGCTTTGGAAGCATGATGGTGCGCTGTGATTGGTGGTGGGCGTAGTTGCATTGAATTGCAGGATTTGAAAGTTCTGCCCTCAAACCCACGGGCACCTAGTGTTACTTTAATTAGGGTTAAAGTGAAAACCTACTAGACTGTAGATCTCCTGGGAAAGGATTGGGCAGCCCTGCTGTTGTGTTCCAGGGTTCTGGCCTTTGGCCAGAACAGTATTGCTTATGGTTTTAACAGTTTCATGTTCTAGATTTCATAGTTCATAGTTCATATTTCAAGTTCATGTTCATGCCACAGTTTTAACAGTTTCTTGTTTAGGATTACTCATATCATATTCATGTTCCTTGTCCATGTTTTTGTTTTTGCCAGGTCTGCCATGCCACTCCACCGCTTGTCTGCGTTCCGCCCCGTGCCTTCGTTGTTGCACATTTCTGAGCTCTGGTTGGCTTTGGTATTTCCCCTTCCTTCCATGCTGTGCTGATTCGGGGCTCTCTAAGCTTAATTGACAATTAACTGTTTTTAAGTTACTAACATTTACTAACACTCACTGGGTGGTGTAATTCTTAGATAGGCACATTACTAATACTACTAATTTAGATAGGGAGTTTATTGTCATGATTCCTGCTTTGCTATTTCAAGATCTTGCTGTGCTTTTCTGTTCTTAACATTCATGCTTGCTTCCAAACTGCATACTTAATTGGTACTTAAGCTGAGCACGCTCATTCTCTTAATGAGCAAGTCATGTCATCCAATCTCTGTCCATGTCTTGATCTTGCCATGCCTCTTGTTTCTCTCTCTCCAGGTGTTACCCCTCATGTCTTGATTTCCAAGCCTTTATCTGGATGCGGTGGAAGTTGGCTGGCAGACAGTGTCTCAAGTTTGTTTCTAGTCGCGTCTCGTTTAGCCAAGTTCTTGTCAAGTTCCCTAGTATTTGTCCTAGCCTCTCGTCTTGTGTGTATATATATATTTAGTATTGTTATTTATTTTTCTTGAGTATCTTGCCTGGAGTTTCCAGTGCCTTTTTGTTTTTTGCCTTTTGCATTTATTGTTTATAGCTCTGTGCAGCATACCTCAGTTTGTTTTTTGCAACCCTTTGGGCCAAGTTTTTTGTTGGCCCTCGTGCCTGTTTTGTTTTGTTTATCAATAAATCCTCATTCCCTTTTCCCGCATCTGGTGTCACTGATTCCATATCACCTGCACCAAGAAAATTGCCTGCAGACACATGTAAAGTCATTTCAAAAGCAAATTGCTTGTAAAATGCTGCATTTTGTGCATTGCTGCCCACGTAACACACTCTCTTAGGAAGATGTGGATCGTATCGTTGCGCAAGTTGAGAAGAACTGGTCCAAAGGCAATTTAAAGGGCGCTCCTGCAAGACAATCAATTTTTCAATCAATCGCATGTTCTAGCAGCTGCTGGCGTATTGACCTATGAGGAATTGATTTAGCAGTAGAGGATAAGTGAGAGGTGTAACACTCAGTCATTAAGGCTAAAGGTCAGCAACGGACTTTCAATTATTAGCTCAAAGCTAAGCATTCTGGGGTTTGTGGTCCAATTTATGCGCAGTTTCTTTGACATAGGATGAGTACTTGAGAAAGGAGTGAAACAAGGATAAACTAAGTTTAATTTCCTCAATTATTAGCCCTTTAAATTGATTTTTGCTTGATTTTCTCCTTTCGTAAGTTCAAAGTTAGAAAAAGCATTTTTCATATTGTAGGACAATGTCGCAAAGCTGCTGTGCTGCTGCAAGTCACAGCACTCCAGTGAAGCTACATCACACTTATATTGGGAGAAATTCAAACCCAGGAATCCATGCTTTTATGCATTACATCGAATGGAAAATATCTTAAGCCTGTCTATATTTTAGTTTGCAAGTTTTCCTGTTATTAAGCAGAAAATATTTGGGATCTTTGGAAACCTGGGGATCTCAACTAGAATATAAAATAGGCCAGGGTCCACAGGTTTGAATAAAGCAGCAGCTTTTGCTAACTCCGCATACAGGATCACAGAGTTACAGAGGTTAAACCATTTGCAATTAAAATGGCTTGTTCACTTGTTAGCACAGTTCCCATTGGCCGTTCTGTGTCAGTTGAAAGCAGGGGTCAGTGCAGCAGTGCAGTAAAGAGGCAGACTGAGATCACGCGAAAAGACAGCCTTGGGTAACTTTGCCAGTGTTTATAACGCAGTCCAATTTTAGTGTATCAAAGAGAATGTGCCCTGTCAAGCATTTTGCACTGTTTTCATCTCGCTGTGCCTTTCTGCCAACTTAAAAAGCCCCTTGGTTCCTCCAGCTGCTGCCAGCAAGCAGAGGAAAAATAGCTTTGAGGTCCCACACTGCAACTCAATACGGTCCCTCCACCCTTCGGGTAAAGTTCAGTCTGTGAACTCAGTCTGACATATAAAGAGGAGGTCAGCATCTGGTCAAAGCCAGTATTTGATGCTCAGCGGTGCATCAGAGATATTTATAGAAATCTCTCCGCCATAAAACAGCAGTAATCTTTTGAAAATAAAAACTCAAATTTTCCCAGAAGAGGTTTTTCTGTGATTCATTGACTGCACAGCTCTTCGACTGAGAGAGAGAGAGAGAGAGAGAGAGAGAGAGATGCTGCAGTGTTTTCCTGAGATGCGTGTATCTAAGCGGCTCCCCTCCTCAATCAGCAGAACACATCATTGACGCCGTATACCCATAACCCATGGGCTAGCAGCAGCGCTGTCAGGAGCCATTACGTAAATGTTGAAATGACCTCGTTACGCGGTGAGTCAGTGCGTTCCGTCTTCAACTGAAGCGTGAGGAAAAGGGAGAAAATATTTATATTAAAAAGAATCTCGCATTTGTCCGTCAAGTCCGTTTTTTAACGTTATTGCCCTAGTTGTTGGGAAAAAAGGGTGAACAAGAACTGTTATTGCCCCAACTATTTGTGATAGGGTGAAGATGTCAAACTAATTCTTCAGTTAGCATTTCCTGCCGTTCTGCTATTATCAATCACACAAAGGATATCGTTCTCTTCACGGTAGGCTACAAAGAGGACGACGCTTGGAATTCAGAAAAGTTGTGAAATTCTGCGTTCTGTCAAAGCGCCAACATTTACCTGCGCTGCCACTGATCAGGACAGGAAAAAGTGCCGGAGTTCGGAGGTTTCGGCGAAACTGGTCGCCCACAAAATATCGTACGCATTTTATTGTGAGTGTTTTGAAGAATAACACAGGACACACTAACTATTTACTCAACTGTCGGGGGAATAGCCAGTTTATTTATTTATTAATTTATTTCAGACTGGGCATAGGTCAGTTTAAAAAATTTCTAAAAAATCTTCTTGGAATAAATTTTGTTTTGCGTTATCAATATGATCGAATCTTAATAATTCAAAATACCAATTCCAAGTGTGGGGTGATGGAGGGCTGGAGATGGGAGGATGGGGGTGGATGTTGGCGAGAATGCAATACACGGTTTATGCTTGTGGGGGGAGAGAGGGAAGAGTGTGAATTATACAATGACATTTGTCGGAGTTAACTTTATCTTACAAAAGTATATGGCATGCAGAGAACATTGACATTACAATGCAATGCAATACATTCACTTGCCTTACTGAACTCACTACTTACAATTCTTACAGCATTTCCGTCTTTAACATAATTTATATTTACACTTCATTTTTGTGCATTTTCAATTACAGCCTGATGTTAGTAAGAGAAAAAAATCAACTTATTAATTCCATCAGCACAGGATGTAGGCCTACTCAAAACAACTGCCAACACATTACCTATGAGGAGGAAGCACTATGCTTGTGTTTTAGATGGGAACAGTACAGTGTTACTGTAGTCAATCCCATCAGTGAAACAGCACTGTTTCCCTCTCTACCTGACTTGTTGACGGAGGCTGCATCTTTAACCACAATCTACTTTCGCAATCACCCTCCCAATGCTACAAGGTCCACTGTTAGCCTCACCTCAACCCTTGGTTTGCTGAATACTGCCACAGCACATACACAAACTACTCATCATTCATATAATCCCATTCATGCCTACATAATGTGACATGCATTACAGCCAAATGAAAATACACTTCATCTCTTCTTCCAACCTCCCATTAGGTTTAGCTTACGTTTTTATTGCTAGTAGCCGAAAGTACAGGGCCATACAGTAGCATTCCCACTCCCTTCCTCTTGCTCATTTTATGTCTGAACAATATCTAACTAGAGTTAAACAAAGGAATTATCTAATATTTAAAGTAACACAATGACTTGACCTTCAGAGCACATGGATTTTGAAATTGTGCAATTACTGAACACGCAAAAACTCTATTTGTGCACCAAGCATGCTGTAGTCATGAATGAATGAGTCTCAGCAACAACGAGATCTTCGGCTACATCACAAAGCGCCGGTGTTAGTGAACAGGGAAGCAAAGAAGAATACCTTTGATTCTAGCTGACTAGCAAGCCTGCGGGCTAAAAGCAATTTTTGCGGAGTTTCAAGACAACATTGTGATTCGTTAAAAAAAAGGTAAATCATTTAGTCCTTCCATATCACGCATCATGTCATTGCAAATGAAGCACCTATCACTAAAACCCCACAAGTCACACTTGACTTGACTTGACTTGACTTGACTTGTGGGGTTTTAGTAATCAGTACTTCAAATGTTGAAGAAATCAGCTGACATTAAGACCTTTTGATTTGAAGTGAACGGTAGAAGACTGGTACTTATTGAGCCAAATGAAACGGACAGTACATTTACATGCACAGATGAGTCGAGCCATGATTATAGCTCCAACATACCATTTCATTGGACTACTGATCTTGTCTCAGTAGCCTATACATGCACAATAGAGGAATCGTTTCATTGACCGAAGCATGTCCGTCTCCGCTACGACAGGAGGCGATACGCCCCCTTTCAGCTTGTTCGTGTTGGACTTTTTTGTGGTTGACCTATTGCATCCCAGACAATAAATAAATAAATAAATAAAATAACAGTTAGCTGGCAGCGAGCTGGTAGCATGTTGAGTAGTGAAAACCAGGGCACCTTTATGGCTCAGTACATTTCATACGTGTTGTATGCTATGTGTTTCATACAGTTGAGATGCACTCTATTCCTGGTGGTTATAGTATTACCCAGATAGCAAGCTCCTCTGCTCCGGATCTGCCCCGGCTCTGAGCTGGATCAGCTGGAGCCAAGGCAGATCCAGAGCAGAGGTGCTTGCTATCTGGGTAGTTGAAGGCAGGCGGCAACACTGTATGTTTTTGCAGCTATGCTCTACTTTGTGTCCTCTCTACTACACTGGGGTGTGTTTCCTAAAAGCGTAGTTGCTAACCAAGCTAGCAACTTACGTAGTTCGTCCACGCACAGTCATTGGCTCCAACTTTGTAAGTTAGCATCTGTGCGCTCAGTAAACGCACCCCTGGGCTTCCCATGCATGTTGGATGCGGGTCAGGAGTAAAGACTGGCGGGAGAGAGTCGTTGTGAAGGAGTTTTCCGATGGCGAGCAGAAGGAACATTTTCAGATGACACGCAGGTCATTCGATAAATAATGCAGACTAATGGAAGAAGTTAGAGAGCCCCCAAGACGTGACTATTTGAGCACCAATACCACAGCAGATGAGGATTGCTACTGTTCTGTGCAAACTTGCCAGTTATGCAGATTACAGAGCTGTTGCTCATCAGTTTGGTGTTTACAAGTTCTTAAGACTTCTGGGTCAAAGCCCTACATGATAAACTAAGGAGCAAGCGCGGAGTGCATAGTCCAGTTCAGTTCGATTTAAGTGTATACTTGGAGGAGTAATTTGACTAGTAACTGCACTTTCTGAGCATTAGTCACACTTGGAGAAATTTGATTTGGTATGATTCCTGTCGAACTAACATTTTTACATGGTTTTTAAAATTTTAAAAGTCTGGTTTTAGTCGGACAACACAAGAAATTGATTTTCTCAAGCGTCATGTAAATGCAGTGAGAGGATAGGGCACCAGCAAGCTATCATCATCTAGTTTATTTACATTAACTTTCAGGGTAGCAGGTTGACAGTCTGGCATGATAGTTACATTAGCAGTAGTGATGGCTAACTAGCTTCAAGACACATTCATTTGTGGGACACTTGGCACAACCCACTTTAAAGTGGCAATAGGCAACCTTTTTGTTTTAACTTGTCCTTATGAAATGTCTATTGAACAGTGCAATAGTTCTAGATAATGACACCATCAGCATCTAGGCACATTACCAAAAGGCTTGCTCAATGGGTACCATATCTTAGGGAAAAGAAGGCTCGATTTATGACTCCAGCAAAGTGTGTCAACAATTTTGGAACTTAAGGAGAAAGAAGACAGCGATTTGTTTTTGCTTATAGCCGTCAGTAGCCATTACTGACTGGATATGAAGATGGATGACCTAACAGATTTAACATTATTCACTCATTAGTTGCTAGGTCCTAGTACAACAGAGTATAACCCAGTTATTTTAGAAGTCCAACAGAAATTGGCAATAGAGAGGTCTTGGCTCTGAACATAGTGTCATGTACAGTTAGCAGTGGTGATATAGCAAAAAGGGAAAAACCAGTTTGTTTACTAGCAAGCTAGTTTGTTTAGCAAGATTCTTTCACAAGTCACCAGAAATACCAACAGAAATCGATGGTAAAAATCTATTTTCTTTGAACATAGCATTATGTACTTCTTGCAGCAATACTATTTTAAAAGCAAATAACTTTTTCACCGTCAAATTTTACTGCTATTTGAAGTCAAATATTGCCGAATTGTGCTAGGTGGCTGAAAGCAGTTAGTGAGCAAGCTAAATAATGTTAGGAAATTGAGTTTGAGTAACAGGTCACCTAGTTAATACCAAGCTAGCTAAGTACAACCTCAATAATGAATTAGTTGGGACAAAGTGTAAATTGTGAATAAAATAAAAATTCAATGACTTTCAGATCACATAAGCCGATATGTTATTTACAATAAAACATAGATAACTTTCAAATGTTGAAACTGAGAGCTTATTTAAAATTTTCTTGCAGCAACAGGTGTCAAAAAAGTTTGGACACAGAGAAAAAAAAAGGGCTGAAAAAGCAATAAATATCTAAGAGAATCAGCTGAAAGACATTAAGTTAACTGGCATCAGGTGTGTGACATGATTGGCATTATAAAAAATAACTCAAACTATAATTATTTCCGTACTGCAACGGTAAGTTGGCTTCTGAGTAATCAGTGCTGCCTTCACTGAGGAACTATTATGGGGTGCTGTTTTGGATTTCTGTCCTGGGTATAAATGGGATGGCTTAAATAAACTTCTGTTGTTTTCTGAGGTTTTTATTTTTTTTTTCCCTTCTCTCTCTTTTGTATTTGGTCCATATTTTAAGGTTGTTACAGCCATAAATGCACTGTCACTTTATTGCTGCTTGTAGATCCCCGTATTACCATTGCTGGTATATATCTTTGTAACTTTGAATTACCATTGCTGGTATTTATCTCTGTAACATGTTGGTATTCAACAGTGTCATTGTACTCCTTCATGGAATTTCATTTGCTCTTCTATAAATATTTTATTAATTTATAATTATGTTGTCTGTATTGTTACGTATCCTTAATTATATTCATTTTTTTAATTTTTTTTTAAGAGAAGAGAATTTTGATATATTATGTGATCAACACATTAAGAGCAGCTCGTTAGTCTACTGTTGGAATGTGGTGTCATGCTGGATGTTTTGTATGACTTGTATAGTGTGTTTTTATGTTTTATGTTGGACTACAGATGGAAATTAGCTTATTGCTAAATCTGGTGTGCCCATCTCTTTGTTTCTTGTAAACGATTAATGCAAGCACATGCTGTCCTTAAATAAATAAATAAAATAAATTGGTTATAAAAGGGATGTTTTAGAGAGGCTGAGTCTCTTAGAAGTAAAGATAGCCAGAGGCTCTCAAACCTGTGAAGGCTTGCGTAAAACAATTGTGGAATACTTTACAAACAATGTTCCTCAACTTCAAATTACAAGGGCTTTGAAGGTCTCATCATTGACAGTGCATAACATCAAAATATTCAAAGAAACTGGAAAAATCTCTGTGCATAAGGGACAAGGCTGAAGACCTTTACTAGATGCCTGTGATCTTCGGGTCCTAAGACGCCACTACATCACTCACCGGCATGATTCTGTTATTGACATTACTAAATGGGCCCAGGAATACTTCAAGAAACCACTGTCTGTAAACTCAGTCTGGCTTGCCATCCACAGATAACACTTAAAACTCTATCATGCAAAAAAGAAGCCATTGTTGAGTATGATCCAGAAGCGCTGCCGTGTTCTGTGGGCCAACGACATCTATTCCAAGGAAGGCCTTGTGTATTTCAGCAGGACAATGCAAAACCACATACTGCAGCTATAACAACAGCATGGCTCCATAGTAGAAGAGTTTGTGTGCTGAACTGGCCTGCGTGCAGTCCTGATCTTTCACCGATTGAAAACATTTGGCACATCATTAAATTAAAAGTCCGTCAAAGGAGACCCAAAACTCTCCAGCAGCTGGAAGCCTGTATTAAACAACAGTGGGATCAAATTCCAATGGCTAAACTCAAGAAACTTGTCTCCTCAATGTAAGAGGGGATGCTACACCATGGTAAAAAGGCCACTGTCCCAACTTATTTGAGACCTGTCGCAGCCATAAAATTTGAAATTAGCAATTTTTCTGGATAAAACTGTCAAATTTCTCACTTTCAACATTTGCTATGTTATCTCTGTTCTATTGTGAATAAAATACTGGCTGGTGTGATGTGAAAGCCATTCCAGAATTGGGGTTGCAGTTAGAACTAATAGTAAAATGTATGATAGTGGAGAGTCTATTTACCTGTAAAATGTATTTAGCTACCGTCTTTTTAAGGGCTGGGTCAGATTTTAAGGTAGTATGAGGTACTTCGGTCAGTTATTAACCTAGCTGGCATATAATGTTGTGGTTTTGATTGAGATATTTCATATTATGAGGTTCCCCCATCCTCAAACAATTGGAGAGAGACAGATTCTTCAGAAAATTAGGCTTTATTGAGGCATATTGATAAATATAAAGCCAAGTTCTTTTTGCACGAGAAGAACTGACATTTTGCTTTTCACACCCTTAGGTTTTTATACCTTCATCACAGGGAATATCTTCCAAATATGGTCTTTCCGCCTTCTCATTCTCATGCTACGACAGGTTTTTAGATCACAGGTTTTCCCAGATACAGGCAAACCAAAACACTGCCAATTTGCCTTGAAAACTGCAAACAAAAGATAAGCATGCATAACACTAAAAAGGAGAGGAAAATTACAGTCAAGTGTGGAAAAATGCAGCCAAAGATATAGGATACAAATGGATACATAAATGATTCAACTGATTACGTTTTTCAGTGACAACTAATGATTTTACCAAACAAATATTGATCAAACCTGCTCACTAATCAAAGCTACAGAAGCCCACTGCTTATGTGTGTGTGAATTGAATTGCTTGTATATGTGTGTGTGATGTATGTGTTTGTTTGTGTGTGTGTGTGAGCTGCTCCTGTGTGTGTGAACTGCTTGTATGTGTGTGTGTTATATGTCTGTGTGTGCTTGTGTATCTGTGCATGCGTGTGTGTGTGTGTGTGTGTGTGTAACTGTGTTACTGCTGCTTACATAATACTTAATATGATTATTGATTATGGTTATTAAATATGGTAATTGATTTACTGATGAACATGATGACAAATAATGAAATATAATCCTCAACAATAACAGTCGGCACAAGATTGTAGAGGCAGGCTGGAGCACTGGACATTCACATGGGAGCTAAGCAGTGTAGCCTACTGATGAGGATGAGGAAAGTAGCGCAGTGGCAGTAGTCGTATTGCTATATGATAAATGTGAAATATTGCATCGACATGATTACAATAAATGCTGATCTGTAGTGAAACAGCTAGGTAACTACAATGATACATAAACTGATGAATATATTGAGTATCCACGTGCCACATGGGGGGGACATGAATACATGAATATGGGTAAATATAACTGAATATTTGCAATGACCAGTATTTAGGATAGATAGATATTTGACCCCCTCCAGCATAATTTCAACCGTGGGGGGTTGGGTGTGCTGAGTGCTGCTTAGGTAGGCCTATCCGGTTACAAATTCTCGCTGAATGGGCTCCCTTGCTGGATATAAATCCTTATTTCTTCACATTGACACCCGTACACTTGGTTTGTTAAGTTTTTGGCTTTGCCTTTGATCTCAATTATGTCTAAACACAGCATAGTAAAGTCTTCATTTAGCATACTGCTGCAAGTAACGCTCTGGCATCGAGCTCTCTTCACACTTGATCACTAAATGGTGAAGTTCTGGAGCATTTCACTGCAGGCCTGCACGTGTGAAAAATGCTTGACTTTCGTTTAGTTATGCCACCTCGCACCATCTCCCACGCTTCCTCTCCCTCGCTCCCTCTCTCACACACATCCCTCCGTCACTCCTGGGAGGGTGGCCTCATGCACAGCTGTAGAGAGGAGCGGGTAAATGACAGATCATTATCATGCTAATTAAGCCACTTTGTAGCTCCCTCCCGTCACTGCCCCGCTCATTAATGCGCCGCTCGGAGAAATTGGATGGCATTTATTTCACTGTACAGGTTATTAAGGCATGTGCTGACGAGCACGCTCTGTCCTTTTCCCCAGCAACACGCAACCCACCACCACCAACCCACTTCGTTCACTTAATTTAATAGAGGTGGCCTGC
Organism: Gymnothorax reevesii; assembly: GCA_029721435.1. Classification (NCBI taxonomy): domain Eukaryota; kingdom Metazoa; phylum Chordata; class Actinopteri; order Anguilliformes; family Muraenidae; genus Gymnothorax; species Gymnothorax reevesii. The sequence continues at coordinate 22,804,648 of CM056587.1, read as the reverse complement.
TTTAGCCTATAAAAAAAATAAATAAATAAAACAGGTTTCAGCGCCTGTTTCAATTTATTCAGGGTGCGTCACAATGTAGACACTTCTACAGTGAGGTGCATTTCCTTCAATCCTGGTCAAAACGAAGCACATATACCACACATACCACTGAATCCTGGTATTCTGCTAAAAAGGACACATAAAACTTGCCTGAACGAGATAATGTATTGTCTGCACATGTGTGTGACCCTGCAGAATTCGCCTGTAACTTCCTGTCAGAACGAGTGCCATTGTGCAGGGTGAGTGTTTAACTTCCTTTCAGACTAGCACTGTGTTTTGCAGAGCAAGTATGTGTAACTTTGTACAAAACTCAGGGACAGTGCACACACACAAACTTGCACAAATAATTTCCAAATCAGATGCAGAATTTCACAGAAATGCCCTCAAAAGAAAGTTGAAAGTCAATCTAATGAGCCCATACTGACCAATTCACTCCAAATATATTTAAAATAAAAAAAGTCCATTTCTGACTCGATGTATTTCAATGAGGTTCCTAGTGAATGTCCTCACACTTTTGGCTATATAGTGTATGCGCAATAAATCTCACTTTTTCAAACAAAAAAAAATGCACATCATTACTAAGAGGGAAATCAATCCCTGTTTGTACAATTTGAACGTACATTTAGCTATGGATCGCAATATATTACCCACGACCTCTGTCTTCAGATGCCACAGAGAGCAGTATGGGGCCTACTTTAGTGAGGCACAGAGGTGATATCCTGAATTTAGTGATCACACACACAAAACACACACTAAAACACTATCCTCTCTCACTGTTTACGACCATAAATAAACTGAGAAATAAAGGATGCCCTTCAGTTTCTAAAAGTCTTCAATCAATTTGTAGTCTCAGGTTCCTTCGCATACAATTTGGTCTTGCTGAGCACAGCATATCTCTGAGGTGTCATTGTGAGTTTGCCAGAGAGCCGAACCTCCCTCCATCCCCGCAGTATTACATTGCCGAGGGGGATGTCCCCCACCCCTGCTGGAGGAACAGCGCAGCACTGCATTATTGTTTGGCTAGGAATCGACTGGGAGGAGACCAGCGTAGATATGCCTCTTATAAGACACTGAGCTAATCCACGCACTACGTTTATAGCCGACTGTAACCAACTGGCACGTGAATGCAATCAGACCTGTGTGAGCACGTTCTGGCTTGACAGGAAGGGCGGTACTGTTAGTGTGAGAAAGTACGTTTTCACAGCATGAGCAAACCGTCCCCCGCCGCACTCCGCCTGTCGCTCACAGCAACTTTGGACAATATTATGGAAAAAAAATGGGAGCTGTCACACTCGCGGCTTTATATTTCTCAAAGAAACCCAGTGGATCCCGACGATTCTTACCAAAATCGGTCAGTGTGTTGTGGTTTTGATCTCCAAGGGCAGCACGTTCACTCAATGAATACGCCCTTCTCATATTCCAACATCAACGACACAAACAGACCTGTTCATCCTAACAAATGTGATAAGACCCAAATTGCATAGGAATCCACATTATTACTGAGGAAATTTGTGGGGTCACTTGAAGGTTATAATTCTCACTTTACATTACAGCCCCATTAACATCCCAAAACCCACCACGAGCAGATTGTTAAAAACCTCTGCATGTAAAATATCCTTCATTTGCCCTCCACCTTGGCCAATAAAAAAATTCATAAATACTGATATAATGTTGGGTGAGCTTTCCAAATTTGCATCTCTGTTGCTTTGCCACACATTTCCCACAATAGCATTTGGTGAGTGATTTTGAACTAAACTATTATTTTGACATCAAGCCAGTGTTCCTGCACCAGGCCTATTTTTCAGAGCAGTTGCAAAACATATCATCGAGGGGACTATTTTTTAACTGTAGTCAATTTAAAGTGGTTAAATAAAATAGATTTGTAATTCCAGTGATGGGTTGTTGGTAAATTTGTCTCCAAATAAGGTCCCAGAAGCAATTAAAAGCTAAGCTGACTGCTGGAATTCAGACTGTACTCAGTTATTGCACTGAGTGTGCGGAGTGGTTTATGAGGATAATGTGAGATTATGAGCTGTATTGGTGCTAAGAACATGTCTGGCCAGGGCTATTATCAGTGCAAGTATCAGGTTATGATTTTTATAGTGACGAGAGGGGAGGGACTTCAGCTTCAGCCATCATTACAGTGGGGCAAAATCCTGGCGAAGAATTCTCACAGAAATATTTTCCTCGTTTTTTTTTTTTTTTTGACATTTTAAAATATGTTTTAAAAAATATATATAATTACAGTTAAAATAAATAAATACACGTAAATATCAGGCAGAGGTGGGAAGAGAAATCTGCCCTTACCAGTATTTTCTCTAATGCCACTCAAATAAACCTGAAACATACAGCAAAATTAATTTGAGGCCAAAGTGTGATTGTAAAAGTAACCGTTACAGTTGCTATAAAAATGCACTCCATCCTGACTACCAGAGAATTTACCCCATTTGTCTCAGGCCGTGGCATTGGTAGCAGCCACGGCTGTTATTTTCAAAGGGACTCTTGCAAGGAAACAGCTAAAACCACTGAAAGAAACCGCAAGCACTCACATCCATGCTGGTGTCTCTTGGCAGTTGTGTTTTCTCGACTTTCGCCACTTGTTTGTTTAATGTAATGGTGCATAAGCACACGCATTTCATGTGTCCCAATCTTCGCTGTATTCTGCGATCAGCAGCAGGGGACATCTAGTTGATAGTGTCACCACAGAAGCGCGTGGGATGGCCCCCTGAGTACCAGCCTCACAGCCTCTGACCTGTAGATGACTGCTCTTGAAAGATGACCTTTGCAAAGGTGAGAGCCATCCTTACAGGACATCCAGTCTTTAACAACATGCTATCACCAGAAGCCTCTCTCCAGGCTGCAAAGGTCCCTGCTGGTGTGACGGATAACTAAATAGAATATGTGTGCAAAGCCAACGCAATGGCAAAAGCTGCAATACCCGTCCTAAAAAAATCCTAAAAATAGGGTATTGGGTCCCTGTGAGTGGCCAGTACAGCCTGTATGCACAGTGACCTGCTACAGGATTGCGGCATCAGTAATTCTGCAATCGCTCGCTGTTCCTTCCTCAAAAGTCAATGGAATTTATACTCAGCAGGTAGGAATGGGTGCTTCCATCCTCTATACATCATAAATAACTTTTATTGGCGAATATGGCCTGGTATTTTACTAATTGCTCTACTATGCGGAATTCAGACTAAATCAAAGAATGATTATGTGGAGGAACCATCTTTATGTGGCAGCATTTAATCGCGCTCATTCAACAATTAAACTGATCATTAAAATAATTATCTCGCAATTCCGTTATTGTAATAAAGAGAAGCTCGTTCCGTCTGCCTTGCCTCGACTGCTTATGACAGATTGATGAAACACAGCCGCAGAAGTCAGTGAATTTTTCTGAAGCTGACCCAATAAAAACATCAAAACTGAAGAGGTTGTCGCAGACTGAATCCGTGCTGGAACTCAGTTTGGGAACTAATAAGATTCAGTGAAAACAATTAAAGTAAAGAGTCTCCTTTTTGCAGGAAGTCATTATTGCCATTTCCCTCAAATGGTACATTCCATCTTGAAGCCTCTGCAATTGAAACAAATCCTGCCAGGACTGAGCCATCTGAACCATCTATCAAATAGAGGGAAGTCCTGCCTAAATTTTAGCCCATTTAAGAGCACTGTAATCGATGAGGGGGAAAAGCAGTTGAAAGGTTACACTCAGAAACATAATTATACATTACTAGAGATAATGTGAAAATGCCTGCTCATTTAAAAATTATGGACTAAAACAGAACTTCATGAGAGATAGCTGAGATTATATCAGCATAATGAAAGAATGCAAAGCATTTTGAGTGCTGTGACTCCATCGCAGATTCTCAGATGCTTATCTTTCAGGAAAGTGTCTCAGGACTGATGAAATCTCACTGCTTACCATGCAAACACACCCATGTTGCATCACACAGGCTGAGATGAGTCACTATGATATCACCTTGCAGATTATTTTAAATATTCACAGTATGATCTCAGTTACCCCATCTGCAGGTGGGAGAAATACCGCGCACCCCTAACTGTGATGCAGCTAATCAAAGACAAAACTGATTAGCCTTGCTAATCAGCTATTGATTCAGGTTTATAAGTGGGTGGGATTCGGTCAGACAGGACACCTGAGATGTTAGCTGACTGGGACCAGAGGCAGGAGAACAATATCCAGGCCCCTCCCACAGGGTCAGTGGGTTCAGAACAGGGCTGGGAGTGTAGAGAGGCCTCTGGCCATGTTACGTAAGTCTGTCCTGTTCTATGCTTAGGACGCATCACTGTGGTAGGGTTGGACTATGACAGTCTGGCTCAGGAATTCAACAACGATGCTGAGCACAGGATGGTCAGGGGGTAGCAGCTGATTCAAAAAGAAGGCTCCGGAACAGACGTGGCAACCAAGATTTTAATCTCTCGTCATCGTGATTTCTCACTGATAGGAATGCCTTTGTGACATTCTCAGTAGAATGAATATTGTAAGTATTTTCTTTTTTCTTTTTTTTTGCGTTATTAATTTCTGTTTGTATGTGTCAAAGTTGAAACAGTGAACTACTTACGCACGTTAATCGTCTTTAAAGTTGCAGAAATTTGGTTTGTTATTTACAGATTAACTGTGTTTTTCAGGAATCCTACACGATTAATCTGAGAAAACTCAGGCCCTGACCGCTTCACCCCTCCCTCCACACGGTCTGCTCTGTCTCTTAAGTCACCCGCTGCGCAGGAAGCTTGCGAACGCCACGTGGGTGATTAATTGAATCCAGCGAGCGAGCGCCAGAGGGAGCGAGGAGAAAAAAAAAGTCCGGCGTGAAATTCGTGCTACACAGCGCAGCCAAACCCCGGAGCGGCGAGAGAGGGAGAGAGAGAGAGAGAGAGAGAGAGAGAGAGAGAGCTTCTGACGGGCGGTGGCGCCGATTTAACAGCCCGGGTTGCGCGTAACTCTCTCCGCGCTCTGCTTTGAATTACACACTCCCTCCCACACAAGCCGCTCACGAAATAAACAGCGCATTTATGAAGCCCGCGATTCTTCCATCTGTAAAGATGCATAAAAGAATAGGGAATAAAGATTCTTGAAAGCTGAAGCGACGAAAGAGAAGGGGGAGAGTGAGGGGGAGAGGACGGGAAATTACAGTATGTAAAAGGGAATTTCTTTGTTCTGTGTTCATAGCACCCAATAACACTGAATCCGTTTCAGTAAGTATCCTCTTTATTGTTACTTTAATCAGCATGATTTCACCTCGCTCTGATATTTGTAATAACAAGTGCGTACTAATGCACGCTGAGGATGTTTCAGTGCTGCAGCCCCGGTGTCAATGGTGTCAATCGTCAATCAGTGCAGATTTTAGCGGAGTCAGAATTTAAAAAAAAAAAAAAAAAAAAAAACAAGGTAAAACCTGGTGCAAATCGACTCCTGGAATGGAGTCGTGCAGACCTGGCCAGCGCTCTGAAAGCAGACGGTGTGTCCCAGATAGCACTGTTGGAATCACCCGGAGCTGCCAATCAAACGTACTCTGGAGTGCATCTTCAGTCTGTCTGCGCAGGGTAACCGGTGCACACGCAGACACACGAATCCGCGCGCGCGCACACACACGGCACAAGCCATAATTTTTTTCTGCACTTGGGAAGAGTTAACTAAGTACAAGGACTCTGCGGCTACAGCGGGGTTGTTAGACACGACCACAGGAAACCATGGTAACAGCAGTTTGACGTACTCTTGAACTGTGGTGCAATTGTGGACCTGAATCATTGTGTGTGTGTGTGTGTGTGTGTGTGTGTGTGTGTGTGTGTGTGTGTGTGTGCGCGCGACCCCAGTCAGCTACAATCCACTTTCAGTATATCGTTTGGCCCACATAGGCCTGTCACTGGCTAGTGCCGGGTGTTCAGATGCGTACAATAGGACCTTGTTCTCTACAGTCTGCTGAAGTTTTACCTCACATCTCCTCAGCAAGGGCCCGGGGAACACGCCTATACACATTTACAGTTATTTTTCTCATCAATAAATATCACCCACATGCACAGCTTTTTTCACCTGTGCTGGTTCACCTGTAGATTTGGGTACGCAGTGTTTCAGCAGCCGTTCATGAGATCATGCATGGGTGCCGTTTTAAAGACACTGCTATCATGGGCAGATTAAATAACTGAGGACAGAATTACTGGTGTAAAATCCAGATCTCCGCTCACTCCTCAGAGAGCACAGAGCTTTAGCACATCTCTGTCCCTTCATCACCCCCACCCCCACCCCCATCTCGCCTCCCCAGGTTCATTTGCACATGGATTCTGTGACGGCAGTTTGACACCGTGCGCTTGTTTACTCTGAAAACTCATTTAAACATTGTGGCTCGCGAGTGCGTGATGGAAACTCTCTGAGGGCTTGGATGCTATTGGTGGCTAAATTTGTCCTGAATCACAGTGATCTCAGATTCACCATGAGGCACAGTTGGCCTCATTTGTGCGTGTGCCCATGACAAAGTAGTGGCAATGGGGAATCTCCACATTTGAGTTTGGCAGAGAAAACAGCCAAAGAGCACAAGTTCATTAACATTTGTGTCGTCTGCACCTCTGACATCCCATATGTTGCTGGGAGACTTGGTCACACCCAGCATTAACACAGGTTAAGACCATCTGTCAAACAATAACTGAGTCCCTGTTGTAACATATTCCATGTGCAGTCTTCTCTGGCTTGCTATTCCTCTTGTGGTTTCTTATTGGTTCAAAGCTCTCTTTCAATGTCAAGGCTGGTTTGTTCTGCTTTTTGATCATGGTGAAAAATTTTGAAAACTGTGTTACAAGTGATTGTTGTGATAAGATTAATAACTAATAAATACATTTTATTTATTTAGCACATTTCAAGCAATTCTGTGTAAAGTGCTACACAAACAGGTACGGAGATCACTAAAATGCATATAAAACTTAGCAATTGGTGGAAATGGTTGATAAAATTACAAATAAATATTGAAATAACGATTTCCATAAAAGGCATAGAGAAAGTAAAGCCAGAAAACAATAATTCTATAACCCAATAAAAGAATGTAATGTTAGCCCTCAAGAGCAAGCCTATAAAAATGAATCTTGGAAAGGGATTTTAAAGAAGAAAATGATTCTGCAGCTCTAATATGAAGTAGATTTGGATTATTGGTTTAAAAATTGCGCCTCTTGTTTTTTTCCCCACTATAGATGAGCTTTATTTGTCAGCTTATGGCAAATGAGGAACCATGTAAGAACGAGCGGATGGAGCAACCAATCAGCGCAAATTATAGATGTGTGTTCGCATATAAGAGTGGCTTTATAGCTCAGGGGGTCCGAACCTGAGTAGGGGGTACGGCACAGGTTAGAAGAGATGTTTGGTTAGAGATACGCAACATTTTCTGGATTTTCCAACTATAAGGAATAATTGCAGCCATGCGCCGATGCTGCCACCGCCAGGTATCAGTGAACTACCCTTGTGAGTCCAAATTCTCCCCACCTGGCGCTCATTTGTGTGTCTGGTCATCAGGGCATGAACACAGCCCACCAAATCACGACCCTGCATCTACTTGAATGAGTACAGAGTCCCGCCGGACAGCATTAACCCCCCACCGCCGACCCCCCCCCCCCCTTCTCCCCTTCTCCCCTCTCCCTCGGGTCTAATTGCCGCAGCGACAACTTTCTGACGATGGGGCCTCCTCTGTGCGTGTCATCAATTTTCCCTGACCACCTCCTGCCTGTAGCGAGCGCAGTTTGTGTAATGATAGATCACTGCGGCTCATGCAAACCTGGCCACCCATTGCTTCGGCTGACATGCTGACACCTCTCCCGAAATCCCCTTGCTGCCGGTGCTCACGCAGCACAGCTACAGCGACTGCCGACATCGCCTCAGGAGATAGACGGGAACAAGCTGCCGTCCGTCACGGGGACGGACGGGCATTGAGGGGGAGCAGTGCGCTGGCGATTCTGTCAGGGCTCAAATAGAGTGCGCTGCGCGTCACACATTTCGCAGCGTTCCCGTCGCGTGACGAGGCGGCGCTGAGCGCCCGGCCCCAGTTCCGCACGTTTGCTCTGGTTTTCATGTCAGGCTGCGAGCAGCGAACATCTGGAGCTCTCGGGAGTGAGGCGGCGGTTATAATATTATTGTCATGATCGTTAAAATAACTGGTCTGCCTACAGAGAGAAGGGAGAGAAAGTCTGGCCTCTTCCTGGATACACTGCTGCTCTGGCAGTCGATTTTCTGAATGATGACGCACACAAAATAACCTGATGTAAACTGTTGTTGCATTTCAAACTTCACTGCATGTAAACTGTCACGCTCTTTCTTTAATGAGGGTCAAGGTTAACAGGTCATAGTAAGATTTTCCAGATGTTTGTGCTAATACTGAACCTGTGGATGTCCTACAAGTATAATGACTATGATTCTGAGGAAATTACTGCATATCAGGGATTTTAAAAACTGGCTAAATCATAAATGTGCTACATACTGTTGTACACCAATAGTGGCACTGAAATGGGTATTTCACACATAGCAGTGCCTGTCACAAAAGCAAAATAAAATGATCTGTGTTCAGAAAACTTCAACAGAGTTTCTTTGATTCCGAGAGGAATCAAATGAACTCTTTGAAAGTTGTTTTAACACTTAACACTGACATTTTTCTGACGGAGTCATTTGTGGGTTAGAATCATTTATTTATTTATTTATTTTTGCCAAGTTGTGAAGTATAATTGTGCATGATTGACAATAGGGATCCATCTGCTCCAAAATGCAATTTGGAATTTACTGCTTAAACTGTTATGTAAAGCCCAGTTGACTGACTTTCTAATCTATCTGAACATCATCTGTTTACATTTTGAAAGTGAAATATGGAGGGAGCATATTTATTTATTTATTTGCAGTAATTCTCTGACGGCGCAGTGGCAGCTGACGGAGTGGCAGAAGTGCGTGATTTGGCGCAGGAGAGGAAAAAGAAGACAGCTTGTGTAGCGGACGCATGGGAGGGCAGTAATGACACAGGAACAGACGGAGTGGGAGCGCAAGGAGACATTGCCCAGGGACCCAGCGAGGGGGCAGGAGCTTGAGGATTATGGGAGAATGCTTACATCCCCACGGTCCCCCTGCGAACAGGGCCAGCGCCTGTTGATTAGCCTCGGAGGAGAGACTGTATGACCCGCGCGGCTGCTGGGAAATTCCCTCTGTCCCACTAGCTCCCTGCTGTACAGTCCTACACTGCTCACTGACAGTAGGGCAATCACGTTTTACACTGTTTATTTCAGCCTTAAAGGTTTTCAGATAAAGTCATAGCCTACTTGCCCCTGATGTGTTTGGACGAGATGCGGAAGAAGAGAAAAATGATCGTTGTGGTAAGGAAATGCACTATTTGAAACATAAGCAATTCTGCTATGTCCTATAATCTTAAATTTAGCAAATATATAACAATTTGACTAATCTGTAATGAAACCATTGTAAATCCCCAAGTTTTTGTAAGCAGTGTATATTGGACCGTTGCTGTCTTTAGCTTTAGCTTTTCCATTGAGAGAATAGGTCTAGAAACTGTGCCTTGGTACGACATGTCATGATATGCGCTTTTAAAAAATAATAATAAAGTAAATCATTGAATCGAGTGTTGTTAAGCTGAGGACATTTATAGAAGAGCTGTGCGAGACAATGAGTTGAGAGAAAGTGAGAGAAGCGGACATTGACTCTTCAGTGCTAAGCTAGTGAGTACTGAAGCAGGAGGTCCACAGGTTCGTTAGCCTGCGTTAGCAGGCCTGTCGTAGCCTAGCCTGCGAGCAGGCTCTCTAGTTTGCGATGGGAGGCACGAGTTGCAAGGCGCGAGTTGAGAGCGGTTGAGAGGCGGCGAGAGGATTTGGGAGAGGGAGGGAAAAGAGAGCCTCCGTGTAAGCCAGGAGTTTTTGAATTCCCCGCGTTCGTCCAAGAACACAGCATTCTTATTGGTCAACTTTGACAGTTGTGAAGTTTGAATTGACAGTTGAACACACGGCTGCCTTCCCTATTCGAAACATTATATAGATTTTCAGTGGACATACGACTAGGTTTCCCGTTCCCATACTTGACAATGAAACAACACTTGCAAATACAACGAACACTTGGTTTGCTCGGTCTATTTCCGACTTTTTTCGGCGTTACCGCACGATTCATCAGGAAAATCTCCTAAAAACTGCCACAAAGGTACTGTGCACGCGCAATTTTCTGTCATGTCTGTTTCCATTTTTTCCAGATTCCTGTTGGTAGTTTATTTTCCCCATGGGCCGTAACAAGTTGTCACCACATTGTCAGCTTGTTAGGGGTGGAATTTAAAAGCCCCTGGCTTTCGTGTAAACTCTCTTTTCCCTCCGTCTCCCCAGTCCTCTCACCGCCTCTCAATTCGCGCCTCCCATCACAAACAAGAGAGTCTGCTCGCAGGCTAGTCGTAGACTTAGCCCGTGACGCAAACAGCCAGAGCAGAGATCGCCACCGATACTGTTCTAGACACTAGTGAAGTGCCAGAGAGCTGGAGAAACTATTGCCTCGTTTGAGCGATGCGAGCATTTGTGCCTTAGCCAGAAAGCAACATACTGCGTGTACCTGTCTGCTCATGAGCAGTAAATACTTCTGTAAATAGTAAAGTAAAGTAAATAATAGCAGTAAATAATAGCATAAATACTTCTGAAAACATTACAAAAAGAAAGTATCCTTATGAATAAAGAGTAGCATGCCTGTTTTCACACCTACAGTCACCTATTCTCCTGTGACGGTTGTGGCCACTTTTAGAGCATTGTTTCGGCACCTACAAAATGAAGCTTTTTATCAGAGCTGCTCATGAATACTGACCTCGCAGGCAGTAGCCACTAAATCTTACAGCAGTATAATTACTTATGTGAGTATATATCAAGACATTTATCTGTCATTTTTTGTAAATACCTGGAAGTCTGGAAGAATGCCTTCAAAATTCCATGATAGTTATAAACGACAAATGTACATGAAGTGTTAACATGATAAGATCTAAATTGAGTTTGACGTTGATTAAACAAGCAACTTCAAGCCCGTGTTGTTTTGTGACGACTCCACATGCCAGACAGGTGTAATGAAGGCTAGTTTAGCCCAAGCATGTGATTAACATCTCAGTCAAACCGGCAGATAAAGTCCCTAAACTGGGACTAACATCAGCACTCGCTGATGCGGCCCTAGCGATGAGTCCGGGACGAGGCAGGCGGTCTGACCTCGTGCACCGTGTCTCAGACGTGCTCTCTGCGGCTCGAGCGGAGGAAGAGCTCCGGGGGAGGACAAAAGCATTGATTTCCTCTCATCCCTCTCTCCCGCTGCCTCTGTCTCTCTGTCCCAGCCCCCCCCCCCTTCCCTGTTTCTGACAGTGAGAGCTGATCACGGATCACGGCGGACAGCTGCAGGATTGCTGGGTGTGTGTGTGTGTGTGTGTCTGTGTGTGTAAGAGGAAGACTAAGATGAGAACCGGCCCATGTTTCGGGGGGGGGGGGGGGGGGGGGGTCTGGGGTGTTTAACTTGATTTTAGAAAAGGGTCAAAGGTTTTAATCGGTTGGGAGAAGAAGCAGTATGACTACATAATTGCTGGTGGAGTGGGTGGTATTTATGCAAACTTGTTTTCTCATTTGATCTTAGCGCATTGATCGGTCGAGCTCTTAGCACAGGAGGTAGACAAGCATGCTTGTTTCCTTCCCCATGCATTTATTAGCAAGACTTGCCTGTACCACTAAGGACTCCCTGTATGCATATAAGTGAGTGTAGTGAAAAGGGAATTTGATTCATTTAACAGAATCAGAGTCATAATTGGTCACAAATTGCGGCTTGAAAAATCCCTTCTCAGAAACAGTTTCTGTGCGGGTTCAGTTCACCACACGTTTAAGAGTGGGACTGCAGTTTCACATGTGCATGTGACCTACTGCCACTCGACATTTGAAGGCCTCAGGATCTCCCTCAAGAGCCCAAAATAAAAAAGGCTTAACGTGAAGTTTCCTCTGTTCTGCTGTTCGCCAAGTCTTCCCTCTCTTGCGGTATTTCTAGATTTGTCCTGTCTCTAAGGAGATAGTGGCGAATTACTGGAAAATCGTAGTGTCTCCCCTTATGCAGTGTTTGGTTTTATTCTTTCTCTGCCTGGATTATTGAAATAGAAATCCTCCGGAACAGAAATGGGGCTGCCAGAAGCTATTGTTGCGGCTCTGGAAACACAAACAATGAGGGAAGGCCTTGTCACGGGCGTAGACAGTGTGGAGCGGTGCTTGTGGCTTAGGACCCCAGAGAGAATGGGCTGGGGCATACAATTCTGCCCGTCAGGCACAAGACGCAATTAGATACAAGCTTGGAAATTTGGAAGTCGCGTAGAACACTGGTCTGTAATCTACTATCCAGCAGACACACAGGAGCTGCTGAGAGTTGTCAATATTTTGACATGAAAGCCGGCCTGTTCTTTGTCTGTGTTTTTGTTTATTAGAGCCCTGCTTTTATTGGATTATAATTACATGGTGCCTGTAAACACACAAGCTTCTCGGAAACAGGGGTTGGAACTCCTGGCTGCCAGTTAGCCAGCATTTCTAGCGCATTCACATTCAAGCAGAAATCGGCCAGGGAAGTGTGAGCAGAATTCCTGATGAGCTCATCCTGTGAGCCCCCCTCTTCACAGGGGGGTCTGGTCTAATCGAAGTGATCTTTCCTTGCCGTGATGCATGCTGGGTAATGGCCGTTGGTCCATCGGAAGGGGAGATGGAGGCAGTTCTGTTCTGCTACTCTTTTTTTCTCCCCTGTAATAATGGAGCACCTCCATCTTCTCTGCAGGACAGTGGGAGCTCTGGTCAGGCACTGTGTGAACGTGTCCATTTCTCGGTGCGTCTTCACCCAGGAGTAGTGGGTCTACACCGGCTAGTAAACATTCACCCCTCAGTGAGGCAGCCATTATAATCACAATGACTCACATTTTGTGATTTTTATTTTTAAAAAGGAGTGGTTGCATTGAATAATTTGTTTAATTCGTGTTATATTTTGCTTTATAAGGTGTATAATACCTCAGATAATTGTCTTAATTGTCTGTAAGTTGCCAATTTGAAAAGTGATTTTTTTTTTTTTTTTGACGATGGAGTCACTTTATCCTTTTGCCTCCAAGTCTGGGTGTAAGGTGCGTCAGGTAGATCCAATATCCTTTTTTCGTGATTTTTTTTCTCCATCTTCTCTGCTGGTCAGAGATTTGCATAGCCCAGAAAACACAGACATCTATTTTCCACCTCAAGATATATAATAATGAAGTAAAACGTAGAAAAAAGAAGCTTCCTGACATTATTTAAAAATTGATATATGCAAGGAGATATCTCGCACACTGTATGTAGGCTACACCTGCATAGACATTTTACTGATAAACAGATAAATAATTATGCGGAGTCACGTTTTGATTGCGTGGTGTTTAATAGGCGGCGTGTCAGGGATAGGTGGGTTGTACGGAACAAGCCAACCATCCCCACCCACCCGCAGCAGCAGTCCGTCGACAAACAACCCACCAAACCCAGAGGGGAAATTTAATACGGCCCGAAAGCCCGTGTCCGTGCCCCGTCTCCTCTACCCGGCACAGAAAGTGAAAACACATCTGCTATTCCCCCGCCACACTGCACTTAACAGCCAGCGAGGTAACCCAACACCGGCCACGAGCAGCCTGTTATCAACCGCCTTGTTTGCTTTCCAGACGCTGCAGCCAGCTCGCGGGAGTGTGGGGCTTAATGCGCGGGGGAGATTTTTCCCGGACGCGTCTTTTATATTTTCCCTCGTCGGGTTGCTTTGCGTAGAGAGCGTGAATACGGTGGATGTGGGAAGGGACGGCGATTGTGTTTCTGGCGGTAGCATGGGGGTCGTGCGTTGGGTTGGCTACTGGATAATATTTTTTGTGTACATTTTGAGACAAAAATAGCATTACCAAAAATATTATATTAAAGTTCGCTGTTGCCAAGAGAGTGGTGATTTAAATACACACACAGTTCTCAGAGCTGGTCGTTTTCACTCTGAAAAGACTTCAATTTCCTTTTTTTTTCAGTGCATTTCAACAGATTAACATCGGAATTTCGTGAAAAATGCAATAAATGAAAGTAATATCTTCATGAAAAGTAGGTTACATTTTTTCTAAATTTGTTTTTCAGTTTTATTTCTTCCTCAAGCCAGTGAATCCACGTCTTGCTTCGAATCACTCTGTTTTTACGGAGACAAAGGTACGGTTGTGTGTGATGTGTTAGCGGAATAATCCAGAAGAACTTTTTAAAGACTTCCTGCTGCCCATTTCAGCAACTACCCCAAGGCAAGCCGGGAAACGATAATTCTAGTCACGCCAAGGAAGACTACTACCGGTCGTTTATGAGCAGTCACACTGGAGAGGAGATCTTTCATGTAAAACACACCGCCAATTCTTTTCATTTTCTCTCCGTCAATCACGACCCCTGTGTGGCCTTTTTTATTGTAACGCTCTGCGAGAATATTTTATCACTGAAATTCTGCATAATGGATGGTCCGGAAAATGATCTGAAAGGAGGCATAATCGTTTGAAGTCCTTTTTTATTGCAACTGTGACCAGCTTATTCATCTGAACACAAGAGAATTATATGTTTTTATAATTATTTTTCCCGCTTTATAGTTATCGGCCTCAGTGTAACAGAGAACTTAGGGGTGTGTGTGTGTGTGTGTGTGCGTGTCTGTTTTATGCATAACTCTGATCAGCCTCCTTTGATGTGTTCTGGGGGACAGGCTCTTTTGAAGGAAACAGGTGCACATCTGTATGTGGGCTTCAGGTACCACAGAACCACACCCGTCCAATAGGCAATACCTCACCCTAAAATCTGTACAAACACACTGGCACCCCCCACGCACACACACGCACACACACACACACACACACTTCTCTCGCCACGCAGGGGGCCCCCGAATCCCCCCACATCCACTCCACATTGGCCACCCCCCACCCCTATCTCCCTTTTGGCCTCCTCCAAATTTCCCCACAGACATGGCTCTGATGCTGCATTCCATTTGTACCCGGAAGTCTGAATTTCCGAATTCCAAGTCGGAAGTTTCAACTGGAAGGCCCCCCGAGGACAGATTTCCAAGTGGGAAAGTCGGAGAATCTTCACTACCCCCCAGTTAAAATTTAAAGATGGCTGCCCCAGGTGTAAACAGTAATTAGAAGCTCTAGTAATATTCCGTTTATTACTTCTGACTCGCCCTTGTCGCACTAAAATAGCCATATACATTGTTCGACGTATGGAAATCAACCGTGTTAGAAGGTTGCAGAAGGACTGCATATTTGTCTAGAAGTTGCTTATATTCAGACAAGGCAAATGCGGGAATAGCTTTCATAGACATGACCATCTTGTTTTACTACTCTCCCCGGTTTATGGCGGTTGGCAACTTTTTTCCGACTTTGTAACTGGAACGCTGATAACTCGGCTGTGACGTCATTCCCGGCTCCGACCTCCGAGGTAAACGGAACGCAGCATGATCTTCTCTGAGGCCTGCTTTCATTCAGGAAGCTAAATGAACTGCTGGGACCCAATTAGACATGAGGAATTATGATGAAAATTAAGAGGTATAGCACAGAGTCGCTAAAGCAGCCGTTTCACTGCTGTAAGAGGTACAGGGAAGAATCGGGGGACACTAGAGATTTTGGGGGGTACTGTCCATGCACTCACGGGGTGTGCACTGTGCAGCTCTTACAGCAAGGGCTGAAAATCAATCCCTTCTCCCTCCTCGTTTGATTCCCCACCCTGGCGGTACCCTCAGGCTCCTCTCGCTGATCCCAGAGCCCAAAGAACAGTTCGCCGAATTAATTGCGTATCGGAGACTGAGAATCCGTACGGATCTATGGTCTTCAGCAGGACAATCCGTTAGTGAGTTTTCATGCGTTCCAACCGCTTCCCGCGACACCCAGTGAAGTGCATGTGCACACGAGAGTGTGTGTTAACCCTCGAATATATGTTTACATTTATCTGTAGTTGTGTTCTTGTATGGCTTTGTGCATTTTTTGTTTTTGGTGTATATGTCTATGTTTACACATTTCATGGGAAAAGAGTGACTGCGTGTGCATGAGTGTGTGACAATACATATCTGCGTTTGTGAATAGGGGTGTGCACACGGCTGTGTGTTTGTGTATATGTAAATGTGGCTGCGCGTGCACGTGGTGGTGGCGGTGCGTGCGTGCGAGTGCAGGAGTGTGTCAGGATCGATGAGTGGCCGCCTGGGTAAGATAGCGCACTGAGAGCACGCCCCGCAGGTCTGTCTTTCGGGAGGAGGCGTATTGGATTGAGGCTAAGCGGAGGTCGAGCGGTGTCAGGTTACACACATTCTTTCAGAGGTCCGCACCTCCCTCTCCGAGACAGCTCTTTCCTCAGCTTGGCACACACACACAGGCAGACACACACACACACACACACACATTCCCCACACGCACACACACACGTACACATACGGACACGCTCGCACATAAACACTCTCTCTCTCGGGCGCCGGTGCGCACCCTGTCAGCGCTGCTGAAATCGATGGCGGTATCGATCGGCCTCTAATTGGAATGGAAGTGCCCTGCTAAAGCGGCAGATTAATGGGGAGAGCGGCGTGGGCGGAGCGTGGCGGGTTCTGTGTAGGACACGCCGCGCCGGGGAGCGCAGCCGGTAATGAGGGGTGACGGGCGAGCTCGCTCATAATTGAGCAGCGCAGGAGAGAGAGAGAGAGAGAGAGAGCGCGAGTGAGAGAGAGAGAGCGCGAGAGACACACGTCTGCCTGCCGCTCGATAAACGAGGCGAGCGAAGCGGCTCTTATTTCCCCGGCGCTGATTTGAATAATGAGGGACTTTAATTTGCCTGTGGCCCGTTCAGCGCACCCCCTCCCCCCCTCCCCCCTCCCCCCCGCACTGCGCTCGCAGTGGGACTCTAATTGCCTGCCTGCGCGTGGAGTATGAAGGTTCTGCCTCGCTGCGCTCCCTGTCGCTGTTGCACTCATCCCTCTCTCAGTCCTCCTCTCTCTCCTCTCACATCTCTGTCCTTTCATCTCTCCACTTATCTCCTTCCCTCTCTCAACTCACTTCTCCTTTTCTTGCTCTCCCTTTTCCTCCCTCTCTCTCTCTCCCTCTTTATCTTGCCCTTCCTCCCCTCCTCTCTCTCTCTCCCTGCAGCAGTACAATGCTGTGCCAGCCTCTTCCCCGCTCCTGTGATGGCCGTCCTTAAATGCACCTCCATAACTCACCATTGTTGCCCCCGGTCCTCCCACCTCGCAGAGCCGTTCAAAATCAGAACGACTACCAAGCACAGCCCCACCAACCACTTAAGACCCCCCAGGTACGATCCTCGCTTTCGTTCCTATTGCCATCCCTAAGAGAAAAATGAACTCTGCTGTGAAGGAAATAGAATTTCATTCATTCTGGAGAACGATTTTTTTTTTGTTTATTTGTTGTTAAAGGTGCGTGTGTGTTTGATGTTTCGCGCACCTCTCAGTGGGCACAGCAGAGGGAGGCGAGCAGCCGAGGGAGAAGAGGCGGGGTAGGGGGGAGGCACATGGAGGTGAATGAGGGGGGAGGCACTGCGCTGCTGAATAATACTGTGCGTTACAGTTCCAGTTACAACCCGCTCAGTTTGTTCCCTCTACATCCGCTACCACTAAGAATCCTGAATAATCCTCACGCTCTTCCTTTTTTTTTTGATGGCCTTGCAGACGAGCGCTGGATTTGCATACCTGTGGCTTTGTGTTACTTTGAACATGCTCCATTTGCATCGCAGATGCCGTAATCAGAGTGACGTGCAGAAGTTCTCCAGTCGACTGCGTGTGCATTTGTATATCTAGGAGGTTTAACCGTATATGTGCGCGCGCGTGTCAGCATGTTTCCGTAGGGTGTTTGCACGTGCGTATGCTCGCATTTTTATCAGTGTCAACAATCCAGTTGAGTTTGCGTGGGTGGGTGTGCACTCAGCCTGTCCAAAGTCTTCCTCGCGGTAATTACAGTCAGAGAAGCAGCCAGTTGGGTTTGGCTGCAGCGCTAGTTACTGCGCTAGTTTATGTTAATGCTGCCCCTAAGTGGCACATGTAATTATTGCACATCGTGCTGTAGCAGAGCAAACAAACATCAATTAATAGTCTGTTTCATACAGCGTGCATCAGAATTTTTTCTACGTTGCCTCACGCGAATTCTGTCAAATACATGCAAGGACAGGGCCCATATACACGCATACACTGAATCACACTCATACGCTGAAGCACAGGCATGTTTAAATCCGAGCACACGAAGTAGAACATTCTGACTTATTTTACTAAACTAAACAATACACACCAACTGCGTGCAAACAGTCGCTTGGATTACGTCGATACATGCTTCATTTCATTTTTGTTACAACATGTTGATACGGGAGTGTGATTGGCAGTGGGCAGACACGCACAAAAGGTTACCTGTCTCCAATTTCAGTGCAATGAAAGGTTAAATCCTGATTAAAATCTCTCGGTGTTCTCGAAGCTCGTGTGGAATCCAGCTGAGCCCGTGTGCTTAACATGGACAATATCCACAGCTCTGTCTATTAGATTTCCTTGATTGCGGGGAAGAAAACCGCACGAACACTTCCAGTGCAACTGGGTTGTTTAATTAACACCGCTGGTACCGTGCCGTCACCGCCCCGTGCAGCGCTGGTAATGGTGCGGTTGTCATGGCGCGAGTCTGCCTTTGATTGGCAGCGTGATTGCCGCCCACTCGCTCCTCGTAGGTTGCTGTGATTCTGGCGCAGCTTCTGAGGGCTGAACTGTCAGACACTCGCTCAACCCCCATCCCCTCGCGCTGCCGCTCAAACTCTGTGATCCTCGGCTTTTATCCACCCGCAGCCTGCGGCACGCCACAGCCGGGCCCTCGTGTTTCCCCGAGTGACGATGGATTTTTTTTCCCCCGTGATCCAGGGAAGGGAGTTGAGAGAGCGGAGAAGGGGGGCTAAAACTCAGAAAAACACGTTCCGCTGAAACCGAGGACTCAAATGCGTCGTATGTCTGCTGTGGAAGGGGAATTGCGTAAGTTCTTACACGCAGCTCAATTTTAGCGCTCGGATGTGTGACATTTCCCTGCCTAAACTCAGTCGGTATCAGAAGCCTGCTAAGTTATATCGGGGAGACTTGTATCTCTCATGATGAAAGCATTTTTTCCCTCCGCAAAGAGAGCAGCTGGATCATAGCAAATCGCAGTTTCCTCGCTGGACTGTGAGCCGGGGGCCTGTTCCATGATCCGCATGTGAGTTCCCACCATGCCGTAAATAATGAAATAAAAGCGCTCCGTACGCAGCCCCTCAATTACCCTGCCTTGTTGTGCTTAAATTAGAAGCACGTGCCGCTCTGCTCACGTGCCAATCAATCAATTCATTAAGTGCTCGTCTGGAGGATCTGTCAACGTTCTCCCATTCCACAGAGCGTCCAACACCTGTCTTCCTACCAGCCGCTGCGAGCCACGATCGGTGGGGGTGGCGAGCAGTAGATCAAGGATTCAGAAACACCGGCAGCTAGTGCACTGATTTTAAATACCGCGTGGGTCCACACAGAAATATCATCCCTATAATACACTCTGAAACGAGCTCTCACACAAATTTCTGTTAATAATTTGATGAATTTGAACGAGAGGTTGGGTTGATCGAGAAGTGGGCACTGTTCAGTAGCTTTGTGTTAAAATCCTGGGAAACAAAGGAAGCCTGTATCGCACAAACTCGCCTCTGTACACCGGCAGTAATGCCAGCACTTGAAAATATGTTGTTGTGGGGGAAATGATGCGAATGGAAAGTTTCCCGCCCTTTTGTTCCCGTGA
Source organism: Gymnothorax reevesii (assembly GCA_029721435.1). Lineage (NCBI taxonomy): Eukaryota > Metazoa > Chordata > Actinopteri > Anguilliformes > Muraenidae > Gymnothorax > Gymnothorax reevesii. The sequence continues at coordinate 22,784,816 of CM056587.1, read as the reverse complement.
TCTCCCATGGTTCAGGCAACAGAGGTAACTGCATCTATTTACCAGCAGTACCCCAATGTATACACTGTCCTCATTAACTGAGCTGCTAATTGCCATGTTACACAATAGCTCAATACCTTCGACAGCACTCCCATTAGGAAGGCTGCTTGCTGTCTCTCCACAGTCATTCACTGAACTTTTGTTCTGTACAATTCTCCTCTGTGGGGTCACTGTTTTTTGTGTATTTGGCATAAAAAATGTGTCAGTTTTTTTTCTGTGTTACAATATCAGAGGGGGTTTGTGGAATTTTCCACTTGGCTTGTGAAATATGTGGTGTCATGGTAGCCATACAGGAGTGTCCCTCTGCAGACAGGGTGAGATCACACACACCATACTTCTTCCAGAGCAGTGATTCTATATGTGACCCTAGCGTGCATATATATATGTTTGTGTGTGTGTGTGTGTGTGTGTGTGTTTGTTTTTTTTATTCACTGCTTTGGGGGAAAAATTTAATTTAGCTGAAATACTCATGCGTCCTGCTTCCAAGGCCTTAATTGGCCTCTGATTGAAAGGAAACCACAAAAACCTGAGAAAAGTTTTAAGATCCATGGACTAATAGGAGGAGAGACTTCACATTAAAGGTCAGATTAGAGCGCTGAAGGCACTTAAGCTCAGGATCGGACCGTGACAGCAGCTAGCTGCAGGCAGAAGATTTCCGTATTTATCTCCGTGCTCCTGGGATGTAGAGATGGGCTTCGCCACCTGCACCAGCTCCTCGCTCGGGTCTGTCGAACCTCACGCAGACGGACTCCAATCTGGAACGCTTCTGTGCCTTCCTCTCAATCAGCTTCAGTCTGTACACCCCGCAGGAAGTTCCTATCCAGCCCTGAGGGGACTGTATTCCCTTCAGTTAGGTTTTATCCTAGCTGATAATGGACAATATCGTCATAAGACCATCGACTTTAAACAGGATAAATGAAATATAACCTTTATTGAAGACCGTTCCAATGCCTCCCCTGACATAGTATTGGAAATGTGTCAGGACACTGGCATCCCCAGGCCACTGATTTTAATTCTGTCCGTGTCAGTGTATCAGCACAGGATTGAGCTTAAAAATACAAATAAATTGACTTGTGCGGTAGCATGAGTGAAACGTTTCGATGCTCAAAGTTTGCCTTCTTAATAATTCTTTTTCCTGTTTTGTGCGCGTGTGATTGACACATCATCCATCTCACATTATTTCCTCTCATCAACTAATTGCTTTTACAAGGTCACTAGTTGTATAATTAGTCTGGTGATTGCAATAATGCGATACTTGCAGTGACCCTAAAGGCCGGGGTGAAAAACACAGGCTCATTTGTTTCACAAACTTATGCCAACTTCTGCTCTTAATTATTTAATCAGCTCAATCGTCGCAGGAAAACAGATTTGTGAAAGTACCAACTGCAGACTCCGGGTGCACCATAAAGATTTTCCTGTGGATAAGTATGCAAGTGAAGGAGTGTAGTTTTGGGAGATGCCTGAAAATTAGAAGTCAGGTGGTGAGAGAACAGAAACCAGAGTGTGGACTGGGCCAGGAGCACCAGAGAAAATCTCTGCCCGTCGTGTTTTCAGACGAAATGATGTTCGATCACTAACCCTAGAGAAAATGGATCTCTGACTTGCACACAGCATGCAACATTGGGTATGTCTGCTCTATACCATGTATTCACATACTGTAGTATGAGCGTGTGTGTGTGTGTGTGTGTGTGTGTGCGAGAGGTGATTTTGCTATGCAAGATGGGAGGGGCATGCAATAAAATGACCTCAGGTTTAATCATAGCTTTTAATCTCATGAAATGAAATGCGAGGCAAACCAATCTCTTCTCAAATGACAGCTGCCTCATCAGCAAGTTCATCCATTAATATAACATTAATGTAACACTTAAAAGCACAATAATCATTTACAGGAACACGCAACATCACAGTACTCACCAGGCGCATCAGTCAACATATATTTCAATATTTACGCATAAACTTTTTTTTTAAATCATTTGAAGGTTCTGGTAAAGCGTGGAACTTCTTACACGGAAGCCCACACTGAGCTGTGAAACGTTCTTATTTTCCTACCTTTTCACTCAAAAAAATCAAAGCTCTTAATCACCAGCTTAATTCCTCAAGAGCCATTGTGATCCATAAGGCTTGTTTCCAAATCCTAATTGCTATTCTGGCTGAAGACTTAATTATTACATCATGAGGAAATTATTAGTGCTCATTCTGACAATCGGCCAAGTGGAATTAAGAATATAGAGGACTCTAACAGCAAAATGTTAAACATGAAATTACATGGGGAAAACTGTATATTGTAATATGTTTGCACAACCTGTCTGGAAGGAGTATAGGCATAGTCACAGCATATTGCTGTGTAATCATTTAGCAGGCTCTTTTATCCTCTGCTATGTATTGAGATGGACAACATCAGCGCGACTCTCATGAATACAAAAATGTTGTACCACCAGGAATCGTTTGCATGCAATATGTAAAGCTGTAACTTATCAAACAGCTCCTGAAACTGCAAAAGAAAAAAAAAAAATACAAGTGTACATAAATTAATCTGAGAAAATCCCTAAGAATGAAAGATATGGATAATGGTTATGATCATGTAATGTAATGATATAATAATGTAAATCAGAGGTGGGCAATGAGGGCCGTATCTGCCCCTCGTTTTCACACAAACTTCTGGCCTTTAATAACTTGATTATCTAAATTAGCCAAACCATTTATGAAATCTGACATTTCTGGAGCGTTTCTTTAAATTATCATGAATGAACACCAAAGACTGTTCTTGTATCCCTACATAAAACATTTTTCTTTGATCTAGTCACTGCGCAAATCAATATTTGTGTATGCACTCAGTTAGCTCAATTAGTCAGGGTAATTGACAGAAATAAAAACCTGCATGCACACTGGCCCTCCAGGACCGGAATTTCCCACCCCAGATGTAAATGTTTTAATAATGTAAAAAAAAAATAAAGAAGAAGAAGAAATGCATGAAGTCAGTGTCACAGTTCTTATTCAACCAGCACTTGCTACTCTTCTCCCCAGGCTTTGGCCTTGCATGATGGATACTGGAGGTGAAAGAGCCCAAATACAAACACCACCAGGTCCAGAGCTGGTGAAGATGTGTCTCAGCTGTAGAGAAATGGGCCCAACCTTCAGGAAGGCCTTTATTCCACTACTGTGGAATTGAAATATTCAGGAGTGTGTGTGTGTGTGTGTGTGTGTGTGTGTGTGTGTGTGTGTGTGTGTGTGTGTGTGTGTGTGTGTGTGTGTGTGTGTGTGTGTGTGTGTGTGTGTTAGTGTATTCATGTGAGGTTGGAAGCTTACAGATTATGGAGTTATCACTCTTACTGCAATTTTGGAGTATCCTTTCTAATCCACAGTGCAAGTTGCTAGCAGGCATTGCATGTTGAGTATTGTGATTCTGTTGCTAAATGCCAGCGATGTATTCCCTCTGAAGCAAGTCAAGTTTATTTTTCTCTTCAGACAGACGAGCAGGGAGGGGGGTATGCTAAAGAAAGAGTTTAATTTCAAATTCCCTTCTGTCAGGTCAGATGCAAACTGCATGCTGAATACACAGGCTTTTTTTCCTTTTTGGATAGTGGAAAATCCCATCTGAAAAAAAAAAAACATTGATTGAGTAAAAACACAGCTTTATGTCACGATGTTCTGACCATCAGAGAGCTTCTCACACACACACACACACACACACACACACAAAAGAACTTCACGAAACACTCCTCATTATCAACGCAGTAAAATAATGAAATGTTGAGCGCACGTCCTCTGCAGCCAGCTCCATTAGGATTAATTTAGCTCTGCCCATGTTACCGTGTATTAGAGATCCAAAAGGAGCTTCATGTCCAATGCCTTTTTCGTCTTCAAAATCATAAGGATAGACCTGTACCATACATTAAAAAAACACGATTATTTCAAAGGTTAAACGTTACCCTATAAGAATAAATTTCTCCGACTTGCAGATATGTATACAACTTCTTGATTATTTTTTTTCCCGTCAGATCTACTCGAACTAGGCCACATGACTGTTCGTGACAGTCTGTAATTTTGGAAAGCAAAACATTCACGTTGATGTTTCGTCACATTTCCAACTTGTTATAGGTAATTAAAGCAAAGGTAGATCTCGGGCCGAATGTATCAACAGTAGAAGGCAATTGTGCGCGAAATTGAACACCCTTAGGAGGCGGGGGTGGAATTTGACTCCATTTACCGAGCGCTCTCAGGGCCCTGTCCTCTAACGTCTGTGCTGTCTCTGCCAGTTATTTCGATTCGACCGGGGGATCAGGAGGAATTAGACATCTGCCATTAGAAGACGAAAAGTGAAAAAAAAGTTAAGTATGGCTCCCTCTCTCCTCCCGGGTCTCCGCAAACGACGACACGGCTGACACTCTCCGCAAAACCAGTGGGACGGACTATTCTGATAGATAATAATCCGACGCCAGGCTTTATGACTGCGGTTATTAAAGACTGTCAGCGGCGAATGGGCTTTAATTGATTATCCCATTTTCTTTCTGGAAACGAGCGTACTACGAGAGACCTTGAAATGTGTGGCCGGCTCGTCGTAGCCTGTTTTTTTTTTTTTTTTTCGGCGACCGCGAAGATTGCCGGCTTGAATATAACCTTGTAACCTTGGCACTATGAGAGGGCAGGTGGCAGTGCTCGTGCCTACAAACACTCCACCAACACCATGTTCATGTGGGCCACATCAGCTTAGTGTCACTTTTTAGGCAAACTCTTATTAATAAGATTTATGTCACCTGAAAGGATCAGTAGAAATATCAGAAGTATTCTCAAAACATTCTGCAAGTTTTATGTCATGCAGTGCCATGTTGCAACTCCCAGTAGTTTTTAAATTTTGTCTACGTCTGATATCAATGAATAATTCTTTTTTTTTTTTTCGCATACTTGAGTGGACCCATATTAATCTCGGCAATATTTCCAAACATTTCAACCCTCAATTAATACGACTTTAGTATCTGCAAATTTAAAATGTCGATCAACATATAATCCTTTCACCCAACATGTTATTTGGGTGAGACATTCAATCACAGTAAAGATTTTAAATATTTCTCATTATTATAACATTTCTGAATATTTGCTGTTTACATCAGGGAATGTAATATTATCTGGCCTTTGAAAGTGTGCATTTACCTGAAATACTTTGAAAGGATACAATGACAATGAGGTAGAAGTGTTGAGGAGGTTATTTTCATCCATAGTGTTTTTTTTTTGTATTACACTGTTGATGCTCTGTTAGGTCTGTACTGCATGGCTGTTTCAAGCTTTTTTTCCCCCTCAATGTCTGATTGAATCAGTCCACAGAACCAAAAAAAACAACAACAAAAAAATGTGCCACTGTCCAATAAATTATGGTGCTCTTCACAGAAATGTCCCATCCATTGCTGCTGTAAGAACATCCGTGACTCTTAGAATGCATTTGATTGGATGTCAAAACATTTCTCTGGGGTTTGCTTCTATTCTAGCCTGAAAAGCAGTTCTGAGTTCGGTCAGTGATGTTAGGTGATTGGGCCCACCATGAATATAACCCATCTGGATGATCACCAACTCTGATGGGGATGAGCTTGTATGGACCTTGCGTGTAGTGCATGGGGGCACTCTCATGACTAAACCAGGAAAGGCCAACCACAAACTGTTTGAGGCATTGAATCATCTGGATTTTGCACTCTGTATGGCCAAGATTTCCCTTCAGTAGAAATAACAAACGAACAAGTTTAAATGAACTACGTCTCTAGGACAATGGCATATAGTGAGTGTTTGTGCAGGTTGGACATGCATGCCATCTCTGTCCCTTTTGCAAAACTGAGCTGAGTTAATGCCTGCACACTGACATGTAGAATACACACGTCGAGCTTCATGAAGATATTTTCAGCAGTAGAGGAAGAGCAGTGCTTCAGAGTTAGTGTCTGTAGCAAGAAGCAGAACAACAACAACAAGAAACAGTGAGTTTTTCGTTCCTCGTCCCAGGGACAAAAGGAATGACCCAAACCACTGGCAATGTTGTGTCTGGCCATTGTGATTTTGTTAAAATTTGACATAGTAGAAAAATTGATGCAATTGAGCAAGCTGCGAAAATAAGTGCACCCATATGAAACATATTTGTCAGATAATGAATTAATTATTTCCATATTTAGAGTCCTCCAACCATTATTGCCCCCAACCTGTACTCAAGTCAGGTCCAAAAGGCCTGCCGTCATTTATCCACATTCAAATCATTGACTTTCATGGACCAGTGGTAAGATGTGTGATTATGTGGTAGTTACTGTTATGATGTGATTACATTTGTGATTGTAATTATTTAATAAACATCTGTGTCCTATTCACTAATAACTGATAGTAACCTGCATTTATGTTGAATAAATAGATTTGGAGCATTTGTCCGTTAATTTGTGGGCAATAACAGTGGTCGTATTAATTGAAGAGAAAGAAAAGGAGGCGGGGAAAGTTTTGAGGGCGGCGGGTGCAGAGCTGTCTACATCCACGCTACGCAGCTCAGCGGCGGGTGATGATGACTCACACGGGAAGTGAGCGCCACTTCCATCAGCAGGTGTAAACGAGAGAGAGAGAAAAAAAACCCGAATGCTGCGGGCTAATGTGAAACTGCTGCCTTCTGAGCCTTCGCTCCGTCACCCCCCTCCCTCCCGCTAACGCCGCCCCCGCCCGCTGGTCGCTCCAGCGGAGCGAGCAGGGCCCCGGGAGATGCGAGGCACGGTGGCAGCTCGCGCGAACGCCACATCGGTTATCAGCGCCGTCAATCGTGGCGCTGTGACACCGCCTGCCTGAGCGCTCTGCGGGGGGACGGGGGGGGAGGGGGTTGCCGAGGCAGCGTTAAACTCAGTACATCACAGCGCTACCAAGTCTCCGCTCACACATTCTGATTCACGAACGCACCGAAACACACACAAACATACACATATTACGCACAAAGATTGTATGCGCACGTCGTTGAGCACGAAAATGAATGCATGTGCAAACAAGCACACATAAACAAAGCAGCGCATGCAAACATCCATGTCCATATGCTCAGACACACACACACACACACACACACACACACAAATACATTTGCACACATGAATTCATGTGCAAACATGCGCACACAAACATATTAAGATAAGCACATGCACACTGGAGGCCATATACACACATGCAAATAATCATAGGCCCACTCCACGCAAGTACTAACACCCATGTCCATATGCTCACGCAGGCCTACACAAATACACAGGACATGCATATGCAGACACACGTAAACCCTGCATAAATACATCACAATTATTCTCACATTTTCTATGAACGAGCACTATCACCCCCCCCCCCCCCCCACCCCCCACCCCCACGCACACACACACACACACACACACACCAAGGTCATCCTCCTACACACACACACACTCTCTCTCTCTCTCACACACACACACATGCGCGCGCGCACACGCAAACCAACACTTGCCCTCGCGCACACACTCTCTCACACACCCCCATTAACAAGCACAGACACACACATACATGCACATACACAAACACTCACATGAGCGCTCACACACACACACCCGCACGCACATTGAAATGCACACACATAAAAACATTTGCGCACTCACTCACACACACAGTCTCTCTCTCTCACGCACACACATTCACAAGCGCACACACACACACAAACACACATACACACAAAGACACACACACACACACACAGGTCATTTAGAGGGTATGGACAGAGACTTGCACAGACGAGCCCTGAAAAAAAAAATCCAATGAAAACAAACAATGAAATGCTTGTTTTTTCCCCCCTTTTTTGACTTGATAATGCTTTCCTGTTTTTTCGGTTCCTTATGCGTCTACAACAAATAGTATGCAAAAGACACAGAGCCCTGGTGTCCTTTATACGTTTAATACGCGCATGACTGAATATTAATTAGTCTAATTATGCTGCAATATTATTTAAATCAACATGTCCACTACTAAGTCCATGCTCCGACAGGAGGGAGTTTCTGATTTATTAATTGCTTCTACATAAAGCCGAGTGAAGGCAGCGTGCTTGTTAATGTCACAGCGTCTGTCTCGCTCCGCATTATTTTTAGACTTCCGCTGTTTCTGTGAATCTGGAGGCTTATGCGGCTGTGTATCAAATTATCGTGGTCTCTCAGGGTGGGTTGACCTTCCCGTCCTCCGTGTTTGAGGCTGTCTGTCTGGTACCACGGGAGAAATGCTCAGCATGCGCTGCGTAGCTCTACTTAAATCTACGCACGCCGTCCCGTCTCTCCGAAAATGTGTAGGTGTTAGCGGATGCGGCACAATTCGTGCGCGGATTAATTACAGCTCTTAAAATGTCAAGATGGAAGCAGCACGAGAAAGGTGACCCAGCGTCAGGTCGTGACGGGTTTGCTGGCTATATCTCGCGCCTCTGTCTCCCGCACTGGCTAGAAATAAATGGGCTGTCGTCCTCCGCGCTTCCTGAAGACATAATGCCTTTGAGCGACACGCGGACGACGGAGAAGAAGCGCGTTTTGAAGGGGCCGCTGACCTCTAGGAGAGGAAAATGGTGCCCCATAGGATAGCTCTTAGAAAAAAAAAATAGACTGGAAAGAGTGTGTGAAATTCATGGAATCTCAGCGCTTCAGCTACTTTACCACATATTAAGGAAAACAAGCTACACTGGGTAAAGACTCCATTTCTCGTACGGAGCTCAATTTACAGCGAACGGGGCAGTTTATATGCGTAGGGTACTAGGACGGCCACTAATTGTGCTCTTTTAGGAGGGCGAAAAAAAGGAAGAAAAAAGAAAATAGAAATAAATGAATTGCATAGTAGCAGCAATCTCTTATTTAGCTGTGGTTTACATGCAATACTGTGCCTTCACAGCTCACAGTTGTATTCAATTTTTGTTCAGTCAGTGGAGTTGAGAGGAGAGGAGTTGGGCCACCAAGAATGCGCAGGGGAGTGTGTAAGCACCAAAGGAAAACTCGCACCCGCTCATTTTTACAGTAGGGGGTTCGCTGGGCAGCTCATAAACAATACCCTATACCACAGCCTGCAATATTCCTAAACTGCTGATGCTGATACTGCTGGTCACCTGGCTGATATTATTTTGTTCTCAGCTTCAGAATTGCGGAAACTGGAATGGAGAGGAAAAGAGAAATCACTCAGGCTCTACTGCATTCTGCATTTTCACCATATTTCTTGCAAAACGCATGAATAATTTGTCTCATAATTTTTCAACTGACTTTCTTAACAGGCCTGCCAGTATTTCATTCTATTGCGTACATGATTGTAGAGGCCTGAAACTAATGCGATTGTCTTATAGTGCTTGTTATAAACTTGTTCCCTCTTGCCTTTTTAGGTATGAATTTACCATTTACAAGATATTTACACCATTGGCTTTCTTATAAAATAAAACGTCTTTAAAGTGTTGGCTTCCATTCAAGTAAAGAGATTTCACAAAGGTAATCCCACTCTAAATAAGTATATTGGCAATAAAATGTGTATATGTCCACTAAGTGTTCACCTAGTGGTTGTTATTACCAAAGAGGTTATTACCTGTTATCTTTTAGAGGTTGTTACCTCTGAAGTTGTTTATCCCCCTAAAAATATGGCTCGGGCTCCAGAATGTGCTGTAGTTGTATAAGGAAGGAAGAAACACACAATCTGCAGCGTGCGACCATCTGGCCATCCCACCGTTCTGACAGGGGAGAACTGATTAGTTTTAATTAATGTAGCCATTATGAAGTCTTTCAGAGCTGACCTGTGCAATTACCATTTCATTACACCCAATCAAAGAGCACAAGACCTTTGACAGTGGAGGTTCTAAATGAAAACTTCCCAGAGCAGTTGCAGTGTTTGGTTTAACCAATGACATACACCAGAGGATAATCCCTGGGAGTTCAAATGATCCACTGACTCATGAAAGTGAGTCATTACTGTGGAAAGCCAGCAGTCCTAGAGCTAACTGCCATACCTCGGCTACTTACTTAAGATCACTGAAACCCATGGATATCACAGAGATTTTGTGTTTCCTCTGCAATAGGCTACAATTGAGAGTAAGCAGTTTAACCGAGCTATGGTCAATTCCCAATGGCTTGCATATAGATCTTAGGTTTCTGAACATTTGGCCTTGCATTTTTACGGTTAAACCAGGCCATCACAGTCACTCACGATGTACAGTTTACTGCCATCCTCACATTCCCCTTATTCCCTCTCTCCCTCAGTTCACCAGCCTTTTACCAGCGTTGGGCTTATATCAGTATCTTGTACACACCACTATTTCAGCTATAGCCCTTACATTGAGGAGAGGAGAAACATTGTATTTGGATGGGGCCAAACTATTCACGGGCTAGACAGTGTCACATTGTTTGATAAAATACTGCATGCTCTTTTCCCACAACCATCAAATTCATGCAGATACCCAAGGCTATGCCTGCATCTCCTGCTGCAGAGCTCCTCAGAGACACAAGAAGACGAAGACATTTATGAATTCTCACTGTCGGCCATCCAAGAAATGACCATATGGGATAAAATTTCCTTTCTATAATATTAAGTTGTAAGTGAATTTGTACAATTTGACAGAAAGCATTAAGAGTGTTAGTAAAGCAATGTAGAACTAGTTGTTAAGGATTTCCAGTTACAGGCAATAAAACTTCATGATTTCTTATCTTTCTTATTGACAGCTTTTAATTATTTGGTTAATTAATCATAATCCCTCTTATAGAATTGGTTTTAGTCTGTTGGTTGATTCAACCAAATCAAATTAGACCAAACTATTAATGGATGCTGCAATTTAATTGATCATTTTTATTGTAACTCATAATTATTTAATAAAATCACAAAAAATATATTTTGCATTTTGGTTACATAAGGAGCTCTAATATGCAATACTACTGGTGCAGCGTGGAGCGTTTTCACACAGAAATTGATTTCTTGAACTGCTGGATTTCAGGAATAATCATATCTTAATTAATACTCGCTTCCCTGACTGCCATCACAGATAATTACCTGCATCTATAGATGCCTCAGTCCTGCTCTCACAGCCTAGTGGCCAATATGATGGTTTCCGATGTCCATTTGGAAGGAAGTTCTGTTACCTTCACAGCCAGTGAGGTAGGCCTCTAGTCTCAAGCACCGCATTGCTTGACTTGATAAAAAATATATAGCATTTTTATGACAATGTTCATAATGGATGCATCAGATAAACATTCCCTCTGTGCTCAAAATGCAGTGGTCCTCTGCCTGAGAAGGCTGGAGTTGGCTCCTGATTCTTAATTTCTCTCCTTACATCACTATTTCTGAAATTTGGTGGTTAAAGTTTGTAAATTAGCCTTTTTATTTATTTATTTATTTACTTTGTTGTGGCAAAAGTTTTCTTACAACCATATTATTATTCTTATAATAATAATAATAATGAAAGAAGGGGATGGTAGAAAACATCAAGAAAGTATCAGAGAGAGCTACAGTAACAATGACCCAAAATATCAGCATATTGGGAACTGCACAACTCCTAAGGAAGGTGCTTAATGTATGAACAGCATGAATGACTTGAGTGACTGATACCCTAGGGTGCGTGGTTTGCACTCGGCTGATGCGCAAAAAAGAATACCAGCAAAGACTGCCGCAGAAGAGTAATAAATATGATAAGAAGAAGAAGAAGAAATTAGATGGTATAAATCAACTTAAGCATAATACTTGATACCATCGACCCAAGTGTAAGATGCAGAATCACATTGTTTATGCAAGCAAATGAACTGGAACCTTTGACTGCACCGGGAAATTGATTCTAATAACACCCCTCCTTCCACTCAGAGACGTCGAGCATCTAATGACTTGCATTTGATGCGTTTTAAATTTGAATGTCTTTGGCTCACGTTTTTCGATCAATGATTAATATCCAGAGATGAAGAAGGCTTGACAGCGTCATTTTCCTGTGTGGTTACGTCGCGACGGGAGGAGAGCAGAATAAGAAGGCCATTATGCCCATTAAAAATAATAATTAATTTAAAAAAAAACCCTGAGAACAATTGTGAACTATCTTGTTATAAAGATATTGCACTGAACTTCAGGGCCTGCACTGGTGAGGAATGCAGCGAGTGCTTGAATTAGGCCACAAAAAAAAATGAATGCGTCCAAGCTCATATAATAGTGTTGAATATGGTTCTGCACTCAACCCGATAAGGCTAAGCATAACATTTTCATATTAAGGCATTTTGTTTTTCTTTCCCTCTCTTTTTTGATGTCCATTCTTGTGTAGTTATAAATAGTCCCCTCACTCGGCGCTAGCAAAGATTCACAGTTTCCACACCAGCGTTACACAAGCTCTGGCAGCCAAACTGGGCGATTCCTCGGAGTGGAGCACGGCCAGGAAGGGCAGTTCCACGCCAGCAGCCCCTGCTGTTCCACTGATGTCATCTCATCCCCCAAACCCCCCTTCCTTACCCAGCGAAGCCCCGCGGGTCTGTCCGCACCGTTTCGCATTTTCCTCTCACGGTGTCCCTAGCTGAACACGCGAGACGCCCGCTGTGCCCGCTGTTTCCGGTACTGGAGTCCGCTGTGCAGCTCTGTGAGTGACTATCCGCCAAGCTTTTCAAGTGCAGAGACGACGTATCTCGCAAATTAAGTCTAGCAGCTGCCTCGGTCGTCCCTCGCTGGTCATTTTTATCATGACGTGGCTGTCCCCCGGGAAACGAATCTGTCTTTGAATATTAATGGCAGTGTGTGCGCTCAATGTGACTATCCTCCTCACCCAAGCGCACAAGGCATGAATGGTAACGAAGCGATTAGCTTCGGTAGCTTACTGCGCAGCAACGAATGCTCGCAGAGGAGACAAGGGTCAATTGTAGGGTCAAAGTTTCCCCGAGGCTTTGGCCATATCACCCTGCCTGGCCCCACTCACTCTCCCTTCCTCCCATTCTGCTCTATTTTGGTTCTGGATGCCCCTGACAGATAATATGCCCGATCGAATTACTTTCCCCTCTCCGCCATTCTGTCCGACGGATTGTCATTGAATTATGTATTTTCTAATCAGCACTGAAAGATGCCGAGGTTGCGCCCGGAATGAGCCCAGCCACCGTTGCCTTCTCTCAGGAGCGATTGCATTGCTGCTCTTTCTCCGGGGAGGCGAGAGGCAGAACTGATTTATACTCCACTCAGGGAGGTAACGGAGCCACACCGTTTTACCACTCCTCGCCCTCGCTTAACTGCTCTAGCGCTGCCTTCTGTAAACAAGCATGGTCATATAGCAAAGGGCACAAGAACCTACATTTCCTCTTCTTTGATGTCGGACGTAGGTCACTTTAATCCGCTCAATACATTTTTCGTTGCATTAATTTTAAAGAATAAGGCTAATTGCTTGAATTTTTGAATTTACAAGTTACATTTGTTTAATTCAGAAATGGGACTCGAACGTTGTATAAGGTGGCATCATATTTGACAGGCAGATAAGCTACGGGTCGCAGCTGAGGATAGATGTATTTTGCCTCTTTTAATGACATGACCCTGCGAGGAAGAAGTTAATCGCGCGTGCACGAATTTGCCTAAATTGAATAATTTTATTATCGTAGACATGCTTTAAACCGCGTAAACACGGCTTTTTCACGTGTGTACACTGCCATGGTAATGACCGCGTGCAGGCGAGATTGTGGCACATTCCTCCTTATCCGTTTTCCACGCGCTCTGGCTTTAACTACGATCTTGATCTGATGATGTTATGATTACATTCACGTGGGCATTGTGGAAATATATAGCCTGTTTCATCAACTCCGCCCCCCACTGTCCATCAGCACATATGCAAACGCATTTTATATTATCTATCCAACTCTCTTGGCTACTTGATATCGGCTAAAAAATAAAAAAACACACACTCAGCCAAACGTGACAAATAGTAAATTACACTACGTATCATAAAATGAGAAAGGAGACTTAATTGTGGTTAATTACAATCAGCAAATTGTGCTTAGCAGCAATAAAACAAAATATGGACAAACATACTAGAACTGTCATCACTAATGTGCCTCAGTCATCGTCGAGTTTTATCATTCTTTGTGGTGAGCTGGCGTGTGTTACAGACGTTTGGCAGCCTAAACAGGGAATTAAACAGTAAATCCCGATAAGATGTCTGTCTCCTCCCGTTACTCCCTCTTTCCTCCTATGCTGCGATCGCGGGCGAGCGATCATCGAGCGCACATGGCTCTTATCGCGGCCCCACGGCGGTGTTTTTTCCTGCCGTTTGGGTGCATTGCAGGTCAGCTGTGGGGAGTACTGAAGGGGAGGGGATGGCGGATTATATTCGCGGTAATTTAGATGCGGAGTGCCGCCCCAAACGTGGCTTATGAGCGGGAGGGAGAGAGCAGGGGGGCTGCGCAGCATGCTAAATCGAGCGGTAAACTCAATCCCTCTGTCACACACGCTATCTTTCACACACGCACGCGCATACCCCTTTTCACCTCACACACAGTACAGTTTATCGCCGAGCCGCACACCAACCCTCCTAACCGCATTCATACACCCACAGGCTGACGCACACGCACACCCAAACATTCGCCGACAAACACGGCGCCAGATCCCGTGAACAGCTGCCAGCCTTTGCAGTGCGAGAAAAAGCCTGGATATTTTTTGTTTTCTTCTCCTGTTGTTTCTTTCGTTTTTTTTAATTGACACCATCATCCCTCCCACTGCTCGCCATGACAGCTGTTTGCGCCATTGTTTTTTTTTTCTCTCTCTCTTTTGCCCCGCAGTTTATATTAACCCCTGTGACCGCACCCATCCAGCGCACCCCCTCCCCTTCACAGACCTCTGCTGCCCGGCCGCGGGTTCAGCACTTCAGGGGAAACTCCAGCAACGAGCGCCGGTGGGTGAGGAGAAAATGTCTCTGTCCAGAGAAAGCACGTTGTACTACGTGCAGTTCCTGTCTTTTTTTCTCGAGAATTGTGCTTTACCCATCTTTTTTGCCGCTTCCTGCTGCTTACTCCGTGGAAGAGGGCCAGTAATTGTCTGAGTGGACAATCTTGGGGAGGCGGCAGATAAGCCAATCGATGAAGGCTGTGATTTGAAGTGTACAAACTCGTGCGTGCATGTAGCCTGGTATTTCTGTGAGATCGCGTGTGTGTAAATGTGTGGGTGAAGGTGTGTTTCTTGTATTAATTTCTCAGAATAACAACTGACTGACACATTTTCCTTAAAACCTGGCGGTTAATTCTTCCCTGTCAGACACAACAGACTCCGATCTTTCTCAAAAAAGACAATTATCTGTGATGCAGAAAGCAATGCTACAAGAGTCATTCCATAAAAATCCAAAAATTTTAAATAAATGTAAACATTTTGAAAATATTTTATTTGCAAATAGTTTGTTTCACTTGTGAGAAGTCCATAACACTGAAACATTAAGATAATTTGATTTGTGCTGAGGTGTCAGATATATGTTTCAATGTTACGCATTCATGTGCGACGGTGGCTCATCGGTTTAAAGTGCGTATCACCTAAGGCTGAGTCCCCACAGCAGTAGTCCAGGAGTGATTATAGCCCTGGCTTTTTGCTGTATGTCAACCCTTCTCTATCGCACCTTTCCTGCCTCTCTCTACTGTAACGTTACCCGTCCAATAGAGCAAAGAATAATCTTAAAAAAAAAATAATACGTATTCACGCCTCATAGAAAAAATGTCATTGTTGGGGAAGGAGAGTTTTACTCTGATTTAGATCTGGTGTCCAGAGAGGCTTCTGCAGTACACTGAGCGCATCTGTAGCCAGTTTAAGGCAGATTTTACTTTGTGACGCAGTTAATCATCATGCTGAAATCAGCCATTAAAAGGTGGTAAATTGTGGCTATAGAGGGATGCAAGTGGTCAGCTACATTATTCACACGGGTTACGGCATTCAAAGATGGTTTTTTTTTTTTTTTTTTGGTATTAAGGGGCCTGAGGTGCACCAAGGAAGCATTCTCTTCATTAAACCAGCATCAGGCTGAACTATCAGCACAGGACAGGGTGAGGCCATGGATTTATGCTTTTGACATCAAATTCTCATTTTACCATCTGCATTTTACTGTGGAAATTGGGATTCATCGGACCATGTGACATTTCTCCAATCTGCAACTCTGTTTTTACTCTACAAACTGCAGCCATAAAAATCCCAGGAGAGATCAGCAGTTTCAGAGATACTAAAACCAGCCCATCACACCACGGTCAAAGATACTGAGATCATATTTCTCTCCATTCTGATGTTTTAAATGAACATTAACTGAAGCTCCAGACCTGTATCTGCATTAACTTATGCACTGCACTGCTCGCACATAAGTGCCCGATTGAATTACTGCATGAATAAGTGGGTGTGCAGGTATTCCTAATAAAGTGCTCAGCGAGTGCATATGTGTGCATCCATATTTGAGTGAGTGTTTTTGTGTATGTCTTTAAGCATGCTTATTTGCTTATGTATGCACATATGAGTATGCGTCTGCAAGTGTGTACGTACATGTGCATGCATTAATGTGCATGCGTGTGTATATGTTTGTGTGTATGCATGCATGTATGTGTGTGTATATGCATGAGTGTGTGTATGTTTGTATGTATGTGTGTGTGCGTGTGTATGTGTACATTTGTGTGTGTGTGTGTCTGTGTGTCTGCGCATGTCTGTGTGTGTGTGTGTGTGTGCGCGTATGTATATGTTTGTTTGTGTGTGTGTGCGTATGTATATGTTTATTTGTGTATGTGTGTGCGTGCGTGTATGTGTGTGTGTGTGTGTGTGTGTCTGCGCATGTCTGTGTGTATGTGTGTGTGTGTGCGTATGTATATGTTTGTTTGTGTGTGTGTGTGTGCGTGCGTATGTATATGTTTGTTTGTGTGTGTGTGTGTGCGTATGTATATGTTTGTTTGTGTATGTGTGTGTGTGTGTGTGTGTGTGTGTGTGTATGCGCGAGTGCCTGTGGTTACAGGTTATGCCCTCCTGCCCACTTGTCATGCAGCTGAGCCCAGCGTTTATGAAAGGCAGCGGAGGAGATTTAATTTCGCCCGCTCTCTCTTTCTCTCTCTCCCTCTCTCGCTCTCTCTCTCGCACTCTCTCCGCAGGAAACCCGAGGCGCAGCCTGCACCGGAGATCTTGCGTCTCTCACAAAATCATTTCTCGGCAGGGCTTTGAAAAACGACAGAGGAAGGCTCTGAGTGCTGGTAATTATTCATCTCACAAAGCGAGCGAGGATCGCAAAACAGGTCTGGGGGCTGGGGAAGGCTTTCCATTAACTCTTATCTCATTCTGCATTGCATTGGGCTGCTCTCTCTCCATCTCTCCCTCTCTCTTTCTCTCTCTCTGTTCGTAACTCTCATGCATTTTCTCACATCTATTCCTCTTTTTTCATCATCCTCTTGTTCTCATGCTTCCCTCTTTCTCCTAGTCCTGCCGAGCCCAGCTCCAGCCATTACCTCTCTTGATTATACAGAGCAATTTTTTAAAACACCTTTTAGACCACCGCTGTTGTGGGGACATCTTCACTACTTTGAGAAAATTACAACCCACTGCAAATAGCCGACTGCGGTCATTAGAGCCACACTGCTCCCTAACCCTCACTAGACCCCCTACCAGCATTAAAAATGTCATTGCCATCATTTATAGGCTCTTAAAAGCTGTTGTATTTCACCTTGACTGTTTTTAACACACTAACAAATCTCCACCGAGCCCCCTTCCTTTTTCAGAGACAGACATTTCATGGTCGCATGGCGGCATCTCGGCTCATTACGACACCAAATGTTTCCATTCTGGGGGCGGGACTTTGATTGAAGTCATTGTTTACATTGCTGGCGGAATTTGTATTAACTGTGGTATTTCCAAGCCTTGCAATGTGACGGGATTAAGAATTGCGTTAGCGTGTCTGTCGGTTCGCTCGTTTGTGTGTGTGTGTGTGTGTGTGTGTGTGTGTGTGTGAGCCCACACCTGGCTGCATTTATGTGGTGTGGAGTGTGTGTGAATAAACATTTGCGTCATTAGATATGAGAATGATCAGGGAGTTTCTTTGTACGTCTGCTGATAGAAACACTGGAATGTGAATTGTGCATGTGTGTGTGTGTGGGCGTTTTTGCATGTATTTGAGTGTGTGTGTGCGTATGTGCATGAGTGCGTGAGCGTGAACATGTTTGTGAGTGAGACTGGAGGATATCTGGCGATATCTCCGAACAGCCCTCCTCAGCAGGCCCCTGGTTGGACGCGGGGAGTGAGTCAGGGAGCTGTAGGTTACACTAACCCGGCCCCCTTTCCCATGGAGACTCTGATTAATAATGGATCTCTTGTCTATATTTAGCGGCGGCTGGGCCCCAAAGCGCTGCGCCGCGTGCTTGTGATATTCCCTCGCATTTCCGCCCCGCCGCGGCTAAACCCAGCACCTCCGTACACACGCTTGCGATCTCTCCCTCTCACTCTCCCTCCCTCCCTCTCACTTTAAATATTTATCAGCTTGCCTCCATGGTTAGCATTTAACTGCATGTGCGAAGCTGTGAACCCTCCTCCTCTCGCCCTGGAGACACTGTTTGGGGTATTAAGACATTCAGACACCTGTTCTTTCATCGAAGAGCGCTCAGGTTGCACGCTGCAGTTCTGTCATTAGCGAGGCCCTGTGGCTTGTATTTCACCTGTCCTCTGTACTGCGGTGGGCATGTAGCTGCCGAGAGGGCATTGATCCCGAGCGTTGAACAGGCAGCACGAAAAGACCTTCCCTGAGCTGAGCAGGTTTACTTTACCTCTCTCTCACCAACAGTCACCGATAGGCATTCATTTAAACGCAGAAAAAACATTGGGAATTAGTTTTGTACACAAAAAAAGATCAGACATATTAATTCTGGTCCATGGATTTGTGCAGATGTAAAGAAACTAATCCCGTTTTTCACTTATGGGCATCTAACTGCCCTGAAGGAAAGGCTACCAATAGATGCACAAAGTGTATCGGCGGATCATAACTACTGCCAACTTGCACATCTGTCAGCATCATTACAAGTGGACATTTCTGGCTGTTTCACACTCAGTACACTCATCATAATGGTCTAAACAAAATCTAGTGTACCAGGTGGGAACTAAATATTTGAGTGGCGACAGAAAGATGAGCAGTAATCACAAGAGTTGGATCTAAGAGTTGAGCACTAATCGTCAGGATTTGGTGTGAGTGATGAGTATTTTTCACTGGGGTCCACATAAAAAGGTGAGCCTGAGACTAGTCTGAGTAACCCTCAATTGCTAAGCTTGAGTCTAAAAGGTGAGTTCTATTCACTGGTTTTAGGCCTGAGTAGGGGGTAGTCATCACTTGGGATGAGTAAGAGAATTCAGCAGTCATCACTGGGGTTGAGTGCAGGAGGTGAACAGTAATAACTAAGGTTGAATGTAGGAGGGGGAGCAGTCATCACTGGGGTTGAATGTAAGAGGTGAGCAGTTATCACTGGGTTTGTGCATGAGAGGTGAGCAGTTTTAAGAAGTCAAGAGTAAGTGGTGAGTATTGACAATGGGTTGAGTGTGAGAGAGATGAGCAATTATGATGGATTGAGTGTAAGGAGGGCGGGTATCACTGGGGTTGAGTGAAAGAGGTGAACAGTTATCAATGGGTTTGGGTGCAAGAGGTGAACAGTTGTAACTGGGGTTGAGTGCTAGAGGGGAAACATTTATCGCTGGGTTTGAGTGTAAGAGGGGAGCTGTAATCATCGGGCTTGAGTGTACGAGGTAAGCAGTTAGCATTGGGTTTGAGTGTAAGAGCTGAGCAGTTCTCACTGGGGTTGAGTGTAAGAGGTGAGCAGTTATCATTGGGATTGAGTGTAAGAGGTAAGCAGTTATCACTGGGGTTGAATGTAAGAGGTGAGCAGTTACCACTGGTTTTGTGTGTAAGAGGTGAACAGTTTTAAGAAGTTGAGAGAAAGTAATGAGCAGTAATAATGGGATGAGTGTAAGAGAAGAGCAATTATAATGATTGAGTGTAAGGAGGGCCGGTATCATGGGTTGAGTGAAAGAGGTGAGCAGATATCACTGGGTTTCACTGCAAGAGGCAAGCAATTATTACTGGGGTTGCATGTCAGAGGTGAGCTGTTATCACTGGGGTTGAGTGCAAGAGGGGAAACAGTTATCACTGGGGTTGAGTAAAAGAGGTGAGTAATCATCACCGGGGTTGAGTGTAAGAGGTGAATAATTATCATTGGGGTTGAGTGTAAAAGGTGAGCGATTATCATTGGGGATGAGTGTAAGAGGTGAGCAGTTCTCAATGTGGTTAATTGTAAGAAGTCAGCAGTTATGACTGGGGTTGAGTGTAAGAGGTGAGCAGTTATTATTGGGGTTGAGTGTAAGAGGTAAGCAGTTATCATTGGGGTTGAGTGTAAGAGGTAAGCAGTTATCATTGGGTGTCAGTGTATGAGCTGAGCAGCTCTCACCATGGTTGTGTGTAAGAGGTGAGCAGTTATTACAGGGATTGACTGTAAGAGGTAAGCAGTTATCATTTTATTTGAGTGTAAGTGGTGAGCAGTTCTTACTGGGGTTGTGTGTAAGAAGTGACTAGTTATCAGGGGGGTTGAGTTTAAGAGGGAAGCAGTTATCACTCGGGTTGAGTATAAAAGGTGAGCAGCTA
Organism: Gymnothorax reevesii; assembly: GCA_029721435.1. Lineage (NCBI taxonomy): Eukaryota > Metazoa > Chordata > Actinopteri > Anguilliformes > Muraenidae > Gymnothorax > Gymnothorax reevesii. The sequence goes on along the minus strand of CM056587.1, from coordinate 22,764,199 downwards.
TCACTGGGGTTGAGTGTAAGGGGTAGCAGTTATCATTGGGGTTAAGGGTAAGGGGGGAGCGGTTCTACCTAGAGTTGAGTGTAAGAGGTGAGCAGTTATCACTGGGGTTGCGTTTAAGAGGGGAGCAGTTATCACTGGGGTTGAATGCAAGAGGTGAGCAGTTATCACTGGGGTTGATTGTAAGAGGTGAGTTTGAGGTGAGCAGTATTCACTGGGGTTGAGTGCAAGGGTTGAGCAGTTATCATTGGGGTTGAGTGTAAGGGGTGAACAGGTGTGACTGGGGTTGAGTGTTAGAGGTGATCCATTATCATTGGGATTGAGTGTAAGAGGTGAGTTTAAGAGGTGAGCAGTAATCACTGGGATTGAGTGTAAGAGGTGAGCAGTTATCACTGGGGTTGATTGCAGGCGACCAGTTATCACTGGGGTTGAGTTTGAGGGGAGCACTTATGACTGGGGTAGATTTTAAGAGGGGAGCAGTTATGACTGGGGTTGAGTGTAAGAGGGGAGCAGTTATCACTGGGGTTGAGTTTAAGAGGTGAGCAGTTATCACTGGGGTTGAGTGGAGGCGACCAGTTATCACTGGGGTTTAGTGCTAGAGGGGAGCACTTATGACTGGGGTTGATTTTAAGAGGGGAGCAGTTATGACTGGGGTTGAGTGTAAGAGGGTAGCAGTTATCACTGGGGTTGAGTGTAAGAGGTGAGCAGTAATCACTGGGATTGAGTGTAAGAGGTGAGCAGTTATCACTGGGGTTGATTGCAGGCGACCAGTTATCACTGGGGTTGAGTTTGAGGGGAGCACTTATGACTGGGGTAGATTTTAAGAGGGGAGCAGTTATGACTGGGGTTGAGTGTAAGAGGGGAGCAGTTATCACTGGGGTTGAGTTTAAGAGGTGAGCAGTTATCACTGGGGTTGAGTGGAGGCGACCAGTTATCACTGGGGTTTAGTGCGAGAGGGGAGCGCTTAAGTCTGGGGTTGCTTTTAGGAGGGGAGCAGTTATGACTGGGGTTGAGTGTAAGAGGGTAGCAGTTATCACTGGGGTTGAGTTTAAGAGGTGAGCATTTATCAGTGGGGTTGATTCGAGGCGGCCAGTTATCACTGGGGTTGATTTTAAGAGGTGAGCAGTTATGACTGGGGTTGAGTGTAAGAGGTGAGCAGTTATCATTAGGATTGAGTTTAAGAAGTAAGCAGTTATCACTTGGGTTCAGTGTAGCAGGTGAGCCATTACCACTGTGGTTGAGTTTGAGGGGAGCAGTTATCACTGGGCTTGATTTTAAGAGGGGAGCAGTTATGACTGGGGTTGAGTGTAAGAGGGGAGCTGTTATCACTGCGGTTGAGTGCAAGAGGGGAGCAGTTGTAATTGGGATTGAGTATGAGTGATGAGTGTTCATTACTTTATTTCAAAATAAGAGGCGGGTGGAAATATCTGGGGTTGAGTGTAAGAGGAAAACAGTAATCACTGGCATTTAGTCTATGTGGGAGATTGAGTATCAGGCTTCAGATAGGCCTTAATCTTGCCAGGGCTGTGATGGCTCAAAGGAAGAAGAGATGGAGGTAAAATTCCATTATTTTTAAGGAAGCAGACGGTCTATCTTTGTGTTCGGTTCAATTAGAAGCACGAGGAACTCAGTCAGATTGACAGACCACTTTGCAGTCTCTGAGTGAATAGCACGCGTGTAGTTTGGTGCGTGTGTTTGTGGGTGTGTGTAAATGGTTAAGGGTATGAGTCACTCATCACATGCCTATTGGCTGCATCTGAGCAGAACTAACACTGCATTAGCTTAGGAGGCTTGAGAGAGAGAGAGAGGGGTTGTGTTTGAGAGAAACAGAGAGAAATGGATGGAGAGAGAGCGTTTCCAGTCGAACACAGATGTTCCAGCGCATGATGGTGAAAGGAGGCACAGGTGAGGGGGCGAGTGAACAGAAAAACAGACGGAGTGATGAAACGCAGACCCGCGCAGTAAATTCCCTCTCGTCTGTCCTCACTGGAGAGCCGTCTGTCAGCACTGACCCTGCCACGAACCCCAGCTTAGGAGATCAAAGGGGATTACAGGCCAATAAGCCGCCCGCGTGGTGATGTCACCGGCCCCCAAGCTGGCTAGAACAATAAACTCCACCCAGCTGTGTCGGGACTGGGCCGGACATACGCACAGCACATATACATACACAGTCATGCACACAGGACACACAAAAATACACACACCCCTACACTCATACTGTCATACACACAGCAGAAATACACGCACACTCATACACACAAACGACAAATACACACTTGCACACACAGCACGAATATACATACAGCATAGATTTGCACATTCACACACACACTCACACACACGGCATGAATACACACACTCACATAAACACACAGCACAAATATATACACTCACATAAACACACAGTACAAATACATATACACACACTCACCACACAAAAACACACACTCACACACATACAGAGCACAAATACAAATACCCTCACATAAACAGACTCAACACAGCTCTGCACACACTGAGCATACAAAGGTTAACATGTATGCATAGATATGCTAACACAAACACCCAAACATTATGAGACATATTGTCACTCGGAAAGAATCACACGCACTGCACACATACTCACAGATGGGTTAGTGCGCACACACACGCACACAGAAGCAGTGAATCACAGACAGGTCCCGACACAGAGCGCTGATGCTTCGCGGGGCTCCAGCAGGTCTGGCTGGTTGTGAAGCAGCTTTTCTCTGTGTCCCGCAGCAGGTCTCCAGTCTGACTGATCCCCCGCGCCGTGTAACTGCTTCCCCCCGGCTAATGGCCGCGCGACTCCCCAACACCTGCTTATCTCTACTCCGCTTTGTGTTCATCTCACTGCTCCCTACTGGAGGAATATGTGTGTGCGTGTGTGTGTGTGTGTGTGTGTGTGTGTATGCGTGTGAGAATGCATGTAGCTATCCTTCAGCATGAGAGCAGGTGTGCAAGTGTGTGTACACCCATGTGTTTGGTGTGTGTGTGTGTGTGTGTGTGTGTGTGTGTGTGTGCGTGTGTATTTGTGAGTGCATGAATGTATCCTTCAGTGTGAGAATAGGTGCGCGGGCGTGTGTGTGTGTGTGTGTGTGTGTGTGAATGCATGAATGTATCCTTCAGTGTGAGAACAGGTGTACGTATGTGTGTGTGTGTATGTGAATGCATGAATGTATCCTTCAGTGTGAGAACAGGTGTACGTGTGTGTGTGTGTGTGTGTGTGTGTGCGTGACTGAGAACAGATGTGTGTTTGTGCATGCATGCATGCGTGTGGGTGCGTGTGTGTGAGTGAGAACAGGTGTGTGTTTGTGTATACATGCGTGTGTGTGTGTGTGTGAATGCATGTAGCTATCCTTCAGCGTGAGAACAGATATGCATGTGTATGTACACCCATGTGTGTGTGTGTGTGTGTGTGTGTGTGTGTGTGTGTGTGTGTGAATGCATGTAGCTATCCTTCAGCGTGAGAGCAAGTGTGCATGTGTGTGTACTCCCATGTGTTTGAGTGTGTGTGTGTGTGTGTGTGTGTGTGTGTGTGTGTGAATGCATGAATGTATCCTTCAGTGTTAGAACAGGTGTGTGTGTGTGTGTGTGTTCACCTGTGTGCGTGTGTGTGTGTGTGTGTGTGTGTGTGTATGTATCTAGCGTGAGTGAGAACAGGTGTGTGCATGCATTTTTGTGAGTGTGTTTGTGTGTGTGTATGCATGTAGCTATCCTTCAGCGTTAGAGCAGGTGTGCAAGTGTGTGTACACCCATGTATTTGAGTGTGTGTGTTTGTGTGTGTGTGAGAATGCATGAATGTATCCTTCAGTGTGAGAACAGGTGTACGTGTGTGTGTGTGTTTGTGTTCGCCTGTGTGTATGTGTGTGTGTGTGAGTGAGAACAGGTGTGTTTGTGCATGCATGCATGCATGCATGCGCGTGTGTGTGTGTGTGTGTGTGTGTGTGTGCGTCCGCGCGCGCGTGCATGCATGCATGTATGAATCCTTCAGTGAGAGTAAGAGCAGGTGTGTGCGTTTACAGGTAGCTGTTCAGGCCGAGGGAGAGAACTTTCGATGGAGCCAGATCTGCAGTCAGAGATCAGAGTAGAAGGGAGGTGGAGTTGGGGGGGGGGGGGGGGGGGGGGGGGGGGGACAGGGGGAGGCATTACGACTTAAACCCCTCCCCTAACGCCGACCCTTTTGCAGGACTCACGCGCTAGTCCCACTGATAAAAGCAGATGTCTGCTGCGGACCGCATCCATACACACGGAGCCCACTTTGTCCCATGTATCTTCTTATTGCGCCGTTTTATTTTTATCTTAAAAAAACAAGGCCAAGAGAGCAGTGTGAGAGGAGAAGTGAAAGAGAGAGGGGGAGGGAGGTAGAGAGAAATCGGGGAAAGTCCACCTCGCCCCGGCCCAGATGGTGCGGGAAAGCGGTTAAATGGAGGCAGTCGCGCGGCGAGAGAGAGGAGCGCCAGAGCGGAAGGCACAGAAAAACGAAACCAGAGACGGTGACAAATGAGGCGAGGATCGTCAGCGCTCAGGATCGAGAGCGGAGAGAGCGATACGCTGTGTGGGAGGCTGGGAGGGAGCGAGAGCGAGCGAGCGAGAGAGAGAGGGGGGGGGGGGGGGTGAGCGCAAGAGTAAAAGAGTAAGAGACAATAAGGGGGTAGTGGAGGAGAGGGAGTAGGGGGGTGAGAGAGTAAGAGAGCGAGGTTACAGTCAGAGAAAGACAGCGTGGGGAGGTACGGGTGGAGGGGGGCTGAAATGACTAAAGAGCTCGGAGATTCGTCTCTCCGTCTCCGCTTGACTGGCACTCAGCCCGTGTTTGTGGGAAGAGACAGCGCTCCCCGGAGGCCCCCCGCGTAAAATAAATAAATAAATAAGTAAAGACGTGAACGCTGTTTACCTCTGAAATTACCTGCCAGGAAACCACCTCCCAGGAACGTTTTCACGCCAACTTAACGGCGCATCCGCATTTATTTGCGCGCCGAGCGGCGCGTCCCACGCCATTAAAAAAATCCATTCCTGACTGCGCTCACGACTGCCGTGCTCAGCGCCTGAGACACGGTCCAAAATAGAACTGCAGCGCTCATCAGTCAGGCAAAATAATTAAGAGACTGCCGAGGCCCGGGGTTTCGCGAGCGAGACGCTGGGAAAGTCCGACTGCCCGCGCTTTCTTCAACTGGCTGCACTGCCCATAGTTTTCAAGTCAGTGAATCGCAAAGCTCTTAAATGAAAAGGCTAATTCAAATGGAAGATTTTAATGTCCTAAATGCTGGTATTTTTAACGGAGCTTGAATTAGTTTCCGTTGATCAATCTGTTGTCTGATACATGACCGCTGGGTACAGGCGGTATGTGTGAGTGATGTAGAATTGTGCAAAGCTTTCTAATCGGCAGATTGTTAGTAGTTCTGTCCTGTGAAAGAGATGCTGATCTTAATAAGACTACTTATTAAAATGAAGGATAAATACACATGAAAAAAAAAAACAATTAAAAACCTCTAAACTCTGCCCAAACCTCACACACAAGGAACACATAAGGTTCAGCCTCCAGAGCCCCGGGGACTGACCCCCACCTGACTGTGGTCGATCGTAATGCGGTTCACTCAAGACAGTTTGCAATGGAAAGCCCTCCAGCTCACTGCTGGTACAGTGGACCCTGCAGTGATGGCAGACCAGTGGAAACATAGGTTGGACTCGGGAAGGGAGGAAGTTCGATAGCCTACGTGTTCGACCCTCCGACGACGGAAGGGAACTTTGTAGAGCATTAAACTGAAAGCTGCTGCCCGGTAGTTGTAGCTGTGAGGCGAATGAAGCTGATAGAGATGGATGTGTGTGTGTGTGTGTGTGTGTGTGCGTGGGGGGGGGGGTGGGGGGGGGGTGTAGCAACCTGATACCCCCCCTGCCAGCTGACGTGCAGGAGGTATTCCTGACTGAACCAAGCGGATTCTAAGTTACTACTCAAGGCATTTTGAAGTGTATATATGTATTGTTTTATTGATATAAGTCCAAATGTTTTAATTTTTATTGAGAGTGTGTTGGGCATAGATTTTATTTTCTGAATATTTCTCCTAAAAGGAGGTCAAATAAATTATTTATTTATCTATGGGGGATACACAGAGCGAGGCTGTGCACAAGTTTTAGGGCATTACAACAAGAGAGGGAGGACTGAGAGGAAGCATGAGTATAAAAGAGTGTAAAAGAGTAAGAAAAAAGAGAAAGGAACTCTTGATAGAGAGAGAGTAAAAAATAGGGAGAAAAATATAAAAACAGAAGTGCAGCAGTCGATTAACAGACAGCATGAGGGATGGTGTGGGGGCTGAGAAGTGCGGACAGTATAGATTCAGAGGAGAGTGAGAGATCGTATGTGGGATGTACACTGGTGACAGAGCAGGGCCCGGGGGAGAGGCATTAAGTGTGTACACTGTGAGAAGTGGCTGCCGTGAGCTCTCTGACGCGTAAACGGTGTCAAATAGCTGCGACGGCCTCTCGCCTCGACTGCAACCCGACACCCTCACCTCCTGTACAGCGCAGCTTAACCCCGGAGCCTCCCGCAGCCTGAAATCCACACCCCTGCACAGCTTCTTCTACGGCGAGAACATGAGCCACAGTCTCTCACTGCAGCAGTGCACACCATAGCCACTCACCACAGTACAGATTAGAGCCACGCTCTGCAGTACAGTCCAAAGCCATGCACCACAGTACAGACTAGAGACCCTCACAGCAGTACAGACCAGAGTCACTCATTGTAATTCAGACCAGAGGCACTCGCAGCAGTACAAACCAGTGTCACTTATTGCAGTACAGACCAGCAGCACTCAATGCCGTACAGACCAGAGCCATTCACCACAGTACAGAGCAGAGCCACTCACTACAGTACAGACCAGCATAGCTCGCTGAAGTACAAACCAAAGCCGCTCACTAAAGTACAGACCAGAGTCACAACAGAACAGACCAGTGCCACTCACTGCTGTACAGACCAGAGCCACTCATTGCAGTACTGACCACACTCCACAGTACAGTCCAGAGACAAATACTGCAGTGCCAACCAGAGTCACTTCTGCAGTTAAGGCCAGAGCCACTCATCGAAAAACAGATGAGAGTCACTCACTGCAATACAGACCAGAACCATTCACCGCAGTACAGACCAAAATTGCTCACTGAAATACAGAGCACAGCCACTCACAGCAGTAATGACCAGAACCACTCAGCACTGTACAGACCAGAGTCACTCACTGTAGGACAGCCCAGAGCCAATTACCACCTTACAGACCACTCATTGCAGTACAGACCAGAGCCATTCACCCAAGTACAGACTACAGCCACTCACTGAAGAACAGATAAGAGCCCCTCACCGCAGTACAGACCAAAGAAACTCACCGCAGTATAGATCAGAGTCACTCACTGTTATGCAAACCAGAGCCACTCACCGTAGTATAGACCACAACCACTCACAGCGATACAGACCAGAATCACTCACCGCTATACAGATCAGAGCTACTCACTGCAGTACAGAAGTACAGACCAGAGCCACTTACAGCAGTACTGACCATAACTATTGCATTATAGTACAGACCAGAACCACTCACCACAGCACAGACCAGAGCCACATACCCCAGCACAGACCAGAGTCACTTACCACTGTACAGACCAAAGCAACTCATCGCAGTATGGACCAGAGGCACTCACCACAGTACAGACCAGAGCCACATACCACAGTAAAAACCTGTCACTCACTGCGGTACAGGCCAGAGTCACTCACTGCAGTAGAGACCACAGCCACTGACCGCAGTACAGACCAAAGCCACTCACAGCAATACGATTCATAATTATTGCATTGTGGTACAGACCAGAGTCACTCACTCAAGTACAGATCAGAGTCATTCACAGAGGTGCAGACCAGAGCTACACACTCCAGTATAGAACAAAGCCTTTTGCTGCAGTACAGACCAGTGCTGCTTATTACCATTCAGTTCTGAGCTTCTCATTACAATACAAGCTAGTTTCACTCACAGCTGCATAGAGCAGAAACAGGTTTTCTGCCAGAGACATTTCATACATGGTCACGCTCGTCTCTCATCAGTACTGCGAGCACATGAACAGCCTGAGCTGCACGTCAGGTAAAGGATGCCTTTTCTCTTCACAGTACAGTGCCGTTTTCTCCCAGCATGCTCTCTGTCTACTCTGTTAACAGCTGAGCTCTGGGTGGGCTGCTGATTCATTGCTAGAAGCCAGACTGCTTTCCCCATCCTGAGATGATGGGTCCGTATGACGCTGAGCGACTGAAGCATAACAATGGGAGTGACCTTCTGTTGCCAGGGCGCTCAGACTCAAATAAACACCCGATCCATCGTCTGAGGTCATTGCTGTCTTTAATTCCCGCAGAGTCCCATTTCAATCGGATGCAAGGGCTTAAGGGGACACGCTAATGGGAATAGCAGTAGTGTTGCTCGTGAGCTCCGAGGCTGTTTGTGGCCACGCCTGATTAGCGGTGCGTTACGCCTCCCGCTAGGTGACGCGGCTGCTTGGCTTCTCCCGGCGTGGCACACCGCGTCGCCGGCCTTCGCTTCCCAATGTCGACATACTTCAGCGATAAGTGTTAATCCCTTTGTTCGGGGTCTGCCAAATATCCTAAGAATGAATAATCTCCTTCCGCTGCACCGCGGCAGACGGGCTGTCTCTTACGAGCTCGCTCCGGGGCTGGATTTGGCTGAAAAACGCTCAGCGTCTCCCGCCATCAATAATGGATGCTGTTTCCACTCCGCAAATCTGCTTTACCTCAGCATCCGCAAGCCAGAGCCGCCACAGCCCTTATTCTGAGGTGCAAAGCACAAACCCTTCTGTGGGGTGAGCTCGTGTATAAAAGAAAGCGATACAGAGCGACTCACTGAAGGCCAGTGTTTTGGTTTTTTTTTTTTTTGCTTGAATGTTCCTGTTTTGTTTATTCATATTTGCATCGGCTGATTTGGCCGACAAAACAATCAGGGACATTCTGCACTGTCTCCTGAAGCCTCAAGTAACAATGTTGGGTATTGTGTCCTGCTACACGCCACAGCCAGCTAAAGGAGCCTTTCAAAACGCCTTTTGTTTTTCTGTTGTCAGGAAGCGCGAAGTCTCCGCTCGCCCCAGCTGGATGCGGAGGGAGGCGCGATGTTTCTGCTTATTTTTTTCTGCGCTCGCTCGGTCCTGACAGAATGATAAGCGGCCCCTCTTTGTTTTCGTTTATCACTCTGATCTCAGCGTCTCGTGGCAGATTGTTTGGGAGCACCCCTCGGAAAGGCGGAGGGTGGGGGCAGGGCCACGCTGGCGAGGGGACAGGGGTGGGGGTTTGCAGTGAACGCACCACAGACACCAAACCACTGAGCCACTGACTGACCCAGCTTCCACCCCGCGCGATCCATTCCGCAGCGCGCCACTGAAATTTTCTCCATGAGTCATAAGGTTTTGCGATAGCTCAGAAACCACACAGGTGGGGGCCCCCCGAATGGCAGTTCCGCAGTTTTGCACTTGACGGGGAAGATCGCGTAAATCACCGCGAAAAGGATTTCATGTAAAAATTTCCTGAGACTCCTTAAAACCAATCAACCGTTGCAGCCAGGCCCTGGCAAAGAAAAACCTTCACAGTGACTGAGCAAAGGGAAACTTGGTAATCTGTCAGTGCACAACCCCCACCCCAACCTGAAAAATTGGGATTTGATGTCCTGACTCGTGTAACTTACAGACAGGATGGTTCAAATCCCTCGTGGCGTTTCAGGAAGAGCTGGTGGATTTGCTCGCAGCACAGACATTTTTTATTTTATTTTTTCTACAAGGAAATGATGAGCTGTGCCAGTGGTCAATCACATTAGCATTAGCTTTAGCAACTGCAGCCACAAAGTCAATCCTCTCTCCAGTTTTATGTATCCTCTCTAAAACGCACTTGCACATTCTCACACACGCACAGACACGCACACAAACATGCACGCACTTTTACATTCGCACACTAACACACCCACACGCACATACACACACATGCTGCCATCAGGGGCTGCTGATTTATTAAGACTTTAATTAGAAGTGAAATAAATCTGAGCGGCAGCTGGGCCATTTAATTCTCTCTAGGAGCCTAAAGCAGTGAATTACCACCCTATTCCCCACAGCTGCACTCTGGTACACATCATCCCCACAACTACACCCTGGTACACACTCTCCCCACAGTTGCACTCTGGTACACACTCTCCCCACGGCTGCATCCTGGTGTATACTGTCCCCACAGCTGCATCCTGACATACACTCCCCCCACAGCTGCACTCTGGTACATATCATCCCCACAACTACACCCTGATACACACTCTCCCCACAGCTGCACTCTGGTACATATCATCCCCACAACTACACCCTGATACACACTCTCCCCACAGCTGCACTCTGGTACATATCATCCCCACAACTACACCCTGATACACACTCTCCCCACAGCTGCACTCTGGTACATATCATCCCCACAACTACACCCTGATACACACTCTCCCCACAGCTGCATCCTGGTAAATACTGTCCCCACAGCTGCATCCTGGTGCACACTGTCCCCATAGCTGGACCCTGGCACCAACTCTCCCACAGCTGTATCCTGGTACACACTCTCCCCACGGCTGCACTCTGGCACACACTCTGCCCACAGCTGTATCCTGATGCACACTGTCCCCACAGCTGCACCCTGGTATATACTGTCCCCACAGCTGCACTCTGGTACACATCATCCCCACATTTACACCCTGGCTCACTCTCCCCACAGCTGTATCCTGATACACACTGTACTCACAGCTGCATCCTGGCACACACTCTCCCCACAGCTGCACACGGGTACACTCTGTCCCCACAGCTGCATGCACTGATACACACTGTCCCCACAGCTGCACATTGATACACACTATTCCCTCAGCTTTATACTGCTGCACAATGTCAGCGCTGCATGAGACACAAACACTCTGTCCTTGCGGCTCCAGACAAGGGTACATCATCCCCAGTATTAACGTGATATCGCTGTACAGTGTGCCTTCCACATAACCTGGACCTACGGACTGTTATTATGCTGCTTCTATTTGTATTACTTGTGCTACATATTCTATAACCGCAAAGTCATAATACAGTGCACAAAATGGGCTGCGTCAGGGATGATCAAATTACAGCATGCGGTTCTCCTAATATCCTGGAAAGATCAACAGAATTAGCAAAAAACTTTCATGGAGTAAAACACCAAAACAAGTGGTTGGATATCAGAATTGACGAGACATAGGCGTAGAGAAGTCACGCCACTGGAACAGAACCATAATCCCGTCCTGCTTATTTTAATACCTCAGTGGCAGCAGAGCATTGCAGGAACGGGGCCGTCTGTACCTAAAGATTGAATGGCTTAGGTGGTTAAAAAAAAACAGGATTTATCAAATGCAACCGTCTGCGTTTCCATGCTGGTGGCTTATTAAAGACGGAGTGGCTCTGCCAAGTATTTATTTCTACCCGTACAGCCAACGCCATCACGATGAAGCCACGTCGCGAGTGATAAAGGACTGGCTACACCGGTATGGACAATGAAACTGGTTCGCCACTTACCGTTTCCAAAGCAAGGGTGTGATAAGAGAGTGTCATGAGCTCACACGTCATTGTGGAGTTTGCACCCTTAAACAGCTGATAGCAGGAGATAACGCCATACAATAAAGCGAAATAGTGCTGACCCAAGAGACATTAGTGATATAAACCTCCACAGACCAGAGTAATCGCGGAAAAGATTGATAAATTGCACTCCAGATTAAACTGCACTCTGTAGGTAAGATTTTACAGAGAGGTCTCGCCCACATCAACTGCATGTTTGCTACACTACTCAGAGAGAAAGAAAGCCATTGAAGACAGTCCATCCCCAAAGCTAGCGCGGGTCTTATGTTCGACGCGACATCATGCTGTGCGCCTTCCGCTCTGTTTGGGTGTTTTGCGGATGAAGCAAAATGCCCAAAGAGCGTGGGAGTCACACAGCAAAATCGGGCCCTGTCTGTCGAACTTTAATCACGCCACTGCAAACTTGGTTTTAAAAAAAGGGCGGTTACCCATCCACAATCGAAGTGACTCAGCAAAAACACGTCAAAGCAGAATGTGGCAATTTAACCTTAATGAGACGCGGGGAACTGGCTGAATGACGAGTGAAATAAAATGCGTCAATCTTATAAAGACCACCATCTAAGAATCTGACAACTGCCTAAGCCGGTACGTCCTAGGCATGTCTATCACTGCTACAGTGAAGGCGGCTCCCAGACTAAAAGTGTCCCGATGCCTGATGAGATTGTCTGTACGAGCTGAAGTACTGACAGTGAACGGAGAGACACAATGAGATTTTTATTGCTTTACAAGCCCTCTGTCTTTCTGTGACTGCGGTGGTAATGTTTGGTGAGATCAACATAGTGCAAGATGTCAGACAACTGCTTTAAGTGCCCATATAGATTCCATTCAAGCGTCATGGCAACGCTAACAGCAGTGCTCTCTGTACATAACTTAATTTGCCACCATTTGTTTTTAATTTTTAGGCATGAAATTGCTTTTCCTTTTTTCCACCATACAACATGTGGTCTCATCAATTGGAGAGCAGCTGGTAGGTCTTTTATTTGAAGGTTAACGGAAATTGCGGCAAAAGAATTTTGGTTGGGTTTTCTGAGCCCAAATTAGTTCCCCCACACACCAGTGTTTGTTTAGCAAAATCACAATTGCCCTTTTTTCTTAATGAAGGGGATTTACAATGATTCCAGCGTGACCTTAAATGGCATGTCTGTTATGTTAACCCCAGTTCCCATGTGGAAACCACAGGTTTGAAGGAACAGGTCAGGTGTACGAAACCCAGCCTGTGTTATGCACAGGTGCACCAGGCAGGACGAGTCTTGCGAATCTGGCTTCCAGGTACTGTACCCTGAAAGCACTGGCAGTGATTAGGTGACAGTCTGAGTGTTCTGAGGGTAAAGGGAAGGGGAAATGTAGATCCAAGCTGTGTTTGCTCTGAGACAGCGTGTTCCAGGCTTCAGTCTGGCAGGCAGAGCTTTGAGATAAACTCCCTGCAGGCGGCAGCTTCAGAGAGGAAGCTTTGTGTGAACCCAGAGGCACAGATATCAGGCAGCCAGCTCACAGATGCAAGCAACTCATATGTACAGACGGCTCATAGATACAGACAGCTCACAGATACAAAGAGCTTGCATATACAGACTGCTTCAAGGTGCAGAAAGCTCACAGATATGCAGCTCATAGATACAGACAGCTCACAGATATAGAGAGCTTGCATATACAGACTACTCTAAGGTGCAGAAAGCTGACAGATACAAACAGCTCATATGTACAGACGGCTCATAGGTACAGACAAGTTACAGATTTAAAGAGCTCACATATACTGACTGTTCAAAGGTGCAGAAAGCTCACAGATACAGACAGCTTATATGTACAGACAGGTTACAGATACCAAGAGCCAAAATACAGACTGCTCAGAGGCATCAAAAGCTCACAGATACAGAGATCTTACAAGTACAGACTTCTCACAGACAAATAGCTCACTGATAGATATTTCTTAAAGATGCAAATGGTTCACAGGTAAAGATAGTAAAACAGCTCAAAGGAAATGATGCATTTAGCACAGATTATTCACACAGCGGAGGCCGCTCGAGATCATAAACCGCTGGCAGTGAACTCACAGAGAGTAAGAGCTTACAGGATTAGAGACAGTACTCACAGACAGCAGGAGTGTGTCACAATCAGAGCTCACAAACCATAGAATAAAGCTAGTAGACAGAGCACAGCATAGAGATGTAACTTAGAGTCGATAATTCACAGACAGAGCTCGCAGATAGCAAGTATATCTCACAGACCTATGTCACAAACACTTAGTAACTTACAGTCCAATATCACACTTTAGATAATGCACAGTGTGTGCACTCAGTCTATATAGCTCACAGCCAGATCTCGCAGAGCCTAAGACTTCTCAGGCTGAGAGCACAGACAGCTGAAATACTGTAGGTGACAGTAGACAGATCACTGAAAGGGCTCACAGGGTATAACAAGACAACAGGGCTCTCAAACTATACAGACAGAGCTCAAACAGGGGTAGTTAGCAGGCAGAAATACATCACAACAAGAGTTTACTGACAAAGCTCACAGACAAAGCTCACGGACAGATCTCACAGACAGCGCTCATAGTACATCCCACAGACAGCTCACAGACAATGCTCACAGACATAGTTCACCGACAGTACTCACAAAAAAGCATTCACAAGCAGATCTCACAGACAGATCACAAAGCCAGGGCTCACAGAAAATACTCGCAGACAGATCTCACAGATAGCATTCACAGACGGATCTCACAGACATCATACAGCCATTGCTCACAGACAATACTAACAGAAAGTGCTCACTAACTGCACTCACAAACAGTGCTTACAGATGGTTGTCATACACAGATCTCACAGACAGTGCTCACAGAAAATACTCATAGACAGATCTCAGAGAGCACTCAGATCTCACAGACAGTGCTCACAGACAGACATCATACAGCCAGTGCTCACAGACAATACTCACAGATAGTACTCACTAACAGCACTCACAGATAGATCTCACAGACAGTGCTTACAGAACCATTACAGATGGTTCTCACTGACAGATCACAAAGCCAGTGCTCACAGAAAATACTTGCAGACATCGCTCAGACAGCATTCACAGAGGGATCTCACAGACATCATACAGACAGTGCTGACAGATGGTTCTTACAGACAGTGCTTACAGATGGTTCTCACAGACAGATCACACAGACAGTACTCACAAGACAGCGCTCACATGCAGATCTCATGGACAGATCACAAAGCCAGCACTCGCAGAAAATACTCACAGAGAGATCTCGCAGAAAAGCACTCAGAAAGATCTCAGACAGTACTCACAGACAGACATTATACAGCCAGTGCTCAGACAATACTCACAGATAGTACTCACTAACAGCACTCACAGATAGATCTCACAAACAATGCTCAAAGACTGATCTCTCAGACAGTGCTCGCAGACATCATACAGCCAGTACTAACAGACAATACTCACAGATAGTACTCACTAACAGCACTCACAGACAGTGCTTACAGATGGTTTTCACTGACAGATCACAGTGACAGTACTCACAGATAGTAATCACTGAGAGTACTCTCAGACAGATCACACTGACAATACTCACAGATAGTAATCACTGACAGTATTCTCAGACAGATCACACAGACGGTACTCACAGACAGCAGAAAATCACAAGGTTCTCCCGCTGCTCTGCTCCTCACATCACTCAGCGCTGACGGCTCCATTGATTTTCTCCTCCCTGCCCGTCTCACCGCCACCGGCGGGGGTTGTTTTCCCTCTAAGCAAGGTGAACCACAAAATAAATTTCCAAGTCATAACAGCTAATAAAAGCCCTGGGCGTAAGAACGTGGAGTAGCTGGGGGGGGGGATGCGGTCAGGTGACCTCCCTCTGAAACAGCAGTCTCTCGATCTCTCGGTCTGAGGCCGATGGGTTCAGATTTCACACACGGATTCTGCCCAGCCTTTTAGCTCAACCCAGAAAACCATGAATCGCTAACGCAAACATACACTCACATATGAACACACACGCGCGCACACGCACGCACACACACACACACACACACACACAGGGCACTCATCAAGGCCAAGACCAGGCACATGGAAACACAGCCCACGGCAAGAGTGGGGACAATGGAGGGGGAGGGGGAGAGAGGAAATGTGCTTTAGAACTGGGAGGAGGGGGGGCGCCTGTTTACCATTTGTATGCGGTAACCTGCATTATGCTGCTCAGGCAGCCGTCCGCTCTGTGATCGGATAATGAGGCCGAGTGCTCCCCCTCCCCCTCCTCTCCCCGCCCCTCCCCCACCCCCATCTCAGACGTGCTTTGGCGCTGTAATCGGAGCCGCTCTCGGCGTGAAAGCACTCTAATATTATCTTAGCTATTCCGCGCAGATCCTCAGATAAGCAGCCGGCGCAGCGAGCGGCGGCAAGCAGGCGTGGAACGCCGCCATGTCCCTCGCAACGGAAAACGTTTTTTCTTTCTTTTTTTTTCCCCTGAAGAGATTAGCGGGCAAGGCTGCAGAATCAGATTAGCCCGCGGAGAAGAGGAGCGGTAAAGTGCACGTAGCTTTACAGCTTCAATCCCTCTCTTTTGCTACTAGGTATTTACTGCTAACCGCACAGAAAACATTTCCATTAAAAAGCAGTGTGCTTTACATGTATTGCATTGGCTTTAACTGATTATTGTTCTTGATTGTATAATCTATTTAATTAGCAGACACCAGGATCTGGAACAGATTGGGAAACTGGAGTTTTTCACATTTTATAAAGCTGGGTATTCGCTCAGTCCAACGGGAACCATATGTGCTGTCTTACATTTGAAAGCACACTTCTTGGCTGATTTTAACATTAAAATTTTGCAGTGGTTATGAGCAATTCAGATTGAGGAACTCTGGGGAAACAATATCAGAGTACCTTCACAAGAATTACACTCTAAAGACAGGCTAAATCACGTAATGTGCTACCTTAAAACAGCAGTTAAAAACTCAGTTTTAGCTGTAGGCTAGGACTCCTTTCATACAGGTGTTTCCAGGCCAGAGGTTATGACCTAGAGCTGGGATGCGGAGAGGATTAAGGAGGGAACTTGCAGTTAACACTTTCCATTAAGACACACACACATACACACACACGCACACTCACACCAGTCAAATTACACTGTCACATGTCTTTGTAATACATTGAGAAACTACAGTTCAGCTCTCTATGCTGTCTCATATGTTAGGTCATATCTTAACGGTGATAGTGGTCTCAGGAAATATATGTGCTCATGAAGTGGGTCGTGGGTTCAGGGGAGTCTGGGAAACGGCCTGGAACAGCACTGCTGGCTCTGTTCCTCCCTGTCCTACAAAACAGCGGGTTCCTGTGTTCCCGTCTGCTTTCCAGTTCCGCTGCCCCCCGGCCTCCTCAAACAGGAAGTGGGAGCTTCGACACGCACAGGGAGATCTGCCGTTGCCATTGGCTGAGGGACTGAGCGTAGGCAGCGTTGAAAACTGCACGTACATCTGTCCTCGTCATTACCTGCTCTGATGAAAGTACCCTGCAGCACAACTTTCAGCCGGAACACCTTTCAAACTGCCTTCCTAGTGCAGAAAAATATTTGACATTCTTTCCACAACCTGAGTTTTTCTTTCTTTTTTTGCCAAAGGTCAGTATTCCTGTAGAATGTTGTATTTAGCACATGAAGTACAAGCATTATCTGGCAGAAAGAAACTATGAAAATACTTCCACATGCAATAAACCGTCTAAGGGAGCAGAAATTTCCAAAATAAGAAGAGTGAAGATATGAAAAAAGCAGAGGCAACAAATATAACTTGCCGCGCAGGCCGGTGGCGGGTGACATTTGTTCTGTTAAATAGCCGGCGTTTACCGTGCCATTAGAGCAAACGCAGCTGGGGAGAGGAGCCCAGAGAGGCATCTGGCACCGAGCCGCGGAGCTGGCTTTCCTCCAGGAGAGGACGCACCACGTGGGCCGCCGAGCAGGGCGATGCGGCACGACCTTTCTCCGCAAATGTCAGCAGCGACCGCACGTGATTAATGCGCGTGTGCGCGAGGAGGACGCAAACCGAGGAGAAGCCGGGCCGCGAGCGAGGTGGTTGGGGGTTGTCACGGTGACCGGCGCTTAGAGCCAAAGGCGTATATCGCTCCCTCTGCCTGTGGGGTTGTGTGGGAGCTTTTTGTTTGTTTTGGCTAGTTTTGCTGAAGTTCTGCAATTTCTGCTTTAGAAAAATATCCCAATAATTTGGCTTTAAATCTCAAGTCTCTCTCTCTCTGTTGTTGTATCCCTCTCTCGCTCTCTCTCTCTCTGTGCCTGGCCTCTCTCTATCTCTCTCAGTCTGACTGGCCTATCTCTCTGTCCCATTCATCACACGATGGCTGTGGTAGTTTGTGGTGGAGGCTGGGAGCAGGACTCTTTGGCTCTGATCAGTTAGCTCCTGCTGTGCAGCGAGGTCCTCGCCGCTGCCTTGTGCAGTGATTAATGCTGCCTGTCCGCTGTGGGAGCTGGCAGGGAGAGAGAGAGTGAGAGAGTGAGAGAGAGAGAGAGCGAGACGCTGCGCTTGTCTAAGCTCCTGCTCTATCCCTCCCCCACATTATCACCGCTCGAAGCGCACGTGTGTGTGTGTGTGTGTGCGTGCGCGCGCATGAGTGTGCACACATGAGCATGTGTTTGTGAGCAGGGGTGGTCTTCGCGACTCTCGCCTCCCAGTAGAAGCAGATGTGAGCGCTTCAGCGTGTCGGGGGGCTGCAGTAATCCACTGAGGTTTGGGAATAAATTGGCTGTTACTTTTGAGCTGTTCGCCCTGTTGCTTTTTAATTCTTCTGCTTGCTTCCTAGCCGAGATTCATCGACTACTCCTTCTACGTACGCGACTCGTGTGTGTGTGTGTGTGTTCGTACGGTGCCTGAGCACGCTTATGTGCATTTACTCATTTGTGTGGGTGTATGTGAGCAGCGATATGCCGTCAGACATTTTTCAGTTATTCTCGGAAATTTGGCTGGGTTTGCCAGACACTGTCACCCATATTAATTGTGTGAAAGTGCTTATCAGCTGTGCACTCACTGAATATCGGCAGAAATGACACAACCCCATCTCACAGCAGAAATCATCCCTACAAGCACCCACACTCAAAGGGGAGGGAGAATTGTCAAATCTAGATTCATTTTGCAAGACATAGCATGATATTCGGGGGACTCTCTAAATGCGTACAGGACTCGAGGTGGGGTGACTCCTGACTGACAGCAGTCCCTCCGGGGGCCAAATGACCGTGGCCTGACCCGACTGTACTTCACCGCGATCCCACAGCTGGCTCTGCGCTCCTGCGACAAACCTGGGAGTTCTGCCTCGCGCCCCGCACTCCAGCGCTGGGTCTGCCTTAGCGGTCACAGCGCGGGGGAGGGGGCGGTGTAAAAAACAGCGCGAGCGGGCCCGATAGGGAGGGGCTGCAGTACGAGGTGTGCGCAGCAGTCAGGAGACGAGCTGTCAGCCTCCATTACCGTCTCCCGCCTATTTATATTTAACTGCCAACTCCCCGCATTGTTTCCTAGCCATCAGTCCGAAAGAGTGCACGTCAAACTGAGAGTGGGGGGGGGGCGGTCAGACAAAAGGGAGAACTAAGAGGGTCTGATGTAAAACTACAGCATTTGAGGAAAACCTTTCACAATAATTTGCAATGTTATCTTGCGTAACTCTTGTGTAATGGTAGTCTCGCTCTTCATTGGTCACTGGAGAAGAGTACTTGTTTCTCTGGGTAACATTTTACCTCGGTTTGTTTGCTCGTGTTTTGATAAATGTTTTAATTTTGTGCCCAATATTTTACACTGTGTGGTTGAATGTGGGAATGCTGAGGCTGAGTGGGTCGTGGGTGGGCTGTGCACTGGCGTATGGGTAAGTTTGGGTACCTGAAGGCATTAGACCTGCCCTCCCAAGGGCAACACGTTACAGCCCAGACACAGGCTTACTTCTGATGGGCCGGATAAGGTCTCACCAGGAACCACCCTGATGAGCTGTCAACCCCGATTGCCGTCGTGTGATTGGCTTGCTGCCACTCGACTGGCGGGCTGCCACGTAACTGCCAGGCTGTCATTTCTTTAGCTGACCTTCGCGTGAGTGGCAGTCTGTGGCGTGATTGACAGGCTATCAGAGACAGCAGGGATCAGTAACTGCTTTCCACCCACCCCACCCAAACACCATGCACACAAGCTGAAATACACTTTCCCTCACACAAATGCACACTGCTAACAATTAAACAAGGCAGGTCGACAGGACATTCTAATTCACTCCACTACAACCCCTCATCTTGTCTGGGCTTCCAATTTCTCCTGTCACCAAATCCTCTTCTGCTACATTTCGAAAGGCACGTTATGTGATCATCAACATGAAAACATACCAACACGAGTTGGAACAGATGAATCTCACCCCCCAATAATTTTCAGGTGGTATGTTGGAACCGTAACCCAAGGATAATTTTGGAGAATCTTCCGGAGTATAACAGAGACAGGAACTGACATACAGCTGTGTTACAGTGTTATCTTCAAAGGGGGAAACAGATATCAGCCCTGAGACTCACTCTTCTGCTGTGCCTCAACCTCGTTGAATTTCTTTGCTAATTCAAACAACAGTTTTGCATGCCAATCTATTCCTAATTTGTGGACAGCTGACTGAGCTTGCTTTTTTACGTCTTATTTAACCACCGACATTCCATTAAGAGTATGTTTCTCTTTTTACCAAACTCCATATAGAACAGTTGCACAAAAGAAGTGATAGAGAGATATAACAGGGATAATGGCCCTAGAGCGGTTTTTGGGGTTAAGGACCTTGCTCAGATGCAGTGGTGGAGATTTTCCCAACCTCATCTCTTCAGAAGCAAGTCAAAATCTCAAGCTCCACCGATGGCTTAACCCAGTAAGTCCACCATTACCAGTTAAGTAACCTACCACTGTGCCACCCTTCTGACCTAGCTAACAAACACAGCGGGCAAAAACAGGGTCTCTCTCTCTCACACTCACACACACACACAACTGAAAACACTCCCACCTCAAAGTTTATGAGATTGATTGCCAGACTTTCATAGGCGCATATGAATATCATATCTTATCTTTCTATTTCTGCTTATGAATACAATAATAAAAATGTGCAAGTTATGCTTTGTGCGGCATCACTTCTTTTATTCGCTGCGTGAAGATCCAATCTGTCTGAAATCATTTAGCAGAGGTTGAAACTGAAAAGTTGGCCATTTTTATTTATTTTGCTTATTTAAACTTAAGTTTAAATGATGAATGAACACAAATATACACACTCAAAATGTCCTCTGCGGGCAGAGCAAGGTAAGCATTGCCTCCTTTCACGTCCCGTCGCTCCCCCAGTCCTTTGATAGAGCGCAGACAAGATATCGACACATCTGCATAATCGGGGTTTTTCACATGCTCAGAGATGTTATTAACTCAGAAGAAGGGCCGTGTCACGCACAAAATAATCAAATCTCGCGCTGTATGGAAAGAATTACTCACACCCCCATCCCAGCACGGGCGGTAATTGGATACAATTTAACATTCGCAGCCCCCGGCGTGTCGGTGTGCAGCGCGGCTTCCACAAACCGAGCCTTTCCTGAACGAATTTTCAGAGCTAGCGCACCAGGAAAAAACACCAACTCCCATGACAAAATGATTAATCGTGGTCCGGCGAGATTACAGACGGTCGAGGCCTAGTATGAAAAAGAGGTTAAAACATCGCACCTGGCAGCGACCGCACAGCATAAAAAATACTTCTCCAATCGAAAGCCTCCCCCTTCGACTGATACGGGCGACGTGAAAGCCGAGCAGGAAGCAGTAAATTTAATGCTTTGCGGTGTCTGGCTCCAGCAGCGTAAATATCTGCGTGCTCGCTGCAGGAGCTTGAGGGCGACGGCATGATTTTATAAACGATCTTTGCAAAGAGGATGGCAATAATCCAGCGGACTGGCGGAGGTGGGACAGGACCTGGGGGCATGGTGAAGGGAGCCAAAGACCTTTGGAAGATTGGCTGGGACTTCCTGCGACAAAAGGCCTTTCTTGTCGTCAAGGGAACGTTTTTGTGCTTATGTAGCTTTTTTTTTTTTGTGCACAACCCACTTCCGAACACAACATGTCGGCTAAAGGCATAGGTTACTAGAACCACTTTGCTTGTGCACACCAAAATATTGAAAGATCCTAACGACTGTGGCCCAAACTATTGAAGTATTGAGAAAATCAGTTGAGCTAAAACGACGTATTGGCTACCTCGGGAAAACAGCAGGCTAATAAATATGCAGTGCTGGTATGCAAATCCTCAACGGTTGGGGGAAAAAAAAACACTTATTGGTTAATTCTGTTCATAGTATGTGTCCTTTGTCAGGGGCGCTCAATGTGATTATTATTATTATTATTATTATTATTATTATTATACGATGCGTGGGCGTAAACGGAGGAGTGTCGGTTAGCCTCGCGTCAGCCCGGTTTCCATTCACTCAGAATTTTGTCTGGATTTTGGTTCCGGTCTAGAGAGCGGATCCAGAATTCACCAAATTCACAAAGGTAAAACTGTTCACTAAAATAAAACTTAACATTCTGGCGCGCCATCGATTTCCGTCTCCGGTTTTGAAACATTTTATTCATTTAAACATGGACGTACAAAATCTTTTCTTTAAAGTAAAAAGTTTCACCGCATTTTTATTATCTTGGCGCATCCATCGAACTCCGGGTCCTGTCTCTCTCGCCCTGGTTCCGGTTGCTTACCGAAACGGCCCCAGACCTGTGTCGGTAATGTTATAAGTTATAGAAAGAAGGACAGTACCTGCGGCTAGCGCCACTGTGGCAAATGCGACGCAAACATGCGTACTGTCGACTTATTCTGTTCGAATTGTGAGGAAGACAGACAAGAAGGGGCAGATGTAAGTGCTTGCCGTCGTGCAGGATATTTAAAAGGGCAGTACTATATTTATAAGCTTTCGGCTCGTCAGTCTCGCTCGCGGCGAGTTGCCGTTAATCCACAGGCTCCCGCCGAGCCGCATTTATTTTTACTCTAATTACGGTTCTCCTGGCTTTAGATGGGCGGCCTTACAGCGCTCGCATCGTTCATACCCTCTAAACAGTCTTGAGCGAGGCAGCACGTTCGTGCGCATGACGTTAATTCATTTATCACAATGAGCGATTGCAGGTGTGTGTGAGTGCGCGGGAGAGAGGGACAGTGTGGGCTTTACGATGTGTGAGGAATGATTGCGCTCAGCCGACGACTGATGTCCTTCACCTAAGAGGTTTCACTGCTCAGTCTTTGTGTCTGCAGATCCAAATACACTCACATGATGCTTGGTCGTCACTAACACCAGGATGGTTCTAGATACACCCAGTAGTAGTAAACATCCTAAGTAGGCTATCAAACGGGTTTACTCCATTCCGATGCTGCTTTTTCCATTTTTACAACTAAATGGAAAACTTATTGTAATTTCTTTTCATGCTGGGATGGTGACAGTCAATGTCAAACAGGTGCTGCTCAATATTTTCCTGCAGAACTAAGCATTTTAAAATACATACGTAATTAATCTATTTTTCATGTATTTGTGTTGGTTGGCTGAGCTGGAACTCTCTTTTACAACAACACGCTTTCATATTCACACAGATACCCAATCAAAAACTAAATCTGGCGAGCGTTATTTGTTATTTAAATGCAGACTGCTGTCCTTACTGCTCTGGCCAACTGAAAGGGCATGGGGTCAAGTGAACAGGTCATAGGTTAGACCCGCTATTCTGCAGGTGACCTTGCGTTCCTCAGCTGTTTTTTTTTTTTTTTTTTTTGGTCGTAGTGCAGCCCGTTAATTCCTGCAAGCAGGCAAGCTACTTTAAAGGAAAAATCAGTTTGTCCTCTGGTCTGCTTAGTCACACCTCTGTCAACGTCTACTGTTGCCTGTAGTTACACTCAGTTATTGTATTTGCATTTTAGGCTTTTATTGACAAAAAAAAAAGCTTAGAATGAGCACGTGGCAGTTTGAAAGCTCTGTTCCAATACCCAACTTGGGGAATAATGCAATCCTGACAGCCAGAAAGTGTACAATCCTACACAAAAAGTAGAGATCAGGCCACAAAACCTCAGCTCTCCATTGACAGTATATAGAAACACAGTGACTCGCAGATTCCCATGGTTACAGTGGCTCAATATTCCGTCAACAGGAAGTAACCGGATTACTAACCAACAAAAATGTATCCCAGTGCTATATTCACATGAAACACTGTACACTGGATTTTGCCAAGATAAGTTTCTCCTTAAACTGTAGTATTTGTATTTGTGCAAACAGAAGAGTATGAACATGAAGTCAACCTAAGACATTATCTGCTTAAATATATTTGCCTGTGAGGAGCCCAGAATTGCATTTTTGTGGGAAGGGAATGCAAGTGGCCTCATAATGATACAGCTGCATGTAGGCTCATGACAAAAACAGGAAGTTTAGTGTATGAACTGGTGGGTCAACATCCGTCCCTGATGTTATTGGACTGTTTTGCAATTATGGGGCCTGGAGCTGTTTCGGGGGCTGTAGAGCTCCAGTATTACCCATTCCCCTTCCCCATATCTGGTGTGGGAATGTTCAAAGTTTTTGAAAACAATGCCGCCAATATTTTTGCAAATTTTCTTGAAAAAGACTGTTAGTAATTTTACATGCTTATTGTATAGATCATTTTTTTGTTATTTTAATCATTAATGCAAGTACAGGCAAAAGTCTCAAGTATTATTAAGGTAATGGAGTAATTAGAATTGCTCACGCAGACATATTTGCGTCGACGCATTTTTCAGCTTCGTCAATAGTTTTCATTTAAAAACTCAAAACACCACCAATCGGCACTGGTGACCTTGTCTATGTTCCTTCCTGCCCTAAAAAACATGAGGAGTCCGTCTGTCTTGGCTCCCACAGGCAGCAGCTGCGGCCTTTCAAAGCAGCCTAATTTATTTGCCTCAGCCGCGGAGTCAGCGCAAGCGAGAGTGAAAAGCGAGGGGGTGCGGGTGATGCACGGAGAAGGGTGTGTGTGCGTGTGTGCGTGCCGTCTGTATCTTAAGCGTTTCTCGCGCTACAACGCCGTCTTTGAAGCCTGCCAGGGATAATGGTGAGAGTGCGGTGAAAACGCGGAGCTGACGGCGCTCTGAGCCAAGCGGCACGAAAGTGTTTATGAGAGCAGTCAGCGCACACAAAGCCCGCGGGGAGGGAAGTCAGGCCGCTTGGCAAGCGAAGCAAAGCTGCTCTCGTCGATTTAATATAGGTGGTAAGGACATGGGACGTTTTGGGGCCAGAAAGGGCACTTACACTTTATTTCTCTGTAAATGGAGGGGAACAAAAATATATGATGAAGGTATTATTTCATTGGTAACGATGGAAGTGTAGTTAGGAACAAATTTCAGAGGGCAAAGAAAACCAAAAGTTAAATCACCCTGATTCTTTATTTGGGAGTCAAAAAAGTCAAAATGTTCCCTCCAGAAACAGTGGTCCCTGGTCAATGACAGTGAAGCTGGATGGTAGTCTGTGCAAGCTAGCTACCGTAACGAAACAGTGGAAAAATTGTATCAATTTCATTCTTACTCCCTGTGGCATATATACGAATTTCTCACATCATACAATGCAGAAAAACTGTGTCTATCACTTATGAAGACCAGAGGCTATTTGTCTTGCTCGACTAAATTAAGTGACTGACAATTTTATCACTCTATGGAAAGTTTTTCATTTTTCAGCAAGTTTAATTACCTGCACAAGCAAAAGCTAGTTTGTTATTGAGGATATGCCAAAAAATCCTCAGGGAGCGAAGTGGATCCGCCTCCCGCCCACAACTGTTTTCAATAAACATGAGCTAACAAATGTCAATCACCCCATTTACTTGCTAACATCCGCACATGTGGACACAGAGAGTGAAATGGATACCCAGGTAATCAAAATACCACTCTATTTTCTCTCAGATGCTGCGACAAAACCATTTTGGGGGTGCCTTTTTAAGATGTACACCCTCTTTTTCAGCATCCTTCTTAGTGATTATGATAATTTAAAAAGACACAATGCAATGTAGGAGGGACGGGACGAGAGGGGGTAAAGCACCATTCATCTGGGCAGTTTCTGAGTGACAGGTCTAAAGAGGGTAAAGCCCATGCTGACCTCTGTGCATGTGTCCGGTCAGGACGAGAAACAGACTCATCAAACCACAGAATACATACGACAATTTGTGTTGAGCAGTGAAGATTTTTTTAAAACCAGGTATCTGAATAAAAAAAAATAATGACATCTTGTCTAAAACACACACCAGGGCACGGGTAAAACATCATTCCTTGATGGAGGAACTGGTTAAGAATGAATAAATGCAATGAACTAAATATTTTTATTGTCAACATCATCCGTTGTATTCCTTTTAGCCAGCAAGGGTTATTGAATGGGACTTAAGAAACAACCTGTTTGTAAGCTTAGGCACAGGACAACCCAAGGCTCTGTGCCTTGTTTCGATTTTGCCCTCGTAACACCAAATGTACTTCTCCATTGTCCACGCTGACAACACATGGCTGTCATATAACAATCAAATAAGCACAGTCAGCATAATCGCAGAACTGTGATGACTAAACCAATAGGCTTTGATCTCCTGTTCAGATCGAAAAGTCTAATTCTGTGACCTGGACAGACAGAGGGGGCTGCCCCTCCAGGAATGTGTACAATTGTTACAGCCCTGGAGGGAGTCCAGCTTCGATGCTGTGTTGTGTAATTATGCATAGTGAATGCAGCTCGGAGCTTCTATGGGAAACTGGAGGGGCCCCGCGAGGCTGGGGCTGGCGTTTCTGCGGTGATTGTTGTAAGCGATCCATAACGATCTGCAGGTGGAACTCCACTGATTAATAGCGGCTGTTCGAGGAACCGCTGCGTGCAAAGAACTTCCTGCAATTTGACCCGCCCGGGGCCCGTCTCCTGCCCGTGCTGTCTGGCCCCGCCCGAGTCTCTAGCATGGGTTTCTTTCCATGCGAACCACTAATCCGCCGCCGAAGCGACGCTGAAGTGCTGGACTGGAAGACCCGACAGATTCATCTTCAGAGAGAGGGTGCAGCTAATGTAATTGCAATTGTTTACATACAGTGCTTTATAAAAATCTCTTCTAGTGCGCAAAGAAAAATCAGAATAGGTGAAATATATAGGTTAAAAAAAAACTTTTTTTTTTTGAAATCCAGAATGATGTTAAGGCAAATACCAACTCATACCTCAGTCTTATTGCGGGGAGTCATTCAGAAGATAAAAAATGTGGCACAATTCAAGTTTTTGACCAGGGAGCACTGCTATTTGGAGCACAGAAAAGGCTGCATCTTAGTGCCTTAGCAATTTTTATGCCTCTTTTCTTGACGTGTACGGGCGCTTGATCATTTTGGGTGTTAGTTTGGCCAACAAATTCAATATTTTTGCTAATCTGCAAAAGATTAACCATTACACCATGAGATTGTAGTCCCATAAAAATCAGCCACAAAGTGTTGTAAATGGCAATTCTTGGTTTCGAGTGCAATATTTGTGGTAGTTTCGTTTCCAGTCCTTAATGGGCTGGAATACATTTGGGCTTCAGACAAAATTACATTTTGCACTGCAGGACACGTTCGCTGCAGTAATTTGAGTTGTTAAAAGCCACCATTTATTTATTTATTTATTGGCTCCTCACTTTGGCTACATTTGCCTAAATAATGGCACACGATATATTTAGCCCTATGATTGCCAAAATGTTATGTTACCAGTTACCGTTATTTTTCTCATTTTCATGCAGACCATCATTTTTGGGTTTTGGTGCATCTCAAAAACCTTGTTCAAGGGTGCTAAGAACTCTATAGGAAATGCACTGCGTGTGAACTTATGTTATTGATTGGCATATCCAGTTCTTTCAATATGATCTGTACTTATGGATGCTGCATTATCTGACACTTCTCAAAGTTCAGCCTTAAATGCCTTGAACTTCCCCAAGATAAGCGTTGTCATCGGTTACAAAGCTTATAGGTGCTGGCAGTCACATGGTGCCTTTATAAATATCCCTGAAAGCATCCATGGTGGAGGTGATAGACTGTTGGAAAGCACTGTGACATCACGTCTCCTAAGACTCAACATTCCACCATTCATTTTCAAATGGCGTTTTCCCCCAAAAAAAACCTGAGTCTTGGAAATTCTTGTGAATTTCAAATTGCATCAACTAACACTGTCACTTCTATTGGGCCTCTTATTTTGTTGGTGGTTTAGTGTGGAAATCTTGAAAACTGGCAAAGTTACATGCAGAAAATAATAATATTAATAAAAAGAAAGAGATGAACCATAGATTTGACAGTTAATCACTTGATAAATACCATACTGTTTTTTGTTTGTTTGTTTGTTTTTTTGTTGATGACATTGGTCAGAGTTTTAGCACCAGACGTAGAGAGTGTCCTTCGTGTGATGGTAGTGGATACGGCGTGAACTGCTGCTATGGTTGTGCCCTGCATGAAAGAAGTACAATGGCCTTCATGACATACAGTTTTTAAAGGAAGACATTTTAGCTGCAATTTTTTTGGTTTTGGGAGTTGGTACTGATAATATAACCATGTACAATACCCACAGTAAGCAGAGAATCCAGTGCTGTATTGAAATCTATGCGTAAATAATGTGTGCATCTTTTGTTGCAGCTAAGGGGGGTGCAAGTTTGTAAATGCCCTTAAATGTTCCAGTTTTACAGAAAAATAGTTTCCTTGGGGAACCTCTCATTTACATGTAATAATGCGTGAATAACTATAAATATCAGTGCATTGAAAGTACAGCTGGGATTTAGGCCCCATGGCCCCTCCATTATAAGTCTCTCTCGCTCCCTTTTGATCCCCCCCCCCCCCCTCAAAAAAAAAAACATCAATAAAGAAATAAAAATAACAACCCTAACACCACCCTGGAGCAGAAATAACCTGGTGGCTTGTGCCGTCTGCGTTTACACGCGGCCCTGGTCTCCGGAGACACCTCTCCGGTTTCCTCTTAGCGGAGGCAGGAATGATGCGCTGCTTTCAGTCCGACTCCTCCGGCTTTTTGTCTGAAATTGCCGGCGAACGCCCACCCTTCACTCAACAGCGCCGCAGAAGCGCGTAAGCACTCAAGGCCCGGAAAGACGGTCAACCCCCCATCCCTCCGCCCCACCCCCCCCATAAAAATTAATTAGTTTAGAGGTGATTCAATCCGCAGGCGACGGCTTTTCTTTGGCCTCAAACTGAAAATCTGTCGGTGTCTCGCTGAAGCCCCCTCCCACTCCACAGCCCCCACCACACACTCATTCATAAACACACCCACACACACGCACACACACTCACTCCCCTCGACAGCTGCAATGAAGCTGCAAACCGTTCCCCCCCGTACTGTGCTGTGCCTGCACGTGCCCTGCATCCCAGCTTTGACAGATGTGTCCCATCTCTCTCCCTCCTTCGCTTTATCTCTCTCCCCCTCCTTCCCCCCTTCCTCTCTCTCTCTCTCTGTCTCTCTCTCTCATTCTATCTCTTTTCTACTGGAATGTGACACTGTGGTCGGCTGCCTTCAATGTTACTGCTAATAGATAAGGGGGGATTAGCCTGCGCTACAATGCCTGAGACGAGGAGGAGAATAATTACCTCGGCTAATGTCACCTAATTGATTTTTAATTAAGTAAGCGGTGCCCACCCCCACCCCCACCCCCCAGCTCAAATATTGCTCAGGGTACGTACTTACGGATGCCCTAATACTGCAGTTCAATGTAATCTTATTATTATTTTTTTCAGAAAAGGGGTGTTTCTGTACTCATTAAGTTCATCCATTTTGTAGAATTTTGTTAAACTTGTCAGAAAGGAATGCAAGATTCATTATTGCCATTTTTACAATAACTTTTGCAGTGAGAACAGTTGACAGTAATCGGGAGAAAAGTCAACTAAAAAGACTCAGTATGGTTGGAGGCATGCTAAATTCATGTTTTCATTTCACACCAAACCGCCTGTACTCTAGTGCAAAAAACTATCAAATTTTGAGTTTGTACACATGAACCATTTTAATCGGAATGTGATAATAAATCTACTTGAAAAGAAATATAAGTTCCACTGTGAATGCTCCACTGGAAGCATGTCAAGAAGTGTGGTCGTTACATCAGGAGCTCTTCATCTTATGCCACCAAAAACGGCTCTGGGCTGGAGGAACGCGCATGCGCATAAAAGAATAGAATAAAACGGGACACGATGTGCCTATCTCCGGGCCGCCACCACATGAGGCAGTGGTGATTAGTGCCGCCGCCAAACTAATCCGCACGGCAACATCTGGGCCTTGGTTGCATGGGTGAAGGAAATGACGCCTTTCTGGTTCCCCTCAGCCCTCACTCCTCAGGTATCTTACGGACAAACATTGCAGTATACAGACAACGTTGACTCACCTCATGAAAACGTGTGCATTGGTTCGAAAATGTTTTTGATTTAGGGATTTAGGAACTTTAAAGCACTACCGAGAGGCGGGAACGCAGCAAAACATTAGGTTTGTTTTTGTTGTTGTAGACGCTGTTTGTTTGGATTGGCTCAGTGAATAAATGCTCATCGACCTGGCTGTGTAAACACGCAGCTATCCGCCGGTGCAATATAGGACAAAGAGCCATCCTGACCCGTTGACGGCTGGATCAGCTGTAAACAGGAGAAAAACGAGACGAGTTGCCTCCGCAAATATACACCGAGTGGTTCCACAGCTGATCTTTATTGTAAACTATTTATAGTAGAATTTGCATCCAAACTACTATGATATGAATCTATGTGCAATGGTGATTAGCTGCCCTAAAGCAGATTCATAAAAGGCTCCGACTGGAACGCCAAAAAAGCAGCGGGATATGAATATTCAAATCGTGACAATTTGGCGCTGAAACAAGTGCCTTTCCACAGCAACCATTATGAGGTTACCTCATGGTAATGACTATCAGACTTCAATCTGGATGGACATTCGAATGTAGGCCCAAATAGACGCCCCGATTTCTCACGCGCGCGCGCACGCACACACACACACGGCTAAGATAACTGAAATGCTGACGGAACCACCCGCCGTGATGAAGGGTATAGACATTAATCTTCCCGTGCTGTTCTGACAGCAGCGTTCCGAGGTCGCCGGGGAAACGTCTGAGGTCTCCGGCATGCTTTGGGCTATCGCGTCTCATCGCCTTCAAAGCATCGCACGTGCGAGTCATTCCAGACACCGCAAATCTGAGACACGTTCAATGGGCTTCATTCTCTTAAAATGGCGCGCCCCCCCCCCCCCCCCCCTCAGCCAATGGTATATTAATTATTATTGTTCTGTTCAGCCCGCTCGTCAGCCCACATGCCCTCATTATTTAAAAAAAAAGCGATTAAATTGAGACGGCTATGTATTTATGTCGTCAGGTTTAGTTATTATTATTATTATTATTATTATCATTATTATTATTATTTTGTTTTTTTGTTGTTCATGATAGGTATATAGTTAAATTCACAGCCCCTCACAAAGAACCAACCATCTTATCGAGCAAGAGAAGGTGTTATCATGTAGTCAGGTCACTCATCACTTCTCTGAGATGTCCCACTGTCTCGTGCTCTTCTTGCTTGCATTGTTTAATTGCGTGACTATTAATGAGTTTTGATGGACTTTGAGAAGGAACTGCTGGATTTCTGGCTCATATTATAGAGCCTGTATGGGAACCTGTGAAATTTCGTCTCGAGATGGCTGGGACTGTATGATTTCTTCTTAACCTGGTGGAACAAATGAAAAATGCAACGCATAGAAGAGTCTCTGTGGTAGGGGTGCGGGGAGTCGAGGCTCTTGAATCATGCACGAGAAGAATTTCAATATACGGAACATTTACATGTACATTCAAGCAGCGGAAGAGCGTTTTGAGTGAAAAAAATCACAGACTTCCAGGGTAAACAGTCATGTCAAAAAAAATAAAAAAATTGCACGAATGGATTCATCGACTTATTTCATGTACGTACACTGGAAATAATTTATTGTAATCTATTAAGCAGCCAAATTATGCTTCTGTTGACATGAGAAACAAATCTTAAAAAACTATTATAAAATATATTAGAAATATCCCTTTTCTGTTTGGTGCATTTAGGATCGATACTTGTTTGAAAGATCTGCTCCCCACAAAGCTCGCCTTGCTTTTGCTAAAAAGGCCATTTGCTAAATCAGGTTTGATTTTGACGACTACAAATTTTATCAAATTGTCATTGTCATTCATTTTAAAATGTACATATTTTAATTGAACGTTGATAACCATAAATGTGTTGATTGCTTTACTAACAAAGCCGTTCTGAATGCTCTGGATAAAGCCTGATCCCCCCCCCCCCCCCCCCCAATGTCAATAAAAATATTACTTTCACCATAACTGCAACACTTCACTGCAAAAGTGAAAAAAAATCTCAGGTAAGAATACTGCAGTCTCACAATTCGACCATATGGCATTACAACCGTTCCGCTAAAAATGACTTCCACCAGATTGCAAGGCATTTCATTGTGCCAATGTAATCGGCTAACTGAGGCATAATTTGTAAAAAAAAAAAAAAGTACCTGACGATGAAAAATAAAGCAAGATGCCTCAAAAAATGTTCGAGGCCTGAAGTTATCCATCAGCCTAATATCAGAAAACATGCATCAAATGAAAGCTCGGAACTTGAACTTGCCTAAACATATGGAAAACAGAAAGTTTAGAATCGCTTCCTATACCTGGGCATCTGAAAGTCACTGCAGTACCCATGCTGTGGAACCTATTTTACTCCAGCTTAACTGAGTTTGAATCCTTGTCATAGACAGAGGTTGAGAATCGCCATCTCCAGCTTGTAAAACAGGGCAGACCTACAGGGGTTTTGTCCCCGCCGCAGTTCCTTGGGTGAATCTGTTTTCAGAAACTCATCTGATTTTTAAAGAAGACACTGTTAGGAACCATTTTTATTCCCAAGAGTAGAATAGGCTCACAAACTTTAGTTGAGGAGGACAGCCAGGGCCATCTGTCTCTCATTTTCATGCCAATTAATTTTTATAATTATATAGTTACCTCTAAGATTTGAGGTTCTTAGGTTTGAACTTGTAGACCGCCATATTCAATTCTGACTATAGGTTTTCAATAGGATTCAAAAACTGAGATGGCCATTGATAAAGGTTAATTTTATGTTCTCAAAAAAATTTCTATGTTGATTTCAATGTACATTTGCTGGTGTCCCCCTGAAAGATTAATACGGCAAAGTCTTATGTACTGAAGGAGGAAAACAAGTGTTTGGCCAAAAGGTCCTGAAAATTTGTTTATTTTATGATGCTATTAATCTTAACAAGGCTCCCAGGACCACCAGAGACAAAATAGCTCACAGAATCAATGATCCACCACAAGATTTCACTTTGGATATCAGGTTTTCAGTGTGTGTATCCCCTTTATTCAGAATATTCCCCAGGTTTGCTAAGCCAAAAGGTTCAATTGCACTCTCATCTAACCACAAAAGATGGTTACCGTTACAGTTTCAATCACGTTTAGTCAAGTTCAGGCCCTGCAGTCAGCGGGTTGCTTTCAGTGAGGATGTTTTTGTGCAGCCCTTCCTCAACTTCTTGTCATGGAGATGCTATTAGAAAGTTGACTGTAAAACTTGGTAACCTGAAGATTGCGTTAAACTTTGCTGCTATGAAGTTTCGATTTCTGGGTTTTTCTTCGTTGCCACCCTGATCGTTCTCCTCACTGCAAGTGCAGGTAGTTTGCAAGTGTCCTGTTTTTGCCAAAATTGTATCTTTTCCAAAATTTAGAAATTTTCAGATTATTGTTCGGACTGTGCTTAGTGATAATTTCAACCGGTAATGTATTTTCTTATTTCCCTCACCTGAGTCATAGATCACTTATTTGTCTCCTTTTAGGTGTAAACTCTTTGGTTCTCCCATGTTTGTGGATGAAACAGGGATTTTATATGCACGCAACCTCATAATTATTCTGTCTTGAAGCAGAAAATAGTGGAGAACAACAATGCAGATTCTGTCAATTAAAACCAAATATTAAAAAAAAAAAATAAAAGTCAGGAAATACTTTAGGGGTGCCAATAATTTTCACTCCAATGTTTTTGTGAATTTTTTTTTTTCATATTATTAATTTGTATGAAGTTTTGAGGAATTAATGTTAAGTAATTAAGTGCAATAAAAGTAAGTTATGATGTTCGTTGTTTATTGTATGCAGTCATTTTTCTCATTTACATTACTTGAGTAATACTGTAATCTGTTTTACACTGCTGTATTTTTACTCTTCAGAAATGTTCACTCAGCCACTTTCACCACAAACCACGATGACCACACAGTCCCTGTGGTGCACTCAGCGCTGGTGAAGCAATAAACAGCTACATTAACATTAGCAGGTACAATGTCCATCACCATTAGGATAACTTGCTAAAAAAAAAACTGCTTTTGTTAATGATCTTGTTGATTATGTCTCAGACAGGGGGTTTGCTTTTGGAATTTAAAAAAAAAAAAAAAAAACTCATCATCAAGCATTAAATTTAACAGTATATTTACCTCTTTGTCCTTTATTTATAGTCTTTAAATGAATTTGATTGCCAAGCTCTTTAACTTATAGCTTATAAGCTTTCATCTGTTATGCAAAGTCTAGATATATTGCAGGTCATATTGCGATTGGTTTTGGCTAGTAAATTAAAATGGCTGCGCTGCTTAATTTTGAAGTTGGGCATTTCTTAAATCATACGAAAGCATTTATTTACTGCCCTAGCAGGCCCTGATGCTGAGTAATATAATGAGATCATTTGACTCTTTTTTTTTTTTTTTAACGGCATGATTTTCACTTGCCTACATGTGAAAAACTACTGGCATTCAGGTGGCACGGTTTCGCTCGTTAACACCCGACCAGGTGTATTTTTTTAGTGAGAAAGTGCTCATGCAGCTGTCAAGGTTTCAGTTGCTTTTTTGGTTTTGTGTGTCAATATGACAGTTTCTCTCAGTATTACAACACAAGCGAAGTTGAAAGTTGAAGCATGAATAATTGATCTTGCATCATTGAACTATAATTATTTTAGAAACATGCCTACTTCTTCAGAGTTTTTTCCCCCCTGTACCATTAATGTCAATAAAACATAGAAAAGGGACAGGTAATTCAGTTTCATGAAACCTTTGCTGGATTGTGGCAATTTTTTTTTTCTTCAATCTCCCACTCCGATGATCACCCGAGGCGTGGAGTTTGGGTAAAGGATGGCCTATCTAATGACATTCTGTTCTGGCCGCTTGGAAGGCAAGTGCTTCCTTCCCTGATTCTTGAGTTTCAATGGAGTGAACCTTGACTTTAGCTGCTCGGCTCTTAATTGGGCAGTTATCACTCCTGAATTCTAGGTTCAGAACTTGTTTGACGTGGAAGGTAAAAATCAGCAGGATCTGTAGCATAGGGTAGGGTGAAGGGTGCAAAGATTGAGTTTGGAGGCTAGGGCATTGAGGAGGAGACAGCGGAGGTCTATACAGACCTGTCTGTGGCCCTTTGGGACCATGGATGGGAATCTTTACACTGAAGTCGTTAACTTTAAGAGTGTGGCTAATGCACTTTGGGGAGCATGTATTAGAAGCATTTGTTTCACATGGATGTAGAAACTTGTTTTATGACAATTGACAGAACATTTGCTTGCATTTTCACTGAATTGTGTTTATTCCTCTTCCGTTTATTAAATGGAAATGCGATGGGCAGCATTCCAGTTTCCTCACTACCATGCACCACCAGTAGGCTACACTTACTTACCAGGGCATGGAAAATTCCCTCTGGTCTTCCGCCATCTCCTCGATGGCTGCGCTATGGGCATTCCCTTTTCCTCGGGTCTGGAATGTGGGCGCATTTTAAATTTAACTGGCAGTCTCACAGAATGTCAGTATTTTTAGGTAATGCCTTCACGCAGTGCTGTCTGGAATACCTGAGAAGATTAATGCGGGCGGTGAGAGGAGAGATCTGATGGTTCCGGGCCCTGCGGATAGCAGATGTTCCCCCGTTGATTTACCCCGGCTTAAAAAAGGCTGTGATAAATATTTCAGCAAAGAAAAACATTTGGCAGCGGCGAAAGTGCTAAACCTGACCATCCCTGGCCAGAGAGCTTTAAAAAGGCGGTGGCAAAGGTGAGGCGGTTCGCATAATTAGAATCTGTGAGGCATGACGCCAGTCTTGGCAGGGTTAACCGCGCATACATCACTCTCCTCACCTTTCTTTCCACTACGCAAGACGCTCCCTGCGGTCGAGTCCTTCGCGAGTCACTGTCCAACTGCAGCCACAGCCGATAATGATACGAAGGCATGATATCGGCTTCAGGAGTCAAAAAAACTCCCTAATTAAAGGGCTTTAATGCTTGGGCCACTACCTTAACAGTGGCGCGCCGCCATTTTCAAAGCCGGGTCAAAATATTGCAGTATTGCCAGTTTGCTACAGTATAGTTTGCGCTCATGCACGAGTGCCAAAACGCGGTTCTAAGAAGACGCCTTTGATCTAAACCCCCGCGTGTTACTGAGCTGTAGTTTGCAGGGAACCGCTAGTGGAACTACATGCATAATTGAATGCACAAATTTAAGTCTTGACTGAAAATGTTGATGTCATTTATGTTGTCTGCCCAGAGACGCCGCAGCCGTGATGACTGGCTCCGCCCCCAATTACAACCCCAGTTAATTGTCTGTACCAGCAGTAAAATAGCAGGTTGCGTCTAAAATGTTGGCGGAATGGCCCCCTATTAAATGCAATACTCAGAAGCAGAAGGCAAGGGGAAGCAGATTATCATGACACTACTTTGTGTGCAGCCCATAATCCTTATTCCCACGCATGCAAGAATACGCACATACCCATGCGCACACACACGGTAAACTCACTCGTACACGTATGCGCACCATTTCTCACACTGCACTCTGCCCGCAGAGAAAAGCCTTAGGATATTGATACTTAGCATCCTAATCTCCCTCATCGCAACTATGGAGATTAGCCACTCTTCCCTAAAAATCTGCCCCGAAAAAAGCCTTTTTTACCCCAACCTTTCTTATGCAGAGGGACTTCTGCTCATTCAACGTACTGTGCATGTGTGTGTATGAGAAAGAGAGATAATCCTTTTATTATTGTTGTTGTTGTTGTTGTTGTTATTATTATTATTATTATTATTATTATGTTTTCAGCATTTATGTAGGGCCTACTTGATGTGACCTTATTTAAATTCAATCGGTGTGTAGGCCCTACCGAGACAAAACGTGATAATGACTCAATTCCTGAATCCAGTAATGTTTTTTTTAATTTTTTTTTTTACTTATTTCTTTCTTGGTGTAGGCTATTTTAATTTATAAAACATTTACATTTTGGCCACTTCGATATTCACTTTTTGCGAACATACTGTCACTAACCAAGGAAGCTGCGAAATTGGGCTTACGCCGTGAATCGGTACTCATAATTAGGGACCGAATAAATGTTATATTTGAATAACAAAAATACGCAAAACAATTAACGAATTACAAAAAAAAAAAAAAGATTTGACGGCCAGTAGGTAAACAAGGTGCATATTATTCCGACTGACACTGCCGAATGATTGGCACGGTCCAAATCATCCGACTCCGCCCCCAGTCCCCTCGCCTCCGCACCAGTTCTTCACTAACTGCAGTTAACCCAAATCTAATCAAGCCTCAAGTGGCTGTTACATTCCCCAGGTAGGACGAACACATTAATTTTCCCCTGGCCTCCAAATTCCATTCCAAGCCTTCAAAGCCCACGGCTCTGTCTGCGCGATCAGTAATTTCACGTCGCGCGGAGAAGGGCTGTACCGTCCGGACTCGCAGAATGGGGCTTAATGGCCACCTGGTCGCTTTGTGATAAAACCGCAATATCGGCACATCAATTTGCATTTTTAAAGGCAGAGAAAGCAAACAGGGGGGCTGTTTTTATTTCGGGACTCGGGAGTAATGCCTCACTCACTTATTTAATGGGCAGCTCGAGCCATTTTCTGTTCTACCTTCGTGACGGCTTTGCCCTCGTGAGAACACGTCGTGTTGAGTCAGAGCCACTGTTGGATTTTCTCTTGTTTTAGGGAAGTGGAAGATCAATCGCGTGAATTACTTATTTTTACCCTTTGATTTTCTGTGGTTTAACTGGTATATTCGAGAAAATATATATCCCCCCCCCCCCCATAAAAAATGTGAATTTAATATTTTTAAGTGTTCGTTCATGTTACTACAGTTGTGATCCGGTGAGCGATGGGACTATGTAAATGGTTGGAGCTACTATGAATGCAGGTGTGCTTCATTAGTATGAAAATATATTTCATTGAAATACAACAAAAGTATAGATTCTGGAATGAAAGGAAAGGAATCACACAGCTGGTGTTGGGAGATTCTCTTTTTATTGCCATTTACTTTAAAGGAACTTTTTTGTAAAATATAAATACAAATGGGGCATTTTTAATTACAAAGTTTAAACACCTCCAAAAACGATAAACACACCAGTCAGACATTACTGTAATCAACACCCCACTATTTACAAGTTCAAGCACGTTTCATGTTAAACAGCCTATACCATTTTATCATTAAAACTTCTTTATTACTTTACAAAAGACACATGAAAATATCTTAAATTCTTATCTTAAATAAAAGATAAAAGGAGAAAAAAACAAGTTTGAACACAAATACAAAAAGGGCTCCCAGAGGAGGAGCCACATTTGGAGAGATAACACAGAAGGATGTCTGCTTCCTATTAATACAAACTCCATATTTAAAAATGACTAGCGTTCAAACCATGTTTATTCACCTGACTAAGGCAGGCAAGTCTGTAAACCAACAAAGAAGTGCACTGCATAAATTATAATAAACAATATTGTAGTCCCTCTCTCATTGTTGTCCTACATGACCGTTGGTAACCTTGCTGTGGCCACATTCAAAATGGCTCCTCAGTCCAAAAATTAGCAGTGGAGTATTCTGAACTTAAAACAGGAGGGAAGGCAGTGTATATAAAATAAAACCAAGAAATCAAAAAGAAATATATTTATTATATAGTTATATTTATATATATTTATATATTTATAAAAATAAGAATAGTTAAATTAAGGGTCTCCTTCTGAATGGTACTGGACACATCTTCCGCATTTGTGTTATCTTAAGATCCGGGCCATCAACATCCACGTTCCTCTGGTCCGCGGAGCTTTCTGGAATCTTCCACTTTGTACAAACTGTGCGTGTCCAAGGTTACCTCTCAGGAGAGAGAGGGCGGGACGGTGTCATGACCTCTCCATGGCGACGGAATCCCACTGATTGTCCAGGCACTCGAGGGAGGAGCCCAGCCGGGTTGCCAGTTCCGCGCTAAACTCCACCAGATCGAGGAGCTCCTTGCTATCGGGGGCGAAGGCCTCTAGCTCCTCTGGGCAGGAGAAGAGCTGGCTGAGTGAGGCCTGCCTGTAGAACTCCGCCTCGGCGACGGTCACCACGTCGATGTGCGGGAATGCGGCCCGGAACGTGGCTGGCGACATTCTCAGCCTCTTCAGCACGTCCGACAGCAGGAGCCAGTTCCGGGGCCTGGGGGAAGGGCCGAGAGAGAGAAGGTGGGATGTCAGATATGTGCAGACGATTTTGGATGAAACGCCACCTCTGGATTTATGGGTTTCATTTACTTTTACAGTGTGCCTCCTTTCGTCTTTTAAAATAGCATTGCAAGCCCCCCTCCCATCCTATAAAAAAAAGGTTTCAGTTCTCTTTCACACAGCCAATTTCAATCATAACATACCCATGTTCACACTCTTACATGTATCCATCTATACGATGAGACTTGGGCTGTGACAGCATTATGTATACAGTATATACCCATCTACACCATTTTATTCTGGGCAGTGTAGGTTGTATTTTTAAAATTCTGCACATTCTCCTTTTTCCCTCTATAAATGTATGCAGATATCACAGAGGATCGGGACTGCAGCAGGAGAGGGCCGTTAGCACTGCGCTAGGTCGCGCGGTATTGGGGAGGGAGCGGGGGAAGTCAGCCGTGCGGCAAGATGCTATTAGCCTCTTGTTTTCGTCTGGCGTCCGAGCATCAGCGGCAGTCCGCTCCCTGTGTCACGGCCGCCATTATTTACGAGCAATCAGCTGACACGGCAGGAACTGTGTCCCCCCCCCCCCCCCCGCACATATATTACCGCTTCCAGGACGACCCACACACCGCCAACTAATGACCCCCCCAGCCCCCACCCCAGGTGAGACTTATTACTTTATCAATACCCGGATAATGACGGTGTCGCGCGCGGCCATTTAATTAAAACCCTTAAATGACGGCCGTGGCAGAAGTAGGCCCAGGAGTGCGGGTGACTGGTAATTACCAATCTCACAGCGGAATCCCTAATGAAGGCGGGTCTGACAGATCGTCCTTCACTGACACCATATTCATCCTCTTTCTCTTTTAACCGATGAAGGACGGAATCCACACAGTGCACGGGCCCGGATTCCGCCCCGGCTCGGCGGCGAGTACGCGTGTGTCGGGGGGGGGCCTGTCGGAAGGGGA
Organism: Gymnothorax reevesii; assembly: GCA_029721435.1. Lineage (NCBI taxonomy): Eukaryota > Metazoa > Chordata > Actinopteri > Anguilliformes > Muraenidae > Gymnothorax > Gymnothorax reevesii. The sequence goes on along the minus strand of CM056587.1, from coordinate 22,724,093 downwards.
CTGCAGGTATTCAATTCGCGATACGTGAAAGCACATAACGGATGGATCTGGTAACACATTTATTTCCTCTCGCGGCTGATGGATCTCACAGTAAAAACAACCCAGAAAGCGCGAGCAGATTTGTGTGAAGCCAACCGGAAACCAAATCAAATACCGAACAGCACACTTCCCCCCAAAAACGCACCTCATGCACAAAATTCACTTTCCCGAATGGATGAGCAGAGCAGGTGAGAGCGCGTCTCGGTCGGCTCGGTGATAAATACTCTCATTAGTCACCGTGACCCCGGGGGAACCCTGATCCCACTTCCAGGCTTTCTCAAGACTGGAACGCATTATCAAACCATATAAACTCAATCAATAATTTTTACAGCGTTTAAAAAAAAAAAAAGCTTGTGACATTTTCCAAGACGGAGCTTTATCCGCCACGGCGAGTCGCAGTTCTAATACAGCGTATTTCATTCTGTCAGCGGCTCCTTCACTTCCTAGGAAAGGGCCAATCATAAATCCACGTGGTGCTCCGCTGTGCAGCTCGGAGAAGCTAAACCTGTACCTGACGTCCTTCCTTATTTTTAGTTTTCCGATAAGCGGATTCACAGGTATGTGCATGCGTACATATAGCCTACACCCTTATTTCCAAAAAGTGCTTCTGCTTCTTTTGTGCCCGCAGTCAGCGCTCCGTCGGTTTGGCAAAACAAACGACAGCCAGCCCGCAGCCCGCAGCCGCTACACAAGAACCATCGAAAAAGAATTCAGGCCTCAACTATTTCGATCAACATACTGATCAGCAATTCGCTTGCAGAGGAACACCGACCGACTAATCAAATCAAAGGTCAACAAACCGCACTTCAGCCAGCAGGGTGTCCTACAAATGAGACTTTTATACAACCGCATTCATCAGAGGCTAAAAAACAAATCCACAACGTGAGTACAAACGCTGGCTTAGGGGAGTCCGTTTCGGAAAAAATATGGACGGTTGCAGTTAACTGGATCACTAATATATCGACTCCTGCCACTCTTTCTTTGACCACCCTCAGCATTCCTCAATTCTTTATCTTCTGCATTATTTATCACCATGAAAGTTTGCTCCACGTCAGCATGTTGCTCTGACCTCATAACTTTCCTGGCTCTTATGAGAGTTTCAATAAACCCCTAAAAATCCCTTTCCCAGTCCTGCGGCTTGTCATTCAGAAATGCAGTTCAGTATGCAAGTGTTTAGGCAGTGACCATGCATAAAAATGCCAGCAGTTTCTAAAATGGTTTGCACAATATGAACAAAAAAGGCAAAAAATTACAGGTTGCAGTGTCTACTACTTTCACAGCACAGTCACTGTTTGCAAATTCATTGTGCTAGAGAATACAGATCCAAAGTGATCACTGTCCCAATACTTATGGCTTGTGCTGTGAGTGTAAGTGAAAGCGTGACTCTTACCCCTGGGAGAGGGACACCTGGATGTTGTAGCAGGGCAGGAGCGGGCGGTCGGAGAACTCAAACTCGAACACCGCCCTCTGCTCCTCCGCCTCATCGCCCGGGCCTGGGGGGTTGGCCAGGATGTCGAAGGCGGTGGGGTCGTCGGCAGGCTCTGTGAGGGAGACAGTATCGGTTACAGCCGCCCTGAAGCACCGCGAGACTGACAGGTGTGCGACACACCTCCTATCCACCCCCGCATCACATAGGCACACACATATCAACCTGCAGGCAATGGAGAGATCGCGACTGCAAAGTGAGTGCTGTGTGAGGGTGTCAGTGCAGGTGCGCGCCTGTGTGTGTGTGTGTGTGTGTATCTGTGCAGGTGTGTGCCTGTGTGTGTAGCTGTGTGTGTGGTCTGTGTGTATCTGTGCAGGTGTGTGCCTGTGTGTGTAGCTGTGTCTGTGCGTGTGTATGAAATGAGTGTTGTATGTGCGTGTCTGTGCCTGTGTGTGTATGTGTGTGTATACATGTGCAGCTGAGTGCATGTCTACACCTCTATATGCTTATGTGTGTGTGTATGTGTGTGTGTGGATGAGTTAGTGTACTGTGTGACTGTGCTTGCGTACATGTGCCTACTGAGAGCAAAAGTGTACACGTGCGTATGAGTGCAAATATGCACTGCGCCAGAGTGTGACAATTCCCCTGTCACGCAGCAGATTCCCTCTCTCCATTTCTCTCTCTCTCTCTTTCTCTCCATAGGTGATTAGAGCGCAGGCCTGCTCTGTAAACAGGAGTGCGGTACGCTGCCCCCGGGCGATCTCGCGCTCAGCCCCGCGCTGCCAGGTGTTTTCCTCGCGCGGCGGGGCGCGGAATCTTCCTGAATTATTCAGGAGCCGCCAGATCCTGACGGACGGCGCTCTTGGGCGAGTCGTTCTCATCGCTTTCCGCCAAAATCTATTTATTTTAAATCCCTCTCCAATTTCTAAATGCGGGCTGTTGCCAGGTGGGGGAGGGGAGCGGGAGATTTGCGAGGTGCGGAATGTGCTCCCGGGGAGCGAGGAACAGCTGCGAACCAGCACACAGAAACCGCCAATTTTACCACCGCTGAGAGACGTGCGTGCGCTTCGGACTAACGTCCCGCTGCACAGAGAGAGGTACATGTGCTACACAATACAGCCCGTCTACACTGAGAGATATACATGTGCTACGCATTACAGCCCCTCTAAACTGAGAGACGCACATGTGCTAGAGAGCACAGCCCGTCTACGCTGAGAGACGTAAAGTGCCGTGAAAAAGTATTTTCCCCCTTCCCGATTTCTTTTTTTTTTTAAAACGTATTTGTCACGCTTGAATGTTTCAGATCATCAAACCTATTTTAATATTACACAAAGATAACCTGACAAAATATAAAATGCAGTTCTTAAATGATGATTTCATTTTCTGATGAAAAAAAGCTATCCCAACCTACTAGGCCCAATGTGGAAAAAGTAATTTCCCCCCTATATCACGGCCAGGCCTGATTACTGCCGGACCTGTTGAATCAAGAAATCACTTAAATAAAACCTGTCGGACAAAGTGAAGTAGGCTAAAATATCTGACAAAGCAACTCATCATGACATGATTCAAAGAAATTCAAGAACAAATGAGAAACAAAGTCATTGACATCTGTCATTCTGGAAAGGGTTACAAAGCCATTTGGGACTCCAGCGAGCCACGGTGAAAGCCATTATCCACAAATGAAGAAAAATTAGAACCATGGTGAACCTTCCCAGAAGTGGCCAGCCTACCAACATTACTCCAACAGCGCATCAATGACTCATCCAGGAGGTTACAAAAGGCCTCACTCGCCTCAGTTTAAGTCAGTGTTCAAGATTCAAAAATAAGAAAGAGACTGGGCAGAAATGGCCTCCATAGGAGAGTTCCAAGGTGAAAACCACTGCTGGCCAGAAAGAACACAAAGACTCATCTCACATTTGCCAAAAAACATCTTGATGATCCCCAAAACTTTGGGAAAATATTCTGTTGACTAACGTGACAAAAGTTGAAGGTGTGCGCTCTGTTACATCTGGTGTAAAACTAACACAGCATTTCTTAGAAAGAATATCATACCAACAGTCAAACTAAGTGGTGGTAGTGTGATGGTCTGGGGCTGCTTTGATGCTTCGGGACCTGGACGACATGTCGTAATTGATGGAATGCTCTCGACCGGAAAATCCTAACGGAGAATGTCTGTCAGTTTGTGACATTCCCCAAGCTCAAGTGCACTTGGGTTATGCAGCAGGACAATGATCCGAAACACACCAGCAAGTCTCTGACTGGCTTAAAAAAAAACAAAACCATCGTTTTGGAGTGGCCTAGTCAACGTCCGGACCTAAATCCATTTGAGATGTTGTGGCATGACCTTAAACGGGCCGTTCATGCATGAAAACCCTCCAATGTGGCTGAACTAAAACAATTCTGCAAAGAAGAGTGGGCCAAAATTCCTCCACAGCAATGTGAAAGACTCATTGCCAGTTTTTGCAAACGCCTGATTGCAGTTGTTGTTGCCAAGGGTGGCACAACTAGTTATTAGGTTTAGAAGGCAATTACTTTTTCTCATAGGGCCAGGTAGGTTTGGATAGTTTTTTCCCCCAAAGTAAACAAAATAATCATTTCTAAACTGCATTTTGTATTTACTCAGGTTATCTTTGTCTAATATTAAAATCGTCTAATATTAAACTATACATGTGCTTCAGACTACAGCCTGTCTACACTGAGAGACGTACTTGTGCTACAAACTGCAGCCCGTCAACAGTGAGAGAAGTCCATGTGCTACAGACTACTGCCCGTTTACACTGAGAGATGTACATGTGCTACAGACTATAACCTGTCTGTACTGAGAGATGTAGATGTGCTACACACTGCAGCTCGTCTAAATTGAGAGACCTACATGTGCTACAGACTACAGCCATTCTACAATAAGGACATACATGTGCTACACACTGCAGCCTTTCTACACTGAGAGATGTACATGTGCTACGCACTACAGCCTGTCTACACTGAGAGAGGAAAGAGACGAAGTGAAAGAGAAATTGAGTGAGGGGGAAAGAGAGCGAATGAGAGTAGAGAGTTCTTGGGAAAGGAGCTTCTCGACTTTCGCTCAGTTCCTGAAGGGCTCTTTCTCTCTCTCTCCCTCCATCTTCTCCTCTGTCCCTCTCTCTCTCTCTCTCAGCCACAGAAACCCCAAACAGACGGCAGGCCACCGAGACCCACGCTCCAGCTGCACTATCTTTCCAGGAATTGAAAAAGCACCCGGTCGATTCTAACGGAATTTACCTTATGAGTAGAGGTAGGAGTGTGTGTATATACTTGTGTGTGTGTGTGTGTGTGTGTGTGCGTGCGCGCGCACGCATGTGTGTAAGAGTGTGCTCTCCTGTCCCGGATTTGAGAGCTGGAAAAAAGGAAATAAAATGCTCTAGTAGCTTGTGTGTTTTAATGAGCAGAGCAAAATCGGGATCGATCCAGACTCTGCTGTTTTCTGGGGATAAACGACTGCCTCCAGCAGAACGTCTGCCGCCACCCGTGGCTCACTGCCCTATCACCACCCCCCCTCCCCCCCCAAAGACTCACCGCAAACGGAGCTGCCGTAGAAGTCCCAGCACAGGCCAGCATCGTCGTCAGGGCGACCCTGCAAGTCGGCGAAGTAATCTGGGGAACCAGAAGGAGAAGAGCACGGTGTCACACATTCGCCATAGACACGTGGAGTCTGTTGTAATGTCGCCCTGCATTCACTGTTTAACTCAGAGTCACACGGACGCAGCAAGGACAATCGCTACCACTGAACAATAGCGCCACAGAGCCGCGCATTTAGGCATTCATTACGGGCTTAGAGACGTCCTTGCCCTGGCTGCAGGAATTGTGTGCATATATGTGCGTATTTGTGTCCATGTGTATTTGTGTCTGTGTGCATGTGTGTGTGTGTGTTTGTGTGTACAAGCTATGCGAGTATGCGTTTGAGAGTGTGAATGTGCGGGCATCAACAGCGAGGATCATTGCTCAATAATAAATGATGTGAGCGCATGCACACTGGGGAAGGGGTAGTACATGGGGGAGAAAAGTGATTCCTGTGGTCATCTGTGCGAGTGTGTGTGTGTGCGTGCGCGCCCGCGCGCATGCAGTGAGCACAGCGCCCGATTAGAATTCTCCAGCTGAAAGCTCACTAACTCTATATGCGAGATGCAGTAGGTGTGTTGGTGTGTGAGTGTGTGCGTAAGTGACAGCGCGTGCATGTGTGCGTGTGTGTGTGTGTGAAAGAGAGCATGTGAGAGAGTGAGCAGCGAATGGTGCGTTCGATTAGAATTCTCCAGGTGAAAGCTTACCAACTCTACATGCGAGGTGCAGTTGGTGTGTTTATGTGTGAGTGTTCGTGTGTGTAGAGAGTAGGCAGCGCTTGATTAGAATTCTCCCTGTGAAAGCGCACACACTGGGTAAGCGGCAGTAGGTGTGTGTTTGTGTGTGTGTGAGAGTCTGTGTGTGTGCATGCGAGACGCTCTCGGGGAATAGGGCTCTGATTTATGGCGCCGTTTCCGCCGCGCGTCGTGCTGAGACCCTGAGAGGATGAATCACCGGCAGACACGAAGAGAACTCTCCCGAGTGCCACTCCGCCCTGCCGACTGCGCCGCCCTTTTACCTCCTCCGCTCCCGCCGCCATCAATCACGGCTCCGCCGCGGCCGAAACCCAAACCTCCCTGCCGCTACCCACGGCCGGCCGGTTCGCGCTCACGGAGCCGACACGAAACGCTCACTGCAGGCCAACATCACACCCACGCCACCACAACACGTGCCAATGGCTCACTCCCAACAGGCTAACGCCACGCTCCACTATATATCGCTACAATCAAGCCCCCACCACACTAAGCTATAGCTCACTCCCACCATGGTATCACCACGCTCCGCTATATATCGCAACGATCAAGCTCACACCACGCTAAGCTATAGCTCACTCCCACCATGGTATCACCACGCTCCGCTATATATCGCTACGATCAAGCTCACACCACGCTAAGCTATAGCTCACTCCCACCATGGTATCACCACGCTCCGCTATATATCGCTACGATCAAGCTCACACCACGCTAAGCTATAGCTCCCTCCCACCATGCTATCACCACACTCCACTATATATTGCTAAAATTAAGCTCACACCACGCTAAGCTATAGCTCACTCCCACCATGCGATCACCACACTCCACTATATATAGCTAAAATCAAGCTCACACCACGCTAAGCTATAGCTCACTCCCATCATGCTATCACCACGCTCCGCTATATATCGCTACGATCAAGCTCACATCACGCTAAGCTATAGCTCACTCCCACCATGCTATCACCACGCACCGCTATATATCGCTACGATCAAGCTCACTCCCACCATGCCATCACCACGCTCCGCTATATATCGCTACGATCAAGCTCACACCATACTAAGCTATAGCTCACTCTCGCCATGGTATCATTACGCTCCGCTATATATTGCTACAATCAAGCTCACACCACGCTAAGCTATAGCTCACTCCTACCATGCGATCACCACACTCCACTATATATTGCTAAAATCAAGCTCACACCACGCTAAGCTATAGCTCACTCCCATCATGCTATCACCCCGCTCCGCTATATATCGCTACGATCAAGCTAACACCACGCTAAGCTATAGCTCACTCCCACCATGCTATTACCACGCTCCGCTATATATCGCTACGATCAAGCTCACACCACGCTAAGCTATAGCTCACTCCCACCATGCTATCACCACGCTCCGCTATATATCGCTACGATCAAGCTCACACCATGCTAAGCTATAGCTCACTCTCGCCATGGTATCATTACGCTCCGCTATATATTGCTACAATCAAGCTCACACCACACTAAGCTATAGCTCACTCCCACCATGCTATCACCACGCTTCGCTATATATCGCTACAATTAAGCTCTTACCTCGATAAGCTACAGCTCACTCCCGCCATGCTATCACCATGCTCCACAATATATTGCAACAATCAAGCTCACACCAGACTAAGCTATAGCTCAGTCCCATCATGCTATCAGCACACTCACCTATATCTCGCGACAATCAAGCTCACACTACGCTAAGCTACAGCTCACTCCCTCCATGCAATCACAATTCTCCACTATATTGAGCGAAAATCAAGCTCACATCACACTAAGCTACATCTCATTTGCACCATGCAATCACCACACTCAGCTATATCTTACCCTCTGCAAACTAGCAACATGGTCAGCTATATCTTGCTACTGTCAAGCCAACATTCAATTATAGCTCGCTCCTGGCATACAACTACCACGCGCAAGTATAGCTTGCTCCCAACATGCTAACCATGCTTTACTTCACTTCCCTCTCCTGCTCAGCAACTTTTCACCCTTTGCGTCCTTACAACATGCTCAGTGACATCTTGCTGCTGGCAACCTAACACCCCACTCGGCGACAGCTCACTCCAGGCATGCCAACATCACGCTCGACTAGCTTGTATTTGGCACGCTAGCACCACACTCAGCAACAGATAGACCACGACTTGCTGGTGCCGTGCTCAACTATCGCTCGCTACCAGCATGCTGTTACCACAGTCAACTAGCTTGTTCCTGGCATTCTATATTCAGCTACGTTTCTTTCCCCGGAGCTAACTCCACGCTCAACTACATCTCACTCTTAGCATGCTAAAATCATGCACGCATGACTATGCGGTCTGACTGGTGCACAATTAAAACAGCAGTAATCATCCGAGCCTTCTACAGCGCAGTGTGAACAGCAGAACAGAGTGTAGAGCAGAACAGCGCAGGCAGACAGGTGTTATTACAGAAGCAGGGCCCTGAGTGGGACCGCAGATTTTCTAAACGGAGATAATGGCCATCCTCTTTAATGAGAAACAGCGACAGCGCTCGAGCACGTGCTCGCCTCCTCTCCACAGCGCTGATGAGTGACACGCGGCCGCCTCACCGCCGTCTGCTCTCTCCCCGGTGACTGCAGCTCACACCCTTTTAACCACCCTGACTGCGGGAGTGCACACACACCCCGAGGCTATCGTCCTGCGAGACTGCGAGCCGAGCGCTGTCAAGAGGAGCGTGTGAAGAGACTGCATACACACGGGCGCACACACACACACAAGCGCATGCAGAGTGACTCACAAACCATGCGTACACACACACACGCGCGCACGTACGCGAACACTTAGACACACACACACACTCACTCTCACACACACACACACACACACACACACACACACACACACACACACACACACACACACCCACAAGCGTGCGTACACACATACAAGCACACAGATTCCTTAACACAGACGGCTCTGTGTTTTGAAATGCAGGACAGGCTGTCTGAATGGGCCGAGGGCTGGACAGGGTCACAGTGGCTGCTGTGCATCACTCTGCTGCTCCAGCTCTGCCCTTTAAATCACATAATTTCAGCCTCTTACGGGCCCAAACTCCACACACCTAGTCTCCAAGGGCTTTAACCCATGCCTGACCGAGAGGAAACTATAAAACTCCGTTGCGGTGTCTGTAACTCCCGGCTACATCACTCGTTGCCACCCAACTACCCAGAACAGCAGGGCCTGCAGCAGACCATCAGTTAGTCTACGAAACCCTCCAAAACAAACCGACCCACAGACCCAGCGTATCCACATGCTACACTAGCAACGCTAATTCACGCAGGGTCCCGGTACGTCTGTCCCCCAGGACACTGTGTCCTGTGCTGAAGGGGCCACTGCCTGAAACTGTGCTAGGGGCCGTTCACAGCAAATGTGCTTCATCCGCCTGGAACCAGGAGGAGCTCGTGTCCTGAGTTTACTCTGTAAGACGTGTCTCTACTGAGGTTGCTAAGCAATGCTCCCGTCTCTCGCTTTGTGAACATTCTTAACGATGTTAACGCTATTAGCTAGCCAACCAAACTCACCGGAAATTGAGGCACGTGTTAATTCACTTTTGATTTTAAGAAGTGAGAGAAAAAAATTAAATTTAATTGAAAAACAAAACTTCTGTGAAATTATATGGAGACAGACAAAGATGGCGTTAATGGTAAAAAAAAACAGTTTCTCGACCATCTTTGTTTACGATAGAAGTAAGCTCAAACCCTGCCTCTGCTGTCACATGATTTGACAGCTGAGAAAAGAATGACGCTGATGTGGGGCACTTTCAAATGGGAATGCCACAAAGGAGGAATATTTACAGCCAGGCATGCAACTGAAAACAAGAGGTGCGCAAATGAGGCGTTGATAACACTTCGAACACGTTGAAAATGTTAATAAAAACTGCATTCTGCGCTGGCGAAGCGCGTTCGGTGCGAACGGCCCCTTCGGTCTCTGGCGGTGCGCCGCGAGATCACATCAACAGCCCTCAAACGACGAGGCTGAGCCGCTTCTAAAAATACTGAGATCTCAGCGGAGAGCAGGCCGACGATCGTTGCGGAATAACCAGAGCGGCCGGAGGGAGGGAGAGAGAGAGAGAGAGAGAGAGAGAGAGAGGAAGGGATAGAGGTGGGGGGAGGGGGGCTTAATCGCAGCGAGCAGGCGAGAGGAACGCGCGGCTGTTAGCGCGGTGCTTCAGCACGATTAGCGGAGGAGTCTGACGAGGACCCTCGCTGCGGGGGCTGACAGCGCTCGCCGAATACACACTCCCCACCCCCCCATCACCCCGCGGCTGAGCTCTCCTCCCTCTCTCCCTCTCCTCCCCTGATGTAGGTCAGAGCTCAGCACGCACACCCCTCCCCCCCCGTACACGTGTTCCGCTCGCCCCCCCCCCACCACTACTGAAAGTTGTTGCCGCAATTTTCTCCCGCCATCTCACTGCCTCGGCAGAGTCGGCACAGACAAAGAGGGGCGGTCAGAGACGGAGGTCAGAGGGAGGTCTTCTCTCTCCGCTGTGGAAAAAAGCTCTCGCTGCGCCCAAACCCACAAAGGCAGGAGGGTCAGCTCTGGACAAATTCTTCACATGCTGGAGAGACGGACAGCGGTCCTCTTGTCCCGGCCTTCGGCGCATTGTAAGGACGCATTAATTCATTTGGCGGCGGCTCACGGCGCTCTCACAGTAACGGGCCTGTTAAAAGCTCCGAGTTCGACAGAGAGGGAGAGCCAGACACGAAGGAAATGGGCTCCACATCGACCCGGCCATTTTGAGGCACGGAGATGGACTGCTGCTGCACCCTGGTAAACAGACACACAGCCTCAGCGAAACATCCAGTCGCGTAAATGGCCGCTACATTAAACGCTCGCCAAGTCTGACGACATGGGTGTGGGATACTGCTAGCTAAACAAACCAGTAACCTCACCCGTGCGTGACCTTCCGCTCGCAGTGTTCACCCACACACGCACACACACACACACACACACACACACCGATCATCTCAGCAAGCATACAGGGGAGGGAGGGAAGAAATATTTAATAACGTGTTTTAACGTTCAGTCAATTATTTCCTTCCTCCGTGCTTGGTCATGCATTAAACATGAGACTAATCAGGGCAGGAACCTGAGAGAACGCCACCTGACATTAGATGTAGCCGAATGGCTCGTCACGCCCACCGCCTCGCAGGTGACATTCTTAAAGAGTTTGGAAAATTCACTGAAAAGGGGCCAAGTTTGAGAGTGAGAACTTTGATCCCATTAAGTAAGATTATTAAAGCTGCGGAGCGGAGGATCGGCAGAATAGCGGGCGGGATTAGCGGAGACCTGGGAACACCCGCTTCTGGCGGCGGGGGTGGGGGGGGGGGTCTGTAAGACCTGCCGTAGGGCCCGGCACTTTGAAGGGTAAATGAAGATTTAGCCGTCCCGTCTAATCCCCGCAGTCACGTGTGGATAAATACGACAGCTCATTTTCCACAGAGCACACGCTCCGAGCAGGGGCTTATGGGTAATGGGGGGGGCCTTTTATCGTTTAGAAATTATTCCGTGATTGATGCAGGAGCGTGTGCCACGGCGGCGACGACACACGCATACGCACATACAGACACGCACAGACACAAGGAAACAAACACACATGCACATATACACAGACATCAGTGCGCTCGCTTATTGCACATACATGTACATACACACACACACGCACGCCTACATTTACAAAGGCTGGGCAGGCAGCCACAGCTGTCGGTACTGGGTGGCTGGCGTGTGTTTGGCGGGATTAACAGCTCCCAGATGAGTGGGGCCGACAGCGCCCCCCCGCTCCGCCCCCACAGCCCTGCCCCCCTCCCCGCTTCCTGCCTGCCTGTCTGGAAGGTAATTGGGCTCCGCTCGTTAAGCGAGAGAGAGGCAGGTGCACAACAACAGGATCTCCGTCTGCATGCGAGAGAGAGCTCGCACTGCGAGGGTGTGAGAAACAGTGAGCGTGTGTGTATGTGTGTGTGTGTGTGTCTGAGTGCGTGCCTGTGTGAGCGTGACTGTTCAGTATATGAGTGTGTTTGCCTGCGTGTGTTCGTGTATGTACATTGTGTGCTTGAGTGTGTGTGCGTATATGCCTGCGAGTGTGGGTATGCACAGGTGTGTGAGCATTGTTTCCACAGGGTTAAATCACGCGCGCGCACACACACACACACACACACACACACACACACAGAGGGTGGGGGAGGGACAGCCAGCGTTCAGCCACTTCAATCCGGGCCGCAGGCATCAGACCCTCATCTATTCCAAATCCAAAACAAAGCTTTAAAATCGCCGTCTCTCGACCCCCTGCCCTATTCTGGGCGGCACGGAGCCCTTTCCCCCCGCCCCCCGCCTCTCCAGCCGAAAGCAGCGCCGTTTACCTCACGCAGCTCCGACTACAGCTTCAGCACCTCCGCGGTAGCTGCTTTAAAAACCAAAACAAAGGCGGGCGAGTTTTTCTAAAGCGCAGAAGAAAAAACAGAGCGTGCGAGAGAAGAGAGAGAGAGAAAAACGAAGTGCTCCGCTGAAGCGCTCGCGGGAGAAGCCCGTCTCCCAGCGCGGGGAACTCGAGCTTAAGTAAATACACCAGCCGTTGCTAAGAAACCGGATACTCGAGCGAAGCCGCGGAGCTGAACGGCAGGCTGTTTTCTCTTTAGAGCTGGAGACGCACCGACACGCGGCGGGAATGGCGCTCCGCTGGGTGCAGACAGGTCGAGACAGGTGACGACAAGTTAGGATTGGTCAGGATAGGTCAGAGTGGGTTAGTACTGGTTAGGGTGGGTCCGGGTGGTTTAGAATTGGTCACGATGGCTCAGAGTGGTTTAAGATTGGTCAGGATAAGTCAAGGTGGGATAGTATTGGTGAGAATGGGTCCGGGTGGGTTAGGATTGGTCAGAATGGGTCACGGTGGGTTAGGATTGGTCAGGATAAGACAGGGTGGGCTGGTATTGGTCAGAATGGGTCAGGGTGGGTTTAGATTGGTAAGGTTGGGTCATGGTGGGTTAGGACTGGTCAGGATAAGTCAGGGTGGGCTAGTATTGGTCAGAATGGGTCAGGGTGGGTTAGGATTGGTCAGGTTGGGTCAGGGTGGGTTAGGATTGGTCAGGATAGGACATGGCGAGCTAGAATTGGTCAGGATGGGATAGGATTGGTCAGGGAGGGATGGAATAAGTTAGAATTGGTCGGGATGAGTCAGGGTGGGTTAGAACTTGTCAGGATGGATTATAGCAGGTTGGGATTGGTGGGTTTCGGGCTCAAGAGGCTCACCTGACAGGAAGTTCTCCATGATGTCGCTGTGAGTCATCTTGAGGAGACTGCGGCCGGAGTAGGTGGCCAGTGTGGGATCAGCCCCATAGGAGAGCAGCAGCCGCACCACGTCCAGGTGATCATTCTCCACCGCGTCATGGAGAGGTCTGAGGGAGAGACAGTGAGTGTCAACAATCACACACACGTATGTACACAGAGATACACACACACACTTATATACACACAAACACACATGCCCACATACACATGTATATACAAAAATATGCCACATACACAAGCACACAAACATTCGCATACACACACACGCACACACACACAGGCATTCACACAGACACGCACACATCAGTCACTGCACGGTCCGCTGCTTCCCACTGCTTAAATATACACTCTGAGGATGATCCTGCCAAACTGAATGTTCCGTAACATCAGCAACCGGCAGAAGAGCATGTCCGTGCGTGCGTGCGTGTGTGTGCGCGCGCATACGCACAGGGAATGCAGACGAGGAGGATTAGCTCCAGACTGTCAGTCAGAAACACCCCCCCATCTTCCATACAGATGAGAAATCTCCCAGTTTCCAACAGCGAGACCTGAGTCGGGTCTGCAGAGATCTATCTGTGAATTATTTCAGAACTTTCTGAGGCTGCTCGGGCAGGTTTGTGGGGTCAAAAGGTCAGCTCTGTTCCTCCTACACGCGGTCCCTCTTTTCTCAATCTCCTGTGATTAGAATAGTGCTGCAGATTGATGTTCCTCTCAGCCCACGAGAGTTTAAGCGTACAGAACACTGCAGAATATTCTCAGGGTGTCACTAAGATCACAGTGATAACTGCAGGAGATTTCTCATGTTCAGGCCGTAATCAGCTCATACCCAGATGAGTTCAATCTCTTAAAGCCTCTTCCTGACACTGACCAATCACTGAGGAGGACCCTCCCACTGTGGGTGGGTGAGTGAGGGCATGCATATGTGAGCTGTGAGCCTCAGTGTGTGTGTGTAAATGCGAGTGTGTGCCTACATGTGCTTTGTGTTTGAGTCCGTGTCTGGTGTGTGTGCATGTGTGCGTGAGAGTGTGCACCTCTTTGCATTTGCGAATGCATGCGTGTGAGTGCCCATGTGTCTGCCTGTGTGAGTCTGTGTGTGTTTGCATTGCTCGTTTGCCCACGAGAGTGTTTTTGCATATGTGTGTGCGGGAGTGTGCGTCTGTCTGAGCCTTAGAGCGTGTGTCAGCATGTGCGTATAAATGAATAAGTGAAAGTAGGTTTTTTTTTCTCATGAGTGGGCGTGTGCGTATGAGTGTGTTCCTGTTTGCACGTGTAACAGTGTGCATCTGTGTGTGTGACTGCATGCGTACGGGAGGCGGCTCTTGCCTGGTTCCGTCCTGAGCGCTGCAATTGATGTCGGCTCCGTGCTCCACGAGATGCTGTGCGATGGACAGCCAGCCCCGGGCGCAGGCCTCGTGCAATGCGCAGTACCCTGCGTTGTCACGGTGATTCACCTCACACACCTTATTCTCCAGACAATACAGCACCACTTCCTGTTAGAGGGGGGGGACAAGAAGTAAAGCGGGTTATTACAGTCATAAAGAGCTCTGAGTGCATTAAAACAAGAAATGCACAATGCTAGAAATTATGAGGCAACCAACAGCTTTCTCAAAGTCCTCCAGTGCGACCCTTCCCCCCACACAAAACAGACACAAAACCGATGCTCGATGTTTTAACAGAATATCCTGCACTCGGCTCAAACACAGCAGCGCCGCGGCGCCCGTGAACACGCTGATAATGGGTTTAACACAGCGGCCGTTAAAGGCTACGGGTAGCGCCGCGGCTCCCGGAGTCCTCGCTAAAGATGAGCGATGGGTGAGAATTGATTAATACCTCAAAGGCTCGGGGGAGAGAGCGTAATCCCATCTCAATGCAAATTTATTCCTGCGCTGGCAGGGTCCTTTAATAATTCCCTTTCTTTAATTATTATTATTATTATTTTTCGCATGCAAAGGGCAAATCTGTCCAGCATCTTCATTCACATGGGTATTTTGTACACCTGGATTGGCAGACATCATCTCCGGAAATGGCCGGGATTCAATCAGTCAGTTCAACCACAGGCTACACATCCTGTCTGATGTGGGGAACGACAACAGAGTCCAGTACTGAAAATCCACAGTCAGAACTACCATTGAGGGAATTTTTTACCTTTTTTTGTTTGCCATTTTGAGGCTTGGGCAATTCCTTTTTCTTGTATTTCAACATGTAAAGCGTAGATGTGGTTTCACCATTTCAGTTCGCACGAAAAAAACAATTCTCACAATGACAGCTGGGGTGCTAAACCTGGTACTAACATGCTCACCCCCCAGCCCCCAACCCAGAGCATAGTTATATGCAAAATGAAGTTTCCTCTCGACACGCATCAACACTACAAACTTCCTCCCTTGTCCTCATTTAGACCAACGAACATCACAGGCAGTGTTCTGATAATGGCCATTACACTCAGCTCTTGCAGTGAGGCAAATTACAGCTCACACCTGATTTTACAGGATGCTGCTATAAAAAAGGAGATTCTTTTGCGGACTTCTTTGCTCACAACTGTCTGCTCCTAGTTGACTTTTCTCACTAAAGACGAAAGCATGCGCTGGATGATTTGGAAATGTACAGTGCAATGGCAGCCCTGGCCTACAGATTAATTCCGTAATGAGAATTCAGGCTGCGTTCCGGCACTTTCCCTTTTAATAACAAGCTGCATTCCCGTCAGCGACGACATTAATCTCCAACAGCACGCTTTGGAGCTGATACTCGCTTTAGATCCCGCTGCTCTGTGTGTGGTCCTGCTCCACTGGCTCGAGGGACTGGAGGCTGGCAAACAATGCTCACGTTAGCCCAGGCTAGCAGGGCTGTTCACGATAACCCAAGCTCGCAGGGCTGTTCACATTAGCCCACGCTAGCAGGGCTGTTTGTGTTAGCCTGCGCTAACAGCATTGATTGTATTACTCCAGGCAAGCATAGCTACCTAAAGTAGTAAAGTCTAACAGGGCAGTTTAAGTCTGTTCTCGTTAGCCCAGATGGACAGCACTATACATATTAGCCCAGGCCAGCCTGGCTGTTCGCCTTAGCCCAAGTTTACGGGGTTGTGCACATTAGTCCAGGCTAGCAAGGTTGCTCATGTAAGTCCTGGCTAGCAGGGCTGTTTGTTTTAGCCCAGGGTAGCACGGCTGTTAATGTTAGCCCAGGCTAGCAGGGCTGTTAATGTTAGCCCATGCAAACAGTGCAGTTTGTATTACTCCAGGCAAGCACAGCTATATAAATTTGTAATGTTTAACAGGGCAGTTTAAGTCTGTTCTTGTTAGCCAAGATGGACAGCGCCATACATATTAGCCCAGGCAAGCAGGGTTGTTCATGTCAGCCCACGGTTAGCATGAATCACTTTTGCAGATTGCTTCTCCTGCATTCACGTTTCCTTGCTTTGCGCGTGTTATCGTAAGATTTCCCTCATTTCAGGGATACCCTCATTACCACTTGTCACCAACTCTTGCCCGACTTTTCAGCATTTATTTTGTTGAATGTCAAAATAAAACATTATTTTGCAGCCAGAGCCCTCCTTATTTATTCGCACTTTAATTTACACTTCCATCAGGTCAACAGTGGCTAATACCGCGGCGGATAGCTCATTCTTCAGTTGACTACTTAATGAGGATGAACAGGGCAGCCACGAACACACCCCTTGTTAGTTTATTTTTGAGGGAATTTATGAGGAAAATAGCCGTGCACAGTAACCACCTCCATTATCCTGCTGTTGTTGGTCTGCCTCCCACCAGGAGCACACAGGGCTCCTTTAGCGGAATGAGCAGCAGCGCATAGCTCTATAGCGAGCCGCTTTCAGTCACTCAGAGCCGCCATTTCCCTGTATAATCAGCGATGAGCACGCGATGAGCCAGGCGTCAGGATGCAGAGCAGCGTGGCAGTGTCTGTACCACATCATTCACGGCAGCTACAAACTAATTAATTATCACTTTCAGCTGATAATGTACAGTGCAACCAGTAATCAATGCAGTCATTAGGCCTAATGGCAGGGCATGGAATGCCGCTTGCATTCAGAGTTCGAATTTGCTCGACTCCCGAGGAGCTCAAAAACAGTATACTTTTTCAATCTAAAATATATTGTCTGTTTGTACAATTACGAAGCTGTTCAGCACTTTTTCAAGGTAATGAAGGCAGTGCCCTTCACTCCTCCTCAAAACCGTAATCACAGAGCCAAATGCGCAGTTCCCAAACATTACATTTCAGCATTGCTGCTGATTAAAATGCTACGGATACAGGAGCACAGCAGGATGGGAAACACTCGGACACATCAGCACCTTCGCCCCGCAGGACCAAACTGCTTTTAATTTGGGCCTTCCCTGGTAATCTGACGCTCAGCGGTGAGAGAGAGCTCGTCCTCTACAGAAGAAAATTACGAGCCCCAGGGCGAGGCCAGTGAGTTGCACGCGAGCAGGTAATCCAGCCTGAGGCTCCGCTAGCGTTACCGCTGCGCTCTGTCACAGCCACCCGCTCGCTGGAGTCGGGGGGGGGGAAACAGAGAGCGAGAAAGAAAGAGAGGTGCTGCTACGTGCTGGTTTCCGGAGCTTTCTCTCTCTCTCCATCTCTCTGTCTCTCTCTCTCTCACACTCTCTCTCGAGGGAGTGAGCGCGGCAGGGCAGGGTTTAACCGGCCCCAGTTAAGCGCTGCGTTAGACAGTAAAGCCGTTTAATAGCTGGAGGAGAGCAGCCGCGCTCTTATTGAAAGCTGTAGATTGCGGCGGGCCGTTGATGTCTCTCCGCAGTAAAAATGAGATCCCCCCCTTTTTTTAATCTCCTTCTCTAGAGTGCCTCCCCGCGCACAACAGCAATCAGAGCATCAGAATTATTTCAGCGGGCGTTTAACCCTTTAGGGTGGCAAGCAGAGAGTGGAAAGCGCAGAGGCGTCCGCTCCCTGAGGTTCGGTCTGTGCTTCTATCGCCTGCTAATGAGTCACTCCGTCTAGAGCGCTTGTCGCACGCAAACACGCCGCTCCGTCTCGCCCAGATCTCTTTCGCGCATTAACGCCTCGTTCCATCTCGCCTGTTATTCTACAACAAGCCAATAAGCCTCTTGGGCATGCCCAAGTTTATTCCCTGTATTAGCACATTGCCGGGTCTCACCTAATTTCCGCAACACATTAATGCGTGCAGATTTACCCGATTTTATAAAATGCAAATATTTTGTTCAGACTCCCCCCATTTCCGTAAGGTTGGCTTGCTGTTCTGTTTCGCCCCTGTTTCAGTAGCACATTACCGTGTAGTTCAGTGTAGCCAGCGTGTCCGTCGCACTGGAGCACGTGTTTAATCCTGCCCTCGATTTCCCTCCTACCCATGCGTGTTCAGATTCGCCCGAGGTTCCATCACATGCTAACGTGTCGTATCTTGCCTGCGTGTCCATCGCTTATGAATACTTCTTCTCCTCCGGCTTTTCTCTCTCGCCACACTAGAATTGGTCAAGGTAAGAACAAAAATTATGGTGCGAAGAGCGATGCTGGAAAACTGCAGCGCAGAAATAAGTCCCATGACGCACCTCTCTGCACCGAGGTGGAGCACATGAAACCTATAATTAGGTTAGCAGCACTTTGCCTCTCACTTGGGGGGGGTCAGTGATATTTTTTGGTCAGTCGACTGTTCCACTTGTGTCCGCGTCTGCCTGACTAATCCCCCCACCCCCCCCCCCCCACCCCCCATCACCACCCGTAAGCAGGCGGCCAGGGGGAGGGGGCGGGAAATGAAAAGCCGCTGTGAGTCACACGCTGGCACTTTGGCGTCGTTAGCAAGCGCCTGCGCCAATTTTACACACAATGCGGCACGGAACAACAGCTCGCAGCTCGCCGTGCGTCACGCTGCCGCCACCGAGCAAAATGGGGCCGCGAGCGGAAAGGCGCCGATAAAGAGCTGACTGAATCGCTCTCTCTTTCGCCCTCCCCCCTCTCTCTCTCTCTCTCTGCGGAAGAAGCTTTTAATTGAAAGAGTGTTTTGCGAGTGTGTGGGGGCAGCGCTGCGGTGGGGTGGGGTGGGGTGGGGGGTGGAGGGGGAGTGTGTGATTACAGTTCGGCGAGCCTTTTTCCTGACAGCTAATGGAGACGGGACAAGGGTGGGGGGGGGGGGGGGTGGGGGGGTTCATCTGCCCGTCCTGGCGGACAGATGCGATGGGAATACAGCGATAAAACCACAGGCCAGCGGGAAATGAGAGCATCAGAGGGCGTGTGAGAGAGTGGTGTGTGAGGTTGTGTGCGAGAAAGTGTTGAATGCAGGTGTGAGTGGGTGAGACCGAGAATGATGTGTGTGTGTGTGTGTGTGTGTGAAGGACAGCACAATGTCTGTGTATCTGTGTGAGTGTGTGTGAGAGGTGTGTTTAAGAAAGTGGTGTGTGGGTGAGAGCAAGAGTGGTGTGTGATAGATAAAATTGTGTTTTTGTATGTGTGCGTGTGCACGCGCACGCATGTTTGTGTTTGGTGAATGCATATGTGTGTAAGTGTGTGTGTGACATGAGTATCTTTGTGTGCGCATGCGCGTGTGTGTATGCGGTACGTGTGTGTGGCAGGTAACTCCGGGAGCAGACAAACCGTTAAGGCTTCATTTGCGTCTCCCCTCATTAACATTTTAAACACGTCGCCGGTTCGCCTCTAAACGGCAGAGAGAGAGCGAGCTTTCATGTGCGCCAACAAGCAGCACAAAACTAAATGAACATGAAATATGCAGAGGCGCAGGGGAGGGGGGAAGGGGGGTGGGGGGAGGGTTAGCACACTCATCTGTGTGTTCGGCGGATACAGCCAGTTACTTCGCGCGGCGCTCGCGGTCTGAGTCAGACAGGCCGTTTGCGAGCACTTCCCCAGGTGCAACTACACCCGGCATGGCGGCAAACCGCAAAAACGACGGCAGGGGGATGCAGTCACAACCAACCGTGTCGAGAAACACTAAAAAATCAATGGGCTGCCCGCCAGTCTGAGTTACGGGCCCGCTGCTCCTCGCGCTCGCCGAGTTCGGCTTTTCTCCTGACTTAAACCACACAGCAGCGCATTAAAGCGAGCGCCGTCTTCTGCAGCCTCTCCCACACACTGCTTTGTGTTCCCGCCCGGCTCATTTCGATTTCTCACCAGGCCGTTTGGCTTCCAGAACGCCCCCACTGCTCCAGACCCAGACGTCATTTGAGCCGTACAGTTTAAAATGAAACACCGCGATCGCGTTCGAACTTTCAAACTGAAATTATGACCTCAACTCGGGGCTACAGCGGCCACATTTCTCAAAACTTGCTGGTAAAACTTTTCGGTCACGACCTCAAAACCCCATTAAATAATAACGACAAAGTGAATTATAAATAATCGCAGTATTTTCCGACTAGGAGCACGTACGGATAGTTCACGCAGAGCATCGCGGAAGGTTTACAGGTGGAAGCGTTCACCGGCAGAGCCTTGTTCTGAAGTCTGAGGACAGCCTGAGGGACGCCTGCTGTCCGACATGTTTTTGGCGGAGCCGGGAAAGCCCAGGCGGGAGAGCGAGTGCGTGCAGAGCACGGCGGAGTGTTGAAAGGCTGGTCTCACAGCCATGTCGTATTTCACTCCCCACCCCGCCCCGCTCTGCCCTCCCCCAGCCCCGGGGAACCGCCGACGGCTTATCACACGCCGGCAGTCAAAGAGGCGCTTCCCGTCTGAGCGGGAACTGGGGGGGGAGTGGGGTGGGGAGCGAGAGCAGGAGAGGGAAAAAAGAAAAGAAAAAAACGGACTAAAAAAGCAGCCTACGAAAACAAGTCGCTGACCGGAGCGAAGACAACATCCCGCGTAGGCGGGGTGGGGGGGGGGGGTCTGTGAAGAGAAGGCGGAATAAAAAAACATGGGGAAAAAAACAGGGACGAGAGAGAGAGAGAGAGCGAGCGAGCGAGAGGCATCAATCAAAGCCGTGCAACAAAACCAACGACACGCCCGGCTGACTCCAGCCCTGCACACATTTCTGGGCGGGGCTACCCTAGCAGCGCTCGAGCAGATTTAAATGGGGGGGGTGAGAGGGAGGTGGGGGGGGCACTGGCATCCTTAACTGCTGTCACCCAGACGCATTACGGAGCCATTAAGGCGTAATTATACACCGGCCTCTCCTACTCCCCTCAAGGGTAATAATAAGTCCCCGGCTTTGGCACACGGAGCGGTAATCCATACAGCGTGTGGGGGGGGGGGGGGGCTGAGTCTTTATCTATATATAAACGTAGCGCTCAGACCTCCCTAATGTAATCCTCTTCTGCGCAGATAGAGAGAGGGAAAGAGAGGGAGAGAGAGAAGGATCGAGGGAGATAAAACTGCTGATAAAACGAGTGCTCGTGTATAAAAACAGCTCGCTTCCTCGTATGCGGAGCGAAAAGGGGAGGGCCGGGATCCTTTCAGGTTAGAGATAATGGAGGCTCGGCGGTGGAAAGCGGGATGATCTTTGCTCGCTACCTCCGGCTGGCCGCGACTAACACCCCCCTGCCCCCACCCCTCTCCCCGCACGCGGCAGCAGCGCCGAAGCGCAGCTCCAATTAAGGGCGCAGGGCTGACGCGAGGCTATTTCACAGATCAGGTCTCGCGGACAGCAGGCAGCTAATGGCCTAAAACAGCACGTATTTAGCACCTAGCCCGCAAAGCACCTTCGCTGGGGAGACTAATTAAGCCCTGGATGGCGGAGAGCACTTGTCACAGAACTGATTGAGCTTTAATGGCAAAGAGCTGAGCACCGAATGCGGTCCGCTGAGCCGCTAAAAAACACGCGCTCACGTACGAGCGAGAGCTGGGCCGCCCGCTAATACATACCAGCGTATGCGCACCAGCGCACGAGCCCAAACACTAACAATAAAGCCAAGGCCACGCAATTACATGCATACTGCAGCATGTACACAGACAGACCTACGTACACCCACGCAAATGTTCTCAAACACACACAGCCACACACACGGATATACACCAACACACACAGCCACAAACAGGTGTATACAAATACACACAGCCACACACAGGTCTACACAAACACACACACATACAGCCACTCAGACAAACAATACGAAAAGTCAGAAAATAGGGAGCACCTGATTTCTGGAGAAAGAAGTGAAGTACAGGAAGAGAGTGCATGTGTGTGTGAGAGAGTTTAAGTGTGTGTGTGTGTGTGAGAGAGAGAGTGTGTGAGAGAGTGTAAAGTCAGGGCTATTAGAGCAGCAGTGCTATATGAGGATACAGGTCTGAGCCTGTTAATGGTGACACACAGGCAGGGACGTCCTGTCCCAATCCTACAGTCAGCTGCGCCGTCAATACTGCCCTCCTCTCCTCCCCTCTCTCTCTCTCTCTCTCCACCACTCCTCCTCTCTATCTCTGTCTATCACTCTCTCTCCACCACTCCTCCTCTCTATCTCTGTCTATCACTCTCTCTCTCCACCACTCCTCCTCTCTTTCTCTGTCTATCACTTTCTCACTCTCTCTCTCTCTGTCACACTCTCTCCCTCACATGCAAACACAGATACACTCGGCGCTCACACACACAGATACACTCGGCGCTCACACACACAGATACACTCGGCGCTCACACACACAGATACACTCGGCGCTCACACACACAGATACACTCGGCGCTCACACACACAGATACACTCGGCGCTCACACACACAGATACACTCGGCACTCACACACACAGATACACTCGGCACTCACACACACAGATACACTCGGCACTCACACACACAGATACACTCTGTGCTCCCAAATACAAATACACTCAGCTCTAACACACAGATGCACTCACTCACACATAAATACACCCAGCGCTCACACATGTGCACACATACACACACACACACACACACACACACACTCAGCACAGATGGTGCCGGGGTTTGTTCTAAGGAGGCAGTGGTTAGTTGGGTAGCTGCGTCTACAGTCTTTTAAGCAGAACATTACATTCATTTTTAATTGGAGACTTCTGCCCTTCGGAGGAACAATGGTGAGCGTTCGTGGGCTCAGACATCCCGTGCGCGCGCGTGTGCGTGTGTATGTGTGTGTGTGTGGGGGTAAGGGTGAGGCTCAGGGAGAGAGGGAAACTCTAAAAATGGGAGGCAGCGCTCCAAAACATTTGGCCCTGTTCCCCCGGGGAGGCACGCGATGTTTCACCCCGCTTCCCTGACGCACAGCACTTTCGTGCGTACGGAACATTCCGGAAAAAACTCAATACCCCAGGTTTGTTCCATTCCAGTGGCCAACGATTCAGGAAAAAAAAGGTGAGGGTAATTTGTTCCTATGCTTCAAGTGCTTAAAATAAAAAAGTGATTTCATTCATCACTCCCCAGTTCTGCTGAAAGAACAGTTTTTTTTTTTTAAAAAGCCCTTTCCCGCTCTTCTCTCTTCGGAGGAGGATAAAATTCTCGCCTCTGTTATCGTTCGTTTCCTGCGCTTCTTCAAAACCCCTTTGCTCGTTAATCTGACTGAAATCCGACACGGATGACTGGGTACAGGGGACTTCGGCTGGCGTTCGATGGCTTTTCCTGTCAAACACATCGCCAACGGAGACTGCGAGACAGACGGAGACCGCGAGACAGGAGTGCGCTACAGCGTGGGCAGAAGATGAGCGAAGATGTGCTGTTCTGATCGGTGTGGGGCCTACACACTCACGTTGTGTGTGTTTACACGTCAGTCTGCGCGCACGTGTGTGAGCTGGTGTGTCTGTGTGAAACTGGGGTCCTGTGAGGAGCTCGGGGGGGGGGGACTCAGCGATCGCCGCGAGATACGGTTCTTACCTCATACCCCAGACGAGCAGCTCGCTGGAGAAGGGTCTCGCCCGCGTTCTTGTTGACGATCAGCCTCCGCGCCTCGGGGGGCATGGGCCGGCTGGTGGGCGTGTCCGCGGCAGGGGGGACCCCGGCGGGGGGAGGAGACGGCTGCAGGGGCTGCTTTTGCAGGGGGGCGGCGGGGACGGGCGAGGGGGGGCGGAGCTTTGCAGGAGGTGGGGCGTAATCCGCCGGTGATGCTGAGCCCTTGTGTGAGGGCTGTTCTGCGCAAACCTGTTCAGGGAATCGAGAGGCTTAGTGTGAGGGCGAACAGCAGACTCACACGCACTACAATAGCAAATACGCTCATGCGCGCGCGCGCGCGCACACATACACACACACACAGACATGCTACAAACACACACACACACACACACACACCTTGAACACATGCACCCATGTGCGCACACACGCATATAGACAAATACACACACAGACACACCCACATGCTCACACACACAGACACACAAAGACCCACACACACACATACACACACACAAACACACAAGTAAAGCGTTTACGCTCTTGGCCCCCCCTCCCCCTCGCCTGCTTCCCCGCAGCAGACAGGAGTTTTCCTGGAACGGCGTCGCTCCAGCGAGGATTCTTCTCGGAATCTTAAAACGGCAGCATTCCGGAGCCTGCAGCCAAACCCCCCCAAACTGGGGCAGGAATGAGGCTCGGCGTTCCTAACAATCTGGAGCCCCAGTTACGGAGCGAGTCGCGCAGGGAAGCCGCGGAAAAAAACCAGCGCTATTCCGCTTTAAGAGAAGGTCTCGCTCTCTCTCTCTCTCTCTCTCTCTCTCCCCCTCTCCCTCCCCCTGTTCTCGGCGTGCCGAGGCGAAGGTTATCGGCAGCGTCAGCCCGCGGAGAGAGAGGGGAAGTGCTAATTATTCACAGTCACAAGTTCAGGAGGCAGCGCGGTGCTGGGGCGCAGGGGGTGCGGGGGGGGGGGGGGGGGTACACAGCGCTCCCTTAATAAATGTCAGCGCTCGGCTCCGCGCTGCGCACGCCTCAAAGTCATTTATATCCATGCAGTACGCGGCTGTCACTGCGGCAACCAGCGAGCGGGGAGCGCGGCAGGGCCCGCCCGCTCACGTGTTCCGAGCGCTAATAAAAACAGGTCCGAGGGAGACGGCCGAGACGTGCCAAAATCGCGCGGAGAGGCGTGGAGCGGGCCTGTCTCTCTCTCACACACACACACACACACACACACACACACACCCTTAACCACCCGCCAGCGAAGCGCGAGCACACCGACCAGAGTCGACCCGCCCCGGCCGTCACGCACGTCTCTCAGCAAAGCGCCCGCGGGGCAGGAGGAGGGAGACAGGAAGCCGCTACGCGCGACGGGTTTTTAAAAAAGCACAGGCGAGGGGGGGCGGGGGGCTGTGATCCTGGCAGCAGCACGGAGAGACCAGCTGCGTGGGGCCCAGACGAGCGGCTGTTCTCTCTGGCGGAGTTACGAGGCGAAGCGACGCTCATAACTTCACAGGTTTCGCAGTCTCCACTTAACACAGCGAGCGGAGACAGAGCGAGAGAGAGAGAGACAAAGACGAGCGGGAGAGAGAGAGGGAGCGATACGCGGAGAAGGAGAGAGGCAGGGAGCAGATTAGCGGAAGAGACCGGCTGTCGCCGGCAGGCTTGGCTGCCTGATGAGGGACTGCGCTCCCGCTGCAGATTACAAACAGATCTGCACTTCCTCCTCATGTGACAAATATACCGCCATTACTCAACTACACCACCCACAAATAAAACCTGTACGCCCTAACCTCCAATCAACCCCGAAACTGCTATCGCAAATCCTCCAGGGAAACGAGCTGCGTATTTTTGTATAACTAGCTTTTTTCTTCAAAGAGGAAGCCATAATATGATAATAATAATAATAATTATTATTATTATTATTATTATTATTATTTTCTCCACTTGTCACCACCTATTAAAACTCAGACAACATGTATTACAAGATCACACGATAACACATCGTAGCAACACAGCATTTAAAATTAGAAATTCGCGCGAGCGTCAGACCAACGAGCTTAACTACAGACCGCACTGACCCGCCAATCGCACAGCCGGGAACAGGAACTGAGCGCGTATTCAGCGGCCGAATCCGATTACCCACCGCGTAAAATGGAAACGACAGAGCTTTTCTCTTATGTAAAGATCGGCCTTCGCAGAGAGCGACGGTCAGCCAAAACACCCCCCTCCCCTCTACCCCTCCCCCAGACGAGCGGAGGTCGGGGCAGCACGGGCGCGTCTCCTGCTCATTTCCGCTGTGTTACGGAGGAGCAGCGCTGACCTCCACAGCACCTCCTGTGGGGACTTTATTTGCAGTTTTTCAGGCCGCTGAGTTTCAGGTTTTTTTTTTTCCGGAGCTCTTCGAAGTCTTTGTTGCCGGGTAGAGAATGGTTTCCAACCAGTTACCTACAGCGCCTAACCCTCACACACACACACACACACACAGATAAGCTCAACTGCGCACACTTGTATTAGCATCCACAATAATGTGCGCACACTCACACCTACAAACAAATAAACACGCACACACTCACACACACATACGCACACACACAAACACACACACGCAGACGCACATGGACATACACACGCACACACACACACACGCAGACACACATGCACATGGACATACACACGCAAACACACACACACAAATACACACATCCACATAAACACACCACACACACACACACACGCACACACATGCTCGTACCTCCAGCTCAGGGTCAGGCTGAGGGTCAGCGCTCTCCTCATTGCAGGGGGGACTGTGGGGGCGGTCCCTCAGGCTCATGTGTTTGGTTTTGCACGGCCGCTTGCCCTTTGGCTTCTCCGGGTCACCATGGCGACGTAGTCTAGGGGAGTCCCCACCTGGCCCCGCCTCTTCAAGAGAGCTAACCCCCAATGCCCCGCCCCTTTGCTCCTGCAGTCTCTGCCTCTTCTCTGGCGGCTGGGTGGGGTCCTGTGAGGGCGGGGCCAGGGGCGTATCCTCCTCCTCTCTGTGTGGCGCGGGACCTGTCCAGGGAATAGATGAGAGGCGTCACTCCAAGCAACACAGCAATACAGCTCCCAACTCAGGCTTTACAGAGGAAGTAAAACCAACGAATAAACAAAATAGTATAAACAGCGCAAAGCGCTCACCTCTTTCACATCTCACACACTCGTTAGGTAATGAGACCTGACACGAGAAATGGCCGACTGCGGGGAACAGTTAAATGTTTTCATGCATGTAACCGCTAACAAGGCTCCCTGCGCTAGTGCGGGTGAGAGAGAGAGAGAGTGTGAGTATGGTGGTGAAGGGAAAAAAAGACAAGGGCAGCTTCCAGCGGAGGGCTGCAGGGAGGTCATGTGTGTGTTTGTGTGCATATATGTGTGGGTTTGTGTGCACTGCAGCACACAGGGAGCTACAGTGAAATCACAGCAACAGTGTGTGGCCCTTCACTCTCAGCAAAATGGTAAAATGGCTAAAATACAACACAACAATTCAACAATAACAGGTGGAGGGTGCAGTCACACACTGCCAGTCCGTAGAAACATGCACAAACACTCCCACGCACTCAAACAACTGCACATCCCGTACAGAAACACACATGAACAGTTGACACACACACGCACGGAGACACAAATTTGCATACGCATGCGGTCACATGGAAACCACACACATAAACACACACGCACAAACGCGCAGAAACACAGGGCGCACACGCACGAACGCTCCTGTACCCTGACACGCACACACAGATGCACAGGCACACAGACACATGAAATCACACAAAATGTACACACACCACACACGTACAATTGATCACACGCACAAAGGCGCACAGAGACACACACACACACACACACACACACACACACAGGCGTTAAGAGGGGCTCTGTGCCGCAGCTGAATCCCCACTGCCCTCTGAGAAACGGTAAGAAAAGCCTTTTATGAAACGCAGTCATGAGTTCTCCCCTCCATCTGGTAAATTATTTATGGGAAGCGTCTCGGAGCCCGCGCTCGCAGAAGGAAGAGGAGAGAGACAGCAACCCGGGAAAGATTCAGACACAAAGGTGTGTCTCACACACATGCACTCATACACACACTCCCGCAAACCTGCGCAGTGTTCAGTGTGTTTATAAATATGTGTAAGGGTCTACAAGCACCTACACTAGGCAGTCACACGTCAAGTCTTTCGTGCGAACACACACACACACACACACGTTATCCAGCCTCCACCCAGATCCCAGATAAGCGGCACAAACACAAGCTCTAGGGGCAGGATGGGGGGTGGGGGTCACAGCACATTAAAGACGCCGCGCAGCTCGGCGTATCGCCGTCTCGCTAACAGAGGCCCTCTCTCCCGCACCTCTTATCTGCTCGCGATTACAGCGCCGCGCGAACATCTTATCAACCCTCCACACCTCCGCCGCCCCGCGCTATGCAACGCTACGCGCTCACAAAAAAATACAATAAAATCCCCACCGCTGGCGCCGTCTCGGCCCCCCCCCCCCCCCCCGTTCCCCCGGTTACGAGCGGGACCGCCCCCAGGGGGGCCGTCCGCAAGCGGCGAGCTTCGCTCCTTCCGTAAACCCAATAAGTCCTAATTAATGCGGCTTCCTGTGCCGCCCCGGGGAAAGCGCTTAAAAGATTGTTTTTCTTTTTTTTCCCTCCTCGGCTCGTCTCTCCACCGTTACACACGCTGCGAGAGGCACTGAGCCCTGGCGCTGCGCTGCGCTACGAGCTCAGCGGTTCGCCGCGAAACAAGACACCGCCGAGCCTGATTCAGAGCCGAAATATGATCCCTCTATCCGCCGCGGCCCAGGCCCGTTGACCGCGGTGTCAGACGGACCTCCTGACGCTGGGGTCACACCTGAGCCTGATGACAGAACCCGGACCTCCACCCCCCCACCCCACACCCCCAAACCACCCACATCCCCCACCCCACCCCACATCCCACCCGACTAAAGCCCTATGACCCCAGCACACACGGGACAGTGTCGCGGCTTCGTCTTTGATTTTACGGTAAAGAATAAATGGAATAAAAACCAGCAATTATCTGCCATGATTACCGTAAGCGGAGAGAACGATGTGGCCAACTCTGCGGCTTTGAGAGATTCTGTTCCTCTGCGGGGAATAATTCAGCGCTTTTCTCCCAAGAAAAGAGACCCTGCGGAATCAGGAGAGGGTCATAAACGCTCCCCGAGCAGGGAAAGAGGGGCGCGTCCCGACCCGCGGAGGGGCCGCGACGGAGCACCGGCGGAGAGGCCGCCCCCCGTCGAGATTTGCGCGTTGCCAAGGCGCCTAACCGCCAGCTATTTGCACAGCTCGGGAATCTCGCAGCTCATTACGCCGAGCCGCGCGGCGCCTGAGCGATGTCATTACGGAGCGAGAGAGCGCCGTCAGTCATCGCTTCAGACATTATCGCCAGCGCACATCCGGGGGAGGGGAGGGGAGGGGAGGGGGGGGGGCAGAGTCGAGGGAAATGTCTGCATTTTTTCCCTTCTGCTTTCGCTCTCTCGCTCTCTCTCTCTCTCGCTTTCCTCTCCCTGCGCAGAGAAAACCAGAGAAAAAATAGCCGCTGCCGCTCCGTCTTTCAGCTTCTGCTTTTCATCTCGTGGCGCTGGAGGTCTTTCACTCGCTCCTCGTGAGCGGCCGATTCAGACACTGGCGCTTTTCAGCTCTCGTTATTCTCTCTTTCTTCTTTGGCCTGTAGCACTCAGGCGCGGTTTCGGCGGGGGTGGGGGGGGATTGGCTCCGGCGCGTTGTTGAACAGGTGCGCCTGGTACAGCGCTCCAGCGCAGACGGACAGCGGCCAGGAAACAGAGCGACCTTTCGAAGGCCTCCGGTGAAAAACAGAAGTGACGCAACCCCGCGGCTTTTTCGCGACAGGCAGGAGCTCGGTCACACCACTTCCCCTCCACCATGTAGGGAAAACCCCTTAAAGGTACAGCCGAAAAAACACAGGCCCTGCGCTGAAACCCCAGCCCTGTACGCTGTGGCCTTGCGCAAAGCTCGAGAGCACTGATGCGGCCTGAACACTGAAAGGAATGTGAACATGCTCTCGCAGAGGCCTGGCCCCTCCCCTGAGCCCCGCCCCTGCCCCGCCCTCGGGCGGTTCTGGTCTGCGTACCTTGTTGGGGGTCCCTCTTCCTGGGGGGTGGGGCTGCGGGGGGATGGGGGCAGGGTTTGCGAAGGCTCAGGCCCGTCAGCTGGATGCGCACCTTTAGGTCGGTCACCTCCTCCTCCTCCTCCAGCTGTGGGGGAGGGAGGGGCCCAGGGCCCCCGCGCCACACATCTGGAGAGACAATGAGGAGTCATGAGGAGGGGCCACATATGTGCTTCCTACTGCCCCACTGTGCGCACACATGTACACAAACAAACACACTCAAACACATACATATACACAAATACACCTACACACACACACACAGTCATGCGCGCACACTCACACACACGCGCAGACACAAATAAACACGAAGACACACGTACACAAACACAGAGGCTGTTCTCTACCCCTCACACACTCACACACGGGCATAAAAACACAGCACACACACACACACACGCACACCATCTCCACCCAACATCCTTCAACAGAAAAATTCCCTCATCACTGCTGGAAAAACACACCGTGGGCAGCAGAAAACCTGATGTCACAGGGTTTTCTTTATCCGATGTGGGGGGGGGGGGGGGGGGGGGAAATACACCTTTAACCCTTAAAGATGAATTGGAGCTCTTTCGAGCGGCACGTCATCCCTCCGCCTCCTCGCTGGCAGATTTACCGCGCAGGAGCCGTGCGATTGAAGTGGAGCCAATTATCTGGGCTCAAACACGCTCCGACTCAGAGCCGTTTGATTAAAAAAAAGGAAGGGAAGAAAAAGACGCGTAAAAAAATGAAAAAGAAGCGTGCCCGGAGGCGCTGCTGGGGTTAGATTAATTGCGAACTAAATGTTCCAGCTGGGGAAGGCGAAAAAAAAAAAAGTCATGTGACGTCCATCTCGCGCAATTAGGGAAGGAAGCGCTGCGCTTATCTGCGCGAGAATAAACACGCGGCTCAAATTGAGCGTGATGCCTGGGTCCTCGTGCAGAGCAGCGCTCTCGCTCAGGCTCGCCCGAAAATTGCGCTTCCTCCCGTTCTCCGACTCTGGGGATATTCTCCGCACATCCAGCAATGAAAACAACGGCAAACATATGTGTATAACGAGAGGGAGCTCTGGGAAAACGACACACGCCCGCACACACACACACTCACTCACTCACAAATACACACCACAGGGCCATTCCTCCACAGAGACATATGGGAGGGGGATGGGGGTGAGAGGAAGGAGAAATCCGAGGGAGAGAGTGGGAGAGGGGGAGAGAGGGGGAGAGGGGGAGAAACAGACAGAAGGAGAGAGAGCTTGAGAGCGAAATACAGGGAGGGAGACAGGAAGAGAAAGAGTGATAGAGGGAGGGAAACGGAGTAACAGAGAGAGATAGAGAGGGGGAGGAAGCTGTCTGTTCCTTCCGCTGGTGAAAGGCAGGATTAAGGGATTCTCTGCCTGCTGCTAGCGAGCGCCGAGTACAGCGGGTTTAGAGTGAGAGTAAGTGCGAGCTCGTGTGGGAGAGTGAGAGTGTGCGTGACAATGTGTAATTCCGTGTGTGTATGTGAATATGCGTGAGTGTGCATGCGATCACGTATAAAAGCCTCTCACCACCGCTCTGCCGGGACCTCTTGGCCTGGAGGACCGCCGTATCCCAGCCTCCCTCCTCCTCCCGCTGCTCGTCCTGTTGCTGCGCAAGGGAGCGCTTCCTTCCTCCAGACCCCGCCCCTTCCTGTGCAGGCCTCGCTGGGTCACCCTGCTCACGCGGGACGCCACACCGCTGCAGGACAGGCACCCTGTTCCCGCCGTACGGACCCCCGGGGGCCACACGCACACCTGCAGAGCCAGGAGACACGTGGCGGTGAGAGCAGCTCTGCTTCAGCGCTTTGCGATTCACTGGCAGGAGCAGGGGGGTAAATCTGCTAAGGGAAGGGTGTCACCGCCCTGCTGCTGAACCCAAACACACACACACACGCTCCCCCCTCCTCCAGGGCCTTCATTAGCCCGCGGTGTAGGTCTAGGCCCCTGTCCAACAAGCACTGCTAGAATAGCACCCCCACCTCTCAATACCCCTCTAACACACACACACACACAACCTCCCCTGCGCACACATACAGGACCCAGATCACAACACCAGCGGAGTGGGGCAGGGGGCCAGTCGCGACTGTCAGGGGCAGGAATGCACCCCCCCATCCAGCTCCGCCCCTCCCCTCCCCTGCTAGCGCTCCAGGTTACCACGGCCAGAGGCATAAAGCACTCAATCTGCCCGTGACAGTCATATGACTCATGATACATGCATCCCATAATTTATCACCCGTATGTGCCTGCGCTATGGCAACCCTTTCCACCCAGCGTAGGGCTGGAGGGGTGGGGGGGGGGGGTGCTCACCATGACAACAAGGTCCACTTTCAACCCGTAGCAACAGCGCGAGCCGCTTCGCCTTTCACTCGAAATGTCTGGCGAGCGCTGGAGGACAGAGGGTCAAACGTGGATTCCAGCGCCTGCGGATCGAACTCGCCGACCCGTCTGCTCTAACACAGCAGGAAAGCAACCAGCGTAAACCATTCCGTGGAGCGACCGCGGAGTACCAGCTAAAATCTCACGCGCACACTGGCGATATATAACTCATAAAGCTTATTACTCTCCGTCACAACAGGATGGGAACTCAGGAATGAATGTTCTCCTTACGCACGTCTGTCTGTCACGCTTCTTTTGCGGGCAAGAATCCTCAAACCGTTCAATATTTATCAACTAAATTTATTTACATATTATTGTGTAAATGTGGCTTTTCATACTTCTGTCTCTCCGTTTGTCAGCCAGTCTGACCCTCCATTGTGTCTTATTTCCAGGCCAGACATCCGCCATCCCAGGGCTGAGTATTTTATGCATGTTATAATTATAAGATTTCCAATCCCGGCGGAGAGCAATGCCACCTCACGCACAGCCAGCAAGGGCCCGTCACCAGCTCTCTGTTTGAAGCAGCAATCCATCAAAGTTCGGCATCACGTCGGGTCAATCTTAGAGACTACGGTACACTGTGTGTGTCTGCGCTACAAGAGCGGGAAAACACAGAATAAATCCAGTCATTAAATACCTATCGATTCACGCTCAGCAGCCAGAGCGCGATCGTAAGGCATGTCAGGCGGAGAGAAACACTTCCGCGCGCCGCGGCCCCAGGTCTTTCGTGCGCACACACACACATGCACACACACACACACACACACACACACACGCACAAATCTTTACAGCGGCTCGGGGAGCGAGGGAGGGAGGGAGCGGGTTTTCAAAGACGGGGGAAATTCCCTGCGAGAACAATCGCGCCGCGAGATAACGACTCTCAACGGCACAAAAACAGCCGCTCCAGAAAAGCCTCCCCCACTCTCTCTCTCTTTCTCTCTCTCCCTCTCTCGTTCCCTCGCTCGGCAAAGCGCTGTGTTCCGGCTCATTCTATGCTCGCTCCATACATTCGCCGCGCGGCCCATTAGGGAGCGACTCCCCCCCTCGTCAGGCTGATTCAGCACACGTCTCTTGCTCTGCAGAGGCTCGGCGGGGGGGTCGCGGCCCAGGAAAACGCTCCGCTGGGAGAGCGCAGTCGACAGCCCCCGCCCACACACCTCCCCCCTGCGTGCGCCTCACTAAAATATGCAAACCGCCCTGATGGAAGCCTCCTCCATTACGGCTAACAGGAGAGGGGGAGAGGAGAAAAAATCACTTTCTTTAGAGAGGAAGCGCGAGCGGAAACTGCTGTTACCGCCCGGCATCCGCTGGTGAGGTGCTGCGGATGTGAGGCCCGTCTGCCTGCCGCAGCGCCGTGTGTGTGTGTGTGTGAGTGTGTGTGTGTGTGTGTATGTGTGTATGTGTGTGCGGAAGCGCGCTCGTGTGTGTATCTGTGCGCGAGCGCGTACGCGTGTGTGTGTCTGCTTGAGAGTGTGTGTGTGTGCGCGTGTGTCTGTGTGTGCGAGTGTGTGTGTGTGTCTGTGTGAGAGAGTGTGTGTGTGTGTATGTCTGCGTGAGAGAGTGTGTGTGTGTGTGTGTGTGCGCGTGTATGTGTGTATGAGTGTTTGTGTGTGCCTGCTTGACCTTGTCCACATTTCAGTGCGTGTGTGTGTGCCCGCACATGTGTGAGATTGTGCACGAGTTTGTGGTTAAACAACATGTATGAAATAAGCAGAGTCACCATCGCGGTCCACAAAACAGTAAATAAAGCTTGAATAGGCAAGAAAAATTAATATACACCCCACTCATTTTAAACGGTTTTTTATAGATTCAGATTGGTGCACTTTGTATTCAGAAAGAACACACTCCTTATGAAAGCAGAGGCTCGTGACACATGCGAGAGGCTGACACTGAGAAATGAAGGCTCGGTGCTTTTTAGGTGCGAGCACCAGATTTTAGGGGGAATGTACTCACCGTCTTTCTCTGCCTCATCGCCAAGGGCAACGCCGCGGAGACGAGCGATGTGCGGACATCCCTCCCACTCGCCCTCCGTCGTCTGCTGGCCCTCTGCCACCGAGCCCCCCTCCTTCTCCTTCAGCTCCAGCTCCGAGAAACGCAGCATGGCCCGCTGTGAGAGCGAACGCGCACACATGCGCACACACACACACACGCACACACACACAAACGGCCATGAACCTCAGCAGCATTGCCCTGAGGGGGCCACAGACTTCGAGTTCTCCTCCCTTCCTGTTTGTACAGAGCTTTGCCTTCATGTGCTGCGAACGTTTTTATTGGAGAGTCAGACATACACACACTCACACACATACACTCACACACCTACACACAAATACAGAGACACACAACATGCTCACTCACACACACACACGCACACACACTCGTTCACATACAGGAGATATGCCGGCACATGCGCATGCACAACAAATGTCAAGGACGAAAGCTTTATGAACACAATGAAATTCGGGTCTTTCTGAGCTGCGTAGTTATTCCAGCAATAAGCATTTCTAAAGCCAAGGCTGGATATTACACAGGCAGGTCATTTCCAGAGGTAAGCTAACTAAAAATAATTAACAACAAAAAACAAAAATAAATTCATTTACTTCCTCCATTCCATTTTTTTAATTCAATTTGGAAATATGAAATATAAAGAACTAACCTCACAGTTAGGGGCAGGTTGACTTATATTACTGTCCTCTTGTGTAAAGCCTTCCATCTAAGTAATCGAAATAGGTGCTCAATATATCTTCAATCATTTCAACCACATAACAATCATCTTTAACAGTTCAGCAACATAAAACCAAAGCCATGTTAGAGCATAATATGTAACAGGAACACCAATATGTAAATAAGGAATTATTTAACTATTTAACCACAAAATAAAATGAGCTGAGCATCACTGCCTCACATCTTTAGTTCAAACTACCACACATCTGCAGTTACATTTGGCCCGGTGCTTTTATAGGAAAACACATACAACCACATATGTAGGGCTTGAACAAAATAATGCAGCCACCAAACAACTGTATGAATATCAAAAAGCTAATTAAGCGCAAGGCTAATCCTTGCCTTCACAACTGCTTCAGTCCTGTTCAGAATGCAAGTTTAGAACTGTGTGAATGGGATGTTGCAATATCTTTCGAAAATTCCGCCCTCTAGTTCTTTGTGGGATGTAGGAGGGGGAACCCAATTCATAAGCTCCAGTCCTATAAGGACCCACAGATCTTGTTCAAGGTGGCCGTGTGGGGGGTCATGGAAGTTTGCCCTCACTCTGGTAATCTCTGGAATTTGTGTGGAATTTGTAGATTGTGTTCCGGGTATAGTATAAGGGCTTCATATTCTTCACTCATCATATCGCAGCTCAAAGCATCATCCAACCAAATGACTCTCACGAGATTGCTGCCATAAGCACTATAGACCTATAGCCATGTTTAATAGTGAGCAAAAAATATTTAGCTTTCATCTAAAGTACAGTCTCTCATCTCTCGCATAAAAAAGCGTAAGGAGTCGACTGTCAGTCCATATTATTTTCCATATATTCTATTCATTCTTCACAGCGGAGGAGAAAAAAGCTTGAATGGTTGCCCAGCTATAATTTCCATCTTTCTGAAGATCAAAACACAGTTTCTGTAGAGACAGGGCTGGCGGTTTTCATTAAATACTGCGGTTACTTTTTGGGGCCACGGTTTTGGGGGCTTAATCTAACTATGCTGTCAAGTGTCCTTCTGTCTCTGCTGATGGGTCTGACATGTGACCACGGCTCCAGTTGGTTCCCGTTTGACACGTTGCCATCACTTTCAACATGTCTCCCTTTAACATACGAAGTAATTTGGCAGTTTCTGTGACCTGTGCTCCTGCAATTTGGCCACCAAATATCTGGCCCCTTTCTGTTAGTTGCAGCAGTGTCGAAATACTACAATATTGATTTGGCAGGTAATTAATTGACAGGCATCTTTTGTTGCTGGCACATCCACAGGCAACTGCTAATTGGCAAATTTTGCCAACTTGTCTAAGAATCTTTTATGCAGTTTAGTTAGCTTTTTCATGAGCAGGTTACATTATTTTGTCCAACTCCTTCACAGCTCTGATGCTGGTATAAGTAATGGATACATACAAACAGAAAATAATTTTGATTAACTATTACTGAATGTGTGGGGGCAGGTATTTTTGACTTGATGGTTTAAAGAAAAATTTAATGAAACAACTTCTTACATGCAGTCACTTCAGAATATAACAGTGAACACAGAATGCTATCACAGGCAAGCTCCATGAACAATCGCATGCACAGTCCCCTCTCATGAGTTCAGCCCAGTTGGAAACATGAAGGGAGGAGAGCCCAGTCCGATTCCCCTCTCCTTCTCTTATGTCTGTTAGAAGAGGCAACTGCCCAATCATAAAACCCCAGAAATCTGCAGTGAACAGCTAGGCCTTGAATGGAAGCCATTTTACCAGTTTCCCAGAGTGCAGACAGACGGACAGACACTTCCAGGAATAACAGAAGCAGGGGGTGGAGTGGATAAAGGAGAGGGGGGCAAAATGGGGACAAATTATTCTGGCTGGAAGTCAGCGTGTCTAACGGATGTTTGAGCGTGGTGATGGGGCCATCATTTCTCAGTGCGGAACTGGATGACCGGGGGAGGGTGTGGTAGGATACAGCTGGGGTTAAGACTAACAAGCTTCGGGGAGTTTAGGGATCGGAAAGGGGGGACTGTAGAGTCTACAGGCAGAGAGCCGGCAGTAAGCTCTGCGATTAGCTTCAGGGAAGCAGTGTCCTTGAGGGCGGTAGAGAAAAAGGGAGGCGAGCGGTATTCTCTCGACCCCTCTCCCCCCACACCCTCCTCCCTGGCTCACCTGCAGGTTAACAGCTGCCTCCAGCCGAGCCTCCTCCACCGAGCCGCGAACTACACGCTCAGCGCCAGCGCTTCCGCTCCGCTGAGCAATGCTGGCACGGGGCCTCACGGTGTGTTAACCTACACCCCCCCACCCCCAACCTAAGCCTCATTTTGCTAAACAGGCACGCAGCAGGAAGCCGCGTGGCGAGAGGGGACGTGGGGGGGGGGGTCGCCAAGGGAGGAAGAGCGTGACTGAAACTCCTCTCCGCTCTGCGTAGCCAGAGCAACCATTTCCATTTTTCCCCCCCTTTGTTTTTGGAAGAACCAGCTGAAGGTTTATAGCAGTTTCTGCGGAGGATTTGAACAGAGCTTTTCTCAGTCACGCTGTATGCCGTTAGTCGCTTGTGAAACAGCGCTGTTTTTACAACAGGGGCATGTTTCCGGAAACTTTATTTTTAAACATAAACACAATGACAGACATACACCAGGGCAGTTGGAGCAGAAGGCACCCACCCCCCGCCCCCCCATCCGCCCTCCCATCAAGCAAAGAAGATGTATAACAGCAGAAATGAACACAAGTGGCAGTCTCACGGACTCACCTGAAGGGCGCGCTGTTCGCGGCTCAGCTTACTGGAATCTGCATACAGCTCAGTGGTGACATACTTGAAGCGGTCGCCCACATAGCCAGAAGAGTTGGCGATCCTCTTGGCGAGACTCGATTTCCACGTCCTAGAGGACCCATGACTTCCTTCATCATCATCATCGTCACCCTCTTCATCATGAGATTCCCGATCAGCCGGACCATCCTCCCTGCTAATATCCAAATAGGGCTGGTTGCCATGGGGCTCCATCTCACCACTACGGTCACCCGAGGTCCGGGCACAGCGTAAAGTCTGATCAGTGGGGGTGCCGTGATCTGGGGAGAGGGGGACCGGCCTGGAAGGAGAGATGTGCTGCTGACAGGCCGCAGCAGGGGGCAAGGGCACACCCTGCACCTCACACTCCGCCCCTTTAGTGCTCTCGCTCCTGCTACCGATGGCAGGAGCTCTGTCGGCATCTCCCTGCGCTGTGTTCTGCGAGGCGGGTTTAGCATCATCTTGCACCCATTCCACGATGCAACTTGCGGCTCTGTCCCTCACAGCATTTGGAGACTGGGATGGGTTCTTCGGCAGCAGTTTTGGGCTGGGAGGCAAAGGTTTTGGAGCAGCCCTCTCGGCCTTTTGGGGCACATCCAGCGGTTCCACGCTGCGCCGAGGTTTCTCCTGGGGTCTAACCCTACGCTCTGGCCACTCACCAGTCTTTGGGTCAAGAGTCAGGTGAGGGGACATCAATGGGTGCACCATCTCCTGCGAGTCATGGTAGGTCAGGTACTCACTATGGGCAGGGGGGAGCCCATAAGGGAGGCCAGGTTTTGGGGCTGCAAGGTGCGCAGGGTAGAGGCTGCTGCTTCCCAACAGGACAGGGTGGGGGTACACCGGACTCTTTCCTGGGAGGGGCAGGTGCGGAAGGGACATGCCATCAGGAACGGAATAGGACAAGTATCTGTTGGCATAGGCTAAGGTTGGGGGCAAGAAGGCTTCATTCTGGGGTAGATAGAGATGGCCTGCGCCATGCCCATTCTCAAGGTGAGAGGGATGCTGGGACTTGTAGGAAAGCTCCTGGACCTCAGATCTTTGGCTGGGTTTTTGGGGCTTGGGTAAGGACAGTTGGGTGGGTGTAGGTGCCCTTTCAGGAAAGGCAGAGCCAGGCTTCGGCCATTCGCTGTTCGGATTGGGGGAGGGGGATGCAGAGCCTGGGCGTCCTGTGGGGGTAATGACTCCAGTGGGTGGGGCATTAGAGGCAGGTTGACCCCTGTTAGGCTCCCCAATCCTGGGGCAGGAGGAGCTCCGCTGCTGCCCAGCAACCTGCTCAAGGTTCTTATTTTTGATGACAGTTGGAGGGGGAGCATGGGAGTCGCTGACCTCCACAATGTGTGCCGGGTTGCGGGCAGTGCTAGGGCTGGGCACCACCCAGGTAGAGTGCAAAGTGCTGATGATTTCAGGCCTGTCCAGAGATTTAGATGAAGTGCTAACCGTCAAAGCGGATGGGTTAGAGTTAGAGGAGGAGGAGGAAGTGGAAGCGAGTGTTTCCTTTAGAAGTTCTCTGCTGGGCGGCAGGCCGTAATGGGCTGTAGGGGAGTGGCCACTCAGCTTTGCCAGGGCCTCCACTTTGTGGGGATATCCGTTGGGAGGTGCCCCAAAGTCCCCTAGTTTGGCAGACAGATCCAGGGGCTTGTCCGTGAATGGCCTCTCCGAGGGAGACTTGCTAGACTTCCTGTCAGCACCGTTTCCACCTCCTCCTCTGCGCTCTGAGCTCCCCTCCCTGGACTTAGGTTTGTAGCTGGCCGCCATTGCCAGGGGTGGGGCTTGGGCAGGGGTGTGCTCTGGGGCCACTCCCACCACAGAATTCATGTAGAAAGGGTGGGAAATCAGGGGGGAGGGGGAGGATGAGGAAGATGGGGGGAGAACTCTGGGAAGGGGTTTCTGGAAGTCCAAAGTGCTGTCAATGAGAGCTGGGGGCTGGGACAGGCGGGCAGGGGTCCGGGGGGATGGCATCAGGAGGGTGGGCGCGGAGTCTGGCTGGAGGCCGCCGCCACAGCTGTTGGTGCTGGGGGTGCGTCCAGACTTCGCGCTGCTGTGTGAACGCTCACCGTGCGGCCTCTCACCGTGAGAATGATCGCTGTGCGGCCGCTCGCCATGGGAACGATCTCCATGTGGCCTCTCGCCATGGGAGTAATTGCCATGGGGCCGCTCACCATGGGGCTGCTCACCATGGGGCCGCTCGAGTTTGGACCGTTCTCCGTGGGGCCGCTCAGCATGGGAACGACTGTCATGCGACCGCTCTCCATGGGGTCGCTCAACACGAGAGTGATCGCTGTGGGGTCTTTCACCTTGGGAACGATCACTGTGGGGCCGTTCCACACGGGAACGCTCGCTGTGAGGCCGCTCGCTACGGGAGCGATCGCTGTGATGCCGCTCGCCGTGGGAGTGATCGCCATGAGGCTGTTCACCGTGTGAGCGATTTCCATGGGGTCGATCACTGTGGCTTTGGTGGTGCAGCTGCTGCCCAAAGGCCGACGCCGGAGCTGGAGGCTCGTGGTGGATACGGGGCCCTAGGCCCTGCATGCCTTTCTCCTGGCAGTGCACCAAAGGGGACAGGGCTGTAGGGGCCACTGTTGCCGTGGGGATCCTCAGGGGTGGAGCCAGTGGGGAAGAGATAGGGGCAGGCGGGTAGGGGGGCAGATAGAAGAGGCGCTCGGCACTGGCACCCCCCGCCCCAGCACATAAGGACTGATAAGTCAAATGCTGCGGCAGGTAAGGGGGGGTGGGCTGGGACATGAAGGAGGCCTTGTACATGCTCAGCGCCGAGTACTTAGTGTCCACATAGGGGTACATCCCTGCGTCAGCATAAGGGCTCACCCAGGGGAGACGCAAGTATCCACTACTGCCGTTCAGGCCCAAGTCCGACTGCTTATCCGCAGGCCCCACCCTCCGGTCCAAACGCAGGGAGTCCCCCCCAGTCCCTGGCACCAGCAGCGGCTTGGGTAGCCCAGGAGGGGGGCTCTTGTATAGTCCCACATAGCCATTGCTGGGCTTCCGGCTATCTAGCGAAACGTCGGGCTTGTAGTGCAGATCAGGAATGTGATCGTAACCCAGCGCCACTGCAACGGCTCCCTCTCTGGCCTTGTCTGCAGACAGAGCTGGGATCCCAGGGTAAACCATTCCGCCGTGAACACGCAGCCCGTCCCTCAACAGCCCATTCCGGTCCATTCCGAGAGTCACCAGCGAATTCATTCTAGCAGATGCGCCAGCGTCTATCTGCAGTGGGACAATAGAGAGGGACAGGGTCAACCAGGAAAGTTCACACAGAAAGGAATGAACAGGAAGTAAACAAGCTCAGAAATTTTTAGTACTGTTAGGAGAACAAGAAAATACAAGTCTACCTGGAAAGCAAAGATCGATCTGCAATTATAAGCTACCGACGACGACCGCAATATGCAGTATCAAGAAAAAAACTGAAAGTTATATGCGGCACCAAGTGAGGGTGCACTAAAGCATGCAGAAGCAAAATGTCTTTGATTGTACAGCCACCATGACATTTTCTGACAGACCACAGAGAATGGTTATATGCTGAAAAATACATCAAGTTCACTAACTTAGCAACTGCGTAATGTATACATATTAATAACGTGCATCTTTCATGGCTCTTTTGAAAGCATTTTTAATCACACCTTTTGATGCAATTCAATCTTTAAATGATAGACCACATCTGCAGACAATGAGCTATCCCAGAATTTACTGGAGCGGAGGTTCAGAATATTGGTCAAGTGAGATTTCTCTCTTTTATACGGTTACTCTAGCCAGTAATATTACAGAATCCAACTGCAGGTGGCGTACCTTCATCTGTTGTTGAGATTGCCATTATTTGCAAGGTTACAGTGTGATAACAGTTTGACTGCTAACATTTAGCTTATTTCACTTTCTTGTTGAAATTCCTTATTGGTTTTCACTTTCAGTTCTTAACAAAGTCCATCCCATTGGCTTTAGCCCCCCCACATGCACCAACAAAAAATATTTTGAACAAACATGTTCACCATCAACCATCAATATAAAACAATGCGGTATTTTCCATAGTGCTGAATATCAGGCCTTACTGATATGCTCTGTAACAGCTCATTACATTTTCATACATCGCATACTCAAGGCACATTCACACTCAAGCCATATTAAAACAGCGCTTTGTGGGATGCAAAATAAACTTTTTCCAAAATAATGGGCGCTGTTCCAGGAGCCAACAGAACAGAAGTCGGGGCACAAAGTGGGATCGGATATGACCGCGTTCCTTAGAGTGTAACCGTTCGCTGATACACGCACAATCAGGGCTGCTCAACAGAAAAAGAGGCAAAACATTTTGAATACCAGCAGGAGGTGG
This sequence comes from Gymnothorax reevesii, assembly GCA_029721435.1. Taxonomy (NCBI): domain Eukaryota; kingdom Metazoa; phylum Chordata; class Actinopteri; order Anguilliformes; family Muraenidae; genus Gymnothorax; species Gymnothorax reevesii. The sequence continues at coordinate 22,681,842 of CM056587.1, read as the reverse complement.
AAACCAGACGCGCTATTTCAGGCAAGTCAGCTGCAGAAAATGAATCAGGAAAACAACCTCAGACTTCAGCGCCCCTCGAGCAGCCGGGAGGGTGGGCAGGAGACCCCTGACCCACCCCCCATACTGCCCAACCCCGCTCTGCACAGCAGGTGCCCCCCTCCCCGAGGCCGCCGCGCTCAGTCGTGCCCCTCCGACAGACCCTCCGCAGCCAGCGCTAAATGTCAGGAAGAGCTTTAATTAGGTTTCCGGCAGCGCAGCGATTCGTGCGGAGATCCACTTTGTTGTTCCTCTTTTATTTATTAATTTTGCGTGTGTGTGCGAGCAGCAGGGCCATTTGGAAAACAGCGCTGGCTGACCGACTGCGCAGGGGCAGATGGGGGGAGGGGGAGTCGGGCGGGTGAGTGATTACCATCTAATGCATCAGCCGAGGGCCATGGGGAAGGGGGAGGGGGGTTGTATCGCAGTGAAGCGCAACACGGGCCGGGCTTTGGTCTGACGAGCGCGAATCTCGCAAGCTCTTAACACGTTCTCCGTCAAAAAGCGAGAGGAATTTGGCAACGCTGCCTCGGCAGTCTCACTCAGCCAATAAAACTTACGCAGCATTCCCCTTCCCTCCCTGGCAGAGAGAGGTCTTACCATGCCTTGAAGGAGGTGATTTCTGTCTTTCTGTTCCAGCTGTTTTTTCTGAGCTCAACCATCACTTGCAGGTACCTCCCTGTCAAAACCACAATTAAGACAGAGCAGCAGGGCCTGCGGTGTGGGCGTAACCGGTATACTGCTGCACTTATAGGCTACATCACTAAGTCCATTCCGGAGTTCGTGCTAATCCTTTCCATGTAGGCTCTCTCTATGCTGGCACGAAAACACCTCCACGAAAGACTGAGTAAATCTCTAATCAGCCCCCACACTGGGCCCTTACTCATCGCAGTGAACACCACCGATCACTCCATACAAACCAAGCCTAACAAAATGTGTATCTGAAATACACTGAAATATTGGTAAAAATATTACACAAAAACAAATTCTCAGGTGCTCTTTTTGAATCAAACCTGTTATTCGTTAAATTATATGCATTAAAAATAACGGTGGTTTTGAATAGTGGCGAAAATAGTTTTCCTAAAAAATCAGACGTATTTAATGAAAATTATACCAGCCACCGAAAAATAAGAATTACAAACGGGAGAAAAAAGTGAATCGGCCCCCATAGTCGAATTTCAGTTGAACAACATTTATAATCATTTCAAAACAAGGGCTTTTCACAATGGTATTACAAGTGTAACCGGACTTGTAAAATAGACTTTAAACACACAGAGAAAGGCTGGAACACCTGATCCAACAGGGCCAGATAAATAAACAGAAATTCTCCAGGACAGCCGCTGCTGCACAATACTTGGTCTACATTTAAGGGCTTTACACTCACCAGAGTAACCAGCCTCCACACCAACAGACTAACGCACTCAGAGGATCACACATTTAGATAGGCAGGCTCCTGCATAGGCCTACTCATAAATGCGACGAAAACACGCGCGCGCGCGCGCGCACACACACACACACACACACACACACACACACACACACAAATTGGTAGACAATTCACCCGCCTAGGCAAAGACACATACACATACACATAAACAGTGCACATGCAGACCTAGCCACACACGGGCGCGCGCGCACTCTCTCCCGGGGCAGCACACGGTGACTCGTTATCGCAGAGCCACGGCGGTGATAAGGAATACCTTGGCGGCAGATCTCATATTCTCACGGCCAAAATGGCTGTCATCCGCCAGAGGGAAAATTTCCATCATTACGCCGCAAAACCAGATGCACTGGGCTCTGCCAGGCGGCTCGCGGCCGAGACAGCGCGTAAGTGAAGCCGCTGCTGCGCGACATCTCCCCTTATTGATGGCTGTACGGGCCCAGGATTTCAATAACGCAGCCCTGCCCTTATCTTCAGACACTGCGCGGCGTTCTGCCAGAGCACAGTTAGCTGGGAGGGAGGAGGGGCCATACATCCATCAAACCGCCAACCTAATCCCCCTCTCGCCTCCTAATATAAAACCACCCCCTGCCCCAACCCCCTGAAAATGAAAGGCGGCAGAGCTCCCTCCCCGTTTCACCCCGACCCCCCCCCCAATCCCACCCTGCTCGCCTGAGGGAGTGAACGTGCTCATTGTGGAGCAGTGACCCGCTGAATCACGTCCCTTGCGCTCATTCTCAGCATTCTCCTTGACCTATAGCACTGAGACGGCCCTCCACCACCAGCCATTTGAGGACGAGAGCTGTTTACCCCCTGTGACCAGGGAAAAAAAGCTTTTCTCTAAAAAAAGAAAGAAAAACTAATCCCGCTTTCAATGAACAGGCACTTCTCTGGATTTCCAGAGAATATTTTTGTTTGACAGTAGACAGTGGAAACAAATATCAGTGTTAGTGCGTCCAGTTCGTTATCTAGAGCCGCTCTAGCAGCCTATTAAAAAGCACAGGGCTGAAAAAGAACCGTGTAGGTGGAGAGACGCATCACCACATAGTGGTGATAGCGGCCGTCGGCCCCGAGGGTGGGGGAGATCCAATAAAGCCAGGTCAGTGCACAAGAGCAAAAGGATACGAAGCAAATAAAATTCTCAAATGGTTCTTTAAACTTCCTTTTAAGAAGGAGAGTTTAGGAAGGGCTGGCCTGCAATAACACCTTTAGAGCATGAATCAATTCCGCAACTGTCAAGAAACAACGATAGGTCTGAAACAGCCTGAAGGAAGCTACGGAAAGCACAAGGTGCCACCTTAAAAGTTCATTGAGCCAACGACACCAAACCGTATTTCCAGGCAGCGGCAAGCCATACCGTCAGAAATCAGACTAGCTTGATAGGCTACTGCAAAATACTAATGGTGTCGTTGTGCTCGAAAACAAGCCCGGAATACAGGCGTTATGACCTCGGTGAAACTGGTCACAAGCGGTGTTCCGCTCCAATGAATTCCAAAGCCAGAAAAAAATGTTTCTTCAAAGATTGTGCATTATCAAGAGCTTTTGAAAACGACAATGCTAGTGCCTATGCGACATTCGCGACAAATGCCTGCGTTCAAGAGATTCTTGTTTGACTATTCTCCAGAGGGGAGCACGATGTTTTCAAGCAATAAAAAAAAGAAAAAACTACGGGAAAACGTTAATCTACAGGAAAGCTATTGGTTGTTTGGCCGGAAACAGCAGCACTAAATTCCAGCAAGCCACTCTTATTACGGCTGGACCGGAGTCCGTTAATCTTCAGCATTCTGAGTTACTCCGATCCCTCACGGATCCACACAAGCCAGCCGAAGAAACTGAACGCTGCTGCTTTTCGGCTGTCTTGTTACGAAACGGCTCTCCAAAAGCTTCGCGTGCTTCGCTCTCCCCGGGCTGACAGGAAGTCATTTCGCAGAGCAGTCGAATCCAGACATAACAGGGTGGAGGCGGGGTAGGGGTTCGGTTAGCTGTTATGCCACAAATAGCCGACAGTGCTCTGAACCATCAGAGGGCCGTTACGCGTCTCTGTCCTTTATTCCAAAAGCAGGCCTCAAGTCTGGTCTGTCGATCTGTGAACAATGATGAATCGCGTTCCTCCACGTGTTCAATTTTCCACTGTATGAGAACAACAATTCTTCGCAAAGCAGGCGATCGTATGGTACCATCTGGACAGTCCTGTGCGGAAACGTTTTAACCAGGTATCTCCTGAGAAATGATACTGCGTACTCAGACTGATACCGGTTTTTTGGGGTTTTTTTAATTATTATTTTTTCGGAGAGATACAGCCAGTCAATGTCAAAGATACCGAGGAGCAAACCATCGATAGTCGCAGAATATATTAAGTTATTACGGTCAATTTTTTTTTTCATGTCCCGCAAGCCAGGACTGCGTTTTTACCAACAAATTAAATCGTTCAAATTCAGAAGAGTTTCACACGAGGCAGCGGCAACAGAGCACCTCTTGATAATGGCAGCCAATTCCTAAGTTTACCTGTGAAAACGTCAGATTGGAGAACCGCATTTACAGGATGCACATTGTACAAATATTCCTGTAGAAATCCAATGAAAGGAAACTAAAAACACCCACAACAAATGAAAATCTTTTGTTACACAAAATACATGCAAATCTACTCATTTCAAAAACAAATAACCAGCTGCCTCTTTGCCCCAGCAAATAAGGATTGGGGATTCTTCATATACCACAGACCGATGTAAAACCTAAAGATTGTTTACTCTTGGCTTCAGAAAGCAATTTGCCCAAGCCAATCTGTTCAGGGATTTGCTCATATTTAAATTCAGAATTAAAACATTTTCGTTGTATTGTCTATAAGGTTACAGGTTTACGCGACCTCTATAAATGTGAGACTAATTACTGATTAAGGGACAACATCTCATGGGTAAACCAAAAAAAACTGTGAAGGTTGCAAGCGGATGCAACGCACCGTTTTAATGGACGAGTGGCAAAGACGATGCGCTGCTACAGCCTGTTTTCTATTCATCTCTTGCGCGACGAAGGCGGAGCCACCCACCGCAGGATTTTACAGTTCCCCGTCACTGAAATTCCTCTCAACGGATTTATAACGCCCCGAGGCTGTGACGTTCGGCACTGTCGGTAGTAAGCAAAATGCCCAGTTCCCAGAGGCTTGCTTAAGGAGGCTTCGTTGGCTCTGAACAATTAGGCGAAATGAAAATGTATACCGAAACGTACTACATTGCCATTTTCACGCCTTGCAAACGTTGTGGAGCAAAACCGTTCTTTGTTACAATATATCACAAAGTGGTAATTCTCATGTCATCTAAGACTTATATGAAAAAAGATAAATAAGTCAGAACAGTAACGAGTCGACAGCCCGCAAAATCCAGAGTAGGCCAATAGGTATAGCGCGTCTTGTCAAGTTCATCAAGTGCGTATAAATAAAGCATAACGACCTGTCCCCAGATAAGACAACTTCGTTTCCTCACCTCTGAAGTTAGACCATCGCCCACTCTGCTTAATGTGAACAGCACCAATGCAGAGGTATACAGATCAAAGGCAGCAATACACCAGTGATATATTCCCTACAAAGAGAAACGTACCAACTGGCTGATATTTTCACAATGGAAGCGGCTATTCGCCCTGCATCGGAGTGGGGGAGAGAGATCGGCTATCTGGCCCGCAACGGGGCCGACATGAGAAGCAGTTTTGGTATACGTACCGCGGTGGTGCGGATAAGAGAAGCACTCCGGCTATTTGCCCCGCATTTGGGCCAATAAGAGAGCTTATTTCATAATCCGCCCGCTCTTTGATCTTTCGTGTTTAACCGCCGCGGGGCGAATAGCCACTTCCTTTTTGAATATTCAATTGAGAATAAATCGAGCAATCGCGATGTGATTGGCGATTTTGTTAAAATAGCAGGGCACTCAGCAGCCCAGTTTGCCGCTGCGTTCCAATAATCATATTGAGACAGCAAGTGCGTGGCTAAAACACGCGTAAACTCGCAGCTCTTCGTTCCGTGGTCTTGCAGCGAAAGAGAGAAGAGGGAGGAGGCGTGTGGAAACAGTTTTTAGTTCTTATTGTCTACCAGATTCTTTTTTTTAATGAAACAGGGAAAAAATGACTAAAACACCCAGAGGGGGGAAAAAAAACCAAAAGAAGACCAGATGATTACTGCAGCCCACACAAATAGCTACATATGTCAGAGGGCAGGTCGGTTCGGCTACCTTATAGTAAAATACTTATTTACATCCACCGCAAATGTCCTGTATTCAGGCTTTTATATAGACAGTGGGGCAATAACGTATCCATATAGACGACATAAATGGTGGCGCATTCATTCTGGTACAGTCCAATCATCAGAAAATTTTAATCATATGCCAGTCATGACAAACTAATGTATGCCGTCGTTATCTTTTAGTCTGGGTCAACTGAATATTAAGGTTTAGATTATCTTACACAAAATCATCACGCAAAAAGGCGCTCATTAATTCTGAATCGAAGTCCAATGTAATGACAAGTGAAATTTACTGGCCAGGATTTTAAATTCATTCATTCATAGCTTATCATATGCGCAATAAAGCAAGTTGGCCGTCTTCCTTAATTCGCGTAATTATCCATGCTAATTATACAGGTGTTAAAGGACACTGCAGGCGATGTTGTTCCGAAGCAATTCTGACATCAAAACATGGATAATGGCATGTATAGCCCATGCTACCTTAATGAGAAGTGTGTGTGTGTGTGTGTGTGTTTGTGTGTGTGTGAGTGAGTGTGTGTGTGTGTGTGTGTGTGTGTGTGTGTGCGTGCGTGTGGACAGGCGGGGGGGGGGGGGGGGGGGCTGGGCTTGAGTCAGCCCTAAGGTGTCGAGTCAGCCCTCCAGCAGTTGCGAGTACTTCACCACACTAGTTAAGAGGAGAGAAAGGAAGCATGCACGCACGCATGCGATCAAGATAGCGTCATTTTAAATGCTATCAACAGCACAGTGAACCGAAAGGTCCATCTCATAGATTGTATAGAATACATTTTAACGTTTTTGCTACAGCAAACACATACGAAACAAAAACATAGGTCTAAATAAATTGACAACCCACCGACAAATCTTGGAGCCACCCGCACACCGAAAATTAATCAGGGACAGCGCAAGCTTCGTAAACAGTCGACGACTATAAGGAGAGACCATCACTTGATGCGCCGCGAATAAGAAAGTGGCGGACGCATTAAATTGTATCAGGTGCACGGACCATTTAACAACACAGAGAGCGCATGTAACGATCACAGAGCTAAAACAAATAGCCTATTCATCTTCTTTGGTTTTATTTATTTATTTATTTGTTGTTGTTATTTCAGTTTGATGCATATGCTAAGTCTAGGAAATCTAGCAAGGAGGTTTTAAGTTTTAGAACAGTTATTATAGTGTTCGAAATGCTTGTGTAAACCGAATTCCATTCGCCAATATCTGCAATCCGCAGATATAATTGGGGGCAAGTTGGGACTCTTACTATATTGCATTTTTCTCAAATTCAGTGTGTGTGTGTGTGTGTGTGTGTGTGTGTGTGTGTAAGCTAATCATTCCATGCTCTATAGAAATCTTAGAATTGAAAGTAGAAAATTGACCTTATATTAGCCTTCAAAAACATTCCTTTAAAGTCCCCCAGTGATGTTACCAGGTATACAGCCAATTAATTAGCTGATACATGCCATTTCACAATCTGTTTCTTCATGACACACATTGTTAAGTGCTCGCCCAGGGGCAAGAAGGACGAATCAACTGCAGCCAACTGGTTCATCAATTCTTTCATTATTCTGGGTGGTTTCTCACCCTTGTGATGTCACAAAGAACCAACAATGAAATGGCTTGTTAGCTTTGTGCAAGGTTATGTGAAAGTAGACTTTTAAAAACTTAATAAGCAGCAAAAGACATCATGACAGACAGTGACAATTCACCCCTTCTAAGTTAATCGTCATCGGATACAAAGTTGGTTTGCTCAAAATAGCAAATGTCAATTTATTAAAGCCTGAAAACTGTACATATTAAAATACTAATTACACTTCTTTGGCCAGCAAACACCACAGAAGATTTAAAGTGCATGAAATACCAGTCTCTGATGAAAACATAAGCTTGTGTGTGTCAATGGATTCCTTCTCTTGTTTTGACTTCAAACACTTCCCAAATTCCCAATCAAGTGAGTTTTTCATTCCACCATTTCATAATATGAAGAAACACTGATTTATTACTAAGCCAACAAAGTCTCGCCAAAGTTGATCAGAATTTCAGCAAAACACTGGGCCTATTTGCTTCCTGATTTAGCCTAAATGCCATTCGACAAGTGGCCGGGAAAAGACTCTTCCTGCCTTATTTAGCAGTGTCTCAGTTAGCTACCACATGATTTGACCAAGCAACAAAACATAGACTTATGCTACTGCACTTCCTGTTCCCTTTCCAATGGAAATATGCCTTTGTCAATATGCAAGCATATCTACTTTACTTTTAAATCAGGGAAGAAAATGTACATAGATTTACAAAGAATTGTGTTTTGTCAAAGAAGTTACCATTTGAAATGTACAAAATGAGTGATGTAATTAATATGCAATATTTATTGTAATAACCAATGCCTGAAGAGATCCAGCCCCAGTATCCCCTGCACAACTGTTTTGCCGATTGTCTTCCCAGGAAAAGTTTTAGAACAAACCCTTCGATATCATTGAGGAGCCCCATGTAGTTCAAGACTTCTTTGTTGGAAAAATAGATCAGTGTAAGGAAGCTTTCACGCTTTTCAGAAATATAGAAACGGCTCCACAATAGCAAGGGTCAAAAGTAGACAACATTTCATCGGCCAGTGTGTCTCCCCCCCCCCATATGTGAAAGTGAAATTCACTTTTTTCAAATCAGTTTTAGTTTACCACGTTTCAAATGTGCGTCAACTGATGCTAATGGGGGCTGCTTTATCAACAACCAGCTCGTCAAACTTACACCAAAAAAACTGAATGATGTTATGGTAACAGAATTAACAGGCCATTTTCTCACTGAATTTTGATATCGGCTAGGACGGTACGGCTTTCGTTACTATGTAGAAGCCTTTTCTGCTAGTGTTTCTTCTGTCTCCAAACACCCTCTCCTCAGTAACAGACCGCTGGACATGCATGTGAATAACAAACTGGGAGAGTAACCGCTGGCTCTGACCTACAGTCTCCGGAGGGGGGGTTGCGCTTAACATAGGCTACTAAACTTTCAAAGCCGCTTCCATTTAAAATGAGACCGAGAATTGTCTATTCCTGATAAAGTAATAACTGCTAAAGTAGGCCTATGCCTAGGCAGTCGCTAGTCAACGTTGAGTTTGTCCCAAAAAAAGCTTCATAAGTCGCAGTAAAAGCCCACGAATTCTGTTCGTGTGAGAAATGGAAAGCGATTCAAACAATTGTCCTTTCCAAACCGCCAGCCTCATGGAGTGCAGACTGGCACCACAGAGTAATCATTAAAATTGAATAATTCTCCGGCGACCACGCGGATCACAAGGAAACTCTCATCCCACTCCACGCCATAGCTCAGTCGCTTGCTTATCGACAACAGCGTATCTGCGACATTTTAAGGACGGCTGAGACACCGCCAAGTTTCGCACTTAACCGCAAAAGGAAATGTAACACGTTCAGACGGACCAGCTGCCCACGTGATAATCGATCGACACTGCTACCAAATCATTTATGCGGCACTTCTGGCGGCAGTCCGAGGCTGACGTTCCGTGACCAGGGCAACCGCTTTGTTTTTTGGATTCAGTGAGTAATGAGATTATCGTTCGTGAGAATTTAAATCGGGCACAGAGAGAAAATATGCTTAGGCCAAAAATGATATTCAGACAGAAGCCTTAATCAAGAATAAGAATGTGACCGACTGGCTCAAGGGACAAGCGATTTTGAGTCAGAAGTACACTGTTACAGACTTGTAGGCCTACCTTTTTTGCCAGTTATTTTCTTTGCCAGTAATTTTATTTCCGCGCATTCAACTGTGGTTTACACTTAACATACACGGAACTCTGCTATAATTCTTATTATAAAATTACAGTGAAAATGTCTTGCAAAAAATGTGCAAGTTTAAAATAGTTTAGCAAAAAGTAGCGAATGTTAGTGGCTAGCATCAAAGCAGTTACTTCCCGCGTTATATTGGACATCTCCGCAACTCATGCTCACTTAGTTGGTATGATCACTCTCTCTCTCTCTATCTCTCTCTCACTCTCTCTCTCTCTCTCTCTCTCTCTCTCTCACTCTCTCTCTCTCTCCACAGAAGAGCGCCTAAACAGGCTCAGCGCACGCTAAGCTTTTCCACTTCTTCATGGCTACTGCGAAAATTTACGCTGACGATTACGATCGAGATAGCAGGGGTAAGAAAATGCAGCAGGTTTTGAGTATCACTCAACTGAAGGGTTCAGTGAAGTAACTTGATAAATGGCGATCTCGTGTTTTATGGTATCGCACAGAATATACTTCCACCATGTACCAGGGTTGGGTACTGGTCAGCAATATGCTTTTCTCATGAAATATATTGGTTCTGAACATATCTATGGGGAAATTTAACAAAAATATTGAATCATTTTATCCCGCATTTATCTAGTTATTGCCCTAAACCCCTCAGCTGTGAAAGAATGTCTATGGTGATGATCCAAACCGATGCGGGCACTGGTCCGTGCCGACTCCAAATGGATATGGCCATTATTTACACTTAAGTTCCCCGAAGTCTTCTCACATTTGAATACTGGACTCCCCACCTGCTCTGCACATCAATTGATTCACGGCTGGAGGGGAATTTGACGCCCGGTAGACAGTAACAATGTTTTGAGCACATGCACGATCTAGGTAACCCATTTCCTTTATATATGCATACTTCAAAATCACGCATAGCTTACTCAGAATGCCTCCGATCTCTGAAATCCCCCAAAGATCACAATGATAAAGTAGGTTACTGTCAGGGCCAATGGTACATTTGCCACAATAAGGCAATCTAGCAGTGCAAATATGTGAGTAACCTGTAAGTAAAGCGTGGACGCTAAACCCTGTGTATACGTGAATGAAGGGATGAGGGAAGTAGTGCTTACAACGAAAGACGGAAAAGCGGGACGGACAACCCGAACAGCTGTCACTTTATTTGCAGTAGTGGTAAACAGACCTCGCTCTCTCCCCTAACCACATTAGCGCGTGCAAGTTGAAGGAACAATCCTTGACTACATTGAAGCAACAACGGGACATTGTACGACTCGTGTTGTTACCGGAGGACATACACCGCAGCTGTGTTCGCCCATTCATTCCAAGCCAAAAAATTAAAAGGCGTAAAAGATTCTTTATGTCGCAAAAGAGCCCAAATGCGAAGAGCGAGATGGAGATGCCAGCGATTTTGTGATGGCACTCCCCCTTATCCTAAACATGCGCTGAACAGTTGCCTGGAAATAGCTGAAGTAATACGCACATCCTAAGGTGAATTCCTGACCGTTAAAATAACACAAATATCGAAGCCTTAAAATTGGAGGTTATGTGTCATGTGTACGTATGGATATATGTATGGAAAATTAGGCATGAAAATTATACATCGTTGGCGCAGTATCATGAAGATAACTGCGGGGGACAGTGACCTAGCCTATTGGTTTGTTAAACCGTCATAAAAGCTGTAGGCTTCTGTAAATCGATAATAATGCGTCGCATTTAGCCTAATTTAATTCATATTCCATGCACAATACTAATAGAATGTCTGCGTGGCATTTTATAACCCTAGATTGTAACATGAGACTACAAAGCCAACGCAGTTCGAAGCTTGTTGATATGGCACTTCGGGAGTTGATATCAACATTATCGAATTGAAGTGGATACGGAAAATGCAGCAACGCACTACGGAATTAAGTTACATTGGGGAATAATTAAAATATTTAGGTTCCAATGATGTCCTGCAACAAAGGCTCATAAAAATAACGCATGCATCTCATTTTTCCGCAATGGTTGTCGCGAGAGTTCTCCTTAAAGCAGGATTATGTCGGAGCACGTTTACATCATCTAAATGGTCACAGCGGAATAATGAGCGCAGGTTTCGGTCTCGTGTTTTGGGTGAAAACTTGGCGTTAAGAAAACAATGCCAGAGCATAGGCAGAGACAAGTTCTAATGAGAGCGCAGCGAACCGTGCACGCGGGGCTCCTGCGACACAAAGGCTCTCTGAAGCAGAGAAAAGAGCTCTCATATTTCAGGGCCGCCGTCCCGGCGGAGGCTTGGACCGAGCGCAACTTCAGCCAAACAATGGCGTCTCCTCAGGGGACTAACGCTGAAACCCGATCTCTTCATTTCGCTGCCACATACGTTTATACTTTTATTCCAGCACATTTCGTGGGTCAAATTACGACCCAAACGGTCACTTGGAAGTGATTTAACCCTCTTAAATTCATTGCATTTGCTCAAGGCTTTGGTGAAATTGCATGATCCAAGGCTCAGGTATCGACAATTTCACGTCGAATCCGGTGTTAATGTAATCATGTATGCTAATTCAATAAAAATAGCGGCGCAACAATAGACCGAATAACTCCGTTAGCGCCAGTTCTACGTTGACCTTACTTAAAAAATTATCGTGGACGATATGGTGAGAAAATTCATTTATCAGTTTAGGAACAAGAACAATAAATTACCTACATAAATAAATAAATTCCCGGCAACCCGCTAACTATGCAGTTAGCATCTCTAGACAATTAATACAGCATAATTTTATCCATACCTTGTAATCAGCTACTTCATTTTATTTCATGATCACACTGCGATACCATGAACTTCCTTAATTTCCGTATTGCCTATATACGTAATATTTTCTTGATTAATTCCACAGACAGGTAATACTTGCCTATTTTTAAGCAGATCAGTATGGTGGTAACTCGTTCATGGCCGAAAAATGCCTTAAGATCCGTTGCAAGGCCCTAGACCCATTAGTTACGACCGTCCGAAAATTCTGATTAAGCGCAGGTATTTTGGAATGTATGTAGTTAGTGTCAGCAGGTAATAAATAAACAAACAAATAAATACATGTGCAATAGGCTCTTCAAATTTTCCCTACAGGGTGGTGGGTGGAAATCGTCTTTGCATGTTTAAAATATAATGCCAAGTCAATGACTTCTTCGGCCCACATTCATTTCAAATTACGTTTCTTAAATAGTCATAACAATTTCAAATGAGGTGAGTCCTTATAAAGGGGTTCAATTGTTTTAGGGTAAATAGCAACATAATTACCCCCTCCCACGGCCAATTAACATTTCGACGGTGAGCAAAGTCACTAAAGGGGGACTGTTGTGACAATGACCCTAAGCGGTTTACATGCTTATACGGGGCGGAGACCACAGTGTTAAGACGAATGGCCAAAGCGTGAAGAAGAACGAATCCAAGCAAATCCTGATCCTTCACGCTGCTTCTCGGTACTCCGCGTTTAAAGCTGCGCTCCAGGGTAAACCGCCCCCACGGGTTGCATGTTCCGACGAATTCAGATCCGGCATACCTCTGAGACTCAGACCAGCATGGAAGTGGGCCTTATATCTCTCGCTGCGTAGTTTGTACGACGTTAAACGATTTAAAGTCCAAATGATCTAAATGAAAATGATTCATGATTATTTACACACTGTAAACTCTGACAAGTGTGGTGAACTCAACTGTTTTGCGGAAACCGATTACCTAAAAAAAATTAAGTAGGGGAGACTGGGGTCCGATGAGCCATGGGAAACCAATAAGCCATATTTGACCATTGCCTGATGTCATGGGGATAAATGAGCCATCACCATTTTGCCTCTTTTAAACAACTTTGGCATCGATTGATCGCAAAATACTGATATGGCTCATTGGTCCCATGGCTCATCAGACCCCAGCATCCCCTATGCCAACTTATTAGTCTCGTGTTCACAGTACTTAAAAACACGTTAAAAAAAAAAAAAAACACACACACACACACACACACACTTTACCTTCCTCCCACGCAATGCAATTACGTCGGCCTACGCATTTTTTGAGGTAGTTGGTTTCCACAGAACATCTGAGCTTACCACACTATCCGGGTTTACAATGTAGTCTAGTACTCACACCTTGGAAACTAAGGATCAAAGAATGACCTGTGCAACCTGGTCTCGCGTCATATAGGCATACAGAATTTCGTCAAGGATGATCAGCAAATTTTATGAATTTATGGTTTTGAACAACAAAACCATGTTGTATAATGCAAATCATGCACTTGGCTATAATGACTTTGAGCAAAACTCACACATAAGCCAACTCTGAAGCAAGTGACAAGAACATAAGTTAATGGAATAGAGCACAAAGCCAAATTTGGTTACAGAAGAGGCAAGTTTAAAGAAATAAAATCTACATTTCTCGGTCTCGGAGGATCACTTTGCATCATTTTCCTGGACATTCTGAAAGCCCCGGCATGCGGCGGCAAGGATGAGTCGGGACGATAGAGCAGTTATGATCTTTTTAGAAAGGCTACAGAACTGGAAGGACCTCCTAAAAGTCATCAGGACAGACTAGATGCAGAAACGACGTGAAGTTGCATGTGTGGTATAGTAACTGGACGTCGATTCAAAAGGCATAGCTTATATTGCACGATTCTCTCGCCTGCAAAGTGCCAACTTCAAGCCAAATTCAACCTCTGCGCTGAAAAAGTGAACTCCTCTGGATCCGGTAAATACAGCTGCGCGCGAAGAGCTGAATGCTGTACACGCAAGTCAGTCTTTATAGCCGGTACCAAGCCATATTCAGCTTCGATAGTTTATCGATCCCTTCTTCACAACCGCCGGGCAAGTGCCCAATTCCCCCGAAAGGAACACCAATTTGGGTTTTTTTTTTTTTTTTTTTTGCCTTGCTTGGCGCCGGGCATCCAAATGAACGATAATAACAAAGATGGAGTCACAAACATTTCTACACACGTGTAAACGGCAAAAATATAGGGCTACATACGTTTAGAATATTACTTGTAAATAGTCCACAACAAATCTCACACTTCGTTTGCGCTTCCCGTCACGTGCAATTCGAAGGTTACAGCTCTAGATAAGCTCTGCACGTTTTAGCGAACCGAATCAACTCAATTAAAATGGCCAAGATGTATTCCGAACAAAGTCATAAATGCATTCACCAACGAATATGAAACGAACAAGGCGCCAGCCAATGCCTGTCCTCTAAAATGTTGAAAAGCCAACCGTTTTGGCTTTTTCGGCTTTTGTTTAAGTTGGGCATAACGTATGTAACACGTTACATTAACTTTACTGCTGCCACGGACACCTGTAGGCTAAGCGAGCGAGGTTGAAAGCTGACGGCTTATTTCGATCTCCCCAAAACGTTAGAGCCCAACATGTCATTATTGCCTGCAAAGGAACATATTGAAATAGACAAGGCTAAGTTTGTATCTCGTCGCACACCCCCGTTAATGCCAGATTGTGAGCTTCAACAATCAAGATAATAAATACCCGAAATTATCAACTTTAAAATTTGCCGTGAGTATGCTGCTATGCTGCGTTGAAACACCGGGTCCATTTTGTTTTACACGCTGGAAGTTCTTATTCAACTTTAGGTGATGTATTTGTAATTACTCATTGATGTGAATCAAAACACTGGGTTTCGCCACAACTGGGAGAAGCTCATTTTTTGCCGGCATGTGTTCAAAATAAAGAAAGCCCAGATGTCTTAAAGAACTACTTAACTTAATTCAAAGTCGCCGCTAGCTATACATTCAGCCTCCAGTGGCCCTGCTCACTTTTTAGACGTATGCAGACACATCTGGCGACGACTCTTCCTTTTCAGCGCATAATTTACGTATCTGATTTAGAACGGTGTTAATTTAGTTAGTAAACAAGATATTCGGCAATAATTTTTTAGGCTGTTCATTATTTGAAACTAAACACATGGGGTCTAATCCTATTACCGCGAGTTGCGACTGACTATATGAATCACACGCGTCACACTTAAACTAGTCGTACAATTTACACCGGCACGAACCTTCCCGTTCGGTTGGTAGGTCAGGGCCCTCGCACACTTGCTATCAGAGGAATCACGTATCTGCCGCAGTCTCCATCTCGTTTGTCTCTTTCACTTTACCCCACGAGGGACGAATCCGCACCCTTTCCCTCCCACACGCACGTAGAAAAAAAAACAGTCAGGGGGATGACCTCTAGCATGTTCAACTGCGCACTCATAGTCTATTACCGTAAACAGTGGGTTATTGTACAGAGTAAGAGGGCAGGACACAAATGCTACCCTCCTTCTTTCCCGGGACAGAGTAGCCGAACTTGTATGGTGTAGGTCATTTCACCGGTACAAATGATTCTAATATCTCGTATTGTCTCCAATTCCTGCGAAACCAGCAACAGATTATTATTCGCACAGAGGTGGTAGACAGTTTATTTCGAACCTCTTCGTAAGGTTTGTCGCTCGCTATGAATCTCGACGAGCATAAAATTGTCCCGCTAACTGGGAAGCCCTTCACAATATTGAAAATTAATCATTATTGACAATAAGGGTGTCGCCAGCTCAAGGCGAAGTGAGTAATTTATCAACCTTATGCCATTACCTCTCCGAAAATCACAAAGGCATCCGTTTTCTCCGGTTTTCCCGGTAACTGAATGTTTGTGGTACTTTGACTGAGGCAGTCGGTGGTAGGGCACGAAAAAATATTTAATTTCACAAAGCCTGTTACGTACGAATCAATTCACACAGGGCGGAACCCATTCGGAAAACAATATTATTTTCCAGTCGAATGTGAGAATTTATAGTCAATGGTGGCGACAACAGCGTGGTACTGCGAAATAGGAGAGAAAATGGGACAAATGCGTCTCAAAACTAAACCAAGAATCTACTTACCTGGAAATTTTTTAAAAATAAATTATCCCCGTACAGAATCAGCTGCCGTCTCGCAATTCACGTCTTTTTCCCCGTTTGAAGTTCCCGAATTGAACCGTTCAAACCAGACACTATCCTGTTTATGTTTCACAGAAGCGCAAACATCCCCGTCAAACTGCCCACCGTCTGGATCCAAACAACGGTGCCCGCAAAAAAAAAAAAAAAATGATGAAGAAGAAAAACCGTGCCTCAGCCTGCTGTGTATTTTACCAACGGGTATTTTACGTATTTATAATTGTTCCTCGCTGTTTTCGCTGAAAGCAGTAAGAACTTTTGTAGCGATCCAAAGAAACTCAAAGCGTATTTCCAAATGGATAAAAATACATTGCGCGACGCGTAAGTTGTATCCTCAGAATTCCAAATGAACATTAAAGATCCGAGTCGATATATTCCTTGGTCCAAAAACGAGGCTTAATCTTTTGGTATTACACGAAGATACAGGTGACGACGGTCCGCGGACTCCAGGAATTAATTCAGTCTGGTTATGCCTCGCAGCGCCATGTTGGGTCACCGCACACACCGCTTCAGAATTCAGCTCGGAGACACACACTTCTTTTAGAAATTAATTTGAAATGTGAACCCATCTCAAGATTCCCTTCGTCTATTTATTTATATAAATTCTTCTTCTATTTAGATTGGATATGTGTTTTCTCCCTTTATTTCATTTCTCCCTGGCTCCAGTTGTCTCCGTCACTGTCTCTCCGTGCCGTTCAAGACACCAAATGCTGCCTCCGTGTGTGCCGCGGCGACTGAGAGCTGAGAGCGATTCGCTCCCCCTCACACAGACGCTACCCAGAAGGCCAGTCGGGGAACCGCAATTACCATAAACCTCCGCACGCTTCGCTCGACGTACGTGTAAAACAAAACAAGAGAGAGGGAGAGAGAGAGAGAGAGAGAGAGAGAGAGAGAGAGATCTGGCGCACGAACGATGTGGAGTGTTCCGTTTCGCCGCGTACTTATTTGCTCGCGGGCGAAAGATGGTGTGTGAAGTGCGGAAAACGGCGACCTTCTGACTTTTTTCCCCCAGAATAAAATATTTATATCATCAAAATGCGACAGCTTGTCATCGTTGTACATTGCTTAATGCTAAATTTAGCCTTTTAGGTACCTTATCATCGCTTTAATACGCAAGATCAAAATATGTGATTATCCTAATTTTAATTGAACGCTCTAGTGCAGTTCTATAACACCGACTTAGAGAAAGAAAATGTTTTTAAAACTGTTCCTGATTAAGGGACACACGCTACACAGCAGCAATTTTACACTCTGGCTGGCTGTTCAGTGTCGAGCACTCCTGTCAATCTCAACAACAGTCTTCGGCGTTACCGAGGAGGTGAATATAAGTTTATAAAGCCTAGAGAGAGCTTCAACGTCGAAATCCACATAGCCTCAAAGACTTGCCTACGTGCAATATTCTCTCACTGCGTGCGGCAGCGGGGATGATCATGAACACCCAGTGTCCGTAATAGGATTGCCTCAAGCAGACAGACCTCAATTTAGAGCAACTCCCACAAGCTGACCCAGCGGTTTTAATGCGCTTATGGTGCGGGAAGGATTTCCAAATGAGATAGAATGAATGCACTCAATCCCCGCAACGAGATGTGCGTTGACATAAATGTAGCCAGTTGGCTAACCCAAATGGCAGGGAAACTGACGCAATATTCGGATGCCTGAAATTACTGAGACCCACCATAACTTAGCTCTTTAAGGAGTGGAATTATTTAATTAATTTTTTCATTTCCAAACAAAACATGTTTCACAGTAAGTAAAGTATTTTATAGAGTTCTGACAGTTAGGAGTGGTCATTTTTGCCTGGTCATCAGCTTGTTTGACCAGGCAAAATTATTCTTACTCTTCGTTAAATTGTTGATTGGCTCTTCAGAAAAGAGCATTTTAATCACATGGGCTGTTTGTCATTTTACTCAGTAAAGGGTTATTGGGGACAATGACAGATGTTACTCCCGCTAATTTCTTAAAACATAGCAGTAGACTCCTTAAAATGTGTTCATACCACACCATATGAACGTGGTTTCTCATGGCCGACAGGATAAGGATTCCATCGGCTCCTGAAGATTAATGGCCCAACATAGCCTCTTGCAATAAACACCTATGGTACTACTTCTGGCAGAAGCTGTGATGATTACATTCCACGGGCCTTATTGACTGGGATTAATATTCAAATTTATCAATTTATTTGCTCCTACGTGTGGCTGAACAAGATGAAATATATAAATATAGGCTAGAAATAAAATACAAATCTGGCCAAACAACCACTTAAAGTTTACAACTTAACGACTTGTCTATTTGCCAAGTTTTAATCAGTAAAATGAGATGCAACGCCTGCTTTCTCGTAAGACAGCGACGCGAGGGACATGAGGATTCCGAGAGTTGTTGATATTAAGTTGTCTAATGCAATTTGGGTACTCACATTAACTGCTGCTTCTCGTTGACACCTTCTAAGAGAGTTTACGAGATCTTGCGCATTCAAAACTACGCGGATCCGCGCGAAATCGGGCAGAAATCCTCGTTAGGACAGTATCTCGCCACACCTCTCCTCATATTGTCTAAACTTTGCCGGTAAATCCATAAAGTACACGATTGTCCACGTCGAGTTGACCAGAAATTGAACTGCCTCGTAAAATGGAGATTGACGTCACATAGACGACAGAAATGGCTTGCCTGAATGTGCAACGAGTCCTCAAAAAGCCGATGCAAATACTTTCTTTTAATTAACTATACACGAATGGTAGAAACTACCGGTTGGCCGCGACCGCATCGATGTAGCCTCTGGAAGCCCGCTTCTTCTCTTTATTGCGCATTTTTTTCGGCCAACACTGTCGCCCTGGCAACCAAAATAGATAAGTGTCAAAACTTTAGTAGTATAACACATGTCCATACTAAATATGAAAGTAATCGGTCAAAAATTGCAGCGTGTACGGCATCCACAAGGAAAGGTCAATGTTTCAGCATAAATTTTCGCATTACTCGGCCAATACTGTCACCATGGCAACCAAAATCGATAGGTGTCATAAGTAAAATATAGCACATGTCCATACCTAGTAGAAAGTAATGGGTCCAAAATTACAGCCTGTGCAGCGTCCTTAAGGAAGTGTCTACGAACGCGGACGCGTCAATTCTAGATGGGGTAGGCCTACACGTCGCTCAGTTCTGCGGAAAGATAAGCAGCTATTGCATTATTTGTAAACTAACAATCTCTATCGACAGTAGCCCTTTGAACGACGTCACCTAGGAAAGTTTTGAGATCACAATATTGCTTTAGTGCCCAACATTATTTTTCCAGCAAGTCAAAGAAGGTGCTGAATTGTATGGATTTCATTGGTGCATTGTAGCTAATATCTTAACATATGACGGGAAAAATTACCATTGCATCTAAAAGAAAAGATGAAGATTAAATATTATTCGTGCTCAAAGACCCCCAAGTTAAAACCGGGATGGATTACGCACATTTCCCTCTTTGCACAATCAGCAACGAATTAAGCTCAGATAAAAACTCGGGTTTTTTTTTTTTTTTGTGTGTTGTAGCCTGTAGGAATACTGGTGTGATCCGTAAAGCTCCGATTTTGGTGAGTCTCTCATGCTGAATAGATTGGTGGCTAAAAAGGGCACAAGTGCACGTCAAAAATCTTGAGGCCTGGGGAAGACAAAGGAATCCTCTCCCTGGGGCCCTTTCTATCTACAGTCACCACAGAGCACATGCTTCTCTGCTGCATAGTACTCTAGCGCTGGCTAAATGTACCTGCTGCAGGACATATTTGGGACTGTTGGTACCCTTGGGATCTCCACTAGAATTTAAAATAGGCTTGGAGTTCCACAAGTTTGAATACAGCCGTTGCAATTGACGGACACACAAAGGGTCCATAGATTTTACTTGATTTTCACACTTTTGACACTATATCTGTATTTTGTTTATTGGACACCATCTGCTGTAGTTTTACTATTATGCACACATTAATTAGTTAAGCACTGTTGCCTCACAAGAAGAAGGTCATGGATTTGAACCCAAACTGGGGTCTTTCTGCATGGAGTTTGCATGTTCTCTCTGTTTGTACTTTGGTTTCCTCCCAACGTCCATAGACATGTATGTGAAGTTATTTGGAGACTGGTTTCTCCATAGGTATGAGAGTGCATGTGAATGGTAGTGCGTTTGCAACAGACTGGAGAGCTGTGGAGGGTGTGTTCCTGCCTCTCGCCCATAGTCAGCTGGGATAGGCTCCTGCTCCCCAGCAGCCCAAGAGAGGAAGAGGTGGTATAAAGAAAGAATGGATGCACAAATTCACTGCTACTCATCCCATTCTCAAAAACCACCGCATGTGAATTGTCACCACGTTCTTCAAAGAATCATAGCTTATGTAGCTGAAGAGCTACTTTAAATACTCAAGATTACCTGAATAATTACAATAAGATAAAAAAAAATAGGCGTGCAATGCACAGAATACCCCTCAGCCCAATGTCGAAGTTTTTGGAGATGCCTATTTTTTTTGCAGTTTTGAACAAATGTATGGTGTGATTTTCTATTACAACCCAGGATTGCTATGACAAAAACAAATTTTATTGATCGTATTGAGGTTTTGATTGAACATTTGTCCAGTGATAACTGAGCAGTCAAAAATGGCAGCTTTATTCTGGGGGGAATAACTGTATTTCAGTGAAGCAGAATTCTAGAGCCATCTTTAATATCGCAGAATCTTATGCCTTATGATGAAGGCCATGACTGACTTGCTCAGTGTACCCTTAGGCAATCTTAGCCAGCAAAGGTTACAAGGACAGGACAGGAGGGAACTGTACACAAGAACAGAATCTAACATAGAGAACCATGGAAAGCCATATGAGCCTGGACTTATTAAGTAAACAGAAGTACTGGTTAGATAGAAGTTCTGTTTGCTTTGGAACAACATACAGTGCTGGCAGGCAGAAGCAGACTG
The DNA here is from genome assembly GCA_029721435.1 of Gymnothorax reevesii. Classification (NCBI taxonomy): domain Eukaryota; kingdom Metazoa; phylum Chordata; class Actinopteri; order Anguilliformes; family Muraenidae; genus Gymnothorax; species Gymnothorax reevesii. The sequence goes on along the minus strand of CM056587.1, from coordinate 22,660,547 downwards.
GGCTGGTGCTGATAAATCTATAGGTGATATGGGGCAGAGGGGGCGGAGCTTCATCTGATGTAAACATCAGTTCCTGGTACATAAATGCAGAAAACAACCAAACAACTGTTTAAGATACTTAAGCTATACCATCAGTGGCCACTTCATTAGGTACACTTTAATAATACTGGGTACGATCCCGCGCCACCCCCAGAGCAGCCTGAATTGTTTGTGGTATGGATACAACAAGGTGCTGGAAACATTCTTCAGAACATTCTGCGCCATATTGATATGATAGTGTCACTCAGGTGCTGCAGATTTGTCAGCTGCACAGTCATGCTGTGAATCTCCTGTTCCAGCACACACCAAAAGTGCTCTATTGGATTGAGATCTGGTGACTGTGCAGGCCACAAGGGTACAGTGAAGTCATCGTGCAGCTCAAGGCTTCAGCTTGAGATGATGTGTGCTTTTTGATGTGGTACATTATCCTGCTGACCGTAGCCATTACAGGATGGGTAGACTGTGGTCCCAAAGTCGACATGGTTGACTGAGATAGGCTATGGCATTTAAATGATACATAATTGGTTTTAAAGGGCCTAATGTGTACCACTAAAATGTTCCCTTTCCTCACACCTAAACACCTCCACTATCAGCATGAATCACTCACATGAGGGAGGATGGAGCTATAGATTGTTGTTACTCAACAGTTTGACCCTGCCATGTTCACGTTGCATCAGACATCAAAATCAGACCAGGCAAAGTTTTTCCAATATTTCACTGCCCAGTTTTGGAGAGCTTTTATCAATTTTAACCTCAGTTTACTGTTCTAAGCTGGTAGAAGTGGAGCCCAGTGTGGTCTTCTGCTGTAGCCTCTCCGTATCTGTAACTCCTCCATATCATCTACTCTGAAATATTTTATTTGGACGTGGGTAACCTCTGAGTGGCACAGGTGTGAAGCCTGGTTCACTTGCTGTTACCTTCCTGTTAAGCTGAACCAGTGCCTGGCCTTTCTCCTCTGACATCTCACCTTCGTAAGGAGTATTTCATCCACAGAACTGTTGCTTGCTGGATATTTTGTTTATTGTATCCTTTTCTGTAAGAGCTAGAGAATGTCTTGTGTAAAAATCCAAGGAGATTATCCGTTTTTGAGATGCGCAGTCCGCTTCATCTTCATTCCAAGGTCAATGTCACTTACACCAAATATCTGCCCCATTCTTATGTTTGGCCAGGACAGCCAAAACTATGGATCATGAGTGCGTGCTTTTATAAACTGAGTTCCTGCTGCATGACTCTGTGATTTCATATTTACATTAACCAACAGGTGTAGAGATGAACCGAATAAAGTGGCCCCTGAGCGCAAAATTAACTGTTGATTGGATAGAGACGTATGGCAGTCCCAAGTTCATCTCACAAGCGGATAACAGTTTTGATTATTACTAAGCATAATAATGTGTAATAATTTGCGCATAATGTTGTGTAATTACAGTTGTATTAAAAAATACTCCAAAAGTTTTATTGCAAAAATCCTGAAATATAAGACAACATTGAATATTTCTTGTACCTATAAAGTTCATCGTCCATTCCAGCCCTCGAAACAGTCCAAATAATTTTACACATTTTGGTGGTTTGTTCTTGCATATTTTTGACGATATTTTTCGACTTAAAATAAATAATGACCACTCATTGTGACTTGAAACCAACCAGTAAAATGCATTCTATGCGTCAACAAATGAGGAATTTAATACCTTTTATAAAGCTGGCAACATAACGACTTGTAGTGACGTTATAATCCATCAAAATCTTGACTGCGGTACATTAAAATGATTTGTATAATTATTATTTGCATTAGTTTTGTGGCCTGTAACGTGTTATAAATTAAAATACATTAATCAGCCCGTGTACATCCCCCTGGCGCACTGGACGCATGAAATACCCATCGTCAGTAACGGGACGAATCGTACGGAGTGGAACATCCCGCCCCCGTAAGTAGGTATTACCACCAGTCCAAGTCTTTTGACGTCCAATCCGGAGAATTTTATTTGTTTCTGTGGGTTCATTGAACAGAGCAACCTAAATATATCACCATTGAGAGTTTATTTATTTCGGGTCTTGATAATGATCGAAAAAACATTGGACAACCAGGAGGCGGTCAATTAAACAGGCTGAATCTCTTTCTCAATGGTGGAATGATTTTCAGACAAAACAGTTCAACATTCCAAAACTAAAGTTGCCGGCATAGCTCTGGAAAATAAGCACCCTTAGATTGGGCCAATTTGGCAACCACCCTCCTCCTCTATTTCCGCCGTGGGACGATTAAGTAATGGCATGAACATTTGCCCTCAATGCTTATCACTCAACCTCTAAAGGTTTCGCTTTTGTTTTCTTTCAAAAAATACTTTTTTTTATTAAGTGGAAGTTGTCCATGTGACGCACCTTTTATTTCTGAGGCTTCTCTCGCAGTTGTCTGGTCCACTCTGACGTTCTGTAAGTTCTGCTCACAACCAGACAGTGTCGGCCTGAGGAAACCGAGGAACGATTAAGCCACCGATTCGCCGCACGCGGGCATAATGTCCATTCACGTCTATGTTCGGATTCGATTTGACAACTACCGTGGTTGGTGAGACGGCTCCCAGATAACATGTAGCACTTTCGGTCACAACCTGTTATTTAGCGCCATCGTGTGTATTGTTTGAATAAAGCACCAAGGGTCTGACGGTTTTGACAAGGTTTTGCATACGGAATAACGTGTATCATGGATTTGCCTTAACCTTTCAAATTTGTCTTAAACTTTTAGGTTTTTTTTTTTGTCGTGGTTGTAATCAATCTCGTTAAAAAACATTTAGAAGCCGGCATTGCGATATCATCTTCCAATTCTCACCGACTCAACTCTCCAATATCTTCCAACTCTCACTGACTGACTTATTGTTATGCAAAGCTTGGGCAGATCCGATCTATCTGCTTAGACAGGCATTACTGATGTCAGGGGAGGTGTCCGTCATGCTTGAACAGAGGGGTAATTTTAAAAATCTCAACTTTTGGCCCTCTTCCACTGTCATCAAAATGTGCGAGTGGAATTGACTGCATATTATGAACATATTATTATATCATGATCCTTCAGTTCAGGGTTTTAAATTGTGGATGTTACAAATCCCAATTCCAATTAAGTTGGGATATTGTGTAAAAAGTGAATAAAAACGGAATGCAATGATTAGGAAATGTCATAAAACTACATTTTATTCACAGTAGAACACAGAAAATATATTTGGCGCGTCATAAAATGAAAAATCTGGCTTAGAAGACCCAGGACTGTTAAGCAGCTAGAATCCTACATCAGATAAGAGTGGGCAACATCCCTCTTCCAAAACCCCAGCAATTGGTCTCCTTACTTCCCAGATGTTTACAGACTGTTGTTAAAAGAAGAGAGGATGGTACAGAGAGATTTATTGGTGCCATTAAATTCAAAATTAGCTAATATTTTTTATGAAATGGTAAAAACGTCCCACTTTCAACATCTGATGTTTTCTATCTTCTATTGTGAATAAAACATGGGTTTATGAGATGTGCAATTCATTGCATTGTTTTTATTGGCATTTTACACAACGTCCAAACTTCATTGGAATTGGGGTTTGTAAATGTATCATGTGATGAAGTCCAAGCAAGTTAAGGTCTGTTATTTAAGCAGATAAAAAGCAAGAAGCTGATGATTTATCATGATTGGCTAGAGGTTGTATATTATTTGTACCCATAACCACCCTATTAATTACAACTGAAGGCTTTCAGTCTGATCCATGCTTTAAGCTATCCCAGATTGTGTAACAAGACACGTATTGTTTAGGTCATCAGGCAAGTAGCTACAAACAGTAGCTAATGCATTGTATTAAGAGTGACACAAAGACCCCCCCGCGAGCAGGACAAGTACACCAGCTCCGAGGAGACTGAATCTCAGGTAGATGCTAGGGTCGATTCATACACCTGAAAACAAAGCAATGTAAAAGAGGAGTCTGATTTAATAATTGTGTATTCTTAGCAATGCAGCCTTACAGCAAGAAGGCCATGGGTTCAAATCCAGCCTAGGGCCTTTCTGTATGGATGTTTACATGTTGTCCCCGTGTTTGCGTGAGTTTCGTCTGGGTACTCCACTTCACCCCACTCACAAGAACATGCATCATAGGAACACTCCTGCAAGTGCCCCTGACCAGGGAACTGGCTTTAGAACTGGAGTTGGTCCCCGGGCGCTGCTCTGTGGCTGCCCACTGCTCCTAACAAACGGATGGGTCAAATGCAGAGGACAAATTACCCCATGGGGTTCAATAAAGTGTATCTGAAAATAATTTCTAAACTAGAGGATGCACAGCAATGATAAAAGGGTAATGTTGCTCATGCTTACAGTTCCAACCCATCCCAAATGGTCTAAAAAAGAAAGTTCCACATTTACAAGAATAACAGCCAGTCAACACCTTTTTTTGAAAGCCTCATCCTTTCCCAAAATCCTCATTTCAATGACCCTTACAAACATTCTTAAGGCAGTACTTCTTCTTTATAGATTATATTCACTCACAAACGCGCACACGCACACGCACGCACAAAAGTGGTCTGACTAGATGTATCAGAGAAAAAAGTAAATTGCACTCTCAAACACCAGTTTTCTGTGTGTAGAGCTCTAAGTGCTTGTTTCAACAATGAACAGGAATGTAAGCATAGAAGGCCATTTCAAATGGGAATAAACACACTGTAAAGGGCATCATTCCAGGGCAGTTTTTTTTATTTCAATAGAGAAGGACATTAAAATATACATTTCAGATTCCATGTGAAGTCTTTGCTTATTCAACCTTTCTACACCATTGCCAATCGAAAAAGTATTAATAGCTGTAATTTTACAGAGCAAATACATCTGGAGGTTATATTACCAAAAATCGTGAGATACAACCATTGACTAGGGAATGAGAATAAACTTAGAATAAATACAGGACTGCAGAAATTCAAAACTCACCCATCATTTTCAAGGAGATTAAACTGATGTCATTCAATGACCCATCCAGAAATTACAGAAATCCAACAATAAAACAGTTCCTCTAGTCTTACCAACACAGATACATAAATCCACACTGGTCATGAAGTTATTTCATAATTATCAGAGAATAGTGATCAGTTTTCCAGTCACTGGCCAAGACAAATGTACACCAATCAAAACGAAGGCAAGATCGGCATACAAGGACCAACTATCAATTACATCACAATCAAGGTGCAGAACTCAACAAAAAATAGAAATACAAATAAAAAGATAGTAAATGTGGGGGTTTAATTCCATATCTCGACAGTAGGATTAAAGGGCAGTAAAATGACACTGAATTGGGAGGCGTTAACAGTAAGAGATGAAGAGCGGGGCTGTACAGTGGGCCTGAGTGCAAGTGGTCCCTCACGTAACATATGGTGCCGATCAGTTCCTTCATTTTGTTTCAGGGGCCACAACAACTCCAGCGTCCGCTTATTATTAATTTTATTTAAATGCTCTCCATCTTAATTTTCCTGCATACAAAAATAATCACTGGCAACAGCCAAAGTAAATACAATCTATTTTTCCATACAAGATTATGTGGGCAGGTAGGGCACATCATTTTGTGGCGCCAATGTCATTTTTCATACAATAAAGACCCTTCTAGCTCATCTTGGAAAAAAGTTCATGGAGAGTAAGACTTTTTTAAAAGGTCCCAAAATTTAATTATCTGCCCAAAATACGAGTTTCGGGGATATCCTGTTTTCACCCCACCAGCCGCCGCCATCCGCAGATTTTAGCCGTTAGCGCAATAACTCACAAAAAACTTTACAGTGGCTTCTCATTTTTAGCATATGGGTAGATATGGTAGAGAGGATGAACGGATTAGATTTTGGGCAAGGATGCACTCCTTGGTTTGCCACCAGGTGGTGCTATATATTGGAAAAAAGTTTAACCATATCTCGAGAACAATTATTTACACAGACCTCAAATTTGCCTCATATTGTAGGTCTAGTAAAGGGGAATCCAATAAAGGGGGCTGCAAGGATTGGGGAATTTCGAAGATATACCCCTTGCTGTCAGCCACCGACAGCGTAGGCCTAGTTTTGTAACGTTTTCATAAGGTGTCAATCATTTTTTCATTACCACAGATGTTCTGTTCATAAAACCAGTACTGTTCACCTGTCACGTGCTGAGAGAGGTGCATGTACACCTTTACCAATGTGCAGTTGGGAGTCAGACCAGGTACCTCAGCTCAGGGTCAGGATATTTTCAGACTGTAGCTTACTGGCACATGAGCTGTTGGAGAAGCAGTCCACATGCCCACTGATGTTTATTCGGCAGGCGATGATGCTTACACCGTCAGACGCACATAGCAGGACAGAGACAGTGCTGTTGACATTGTCCAGGACTGACAACCTGAGTACTGCAGGTTCTGCACTGTGAGAAACTGCTCGACGGTGTGCTATGGAGGAGGTACAGGCAATAGTCTCTGTATGTGTGGAGGGTGTGGTTTAGAGAGAGGGGGCATGTGGCAGACAGTTCTGAAGGCGGGGCCTCCCTCCCCACGACAGGTCAGCCCTACTGTGACCTGAGCTCTACAGTGGCACATGGGCATCTGTAACCATATGACTTGGGACACTGTCGATAATGCTATTTCCCAGGCGGCGGTGACCCCATGGCAGTGGGTCGGGATGGAGGGGGGGTCAGAGGTGGGGCAAGGTTCAGGTCGGCGGCCCTACCCTTCGGCTTGCAGCATCTCCTCGATCTCTCGATCCCAGTTGTCGTCGCGGTTCTCGGACTCAGCAACCACCTCGTACTCCTGCAGCTCACGCTGGAGCTCCTTCTCCCACTCTGCCGTCTCATCTGGAAGCCACGAGACACAGGGCATGAAGTCCCACTCACTCACACCCGCCTTAGAAATAATCCGGCCTCATTTACTGCGCCGGCGATTAAGGGGTTTCACACATAACCGGAAATAGAGGGGCTGTAATTTAAAATGTCAGTTTAATTAGGCATTAAATTAATTCAGGTGATCACTGTGACCGCACCGCACAATAATGTCACAGGAGGGAAGAAAAAAACCGCTTCGGCAGTGGTCGGTAGCTTTTTCAGAGTAGTGCACAATTGGCCACCACGCTACAGGGTTTCAAATTGGGAAGAGACTGCCGGGAAAGGAAAATAAATAATCAGCTTTGTTCTTTGCTCAAGTGCCTCATGTTGGCCAGATGGGCGCTCGTCAGGAAGATTCTAAGTCTGTTCATATCCGGGTATCCTCCGCCCTCGTTCTGTACTTGTGAAGATTCAACCAATGAGTGTATAAGAAGTGGCTGACAGGCGCGTGCTTTGGAGGAGAGCCATGAACTGTCTTCACTCTCCAAAAAACGCTGCACACAGTCCACTCGCAAAGAGTAGTAGACATGAGGGATTCCTCAAAAGCAGTGGTCTGCAACCCTGTTCCTGGAGCACTACCATCCTGTAGGTTTTTACTACAACCCTGATTCAACTCACCTGATTCAGCCAATCAGCGGCTCTTCAAGGTCTCCAACTAAGACACGAGGCGAGCTTTGCTTTGGTTGGGGTGAAAAACTTCAGTATATTAGCTCCTCAAGAATGGAGCTTGAGACCAGCGCAGCAAACCATGAACCTGACCGGGCATCACAAGCAGGACTGAAGACCTGGTCCTTTATGTTCCTGGGATCTGCTCAGGCAGCTAACCTCCCGCTCTTTACCTGAACATCGGCAGCCATGCGAGGTGCCGTTACCATCCGGGACCGGCAACTCCATCTTAAGGCTGCTTTCACAACAAATTTTTTGCACGATAGATTACATCCAAAGACGCGAATACACACGAAACGCTTGACTTTGAACGTAGTCTGTCATGCGAAAAATTCGTTTCGCGTCCGGTGCGAAAGCAGCTAAAGACTCGCCATCTGGGACAGACTCCTCCCTCAGTCTTTAGACTCATTATTCGGGACAAACTCCTCTGTCTTTAGACTCACCGTCTGCCACAGACTCCTCCACCTTTACACTCCGTACTCCGAACAGACGCCTCCACTTCTACACTCACCGTCTGGACCAGACTCTTCCGTCTTCTTCTCGAGCACCAGCTGCTCCATCTCCTTGCGCAGGTCGTCCTGGTTGATGTCGCAGGAGTCGAAGGCGTCGCTCACGAACTCCGACACGCCGGGGCTGGTGGATATCTCCTCGTCCTCGTGCTGCAGTGGGGGAAACGGCAACAATGGGAAATATGTTCTGTCGACCTCGCATCACTCAGGTCTATCAGCGTCATGACCCTCAAACTACAGCGGGCAGAGGCAGTAGATACAAAGGCCAGCCGAGTTGCCTTTAAACAGATATGGGCTAGAAGCTATGCTTTTGTCTGGCGATAGGATGTCAGTGGTTACGTTTGTACCATGAAGGGGGCATAAAATGCTCAGATCCCCCACCAAAGAATGGCTGATATCTGACCTGGATACAAATGCGGCACAGGCATGGACAGACGAAAGAATGTAAAGCCACAATCCTGACAAAAAGCTGTATCCATTTATGAAATTTTTTTGAGAAATATTGAATAAGTTTCCGGGGGGAAAAAAAAAAAAAAAAAAAGAGTGACAGGAGAGACACAGGAGAAGGGCAACACACTCATTCCTATGTCCTCATCAACTTCACGGCAGGTCATGAAAACACAACATGAAAGCACTAACGTTCTCCATTTGCAAGAAATGCTGAACCTCCGTAAAGTCACACGTACAACAGCGTGTTTTGGGATTAGATGTCGGCCGCGTAGCGCTGTTAATTACAGCTTACAGAACAGCGATCGGACTGCCGAGTCTCGCCCTCCGCGGACCGCTAATCCCCGCCCCCTTAATCAAAATTTCAGCCTTGTTTCTGAAACTGATGCAGTTGAAGGCCATCACAACTGTAATCAGCGAGACCTGACCTGGGTCAGAAACAACCCCCGCTGAAATCTGGCAATCCCCCAATAACACGCTACAGTGAGACTACCTCAGCAGCAGTCCATTAGGGTCTCAATTCTGCGAATTAAGAATGCTCTGACCACTGTGGCCAGCCTACCAAAAAAAAAAAATGCCACCATCTAATCAATGCATGACACAGGGAAGAATGGCAGCTCCATTAGTGGGAATATCATGGCTGCACGTTTTCTTACATGCAAGGAATCTGGCTGTAAAGTGCAGCACACAACATTAGTCTAATCATCCAATTTAACACGTGCAACAGTAACTGAAACCCACTGATGCTGGATCCAACATCAGCTGCAGATGATGAATGTGTTAACTGCACTGTGCTTGCAGGAAGTGACAGACAGAATCTTTAACACATCTTCAGTTTTCCCCCGCGTGACTGACTTTGCATGTGATGCTACTCAGCAAGATGGTTAGTGAACAACTTTTCACTTGCTATATCCATGTAGTTCAAGAGACTTCTGCTCTGGAGGGAACAGCACAGAACATCCCGGAACAGCAGGCCATCCTCTTTTGATTCAGAAGCACAATTCTGCTCTGACCCGATACAGTGGGTACATAACACATTCTTTTGGGATATCACTGACTGGCAAAGCACTATAAAATGCATTTTCATGAGTAAGAGGAGGTAGAAGCTGAGATTTATTAGACATTCACACTCTGGATTTCCTATAATACTCTCCGAGAGATATTTTATGGCACACACAAATGTTTTATGTATTTAATTTCAGGGTTTCATTCAGTGCAGTTAGCAAACCAACTGAATAATCATACAAAACCCTGCTCACCAATTCTAAAACTTAAATGACCGTATGGGTATTTTTTATTTTAATGCGTGTTTAATAGCATTATAAATTTCTTGTAGGTCTACTTTATAAAGCTTCAAACCAATTGCAAAGCACTCACCAGTAATTACACTGCTGTGCTTGTTCCTTTACCTCCTCACCCATTTACAATGTCCTCATTGCACTGATCTGCATGAAATCAATCCATCAGCAGAAAGAATTTTCGTCAACATTACGTCATCATAGCATTTTAGGGCGTTGATTGACAAGACGAGATGAAAATGAAATACAGCATCCAACTTTGCTCCCTTTGTGATCCTATGTTTTGCGCCAGGCTCAGTCAGAATGCCACAGCTAGAGAATGCTTGGAGAGCAATTCAGTCGGCCTATAGAGAGAAAAACTGAAATTCAAGTGCGAATGCCGTCAATGGTTTTCAGTAAATGGGAAAAATACCAATAGGTACTAAGCAGAGTCGGTTTGACGAGGAGATATGGAAGGCACTGCGTGTATAGTTGTTAGTATGCCGTAATTAATAGCCAACTAGTCAGCGAACTAGTAAATTGCCGGCTTGTTCTGCCACAAGAAAATTGTAATTACGATGCCATCTAGAATTATTGGCACGCATAAGTAAAAATGAGCAACATGAGATTCAGGGAAAAAATTTCTTCATTAATCCTCGTGATCCTTCATTCAAAAATTGAATCTTTAATTGAGGCAACAATTGAAAGATTATAGGTATGAGGTATGCATCATATGATTGTCCTGCAGGAAGGTCCAACCATGGCCTATTTGAAATGTGAAGAAAACTACTCTAAAACTACATTGCCAAATAAAGAGCATAATCTCTGTGATCCAAAACGGTAAGCTTTTGTTTTTTTTTTTTAAATTGAATTTTTTTTTTTTTGCACTGTGCAAACTGAGTGAAAACATTGGGTATAAGACCGCCATGTTAATTTGGCTAGAAGAAGATGCCCAAATCACCCAGAGTGGTAACTCTTTTGTATTAAAGGTATAGTCATCAGTCACATCGGTCAACATCACCTATTTCGCTGGAACACCCAATAGCTGCGCACTGCGGCATTGTTGAAGGTTAAATATAGATTTCTAGCAAACAATCACTTGTAAATCAAACAACTGTTATCTCTCAAAGCACTTGATAATCAACGCAACTTTCAATATTTATACTGTGACTCCGTACACTAAAAAGGTATGTCCAGCCCTCATGACGTCACGCACCAGTCAAGGCAGAGTACTTCCTATTGTTTGATTGGTCAAATATTTTCTGTGGAGGTGACAGCAAATTCTGAAGTTTCTAGGATTATGCAACGTCTGAACACGAAATATGTGGTATAAAACATTTTTAAAAAATCATGCCTAATCATTTTGGACAGCAAACATAAGGTACCTTATCTGACAATGTAAGTTGACTATACGTTTTCTCATTCTTTGGGCTTTCTGGCAGAGGCTGTTGGATTTTAATGTAATATCTGCTGATACTTGATGCAGTCCATGATACCATGTATCCTAACAAGATGTCCAGGGCCTTTGGAAGAAACAGTCCCACAGCATCAAAGATCCACAGCAATACTTCACAGTGGGCATGAGGTGTTTTTTCTGCATGAATATCTTTCCATCTACAACAAACCCACCTCAGATGTTTGTAGTCAGAACGTTCTATTACGGTCTCATCTGACCATATAACCTGGTACCTTGGAGAGTTACAGTATAGCTTGGCAAACTGCAGGCCCTTCAGTTTCTTGTTTATTGACAAAAGAGGCTTTTTTTCTGACAACCCTCCCAATCTTGTGGTGATGTAGGTGGCGTCTGAAGGTAGTTTTGGAGACTGCCCGACCCCAAAACTCCACTAACCTCTGCAATTCTCCAGCTGTGATGCTTGAACATTCTTTTACCCGTCCAACCATCCTCCTCATCGTGCATGAGGTCAACCTAAAGGCGCACTCTTCCAGGCCGATTCCTAACATCTGCTCTCGCTTTAAACTTCACTTTAAATATGGAAATTGGCAAGTTCAACTGTTTATAGATTTTCTTGCATCCATTTCCTCATTTGCGTTGCTCAACAAATTTTCATTGCACATTGTCGCCGTGTTCACAGGTCTGACCCATAGCGATGAATGACAAAGGGAATTTGGCCTGTGTAACCCCATATGTATACCCCAGGGAAATGGCAAGTAATGGCTGACCACTTAAAAGTTCCTGATCGCACAGGTAATCCAGTAATAGAAAATATGACTGAATATATTTCTGTTAGAGCTTACTCCATAAAATTTCTAGGGGTGGCATTAATGGTGTCCAGTGTTTTGGAAAAAATTAATTAAAATGTCCATTTTTTCCAATTATATATATTTTTTAAAACTCAGTGTGAAAGACCAAGACGATAAAAGTCAAAGATATTTTTCCACACCCCATTTTGCTGGATTTCATTATGGGTGCAAATAATTCTGCATTTTGAATTGTACCAATTTTCACAATCAAATTACCATATTGCTAGCCTCATCGCATAATAGTCCATCGCATTTCTTGTGGTTTTTCATTATTTAGGAGAATATTTTTTAAGGTTTTGAGAAAAAAGAAAAATGCATTTTTTCACCAGCATGAAAGAACAGGCTGTTAATATCTCAATTTGGCAAAAATACAGCTGAGGCAATTATGCTATGAGGCTAACAATATTTATACAATGTCCAAACGTGGATTATAAGCCAGTGCAAATTATACTGAATCATTGTGACACTAATGCAGGGATACTCATTCTTTTCCAGAATGAGCCACAGTGGGTGCAGGCTTTCGCTCTATCCAACCTGTCCCACACCTGATTCTACTAATGAACCCTTAAAGCTTTTGCCATAGTCCCTTGATAACTAGTATCAGGTGTGTAACTGCATGGTTAGAATGAAAGCCTGCACCCACTGCGGCTCATTCTGGAAAGGAGTTGAGTATCCCTGCACTAATGTATACTCTTCCAAAAAAAGAAACTATACAAATATTGAATTATTGATTACACTTTCTTGTCAGTATGTTTTCCACATTTGTTAAAACATTTCATGTATAATAAATTGATGCTAACAACAATGTATAGTTTCTTTTTTTGGAAGAGTATATATTAATGTCTTCTAATGGTTATTATCAAGTGTAAGAGTGATACAGGGAGAAGAAAGTGGGAGGTTTGCCAAATTTGCACTTTTTCATCTCAGTTTGCTTTTCATCCAAACATAAATAAAAATCTAAGTTTTTCACAAATTGTAAAAAACAGAAATGAAAACATAAATCATAGCCTCTCAGAACAGATACTGCACATACCTCATTGGCCTTTGCGGTCCTGTTAATGGCGGTCGGTGGGGTTTTAGGTCTGATGTTCTCTGCGTCAGATAGATATACATATCAGGAAACACCGCATCACTACTCAGCCACACGAGCTGTCTAAATAAATACTATGAACTCGGAATTAAGATATTATTTTTATATAATTCTATATAATTACCATATGATATTATTTTTTTGTAATTCATACTATATTAAGATAGAGGCAACAATGCCATGTGACCAAGTTCATGATATCAGAGCCATATTTACTCTGATAGTGAAGCACTTTCATCAAACTTTAAGACTCAACACAGACAATAGATTTAAATCGACACTAGAGTGCGTTAATTATATCTAATAAGAGGCAATTTGTAAAATCCTGTAATTTACAAAAGAAAGGTGGGCAAAAAGGCACAGTGCATCACTATTAATATCATGGCCTCAGAAGAGTAGGATATCATTTCTTGTGCCGTCTGGATATGCTGCTAGGTGACTTTGAATGTGCCGAATCATGTCTGACAAATAAACTGCATGATTATTACAGTCATTAGTACCTGTCAGGTGTGGATCCTCTGAACTGCTGCTGCACTTGTCCTCCTCCGCTTTCCCTGCCGCCTGCTGTTGAGCTGCCAGGGCAGTGAGCTGGGCAGACTGCTTGATGAGCGAGACGCGGTAGAAATAGTTCCGCCAGAACACAGCCTCCTTCACGCTGAAATGACCAACCATTAGCGCACCTTCAATCTCTATGTGACAGGAATTCGCAATCTCCTCCATAGTCCTTACACTGAGTCACTCAACTCTGTTAAAACCAAGAAGTTTCCCTGCTCTCACCGTCGTCATTCTCAGCCTGAGAGGAAAGCTAAACTGGTTCCGTCGAGGAGAGGAACACACTAGCCAATCCTGATAATGTACAGGGGTCTCACTGCGGAAAAGTACCCCGAAGTCCATCAGATTATATCACAAAACAAGGTTTCTTTGTCTCATCACAAACATTTTACTCAAAACGTCCAGGATAAATATGAGATGACTGGCTGGACTACAAATGCTCTAGGATGTAGACTGCAACCAGACTCAAGCCCAATGGGCGCCAAGGGAGAGTGCCAGGCTCTGGGTGGGTTATTATTATTTTTTTTATTATTATTCAGCCAAGACGTTGGGCCCAGCCAGGCGCAAGCCGCGTTCATAAATTGCTTGATTGCTTGACTGATTTTAGGGCTGTGTCCAAAGTCAATTTTTTTCCCCCTTAAAAGCTTTTTACTGAGGTATTCAAATGAAGCTTTGAATGTCGTCACACTTGATTACGTTATTGCCTGAAAATATTTCTCAAAAATCCTTGTACAAAATTTTCAATTTGAATGAAGCGATTCATCGGGCTAAATGAGTTGGTCTTTTTTTTTTTTTCTTTAAATCAAATCAACCTTCTTTAATGTTCATAACTCATCAGGTTTGTCATCAAAAATAAATGTGGGCAGCATGTTAATCCAATAAATGCACAAAATAATGAAATAAAAAATGTCCCTTCAGTTTATAGGAACATTACACTAGTGCTGAGATAAAATAAACAAAATATAACAAGATACAATAAAATAAACCAAATATGATGAGAAGTTAATCTGAGCCATTTAAATTCCACTGAGCTTTCTTTTTGTTGTTGTTGTTTAAAACTCAAAATCTGAACAGTCCAGTGCTTTTGCAATCATACTCCTTCCTCAAAATCTTTGGCAGAGTAATTTATTCATCATAGATCATCACCATTTTAGAACTTAGCACTTGTCAAATAATTTGACTAATTCATACTGTAGTATGATGGTACACTGGTGTCACTTTACACAACTGCCACTGCACTTTTATGAGATCAACAGCAATCAAAATGTTTCTAAGCTGCTGATTTCTTCAGCACCATACTACAGTTGTAGACCACCCTGCTACTACAGGTGCATGTCTCACTGTGTGCGGTAAGCAGGAAAGCAAACAGTTTTTGACAGCAGTTAAAAGTGAATTTGGAAATTACTACATCCATCTGCTTTCAATAAGTTTTGGCTTTTATCGCAAAGTCACAAGGCATTTTCCTCTGCACATAAATGACAAGGTACACATCGAATGTTTTTCCAAAGATCCTGGACTCATATAGCTCATGAAATCAATTGCAAAATTGCATACATTTCTTTTCAAGATTATTTGTAATTAAAGCCTTTCACCACAAAGTTCTGCATGTTTGATACACCTACGATTTCTCCCTCTTCAGATGCATTTAGATTTAACATTCTGAAAACATAACGCGTTGTTGAATACCCCTCGGCCCGAACAAGATTTCCTGCCTCAAGGTCACAGCGCTAAGGTCAAAGGTCAAATCCAGTAAAAAAACGTGACGTTGCACATCTGTCACAGCAAGTTACCATACCAAATTTGGTGAAGATGCAGTCAGTAGTTGCAGAGTTCTGACTTGTACAAGATTTCCTGACTCAAGGTCACAGCACTTAAGGTAAAAGGACAAATCCAGCATAAAAACCTGACGTTGCACATCAATGGATCATATTGAGTTACCATACCAAATTTGGTGAAGCTGCGATCATTAGTTGCTGAGTACTGGCCTGGACAAAGTCATGGACGGACGACAGACAGACACGCAAGTGTCGACAATACCCCTCCGGCCGAAGTCGGCCAAGGGGTAAAAACCAAATGCCATCTAATAATTAATCACACTACTGAAAAAATGCTAAAAACCACCAACAAAAGTTAGTTTTTTTTTTTTTTTTTGAACACATAGTCAAATTATTTCCATCCTTACAATATCACATTCACTATATAAAATGCAGCCAATGGGAATCACTTACCATTTCTTAGTCCTAATAGAATTCACTTTAGCTCTGATTATTCAGCATATAAGCTTTTGATAATCAGTCAAACACAAATGATTATTTAAACAGCTGAGTTTTCAATTCATGAATTGTTTTGTTTTTCTGGCGAGGTCATTCAGTTTCACAATTTCAAATTGTTAGCACATGTGCCAGCAGTGGTCCTCTTAATGATTTGACTCAGGGCGCCAAATTTAATGTGACTTGTGAGGAGGGATCAGACAGCACCTTTAAGTAGAAGGGCATAGCAGGGTTTCGGCCAAATTTTCAACTCACTGCAAACCGCTAATCTGAGTCCCATGTGCACAGCCCTCAGAGACAATATGACAACCCTTGCCGTTAACAGCAGTGAAAACAAGCATGACGTATGGCTTCAGCTCAAAAAGAATCACACACCAAAGGCTGAGTTTGAGGACCTGGTTGACATGGAAACAATGCTCAGTTTGAGGACCTGGTTGATATGGAAACAATACTCAGTTTGAGGACATGGTTGACATGGAAACAGTGCTCACTGTTTGGGGACCAGGTCGAAGCGCATGCGGTTAAGAAGCTCATCCTCCTGCAGCATCACCATGGCGATGGGGTACATTTGGTCAAAGTCAAAGTGGAACTGAACGCCGGCAGGGGGGTCCCGCAGGAAGTTCCTCCGGTCCTGAGTTGAGAAAGAGGAACGAACCCTCAACGCATGAGACAAACTTGAAACCTGCATTTCCACTTGGCAACATAAGGATAGACGGATCTGGTATGGATGCCAAAAGGCCCTAATTAACCCTTTAAGTCGTGAGATCAAAAATATGTTTAGAATGTTCTTGACTGAAGATTCCAATGTTGATGTAGCCATTATGAGTGATGTTGGCACCAGATTTGTTCAGCCTCCAAATCAGTTTGGGTCACCCATTAACAGACCACGCTACCATTGACCTGCATGTGTGCTGAATGCAGCTCAGTAAACATGAGACGTCCATACATTTTTGAAGTGAAAAGTTGGTGAATTGCACTTGTGACCGATGAATAAAAACTGGGCAAACTGTATTTTAAAAGATGAAAAGAATAAAGCAGTTTGCGGCCTTTGAGGGCCGTAATCTGGGGGAAAAGGGCTTTAAACGGTTTACATATTATCTATGGGATATACCATTACATATTATCTATGGGAAAACAATAGATGTTTCCAACACTCCATTGAGTGAGAAGTGAACAACAATAATTCAATTGGAATTTCATGTTGCATGCACCCCATTTACAAACAACATAAACAGAACATAAACAACATATAAGATGTTCAAAGTGATGCATTTTACCATTTCATGAAGAATATAAGCTCATTTTGAATTTGATGGCAGCAACACATCTCAAAAAAGTTGGGACAGGGCCATATTTACCATTGCCAAGCATCCCCTCTTCTTTTAACAAGTCTCTAAACATCTGGGAAGTGAGGAAACCAGTAGCTGAAGTTTTGGGAGAGGAATGTTGTCGCACTCTTGTCAGATGCAGGATTCTAGCTGCTCAACATCCCGGGTCTTCTTTGCCAGATTTTTCATTTTATGACGCGCCAAATGTTTTCTATGCGTGAATGGTCTGGACTGCAGGTAGGCCAATTCAGCACTCAGACTCTTCAACCGCGAAGCCAAGCTGTTGTGATGGATGCAGTATGTTGTTTGGCATTGTTCTGCTGAAATATGCATGCCCTTCCCTGAAATAGGCGTTGTTTGAATCGGAGCACATGTTGTTGTAAAACCTTCATATACTTTTCAGCATTATGCCTTTCCAGATGTGTAAGCTCCCCACACAATGGGCACTAACGCAACCCGATACCATCACAAATGTAGGCTTTTGAACTATGTGCCGTTAGCAAGTTAGATGGTCCTTCTCCTCTTCAGTCCGCATGACACAGCGTCCGTGGTTTCCAAAGAGAATTTCAAATTTTGATTCATCTGACCACAACAGTTTTCTATTCTGCCTCATTCCATTTTAAATGAACTTTAGCCCAGAGAAGACAGCGGCGTTTCGGGATTTTGTTCATATATGGCTTCTTCTTTGCATGATACAGGTTTAGCTTGCATTCATGGATTGCAGGGCAAACTGTGTTTACAAAAGAAGAGTTTTGGAAGTGTTCCTGAGCCCATGCAGTATATTCCAGTGCAGATTCATGCCCGTTTTTAATGCAGTGCTGCCTGAGGGCCCGGAGATCATGAGCATCCAGTACTGACCTTCAGACCTGTCCCTTGCGCATAGAGATTTCTCCAGATCTCTGAGTCTTTTGATATTATGTACTGTAGATTCAAAGTCCTCGCAATTTTACATTGAGTAACATTTTCTGAAATTGTTCCACAATTTTTTTGATGCAGTTTTTTTTTTTTTGTAGATTGGTGAATCTCTGTCCATCTTTACTTCTGAGAGACTATGCCTCTCTAAAACTGACCTGTTGCCAATTAACCTAATTAGTAGAAAAATGCTTCTCCAGCTGTTTTTTTATTGGTACACTTACTTTTCCAGCCTTTTGTTGCCCCTCTCCCTACTACATTGAGATGTGTTGCTGCCATCAAATTCAGAATGAGCAAATATTTTTCATGAAATTTTTTCATGAAAGATGACTTACTTTCAACATCTGATATATTGTCTTTGTTCTATTGTGAATAAAATGTGGGTTTATGAGATTTGCTAATCATTGCACTCAGTCATATTTACAATTTACACAATATCCCAACTTTTTTGGAATTGAGTTTGTAAATTTAATTATATAAACAAATCTTAAAATATAAAAAATATCACGCTGGCTAACACACTGTGATAATGAATCATTGTGGCTGGCTCAAACAGTCCCTGATTATAGAGCGATAGCAAAAGATTGATTTGGAGAACAAGGCCTTTCATTTGCAACAGAAAACATGTATAAATCCTCCTTTCTTCATTCGCATTTAAAAAACTGCAACAAACAACCCTCATCGCTCCCTGAAAAAAGGATACATTCTCCATAGGAAGAGACACGCCAACTTACAAGCCAACTATGATTTAACAGCTAGTACAGTCCCATTACTAGCAATTACAAAAGTAAAAGCAAATGAGTCATCATTAATCCGCCAAACACCTCGAGGTCCCTCAGCAGCCCTGAGCAGATCAGGTTCTGACAGTGGCAAAAAAAAAAAAAAAAAAAAAAAAAAAAAAAGGGCAGTTTAGTGATTTCAAAACCTAAATGTGGAATTTTGAAGGAACATTCAAAAAGCCCTTTTTTCCTCGGCAGCACTATGCAGATTGAGTGAGAGATTAATTTCCGCTAGACTGCAGCAGGCACACCTCACCCGCCCCGTGTTAACAGATACTCACAGCAGACAGGGCCAGGATCTGTTGCTGTATCGTCTCTTCCTCACTGTAACCAACCCACGGAGGCACCGCTGCGCCTAATGCACGGTCAATAAGGACTCAATCAGACCTCATGGAACACAGCGTGTACTTTTCAGGTAAGTGTGTAATTTTATAGTCCCATTTAGATAATAGTGTTCAAATTCCACCACTTACCAGACTTTTTTGAATGCTTTTCCTGAAGAAACTTCTCTTGTTCTTTCTGAAAATCACCTATAAAGGTCTGGATGGTGGGGTTGAGACAGTTTATGCATTTAGGAGAAAAGAAAATACAGAAATACTTCATACATTGACCAGCCCCATAGCAGTTAGCATCTTTAAGCATACCTGTCATGGCTTGCCAGGATAGATGATGCACAGAACGCAACACAAAACATAACTCAGTCACAGCAACAAAGTTAAAGACAAACCTTGTCAATGATCACATCGATCTTCCCCTCTTCCACACTTTTCTTGATGGTCTGTGCGGTCTCAGTCACTGATTCAGATATTTTTTTGGAAGCGGAGGTTGCAAAATTGTACAGAAAACCTTGACAATAAATACAAATAAAGTGGATTTGATCATTCACTATCATCTAATCTAGACACGCACAACTCAGACACCAGAAGAGCATGCGAGTGACAGCAGAATTCTGCAGAGATGCAGATGATGGACCACATCAAACAAGCCATCGAGGGCATAAGGCAAGGGAGACAGTACAACTAAGGGATTTTAATTTCTTCGTTGGGGGCTTGAAAAGACAACTGCAACCTTAGAGGGAGATCAGAGGATTAAATTCTAAAAGGGAAAACATTCAGGCATGTCTCTCGTCAACATCTCTCGTACGATGATAAACGTATGATTTTTTTTTCAATATCATATTTAATTCTCCATTAATGTGAGGATTCTGAATTTGTAACATTGTAATAATTGGTGTAGAATGGTATTTTCCACCACGTTCCGAACATTATGTTACACCCCTGACTGCAGCGTTGTGGAGTCCAAAGAACTACACGCATGACAAAAGGTAAAACTGGTACCCAACGCCATGCACTTCTTGAACTAGCCAGAAAACATTTACAGTGAGTTGTCACATGACAAGTTTTTTTTTTTTTTACCCCCCTTCTTTAGTTTATGTTAGAATAGCTCCTTGCCATTGAACCGAACCTTTTTTCCTAAATGTAGTCTTGATAACTTTGGAAATATTAAACGTTAACTTATACGTTAGGTAACCAGCCAGCAAGTCTGTTGAATATCGCAAGCCAGTTTTACAGCAAATAGTGCGATTTAAAAAAAACATCGTAAATTTCTCAGCGATGTTGGTAAACTGCAAATTTGCAATTGGCCGCCCAGGGAATAGGTTAATGTTAGATAACTTAATTAGCTAGCTAATGTTAGATAACTACGTAGAAAGGCTACTCGTTTTAATCGTGATGTTTACTGGCTATTTTCGTCCGCTACGATCAATGTTGACGTTAAACCTGATGACCATCTATGCTAGCAAATATAAACAAACTTAACAGCAAGCTAATTGATGAATTCTGCGACTTTAATCCACGTCAGAAAAGCGGCTGATAGCAAAGTAAACTCACCGCTTATGCCTTTAGCTTGCTCAAGAAGTTGTTGAGCTGGAACCTCTTCATCTCCCTGCGTCGACACATTTTGTTTTTCAGCTACACTCTCTGTTGCCTCGATTGTCTCCGCTTCGTGGGAAACATCGCCAGGTTCTTTCTCCACTGGCTTCGTCACAGTCTCTAATCCTAGCCACGTTCCCCAGCCCTTCAGCATTTTCGCACTAACGACGGTTTTCTTTTGTATTCAGCTAATGGAAAAATGTTCACTTTGACTAACATTTGCCTTGTTACAATCTGACTACAATTTGAAGTTTCACGTCACCAGGAAATACGGGATATGTTGCGACGACTCGGAGTCTGCGCAGTCGTACTTCTCTTTCTTCTTTCTTTTTTAGATGTATTACAGGTGCTACATTGGCACATTATCGCCATCTTCTGGAACTGGTTCACTCTTAAAAGATTATGAAATTCGTCTTGAAATTAATCAACTAATAACGGTGTTGCTCATCAAACCAGGAAGCAAATATCTAACCCACTGTCCCCTTCTTCTCACACATACCACCCGCAGAGCTTGCCCTTTTCTCTTATACCACCCCGAAACCTGACCCCAACCAAACACTTTCTGCAAAATATGCTGTATTTCTTACCCTCTCCATCTGACAAACTCAAAAACACTTGCTGCATTCACCTTCATCTTGATTCTCTTTGTTTTAATTTCTCTCTTCCTAGCACAAATTACCACCATTGCAATGAAAGCCAAAAAAACTTCTATCTATTCTCCTATCCTTAATCAAGCCTAGGCCGAGGTCTGGAGAGATGTAAATAAGCTGCAAACCACAGCCCAGAAACAGCAAAGCCTACGTTTATAGCATTCATCAAGGCTAGACAGTATATTTTCAAGTGCCTGCATAAAAGAGGAACACCATTTCAGACCCTGCAGAGAGTGACAGATATTGGACAACCTCAGACGGCTGCTGGCCTTCTCGAGAAAGTTCCTTTAAACCACTTTCTGACCAAACATTGTCATGTGGTTTGCAGTTGAGAAAAGGGCCCTCATCATTGAGCTTACCATCCCCTGGGAAGAAGGCATGACAGCTGCCCTTGACAGGAAAAACCTCAGGTACTCAGGGCTGGCATCAGAGAGCCAGAAGCCCAACTGGAAAGCTATGGAGTTCAGATGCCGGGGCTGTGTCAGGATAGCAGTGGTCCAACTGCTCCATGGTGTTGGCATGACAGGGTCAAAGCTGCAGAAAGCTGTGAAGGAACTAGGAGGAGGCAGAAAAAGCCAGGTAATGGCAGTGGCTCAGAAGGAAGGACAATGGGTGGGGGCAGACATCTCTGTGAAGGCAGCTGCGGTAGGTGGCAGGGAGATGTCCCTAATAAGCCACAGAAAGCATCAACCTCAACAGAAACGCCACTGACTGCACCCTTAATGGTATCTATCTCCTGCACTGGAAAATATACTACCCTCGTTAGATTGAATATTTCAATTCAGTGCTTTATCGCACTGTTTCTTTGTATAGCAGTCCACAAACACTGATCCACGTGTCACCCTTACCTGCTCTCACATCTTCAATCTCTTCTCTCACTGATCTCCCTGCTGCATTAGCATAAATGACAAGATGATTTGCTGCAAGACCAGCTGCAGCCGCCTTCATTCCAGAGACAAGTATCCCATCCCCATTTTCAAGTTCACTTCCTTTTTTCCTTTTCTTTTTAATTCCAATTGCAGCGTCATATTCAATTTTTTTATATCCATTCATCCACATCAAATCTCTTTACTGAGAACAGTGTAATTAAAGGTCAAAAACCACCATCTGTAAAACTATGTCGGGCTTCCCGCTGTTTGCTGAACCACCTCTCACTGTATCAAGTTCTTTAGGTCATGTCCCAGTGCAGATGTCCCAAATAATTTGTTCCTAAAATAAATGGCTCGGGCTTTACAAAAACATGAATCACCAGAATATAAAATGCTGTGAAATAGTATTTTCTCCATCCCGATTTCTTTTATTTATTTTTTCATATTTGTTACACTTAAATGAGAATGTTTCACATTGAACTTATTTAAATTTTACTCAGAGATAATCTGACTGAACATTAAAAGGCCATTTTTAAATGATGATTTCATTTATTGAAGGAAAAAAGCCATCCAACCCTACCTGGCCCTATGTGAAAAAGTAATTTCCCCCTCAGTAACTAAATCACCAAATTAAACACATTTAATTGATAATTAGGTGCAATTTCACTGTACGCACAGGCATGATTACTGCCAGCCCTGCTTAATCTAATCATCACTTAAATAGAACCTGTGTGGTAATTCGAAGTTAGACAAATAAAACAGCACATGATCCAAAGATATTCAAAAACAGATGCAATACAAAGGCATTGACATTTATCACTCTGGAAAGGGTGGCAAAGCCATTTCTAAGGCTCTGGGATTCCAGTGAATCATTTTCCAGCTACTAATGGAGAAAACTTGGAGCAGAGATGAACCTTCCCAGGAGTGGTCGGCCAACCACAATTCTTTCAAGAACACATCAAGGACTCATTTAGGATGTCACAAAAAAATCCAGACTGACATCTAAAGAGCTGCAGGCCTCATTATATCCCCGAACCCCAAACGGCGTTTCGGGGATAGTATGTTTTTGGTCCGACCGCCGTCGCCGCGCCTTCCTACATGTTAATGCGATAACTTCAGTAATATTTCAATTAGAAATTTCAAGTTTTGCATATAAGTAAGTATCATAAAGAGGAAGGACTGATTCGATTTTGGACAATTTACAATTGCTAGATTGGCCACCAGGGGCCAAAAACTGAAAAATCACTGTTTTTATCATATCTCTGGAAATATTTGTCCGATTGACCTCAACTCAAGTGCAAATGAAAGGTCATGACCTGAAGATGTGTCCTTATACACACGATGACATTATACCTGTTTGGTTCAAAATTTTGATACAAGGTGGAGCTTTGTCACATAAAATTAATCATTTTTGCCATATCTTTGGAACTATTTGTCCAGTTGACATGAAACTATGTGCAACTGCAAAGTCATGAGCTCACAATGTGTCACATGATGACATCATACCAGTATGGTTCAATATTTTGCCACCAGGTAGAGCTTTGTGATGGAAAATTACCATTTTGGCCATATTTTCAGAACCATTTGTCCGATTGACCTGACATTAAGTTCAAATGAAAGGTCTTGACCTGAGAGGCTTTATATTGTATTGGGTCTATTCAAGGATTGGGGAATTGGAGGATTGGGGGCGTTCGGGGATATACCGCAAGTTGTCACCTCTGACGGTATAAGCCTAGTTTGTCTCTGTTAAGGTCACTGTTTATAATTCCTCAAGAAAAAAAGAGACTGAGCAAAAATGCCATCCAGCAGAGAGCTGTAAGGCAAGGAATACTGCTGACTAGAAAGAACACAAAGGCTCCGGTTGCATTTCCCAAATAAAAATCTTGATAACCTTGATGACTTTTGGGATAATATTCTGCAGACTGATGAGTCAAAAGTGGTACTTTTTGGAAGACATAGGCATTGTTTTACCTGGTGAAAAGATAACACAGCATTGCACAAAAAGGACATCATACCAAAAGTTAAACACGGCAATGGTAGCGTGATGTTCACTTAAAGGACTCAAGGAGAAGTGCGCAAGGAAACAAAAAAGTACCCAAAAATACGAGTATCAGCTGATATCTGTCAAAGTAATTTTGTTATCCTTCAATGTGTCTATGACTGGAAAGCAAACACCATTTAAGGGAGGACACCACTCCACCACCACTGCTTATTGTGATGATAAATGAATGAATAATACAGAATAGCAAATAATTCTCAACCACTCATTTAAAATCTGAAGGAAACAAAATGCTTCCGGGCCAATGCCCTGGACAGGTGACAAAATTAAAGGTGTTGGTGGAAACACTGCACTGAGACTGAGCCATTGCGAACCTGACACATCATTAGGGGAGGCTGCTTTGTTTCCTACAGGACTGAAGGAGACCTTAATGTTTTCAGTGAACAAATTCAAACTGAGATGTTATGAGGCAATCTATGAAGAGCCATTTATGGATGACTTTGAGAGTATCAATAGAACACAGTCCACAAATAAGAATGGTCTAAATTCTCTGTCAACCACTGTGTGCGTCAGCACATGCACAGACGATATTTTATTGGGGTTATTCCTGTGAAATGAGGCCTCACCCATTACTAAATCCTACCTCCTTTTTTCCCATTAGGTTCCATTTGATGAAGCAAATGACAAACAAGGACAATTGAAAGTACTAGTATTTCTTGCGTCATTATTTTAGGCAAATGTACAGTAGGTTTTCAATTATTTTAACTTAGATGAAGGTCAGGCTAGAAAACAAAAATTCATGAAACCAAAGGGATCACATACTTTTTCTTGCCACGGCACTAAAAGCCAAACTGATGAAAGGACCCCCAATAAATTATTAATGTGGGAAGAGTATACAGGACTGAACATACAGCGGGGAAAATGTGTTGAACGCGTCAACATTTTTCTCAGTAAATATGTTTCTAATGGGGCTGTTGCCATGAAATTTTCACCAGATGTCGGTAACAACCCAAGTAATCCAGACATATAAAATAATCAAAACAAATAAGTCCATAAATTAAGTTATGTGTAATAAAGAGGGATGACACTGGCAATAAGTATTGAACACATGAAGAAAAGGAGGTGTAAAAAGGCATGGAAAGCCAAAAAACTGGCTGAAATCTGTAAGCATTTAGAAAGCAATCCTGCCCCCTATCAATGCTAACTAATATCAGGTGATTTAGTTCCAATTGATGGCCTACAAAAAGATTTCCCATTACACAAGAAGGATCTCATGATGGGTAAAAGCAAGGAGCTCTCTCAAGACCTCAGCAACCTTTTTGTTGCAAAACATACCGATGGCATTGTTTACAAACGTATTTCTAAACTTCTGAATCTTCCAGTGAGCACCATTTGGGTCATAATCCGTATGTGGAAAGAGCATCATTTCATCATAAACCATTCACAAACAGGCGCTCCTTGCAAGATTTCTGACAGAGGAGTCAAAAGAATTACCAGAAAAGTTTGTCCAAGAGCCAAGGACCATCATGGTGTGGGGCTGTTCTTCAGCATATGGTACTGGAATACTTCGTATAATTGAAGGAAGGATCAATGGAGAAATGTACCGAGACATTCTTGATCTACTGCCATCTGCCAGGATACTGAAGATGAAACAAGGGTGTAAATTTCAGCAAGACAATGATCCCAAACATACAGCAAAGGAAACTCTCAGTTGCTTTCAGAGAAAGAAAATAAAGCTGCTAGAATGGCCCTGTCAATCGCCCGCCTTGAATCCAATTGAAAATCTATGGAAAGATCTTAAGATCAGAGTTCATAGAAAGGCCGCAGGAACCTTCAAGATTTGAAGACCGTTTGTTTGGAAGAATGAGCCAAAATCACACCTGTGCAGTGCATGCCACTAGTTTCTCCAAAGAGGAGGCGTCTTGAACTTGTCATTACCTAACGAGCGTAGTTGGGCTGAACGGCCTGTTCTCGCCATCCATGTTATGTTATTACCAACAAAGGCTTTTCTACCAAGTATTAAATAAATTTCAGTAAGCGAGTTCAATACTTATTCCCTGTGTCATTCCACTCTATAACACATCATTTATGAGTTAATTTATTTTGATTTCTTTGTGTGTGGATTTCTTGGGTTGTTGCTACTATCTCGTGAAAATTTCATATCAACAGCCACATTAGAAATATATTTACTGAAAAAAATGTTGACGCGTTCATTACATATTTTCCCCGCTGTATGACATTTCGGGTTGCGAGCACCTACAGGCCTTTGCAGATGTAGGAATTTAAAAAAAAATCTCAGACCATACTGCACTTCCCATTTATCAGGATTTTTGTGCTTAAGTCTTGGATAAAGGTCTTTCCCGTACATTAACGCTGCCTTAAATACCCGATTTTTTTCTGCTTGCAACGCACTGCTTCTGTTGAAGTCGGACTCTCTCGTGGGAGTAATAAGGTCCTGCAATTCCTCTCCATAGTTATGTGAAGATCGAAGAATATGAGGCTATTCCGCAAATTCAGGCGTAGGCTACTCAGTGGAGAACAGTAATTTCTCACGATTGCGCATATTGCAAGATGCTAGATAACTCCCTCATGCACACATGCAGTTTGACTCTGCTAAACAGATTTCAGAGTGGTATCACGAGCTGAGCACCAGACTAAAGCCAAACTCCTTCCCCGGCTTCTACCATCACCAGATCTCTAGTAGATCAATGATAGCTTTCGGGGAAAATTCTGTGGAGCGCGTCCCAAAACTTTGCCACCTGCTTCCACAGTCAATGAACTGAGAGCGTTCCCTCTTGGAAATATCAATATCTCATCCACGCTGTTCAAAACGCGAGAAAAGGATATCATTCCTGAGGTGCACTTTCTTCCCAGCTGATTTGTCAGCCTCGTGTAAAATATAATGTCTTGCCAGTAGAGGACGCACAAATCATTCCCATATTTACGGTTTATATCCCATATCGGTACTTCCACAGTTACCAATAGTGGTTGCGGCTACAGGTGGTTTGCTGACGCGAAGCACTCGCTGGCTCATCCGGTAGCTACCTCCACCGTGTGTGTTTTCAAAGACAAGAAAGAGAAGGCGGGCTAGTTGGGTAGTAATTTAATATGTACCAAATGCCTCCTGACAAATTAATTTGCTTAATTCGCCAATACACAAATCGTTAGACTGACTAACACGAAGTTATTGTGAAGTTTTGGGCTCGGCTTCCGAAGAAGTGAAATGTTCTTGCGGGACATGGCGCGCTAGTAGGTCAGAATTCTGGAATCTCTACTCTGCTTGGCTGTTGCTGAACGTTGCGTGAAGAGGATTCACCGGAGGAAGTTGCTAGCTTGCTAACATTGCTAGGTTGAATTACCAGTTTCACAATGCGCTGCACTGGATACTGGGAAGAAAACATGAGAATTCTCTATTATTGAAGGTGGGGAGAGCCCACTTTGGACTGGTGTTTCGGGTAAATTTAATTGTTTTCTGCTTCAAAAGTTGCGAACAATAACGTTACCTAGTGGAACTTCGCTTGCAAGCCACAAACATCAGCGACAAACTGAAGCCAGAATGATTGCACGATGAATTGTTCGCTGGTTTAGTTGTTGGAGTAAGTCGCTGCTCCATTATTACGCCGAGGTTATTTTTGATAATACCGCCAGGAATATTCGCGGTCTGCGACTGCAACTGGCGCTGAATGGAAGCTTCGCATCCCTCAGATTTTCCATTGTTGGAAAACGTATTTCCCCGCTGAAAAACGAGCTGCATTCGAAGCAAGCAACTCCCGGGGGTGATTTATTTTATTTTATTTTTTTATTTTTGCATGGATTGAAACCCAGATTTTATGACATTTGAACAAGTCTTTACACTATGCACACATCTGTGGAGCGTAGATCCGATCCCAGTTTTTCAAACGGGGATCACAAAGTTGCTCAGCGAAGTCTTTCAAGCAGAGTGGATGTAGTGCGGTCTCTTGAGCCGGGAGTTGTCAGAGAAGGATGGAGGCTGCTGACTGTGTTCCTCACCGGGGGAGCGCCGTGGGGGTTTACCCTGAAAGGTGGCTTGGAGTACCATGAACCCCTCATCATAACCAAGGTTAGTAAATATATTCTCACCAACAGTAACGGAAATCAATGGTTTTGTCTTAGAATTTTATAACCTGTCATTTCTAAGCCTTCGTAACTTTAAGGTAGTGGGCTACATTAACTGAAATTGTCTATTGTAACTGTTGTCGAGCATGATCCCTCAAGCCTTCATAAACAGGCCCCTCATTGCACTACCACTGCTATCCATAATAGTTCGTGGTCTGTACATAAGAGGGCGAATTACTAGATCGGAGGGTTGGATACAAACGTCAATATTTTAATTGCGAATAAAATGCAATCAAAAATGTTTTATGGGACTCCTTATCTAAAACTTGTTGGTAATTCTGCGGTTTTCGTGGTTTTTTTAATTAAGTAAACATCTTCTTCTTCTTCTTCTTATTATTATTATTGTTATTATTATTATTATAATTATTAATAACAGTAATAATAATAATAATTGACAAATCCTTTTAAGATGAATGGGCGGGGTTAGTGTTCACACTGTCCTTATCCCAGCAATCTCTCTGATGCCTACGATATGTTAAAAAAAGAGGTAATGATTATACTGACGTTGCCTACTCAACCTTTAAAGCCAGTGGATTTTGAATGGGGATGAGCAGAAATTCATCATTGCAAGTCCGTTTTTTACCTTGTAGCTCATAGTGACATGAATATGTGTGGACTGGATTCTTCAAACTCCGGCTAGTGCATACGAGGCAGAAAAACCGTGCTGGTTTATTGTGGCCAGTTTCCCATTCTGCGGAACTATGAAATTGCGTGAGGTACCGTATCTGTGTTGAAAGAAAGTAACTCAGCTCGTTTTTCCTTGAGCCATTCCCTTTTCACTGTATTAATTTTTATGGAATGAACGGGAGGACAAGTTCCTACTGGTTTGAGTTGCAAAAAGACAATGCAAAGACAGTGCCCCGAAAGAGTTCAAATTTAGCACAATTCTGCATAGTGCTCTCTCGGAGGGCACATGTATTTAAATGTTTTTCGTTCGATTTTTATTTCGTTCACCTATATTGCGGGGTGTGGTGGCTATATCCTGGGGCAAAGAGTCACACGAGTGTCCGCACCTTTCCACGATTATGCCATGTAGCCTCGAAACCCCCATACTCCTCTTACGAAGATGGTTCACAGATTAGGCAGGGTGCTCGTGGCTACTTCTATGACTTCACTAGAGACTAGTGCTGATGCCAACTGGCTTCTTGCTGCATAATTATTGGAAAGCTCTGTTCTGCGGTTCTTTTCTGAGTGGTGTGTTTTGCAAGGCAAACGTAAAAATATTTCACCCGAAACGTGTCCCAGCAGGCTAGGAACAGTACTGATTTGCAACAGCCTTGCAGTAGTTCTCTGTTCTGGCTCGTTGGCTGTCTATGTGAATGATGATCACTGGCTAGAGTTCGTCATCACTCTAGCCCAGGGAGTGTCCGATCATATCCGTAAAGGGCCGGTGTGGGTGCAGGTTTTCGTCCCAGCCAGCAGTGCTACTGCACCTGATTCCACCAATTAACTAATCAGGGGTTTCAATCAGGACCTTGGTGGGTAGAATCAGGTGTGTTAGTGTTGGGCTCTAACAAAAACCAGCACCCACACCGGCCCTTTCTGGATAAGATTGGACACCCCTGCAGTGAGTCTAGCCAATCTCACGTGTGCACCTGGGGTGGGAGGCTTCTTGCGCTCTCACCAGTTCCAGTAAGTTTTAATGGTGGAATGTTATGATGGGTGACAGGCCTTTGCTTTACGAGAAAAGTTTACCTTGCCTAGCTTCTTATGGTATGTTGAGTCAAAAACTCCACTTTGTGCTTGCTGTCGACAAAAGAATAAGGGCAATTCCATGGTGACCAACATTACATTAAGAAAGACAACAGGCCCTTTGGCATGGCCTGGTAGTAACAGCGATGTTCGCGATGAAGTCAATGTTTTGATACGAGGTTGGAAAAAAGGCTCATCTTACACTAGTAGATCTGTCTCTATATGTACTCAATAAAACATCTTTCGTAGCGATGCCAGTCAGTTGTTGTGTTATAGTTTGCACCAACAGATTAGCTGAAGGTTCAGGAATCCCATTTTTGAGAATTTTGAGTGAAGAACCAGAGGCTACTTGCCATGATATTTATATCCTGATCTCGCTTTTCTGCCAACCGGCTAACTGCGCAGGTACAACTTTGATGTCATTGTTTGTAAACAGTGTACATCGCTGTACTTTTGCTTCTTAGATTTTCGTATTTAGTGACCCGCACACTATGGTCTAGGTCGACTTGGAGGCAGGAGGGTGTTATGTATTAGTAGGATGTGAAATTATGAGTGTGACTGATGTTATGCAAAAACTGCTATTAAGAAAATTTATCAACTTTATTCCAAACTTGTCTTCAAACTATACTAGGTTGACAGCTTTTTTTCATTCCAAAATATAATGTAACATGTAACTGAAATTTTAGAAATTATTGCCATGGTTCAAATTAAAAGTATTATCAGAATAGTTACATGCTTATACGTGACTGATGATAAAATTCGTCACTCAGAGTTCAAAAGTTTCATGAAGTTAATTTTTTTGAACCACCCAAGTAAACAACTTACCATCAAGGGCTGGTGCTCTAGCAGCTGTTGGAGTGGATTGTGCCGAAGAGGCAAATCTCAGTTGGAATAGCTCGCCCATATGGTAGGGATGTCAAACTCCAGTCCTCGAGGACCTTAGTGCCTGCTAGCTTTAGTGCTCTCCTTTCAATCTGTGGCTAATTAGTGCCTTGAGAACAAATTATCTGGACCTTTTCGCCAATCAGTGACTTAAATGTATTACTACAGCAGAAACGCAGCAAAAACCAGTAGGCACTACAGCCCTCAAGGAGGCCAGTTTGACACCCCTGCCATGTTGGATCAAAATGACCATGAAATGCCTGTAAAATGAAGGATGGATGATAAAAAGTAGCCTTATCATCCATTTCAGGGCTAACATTTTTTGAGCTTTTGGAGTATTTTTGGCATCAAAAACTGATGAAGTGCGACTTGGGTAAGCATATTGAGATGTGGCTGCGCTTTCCAGAATATTCTCCAAAGCTCTAGCAGTTTCCATCAATCTGTGGTAAATGTGTAGCTTTTTTTGTAATCTTACTCTGCCCCAGTATTCCCTGATGTTTACATGAACTAATATTGAAGCATTGACTTCCTGGGGACATGAATTGATCAAAGGGGCCAGTTGATGGCCTCCCATAATCAAATCAGGTCCTGACAGACACAGAGATGAAAATGACAGCTTGATTAATGTAATCAGTCTCAGTGAGCATAAGGTTTGGGATTGACTTGCTGGAGACTTTGAAGTGCAAAGGTGTGTCAGAAGCTATCAAAGTCTATCAGAAGGGTCCTTAATGGTCATAAGCTGCACGAAACTGTAAGAGATTAACCCTTTTGTGCCCGCATATGGCAATTGTTTTGTAATTGATTGCTCTGTCTGTATACTAATTTTTAACTTGTTTTTCGATTGCCTTGGGGTCCTCAACCTTATCCAGAAAGATTCGGTGTGAATGCTGGTTTTCATTTCAACTAAGCAGTTATAAACCGAATTCTACTCCCCAAGGTCTTTTAACAAAGATTAAAATTCAAACTGGTCACGTATCTCTGAATATTTGCTTTCAATATGTAAAAGCTGATATATTTTGCTGTAAATTAATGTATCCAAATTGTGCTGAAGCGTATAAGCAACTTTTGATTTTGCTATTTCATATCATGAAATGCTACGGTTAACACAGACTTAAAAAAAAAAAAAAAGACTTTGAGCATATGTCGTATCTGGCCTTAATTGACTTGGGAAGAGCAGTCATGTCTGATTTTGCTCAAGATGAGTATCAGAGAGTTAAGAAATGATCAGTCCTGCCACTGTCACTCTGGGCTGGGGTTAAGGTGGCAAAGTGGAAGATTTTATTCTCCATATGCGGGGTGAAATATTTCCAAGGTTACGATTCAAATTCGGCATGAAATGTAAATATAAATGATGCAATTTATTAAATGCTTCATCATTGATCACAAAATGAAGATGCATCCCTTAATGAAAATTAGTCAATTGTGTGTGCACCTGCCTCTGATGTGTACACCAGAATCCAGACATTTAGTGGCAGTATTGGTAATGTAGCCGACTTGACCTCTTATGGCAGATCGTTGCTCTTCACGTCACTGCCCCTTGTGTTTACTGCATATGATTTGAAAAGCTTTTAGTCTGGTGGATTTAGGGTGGATACAAAATGCAGATTTTGCCAATTTTTGTGCAGGACTGGACCCTCATCTTAATTGGGTGGGTTCCTAAATGGGCAAATGCTGCGGTCAGCGGACAACAGCAGGAATATCCCCAAAACTATGGCATTCTCCCCTTAGGCAAAATGCATAGTATGGTTTTGTGGTGGCACCGCTGAAAAGGAAATGGGGTCCAGCAAATCAACAGGGGAACTACTATAGGCTCCCGGAATAATCCACAGTAAATTTTACCCAAAACCCTATAAAGCCGTTTGACGTACAGTAACTTTTTCAAAAATGTACTAAGGGTGGTGCTGCAGGAATGGTCATAGTGTCACCAGAACAATAGGATTGCCCTTTTTTACACCAGGTGTTTCACAGCACACAGGAGGATCTGATCAGTTTGACTGTCTGTATTTGGAAATGTAATTTCACCTTATTGTGGTGATACTCAAACAGTTTTGATAGGAATCTGGTCACACATCTTGTGATTGTTTATGGTGCATAGAGAAGGTTGTTTTTGATGTTGGTCAAAGTGTGACCTGATTCCCATCAAAACTGGGAGGCAGAGCAAGACACAGAGACCAGGGCACAAATGCAGAGCTGGTACATACAAACTCTATAGAGACGCAGCAGATACACAAGGTTCTAACCGAGCATTTCAAACGCTGAAGTAGAGAAAGGGGGTCTAACGGAAAAACGAGGGGATTGGGGGCTCTTCCAAGTCAACCTTCCGTGGGCTGTTCGCTACTGCAGAGACCTCAGTACAGATGGATTGGGAAAACATTTTCCCTAATATGGGTCCTTAAATATATAAATAAACAAAAAAAATGTAAATCACTAATCTGGCAATACATAGGAAACGGCAACCCAGGTTAATGAGGGATGAAAATTTCACAGCCAGGTATTGCCATCCAGGTCCAAATATGAGATGTTTGACTTATTTTTACCCCTCAGCCCTCAAGGCTGACGGGGTATTGCTATCCTTCGTGCGGTTGGGCGGGTGTCTCCAAAAACTTCGACATCGGGCTGAGGGGTATTCCGTGCATTGCACGCCTATTTTTTAAGATAAGCACAGTTTTGGCAGAAGATGGAATTTCACTATCTCCAAATTTGTTAATATTTCACAGTTTTGAAGTTCTGTGCCTTGAATAGAAAAGTCACCCATGACTGTTTCAATTAACCCCTCCCCTGCCAAGTGGGCCACACCTATTTTTTTGGGGTAGTTTAACAACCCTAGCTGTTTGAGAGCATATATTCTTTAACAGAATATTTGCCCATAGTTTTCAATGTTACTGGGCACTACCATGGCCAAGGTGTACCATCTCTACTCACAAAATTTGTGGGCGCATGTTTCTGCCTGAAACTAGAACCACCTGGATTACAAAAAAGGGTGAATTGTGCAACCAAGATATTTGGCCCCTGCTCGAGACAGAATGGAATGTCCATGGAATTGATGGATATTTTTCACTTAGGAAGTGACTGAATAATGATAATAATGGGTAGGTACCTTGGGCCTATTCTGCGAGGAGAAAAAGGGTCTCAAACTATGGATGATAGGCGACCACACTCATGTTTGGACCACGCCCATTTCCCGCAGAATCACCACCCCCTAAAAATTGAAGTGTAGGATGCAGCTGTGATGTCTTAATTTTTAATATCCTCGAAAAAATGTGGGCAACAAATGGAGAATGCCATTTTAACCCTTTTTTAAGATCATTACGTTTCACCTCAGCTTGTCTATGCAAATGTGCATGATCTCTCACAGACCTGTCTCATTCTCATTCAGAACAAGTGTCTGCAATAGCCAGTGGGATTTTTTGCAGTTTGCTAAATAAGGAGGCAGCATACACTGATTTTTTTTTTCTTTTTTCTTATATTCCTGATTTTTATTTTTATCTGAGTCTTAAGGTCTTCTGCATGGGGAAGGCCCCATGCAATATATGGACCAAGAGGACCCCAGAAATTAAATCAGTTCTGTTATTTGAGAGGCCTACGTTAGCCTACGTACTTTTAGCCCTTTCGCAAAATGCTCGTTTGTTAAGTCGATTTTGAGCCTGTCATCACCCTTTATATTGTTTTTTTACTCTTTGCTTTACATTTGACACTCAATTACACTATCGTATGTTTCTTGAGCCTGCATTACATTTCATTTTAGGAATAGGATTGACTATAGCCCTAAAAGAAAATCCCACCCATTTACCTCTGCAAAGGATGATATCGCCAAATTCATATTGTGGCACACATTTCTCTCAGTATATTTTTTATAGTGGTATATTGTCCTGCTCCTAATCCTTGGGGCTGCTTGGGATTTCATGGTGACTACGTCTGCAGACCATTTCGCAGTGGCAGGTTAAATCTATAAAAAATGTGTGGCGTGTTTTGCTCTCCTTTCTCCCAATGACTGTTTTTCTTTATTTTGTCTTTCCTAGTGGAGAGTGGAGTTATACGGCCGATTATTGGAACAGAGTTGCTATTTGAATTCATTTTTCTTACCCCTGCAAAAAATGGACATGTTGATATGGGAGAGAACTATAAATCCTTTTAAATGCCTCTGGGATCCTGCTTTTCACATACTTGCCCCACATACCTGTGTAAAGCAATATTCAGTCTTATATTTTGAAGATGTTGCTTTCTGGCTTCAGTTATTTGACTAAATTTGTTGGCTAGATGCAATGTTCAAAAGCAGTTCATTTCCAGAGGAGGTCCAGATGCTTGTGTTGAGTTGTGCAGACCATGTTGGCAAAACAGGATTATAGAACGAATTTTCTGCAAACCGTTAAATTCAAACTCTTCTAATCAGGCTGTGTTGTGCCTTTACTCCCTTTTTTCAGTAATGGTTGTTTTTTCCGGGAAAGTTGTGCGAATTAGGACTAGCCAGCACTAGTTCAGTTTTGGTTGGCTGTTCAAGTTCACGCCCTCGATGTATCACGGTCGATTTAAGCCCTCAGCAGCTTGGCCTTGTGTGCAGAATTACCCTGGTTTTCTCCAGTCCCTCTCTCTCTTGCCCCTCTCAGTCCATATTTGTGAAAATTCTGATTTGTTCCTGATGTCTCGTGGTATTAAAATACTTGCCTCTATTTACCATGCTTCTCAGGATCAGAGGTTGTCAGTGCTGAGCCCGCATTACTGCATGGAATCCACAACCTACGGGAGCAATTTCCTGTTTTCAGTTTCTGTGAACCTCCCCTGAAATCGTGACTCATCAGAGAAACTCCGCAGTTTCGTTTATCCTGTTTCACCCTGCTAGTAGCCACAAGAGGCAGGAGTGCGCACTATGGCTTCTTCGATGCCTTTCGGTTTTTGCTCTCACCACTGAACTCAGACACTGGCAGTGTTTTTATCCAGTGCTAGCCAAGCGTTATCACAGTGTCTCACTTGCACAGAGACGATGCGCGATCACAGCTGTCACACGGTTCTACTTCCTGTTTGTGGATGCATGAGTTCGTTACTCCACTTCAGGCAGACAGTTGAATTTGTTTTAATATCTTGTTTTGCAGCTTGGATATCTTGTCTGTGATCATGTATAATTATTTTGCAAGCTGACACCTCTGATCACACCGTTTAATTGGAATGCACTTTTTATTTTGAGTTGAGCATTTCTGAAAATGCTGTCGTGCTCAGGTGGCTGCCCTGTTACTGAGATGAGCAGAAGGAGAGAATGAATGTCAGATGGTCAGTGAGGGATGTGGAGGTAGAGAGAGACTGATCTGGAAAGGACGCTGCTGTTGTTTTCAGGACTACATTAGCGGAGATGGTAGAAGTGCTTCACTTCCTGGATTTAGACAGATACCTTGGCGTAGATGTGGGAAGGAGGGCTCCCTCACCGGTGTGTCTCTTCAGGTCTGTTTTCATTGGTCGTCTCGGATAGGCTGCCTGTTGAGTATGTTGTGGGTCTGATGATTTTAGTGGGAGGCCTGTATTTGTGGCAAATTTACAGCCGCTCAGGATTTGCAAGTTGGAAGCTTTTCTCATTAACATTTCGAACAAGCTCTGAGGACGACTTGCATGTTTCCTGTGTGCATAATTTAATTTACAAAACCCAAAACCAGTGAACTTGGCACGTTATGTAAATCGTAAATAAAAACAGAATACAATGATTTGCAAATCCTTTTCAACTTATATTCAATTGAATACACTGCAAAGACAAGATGTTTAATGTTCAAACTGAGAAACTTTTTTTTTTTTTTTTTTTTTTTTTTTTTTTTTGCAAATAATCACTAGCTTAGAATTTAAAGGCAGCAACACATTGCAAAAAAGTTGGCACAGGGGCCTTTTTACCACTGTGTTACATCGCCTTTCCTTTTAATGACATTCAGTAAACGTTTGGGAAATGAGGAGCCCAATTTTTGAAGCTTTTCAGGTGGAACTCTTTCCCATTCTTGCTTGATGTACAGCTTAAGTTGTTCAACGGTCCGGGGTCTTCGTTGTCGTATTTTACGCTTCATGATGCGCCACACATTTTCAATGGGAGACAGGTCTGGACAACAGGCAGGCCAGTCTAGTACTACGGAGCCATGCTGTTGTAACACGTGCAGAATGTGGCTTGGCATTGTCTTGCTGAAATAAGCAGGGGCGTCCATGAAAAAGACGTTGCTTGGATGGCAACATATGTTGCTCCAAAACCTGTATGTACCTTTCAGCATTAATGCTGCCTTCACATATGTGTAAGTTGCCCATGCCTTGGGCACTAATACACCCCCATACCATCACAGATGCTGGCTTTTGAACTTTGCGCCTATAACAGTCCGGATGGTTCTTTTCCTCTTTGGTCCAGGGGACACGATGTTCACAGTTTCCAAAAACAATTTGAAATGTGGACTCGTCAGACCACAGAACTCTTTTCCACTTTGCATCAGTCCATCTTAGATGAGCTTGGGCCCAGCAAAGCTGGCGGCGTTTCTGGGTGCTGTTGATAAATGGCTTTCGGTTTGCATTGTAGAGTTCTATTTCATCCCTGCTGACCGCCAGAGGGCGGTGCTTAAAGCACTGAATATTCCCCTTCGCGCATGCGTAGTGCGAGTATGTATACCAACAATGTCACCTGTGACCTGCAGGTGACCCAAAGAAGATTATATCTTCCGGTGTCACCTGAGGATCGTTTCTTATTTTCTTCTCGCGCGTAGTTTGCTTGCTTGTAAAGCAATGAG
Source organism: Gymnothorax reevesii (assembly GCA_029721435.1). Classification (NCBI taxonomy): domain Eukaryota; kingdom Metazoa; phylum Chordata; class Actinopteri; order Anguilliformes; family Muraenidae; genus Gymnothorax; species Gymnothorax reevesii. The sequence goes on along the minus strand of CM056587.1, from coordinate 22,622,693 downwards.
TCTATTGCTTTACTACTAAATTCCGTTGCTAGTAGTTCCGCGACCATTGTCGGTCGGAGCAGCGATTGTTCGCCCTCCAGGAACTGCGACGGCGATCTTTCTCTGGTTGAGAGAGACTTTACGTTACTTTGCTGTGTTTGTTGATTACTTATCGGTGACGGTTGCGTTCGCGCATCCTTTTCCCGACGTTTAATTTAGTTTGTCGAGCTGACTTCGTTAGCTGGCTGGCGGGTTGCGTCAGCGTTTCCCGGTGTCCAGCGTGGATAATTATTAGCGGTAACGCTTGCATAGCTACACCTTCAAGTGAGTTTGCATTAGCCTCTGTTGAGACAGGCTGCGTGCGCGCTGCTTCCCCCCAGCATATGGTTTGTTTATATGTTTGTGCTGCGCCCCGACGTTTAATTTAGTCGGTCGAGCTGACTTTGTTTGCTGGCTGGCGGGTTGCGTGAGCGTTTCCCCGTGTCCAGCGGATAATTATTAGCGGGAGCGCTTGCATAGCTACACCTGCGGGTGAGCTTGCATTAACCTCTGCTGGTTCAGGCTGCGTATGCGCTGCCTCCCCCCAGCATATGGTCTGTTTTTGTGTTTGTGCTGTGTCCCGACGTTTAATTTAGTCGGTCGAGCTGACTTCGTTTGCTGGCTGGCGGGTTGCGTGAGCGTTTCCCGGTGTCCAGCGGATAATTATTAGCGGTAGCGCTTGCATAGCTACACCTTCAGGTGAGTTTGCATTAGCCTCTGTTGGGACAGGCTGCGTGCGCGCTGCTTCCCCCCAGCATATGGTTTGTTTATATGTTTGTGCTGCGCCCCGACGTTTACTTTAGTCGGTCGAGCTGACTTTGTTTGCTGGCTGGCGGGTTGCGTGAGCGTTTCCCGGTGTCCAGCGTGAATAATTATTAGCAGTAACGCTTGCATAGCTACACCTGCTGGTGAGTTTGCATTAACCTCTGTTGGTACAGGCTGCGTGTGCGCTGCTTCCCCCCAGCATATGGTCTGTTTTTGTGTTTGTGCTGTGTCCCGACGTTTAATTTAGTCGGTCAAGCTGACTTTGTTTGCTGGCTGGCGGGTTGCGTAAGCGTTTCCCGGTGTCCAGCGTGAGTAATTATTAGCGGTAACGCTTGCATAGCTACACCTGCTGGTGAGTTTGCATTAACCTCTGTTGGTAGAGGCTGCGTGCGCGCTGCTTCCCCCCCAGCATATGGTTTGTGTTTTGCTTTGTGCTGTGTCCCGATTTGGATTTGTTACTGAGCCCCTGCTGGTATAGGCAGCGTACGCGCTCCCTCCCTCCAGCTTACGGTGTCCATACTCTGTTTGTCCATAGCGTTCGCGCTCAGGTTATCCGAGGAGTATTCATTAAAATACCAGCTGGGTTCCTTACCCGGTATAGGTAGCGTACGCGCTCCCTCCCTCCGGCTTACGGTGTCTATACTCGGTTTGTCCATAGCGTTCGCGCTCAGGTTATCCGAGGAGTATTCATTAAATACCAGCTGGGTTCCTTACTCGGTATAGGCAGCGTACGCGCTCCCTCCCTCCAGTGCAAGCCCCCGTAGTATACTAGCGGGAGCGTCTGAGCTAATTTGGACAGGTGAGTGTCGTGTAAGCCTCCAGCGCCACCACAATGGATGACTCCCATTTCTGTACGTCATGTGAGGCTCCTCTACAGCCAGAGGACGGCCATGACCTATGCCCCGCATGCCTCGGTCCTGAGCACCTGCGGGAGGCGCCGTCAGACAACCCCCTGCATGAACTGCAGTTACTTGCCTTGGGCGGTGAGGGCTGCCAGTCGGGCGCAGGTGGAACATCAGGGGGATGAAAGTGACCTCCCCCCATCAGGCCAGTCTCCCCCGGCCTGTTAGAGACGCTCTAAGCGGCGGGCTGCGGCTACAGCAGTCGCACCCTCCAGGAAGAGGGCGAAATCTGCTCAAAAAGAGACAAAAGAAAGCAGGCTCTCATCTAAAGTCGATCAGCTGTCTGCTGAGCTGGCCCAGGTCAGGCCCATGCTCAGAGACTGCCAGCCTGATGCCCCATTGCAAGGTGATTTGACACCCTCTCCTCCAATGCCAGTGCTGGTACCTGAGGAGGATACATTTTCCCTGGCAGCTTCGGCTACCTACTTCCACGGTTATGGGAGAGATTCGTAAAATGGGGGTTCCCAGGCATCTGAGCGGGGTGCCCACTCCTCGGCTCCGAGTTCAGTGGCTGAGTTGGGGGATGGCTCCATGCGGGCAATCATGCGCATGGCTTTAGATCGACTGCACATGCATGTACCACAGCAGGCAGAAGCTGCACCTGCAAGTGCCCTCTTCAGACGCAGGCCAGCCCCCCACTACCTTCGTTATTCCCCACTCTAAGGACTATCTGAAGGAGTTGCAGGCCTGTTGGAGACCTTCTCACAAGGCCTTATGATGCTGGAGCACGTGCTTGCCGCATGGGGAGCTCTTTGTCGAATCTCACGTTGGCGCTCTCAGCTTCACTGCAGGAGGGCAACGTGGCTGCTGATTCTGTCACTTTTTGTGATGCCTCACTGGAGGCATTCGGCCTTCTGTCCAGGGAACTTGGACGGATGATGTCCATCCTGGTTCAGGCTCGTCGCCAGGTTTGGCTATCTCAGTCAAACTTGACAGAGGCATCCAGGAGACTCCTTCGCAGTCTCCCCATGGAACCGGGAGAGATATTTGGTCCTGCAGCCCAGGAAGCACTGGAAAGGACCATCCAGGCGGTGCAAACCAGGCAGCGGCTTGCGGGCCTTAGGCGGATGCCTCTTCTTGATAGGCCTCCTGCCAGCAGAACGAGGGGTTCCTCGGCTGCTTCTCACACCCGCTTACCACGGCCGACCCACTCCACTGGCCGTCGTGTTGCCCAGCGTCCCATGCGGAGACCAGCTTGGGACTTTCGAGGCCCTGCCCGCCTGTCCACCATCCCCCCCCCCCCCCCTCAGGGCCCTAGGGGCCGGGGGGCCAGACATTGAGGCCGTGGGGCCGGCGGTCGGATATTTTTCACATCAGCTCCAACAGTGGGCTGCTCATACTTCAGACCCGTGGGTGGTTGCCACCTTGACCCACGGGTACAAGCTTCAATTCCGCCGCCGGCCCCTCACTTCTGGCCGGGTCAAAATGGCCTCTATCAGCGACCCGGCAAAGGCTCGCGTGTTGGGCCAGGAGTTATCCACCCTCCTGGCCAAAGGCGCCATTGAGCCCGTGGACCCTCTGTCGCGTCCCCGGGGGTACTATTCAACATACTTCCTAGTGACGAAACAGACTGGCGGATTTCGCCCAATCTTGGACCTCAGAGGGCTGAACAAATTTATGAAGGTCATCCCTTTCCACATGTTGACCACTGCAGATGTCCTGCAAACTGTGGCACAGGGAGAATGGTTTACGTCCATTGACCTCAAGGACGCTTACTTCCGTGTCCCAATCACTCAAAAACATTGGCGGTTTCTCCGCTTTGCCTACCGAGACCGCCACTGGCAGTTCAGGTTGCTACCCTTTGGGCTCTCCCTCTCTCCAAGGGTCTTCACGAGGTGTGTTGCCGCAGCCCTTGCGCCTCTACAGTCTCAAGGCTTGAAAATTCTCCCATACCTGGATGACTGGCTGGTCTGTCCACCATCCCGTGCTCAGGTGTCCAGTGATACAGCATGTCTCCTGTCCCACGTGGCCTGCCTCGGACTCGAGGTGAATATGGGAAAGAGTTGCCTGGTGCCATCTCAGGCTACAACTTTCATTGGGATTGCATTGGACAGTGTAGCCATGATGGCCAGACCGCCCCCCGCTGTGTGGGCGACATCCTTCACCTTCTTGCCCTGTTCCAAGAGGGCCGTTGGCTGACCTTCCTTGCATTTCCTCGCCTCGTGGGCGAACTAACGTCCATTTCAGCTGTGGTTCCGCTGAGCTTGCTGGCACTACGCCCCCTGCTGAGGTGGCTGAACAGCTTCCACTTGGATGCCAAGCGACACGGGCACAGGAAGCTCAGGGTGTCACAAAGGTGTCTCCTTGCCTTGGCTCACCCGGCACTCAGGCACTTTCTGCCACACCTGAGGGGCAAGCATGTCCTCGTTAAGGTCAGACATTACATCAACCGTATATCATATAAATCATCAGGGCAGGACCAAGTCTGCGCAGTCGCTGCGACTGACAGAAGAGCTCCTCACGTGGGCGGCCCCCCCGTCTGATCAGCCTTCGGGCAATGTATCTACCGGGAGAGCGGAGCAACCTGACAGACTCCCTCTCCCGTCAAAAACTCCGTCAGGAGTGTGGCGCCTCCACCCGGAAATGGTCAGCACTATTTGGAGCCTCTTCGGCAGAGTGGATGTGGACCTCTTCGCTTCAGAAGTCTCTACCCACTGTCCTCTGTGGTTCTCCTTAGCCGAGACAACCAGTCCCTCGGGCCAGGACGCATTGGCCCACCCTTAGCCGGACGGCCTCCTGTATGCCTTTCCCCCGCTTCCTCTGATTCGGTCGGTACTTCAGAGGATCCTTCAGGGGGGTCGCAGTGTCCTCCTTGTGGCTCCCTTCTGGCCAGGGAGGAGCTGGTTCCCACTGCTGCACGGACTCTGTCGCGGTGTACCGTGGCGCCTTCCCGACAGGAGGGATCTCCTGTCCCAGCTGGCGGGGCGGATCTGGCACCCCAATCCACGATGCCTCCAACTGTGTGTTTGGCTGCTGGAGGGCCCGAGTTGCTGTTTAGCTCCTGTGCGGACCCTGTCAAATACACCATATTGAATGCTAGAGCGCCGTCCACTCATCATCAATATGAGAATAGATGGAAACTGTTTTCCGACTGGTGTACAAGTCGGGATGAGGACCCTGTGCGCTGCTCTGTGCCAACTATTTTTGACCTCTTCAGTCTCTTCTGGACGAAGGTCGGTCTCATTCGACGTTGAAAGTGTACGTAGCGGCAATATCTTGTGGTCATGTGAGGATTGACAATGGCACTGTGGGGAGCCATAGTTTGGTGTCCCTCTTCTTGAAGGGGGCTCAGAGATTACATCCTCTGAGTGCCCCAAGAGCTCCAGCATGCGATCTCCCCTGGTACTGGATGCACTAAGCCGGCCCCCATTTGAACCCTTGACACAAGCGGAGCTGAAGTGGGTGTCTTGTAAGACTGCGTTCCTTCTGGCCATTTGCTCTGCAAAGCGTGTCGGCGAGCTGCATGCCCTGTCTGTCAGTGACTCGTGTTTGAGGTGGAACTCGGATGGCTCAGGGGTCACTCTGTGGCCGAACACAGCGTTTCTCCCTAAAGTGTTGGCTCACGCTCACCGCAACCAGCCTATTCGGCTGGCTCGATTTGACCCTTCTCCAAGGGAGAGTGGGGATGAGCCTGAACTGTTATGTCCAGTGCGGGCTCTGAAGGCCTACACTGCAGCTACTGTATGCATTCGAAGGTCTGAACAACTTTTTCTCTGCTACGGTGGCCCTAACAGGAGTTGCGCCATCTCCAAGCAGCGTGTGTCCCACTGGATTATTAATGTCATCACCCATGCCTATCGGACGAGTAACCGTCCCCTTCCACCTGGCGTGAGGTGCCACTCTACCAGGAGTGTTGCTACTTCATGGGCTGCCCTGAGGGGAGTGTCCTTGGAGGACATTTGTGCCGCAGCTTCATGGTCGTCACCGGACACGTTCTCCAGGTTCGACAGGGTGAACGTCGCCACACCCCACCCCTTAGCCGTGGTTCTGCGGCCGGGGGTCTTCTGACTTTTTGCACACTGAAGGTCCGTGATTTGGATTCTTCGTGACCTTGTTGGTATAAGTCATTCAGTGCTTTAAGCACCGCCCTCTGGCGGTCAGCAGGGATGAAATAGAACGAAAGTTACGAATGTAACTACGGTTCTATGAATCCCGAATGACCGCCAGAGCTCTCTGTCACTCAGAATCCTCGTGTGCTCGCGAGAAGGTTCTGTAAGAAACGATCCTCAGGTGACACCGGAAGATATAATCTTCTTTGGGTCACCTGCAGGTCACAGGTGACATTGTTGGTATACATACTCGCACTACGCATGCGCGAAGGGGAATATTCAGTGCTTTAAGCACCGCCCTCTGGCGGTCATTCGGGATTCATAGAACCGTAGTTACATTCGTAACTTTCGTTTTAACTTGCACTTGCAGATGTAGCGACGAACTGTAGTTACTGACAGTGGTTTTCTGAAGTGTTCCTGAGCCCATGTGTTGATGTCCTTTACACACTGATGTCGGTTTTTGATGCAGTGCCGCCTGAGGGATCGAAGGTCACGGGCATTCAATGTTGGTTTTCGGCCTTGTCGCTTACGTGCAGTGATTTCTCCAGATTCTCTGAACCTAATTCAGATCCCTGATCCCTAAATTTCTTGCAATAGCTCGTTGAGGAATGTTGTTTTTAAACTGTTTGACAATCAGCTCACGCATTTGTTCACTAAGTGATGACCCTCGCCCCATCCTTGTTTGTGAATGACTGAGCATTTCAGGGAAGCTGCTTTTATACCCAATCATGGCACCCACCTGTCCCCAATTAGCTGTGGGATGTTCCAAATAAGTGTTTGATGAGCATTCCTCAACTCTCTGTCTTTTTTTGCCACTTGTGCCAGCTTTTTTGAAACATGTTGCAGGCATCAAATTCCAAATGAGCTAATATTTGCAAAAAATTTCAAAGTTTACCTGTTCGAACATTAAGTAACTTGTGTTTGCAGTGTATTCAATTGAACATAGGTTGAAAAGGATTTGCAAATCATTGTATTCTGTTTTTTTTTTTTTTTTAAGATTTACACAACGTGCCACCTTCACTGGTTTTGGGTTTTGTAAATCTCACCAAATAAAAATGTAATAATTTGTCATCGTACTGGTATTGGATTAAAACAGTTTTTTTTGGGGCAACAGCTCTTGCGGTTTGGATTTTAGTGACATGATGGCCATACACTCTTAATGGCCATTTAAAAAATGACCTCCAACACTGCCCGTCAGTGGGCTTTATATTATAGAATTAAGGTCCTGTTCCAGTTTTAAGTGAAATGAAAGCCCAGAATGAGTTATCAGAAAGCTGTCTCCTAAAACTGCTGAAAAGAATGCCTGGGATATGTCAGGCTGCAATCAAGGCTAAGGGACGGTACTTTGGAGAAAGTCAAATTTTAATATGTAGATCTCTTAGCAAATAATTTTGCATATTGATACATTGTAGTTATGTGTTTGTGTTACCCTGTTTTTTGTTGTTGCTGAAAATATACTTTAAGTTAAGAAAAATCGGCCAAATTCTGAAAAACGCGGGATGTTTGTCATATTTTGGCCTGTAGTGTAGCTGAAATTTCCCTACAACTGCAGCGTTGCGGTGTGTGAGAATCTGAGCTGGTGTGAGTTCACTTAAATGCGCAGTGGGCACTAAAGCAGACCTCAGGTCTGCGGAGCTCTGTAGTATAGCGGGAAATAAAGCACCATGTTCCCGCTTTAAAATTTATCTCTGTGGGAGCCAAACATTGTGCTTTTGTTAACCATGTCAAAGTCACTCCCGCTTCTCTGCTGTGGAATGTGTGGCTCATGACCTGTGTCTTGAGTGGGGTTAAAGGTCACACAGAAGGTGCTAACTTTGAATAACCACTGTATGCCTGTGGGAGGACAGAAGCAAAGTCCAGTTTATGGTCTGTAAGAGTGTTTTGAGGACTGAGAGCAGAGTAAACCTCAGTACTTTGATCTCTAAATGTTAATAGCTCATTGTTTTGTGCACCGTTAAATTTACATAAAGTGTCAGGTCTTGTGATGGACTGGGTCAGAATATGCTTTACACTGTTTTTGGCTTAAAGACCAAAAATGGAGCACTTTTCAGGAATGGTGGCTTTTAGTAAGAATGTGAGAACTTGGGACCTACATCAAGCTGGTCCTCCTGTCCCCTCAGCACTTCTTCTTCGTAGGATTTTCACCAATATGCTGCTCTCCTGTCACCTGTTTGCTTCACCCGAGACAGGGGGAAAAGAAAAGACAAACCACTTAAAGCATTTTCAACATAAAATTCTGTTAACGCTAGAGATGGCGGGTGTATGACATCCGACCCCCCCCACCCCCCCCTCGTGAAAGCCAATCACCTGCTTTATACAGCAGCGCTGGGCAACATATCTAGCCAGTTTTGTTGTTGCATTGACGTTCACACAAAGTTCAGATTCACAACAGTTACCCTCATGGTTTCAACAGATTTAGGTTTTTTTTTTTTTTTTTTTTTCTCTTTCCAAGTGCTCTGGTTGGATAAGCCCATTGAGTGTGTATCATTCAGTTCAGTGGGGTAAGCTGAAGAAGTCACATGACAGCACATTATTGAGGAAGTTAGCATCATGAAACATTGCGCATGCTTAGCAGAAGTATAACCTGCGGGGATAAACTGTTACGCATTATTTTCAGGCAAAGTCGCCAGTTTTTATCAGATTTGACTGGTGGTTCCACGTGCAGTTTCCATGTCCTAGCTGAAGGTGAAGTTATGGCTATCTCCCTATTCATTTTAGGAGCCTGGTCTTTTTAGCCTGAAATGACTATCCAGAGGCGTTGCCAAGATGGCCGCTGTGTGGTGTGACTTGCCTATAAAGACTTTGGCTTTACTGCAGTTTCTTCGGTCTTCGCTCTCAGACCCCCGGGAGAGAGGAAGAGGTGGGGGTGTGGAGTAGGGATGCATCTGCTTAAAGGAACAGCTCCTGCATCTGGCCATCTCGCAATAATACGTGCCTCCCGTCACACAGGCTGTTACACTGCTTAAAAAGGACAAGACTTCAGTTCACCTCCGGAGTCACTTCTTCCTGCCAAACGCTAACGGTATTAGCAGCGTTCCCCTGTGCTGATACCAGTATGTTTGGGTGTAAGAAAAGCCCTGAAGTTTCGCTCTTTTCTCTCCATTGTTTCAGTCCTGCAGATATCTCTCAGGAAGCTGGTATTGTTTAAAATGTTTGTTGTTCCACTGACCTCCTGAACAGTCCACCACCATCTAAACAGCTTTTATTCCTCATTCCACAGGGCTGACTGGAAGTTATTTTTGGGGTGCCTGTTTCCCTGTGGTCTGTCTTTGCTCAGCTCCGTGTTTTAAGTCCCTTTCCTTAGAATAATAAACAGACCGTTCTTCACGTACGCATTGTGCAATCGCCGGCAGTGCAGTGCATTTTTAGCAGCGCGCGTGTTATGGCACCTTGTTGCTCATTCCCCGGACATGAAGACTTTGCGAGCCTGTGCGAGTGTGTGCTTGTTACTGGGGCCTGTTCTTGCACGCTGTAACAGCTCAGCTGTGTTGATTGTTGGTGAGGAGTCTCGCTCTGTGTGCTGACCCTGTGCTTAATTTCCTCACACTCTGACCCTCTCGTTCCCCTGCTCCCCACATGAGTCCCCTTCCATTATAGAGGAGTTTCAGGAACACCAGGCTGAACAATGAGGGTCTGAACTCCCCTCCCCACTGCCCCAGATCAGGAAAATTAAAACCCGATTAATACATTTGTGAGGTGTGATTTCATTGCAGTAATTGCAGTCTTAATGGGTTATGAACACGGTTTAAGAATTCAGCAGCATGGACTCAGTAATGCCTAGAAATTTGCTTCGTGAGGCTAACATGAATTCTGAATGCCTTTGTAACTTTGTCATTTCTCCAAAGTCTTGTGGTATAACGTGACTCATTTTCAGTTCTCTGGCATGTAAGCTTGTGCTTTTTATTGCACCATGTATGGCCTCTGAATGTTACAGTGGGTAGGCCTCTATGACTTGCGTTGCAGGGTATGGATCACTCTGATTCTAGATGCTGGTAGTTGCTAATACACCATCATCTTTCCATTTAATTCACCATCTCAGCCCACAGGTTACATTCACTGTTTGCAGATGCTGTTGTGTTACCTAGGATCCTTTGCAATAGAGGCTAAGTGTTCTTATGAATTAGGCAATGCAGAGCTGTTCCGGAACGTACTATAACTCAACTGCTGTGCCCCACCTTCCCTTTCTTTGATGCAGAGTGATCGCAAGAGGGCTGGGAATTCTTATGCTGTCAAAAAATGTTTCATGCTCTGTTAGTCCACCATAAGTGTGACTCAGCATTAAGTCAGATTCCCAGACGGTGTATGCACAGGTTTTGCAAGGGCTTTCCTATTGCAGAATACGTTGCATTAATACCTCATAGTTGAGACTGTCTTGGCCCAGCAATAGTCCTTGTTTTCCCATTTTTGAACCTTGCACAGTGCTGTGGTGAGTTCTGAGTGTGAGTCCTTCCAGTCACCATCTATCTCTCTGTCCCTCCCTCGTCAGTTTAACAAAGACAATTTTCTAATGGCGACGGAATCCACACATGAATGTGACAGTGTAAATAGTGGATGCATTTTTTAAGAATTATGTAAGTGCAACTAATAATAAATTCCAATTTCCATAAGTCCAAAAATGGTTGCAAAACGCAACCAAGAAGAGCTGCACTAGAGCCCTGGATTGAATGTGGTGCAGGCTCTATTTTCACTTACCTTGGATGGAATCCAGTAGAGGGAGGTGCGTCAGTAAGAACAGGTAGTTAATGAAGGCCAGTATAGCATAGATTGAGAACTGTGATGACGTGTTGTAGTACCGTTTTGCGATGTTTCAAGCCCAAAAATAGATCGCATGATGCCATCAAAACGGTTTTTATTGGGTAAATATTTGTTGTCATGACTCCTATTCATTCCATCCCCTTGGTGAGAAGTTGTTTTTCATTAAACGTGATTAAAATATTGCAATAAAAGGATACAGTGGCTCCAGTAAGTATTTGTACACTACTTGAAAATTCGACTACATAACAGCTTTTGTATATTCCGCTAAATGCTTGCTATTGTGTGTAAAAAAGTGATTAAAATATTTGATAATCAATATGTTTTAAACAAATATTTAATGTCAAAATAGCATATTTGGTCAGAAAGGCGATTATCTGACCCAATAAGTATCTGTACAGTTCCATTAGTGAGTCACAAAACTTATAATACTCACCTAAAATTGACTCAAGATGTTTACAGGACTCACTTGGTCTGATTTGGTCAAGCGTGACAATACTGGACACTCCCTCTGTACACAGACTGGCCTATGTAAATGGCCTGACCATGCCCATAATGTATTCCTGTGATACATGGCTAAGACAGGCGAGATACCCCGTCGAATGCGGGAGCAAATCATTCAGCTACATAAAGAAGGCCAAAGCACCAGAAAAATTGGAACTCGGCTATCGTTACGCCACACGACCGTGCAGTACATCATCAAGAAGTACAAACAGTCTGAACGCATAGCCAATGCAGCCAGGAAAGGACGTCCCAGGTAGACCAGTCAGCGCACTGACCGGTACATCTCCCTGCTGGTACAGAGGGAGAGACAGTCCTCGGCCTCCAGTCTTGCCACCAAAGTGGAGGAAGCAACTGGAAGCCATGTTTGTGCCCAGGCCATCCGTAACCGACTCCATGAAGTACAGTTGTGTATTTTTATTTTTTGAAGATTGGTATGAGAGGAATATGTGGTCTATAGTTGACTTGATGGACACGAATGGCAATTTCTTAACTTATGAACAATTCTGTATGAAATATACAGTGGCTCCAAAAAGTATTTGACTATTTATTTAGGCCGGATCCATTCTTCCATTGGTCAGTTCATTTGTTCATCTGTCCGTGCATGCGTCCTTTCAGGGGCTTTTGCGGTTCTTGACTGGCTTGTTAACTCTGAAAATCTGACTTTATTCATCAGCCCGTCGTCTCCCTGACACACAGCATCTACTGATCAGCTTGCTACACTCCTGCTCCCTCCTCCCTCCCCACTGTGTTTCTTGCAGACCGCCCGTGTGTGTTGTCGTTGGAGTTGTATCGCGCCCTCTCCTCCTGTTACACAAACAGTGTGGTTTGTTTTCACACTGCTCTGCGGGTAGCCGCCAGGGTCTTTGAAGCGTTTTTACATCAAGTACTCAGCGGGTATCTTTCCTCCCCATGTATTATTTTTACCTCAAACATTTTTTTATGTTTGTTTATGTTTCAGGCAGTGGATAGCCTCAGTGTTAACAATATATGCATAAATATATTGTCTGTGTATTATGGCAATACATACTTGTTTGTTACTGCATGTAATGGTGTATGGGGCATACATTAATATTGCCTGTGTGTGATGATGACAAATGTTGTAGAATGTTGTTACTGTGTGCAGTTGTTTATTGGGCATATATTAAGGTTGCCTGTGTCTGATTGTAGATGCTTTGGTATTTTACTGTGTGTAATGGTGTATAGGGCATATATAGTAATATTGCCTGTATAATGAGTGTAGATATTGTAGTACATTGTTACTGAGTGTGATGGTGCATGTAATGTTGCAGTGTGTGATGGTGTGTAATGCGTTGATTATTATTGTCTGTATATAATGGCTGTAAATACAAAGGTTCTTGGTTTTTGCCATGTGTAGTGGTGTGAAATACACACATACTGAGGTGATTACATCATGCTGGTGTCTGGAGCAAAAGTTCCCATTCATTTTACATTTAGACTTTTTTCAATATTCTCTCTTGAATGACTTCTTGCGGTTTCAAGCCTCCATTAATTTTTAGATTTTGAATGATATTTTATAGTGACAACAAATACCATTTTTCTAGGCTGTTGTCAACTATAAATAATTTTAATTTTTGCCAACATGCTAATCCTCCTTGTAGTCGAAAAAAAACTGCATGTCCCATGATTCCTGAACAGAATGAATTTATAGCACATTAGAAATCAGCTATCAAAGTTGCAATATTTAGTCGCTTAGCTTGGTGAAACTGTGGTTATTAGTCAGCTACTCTGTCTCCTTATTAGTGATGACCTAGCTAGATGTCAAGTGTTACAACTGGTGCCAATTTACATCAGTGGCCAAGCATCTTTGGTCAACGTTTGTTTGTGTAAAAACTTGGTAGCTAGCGAACAAGGTAATCTGCCTGTTGATGCCTAACCAACCTAGCAACGTAGTTCATTAATGACTAACATTACTTGCTCATCTAATGCTAGTTAAGTAGCAAAAGGAATTGTTATTCACTGTATTTATTGATTTATTTGCATCAACTATTGCTACCGGGCTAGCTTAGCCAGCAAGCTGGTTTGTAATTGTAATTAGTAAATAGCTAATGTTATATTGAGTGTATATAAATGCCAACTAGCTAAATACTCACAATTCAGTGCCGCCCAAGTCACAAAATTAATGGCTGTTCACTGTTTTTACCTCTTAGCCAGACACGGGCATGAGGGGTCGTCCCTTCGGCGGGCGGGCGGCTGCCAATTTTGTCTGAGCTATTTCTCTATAACCACTTGGGTTTGGAAGTTCATATTGCATATGTGGACTTGTGCCTTTTCGGGTTTCGTCCCAGTTTGACCTTTGACCTTGCAGCAGTGACCTTCGGGCCTGAGGGGTATTGCCTGCTTCAGCGAGGCCCATTTTTCATTGACTTATACGCTCCAAATGTAGCTAGCTAGTTGAATTTTGTGCATATAAATTCTAGCTAGTTAACTAAAAAATGGTAAGAGGCAGAAAACTATTTACTGTTTTCTATCAATTTATGTGCACCAGAAGTAACTACCTAGCTTGTTTTCTGGCTTAGTTAGTCATATTTGGTGCATGTAAATGCTAGCTAGCTTGCTAAATGGCAAAATGATGGTGAGCTATTCATTGTCATCCATTGATTTTTAGGGATCACATGTTGCTTGCTTATTGCAGCCAGTTATGTAAACACTTCGTTTGGTTGTAGGTTAATCAGTTTCCTGGAGATGGACAACAGCAATTTATGTCACTGATCAGCTTGCATCAGGTTATGTTGTGAATGTGTGCTGAAACTGAGGTACCTTATTGGATGGGAACAAGTCATGGGCTACCCGCATGTCTGAGTTGTGGATATGCACAAGTGGGCTACAAATGCAAAGAATATCATTTTTGAAAATTAATACGTTTGGTGTCACCATTTGCATCCGTATACCCCAATAGGCTAATCTCGAGTGAGCTAGCTCATGAAATTAATACGAGTTTGACCAATGCCGCAAATTTCCAAACCTAGTTATACATTTCCAGTGGTATTATAAGCTATGTGGCTGTGACTTAGCCACCTCAGTACTCTATTAACAGTGTTTGTTCCAGATTGTAGATAGTGTAGTATGTTGTGTGTGTGTGTGTGTGTGTGTGTAATGCGTGTAATGGTATGTGCGTAATGTCACTGTGCAGATTGGTGTGTGTAATGTTATTTTATGTAATGGTGTGTGTGTGTGTGTGTGTGATGGCTTTTGTGTGCCTAATATTACTTTTGTAATGGTGTGTGTAATATTACTGTGTGTAGTGGTGTATGGATAATGCCACTGTTTGTAATGTTCCTTTGTGAAATGTTTGTGTGTGTGTGTGTGTGTGTGTGTGTGTGTGTGTGTGTGTGTGTGTGTGTGTGTGTGTGAGATGTTACAGTTTGTAATGTTCTGTGCGATGTTACTGTTCGTAACGTTGTGTGTAATTTTACTGTGTGTAATGCTGTGTAATGCACATATTAATGCTGGTGATGTCTGTCTCAGGTGGAGGAGGGTGGTCGGGCCTGGGCAGTGCGGCTTCAGGTGGGAGACGAGGTCATGACCGTGAATGAATTCCCCCTGAGTGGCTACCGTCAGGAGGCAATTGGACTGATTAAGGGCTCCCACAAGACCTTGGCCCTGGGGGTCAGAAGGTGAGCCCATCGTAGGGTTTGTACATGTGTAAATGCTTGTACACATTTTGCATGCTCCACTGACATGGATGCATACCAACAAAAACATTACATTTGCTCATTACATTTGCTTTGGACCTTTGTGCTCCCGCTGGGCTAAAGTTAATCTTCCCAGCAACTTTGGAACCGTGGGGACAAGTAGAGTAGTTTCACAGTACCAAGGGTCCCATTAATAAATGATTCAATGAATGATGTATGCACCAGTTTCTTTGTGAACCTCTGATTTATTTGAACTAACTTGACATTAAAATGTGCAAAATTAATATTATGCACACATGAAAAATTCCTGATTAATCTTAAGTAGATAAAAAATGCATGCAGTTGAGCTTACCTGCAGTTTGATTAGGATTTTTTTTTTTTTTTTTACCATGGGTTAAAATAAAAAAGGTTTTCCTTTTTGAGCCTATGCAATGTTTAGTTTTGAAATCTACACAAATGTTTATAAAGAGGACACTAGCTCTTCGAGCATGGCTGCCACTAGAAATGGTCCTCATCTGCCAGGCAGACCTATTCCAGTTGCACTCATCTGGGATCTACCAGTGGGGTGCTGGAAATTTCCTCTAAAACCTATCTTTATGTAAAGCACTTTGGTGTATTATTATTTTTGTCAAAACCCTGCTGGGTGATCATGGTGAAAGGGGAAGATCAACTGTCAATGTGGGGCTGCCTAAAAATTAAATTTTTAGACAGTCAGGCCATGTCTGTCATGTGACCACACTTGTCCTCATTTATAACAGAGTACAAGCTATACCTTGCAGTAGCTTGTTTCTTGGCAGCATAGTCATTTGGTTATTTAAAAAAGAAAACTGGTTTCAAATTTGTATTCATCAGTAATCTAATTGGAGCGTTTGAAAGTTTCCCCGTTTTTTTACCTCAGTGGAATTATGTGCGTAAACTCGAAAATATTTGTGGAACTTGAAGTTAAATTGGCATAGATGTTCTGGTGCCCATCACTAACACGGAATGGATTGACTTGACAGCCCGCACTCTGCATCACATCAAATTCTGCCTACAATGCGAGAGTCCTCTCGGTCTCTTTCAGAATGGAATGACTATTTGAGAGACGAAATGGCCATTTGCTGACTGAGTGTTAAACAAATGAGGAGGACAAAGGAACATTAGCCTGTTTCAATGCAGGGCAAACATACAGAGCGGAGATAAAGCAGGGTGTTTGCGATAGCAGTCAGGAAGGCGTACAGCTGAGTTTATGAGCCTGCTGCAGCTTTCTTAGACACAGTGGGCTGTTCTACAGAGTTCCCATCACCATACAGAACAGTTGTCACATCTGACCTCTTGTAACCTGACTGTTGTTTTTCTGTTGAAGCTAATCCCCAGAGGCTAAAATGTTTATGCTTTTTGGCACACCTCCATTTCTTTTATCATTAACAGTAAATCATCACCACGTCTGTATCGGGATATTGAGGGGTATCTACCAATTACAGCTCCATTTTCTGATTGACTGGTTAGCCCTTGACCTTGGCGTTGACCCCATAAGACATACTGACTCCAATATGGGTCTGTAGAATGCGGCTACTGTATTTAAACCTGTGGAACTTCGGGTCTGTTTTAAATTCTAGTGGAAATCCCAAGGTTTCCAATGATCCCAAATATGTCCTGCTGAATTACAGAGAAATGTGTATAAAATGATGTAAAGGTCTAGATGTTTTACATTTGATGTAATGCTGAGACCATAAAAACCTGGCATCTTGACTTATATTTTTCTCAAAATAAGTGTGATGTAGCTTCACTGCAACCAGCAGATACGGAAAATGTATGTGTTATTGTGGTACAAATATTGTTGTGCCTTTTTTTTTTTATGCCCCCTTAAACGAAGTTTCGGGGGCATATAGTTTTTCACCTGTCCGTCCGTCCGTCTGTCTGTTTGTCCGTACTTTGCCATGGCTATAACTTCTGATCGGCTCATGATAGGACTTTGATACTTGGCATATGCATTGCTTGTGAGAAGGCATTTCAGATGGGGTCATGACTTTTGACCTTGTGACCTTGACCTTGGAGCATGATGTTTGGTGACAAAAACTTTAACATGGGCCATAACTTTTCATTAGCTACTAATAGGCATTTGATACCTGGCATATGTATTCCTTAGGATAAGGCCTTTCTGATGAGGTAATGAATGTTGACCTTGTGACCTTTACCTTTAACCTTTCATTGACTCATGATTGGCATTTAATGGTTAGCATGTGCATGTTATGCACGGGGGCATCAGTGTTTCACAAACACATTTTTTTTTCTTTCGTCTTCTTCTTTCTTCTCACGTTGACCTTACTTCAGAGAAAAGCTAGTTTTTGGGGTTAATTTAACATTCTCCCTGGAGGAATTGGCTCATGTTCAGCATTATCTACTGTAAGTCAATTTGGATAAGCACCATCTGCTAAATTAATAAATACTTGTACTTTTAATGAATGCCTAACCTCGGACTGACAATTAAGAGTTATATACTTTATGAAGTGGAACTGTGTAATGCGTAGGCTTACAACTAAGATAAAACTGAAAGATTCAGTATTAGATGATAATGGGCTGTGCACTGACTATTGAACCATGACTGAACTTGAAAACACAAATAGTGTTTTCTGAATGTTTGGTTCTGACTCCAAATGTGTGCTTATCTGTCCTTTATTGAAAGACCTTAAGAGAGCTCAGTCCATTTTGATTTTACATCCAGGTGGACTAAAATCATACGAAGTGAACCACTTGGAATGGCGTTGGATGGTTTACTCTAAAGTTGACTGCCTTGAAAGGCAAATGGCCTGAGTGGAATACTTTGTAAACTTGGCCAGCAAGTCCAAAGTAGTGGGTTCAGTTCTCTGGTGGTACCTATGGCTGTTACCACCATGAGGAACTGCCAGTTCCCGAGTTGCTTCAGCACAAATACTCAGCAATATAAAAGTCTTGCAAGATGTGCAACAATCAGCCACGACATTAAAACCACCTGCCCAACAATGTGTTGGTCCCCTTATGCCGTGAAAACGGCTCAATGAATCTGACATCCGCTTGAATTCTTGGACCCAGGGTATCCCAGCGGGAAATGTCCCAGTATCAAACTTCCTCCACCAGCTTGTCTTCATCCCATAGTGCATTGTGGTATCATGTCTTCCCAAGGTAAATGGTGCACACGTACCTGGCCAATGTACATGTATTAGTAAATGGGACTTGCTGGACCAGGCAACCACCAATTCCTTCAAGGTCGAGTTCTCACTCTCGTGCCCATTGTAGGCACATTTGACAGTGGATCTGGGCTGCTTTGGCTGGTCTGCAGCTACAAAGTGCTAAACGCAGCAGGGTGCGATGCATTGTGTTATGACGCATTCCTAACGCGAGTATCAACAAATTTCTGCAAATTACGTCAAGGTAGCCCTTCTGTAGCCCTTCTTGTGAATCAGTGAGCCTAGGGGGCAGCAACACCCTGTTGTCGATTCATAGTTTGCCCCTCTTTGGACCACTGTTAGTAGTGGTCACATAGTGTTAGTACTCACATCTGCTGGCGAGCAGATGAGAGCACCACAGTAGCCCTGAGGCTTTGGAGATGGTCAGACCCATTTGTCTGGCCATAATGATTTGGCTCATTTCAAAGTCACTCTGGTCCAATTTCTCCCACATCTGACTCGCTGACTATGAGACCGGACTGTTTGCTTACCATCTAAGGTATCTCTGCAGTCCTTGACATTTGCCATTGTTACAAAATGATTGTTATTTGCTTCATCTGTGAGTGAGTGGTGGTAATGTTTAGGCTCATTGGTATAATTGTAAGTTGCTCTGCAAAGGAGTGCCTGCTGTGTTACCTGAATGTAATTTATGTGTTTTGGTCTCTGTAGGAGTGTGAGGAGATCTTGCTTTTAACACATGCAAGCCTCATCTGGCCCGGAGTTTGTGTTTGTTCTTTGTTTTTTGTGGGAGTGGAGGAAGGTTAGATGGAGGTATAGGAATAGCAGATGAAGGTTAGATGGAGGTATAGGAATAGCAGATGAAGGTTAGATGGAGGTATAGGAATAGCGGAGGAAGGTTAGATGGAGGTATAAGAATAGGAGAGGAAGGTTAGATGGAGGTCTAGGAATAGCGGAGGAAGGTTAGATGGAGGTCTAGGAATAGCGGAGGAAGGTTAGATGGAGGTAAAGGAATTGCGGAGGAAGGTGAGATGGAGGTATAGGAATTGCGGAGGAAGATTAGATGGTGGTATAGTAATAACGGAGGAAGGTTAGATGGGGCTATAGGAATAGCACATGAAGGTTAGATGGAGGTATAGGAATTGCGGAGGAAGGTTAGATGGAGGTATAGGAATTGTGGAGGAAGGTTAGATGGAGGTATAGGAATAGCAGAGGAAGGTTAGATGGAGGTATAGGAATAGCAGATGAAGGTTAGATGGAGGTATAGGAATAGCAGATGAAGGTTAGATGGAGGTATAGGAATAGCGGAGGAAGGTTAGATGGAGGTATAGGAATAGCGGAAGAAGGTTAGATGTAGGCGTAGGAATAGCGGAGGAAGGTTAGATGGAGGCATAGGAATAGCAGATGAAGGTTAGATGGAGGTATAGGAATAGCGGAGGAAGGTTAGATGGAGGTGTAGGAATAGCGGAGGAAGGTTAGATGGAGGTCTAGGAATAGCGGAGGAAGGGTAGATGGAGGTCTAGGAATAGCGGAGGAAGGTTAGATGGAGGGCTAGGGAGAGCGGGGGAAGGGTAGATGGAAGTATAGGAATAGCGGAGGAAGGTTAGATGGAGGTATAGGAATAGCTCAGGAAGGTTAGATGGAGGCATAGGAATTGCGAAGGAAGGTTAGATGGAGGTGTAGGAATGAGTTGTGCGATTTCCCTCATCTGTTGCTTTTCCTTGGGACATTTGGGATGGTAATATTGTCATGGCAATAAAAACTTTGCTTTGTGGACTGGGAAAATTTTGTGTGAGCAAAAATGAAATAGTTCAGACATTACATCTGCACGAGGCCGCTAAGCAGTGCTAACTGACAGGTTTTAACAAGCCCCAGCAGAGGGCTGGGTTTTCAGGTGGCTTTTTCTTTGCTACAAGACTGTAGTTTTCCTGCAACCAACAGAATATTCACAAGTCCAATGATTTTCATGCTGTCAAAACTGTACTAGGCCTTTTTGTACTATGTAGTTCCAGGGTATTACCAATGAATCATACTGAAATTTATTGTGCTTGTCTTCTGTCTGACAGACACTTGAATAAAAATGAAAATTTTCAAATTCAAATCCTGATTTATTTTGTTCTCATTAATCATAAATTGCGGTTCCTGGCATAATAATCTCAATTAACAGATTCTTTGAAATCTCAGGCTCACTGTAGACCTGATAATCTGACTAAAGTTTGGTAAGAGCTGTGACTTGAAAAGGAGGGAAGTTGAATTTTAGTAAATGAAGAAATTGGTGTTGAATGATGAATCTGTCCTCGGGTCGAGTTTTGCATGCTTGGTTTTGCTGTGTATACACCCTGCCTGCACCAATGCTGAAACGCAGCATTTCTGGGAATTCAGATCTTGGTCTTGAGTGGGCATATTGCTTGAGCCAATTTCTTGGAATGCTGACTCTGGCTCTTATGAACGGTGAGTTTTCTGAACAGTATCAGGTAATGCTGCTTCTGTAAAACTGGCGTGAATGCGTGTATGTGCTCATAACCTGAACTAGCCAATGAAATGCTCATCTTCAGGTGTGCTGGTAGATCAGGTGAATCTTGTTTTCTGTTCTTGGCCTGATGCCTTGCTGTCTAGGCAAACCATCTCTGATGTCACTTCCCAATGGGTGTTGCTTAGCAGTGTTGGGCCCAGTTGGTACCCTGCTCAGATTCAGCCAAGTCTTGTGTTGCTTGATTACTTTAAAAATGCTGTAACCTGCATCAGATGTGGTACATAAATATGAGCGATTGGAAGGTTCCCGATCATTAAAATCAGATGGAGAAGGTAATCCACCTAGTTGTCTGTGCGGAAGGAGATCTCTACTGGGTCTTCATAGGGAAGAGGATCTCGGCATCCTGATCCATTGGGAAACAGATTCCTGTTGTCTATGGCGGGACATGGGTCTCAGTAAAGGTTTATACAGGGAAGAGGATTACAGTGCAGAGTTCTGTAGGGAGGAGTGCGGCTGGACGGGTTAACTTGCTGCTATTTGTGTTGTAAGACGGCAGTCGCAGCAGCCCAAAGGCTCTGAAGGTGTGTTTGTTGACACAGAGGGAAGAGGCCTGAATCCACACTCCCTCATTTGCATGGGGTGGGTTTGTGTGAAGCTCTTCGCTCGTGCTGCTGATGAAAAGAGGAAGGAGCAGCGCGTCAGACAGCTGCATCAGGAGCTGCGCTGCGGGCTGCTCTCCCCGCAATCATCAAGATTAACGGCTTCACTGCGTAGATGACTAGAGCAGTCCTTGAAGAACCTGAAGCTGTATGTATGTGTTTGCTTGTGCTGTGAACACACATGTTCTGCTTAGACCGACAGAGTTTGAGTCCCGTTTACGTTAAAGTCACAGTCCCAGTGGGGTTCTCATTCACAGCCCGTACAGACTAAGCTCGAAACTAACATTTGCGCCCCAGTTGTAGTCAAAGTCCTGTCAGAAAGACAGACTAAAATCTAAGCTGGGAGTCTTGGCCTGAGAATATAGAGACTAAATTTGGCACTGCTCTGGTGGGGTTCTGGCCAGTTGGACTGACAGACAGAGTTTGGACTCTTTCCCTCTCACAGTGCTTTAGGATAGCGAGGCAGAACACCGCTTAGCCTTTGAAATTTCTGGCTGATGGTAGTTGTGTTACTGTGTTGTAAATATTCTCCTTACTTGGAAGGAAACGGACGGCAGTGTGGAAAGGGTTAGCCTCTCTCTGGAGAGGGAGGAAGGGGGGTTGCCATGTGTAATCCCACTGACCTACAGTCTGGCTTTTTTCCTACGTTACTTGCATTTTTTCCAAATTTGGAATGCTCATGAGGAATGAGCTCATCTAAGACTTCTCTGTCAGTTCAGGAGAGCGCAGATAATCCTGCAGTGTCCTCTTAAACTGCAATAAGGCTTGGCTGCTTCTTGCTCTGCAGTCCAGCTGTTGAGCTGTTGCTGACATTGGGCCATAATACTGTTAGAGGGCTGGCCAGGCTAACCACCCAACCGGAGAGGGGCACTGGTTCACTAGGAGATATGTATACACTCTGGGCTAAAGCTCTTTTTTTCGTTGTTGTTTTCTTTATTAACAGCTACAAAGTTTTGCTGATTTAAGTCCCTCAAATGAGGTGCAGCTCTTTGCCCTGACCTACAGGACACCACTGTGCGAGTATCTGGGGAACAGAAGCTAGAGGCTTTTCCCTTTGCTAACATTTTTATCAAAGTGTCATTATACCCCCCGCAACGAAGTTTAGGGGGGTATACTGGATTTGCTTTGTCCGTCCGTGTGTGCGTGCGTGCGTGTGTCTGTGCGTGTGTCTGTGTGTGTGTGCGTGCGTCTGTGCGTCCGGACCTAGATCTCATAACCTACTCATCCGATTTTGAAAATTTCTTTTCTTGGTGGAAGGTCTATTGATTGGTACTGCCCGACTACTTGTTGCGGGGGGAATCCTGTAAGCCATGCTTACTGACTAAATCTAGTTAGGTGCACGTTTGGCTGAGGACACCACCTCACTTGTCATCTTGGCTGTAAATTTAATGTAGATTTTTCCATGAAAGTCATGAATGTATCTGGGCCCCGCCCCCCCAGCCCTTAACTCAGCAGGTCCAATGGAGGTCACCTTGGTGCTGATTGGGCTTTCACTGATAGAGGCTGTGAGAGGGGAACAATGGCTGTATTGTCTGGATGTCAACCTGACCTTGGTGTTATGGCAGATTTAATGAGATGCCTTCCCCGTTGGACGGTTGAGGAGTCTCTGCGGGGTTTCGTTTCGGGGGGAGGGGTTGGGGGAATGTCATTGTTGTCTGAATGCTGGGGGTGTTTTTTCCCCCAGTCACCCACAATCTCATACTGAATGTGCTCGACTGGCACAGGGTAAATAAAACAACATTAGGGCATCAGAGACCATTCGATTCAGGCCATATACGGTTGGGTCCATAAATATTTAGACAGTGACACGATTTTCATTGTTTTAGTTTTGTACGGCGCCACTATGGATGTGAATGAAAAGAAACAATCGTGATGTGCTTGAATTGCAGACTTTCAGCTTAAAATTTAAGGATTTTGTAAAAAGATGTATATATTGTAATATATTGTATTATGAGAATACTCTGGTCAAGTAAACTGGTGAGGCTACTCTTAAACCCCAACTGGGAATTCAGCATCAGAAATGGCCCCAGCTCATGAAACTGTGCTACTTCCCACATATAAAAATGTCCTCTGGAGGTTGCCTTCCACAGCCTGATTCTCGTGACAGAAGATTGCCTTCTGCTGGTGCGTTATAGTCTAACCACATATACTGTCCACGTTTATTGCTGCTTGGAATATTGCTCCTTTAGCGTCTTAGGCTTTTTATCTACACACCAACTGTTATTCTCTCTGCATGAGACCGTCAAGTGAACTCCTTAAGTGCAAAATCTAGTAAGAAACTAACATGGCTAGAACAGTAAATCTTACAATGTTAGCTTGGAATGGAAGTGGAGCTATCTGGTGGCAGATGTGATGCTCGAATAGCAGAGTCATTGGTTGTGCTCCAAATATGTTTCATCGGTCGTTCTCATACCAGTCCTTCGATGCCTGCCCTACCGCCAGGTCCAGGTATTAGATATGTCCTGCTCAAGCACGCTCGATGCCACTAATGAAGTCATTGATTTGTGTCCAATGTGCTTGAGATAGAATACATAAAGGGGTTGGATCTGAATGGGGGTTGCCTGGGGAGGGGGTCTGGAACTTCTACTGTCACCAAAGAAGCTCTGAAGATGACATATGAGCAGTTGGTATGTAGCCTGTTTGAACTGCTCTCTTGCAATCCGTCTTGTTGCGGTCATAGCAATGATGTATCATTCACGAATAGTCTTTAGCCCCGGTCAGACTACACGGAACAATGTCGTAGTTTCACTTCCTGGCATTTTACTTCTCGTAGTAGTCTGATCGGGGTTACTGTGCATTTTTTGGGACTGGGAGCAGTCTCTGCACCGGTACCCTCGGAGGGTGTCCCGTTTCTGCTGTAGGTATGAGCTGCAGTCGGATACAGCGCGCGGGGAGGGGCAGTGAATAATGCATGAAATGGGGCTGGAGTTCCGGCTCTGCGGGGTTATTTCTTGGAGAGATTCCTCTTCTGCTCTTCTAAGGAGAAGAGGCATCGATATGATGCTCAAAATAGTATGTGCTGTTATACTTGAAATTTCATCCGCACAAAATTTTATGTTCATATTTTCATTATTTTCGTATTTTTATGCTCTTAGTTTCATGGAGCCATTGAAATCCAGAATTATGTCGCAGCTGGTATTAGATGGTTTTATTGCGTATTATGAAACAAACTCTTGAAACACTTTAATACGGTTCTTTGTATTTTTATGTCTGTCGGAACTCCTCATTACATAGAGTAACCACGAGAGGGCAGCATTTGCAGTCAGTGGAGAATAAAAAATAAGAGGGGAATGTACTGTGTTCTGGAGAAACTGATTGAAGATTAATGCAAGAAAAATGTCTGGCATCGTTTCAGTGCCGTCGTGTAAAGCTTTTGATAAAGTAATTTAGCATTTAACTTTATATGGGCAAATGCAGCCATGAGTCACACACACACACCCCCCCCCCCCACCCCCCCTCCAATTGCTGTTGTGCTGTGTTCTCTGTTGTACTTGTAAATGTCTCTGTTCTCATGAGACCTGCTACATCAGGCCATGAAATCATGTGTAGCGGAGGAGGAAGCTCATACTGCCTGCATTACCTGTCTGATCAGGTTCAGGAGATACGCTGTGGTCATGTGCCTTGGCATCATGGTGGCTGCTCTGGGGGACTCATTTATAAACTCTTCCAGTGCTCCTTATAAAAATGAAGTGTGTGGGCAGGGCATGGCTTATGCGTAATATGAGTCCAAATACTCCTGCATGTTTGAACACTGTGGATGAAAATATGCTCACATTATTTACTGAAGCTTTGCAGATATTTGACTAAGCTGGAAAACTTTGTTCGGATGCATTTCCATACTTCCCCATGGGTGTCATTAATGCCAATTGTCAAAAATTGCCCCACACAGTGGGTAAAACTTTCTGAAAATATATAGAGGCAAGCTTTACAAATTGTGGATGTTGTGTGAGAAGAATTGCGCGTGCCTTCTGAAGCCCTGTTTTGGGCGTATGCAGCATACATGACTGAGGATTTGGTCAGTGACAGGGTTGTGTGTCTTAAGTAGTTGACATGACTGGTATTTTTAAATGTCACTTGTGCTCGAAAATAAATGGAAAAATTGATTGATTTCATTTGGCGATGATACGTATTGGTCAAGAACAAGGTGACTAAGTGTATTGAAATTAATTAATCCCACGTTGGCCCATTACTTACTGTGGCCCACATAGCACAAATCCTAAAGAATGGCTCATTCATCGTCATACAAAACCAGCTTTGCCATTCTCGTCTGCATATAATCGGCAGTCTGCATTGTGAAGTCATACATAAGACGCACGTCATTAGATTGGATGACTGCATCTACAAATCAACCCTGCACCCTTTGCCACAGCACTGTCCCACCCTCCTCTAGTAGGTCTGCTATCCCGTTCATTCTCTGTCCAACCCTAACAGAGTTAATGTAATTTAGCCACTGGAGACCTGCTTATCACTGGAACCTGTTGTGCCAAATTAGGATTAAAATAATATATCTGGCTGGCAAATTTCCAGACAGGCTGACTGTGCACAGACACACATGCACGCTCACACGGATTACAGAGCTGATGGTAAATTGTGCCATGCTTCATAGAATAGTCATAATATATCCCTTGCATCTGAGTGCCGTTCTGCCAGTTTGGTTATTCATTACAAAATTCGTCCAGACACTAGACACCTGCGAAGTATGAAAGATGTATCTCTCTGTGCTGTTTACATTGAGAGTCAAGTTCTTGAATTCATGGATGGGGTTAGGCTCCGGTCAGAACTCGCAGCCTCAAGTCGACTACACTCCCTTTGGACTTCACTGTTCTAACTTAATTTTGTCAGTGTAAATCACCTCTTCTGCCTCAGTCTATTTCAGAAAAGTACAGAAAAGGATCTGCTCTTATTTCTCTGAAATATGATGGTTCGCCAAAATGGCTGTAGTTTCTCATACTATAATTGACAAGGAAAGCATCTTGTATTGATTTCTTTGGTACCAGTGAAAGCTGACTGTACCAGAGGTGGGGGTAATGTAACACACATCACACCAGCTATGAAGAAGAGCTTTTTCACTTAGATTTTTTTTTTCTTTCAC
This sequence comes from Gymnothorax reevesii, assembly GCA_029721435.1. Lineage (NCBI taxonomy): Eukaryota > Metazoa > Chordata > Actinopteri > Anguilliformes > Muraenidae > Gymnothorax > Gymnothorax reevesii. The sequence continues at coordinate 22,596,683 of CM056587.1, read as the reverse complement.
AGGGCTGAAGGACCTGTTGTAATTACTTGCCTGTATCGAGGCTGCAGTATTGCCCATTTATATGCTCCTTCAGTGTGTGTTACCTGCTTTAAAGTCTGAATTTACCTGCTTGCTTGCATCATGCTGCATTTATCTGTATTTTTGGCTCTGGTTTGTGGTATCGGCGTGGTGCACTGTGTGCTTGGGCATGTCAGCAGGAAGCGGTGCTCTTTTGGGACATTTCACCCACATCCAGGTCCAGCTGTGGTTAGCCTTTACTTACAGGTTGAACCAAAATGTGCTCTCCCTCTGGGATATAAGGCCAGCAGCTGGTTCCAAACAATAAGCGTTTTGGTTGAAATGACTGTGCTTATGGTCTGACAAACTGCAGCAAAGTGATGGCATATCATCTCACTCATTAACCACATTCTGTCATTTTTGGGTATATTTTTACTCCTGGATAAGCAAAACTTAGGAAGGAGGGCTGTGATGAGACTCGAGCGTCACTCACTAATCAGTTGATCAATTTGCCGTTAGCTCGACTGCAGGCGGTAAAGATTCACAAACTGCTAATCCAGGAGTTAACGATCGTGTCACTTTGATCATAAAAAGTTGCATTTTACATTGCCTAGCTTGAGTTGAATGTGTGAAGTTAGTTATGTTAATCTGTTGAACAAGTAGGACCTTGAGTGGCCTTGAGAAGTTCAGGTTCAGATGTTTTGTGCCTGTAGAAATGTTTGCTAATGTTTAAGCCGTTACGCAGCTAACGCTTTTGTTCTTCACAGCAGTGTGAGGCCTTGCCCAGTGAACTCAGAGCACACTGCTGTTTCTCTGTTTCCTGATTTTGCACTGTGGGCTGTCGCTGTGTGGCTCCTACTAGCAGATGCACAGATGGCACTTTCTAAAAACGATTTTATGAGCATGAGGTCGCGACCCGTATGCCTGTCTGCCCCCTGGTGTGACGCTGCTGTGTGAGGAGAGTGTGCAGTGTGCAGCTGCCGGGATGTAGAGAGGCCTGGGTTTTCGGGTTGATGGCGGGCTGGAATGCCACGCAGCCCAGGAATGTGGCCTTCATTATCAGCGGCTTGCGCTCCCTTCTCTCCCCCCTGTATCCTCCCTGATGTGGCTGACTTGATTACAGAGCTGCTCAAGTACGCCTTTGTACGTTCTCTCAAATCCCTCGGATCTTCGGCCCAATCATATTTTAATGTATATTTGTGTTCATGATCATGCATACTTCCCTTTTGTTGTTTTTAGAAATGAACAAGGTTTCTTTTTATAATTCAGAGTTGATTAAGATATCAGAACAGCCATATACTTTCTGATGGTTTATGCACAATCTACAATTAATCACTTACTTAATTAGTCATTGGCATGTTTATACAGTGCTGTGAAAAAGTATTTGCCCCCTTCCTGATTTTTATTTTTTTTTTTGCATTTGTCACACTTAAATGTTTCAGGTCATCGAACAAATTTTAATATTATACAAAGACAAAAATTTTGTTTTTTAATGATGATTTCATTTATTTAGGGTAAAAGCTGTCCAAAGCTACCTGGCCCAATGTGAGAAGGTAATTGCCCCCTAAACCCAATCACTGATTGTGCCACCCTCGGTGACAACAAATGCAAGCAAGCATCTGCGATAACTGGCAATGAGTCTTTCACATCACTGTGGAAGAATGTTGGCCCTCTCTTCTTTGCAGAATTGTTTTAATTTGGCCACATTGGAGGGTATTTGAGTATGAATGGTCTGTTTAAGGTCATGCCACAGCACCTCAATCGGATTTATGTCCGGACTTTGACTAGGCCACTCCAAAACCTTCAATGTGTTTTTCAAGCCATTCGGAGGTGGACTTGCTGGTGTTTTTCGGATCATTGTCCTGCTGCATAGCCCAGGTGCTCTTGAGCTTGAGGTCACCAACTGTTGGTCGGACATTCCCCTTCAGGATTTTCTGGTAGAGAGCAGAATTCATGGTTCCATCAATTACAGCAAGTCATACAGGTTCTGAAGCAGCAGAGCAGCCCCAGGCCATCACACTACCACCACCATGTTTGACTGTTGGTATGATGTTCTTTTTATGATATGCTGAGTTAATTTTACGCCAGATATAATGGGACGTGCACCTTCCAAAAAGTTCAACTTTTGTCTCGTCAGTCCACAGAATATTTTTCCAAAGGTTTTGAGGATCATCAAGATGTTTTTTGGCAAATGCAAGATGAGCCTTTGTGTTCTTTTTGGTCAGCAGCGGTTTTAACCTTGGAACTCTCCCATGGATGCCATTTTTGCCCAGTCTCTTCCTTATTGTTTAATCATGAACACTGACTTTAACTGAGGCAACTGAGGCCTGCAGTCCTTTTAGATGTTGTTCTGGGTTCTTCTGTGAGCTCCTGGATGAGTCTTCGATGCGTTCTTGGAGTAACATTGGTAGCCCGGCCACTCCTGGGAAGGTTCACCACTGTTCCAAGTTTTCTCGATTCGGGGATAATGGCTCTCACCATGGTTTGCTGGAGTCCCAAAGCCTCAGAAATGGCTTTGTAACCCTTTCCAGACTGATAGATCTCAATGACTTTGTTATCTCCCGCAACAACGTTGTTGCGGGGGATATAAAAATGGGGTCCGTCCGTCCGACACGTTTGTCCGGGCTATAACTTTGAAACTAGTCATCCGATTCTGATCATATTTTGCATCGAGGTGTAAAACCACATAAATGTGTGTCATGAAAAACAATTTTGAAAATAATTTTGTAATTTCTCACGTTTTGGGGCAAAAAGCGGCAAATTTGTGGGAAATCTGTAATGTGTCGTGTCCGGGCTATAACTTCAAAACTAATCATCCGATTCTGATCATATTTGGCATCAAGGTGTAAAACCACATAAAGATGTGTCATGAAAAACTATTTTGAAAATAATTTTGTAATCTCTCACGTTTTGGGGCAAAAAGCGACAAATTTGTGGAAAATCTGTAATGTCTCCTGTCCGGGCTATAACTTTGAAAATAATCATCTGATTGCAATCATATTTGGCATCAAGTTGTAAAAACACATAAAGGTGCGTCATGAAAACAATTTGGTATAATTTTCTGAGTTTTCTGATGCATACTCTCCGGCCTATTTTTTTTGCAAGGAAATTAACAGCTTTGCGATTAGTACAGTTCTTTAGAAATCTAAATGCATATAAACATTCTCTATTCAAAATTGCAATGCCAGTTGCGGGGGATAATGCTTGACAATGTCAGCAGCTTGTTTCTCATCTGTTGATGAATTTCTTTATATTGCGGCATGATGTGTTACTCTTTGAGGTGGTGTCTGATTTTGTGATTTCACTTGGAGTGACGCAAATAGGTCAGGGGTGTCGGAGGGGGGGTGGGGGGCTCACGTGGTCTGGGGTATGTAAATGACTTTGAAAAGGGGCTAACGTGAATGGAAATCTCTTTGGGGTTAATGACGTCAACAGGCTGCATGTTTGCTCCGGGACCTTGTTGTTTCTGAGTGGTTGGTCACTTGGCTCCAATTGAAAGCTCGGCTTTTTTTTTTTTTTTTTTTTTTTTCCACAGATCAATTCTGGCTCCATCAGCTGTTTTGCTGTGAAAGAGCAAGTCAGACTCAGGACCTAGGAATATAAACAGTTTGTACTGAAGATTTTAGGAATTTTGCACATTTTTTTTTTTTTTTCTTTTTTGCTCTAAAGCCCTGTAAGCCACGTAATGCAAAGCAAAATTCCTCTTTGCTTTATTCACAGGAGTTTGACTGTGGGATAAATGTTTTTCCTTTGAAGATTTTCCGCCTTATTCGCACCAATATCACATTCAGTTCTGTGGGAGAACAAGTTGCTAGAGGATTGACACGCAAATTCACAGCAGCAACTAATAGCAATTGCAGTTGATCCTGTTTGTATTCAAAGGGCGGATGGTACTTCCTGCAATCTAAAAAATCATCAACAAGATGGCAAGGCTTATGTTGCGACAATATTGTCGCAACCATTTTACTTTATGAACACTGTGCCTGCTTCAGAACAAAAATATTCACAAAACTGATGTTTTCATATTGGATGTTGCACTAGACTACTTTTTTTTTTTTAAACTGTGATCCATAAGTTATTTGACACAGCTAGCTCACTAGCAAGCAAGCTAGGTAGCTAACTTTCCCATTATCTCAAGCAATGCGATATAGCTCATTGATCTTATGCAATTCAGCTAACTACGGTTTGATATGAAGCTAAGTAGCCTAGCTAGCCAATGTTGCTGCTAGTAGCAATGATGCTATTCAGAACATCGCTCTACTCGCGCAAATTTTTCGCAACAGAATATTGTGAAGTGGATTGAAATGTGAATTTCGTGCATTCGCGTAGTGTTGCGCTGCGTCTCCCGCGTGATTCGCAGCGCCCCAGCGGGAGCTAGCTTCTTTTCGCGTGTATTCGCATCTTTGCATTTACTTCGAATGTAATCTGGTAGTGCAAAAAAATAAATAAATTTTGTGTCCGGTGGGAATTCAGAAAACAAAGCAAAAAACAACTCCCGTAGGCTGAATGTGAAGAGGCTGTTGGCGATTCAGAATGAAGGATGAATCATTTTGTGGAATTTCCCAGGCCGGACAAAGCTCTCTGGAACAGGTGTCGGGTCCGGAGAGCGAGAGAGTCCTAGTGACTCATCCTCGTGATTAACACTAGGCCAGTGAAGAGGCTACTAACTGGATTTACCTTACAGGTACCTGCTCAGACAACAGCTTTGGCTTATGTCAGGGGGAGGATTGGAGAGGCACCCACAATTGCTGAGGAAATCGCTTAGAGAAACAGTGGGGCAAACGGCTTCACGGTCTATCTGATCGTGTTGATGTGTAGCAATTTTGGAAACCGTATTTGGAGTTTATGAAATTTGCCTTTTCCCCCCACTGTGTTGTAAAAAAACTGTCCCCATCTCCTCTACCCCTCTGGCCCAGTGTGATGGAATGTTGTGGAATATCTGAACTATTCCTGCTGTTGCCCAGGAGATACGACTTATGAGTGCGGGGGGGCATGCAGGTGGGCTCAGGTCCAGAGCACTCACAGTTAATGCTTTCTTCCTTGGGAGGAAGGCTTGGTTTTTGTGTCTGTTTAATTTTCTGTTGGGCTATTTTTGGGATTGTCTTGAATCTCATTTGTTGAAGTGAGTTTACTGATCTAAGTTCAGTATTTATTACTACATTGTAGTCTTTATCGCGCATCTGCAGTCACCATTGTCCCCCGGCACCCCCTCCGCCAGACTAAACGTACCTCGGCTGCAGCTGAATTTTCCAATGGTTTCCATTCGTAACAAGTGCAGTTGCTTTTCCAGATTACCTCCAGCCCTGAGATTCCCCGGCTGGTGTCGTTTCTCTGCACAGTTCAACGGTGCGTGCAGATGCTTAGGACGATGCCGCGATCCCGCTTTTCTCATTAAGCACTAACGGCGCACCACATCACGCGCTGGCCGTAAAAAACGTTCCCACTGGTAGATTTACTGCCATTAAAATTGGCTGGCGTGTAATGACAGAAGCTCTGCGTGTTTGCTTGTGCTCTCTGGAGGCTGTAGGTCACTTGAGGTGTGGGTAGAGTGAGGGGGGGTGTGAACTGCTTGACCTTTTGCTCCTGAGGCTACAGAGGTCACCCTGACTGAGAGGGCGACCTTTTTAGTCTCCGGTCACTCAAATGGAAAACATCAGTAGGGCTTGCAGACTATCATGTGCTCCTGTTTGTCTTGATTGAATTATGATTTGAAGTGTGATTTGTTGTTTGGTTCGTTTGGACACAATGTATACTCAACGTGCAAACTGATGACCTCTTTCTGTTTTTAGTTAAAAGTTCAACTGTTATGTCTGCGAATCAAGTTTGTTTTGACTTGTTTTATTTCTTTCAGTAAAAGAATGAAGTGGCTCTGCCTGAGATTCTTGGCTTTGTAAAGGGGGCTGATTTACAGTCCTCTTGTGCAGTCGCAGATATCGAGAAAAAACCTGAAATGTGAAGGTCTGTAGCCACCCTTTAGATGTTGAATATTTTGACCGAGTCTCCCAGGATAATTAGTGGTTCTGAGGAGAACTCGCTGGCCGGCTATCTTGTCTTTTAGAGTCCACCTTTTTCTCTGCCGGCACCATGGGTGTGTTCTTATGCAGTGGTGGAGAGATGGGTAGTTCCACGTCAACAAATCAGATTTAAGAAATTTTTTGTCTGACCAGCTTGGATTTGCTTCATACTTTATGAAAATAATATCACTGTACCCTATAACTTGTGTGCAAAATTTTAGGCTCAAATCCTTAGTTTCTGAGATACTGAGGTTTTCAAAATAAAATACAGCCTAAAAGAATAGCTCTCTCCTCTCAGTAAATCTTTTGAAGAGGGCCCTGCTGCCGCGCAGCCAACAAGAAAGTAAAACTCTGGGAAAATGGAGTGAGACCTACTAAACGAAATGAGCCTCGCAGCCTCACTGGTGGAAACGGAAAACTAAGGAAACCTGATCCGAAAGAGCTGCCCAGCTCTGCGAGAGACCTCAGTGAAAAGCAACATGGAGACCAAACGCGCTTATAGGATCAATGCAATACATCTACAGATTCACAAACCTGTACGCACCTACAGCAGGAAGTGGATCATAGTTCTTACCACCTCGAGCAAAGAGACAAAGATTCATCACTGAACACTGGAAACAGAGACTGGATAAAGGTTCCCTCACATCTGACTTTCATCAGGGGAAATCGGACTCCCGTACCTGCCTTTCCTCAGAGAGGATTAACCAGCAGAACTTATAGAGTGGAATATGGCCACGGACATTGCCTTCGTTAAACTATGGAACTGATTGTGCTTGATACTTTAATAAATAAAGTTTAGTTCAAGGTACAAACTTCATAATTTGCACATTTTCTAATTAAAACCTGCTTAATCTGATGGTATGATTATTTTTGGGTACACTTTGTCACTCACAAGCACTATGCGCTTGCAAACTGAAATCTTTTTTTTTTTTTCCATTTTTAAGCGACATAAATCAGAAATATTGATTTCTTTCTGACATCCGCCTAGTCGCTAAGGAAGTACTACTTCATGAGTAAAATATGTAACATTTAAAAGATCTTATGTGGTTCAGTCACTTCAGTGTGAAGATTTAGATGAATCCAAAGCAAGAAAGAATATTTTAAAATACAAATTTCTACAAGCCATAACTTGGCAAATATCAACCCAAGGCGAACCATTTAAACTGTTAAGACATCTAATAGTGTAGAATAATCCATGAAAATTTCAAGCATGTAGCTTGAATAGTTAAAAAGTTATAACTTATGGAACTTTGCAATTTTGTTAGGAGCACATTAAGGTCTACCAGTGCTTAAAGCCTCTATATCTTGTGAACTAAGGAAGACTGCCTCCAAGCCAAAAATTTTGTATGGTAGTTATTGGGTGCAATGACAGTATTTGTGTAAAGTAAGAAACAAATCCTTGGTGGTCATTCCAAGGTCTCTCGATTTCACAAAGAATTTGGCAGATGTTGCTGCATTGGTGGAGTCAGCACTGAGCTGTTGTCTGTGATGAGAATACTGAATCAGATACTGTGTATCTGCACTCACTGCCGCAACCTCCACTGCCAAATCTGTGGAATTCATGCAGGCACATTCACTTTGGAAGCTGGCCATGTTAGCTGCCGCTAACATTGGCGGCACTTGCCGCAGGCTGCAGTGGCATAGGGCGGATTCAATAATACTATGCTGTTCAATTCCTCAGTTCATATGACAGTGTAATGTCTCTTTTGGCCATTAGGGGCATGGGCTCCACAACTCTTCTTGCATGTTGAACTCGTTGAATGTGGCTTGAGAGGAAGTTGCGGGTTTTCAAGTGTGTGCACTTTATCTCTGAAAGATAAAATGGCTCTGTCCATGTTATATTTTGCTCCTCCAAAGTTTTCTATCATCATGGGTCAAGTGACTCATTCTGTATTCTTATCCTGTGCCCCTGCCATGCATGAGTATTGAACATGATACTCGTGTTGAACATTAATTTGACGATTTAGTGGCTAGGACCTTCCACACCCAAAATGCGCACTTCAGTGAGGCTGAGGGCTGTGGTTCTGCCTCAACGACTTTTTGCCCGCTGCCATTTTCCCAGTAAAACGCACTAAGCCTCTATCTTGTTTCTAATACCTGTGTAATGGTTCATTTTAAGTGTGTGATTGTCTCGTTTTTATCTCCGCGTTTCCGAAAAAGCAAGGAGATCTTATAATACAGTTCGGCGTCTGTTCCGCCCGTCCGTATTTCCGTCCATCTGTCCGTCCGAAACAGTAACTCCTAGGCCGTTCGACCAATCAACCTGAAACTTTGGTGTGTGTAAGGTAGTAACCCAGAGGAGTGCTCAACGTGTTTAGAATTTAAATTAATTTCCTCTTCTGGCCACCAGGGGCCTTTTTTGTGAAAATTGAAAAATTAAGTTCCTCATAAGTTCATAAGTTCCTCATGCATTGAGCAAGGAGGTTCAAATTTTTATGGGTGGTGCATGGGATGACCCTTAATTACATATCAGACGGCTTTTTGATTTGACTTCATTTTGACCGTTTTCAAGGTCAAATGGCATCAGGTGTGCCAATCGTTGAAAAGGCTGGCTCGTTTTATTATTACTCAACGTAGAAGGCTTCAAATTGGTATTGGTATGCATTTTGGTGATAGCAACCTGCATGCCAAAAATTGCAACCCTTTGAATCATATTTTGGCCACTAGGGAGCTTTTTGTGAAAAAGGAAAAATGGCCATATCTACCGTATGCATTGAGTTAGGACGCTCAAATTTTTATTAGAGGTGCATGGGATGACCCTTCATCAAATATCAGACGGCTTTTTTGATTTGACCTAATTTTGACCGTTTTCTAGGTCAAATGGCATCAGGTGTGCCAATTGCTGTACTGTGTATGTCCTTTCCTTTCATAATACTCATTTCAAAATGAAGAGAAACTATATCACATTGCTATAACTCTGATCAGTATCACTGCTTTGTAACTGCAACAAGCAGATTATCATTTGTACAGCAGAATACCAGTTCAGTGAAATGCCCTCTGGCACATTACTACTACTCCCATAATATTCTTTGCGGGGCGCTGAGATATGCGATGGCACGCCATCGACATGCGTCTAGTTTAAATAGTTTTTCTTGTTAACGGAAAAGCCAGTGGCCAGACTACCATTTATAAGAAACATTTTTTTTTTTGCGTTGCCATTTGGGATGTTGTTAATTGCAGAACTTTGATGTGAGTGGAGAGAAGAGTTGTTCTCGGTGCGACTATGTTCGCTTCTGTAGGGCTTGTAAGTCCCCTGTTATTACATGGAGAGGGCTCCTGTTATATGAGAAAAAAAGTGTAGGCTACCTGATTCCAGTTTGTGTATGCATTTTTCATCAATTGTGATGTAGATATTTAGGAACTGGCTGCAAAGCTTTTGGAAGTGGGAAATTAAACTTGTGCATCTGCAAACAGCCAATGTATAACATCTAGTTGCAAAGTATTGGACCCCATGTGGTGTGCATTAGTTAATTCTCTCATATCTGATTAGTTGATTGTCTCACTGAGTCGATGGTTTGCTTAAGTTGGGATGTTTTTTAGTTAAGATGTACTGCTTTAATTTTAAATAAGATTATGAAACATGTTCTGTGGTTCCCTGTTTGGAACGAATGTACTTTTGTCTCGTTTTGTATTTTACATGCTTTGTGGAAGGTGCCAGTCTGATTTGTACGTTTATTCTGCTAGAGTGTTAATTATGTTAGTGACTCCAGTTACAGGTGTGCCCTGGCTCCCTGCCCCGCTCTGAGTTCTGAACACCAGAGCCAATACAGCTCATAGTGCTAATTGTTGGAGGTGATGCACAAAATCTTCCTTTGTGTGTGTGTAGCTTGTTCCAGCTGTGTGTTCGTCTTTCTCCAGGAAAACTGAAACGGCGAACAGACCACACTCCTGGCACGCCACCAAATTTGAAGAGGCTCAACAATACGCTTTGCAAAGGCAGGTCGAGGATCCTGCAATCTCACATCATGCAAGGTGAGCTGGGCATGGGATCTGGTGATCTTTTTGAATGCTGCTTTTGGGATTGAGCAGTGTCAGAGAATGGAGGAATCAATACTTTATTATCCCTGGTAGCCTTGGGCCTCTTAACACTGTATTGCCCACAGCAAGGCCAAGCAAACTGCAAAGTCCAGATCACTTCCTTTTGTAAATGTTGAGGTCCTCCTATTTTGCATGGCAAGCAGGGTGATCCTGATATACAAGTGCTCTTGGAAAGGTTTTGCACAGCTTATTTTTCATGCAAAATGTTTCTCCATTTCAGCTGTTGTGGTCAATATTTTAACGCCTTTGGCCACGATATAGTCATTCTTGATTAAAAAATGTTCTGTTTTTCCTTAGTGAATTCTTAAGAGTCGACAGTTGAAAACCCAACTTTATTATTGAAATTGAAGTAGTGCAATCATGTGACCTTGACATTCTAGACTCAGCCACTAGATGTCGTACCTTGAGAGGCCAAAGGAGTATTAATCCACCCTTGGGCATGCAATGCTTGTGATGCAATGCTTCCCTCAGCATTGCGAAGCAAAGAAATACCGTTATAAGCGATGTACACAGTTCTGACTGTGATGACTGAAGGGGGTAAAATCCATCGTCTTTGTGCTTTTCCAGTTTCTCGACTGAGGACCTCTCGAGGAACTGGGACCAGACAAACCTGCAGAGGGTCTCCCACCAGTTTAGCTCCGTGGGCAGCATGGACAGCTTGGAGAACTGCTTGGAGCCCTACAATCCGGGGGGGCTCTCCCGGGCTGAGCGCAGCGGCAGCTCGGAGTATCTGGAAGGAGCTAAACGGGACTCGGCTTACAGCTCCTTCTCCACGGGCTGTGGCACACCAGACTACACCCTGTTCACAGGCAACACGGCGTCCTCAGAGAACATGCCGAGCAAGGTGGGGGGATGGGACTCGCACAACTGGTCGAGTGTAGATGAGAAGCAGGGGACGCGGCAGGGTGGGGGACGGGACAGCCCCCACCATTCAGGCTCCACCACTGGGGGTCGCTCCAATATCGGCCCCGTTTGGCACGTACCTGAAAAAAAACAGACCGCCTCCCCTTTCCCGCCACTGCCGCCTGTCCCGCTCCGCAGCGACAGCTTTGGAGCCGTGGTTCACGGACAAAAGGGGATCATATCGTACGGAGAGGGTCCTAATGCCTCTGCTGAGCAGAGGGCCCCCAGACAGAGCAGAGGGGGAGACGGGCCCCTCAACAATGTATCACGAGGGCACCAAGCCGATGATGGAGGCTCTAGTGTACGATTGGGTTACAATCTGACATCCAAAAATGAGGAGGGGTTCCCCCCCCACAGCCAGCTGAATGTGCACCCCAGCATGGGCCTCCCAGGTCACAGTCACAACCTGGGGCATATCGATGACTCCCACCCGAGTCGCCGAGCGAGCGTACCTGCCACTCTTGGGCTGCGCGATCCAGGCGGCTGCCATGGCAATATCCAAGAGTACAGGAAGGGGGATGTAGGATGGGGTGGAGCTGTGGATGTAGGTCATTTGGCAAAAGAGACCAAGGAAAGTGCTAAGAAGGCCAAAACCCAGAAGGCACTGCATCGTTCTACTCACCCACCCTCGCAGTGGGCTTACCCTAATGATCAGGACAGCATCCGATATGCTAGACCAGAAGAGTCACCCCTTGAGCGGGTCTCAAATGACCCAAATGAGCGCAACAGTAGGCAGGGCCAAGGCAGAGATGATGAATGCAAAGCAGAGAGTCGCTACATCAACTACCCTTTTGGCAAACCTGAAGGAGAGACCCAGGCACCCCCGCCCAGGGAGGTACCCCAGGATCTCCGGCTATCTAAAGAGGACCTGCCCTCTCAGCATAGTATGGGTCAAGAAGCAGGTATCCTCCAGGACCCTTGCCTGCCCGATCTCCAAACTGAAAAGCAGGGGGTGGAGAGTGATCGTTTTGCCACCATACTTCGCAACGAAATCCAGCAGCGCAAAAATCGGCTGCAAAAGAGCCGCAGTTCCACTGGTCTGACAGGTTCTGCCCCGGCTGCAGAAGATGCGGAAACTACGCCAGCATCCAGGGAAACATCCACCGCTTCTTCTGACGGCTCCTTCTCAAACACCTACAAGGACAACCTGAAGGAAGTCCAGGCTCGTGTTCTCCACGCCACTTCCTTCAGTAGACGGGATCTGGAGCCCGATACCTCCACACAGTCTCCTCCTGCTGCCGTGGTATCCCGGATCGGGAGCAGGAAGCGAATCCCACCGGAAAAGAAATTGCGCTCTTTTTCTGAACCGAACAAGCTTCACGAGGTTGGTGTGGTTGAGCCAGAGCCCCCTGTGTCACTTGCTGACCGGCGAAAGGTCTTTGAGCTTACTGGAAAACCTGTGTTTCAGAAACCCCTCCCCAGACAGGGGGCTATGCAGGGGTCCCCGGAGATGCCCAGCAGGGGCTGGAAAAAGGGAGGGGTTGGAGGGGGAACAAACACTAGCAGGGGCCTCCCAGAAGGCCAGCAGGCCTCAGTGAGGCAGCTGCAACAGCGACTCGAAAGCTTTGGTCAGTATGAACCCTCATGGAATGTCCCGCGGAAACCTTCGGAAGCAAGGGTGGCTGGGAGATCCCACTCCGCTGAGAACATTCTGGATCCATCCCTGGAGGAGCTAAGCCAGTCCTCATGGATTCACGAGAGGTCGCGATCGTCCCCCTCCGCCGACTTATATGGGCAGGTGAGGCAACGGAGAAACCGAGTCGTGACTCCTGTGTGATCACTGAGGGGAAGCGCTTATCTGATAATCACCCGCCATCTTCTCCTTGTTTGCTTTATGTTAGTTATTGTCAGGAAGTTTCTACATCACTACAGCCCATCATGTCTTTTGAGCGCTTCTCGGTTTGCGTTCCTATCCTGTCGAAGTATGACGTCACATAAGGTGTAAATTTGTTACTTTGAGGTTCCTTTAAACTACGGCTCTCAGATTAAAAGACTGCAATGCATGTTTTATGGTTTCATTTCAGTCTGCGGGACTGGTTTACGGGTCTCTTATTTTATGGTCTCTATATGCCTGTTACAGTGTAATTGGGATATGTGATATGCTGAGTTTGAAATGTTTGTCTGTTCTTGTGTATGTGTACTTGTTTTTTGTCCAGAATATTCCAGTTTCTGGGAAGAATTATGACGAACTATCCTACCCTGACCCCAGGTAACTTTTCCGCCCGGTGGATTACCCCCTTGACCCTCTGTGTACCTGGAGAACCAGCCACGCATGATGAGTGTGATGGTTTCTCATTATGTCACGTGCTTGTACTGGGCGAGGGATGTTGGGGAAATGGGAAGTAGCGTGGACTTACCAGAAAAGCCTTCCTTATCAGTACACTGGTGATTAACCTGAAAGTGTTGAAGTAACTTCCTATTGAGAGTTTATATAAGAAATAAATCAGGAGATTGTTCTACCGGAAACGTTAGTCAGTGTTTTGCAGTGTTCCCCTTGGTCTTTTAATTTTTATTTTTTTCCATATCGGAAATTTGGGGTGCTTTGTAGTGTTTTTTTTTTTTTTATATTCCATTTTGCGATGTAATTGCCATGGAAAAACCAGATCATTCCTAATGGATGATCATTTGGCCACAATTCAGTGTCATTAATCTAGTTCAAAACTGGCACAGTCAGACCTGGTCGGCAAGTGTTTCGTGGGAATATGAATTTGGTTTTTCTCCTGGTGCATTCACTGATCTCAGGTCAGCCTTTCTCCTTTCTCCAGCCTGCATGTGTGTGGCTTTATGAGCCACCGAATGCAGGCTTTTAGCTCTTAAGTGGATGAAAGCTGTGATTAGGGGTCTGACCTCCATGCCGTTCCCCATTGATGGAGGAAAATGGGCCTATTTGGAGACGATGTGACAGATGAATTCAGGGGTGGAGGGTGTGTTGATAGGCGGGCCTCTCGTGCTGGCTGTGTACGCAATGGAGACCCCCCAGCAATAAAGCCTTTCGCAGCGCATTTTAAAGTGAGGGGTTGCCGACTGCTCTTGGACGGGGGCAGGGTCTGCTGTCATTAGGTATGTTTCAGTTCTCAAGTGGGTCATTTGTACTGCTAATTAGCTACAGTCCTTATTCCCAAGGCTTAAATCGCCTTCCGAGTGAAAGGAAGCCTGTCAGTGGGGACATTGAACCTTCGCAGGACTGAAGTTTGGCATTTTTGCTCAACTTAAAACTTCTCATTTTCATGTATAATAACTTGAACTTTAAAAGCAGTTTCTGATCGGTTGTCACTGTTCTTTGCATACATTCTAAAAATGGGAGAAACTCCTTTTTGTTATGTTTATTTTATTTGTCAGGGGTTATACGATAACATTGTTGTATTTCAAATGGAACATGTGCTCGTATTCAGTTGTCAATGCCTCAGACCCCTGTTCCCGGTTAGGCACGAAAAAAAACTGCAAATACTCAACGGAGCAAGGAGAATATGTAGGATAAATAATTTTCATGTAATCGTAGACAATTGTAACATTAGTATGCACATTTAAAAATAAATAATGAAATCACTCTTTCTGTTGCTCATAAATTCTTGACTCCAGGGAATTAAATTGGAACCAAAAGCTCAGAAAGTGAACAAGTTCCAATGGCCTGAGCACAGGAGGTCAGGGTTCCTGTCGGGTTCTGCCTTTATGGGAACTGAAGTCCTGTTCTCTCCACCACAGAGAGTCACACTGTGATAGAGGAATTGAGACATGGTTAGAAAGACTTTCAAGAGCTCTCCTCTCAGAGATTGACTGTGGCTGTTATGCAAACCAAATGTTAAATCAGGCTTTCAGTGAGTTTTTAGAGCAAGGACTACAAGGCGATGGAGTGATTATTGGGATTATAATCTTTGTAGTGCTTTTGTGTACTAGTGATATCTTTTAAATTTAATTGTCACAATTTTTGGACTTGTATGCATTTTCAGCTGAAATGCTGAAAACCTGTAGGCACTGTCTCTTTTGAAACAATACTTGGATGCATATATATTTGCTTTCAAAAGTTTTGAATCACTTAGAAATTAGCTGAATTGTGTTTGTCAAAATAGAATTACATACTTGTCGAAGACAATCATAATGTTTAAAATGATGAAAACTGTGTCTAAAATTGCATTTTGACGGGCACAGTAAACCTATGTTTCAGAGTTTGAATCATTACCTTGTACTATTCAGTCAACCTTTGTTGTACGTGTGGATGACTGTATAAACAGCTCCAGGATTGGACTGCAGATGTGTGATTCTGTTTTCTGCCTCAGGATTGGTGAGCTGAAGCACCGCGAATTGGGAGGGAGATGGAGCCCAGCTCCTATGGATCACCTCCCAGAGCCCTCACCAGGGGCCGCCGGACGGCACCACCGTGAGAACCGAGGAACAGCCCCTCGTCTCGACCAGGGGGACCCACATCACCGTCATGACAAGCCCATCCCACCAAACTCACAGGCCCCGCCTCCTTACCCATCCAGCCAATTGCGCCGCGGCTCTGCTCCAGTGGAGGCGGGGCTGGGGGATCAGAGAGCCCAATCGGAGCTCCGAGTAGAGAGACGTTGGCGTTCTGAAGGCGTTCCCTCCTCCCCGCTGTACGACCCTGAGCTGGAGGACAGTCGGAGAGCCTCACGAGGGCCTGAGAAATCCCAGCGTGACCCGCCATCACTCCTGCCTGCTGCCAACTCCTCTTCCTCCCCCATGGATGGGCAATACCCTCCTGCCCTGCGACTCGGGGCCCAGGGACCAGCCGACCAGCCCCCTACCTCTGCGCACCATGACGCCCCCTGCAGGTAGGTAGCTTATCGCTCTAGATACTCCAGAGATAGCGCCACAGACCCACCGCACAACTATGACATCACAACAGGGACTGTAATCTCTGCCTGGTTAACTGACCCTGCAGCTTAGGCCCCTGACAGATGTCTCTGTGCAGCCAAATGAATGCATCTCTGTTCAGCCACACCAATTCAATAGTGCTCTCTGTTAAATTCTGCTCTCTCTTTATGCCTTTTCATGAGCTGACCAGAGAATGTGCCTAATGAAATAAGCGAGGCTTGTTTGCGCTGTTTGTCGAGTAGGCACTGATTATGAATTGTGATTACAGAAGTTGCTAAAATGCTGCAGGAATCTTGTTGTTTACTCGTAATGGGAAACGGTTTAAAGCCTTTGGCTCTCTGAGGTTTGGGGGTGTGTTCCCTGCCCAGCTCAGTGTGGGCTTCCTCTGGCAGTGTTTTCCTGTGTAATTTGACAGTGACGTGACTGTGTGACCCGCGGGCCGAGCCGCTCCCTTTAATCAGGCCCTGCGCTACACGGGAGGGGCGGCCTTCCCCTCGCCTGCTTTAGAAACGGGAGCTTTCGGGAAATGCAGCTAATTCCAGCCCCCAGACAAAGTCGGGGCTTCTATCGATTTGGTCTCATCACGCATCCACCGCCGCCATGCAGATTTCCTTGTGGATGTTCTATAGGCCACAAATTTATAGCTATTTCTTTCATATTTGGTATGTGTATGGGCAGTGGTTAGGACACGGCGCCTGTCGATTTTGGTTGCCATGGTAACATATTTTACTAAGTAATAGAAAATTTTGTGTCAAAAATAAGCCAAAATGAAAAATGTGGGCAATCGGGGGCTACACCCATTGGTCGCAGGCAACGAACCTGTCGAGTTTATTTAGTAACCTTTCTACAAGTTTCTGTAGTTTTTATTTTTTTCAACTTTAGGATGAAAGACTGGATCATGAAAATACTGTTTTTTGTTTGTTCACTGCAGGGTTATTTTCTTTTCCTATGTTGGGCTTGACCTGGGCAATATGGACTAAATCAAATATCACAATATATTTAACCATAGACCTCCGTATCGATATTGTAGGAATAACTTGGTGCAATGACTAAAAAATCTTGACACAGTTCTTGATCAACAGTTATAGTACTGCATGATGACCTTGAAGGTGTAGGCAGCAGCTAGAACAGTCAAGTAAGGGTCGAAAACTGCATCCCTTTACCATAATGCAGCCTTTAAAACCAGAAAAGACAAATACTATCGCATTTCAATATCAAAAATCCCAGATGATACTTATATCACGATATGGATATGATATTGATATATTGCCTAGCACAATGTTGAGCTGAAACATCCTTTACTCTTGAACTTCGACAGTTGCTGTCTTTTTTTTTGCAGAGTTGGGCTGATTTGTGCTAAATGTGCGTGAGGAGGTAGATGTGATGAACTGTGTGGCGTTTGTGCAAACTGCGTGTGAGGGGAGGGCTGTGTGGTTAATGTTGAGTGGAGGTGGGGCTGTGTGGGGTTAATGCTTTGTGGAGGTGGGGCTGTGTGGGGTTAATGCTGTGTGGAGGTGGGGTCATTCTCTCAGCTGTTGGTGTTAATGCAGCAGTGGCTGGAGTAAGAGCAGCAGCAGGGCGGTGAGGAAGGCTCCGGTCCCTGCTCCGGCCCGGAGTGCCCATCAGGCCGAGGGGGGCCCAGGTTACGACCACACCCACTCAGGAGCCCCACAGGCAACCAATGGCATCTCCCCAGAAGAGGAGCTGAGGAGGACAGACCTGGCTCTGGACATTGCAGGGAGCGACAGGTCTCTGGCTGGCAATGTGGACAGCAGCGGGATGAGGTCCACCATGGACCTGACGGAGGGCACCTACCCTCAGGGGGGCGCTGCACTGGAGGGTCGAAAACCGGGCTCCCAACAGGCTCCCCAGAGCACCCTGAGCTCTCAGGAGAGGTGAGAATGGAAGAAATAATAGTAATAGTGACAGGCAACTCAGCTCCTCAGCACTTGATCTTTTTACCAGTCTAGAAAGTTCTCATAGCTGCTTATAGCCAAGTGCAGTACATCGCACAGGCCTGCGCTTGTATACATGCCCTGGTCCAAACTGAAGCGAAAAATTGACCATCCTTTGACCCAGGGCATTATTTCTCCAGCAGAATTACTGAGTTGGCTTGGCAAAATCCCTTGAATGTGGACTGGAATGCAAGGAGCTTTTTCCAGGTTTTATGCTTGGCAGCTGTCTGGCTGAGTAATCCCGTGAAACACCCCGGTGTCATTGCAAACCCTGGAACAGAACCCATGGTGAAACTCGCCCAGTCTCTGTACTTCAGAGTCTCTGCACTCGTCATCTCCTCTGTCTGCCTTCTAAAGAGGGGATGTGCGATCTGTGGCTTCTGTGTCTGCTGCAGTGATGCAGTATTATCCACGGCGTTTCACATGCCCTTATGAATTCTTTAAAACCTTTCAAACTAAATTTTTGGAGTTATTTTGGTAATTAAATTAAAAGGTACTTAAAAAATGTTGTAATAAGAGAAAAACACTAAAATGATTTTAAATGGATTTGCTGTACATGAGGAAATAAGGTTAAAATATATATTCCAATTTCAGCTATTTCTCTTTGATACCCTGGTCACTGTTGCCACCTGCTGGTAATATTGTGAACAGCCCTAATTTATCTATTGTCTGTGATGCTGTAGTAACTGTATTTGTCCAAATGACAGCCTTTGTTTATTATTTGTGGCTCTGCAATAATTGTATAGCAGTGATTTTCTAAAGCTGTTTACTTCCTGGACTGCAGACGACCTTTCCTCAGGAATTGTGTCTGTGTGTGCGTGTGTGTGTGCATGCGTGTGCGCATGAGAACTCCTTAGCATGTCTGTATGGTGACTCCTCATGCTGAATTGTCTCTCCTCTGCAGACACACAGAGGACAGCACGGCCGCTGCAGGTAGTCTGGCTAACATCTCGTCCTTCTCCACATCCGCTCCTGTGGCAGAGCCTCTGATGAAGATGAAGGACGTGGCAGGCTCCCACTCCAAGGAAGAGCAGGACATTGACCTGGCGCTGAAGAAGGTTGGTCTGACTGTACATTACCGCTGTAATCATTTTATAGTGAACTGCCTAAGGTCAGAATTGGTCACATCTCAGTGGCATAATCCCTTGCAAAAAAAGGACTGATTAACTTCTGCATTCAGCACATTGTTTTCCCTCATTTTGATGGCAGTTCTGTTGTTCCTGGCAGCGCCAGCTGATTGACAGCCTGACCCAGAAGCTGCAGGCACTGAGGGAGATGCGAGAAGGCCTCCTGCAGGAGGTGCGGAGTAATGACGCTCTGGGAGAGGAGGTGGAGTGCAGCGTGGAGCAGGTGTGCAGGCCTAATGAGTTGGGGAAGTTCCGCATGTTTGTGGGGGACCTGGACAAGGTGGTGAGTCTGCAGCTGTCTCTGTCTGGGAGGCTGGCCAGAGTGCAGAGCTCCATCGACAAGCTGCCCCGGGACTGCCAGCTCCAGGAGAAGGTCAGTGTTTGTGTGTGTGTGTGTGTGTGTGTGTGTGTGTGTGTGTGTGTGTGTGTGTGTGTGAAAGCAAGAGACTGTGAGTGTGCATGTATGCGTCTGTGTTTGTGCGTGCATGCTTTTGTGTGTCAGTGCTCTCGTGCGTGTGTGTGCGTGTGTGTGTGCGCGTGTGTGAGCGTGTGTGCGCATGTGCGTGCGTGTGGGGTAGGCACATAGGTCTGGTCTGCTTATGGTAAACAAACGCGATGACCTGCCTGTCAATGTTTGGCCGCAGTGGGGATGTGCTTTTAGAATCTGAGTGCTGTTCAAGTGTGATTATACTGGATGTGCTGTAGTCTAGGCCATTTTACAAACTGTTAATTCTAACGTATTCATTGAATCACTTATTGTCATGTAGATTATATTTGATTGTACTTTTGATCCTGTCCCTGCCCCACAGCGCACTCTGCTGGAGAAACGCGATCAGCTCCTGCGACAGCAGGAGGACGCCGAAGAGCTGAAGGAGAATCTGGACCGCCGTGAGCGCCTCGTCTCCGACATCCTGACCTCCCAGCTGAGCGAGAAGCACCTCGCCGAATTCCGCCACTTCGTCAAGACGAAGGCCGCCCTCATTGTCGAGCGCCGCAAGCTGGACGACAAAATCAAGCTGGGGGAGGAGCAGCTAAAGAGCCTGACGGACAACCTGCTCCCGGACCAGAGACCGCCCCTCTGACCTCTCCTCTCCTCTGCAGTGAGTCCAATAAAACACCAGGGGGCGACAGAGGCGAACTGTCACAAAAGCCTTCTCCAGTGAAGCACAACAAACCCTTCGTTACTTTTCTAATCTGTTTTTTCTTTTGTATTTTTCGAGCAGTTGTTTTTTTATTGCATGACAAAATGACTTCATAAAAGCACTCCCAGATGGGCATGGACTTCCTGCCACGAATAACAGTCGAGATGCGTAACAAGATTTTGTTAAGCTTGTATCATTGGGACGGCTCTCCTGGCATGTTTGCGATCCACCACCCCATATACTACACCTTTGAATTCATCTGAAATCAACAAACCCCCGTCCCTTTATGATATGACTGAGGGGCTCCGCCCTCCTCAAATAAAAGACTTGAGGAATTGAGCTTCACTCATTCGCATGGTTCATCATCGTTTATACAGTATTTTAAGACAAAAACTTTGAAATGTCAGATGTAGTAATTTATTATAGGCTTCTGAATGTATGCTGAATGTAAGAGTGTTATATCTTTTCCAGAAAAGCAAACTGTACACTATATCATAGATTAGCTTTGCCAATATGCCTGTAATGATCTGTTCTTCTTCATGGAGAAGTCTGTTAAAAAAATTCACATAAAGCAGGTGATTATACCTGAACAAAGCCAGTTCTGGATGTTGGCCTGGGCTTCTTTCCCTGTCTCGTGTGTTTGCTGTAAAAATGAGTGTTTCAGCCATTTGAAGGGATAATTCACTCAATATCTACTCACCCCAAGGCTAATCAAAGGGTCTGTGAATTTCATTTGTCCACAAAACGCTTTTGGAGTTCCAAAGAAAGACTGCATTGAAGACAAATCCAAATCAACTGAAGCCATTATCGACCGCTCTGTCGAACGTAAAAATCAACATTTGAAAAACACAAAATGCCTCCTTACTCCTCCTGCATCATAATAAGTGTCCGTAAGGCCTGATATTCAAGTGTGACTTGAAAAGACATTTTTTCATCTTTTTTTTTGCATTTTTTCTAAATGTCCAATATAGCCACTTAGCTGGAAGCCCTGTTTATTTTCACAGAAGTTGAGGCCAACTGGGGTAAATAACACTGCAGCGGCCCTAAACATCTCCAACTGTAGAGACGTACTGCAGTTTTGAATATTAGTATTCACGGACTTAAGACCTTATTTACCCTCATTGGCCACCGTAGTGAGGTCCGCTTCTTCCGTGAAAATAAGCAGGGCTCCTAGCTAAGTGGCTGCATTGGACATTTAGGCTAAAAACATGGTGAAAAGACGTCTGTTCAAGTCACACTTGAATGTCGGAGCTTATGGACATTTCAATGACGCCGCAGGAGCAGTATGGAGGCATTTTGTGTTTTTTTAAATGGGTTTTTTTTTTTTTGCTTGAAGGAGTGGAAGAGTGGTCACCAATGATTTCACTTGATTTGGATATGTCTTCAATGCTGTTTTTCTTTCAAACTCCAAAAGTGTTTTGAGGACGAAAATAATTCACGGACTCTTCTATTAGCCTTGGGCTGAGTGGATGATGAGTGGATTTTCATTTTTGGGTGAACTATTCCTTTAATGTACCTCAGTGGGCCTCTGTAGTGGGGCAGTGGATATTGCTGTGTTCAGAAAAGCTAAATTGCACTTTACCCTCAGAGAACACCAGCTCTTAGTGCAGTCTGTATCAGCCAGGAGAGCCGTGTCTCATCGCAGGGCAAGGGTTTGTACGGTGTGTGTAAAACCAGGCGTGTGCTTCCATACAGCACAAGATCTGATCAGACCATTCAGTCATAAGGTGTTCCTTTACGCAACTTTTACAACACCTCACAATCGCCAGCGAGGGTGAAGATTAGTGTTTATTAGCATTTTCATCCCTCCCCTAATATAATGACACTGAGCATTTTAGTTGAGTCAGACCGTAAGTTTAGCTCTAACTGGTGTGTATATTTCTGTGTTGTTAATGGTCATTATTCTGTATTACTGTTCGCTCACCTCAGGGTCATATCCATAATACATGTTCATATTGTCATGCTCAGTGGTGCTCACACAAGTCTCCTCGTGGTTCACTTCCTTCCCTGTATGTGAAACTTCACCCCGTTTTGGGATTTAAAAATGCAGCCCAGTGCTTTTGAGGCTATTCAGCGGCTGGGTTTCGGAGCAAAGCCGACCCTACAGGACCGGTGCAAGGAAGGCTCATCGGACTGGAGCAGTCGCCGACTCGCGGCTTCAAAGTTCAACTTTCGCCAACGATTTGTAATGCATGCATCCATTCTTCTGATTTCTTATTTGAAATTAATAAATGATGTTGACAAACCTGACATTCAGGCTGCTTGAACTTGTGGCTTTCTTACACAGTCTCGAAACATCGTACCGTCGGCCTGCTGATAAAACCTCATCTTCTAATTGATGAACTTTGTAGGAAAATAAAAAATAAATATAAGATCAAAAAAAATAATAATAGAAATATAGTTTAAAATATAAATAAATTAAAAAATGTTTAATTTTGCATGTAAGAATGGCAGACATACAAGCTTTTGTTTCTTATCAATTTGGAGATAGGTTTTATCAGCAGACCGACGGTGCTCTGCAATCACTGCATTACCCTCTCAATCAGTTACATCTGGGAAATCTTTTTGTCTCCCGCCGCGCGGAACATAGTATTCACGACCGACCGTCCGTACGTACGTCCGTCCATCCGTACGTCCCGAATCCTTGTCAGCAAGATATCTCAAGAACGAATTGACGGATTTCCTTCAAATTTCATGTTGACTTGTATTAGGGTGATACCCCGGCGCCAGTCGATTTCGGTGACCTTTCCGTCACTCTCAAGGTCACACCGAGAGATTGCTCATTTTGACACGATTTCACATCTTGTGGCGGGGGACAAAGACACGTTAGTGGCAAATACCTGTTTAAAAAGTCTTAATTTCGATGCAAAAGACTTTATGGTCCACAATGAAATGTCTTATTCATCCATGCTCAGTTTAACTACTGCAGTTCATGAATCATTACTGCCCTGAGTAGATCTGCATGTAAAGGGGCATTTTCATATGAAAATCAGGATTTCCAGGTATTTCACTGTTAACATAGAGTTAACCCTCTTCAAAATTGATTGCTGGGGCGCCCCGGAGGCTCATCGGTCTAAGCGCGCGTACCATAAAGGCTGTGTCCTTCCCGCAGCGACCTGGGTTCGATTCCAGCTCAGGTCATTTGCGGTATGCCTTTCCCCATTCTTCTGCCCAACTTTCCTGTCTCTCTGTATAACTGTCAAATAAAGGAAACATTTGCTGGAAAAAAAAAATTGATTGGTGATATAAGGAAGCCTAGTCTCTTCCATTTCCCCTGAAGTTCAAGAATTGACCCTTTCAGCACCAAGTCAGATGCTGTTGTAAACCTATCACGTGGCAACTTGTTTAAAAGAGCTCCCCTTCAGGAGCTCTTTAAAACAAGTTGCTACAGGATAGGTTTTCAACAGCTCAGGATAAAAACATTTATAATTCCTTGAAGATGTATTCAGTGCTCAAAGGGTTAAATTGGCAGATGACCTGTTTTTAATTTCTCTCTTAAGCATTAGAGTTGATGGGAAAACTCACAGTGGATTCATACTACTTTCCAGTACATATACGGTAAAAAAATGACCACCAGCCATATAAAATGGGCAGAGTTTCTTTGTCATGAGTCCTGTGCATTGTCTGATAGAAAACAAACAAATTCACTTTTCTCAGAATACCTTTAAGTTGCACTTAAGAGACTGGGCATGTTGAACCTCTGAGATGATGGTGACAGTCTGTCTCTATCATAATGCACTCGTGTGTCCTGATGCTGTTAATGTGATGCAAATGTACTACACCTGGCCACTGCATTTGTTTATATCGGTGTGTTGTAATATCGGGGAAGAGATGATGCAAGTTCAACCCAGTAATGACGAAGTTAAATATAAGGAAGCGCATGATTTGTAATTTCACTTGGCTTTCAGCCCTGCCTCCTTGGCCTGCCGAGCTCATGCAATTAGTTGATCATTAAACTCAGATGAAATTGTGGCTATATTTACTCTTGTGGATAAGAGGACTAGGAAGTGTCTCTCTCTCTCCTGCTGAACAAACGGCCACAGGGACAGGTAGCGTGCGAATAATTGTGCCATTTCGGCTAACCACTGATTCCCGAGACCACTGCTGTGTACACCAGAGCCTTGGGTTCTCTCAGGTAAAGCATTATGTGTCTGTGATAAAATTCATATATTATACAGCTCGGTGTATACCTTTGATTTGAAGTCATGTAAATTATTTAAAAAATAAATAACACAGTATGCCTGTTGGAGGTATTCCCCAAGAGAAGACTTGTCGGAAGTGAGTTGGGATCATCTGTGGCGAGAACAAGTCTGCATTTTGTACTGCTGCCTTGGTGATTTCCTTATCAAATGTAGAATTGGTATTGATTTAATCATTTTCAGGACAAAAATGTCATAATTAAAGTAAATCAGATGATTCTGTGAAAATGATGGTTCTCTTCTGTGTTCATCTTTTGTTTGGAGGGATAAATGCTAAGGTAATAAGAATTCAGTCTCTGTGCGTTGTGAATTGAGTTAATATCAAAAATACTGGATATTCTTGTCACGTTACTGAGCTTTGCTTGTTTATTGGGGCTGTTTTATAAGCCTGATATAGTCCTAGGTTTATCATGATGTTGGCGCGAGATGTGCTATTAATTTCTCTGTAGTCTGAACCTTTGCCTGCATTTTAATGGTCAAATGGATTGATCTCAGGTTTTTGGCTTCTGGTCCATGTTGCATAATTCTTTGCAGAACAGGTGCAGACTGTGCTGGAACATTCTGAATGTCGGCCTTATTTTGAATGAGGACATGGTTTAAAAGCCCTTGAAAGCGGCCGAGGCGGAGAAGATTTCAATCTTTGGCAATAAGAGTGCATATGGTGTGCATGGGAGGATAATGGGAGGCTTTGGGCTGCACAGTTCTCAAATAAAAAGCACTAATTTTCGATCGGAACAATGTTTTCTCACTTATCGGAAAGTGCATTCCAGCTCTCTGTGAATAAAGTTCTCGATATTGTTTAGTATGTTTGTTTTCTTGAAGGGACTTAATGAAAATGGAAATGAATGAATCACGGAGTCAGATATTTGTTCTGAACAAAATGTACTGAAGTTAGTTGGTTGCTTCAAATATCGACTGTATGTAAGTCTTTATGCAACACAATGTGGAAATAATTCCTTCTCAGTTGCAAATTTTGGTTATTAGGGAAAGTAAAGTTAATTTTGACCTCAAGTGTCCATATTAGTAGTGTTTCTGGGGTTGTTTACAGTGATACACTTGTTTGACTGTTTAAACGTATCTGCTTTTCTGCAGACATTAAAAAAAAAAGAAAGCAACAAAAATCTAAAAACATTTGTGATTTAAGTAAAAACCAAAATGTTTAAGGATCTGTGTCATGATGATTGTGGATGCTCAGAAAGATCATAGCCTAAGAAATCCCAGAATCTGATTCCATTTTACCAATCCACCTTCATTTTGCATTGCATTTCTGTATGTCACAGTCAGACTGCGAAACCAGTTATTTCATGAAATGACGAAAAATTTCAGCCATTTCGTGAAATGGCTAGCACCAAATGTTAGTCATTTCACAAAATGCCTGGCCTCACAATCTGACAATAACATGTATATTGAATTACTTGGGTATTATGCTTTTTATATGAAGGAGTTTTCATGCAAATTTCAGGATTCAAGGTGCTATTTTAGCGGTCTACCCAAAGAACATGCAGAATGTATGCTGGTTTGCCAACCCTCAATAAGCATCACTTGACTTACTTTGACTGTCCGGTCCTTGCAGAGCATAGGCCACCAACGAGCTCTTTCCACTTTTTACCCCTCAGCCCTCAAGGCTGACCTATTGCTATCCTTCGTGCGGTTGGGCGGGTGGGCGGGCGTCTCCAAAAACTTTGACATCGGGCTGAGGGGTATTCCGTGCATTGCACGCCTATTTTTTCTATTTCTCGACATTCGGACCATGGAGTGCCAGTCCATCTTCATGAGTTTGTTCTTCTGCTGGTTAATCCTCAGTCCTAATTGTGCGGCTGCCTCCTCTAACCTTTCTGTCTTCCACTGCATCTGTTGGTGAGAATGTGATAATAGGGCAAGGTCATCAGCAAAATCCAGGTCATCAAGCTGCTGCATCAGGGTCCCCTGTATGCCATCTCTGTGGTCTTGCTTTGTCTGCTTCATCACCCATTCGATGGCGAGGAGAAACGAGAACGGAGACAAAAGGCATCCCTGTTTCACACCTGATCGAATCTCGAACGGGTCTGATGGCTCTCCTCTATGCAGTACTCTGCTTGTCGTGCCCTCATATAACTGTTTGATGATGTTGATGCACTTGGGTGGAATTCCAAAATGCTCCACCAATCTCCATAGGCACTCCCTGTCAAGGCTTTCAAATGCCTTTTCAAAGTCAATAAAATTTACCAGCAAAGAACTATTCCACACTAGGGATTGCTCAACAATGATGCGCAGTGTGGTTATTTGACCCGCGCATGACCACTCCTTTCTGAATCCCACTTGGTTGTCCCTCAACTTGGCATCTACTGTGCACTTCATTCTCTCCAGGATGATTCAGTTGAAGTTTTTGCTGGCTGTCTGCTGCAACATGATTCCAGGGTAGTTCTGGCAGAAGGATAGATCGCCTTTCTTAGCTAGCTTCACCAGGTAGCCCTGCTTCCAGTCTTTCAACACTCTCTCACCCTGGCAAATGTTCTTGGAGTGGGTGTAGGGCCTTGGCTGTGGTGTTGATGTCTGCTTTATAGACTTTGCTCGGGATGGTGTCTGGTCCAGCTGCTTTACAATTCCTCAAGGACTTGATGGCTGTTCTTACCTCTTCCTTCGAGGATGGGATCGCCTTCAACTTTAGAGTCTCTGCTTCTGGCGGTGTGTTAGCCATGGTGCTTGGTGGCTCCCGGTTGAGTATCTCTGAGAAGTGTTCCACCCACCTCTTCTGCTGTTCTTCCTTGGAACTCAAGGTTTTACCGCTCTTATCCTTTATGGGCCGGTCTGGTCTTGGGTTATTCCCTGCCACGACTCTCGTCAGATGGTACAGCTCCCCTAAGTCCCTCCTCTCTGCTGCCTCTTCTGCCTCTTGTGCCAGCTCCTCATAGTAGCGTCTTTTGTCCTGCCTGACTCTGGTTTTGACTTCTTTGTGAAGCTCATTGCACTGCTTCTGGTATCTTGCTATGCTGGCTCTAGTCTTTGCGCTGTTCAACTTCTCTTTTGTTAACTTTCTTTCTTCAATCTTCTCCCATGTGCCTTCTGTGATCCATGCCTTCCTCTCTGTTTTCTTCCTCCTTAGGCTTTCCTCACTTGTTTCCTGCCAGGTCTGTCCGCCCTGTGGTCTTCGATGTCTGCATCTTCACTCAGGTTGCCGAGGGCCTCAAACTTGTTACAAAGGGTCACAGCAAAGGCTTGACGATATGATTCATCGTTCGTAACTTCTTGACCTCGAACTCGCTCACTGCCTTCCTAATGTGTATCCTCTTGAACTTCAGCTGCATCTTAGCTATGACTAGATGATGGTCTGATCTGGCGTCTGCTCCCCTGTTGGATCTCACGTCCAGCGGTGATCTTCAGAAAAGTCTTCGAATCCAGATGTGATCTATTTGGTTGTGGGTTTTCTGATCTGGTGAGACCCAGGTTTCCTTCTGGACGTCTCTGTGTGGGAAGACACTACCTCCAATGACTAAGTCATTGTCTGCACAGAAGTCCATGAGCATCAGCCTATTATCGTTCCTCCTCTCCAGTGCGTGTCGTCCCATGGTAGTCTCATAGAAACTGTTTTCACCACCAACCTTGGCATTCATGTCACCCATCAAGATGGTTATCTCTTTTTCTGTGCACTTGGACATGACACTCTGCAATTCCTCATAAAACTCTTCCTTCTCTATGTCCTCTGCATCGTTGGTTGGTGCATATGCGACAATGGTTCTCAGTATGATCCTTTTATGCCCAGTCCTGAAGCCTGCCGTGATAATCCGAGAGGAGACTGGTTCCCATCCAGTAAGGGCCTTCACTGCTTGTTTGGATTACATGATCCCTACTCCTTGTGTGTGTGCTGCTGTTTTCCCCCACTGTCCGGAGTTCAGGAGTGTCTCCCCTTAGTTAAGCCTTGTTTCTCCAGAGCCTGTCCATCTGGTTTCGCAGAGACCAAGAATCTGTAGGCCATAGCTCCTCATCTCTTTATCAATCTTAGCACTTCTTCCAGCTTCAAACATTGTACTCACATTCCAGGTTCCAATCTTGGTCGGCCTTCTTGTTGGAAGTAAGCATCACAGAAGAAGAATATATTTTCTATGATCATTGCGGTTGGCAAAAAGTTTACATTTTTCATATCCTTCGGCTAAAGCGCGGAAGTAGCAATTAAATCCTCTAATTTCCATGGAAAACTCCATTGTATAATGAGCATTATGCACAAGTAACTACAATATATAAATACAATGCAAAACGATGGCAGATTAACAAGGATGGAGGTAGATTTTGGCTTGTAGCCGAGCAGATTCACTTCATTTAAAATTGTGAGCATGCACAGCAACCATGACTCAGCTCCTTAAGCATGTGACCAAATTTATCCTTCGTTTCATTGGTTAATCGTTTTTCAGTTGCAGCAGGCATCAGTTGTTCATTCAATTATCACCTAAACAAGTGATTTATTTGCTCATCACTGTGTGGAGCCAAATTATTGCCTCCATGAAATCACGATTATTTATTTTTTAAATTTCACCTTTATTACCTTCGCAAAACGAAGTTGGCAGGAGTTTTTGTATTTGTATTTGTACACTACTTGAAAATTCGACTACATAACAGCTTTTGTATATTCGGCTAAATGCTTGCTATTGTGTGTAAAAGTGATTAAAATATTTGATAATCAATATTTTTAAACAAATATTTAATGTCAAAATGGCATATTTGGTCAGAGAGGCGATTATCTGACCCAATAAGTATCTGTACAGTTCCATTAGTGAGTCACAAAACTTATAATACTCACCTAAAATTGATTCAAGATGTTTACAGGACATGGTTGACTCACTTGGTCTGATTTGGTCAAGCGTGACCATACTGGACACCCCCTCTGTACACAGACTGGCCTATGTAAATGGCCTGACCATGCCCATAATGTATTCCTATGATATATGGCTACAGTAGTGTAGTGTACAGTAGTGTACAAATACTTATTGGAGCCACTATATATTTCATACAGAATTGTTCATAAGTTAAGAAATTGCCATTTGTGTCCATCAAGTCAACTATAGACCATATATTCCTCTCATACCAATCTTCAAAAAGTAAGGATTTACAGTGGCTCCAATAAGTATTTGTACACTACTGTACTTCATGGAGCCGGTTACGGATGGCCTGGGCACAAACATTGCTTCCAGTTGCTTCCTCCACTTTGGTGGCAAGACTGGAGGCCGAGGACTGTCTCTCCCTCTGTACCAGCAGGGAGATGTACCAGTCAGTGCGCTGGCTGGTCTTCCTGGGACGTCCTTTCCTGGCTGCATTGGCTATGCGTTCAGACTGTTTGTACTTCTTGATGACGTACTGCACGGTCGTGTGGCGTAACGATAGCAGAGTTCCAATTTTTCTGGTGCTTTGGCCTTCTTTATGTAGCTGAATGATTTGCACCCACATTCGACGGGGTATCTCGCCTGTCTTAGCCATATATCACAGGAATACATTATGGGCATGGTCAGGCCATTTACATAGGCCAGTCTGTGTACAGAGGGAGTGTCCAGTATGGTCACGCTTGACCAAATCGGACCAAGTGAGTCAACCATGTCCTGTAAACATCTTGAGTCAATTTTAGGTGAGTATTATAAGTTTTGTGACTCACTAATGGAACTGTACAGATACTTATTGGGTCAGATAATCGCCTTTCTGACCAAATATGCCATTTTGACATTAACTATTTGTTTAAAACATATTGATTATCAAATATTTTAATCACTTTTACGCACAATAGCAAGCATTTAGCCGAGTATACAAAAGCTGTTATGTAGTCGAATTTTCAAGTAGTGTACAAATACTTATTGGAGCCACTGTATATGATCGGTGCCATTTGTCTGTTTCATTGTGAACTACATAACTCAAAAAGTATTGAACAGACATCTCTGAAATTTTGTGGGTGGGTCGCTATTGCATCAGGGATGGACCCTTTTGATTTCCACCGTGATCAGGCAAACGATAGGGCCGCCACAGCAGCCATCTTGAAATCCTATGACGCGTGATAACTGAACTTTGCTCCCACTCAGCAAGATTTGGACTGTGCTGCCTAGGCGGAGGTTTGCACTGTAGGAGTTACTAGTTTATACAGGGAAACCCATTGAGACCTCAGTCTTTTTTGCCATGCTGCTCTGTTGACAACACAAAACACAATACTTTATTGTAAAAAAAACATGAACAACATACAATAAAATCATGCAGGAATAAATTCAGTACATTCAACTGAGAAGATTATGGCAACATTATTCAAAACATACACAGACCATGATTTCTAAACCCTTGATGACTTTTTTTAAAATTTCTCTCATGAAATTAATTTAATGAGTTTCTTGAAACTTGTTTCTTGCCCAAGGACAGTGTTTCCCAAACCTGTCCTGGAGTTCCCCTTGTCCTCCATATTTTGGATCTCTCCCTGCTCCAGTGCAGGTGATTAAGACCAGGTCATTATAAACCCCTGAAGCTGCTTGATAATGAGTAGATCATTTGAATCACCTGTGCGGGAGTAGGGAGAGACTAAAATGTGCAGCACCAGGGGGACTGCAGGAGAGGTGTAGGAAATACTGCTTTTGGAGCGCAATGGCAAAAAGCAGTTTTTCCAAGCTCAGTTTTGACTCTGAGGTTCTCAAAGACCAACCAATCCTCCAACCTTGCTTGGTAAAGACAAGGATGCCATTTGATAAAAAATGTAAGATAACAGGGTCATCTATGTAGGATTGCTATATAAATGAAAGTCAGCCAGTGCTGCATTGTCCTAATAGCTTAGGATTGCCTACCCACAGCCTCATAAAGAGAACAATTAAATTATAATACCTCTAACTGATTGCGTTTATGTGGGAAGTTTCCACTGTGTCACCTCCTTTCTGAGTCAATTTGGCATTTAAGTGTTTTTCTTTTTTGTGCCTTGAATATTGATTTGTTGCACTCTTTATCCTGTCATCTGAGGGGCAGGTAAAGGGGGAATGGTGCAGTATAACAGAAGGATTTGGACACCTCTTTGTGCCTCCCGTGTTTGCGCCTCCCGTGTTTTGCTTCCTCCGCAATATTCTGTGCTCGTGTCATCATATTGTTTTGAAGCAATGAGCACTTCATGGATAGTTCCTCATTGTGCCAGTTAGACGCATGACTTTGCTTTCACTGTGATTCCCAAACCCTGAAGTACTCATAGCAACACACTGACTAAGGTATTCTCTTACTTCAGTTTTTCTCTCCGCTTAATCGTCACTTATTAATCCAACGTACTCCATACCGTTTGGAGAGGTTCTTTTTATTTCATCTGATAATTTGAGAGATTTAGTGATTTTCTTGAATTCCTTGCAAGTCAAGCTCCTTTGTCGGTCTCTCATGTCAAGATTATTAAAAAAAAAAAAAAGTCTGGCTTGTGACTTACAGTCTTGCTGTCATTTCTGGAGTGTTTCTGTTTCGTGTGAAGCACCTGTAGTCAGAGGTGTGTCCCTGTTTGTTTTGCTTTGTTACAGTGACTGGAATGTACAACACTGGGGTATTGTTTGTCCCCTTTGTCTTTTAGGCTGCACTGTGCTTTATTATGTTGGTCTCTGTGCTCACATGGACTTATACGCTCCTCTGCCTTTCTCTCTCTTTTGCTCTTTCTGTGTCTGGGGAACCAAGGTGTTATGTTTGTCAAGTTTCCAGGAAACGGTGCGGACGATTCTACATGGGAGGAGTTTGAAGAGCGTCAAACGTGTTTAATAGAGAAGGTGTGATCCTGCAGCAGAACTTCAGTCTACCGCTGTTGAGTCTCTCTTGTGCGCTGAGCAAACTCCTGAACTGACTTCTTCACGGATCGCGCTACCCTTTGCCGGGGAGATGTTCGTCTCATCCGGCAGTGTGGCTCACCTGGAATTGTAACGAGCGGAGTGCAGGTGCCATGGCGTACTTGGCACACTCTGCCCACCTGCAGTTTGTGAGCCTGTGGTTGGGCATCGTGGGCTGGGCTCTTACTGGTGTGGCTACGGGGCTGATCCAGTGGAGGGTGTGGCATGTGGCGGACGTTTCCCTCGTCACCTCGGGCGTGGTTTGGGTGGGAATATGGCGGACGTGCTTCCTCAGTAGCGTGTTGGCAGCCAGCGAGCGGGATGGTTTGTTCTGCCAGGCCATGGGTTTTCTGGACTCGTATGCCCCGGCTGAGATCCCAACAGCCAAGGTGCTGATGGTGTTGGCGTTGGTGGTTGGGATTGGCGGTAACGGAAGCGCCATATACGCGCTTCGCTGTGCTTACTTCGGCCTGCCGGAGCGGCCGGTCAGGACCGCCTTCGCCCTGGCAGGGGCGCTGCAGCTCTTGGCTGGGACCTGCTCTCTCATACCTCTCTCCTGGAACCTGAACTCTGTGGCGTCCAACCGCACCATCAGCTTCCCTCCCAGGTTTCAGGTGCCGCCGGCCCCCGTGAGCCAGCACGCCGGCGGGGGGATCGCAGTGGGAATTGTAGCCTCTCTCCTGGTGATTGCCAGCGGCCTGGCCTTCCTGTCCTACAGATTCCCGCTCGGCGTCAGTCCCAGAGCGGACCTCAGAGACTTCTCGACCTCCAGCATTGGCATGTCCCTGTCCCAGCGGTCTCTGTCAACGGGCGACGAGCTCTCGTACCAGGGCAGGGACAACCCGGCCTTTCAGTCTCACGAGAGCCTGTAAGATCACTTGAACCATCTCTGAGAATTCAGAACAGTGATTAGACCTAAATCACCAAATCCAATGCTTCATTTTTTTTTGCACAATTAGCAATTGTGTTATGGTTTTTACATCATCTTATAACTGTTATTCATAAGACCAAGATGATATTTATGATTCTTCTGAGAGGTATTGAGATTGTTTTCTGCAAGATTTTCCTTAACATAAAAATGTGAAAAGGCAGAATGTTACAGTTCTCACCGATAAAAATGACTGACCCACGTTGTGGCGATCAGAGAAGACGTTCAAAGGAGAGGTAATTGATTTTATTTGTGTATGATGTGGTCTTTATGATTCTGTGTGCTAATCTATTGGAGGAAAATGTTTTATCGAGGTGGCATCACAGTCTGTTTACAAGTTGCCTCCATGCCAGCTTCCCCATGGGGACTGTGTAATTGGGAAAGACGGCACGCATGTGTTCACTCCAGTGGAAGCACTCCAGGGACTCTTGCGTGTGACACACTTACAGAAGTCATTAGTCGTTTCATTGCCTCCACACCCATGGGTCTGTGAAGGGCGAGTAATCAAATATGTCCACTTTTTAATTTGTGGAACTTAATTTTGAACATGTGATTTTTATTTGAAGTCTATTCCACAATACCTCAAATGGTCAGTTTCAGACATCTCTTGTCTTACAATTCGTACTTTTTTTTAAAATGTAAAACGTCAAGATTTTTTGTTCATTTTTATTCAATTATTTTCTGATCGTGCCCTGGATCAATGTGTTTTTATTTGAGACTTTTCACTCTTTGTTAAGCTTCTGCTGAAGATGGAAATCACTACGAAGCAAACATATTGTCTGTAAAAACTGAAGATATTAACAGCACTGCCAATGTTATTCTATGCAGTTTGTAGATTTCTTACAGATCTTTCGAGCAACTTTGGTGCAGCCTAGCCTGACTTTCTTGTTATGAGTGTTATGATTCAGCCCACTGCGACTTAAAAATCATGTGTTACGCACTGTCAGTGTTGCACAGAATGCTTCATGCCCGGCTCACGTGGATTCAGGACATTTCCAACCAGTGGAGCAGGGAAGTAGAGAGACATTGTTTACCTACAACCAGTGTGCGGCCTGTAATTGTTTCTATTGTCGCCATTTGTGTTTGGGTTCTTTTTTCTGCTCTGTGCTCTGCAATGTTCAGAAAAACATGGTAAAGATTGTGTCCCTTATAAACTATTTCCGTTACGACCCCGTGTCCAAACAAGTTGGGACACTGTGTAAAATGTGAATAAAAGCAGAATGAAATGATTTTGCAAATCATTTAAGCTCTGTATTTAATTGAAAATTGAACAAAGACAATACATCAGATATACATCAGAAACTGAGAATTTATTTATTTATTTTTTTAATTTGATATCATCTAATGAGGCTGTGTGCAATTTTGGGTCCCTATTTTGGAAAGTCACACCTGAGGCCTTACACTCCCTGTTTGCTTCTCCTGATTGAAGAGGATAAGGTTTGGGAAAATACTATTCTGCTGAGAGTAGCACGAATGTCTGACTCAATCTGTGTTGAGCCTGTTAATGACCTCTAAGATCATATCGCCTTCCTATCCTGAGAAAAGGTGAAGTGTGATATAATGGTTTGGGAACTAGCCTTGTAATAGGGTAATTGTTAGAGAACTGGCCTTGTAATTGGATGTTTGCTAATTCAGTTCTGTTTGTGCATGAGCCCAGTTCTTGATCTGAATTTCTTCATTATACCGTTTATCTATGTGTGTAAACATATTTGGTGTTAAATTGCAGTAACCTGTGAAAGTCATAATGGAATTGGAGTGTCAGATGTTCAGTACACCAATGGTCTTTAGAAGGTGTGTTCTGATGGGGTTAATCTCTGCAGGCTTGAGGCCTGATTTATAAATCATGCGATCAAAAAAAAAAGATACGTATGCCACTTTCACAGGTAGTTTTGGGATTTTAAGAACAAACTTG
The DNA here is from genome assembly GCA_029721435.1 of Gymnothorax reevesii. Taxonomy (NCBI): domain Eukaryota; kingdom Metazoa; phylum Chordata; class Actinopteri; order Anguilliformes; family Muraenidae; genus Gymnothorax; species Gymnothorax reevesii. Next base: position 22,561,854 of record CM056587.1, on the reverse strand, counting down.
ATTAAAAAAAAAGAAAACATCAATTAATAAGCTTGTGCATGTTTGCAAGATTTCTAGCTGATTTTTTTTTTCTCAAGCTGACTGATATTTATTGCCCTGGTGTTTAGAACTGAATGCAATAAGTTGTCCAGAGATGTGAAGTATGGATGATGACACAGGTGTAGATTTAGATAGGGATGGTCGGGGTATATCCCAACCAACTTTCAGAGAAGCAAAAATATCCCGACTAACTTTGGATCAGTGGGGAAAACGAAAGACACATAGAATTGTAAATCTAGTATGATCCAGTCCAATGTTATGCCCGGATGGCAGCTTTGTCCAATTCATAGATTGTCATTGGTCCAGTTTGAAGTGTTTATCTCGGCTGCAGTTGCATTACTAATGCTGTTACAAGAAAAAAATGCCACAAATAAAGATGCTTAACTGGCATGATGGCAAACTGGCTTGCTAATGTAGCTATGTATCCACTCACTTGGTTTTGATGTGGGGGCGGCTCAGTAGCGCAGTGGTTAGCACTACCACCTCGCTGTAAGAAGGTCATGGGCTCCTTTCTTTGTGGAGTTTGCATGTTCTCCCCGTGTTCGTTACCCTAGTGAGGATGAAGCGGGTATTGAGAAGGGATGGATGGTTTCGATGTCCACCGTGCTAGAACTGGGTGGGTTTCATGCATGCGCAGAAATGATTTGAAGCGATTAGTGATGGTGATGAAAAACGACCAATATTCAAACTGTAATTAATATTCAAGGACTTGATGACCAGAAACTCTGGAGGTACAATTCCACCCAAGCCCGCGTGCGAGGGGAACCTTCCACAATTTATCTCATGGTTGTGGCCATATGATTGATGTAGTAGTCGAAAGGGAATAAGAATAAATTGCGAGTAGACACCTCCATATTCTTTGCATTCTAAACAACTGCGCAGACAAATTTCAGTCGTGGGAAGTGACATTTTTAAGATCTATAATTAGTACATTCTAGCAGATTCTAATATTTGTCTCCCTGTACGATGTGCAACAGTAGAACACCTGCAGGAAATCACAATGTTATCTGACTTGCTAGCTAATTAACTTACTCCTGTCCTTTGGCGTGGAACTTCATTTTACATGCAACTAATGTGGTGAATCCTTGTCGTCCATTTCGCCAATGCAAGACAGTAGGCAACTGGATGCGAATACCTAGCATAATAATGGTTCGTCGTTAAAAAATTCCTGGTGTTAAAGCTGTTATGTAACTTGTTATGTAACTTATTTATATACGATGTAGGATGTCGGACTACACAGAAACTGAGCCAGGCATTAACTAGTTTGATTTGTGCAGAGCCGTTAATGAACCTTTCTGACCTGTCAGTCAAGTGTACAATAACTGCCAATCAGATTGCCTTATCTTACTTAGGTCCTGCCTACCCTGACAGCACCGCCATGTTGTCCAACATTCAAAGGAGTCGTGAGCTGTGTTTAATAGGAGAGGTGTTTGACTTTTTCCAAAGGCAAAGGATTAAGTTACGGCAGCCATAATTGACAAGCCAAATTCAACCGTTCCGCGCGTGCATATTTTTGGGGGCACTTCCTGCCGTAACTGCAATCAGCTATGATAGTGACTAACCCTACCTCAAAGCCAATAGAATAATCAAGATGATGTTCTGTGTCCGATATGCGCATGCTCAAATGTCTGCCGTAACTCCAGTGCAATTACAAATGTGCTACGGCTGCCGTAACAGCAGACCGTGTGTTTCGGTAATGGTTCTTAGATGCGCTTGAGGAACATGTAATACTCATGAAAGATGCCCAGCTTGGCAACGGGGAGCTCCATTCCTTTTTCCAAAGCAACAACAATAAAAAACTGTTGGAAAAATGTTTGCGATGCATTGAGGTGTGTTTGCTCAAAGGTAAGCAAATAATTTTTTTTTGCCATTTTGCCCTCACTAGTTACTTAGCTACCAACAATCTATGCATACATTTTGCTGAGAAGACAGAATTACACCAACAGCATCACTGATGGATAGTATTGTTTTGCCCCAGGGGACTTCTGCATGCAATACCAGGTGTAGCCACAAACCGGTAGCTATTCTGCTGAGAACATGATTCCTTCATGCCACCCAGCAAAGGCATTCACAACACTAGATAATATAAAACATTTTGCCAGATGGTGACGGATTTTGTAATGGTATAATGTATTCTGCTTAGAAACCTGTATTCAATTGATCGATATCGTTAAGCTTCATCATAATGTTTATAACATGAACAACTGCCGTAAATTGGCATTCAAAAATCAAATCAAGAGTATTTGTATACAAAATAGAAAAACAAGTTAATGAATATGGCTTCTCTCTATGAACATTAAGGAGGCACCTCACTTAGTATCATAAAAAGCACAGAAACACTCATTAAGATGATCTTCTTTGTACATGGAAAAAGCAGTGTTTGCACTCAGATTATTGCAAAAAATTTTCCATCTTGTGCTGTACGCGCGCTCAGATTACATATGTACGGTGATATGTGTCCTTACCAACGTTCACATTAAACCTACGCCGTTGGATGAGGATGTGACAGATATGTGGTTTGAGGAAGAGACCGAGGCACAGACAGACGGGGGTGGAAAGCGGGACAGATAAATAAGATTATAACAGTGGAGGTAATACAGGTGGGAAGGTTTTTATAGAGGGCGAGCTCAAAGGGGAATGTTTTAGATGTGGTTCTACTCCTGAAACCCTGATAAAATAGTCAATCCTTGTTTTAGTGCTGAATGCCATATCAACATGACTCCTTTAGCCTGGTTTGGGATTCCAAAATTAGGATTAAGACAGAATTTTATGGCAGTCAAAACTAGAATGAAGTATTCCAGGGAGAATAGGAATTGATGAATGCATTTCAATCAGGAGAGACTCGAGTGAAATCTGAAAATATTTATTTTGCGCTGAGCATAAGTGGAGTAACATGCTTAGAATCAGACATGTCAATGGCGCTTGGACTCTTCGGGAAGACTCGTAGAGCAGGAGCACGGCTTCAGAATGGCAGCTGGAAAATCCCCTGTAGAGCCGGTGGGTGGCGGTGGTGTCTGAAGGCTGACAAGCTGAAGCAGCCGGACAGAAGGTCTGACGGAGCAGGGTGGCGTTGGGGAGGAGGAGGGTCAGCGAACAGCAGCATGGCGAACTAGGGAAGAGAGAAATGACATTTTTTAAAAGGACAGCAGCAGAACGATTGGCCAGTGATGCGACTGAGGTGTTCCACGGTTGGATAGAAGAGATCAGCTGCTATACCAGCTGACTACTCAATTGACAACCCCAGACAGTGACTGCAGAGATTTACGAGTGAACGTGCAAGTGGATGATAAAATAATAAATGCAGTTAAAGTGCGTGCGAAAGTCTTCCAGACTGAACTTTCGCTAAGCTTTGGCGGCACGGTGGCACAGTGGTTGGCACTGCTGCCTCACAGCAAGAAGGTTGTGTCTGAAGGCTCAAATCCAGCCTGGTGTCCTCCTGTGTGGAGCTTGCATGCTGTTCGCGTGGGGTTCCTCCGGGTACCCTAGTACTCTACAAAAACATGCATCATAGGAACACTCCAACAAGCACCCCTGACCAAGGAACTGGAGTTGGTCCCTGGGCGCTGCTCTGCGGCTGCCCACTGCTCCCAACAATATATGGTTCATATGTAGAGGACAAATTACCCCAAGGGGTTCAATAAAGTTTATCTTATCTTAAGCTTCATTTAATCGTAGGAAATGAATGTTCTACAACTGTATTTAATGCAATTATAGTAATCCAAAGACACACAGGTGTGGCCACTTCCAACAACGGACATTGTGTCATTTTCCATCACTTATGCATATTATGCACTGTTTAATTCATTTTATTCTATTCAAGTATATTTATTTTATTCAGGTATTGTATTACAACTTGTACAGTACTGTGCCTTTCTGACACACTGCATGCTGGTCCCCAGACAGACATTTCAGATGCAGAAGAGGTAATGTCAGAATCGTACCTCTACTCCTTCACCTCACTCCACCTTACACGTGCCTCATGTGATCTGTGTGTGTGTGTGTGTGTGTGTGTGTTTGAGAGAGTGTGCAATTCAGTTGGGGGGAGGGTGGTTTGGCGGCTGGTGGCGTCAGACACATGAAGCTCAGGCAGAGAGAACATCACTACAGAGATTGTTCGCTGCTGGCAGCTGGAGTGGGGGCCATGTGAGCTTGGGTAGGGATTGGTGGGCGCGGGGATGAGGGCGGGAGTACTTCCTCTGGGACAATGAGCCTTTTACTGAAGAGCATCACTCTTTGTATGGGCAGGAAGAGCACGTCACCTCCTCTCTTCATTTCCTTTCAGGAAGTGGGCGTGGCCAATAAGGCAAGTGCACCTTGAGAGTGGCTATACTGAAAATACAGAGTGCAGTTAGCAATCATACCTCAGGCATAAATCATTCATGTCTCATATAATGTGTAATTTAAAGAAGGAATTTCGAGAGAATGGAATCACGTAAAATTCAGCTGTGAATACCATGTCTTCAGAAGCATTTTCGGAGTTTAAAGCTTAGACACTACTGATAAAATGGTTGCATTCCATTCATTGAAAAACATTTTTTCTGAATTTTTGTAAAATGAAGTGACTCTAAATAATTAAATAATAATCTTCTCGCTTTGTATTATACATATTGCAGAAATACTCAGATAATGCTAACTGCTAATTGATGGCTGCAGTCAAGTTGTGCCAAAGAATGCAATGAATAAATATGGTTGCATTGAATATTAAAGAATAAGATCTGGAAAAATTGAATGCTTAATCAGTATTTACTTGCAATTTAAAGGAAGGTGCCTGTGTAATATCATGGTGTCCTCAGTCCATCAACCAGGTTGCTGGGTGGCAGAGAGTATATCGTGTGGCGGTTTTGGTGTTTTACTACAATGAATAATTAATCTAGTATGGATCAAAATGGACTGCAGAGTATATTTACAATATTGATGATATTGGTGAAAGCTTTATTGTGATAGCGTCGGCACATTATATGGATCAGCGGTCATTCTGTGTCTGCCGCAGAGATCTCCGTGTTACCGCTGTGGAAGCCAAAATTTTTGGTCGTACCTTTGATCTGATGAGCAGACAAAACCTGGTGATTTTGTGAAAAATCTGATTATGATTACTAATTTTGATTTAAAATTTGTTGCAACATATGATTATCAATGTGCGTGTGGATATGCCAAATGCAAAGTTTCCTGCTCGGAGTTCTGCATGTCAGCAGAGCTATGAAACTGTAACAAAATGTTCTCCTGTACAGGGGATACATCTGTGGTGTTTAGAAACCAAATGTTCTAGTTTTGTAATGGCTTCCTTCATAAGTTCGCAGAGGGTATTTTGCATGTCTGCAATGAGAAAATGAAACAGAAGCAGGGGGAGAGCCTGATTATGATTTATCAAAAAAATCTATGTTTAAACCTCAGCTTTTTGCTTGAATAACAAAATACACATTTAAATGGCACCCATTATATAATAAATAGTGGCATGAATGTTTTCATTGAACTGGTATCAATCCTAAATACTGGCTAAATTTATGCATTTTAATTATATAGCATTTGTCTGAACACAGATCATTTTTGTTAATAGCCATTATATTTTAATTTGGTAGTTGTGAGTGACATCTTAGTATAAGCACTGCCATGTGTGATTCACACCTGTACATGATGTGTTATTTTGCATTTTACTTGTGGGTAAATTAGTAGATGTGAATATATTTGTAAAAGGCCATTTCACTGGTGGTGAGAGTTTATAGCATTCAATGGTAGAGTAGCTCTGCAGTTTTCTTCATGCTGCAGATAAAATGAGAGATTAGTGTATGTTATCTCTGTGCTCTGTTCAGCATCTTTTTTTTATCAAATCAGAGAAAGGGATCTCAGATACCATCTGCTCTGTGACTTATATCACCACGGCTGTAGCTTAAACAGACTAAACTGATCGATCAGATAATGATGGTGCAAGAGAAAATGCACCGTGATTTTATGGAGCCAATCTTTTGCTTCGTAGGCAGACTCTGAGTTTTGGGTCATCTACCTCCTGTGAATAGATTTATTTGCGATTCACAGCCACTATAGCTCTCCTTATGATAATTAGATTACTATTATATATTTATGGGTGTAGATACTGGTCATAACATACAATACTTTGGAGGGAGAATAAGATCCATTGGTGTTCGTATATAAGCTTGCAAATTGGGGAATTGCTGATTCCATTTATTTTTCCTCATATCAAGAATATTATACCTCTTGAGGCCAGGCAAGAATGGTGGTTTTTTTTTTTTTTGTGATAAATTTTCATAATGAAAATCATGGAAAATTATACTGTGCTTCTATTTTGTTTTTTCATCTTAAATTCTTAACAATGGTTGCCGTTTTGAACATGAGATAAAAGTTATATCTGGGCGGACATTTCCCTCCACTGTCACCCAGCACTTGCGATTCCCTGAGAGATAAGGTTAAGGTTTGCTGGCTATAGCTTTATGGCTGACCTTTGATTCTCGACTATACAATACACTCAAGTTCATTTTTTATCTTTGCATATCTGCATGTTTAATTGCTCTCTCTATTGACATCTGAAGTCAACACAGCAGTAATTACAACTGTCTTTATGTTTGAACTTAGAACGATCCAACCTTATTTCTGGATTTCTACCGTCCTGTAGGTTTTCATTTTAATGGACATTTAGCTCACCTGATGCCATTATTTGGTGCTTATTTGAATCTCATATGGTGCTTGGTGCTCTAAAGCCTTCAAATCTTGGAATTTATCAATGTGCTGCAATACTATACTTTGTGTTTCACCTTGGGCGATATCTAAGTGCCTTTTCATAAATATTGGTATCTATGTTTGTCTCAGCTCTTTTTTGCAGTAATAAAGCAGCTTTTCTACAAACACAGGCACATACACACACACAGACATGCAATGACACACATGCGCATGCATATGCAAGCACGCTTGTGAGTAAATTCAGAATTTTTGCTCTTTGTTCCAGCTGTAGGCTGGCGAAGTCCTCACTGGTTTCACCTGTAAAATTGTTACAGTACCTAAATCATGTTGGAACAATCATGAACTTACGGGAAGTAGCTTTAGAATTTCCAGAAAATGGGACATCTTATGTGGGCACAGGAATTCTAGGAGTCCGTTCACTCCAGAGGGAACACCAACAGCATTTAGCATCTCAAAGGAAAACAAATTGCTCCAGACAAAAATTGCAGCATTTACAATGAAACAGCCTTACAACATGTGACAGATTCCCCATGGTCATCACAAGAGTGCCAACTGATTGCTCAGAGCGATACACGCCGACATCTACACGTCATCCTGTCACGCTGAGCCTCCCACAGCGCTTTAGATTGAATTTTTCGATTAGCATTTAATCAAATAACCGCTCCATTGTGTGGCCGCCACACGAGGCACTTTCAGACGACCGTGTTTTTGTGCAGGCTGTGGGATGCGCAGGCCATGATCAGCGTGGAAATTCCACTTGGTAAATAACTGAGGGAGCAATCGTATGCCTCATTGCGGTTAAATTTATTTCTGAATATTAAGATTGAAAAAAACTTCTGCTGGAGTATACAACCCAGACTGAATTAAGAGGAGATTACTACATACTTAAAGGGGTCATATTATACACATCCATTTCCTAGTTCAATATTTTTATTCGTGTCCTCAAATACTGGCATGTTTTTAGATGGTGAAAAAGAACCCAGGTACAGCTGTACAGGCTCTGTGTGCAGCACCTCAGGCTTACTCGGCCTGAAACAGGCTGTTCGGCTCCTGTCTCTTAAAGGGTTCTGCCTGTGCACTGAAGAAAACATCTTCTCGACACACTGATCAAACTCTTCCTGGCCTTAACTATACTGAGGTTTGTTTTAGGGCTGCCAAACTTGCAACAAGGAAGGAATTATGAACGTGATTGTAGACATGTTACTGTAGGAAAGGCTACAAGAATGGCACCACCTGCAGTACTGGAGCTGTGTTCTTTGTTGGAGAGACTACAGTGATCTCCAGAATAATTGGCAACCTTTAGTAAAAACGTGCCAAACTACCAGGGGAAAAATGTCTTTATTGTTTATCTTAATGATCTTTCCTTCACAATATTCACAAAAAGCTAATCTTTGATTGAGGTAATATAATACAGTACAAAGAAATTAGATTTCCATCATGAAACAAATATTTTTCTCAAAATTAATATTATTTCATTTAATATTTGGTAATTTTTGATGAGTCCATGATACCAGGCATCCTTACAAGACGTCCAAGGCCTTTGGAAGAAGAACATCAAAGATGCCCGGCAATACTTTGCTGTGGGTATGAGGCGCTTTTCTGTGTGAATATCTTTCCATCTACACCAAACGCACCTCTGATATTTTTCACCAGAAAGCTCTGTTTTGGTCTCGTCTGACCATATCACCCTGTCAGTTCCGGCAACATTTGGCAAACTGTTGGTGCTTTAGTTTGTTTTAGATTTACAGTCATGGCCTTTTTTTCTGGCAACCCTCCCAAACACATTATCACTGTGCTCTTGGGGCTTTCCCATGGTGATGACTGACAGAGATTTTGACCTGTGTCACCTCATATTTACACCTTAGTGAAACAGGAAGACATGATTGGCCACTCGGAAGCTCCCTATCAAACAGCCGAACTTACAATGTTAAAGACAGGAAATATACTTCAGTTATAATTTAATCGTAGGATTTTCTAGGGGTGTCAATAATTGCAGCACACATTTTTTGAGAAAAATATTCCACCACAATATTTTTCATTTCTTTCAATAATTTTTACTTCAGTGAAAACACGATTAACAGGGAAGACATGTTTTTCATAGCCTGTTCTGTTCATATTTACTAGGGGCAGCAATTATTTTTGGGGGCACTGATTCTCCTTTTCATGAGGCCATTGGGTTTTGTAACTTTCCAGACATTTTACATGCAAAACAATTATTTAATCACCAAAGGAAAGGGAAGAACCAAAAAGCATAATATCTTATTATGCCAACAGTCCATAACCCAACATAAAACGCACACAGTAAGATATCTATCCTTCTGCTATATTTAACAATCTTCATACAGTCGTTGTTCATTGTGATAAAACGTACAATTCAAGCATTTCATACAACCATTTGCGCCAGGAAATTCTCATGTTGTCTGCACTGCAACAAAACATGAATCACATGACACCTCGAGACTCTCTAGCTTTCAACTGGTCAGATGCACCTTATTTGCAGTTTTCTCTGCTGCAGAGGAATGCAGCTCTGTGGAAATAATCCTCAGCTGAGCATAAATGAGAGCAAATGTTAAACTGAGGGATCGCTGAACTGCTTGAGAATAGTTAGTATTCTTTACAAAAACATGCAAAGGTAAATGATAACTTGATCCCTACCTGAGAGCATCTCAAGGTGTGGTTTCTTTAGTTTATGTTTTGTGAATGACAATCCAGTTAAAGTTTTCTTTTTGATATATGCAAAGTATTCCTCTAAAGCATCACTTCTGTTTACAGATAAAGGTACACTCACACAGCAGGATATTTGCTGCTGCAACTAAGGCTATGAAACTAGCAGAAGGGTACAACAGCAGAACTTCACCATGCAGGGAATTATACCTGCAATCACAGAATTACAGGGCCTGTCACCAAACCACAAACCACACAGTGCTGCCATGGAAGGTTAGCGTAGAACTGCAGAAAATCAAGGAAAACATTTGATGCAAAGATCAAAGGAAAACAATAATATTTAGTGACTAGAAAACAGAGCCTAATGAGCAACTACATGAATGGTGCTCCTGAATCTGATTATACTGCTTCTGTATGTAAGATACACTTGATGGTCCTCAAGTTTACTGCAGCCAAAAACCGAAGTAGGGATTATCACAAGAAGTGTCAATTTGAGGATCTGCATTAGAAGTGCTTTTACCTCCAATTGCCAACAAAACAGTATTAGACACATAATGAACAAACCAAACACAAGTGCATAGATATCTGAGATAAAATAAATATAACAGTAGAATGAGCAAGAAATGTACACAATCAAGCAAAAACATACAATATCCATGATATCAGAAGTTAATTCTAATAGTCAAACTAGCACTCAGCACAGTATTACTCACAGAATTGTACCAGCAACCACAGCGTGAGGAGGTTTCCAAATTAGTGTGCAAATTCGAACGAAAAGGAGACAGGATTTCCACTTGGGAGGGAAGAAGAGAAGCTTACGGGAAAAAAACCGTCTCAGGGAATAACAGGGTGATTTAGTTTCTGCTCAGACGTACTCTGATTTGGTCCATGGGGAGTGCTGGGTCTCCCTGGCCTCTGGGGTCTGCAGGGGGATTGTCTCTGTGTGGGGGTGGCCCTGATAGAACAGGCAGGAGGCCACCAGCAGGCCTCCCCCCAGCAGGTCCAGGAGCCCAGCAGCCCAGCCGTAGAACAGGGCGCTGCCAAACTCCCAGCGAGGCACCACGTCCGGCACGGTCTCATCAAAGAAGCGCAGCACCGTCAGGTGGGCCATATACGACACCGGGACCAGACCCACCACTCCAGCCACCAGGCAAAGCACACCCCCCAGCAGCTTCGCCGCTCTCTTGGCCTCGCGTGCCTGTACAGCCCGGCAGCTATTGACCAGATGGAGGCCGGGCACTGTCAGCAGCAGCCCCAAGAGCCCACAGCCCAGGGCGATGCACATGAGGGCTCGGGCCAGCCGGATGTCAGGAGGAAGCCCCAGCAGGCTGCTGTAAGGGGTGCACTGTGAGGCCCCCAGCTCCTGAACCACACAGGTCTCCCACAGGCCCAGCGCATAGCTCTCCGTGGGCAGCAGGCTGGTGGAGAGAGTCAGCCACTGCGATGTGATGGTGGTACCCAGAGAGCAGAGCCAGGCCACTGCGGCGAGGAAGGTTCCCGACAGCTCCAGAGCCCAGTGGTACATCCTGCTCCCGAGGACAGGTGAGAACCCAGAACCACCCTCCCTTTCACCCGGCCAGTGCCCTGCAAAACTCCACCCTTCCCCACCCACACTGCAGATGAGGCACCTCTCCTAGCTGGTTCTGAACTTTCCCATAGTAGTATTTAATAGTGCTCGAAAGAGCATATAAACTGTGGAAAGAACCGACAGCTTCACTGCTTTGTTGAAGGGATGGAGCCAGAGCAGGAAGAGAAGGCTGAAACAACAGGCTCATTCACACTGGCTGCTGGATGAGGGGTGCTGGTAAAATGCAGACAGGATGTTATGAATATGCAGATCTTTGTCAATTCAGGAGTGTGGAGAGGAAGCTCTCTTTTCCTTGGTTTTTTTTTGTTATTGTTATTCTCTACCAACAGCCTGATTTTGCCCGATCCATTTCCCTGTGCTGCTTTTCTGGGGAGATGGAGAACAAGCTGCAGCACGTGACTCGAAAATTCACCTCAAAAACTAGACAAATACCATTGGTCAACACATTCTCATCCCGACACATCATATAGTGACGCTACCTGACCAAGCCTTGATATGCGACGAAAATTTTATTTGATGCCCAACCCAAGCCCTAATCCTAAATGTCAATTAAGGACACCAAAAGCCTCTTTTTTCGTTGTATATGAACGTTTGGTCAGGTAGCGTGACTATATGACGTGTCTGGATGTGACCAGGCTCGCAGAGTACATCCCTAAAACTATACCATTCTCTCCGCAGGCCAAATTCATATTTTGACTTGATGGTGGCGCTACAGAGAAGGGTATATGATCCAGAAAATCAACTGGGGAAGTTCTCAAGACTCCAGGAATGTTCACAACAAATTTTACCCAATGTACAAATGAACTATTTGACTTGATAAAGAAAAAAGGGGGTGGAGGGCTACGGCGTTCAGATAAAGTTCAAAATAAAACAAATGATTAGAAGGTGCTCATTGGTAGAAAAAGCAAGTCTTCAAGAAAGTAATGAAACCAAGGCACACTTCTTCTAATAAAAAGCTTTAATCAATAGGCTAGTTCATAATGGAACTTAAAAAACCATTGCCAACATGTTTCGGCCTAAACACACAGGCCTTCCTCAGGACTAGAGGGTCCTGAGGGTCTAGTCCTGAGGAAGGCCTGTGTGTTTAGGCCGAAACATGGATGACCTAACGAAGAGCATTGGCTCGAAACGTTGTCTCCCATTAAATATTTGGAGCATTTGAGTGTGCAAGTTTCTTTTTCTTTTTCATTGTCTTTCACTGAACTCAGCACCCGTATAAGGGATGTGCGTATTTCTTTGACTATTAGAAGAAGAGTGCCTTGGTTTCATTGCTTTCGTGAACTATTTGACTTGTTGCACTTTTGAAAACGATTAGTTTGGTCCAAAGATGGTGCCACAGGAATGTTCATGATGTCACAAGAACAATAGGATTGCTCTTTTACACACCAATATGTTTACAGCCAAGTCTGTCTGATTCGTATTAAAACAGTTTGACTTAATGCATTTGTAAAAGTAGTTTCACCTAATGGTGGTATCAGTGTAATAATAACAGGTATTAAAATGAATAAAAATCCTTCTCTCTGCACCAGGAATGATAAAAGCAAATTTGACATGGATCTCATTAAAGCGGTTTGAATTATTGAAATATAAAAAATTATAAGCTTGGCCTGTTGGTGGAGGTGCTACAGCAAAGGTCTGCAGGTGACTAACATTGATAAAGGGCATCTCTATGGACTGGAACAGTCTCACGTGTGACATGTTTCCATTAAAACTGTTTCAATTACTGCATTTGGAAAGTTTGAACTGGTGGTGAAACTACATGAAATATTTTTTAGCTACCACAATCCAGAACTCTCTCCTCCATACATCAGGAATGCTTAAAGCAGATTTTACATCATTCTCATTTAATATCTTTGATTTATTTATATTTTTACAGCAAAAGTCATAGAGTGACCAAAATCAGTAACAACCCTTCTTCATGCATTGAAAATGATTACAGGAAGTGAGAGATAATTCCCAGTAAAACAGTCTGAGTTATTGCATTTCGAAATCTTACGTTTGACCAGGCAGTGGCATTACAGGAAATATTACAGACCAATAACAATCAGTGACTTCCTCCTCTGTACATCAGTAATGTTCATCTATTATTAAGCTTAAACAAGTGCAAATCTGTGATTTCTACTGGGTCCCCAGATAGCACACAGATTTGGGCCACATCAAGCAACGATCCGGCACTTTTGGCATTCTTCTGGCCTGGACAAAATAGGTGTGAGCCTAAAGTTGCCCATGTGGTAAATGCTGAATTTGGCCGGCATATCACAAAACAAATATGGCTCACAATTGGCAAATATTTGGCTGAGTGACAATAGTCAGTCTGTAGTCAGTCTGTAAGTGAACCAAAACTGGCCCACATTTGCTGCATCATATGCTCTTGGCTGACATCTGGCATTGTGATGGCTGGGTTGGGGTCAAGTTCTGGCAAACGGGAGCGGAGCGCCCAAGTGCCATAATTCCATGCGGTATGTGGGCCGGATATGTGCGCCGAACGTGTCAGGTGTGGGCCGGATATGGACCCGAAGAATTTTGCTATCTGGGTCTGGCCAAATAATATACACCTTGGCAGAAGTTAAGCACTGCCAAATTAAAAATTAAAATATCCAAAAATTTGCAAGTCCTTTTAGCCTGCATTCAACGTTCAAAAGGCTTTGTCATGAACCAGGCCTAATCGCACATTCTGAATGTTAGCAATTGGGTGGCACCTCTGAAAACGTAGGTTTCTTCTTTGTCAGATATTGAATTTAAGTTCAAACTTCAGGGGACAGTCAGGTCTCCCTGCTATTGTTAAAGAACAGTCAGCTCATACTTTTGCTCGTATTTAATGTGTTGAAAACACACCCCTTCTTTTAAAGCTAATAAAGTCTAAGCAAAGATCAAATTCTTTTCAAAGTGATTTTGAATGCCAAGAAAGGTATGTCCAAGCCATATTAACAAGAATTGGGCAATGTTTGTTGATGTCATAAATTAAGATCTAGGGGGAAATGGATCTTGTTTTAAGAATTGGGTGGTGCTTAACTTTTGCCGAAGTGATAGATAAGATCAGCTGTTTTTATATGGAATATAGTACATAGGCATGAACCTCTGGCATGTGTGGACTGACAAAAAAAAGACAATTGAACACTATAATAGGTTATTTTAGGAACCATTTTTATATAGAAAGAAAGAAACAGAAGTTCCTTGTGCCCAAATAATACATTCAGTACAAAAAGAAAATTGCTGTATCTCAAAAACCACATGGAGCACAATCACAAGTTTAGTGTCTAATCATTCAGAACAAGATGCAGATCAAAAGATATACACATTTATCCTGTGGGAATTTTTGACCTCACATAAACAGCATGTTAGAGACACAAAGTTAGTTCTTGGGCATAAATAGGTTCATTCACAATTTATAATACACTGCCTGGCCAAAATAAAAGTCACCTTTTGGATTTCAATTAGCAAATACTTAACAGCCTTGCGTTTAATCAATATTACACTATGTTTCAATTGGCAACAATACTTTTAACCTTGACTGATGCAGTATGTAGCTTCCTATTTTATATGCAACCTCATCAGAAGACATGTCCTATGTCCTATGTTCGTGAAAAAGACATTATTGCATTTCAAGAGGGGGAAGCATTGGCTTGCATTAAAGAAAGAAAAAAATTAAGATTGCTGAAATCATTGGAGTTGGGTCCTAAACTATGCAATGCATAATTAAAACCTGGAATGATAGGACTGATCTACTGACTTAGCAAAAGAAGGGAGTAAAAAAGAATAATTGTGATCGCCTTATTGTGAAAAATTCAACAGTAGAACTCGTGGAGATGTTTAATCGTGTAATAAGAGCATTTCTTTACTCAGTGGAGATTCGAGATTACATGTCTGCCTGCTTGTACAAGCATCTGGAGGCTGCGTTATTGTCTTGGGTTCCTTCAGTTGGTCAAGTCAAGGTTCTGGGACATTATGCAACAATAAAATGAAGTCAACAGACAACTGGAATGTACTGAAAGACCTATATGCTGTCTACGGATTTCTATTCAATCCCCAAAGGCACAGGCATATTCAAGGATGACAATGCCAAGATTCATTGGGCTAAAATTGTGGGAAAAGTGGTTCAGCAAACATGAGGAATCATTTTCACTCATGAACTGACCACCACAGAGTCTTGATCTTAACTAAGTGTAAGTCTTTGGCATGAGCTGGAGAAGGCTTTACAGAGTGGTTTGACTCTCTAGTTGTCAATAGAAGATCTTGGCCAAAAATGTATGTAACTCTAGTCCAGAAAAAAATGAGTAACGTTGATTGTTGAAAAAATGCCTTGATGAATGAAGATGAATGAATGAATTAAGTGTATTGCAAACAGTAGCATTTGAAAATTGGTAATAAATGCTGAATAATGCAATCCAAATTTACTGTATACAAGTTTCAATATCATTCAAATTGTACTAGTACTGACAATGCAAGCGGTAGTTCTTTTAGATAACAAAAGTGACACATATAAATACTGTGCATTAAAAATGTCCTTTCTATGATCTACTGTTCAATGTAAATGTTAGCTGGGTATCAGATGAACCACGACAGTTCTCACCTTGCTCCACTCAGAGGTTTCTGCCATTCTGTCTCAAGATGGACATTTTGCAGCACATGACAATAAAACACATCAGGAGACAGAGGCGTATTATTGGGCATCAGAGCTGTGATGTAAACGCCAAACAAACTACAGTATCTACAGAACATACCGAGGTGGTAGGAGGGTGAGGATGCAGGCAATGATGCACAGAAACACTTCCCAAACACACACACACACACACACACACACACACACGCGCGCACACACACAAACACACACACACACACACACACACACACACAATCTAGTTTCTTTAAATTCTATCAAACTCTCCAGCTGACCAGACTACAGTCTTAAGTCCGTGTGCATGTTTCTGAAAATGTGAGCCATGTGTCAGCATAATCTACAGTATGTTTGGACTAACACAAACAGTTTTGTTCTATCACATATTAGAATGATAAGCATTCATTTTCTAAAGAAAATAAAAACCCAAGCATGATATCACTCTCCAACTCTTCTGTTTGAGACAGAGTACTTTTGCAGCTGCAAGTTTCCATTTATTTTCTGTTTTCTTCACACTTCCTCATATTGGAAGATGTAGCATGACTAGAATGGTGCAGTACCGAATATGTGAGCCCTGGGATCTGTCACTTATTGGTTTCCAGCGACCGGCAGTGGTGTTCAGGGCTCCTATAGTGCCGACAGGTCCCTACAGCTCATCTTCACTCCATAAAAATTGAGGATCAAACCAAGCACCACTGCTTGTTCACTCACAGCTGGTGTGGCTCATTCTGCCATTGGGTTTTCTCTGTACAAGAGGTGAGCATCTGTTTCCATCTCAAGTCAAAAATATATATTTTTGAACTTAGGTGTCAGTATCATATTTTGGTGAAAATTCTCAGGGATCTCATGAGCGTTCAAATTTTAACTGCATCTTAAAGCTTTCAAACGAACATTTGTCAAAACAGTAATCAATGCCACTGTTTGATATCTGCATAAAATAAAGAGGCAACAAGTGAGTACATTACCACATGCCACTAGCATAATGTGTCATACATCAAATGAAATTGACTGGCTATAATAACAAGTGGAAGGTTACCAGATAAACAATGCTTTTTGATGCAAGAATCCACATCTTGTCATGATTTGGAGGCGGAGTCCTCATTTCTTCTCCTGGGGAAAGTGATTTTTGCTCATCTTGCGACAGGTGTTGTCTATCCGCGCTTGTCTATTTAAATCACACATTGTCCTTTTGTCGGCGCTTTAGTGTTGCCATTTGGTCGTGCTGGAGCCGGTATTTGGAGGTCCTTATAGCAAACTCCTCCAGGTTTAGTCCTCGTCTTTTGCGAGTTATATCATAGTATTTAGGATTTGCCTGTCAGCTTTGTCGACCCTTGTGGTTCAAAGCCCAGGTTCTTGCATTAGCGATTCTTCGTTCTAAATTCGAGCTCAGAGAGAGCTTTATTTTCATTGTTTAGCGATAGGGAACAGCTGGTCTTTTCCTTCCCGAGTCGCTCAAATTACCTGAATTCGTAGTTCGGTTTCGTTTCTCTTTTCCAGAGCCTTGCTCTGTAGTTTTGGGTTCTAGGTATAATATATAGTCTCTCGGGCCAATTTTTGTTTTTAAATTCCCTGACACTCTCTCTGATTAGTCTGTTAGCAGATTTAGTGGCTGTCTTGTGTTTTAGGTAGCTTTTAGACTTCCTGATTCTGCGTGTGGATCCGTGTTAAACACATAACCCCGCTACAGAACACTAAAGCCAGTATGACGGATTCAGCAGATGGCCAGGGAATTCAGCAAGCTATGGCAGATCAGCTATCTATAATCCACGCACACGATGAGGCAATTACACCGTTGCATAACCCGCAGTCAAGCATGGGCGAGACTCAAAATGGCTTGCATGAAGAGATACGTCGCATGGGAAATGCGTTACGAGAGTTATCCGATAACTTCGCCAGATTGGCGAATATACAAACTTCCCTAATGTTGCATCAAGCACACCCCAGTTTTCAAGATTCCACTGCCTCGCATCATTCACCCTGCCAAATACGGGAACCAAAGATACAGCTTCCTTCTCGTTATGATGGGGAGTCAGGAAAAAAGTCGGGGTTTCGTATCACACTGTATGATCGCCTTTTAAGGCGCAACCCTCTCGCTACCAAACGGAAGAGGCGCGAGTTGCATTTATTCTGTCTCTCCTTAGTGGGGCAGCTCTTGAATGGGCTGACCCTCTCATTCGTTCACAATCACTGATTCTGTCTGATTCAACAAGGCTCATGAAAGAAATGGAGGTTGTATTTGATCATGAATTAACTGGCAAGGAAGCGGCAACTAGACTGGTTCAAATGCGGCAAGGTGGGCTTAGTGTAGCAGAGTTCTCTATTCCATTTAGATCATTAGCTGGGGAGACTCAGTGGTCAGAAGGTCCACTTATGATACCATTCACAAATGCTCTGTCTGATCAGGTGAAGGATGCATTGGCTACGCAGGAAGCTCCAGCCACTTTTGATGCATTAGTGTCCACAGCAATACGGATTGATAACCGTATGAGGGAGCAAGAATGGGAGCGACGGAGAAGGCGAGAGCCAGTGCCTGAGACGAGGTTACCCCCCTAATCTGTTGTCTCACTCAAAACATCACGAATTAGGGCCGATGAGCCAACGCAAATTGATAGCCTGGCTAGTGAGCAACAGGGGGCTAGATCTCGCGAGCCGTGGTGTCGCTATTGCCGTCAGAAGGGGCACTACAAGCGAGATTGTCCCAAACTTACGGGAAACGGACAGGCTCGTTGACTAACCGAAAGCAGTCAAGGAGGCTGTGCACTTCAGTCTTTCGGACCTTTTTACCCGTAGAACTGTCCTGGAACAATTGTTTTGTCAAAATAAAAGCTTTTTTAGATTCAGGGGCAGTTGATTGCTTTATGGATTCCGAATGGGCTAAGGAAGTTGGATTACCAGCGCATTCACTCCCCCACTCTCGTTATATCAAGGCACTAAATGGGCGACCATTGGGCAATGGGTGCATCAATGAGAGCACAGGGTATGTCAGCATGCATGTTCCATTTGAAGGCCATTTAGAGCACATCAAATTTTTTTTTAGTGGACTCGCCCACTTATTCCCTTGTGTTAGGGCACTCATGGCTCACAAAACATAGGCCTCAAATCAACAGGGGAAAAAGGAATAATACCATTCTGAAGTGGGGTCCTCATTGCACCAGCCATTCCCTATCTAGTCCTCGCTTACGGCCTGTTGACAGTGACTGTGTTACCAGTGAGGCTAGTTCAGTCATGGAGGAGGTGACCTATGGTGACGGTTTAGACGTATTCCCACCCATGTCTGAGAAGGAAGAGGAATTGGAATGGGACCCGGTTTGGGATACTGAGCCCTTAAGTACGGACCTCTTTCTAGAGGACTAATCAGATGCAGGGTCTTTATTTGGATCAGATTTTAGTCATCCTGATAATACAGAGATCTTGGGCTCTAGTTTGTTTCCACTACCCGCTGGTGTGCCTGAGGTTTATTCAGACTTAGGCGAGGTGTTTAGCAAACAGCAAGCCACTACTTTGCCACCTCACAGACCGTATGATTGCGCCATCAAATTACAGCCTGGTACTATTCCTCCTCGGGGCACTTTATATTCACTCTCGGGTCCAGAAACCACTGCTATGAATGAGTACTTTGCCGAATCACTGGCTAATGGGTTCATTAGACCTTCGACTTCCCCCGCTGGTGCAGAATGCTTTTTTGTGGAGAAAAAAGATGGTGGTCTTAGATCCTGAATTGACAACAGGAGGCTAAATAAGATAATGGTTTAGAACCGCTATCCCCTTCCGCTTATGAGCTTTGCTTTTGAACGTCTCCAGGGGGCTTCTATTTTCACAAAGCTTGACCTTCGTAATGCGTATCATTTGGTATGGATACGTGAGGGAGACGAGTGGCAGACGGCTTTTAATACACATACAGGCTACTACGAGTACCTTGTGATGCCTTTCGGGCTTACCAATGCGCCATCTGTCTTCCAGGCTTTTGTTAATGATGTACTCTGGGAAATGTTGGAAAAATTTGTGTTTGTCGACTTGGACGACATTTTGATTTTTTTCCAAGAGTTGTGAGGAACACACAAAACATGTAAGAAGAGTATTTCCATGTCTGTTAGACGCAAGCCTGTACATGAAAGCCGAAAAATGCGTTTTCATGCCTCCTCAGTTTCTTTTTTGGGATTTATTGTGGCTGAGGGGAAGGTTCAGATGGACCCAAAGAAAGTGTCTGCTGTCGCTGATTGGCCAACTCCAACTTCTGTGAAGCAGGTCCAGAGGTTTTTAGGCTTTGCAAATTTCTATCGCGGTTTTATTTGTAATTTTAGTTCTGTGGTTGCTCCAATTTCTGCTTTGATCAAGAAAGCAGCAGCAGCAGCAGCAGCAGCAGCAGCAGCAGCAGCAGCAGCTCGCTTGCAGTGGAATGCTAGGGCTGATTCGGCATTTCAAGAACTCAAAAGGAGGTTCAGTTCTGAACCCATCCTTATTTTGCCCAATCCATCCCTATCCTTTGTTGTGGAGGTGGATGCTTCTGAACTCGGGGTTGGAGCCATTTTGTCTCAACGCTCTCCATTGGACCAGAAGTTACACCCATGTGCTTATTTCTCTAAGCGGCTTTCTCCAGCTGAGAGAAATTATGATGATGGTGACAGGGAACTATTAGCTGTCAAACTGGCCCTAGAGGAATGGCGGCATTGGTTAGAAGGTTCAAAGCATCCCTTTACCATTTGGACTGACCATAAGAACCCACAGTACATCCAAGAGGCTAAGCGACATAATTAGCGGCAAGCTCGTTGGTCGCTTTTTTTTTCCAAGGTTCAGCTTCCTATTAACGTACCATCCTGGGTCAAAAAACATCAAACCAGATGCACAATCACGGGTTCATGATAGAACTGATGAGGAGTTTCCTCCTGAACCTGTTATTTCCCCTGCCCAGATTCTGGCTCCAGTGACTTAGGACATTGAAGCCAGGGTGCGCGAGGCTCAAAGTCAAGAACCGGATCCAGGAAAAGGGCCTGTGGGGCGTCTATTTATGCCAACCACAGAACGGGCTCAAATGTTGGAATGGGGCCATTGTTCGCACTTTACAGGGCATCCAGGAGTTCATCAAACCCTTGACTTTTTGGCCCGATTTTGGTGGCCTAAAATGGAAAAATAAACTCACGCACGTATCTTAGCCTGCACGGTTTGTACCCGCAATAAAGGGTCACACCAACCTCCCTCAGGGCTTCTCCATCCTCTGCCTATTTCTAGTCACCCGTGGAGCCATATTGCTCTGGATTTTGTGACTGGCCTGCTGGTGTCTGATGGTTACACCGTTATGCTTGTGGTGGTAGACCGTTTTTCTAAGGCAGCACATTTCATGCCCCTTTCCAAGCTGCCATCAGCCTCACAAACGGCACGGCTGATAATGGATCACGTTTTCCGCCTGCACGGTTTACCCCAGGATGTGGTATTTGATCGAGGTCCACAGTTTGTCGCACGGTTTTGGCGGGCGTTTTGCTCTCTCCTGGGAGCTTCCGTGAGTTTATCGTCGGGTTTTCATCCTGAGTCTAATGGTCAGACAACACGCACTAACCAGTCCCTGGAAAACACTTTGCGTTGTCTCACCTCCTTCAACCCCCTTTCTTGGAGTAGACATCTGGCCTGGGCGGAATACGCGCATAATAAGCTTCGCAATGCGTCCACTAGTCTATCACCATTCGAAGCCCAGTTAGGATATCAGCCCCCACTTTTCCCGGAGCTGGAGAAGGATGTGGGCATTCCGTCCGCCATGGCTTTTATTCGGCGCTGCCGGGCCACTTGGAGGGTTCATGCATCCCTACTAAAAGCGTCCGCGTGTCAAAAAAGAATGGTCGATAGTCGCCACCGTCCAACTCCTTCCGATCGCGTAGGTCAACGAGTGTGGCTCTCCCTTACGCGGGATCTTCCCTTCCGCGTAGAGTCACGGAAGCTCACTCCTCGATTCATTGGTCCATTCAAGATTATTCACAAGGTCAATCCCGTGACGGTTCGTCTTCAGCTTCCCAAGTCTTGAAAATACACCCTATATTCCTTGTCTCCCATCTTAAACCCCTTCTAACTAGTTTTTTGGCCCCAGCTGAACAGCCTCCTCCACCACCTCGCCTCATCCAGGGGCACCCGGCATATACAGTGCGTCGCATCCTGGCGAGCAGACTGGTTGGCAGAGGTATGCAGTATCTTGTAGATTGGGAGGGCTATGGCCCTGAGGAGCATTGTTGGGTTCCAAGAAGGAACATTCTGGACCCGGAGCTTATTCGTGACTTCCACAGGCGTGGTGCAGAAGGCTCGTCTGGGGCCACTCCTTAGGAGGGGGGTACGGTCATGATTTGGAGGCGGAGTCCTCATTTCGTCTCCTGGGGAGAGTGATTTTTGCTCATCTTGCGACAGGTGTTGTCTATCCGCGCTTGTCTATTTAAATCACACATTGTCCATTGTCGGCGCTTTAATGTTGCCATTTGGTCGTGCTGGAGCTGGTATTTGGAGGTCCTTATAGCAAACTCCTCCAGGTTTAGTCCTTGTCTTTTGCGAGTTATATCATAGTGTTTAGGATTTGCCTGTCAGCTTTGTCGACCCTTGTGGTTCAAAGCCCAGGTTCTTGCATTAGCGATTCTTCGTTCTAAATTCGAGCTCAGAGAGCTTTATTTTCATTGTTTCGCGATCGGGAACAGCTGGTCTTTTCCTTCCCGAGTTGCTCGAATTACCTGAATTCGTAGTTCGGTTTCGTTTCTCTTTTCCAGAGCCTTGCTCTGTAGTTTTGGGTTCTAGGTATAATGCATAGTCTCTCGGGCCAATTTTTGTTTTTAAATTCCCTGACTCTCTCTCTGATTAGCCTGTTAGCAGATTTAGTGGCTGCCTTGTGTTTTAGGTAGCTTTTAGACTTCCTGATTCTGCGCGTGGATCCGTGTTAAACACACAACCCCGCTACACATTATGTCAGTACGGACCTATTGTTCATCCAACTGTCTCTTCCTCTTTGCCTCCACTGCTTCCTCATCTTCCTTTTGTAGTGCATCTCTGCCTTTCTCAGGCCTTTAGTAAATGATGAATACTCTGTTTACTCTTCCTGCTCTCATTTATTGAAGTGACTTTGATGAGAATACCTTGTAAGACTCTTTTATATTCTTATTCTTATTTAGCTCCAAAATTATATACTTCACTTTCACATTTTTTCCTTGCATTTTCTTGCATACATTTTACACTTCTATGCCCAGGATAGTTTTGACCGCAGCAGTGGTTCCCCAATTGCTGTGGGAACATTGTGTTACACTAGTTTTTGTTCAAACCACAGTGAGTTGTTTACTGTTCTTACTTGCACTGTTCGTGTTAATATGCATTGTTTACTCTTTTAGGCCTAATATCTTACATAGCTCTGTGTGCCATGAAGAACAATAGTTCAACACACCCATTTCTGCTACATAGAGGGGAACAAAGTTGGTGAACTATCTCATAATTTTGAGATTTTAAGTCATAATTACAAGGCTAAAAGTCATAATTACGAGAAGTCATAATTTTGAGATGCAAAGTAATAATTATGAGAAATAGAGTTGAAATATCGAGATTAAAAGTCAAAATTTCGACATCAATACTTCCTCCTACTTCGGTACAAGCATAAAGATATATAATAGAACTAGAGAGAACAAGGAAGTACCTTTGCTTCAGCCAGTTAGCATGTTAGCTTCCTGTTTCCGTGTTTCCCAAGGATGCAATTTTGTGGCCAAAGACACTGAAGCTCCATTGACACCAACTGAAAAGTGCGCCTTTTTTCTTTCCTGTAATGAGAATAGAGGCCACTAGATAGCAGTATTTACCTTTTTTTTGTTAAGGCCAGACTGGAGTTATGTTGAGACATGTCCTGGGCATGTCTGAAACAAGTCCCAGAGAAAATAAAAAAAAGAGGTCCAAATGTGGGTGGGGTCTGCAAAAGAATATATAAAGGGGAGAATTGAGACCGTAAAGTAGTAGGAGAAATTGCAAGAAGAAGAATACATGTGACCAGACCTTTCATTCTGCTCAAGACCTGTGAAGTCTTTGTTGTGGATTTTTTTTTATTCACCCAGGACATCACCACGCCACCCCAAAACAAGGGACTGTAAATATTTCCATTTTTTTTTTATAGATTCAATCTTGGTCTTAGCTGTTAGTTAGTTGTTATTGTCTTTGTCTGTTTAATTAAATGTATTTGAGTTTTAAAACTGTGTCTGTCATCCCTTGCTGTTGCTGTTGCTTTTGTGTTGTAAATATAATAACAAATTGGGGGCTCAAGGTCCGGGATAGACCATTTTGTGAGTCATTTATTAAAAATCTAACATTTCAGATTGTAAAATTGTTTTTTTGAATTTTCCTATATAAATATATATATTGACAACAGCAATGGATGATTTCTTGGCATCACCAACCGTAGGGGTTTTGAAGTCTTTTAAAAAGACAGAACTGCTAGAAATTTGCAGACATTTAGAGCTGACAGAGGTGAAACCAGCCATGCGAAAAGCAAGACTGGCTCGAGAGATAGTTGAATATTACATTGATGAAAATGTGTTTGCACCCGGAGATCTGGAACAGTTTCCAGTGGAAAATCCAAATATAGAAATGGAACTTAAATTAAAAATGCTAGAGATTGAAAGGGAGGAAAGAGAAAAAGAAAGGGAGGAAAAAGAAAAGCAAAGAGAATTTGAGAGGGAAGAAAGAGAGAAAGAAAGGGAGGAAAAAGAAAAACAAAGAGAATTTGAGTTAGAAAAATTTGCAAGACAGAGAGATTTTGAATTAGAGAAATTCGATAGAGAAGAAAGACTCCAAATGGAGCAACTAAAAATTAAAATTGAAACTAAAAATAAATTTTGTGCCAGTCAGGAGGTAAAACTGGTGCCTCCATTTTCGGAAAAGGATGTTGGCAACTATTTCCAGTGTTTTGAAAAGGTAGCAAAGAGTTGCCAGTGGCCAAAGGAACACTGGCCTCTGATGTTGCAAACTGTCCTCAAGGGTAAAGCTCAACAAGCCTATTCGGCTTTGTCTGCAGATGATTCCTCTGATTATGAGGTTGTCAAAAAGGTTATTTTGAGAGCTTATGAGTTGGTTCCAGAGGCTTACCGACAGAAATTCAGAGGTCTGAAGAAATCTGAAAATCAGACTTATGTGGAATTTGCTAATGAAAAGCAGGTTTGCTTTGAGCGCTGGTGTACTTCTATGGAGGTCAAGGATGATTTCAACTCACTAAAAGAGATGGTGTTAGTTGAAGAATTCAAGAACTGTGTTAAAGATGATGTTAAGACCTACCTTAATGAGAAGCAAGCACTGAATTTGCAATCAGCTGCCAAATTTGCAGATGAATATGTTCTCACACAAGTCCAAATTTCAGTCTAGCAGTAATAATAGATGGTCCCAATTTCAGAAAAAGGGTTATGGTGATACCCAAGATTCCTCACCCAAAGACAAAGACAAATCTGGTGATGGTGCTCAGAAATCCAGTAACAGGTCTGATCAAAGTGTGAAAGCTGACAGTGACAAAAGTGGTCTAGTTTGCAGTTATTGCAAGAAATCTGGTCATGTTACAACTAACTGTTGGTTCCTTAAAGCTAAGAAAGAAAAAGAAAAGGATACCAAACCAAATGCCTTTGTGAAAACAAGGTTAGAAACCCCTGTAGTAGATAACCGATCTGCTAAATTGCCGGCTTCTTGTGGGGCTAAAAAGCCTGATACAGCTGACTTCGTGAGGGAGGAATTTCTTCCATTTTTGTCAGAGGGATTTGTGGCTCTGAATGAGCATACTACTCCTGTCCCCATATATATCCTAAGGGATACCGGAGCTTCTCAGTCACTTTTGTTGATGGACTCTTTGGAGTTACGTGATGAGACAGCTTCAGGGGATTTCATACTTGTACAAGGTATTGAAGGGAGGACTGTATCTGTACCCCTGCGCTCTATATTCTTGAAGTCAGATTTAGTTACAGGACAGGTAAAGGTGGGACTTATTTCAAGTCTACCTATAAAGGGTGTTTCTCTGTTGCTAGGCAATGACCTGGCTGGGGGCAAAGTAGTTCCCCCTGTACATCTTACTTCACAGCCGAGCACTGAAGATGGGGATGAGGACCAATCTCTGTATCCTTCTTGCGCAGTGACTCGTGCTATGGCCAAGAAGGCTAAAGAAGAAAATGTTGTGGTGCCGTCCAGCACATTGAATAGTCAGGACTCAGGTGGTTCGCCTCATGACTCTGATTGGCCTACTCCGTTTGAGGACTTATCAGATACTTTTATCAGTTCTCTATTCAGCCAGCAGGAAGGATCTGGTGATTCTGATGTGTCTGGAGACTTGTCTCTGTCCAGAAAGCGGTTGATTGAGGAGCAAACTAATGATCCTGAAATTTGTGTACTAAAGTGGAGAGCCCTTCCTGATAAAGAAATAGATGCAATTCCAGTTGGGTATTATCTCAAGGATGGTGTGTTGATGCGGAAGTGGCGCCCTCCTGATATCCCTGCCAATGCAGATTGGGCAGTGGTCAGGCAAATTGTTGTTCCGAAGGTCTACAGGAATGAGATCTTAACAATGGCTCATAGTTTACCTTTAGGAGGTCATCTTGGTGTTAACAAGACTGTTGATAAGATCATGAAACACTTCTTTTGGCCTGGGCTTTGGAAAGATGTTTCCAACTTTTGTAAAACCTGTCACACTTGTCAGGTAGTTGGAAAACACCAGTTAGACCCACCTGTAGCTCCATTGCAGCCTATCCCAGCATTTGGGGAGCCGTTCACTATGGTCATTGTTGACTGTGTTAGTCCATTACCCAAGACTAGATCTGGAAATCAGTACTTGCTGACAATCATGTGTGCATCTACCAGATTCCCTGAAGCCATACCTCTACGTAACATCAAGGCAAATGCAATCTCAAAGGCTTTGATAAAGTTCTTCACGTTGTTTGGCCTTCCCAGGGAAATTCAGTCAGACCAAGGTAGCAATTTCACTTCCGGATTGTTTCAGCAGGTTGTGTATGAACTAGGTGCAAAGCAGATTCTTTCTAGTGCCTATCATCCAGAAAGTCAGGGTGCCTTAGAGCGGTTTCATTCCACTCTCAAGACAATGATGAGGACTTATTGTTATGACCATGAGAAAGACTGAGATGAAGGTGTTCATTTGCTGTTGTTAGCAGCTAGAGAAGCAGTGCAGGAGTCTACTGGATTCTGTCCATTTGAGCTAGTGTTTGGCCATGAAGTGAGAGGACCTTTGCTATTATTGAGTGAACAATGGCAAGAGAGAGCCGCACATCAGTCTGTTAGACTATGTTAGCAAGTTCAAGGAAAGATTGCGTGCAGCTTGTGACCTAGCCAAAAAGAACTTGAAATCAAGTCAGGGAGAAATGAAAACTTGGTATGATCATAAGGCTAGAAGCCGTGAGTTTAAACCAGGAGATAAGGTCCTTGTGTTGTTTCCCTTGCAGTCCAATCCATTGCAGGCAAGATTTCATGGTCCTTATGAAATTCTGACAAAACTCAATGATCTCAATTACATTGTGAAGACTCCAGATCGGAGAAAACCAAAACAATTGTGTCACATTAACATGCTGAAGCCTTATCATGACAGAAATGCTAGGGTTGCAGCTGTCACTTTAGATTCTCCTATGGCCGAGATTTGTGAAGATGAGGGGGAGTTTCAAGATGATGAACCTAGAATTAAAGCTGAAGTTCTTTCATGTAAATTGTCAAATTCTGAAGTGTCGCAAAATCTTGATGTAAAACTCCAGCACTTAGAACCCTCACAGAAAGATCAGTTTGAGAGGTTGATCAAGAAATATGAGGATCTGTTTCCTGATGTTCCAAAAAGAGTTTCTATAGCCTCTCATGATGTAGATGTTGGTGATGCCAAACCAATAAAACAGCATCCGTACCGGATGAATCCTGAAAAGAGAAAGATTGCTGAGAAAGAGGTTGAGTACATGCTAGAACATGGTATTATCAGACCCTCCAACTCAGATTGGAGTTCACCGTGTGCTAGTTCCAAAACCTGATGGAAGTACTAGATTCTGTACAGATTATCGCAAAGTCAATGCTGTAACTAGAACTGATGTGTTTCCAATACCTAGGATTGATGATTGTATTGACAGAGTAGGGCAAGCAAAGTTTCTGACCAAGATTGATTTATTGAAGGGTTATTGGTGTGTGCCTTTAACTGAGAGGGCCAAGAGCATCTCTGCTTTTGCCACACCATCTGGATTGTACCAGTATGAAGTCCTACCCTTTGGCATGAAAAATGCCCCAGCCACGTTCCAAAGGATGATACAGTCTACAATCGCCGGATTGCCACACACGGGTGCGTACATCGATGACCTGATCACATGGAGTGACTCCTGGGAAGAACATCTAAAAGATGTAGAGACGTTGTTCCAGCGCCTGACCCAGGCTAACCCGACTGTTAACCTGAGCAAGAGTGACTTTGGTTGTGCTACTGTCACCTATCTTGGCTACGTCATAGGCCAGGGTAAGGTGGCACCCATAAATGCTAAAGTCCAAGCCATCATGGACTTTCCAGTTCCTGACAACAAAAAAGCTTTGCGCCGCTTCCTTGGAATGATCGGGTACTACCGCAAGTTCTGCAAGAACTTTGCTCTCAGTCTAACTAACCAACTGAAGAAAGGCGTAAAGTTCACTTGGGATGATGCATGCCAGAGAGCCTTCGATCGCCTGAAGTCTCTGCTGTGTCACTTCCCCGTGCTCAAATCTCCTGACTTCAACAAACCGTTTTCCATCGCGGTCGATGCTAGCGACCAAGCTTGTGGATCTGTGCTCCTACAGAGAAGTGACTCTGATGACATTGAGCATACCGTGGCATACTTCTCTAGGAAATTCAATCGCCACCAAAGGAACTATTCCACAATAGAGAAGGAACTGTTGGCTCTGGTCCTTTCTTTCCAACACTTTGAGGTTTATGTTTGTACGGGACAAAAGCCAATGATTGTATACACTGACCACAATCCGTTAATGTTTTTGAGTAAAATGAAAAACAAGAATCGGAGATTGTTGAATTGGAGTTTGATTTTACAGGAGTTTGACTTGAAAATTAAGCATGTAAAGGGTACTGACAATGTAATTGCTGATTGCTTATCGCGTGTTTGAATATGTATATATATATCATGTGTTTATTTGAATATTGTATGATATGTATATATAGACAAGTGTCCACTTAACCATTTTGTATTGAAAAGAAAAATTTTGCCTTTATGAGTCAATTTTTCCCTTTTGGAATGGAGGTGTAATGAGAATAGAGGCCACTAGATAGCAGTATTTACCTTTTTTTTGTTCAGGCCAGACTGGAGTTATGTTGAGACATGTCCTGGGCATGTCTGAAACAAGTCCCAGAGAAAATAAAAAAAAGAGGTCCAAATGTGGGTGGGGTCTGCAAAAGAATATATAAAGGGGAGAATTGAGACAGTAAAGTAGTAGGAGAAATTGCAAGAAGGATACATGTGACCAGACCTTTCATTCTGCTCAAGACCTGTGAAGTTTTTGTTGTGGATTTTTTTTTTTCACCCAGGACATCACCACGCCACCCCAAAACAAGGGACTGTAAATATTTCCGGTTTTTTTATAGATTCAATCTTGGTCTTAGCTGTTAGTTAGTTGTTATTGTCTTTGTCTGTTTAATTAAATGTGTTTGAGTTTTAAAACTGTGTCTGTCATCCCTTGCTGTTGCTGTTGCTTTTGTGTTGTAAATATAATAACAAATTGGGCCATAACACCAAATAAAGAGAAAAAAAAGAAAATTTTTTCGGTAATCCTTCGTTATTTTGCTCTTTGTCTGACGCAACTGTTCGATGTTTTAAAGAGGGCCTGTAAAATAAGAACTGATACTTAGAGCTTGATGAACGATCGTGCACGAGTTTGGTTGTCCAGCTGTTGCTCTGACTGCAGCCGTTCAGCCAATGAGAGTATAGTGCATGCGCATTCCAGATTAACAGCGTTGCTCGTCATTTCCCCTCAAACACATTCACCAATCCGCACAGACGACACACTTTCTCGGCCATTTGTGCTGTGTAATCAGATTGGCAATCTTATAAAGTGGTGCCGGAAATAAGCAACTATGGAACACCATTTCTATAGATGGCGTCGGTCAATTCCGTACTTCCTGGGCTGAAGTAGCAAGCCTAGCACCTCCCATTGCATGTAATAGGGGTGCTACTTCCTCACTCTCTCCACTTCTATTATATTACCTCCATGGGTACATGGGCTACATGCACTAAGCTGTCTATCAATGGTTTAGGCTCCTTCAAACCTTGAACATTGAGTGGCACCGCCATGTTGAGGACTATTTCAGACTATAGTACTCTAATGATGAAATCCTGGCAGTATTAGCAGAGGGGCATGGCATGGTGGTGAGCCTGCAGACACCAGAGCGAGTTGTAAGAGAGAAACGACTGTGGCGCAGGAAGAACAAAGCAGAGGTGACAGAGGTAGCAGCTTCCATTGAAGCGCAATTACAAACCTCTGGACAGTGCCATGGCTATCGCTGGATGCACCAGACGTGTTTGTTGAATGGCATCGTGACCAGTGGCGGCTGGTGAAATGGCGATAGGGGAGGCTCAAAACAATCCCTTAAAATTAATGATTGGTCACGACCTGTATTCAATCATTCATTTAAGCTACCATTACAAAACCCCGAAAACTCTCAACATTATCAGGTGTGGCCAGTTTTTATAACGCATTCCTGTCAATTCCCACACATTCGATGTAAGTTCACGTGGCATATTTACGTTCCCCTGCTGTAGTCAGCAATTATTCAATCAACGTGTATGTAAGAGATTCTCGCGTGCAGTTGAAGTCTTCATGCACTGGAGGGGGTGGAACCAATGGAATTAAGACGTTTCAAATGATTTTATTTCATTTAAATGATCATGAAACACATGCATTGCTCCCAATCCCTGAATAAAGAAAAGCGTGGGAAGTCCGGAGTCGTAATCGGTATCAGCGACGGAGTTGAAAAGAGGTCCAGAAACCAACTGCACTGCAGAATCTATCACAGCACGGGACCGAACGAATGACTTCATATCTCGTAATTATGACTTTATTTCTCATAATTATGACTTTATATCTCATTATGACTATGCATCTCAAAATAGAGTTTAAATCCCTTAATTATGACTTTGCACCTCGAAATTATGACTTTAAATCTCATAATTATGAGAGAGAGGAAAAAAGTTGGCAAACTATGTGGTGGAAAGGGGCTTCCATAGAAATTTGTTTCTGATGAAATTAAATAATTATTTGGCTTTCATTGGTGACATTGAGGACACATGGTCACTAAAACTAACCTTTATTTGGTGAAGAGCAATTCAGAGGCAAAGCAAATTATGGTAAGTCATTCGTGTTTGGTGCTATTTTTATGTTTGGTTTCCTGGAAAGTACTTTGCAAGAACTTAAACACCTCTATTGTGTTCTGAATCCTAATGAGCAGGTCATTGATTAACCGCAGTCTTGAAATTTATCAGTAAAACATACTGCCACTTCTCTAGACCTGATAATCATGTCTCCAGGTGACAAGACTCAGGTAAAGCAAAAAAAAAAAAAAAAGAGGATTTCAGAATTCACACTGATGTTGTATATGGAGCAACTCTTCATTCAGCAAGTTTGGCCCCTAAAATCTGAAAAAAAAAAAAAAAAAAGATTTGTGCACCCATCAGCACCACCTCAGAGTGTCTCTTCGATGTGCAGTATTCCTCCGTCAAACTGTGATATTACATGATCTCCCATAAAATTTTGAGATTGCAATTTGGCTGAGCAGATTCAACATTTCTCCGAGGAAAACTACATAGATGAACAATGTCTTTGCTGAAGAGAAACCTTTTCAAAACAGTTGGCAAGAACAAGAACACACCCAAAAAAGAATTCAGCAACAACAACATCAATTGCCCATCCTGGATACAGTTGAGGATACATTTTACCTGTTCGTAAGGGCAATACTGAGGCAGCAATAACCCAGAAACACGCAGGAACTGAATAAAGCAGCAGAGAAAAGCTGGCAGAGAATAATCTCGGGAAAGATCCCAGTAATCTGGTGATGTTTGCAGATTCAAGACTTCAGGGGGTCATTGACTACTGAGGATTTGCAACCAAGTATTAAAAAAATCTGTCATCAGATTTGCTGATGACACGGCTCTGATCTGTAACAGCAAGAATGAGCTGGTAGACATGGTCCGGTTAGAGAAAGATAATAGCGCTGAAAGAGGACTTCTTCTCAATGCAAAGAAGACAAAGATCATGGTCATGGACAGCAACAGGGAGGACACGAGTGCCCTCATGAATGATGGTGAGGATATTGAGGAAGTAGATGAATTCATTTATCTCGGGTCAGCAATCTTGAATAAGGGACACAGCACACCTGAAATATGTAGACGGCTAGCTATGGCAAGGGTGGCAGTCAGCCAAATGGGAAACAAAATTCAGATGGTTCTTTATAAAAATGTTTAATTCCTACAGTTAACACTGTTTGATAATCGTTAAATTATACTTGGAAGCTAACCCTACCGTTAACATCTTGATTAATTTTAGATCCATGATGATGACATAGTTAGTTTTTTCCATTGACTACTCAGTTTGTATTTCCTCTGCTCGTGCCAAATCATATAGTTACACCTGTATAAGGTGAAATACATAATTTTACTTTTATTACTTAAAGAAAAAGATGACTCCTGCCCTGCTGAGTCAGAAAGAAGGATGAATCGAAGAAAGCTTAGAAGGCTAACTACTGTAGTTTCCATAGTGAATTGCATTATTGCCATCTAGTGTTCATAATGAAGAGGTACAGAAAATAGGGAAGATCCATTCACTTCAAATGGATTTGAAATAGTTAACACGATTTTCAAAACGTCTTTCCTCAGTTTAGGTACCCTATGTTTCTAAAGGCAAATTTTAAAAAATGTGCTAGTCAAAGTAATTTGTTTAGTCCACTTATCCGTTCATGTCATTCCGAATTTAATTGCTTTCAAACAGTTTCAGTAGTTTGCATTTACAATTTCGCAAGGTATTTGATGTTTACTGACAGTACAATGTGGCAGAATTTTGAATATTGCAGTTGAAGTCTACAGCTCAATACAGCATGAGGATAAAGGAAGAGGATTGGGACCACCGTCACTTAAACAGGGTGCATATATTGGCCCGTATTACTAAAACTTAGTTAGTGTCAGGTTATACTAAATGAGTCAGCGGTTGCCCTAACCCTAATTTGCTTTCAGAGACCTCACTCACTGAAAAAAGCATCTCTTTCTCAGTGATGGTTGACTGCAAGGAACACCTCACTTGAGCCGCACTAACTTGTGCCGGTATTTCGTTGTCATGGCTTTCATATGGTTACAAACATTAGGATCATATACAGCCACGTGCTGGACGCAATCGCAACTATGCAAATTTTAAATTTAATGAAGATAACGACGCAATTTGAACTTACTAACTGACCACCTGGTTTCAGTGTTAGCGAACTGCAATGTGGTGAATTTGAGGTTGTTTACCCACCAGTACACAGAGGGGAAGCTCAAAACCACCCCTTAAAAATAATGAAAAAAGGTCTCATCCAATCATTTAGCCTAATAAAATTTTATTCACTTGAACTCCAAAAATCCAAAAGATTATCATGTGTCGCCAGTTCTACTTGTTAAGTTAGAATGAGCATTGATAATTATTGCCCTGTTTTCAATTCATTTAAATCACCATTGCAAAAACTCAAACTATCAACATTATCAGGTGAGGCCAGTTTTCATGAATAACGCATACCTGTCAACTCTCACGCATTCAGATTTCCCTCGCTTTTCTTTACTGATAGGCTACATAATTCTGCGCTCAGCAGCTCGTGGGGCGCGTGTGGATCGGTCTGCGAGGCTCATGTAGCTGTAAGTCACGAGACTCCATTCTTTTCTACATTCTTAACTGCTGAATGTAGAAGGAAATGTCCGGCACGTTTTACGGCTTGTTGCTTAGTGAGCCTCGCGCGCTGTCCTGCACCTTTCCCGAGCCACTCGACCACAGAATTTATGAAGACATGCTGATATTTTACGTCGTCACTTATGTGCGAAAGAAATGCCTCAATTTTGTGAAACAATGTATAACAATTTTATCAAAAATAAGTTTGATTGTCGTTATACCAATCAGTTTGAGAAACTTTCTAATCAAGAAAAGTAAACCGCGTCTCGTTTAAGTTATTCAGCACTGAAGGGTGAGGATTGAGCGTCCCTTTGCAGCAGCCGATGCACCGCCTGTGGTACCCAGCGCACACTACTGTCAGTTATGCTCGAGTGGCGTTTGCGAATAGCAATTGGCGAGGAGTGGGACTGCTCCCTCTCTTAGCGGTAGGTAGATCTCTTTCTCACACTCCAGTTACATTTCAATCATACTCAGTATATGGTGAGCGGAGGGTGAGTGTGAGTGTCGTTTCTGAATACGGGCCATTGCCTTTACAGCGATTCAGTGTCACACTTCCAAATACTTCCTGTAAAGCACGTGCACACATACTGATGAGAATCATTTTCCCTCGTATCTCTAAATTCTAAGTTAAATACAATATCTCAAACCCAGAACAGTGTGGAAAATGTATTAAATTTTAAAAAGTACAGAGAAAATAATAACTTGTGTTCTAACATCAATGTAATCTATTTATTTATTTACTTGCTTATTTACTCTTGAAAATAATATATCAAAATGTAATATCAGCAACCTGTTCCAGTGAAGTTGGCTTAAATATGGAGTTTCAAAAGCAAAAATTTCCCCCTTTCCTGATATGGCACTTTAGTTGTTCAACAACCTGGACTCATGAGTCTCCATTTTCATATTGTGCTTTACATTTTCAGCAGGAGAATGAACCTGTTTTTGCTGCTTAACTAATTGAAATAGATTGTCACTCAACAGAGCATGATTAAAGCTGTAAGCATGCAAAGTTTTGAGTAGTTCTCGTAATTTTAAGGGGTCTCGATGACGAATTATTTTCGACTGCGCTGCAGAACTATTTGCGGCACACATTACTGCCTATTGTATTTATGGGCTCATCTAACCTGGGAAGAGCGAGCCTCGCTGGTGAACTAATGCGGGGTGGTAGCTAGTTTGGCCTCCCATTCATAAACTGAGAGCTGAAAGCTTGTACTTTGAGCTGGTGGAACATTTTCAAATGGAGGACATAGATGCCGACGACTGGCTTGTGGCGGAGCCGGAGCCATATCTATTTGAACCGCAATATACCGAGGAGGAGCTAGCCGAAATGGACCATGAGAGGGAAGAAGAAACGGACGAAGATGAATCGTATGTGAAGAAGTGAAGTGAAGGTATCAATGCGCTGTCCCATAGTAGCACACTTGATTATTTTCTGTTATAATTTTCTGCAAGCTCTGGCTCCCTGACTGTGTACCAAGTAGTGCAGTGCAGTCACATTGGTTGTATTTACGGAAGTAGGGGGGGTCGTGGGAGAGAAAAGAAATCAGAAGTGAAGGTATCAATGCGCTGTGGAAGCGCGCAGGTGTTACTACGCCTGTCATTATAGTACGCACTTCCCACAGCATAGAAAAAGCCATGTTTGGATTTGCGTACCCGAACCCGAACTCATGTCACTGGTCATATAAACCTATGTAAACAGAAAAACGCGGAAGACTTTGGTCGCATCTAACTACAGCCCCAAAAAATACCGTTGACCACAATGAGTCTAGCTACAAATGCTAACAGGAGTGGCATCGCGTCTGGCTGACTGGGTGGTCGCTCAAAGCTCGGAGAGGTACGTATCATCTCGTCTCATTTCATAGAAAAACATATTTCATTATGAAAGTACGGTGGACTGTTCCTTTAAAGGAGCCTTTTTTTTTTAATTACAGTGTACT
This sequence comes from Gymnothorax reevesii, assembly GCA_029721435.1. Lineage (NCBI taxonomy): Eukaryota > Metazoa > Chordata > Actinopteri > Anguilliformes > Muraenidae > Gymnothorax > Gymnothorax reevesii. The sequence continues at coordinate 22,526,432 of CM056587.1, read as the reverse complement.
AGTTTTATGTAATACTGTCTGTACACAGTGACAGTTTTAGCAAAAATGACAAAGTTACTTTTCTAAAACTTACCAACTGCAGCTTTAAGGGGTCAAAAGATCACATTCTTTGTAAACACTGTTTCCATCATTACATCCACTATGTTTGTTGTAGCCTCGTAGCAATGTACTTTCATTACGCCTTTGCACTACCATGACATTTTTTTGGTGTAGCTATGTCAAATTCATAAGGTGTACTCACTGGATAATTAAATTGGAGGACATGGAAGCTACATGGCCTTCACCTACTTTAAATGCCTTTCTACACCGAGGCCTTATCACAACAACATACAGCACCAGTCAAAAGTTTAGACATACTCACATTTTTCTTACATTGTTAAATAAAGAAATAAGCATAATTTATTTTGCTAAAAAAAAGCAAGATCTAATTCTTAAATCAATCAACTTAACCAGAACTTATAATTGTTGAGCATAGTCTCTCTTTTTTTTTCTTTTTTTACGTAGCTGCTAACTCATTATAGCATATAACTGTCTAAGTGGCCATCTAAATTCCAAAAGATGAGCTGCACTCATGGTTTAATTCTCATTGACCTTTTTGCCCAATAAGTCCCAAAACAATTAGACTTTAATTCAACCACTGGAAATTGGAAGGAGCTTGTTTGTTTGTTTGTTTGTTTGTTTGTTTGTTTACTGTGTACAATGTGGAGTCTTTGAGAATTCCAAAATTTTGTACACTATTCTATCAAGTAAATGATTCTTTTTTTTTTACTTCTGTTTACCTCTGACCAGATTTCATTCTGGATTATATAGAGAAGTAAAGCTATTTAAATTTCTCCAAAAACAGTGCTGTGACATTAGTAAAGTGTGTCCAAATATTTGATTGGTACTATACATATTACAAACAATTATCTTTCCTTCATTCACTTTAACGGAATTGATTGAAATACTGTTATTTGCAGTTTAAACACTGGAATTGAGGTTGTACAAAGTGGCCCTTATTTTGCAATTACAATCATCTGAGAAGTACAGATGATGAATTTGTCAAAATGAATGACCAACAACAGCTTCACAACGAGACGTTCTCTGCATCCTAAAGCAAGGGTAGCATGAAGGGGACAATGAGACCATACTGAACTTGCAGTGGATGAAAATTAGCCTACTCTAAATTTGTCTGTTCTTAAAAACCTAATCAGTACCCTTGAGGTATTGCTTCTTTTATTCTTCAGTGCTTAGTGACATCTGGCAGAAACAAGCGACCCCACTGCTGGCGTTAATGTGAGGGCTACATGCTGGCCTGTCTATTGCTGTAGGTACAATTTAACATTACTGTAAAATCACAAGAATACTTCTCACTGTGTCTTCACTACCCCACCCAGCCAGGGATACATGCTTATCCAACAAAAGGATCATCTGGTGTTAATTCTGGCCAAGTAGTTTGGACACTGTTACAAAAGGACCCTATGCAGTAAACCATCACAAAGGTCAATGTGACCAAGCAGTAACTGAGGGGTGAAGGATAATTGTGAGTGGTTGGCCTGATATTTTTCAGACGTCCATTAACACTGGTACAAAACGAGATGATTTTTGGAAACAGCACATCCAGAACATGCAGAGATGCCCTCAAAACTGTTCTTGGAATTAACAACAAAGGATCTCCATTGTAGCCATTTTTCATATTCCATATTAAACTGGACCTTGAATGTCCATGTAAACCTGAAAGAAAATATTCTGATTTTGCCATTACTGCATGTATGCTTACTCCGCCCACTCTTTCTATTGTTTGTCCTCTAGTACCCTCTGTGCAAAAAGATTTGCAGATGCAACAATTGCATGATGCAACACTAGCTCAAATACTTCCACTTATGCTTAGTATATGAGCGCAGGACTAGGAAAAGGGGTCACTTGGGATTTTTTTTCCATTCTGAGATGAACATGGTCAAATTTTAACCTGTTCAGTCCCAGCAGTACTGTACAGTTAATTTACAACACTTTGCTGTGCACAAATTCACCCAATTTTTTCTCAAAATGAAAAACTTGGAACACTCTTTGATTTAGTTGGAAAATCACAATGTTCATAAAATGACCCAAGTGACCCCTTTTCTTAGTCCTGCACACATATAGACATAGTGGGAGTAGTCTTTCTCCTCTTCAGCCCGGAGGACACAACGCCCATGATTTCCAGCAAGAATGTAAATTTGGACTCGTCTGACCACAGGACACTTTGCCACTTTGCTACAGTCCATTTTGAATGAGCCTTGGCCTACAGAACACGGCAGCACTTCTGGATCATGCTCAACAATGGCTTCCTATTTGCATGATAGAGTTTTAGGTGGCATCTGTGGAGGGCACGGCGAACTGTGTTTACAGACAATGGTTTCTTGAAGTATTCCTGGGCCCATATAGTAATGTCAATGACAGAATCATGCTGGTAAGTGATGCAGAGGTGTCTGAAGTTCCAAAGATCACGGGCATCCAGTAAAGGTCCTCGGCCTTGTCCCTTACGCACAGAGATTTTTCCAGTTTCTCTGAATATTTTGATGTTATGCACTGTTGATGATGAGACCTTCAAAGCCTTTGCAATTTGACGTTGAGGAACATTGTTTTTAAAGTATTGCACAATTTTTTGACACACACCTTCACAGGTTGGAGAGCCTCTGGCCATCTTTACTTCTGAGAGACTCAGCCTCTCTGAGACATCCCTTTTACCGCCAATCATGTTACACACACATGGTGCCAGTTAATGTAATTACTTGCTATATGTTCTTTCAGCTGATTCTCTTATGAAAATAGCTTTTTTAGCCCTTTTTGCCCGTGTCCCAACATTTTCGAGACCTGTTGCAGCCAGAAAATTTGAAATAAGCTCATTTTGTGGATAAAAATGTAAAATGTCTCAGTTTCAACATTTGAAATGTTATCTATGATCTATTGTAAATAACACATGGGCTTGTGATCTGAAAGTTTTGCATTTTGATTTTATTCACAATTTACACTTCGTCCCAACTATTTCTGAATTGGGGTTGTACATAAGACCCTAGGCATCAAAGTTTGGTCAAATACTTCTAAAAGTACTTGAGTACAAGAACAAGCACAAGAACTTTTAAAAGTATTTGGTCCAAGTACAAGTACTTTTGGCAAGTACATGTATTTTCTCAAGTACAAGTACTTTTCATGTTTTCATCAGAGTTGTTAAACTTCTCAGTTGAACAATCTAACTACTCAATTGAAAATTTTAACTTCTCAGTGACCCACTGAAATTAACTTACTAACTCATTAACCTTCTCAATTACTAATGATCAAGGCAAGCTATTTAAGGATACTGCTCATCAATCAATTATACATCAATTAACAGACATGAGAGAACAAAATTCAAACTACCACTCTAGTTGCTAATTATGATGGTTGACTCAAAATAATATAATTGCTGATTGATAAACAATATCATTTTACTGGTGTTTAAAAATGTTTATTGGATATAAAAACATTTGATATAGATTTTACTTTACTAATGCGAAAATCCATGTAAAAATACTTGATTTCAAAATACTTGAAAAATATTTGAAAAGTACTTGAAATGTTCTTGAAAATTTGAATACTTTTCAAATGTTCTTTTAGCGTTTTTGAAAAAGTATTTGAGTCCAAGTCCAAGTACTGAAAAAAGTGCTTGCAAGTCCAAGTACTCGAGTACAAGTACAAGTACCGACCCAACTCTGCTAGGCATACTGGGTGCATCAATTCATCTGCCTCTCTTCTCACCCTGATATGCCCATCACTCTGGAACAGGGTAAATCTGCACCCATCAGACGTAATAACACATGACATAATCCACAGTCCAATCGTTATGCTCCCAAACAAATTGAAGCCTTTTTTCTGATTAGCCTCATTGATAAGTGGTTTTCTTAAGACTACATAGCCGTTTAGTCCCAATCCCTTCAGCTGTCTTCACATTTTGCTCATGGAAATGCTCTTACTTTCACTATGAAACAGCCGTGAGTTCTACTGTTGATTTTTTTTATGATTTAATTACACCAAATGTCTATGTGATCACCAATCACAATCATTCAAGATCCAACATTTCTTCCAGATGACAGTTCACCACTATCCAGGTGTTAATAATGCATTAGATAGTAATTAACCCAATTTTAGTAGGTTCAGCCATCTTCATTGATGCAAGCCAATTATGTGACCCTACTGAACCAGAGTAACATCTTTTCCACGACCACAGGATATGTCTTCTGACATGGTTGAGAAACTACTCACTGCATCAGTTAGGGTGAAATAATTTGTTGCCAGAGGTGGCGGCAGCAAATTTGACTTGGGGGGCGAGATTGGGAGCTCTCTAGGCGTAGCAATTCTAGGGGAGGCCAGGGGAATGGTTCACCGGGAAAATTTTTCAATTTTAACCCCCTGAAATGCTATTTCCTGCATTCTTAGAGGCAAATTTTGGTGGTACCTATATTCAATGTCTCTCTTAGGGTACATTTTATCCACAAACATCATCTTTATACCATTACCATGTCATTAAAGTAATAACACCCTCTTTCATCTTGGATTTGTTATTTTTCACTGAAATTTCTCGTAAATTTGAATCGTTTGTGTAACGGGGTAGATAGCTTACTCTTTGACCTCAAAATTATGTACATGTACAGCGCCCTCCATAGTTATTGGCACCCCTGTTTAAGATGTGTTAAAAGCCTAAAACTTCATTCAATTTTTATTTCAGAAGCATACTTTCATACTGAAAATTGTAGAAAAATTTAACCTTCAACTCAAGTGAATTTTAAGGGGAAAAAAAATCCCAGACTAAGAAAAGGTTATTTTTCATAAAATCACCTGTTCCACAATTATTGGCACCCGTGACAATTCCTAGGAAATAAATGTAATTGAAGTATTTCTGTCATTTCTACAGTAGTTTACAAAGTTGATCAGAGTATCTAGGAACATTTAATTAGTAATACTTCACTTCCTGTTTCCCTGAGGTATAAGTATGACGTGACACAGAGGCCATTTCTCTTATCCACTCTTCAACATGGGAAAGACAAAGAAACACACCATTCAAGTAAGGCAGATGTGTGTCGACCTTCACAAGTCAGGCAATGGCTACAAGAAAATAGCCACTCACCCGCACCTGCCCATATCTACTGTCAGAGGAATCACTAAGAAGTTTAAAACAACTGGGACAGGGGTAAACAAGCCTGGATGAGGACGAAAGGTTATTTTGCCACCATGCACAGTGAGGAGGATGGTAAGAGAAATAAAAAGTTCTCCAAAGCTAACTGTTAAATAATTGCAACAAATGGTAGCATCTTGGGGTCACAAAGTCTCCAAAACAACCATCAGGTGCGATCTACATGCCAACAAGCTGTTTGGGAGGCAAGCACGGAAAAAACCTTTTCTCACTCACAATCATAAACGCAAATGTCTGGAGTTCGCTAAGCGGCACTGGGACTTCAACTAGGACCGTGTGCTGGTCAGATTAAACCAAGATAGAGCTTTTTGGCAACAAACACTGTAAGTGGGTCTGGCGGAACACAAAAGATGAGTATGCAGAAAAGCACCTCATGTCCACTGTGAAGTATGGGGGGGGATCAGTGATGCTGTGGGCCTGTTTCTCTTCCAGTGGCCCTGGGAACCTTGGTAGGGTGCATGGCATCATGAACGCTTTGAAATACCAGGACATTTTAAATAAAAATCTGGTGGCCTCTGCCCGAAAGCTGAAGATGGGTCGTCACTGGATCTTTCAGAGACCCTAAACATGAGGCCAAATCTACGCACTCAACCCCATTGAAAACCTGTGGAGTGTGCAGAGGAGAGGACCCAGGTCGCTGGATGATTTAGAGAGATTGTGCAAAGAGGAGTGGTTGAAGATCCCTCTTTCTGTATTCTCCCATCTTGTGAAACATTATAGAAGAAGATTAGGTGCTGTTTTGTTGGCGAAAGGGGGTTGTACAAAGTATTAACATCAGGGGTGCTAATAATTGTGGCACACATGATTTGATGTAAAATAATAATTTCTTAATGCGGGATTTTTTTTCCCCACGGAATAAATGCACTTGAATTAAAGGTTGGATTTTCCTATTTTTTCATTGTGGTCCAAAAAAACTGAATTTATTAGAAGCCAAAGAACACATCTAACCGGGATGCCAATAATTATGGAGTGCCCTGTGTATTTATCTATGCTACAGGTTACACAGTCCGCAACACAGCCTTCTTTGGAAGGGTTACATTTTAGGAACTTTTGAGTGGCAAGCAAATGGCAGAACAATTAGGGAAGCACAAAGGGATTATTGCATCATTAACCTCTTTGCGCAGAAGCCAAATCCGGCTCTGTAGGTACCTTTTCTAAGGCTTTATAATTCAAGACTGCAGCTTCACAGAGAGGAAGCATATGGCTCGACTGAATCAAGACACATCAAGCGCTTAGAGTTCCTTCATATTTCAGTTCCAAAATATTTCATATTTTTATGATTTTGGTTGAGAAAAGGGGCTGCAAACACAAAAAATCTTCATGAAATTTCAGAATTGAAGTTGCAAAAAATGATACTGAGAAATGGCTAGGGGTTAAAGCTATACATTTCTGGGATCATAAACTCCTTGACTGCAAGTATTATTCATCTTGAGCATTACACTCTCGATTACCTACCTGCTATGAATCAAATTAGACAGCTATGGGGGTGGTTCCCCAAAGTCTGAGATCCCTCAAAATGGTGCACTGTCAAATCATAAAATAATTATACATTTAATACAAATTAACTTTTGAGGCATGTAATTCAATATGAACTAATGTTTTTCTGGTTGAACTTCATACGAATATATCAATATCGGTGCAGTTGAACATCAGTGCTCACCAGTAACCTCTCCAAACATAAAACAAGCCTTTTCTCCATATAAAGTTTAGAGTTTTGTGCATTTTTCTTCAAAGTCCCCCAAGCCTGCACGCATACTCATTTAAATAAACTGTTTATTAAACGGTCAGAACATTCACCCTGCAATGAAAAGCTAGCAGTTCCCACTTCCGAGCCCACAACCTTATTTCGACACTTTCTGCACCTTATAAGTAACAAGTAAAACTCACTAACTCAGTAATATCTGAAATAGACCTTATTTTAACAAAACAGACATTCCACTTTCAGGGAAATCAAACAATATATGCCTCCCTAGATTCAATAGAATGGTGCAATCAACGTACCAGGGGGTCCACCGAAATGCATGGGTAGTTCAGGTTTTAAACAGGAAAAAACCTCAGCATTCAACTTTGTTGAATGCAGTATACATTCCAAAACAAAAAGTAAAAGTAGCAGCCCTAACCTTTCTTCATTGAATCCCTCCTCCAGAGACAGATGTATCCGGTCGAAGGAACCCTCTGGTCCTGTCTCATTCTAAATAATTCCCATTGACCATGCCCTTACCTCATTTAAATCCTGTAAATGTAACTGTATGCTTCAGGTCGGTTTTGGGAGTCTTTTTTTTTTTCTAGAATTCGCGTCAATTTCAGCTGCGCAATGTGCTCAACGTTGAGAGGATACTACCAGGCTTACTGATATGCAAAGGCTTGTAATACTTTTCTTACGGTCCAATCAATGCCTTTCAGTTCCTGTGGAAAGTTTAAAAGCTCAGGATTTGGAAAAGAAACAAGACAATCCATACATTGTTACTGGGGAGGTTTCGTGTGGGCATGAACTATAACTGTGCAGTTACGCAGATAAGCCTGAGAATATAATTGAGTGATTGGTGACAGTTTGTAGGTTTCTTTAGTGAACAAGCATCTAATCCTTGTAATTGTTAGCTAGCTATGCAAGCAAAATAACTTAAGCTAGCTAGCTTAGCTTGTTACATTTGGCGCACTTAATGCCAGCTAGCTAACTAAATGGCAAAGTTATCACTATTCACTGCTATCCAATGACTTCTATGCATCATATGTAAGGCCGTAATTGCCAGCGAACCCTTGCACATGCTCCCAAGGTCGCAATCCTGAGCAACCCTTCGCTAGAGTGTAAAAACAAAACACGCTGTCTGTGCATCTCCGCAGACCTGCGACCAATGTTCTCCACTGTTCTTCGCGGCAGTTTTCAGTAAAAAAAATAATCGAGGAATTTGAAATAATTTTTTGGGGGCAATCCCCCCAAACATAGTTTTTTGGGGGATGGGGGGGGGGGGGGCGCACACCCCCCCTTCCCCTCTGTGCTGCCGCCACTGGTACCCAGCTGAAACATAGTAATGACTGCAGTAATTATCCAATGGAATTCTCTAACCTATTCGGTTGTTTAAATCCAGGTGCTGACTTATGCAGCCAGGGAAGAGAACACATGCAAGATGTTACCTTGCATGTTTATTAGACGTGTGTCTCCTTTGATTTGGTTACATCTCATGTATGTTCTCTTCTCTGGCGGCGTCTCATTTCATTTTATTTCATGAAGTATCTGTGACGCATATTTAAAGCCCCTGCTTTGAGTTCCACGTTGCTGGAATGTATTTTGCAATTTGTAGTAGAAATGGTCAGTATTGCTAATGAAACCTGTCCCTATTAAGTGACAAGTAACCATCAATGACACCAATTTGCAGAAGTCCCCCTCTTTACTTGGTTGAACGGAAAAACCTGCCAAGCCTATTCGGGGTCGAGGATTGGGACCATAATCGAGTTAACCCCGCTGAAGTCTGCTCCCTAGATATGGGGTGCCAAATGAGAAATTTAATGCTGTTATTTTTCATGCATTTTTTCCCACATTCAAAAATATAAAGAAAAAATATCCTTTTTTCTCACATTTAGCAAGTTTAATGTTCATTTTTACCACATTTATAAACTTTGAAGTGGCAAGTGTAAATGTTAAATGTGCTCCGTAAATGTAAAATGTGCTATTCCAAAATTATAAATATAAGTTAAAAGTTTTATTATTTAGTGGTTTCTATTATTTAGCTAAATGTATAAACATTGAACTAAATGTATGAAACATTTAGCTAAATATATCATTTAAAAGATAAAACATTGCTAAATGTATAAAGCACTTAGCTAAATATTTGGAGGTAATTTGCTGTTGTACCTATAATATAGGTTGAAATACAATATAAGTCCTGTTGTTCTTTTGTTGTGTTTTAAACATTTCAATATTAAACGAGGGTGCAGAATCGAGTGTCAAAATTGGAATTCATTGATAATTAAATTTGTGTTTTCAAACTAACATAGTTTCAACGACTGTTTGCCATATCTGCATGCTGAAAGATTTGGACGATTCTCCGCTTTTTTGCATGTAAAACTGTTCTCCACTGTTGTCTGGGAGGCTGGCAATCCTCCATATCTGCACAGTAAATGCGCAACAAGTACCAAACTGCTTGTACCAAGAAATGCCAATACTAATGAGCTGAGTGCTCGTTTTTTCCCGCTCAGTTTACATATAACCTGGTATAATCCCGCCCAAACCAACAATGTACAGTTTCACAAATGATATACAAGAGCACCTGTCCCATAAACCTAGAAATCAACAAGCAGCACAACGCCAGTTATTTGCAGCTAGCAGGAGAACTAACACAGATTGGATTCAAACCAGGACAGATACATTCCCAAACAGTGCAGAATTATCTACTGAGCCACAGGAAAACTCCACCTGGAGCTGGAGCTCATAAACATTAGTTTCAAATGTTTGAAACATTTAGCTAAATTTTTAAATAAATTTTTTATACATTTGGGTAAATATTTAGCTAAATGTTTTATATATTTATTTAAATATTTCACTAAATATTTAATACATTTAGCTAAATGTTTCATACATTTAGGTAAATATTTAGCTTCATGTTTCATATATTTAGCTAAATGTTTTATACATTCATTTAAATATTTCACTAAATGTTCCATACATTTGGCTAAAAGTTTTATACAGTTAGTCATATTTTTAGCTAAATGTTTCAAACATTTAGCTAAATATTTGGCTCAATGTGTCATACATTTTGCTAAATATTTCTTACATTTAGCTAATATATAACTAAAAGTTTATAGATTGAGTTTAGTTATATATTTAGCTAAATGTTTCATACATTTAGTTAAATAACAGAAACCAGTAAATAGTAAAACTCTTAACTTTTATTTATAAAATTCTGGAATAGCACATTTAACAGTTACGCTCGCCATTTCAAGATTTATAAATTTGGGGAAGATGAAGATTTTTTTCGCTAAATGTGAGGAAAAAAATGTTATTTTTTGTTAAATGTGGGGGAAAAATCCAGTGAAACATAACAGCATTAAATGTCCCATTTGGCACCCCATAGATAGAAACAAGCTCCCAAGCCTAATTCAGGGTCCAGGATTGGGACAGTGTTCTAGTGAACTCCTTCCACGTCTGTTCCTCTGTCCAGTTTGTTTGGAACAAACTCCCAATCCTTATACGGTCAACAGGATTGGAACTAAGTTCCCCTCAAGCTACTCCTTCCTTCTTGGGAACAGTTCAACTCTGGCGAAGTGTGCTCTCCACCTGACCATTGTCCCAAAAAGCCACAGGCCAGCAATTGGCAAAGCCCTGCTTCTCGTTCATCATCTGAACTGATCTGAGCTCTCTTCCTCTAGAGTTCCGTCCCCATTATTACCATACTGATGCCAATAAACCTTCCTATTGGAAAGCACTTTGTCACCACACTTGACTCCTGGTCTGGATTGTGACAATATCTGTATATATGATTCAACAGCCTCAGTTCCACACCGGGTTCAAATTTTATCAGTCAATTGAATGGGTGTTATCATCTGATATCAATGCTACAGATAAGGGGTAGTAGGGCTCTACTGTACATATTAGTTGGTTGAGGGGGTCATTATTACCGATACCATTGATCAGTAATTGATGAAGATTGGTAAGGATGGGTGAGCGTAAAACAAACTTTCTCTACGAAGAGCAGTGTTCAATTCTGGCTTCTACGTTTGCAAGTCTAAAATTTGGAATTTTGAGACTCATTGGGCCTTGGTGGAGGCATGTGCTCTCTGACTGCTCTTGTTTGAGTTTTATATCTGAGCCTCTCCACTTTGTAACCCAAGAAACCATGTTTCTTATTCTGGTGCCAGTCTGGTGGCTTTCAGTGTGGGGGTCATTAACAACATTCTCACGGGATTCAGTAATCTTGATAACCACATTTCCTTTTTTGGGGGTGGTGGTATTGTGTAACATGAGGATTGCCATGAGACGAGCTCTGTCTCTTTATCCGCTGGACAGGGCAGTTAAGAGGAAGAACTGTACGCAACAGGCAATGGTACTTTTCTAACCTTTCGCCACAAGCAGCCATGGATTCCTTTGAAGTTTGTCAGCTTTTATGCAGATTCTATGGCTATAATACATCTCTAATGTGCTGAACTTCCAGGGTATTCAAGGATGTTGCAATGAGGGTCAGTAATGTATTTTCAAACTTTCCAAATTGTTTAATTAAAAAAAAATAACTTATTGTTCTTTTCATGTTGATGAGAAAAGAGGCATGAAAGTGTTACTTACTTAGGGAACTTTTGGTTCCCTTATTTGACTGGTGACCTGGGTTGCCCACAGGTTTGAATATTTGGTAAAGTTGAAACTGCCATTGGCACGCACAGTCCTATGACTGGTGTTCACCAGTCCTGTACATGCTTTTCACACCGCCTTGTTTTCCCATGTCTCACGAGATCATAAATGCGTCAAATTGACCTGGCTCTGGCAGCAACAACAATTTTCAATTTCAAAAAATAGCAGAACTCCACTGTTTTTGCACCACTTTTGTATACATCAGTGACATTCTGCAAACAAGGAGCTGTGCCAGCATTAAATTATTTGTGCATCCTTGAGATCTGTGGTCTACATTGATAAAATGCAAGAAGGTTTCATTTTATGTGCTGCACAATCCTATTTGGAATTCAGTTGCGACAGTGTTAACACAGTGACAAACACAGCCAAAATACTCAAATTCAGGTGAATGACAGATTTGGACGGCAATAGATTTGAAGGATCTATTGTCAGATAGTCAGCAGCATGCATGCCACTTTGCATTCAAAATAATCCATTTAGAAATACTCATTAAGGGGCTCTTGACAGGTTTCATGAGTTGTGGAATCCATTTGTCAACTATACTGATGGACTTTAAAAACTTAAGTCTAACTAGACAAAAATAGTAAAGTTGGGTTAGGGCAGTGGTTCCCAAACTTTCTCTGCTGGGCCCCTGTCAGCGAGGGTAGATCCCGCAGGGCTCCAATGCCGAAAAAGAAATGGCTCCGCTGCAATAGCACGTAGGTGCTAAAGGTTTATTAATCGTGCAAACCACAGGTTCCAACCAAAGTGCAAAATAAATGTAAAAAAAATATATATATACAGTGCAAGAAGGGGAGAAAGGGAAAAAATCTATACATCAAAATATGTACACAGAATCCGATTCCATCAGCACAGCTCCTATCTGCTCCTAGTAAATTCATCCCTCACTCCTCCTTGAGGTATAGACAATATGGCCCTGATAAACCCTAAGCCCCTCCCTGGAACATACCATCTTTTCCAATACAATATACAAAAGTACACTGGAGCAATAGCCACAATTCACAGGGTACACAATGCTATGATACAACATTCAACATTGCAGCAACCAACAATCGTTTCCAATGTAATATTGATACACTAAACTCCATGGTTTTTCTATAAATGTTTCATTTCATGCCGGTAACCTGGCATTACACATGCGCAAATTGAGTCAGGCACTACTTAGCCAGCCCAAGTTGCCTTGCCTCGGTTTGGGACCTTCCCACAAGACCCACCCGGAAGTGCCTAGCTTCAGCATTACCCAAACAACAAACAGAAGACGGAGGAGTGGAAGCAACTGAACACCGAACAAAATGCAGTGCTACAACAACCATGAAATAAAAATAAAGAAAGGATCGACTCAAAGACATTTGTGTGTGTGAGAGTTTCATTTACGAACTGTCAGGGGATGGCTTTTGTATGATTATGTTTGCGTGTATGAACTTATAACTGGCAGACAGCTTCAGGTGTGCACCCCCGAAGCTGTTGCAGTATGTTGGCGGGTTTGAACACTGAGTGCAAAATACAAGGGGAAGACATTAACCGAACAAACAAACTAACACAGCGGTGTACTGGTCAATCATGGTACCGTGTTTGAGAGCTGCCCACAGTCTGAGACAGAGCCTTCTGTCACATTACTTCCCTCCTCTTCTGGATTGCCGAGGTTTGGTAATCTGGAGAGGTAGACTGCAGTGATGTTATGTTGCCTGCCTTGTGCCGGATGATAAACCTGAAGGGTTGCAGTGCTAGATACCACCTCGTCACCCATGCATTGTGATCCTTCATTGTCTGGATCCAGCTGAGTGCACGGTGGTCTATGTCAAGGTCAAACTCCTTCCCCAGCAGGTAATACCTCAGGCTGTCCAGGGCCCACTTGATAGCGAGGCAGTCTTTTTCAATTGTTGAGTATCTGGTCTCTCTTAGTAGGAGCTTGCAGCTTACGTAGAGGATTGGACGTTCCTCCCCAATTTCCCCCTGGGCCAGCACTGCCCCCACGCCTACTGCTGAGGCGTCTACCTGCACCAGAAACCTCCTCCTGCAGTCTGGACTTTGGAGCACTGGGGACGAGCATAATTGCCCCTTGAGGGAGGTAAATGCCGCCTCACACTCTTCAGTCCAAACAACTGGGTTCTTAGCCGCTTTATTGATAAGATTGGTGAGGGGTACGGTGATTGAGGCAAAGTGGGGAATGAACCGCCGGTACCACCCCACGAGACCCAGGAAGGACCTCACCTGCTTTTTGGTGCGGGGACGTGGACTGTTAAGTATGGCCTCCACTTTGTCCACCTGTGGTCGCACTACCCCATTCCCCAGCAGATATCCCAAGTACCTGGTCTCCCGCCTAGCCCACTCACACTTCTGGGCATTCAGGGTACGCCCTGCCTCCTGGATCTGTTGCAACACCCTGCGGAGATGCTCGCAATGCTCCTCCCAGATGTGGCTGAAGATGACAACGTCATCCAAGTATGCCACACAGCAGTTCTCACACCCCTGCAACACAGGGTCCATAAGGCGCTGGAAGGTAGCGGGCGCGCCATGCAGTCTAAAGGGCATGACCGTGAACTGGAACAACCCTAGAGGGGTTCTGAAAGCGATGTATCCCCTAGCCTTCTCCTCCAGTGGTACCTGCCAATACCCTTTGCAGAGATCCAGGGTAGTGATGTAGTTTGTACCTTTAGCACATCAGAATTTTTTTGCGCCCCCCCAAAATAAAACAGGTAATACACACACACATTTTGTTTTCAGATAAACTTCAACCTTTTTTGAAAAAAGAAAACTAAACTGCCAAAAACTGTAGGTTGTCATAAATCACAACTAGGCTACTTTCAGAATGAGAAATAAATAACAAACTACCACAGTGTAATTATTTTAAGTGTAACTGTTTTCAAGCACCTCAACTGTGTAATTATGCTCAGGGTAACAGGTTTCTTTTTTTTAATATTCAACAACATTGCAATTAATGCATTTTCCGGACACCAACAGAAACTTATTTGCATACAGTCAATCAGCGACCTTGTGCCGGACCTCTGGAGTGTCTCGAGACAGTTACATTTTCTCTCTCTTCACTGGCCTTGCACTAATAATGCAAAAATAACCGAGATCGCGTCAGCTTATTCTAGAAAGTATTAATGCTCTTTATCAATCCTGGCTGGAAACATCAAAAGTGATTGGCAGGTTTGGAAACGGCCACCGCATTTTCAAATGAAAGACACAAAGATTTAATAATTCAAAACCTCTTTTAAAGTATAAAATCATTAGGCTGTATCACACCCCTCCGCCTGAGTATAGCTATGGCCATCTACTTAAAATTATGTTTCTATGATGCAGAAAGAAAGCACCATAATCAACCTATATTAACAGCCGACAGCAAAGTGTGAAAAAAATTAATTTACATCACTTGCCAAACCTGCCGATATGTTTATAATGTTCAGTAGCGAGGCTAGATAAAAATGATCTGTCGGCCTACAGGGCATTCATATTTTCGAGAGTAGGCTGACGCAATCTCGGTTATTTCTTCTTTATATTCATCGGATTTTGTTCAGTGTCACTATTTTACTATTAATATGCCAGATCAGTGCAGGATAAAAATGCGGTGAGCTGGGTATCGGTAGACTGCATTAATTGTAACCAGCACATTTTACCAGCTTCAAATATTTGAATAACTACATTCATTACAAATTATTGATGAAAATGGCGGGTAAGATGAATGATTTGGCCTACAGTTATGTTGAGAGTAAGGCAGGCATTTACAATGGTATTGCAGTATTCGGGGCAGCGAATGGACTGTGCAGTCAGTGGTTCCGAGACCGTAACTCCGTGCAAGACCAGTAAAGACAGAAAAAAAACTGTCTCAAGACACTCCTTCAGTGGTCCGGTGTTCAGTGCTGAAAAACCTTGTGCTGGAAAACCTTGAGGTATATCGGCACGCACAATGTCCTGTGCCCAAAAGCTTTGCGTGCCAAAAAGCCTCGTTCTCGAGGTATATCGGCACGCACAATGTCCCGTGCCCAAAAGCTTCGCGTGCCAAAAAGCCTCGTTTGCCCAGACGTGTTAATTGCAATTCGGCTTTTTGGCACGGCGAGGTTTTTCGGCACTGAACACCGGAACACGGTTGCTGATTTGCTGTATGCAAATAATTTTCTGTTGGTGTCCGGAGCTCTAGTGGGGGAAAAAAATTTGCTTCGCGCCCCCCCTGCAATTGCTCCCCCCCACTTTGGGAACCACTGGGTTAGGGGAACTTTAAGATGATCACATAATTGATATGCATTTGTCTTTGAGTAAGGAGACAGTGTGTGAGGTCATGACCTTGCTTGTGTCTGTGGAGCAGGATTTGAGAAATTGGTGATGTAACCTCATCCGGCTTCACTGATCATAATTGCAATGCTGCCAAATGCCTTAAAACAATCCTTGAGGTCATTAAGGCCAGAACCCGAGAGCATTTGTTCAAAGACACTACTTGCGCGATGCCTTGCTTTTCCAGACCCCAACATGATCAAGCCATTGGGCTGTGGATGGCTGGAACATCCCAAAATCACATCACCCAGCATTTTAGGTATGCCAACCCACAATCTCAAACTTGTGGCTCGTTACCAGGATACTGGAAGCACTACTGATCAACCCCGACCAGGTCAGCCTAGGGTCACGACCCCAGCCCAGGACAATCAGATCCACCTCGTCCACCTGAGAAATGGTCTCAAACCTGCCCCAGGATAGCTCAGGAGACCCTAGGAATCCACTGACTAAGGATCAGCAGAAGAACAATGAGTCGTCAACTTGCAGAGTGAGGGATTAGAGACGACAGGATGTGTTGCAATGCAGCTCGATGCATGGTGCAGGTCTACCAGGCTTCGCTCTGCTGAAGAATATAGTCAGAGAGGAGTCCCCAACCAATTCTGGAGGAATGTTGCCTTCAGTGATGAGTCCAGATTTTGTACCGACATGATGGAAGACAGAGGATCTACAGACGATGTGGAGAGATGTGGAGATTCGTGGCCTCTTGCATTGCTGAGACATCGCTTTAGAGGAGGCTTGGTGATGGTCTGGGGGTGCCATTCAGTGCGGCTGTAGGTCCGACGTGGTCATAATCAATGGAAATCTTAATGCAGCCTGCTACCTTGTCATCAGACCGCATGTCGTGCCTAACATCACAGACCACCCTGAGGTCACGTTCATGCAAGACAACGCACAACCTCACTCAGCACATGTGAACCAGCAGCTCCTGGCCCAGAATGGTGTGCAAGTCTTTGAATGGCCACCTTTCAGCCCTGACATGAAGTGCATCGAGCATGTGTGGGACCTGTTGGATCGGTGGGTTCGGAAATGCTCTTCAGCGCCCAGGACGAGGGCAGAGCTTCGAGAGGCCCTTCTCCAGAAGTGGCAGGCCATTCCCCAGGAACAGCTCAACAGAATGGTGCTGTCCATGCCAAGAAAAATGATGGCTTTGTTGCAGACACATGGCGGTCTCACTCGGTACTGAGATTGGAGTTGATCTTTGTTGTTGATTTTGTTGTTAAACTTGTCATTTTTGATTTTTTTGTCGTTCTTTTTTTTTGTTGATGTTATCTCACATTTTGTCCAAGTTGTTGCAATGGGTAAAGTCAATAATGGTTCCAAATTTGAATCTGAGCTTGGTTACAATTCAGGTTATAAGTTTTTAAAGTCCATCAGTGTATGTTAGAGATAAAATCCAGCTACCCGCATCATAAAATATATCACACCAGGCCTACTTTACAGTTACACAGCAAAATAATCTGAGTAAACTTGACACTTATGGAGTGGAATTTACTCTTACAGAGTCTATTTCAGTCCAGTCTTGCCAAAGTGGGACCAAATACACTCTTTTGAGTTGATTTCATGCTGAACATTTTGCTATGTACTTTCACCAAGCACTGTATATACTGTACTATATATCTTGTGTTCACTGACTAGATTTTTTTTTTCTTCTGTTTGTGTACAACCCCAAATCTGAAATAGTTGGGACAAAGTGTAAATTGTGAATAAAATCAAAACGCAATGACTTTCACATCACACCAGCCAGTATTTTATTGACTATAAAACAGAGATAACATAGTAAATGTCGAAACTGGGAAATTTTCAATTTTATCCACAAAATGAGCTCATTTCAAATTTGATGGCTGCTACAGGTCTCAAAAACGTTGGGACAGGGGCCTGTTTACCATGGTTTAGCATCCCCTCTTCTTTTCAAAACAGACTAGAGACGTCTGGGCATTGAGGAGACAAGTTTCTTGAGTTTAGTCATTTGAATTTGATCCCACTCTTGTTTAATACAGGCCTCCAGCTGCTGGAGAGTTTTGGGTCTCCTATGACAGACTTTTCACTTAATTATGCAGCACATGTTGGTGAAAGATTAGGACTGCAGGCAGGCCAGTTCAGCACACGGACTCTTACTACTTAGCCATGCTCTTGCGGTTTTGCATTGTCCTGCTTAAATACACAAGGCGTTCCATGGAATAGATGTTGTATGGAGGAGAGCATATGTTACTCTAAAACTTTTATATACCTTTCAGCATTCATGCTGCTTTCTTAAACATGCAAGTGTCCCATGAGATATGCACCAATGCATACAATACCATCAGAGATGCTGGCTTTTGAACTGAACGCTAATTATAGGAGGGGTGGTCTTTCTCCTCTTTAGATCGGAGGACACAACAACATCCATGATTTTGAACAAAAATGTCAAATTTGGACTCGTCTAACCACAGGACACTTTGCCACTTTACTACAGTCCATTTTAAATGAGTCTTGGCCCACAGAACACGGCAGCTCCTCTGGATCATGCCCAACAATGGCTTCCTTTTTGCATGATAGAAATTTAGCTGACATCTGTGGATGGCACGGAAGACTGTGTTTACAGACAATGGTTTCTTGAAGTATTCCTGGGCCCATTTAGTAATGTCAATGAGAGAATCATGCCGGTGAGTGTTGTAGTGGCGTCTGAGGGCCCAAAGATCACGGGCATCCAGTAGAGGTCTTCAGCCTTGTCCCTTACGCACAGAGATTTTTTCAGTTTCTCTGAATCTTTTGATGATGTTATGCACTGTCGATGAAAAGCCTTTGCAATTTGACGTTGAGGAACATTGTTTTTAAAGTATTCCACAATTTTTTTTACGTAAGGCTTCACAGGTTGGAGAGCCTCTGGTCATATTTACTTCTGAGAGACTCAGAATCTCTAAGGGGTCTATTCTCCCATGCGCGTAAGTCAAAAAAAGTGCGTAGCTACGCGCTTCTCAGCCTACATGTATTCTCCCCTCGACTTAAGTCTGTGCATTAGGCGCCCCGAAGGTAGTTACATGCTTGGGGTGGAGCAAGGCCAAAATTGGGCCGTTTCCGGGCGTTTCTCAGGCAAATAACACTTACGCATATTCTCCCCCTGGCTTACGCGCTTTTTCTGATTAGCGCTTTCGAGGGCTGTATTAAGGTCAAGCGCCAACATAAGGCGAAATGGAATATTGCGTTTGATGTCAGTTATAGGCCGAATTTTAACATTAATTTTATTTTATTTAACATGGTAAAGGTTGAGACATTTAATATTTGATTATTCTTCCTTATTTCTAAACTACATTTCTCATAGCCATTATAATTTATCAAACGAAATCATCACATGATATTACACACCAGCCTCTTCTCCAACCAGTTCAATTACAAACGCATAACAATTAATTAATACGAGTATACATAAGACCATCATTCTACCATGGCCTCAAAATCTAAAACCAAAATGCCAGTCCTACATTTGCTTGCACTCTTGCGTGATTGGGAAAGAGTAAGAGGAGCGCGCCAAGCTCGAAGACGACCGCGCATATATCGGCTTTGTTTGGACATCCTGGGACAAACAAACATCGAGTGCATCCATCGCTTTCGTCTGGACTGTGCATGAGGCAATCTATCTTTGCCGACTTCTAGATGAACAGCTATCCAGCCCCAGCAATTATCCACAAAGCATACCCGTGGTCATGATCGTCAGAACAGCGCTGTCGCTCCTGGCATCTGGGTCGTTCCAGAGAGTGGCTGGTGATGTCATACACATCACAGGTGTTTGTGTCAAGGTATCTGACACAGTCCGTTGACGCTCCAAGTTCTTCTCCATGCACTTCCACTGCAGAATGAGTGGGTGCCATCTCCTCCTCTTGTGCAGTGAAATGCACAGGGGATGATGGTTGCCCACCACCTGTTGTGTGCACACTTCTTCAGTGTGCAGTGAGCCTGGCTTTTATAGTGCCCCGCAGATCTCTCCATTTATGCTTTAAATCAGGGATACTGCGCTTACATCTCCCCACCGAAGCCACATCCAGAACGATTCGCAGCTTAATTCCTCGGATCAGCCTCCAGTGCTCGCTTGCCATACAACACCAACATCTGTGAAATTTGGTTTTCGGCTTTGGCTCGACGTCGCCATCATTGTCTTCATGTTTTATTAACAAATGCGACTGCCCTATATGTTTGTGATAATCTAGAAAGTTGTGACATTCTCACGAGGGAGGAGATTGATTTTCTAATTGGGGATATCTGTATTAACTACTTTGTGTCTTTGTAATTTTTTTACCATTGATAATACTGTGTATTTTAATGTGTGAATAAAGATATTATTAAATAGGCTACTCTAGATTGAGCCCTATCCTGGCCAATACCAAAGCACCACCCATTTGTTAATTTAGCCAATAAAGAATAGCCGACATGGGAAGAATCATTACCAGTAAATGGTAAAATTGTGAATTGTGCCTAATTTTTTATTATAATCAAGTTCAAGTGAATGTGTCGCTCAAATCAAATAGGATATGGTAGGCTATGGATATGGAATTCCGTCATTGCTGAGGCGGTTTCGGGTCGGGGGGATGACAGCATGCGGGGTAAGAATCCTTGTTAATGCATTTCCTCTAAGAAACTGTTAGTATTGATTATTGTTAGCGGATAGAAAAGAAGAGTGAAGCCAGCAAACGAGATCGGAAGGAAGATTGAAAACCAGAATCCAATAAATCACCCGAAGAGTGAAACACAAGACTGGGGCTGTGTGCATTGACAAGATATGAGACCAGACAGGGAAGACAAAGAGCAAAGCAAAATGGAAAACATGAACCGGAATGTGATATGGCAAAATGTAAAACATGGAAAAGTAAACTAAGACTAAACATGACAAATCAAAGTAACCAAATCACAATACATAATACAAAGAATAGTCAGGCATGGCAAATATCAAAAAACACAAAAGGCAGAATTACAAGGTATGAACGTGGTCAAGGCAGACATGGCAGAATCATAACAATTAAAGCTATACAAACAAAGAAATTGCCGTGATAATGACATAACAAAAACAATTTAGCGCTTCTCAACCAGCGCAATCAGAGCATTGAACATGTGCCCCTCCTACACCAGTCGGTTTGTTCCGTGGAAGACAGGGAAGAAGACAAATAATGGGATCATTCTAGTCACACAAAAATAACAATCAAAGACAGTTTATTTGATCTCATTTAGAAATTGCGCACTTTAAATCTAAAACTACTCCGATGTCAGGTTTGCAACTAAAGGACAAGGAAACGCTTCAACAAGGATTCTTACCCCACACGCTGTCATCCCCCCGACCCGAAACCGCCTCAGCAATGACGGAATTCCATATCCATAGCCTATCACATCCTATTTGATTTGAGCGACACATTCACTTGAACTTGTGCCTAATACTTTATTAGCCTATTAAATAATATCTTTATTCACACATTACACAGTATTATCAATTGTAAAAAAAGAATTTAAAAATTAAAAAATAAAAATTACAAAGACAGGAGTTGGTTAATACAGATATGGTCAATTAGAAAATCATTTTCCTTCCTCGTGAGAATATCCCAACGTTTTAGATTATCACGAACACATAGGGCAGTCGCATTTGGTCATAGAACATGAAGACAATGATGGCGACGTCGAGCCAAAGCCGAAAACCAAATTTCACAGATGTCGGTGTTGTATGACAAGCGGGCACTAAAGGCTGATCTGAGGAAGAAAGCAGCAAATTGTTTAGAATGTCGCTTCGGTGGGGAGATGTAAGCGCAGTATCCCCAATTTAAAGCATAGCCTAAATTGAGAGATCTGCGGGGGGCTGTAAAAGCCAGGCTCACTGCTCACCGGAGAAGTGTACGCGCAACAGATGGTGAGCAACCACTATACCCTATGTGCATTTCAATGGTAGCTTTTTTTTTTTTTTTTTGCCTGAGAAACGCCCGGCAACGCCCCGATTTTGGCCTTGCTTCGCCCCAAGTGCGTAAATGCCTTCGGGGCGCGTAATGCACAGACTTAAGTCGAGGGGAGAATACGCTTCGGCTGAAAAGCGTGTAGCTACGCGCTTTTTTCGACTTACGCGCATGGGGGAATAGACCCCTTTACAAATAATTTGTCTTAACATTGCAAAATGTTTTTTAACCTAAAACCAAAGGATTATAGTTAAAAGATATATATATAATGCCTTTCCATCAAAATTGGTACTTAAAGATTCAGTTGCTTGAATGATCTCTGTATTGATTTTTGCTATTTAGACTACATGAAACCTGAGCCAGAAGAACAGTGCTGAGATCTAAGGGAGAGAGCTTAGAGTGTGGCTTTCCAGCTTCTAAAGCCCCAAAGGCAACATCTGGTCCTCCTTCAGTTGGTATGATTGCTAGAGAAAGCCTTTCTGACCAAGATTACCAAGACCACATTGAGAAACTCAGGCCTGAAATTGGGAAACCACCGCTACAATGCAACATCACTCAAATCCATATGTTACTGTAGGAGAGCTTCTCCAATCGACAAGACTTCAAAGATCACTATGTGAGAGAATAAAGCAGAATTTCCTGCACTACAGTTGAAACTTGGTGGTAAGTTACTCTTATTTCCTCAATGTAGAGAGGCTTCCTTAATTACAGCAAAGAGGAAGGAACCTTTCACTTAGTGGTAAATAATTTTAAATTCAATGACTACTCGCCAATATCTCAAATTTTATTCCATCCATATTGTTGGGGACTGTCCCCATGTTTAGATATCTCAGTATATTCAACCTTGTTCTGGTCACTTTTGGAGGCTTAACTCCATTCAAATTGCGATTTCTCATTTCACTAACAATAGAAATAACCAGATCTGATTATCTACACAAGTGCTAGATCTCAAAACAAACTGCTATTTTATCTCTTCAGCTTGTGGCAGAATTTCAAAGAGTCTATAGACTTTGTACCATGCCAGATATTGAAGGAGGACTGAGGGATCTGCTGACCATCACCTTGGATATGTCTCCATCACAACCATCTCATGTGAAGGCAACAGAGGTGGGAGTATTCTGTATATCAATATACCTAGTGTCCTGATTATCAGTGGAGCCAAGCATAGAAGAAACCCACTGATTCAATTTACTCTGGGCTGCACAAATATTAGACATTAAACCCGTACAATGTGAATGGCTAACCAATGTGAAATTTCTCTTGGCTTGAAAATTTTGCATTGGTAAGTTTCCACTGCAAAATGACAGACACAGACACTAAAGAAATATTATTAAATACTTCGTTCTTTACATAGCTGAATGTGCTGACAAGATCACACAAATGATCAATGGAAATCAAATTTATTAACCCATGGAGGTCTGAATTTGGAGTAACACTCAAAATTAAAGTGGAAAAAAACACACTACAGGCTGTTCCAACTTTGATGTAATGTCCTTAAAACAAGTCTAAATGAGGCTAAGTGTGTGTGGCCTCCATGTGCCTGTATGACCTCCCTACAATGCCTGGACATGCTCCTGAGGCGGCAGCAGAGGGTCTCCTGAGAGATCTCCTCCCAGACCTGGACTAAAGCATCCGCCAACTCCTGGACAGTCTGTGGTGCAACGTGGCTTTGGTGGATCGAGCGACACATGATGTCCCAGATGTGCTCAATTGGATTCAGGTCTGGGGAACAGGTGGGCCAGTCCATAGCCTCAATGCCTTTGTCTTGCGGGAACTGCTGACACACTCCAGCCACATGAGGTCTAGCATTGTCTTGCATTAGGAGGAACCCAGGGTCAACCGCACCAGCATATGGTCTCACAAGGAGTCTGAGGATCTCATCTCGGTACCTAACGGCAGTCAGGCTACCACTGGCGAGCACATGGAGGGTTGCGCGGCCCCCCAAAGAAATGCCACCCCACACCATTACTGACCCACTGCCAAATCGGTCATGCTGGAGGATGTTGCAGGCAGCAGAACATTCTCCATGGTGTCTCCAGACTCTGTCACATGCTCAGTGTGAACCTGCTTTCTTCTGTGAAGAGCACAGGGCGCCAGTGGCGAATTTGCCAATTTGTGTTCTCTGGCGCATTCCAAAGGTCCTGCAAGGTGTTGGGCTGTAAGCACAACCCCCACCTGTGGACGTCGAGCCCTCATACCATCCTCCGGGAGTCGGTTTCTGACCGTTTGAGCAGACACATGCACATTTGTGGCCTGCTGGAGGTCATTTTGCCGGGCTGTGGCAGTGCTCCTCCTTGCACAAAGGCGAAGGTAGCGGTCCTGCTGCTGGGTTGTTGCCCTCCTACGGCCTCCTATACGTCTCCTGGTAGCGCCTCCATGCTCTGCACACTACGCTGACAGACACAGCGAACCTATTTGCCTCAGGTCGCATTGATGTGCCATCCTGGATGAGCTGCACTACCTGATCCACTTGTGTGGGTTGTAGAGTCCGTCTCATGCTACCACTAGAAAAGTGGTAAAGCACCGCCAGCATTCAAAAGTACCAAAACGTCAGCCAGAAAACATAAGAACTGAGAAGCGGTCTGTGGTCTCTTGAAAAGAGATGGCATTCACCCCACGTGGGAGGGCGCCGCTCTTCTTTCTAATAATTTATCGTGTAGTCTTAGAAATTCCATTTCCTGACACACCAGAGCCAAGACCAGGCAGCAGACTTACTGTCTTCCACAGATTTCTGCTTGTTCCCACGAGCTGCTGCCCAGGTTTTATGCTATTGAGATAGTGTCTCTACCTCGACCTAAATTAAGCTCTGCTAAAAACCATAGGAGTGTTTGTTGGGCAAATTTTAAAAAAATTAGTACCTGTCATTTTATTAATAATGTGGCTAAACAACCCAAGTTAAAAATTGGATTAATTAATATTCGATCACTAACTTCGAAGGCAACTTTTGTAAATGAATTCATTACTGATCACAAAGCTGATATTCTATGTTTAACCGAAACTTGGCTGAAAACTGATGAATATGTTGCCTGAAATGAAGCCACCCCTCCTATAGTTCTATTCATGTTCCGCGTCTCACGGGTCGTGGAGGTGGGGTTGCTGCCATATACAATTCAAATCTCCTGCCTACCTTGAAATCTGGCTTCAAATTTAATTCTTTTGAAGTTATTGTTCTCAGTTTTGCACATCCAGACAAAAAAGCAGTCAGTTTTGTCCTTGCTATTATATACAGGCCACCAGGGCCATACAGTGGTTTCTTAACTGAGATTGCCGATTTCCTTTCAAATATGGTTGTAAATTCAGACAAAGTTGTAATTGTAGGGGATTTCAATATTCACATGGACAATGAAGGTGATACTCTCAGATCAGCCTTCTTATCTATCATTGAATCTATTGGCTTCAATCAACATGTACATCAGTCCACGCATTCCCACAACCATACACTTGACCTAGTCCTAACTTATAGTGCTGAAATAACAAATGTAGCAGTCATGCCTGAAAATCCAGTTTTATCTGACCATTATTTAATTACCTTCGAACTTCTTCAAGGCTGTCATGTGTGTCACTGGATCCCGCATTCTACTACAGCCGAAAGCTTTCTTCCTGGACTGCAAATGCTTTTATTAATGAACTCCCAGGCTCATTTGTACACTGTGGAGATTTTCGTGGTGTAAACCATAATGCATATACAAATGCAAGTAAAAACACAATTGATCAGCTGACAGACAATGTAAATAACATACTTTGCAGAACCCTGGATACTGTTGCACCTCCTAAAGAAGAGGAAAGTGTGCAATAAGAAATTAGCACCATGGTACAATGACTATACTCGTTCTTTAAAACAGGTTTCACGCCAACTGGAGCGCAAATGGCGTTCAACTAAATTGCAGGTATTCTTCCATGCCTGGAAAGACAGTCTACTTGCCTATAAACGTGTCCTCTCCACTTCACGTTCCTCATATTTCTCTACATTGATAGATGAAAATAAAAACAACCCCAGGCACCTGTTTAGCACTGTTGCCAAGCTAACCAAGAATCAAGCTGATCCCTGTTTCTGTACCATTTAACAGCAATGACTTTATGAATTTCTTCGATAATAAAGTTATAAAAATCAGGGACAAGATTCAGAATTCCTTTGTCTCTCCTCATATAGGGTCTTCTTCTCTATCTACCCAGCTTATGGATTTAGAATTATCACAAGGACAAGTGTCCTACCTGAAATCTTTTACACCAATAGATGTCAGCGAATTTAATACCATTGTAAATTCGTCAAAATCTGTTACGTGTCTTATGGACCCCATCCCAACGAAGCTTTTAAAGGAGCTACTACCAGTGATTGGAACCCCATTATTATATATTGTCAATGCTTCTTTAGCATCTGGACACATCCCACATACTCTTAAACTTGCAGTCATCAAACCCCAACTTAAGAAACCAAACTTAGGCCTGAAGTTAGACACATTATTCACATCTATCTCAAACCTCCCATTCCTCTCTAAAATACTAGAAAAGGCCGTTTCAAAACAACTCTGTTCATTTTTACACTCCAATTGTATATTGGAAGTTTTTCAATCTGGTTTCAGACCCTGTCACAGTACTGAAACAGCCCTGGTCAAAGTACTCAATGACCTTCTCCTCGCTTTGGACAGTGGCTACATTTCTGTACTTGTGCTTCTTGATTTAAGTGCTGCATTTGACACTATCGATCACAATATCCTGTTGAATCGACTTGAAAATCTTGTAGGCCTCCGTGGACAGGCTCTTTCCTGGTTCAGATCATACTTATCGGATCGATATCAATTTGTGCATTTTAATAATGACTCCTCGTATCAATCAAGGGTTAGATATGGAGTACCACAAGGATCTGTGCTTGGACCTCTGCTTTTCTCAATATATATGCTTCCACTGGGACAAGTTATTCGCGCACATGGCATTAACTTTCACTGCTATGCAGATGACACACAACTATATCTGTCAGTCAAGCCTGATGAAGCTGCCCAGCTGTCAAAGATGGAAGCCTGTCTTGTAGACATAAAGAAATGGATGAGTCACAATTTTCTCTTGTTGAACCCTAGTAAGACAGAAATAATCGTAGTGGGTCCCAAATCCCAGAGATGCAAAATCTCAGATTACATGCTTAACATTGATGGAATTTCAATCGCTTCAAGTGCCATTATTAAAGATCTTGGTGTTACTCTTGACCCTGATCTCGCACTTGATACACATATAAAGAACATCTCAAGAGTTGCATTTTACCACTTGAGGAATATTTCCAAAATTCGGAAAATGCTGTCATTACATGATGCAGAAAAGCTTGTCCATGCCTTTGTTACTTCAAGATTAGATTACTGTAATGCTCTTTTGTCTGGTTGTGCAAAATCCTCTCTAAAGGGGCTCCAGCAAATTCAAAATGCAGCTGCTCGTATTCTCACTAGAACACGGAGACACGAGCATATCAGCCCAGTGTTAGCTTCACTTCACTGGTTACCAGTTAAATTCCGAATAGACTATAAGATACTACTTCTTACCTTTAAAGCCTTACATGGGCTTGGTCCATTGTACCTAAGTGATTTACTTTTACCCTACATTCCCTCCACAACACTCCGTTCGCAGAGCGCAGGCCTCCTTGTTGTTCCAAAAATAGCTAAAATTACCATAGGCGGTAGAGCTTTTTCCTATCGTGCTCCCCTCTTATGGAACAAATTACCTGCTCATATTCGGGGTGCAGACACTATAAGTATATTTAAAGTTAGGCTCAAAACATATCTCTTTAGTCTGTCCTATAGTTGAGGGACAGGAGTGGGTGGCTGGCATGAGCTATAGAATATTTGGTGATAGTCAGTGCTGTCACTGGATCATTACTGGTGGTGCCCTATTCTGCTGAACTGGTCATGGTCTGGTGGTGACTGTCACAACCTGCCCTCGTGGCTGTGTTGGCCCCTGCCCCTGTTTCTCATAACTATGCTGCCATAGTCTTATTCTGCTGGGGTTTCCTTATCGCACACAGGCACCTCTGTCTCTCCTGCTCTGTGTGCAACGCCATACAACTCCACCAACTTTCTTCCTCCTCCTGCTCTGGGCACTTGCCCCGAGCTCTAGATCAAGCTTCACCGAACACCCCCTGGCCCGGAGCTCCAGCCTAAGACCAGCTGTTTACCATCTTGTTTCAGCTACAGGACCAAGAGGGTCTTCCTGCTTCATGATGACCTCCATTGCTAATTATTTTACATTAGCCAAGACATCTGTTGGACAGTTTTAAATATACAAATTATTTTAGCACTGATTAGATGGATTTCAATGGAACTCTTGTCATTATCTT
Organism: Gymnothorax reevesii; assembly: GCA_029721435.1. Lineage (NCBI taxonomy): Eukaryota > Metazoa > Chordata > Actinopteri > Anguilliformes > Muraenidae > Gymnothorax > Gymnothorax reevesii. The sequence continues at coordinate 22,498,419 of CM056587.1, read as the reverse complement.
GTCTATCAACTAGCTAGCCCGCGGAGGATGGGCTTCCCCACTATAGCCGGGTTCCTCCTGAGATTTCTTCCCACTGGGGAGTTTTTTCTCACCACTGTTTGAGGATTTTTTCTCCCTACTGGGAGTTTTTTTTTTGCCTCGCTGTAGTGGGAATAGGGAATAGGTAGTGGGAATAGGTTGGGCACTGCCCTTCAGTAACCCATCTCTGACTGTAAAGCGTCTTTGTGACAGTGTATCTGTAAAAAGCGCTATACAAAATAAATTGAATTGAATTGAATTGGTCACCACCTGCAGAACTACTCCTTTATTGGGAGTGTCTTGCTAATTGCCAATAATTTCCACCTGTTGTCTATTCCATTTCCACAACAGCATGCGAAATTGATTGTCAATCAGTGTTGCTTCCTAAGTGGACAGTTTGATTTCACAGATGTGTGATTGAATTGGAGTTACATCGAGTTGTTTAAGTGTTCCCTTTATTTTTCTTGAAGTATACTAATCCTGTATTTCAAAAGATATTGGTATTATCCTCCTTTTTATCCCTAGATCATCAAATTGAACTGTCAACAAATTAAGCGATCTCATTTACAGCATAAAATATTGGTCAATTTCTGAATTATTAATAAACAATAGCCTTGTCCATGAACTCATATTGGTCTAGTAACAATAAGAATTATAAGTGTGTTACTTGGCTTTGTTTGTTCTTTTACCTTCATAGGAATCTGCAAAACTATTCTGTGCTATGCAGTACCAGGACAAGAAGACTGGATCTGCGAAGGCTGATCTGGAACACTTTTACGAGGATGTTGTAGCCCCTGAGGTTGATGACCACCTGAAGACCTTAGCTACTGAGGGACTATACTTTGCTGTCTTCGTCAAGGATGGTGATGTGGAGGCTACTGCTCTCACTGGCGATATCTTTATTATTCACCTTGACACCGTAGATCCTACCAAAGCAGTCATTTGCCCGCTAGCCTTGTATTATGTATTCGATATTGACTATCCTAAGCCATATAGAATGGCTCTTGGCTCATTGCAGCAGAGAGTCCTTGGAGACCTATTCTTGGGTTTGAAGCAGTTTTCCTCCAAGGGTATCCCCAAACTCAAGAAGACACAGGGTTATGGAAACATCATGGCTTTGCTTGATGCAAAGTCATCAACTGTTTGAATATTCTACAGTCTAATGGTGTTACAGAAATAAAGGCACTATAACTTAGAAAATATGTGTCAGATTCTCGTAGCAGTTTGTCATTCATGTTAAATGCAGTTATTTTCATTCATTATAAAATGCATTAGGAACATTTCAAAGCACTATCAGAGACATCTTTATTCTGATCCAAGAGAGAGTTACGATATTTAACCTTGTTTAGCATTAATGATATTGTCACTAATTACATATGTGGACCATGGAATAAGGATCAGGAATTTGATCCATTCATTTGTGTGACACTACAATGGAGATTCATCTGTTATTTTATTTATCATAATGTTGCATTCAAAAAGCTTATAGACAATGCTAGAAAATGAATGTTATGGACAGCCATGAATATCAGTCAATCAATGTATTAAGTGAAATGGCAGGTTGTAATATTGTATATTTTGTTACTGGAAAGACACTTCCAAATGTATTCATTGATATGCCATTTATAAAACGGAATGTTTCCAAAATGTAATCTGTTTTGAAATAAACACTTTTGTGCGTTTATAATCTGTAACATTGGTAAAAACACTCGTAAGTGTTTTGATCTAAGCACGTTTCAGTGAAGTAAATGAAACATGTTTGGTGTTTAAAAGCTGGAACAAAAAAAAAAACGTTTTTGACGAAACATGTCTAGATTTGCAGTGTAATCCTCCACTTTGCGTTTGCATTTTCAAGTCCACGTAGGCATTGTTTTCATTTGCAAAAAGTGGCTCGCAATATCACTAACAAAACGAAATCCAAAAAGCTAATCTCATAAAGCAAACACATTCTCGGAAATGCTTTTTCTTTTTCAAGAAGCAGACGCAATATATGACTCACAATATATGTCACTTTGCATTTTCGATTTCGAGGTCCCACGCACATTTCATAACAAAAAGAAAATACCCACCCTAGTGCGATGCGGCCTGTCGGTGAGAAGGCGGGACGTTCTCCACAATTTGGTACAGATTGGATGCTGCTGCTACACGCACCTTTAGGTCAAAGCACAAATGGCAACTTAATAGTTGGGGCCACTGACTGTGCATGGACGCGCCCCTGGACATTGCGGAGTTTGAGAGTATTGCTAAGGTTTTCCCCCGAAAGACACTCTCGCACTCAATTACCCCTGTGCATGTGCGCTTGGATTAACGCTGCTTCCACTGAAATAGTGTGCTCACACTTAGATCTGTCGATCTTCGGACGGGTTATCTAATGTCTGTGGTCCACTTAAGATTTTAAGGCTTCCGCACGCAAGCAATCGTGGCCAGTCTGAAGCTTTTGGAGGCGCCGGGAACCATCCGAAACTCGCGCAAACAATCGTAGAAAGTCAAAGTGCTTGGGGGAAAAATTATCCCATGATCCACTAACACGAGCACTTCTGATTAATTTTTGCCAACGTCAACAATAAAGATGGCGGTTGTTTTTGCAGGGGTAATATTCTCCACACTTTACGAACCGATACTCCCGCGTCATTCCGACACCTCATATACCTTCAGACAAAATCAAACTGGTTTGATTTTGTCGGAAGAGGGATCCGCGTGATCCGATCTAGTCTGAACCTGTCTTATTCACACGGAAGGGTTGGAACAGGTCGGAAGTCATGATTCACCTACATCTCGCGCGTAACAGAAATTTCCACTCGTAATCGCTGGTAATCGGAAGGGTAGAATCGGGACAATCAAAGACCTTTAAAGCGTTAGTGGAACGATGTAACTGTAGGCTACATGAGAAAACATCAATTGTCCGAAACATATCACTGTGTCGACATTTGGCTATGGCCAGCGACAACATACTGCTCAAAAAAATAAAGGGAACACTTGGAGTTATATTGTGTTGTTAAAGTGTTCCCTTTTATTATTATTGTTGTTATTATTATTGTTGTTATTATTATTATTTTTATTCGTTTATTTTGTACGCATGGTAATAAATGGTACATGTGAAAGGAAACGCAACGAAAGAAGAAGGAAATCAAGGGTTAGGCTACACTTACAAACACACAAGGAACATCAGACCACAATTAACTAGATAAAAGAAAGGTTAAATACATTAAGACGTCACAACATAATGCAACATCTCTAGGATCATATTATGTGTAAAACCATCAATTGACAAATAATTATTTTTTACTCGGAGTAAGTTAAAGGCGTTAGCAATTATTGTTAATTGGTCAGGTGAAAGAACATCTTGAACATAGTTTGCTACGACTGACATGTATGACTTGTATTTTTGGAACAGTGTATTACAAGCGACCTTACGGTATAATAACAGAAATCTCAGATCTATGGATTTCGTAAGCCTTAGTTTTGCAGCAGCAGGATGCAAGCGAACAGGATCAATCTGTCCCTTTTCTTAGCTCAGTCTATCTCTGCGATTCATCCACAGACTCGCATAATAGAGAACTAGAGGTCGACGCGTTACACGGCTACCGTTGTACGTAGACAGCTATTAAGGTAAGGAGACATATAGGCACTGGTATATTAATATGAACTGCCCTTTCACTCCAAATTTCGCGAAGAAAGCAATGGAAGTACATGAAGCCTAAGAGAGCAGGAGCGTATGAACTTGTTTGTAACCGACTGAACTACTAAACGGATGATGCGCAGATAACCCGTCCAAAGATCGACAGATCTGAGTGTAAAGCACACAATTTCAGTGGAAGCAGCGCTAAGTCAAGCGCACACGGGGGTAATTGGGTGCGAGAGCATTTTCATGATGATACAAATAATGCGCGTGCTTCTCGAAAACGGAAAAGCATTTGCGAGAATGTATTTGCGTTATACGATTAGGGTTTTCGTTTTGTTAGTGATGTTGCAGGGCACTTCTCGAAAATGTAAATGAGGAATGTATTTTAATTTTCCAATTGTTATAAAAATCGCATGCATGGACTTAAAAAGGAAAAGGCAAAGTGGAGGATTACATTTGAATTTTCATTATGACACAAATAATGCGCTTGTATCTTGAAAATGCATTTCTGACACTGCATTTTCATTTTAATTTTGTTAAATATATGCTTCCATAGGCGCGGGCTTCAACACTCTGTGTGACACTGCATGGCTCAACAAATTAAGAATGACAATGTAAAATTACTTGTTTATTTTATTATTTACTTAGTTCCTTGCTTACTTATTTATTGCATACATTCGTCACATTGTGCTTCATATGAAAGATCATTGTCCCGTTTTCAATCATTTTCCTTGATTAACACGTTTTCCTAAAATTATGAATAATCCATCGGCAGTTAAACACTGCCTCCGTTTCAATGAAACGTTAAGGCGAGTAAATAATAAATTCAATGAAAATGCTTTATTTACTTACTTTACTAAGATACCCTTCACGAAAGAAAAAAAACTATCCTGGATTTTCTGCGTTAACATTATGCTTCAAAGCAAACCATCAAATCTACGCTTCATAATTGACTTCCCCAAATAGGATACCCTTCATTAGAAACTAGGTACTCTGGATTTTCCGCGTAAACTTGTGTAATTCTTTGCAAAACAGGCCATCAAAGGCCATCAAATTCAAGATTGTTGAAATGAAAGCAAAGATTTAAACTGCTCATTTTTGCATTCAAATTACGCGTTCTTTTTTCGGATTAATGGAGAGAATTCGCTATATTGGAGAGAGGCAGTGAAATGTTTACAGAGTCAAAGCTATCTATAATCAAGTAAAATTATTGAAAAACAGATTGAGACTGATTATCAGTTTTTGAGCTTGCTTTATGCCCTCCCTGCTTTCTGTCCATCGGCCGCCACTGTTAGCATCTCATTATAAAGCAATGTTTTCGCCATAGATGCCAACGATGCCAGTGGCCAGAGCAGTGAAACAGGGTTCGGAGTGAAAAATGGCACGACTCCAGGCACTCAACTTTCAGTTTGACACGAAACTGAAATCGGCTTCACTTGAGCCTACCAATCATCATTGCCACCCGGCGTGATTTTCCAACATATAAATGGCCACAACTGAAAAAAATTACGCGAAGACCGGAGCAGTCGGCTACGCGAGACGTATGTTGATCAGAATACGCTTAAAATGAATTGCGATTAATAACCATAATTGTGATGTGAGTGTAAAGTTCATCTTTGAGGAATAGTCTAATTTTGAAGACGTTGAACAGCATTTTCCTCATATTGAGAATAGCGGTGTTGGTAAACTGGGCTCCGGGCTTTGGAAATGGAGCATCATGTGGACATCCCAACGAAACTAATCCAGCTTTTAGTCTCCAATCGTAGCTCTTTCGTCGTCATTACAACGTTTTTTATTTTTAAGGATGTTTTAAAAGTGGAATTTGAATGCCCTTGTACACCATCTGGACCGGTAAAAGCGTTTTGTATTTATTTTGCTGCGCTACCGTCCTTTTCATTTTTTCTGCTGTTTATTTTGATTGACATGCGGTGCATGAGGATTTTTGGATGCTATGATTGCATGGCGACCTGTCGCTATGAAAAGCAAAGGAATCATCATTGGTGCGTGGCCTGTGAACGCGTTGTAAAGGGCTTATGCATTGGGTCAATGTGGCTGGTAACATTATTGAATGATGGAGACTGGTTTGTGTGTTTAAGCACACCAAATATTAATAGTACGGCAGGACAACTGCACATTGCATGCATGGACAAAGGAGAATTAACGCAAGAGGAGATCTTGATACGGCGATATCTCGAAAACAAGTCACGAGTAAGTAAAGGCATAATGCACTATGTTTATTTATGACAGTGGGACATCAGACCATTTTAACTTATCCATTCAGCAACAACCTGGTGCTGAGATAATCGATCTAGGTCAGAATATATCCTAGAACCGAGATATTGTAATTTAAATGATTAATTTCAGCTTGTTTTTTCCCTGCATGTTGTGGTTCATCGACCAGAATATAAAATGTGAGATATTTTAATCAAATAGGCTAAATGTAGGCTACTCACTGGGTCATTGGGGAATATTTACACTCAAGATTGATTAAGGCATGAAACGGGCAATTAAACCTGATTATGTTTTAGGGGAGACTGGGGTTACCTCGCCATGATTTTATATTTGGCTCCATAACTCTTTGTTGCTAAAACTTTGAGAAATACCTTTACAGTATATGTGTAGTGCAGAATGTTGCCTATAAAACTTGCATCGATACAATCTCAATATAACATATATTTACGTCACAGTATTCAATTTTCGATATATCACAAACATGCCTCATAGCTGGAAATTAACTGGGAATTACTTTTGCCATTTGCCCTCATGCTTTTAATTTAAAACTCTAAGTACCTGCTGCAATATTTATTGTCTGTGACACAATGATCAAAATAGTGAAATGACATCTCTAGTACCTTATAATAACTCCTACATGCTGTATTTACTCGCAGAAAAGAAAAATCGCAGATACAAGTACTTCTAAGGTGGATTCGAAATTGACATTTGTTGATGAGATAAAATGAAGATGAACACACATGGTTAATTGTTTTTACCGAGTGCCTAATTGGGCCAGCCGGAAGTGATGACACCGCGACTTTGAGAATTTTAACGTTGTTTATCTCGTCGTGGCAGAGGACTCCAGAGAATCAAGATATTTTGAGAAACTCAAAGATGTTTCACGGTTACTGTTCGCAGAACACACCACTTTAGGTTTGCACATCAACATGGCGGCCGATGCATAAGTGACACTATTTGGGCATATGGCTTCACAGTTGAGTCATAATGATGACATCACATAGTTATCATTTTGATATCATAATGTGATATTATAGTTAAGCCGTAGTGATGACATCAAGTAGTTATCATGTTAATATCTCAGTGTGATTTCACAGTTGAGTCACAATGATTACATCAAATAGTTATCATATTAATATCATATTGTGATGTCACAGTTGAGTCACAATGATGACATCACGTAGTTATAGTAATATGACAGTGATATCATAGTTGAGGCATAGTGATGACATCTCATAGTTATCATTTTAATATCACAGTGTGATGTCACAGTTGGGTCACAATGATGACATCACATTGTTATCAAAGTAATATCAGAGTGTGATATCGTAGTTGAGGCAAAGTGATGACATCACATAGTTATGTTAATATCACAGTGTGATGTCACAGTTGAGATACAATGATGACATCTCATAGTTATCATTTTAATATCACAGTGTGACATCGTAGTTGACACGCAGTGATGACATCTCATAGTTATCATGGTAAAACAGAAATCTGATGTCACAGTTGTGACACAATGATGACAGTTGTGACACAGTGTGATGTCACATGTATGACATTATTGTGACAACAGAGTGATATCACATTAATATCAAAAGTGTGATGACAGTTGTGAGATAATTGTGACATCAGAGTGATATCACAGTTGTGATATATTTGTGACCTCACAGTGATATCATATGACATCACGTGTTGACTGGGAGGCCTTCAAGCAGTTGAGGTGATTTTTACTTGAACAAACGTGATAAATGTAAAAAAAAAAGACAAACAAACGAGTGAAAGTGTAATAGGAAAAAAATAGTTTTGCCTTTCAGTCTTGCAGTATACCTGTGACGTCATGAGGTTGGTTGGCTCAGACAGAGATACAAGTACAGAAGGCGGGACAGTGAAGGATCGGAATGGTGTTGTAACGCTTTCAGTGCTATGCTGTTTACACAGAAAGTATACAGTTGAAGGACCCAAGTGCGAACCAGAAAGGTTTAATTATGATGGTTGAAGCGGAGCTTCAGACACAATTATGATAAAGAATGCGAACACGGGGAATGTAATCCCCAAATGCAAATATACAAAGGCACTGTGTGAGCGAGAGCAAGACTTTATTACATAGTGCCAGTAGAACCTTACGTCTACACAGGCTGACAGAGCAGGGACCACTGAGACTTCGCACCGAGGAAAGAGAGGTGCTAAGTTAAATTGGCTAAATGAGTTAATGGGTGTGAATTAAGCCGCGGTTGAATGGAATATGGAATGTTGATGAGACGTGTAGCTGAGAGTCAATACTCAAGGGACCCCGACTGTTGTGGGTGAAGAATGACAGGTGTACAGACTAAGACCCAGAGGTGGACATTCCTGGGATCATAAAGTGAAAGTACAGCCGTTTTTCTCTTCCAGCCATGAGCTCTGGCAGCTTATTTCCCAAATTTATTCAACCTCTGCGCTGAAGGGTTGCTGGAATTATTAGATCCAGGTGGCTGCAACTAAATACGGGGAAGGATTTTTATTCTCTGGAGCTGGACTGTCATCCTCAGCTGAGACCATTAAAAGACAGAAGGCAAAAGAGGGGCCATTATTTTCTTGCTTCTTGATGTAAAAAAAAAAAAAAAAAAAAGTTGGGGTGAAAACATTGATACATCAAATCAAAAAAAAAAAAAAGAATTTTTACTTGTAAAAATGATTTGCAGATATCTGTAATTTACATATCTTGAAATGAATTACAGATACAGTTGTGTGCTGTGGTGATTATACACCTCCACTTTCATTTAAAAGGGTCCTAATATCACTTTTCTATAATTTTATGGAGAAAATGTACTGTAAAATACAACTGTAGCAAATGACAACAAAAAGAAATCATTCCTACGAGTATATTGAGGATATGGGTAAGAAACAAAAATACTGAAAACATCAATTTTTTATACCAATTGAAAAGAGGCAATTTTTAAAAAAATCTTGTATAGCCTGAATGCATGCTTGAAGGCTCATTTCCTGATTATTGATGCAAAAAAAAAAAAAATTGTTCAAACTGGTTTGAGGAAACACTCATTCACTGCGATCCTTGTTGCTTGCGACAAGTGGAGAGCCTGTGTCCCTGTCGGTGGTGTTGACGTTGGCGTCTGGCTTCAGCACGTTCTGCCAACTTAGCCTCGACCATGATCTTGCCAAGTCATAGCTTGCAGCACCAGGTGTCATGATCAGCCGTTTCAGCATTCCAGTTTACACAGAGGCCACACATTTTCAGATCTTTGACACAGTAATTCCACCTTTTCTTTGGCCGTCCTCTGGATCTGGAGCCTACTGCCAGTTCACCGAAAAGTTAACTGTTTAGGGATCCTGTTGTCATCCATCCTGCAAATGTGTCCTAGCCACCACAAGCGGTTGGTCCTGATGGTCGACTCGATGGTGGTGAAGTTTGACCTTCTCAGCACTTCTGTATTGGTCACATGCTGCCACCACTTGACGAGGAGTCTGCAAAGTGAGCGTTGGTGGAAGGTTTCCAGCATACGCAGGTGGTGAGGCAGTGTTGCTCATGTCCCGCTTCTGTACAAGAGTGAGGGGAGTATGATGGCCTGTAGATTACCACTTGTGTTGGCAGACCTTTCCTGTCAAAGCATCTGGTTGACAAAGGGTGGAAGGTGAAGGCTACCCTGCTGCTTTTCTTTATTTCAGGCTCGAGGTTACCATCCTCGGTCAGGTCACCGCTAAGGTAGGTGAACTTATGTGCCCTCTTTTGGGTGAAGCTGTCAGTAACAGTGTCAGGTGGATCCTCACACAGGACGTGCATGACTTTGGTCTTGGGCTTGCTGATCGTTAGCCCCCAGTCCTTGCATCTTTCGTTAAGAACTGTGGCACCATTTTGTAGCGAGTCGTGAGTACTGGTTGCGAGTCCTGCCTCGTCTGCATAGAGGAAGTCATCCAGATTTGTTGTGGTAGCGGACTTTGACTTTAGCCGGCGGAGATTAAATAGCTTGCCATCTTGGTTATGGCGGATCTTGACACCAAAGTCAGGCATAGACTGGTGAGCCTTCCTCAGCACTGTTGTAAAGGTGCGATCAGGAACCAGATGCGAGAACCAGGAAATGCAGTAGAGCTAGTTTTATTGGTAAAGGGGGGTGACCCCCACAGGGCGAAAAACAGTACAAAGTCCACAATCTTAAAGTCGAAATCCAGTTGGGCAAAAATAGTATCAAAAACCAGGGCAGCAATCACAGTAATCGTAGTCGGACAGAAATGGGCCTGGTACACAGGAATAGTACTATCAGAGAGACAAGCCAGAATCCACAGGACGTAATCCGAATCGTTACCAGGGCACCAAACAGACCTCGTAGTCGGGCAGAAAAATGGTCAAAACACACAGATACAACAGTAATCCAAAAACACAGAGGCAAAAATCAAAAGTCAGGCAATCCAGTCAGAAAGATGAACACTGAGAAATCGAGGCAAGAAACGTAGCACAAGAAAACTAGGGAGAACGATCTGACAAGAAAGTGTACCAAACAGACATCTTATATACACACCCGGGGTAAACGCATGACCAGGGAGAACAGGTGCAATCAATGGGAACAATGATCAGGGAGAGACACATGAGGAATAAACTAATTACATGAATTTGGCTGTAGCCAAAACACAGACAGGGATCACAAGACAATCCTATGAACAAACCGCTCCGGTTAAGGAGTACTAAAAGTGCATAGTCTAAAGAAAAGGAAAGCATGAGATATAAGTGGAAATCCACAGAAACTTGCAGCAGAGATAATTAGGGATAGGCAAGGAGGCGGAGATTAGAATTGAGCGACTGCTGAGAGATAGTTAGTCAATTAGTATGTGCAGCTTTACAATCCCGAGTGCATGTTTGAAAGTTAGTAAAAATATACACAAGATTAGTGTGGTTAGTAATTAGCAAAAACAATAAACTGTTAGTAAGTGTTAGTAAGTAAAAGACAGTAAAAGAGAGGAATGAAGAACACGAGATAATGAAAGAAGATTGAAACCCAGAAACCAATAAATCACCCAAATGAGTGCACACAAGACAAGGGACCGTGAGCAAAGATACACACATGACAAGACAGGGGAGACAAAGTGCAAAGCATGGAAATGAAAACATGGCATGGAAACTAAATGATCTACACATGAAAAATAATAAACAGGAAATCTAAATTACCAAAACACAAAACACAATCCTAAGAATAGTCAGACATATGCAGTGGACACTAAACACAAGAATCAATAATCATGGCAAGGCCAGGCACAGAACTTAAATATGACAGCAGAATCACAACAAGCACATTGGAAAAGAAGAGGATAAAGAGTGCTGGGGCCATGATGCAACCTTGACAGAGACCGGAAGACACTTTAAAGGCCTCAGTGAGCTCATATACTTTGGCTTGCATTCCCTCATGGAACCTCCTGACAATGTTCGCAATCTTTGCTGGTCTGCCAATTCTAAGCAGATGATCCCCACATGAGAGGTCTATTTACCGTGTTAAAGGCTTTGACAAGGTCTACGAATATGATGTGGAGCTGTACGTGATGTTCACAACACTTTTCAATTAGCTGGCGTAGGGCAAACGTCATATCGTTGGTGGAACGTCCTCCTCTGAATTTGCACTGCGCCTTGGGGTAGCGCGTTTCAATACAAGGCTAAATGCATCTGGGATTACCTTAGCTTAAAGTTTGCCCATGATGGAAAGTAGTGTAATCCCTCTAAAGTTGCTGCAAGTGAAGCGACAGTTCTTCTTGAACAGAAGAACAATGTGGCCATCCTTGAACTCTTGGGGCACTCTTTCTTCCTGCCAGATTTTAAGCAGGAGCCTGAAGATTTGGCTCATGAGTGGGCGACCACCAGCATTGAGGACCTCGGCGGGCATATCATCCAGGCATGGGGCTTTGTCACTGGCAAGCTATGTCAAAGCATTTTCGATCTTGGCTTCTGTTGGAGGTTCTACTTGCTCCATTTGGACTTCTCACTGAGGAATATCATCTAGCACTACCATGTCTACTGTAATAGGTTGGTTTAGAAGTGTAGAGAAATGCTCTTGCCAGTGCACCAGGATGTCCTCTTTCTCTGAGTCGCTCACCCTTGGAGTCATTTATTGGGGCAAGGCCAGGGGACTGTCTTTGAGACACACACTACTTTGAAAAAGCTGTTGGAATCATGCCTTTATGGGTGCACTTTGATTTCCTTGGCACGGTCTAGCCACCATTAGTTTTGCAGGCGGCAAAGCTCCCTTTGGCAGTTCTTTGCTGCTCTGTATTTTTTGAGGCACTCTGGGGTCTCGTTGTGAAGGACCTCTCGGAATGCATCTTGTTTCTACTTAAGAAGGTCTGCGATATAGGTGTTATTATCGTTGAACCAATCACTATATTGGCGTTTTGTAAAAGCAGTTGTCTCTTTGGTGGTGTCATATAGGGTTTCATGGATGGACTTACAGAGCTGATCTAGGGATTCAGTGTCAAGGTTTCGGATATTTTCGGAGATCTTTTGCCGTTAGAAACATTATTCTGCAAAATCATCTCTGATGGTCAGTTGTACCAGTATATAAGGTGACATGAAGGTTGAGCAGTGTCACAGTGTTAAACATGATGGCACAACAGAAAGAACTCTCTGAGATAGTTCATAACCACATTGTGGCCTCAAGTGATGCTGAGGAAAGGCTGCCATGACACTTTAAAACACTTGATGGTGTTTCTCAAAGAGACCAGTTTGCTGAAAACTAGTGGCAATATAGGTGCAACACTGAAGTTAAGTGCCTCTGATGTTCATTACCATCCCTTGAAACAAAAGATTATCGACCCGTTTTAGATCATTGTTCTTGTACTTGATTAACACGTTTTCCAAAAAATATGAATAATCCACCAGCAGATAAACACAGCTTCCTTTTTAATGATATGTTAAGCTGAGTAAATAATACATTTGTTGACAATGTTTTATTTACTTACCAACTTTTTAAAGATTATTTTCCAGGTGAAAGCATACATGTCTATCAAGCTGTTAAAAAATTCTCACTGCTCACCATTATTTGGATCAAAGAAAATGAGTAAAAAAATAAATAACCAATCTGCATACTTCGTAACAATCCTGAGGTCATTTGCGTCAAATGTTTGCCAACCCAGCTCTCCTGAAATGAAATTTTCCCTGTGCCATGAGATTACAACGGCCTAGTTATCTCTATCTGGCAGTAGGGTTCACAGAAACCTACATGAGGAAGCCATACGTATACGCAAATCCAGCTGGCATATTACTCATATAACTGCCAAACTTTTTAATTGTATTGGCTGCCTGTCTAGTATTGTGTAGATTTCAAGATTTTCCTGCTTGATTATGATGGTGATGCAGAGCATCCAGGCATCCAGTAAAGGTCTTCGGCCTTGTCCTTTATGTAGAGATTTGCTCTGTCGATGATGAGACCTTCAAAGCCCTTGTAATTTGAAGTTGAGGAACATTGTTTTTAAAGTATCCCACAATTTTTTTTACGTAAGCCTTCACAGGTTGGAGAGCCTCTGGCCATCTTTACTTCTGAGACTGAGCCTCTCTAAGACATCCCTTTTATAGCCAATCATGTTACACACCTGATGCCAGTTTACTTAATTACTTGCTAAATGTTCTTTCAGCTGATTCTCTTATATATTAATTGCTTTTTCAGTCCTTTTTTTTCCTGTGTCCCAACTTTTTTGAGACCTGTTGCATCCAGAAAATTTGAAATAAGCACATTTTGTGGATAAAAATCTAAAATGTCTCAGTTTAAACATTTCAAATGTCATCTATGTTCTATTGTAAATAACATATTGGCTCTTCCCAGCTATTTCGGAATTGGGGTTGTGTGTGTGTGTGTGTGTGTGTGTGTGTGTGTGTGTGTCACATACATTTCTAAGTTCATTTGAAATTATTCTGTTCAGTGGTGCCATTTGTTGGATTGGGACAGGAGCACCCATTGAGTGCCTTCTTGTTTCATCATTGTTTCTTTTTTTATGCTTCATGAAAGTTTCTCATAAATCACGTGCCGATAGAATCGTTGAAATGAGACTTGCACCGTGAAAAAAGACTTTCGTTTTATATATTGTAGATTATCACTCAATTATTGATTAACGTCTTCAAATATTGGTTAATAAAATTTCATGAAATTTTCGTCCCTAGTTGCTACTGTCGCAAATGTCTGCTCTCTGAACTTGGAGGCTTCTTCCAAAGTTTTAAAATATATCTACATTTTGACTGAATGATTTGTGAATTGCATTACAATGGGTTACTTTCCCACCACACTAAGTATCTTCCATTTTAGAAATGACTCCTGTAACCCCTCTTATATCGTCACGTCTTTAATACGCTGCCTAATTTGGTAATCCCCCCTGGTAAAGCCCAGTGAAGTCAGCAACTGATAAGACTACTTGACAGACCAACAAAAGTCAACTTGATCCCCTCTTGGTCGCGGACTTCATTAATTGTATAATTGGACAGCTCGCTCCGTGCTATGGACCACAAGTGTGGGGAAGACCAAAAATGTGGATTCGGCTGCATATTCAGTGTTCAAAGGAGTATAAGCTGGAAGGTTGTTAGGAAAAAAATCCTTCCTTGCAAAATTAAGGAATGTCTTACCAGTAAAGATTCTTTTAGACCTATGGGACAGCATGATGTGATATTTACATATTTCATGTCAAATGATTTATGCTCTCTCTCTCTCTCTCTCTCTCTCTCTCTCTCTCTCTCTCTCTCTTTTACAGATCATTAGCCTGGGATTCATACTGGCTATTGTGCTTGTTTGGGCCATTGGAACTTGCCTATCATTAAGATGTAAGCCGCATTATCAGTCCCTCTATGAAGAATTCCTTGAACAGGAGACGGACGCTGTACTCAACAAAGAGCTACAAGCACGTGCAAAGGGAAAGGCTAATAAACTTTGTAAACCACAGGTGGCAGAACTCTCCAAAGATGAAGATAACCGCAATCTCTGGGAAACAGTATCGAGCCCAACGTTTCATCTAACTACAAATTCTACACAACCGCACCGAAACAATCATCCAAACGTCAATCAGGAAATTTGAGAATGCTTATTAGAGGGGTCATTTCTTGTGAAATCACCTAGATTTTCAGAACTTCAGAATAGATATTCTTCCATCCACTCCTTCACTGTTTCATAAAGTAAAAATAATCATGAGTTTGTTAATCTGATCACCTCTATCAGGAAGCCATATGTGGGTCTGTAAAATGCATACTCTAGTCAAACCTGAGGAAGTGCAAGCCTCTTTTAAATTCCATTGCAGATCCCAAGGTCTCCCACATTACCAATATGTCCTGCCACATTACAGAGAAATGTGCTAAAAATGCACAAGATGAAATATTTTTCCATTTGCGTAATGCTGTGGCTATAAAAAGATGTCATTCTGGATTTTAATATTTCTGCCAATATAACTGTGATGTAGTTTCAATGAAGCGCTGCAACCAGCAGATGGAGAATATGTATGAGACATCATCATACAATATGAAAAAAAATGCTTTTTCTGAATTTAACTTTCCACTTAAGTGTTCCCTCAAGTAGGGTCAGAGTGGTGTTAAAGGCTGCATGTATATATAAAATCATTGTCTCTCACGCTGTACTGCTAAAGATGGCTTGTGAACCTTTTTTACAAGATGCAGTGGTAGAGCAGCTGTAACCAGTAATAAATCTTACGTCAGTTGTAGAATTCAGTCTTGGGATCTTGGAATCTTGGCAGAGAAATTACACTGCCATTATCCAAAACAGACATAAAGGTGGCCTCACTTATATACTTCCTACTTAGTTTAGGAAAACCAGCTCCATATCTGTTCAAATTTTCCTTTTTTTTTTGTCATAGCTTCTTGAACACTAAGTCAATGAGACATTTAGATGTCTCATCTAAATCATCTCTGATCCAGGCAGATACCAAGATATTTACACTAAGATAGCCCATTCAGAGTGGCGATTTGAAAACTTTATCCTTAATGTTTCTGGCTTCAAAGAAAAGCTCATATTTAATCTTATTTGCACTTAGGAGTAATTTTAAAATTTAATGTTCATCATACAACTTGTTAAAGGCTTGTTGAAAAAAATCAATGACTGAGTGTGCAGTGTTAGCAAAGCATTGCAAAATTGTGGTATCTGCCAAAAGATGGGCATTGCAATTAGTTAAAGAGGCTGTAATACTGCTGATATAAATTGTGAACAAGACAGGACCCAATATTGAGCCTTGTGGAACTCGCCTTGACAGTGATGAAAATGGAGAACAATTATTTCATACATACACATCGCTATCTATGAAACAGGGAGTACTGAAAGCATTTGCAGGTGTTGTTATCCAAACTAGTATCACATGGATTCTGTATGAGCAAGGCATGATTAACAGTGTGAAATGCGTTTGTCAAATCAACAAAGAGGGCAGTGCAATATTTCCCTTTGTCAACAGCTGTTGCAATAGCATTCATGGCCAGAGTAGCAGCAGTCAGAGTACTGTGATTAGCTCTGAAGCCAGATTAGTGCAAGATGATTCCTGCCAGCCCTGCTAAATTCAAACATCACTTAAATAGAACATGATTGGTAATGTCAAGTAGGAAAAAAACAGCTTATCATGCCACAATCTGAAGAATTTCACAAACAGAGAAACAAAATTGTTGACATCCATCAGTCTGGAAACTAATGCAAATTCATTTGTAAGACTCTGGGTCACCAGCAAACCATGGTGAAAACCATCATCTTCAAATGGGGAACAGTGGTGAACCTTTCCACAAGTGGCCCCCTGTCTCCAAAAAGTCCTCCAGGAACACATTAAGGATTCATCCACGAGGTCCTAATAGAACTCTGACAAACGTCTTACGAATTTCAGGCTTTAGTTGCTTCAGATTTGGTCAGTTTTTACGATTCCACAAAAAAGAAAGAGACTTGCCAAAAATGACGTCCGAGGGAGAGCTACAAGGCAGCTGTGGAAAAAGTGGAACATTTTGACAGAAATGGGTCCCGTTATATTTGGCACAAAGCTAACATAGCAATGGACAATAAAAGCATCATTCCATCAGTCAAAACGGTGGTTGTCATGAGATGGTCTGGGGCTGCTTTGCTGCTTCAGAAACTTGGCAACTTGGCATATCAAATGGGAGAACAACAGATGCATGGTAGTGACAATGTGAGAGAATGTATTAGCCTCATGTACCCTACCTGTGTACAGCAAAAAGTCGCGGGAATCCTATTGCATTTGTAGCAATTCTTCCTCTACTTCTTCTTCCGAACATTATTATTTTATTTATATTATCATTTGTTCATTTTTCATTGCTTAAAGTATGTACAGCTCAGAAATCTTAAGTCACAAAGCAACCTTATTTGCAGGTGTGTCTCTATGGGCCGTTACTGCCCAGGCCAGGCTAAACATTGGCTCAAAAGACTATAACTCAAAAAAAAAGGTGCTCTATAAAGGCACTTTGACCACACTGACTGACTTTGGTTTGTTATTAAAGTTTGCCTATATAACTAATTTTTGGTTCAGGCTACTCTCCACCCTGAGTCAACTGCCAGTTTTGTAGTCACTGATATTCCAAACTCCACCTTACTGGTCACGCATTATCCACTCATCCAAGACCACAGTATTCATACTCCTTGTCACACCTAATTCTCTTGAAATCTAAGGATATAGACCTCATTTCTCATGTTTTATCTATGCTTTGAGAATGGTGATGGTACACTGATAGTTCAAGCTGTGTTATTAAGTTCGTACAAGTACTTGGTATACCAGAGGATGTTACAAACCCCAATTCCAATAATTGGGTCATGATTAGGAATAAAAGGAGCATCCCCTTAAGGCTCAGTCATTCACAAGCAAGGATGGGGTGAGGTTTATCACTTTGTCAACATCCAGGGTAGTTTACATAGTTTAGGGAACTCACTCAAAAACCTTGTTGACTGGCTGGAAACATTGTGATTGTGTTGGAACTCACTCAAACCTCATTCTGATTGGCTATTCATGTTGCAAACTGCTCATGGAAACGACTCACTTCAAAACCTGGGTCCATCCCTGTGACATCTGCGTGAGCAAATATTACAACAGTTTAAGAACAATGTTTCTCAACCATAGACTGTATAAAAAGTTGGCCGAAGCAACTGTGACATCACCCATTGGTTTCAGCATACCATTGAGGAAGCCTCGATTTTGGCAATTTGAATTGCGCCATTTTGTCATTTTGAAACCGGATGTGATTCCTTATTGGATGAGAGAATGAACTGAATATCCGGGGAGAAGCGAGGGGTGGATCTACTGGTGGACCTTACCATGTCAGACAAGGACCAGGGGATAGCCTCGCCCCTAAAGCATATCCTGGCTTTGTCCTTCATTCTAGTCTACAACCCCAATTCTGAAATAGTTGGGACGAAGTATAAATTTTGAATAAAATCAAAATGCAATGACTTTTAGATCACATAAGCCAATATGCTATTTACAATAGAACATAGATAACAATTCAAATGTTGAAACTGAGACAAACTCATTTTGTGGATAAAAATGTTAAATATTTCAAATTTTCTGGCTACAACAGGTCTCAAAAAAGTTGGGATACAGGCAAAAAAAAAGGGCTGAAAAAGCAATTAATATATAAGAGAATAGAGGCTGAGTCTCTCAAAAGTAAATATGACCAGAGGCTCCCCAAGCTGTGAAGGTTTGCGTAAAGAAATTGTGGAATACTTTAAAAAAATATGTTCCTCAATGTCAAATTGCATAGGCATTGAAATCTCTGTGCATAAGGGACAAGGCCGAAGATCTTTACTGGATGCCCGTGATCTTCGGGCCCTCAGACGCCACTGCATCACTCACCGGCTTGATTCTGTCATTGACATTACTTAATGGGCCCAGGAATCCTTCAAGAAACCACTGTCTGTAAACACAGTCTGCCGTGCCATCCACAGATGCCACCTAAAACTCTATCATGCAAAATGGAAGCCATTCTTGAGCATGATCCAGAAGTGCCGCCGTGTTCTGTGGGCCAAGGCTAATTTAAAATAGATTGTAGCAAAATGGCAAAGTGTCCTGTGGTTAGACGAGTCCAAATTTGACATTTTTGTTAGAAATCATGGGTGTTGTTGTATCCTCCGGTCTAAAGAGGAGAAAGACCACACTTCCTGTTATCAGCAATCAGTTCAAAAGCCAGTATCTCTGATGGTATGGGGATGCATATGGTGTGGGACACTTGCATGTTTTCAAAAGCACCATGAATGCTGAAAGGTATATAAAGGTTTTAGAGTAACATATGCTCCTCTCCGGACGACATCTATTCCAAGGAAGGCCTTGTATATTTCAGCAGGACAATGCAAAACCACATACTGCAGCTATTACAACAGCATAGCTTCGTAGTAGAAGAGTCCGTGTGCTGAACTGGCCTGCCTGCAGTCCTGATCTTTCACCGATTGAGTACATTTGGCGCATAATTAAACAAAAAGTCTGTCAAAGGAGACCCAAAACTCTTGCCTGTATCAAACAAAAGTGGGATCAAATTCCAATGGCTAAACTCAAGAAACTTGTCTCCTCAATGCCTAGACGCCTCAACTCTGTGTTAAAAAGAGGAGGGGATGCTACACCATGGTAAACAGACCCCTGTCCCAACTTTTTTGAGACCTGTAGCAGCCATCAAATTTGAAATGAGCTCATTTTGTGGTTAACATTGTAAAATTTCTCAGTTTCAACATAGCAAATGTTATCTCTGTTCTATTGTGAATAAAATACTGGCTAGTGTGATTTGATCCCAACTATTTTGGAATTAGGATTGTATTTGGGACCATAATTTACAAAAATTAACATCATGATATATCGAAGGAGACTTGAAACTTGCGATAGATACAATAAAGTAATATGGAGAATCATTATATAAAATATGGCCGCAAGCGGCGATGAGCGGGTTCCGTACCCGGCGCTGATCGCCGAATGTGGCAAATTCCTGCCAGTGCCGATGCGAACGAGGCAAAGTCCTGGAAAGTAAGGTCCCACTGTGCAATTTTCGCCAAACTCACGCACTCAGGGTCAGCGTAAAAAGATTTTACCCAGCGGGCAACCGTAGTACGCCTGTTCTTCTGTTGGCCTTGGCGTGCAACAACGTCCCCGCCCTGCTACTCTTTTAGTAGTTTCAGGATATTGCCCATCACACAAACATGATTGTCACTCAGCAAGCTTTAAGGAGTGTAAGTGTTTTGTGTGTGTGTGTGTGTGTGTATGTGTGTCATTCTGTTTGTGTTTGTGTGTGTAAGTGAATGTGTTCCTGTTTGTGTATGTTTCTTAAGTATTAGTATCAATAATATTAGTAATAGCAGTAGTAGAGGTAGTAGTAGTAGTAGTAGTAGTAGTAGTAGTAGTAGTAGTAGTAGCAGTAGTGATAAATGCTTTTACAGCGCCCTGTGGCCAAACAGCCATATTAAGACATATGTGTTTATAAAACTGTTTTTTAATGAGAAAAAAATTCATTACTCAGCCCCCGCCCATCTGAAAAATCTTAAATTTGGTACTTATCTTCCAAATGCAAGGACCTATCATCATCAATCGCTCAATCTGAAACTTTCCCGGCCAACTTGAAAATATAGACATTTGTACGTTATTTTTTATTTTTCTTGCTGACTGTTAAGCCCCGCCCACCAATCTTTGGGACGTACATTTCAGAAGATCCTACATCACCATGTCAAATTTCAAGTCATTCGCCAAAGTGTATCCTGAGATATCATCATATGGTGTTTATAGCGCCCCCTTTTGGTGTAACTCCACAAAATTTGTCATGGCTCCAGTAAAGCAACTTACTATTATGACCTTTAAGTTTCATGAAGTTCGGATCATGGTATCTAATAATACAGGCATAAGAGTAACTATGTGCCCCGCCCAGCAAAATTCATCAGACTGTTACGTCTGAACGAAAAATATGTGACATGTCAGGGATAGATTCATTTAATCGGCGTCCTTTGACGATGATTTGTGCCAAATTTCATGATTAATCTAGCGGTGTGGAACACATTAACTTTAGAAGGTTTTTCAGTTTTTTCAAGAAGGCGGAAAACTTTAATGGCGGAAATGGGCGGCGCTATGCCTATTGCATGCACGAGACTCCAAGGAATAAGTGGAAAGAAGAATTTTTCAAAAATTGTTTGAGATCTGAGTCCAAATGCAAACGCACTCGTTATAGCACACCGAAAGGTGTAGTGGTGGGATTTTTGTCGTCAGAGATCGTCTTCAGCCAATGTAATGGTGTGCCAAGTTGCAAACCCTTGTAGTTTTTGCCACCCGCACAGAATTAGATCAAACAGAGGAAACAAGAAAAATAATAATAATAATAAGAAGAAGAAGAATCCGAGCAAAAGCAATAGGTATCCTACAGCTCCACTGTACGGCACCCAAATGATAATTGTGGTGGGAAAGTAGGGTCATTTTCTCATGGACTTCTACAGGATTGAAGTTCTTCCTGGAACCACCGACGTCGCTATCTGATGGCCATTAAATAGAATGCATTGACCTCAGTTTTCAGACCTGAGTGCTGCGACCATCTTTTTATACAGTCTTTGCTCTCAACGTGCAATTGCAAGGAAATTAGGGATTTCATCAACTACAGTCTATGATATCACCAAAAGATTCAGAGAATCTGGAGAAATCTCTACACGTAAGCGACAAGGCCGAAAACCAACATTAAATGCCCTGGACCGTCGGACCCTCAGGCTAATTTTTCTTTTTTTTGTGAACGTGTCAAAATCGACTCCAATCCATGGCAGATGATGCCATCGGATGACTGGCTCCAAAACCTTATTTGAGACTAAAGAAACACCTCTCAACAGCTAAGCCATTCATATTAACAAAGGGCGCAAGCCGGGCCAGTTAAGGTGAAAATATCCAAAAAATACTCTGCACCGACAAAGCATTGCGGACCGAAGGTGCAGCTTGCTTTACAGCAGTGTGGCAATGATGGTAGTAGCTAACAAATCGATTTCCGGCAGTGTGGCCACGAGTGGAGGAAGAGGAAGACGACAGGGAAGATGTCTGAGAGCCAAGGTGAGGCGGGAAACGAGATGCCGGCGAAAAAACAGAAATTGAGTAGCGACGAGAATAGTAATCCTGATCTTTCAGGTGATGAAAATGTAAGTACTGAGTTCGGCGCATTAAATCTATTAATGCAGTGGACATGTGTGGTGTTTGGTTTAAGCCCCGTTAATTCATGTTTTACTTTTTGCGTTGAAATTTGGGACTGTCGCTTGCTCAGATGGGGTATGGTTGGCCGTCTTTGTGAAATTGATGTCTGATCATTAACTAAGTTCCCCACTGTAGCTGTTAACCAGTGACGTTGGCGTGTTTTGCCGATAGTTAAAACAACGACAAATATTTTTTTGTTTTTTCATCTCATGTCCGTGATCTTGGCGAGCTAAGCTTCGGTGTGGTTCCATGCTTGCTGTGTAGATGGAAACCATCATTAGCATGTGGAAACTGGGCCATGACCTCGCGGTGCGGTCTCCACGAAAACAGTCTGTCTGATGAAAAGAGAGAGTGAACTTGGTTAGCTAAATGTTTGCTAAATGATTGTTTTCCCGCGGGTCTTCTGTGAAATCCATATTGCTACAGCTCGTAGAAGTATTCGATCATATTACCTTACGGCAGTATTCGTTTAGCTAGGTGTAGGTTAGATGCTTTATAAACATATGTTACCCGATGTAGGCCAGCTTGCCTTCATCGTCGGTGGTGGGTTGTTTTATTCATGATAACGTGTTCCGTAGTCAGCTGTGCGGATACAGTTATTGGTTGGATAGCTAACTAACTAGCGAGCAAACTTCCATCCTGTGTTTATTCAAAACTGAACGTCAGCTTAGGTAATCAAGTGGCCAGCAATTTAAACGGATTTAGCTGCTCTCTGCTACTCTGTACTGAGACCGCTCTCACTGCCGATAAACGTGAAAAGGTTGAGTTGGCATTATTGTCAAGTCACGACCTGAAGTTTTGTAGAACCATCATTGAAGGATCGGACAGAGAAAGAGTAGGTTAGTTTGAATGGGATTGGTTAATCTGACACAGGCTTCCAATACCCTGGTCAACACCGGTTTAGTCGGTAATGATTAGATCTGATTATTTATTTGTTTGGGCTTTTTTTTTAATGTACTGTCTAGATGGCAAATGCTGTTGCTTGTCTATCTATAGAATTATGCACTGTGTGGCAAAATGGCTTTAACATTAAGGGCATTGTTTGTGCTTACTGCACATGAAGTTGTGAATCTGCTCAAATTGCCCACAATGGAAATTAATGGCTGGGACGATTCTGAATCGATTTTTTTTAAGGCGTAGTACTACAACCTGCTTCCATGGTGCGAACCTCCATGCTCTCCCTTTCCTTTTATTAATCCGGACGCAGGTTACACGTTAGTGACTGACATCAGCATTTTTCAGCG
Source organism: Gymnothorax reevesii (assembly GCA_029721435.1). Classification (NCBI taxonomy): domain Eukaryota; kingdom Metazoa; phylum Chordata; class Actinopteri; order Anguilliformes; family Muraenidae; genus Gymnothorax; species Gymnothorax reevesii. The sequence continues at coordinate 22,475,166 of CM056587.1, read as the reverse complement.
ACGTGTTACACAGAGCCAAGTAAAGGACTACTGAATCGTGTCCTATGAACTAATTTGGCTTTGAAATGTACCCTTTTCCGATTTACTTTGCTTGATTAGCAATCATATGGTGGATGCTTTTACTCTCTAAGGCCTCGTTTACACGTAAACGGTTATTTTGACAAACGGAGACATTTCCCTGCGTTTATGCCCTTCGTTTACACGCAAATGGAGAATTCGTCTCTGAAAAGATTCTTTCTAAAAACTCCGGCCAGAGTGGAGATTTTGTAAAAGTTTGGTTGCATGTAAACTGAGAAAAACGGAGTTGTAGGCAGCCTACGTCACAGTATGCGCCAAAACTTGAGCCTGCGCCAAAAGTGCGACCAATGTTTACATTTTCATTTGGCTGTGGTGAATGGATTTGTGTCTGTTGCTATTTTAGGGATTCAGAGGCCCATTGTTCGAAACTTAGATAAGGGATTGAGCTGGGACATGTTGCTTATCCTGGCTTAATTTGGTGTTGATCTGTTGGTTCGGAAGCAGAGGCATGCATGTTGCAGATATGTTGCCATGTTTCATGGAGATTTATTCCTTACACTTAGCCTGGTCCCGGCCAGGCTTAGTTTAGCCTTGTGCCTTATCTGTCCAATCAGCTGTCACTGCGGTCGGAAATCGGTGTGTTTCACAGTCATTTCATTTTGTTATGTACGCATTTGCCTTGTTTTTGACAGTATACATACAATATTGAAAAAAAAAATTTAACATGTAAAAAATTCTTTTTGTCACAGCCCAATTATTTGTGTGATAATGTGTTTGTCTGTATATCTATGTCATATGGAAAATGTCCTTTATGCTGAAACCTCCCAGCCTGGATGTGTGTCACAGTGTCAGTCACTGTGTGATATTTGGAGCTGGGGAGAGGAAGAGAGAAATAACATTGATTAATGCATTGCATCACTGTCATGCTTACAATGTGCAATAAATTACTTACTACTTCCTTTAGTTTTTTTCATTTCTAACCCCAATTACCTTAAGGTTTTTTATGTCCCTGTAAATGAAGTTTCGGGGGCATGTTTTTTTTTCATCTGTCCGTCTGTCTCTGTCCGCACTTTGCCATGGCTATAACTTTTGATCGGCTCATGATAGGACTTTGATACTTGACCTATGCATTGCTTGTGAGAAGGCATTTCAGATGGGGTCATGACTTTTGACCTTGTGACCTTGACCTTGGAGCATGACGTTTGGTGACAAAAACTTTAACATGGGCCATAACTTTTCATTAGCTAGTAATAGGCATTTGATACCTTGCATATGTATTCCTTAGGATAAGGCCTTTCTGATGAGGTAATGAATGTTGACCTTGTGACCTTGACCTTTAACCTTTCATTGACTCATGATAGGCCTTTAATGGTTAGCATGTGCATGTTATGTTCGGGGGCATCAGTGTTTCACAAACGCATCTTGTTTTTTCTTTGATCTGGGTGTCAGGCTCAGTGTCCTTCAGCCTCCTCTTCTCACACTGGAGCTTGACATCCCTCAGTACTATCTGCCCCTTTAGATGTGTGGCATATAGCTGTCTGACAGTTTGTGCATTCAGTAAAACATATCTATTAGCACAGCAAATGTGGACAGTGGACACCATGGATGTCCTTCAGGCAGTATTCACTACATTTACAGGCAGGCTGTCAGGCTTTTCATCTGTATCCTGTTACAAATATATTTTCGATGAGCACCGCATCACTGACTGCTGATACATTAAGATTATAGAATTGAGACATACATTTTCTCCACAAGACTGGCAGGTTACCTCAAACCTTCTTGAGTCCAGGGACAGAGTCTTCTCATCTGCTGCATCCATACGTGCTGCAGGGGTGTATAGAATGGTGTATTAGCTAGCATCTGTGGTCAGAGTTTGTGTTTAATTTCTGGGGTATTCCGTGTCAAGTCACCTGAAGTAACAAGGTTTTGACTAGGGATGTCCCGATACCACTTTTTTTGCTGTCCAAGTACAAATACGAGTACTGACATTTGAGTACTTGCCGATACAGAGTACCGATACGAGTAATTAATGATACCATAACAACAAATTTAAATTTTTATTTATTTATTTATTTATTTATTTATTTGGCACATGTTCCCTGAACAAACATGACACCACTGCCACAGAGATGTCACTTTTAACATTTCAAGTTTAGCCTGAGCAATCTATGCATGTGCTGATAATATAAAATGAAACATCTCTCCAGAATCAACATGCTAAATGTAGTGCTACACATTACAGATACATAACCTACATATAACCTGTAACGTTCAGTACCACACTACTGTACAACAACTGTCTGAAACTGTAGAACAACTGAAAATCAAAATATTGTGCAGTGCTATCTGTGAGGGGGCTAAGCCTTTTCAGTGGCCTCTCGGGTAAAAGTGAGTGGTAGGTTTTTTTATAAAGAGAAGCATGCTCAGCGTGCTCAGGTGTGATCCTGTTTCTGGTTTCATCAATGTGCATCACTGAGCTAAAAAGCCTTTCACTGTCCACACTGCTGCAAGGTGCGGACAGATATTTGCGAGACATTTTGGCAAGGGTGGGAAACCATAGTTTGCACTTGGCTTTGGTCTTGTTACCATTGCAAATTTTAAAGTATGTCCACACTGCCGACATTATTTTTCTCCATCAAACGCACACCACGTCCACTTGCTCAAGCTCTTGCAACTGCACCCCCTCTGCCTGGTACTGCATACTGGTTGACGTATAGTAGGTATCAGTGACTGTCTGTCAGCAGAAACACAGGGCCAGCAATAACCTCACCTTTCACTTCTTAATGAGACACCTCTCGCAGTTTACCTCCCCGATTAGAAACAGTTGCTCAGACTGATTGGTGGAACCGACGAGAATCAAATTTATTTCTGAAAACCTTGTTATACATTGCACTACGAAAATGTACGGCGTTTACCTCCGCACATCACTGACTGTAGAAAATATCAATGGCCTATGTCTTTATAATTTCTTGATTTGCTTAAATTAGTTTGCGAGGTTCATTGAGCAATAAGCCATGAGAATCCGTTCCATAGTCTGAATGTAGTGACAGCTAAAGTGCGTTGTTGGGTACAATGCACAGCTGAGTGATAACGAAAATAACTGCTGTGAAGTCAGCTAAAGTTTCGGATTTTTTGCAGATTGTCATCCTTGCGGAGTCACAACAATTATATCAACATAGCCGATAGGTAATCATTTTGTCATTGGCATTCCTTAATCATTACGTGTCATGAATTGGTGATGGCTGTTCAGTTAATAAACTGTTTGCGATCAGGTTTGCCTGATTAACAATCAAACCGTTTAAGAGCAATTATGCGGGAAAGGGTGATGTTACTGAAGGCCTTCCTGACATCTGACGGCACGCCACTGGTAGGTATCGGGTGCTGTCATGAGCGTGTAATTGACGAGTACAGCAAAAAAGGCCAGTATCGGTTCGAGTACCGATGCTGGTAACCGTATCGGGACATCCCTACTTTTGACACTCACCATTGTAAAAATGTCTGCTAGAGCGCAGACCAGCCTAAAGGTTACACACGCTGAAACGCGCTGAAACAACGTAACGCATGCATGGACGCACAACAGACCACCACTAATGACCCTAAGTACAGCATAAGCCCCTTGGGCCTGTCAGCCAAACGGGCTAACAAGTCCTCCATCAAATCCTCTGTCTGATTCCTCACTATTGACATCAACAAGATCATCACTTTTAATTCCAAGCAGTTTTGAAATTTCATCAACATCCAGTCACTCACTCCAAAACTTCTAACAAAATGAACATGGGTTTGGTTATGAAATGTGCAGTTTAACTGGCTATTAATCTAACAATAAGATATCTCCTGGTTGATTCAAATTACACTGCCAAGACAAAACAAAATAGAAAATTGGAATGACAGCATATTAGTCCCCTACCGGAAACGGAGGGGACTATAGGATTGCAGTACGTACGTCCGTCCGCATTCGTGTCTGCACCATTACTTCAATACCGTATGACCTAGGAACATCAAAGTTGGTGTGTGGATGCATCTTGAGGAGAGGGTGTGTCAAGTACCCTGTTCAGGTCACTTTTCCTACTTTTTAGGAAATATAATATGCATACACCAGTAGGGGACTAGTATTGCACTGCAATACGACATTCGCCGACAGGCGGTGCACTTGTTCTATTTAGGGTTTATGCAAAATGTACAAACTGTTAACTCAAAGACGCCCAGATCTGTTGCTATTCCAAACTGTTCCACCTCATTTTTATGTAACGGGATACCTTACTCCTATTCAGCGCAAGCACGCTGTGTTTGTCCAAAGCAGGGGTCCTCAATCTTTCTCAGAAAGGGATTGTGTCGCTGCAGGCTTTCAGTCTAGCCAAGCAGTCACACCTGACATCTCTAACCCCTAGAGTCTGTGCCAAAGACCTTGATTAGTAGTAACAGTTGTTTAACGGCTTGGTTAGATTGAAAGCCTGCACCCACACTGGTCCTTTCTGGGAAAGATTGAGATCCCCTGGTCCAAAAGTTCATAGAAATAATTACGTTGGAATTGAGGATGACTGGGAATCCCCACACGTCAACACTTCCGAATAGACGGAATACTGAGAAGCAATTTGTCTATTTATTTATTTTTTCCCCAGCATTCTAGTTCGATCTACATATTTTAACATTATTGATACTTTGTTTCCCTCCCACTTGGCGTCAGTTGTGCTGTCAAGACCATCGCTTCTGGACCTATGGCTGGCTGAGCATATTTAAGAAAACCATAATGATTTAGTAGTACTAGCTGGCCAGTTGCATCAGAAAATGTAAACGTAAATTCAATATAAAAATGAAACAAACTCTGACCCTGATTGTAAGCGTTAGCTAATGGCAAGCTAACTTAATTGCTGGCTCTAGCAAGCCTTGCGAGCTACTTCACGTCACTACTGCTTGATGAAGAAATGAAAGCTAGCTCCAGATATTAATCTGAATTATTAATAATTATTAATGGATGTTTGTCGCTTAAAGCCAGTTCATGACCGTCACCAGAGCGAATGGCTAGAAATGGCTTGCCCGTTGAATACTCTTTCTCGCTGGAGCAGCTAATGTCTCATTAAGAATGCCAATGAACAAACATCTGTAAATGGTAATGGAGACAAATCTTTGTGAACATCATACATGGTTAACTGGACCAAATCTTAGGAATATCGCCTATAGATAAAATCACATTTTGAGGATCATACTCCTGTCATCTGCTCAGTACCTGATGCAGACTGATGAGCAGCAGAAGCAAACCGGAAATTATTAAGCAATCTGGCGTATTTCAGAAAGTAGGCAGTGCCATCTTGTGCGCATAGTCAATTGTGATGAGACCGAAGTGCGCTGATTAGTCATATGTTAATAGATTATATTAAGAGCCCGGAACCAGAGTGGGGGAAAAAAATTTGCTACTGTGACTAGGGTACGCTGAAGCGGTTGTGGCCAGATGCAGCCATGGTTAATGATATTGAATGAAAAATTCTTTGACCAGCAAAAAGCAGGCAGTGCAGACGGCTTTAATCGGCGGCAAAATCACCACCCGTCACCATTTACTTAGAAGGCTGAAAATTTTGACGGATTTGGCCCAGCCATGGCTGCATTCCTGATAAAGGAACAAGGAATCAAAACAACTATACACTCCTCATTCAGCCTCTGACTGTATACGTTACACTTGCATTATATGGGACGAGACATATGGAGTCAAACCAGGAGGAATAGGGTCAAATTGGTAATTTTATTGTTGAACAATGGTCAGAAGGGTCAGCGCTATCAATGGAGGGCAGGTTTGTGTACCAAAAACACAGGATTTATTTTTTTTTGTTAAGCCTCAAGTGACTTTACAGCAAGTTGTTACTCTATTTTTACTTATTTATTTTACCAAAGTGGTACTTGAATGTCCAGTAATGTGTGGGATCTTGCCATGCAGTGTAAGTGCCTTCCACAGTTTTCCGTGCCAGAGCTTTTACATGCTCGAGAGTCTGTGAGTCAACTCCTGATCCCTAAATTGCAAGCTCCCTGATGCACAGTCCTGTAGTTCGAGACTCACAACTGTAAAATTTGTCATCACGGCTTTCTGCGATGGTTTACAAATTTTGCCTCACTGGAGTTCCAGTGCTTCTACCTGAGAAAGTGCTTTACATTAAATCACCCCTCAATACTGCCCTTTTTTCCGAGCAAGTGAAACTTTTGGGGCACAAATTAAACTGAACAACCCTGTTTTTTGTGGTTTTTTTTTTTTTGAGGAAGTGCATGTGCGCTCTAGATGACACATTTTGGGAGCGCGGTGATGCATGCCAGTTGGTTCAATGTGTTCCTCTAATTTTTTGCCAGATGCCTCACGGTTATTTTGTGTTGCATTCAGTCCCAATTAAGAAGTACTGTACAGTCATGCTGGATGAGTTCTGTCCCTGGGTGGTTTGGCTTTGAGGTTGATTTTGGCATCATTACCCTCACAGGATGATGCAGTCAGCATCGAGAGCGGAACCAACACCGAGCGCCCTGATACTCCCACCAACACACCCAATGCCCCGGGCAGGAAGAGCTGGGGCAAGGGCAAGTGGAAGTCCAAAAAGTGCAAATACTCCTTCAAGTGTGTCAACAGTCTGAAGGTGAGGGCTTGGTGTGTCTGAGTGCTGTGGGCAAGGTGTTGCACTCGCCTTTGAAGACTTGGAAAAGAGAGGGTTTTTATGGGGGGGGGGAGAGACATATTGTTTTTGCCTGAATTCCCATTGGCATCGGCGTTCCCATTTGTTTCCAGAGCATAACTCTGAAACTGTTCGACCGATTCTCACCAAATTTGATGTAGTGTCTCTCCATAACATGTAGATGTGCCTTTTGAGGGTTTGAACTGCTTTTGAATTTTATTTTTTCTGTTTCCATGGCAACAATTCGGACTTGGGCATATTGAAGGGTGGGACTCGTTTCCGGACCATAACTCTAAAATGTGAAATGGGGGAAGGGGGAGACATCTGTTTTTACGTGTAAAAACCATCCTAGGTTTTTGCTGTTTCTGAGAAATTCCTAGTTCCATTCTTGAACTCCATTGCTTTTAATTACTAGAAGTGTTTGATGTTGTGTACATCAGAGAATTTATGTCGTCTTACACAAAGGGATGAACGGTTTATGTCTGCATTAGCTTTATGTAGAGGTGGGAATGGTGTTGAGCTCCAAGCAGCATAGCAGTGTGTGCCATTCCAGGTGTTGGAAGAGTCATGTTACTGTCATGGAGGGGTCTGTAGTTTCTTCCTGTCAGTACACCAATGTGTATCTTGCATTAGCAGAAATGCCTTTAAGGTGGGACATAAGTTATCTGAGTTTGCAGTGGATGTGGCTGGCATGTCTGTACTAGAGAAAGTCTGATGCATTTTCTCCTAACAGGAAGACCATGGCCAACCCCTTTTTGGGGTGCAGTTTAACTGGCATAGCAAAGAGGGGGACCCCCTGGTCTTTGCTACAGTGGGAAGCAATAGGGTGAGTCATGGCCTGGATTCACACTCACCTTAAGAAAATTACAAGGTCAGGTCAGTCTGTCAACACTTCCCAATTTCCCAAATACTAAATTGATTTTAGTACTTGGCTTACTTAAATGTAGGGGGTACAGTAGTATGCAGTGTTGATTGATTATACACCGCCACTTTCTACCAAAAGGGGTCTTAATATGTTACTTCTCCATAATTTTTTGGTGAAAATGTATTGGAAAAATACTATTGGAACAATGAGATTGAATGACTCAATACTTTTTTGCCTCCTTTATGAAAAATGCGAACTGGGTGGACCAATCTAGGCTTGGCAAGAATATCATGGGCTGGGGATGAATTTTAATATGGTATCCTGCAGTTTAAAGCCAAGGGAAAATCCTGTATTTTCTTAGTCTTCAACTGCAGGAAATCATGGCAAATTCAACTTAAGTTCAATTTTTTTTTTTTTATTTTTTTTTTTGTGTGCGCAAGTGGGCCGCCCCCTTTCAGGTTTCCCCTTGGTTCATAGCTTTGCTGTGCCAATTGGCTCTCTGAAAATCCTGGGCAGAGCCCTGTTCACTGAATACACACTCCGACATTGCAGCCTTTTGTTTAGAGATACAATGGCTTACCTGAAATAGGCTGGGTTTTGAAAAAAGAACTTGACACCTGCAGTTCCTCGCAGTCTGATTCCAGTATGACTGCCATTTCACTGCCTCATGTATTCACCCTTTCTGCAGGTGACCCTGTATGAATGCCATTCCCAAGGAGAGATCCGACTTCTTCAGTCCTATGTGGATGCGGACGTATCCTTCCATGCTTTATGTGCTGTGTAGCTGGGCAGTGGGTCATGACTCATGGCATTCAGTCAAGAGAGTAAAAGCCCATCCCCACTTACTTACTTTCTGGTGTGGTTTTTCAGTGGATGTATTACTACAAAATGAAATCATCTGGCTGACCTGAGCGATGGACTTGCTTGGTATGATGTTTCCATTCTGATCCCATTCTCTAGACTGTAGTTGAGATTAATTGAAAGGTGAGCTCCATTATTTTTGAACTTTTCCCAAAAAGGGCTAGCATAGATGCAGGTTTCATTCCTGCTCTGCTTTAAGTCGCTTCATTCTTCTCATCAAGGTCTTTGTTGGAGACCATGATTAGTCACTTCCCTGACTGAGGTATAGTGAATGCCTGTTACTATCCTGCAGCTGTGCTTGCCCTTTTTGGATTACGTTTGATACCCCTGTAATATCTGGATGGGACTTTTGCTTGACTGCTGCTATAACCAGGCCGATGAGAATTTCTACACCTGCGCCTGGACCTTTGACACCAGCACTAGCCATCCCTTATTGGCTGTTGCTGGGTCACGTGGCATCATCCGCATCATCAACCACATCACTATGCAGTGCATCAAGGTGGGTGCGCCCTACCCTCGCCTCATACGTGGCCCCTATTAGAAGTGTATATACACACAGGCACACTCAGTCCCTCATCTGCGCTGCTGTACAACTGGATTATGAATGTGCTTTCTGGTGGGTGACTACGTATAAATGATGGACAATTTAAATTGGATTTATTATTCACCTCCACATATGCTGACATTTGAAATTTCCTTGTGCCGTTATCAACATTTTGCAGCACTACGTGGGCCACGGGAACGCAATCAACGAACTGAAGTTTCACCCGCGAGACCCCAACCTCCTCCTGTCTGTCAGTAAAGGTAACCTATGGGCTAGCATTTCCCAGGCATCTGACCACGCATCTGTAAACAATTCTGGGTTAGTGTTGAGCTTAACCTATGGGCTATTTTCAGGTTTGTGCGCATAGGTTTTGGTTAACTATTGCAAATGAACAGCCATTAATTTTCTGTTTCTCCGCCAATGTCAGTGAAGTTGCCTATTTGCGCATCTTTGAGCCATTTTTGCTAAAAGGTCAAAGTCGGTGTTGGTGTGCACACAAGTTTGTGTATTTAAAGGAGCCGTGTCATGATTACTGCGCATGCTCAGAACCTGCATCCTAAGAAAGTGAAGGTGCGGGACTGCAATTCATAGTCTGATTCCATCCTTGCCAATCCGTATTCCTTTTGCATTGTATTTGTATATGTTAGTTACTTTAGCATTGTGCTTTTTATGCCCCCGCCCTCCAAAGAGAAAAGGGGGGGCATTATGTCGACACCATGTCCGTCCGTCGTCCGTCCGTCCATCGTCCGTTAACTTTTCGTTGCCATGGGATAACTATAGAATCCCTCGTCGGATTGAAGCCATTTCTTAATGGTGTATTGGGAGTGGCTAGAGGAAGGTTCCTTTGGAAAACCAGCATCGTGCGATATCTAGTATGGCCGCCACAGCGACCATCTAAATATGCCCTTGATCAACATTCAGGCGGGGGCATATGCCACGCTCTGCGTTGCTCTCGTTACATTGAGGAGCTTTTTATGGAAATTCTGGGATTTAAAGTGCTATTTTAAGCTTTTGCCTAGGGATACGAGGAAATCGAGCTGGTTGCCATTGCTACTAATCATAGAACAAACTGTGGATATTTTGTCTTGCCGTTGAACGGATTTACTTCCTTCTAAGTTGTTAGCGTGCACAGTAATTGTGACACCGCCCCTTTAAGATTGTGTTTAACTGTCAAGGTAACAGTGTGGGTTCGTTTTGGAGTCATGTCCTCTCCTGTTGGGTCTTTGTCCACAGACCATGCACTGAGGCTGTGGAACATCCAGACGGACACCCTGGTGGCTATATTTGGGGGTGTAGAGGGTCATCGGGACGAGGTTCTCAGTGCGGTGAGCTGGGGGACGGGGTGGGGGGGGGCGGCCAGGGAAGACTCTGACTCGAGGATGGTGCTTCTGAAGAAATGTGTTAATGGGGGATAGTTATGGTGCCTGTGCCCTCACAGGACTTTGACCTCCTGGGGGAGAAGATCATGTCCTGCGGGATGGATCACTCCCTGAAGCTGTGGAGGATCAACTCTGAGAGGATGCAGAGGGCCATCCGTGGCTCCTACGAGTACAACCCCAGCAAGACCAACCGGTGAGTCTGCCCTCCCACACGTGAGTGAGACCAAAGGCCTTTTCAGATGATCGCAAGTCCACAGTTGGCTCATCTGTGGGGCCCCAACACCAACGGAGTGATATCAGCGGTCAAGTCCAATTCCTCTGAGATGGGTCTGTGCAGACAGGAGTCTTGAGCCATTTCATAGTCTCCAAGTAGGCAGCCGTACAGACTCTGACCTGTCCGCTGATATTTTTGCTTTGCGGCCAAAAGGCAACAACAGTATAATCCCTGAAAAAAGTTGGAGGAGGTTACACGCCCGAATGTTGTCAGCCTAAAATTTAGTCTTAATCATGGGGTATGTAGTTGCTATTGTGAAAACATAGTGAAGTCTAGTTCTGTGGAATTATGCCTCCAGTCCACTTTGACGATGAAAACAGAAGGTCTGTGGTTGGCTGTGGACTTGTGTCTGCACGCGTTTGTTATATGAATTGTCTTTCTAAGAGTTGTGTGGATAACTTGTGCAGACGACTACATTTGTCCGCTTTCATTTTGCACCGGTTTGGCAGACTATCCAATGCGCAGAGGATAAAATTGCTTGCAGAGCCAGGCCTGCCTTCCTACCAGAGTAATGCACTGAGAGCAAGTCACCTCTCCTGCACAGGAACTCATTTGGGAATCTCTTGCTTTTAGGCCTTTTGTCTCCCAGAAGATACACTTCCCAGATTTCTCCACACGGGACATTCACAGGAACTACGTTGACTGTGTTCGCTGGCTGGGAGATCTTATCCTATCCAAGGTGAGATGAGACTTGTGAACCCAAATGAGAAAGTACAATGAGAACAAGTCTTTTTGAACAAAATGAGGCATTTATGTCTTAGCCTATACATCCACATTCATCTGAATTCCTGTCTTGGAGAAAAAGGGCAAAAATGAAGGGGGGCAGGGGGGGCATAAATTCAATTCAGTTTTATTTGTTTAGTGCTTTTCACTGTTGAGATTTACCCAAAGCGCTTTACACAGATCGGAACAGAACCCTCAAAGTAAACCAGAGAGACGGTGGTAAGGGAAAACTCCCTAGAAGGGAGAAACCTGGGGCAGAACCTGGTCCCAAAAGGTTCTGAGTCTAGACTCAAAAGGGAAGGTTGTCTGCTTCCCTTGCATCACGTGGAGGATTGTTCTGTAAGGAAAGGGCTCGATAGCAAAAAGCTCCCCCTATTTTATTCACTTTTGGAGTGACGAGATGGAGTGACCTTTGTGAACATCAGAATCTTTTGGGACAGTGAGGAGCAGTTATATCTTGAAGATATGTTGGAGCCAGGCCGTGACATGCCTGAGTTAAGTCAACAGCAGCATTTTGAGATCAACTCTGTATTTCATTGTTGTATGGATGTGGGTCTTTAGTCATAGGCAGCAATTTAGTGTAGTGTGCAGAAGGGTGCGTCTCTATAATCTGCCATTTTCTGTCATTCTTCACTCTTCTTCCCCTCCCGTCCATCACTTCCTCCAACTAGTCTTGCGAGAACGCCATCGTGTGTTGGAAGCCAGGGAAGATGGAGGATGATATTGACCGCATCAAACCCAATGAGTCTAACGTCACCATCCTTGGTCGATTTGACTACAGCCAGTGTGACATCTGGTACATGCGTTTCTCCATGGACTTCTGGCAGAAGGTATGCATTAGAGAGCAGTGTTTTTCAATGGAGAATCGACTAACTTTTTTAGGCACTTCCCTCATTCAGAAACTCGGACCCTTTCCAGCAGTGGAAGCCAATTCACTTCCTGGAGATGTACTAGCTCTAATCTTAATCAGGCCATATTGTTAGATGCAGCGCGTTCCCACAAAATTAACCAGCAAAATTGAAGTGATATCACTGGGAGTGCTGTTTAGTTCTCGCATGTCATAGGATTTCAGAATCGCTGTCATGGCGGCCATATTGTTAGACCGATTGCGGTCAAAATCAGGTGGGTCCATTTATGATGTAAGAGTAATCCACCCACAAAGTTTCAGAGCCATCTGTTCATTACTTATTGAATTATCTTGTACACAAACAGACCGATAAATCAAAGCCAGCGAACACGTAACCTCCTTGGTGGAGGTAAAAATAAAGGACGATTGAAACCAAATTACAGGATCTTGAACATTAGTGGCTTGTTTGGGTGGGGGATGCAAGGGACGTCGTAATTAATGGTTTTTGATGGGTTGCAATGAAATTTCAGATATGCTGAACATGATATGAACCTTAATGAGTCAATGACTGCTGAAGCAGTGTTGAATAATATGCCAAAAGCTTGAGATTACTTATTTTCTCGGCTTTTCACAGTACGCTATAAAAATGAGAATAATGACTCTGTTTAACTCATTCCTTTTGTTCACGTGCAATCCTGAAGGCCACGTCTTGCTGTTTTGATTTGGGTGATTGAGCGATTGTTGCTGGCTGCTAATAGTCGGATTTTCTCCTGGTTAGATGCTGGCTTTAGGGAATCAGGTGGGGAAGCTGTATGTTTGGGACCTGGAGGTGGAGGACCCACATAAAGCCAAGTAAGACTAACTTCTGCCTCCTGTATCCTTCTTCATGCACTCAACAATCCATTCTCATGCACTCAAAAATCCATGCTCATGCACTAAACAATCCATACTTCACTCAACATTCCATCCTCATGCTCATTAATACATCTTTGTGCTCATCTATGTATCCTCACACGCTCAACAGTCCATCGTCGTTTATGTAATCCCCTGCATGACCTATGCTATTCCATGCTCCCGTATGACTTGCGTGTACCTTCTGATGAATCAAACTCTCCTCCAAGGACAATGCATTTGTCTGGCTTGTTGCCCTCAGAGACAGTTGGGTGGCTGCTCCCAATCTAGAGCTGGACAGTATAACTGAAAATCTTTAATATTAAGATAATTTGACCCAAATACCTCAATAGTGACGTAGATGCACAATTTATAGCTTACTGGCCCTATCAGCCGATAAGCTATTGTTGTGTTGTGGTGTGGTGTCCGTCGTCTGTCATCCGGAACATTTTTTATCTTTTGTTTTTGGCCCAATTAATTTTCTTATAAATTTGCCTGAACATACTACTAGACCACATCTCCAGACGTAGCTTTCAGATTTTTGATGCAATAATTTTTGTGCGTTTTATGGGCCCTTGAAATTTTGGCTCTGATGTTGAAGATGGGACTGAGATTTTAAAAAATCACTTCTCAAACTGTGCAATAAATCTTTTTCTAAATCAGGCGATCAACTTGCCTTTGTATCGTCAATGTACAGTGCGAGTGCCATTTTGATTGAATCGTTGGTAGTGCGTCTAGTGGGGGCTCCGTACTTTAACATTGGGTCTTACGAAGAATATGCAAGATGGCCTGTGGAGGCCACATGGTTGCAGATGGAGATTAAGTTTGTATTCTTGACATATAGAAAGTCATATGAGCTATATTTTTGCAATATAAAATCTGCCCACAGATGACTTTGAAAGGTCAAACTTGAGGTCAAGGGAAATATTAACAATGTTAAAAGATAGGGCTTGAAATTAAAAAAAATATTTCTCCAAAACTGTCGAATAAATTTTTTTTAAATCTGGCAATCACCTCACCTTGATACACTTCACGTACAGTGTGAGTGCCATTTTGATTGAATTGACAGAAGTGGGTCTAGTGGGGGCGCTGTACTTTAACATTGGGTCTTATGGGTAAAATCACCTGTGGTAGCTAATGGGGATTAAGATGGGGATTAAGTTTGTATTATAACCGGTAACGGGTTATTTTATTTGTACCCGTAGGTAGATTTGCTTGCCAGGGAGATGACATCCACATCCAATCCACATACAGGAAACGCACTGTTACAACACATATTGAACATAAAATCATGTTTCACAGATAAAGTACGGTTAAACATACTAAAAGTAAGTAAATGAATAAAGATAAGTAAAAGTGCTCAAATTTCCAACCAATCCTGACTTATAAAAAGAAGAAAACAATCAGCAAAAATCATAAAAATAGCCACTTAAGATGACCCACTAAAAGCAAATTAAGGAAATAAATAAATAAATAAATAAATAAATGTGCAAGGACTGCTACTGCTTATTCAGCTCAATGTTTGCAGCGGGAACGAAGCTATTTCTTTATTGCTATGTTCTACGCCTTGGGACTAGAAACCTCTGTCCGGAAGGGTTCGGTATACTGGACCATTTCACTGTCTGGTTAAGGGAATTCCTCTCCTTATAAAGACGTATGGCCAAACCATGACACCAAAGAGAAGAATAAAATCAATTCAATAAAAGCACGATAAAACATAGTCATAATGGTTTGGTCAATATGAAAGTAGAGTTTTCTCAAACATTACAGGTGCTGATGACCCTTTTTACATACAGCTTCACAGTTGGCTTCAAAGTTCAGCTTTGAGTCAATGATTGTCTCAAGGTATTTATATGATTGCACATATTCTATGGTCTGGCCTTTGATTAAAGTCGCCTTGTGCAAGTGAGTAGTCCTCCTAAAATCAATGAGCATGTCTTTGGTTTTCTTACCCCTCAGCCAACGAAAGTCGTGGAGGGGTATTGTCGTGGCGAGCGGAATCCGTCTGTCTGTTTGTCTGTCTTCTCTTTTCTGGACGATTGCTGAAAAACGCCGTGGCCAAATGCTCTCATTTTCTGGTGGTATGTTGGGGGTGGTTAGAGGAAGCTTACTATCGATTTCTGTCCCGCTGCGATAATCATTATGGCCGCCACGGCAGGGCAAGTACAAGGCTGAGGGGTCCCGCTCGCAACAGCATGCTATTTTGATATGTTTATCTGGAATTGTTCATACTGTGCAGTTTTACTGCTGCAATGCTACAAGTATATGTCTCAATTGCTCCAATACTGTTTGATGCCACAAAGTAGAATTATAACTAGTAAAGTATTTGCTTGAATGCTGCTTTTCAAAATACTGATGTGTATTGATTAAATGCTATGGTTTTGAGTATTTGTTGAATTACTGAAATATGAATTCATGCTGTGTATTTCTCCTTAACTGCTTTGTTTGACATCTAATATATGTACTTAACTGGTAAAATATTCTAAGTTATTCATTGTTTGCAGTCATCATATGAATGAAAATTTGTTTCCGGATGTGGAAAAAGCCCTTCTGATGTAGTATCTTAAAGAATAATTTTTTACATCGGTCAAATGTTCAAAATGACATGAAATTTAAAAAAAAAATCAAAACTTAACAAGGAAGGCTGGTAATAACATAATTTCATCATATCATCTTTAGTAGGGCCCTATGAAATCAGTTTTATTTTTTTCCAAATTTCGTTCCCCCCCCCCCCCCCCCCCCCCAATTCCATTTTTCCGTTATTTTTATGGAATTCCATTATTTACCAATTCCACCAATTTTACCATCAGAGAGTGCTATTTATGTTAATGCATAAAATGTTCACTAATTAAATAGAAATAACCTTAAATAAGTTGATGCCACCCTCCATTTTTGTGTCGCCTGCGAAGCATAGCGGCACATAGGGATCACTTTGTCCGGCGTCTGTCTGTCCATCTGTCTGTCCGGTAGTCACACTTTCAGTTGGTAGTCACACACAGGCGACACGTGTTCACCTGAACACTCTAGTGCTTAGAACCTAGTCAGAACAAGTACTGCATAATGACGCAATATAGCATTGCACTGTGATAAGAATTTTTGTAACTTAAAATACTACAAAATAAAATTGCCTCTATAAAGGTAGTGTAAGCTACTGTCAGAAAGGCAGACAACGGCCTTACTGACGTATTATTCTGACTGCCCCTTTATAAACATTTATATTCTGATTGAATGTACGTTGTTTGTGTGTGTGTGTGTGTGTGTGTGTGTGTGTGTGTGTGTGTGTGTGTGTGTGTGTGTGTGTGTGTGTGTGTGTGTATATATATATATATATATATATATATATATATATATATATATATATATATATATATATATATATATATATATATATATATATATATACATAATACACACACACAATGTTTATGAATGTATGAGAGCAGCAGTAATGACACTCCGTTTCCCCCGCGAATCAACAGTGGTCTGATTCCGATGCATCAGCTATATTACTTTTTTTTTATTTTTAAGAAACGTTTGTTCGGTAATCCCAATACTGTGTATTCCATCCTAGGACAAAATGTTCTACAGTAATGATTAAATACGAACAAACTGACAGGGATGCATCAGCTATTATTTCACCACTGGGGGACGACTTTACATCATAATTTGCATGCACACAATTCACCAAGTAGACTGTGAAAAGAAATATTGTTGGCTATTTAACAGTTATATAAGTTGTTAAGATAACATAATACGACAAATGACGATGTTTAGGACCCTGCAATCCCTGGCATCTGTGGTCTCCTCTACAACAACGAAAAACTTCTTCCCACAGATTTTGTGTAGCACCGAAGAGATGTGTTGCTCGAACACTTGGGGCAGGTGAATTTGAAAGAGGCTGCTCACATTTTCGCGTGCATTCGCGTCTTTACTTTAACTAATGACTTTGAATGTAATCTGGACGCGCAAATATTTTGTTTAGCGTTCGGTGGAAACGTTACTTTACGAATAGCATTTCAGGCAAATTATGCCGATTTACACGTAATTCCGCGTTAATCAATTGATTCCGTTTTTATTGGCCAATTCCGTGATCGCGGAAATCACAGGGCCCTACTGGAGTTAAATGGGAATTCATGGTAAAAATATGGGGCCAGGTCACGCGGTAACGGAGTTACAAAATGAACCAATTTTGTATCAGAGCTCTAAAACTAAGCAAGATAGAGTTACAATTTAAATGGCTTTATGTAGGTCTTCCCTAGTACTTGAAAAAACCAAAGATCCAATTTTGTTGATGTGACTTGTTTTGGGTGAAAACTAACTGATTGGTCCGTTTTATTTGGTGACCTTGACAAAGACCTTTAATGATTCCAAGGTCAAACTTCACATGAAATTTTCATAACTTGTATCATTTCTATACGATTGCTTGCTGGTAAGCTACAAGACCCTTAGCCCTATTTTTTAACCTCGTTATTTACTGTGGCTTTCAGTTGCAGTTGGGGGAGATGCGGTACTGCGGGAGACGCAGTAGCACAGTGGTCAAGTAGGCTTGACTTGAGATCAAGGTCCTGAGGTCAAGCCCCGGCCACGGCCTTTGCGGTGTGTTCTTGGGCAAGACACTTTACTCCCACACTCCACGCCTCACTCCACCCAGGTGTATAAATGGGTACCAGCAAATGGGCAGGGAAACTTGTCTAAGAGCTGGGGGGAGTATCTGCGATGGATTGGCATTCCATCCAGGGAGAGAAGCAATACTCCTAGTCGCTTCATGCCATGGAAACCGGGGTTAAGCACCATGGGCCACTAGGCTTGTACAGGCTTACTACTTCTCTTCTTCAGTTGCAGTGACCATAAATCAAGTATATTTTAATTATTTAAGCACCTCTTGTAGGGTATTCAATGTTTGTGTTGGCAGCCCTAACTTAAGGGGCCGGATTTCTCACGGGATAGTGGTGTCCTCTCAGCAGTGTTCGATCCAAAGTCCTTCATCAAAAGGGGGTAAAAAGCTCTGCAACCCTGAAGATTCCTCAAATGCTGACAAAGCTTTGTATATGAGTGCAGACATAAGCTGCAATTGAATAGTGTTTTGTTTGGCATTGCCACGTCCAACTGGAGTTGAGAGTGCAGGAATTTGTATTGCTATAATTACAACAGCTGCTTATTGGCCACGGTAAGATAGGATATCAGATTTAAATTTGTTTATTGCCACCTGTTTTTTCTGTGCCCCCACCCCAGGTGTACAACCCTCACCCTCCCCAGGTGTACCTCGGCAATTCGGCAGACCAGCTTCAGCAGGGACAGCAGCATTCTCATTGCAGTATGTGATGACGCGTCCATCTGGCGCTGGGACCGGCTCCGCTGATTGGCTGCTGCAAGTTGACAAGTTCAGAAGGCCTGCCCCTCCGCCGTGTTCTGTTGCCATCCAACCTGAGATCTGTGGCATTTTATATATACTTTGGATGATTCTTTTCATTGCTCCCTTTCTTGTGGGTTGTAATAAAGTTTTATTTTTCTAATGGGTTTATGTTCCATTCATTAGAAAAAGAATGACAGGAGGGCAGGAGACGCAGGAATATGCTGGGTATAAACCCATTTGATCAGCTCAGCATTCTCGGTATATTGGTATCATCTTGGGTAGGGGTTCCCAAACTCAGTCCTGGGGCAGGGCAGATGGATGTTTCACCCTTTTGAACTACTTTGACAAAAATGACTATGCACTCCATGAGGTTTAAAAGCTCAACATTTATTTAGTGACATCCCATAGTAAGGAAGCCAAGCCAATGTGTTTAAGTTCTTTCCAAATGGTTTTCCTAAAACCAATCTCCAAAAGAACACCGAACATGTTTGACTGATCAGAATTGTAGGCCCTAGAAGAAGTCTGGCTGCTACGATGGATTCCTGCTCGTCTCCGCCGCTGCGTACAATTCATTGTGGACGTTGTGCAGGCTGCAATTTTTGACAGCTTACTTTCATATTTGGTATGGAAATGCTATACTCCAGTAATGACACCTGTTGATTTTGGTTGTCGCGGCAGCAGCATTGGCTGAATAACACACAATATTGTGCTGAAACAGATTTCTTTTTGGAGGCAGTACAGGCTGCAATTTTGAACCAATTATATTTGGTATGGACGTGTTATACTCCAGTTATGACGCCTATCGGTTTTAGTTACCATGGCAACGGTATTGGCCGAATAATGTGCACATTAGTGGCGAAACGTTTTCATGACGCGGCACAGGTTGCAATTTTGGTGTGGACATGTGATCTACTTCACTTAAAACACATTGATTAGGGTTGCCATGGCGACAGTATTGGCCGCATTATATGCAAATTAGTGGCAAGACGTAGACATTTCCTTGGATGCAGTACTGGCGGAAATTTTTCACCAGTTACTTTCATATTTGGAATGGTATCGTTGGACTGGAACTGCATAAGGTTCAATAAACTGGAAAAAGTGGGGTGTCTCAAAACTTTGGTATTTTACATGTGTTATACAACCCCAATTCTGAAGTAGTTGGGACGAAGTGTAAATTGTGAATCAAATCAAAATGCAATCACATGAGCCAATATGTTATTTACAATAGAGCTTAGATAATATTTCAAATTTTGAAATGGAGACGTTTTACATTTTTATCAACAAAACGTGCTTCTTTCAATTTTTATGGCTGCAACAGGTCTCAAAAAAGTTGGGACGTAGGCAAAAAAGGGCTGAAAAGGCTATTAATATATTAAAGAATCAGCTGAAAGAACAGTTAGCAAGTAATAAAGTTAACTTGCATCAGGTGTGTTACATGATTGGCTATATAAGGGATGTCTTAGAGAGGGTGAGTCTCAGAAGTAAAGATGGCCAGAGGCTCTCCAACCTGTCATGGCTTGCGTAAAGAAAATGTGGAATACTTTAAAAACAATGTTTCCCAACGTCAAATTGCAAAGGCTTTGAAGGTCTCATCATCGACATCGCATAACATCACCAAAAGATTCAGAGAAACTAGAAAAATCTCAGTGCAAAAGGCACAAGGCCGAAGACCTTTACTGGATGCCCGTGATCTTCAGGCCCTCAGACATAATTAAATGAAAAGACTGTCAAAGGAGACCCAAAACTCCTCAGCAGCTGGCAGCCTGTATTAAACAAGGGTGGGATCAAATTCCAATGGCTAAACTCAAGAAACTGTTCGTCTCGATGCCGAGATGCCTTCACTCTTAAAAAGAGCATGCTTCACCATGGTAAACAAGCTCTTGTCCCAACTTTTTTGAGACCTGTAGCAGCCATCAATTTTGAAATCAGCTTTTTTTTGTGGATAAAATTGTAAAATTTCTCACTTTCGACATTTGCTATGTTATCTTTGTTCTGTTGTAAATAAAATCCTGGCTGGTGGGATTTTAAAGTCATTGTGTTTTGATTTTATTGACAATTTACACTATGTCCCAACCATTTCGGAATTGGGGTTGTACATCACTTATGACACCTATCGATATTGGTTGCCAAGGTGACTGTATTGGCCAAATTATACGCACATTTGTGGCAAAACAGAAATTTCCTTGTGGAGGCAATACAGGCTGCAATTTTGGACTGAGAACCGTCATATTTGGTAGGGACATGTGATTGACTTCACTTACAACATCTATCGATTACGGCTGCCTTGGTGATAGTATTGGCAAATAATGCACAAAAAAGGAGAGAAGCAGGTATTTTGTTCATCATGGGCTACACCTACGCTGTCGCAGCCGACCGGACTATATTATTAAAATACAATAAAATAATACCTCCTTTCCTACCCATTGCACGCACAATACGTAAGTGGCCAAGCTGTCATATCCTGAAAAATATGCTTGGCCAAAGCCATTTATCACCTATTCAAAAACAATTTAGTACTTCGTTAAGTTTTTCCTTTCCGACAGAAGCCGAAAGAAGCACTACTTAGAGTAACCAGTAGATGGCACTAAATGCCTTCAATAATAATGAAAGTTCCCACACCGAAAAACAACATTCTCTGACAGTCATACCACAAGAAACAGGCTACGAAAAACTGGAAAACTTCAAGTCCATTCATTCAATCAGGTTCCAAAGACAGCCTGCAAAGTCCTGCAAAAAGTACATGAGAATTTTTTTTTGTACAATCAGTTAGTTGGCACAAATCGACAAAACATTCCGGTACACACAATATACCGAAAATTCACACACACAATAAAGCAATAGAAGAAATATAACCAGTAACACAATTTAAAACACGTAATCGGATCATTCAATCATCATTCATAGAACCTTGCGGGTACTCCAATAGCGCGAGGCAGTCATCTAACCTAGCGAAAATTCTTTTATCGGTGTTCACAGTGAGTGAGCTCAGTACAGTCAAGGATGTTTTATATTTCATTTCTCCTTACAGGTCCATGAGTACAGTGGATTTGTGTCCCCATTTCACGCGGACATCACCCGTGCAAGGACACACCACAGCATGTGTTCTTCCTTGGGTACGCCAGTCTTGCACCAACGCACGCATTGCTCAGGTGCCGTACGGCTCGCGAAATTTTACCCCCCACTTTGATTCTGGGCTCTCACATAACTTATTAACGTATGACCAATCAGCGCTGACATGACTCATTAACATACGACCAATCATTTCTTGTGTCAGAGCCGCGTGTATTATGAACATACTGAATAACGAAGCTAGCTCGAGGTATAGCTTTTTAGTAAGTATTGGCTTTATCAATATAGGAGCATAAATCTACGTGTCGTGGCTCGTCTCGCTATTTCAGAACACTATAAACACGATTATCTCCGAAATTCGACGACCCCTTGAACTATTTTTTTTTTTTCTTTGTCCAAAAGCAAAGTAATCCAGGAATTTTATAATCCAGTCGTAAACCGCAGTTTCATTTTGTAGGCTTTGGAAAATATAACAATTATGATAAATCAAAAACTGAACGTGATGATTTTTAAAAATCCAATTTCATCCTCAATGAAAGGTAAAACTATGTACACTATTTTACAAGTCCTTAGAGTGGAGTACAATCATAAATTTGTACATTTCTGAAATCCCTGAACACTTCCCTGAATTTCTAAACAGTCTTTTGTCTTTGCATCTGCCCGTACTTAGCCTCCATTTAACAGCCTTGCATTTTGGGCAGTGCCACTCTTCATCAGAACTGATGACTGTTTTGGAAGACTGCACAAGTGAGGTGGTACCATTCCTTACAGTCATTGGTCATTCCATGTCAAATAATCTAGATTTTGATAAATTTTCCAGGTCACCTCCTCAACAATTTTTGAAAAAATTCACGAGTATATATTTACACAAAATAAAAAAATGCCAAATATTAGGCCAGTATCTGAAATAGATTTCAAAAAACATGTTTCAAAAAAGCTGGCACAAGTGGCAAAAAAGACTGAAAGAGTTGAGGAATGCTCATCAAACACTTATTTAGAACATCCCACAGGTGAACAGGCTAATTGGGAACAAGTGGGTGCCATGATTGGGTATAAAAGCGGCTTCCCTGAAATGCTCAGTCATTCACAAACAAGGATGAGGTGAGGGTCACCACTTAGTGAACAAATGCGTGAGCTGATTGTCGAACAGTTTAAAAACAACATTCCTCAAGGAGCTATTGCAAGAAATTTAGGAATTTCATCATCTACGGTCCGTAATATCGTCAAAAGGTTCAGAGAATCTGGAGAAATCACTGCACGTAAGCGACAAGGTCAAAAATCAACGTTGAATGCCCGTGACCTTCGATCCCTCAGGCGGTACTGCATCAAAAACCAACATCGGTGTGTTAAGGACATCACCACATGGGCTCAGGAACACTTCAGAAAACCACTGTCAGTAACTACAGTTCGTCGCTACATCTGCAACTGCAAGTTAAAACTCTACAATGCAAAGCGAAAGCCATTTATCAACAGCACCCAGAAACGCTGACCGCTTCGCTGGGCCCAAGCTCATCTAAGATGGACTGATGCAAAGTGGAAAAGTGTTCTGTGGTCTGACGAGTCCACATTTCAAATTGTTTTTGGAAACTGTGGACGTCGTGTCCTCCGGACCAAAGAGGAAAAGAACCATCCGGACTGTTATAGGCGCAAAGTTCAAAAGCTAGCATCTGTGATGGTATGGGCAACTTACACACGTGAAGGCACCATTAATGCTGAAAGGTACATGCAGGTTTTGGAGCAACATATGTTGCCATCCAAGCAACATCTTTTTCATGGACGCCCCTGCTTATTTCAGCAAGACAATGCAAAGCCACATTCTGCACGTGTTACAACAGCTTGGCTCCGTAGTAAAATAGCGCGGGTACTAGACTGGCCTGCCTGTAGTCCAGACCTGTCTCCCATTGAAAATGTGTGGCGCTTTATGAAGCGTAAAATACGACAACGGAGACCCGGGACTGTTGAACAACTTAAGCTGTACATCAAGCAAGAATGGGAAAGAGTTCCACCTGAAAAGCTTCAAAAATTGGTCTCCTCAGTTCCCAAACGTTTACTGAGTGTCGTTAAAAGGAAAGGCGATGTAACACAGTGGTAAAAGGCCCCTGTGCCAACCTTTTTGCAATGTGTTGCTGCCTTTAAATTCTAAGTTTATGATTATTTGCAAAAAAAAAGTTTCTGTTTGAACATTAAACATCTTGTCTTTGCAGTGTATTCAACTGAATATAAGTTGAAAAAGATTTGCAAATCATTGTATTCTGTTTTAATCTACGATTTACATAACATGCCAACTTCACTGGTTTTTGGTTTTGTACTTAATATAAAACAAAACATTGATTAAAAATGTTTTTTGAACATGATGAGGTGTGTTTTATGAAATTAATTTGATATAGCAAATCTATAAGAAAAACTGCAAAGTTGTGTAGGGATAAGGGGATGAACGGCAAACAAGGGAAGGGCACAAAAGGAGGACGGGAATGATGTGTGCGGTGATGAAGATGTGGGAGATAAATTAGGGCACGAAAATTTGATGGAATTTTATGTGCATTTATAAGTAATGCTTCTGAAAATCAAAAATGCAGAGAAAAATTTGAGCAATGGATGAGAAACAAGGGATCAGAGGGATGAGAAGACGTGATGTTTCATTATTTGAGTTTTGCAAATCTGTAAAAAAAAAAAAAAAAAAATGCAAAATCATGTAAGGATGAGGGGACGAAAAGGCAAACGAGGGAAAGGGGATGAAGGGACGAGAGACAAGGGGGGGAAATGGGGGAAACATCAGGGCGTGAACTTGATCGAATTAGTCAGGTATTGATATGAAGTAAAGCTTCTGAAATTGGAATGTGATGGAATAATGTGAGGGAAGAGGAACGAAGGAACAGAGGGATGCGGGGGTGTAATATTTCATCATTACATTTTTTTCAAGTCTAAGAAAAATGCTCATGATCACGCGGGGATACGTGGACAAAAGGGTAACGGGAACGAGGGAAGGGGATGGAGGGAAATGTGGGGTGTGCCGTTTCACCATTAGAATTTATTACATTTTTCTATGTAGGGAAAAGGAAACAAGAGAAGGGGACGAAGGGTGTGCAATTTAATTGATAGCGCGCCTTTATATCTCATTGTTTATATCTCATTGTTTACCTGAACTGTCTAACTCACTCACAAAAATAGCGGGCAACGTTTTAAGCGAAGCAGCTGCACCG
The DNA here is from genome assembly GCA_029721435.1 of Gymnothorax reevesii. Classification (NCBI taxonomy): domain Eukaryota; kingdom Metazoa; phylum Chordata; class Actinopteri; order Anguilliformes; family Muraenidae; genus Gymnothorax; species Gymnothorax reevesii. Next base: position 22,450,498 of record CM056587.1, on the reverse strand, counting down.
ATATGAAGCAAGAATGTGTGATCCAAAAATAAAAACTTCCACACACAGAAGCTTTTAGTCTATTGGGAATGCACATCAGCTACCGCATCGTGTAGTTGGCTGATGTACAACCTCAATTCCAAAAAAGTTGGCACATAACGAAAAATACAAATAAACAGGAGTGATTTTTTCATGCATTCATTTAATTAGCTGGAGCTTGAGGCCAAAAGGATCAGCACATATTCGAATACTTCCTGAAGTACTATTCATCAAAGCAACGTTATAGAAAGGGACAAATGTACTACGAGCGCGATGATATTATCAAATATTACCAACATTTTTTGCCCCCCCCCATATTGAACCCAAGTTGCAGCCTTTGTGTTTTTTCAAGGTTGAAAGCATGCTCTATTTGTGATGTTGTGGGGGCCACATTTATTTCCCGTGCAGAGAGATGGTACATATTCATCATCGAAGGATAAAATTCAGTGCAATACTTGCATCTGAATCAAGACCACCAGAGCAATCCTGAAATAAACAAACAGACAAACAAAAAACACGAGGCACTGAATATGTAAAAAACATTTTTGGCTTTATTCTTCCCTCAACAGGCTTTACCTTACATAAAAACAACAGAAAAGATGTCCAATCTACTTCATATGAAGCCCTGAGGATGGCTCCAGCAATTTCACTTCAACTGCCCATTTGCTGCTCCTGCCAGGAGTGCTGTATGTGTACATATGTATAATAGGGACTTAACCAATACATTTGAAAAGCTAGCAGGCATTTTTGGGAGTCTTAAATATCCCTATATACAGAAGGCATCATACATGTTGAGCATAAGTAGGTCCCTCTCCAAATCCCATGTAAAACTAAAGTGAGAACAGTGCTTCCATCTTTGTCCTGGCACTGAACAGAGAGATCCTTTGGAATTGGAGAGATGATAGGTTGTCAAAATAAAGAGCACGACCATAGGTGGAAAATTAGAGTCCACAGGAAGTGGAACGCAAAAAAGAGACAATATATTGGCTTCGTCTCCGTACTCGAAAAAATTATCCTTTCACTCAGCTCCCTCCATACTTCCAGATGGGCGGAAGAAACAAGTTCAGAAAGGTTGCATTTTTCTGTCAAGAGGGACTCTAATTGCTTTTTGTTTTATTTTTTCCAGACTTGCATGCAGCTGGTGCAGAAGTCAGTCAAGCTCCACCATCATTGCGGATATTCAGATCTGTTAAGAGTCGCAACAGCAGAATTAGAAGTCTCCCAAAGATCTTGTGCAAGGGAAGAGGAGCCAATTCTCTGTGGTAGCATTTTCTGGAATGTATGACCTGTGGATCTACTCTCGATCTGCAGTGCTTGGAACGGACATACACAAGGAAGTTCACGTTCATGCTTCTATTCCTTTTCCAACTGATGGGTAAGCAAGAAAAGGAAGGAAGCCATTATAAAAAACAACTAAAATCAGCCCTGGGACACACCTCCTGTAAGACAGCAAGGGGAAAAGGAAGTAGACGAAGTGCGCAGCTTTCAGCGGCCCCAGATGATGACATCACAGGAGAGCTACTATGGCAACTGGAGTTACATTGCTGATTGAGCCAGTAGCGAGTGGGAGTGCATGGCAAAGAAAAGGAGCATTGATGGTTTTAGCAGTCCCCTTCAGTGTATATATACCACTGAGCGTCCTCTCATCCATTGTTTATACACCCTGAACTGTCATGGCTGCCTCGGGCCAGGTGTAGGTGTCCAAAGTGAAGGAGTCGTAGTCCGGGCTGTAGATGTGAGACAGGACAAAGGCTTCCTTGTCCTTTGGTTCAGGGTATAAGGAAGCCATGCCTTTCTTGTAAGCATGGTCCACGAGCTGGGGGGAAGAGAAGATGCACATTTATGTTTATAGGTCTTCCAAGCTAAAATGCGCTTAGACATGACTTAAGGGTGACGGAAGGCCTAGCAACGTTTATGGCAACTTTGATCAGCTACACATCTTTTTGCTCTCATTGTAACCAATTTCTACAAGCAAAGCAGATGATACAGTACAGTCCATTACCATTTAAACCGAGAGTCATTTTTTGACCCAGTCTTTAAGCCAGCCAAGGAATTGTAAGGATGTGTGGAAATGCAGAGTTAACTTGACAGTATTTACAGAGTACCCATATCCTACTGCTGTATTTATACACAGAGACGCTCAATATACTTGTACACAGCACAGTATATGTTGCCCTAAAAGTTGCTTAGTGCATCTGCTGTCTGCATTCATGAGGTTTTCAGTGTGCAGGATGGCCAGTGAAAGGCCAACATGACCTGGTGTTGCTCTGACCTTCACAGCGATTTTGAAGGACACTTCCCGTATGTTATTCAGTGGAGGATACAATCTTCCTTCTGCCAGATTCTCCTCTGTCACCATCTCTGCTATCGCCTGAGAAGGGGGGGTGGACATGGTCAAGCTGACTATTCTTATTAATGACAAAAACACCACTTTGCAAAGATGCTTCTTCTGTTTACTTATGTTTAACGCTGCACATATGAGTTTAGAGATGATTCTCACTGGACATTCTAATACTGACGAGATGATCTCTTCTGGTTAAATTAAAATGATCAGGTTCCAGAACATGGAATTTGAAATTTTGGGTGGGGGGAAAAGAAGTCCCACAAAAAGCTACAATGCAGTGTCTTTCCTCAAAAACTCATTTTCATGTTTCATTCCTCAGTATACTGCCACAAGAGACAGCCTGGTACACTATTTGACACGATACTACAGTCTAGGTAAACGGTAAATAGTACCTCGGCTGTGGTGAGGAAGATTTCATCGGAGATGTGCCGCACCCCGCAGGTGATCACACCAAGCGCGACACCTGGAAACACGTAGGCGTTGTTGCCCTGTCCGGGGTAGAAAGTCCGCCCATCGCTCAGAGTCACCTTTTCAAAGGGGCTTCCACTCGCAAAAATCCCCCGACCCTATAGAGGGAGTCACAAATGCGCATTAACCGTGATATTCTGACATTTTCACACTATTGCTTGAGATCTTAACTCACTGTCTGCAGTGCGGGAGTTTGTAAGATTACAACAGAACATAACAGATTTCACCATTTATTGATCCACATGAGTATGCACAGTGAAAAAAGCTTATGCTGCAAACCTTCCAATTCCTGTATCTGCTTAACGATGTTGGTATTGTGTGATCCAGTCACTCTCGAATCTGCTAAAGTTGCAGACCCTCTCCACCCTTTGCAGTGCCCCAGTTTATGCTGGTATTGCCATGGTTTAACGGTGCTCTGATTGCAATGTTTTACCATCTTTAAGAGGTGTTCTTGTGATCATGGCTTGGTAGTGTTCAATAGAAGTTGTCGTGATTTGGCGGTGTTCCAGTTGCCACAATTTAGCAGCGTTGTGCTGAAGTTTTTATGGTTCAGCAGAGTTTCTGTTGCCACAGTTTTGCTGTGTTCTTTAGGAGTTCCTCTGGGCTTGTGGTGTTCCTGTTGCCATAGCTTTGCTGAGTTCTACAGAATTTTCCATGATTTGGCACTGTTGTATTGACTGTGATTTCCCAGAATCCTAGTAGCATTGGTCACAGTATGGTTGCACTCCGTGTCCTGTAAATGAGGATAGACAGGGTATATTGTAGTGGGTAAGGCGAGGGTTACCTCTGTGAGCTTGTAGCACTGCTCAGCGGTGCACTCGGCCTTGCTGGTGGGGTTGCTGAGAGCAAAGATGATGGGCCTCTCGTTAAACGAGGCCATGTCCTTAATGATCTTCTCTGTGAATGCACCTGTGACAGCTGCCACTCCTACATGGAGCAAAGGATGTGAGAAACTGAATGGCGGAGCCCAGGTGGACGAAAGTACAGTCCATTTCACAAAGCAGGCCTACAGAGTTAGCCGGATAACTGAAATCAAGAAAGACTCAAAACGGGAACATGGGCTGGAGAGTAAAGAGATGCTCAGGGTTTCATTCAGCACAGCTATCCAGCAAGAGTCACAGCCCTGTCGTCATTCTTCATGCGGCTTTGTTAGCATTTTAGCACTTTCAATTCTAAAGGTCCAGTGTCTTTGAGAAAAATGAATGGGGTTCTTGAAAATCCATGACAAAGAGGTCCACGGGTAAGCTTGCTGCCCAAGATGGTGTATGTTTTGTTTGATAGATAACACACACATTGCCTTACAACCACAAAAATGATGTTGCTTACAATATGCAATCATGAGCAACAATTGAACAAGCATGGATAATGTTTGAATGAGCACACGATTGGAGACTGGTGGGCGATGTAGTTCCCTATTACTTTAAAGTTAACATGTCAAGAGGAACATTCACCTTTTAAAGCTTCAAAGCCTTTTATTTTTTAAAAGCTTTAAGATATTCAACCGTATTATCACAATGAATGAAACAGTAACGCTTCCCATGTTTAATTTAATCGTGGACCTTATTTTCGGCTATTTTTAAAAATCCCGTTCATTTTTTTCCACTGACATAGGACTGTTGGTACCAAAAGTAAAATAATGCTGACGAAGATGCATATAAATTAGTCACACTGTGACTCTCTATCCCTGTATTGGTTAAGTTGCCCCAGGCCACGCCCAGGATGAGATCAGCACGGCTCCGCTCAGGTGAAGTTGCTCACCTATGATGGCAGTGGGCTTAATGATCTGAACCACCTCCTCCAGGGTCTTCACGTGTGGGTGTTCGTGCGCAAACTCCTCTTTCTCATGGTTCAGATGACCTCTGCCCTGTGAACCACTCAACACAATCAGTCATAACACACAAACCCTCCCGTTCAAAGCCCTGAACCCGGGTAGGGCAGGTAATCGCAGAACCCAGACAAATGCAAACGAAAGGACAAGTTTGACATCTTGACCGTATCACAAATGGTTGATGCAATGAATATTCTTATACACCCTATTCCCCCATCCATTGGAACAATAGCTTCTTCCAAAATAATAATATATACCCTCCACCGGATATGACAAACCAGTCCCTAATATATACATTTCCCTTCATTCCACGTCTTTTCTTTTGCTTAAACTATCCCTCTCTTTTCCTGACTCAAATCCATTCCTCACACACTTAAAAATCAATATCCAGCACATTCAACATAATATTCACTTTGAAGGGAGCAGTTCAGCCCAATATCAAAAACACATTCTTCCCTCTCACCTGCAATGCATTCAACTCGAGACCCATAAACACATCAAAAAACCACTTTGGAGCGCTCAGAATTTAACATGGCAGGTTACCCACCACCTCTCCTCTCTTCCCCATTATTCCTCTCTTCTCTCTCTCCCTTCCTCATCTCCCACCTCCACCTCTTCTCTGGTACGCAGTGAACCCTTTCAATTTGTCTCTTCATTACCAAAAAAACCCCAAGCCATCCCCCATATTATAGACCCAGAGGTATATACAGCATCCAGGTGAAAGCGTTAAACTTCCATCCGCTACAGGTACGGTTACCTTGACGATGAGACCCTTGGAGTCCACCATCCATATCCTCCTCACAGCCTCGGCGTACGGGATGCCCTCCTTACACATGGCCATAATAAGCAGATGTGCGATCCCCATTGCAGCCTGGGCCAACCACACCCCACCCAGGTCACATGTTAGATCAACCAATTCATGGACATGTGATTACTGTTCTTATCTGGAACAATATACTGCTGATGAACCAATCAATACCGACAATGGATAACAATTTACTTTCAACTTTCCCCAGCATAGGGTCAAGAACACACCAAGGACCATAGAATTTTGAGGCCTCAAAATAAAATAATCATGCGACCCAGGTGATTAAATAAAATGGCGTTTTTCCAATCCAACATTTTTCAATGCCATTTTACTTTTAATCTTAGGGTTTTAGACCTGAACCAGGGCAGGTAAATACAAGGCAATGTTCCTTACTGAAAAATTAACCGACTTATCCTGTGGACAGAGTCATATTGACATGGAAAACAGAACTGTGTTCAGTGAGTGCATTCAAACATAAAGTGTGTGAATCTGCTCAGGTTTTAGCAAGCACCCTAAGATTAGTCATGCAGCGCACAGAAAATCTGTCCATTCATGAACAAAAACAAGCTCCTGAATTTAAGATTGTTCAGACGGAGTGTCCAACACATGCAGTGAGTGTTCGCAGGGGCATCGCGCGCTGAACTTTCGAACGACTGCAGAGCACTCGCAGAGTACGCTTGTGATCTGAGGGCTAATATATGCGCACACCTCGTGACAGAGAGCTTGTCTGGTTTGGAAAAGAGGATCAAGCAAGCAAATTCTCCTCTCACTGTTTCAGCAGGCCTAACTAATTAGATTATAATTGTGTTTTATGCAAGATCTTCTTTTGAATGATGTCATTCTCATCTATACTTCACAAACTAAGATTCCATTTCACCAACATACTGCTTTAAATGAGTATACATTGAGCTACATAGTTGGTCTTTCAGATGTTTTTTTTTTTTTTCTTCCTTTTTTTAAAAAAATTTGGCATCTCCAATCCCACCCGAATCTGGAATGCCCAATTGGTGAACTATGTACAAAGCTTGCTCGTACGCGACCCCCTGCTGCCAACTCAGGATACTGAAGACAGTTCACAACTCTCCTCTGAAGCACGTGCCCGTCAGCCACTGATTCTTATACACTCATTGGTTGAATCCTCATAAGTTCAGAACGAGGGCGGAGGATACCCGGACATAAACAAACCCAGAGTCTTCCTGACGAGCGCCCGTCTGGCCAGCAGGAGGTGCTGGAGCAACGAACAAAGCTACTATTTTATCCCCAAATCCGGCAGTCCCTTCCCAATTTGAAACCCTGTAGCGCGATGGCCAATTGTGCGCTACTCTGAAAAAGCTGCCGACCCCTACCGGTGGGTACGCCGCGGCTCGAACCCGCGACATGATAGTCACCTCTGCACTGTAGCGCAGTGCCTTAACCGAGTGAGCTATCCGGCAGCCTGGTCTTTCAGATGTTGATAGGGTAATGATACATTTCAGACAGTGCAATACTGACAGCTTTGGCATACAGTGATGCACAGTAGTCTGCGCATTCAATGCCATTCATTGCTTTAGCCTTCTCCAATATGTTGTTCATTAGACATTAGTAGAGAGTCATAGCGATATGCGGAGTTTTTCGCCAAATATTTCCAGCCCCATGAGTATTGTGCGGAGGCCACATACGACTGACTCCACAGCCTGTAAGTTGCTCTGTGTCACACTGAATACTGACAGACTCAGCTCAGGATGACAGAATTCATGCAGCCTATGACCAGGTTTGGTTACATCACGGTCCGGCGGAACCATGTCTGCCTGGCCACCACCCGCTCACCTCTCCAGCTCCCTGGAACACAAACTTGTGGTCAGAAAGTCTGTTTTTAGTGATCCTGAGGGCTGCAAGGACTCCAGCCACTGCTACAGAGGCTGTGCCTGTTTCAGACAGAGAGGGAGAGAAAGAGGGGGGAGAAAGGGAGAGACAGATGGAGACCAAGACAGAGAAGAGAGATGGAGAAAAAAATGAACAAAACAAGAAATGAGGAGTATAATAAATAAGATACACCTGATACAAAATTGAAACATAAAATTCATATACAGCCCAGTCCTAAGGCAGTGACACCAGTGCTTCCCCCCAGCACATAGTTTCTGTACTCCCACGTATTTGAACAATAAATTCAGCAACAGTAAGAGACCATTAACCTTAATGCGCAGTAATTTATATCCATATTGAGTGAACCATTTAGTAATTACCACCCATTTAGTATGAACCAATTTCCAAACACAAACAGACAGCACAACAGATCCAAATTTTTGTCCACTTTTTTTTGTCACTTAAAGAATCAAACATTTAAGTGTCCCTCACTGCTTCTCATTGTCAGAAGCTGGGCACGTTCTCTCATGTCAGATGAGCCCAAACACCTTTTCAGATTTTAACCAGTTTAGTTATGCGATTGACCAGCAGGGGGAGCTTTAGTCTTTGCTGAGTAAAATATCCAGCAAAGTTCCAGCATGGTATTTTGCCATCTGTGATGTGTCTTCTGTGTTCAGAACTTTTCCACAATATAAAAAATAAGCCCCAAGAAAAAAAACATCATGCCAGTTCCCTGGCGACTAATAAAGTTGATTTTATGAATGTAGCAAAAAAAGAAGCAATATATCTACAGCACATAAAACGGAAAACCTCATAAAGACAGCAGGAAGTGCACATAAAAGAGCAGACATGCGTCAGGGCAGACAGGATCTACAGAAAAAGAAATAGCAGAGGAGGCTAGCAGAGTCCCGTTAGCGTGAGAGACGGGATACGGACGTAGCGCTCAGAGTTATGTTACTGTGCAGAGGGTTCGGTGGTCATGTGAAGAATGCTAGCGCTGGTCATTGTTTATCAGTCCTGTCTGCGGCTGAACGCATTCCTCTGGGAATGGTCTGCTGGTTCGCAAGGACAGAGACAGGGGGGGTGAAGCTGGGCTGACTGCGGTAGAGACTGGAGGGGGTGGTGGGCCAGAAGGACGAAGTGCTTATTCAGAAAAAAATCTGAAACCCTGTCCCACTGTGGACAGGTCCCCTAATCCCATCCATCTGATTTGAGCTCCAGACTCCCAGATCCAGCCCAGCTGCTCATAGCAAAAAGCAAATGCTGCGGCATTCTGGGAACTGCGCACGTGGGAGGAGGGCATTGTGGGATAGGGGAGGGATGTTAAACGTGCATCACATTCTCACTGTACAAAAGCCTCCATTGTGAGTGAGTGTGCTGAAGTGCGGCTTTTTGTTTATTTGTGAAAAAGGGTATGTATCAGTTAGTGCGTATGTTGTGTGTGTAGGTGTGTATCCGTTTGTGCACCCATGCGCGTGCGGATACACGCGCTCATCTGCAAACGGTTCAGTGATCATAACCACGTACTAATGGCCAGGATACGCCTGTGTATTTCAGCACTGAGGGTCAGCTGACTTTCCAATCAATTCCATAATGGAAATTAATTGAAGAACTGATCAATGAATTTGATCAGTGTTTATGGACTTGGGCAGCAGCCACCAACCTCATACCTAAAGAACTACCATCCTGTAGCTTTCTACTCCAAACCTAATTCAGCACATATAATTCAGCTAAAAAGCAGCTCAAGGTCTCTAATGGGTTAATGAGGTGTGCTTTACTTTGGTTGGAGTAAAAATTTTCAGGAAGTGGATAAGAGACCCCAGGGCTAGGTGACTGGGGAAAGATGGAGGATGGGTTCTTGCTTACATCAGTCAAAGTAAAGAGTGCCCTATAAAGACAGAGAAACTGCGCCACAGAGCAGGCTTCCCCGTTCCTCTAAATGACACGGATCTCAGTGCTCTGGTACCTTGGATGTCATCATTGAAGGTGCAGTATCGGTTGCGGTACTTGTTGAGGATGCGGAAAGCATTGCTGTTGGCGAAGTCCTCAAACTGAATAAGGCAATTCATTCCGTACCTGCAGAGAGAGACCAGCCAATCCCTCATTACAGCCATACACGGAAAACCACCTCATAAACATGGGCGGCCAGATTAATAAATAACTGTATAATTACAATATGGGCTGGGCAATATGTCATTATTATATTAATACCGTGACATATGGTCTTGATTTCGAATCTTGTAACATTATGATATGGCATGTTTTTGAAGTCTGCATTACAGTAAAGGAGTGCTGTGGTCTGCAATTCATTGACTGTTTTAGTCATTTTTGTGCTACTTAGGTCATTATATCTGCATTAATAATGGATGTTTAACAAAAATCACATCATGTGACTACACTGAACAAAACTATTAACGCCCCATGTAAAAATTTTTTGTTTTTATTAACACAAAACTGGAACCGGGATTCATCAGTGAATAGCACTCTTCTCCAGCGTGCCAAGGGCCATGGAACGTGTGCGTTTGCCCATGCAAGTCGGTTCTGACGCCGGACAGCGGTGAGATCCAGACCACCGTGAAAACGCCGCGCGTGAAATGGCAAGTCCAGCATGCCAATGGCACATTCCCGCATGACCTGGAACATCCGAGGCATGATGACTTTTGACAAAATTTGACATTTTGGTGTAGGCTTTTATTGTCCCCAATATAAGGAGTGTCTGGGTACTACTCATTCTGTCTGCCTGGAAATGCCACACCCATGTACGGAGTGAAATCACTGCATCACTGAGCAAATGCTCACTGACAGAGAGATGGATTAAAAAAATGGTACACAAATCAAGAGAAATATCCCTATTGTACAAGTAAAAGTCAGCATATGCTCACTTAGAGTGGTTAACTCCGTGTGGCATCAATATCTGACAAGGGGCATTCATACCTTTGTTCAGTGTATTTCATAGAAGTGCCAAGAGGTACACTGTCAAAAATAGTGTTATAATTGATTTGTCTATATCACCCAGCCCTAATTATGTACACATGAATATTCATCAATCACATATACTATAGATACAGATAAGACATACATATGTGCATGCACATAAATTATACATATACATCGACCAGCTATAACATAATGACCACCAGCCCAATCTTGTGTAGGTCCCCCTTCTGCCCCGTAAGCAGCCCGGGACATTGAGGCATGTACTCCACTAAACCTCTGAAGGTGTGCTGGGAAATTTGGAGGCCAAGTCAACACCTTGAACTCACTGTTATGTTCCTCAAACCAGTCCTGAACCATTTTTGCTGTTTGGCAGGGTGCATTATCCCACTGAAAGAGGTTGCTGCCATTTTGGAAAGCCATTTCCATGAGAGGGTGCACTTGGGCAGCAGCGATGTTTAGGTAGGTGGTACGTGTCAAAAACATCCTCGTGAATGCAAGGACCCAAAGCTTCCCAGCAGAACACTGCCCAAAGCATCACACTACCTCCGCCGGCTTGCCTTCTTCCCATAATGCATCCTGCTTCCATGTCTTCCCGAGGTAAGTGATGCACATGCACCTGGCCATCCTCATGATGTCAAAGAAGACATGATTCATCAGATTAGGCCACTACCTTCCATTGCTCTGTGGTCCAGTTCTGATGCTCACGTGCCCATTGTAGGTGCTTTTGGCCGTGGACAAGGGTCAACATGGGCACACTGACCAGTCCATGGCTATGCAGCCCCATACGCAACAAACTGTGATTCACTGTGTGTTCTGACACCTTTCTTTTATAACCAGCATGAACTTTTTCTCCAAATTGAGCCACAGTAACTCCTCTGTTGTATCAGACCACCGGGGTCAGCCTTCATTCCCCGCACACATCGATGAGCCTTGGCCGGCCATGATCCAGTCGCCGGTTCACCGGCTTTCCTTCCTTGGAACACTTTTGGTAGGTACTGGCCACAGCAGACTGGGAACACCCCACAAGAGCTGCAGTTTTGGAGATGCTCTGGTCCCTGCCGTCCAGCCATCACAATTTGGCCCTTGTCAAAGACGCACACATCATTACACTTGCCCATTTTTCCTGCTTCCAACACGTCAACTTTCAGGACAAAATGTTCACTTGCTGCCTGATATATCCAACCCACTGAGAGGTGCCACTGTAACGAGTTAATCACTATATTCACTCCCCCCCATCCATCAATGGTTAATGTTATGGCTAACTGATGTACATATGCATGAAATGTTCACGTACACACTAGCATGTACACAAACACCGCCAATAATGTGTTTACACCTCAGTTGAGAGGGCTCTAGTATGATGTTTAGCAATAGCATTCCCATCAAGCCACAACCAGCTGGCCTCAATTCCATCCAGCCAATCATCTCGTGCGGTCGGAATTCCCCGTGCTTCTCCTCTCTCCCTTCAAGTTGGAGAATCGGAGCGATGTAGAGTCAGAGACCACCCTGTCCACAGACCCATGGCCACCCCCACACCGTACTGATCGCTCCAGGATCCACAGATGAGATTCCCCCTGAAGTTCTCAATTTTCCAGTCTTTACCAGAGAATTTGCAGCTTACCGCGCCTCTGGTGCCAAACAGGAAATTTACACGTTGCAGTCCAACGTGCAAAAACAGTGACACAGTACCCTGGAGAAATTAAAAGGTTTTTGACAGCACCTCTTACATCCAAAATTTCCCGACATTGGACTACTCTCCAAGGACAAAGTCATTTTTTTCTTGAGACACACTGAGACTGAGATTTTTTCAGTTCTCATATCCTGTACCCAATCACCTGCCTCGCTTCAAAAAAAAAAACTCTAAACCAAACATGGCAGCCTTTATAAACTGGCTTCATGTATCACTGAGAAGTTCCCAACAGAAGTGGCAAGTTGTGAGCAGTAAGTGAACTCTGGTTCGAATACATCTTCGTAAAACCCATTTACAGGGGAGCTGGAACACAATGGCCGCCTGTTTCCTGCTCCTTCACTCTTGAAAAGGTAAAAGGCCTTTTTATGGTCACAAAATAGAAAAGATTTTCCCCAAATAAAGGCCTCATTGGTAAGATAGGCCACTGGCCCTTTGCCCACATGACAGGATTGATTCATATTCTGACGGACTGTTGGCACGAGAGAGAACGAGAGGCAGAATCGAGACAGAAACATATTCAAGCAGAAAGAGAGAGACGAGGGAGAGAGAGAGAGGCTTGAACAAGGACCTTCAACACCAGTAAATCACAATACACCACCTTCCAAAGATGACCCTTTTAACTGCACCGGCACACCTCAGTCCAGCTGCTAAATGAACACCTGCTAGCTGAATTATGATTTCTGCGACTTAATAAATTTGGAGTTTGCAAGGTCGCTGTTCAAATCTGTGATTCAGATTTATTAGCTGAGGGGAACCCGGAGCAGTCAATCCAGATGTTACTGCTCACAGAGGAATAAAGCCTCACCCATAACAGAACTAGATCTGATTCTCAAGGAACTCCACCCAGAAAAAAAAACTAAAGCCTATTATCTAGAACTCCAACCATGACAGAAGAGTCCTTCTCTCCAGAACTCCACCCTTGATCATGGAGAATCAGAGCAGCACTAAATTGCTGTTTCTGAAGGTCTGGCTCCCATCATTAATGGAGCTTAATCACACAGATCTAGGCAACACTACACAGACATATTAGACCTTTTTCTGTGTTTGCTTCTCATAAACTCTAATTCGAGGGTAAACATTCCCACATGTTTGCCCCAGCGAGTTGCCAGTGCACTTCCATAGCGACTAACACACAAGCGCGCCCTCCTCTAAAGAATTCCTCGTGTGTCCATTGCCAAACATTTCAGTTTCACAAGCCTAGAGGGGGCCGCAAGTTTCCTCAAACAATTCAAAGAATGACCCAATGACTGATCTGGGAGAGAATGTTTGACTAACCACTTCTAGAGCGGAAAAGATGACAGGGTTAGGGAAACGCTAAACTCACTTGTCAGAGACGGCCTGCATGAACTCTTCGATGAGGTCATCGTACTCCTTCCCCCGGACGCGTTTGTGCTTCAGTCCGATGTACAGGGGGTCGTCCAGGAGCACCTGGTCAGAAGCACAGGCACATCATCATATTGGGACGTGATGTCATCACACTGCGACAGCACAGGCAGCATCAGGCAGGCACATCACTCCATTAGCTGGCAGCTCTAAGGCCCAGCTCTGAGCATCACTGTGACTTCCTCCAGACAGAACCCTTTTCTAGGGGCAGATCACACTGCTTCTTTCAGACTGTAGCGTCTTTGTTCAATAAATGCTATAATTACCGCGCAGCCTTAGAGGACCGAGCCATGTTTGGCTCTAGGAGAGAAGCCTTTGTTGAGGGCTTCATCAAAGACCCATCAGTGCCCAACTGCTGCACTGAGTATCCTGTACCCTTTCAGGCTCACAGTCTGAGCCCCTTTGCCTAAACCCAGAGAACATGATGTACACATGACACTACTGTAACAGATCTTTAACAGTCACGCAGCGAACACGTGTAACAATGCGTGTGCTGATCGACGCTGGTTTCCCCTCACGGTGCAAAGACGTGCATTCTAACTGGGGAGTCAATTTCTCACAGGTATGAGCCAGTGGTGCATTTGCTCAATGACAGATTAGCCCAGCTATATAGAACATATTGCTGCTTTCTGCCCGGTGCATGCTGGGATAGCTTCCAACTTCCTCATGATGGCCACCTATTAGATGATGGATGATTATCATGACCAAGTGTAAATATAATGCATGCATCCTGGATGGGCATTTTGTGTAGACCAAAACTGTTGCATATATGCATTTATTATTCTGTCCCAACCGGATGCCTTACGCCAATCACTAGATTAGACTGTCAACCAAATGCTTTGACAAAAAAAAAAAAAAAAACTTAAAGTATGTGTGCACGCCAGCGTAATGGTTGAGTGGAAGAATGCAACAAAATGCTTGTAACTAGACTGTCCACAGAAAATAAAATAACTTTTCTCCCCAAAGGACACAAATATGAGCGCAAATGACAGAAGAAAAGGCCATCCTCTGGTGGGGAAAATTACCCTGACCCCGAAACAGCACGGCTGCGCCTGAGAGCGATCTGGAGAGAGCATTTCCTGAACAAAGCGGTTCCAGACACGCTGGACTCTCTGCTGATCCCCGAGCGCTGTTCCCCGAACAGCAGCGGAGACAGGGGTTTGGCTCGGGGCCCAGAGCGATCGCTGCAACGCGGATGTAGCCACAGAACCGCTGTTTTTTTCCCAGCGTGCCTCAAATTCCGGGCCGGGAAGCGTTTGTGCTTAATGACCTCCGATTGCGTCATGATCATTAAACTGAGCGCTTCATATCAAACTGTGTGATGCCCATCACAGCCGAGCTGCTCCCTCCTGACGACCCTGCATTTCATCTCACATCTTCCCCTACCTCTCTCTGGGCATTACTCTTCATCCCTCTCTCTTCTGCTAACCCTACACTACATCTCTCATCTTCCTCTCCCTCTCTCTCCTGTCATTACTCTATATCCCTCACTTCCCCTAACCCTACACTCCACCTTCCTTCATCCCTTGCCTCTGCTAACCCTACACTACATCGCTCATCTTTCTCTCTCACTCCCTTCATTACTCTTCATCCCTTCCTCTTCACCTTCTCCATCTCTTTCTCAGTGACTCAGTCTCGTTTCCCCCAACTCATCATCCTCCATCTTTTTCTCCTGTGGTTTCTCTGCCTCTCACCTTCTCCATCTGTTTCTCATTTTCCCTCTCCGTTTCTCCCACTCTCACCACCTCATCCTCTGGCATCTCTCACCCTCTGCCCATCTCTCTCCACCATTTTTCTCCCTCCAGTTTGCTCTCATCCCCTGTTTTTAACACCTCTCGCTCTCTCTCTCTCTCCTTCTCCAGAGAGACGGACGAACTGAAGCACTGGGACTCATAGCTCAGCTGACAGTCGGGTGGTTTCATCCTCCAGGGGCAGCAAACAGGCATTGTGTGTGTGTGTGTGTGTATGTGTATGTGTGTGCGTGTGAGTGTGCCTGTGTGTGTACGTGCGTGCGTGTGAGTGTGCCTGTGTGTGTACGTGCGTGCGTGTGAGTGTGCCTGTGTG
Organism: Gymnothorax reevesii; assembly: GCA_029721435.1. Taxonomy (NCBI): domain Eukaryota; kingdom Metazoa; phylum Chordata; class Actinopteri; order Anguilliformes; family Muraenidae; genus Gymnothorax; species Gymnothorax reevesii. The sequence continues at coordinate 22,435,116 of CM056587.1, read as the reverse complement.
TGTACGTGTGTGCGTGTGAGTGTGCCTGTGTGTGTGCTCGTGTGCGCGTGTGAGTGTGCCTGTGTGTGTGCACGTGTGAGTGTGCCTGTGTGTGTGCACGTGTGAGTGTGCCTGTGTGTGTGCCCGTGTGTGTGTACGTGTGTGTGTGCCTGTGTGTGTACGTGTGTGCGTGTGAGTGTGTACGTGTGTGCGTGTGAGTGTGCCTGTGTGTGTACGTGTGCCTGTGTGTGTACGTGCGTGCGTGTGAGTGTGCCTGTGTGTGTGTACGTGTGCGCGTGTGAGCGTGCCTGTGTGTGTACGTGTGTGCGTGCCTGTGTGTGTACGTGTGTGCGTGTGAGTGTGCCTGTGTGTGTGTGCGTGTGAGTGTGCCTGTGTGTGTACGTGTGTGCGTGTGAGTGTGCCTGTGTGTGTGTACGTGTGAGTGTGCCTGTGTGTGTGTACGTGTGTGCGTGTGAGTGTGCCTGTGTGAGTACGTGTGTGCGTGTGAGTGTGCCTGTGTGTGTACGTGTGCGTGTGCCTGTGTGTGTACGTGTGTGCGTGTGAGTGTGAGTGTGCGTGTGCGCGTGTGAGTGTGCCTGTGTGTGTACGTGTGTGCGTGCCTGTGTGTGTACGTGTGCGCGTGAGTGTGCCTGTGTGTGTACGTGTGCGCGTGTGAGTGTGCCTGTGTGTGTACGTGTGTGCGTGTGAGTGTGCCTGTGTGTGTACGTGTGTGCGTGTGAGTGTGCCTGTGTGTGTACGTGTGCGCGTGAGTGTGCCTGTGTGTGTGTGTGTGTGTGTGCCTGTGTGTGTACGTGTGTGCGTGCGAGTGTGCCTGTGTGTGTACGTGTGTACGTGTGAGTGTGCCTGTGTGCGTACGTGTGCATGAGAGTGTGCGTGTGCGTGTGAGTGTGCCTGTGTGCGTGTGTGTGCGTGTGAGTGTGCCTGTGTGCGTGTGTGTGTGTGTGTGTGTGAGTGGGCCTGTGTGGGTAGGTGCGTGCTTGAGAGTGTGCCTGTGTGTGTGTACGTGCGTGCGTGAGAGTGTGCCTGTGTGTGTGTACGTGTGTGCGTGTGAGTGTGCCTGTGTGTGTACGTGCGTGCGAGTGTGCCTGTGTGTGTACGTGCGTGCGTGAGAGTGTGCCTGTGTGTGTGTACGTGCGTGCGTGAGAGTGTGCCTGTGTGTGTGTACGTGTGTGCGTGTGAGTGTGCCTGTGTGTGTACGTGCGTGCGTGTGAGTGTGCCTGTGTGTGTGTACGTGCGTGCGTGTGAGTGTGCCTGTGTGTGTGTACGTGCGTGCGTGTGAGTGTGCCTGTGTGTGTGTACGTGCGTGCGTGTGAGTGGGTGTGTTTGGAGGCCAGCTGGATGAACTAAGCTCTGTAATCAGGGGCAGCTAAAAGGGGAGGGCAGTGATGCAGTTTGGACAATTTCAAGGGCCGATACAGATACAGAGTCTCGGAACATTATTTGAGTGATGGAACTGGTTGTTCCCGGAGACCTGTCCCATAGGCTTTCATTTCAGCCACAATTTGACTGTAATACTTCGCAACTCGATGCAGATCTTTCGCAGCTGAGAGACGGGCCCTGTGACTGGGCTATGGCAAGAAGCTGCTGGATGTTCGATCTCCAAGAACAGAGCTGGTTGCCACTGTAGAGACCGCATAGAAATTTCCTGGAGTGGTGGGGCTCGATGTGGGATCTCCTAAATGGAGCCCAATATTCCAAGTGGTGCCCCTGTCTTTGCCTTTTAATTGATTACATAAGAACTGAAACAGGCCAAAGAAATATTTGCATCACCAACAAGCATTTCAGGCCACATCTCCACCCTGGGGCCAATTGTGGAGGGCTAATGATGATGGTGGACCTTTCATGACTGCCCAACCACCTTTCTTAGGGACACACAGAAAGCCCACCTCTGTGGACCACTCAGTCTTTAACCAAAAAACAGACACAAAACCCAACATACACATGGCCATCATTTCAAATTGGGCCCAGCTTTCTCAATGCCATGGACAGAAGTAGACCTCGGCCTACGCAACACTGTCAGGCCTGGGCTTTTCCTGCTCGATGACCCCGGCTCTGGTACCTGATTGTCAGTGCCCACATCGAGCAGCACAGGCAGGCACTGTTGGGGCGGCACTCCTCCGCATGCGGTGTACAGGGCCAGCTTGCCCACCGGTATTCCCATGCCATAGCTGCCTAGGTCACCCAGTCCAAGGATCCGCTCCCCGTCCGTCACCACGATCGCCTACGAAAACAGGCCTCATCAATGAACACACTCAAACACAGACATTATTAATGCACACACTGCAATAAATCTAAGTCTCAACAAGAGCTTTAGAGTTTAGAATTACACAGATTCTTCCCCCTCTCCCACAGAAAAAAAAATAGCTTTTTAAAGCGGTCGGAAACCCTAAAATCAAAAATACACATTTTCCTCTCAACTGTAGTGCCATTTACCCATCTATATTGTTTTGGTGCAAGTTGCCAAGTCTCCATATATTAAAGAGAAGGCAGATATCTTTGGCCAATACCTCCAAAACTCAGCAACTGACACAAAATCATTCGAGATGACTAATTAGCACTACATATCAGCGCATATTTTTGATTTTGGAGCTTAGCTTGACAAATGAAATTTACTCACCACTCCAGCAAACCTTGAAATGAGTCAAATCTCTTGCCGATAGGCAACAATAAGTTTTGAGTAAAGAAAGCAATATCAGATTATCAGTGCAGACAGACCGCAGTACTTGTTGGGATTGACGCTGTATGCAGTGACAGATAGAAATTCAGGGCAGTGACTGCACTGCAGAGGTCTCTACCTTAATGTTCTCCTCAGGCCAGGAATTCAGCATGGTGGCGATGTGACCTCTATCGTGAATGGTGATAAAGAGTCCTCTGGAAGAGACAAGACTCACCATTATTACACCGTCACAGCTGACAAGGACGCCATCAGAGCTGGCAATTACATCACTGCACTGCTGCGTCAACATTACAACCCGCAGTACAATTAAATTGTCACTGCGCATGCTGCGAATAACAAAGGTAAAAAAAATCCCTACGGACAGTAACACCCCATGAAATGATGATAACATGGTAACACCCCCTCAAACACTGAGTGTGTGCATTTGTGTGCCTGAGTGTACTGTATATCTGCACACAATTGGGTATGTGATCTTAAATGAATGCGTACATGCACGTATATATAGCAGTGTGTGTGTGGTCACGCAGTCGTATCTCACCGCGGCCTTCTGAAGGCCAGACCGTACTGCTGGCAGGCCAGCCCAACAGTCGGGGTGTAAACAATGGGCATGAACTCCTCGATGTCAGAGGTGAGCAGGCGGTAAAACAGCTTCTCATTTCGGTCCTGCAGCGTCATTAGCAGGATGTACCTGTAAACACACACAGGTGAGGCTCTTAACTCACCCCAACACTGCGAATGCACACTCACACATCCTTAAGATTTATCACCGCGAAATACAAACATTCTCTGGGAAATTAATCAATTCCATCATTTTTATTTTGTAACTCAAATTAAAATCCAACTTCAACATTTTTGTCGCAGTAACGAAAACCATTGCAAAGGCGCCACATTGATTTGGTAATGAGTAAATATTTAATTTGTCAAGCAAAAAGTACTTTAAAACTCTGGTGTTAATTTTGTGTCCTTATTACGCAACCAAAAAAAATTAAGACCAGTCAAAGCATACGTACATTTTCCAATCGCAGGCAAAAACTAAACTTTCAAACAAAAAATCAACACAAAGCGTCGTAGGAAAAAAAAAAATGTGACATCTAAGATTCAATTTTTTATTTATTTTATTTTTTTTAACAAAAAACATTTTTGACCAATAAACTTGAGATCGGAGATCTATTTTTTGCACACAGATATAGTTTTGATTGCACTTTTCTTTTTTGTTGTCCAATAGAGACAAAAAATTAATTCCACAGAAACCAGATAATATTCCCACATACAGATAAGAAAAACAAAAAAAAAAAAAAAAAACACACAATGTCAAGTCTGATTAGAGGATTTAAAAACCTTTTTTTTTTTTTTTTCCCTCCGCAGGCAAATCTGCCTTCGAAATAGAAAGAAGGTTGGTGCGGGGCCAAACAACGGGGCACAGGTGTGGATTTGGGACACGTGTACGTGTGCCTGTGTGTGGGATGGGGGGGCAGGTCGGGACGTACTTGTCGAGGGGGTTACTGCGTATCTCATAACTCTTCATCACCCTCAGCACCTGCACGTCCTGAGAGAGGAAGCAGGGGGGCAGCAGGCCATGAATCCCTAACTGCAGCCGCTCCTCCAGAGTGAAGGCCATGCCCTGCGACACAACACACATCGCACTCCAAATTTACATATTACACACATATTAGACATATCACACACACACACACATATTACACAGACATCACACACATTACACCTCATGGCTGGCTCAACAGCCATGACAAATAATAGGAGGAGATACAGGAAAAAAGCAAAAAACATCAATTTATTTTAAAGAAGGAAAATAGCAAAGTACCACCGGTAGTGGCAGTCAGGAAGTCAGTGCTTTTAGCATGTAGGCATGAGTGGTAAATAGCGAGTGGAGTGTTGTCTGGCAAAAGGAAACCAAAAAACAAGGATGGGAGGCGTGGAGTATAGAGAGCAGAGTTTCCCCTTTCTCTCTCCATCTCAACATGCAGCTATAGGGGTGTGCCTTTATGGTACATGAGAACACCAGGCCCTAGGGTTCCCAATCATTCACCCGCCCACACCTACTGGGCATCTGCAATACAGAACACAAAGATAAAGACAAGCAGCCAGCCCTGCAGCCAACAGAGGTGGGGTCGTCTCACACACACACACACACACACACGCATATTACAGATGCACAGAATTCCTGATCTGGCACCGTCACACCTGTTAAATTCCCCGCCTTGTTCCAAATGCCTTTCAACACTTCACTCAGTCTGTCTCTGCAACACAGCAGTGTCCAAAGTCCACTCAATACCTTCAGCGCACTCTATACATCTCTCCGACTCTTGTACAGTCAATCACCACTCTTTCCCATTTCTAACACTATAGATGCGCAATCTTCTCCTAAAAGCCCTGATGAATGGACCGGCAGTCTTAGCCATGCATGATATAGCCGATTCATGCCAATTATATTGTGGGCCTCCATTTTGACCTTATGAAGTAGAATCAGATGGGTAAGTGCTGGGCTAAATAAACCTGCCCCCACGCCGGTTATTTCTGGATATACTGGACACCCTCTCTTTGGCCATTTAATTTCTATTCCCAGTGTCTGCTGCATAAACACTTTGCTCAGTGAAGGTTTGGCACAGGGCAGTTTAGGGTCTTTTTTTTTTTTTTAAATCAAAAGTCAAAGGTGAAATCTGTTTATGTGCCCCACATTGAGGACAGATCACCTGCACCTCTTCATCTCAGGTACTCCTGTAGGTTTGTGTTCGTAAGTAAAAATTGTACAACAGTAACCTTTTCCCAGAGTGGAAAAACAACTAAACTTTTCCATTGTTATGATTTCTTATAAAAAAAAAAAAAAGAAAGACTTGAAAATCCCCTCAAAGCGCAAGAAACCATCAGGATTCATTTACACTTCCTCAGTCAGAAACAGGTCAGGACAGATGGCTTTCGTCAGCGTGAGAAATCAGATCCACAACTTCAGATGAGACCCATTCCCCAGCTGTTTTTCCACGGACGTTTTGCCAAACTCCAGGCTTTGCGAAGCGCTCCGCAAAGCCCACATAAACATGCGTGTGTATTTACGTGTGTGTCTGTGAGTGTGTGTCTCAGTGTGCACGCGCGCGGGTATGTGTGTATGAATGCGTTCGGGTAAATGTCTGCATTTTTGTCTGTGTATGTGTATGTGTGTGCGTGCACACCCACATATGTATATGTATATATATACACGTTTGTGTGTGTGTGTGTGTGTGTGTGTGTGTGTGCGCGCATGTGTGTGTGTGTGTGTGTGTGTGTGTGTGCGCGCATGTGTGTGTGCGCGTGCTATTGTGCGTGTGTGCGGGCATATGTGTTTATATATGCGCGTTGCCCATAGTTACAGGACCAGACCCTCCCGGATAAAGGAGGACGTCGCAGAAAGTCACGGAAGTCCCCAGAAGCAGGGGCCCGGGACCTGGGGACAATACTCTTGCAGCGGCTGCTGAATCACAGTTGCTGCTAATGGGAAAAAGGGTTGCGAGCGATGAGTCACAGGGCTGGCACTGGGCTCTCATTTTTTCCTTTTCCGATGACGTCATTAATATTGGAATCCTGTTTTGCAGAATAATTCCCAGCGCCCACGTACACTCCACACTCTCCCAGCGCGGTTCAGAGGGAGTTATACAGGGGACATCGCAGGATGGCCCACATGATCTGGGTAAGGCCACCAGCCCGATGATTACCACTGAAAGTAACCAGCCAGAGCCCGCACTCCACCCATGAATGCTGAGTGTGCGAGATCACTCATGACCAGTAAAGATTCCTGGTTTCAATCTGAACAGCAAATGGGCCCCAAATGACTTTGACAGACCAACCAGCTTGCATTTGAAACCAAATTAAAAGGAGAACCTTTTTTAATTTAAAAAAAATGCCAAACAGCACATGAAATGAAACGCCACTGAAATTCCTCTGAAATGAATATGGAATATTTTAAGGCATACGTAGCTACTGACAGAACATGGGTGTTCAGAGAAAATCCTATATCAGTCTAAGTTAAAAAGTCAATTTATGAACAATTAGTAGCTCACTTAAACACAAAACTTGTTCCTGTGGGGGGCTCAAAAACAAGAGGACTAGGGTTGCGAATTGCTGAGTTGTACAGCAATACTGGTATGTCCCTAAGGCTCTGCTGGGTGTGTTCTGCTGAGTTTTGTGTATTCATTGCTGGAGTTCAGTTCTCTCCTGGAGCTTGTACTGGGAGTGTGCTTGTGTACTCAAAAAAACAAAAAATAATTACAGTAATGTGCGTTTGATTTCTGAACTTGCGGCTCCCCAACCTTCAGACAATGTGACAGAGATTTTCATCTGTGTGCCGAATAGTGCCCAGAACAGCTGCAACTTCAAGCAATGTTCACACAGCCAATGCTGGTCACTGCAGTATAGGAATGTGTTTCATCGGTCTTAATCCACAGAGTATTCGTAGCCATTACTGATCCTGGAGATGAACCATCCAGTTTATATTTAGCGAAAAAATTGGCCTACTTTAAAAATCAGAAAATCTACAAGACGGAATGAGGAGTGGTTTTTAAGGCTCTGACAAAAACTTTAAAAAGTTGATAGCTGGTTCATCTGCAGTAGAGTGCATCTTTTGCCCTCTGACCTGCCGTTCCCTTGTGAACTGTGCTTTCCTCGGACCACCCCCAAGGTATTACGGCTAGTTTGATTGACAGGTTCCTGTCTCTAACTCCCAAGGCTCGGGTGATGCAAGGATCATGTGAACAATAGAGACGAGAGCACCCCCCCACCCCCTCCAATTCAAAACGCCCATCCCCCCACCGTCACAATATGGCCCTGAACTCGCCAGCCGGGAGAGGAAGAGGAGCACAGCACACGAAGGTGGCCGAGCGATTCACTGTCAGGAGAGACGACTTCATAGTGGAGGGGTGGAAGTAAACAAGATCGGGGTTTGGGTATCGTCAGAGTCTTGGCCGATTATCAAATGGAAAAAAAACTTGTCTCCTATCCAAATATTAAAAATAAACACCAGTCCAGTCGACAAGCACATTTAATAGGAGCGATGTGAATAAACAGGATCATGTGACCCCCAGAACTCGAGCCCCTGATCCCAGGCTCCGAGAGAGAAGAGAGTCCCTCGACCCTCTCAAATATGCTGCAATTTATAGACTTTACAGTGTGGTCGTCTACAGCTGCTTTTAGCCAAAACTTCCAAGTAAAGCGGAAGCAGACACATGCAGAGACCTTGTGATGAGTGAAGTTACTGCAGTAGATGAGTCACATCCAAGGTAAAAGGCACCTGTGTCACAGCCCAGGAGATATTCCACCGAGGTTTAGATCTTTGATTCCTTTTGCTTTTCCCTGAATGTGCCGTCACGAATGTGGGTTCCGGTTTGACCTCTAAGCAAAGATGGTCATGGCCATTACATGGACTAGTGGGGCGGAAATAAAAGCTATTTTGATGGTGGCAATTTGATGACAGCAAAACAGTGCTGAGAATGGAACTCTGATAGGCTGTAAAGCGCTGGTGTTATGACAGAATCCTGAGAAAAGTTTATGGGCGATTAGTCAGCTCTCATGTCTGTCCAGGCTTGAGTAATACAGAATGCAGGTTATGTTTATGAGGGCCAAAACTGTCCTTCCCTGACGGTGCTAGAGTTACCCTCAAGTCATGCGGCATAACCATGTGACCATCTCACGCCATCGACGTTATCCTCCACTGGATTACTGACAGGGAGAACCACAGACATAAGCAAGCCCAACTCCGATCACCAGCACATTAATCGGACGCGGAGTGGCGCACAGTGTCGGGTGTGGCCGGCGAACTGGGTGGCGGAGAATGGGGGCATTGGACTGAGAGCGGCAGGGGACACAAAGAACTAGCTTGGATGAAAGGGTGAGGGACCAAACATCTAAACAAAACTAAACAAAAACAAAACAAAACAAAAGTATACAAATGGAGTGTTGAAAGAAGTAGGCGACTAAAATGAGCCACAAAAAAAAACAAACTTGAGCTCATGATCAATAGTGTAAGATGGAGGCGCCCCTCCCCTCCCCTCCCCTCACCTCCCCCTCCTTCTCGTACCCCTCTGCCCTCTCAACACACTTTCATCGATTTCATTTAAATTTCCCCCCAAACCTCCTCCAGGTCATTCATTGATTTTATACTCCATCTATGATTCCACGTCCAATCAATACAAACTCTACTGTAAAGAACAGCCCACTTTGTTCCAGTAAAAATTTAGTGTTACCAGGGGGTACACTGACTACAGAAGTCAATTTTTTTGGAACGGTTACTCAGTTCTTTCCTCAGGATTTGACTACCATAATAAACTGAATAAAATGTATAATGGCTTCTTCATTCGGTGCCATGAAATCAGTCATGAGCGATCGTGCTCAGGTGTGTGACGGCACCACTATCCCATTCTCACCTTAGGCTTAGAGACGACAGGAACAACTACCCTAATTCACCCCTCTAATGAGTAATCCATTTACCCTGGTCAGGAAGGAGTCAGGAAACCATTACGCACAAGTATACCCACACACACACACACACACACACACACACACACAAGGAAAAAGTTCTCACAGTGTGCAGTAAGGGATTGTCTGGAGGCAAATTTGCACTGTTGGAGAGCACAGGAGGTGTTGAGAATAAACATAATTATGGGTAATTTGGGTAATCTTCACAACTCTGAGAGTTACAAGGTAGGTATTCTGACAAAAATTTACCAAACACATGTCCCAGGATACGATATACAGGGCTTTTGAGGACATGCAACAACAGTTTCTACTGAATGAAGCTGACCAATGATAGTTATGCAGATGCGTAACCCCAAGTCATCCAGCAGGGGAGTAACGGGTGAAGGAAAAGTACTGGATGCGCAGAATGGCTTCTGCACACAGTGAATGCAAAGCACAGAAGAACAGCTGGTTCTGGTTATTTCCACAGATGAAGAGCGGGGCTGAGCTGCGCTCCCCATTCGCTCATGTCGGTCATGTTACATGCAATCAACAGGGTGCATAAACCGCTATCACTCACTCCATCAAAGAGCTATTATGCTCTCTACACGCACACAAGCATGCAAATGTACACACACAGATTAACAGTGCATTCACTCATCCGCAAAGATTTACAGTACGTCCACTCACTCACATGCCCACACACACACCCAGAAAATGCACCACGCTTCACGTGTGCCTTCGGAAAGAGTGACCCATGACATTAAAAGGACTGGCAACACCCAATAATCATTTCCTCACAATGGGAGGAAGCAACAAAGCCATTTCCCCCGACAGGAAAGACAGTTTAATTTACAGTACGTGCATTCCAAATCAGCTGGAAACCCCCCACATTCTCTGGAGGGGGCCTGCTCAATTCAGAGCCTTTATCCAGGATAACATGCCAGACCTCCTTAGGATGGAGCGCACGCATCACTTCCTGTGGTGAGCTCATGGAGAGAGGAGGTCAGTACAGGTCAGAGACGGGCCGCTGACACCGAATCCGGACTCGTGTGAGGAGGTTGTGGGGGGGGGGGCTCTCAGGCCTAGCCGGTGAACCCATGAGCAGGCCATGGAAGGAGCAAAGCCAGTGTCTGGCAGAGAACCAGCTTGGAAAATAACACGACAAACAACCTGTTGCTATTTCAGCTTAAGTTCAATTGGCCTTACAGTGCATAGCACCACTACAATGACCTGTAATTCCAAGAGTGACAGTAACTCGAGGTTCACGTGAAACTGACGCACAACTGGTCTGACACCCTGCCACAACCCTTTGGGAGAAGGGTGTAAGACTAATGTGGCATGTGCGAGGAACAGACGGGAGACGGAATATAGGGACCTGGCAGGAGCCTTTACCATCTGGTGTGAGATGAACAGCCTTCTCCTGAACAATAAGATGACAAAGGAGTTGGTCGCTGACTTTCACTGATCAAAGCCACTTCTGTAGCCCATGAGCATCCAGGAAGAGGACATGGAGGTGGTGCTGTCATAAAGGACCTGGGTGTGCATTTGGATAGCAGGCTTGACTGGTCTGTGAACACAGAGGCGGTCTACAAGAAGAGCCAGAGCAGGATCTTCTTCCTGAGGAGACTTAGGTCTTTCGACATCTGTGAAGAGGATGTTGTACATGTTTTATAAGTCAGTGGTGGAGAGTACCATCTTCTTTGCGGTTGTCTGCTGGGGAGGCAATGTGACTGAGAGGGACATAAGGCTGAATAAGCTGGTGAAGAAGGCTGGCTCGGTGCTGAGGAGGGGCTTGGACTCACTGGGGACTGTGGGTGGTGACAACGACGAGGTCCAAGCTCCTGGACATACTGGATAATGTAAACCATCCACTTCACCATTGAAGCCGCAGCGGATGGCTTATCTCGCTGCGTTCAAGGACTGAACGTCACAGGTGGTCCTTCGTCCCAGCTGCCATCATACTTTTTAAACAGCTCAGTTGTGGGCAGGGGCCTCTCATAAGTGCTCTGGTGCTTTGACGCCCCCCCCCATAGCATTACCACCATTTTATTGACCCCTTTTATTTATTTATTTATCCATATTAATAGTATTGTAATTAGGCTCACATTTTATTGATTGATTTGTGTATTTTTTTTGTGAATTGTGCATTTCTCATGCATCTTACTGTGAGCTGAGATGCTTGGAATTTCCCTGATAAATAAAGGATCTATCTCTCTAAAATCAAATACCAAACTACTTCATGTCCTGAAGATGTTGCTGGCAAAGTTTCATCAAATTTCATCAATCTGTGATCGCTAATAGTCATAGGTCATTCAAATAGGTGTCTATGGGTTAAAAAATGTCAAACGTCACACAGAGGTACTTTCTCAGAAATCGTCAAAATGTGTGATTTATATAGAGAGAGATGTTGTATACTACTTAAAGATAGAGCTGAAACTTGTTCTGTATTAAAAAAGTCTCAAATGGGCGTTTTTTCCCCAACGTGACTGTATTGCCACACCCACTTTTGGGGTTGCGGAGCTGAAATGAAATCCCAAAGTATTGCATGTGCTAAAGATGTAGCATACAATTTACATGTAGCAATTTGTTTATGAACAACAGATAACAGATGATGGCGTCTACACCATCATAGTGACTCAGCTGGTCAACAACAAGTCGAGTTAAAAATAATACACAATTACCAATTTATTAATGTGCAATTCATTTATTACTTGACTAATAACAATCAGGAATAATACATGCAACAATAATCTTGAAAACTTTTAATTGTCAAAAGGTGAAATCTAAAAACAATGCTTAAGCGGCAGAGAGCACAATGCAGTAGCACATTTAGTGAGCAATATGTAGCATTATAGCAACAACATGCTGTGCTTTGTCGTATTACAGGAAAATCAACCCTTCCACAGGGTGAACGCAAGCCATTCAGTGCGGCATGGCGTAAACAAACTTGGGCATGTGCAGACATGGTTAGTGTCCACAAGTACTTGTTTATTCACAAACAAAGCCTAAAGAAACACAGTCAAGACCAGAGGTCTTCAACCTCAGTCCTGGAGGGCTATGTGTCTGCAGGTGTCCTCTGGTTCCTGTGTCAGCCAACAGCCAATGAAATGACCACGAAAAACAAGGTATGTGGACACCAGCCAATCAATGACTGAAATCTGAACACAGAGCGAAAACCGGAATACACGGTCGACCTGCAGGGCTTGAGTTTGAGATTCCTGCCCTAGAGAGAAACAAAACTATTTATACAAGGTCTGGGTGACCGCGCACAGAGCCTATCCTGAAATGCTCACATCCCAGTGGCCGGTCAGGAGAGGAAAATACATTCAAACGGCTGAGTGGCCACACAAATTGAATTTTATGAACTCTTAATACAATTTCAGGCCCACTGTATTTGGCATTTGGGCTCAATGTTGTACCACAGATTTTGTCTTTAGTTTGATTTGATGTTCTTTTGATATCTGCTACCTTTCTCCTTCCAATTTTCATGTTTTTCCACTTGCATTAGTTTCCTCATTCAAAATTTTGCTCTCAGTTTACTCAGAAAAGTTTTTTTCCTCTGGCACTGTTGTTCTGCATAAGCTTCCTTTCTCCTTGAGTGGGAAAGTGGTAATTTGAGGAAGCAGGTTTGCTCTTCAACCGGTCTCCATTAACTGCATCTAAAATCCAAATGATCTTTTAATGAAGTAAGCATTGAAAACTGATAAACAACCTACTTTTCAGTCCTGTTCATACTGACCCAGGACTACAACCATGTTTATCAACTAGAGTTAAACAATGAATGTATACACAGCAGCAGTGCTCAAATGCAGCCCACAATATCTAAATATACTGCCCCTGCGGAAAGATTAGACTCTTTTCTTCCATAAGAGGAGTGACCCATTTAACAGATTGGGGGGGTGACTGAGAAAGCCAGAGTGGTCTGTAATGGATCTGTGGTACGGCCCACGTGCACTCTGGTACACGGTCTGCTTCTATTTCTACATGAAGCCCTGAGTCACCAAAACAGATGGTGTTCAGTGCTGCAGGCGGCAGAATGAAAGTCAGTGCATGTGTGGACCCAGGATCTACCTGCCCCACAGGCTAATCTCCCCTCTCAATGACTGAGTCACTGTGAAAACACAGACAGACACAGCGATAAGCTGACATGCATCAGTGTAGCCGCAGGGACACACACACACGCACACGCGCACGCACACACAATGACCTAACGTGCACACCAGCACATGCAGAAATACTCAGCCACACCCACACTAAGACACAAGGCACATGTGCATACAGACACAGACACAGACACAGACACAGACGTGCAATAACCTAACGTGCACACCAGCACATGCAGAAATACTCAGCCACACCCACACTAAGACACAAGGCACATGTGCATAGACAGACACACAAACGCGCACACACGCACGCACTAACCTTACCTGCACACCAGCACATGCAGAAATACTCAGCCACACCCACGCTTAGACACAAGGCACACGTGCGTACCTAGACACACACAAACACACAGACACACAGATACAGACACACACACCCTTTTGCATGTTCCCTTCATCTCACACACCTTTTTGCCCTCTGTGAAACTCTCATTGTTATTAGCACTTCATCTTCCACCAGGGTGCGTCTCTCAGGAAGGCCAGCAGTAAATGACTCATCGCCGATGTGCCGATATCCACCCTCCTGTGACTGACAAATCCCCAAACACTCGGAGGACCCCCCAACCCATTCAGGACACCAGGCCTAGCCCACAACACTGCAGCTGTGCCTCCACCACCCCGCACCCCCCCCCCCAAAAAAACAGCAAGGGGTCCCCCTCTCCAATCGCAGGGCAACTATCAGTCTTTATATGCATCACAGCTCAAAAGTTTCAAAAGAAAAATAGAAGAGCCAACAGCTGAACTCAGTGCTGCTTCTCGGTTTCCATTCAATAAAATGGGTTGTTTCACATTTGCATTATCATTGATCCTTACAGGCTCATTATTCAGTGAGAACCACCAATCTTTCACAGCTTCTTGCTCCTAAATGTCTCCAGACTGGACATTCTCCAACATTTATAGCGGCTGTAACTTCAGCACTGTGTTATTCAGCACTTATTCCCCAGAACGAAGATTTGCTGGCAAAGACTTCTTCAACTGTGAATGTGTTTTGAGCTTTTATGTAAAATAACACGGCGATTGTCAAATTCTTTCCGCTCCCTTTTTCGTCACTTCAGGTTCACACGGTGATTTATTACCATGTCTCCGCCGAGAAAAAAATTTCCAAAGCATTACTGCTTCTGACAAATTACTAATGAAATAACACCACTGCTTCCATGTAACTTGTTTGAAATTAGCAACAGTCCTGAGCATGCCCAGGACATCCCTGATGAATAATTTCATGGGCTGAGCCATAAAAAATTAGTTGTCTTTTGGCCACTGGGAGAGGGTTTATTAGCACAGTTGATGCCAGGACTACTTCATCTTCCTTAATTTTCATTTTAGCTCCTGGGTTCCACCCACTGCTGCAGTTCCCCTATCTGCACAGAACCGCAGGCATTTGTCTCATCCCAGGGGCGAGTGTGATGCATTCTCTTATTCAACAGCCATTCTTCAAACCTAAGGTGTCCTCAGACACCGTCCAGGCTTTTAAACAATCCAAGGTCAGCTTGGTGTCTAAGCCTAGTTCAGCTCTGTTTCAGAACCCCATATACCCTGACACAGGGGCCTCTGATCTTTCTCAAAAAGACAGAGCTGTATAAAAAGAATCTTGACTATTTGTCACATTTGAAAGTTTCAGATCAAACTAATCTCAACATTAGACAAAATAACTCAGGTAAACAGAAAATGCAGTTTTTAAATGATGATTTCATGTATTGAAGGAAAAAGCTATCCACCCCTACCTGGTCCACTATGAAAAAGGTAACTGCCTCCTTAGTTGCGAAATCAATCACTGAAACACATTAAATTAAAATTTCACTATGCACATCCAGGCCCGATTACTGCCAGCACTGTTGATTCTAATAATCACTTAAACAGAACCTGACTGGCAATGTGAAGTAGGCAAATAGATTGCAGAATTGTGTGCTTCTTAAGAAATTCGAGAGTAGAGGAGAAACAAAGTCCTTGAATCCTTTCCATTGGTCTGGAAAGGGTTACAAACCCATTTCTTAGGCTCGAAGACTTCAGAAAACCACAGCAAGAGCCATTATCTACAAATGGAGAAAACTTGGAACAGTGGTGAACATTCCCAGGAGTGGCTGGCTGACCAAAATTCCTCCAAAAGCACACTGATGACTCATCTACGAGGTTATACAAACCCCAGACCAACATAAAAAGAACTGCTGGACTCACATGCCTCAGTTAAGGTCAATGTTCATGATTCCACAATAAGAAAGAGACTGAGCAAAAATCCCATCCATCAAAGAGCAGCAAGGTGAAAGCCACTGCTGAACCAAAATGAACACACAGGGTCCTCTAATATTTGCCAAGAAAACATCTTTATGACCCCGAAGACTTTTTGGGATAATATTCTGTGGACTGAGGAGTCAAAAGTGGGAGTTTTTGGAAGACAGAAGATCCAATACTTCTGATGTAAAGATGACACAGCATTCCAACAAAGGAACATCATACCAACAGTCAACCAACAGTCAAAGACTGTGTTGGTAGCGTGATGGTCTGGGGCTGCTTTGCTGTTTCAGGACCTGGGTGACTTGCCATTAATTGATGGAACCACGAATTCTGCTCTCTACCGGAAAATCCTGAAGGTGAATGTCCAGCTATCAGCTACTGACCTCAAACTTGTGCTCAGCCGGGTCATGCAGCAGGACAATCATCTGAAGCACACAAGCAGGTCCACCTCTGAATGCAACAAAAGAAACAAAATAAAAGTTTTGGAGTAGCCTGGTTAAGTCCTGACTTGAGTCGGATTGAAATGCTGTGGCTTGACCTTTAACGGAGAGATCATACTCAAATTCCTACCAATATGGCAGAATGAAAACAATGCGCTAAAGAAAAGTGAGCAAAAATTCCTCCACAATGACGTGGAAGACTCAATGCATTACAAACTTTTGACTGCAGTTGTTGCCACCAAGGGTGGCAAAACCAATTCTTAAGTTAAGGGGGGGTAATCATTTTTTTCACAAGGGTAGCAGAGATTTTGAAAAAATCTTCGCCTTCAATAAATAAAATGATCATTTAACAGCTGCATTCAATATTTACTCATGTTGGCGTTGTCTTATATTAAAATTATTTGGATGATCTCAAACATTTGTAAATGACAAATAAGCGAAAATAAAAGAACTTGGGAAGAAGGCAAATACTTTTTCATAGAATTGTATTCATTGATGCAGAAAACTATACCACAAGAGCCATTTCATAAAAATAAAAACAAGATAAAAAAAGTTAAGATACTTTATCTTTTCTACTGTATGTTGGTTGTCAGACGGATTAGTCAAAACACATTCACAAATGAAAGAAAAATTAGACTGCTGTATTTTTACACACATTTTAAAATCTTCACAGAGGAGTCACATTCGTTCATGGAGGGGGCAGAATACTAAAGGGACTGTGTCAGGTGGCAATTTTTTTATTTTTTTCCTCTTCGGGCTACGCACACTAGTGTTGCTCCATACTGCAGATAAGAAGCAAAAATCTACTCAGGCCCAAGTATAAACAAAGTGAGTTATAGTTGTCTGGGACTGCACCTGACCACTAGAAGGTTTAAGTAATGAAGTCAAACACTACCACTGGTCCTAGTTGGCTCTTGGCTGGTCTCTGGCTAATCAAAGCTGGTAGACTGAGTTGGTAGTCAAACTAGAGGACCAACTGGCCATTTGGACAGGCCTACGGGTGATAAGCAAAGCTCTCATACAACGTAATACGTAAGCATCGTCATCAATTGTGGGAATCGATCATTAACTGAGAAATGTTTGACTGCACAGAATAAAAGATTCAGTCCACAACAGAAAAAAATAAAAAATAAAAAAAACTAGCAGCTCAACTTAAAATGGCTCACTGCACAGACTCCAATCTTAAACCCCATTAAATATCTCCTCTGCCCAGAATAGATCTTGATATGTGAAAAGAGGTTCACAGAAAACTGTGATTTGTCCCTCTCTTCCTCCTTCATGCTCCGATTCAGCATTATTTCAAATGCTTTTTCAGCAGAAGGCCCCCTGAACAGTCATGTGAGCAACACATCCTGTAAAACCAAGCTGTTCTAAAAGGAGTAACTCTGAGGCTGATACAGTGTTTACACAGTAAAGTGCAGATAAAGCCAAGTCAAGGAACAAATGAGAGGCTGGATCTAATCTCAACCGGTCCCATTTTTTACACATGCTAAGTTAACGGCTCTATCCAGCTTCTGGACTCAAACAGAGAACTCTGATGCACGTTTCAGAAGCAAAACACATTCCAGTTACTGTGACCCAACAAATTTTTTGTGTATTAGCTTTCCCATTAATGCCAGTTTAAGAAGTCCGAATGCTCAGCTCGTACTCTGACTTCTAGAACTCCGGTCCACCCATGAGAACAAAACAGTATGCTGAAGTACACCTGAAGCTTACACTAATACAGTGGATTTGAAAAAAAGTTTATACACTCTTACTGAGATTGCAAATTTTTTTAAATGTAAAACCGGGATTAAATAAATCTTCAAAAAGAGCTTTACATTAACAAACATCAAGATGGGGGGGAGGGAATCAAATTGAAACAATACATAGAGAAATAAATGAACCTGGTTCTTTAAGCTCACACACCCATCTACTAATACTTTGTCAAAACACCTTTCACAGTCTTAATTTTTGTTGGTTGGAAGGTCAACGGAGGTGGAAAAATCTGACAATTATGTGGTTGCCATTTCTGGCTTTCCATTTCAGAAGCCTATACTTCAATATGACTCTTCATTTCCACTGTATTTAAGGATACTTATAGTATAAAGTATAATATGGGCTTTCCGAGACAGGACGGTGAGTCAGCTACATTGAGCAGAACTCAGCATCTCAGGAATTTACAGCACACCACCATACAGGGTTGATGAGATGTACTTAAGCTGTGGTTTCATGCCAGATCTTCCCTCTCAGTCCATGGAGAAACCAGTGTGGTAAATTGTGATCAAGCAAGCCATTACGCACATTTGCGTTGTTAGCCTCAGGGGAGTGTTCATGTAAATGACACATGGAAACGCAGTAGAAGTTTGGCGCTGTATACGCACAGGAATAAAGCCACTTACTCATCAGTACCATGAGTAAAGAGCAACATTTACAAATGATAGACATTAAATTACCAGCAATTGTAATCGATTTTGTGGCAGTGAAGCCACACCTCACAACTTTAAATTACCCTGTATTATACGACAGGACAAACACTGGATAAAAGAGGAACACTCTTCACTTCGCAAATGCAGAGCAATGACTCAGGGGAAAAAAGGGGGGCTGCAAAGGAGTGGCAGCACCGTAACCGAAAAATGAGGGCCATTCAAACATTTGTATGGGCAAACAGATGGAAGAATTTGGCTTCTTCTGCTAATCTTGCCTAATGTGCAATGCAGTTGTTGGTGCACTCAACAAGAGGAGCAGTCAAACTTTCAGCCGAACAACTGTGTTTCAGCAAGAATGAGTGTAACCTTAATTATAAACAGGGACATAATCTTTCATTGCACATGCCCTTTTTAAAATGTACGAATGTTAGAGTTAAAACTCCAAATATTTAAATGTACTTTTTTGTCACAGATAAAGTATCTCATCGAGATGTCACGTGTATAGACTTATTTTCTCTGAAAATGCTTTTTTTAAAATCAAGAAACCAGATAAGTTTCTGTGCCATCTCCCAGTTTGCAAACAAAACTATCTCCAAAATGAATTTGCCGCTCAGATCATTTTGCAAAAATACCATCACATATTTATAATAGGAAACAGGGCCAGCAAATCTTAAATTCAACATGGAGGAAATTATTTATGCCCCACCATGGGCCCCAAGACCCTGGTTTTCCATTGCCAACATCAAAGAAGAATGCCTTCTTCTTCTATGATAATTGGTGGTGGGCAAACCAGTTGACATTATTTACATCCTTCAACTAAAATGCTAAAATAGCACTTTAAATCCTCAAATTTCCATAGAAAACTCTGTGCAAGAAACTTACTGTCTTAGTAACAAAAATATATAAATACAATGCAAAATGGTGACGAATTTGCAAAGTCGTGCGGATTCAATTCAAAGTTGTGAACATGTGCAGTAATCATGACACAGCTCCTTTAAATCTCAAAGCATACTGAAATATCAATCAATATTATTCAGATTTAATTCATGTCCCTAGAATCATGTGGATTGTGTCACTTTTTCAGCCTCTAAAGTTTAAGAGTCAGAATATGATATAAGAATGACCGACACTGAACACTGTAATGCTGACAAAACAGTAGCTATGTGTAATAGAAAGCGGGTTTTAATTAATGACTGAGAATTTTAAAAAGAATAACCGCAAAATCACGTCTTAAAAGGCTTATCTTCTTTCACAGAAAAAAAAGGAGAGCTGGACTTGAGAAAGTCACCTTGGGGTTTATGGCTCTGAGGTAAAGACTGGCAGCTGAAGGGCCTCTTATAGGTCTGGGGTCCCATATTCTCCAACACACTACACCTCAGCGATTCCAAACGCATTCCTGGAAATCCACCATCCAGTCGCTTTCCACTGAAATCCTAATCCAATTCCTATACTCACTTAACAGCTAGAGATCTCATTGAGAAGCAAATGAGAATCCGGCGTGCCAAATTAGGGCTGAAATGAATACCAGCATGACAGCAGGTGTCCAGGAACAAGCAGGCAAACAAAGACGCACCTGGACAGCTCAGTCAAATCATTAATGGGGTAAAATCCGTTGTCACAGATATCGCACTCATTTGGTCCAGACAACAAAGTCCCTAAATCCCCAACGGTAATTGAATAGATGCAATATATCAGCTCTTCAGCCTAAAGTCAACACAAAAAAATAAATCACTGAGCGTGCATGTGCATCTGTGGAGGTGTGTCCACGCTGGACAAATCAGCACTTTCTGGCTGGGCGGCCCCTCCCACTACACCAGTCTGCAGCTTTAAAGACGACCTCTGCCCTTCACTCATCGCTGACAGCATTATGGAAAGCATCTGGAGCTGATCCCCCCACTCAACCAGGCAACAGGCCGCTGCAGGCCCACCAGCCGTGGGGGAATGTCACCCAGCGCCCCACAGTCCCATCCATGCCATCGACTGCATTGCTCAGTGCGACACCTCCCATTGAGCAGAGAGCAAACATATGACCTCTGTGAAAAATGTAAATACTACATGCATATCCATTGCTTTTTGCCCACTGGTAACTTAATTGCTTCGAACATTAAGTTACCATGGCAACCCAATCCATGGCACCAATAAAATAACTCTCCTCCTGCAATCATCACAGTAAACCACATGTAGTAATGCTTTCTCTCTGACCCTCTCGACATCCAACTCATTGCCATTTTTATTTGGGCAATTTGTTTAATTTGTAATACTGAGCTGAAACCTGAAGCACATGCACTCACCAAGCACTTCATAAGGAGCATCTGTACACCAGATTATTAATGCAATGATTTCAATCAGCCAGCTTTGTAGAAGCAATGTAATGTGTGTGATCATGCATATGTGGGTCTGGAGCTTCAGTTGATGTTTACATTAAACATCAGAATAGGAAAGCAAAAAACTCAGAAGCCTGGACTGTGGCATGGCTGTTGGTTTCCGATGGGCTGGTTTGAGTATTTCTAGAACTGCAGATCTCATGGAATTTTTCACTCAAGGTTTCTAGAGTATATATAGAATGGAGCCAAAAAAAAAAAAAAAAAACACCGTAAAAATGCAGTTGGCAGCAGATCTGCACACAGAGACACTTTGTTGAAGAGAGAGATCAGAGGAAAGAACATCAAGATTGGTTTGAGCCGACAAGAGAAGAAAAAAAACAAAAAAAAAAAAAGCCATATGGCAACTCAGATAATGGTCTATTCGTGTGATGAGCAGAAAACCTTCTCAGACAGCAGAACATGTTCAACCCTGGATATGGGATACTGCAGCAGAACCACGACAGTCCGACTCCAGTCGGTCAAGGACAGAAATGTGAAGCAGCAGTGGGCACAGGCTCACCAAAACTGGACTGTTGATATCTGGAACAGTGATTTCTACCATGATGCTTAAATGTTAGGGACAAAATCTGTCCTTTTAAGCATGAATCCCTAAACCCAATCAGGGTTGTGTCAACACTTAAGGCTGGTGGTAGCGTAATAGTGAGGAGAAAGTTCTCTTCGCACACAATGGACTGCTTGATACCAGTCAATCACCATTTGAACGCCACGGCCCGAATACTGTCGCTAACGTGCGTGCCTTGATGTCCGCAATTCACCTATATTCTGACGACTACTTCCAGTATGAATATACAATGTTTCACAAAGTGAAATTCACCTCAAACTGGTTTCATGAACGCGGCAATAAGTTCAGTCTAATTTCAATGGCCTCCCCAGTCTCCACATCTAAATCCACCTTTGGGATGCAGTGGAACAGAAGAGTTGCTGCATGAATGCGCCGCTGACAAAAATGCGGAAATTATGGGATGCTGGCATTTCAACATGGACCAGAATCGCAGGAATATTTCCAACACCTTGTAAAATCCATCCCGCAAACACCTGAAGCTGTCCTAAGAGCAAAATGAAGCCCTATTAGAGAGTATTGCTAAGATAGTGTTCAGTGAGGGCGTAATGTATGTTTTACTGATTAAATTAAATAACACACAACCTAAAAGACACTGCAAAATAAAATATGTGGGTCAGTATGGATCACACCATTCTAAGACCATTGGATGGAGGTTTAAAATGAAGTGCCATAACGGTCATTACGCCCTCGTAGTAATTAAGCTGAACTCATAGTGTCAGGGGTGCTTGATATTATTACAGTTTGTTTTACTGTTCGAGGATATTCAAGAATCATCCTTCATACTTATATTTGGAAACAACAACAACAACAACAATTTTCAACATAACTAAATATCATCAGAAAGTTGGCCCAAGACGTGTGGACCACCTTGTCCCAGGAGAGTGAATGCACGCTTTGCAAGTCTTATCTGCAGGACCTTTGCAACATTCCATAATAAAATGATTAACCCTTAGACCACACGTTGGCACTAATAATTGACTTTATATGCCAATCAAATAACTGGAAATAAAATATTTTCAAATTTCACTGACATATACATTTTATAGGAGGAAGGAAGGCTGTGGAGGATTGATTCACATACGAATCAAAACAACATAATGAGGCGTACACATAAAATCCATAAAACTATTAAAACAACAAAGCTTTCCAAATGGGAGCGTATTGTTTAATAGCCATCTGCTAGAGTGGCCACTCACACACTTCCACACATACAGTTCTGTTCTAGGAGAACCAAATTCAAACAGAAGCAATAATTCATTGAGAGTGGAGAAATCACGGAATTTATTTCACAAAATAGGCATGAGTGTGTGTGTGTGTGTGTGTGTGTGTGGGGGGGGGGGGGGGGGGGGTGGGGCTGCGCAGTGTGAGATTGCACTTACCTTGTTAAGGTGAGGGTTCCTAGTGATGTCATAGCCACGCTTCTTGGTGCTGACAATCTTCTTGTTCGTGGCGTGTCCCGAACCCGAGTGACATGCCCTCACTGCGCCGAGACACACGCGGCTGGTCGTGCAGGCTGAGCGGTTACTCGCGTGACTGGAAAAGATTTTCACGGCACAGCTGCTGGCGTTTCTGCACAGTGCAAACACGCTTTTTCTAGGTAGCGTATTCATGTTTCCTGTGAGAGAGCAAGCAAACGTAAGGCAAACATCTTCTTGTGTCTATAAGAGCCGGGCAGAGCTGTAATGCAACTTGTACCATCATCGCACACTGCAACCAAGCAGGTGACCTTACATTTTATCCAAGTTTAACGTCTATTTAAGTTTTTTGTGGAAAAGTTAAATAGTTTCCCTGGTTAGCTATCAAATGCTAGTTCGAGAGGCAAACAACAGGTGCTGCGCGTAACCACGGTGATGACGCAAAACCGAAGGCTACATAAACAGTATTTTTCCATGCATTAAAAGCCTTTGTCCACATTGCTCTTGAATTAAAATGCAAGAAACAAAGACTCGATGATAGCTCAAGTGATGCACATTCCCGTTTTGATACCATCACATAACATGTATAGATACCTTTATGAGATGCGCTCCTCAGCGTCTATCACCAGACAGTTGCAGTCGCAAGGAGGCTTTATCAGTGTGTAGTAGGCTAATCTGTTGAAACAGCTGATCCAGTCTCGTTTCGCTGTTTGACATTGACACTTTCGCTTCCCACAGGCTCCTCCCGTTAACCCGCCTTTTTGTCTACAGTCCACCAATGGGACTGTAAGTTCTAAGGGACTGATCAGCGCTCGGGCGCCAAAGAAAACGCAAGCGATTATGCTTCAGTTAGCCTCGCGGCCTCACCCCTGCTGCTCGGATCTCGAGGTTACCGGAAGAGAATGTTAGGGTGTTTCCTATTTCATCATCACGCTCAATGCCACGTCCACGCCCTCGATCCTCTGCGCTGCGGCTCTGTGGATGGCGGACTGGCCCCCCTCTATCTCGATGAACTGTGCTCTATCATTTTAAGTATGATTTGGTTTTGAAATATATTCCAGTTTGTTTGAATCATATTTTCCCAGATATTCATAGGTTATCTTCCATTACATAACAGCAACCATAAGAAATGGTTAGAAACATGACTGGCCATTGATGATATGGGCTATGTCACGGCTGCTCTTTCCGCGGAAAAAATTTTTTCGTTTGATATTTATGACGGTCGTTGTAATGCTCCGGCACGTTCTCCTCGCAGTTCCCTTAGCTCATCTCCTCTGTTCGTTATACCCAGCAGGAAAGGCAGCAGAAAGGTTTTAAGATGGACTGTGCAAAAAAAAAAAAAGTGATATACCTTTTTTTATGAAAACTTTTTTGAAGGAACGTTGAGGCTGAAAAATGAAGAACATGAAAAGAACATCTAATGCTGAGAACAAGTATTGAAATAAGCAATGTCTACTGAGATAATAGACTGGAAAGACTCATCACAGATTCATTAATTGAAAAGGTAAGAATATTTTAAGAACTTTCGAGGCTGAAATCCTCTAGTAAACTTCACATACAGGCTCAGCCCCCAAAATAGACGTTATTATGTAAAGAAAGCGTGTAGCCCGAATGATCTCTGTCAGTCAGTACTGAAAAAGCAATTCATTCCTACATTTCAAACCTCTCAGCACTTCACCTGCATGTACTTTGCTGCAAAAATGAACAGTTTGTTAATTTTATCATTACTCAAGGAGCTGGCAGAATTATTGCACATGCTCAGAATTAACATCCCAAGAAAGTGAATCTGCTTGACTGCGAGTCATAATCTGACTCCATCCTTGCCAATCCGTCTTCGTTTTGCATTGTTTATATATTTCAGTTACTGCGGCATTATGCTTTTTATATTAAAGGAGCTGTGTCACGGTTACTGCTCACGCTCAGAAGTTACATCCCAAGAAAGCGATTCCGCTTGACTGCAAATCATAATCTGATTCCATTCCTACAATCCGTCCTCATTTTATCCACTGTATCTATATATTTTAGTCACTCAGGCATTATGCTTTCTATATTAAGAAGTATTCTATGGAAATTTGAGGACTCAAAGCGCCAATTTAGCTGAAGGCTATGATGAATGTAAGCTTGTTTGCCAACCTTCATTGGACCCAATGATCAATGACGTGTTATAACAGTCTGCCCATGGAATCGTGGGATTGAAAGGGTGTCTTGTAAAGACAAAAAAATGGCAGAGTGTATTGGTATTGTATTGTACCTAAGTGAGGATGTTGGAGGCGCTGAACTGCCGGAGAAGTGTGTGGAAAATAACTCAGAAGATGCTCTACAGCATTGGATGGAGTGTCATGGCCAAAGAACAATAATATCTGAATCACGTTGTACTTGTGCCAAGATACTGCACTGAAAATATTCATTGTAATTGTTGAAATGTAGTTTAATGCATATACTGATACT
The DNA here is from genome assembly GCA_029721435.1 of Gymnothorax reevesii. Taxonomy (NCBI): domain Eukaryota; kingdom Metazoa; phylum Chordata; class Actinopteri; order Anguilliformes; family Muraenidae; genus Gymnothorax; species Gymnothorax reevesii. Next base: position 22,409,946 of record CM056587.1, on the reverse strand, counting down.
CATTACTACCTTAGACTCCATTCTGCCTTTTTTGTATTGACAGCAATGTACGATCTCACTGGATTGTATAGGACCCTGAGATGCAGTGTCTTTTTGCAAATTAATTAGGTATGATGCAACGCGGCTGAAGTGCCACTTATAAAGTCAGGATATGTCCAAAGAATGAAACTTGGCTAGCAAGTTGAGACAATGCCTAAATTATTTCAACCCAGCCAGCATAATTTTACGTCTACAATAGCTAGCCAGCTACGGAGCTACATGAAAGATGGGTTGCACAGCGCCACTGTTTTCATGTAGTTCCATAGCTAGCTAGTTAGCTGGCAACAGCAAATGTGAAATCAAGGCATGCGCAAGTTATGTTGGTAGTGTACACTTCAACTGACCCAGATACACAATACGAACATCACTTACATAATTATTGGTGACATCGAGCCCTCATGAAGCTTTGAATGAATCTCTTATAATTTTAATGTGCTAGCTAGCTTGGCTAGCCAGCTAATTGAAAAAAGCACCATGCAGTCCTACTGGATTGTTCAGGACCGTGTGATGCATTGCGTTTTTGCATATTAATTTCACATGATGCAACTTCACATATTCAACCAGACTTTAAATCAGCTCATCTGTTACGCTATATCTGTTAATGTGCAAAGCTAGATAACGAGACTCCACTTCAATCCCATAGTGCCCTGGTGCCCTATGTCATCATGCTAGTGGCTTATTATCATCATAGAGGAAGAATATCTCTTCTTTATGGGTATCTGCCTTGTTAGCGACGTAGTGTAGCCAGGAAAGCTATGTAGCCAATGTTAGCTAGCCATTCGGCTGGTTGTCTGATGATTTTCTTCAAATGAATGAAGTACACATTTAGCTAGCTGGCTGGCTTACTTCGCGAACAATGCTGCAAGTGAAATAAAAGGTTTCTGTGAATATCCATATAGCTAGCTATGTAGCGTAGCCGCAATAGGCGCATAGGGAACGTTAGCTTGCGGGAGAGTGGGGTAAAATGAGCCAGTGGGTAAGTTGACCCACCCCCTATATCTAGGCAACGGAACAAATTTGTTGTCATGTGATCGTAAATTCCGCAAGCACCCTCCATTTTGCTGTCCCTGTGATTGAGAGAAGTACATGGTACTATAGTAAGTATGCTTTCTTTACAAAAAACTGGTGCTTGCTTGTCAAAGTATTTTCTTGCTCAGACTATAAATGTATAAACACAGGGATACATCACAAAATGTTGATGAAATGTTGCACTTAGACAAAAATAAAGCAGGTGCAGTGGCCAGGAAGTTTTAAAAGAAAAGAAAATGCTGCCTTCGTTCATGAAAGTAAGGAAAATATTTTTCAATCTATGCAAAGATAGTGCTTAAATGAATATCTGCTTGTGCAGTCTGTTGGGAACTAAATTGTGTTTTATTTTTATGTTCACTGATTAGTAAAATGGTTCACAAGTGCTTTTGAAAAATTCTTGGAACTGACAGGTGTAGTATTTTAAAGAGTAAGATTGCAAATTATGAAATTTTCAATTTTCTTAACTGCATAATCTAATGCTTCTGTAAATGAACAACTGGTGATTAAATGTAACGGTATTCTAGAACTTTTACACTGAGTTTTGAAAAAAAAAAAAAAAGCTTTCTGAAAAACAGACTCCCAAAAAGCTGATCGGATCTGTTGCAATGTTGTTATTTTACATGTGGGAATTACATTTATTTACTGCAGATGAAGCATGACTGTTTTATAAGAATATACTGCGCTCTCCGTAATTATTGGCACCCCTGGTTAAGATGTGTTCTTTAACGTCTAATAAATTCATTTCTTTTCTAAATAATATAGGACCACAATGGAAAAAAAAGAGCAAAATTCAACCTTAAATTCAAGTGCATTTCTGCAGTGGGAAAAAAATCCCACATTAAGAAATAATTCTTTTACATCAAATCATGTGTGCCACAATTGTTAGCACCCCTGATGTTAATACTTTGTACAACCCCCTTTTGCCAACAAAACAGCATCTAATCTTCTCCTATAATGTTTCACAAGATGGGAGAATACAGAAAGAGGGATCTTCGACCATTCCTCTTTGCACAATCTCTCTAAATTATCCAGCGACCTGGGTCCTCTCCTCTGCACTCTCCTCTTCAGCTCACTCCACAGGTTTGAAATGGGGTTGAGGTCTGGAGACTAAGATGGGCATCGGAGGAGCTTGATTCTGTGTCTGATGAACCATTTCCGTGTAGATTTGACCACATGTTTAGGGTCATTATCTTGCTGTAAGACCCAGTGAGGACCCATCTTCAGCTTTCAGGCAGAGGCAACCAGATTTTGATTTAAAATGTCCTGGTATTTCAAAGCGCTCATGATGCCACACACCCTAACAAGGTTCCCAGGGCCTCTGGAAGAGAAACAGGCCCACAGCATCACCGATCCTCCCCTATACTTCACAGCACATGAGGTGCTTTTTTGCATACTCATCTTTTGTGTTCTGCCAGACCCACTTTGTGTTTGTGGCCAAAAAGCTCTATCTTGGTCTCATCTGACCTAAGCACACGGTCCCGGTTGATGTCCCAATACCGCTTAGCGAACTCCAGATGTTTGCATTTATGATTGTGAGTGAGAAACGGTTTTTTCCGTGCATGCCTCCCAAAAAGCTTGTTCGCATGTAGATAGCGCCTGATAGTTGTTTTGGAGACTTTGTGACCCAAAGATGCGACCATTTGTTGCAATTCTTTAACAGTGAGCTTTGGATAACTTTTTATTTCCCTAACCATCCTCCTCACTGTGCGTGGTGGCAAAATAACCTTGCGTCCTCATCCAGGCTTGTTTGCCACTGTTCCAGGTGTTTTAAACCTCTGAATCATTCCTCTGACAGTAGATATGGGCAGGTGCAGGCGATTGGCTATTTTCTTGTAGCCATTGCCTGACTTGTGAAGGTCGACACACATCTGCCTTACTTGAATGGTGTGTTCCTTTGTCTTTCCCATGTTGAAGAGTGGATAAGAGAAATGGCCTCTGTGTCACATCATATTTATACCCCAGGGAAACAGGAAGTGATGAATTACTAATTAAATGTTCCTAGACACTCTGATCAACTTTGTAAACTACTGTGGAAATGTCATAAATACTTCAATTACATTTATTTCCTAGGAATTGTTAGGGGTGCCAATAATTGTGGAACAGGTGATTTTATGAAAAATAATTATTTCTTAGTCAAGGATTTTTTTTTTCCCCTTAAAATTGACTTGAGTTGAAGATGACATTTTTCTACAATTTTCAGTGTGAGAGTATGCTTCTGCAATAAAAATTGAATTTATTTTAAGGCTTTTAATACATCTTAACCAGGGTTGCCAATAATTATAGAGGACGCTGTATATTATATTTTCTTTTTTTATTATAAAACAATTAGCTTGTATACCGATCTACCCCTCCATGTATATTTTAGGCATTAGAGGACAGGGCACAGCCCTCATTACTTCATAACAATATATCACTTTAGCCAGATGAGGTAATTCAGGTTGGGCACAGTGTTCAAGGGCACAATGGCAGTACCCCAACCGTGAATCAGCTAATAACCATGCGGAGGCTATAGCCCGATTTTTTTAATCATTAATCTGCTCTGCCATGTTTTTCCATTCGCCATTATTGGGAAACCGTTATGTTACACTTTGGAATATCAGAATATAATCAGGGTGACTGCCAAACTTGTTTTTCAAGCTGACAGCAATTTATTTGAGGCAAACAATTGCACATAGAAAGTTTCCTCCTTTTAAACTTGGACAAATAAATTCATTTGGGAAGATCATTATCAATGTGTGGAACCACGCGCAATATGTTTTCATTGAAAACATTTCCTCTGAAATACACACCTCAAATGTTATGCCCTGCTCAACTCGGATCCAAGCAGACTTTTTGCAGAGTTTAAAGTTTATGATAAAGCTTGTTCTTGATTCAAAAGTTGTTTTTGATTACCTTAGAGGTCATCTCTTTGTATGTCCCCCTGACTAAGGATTCAGTAGGCCTTTCTTGGAACTGACAGCTTTTTTAAGGAGTAAGATTGCAAATGATGAAATACTGTTTTCTGAACTGTATCTGATGCTTCTGTAATTTAACAGCTGGTAATTAAAAGTAACTGTGTTCCAAGAGTTTTTTTTTTTTTTTTAAGCTTTCTGAAAAATGGACTCCCTAAAGGGCTGATTGGATCTGTTGCAGTATTGTTATTATTAGTCTTCCAAGGGTAGCTGGAAGCCTATTGTTCTTGCTGGGATTATTATTTTCCTGTTTTTTGTCTTTTTCATCCCGAATTGCAGCCAAACTGTTACAGACCGCTTTGACAGCTTTTTTATGTTGAGAGGAATAGCTGAAGGCTCGCGAACAGTGTGATAACCGTTGCGTTCCATGACCACAATGACGTTTCATGACACCTCCTAGAAATATCAAAACAAAGACATTTCAATGATAAACCTACCTGGTCCGCCATCTTGGATTTACTTCACTGGAGGCAGCCATTGAGTCATTGATACCAGGGCCTCACTTGGAGCGCAAGCGCAACGAAGCACGGGCAACAGGCTAGTATGCAAGTAAGCCAGCTGCGCGAGATTCCCGAAAAATTACACGAGAATCTTGCCGAAGTTGCGCGATTAAGCCCTCCAAACCCTGCGATAGCTGCAGCTATCTGACACAAAGTGGAAAAGTGTGCTGTGGTCTGACGGGTCAACATTTCAGATTGTTTTTGGAAATCATGGACGTTGTGTCCTCCGGGCTAAAGAGAAAAAGGACCATCCAGATTGTTATCAGCTCAGAGTTCAAAAGCCAGCATCTGTAATGGAATGAGGATGGGTTAGTGCCCATGGCATGGGTAACTTGCACATCTGTGAAGGCATCATCAATGCTGAACGGTACGTAAAGGTTTTGGAGCAACATATGCCGCCATCCAAGTGACGTCTTTTTTAGGGACATCCCTGCTTGTTTCAGCAAGACAATGAGGAGCCACATTCTGTATGTTACAACGGCGTAGCTTCGTCGTAAAAGACTATGGGTAATAGACTGGCCTGCCTGCAGTCCAGACCTGTCTCCCATCAAAAATGTGTGGCGCATTATGAAGTGCAAAATACGACAATGGAAATCCCAGACTGTTGAGCAACTGAAGTCATACATCAAGCAAGAATGGGAAAGAATTCCACCTACAAACCCTCTACAATTAGTGTCCTCAGTTCCCAAAGGCTTATTGGGTGTTATTAAAAGGAAAGGTGATATAAAACAGTGGTAAACATGCCCCTGTCCCTGCTTTTCTGGAACACGTTGCAGGTATCAAATTCAAAATGAGTGAATATTTCCTCTATCTCTTTTTCAAGGGAGCCCTGGGGGTTGAGGTGGGGAGGGAGAGGGGAACTTGCACAGCCAGTTAGATAAGGGGATGATTGGGTAGTAGGTTAAGAGCCAGGTTGAGACTTAAGCCATGACACCGGGGAACCCCCTACTCTTATCAATGAGTGTCATCGGATCTTTACTGACCGCAGTGAGTCAGAACCTTAGTTTAACGTCTCATCCAAAAGACAGCTGTTCCATCAGTACAGTGCCCTCATCACTGCACTGGGGATTATTTCACCAGAGGGAAGATCGCAACCTACCAGCCCACCAACACCTCTTCCAGCAGCAACTTAATTTTCACAGGTAGTCTCCCATCCAAGTATTAACCAAGCCCACACCTGCTTAGCTTCAGCCATAAGGCTGGAGTAGATCGAATGGAGGTACGGCTGTTGGCATCATAAGGTCAAAAACGATTTGCAAATTATTGTATTCGGTGTTCATTCATGTTTTACACAACGTCCCAACTTCATTGGAATTGAGGTTTGTACATTTATGATGCTACTGCTCATGAAGCATGACTGTGCCAATTACCATGTATCCAGATCCACCCCTGCATTTATATTTTAGGCATTAGAGGACAGGGCACAGCCCTCATTACTTTATAACAATACATCAATTTAGCCGGATGAGGTAATTCAGGTTGGGCACACTGTTCAAGGGCACAATGGCAGTACCCCAACCGTGAACCAGCTAATAACCGTGCAGTTGCTATAGCCCAGTTTTGCTCTGCTCTGCCATCTTTTTCCATTTAACATAATAAGGAAACTGTTATGTTAGACTTTGGAATGTCGGAATATATCAGGGTTACTACTGAACTAGTTTTTCAAGCTTACAGCAATTTATTTGAGGCAGAGAACTGCATAAAAAGTTTCCTCCTTTTAAACTTGGACAAATAAATTAATTTGGGAGGATCATTATCGATGTCTGGAACTACATGCCCATACATTATATTGTTAACATTTCCTCTGAAATACAGGCCTCAAATGTTATTTCCCACTCAACTCGGAGCCAAGCAGACTTTCTGCAGAGCTGAAAGTTTATAACAAAGCTTGTTCTTGATTAAAAAGTTGTTCTTGATTACATTAGAGGTCATCTCTTTATATATTCCCCTGACTCTAATTGATTCAGTTGGGCCTTTGTTTGAATCCTCAACTCACCTTAAGGGGACAAACACACACACACACACACACACACACGCAGTCACACTGATATTACTATATTTAGAGTTGTTCACATGATTCTAATTGAATAATGAAAAATAAACCTAATAAAGTGAAATTATCTGATGAGGTTGCAGATGTTTTGATTTTATGGTGTTTGATTTACATTTCATTAAGGGTGTGATATGAGGTGAAACCTGTTAGGCTGCATATTCTGAATCTGAACACAAATCTCTCTTACAGTTTGGGGGGTCACTTCCCCCGCCATTATGCCTCCTGTACTGTGATGTCTTTGTGTCATGTTCCGTTCGGTCACCATAAATATGATGGGTGGCAGGGGCTAATTCCAGCATGCAGTGGGCAAGAGACTGGAGCACACCCTGGAAAGGTAGCCAAAACATTGTATAATCTACACGCCACTCACTTACACCTACAGGCAATTTAGCATTTCCAATCAGCCTATTAAATGTGTTGCATCAGTGAAAGAAAACTAATATGATGGAGAAACCCATATAGGCCTCAGACAGTGGCACTTGCACAGTGAAGGTCCTCAGCATTCACTGCAGAGTCAGATATTTTACAGCCAGTTGTCCTCCACCTATGATTCATCATGATTGTTGATAGATTAATTCTTTAACAACCCTTTTAGCTATCTCTTGTTGACATACAATTCATTCATACCAATGGGCAATTTAGTCTCCAATTAGCCTAACATGCATGTCTTTGGAGTGTGGGATGAAACTGAAGTACCTCGAGGAAACCCTTGCAAACTCAACACAAGAAGGCCCCAAGCTGGATTTGAATCCATGACCTTCTTATAGTGAGGCAGCAGTGCTAACCACCGTGTCGCCTGATTCATAATGAAGACTCTAGTGTTGAAGATCAGACAGATACTACAAACTTATTTTTCTTAATTATGTAAAATCTTTACCATTACCTGAGTACTTTTTGTAAAATTTAAAATGAGTCCGCTATTGAATATTGCTAAATTCCTTTAGTGAAAAGAAAGATAGAGGATTTTGAAATATGACAGAACATTTACAAAAAGATAATTAGTTCAAGGAACATTTTCTAGCAAAATGCAAATCTAGTAATTTCTCAGCAAAACGCTCAGAAGTGGAATTTCCACCTGAGCCAGCCAAGAGTCAAATTCAATGGGCTTTATATTGGATTTACTTGCTTCTCCATTATTCAAATACCCATGACTCACATACTGAGGACAATGAAGATGGAGATAAAGGTGTCTGGATTCCCTGAGTGTTACTGCACCCTTTTGGCCGCTGCAGAAGGGGAATAATGGCCACTCCCTATGGCAAACTACTCAAGTTAGCCTGGACCTCTACCAACCCCAACGCTTATGTGATAACTTGCAGGAACAAGCTGAATTTCAAGGGATTCAAAAATAATTCTCTCAGAATGCCTTGGTAGAGAAGAAAGCCAAACTGCACATCCCACATGAATAATACTTCATCCCACCTTGCAAAATTCCCAGTGACTCATAAGTGAAGTCTTTAATCGGGTTCACATGGCTTTACTTAAAGCATACTCTGTGTTTCTCAGAAGGCACCGAGCAATATTGACAGTGGACACAAACCCGATAACCCCATTTTTCAAATGAGAGTTTTATTTTTGCAGAATAACTAATTTAAAGCACTTTTTACTGATTGACAAAAGCAGTGGCAGACCTCTCTGATCAGGGGTCCACAGTGAAATTATTCTGCCATGGTTGGATTTCCGTTTAAGACATTTATGCATTTTTAGCATATTTTCATTGTGAGGGATTTCACAGGTAAGCTGCCTTGTCATGATTTTACAGCAGAAATGGACCGACAAGCGACATTACACGTGATGCGGCATGTAATCATTTCCCCTGTGATCAGTGTGACCATAGTTACCAGCTAATTCTGTCTGTATTAAATTAACAAAGCGAGCCGCTCGGAGCTGAGAGAGGCCAGGCACACAACAGCTGGGACTCTGTGTTTCTGTCCAATCCCCCTACCTCCCCTCCCAGGGAAACTACGCCCACACCTACTTTTGCACAAAGCTGGTGTTATAACTTTGCCAGTCTGTACCCACCAGAGCTCTCACGTCCATTACAGGGCTGGGTGGCCTTGGATTCCTGACATACTGTGTCTGACGTCTCCCGCACGCAGATTAAAGGACAAAAATGGGGGTCCAACGGGAGTCTTCCCACCCGCACCCCCTTATTTGGGTTCCGCTTCTCCTCCATTCCCAGTGAAGTCGAGCCAATAAACAGTTCATTCCTGAACGGAAATTCATAAAGGTCGAAAAAGAGGTCAGTCGAAAAACAGAGGATTGCATTGTGGGAGCCTGTTTGTTTCTCTTCTGGATGCCCGTTACCATGAAAACAACTGGCACAAGACAAAAAGATAATATCACTGCCCGTAGCAACACCTTTCATAAACTGGCAAATATAACAGAGAGTATTGAGAACATACTTACAGCATCGCATTGTCCATGCTTAAACATGCAGCTCACCGCAGAATACTAGACTCCACATCCCACAGGTCATGGCACATTTTTGCAGAGGAGAATTTCTTTTCCTATTGCCCCTTTTGGACTTGCCATTTTATTGAGCTTTCATGTTTCACTGGAAAACTAACTGCACCCAATGCGAGAATGGAATGGCGTAATTACTGAACGCTGCTTAAAACTCTCTTTTATAAGCCAGTGACCATTATCCACACTCTAAGCTACCTGAACTATTACAGGAAAATGAATCAATAGTGTAACCCCGAACACTCGATGGAAAGCTTTTTTTTAACCTACTTTGTTATACTTATGAATAATTTTAAGCTTGGCTTGAACTTCTGCCTGAACTTCTCGCATTTTTTATGATAACCACCAAAATAATCAGTCAGGCCACTCGTCAACAAAAGACAAATATTACTTGAAGATGACAAGTAGAAAACTATAAATGCATTGTGAGTGGTTAGTGGATATTTTAGCCGTAACTCTTCTGCCAAAAAGAACGCATTGTTCCTTAAGGTAATGAGGCCAGCTGCATCACCATGACAAAAAAATTCTGGTCAATGTTGGCAAAAGACACAACCAAAACTAGCTGCCAGCGTCTACTGACAAGGCCTAACCTGCCCTTGGAAAAAGCACATTTCAAACAGAAGAATTTAAGAACCCTCAGACAGCCTGCCTACCTGCCCTGCACAGTTTTAATAAAATCCTCCTATCTGACAGAATCTGTCTTGTGTGTCCAGACCCTCAAGCATACTTGATTTCATATAATATAACGGCGTCCATGGTTGAAGCATTGGACTCATTTTAATCATCTCAACACTCAATCAGGTTATAACATGTTCTAATAAATGGTCCAAGCTACACTCAGAGAATAAAGTGGTGTGATGCTCTGTGTGCGCTCAGTACTTCAGAGAAAGATATTGTGAATTTCTTTCTTCACTTTCCATTCAGTACGAACATCTGGGCCCTGTTTACAAAGTAGGGTTGATGATTTATTTGGATCAATGCAATGAGTGAGACCTAGAGCTTTAACTGTATTGAAAAGAACCGTTCTGTTATGATCCAGGCTACGAACCACACGCAGAAGCAGAGTACAGTCCAACAGTAGGTTTCATAGATAGGAATGCTGTAATGACAGATGGAGACAGAGCCCTGAGTAAAATAGGACAGTTCAATTCACATGATAATGAGCTTGGGTAAGGGGCGTGTCCGCCCCATCCATCGGCGTCCCAAAGCAGAAGCCGGATGGAGATCACCCTCACCAGATCAGACCTTTCAGACAGCAGGTTCAAAGAGTTTTGTGGGAACACAGTTCCAATCCTGACGAATACAGAAGGTTTGGAAGATGTTCCTAATAAAGTGGGCAAAGGAATATACTGAGGAGGTGGGTTAACAGGAAGATGACCCCAGTCCTGGAGGCTGGGAAATAGACTTGGGAACTTGCTCCCATTAATAAGGTTAAGATAAGTTCTTCTGTATTTCAATTAAATATAAATGTAATTTCTAAGGACAGTACATTCACAATCTTGAAAGATACTGACAGGTTGCGTTAGGGCATATAGCAAGGGACAATCTCGCGACTTGAGAGACTCAAGGAAAGGTTCATATACACCACAGGGACAAAGGGAATAGGAAAATACAAAACCACAACACCTGGCAGGGGAAGCACATGAAACATTAAACCAATCAAAGGAGATAATACATCTAAAAGGCAAGGCAGTTGCTGGATGGGTGGAAGAATAGGGATTCACACAAGGGTTGTGACACCGTTCTAGGTTTTATTTTGCTTATTTATCCAGTAATACTCGTAATACTTCTGAGATACCCCTTATTTTTACACAAATATGATAAAATGGTACACCCAATTATTTTCCCTGGCAAAAAAATGCCAACAGTGCCCTCAACTGATACTGGCATCCTTGGCAAGTATTAGCTAAACAAGCAATGAGAAAAGTGGTTGCTGTTAATTCCAAGTTTTTTACTCAAAATATTAACAAATGTATTTGATTTTTTTTTTTTTTTTTTTTTTGAAGGTTGACTGGAAAAATTATTTTTTGAATGTTTTTTGGGGGGGAAATTATGCGTCACAATTATTGCCACCCCAAGAACATCTTACAAGACCAAACTAGTTGAAGTATATTCCAATTCATTCATTTTATAAGGCCACGCCACCAGCTGTCCAGCTCACTGGTCTACTAAATCCCGGACTGCACTTCATTCATTATTCTATTATCAGTCGCACCTGTTTCTCATTGCCACTGAGTGGCAGCAGTGTGCATATAAGACCAAGCTTTCTTCAGTCTCATTGTGAAGTCTCATATGCCCATGCCCGTTCAGCATTGCATAGGGCTCTTTCTCCATATTCACCTGTATTTATTTAAACCAAGAAACTTTGTGCTGTTTGCATTCTCCAGCATGTTCTATTTAAGAACCTTATTTCCTTTTTGTCTTCCCTATTTGTGATACATTATTACTGTTGCTGTAGCCAAGACTCTGAGTAACTGATAGTGCTTATTTTAGGAACCTCTGTTCCTTCTTGTTTTGCATTGCTATGTCTGTGCCTTCTGCAATGCAGTTGGCATAATAAACACTACCCAGTCCATCCTTGCATCTGAGTCCAGTCCTCAGCTTTCTGTTCTCCATGCATCTGCACTGTGCACACAGCACAAACCGTTACAACTTTCCTTAAGATCTACAGAATGGTTAGACAACTTAAATAGTCCTTAAAAAGGACACACATTACTTCCTTGGAGTACGAATGAGCCCCTGAAAACAGAAGTGGTCTAACTCCATATTTGTCTTTATGTTCTAATCTTAAAATAATCTCTTATTTGTCAATCAATGTGTCAGTTTAATGCAATAATGGATGAACTCGGTGTGGGTCCAGTACTATACAATAGGGTGGGGCATATGTTCTACACTTCATGAATGCATAAAGTGCTCAGTGCAATAGAGGTCAAAAGTGAAAAAAATAAATGAATTATTTGGACCACTCCTGTTCGAAGGGGCTGAAATGATCAAGTGGCACAATGATCAGCTTCTCTCATGTCAGCCTTCAGGATTGTGAAGACAAAAGAATACAGCAATAATGTGCTACAGAAAGCTGTTGAGCTCTACAAATGCGTAAATGCTATGAGAATATAGCTAAAAATGTGAAAATACCAATTTTATCAGGACAATACTTAATAAGGTAATGGCATATGACTATTAAAAATCTGCCTGAGGGAGATTGTGTGACTTATCTGCACTGGGAGGAGAATGGTTCAAAACATAAAGAAAACTCCAAAGATCACAGTTAGAGAATTATTTATATTAATTAAGTCTTGGGCTCAGAAAGTCTCCAAAACTATCATCAGATGGCATCTACTCAACTGCAAGTTGTTTGGAAGGGTTTCCAGAAAAAAAAGCCTCTATTGTCATCAAAAAACAAACCAACAGTTTTCCAAACAGTACTGAAACTTCCAATGGAACTGGACTCTGTAGTTAGATGGTACAAAAATAGAACTCTGGCAATAAACCCCAGAGGTGGGCTTACTGTGAAAACAAAGATGCTATTTCTTAAAGGACCCGGCCTCCACTATGAGGTATGGTGGTGGATTGTTGATGTTCCGGGGCTGTTTTCTTCCAAAGGCCGAGAACAACTTGTTAGGATTCATGGTATCATGAATTCCATCAATTACTGCCAGATATTGAATTAAAACTTGATTGCTCTGCCTGAAAGCTTAAAATGGGTCATGACAAGATTAAAGCATGCATTGAAATCAACACAAAAATGGTTCACCAACCTCTAAATCAAGGTTTTGCCATAGCCAGTCCAATTCCCTGAACAAAACCCAGTAGAAATTTTTTGGGATGAGCTGAAGAGGAGAGCCAATAAATGTTTAAATTTGACAGATCTGGAGAGATTCAGAATGAAAGGCTGATCTCATATCCCTTGCCATGTCTTCTGTTGTCTGTTTGCAAAAAAACAGTGAGGAATTAGGTTTTTTTTTTTTTTTTTTTTTTCCAAAGGGAGGCTGCACAAAGTATTAATCAAAGGGAATCCAATAATTGTGGCATATAGGTTTCTCTCATGGTGTATGTTTTAAATCATTGTATTTTTGTTTATTTTCTTTATTGTTAATATTTTGAATTAAATATTAAGGCATTCATTGATAACAGTTTGATGGATATTTATGAAGGGTGCCATTAATTGTGGAGAGTACATCACGATGCTTAAGTATGGATCATTTTGCTGTTTAAGGAGAATTTAAGTTATATTATGACATCTTTAAACACTCTGTTGCATAGTAGTTACTAAAGTAAGCAATCCCACCCACTATCCTTATCAGACAAAGAGGAAAAGAGTCATGCAGCAAAGGGTTGAAAGGCAACAAAATAGTAAAAATGTATCAATTAGTCATGCAGCCAATACTAATAATACTCCGACAGTGACACTGCATGGTTATCTCTGAAAAAGGCAACATATAAAACCATTCAAAATATACCTTCATCGGCTTAGAGTGCAAGAATATATTTCTTAAATTATTTTTATCAGCACACAAACTGTTTTTAATTACTGAATAATTGTATCTGAAAGTTTTACAAACAAAAGAATAGGTAAACCTACTCAGTATCAAACAGTTAAAGAATGACCTTTCATTGCAGAGTTTAATGAACACACTTGCTAACTTCAATACTTCAACTAAGTTTTCTTCAAATCAGTGCCCATAATTGTGGTATTGGTTAAGTCAGTGTTCTTGTCATTTCCCTTAAAAGCATCATAATTAACCTAAAAAGGTGGGTCTGTTGACCCGGACGCTGCCGGGTCAAAGACAGGTAGAGGCTGAGTAATATAGCCGGCATCCGGTTCAATTGTCCCAAATGTCCAGTTATTGAGCTGGACGAAATGGGGGCGCTCGTCCTAAATTAGAAGTTATGTTCGGGTCAATAACAAGAAAATCTTGAATAATTGAGCCGATGTCCGGGGCAATAGCCACTACGACCTAAAACATGGTAATACTGAACCGACAATGATCTCTCAGAAGTTTTTTTTTTTTTTTTGCAAAGATGCGGGTATTATATTCATAAAATAAGAAATTAAATTACAGAAAGACGCACCCTGGGACATGAATGGTGTTTTACCTAGAATTGTTTGTTTCCAGTCAATTACTCTATGCTAATGCTGCAGAGGAGCCATCAATTTCATTTCACAGCCATATTTTAGAGAAATGGTAGAATGTTTACCAGAAAGCTTTTGTGAAATGAGTCTGAAAAACTCTGGAATCTGATATGCATGAGTTCATCATGAAGGACAACACGGCCTTATTCACTGACATTTCATTCGCAGCTTTGGCTTGACAGACCTCTTTTGTATTCACACTATTCGTCCTTCGCGGCGGACATGAATGCTGACCGTAATTATAGTTTCGGATGTAGTCATATTACTGTATCTGAGGTAATACACCCAGGAGGATGCAACAGAGCCCTGCGGTCCATTAGCGACACCCAACCACGTGACTTGCGTGTCTGAGAAAGTCGCGGTGCTGAGCGCAGCTTGTTCAGTCCGGAGTTTGTGCCTTTTTCAATGAGCATGGTGTTTCTTGCCATAGACTCCGCTGAAACTTTCGACACACCGTGGAATGAAGATGTGAATACCGGGAAAGAAAAGAAAAATTGCGACTTTCAAAGAGTTTGACGAATTTTGCGGCTTGTTTTCCTATTTTTGGAAAAGTTTTGTGGCGTTTCTTCCAATGTTCCAGCTGTAGACACCTCCAGCCACTGCTCTCCGTACACCTGCAGCCAGCCACCCGCGGGGACAAGCGTTGGGCTCTCATTGGTGAGGATACCTATAACAAACATAGTCACCCACTGCTGGTCTCCGACGGTGAGCAGCTTGAAGAGAAATTCAGAATCTAATGGTGCTTAAACTGGGTATAAGTTGCGGAATGCGTTGGGGTAATTGCCAAGACAAGTTTATAAGTTGTCCTGCCGACAATGCATCTAAAGAGGAGGCTGAGGCAAGATATTTTGATCGTTTAAAGCGGAGTTTTTTTGTTTTTTTTTTTGGAATTAAAGTAAATTTAGCAAAAATTACCTTTATTGGTGGATCAGGTAGAAACTAAGCACCCAATGTGTAGACTACACATATCCGTCATTTTGTTCTTAATAATCTTGCGTTAGAGGTTTTTATTGTTTTAATCTGCGTTTATCGCGGCGAGAATTTAGAAAATGTTTCAAAAGTAGCTTTATAGCATTTTGTTGGCTAGTATTATGGCCCTGGAGATGAATGCAGCTCCAAAAATAATTCAGAAGGAAATTCTCAGAAGTGGCGTGCTATCGGTGCTTTTAAGAACTTTATGATAAGACTTATCCTCACTCAGATAACATTAGACATGTGGAAAACACATTAGTAATGTGCGTCGACAGTGATTGCCATCTTTTCGTTCACTCGCGCAAAATTGGCTCCAAATCGTTGAAATGCTGAATGAAAATAAAACCGGATATCAAAGGCTATTCCAGTTTAAGTGGGATAGAAAGAGACCAAAAAAAGTGAATTAGGTGTTTGTCAGGCCTATTACATCACGCTATCGTTAACCTGAGGATGTCGTGCATTTCTTTGAAAGAATAAATGCCGCAGGTTGAACAGTTTTAGGGTTATTCTTTAAGGGAAACGCGGTGCTGTAAAGCTAGCCGGAGATAGAATGACCCGACTCTTGAACCCATCCCACCAGGAATAAACATGTAAATACACAAATAAATAGAGAAATTGGAAAAGTGAGACTCCAGGGATGGCATATGGTGCCCAGAACATTAGATTCCTGACCTTTGGTTCCTCATGCAGAATGATGAAGTCTCCTCTGTTTAAAATATAATTGGCGAAGTTCCATCCCTGATGAGAATTCCTAGACACGTCTAGTTCCCCCCCCCCTTCTCCCTCTGGGAACTAAAAATACCTAAATGCTCAGTAAAGTAACATTTCGGCTTCCGGCAGCACTTATGACCAATAAAGTGCAGAACATCTCCAGAACAGGTAACGTTTGTGCTGTATTCCCAGTTCTCTATTCTCTCAGTGTGTCAATACCAGAACATCGACAGTTTCCTCGAGTAGGCTATACTTTTCCAGTCAGATTTTTGGACCATTGAATGGAGGTTTTTGACTTAAGTGGTACAAAATCTTGTGATGATGTAGTAAATGTGGGCCTTTAGTTCTTGACAACATTGAGCTTCTGCTGACACATTTCTAATGACTGCTGTATGGCAGGCAAACATGGAATCATCTCTCATTGAATTGGCAGAAAGTTGCCCACTTGACAGATTACCCATTTGGCTCTTGAGGGTATTTAAGTGTAACATCTTCTAAGAAGGGATATTCCTCTGCCTCTGCGGCAGTTGCTTAGCAGTGTAGAGCTATTCGTTTTGTCCAGTGGCTATGAACTGAAATGCAGCCATGACAACAGGGTCAGCAACCTGGCCAAAGTTAAACATACTTAAACTCTGAGTTGTATAATCAGATTCAGCAACTGTTGTTGTGAAACAGGGTGACACAGTTACAAGAATATAGGGCCTGAACATGCAATCTTTGTACATTACTGATGGACTAAATTGTGCTGAAATATAAGAGCCTGCGTGTAAACTGACAGCCAAATGGAGAGAACTTTTGTTTTTTTTCCAAACCACTAAAGCTGACATTGAGAAAAAAAATTGGCAAGCAATGGATAAATAGAGGGGGGGATTTTACTGATGTTTACAGCAAATAATTGTTATTGATGTTTCCAGCTGTTTTACGGTTTTGGCAATCTATGAGGACGTATTAGTCTGACAAACAAAGGACTTACTCAGAGGAAAAACATCCCAAATTTATGTCCATTGACTTGAAGAGGACATTTCCCCTAGACAGCGGTTTATGATTAATAGTCATTAATGATCAGGCATATTTTTTATTTCGCGTGTATGTTCACTCAACAGTTATCTGCAGAGATTGAAAGTCAAAAAGAAGAAGTCCTGCTATTTTTTCCTCTCCTATGAGTTTAGCAAGTGGATTTCACAAAATTATGGTGAAATATGAAACACTGCTTTATTAAAACATATAACACTGCACGTACACTAAACTGCTAATTAGCCCTTTTCCTGGAGATCCACCATCCTATTTGTGTTCACTCCATCTCTTACAAAAAACAGGTCATTCAGCAGTGAGAAATCTTGATGAGCAGCTAATTAGGTGGGGCGTCAGGCATGCTAATGGAAAGCAGCAAGATGACAGACCTTCAGAACCAGAGATGCTTGTCAGTGGTATAGATTCAGTAAAAGTTTGCTTGTTGCTACATGTAAGTGAACAATACCCACCTCCCAATCATGGAATGCAAAACAAACATCTGGTGCTGGAAAAGGTCACCTTTTGATACTGCTCTGGCTTTGTAATGTGCGGAGATAGATTTGGAAATGAAGTTTTTCTACCATTGTTTAAGGTTAGGCTCTGAATTACTGGCACTGGTCCATAGGTTATGGTCAGGGCAAACACCCAAAAGATCACAGCATTTCTCACAAAAGGAAATGAAATGGAAACATTTTTAGGGGCCACCCTCTGAATGCAGGAGTCCAGAAGAGCGCAACTGTGTGTGTGTGTGTGTGTGTGTGTGTGTGTGTTCGCGCTCGCGTGTGTGTATGTGCGTGTTCTTGTACTTGCTGCGCACTGACCACCGGAATGAGTTTTTAACCAACAAACTGAAGCGTTTTTTGGGAAGTGAGGACATTTTGGCCGGTCCTCACAACTACAAAGGCAAATTGCGACTTATTAGTTAAGGTGACGGGTAAGGTTAGAATTAGGGATAGGTTAAGGTTAGGGTAAGGGTTTGGGGTAGGCATACACTGCTTATTATTAAGATAAGGGAAAGGCTGTAGAGACACAGAAAGAATGAATGGAAGTCAATGTGATGTCCTCACAAAATATAAATACAAGGATATGCGCATGTGTGTGTATGTGTGTGTGAGATTAAAAAAGAAAAGCAGAGGCCACAGGCAGATTTAGTCACAATTCATCCATTTCAATTTGAACTGCCACCATTTTAAATGTTACCGGCAGGCCAGACCATACAATAATTAAACAAGTTTAAATCAGTCTGTTAGCACTCAATGGAGCTCAAGAAATCCCTATGCTTTTTTGGCATTGTTTTCACATCTTGGTTTGATGGTCTTGCTGTGACTTTCCCTTGAAATGAACTGCTATGCAAGACTGGTAAAGAATACCTAACGTACACTCATTTTGTATGGAAAAATAATTAACTTCTGAGCGAGATTTATGGGCGAGACATGCCTTTCTTGGATGACCTACATACACTACAAATATTAAGCACAAATCTGTTATATATTGAGGCACTGCAGGCCAAATACTTTGTCTTTCATGTTTTGGGCATGGCTTCCTCATTCCACTGAAGGCATGCCTCAATGCTACACCATACAATGACATGACAGAGGATTCTGTGCTTCCAGCATTTGGAGAGGACCCCTTTCTCACTTCAGCGCCAGTGCATGGGAGTCCATGAAAGCAAATCCCTACTGCAGTGTCTTTTGGATGAGACATTAAACCGAGGTCCTGACTCACTGTGGTCAGTAAAGATCCGATGACACTCATCGACAAGAGTAGGGGGTTCCTCGGTGTCATGGCTAAATTCCCAACCTGGCTCTTTTAACCTGCCACCGAATCATCCCCTGATCTAATTGGCTGCGCAACTTGTCCTCGCCCTCTCCACGTCAATCCCCAGGGCTTCCTTGAAAAAGAGATTTCAATCTCAACAGGACTGCCCTAGTTAAAAAAAGGTTAAATGAATAAATAATGTTCTAGTGGAAAGAATGCGCAGGGTATGCAGCAAAGGCGGTTGCAAAGGAGCTACCAGCTCTATTTAAATCCCAATGACTTTGTCATAAAATCTTGAAAGGGCAAGCATCAGTATATTTCTGACCAAGTATTATCTCTGGGACAGTGTGTTTAAAAAAAAAAAAAAAAAAGGTGCACTCCAAAGACTGGAAAATGTGGAGTGAAAAAACAGTCCGTGAACAAATATGGAGAATAGGTTCCAGTGTGCGTTAGGAAACAATTTTCAGTATTTTACTGGATGCAGTGTGCTGGTATAAACCCTCCCGAACTGACACAGGGCATTGCATTGATAATACCGGTTTATACACTAATTATAAAAGGGAATTCAAAATTTGTGAGTAAAATTGGAATAAATTAGTGCATGGCCAGGAAAAGGATGCTGGAATCTACCTATCCAAGAAGGCCTTGGTTTCCCCTCTAGGGCTCACGAGTGGGCCTTTCTTTGGTTGGACTGCAGATACACAGATATAGGATTTGCTAAGGTCTCAACTGTCCTCTTGGTCCGTTTAGACATTCTTCCGAAAAGCATTTTGCAAGCTACCAGAGCCAGGTAACTCAAATCACTGTCATCAGGGTGCAAACCTGTTGGTATAACACCCTCCTTTTACTTGGGAGTTGTGTGTTAAGTGTGTCTGGTAAATTGATTGTGCCAGTTATTCAGTTAATCCTCTTGGAGGATGGAAAAGCAGGGCTGGATTAAGACTGAAGGGGCTAATTTGCAGATCCATGTACCAGCAATTCTAATGGCAGCGTAATGAGACAGAGAGAAGTCATGGCCACAGGCAGGGGTCTGGCAACTGATGTTGCAGCATACAAAGGCCCAAATTTCAGAATGAGGTTAGACCAGACCCATTCAAAATTCTCTTCTTCCGTATGTTGTGGTTACAGTAAGTTTTTCCAATAACCACAGCCATTTTGGTGTTCTTCACATGAAGTTCACAGTGTTCCCCATGCTATGTTTTTGCGCTCAGGCGAAAGGGAAGAATCCTGGGAATGTTTCTGTACCGCAACTGAACTCCTATCTGATACAGCCTTAATTATCCAGTCATTCCTGCTCACGGACACATCCCACAATACCGACATGTAGTTTATCACCTGCACATTCCCCGTTGGCGAGACACCCACGTTGAAACTGTTCCTAGAGCAAATATGCAGTTCTCCTGCATTTCATTTCTTTGGCTGATAACATGCAGTCGATTAGACTGAGCTGGGGCCAATCACCCCAGGAGGAGTTTGGGATTAAGGACCTTCCTACTGGGGCTTGAAACGCCTACCTTCCAGGCCCCGGCTAAGCAAGTAGGGCAGCAGGGTAACCTAGAGTTAAGGTTACTTGACTTGCAAATGTAGAGTTGCTGGTTTGTTTCTCTCATGGGCACATAGAGATTTTGAATTGCATCAGGAGAGATGAAGTTAGGAAGAACTCTGCTGTTTGGCCCGCTGCTCTTGGCCTTGGATGCGCCCCCATTAATAACACAGGTTTCACCCCAGGCATCCATCAAAGAGAGGAACATATCCCTTGGTCAAGTGAGAGGTTGATGAGTACCTTAGATGCTGGGATCCAGGTCACTTCCTCACCGATTCTCTCCCACCACTGCAGGTTCTCCCCAGGTATGGCGCTCCATGTGGACCTCCTGGCTCTCCTGTCCCTGTGCTGCATCCCAGGCTGCCTGCTCCACAGCACCTCCTGGAAGCCTCAGTGGCCATTGCTCCGCGTGCCAGTGGTGATACCCCAGCGGACTGTGGAGGGGCCAGCGCCCCAGTTCCTATCCGAGGCCAGGCTGGAGGTGTCGTCCTCTTGTGACCCCGAGTGCCACAAACAGGCTCCGACGCCTACCTACTGGGACCTGCGAGAGTACCTGTCCTACGAGACGCTGCACGCCAATGGCAGCCTGATGGAGACCGACGTGGGCATCTACGGGTACAGCCCGCCCCAGGCGAGGGAGGAAGTACGCGGGAGGTCCCGCGCCAAGCGGCAGATCTTCGGTCCTGACAGCCGCTTTAGCATCGTGGGGCAGGACTTCCTGCTCAATTACCCTTTCTCCACGGCCGTCAAGCTCTCTACGGGCTGCACAGGGACGCTGGTGGGCGACCGCCATGTCCTGACGGCGGCACACTGCGTGCACGACGGCAAGAACTACGTCAAGGGTGCACGGAAGCTGAAGGTGGGCTTCCTGAAACCGCGGCAACGGGAGACCCCTCAGGCCAACGACGGGACCGGCTCCTCGCCTGGCCAGCCCGACAAGATGAAGTTCCAGTGGATCCGCGTCAAGCGCACCCACGTACCCAAGGGCTGGATCAAGGGCAGCGCCAACGAGATCGGCATGGATTACGACTACGCCCTGCTAGAGCTGAAGAAAGCACACAAGCGGCGCTACATGAGAATAGGCGTCAGCCCTGCTGCCCGCCAGCTGCCTGGAAAAAGGGTGCAGTTCTCCGGGTTCGACAATGACCGCCCGGGTCAGCTGGTCTTCCGCTTCTGCAAGGCCCATGAGGAAACCTATGACCTGCTGTACCAGCACTGCGACGCCCAGCCCGGCGCCAGTGGATCCGGAGTCTACGCCCGCATGTGGAACCGCCGGAAGCAAAGCTGGGAGCGCAAAGTGATTGGCATCTTCTCCGGGCACCAGTGGGTGGAACGTGACAGTGGACCTCAGGAGTTCAACGTGGCGGTGCGAGTCACGCCCCTGAAGTATGCGCAGATCTGCTACTGGATCAAAGGAAACTATGTGGATTGCAGAGACGGATAAGGAAGATGGACACACACATGTGCACATTCATAAACACAAGCACAGCCATAGAAAAGCACATGAGAATGCATACGCACACAAAAGCACAAATACGGATATTCAAAAAAGCATTGTTCAACCCTGACAAGCACACATACATCTACCATCACAAATAAGCATGTTCTTACCCTCACAAACAAGCATACATCTACCCTCACAAACAAGCATGCTGGATTAGTCAGACTAGAGTACATGCATGCATTTCCACACAACCACATCTGCCAGATAAAGCACGCATGTGGAACCCACACATAAATGCCCACATAAAACCAGGCATGCATGCACAGCTGCGCACACGCATATATACCCAAACGAGCATGCGGACCCAAACGTAAGCACACATCACATCTCCTTGCTTTCATGCCTGCTGACATACAAGCCAGTATGCATAACCCCATGTGTAGGCACTTGCACACTCCCATGACCATACATTCACCCTCACCCACACTCCAGAGGTCATGCACAGTCACACCCCCGCACAACATCACATTCATTGCTGTACTGCACTGATCTTTTCAAAAAGAATGTTAAAATGTAGAGATGGAAATCCGATGCCAAGTCTGAGACGCCTCACAATGAAAATGACTGAACAGAATATTGGGGGAGGGGGTTAGAGGTCAGCTCTCCATGACCTGGACGCTGTACATCTTTCCGTTCTGCCGCTCTGAGACTGGAGATTTGGAGGTGGAAAATATTTTTTAATAAGTCTCGCATACCTTTATTTCTATCTCAATGTAGGGCTTAAGCTGCTTGCACACTGGACGCGAAACAAATTTTGCGCACGATAGATCAGTCAAAGCGAATGTAATCTGTCGTGCGAAAAATTTATTTCGCATCCAGTGTGCAAGCAGCTTAAGTGTTTGTTCTCGCACTGAGAAGTAGGGCCACGTGTGTTTTTCATCTTAAGACCGGGAGCCAATGCTAAAGCGCTTGTGTCAAAGGGACGGAGATACTGAGCACGTTGGGAGAATGTTTTTCCGTCAGCCACCAGCGAGATCAGTGAAGCTACCACCCCAGCCTGCCAAGTGCCAAGTCCTGTTGCACTTCAGGCCAGGATACCCTGGCGATCTGCAGCAGTCAGCAACTGCTGCAGGAGCGGAGGCTTATCAGCACAGGCTTAGGAGGGCTGAGCACTCGCGCACACATTTAATCCTCAAGGAGAAGACTTGGGGGGTCAGGGGGCCGAGTCTGTTTGCCTTCCACTGTGAGAAGTGTTGTGATAAAGGAGACTGAAATAGAGCAGAGGCTGGGGACTCCACAGCAGAGGGGGACAGAAGACCCTGCACATATACAGGACAGCGATTCTGTACAAAACCGACAGAGGAGACGGAAGGAGGGAGACACTATGGATCCAGCAGACCACGCCCACAACACCTGAGGTCACACCACAGACCACTCCCATAATCGCAGCTGCTGCAGACTCCCGCGTACATCGATGCCATTTCTAATAGACTACTAATCTTATAAAACATGCTAAGCAACACATTTAACCAGTTTCACTTATGCAGACCATCTTCAATCTAACCAAAGCTTATTTGGAAAATTTTATAAACTTAACCAAAGGTGCTGTTTTTTTTTTTTCTTCTTCTTGGTTGCCTTAAATAAATTTGTAAAAGTAAATATATAATAAAACATGCAAATCTACTGAATGTACCATTGACCACGTGCCTGAGTGATTATTCCGAAATGCACATATCGCTAGTCTCGAGTGCATTACTGTTGAAAGTAAACAAATGGCTCCCTCTGTCAGGTTAATGACAGTACTGCAATTTCCACTCCTTAAACAACTAAAATGGAAGGAGTCTCCCTTTGTATGCACATCGGTCCAGACAGTTGTACATGCGATGGATTTCATAATTTTAAGGGTGCATTGCTTAGGACATAAAGCAGTGCAGCATCTAGTGTGGAACTGTTTGGCTTCGAGAAAGCTGCTCGAAGCAATTCTGAAGGCCAACCAATTCACCTGTACTGAACAGGCATGTTTTGAACTGAAATTGCGCGAGTTTAAGAAAGCACAGAGAAAAACATTCTAAAGCAGGGGTGAAGAACATCCACCGGCGGACAGTGTGGGTGCAACCTTTCTCACCAGCCAGGCAGCGACACACTCGATTTCACATATCAACCACTGGGGTCTTTCCATAAGACCATGAGTAATAGAACCAGGGGTGTAACTGCTAGGTTGGAACTAAAGACTGTACCTGAATCAGCCCTCTCTGGATAAAGTTCCCTACCCCTGTTCTAAACAAATGGACATTTATAAATGTTTATCCATTATATTCCTTTTAATATCCACATACTCGAAATATGGATTTGGGTAATTAACGCATATAATTCTCACAAAAGGAACCTAAATGAATACATCACTGACAACAAGCCAAAGGACAGGCTTCATTAACCATCTGGAATCTGTGTACCTTATGTCTTGATGTACAGTGCAAGATGCTGGAAGAGCACGCAATCACTCAATGTCAGGAAAGCACATGGGGCTCAGGTGGAAGGAGGAGATAAAATACTATGGGGCTGGAGAGCAGCGACAGCGGATGGGGCTATATTTTACATTCCATCAAAAAAAAAAAAAAAAGTGGTGCCAGGCACATCAAACCCCGCCCCTTGCACATACTTTCACATACTTGTACGAAACTCAATAAGGATCTATTCTGGTTCAGTGGCAATCCCTATACCGAATCTGGGGTGAATGTGCTGCTAGAGTGTTAACAACAAACACAGGAAACAACCCAAAAACAATACCCCTTGCCCTCATCCTTCGGGTGGGGCAGGGTAAAAATGCACAAAAAATAGCTTCAATGTCCCAGTCCAGATTAGCAGATTGTATTGCTTTCGTGCATGTTTAGGTCAGCTGTGCTAGGCTCCACACCTTCCCCTGAACAGGCGTATATGCCTTCACAGGCATATTTCCTCACGCACGCACGCACGCACACACACACACAGACAACACACTACAAACCATCAGAGAACGATGCACGCGTGTTTGTCTTATTTTTTTATTTTATATGCCGCTGGCATCAATAAAAATGCAGTCTGGGTGAAATACTGTATGCCGACAGCTGGCTCTTGGCCCTGCCCACCCAAATACACCAATCGGGTCCCAGGAATGTGAACACATGCTTCACCCTGAAAGCCCCGCCCCACCCAGTCTCTCCAGGTGCAATCTGGGCTTTGGCACGGAGAAAATTAAAATGATAGATGAAAGAAAGAGGGCTGGGGCAGCCCAGAAAGACAGCGGCTGTGGTTCCTATACGTCCAGCACATTCCAAACACTGACACGCTACTGACAGGTCACAAACTGCCCTTAGAACTCCTCACATAGGACGGGAAAGAGGGGCGGGGAAAAAAACACAACCAACTCTCCCAAAAATACATCTGAAATTACTTAACAGGCCACCGGTGCTCCCTCCTGCCCTCCCACGATTGGCTCTCTCACGGTAACACTCTGCTGGCCGAATTGAAAAGAACAGGCACTCTTTTGAACAGTATACAAAATATAAAATTTTTTTAAATAGATATAAACATTGCATGAAAAATAGAACCGTATCAAAATAATATTTTGGAGTCCCCCTGCTGCAGCCACACTCCGTGTTCTCTGCAGTGGCTGGGACGGGGGGTGACGGGGGTATTCGGTCATGTACTCGGACCTCCACTCCCCCCAGCCCCCCGACCCCGCTTCACTGGGACTTGAGGCCCAGGCTGCCGGTGCCGCTGAGGGGGAAGGAGTAGGCCTTGCCCAGCACCAGGCGGTCCCGCAGCAGCTTGAAGAGGACGTAGTAGTTGCAGAAGAGGATGAGGCCGAGCGACAGCGTGTGATTCCAGCGCTCGGAGCGCAGCAGAGAGTACAGCTGGTACAGCACCACACTCGACTCGATGCCGATCAGCAGGTTCAGGATCCGCAGCGGCTTGTGGAACAGAAACTGCAGCGGGAAGAGGACTGGTTGGGAACATAATACTACAGGGCGTGCACAAATGTGTTCAGAGCAAGCCCGGTAGTATTTTGCGACTGAACACATTTATGCACACCCTGTAGTATTTTATTACTGAACAGATAAAGTATTTTGTAGTATTTTGTAGCAATCTGTTCAGGGATAAAATACTACAGGGTATGCGCATCTTATTCAGGAACAAAATACTGCAGGGCACGTGCAATGTGTTCAGGAACAAAATGTAGGGCAAGCAACATGTACTCAGGAACAATATAACAGGGTCTGTGTCATGAATGCATTTGAGGACACAATCAAACAGGGTGTGAGCAATGCATTCAGAAACAAAGAACAACCCAATTCTAAAAAAGTTGGCACAGTATGGAAACTGCAAATAAAACCATATAAATGTGACTTGAAGTCCACTAGCCTCAACTGTTTTGAAAACACTGGCCTCAACACACTACTTGAAACTTAAACCGTTAAATTCAATTGTTTATTGAAAACGCACTCATTTCATATCTGATAGTTGCAATAAAAAAAAATTTGTTGGCTCACGGGTAATTTGGGAATAATGAAGGTGATGAGAGACAGGTGATGATAAATAGGTGAGCTAATCCTAGAATGGAATCAAAGGAGCCTGCAGGTCCAGAGTTCAGCATCCGTCGCGGTATGAGGGTGTGTCAGTGCACGTGGGGTGGGTGACTTGCACATTTCTAAGGGCACCATTTATGCAGATAGATATTCAAGAATTTGAGAGTAACATACGCTGCCACCTAGATGTTACCCGTTCCAGGGACATCCCAGCATTTTCCAGCAATACAACGCCAGTCACCGTCTTATAAAATTTCCAGGCGAGTGGCTAAAAGCTCACCTAGGAATTCAAGGAGAGCTTTTTTGCAGCCCTCGCAGCTTGTTCCAAGGCTAGGGCAACTGGTAGAATGAAAAGATTGGATGTCCATTGCATTTTTCGCAAGGAACTTCTTTGCTGTGACAGGCATGTTACTCCAAGATAGATTCATTCTGAGGTACAGGGCCCGTGTTGATGCATAACAAGTTTAAACTTGGTTCACCTCTTACACTAAATGTGCTGAGATTTTGAGAAGCATCCTTAACCCAACTTCATTCTCCAATATAAGCTTATACCTCTTAATGCAGCTGCATGGGCCAAACAGAAGTCTATCCTGAGAATAAAGATCCGAAGTGTTGGTCTACCAAAAAAAATTGTCATTTTTTTTATTCAAACATTTTTATCTAAAATTAAAGTGGGAATCAAATGAAAACAAAATTGTCAGTATTATTAAATTGTAAGTTGTATTACAGGGGCTTACCTACATAACTGCTTAACCGAACATGCTTTAAAAGAATCAATTAATCGCTATCAGAAATGGCAGTTGCTAGTTAGCTACAATCACAAACCACACACGTGGACTCCGTAGCGGAACCTGACTAAATTTGGAAACCAAATAAATCACCACTGTCTAAACCTCCTCCATAGCAGAGCCACTGATATTCTCAGAGTTGCAACACTGACTCTCTTGTACAATAAAAATCGCGGCGCACTTTCAGGTACTGTAACTTCAAATAGTTCCAAAAGAAGATTATCGCAGCTTCGAACCGATTCACTTCCACTGAGACAACAACGACGGTAAGTAATAAAATATTGAAGTCTTATGATTCACGAAATGTATGCATCATATCAGTGGTCATGTATCATTTATAATGTCCAATTGTGCATGTTCGGCATGAAGATATATATTTTAAGTTTGAAGAAGTTGTGATAATTTAAGCTCATGTTCTTTGCTTCTAGTTCAGCTTGGTCAGCTGCGGGAACCCAGTCATGAACTCACTGGAGTTTCTATTTCGATCTCTCACTAAACCGAAATAAATCACAAAGGTAAATGATGGGATGAAGTGCCTGTGACTGGTTTCGGGGACATTTTTTTGTCTAAAAGTTAGCTTTGACAATTTTGACATGCTCTTACCCAGCCTAGCTTGATCAGCTGTTTTAAGTTTAATCACGAACGGTTGCGGAGTTTCTAACTCCGTTTAGCTCTCGATAAGCATTTCGGAATAAAACCACTTGTTATTCATAAAATTGGATGAAACCACAAGTTAGGACGTTGACGACCGACGTGTCACCCATCATGTTTTAGCTAGCTCTTTGAAAGTGCATCCGTCAATTTGCATTTGCCATGCCAGGCGCTGTTAGCTTACTAGCGATCTTGCTGTAGTCAGCTAGCTGCATTATATGCCGTGTTGTATTTCGCAAAAAGGGTGGTCTTTCAAATGATTTACTCTTGAAATATGTGGTGGCTGTAGTTAGTCTATATTACTTTTCTGCGCTCATTTTATTGTGTCATGTAGACTTACCGTTCACACATCTGAGTAGTTACACTTATTTAAGTTGTCACCACGTCACTATAAAAGCATGACCTCTATGAAACGTATGTAAATAATGTAATTCATTAAGAGAAATACGTTTGCGGCAATAGTGTAAGGTTTAATTTAATATTCGCCGTTCAGTAACGTAATCGCTGATGTCTGGAACATGACAGCGTGGGCTGTGTTTGGAACTATTGAGGATTGCATGAACCACGTGACCGCTCTGGCAGCGACATCAAAAGCTGTCATAACTCTCCCTCTCCATAGCTCTGGTCCATAGTACCCACTGATGCTTCAGCCGAGTAACACTACGCGCGTCTACAGCAAATGAATTTCTGGGAACAAGAATCGATAATTAATGCACATATGCGCAGCAAACAAGCATTCTCAAAAGCCATGATTCACCTTGCATTTTGTCGCTTAAGTCACTCCACCCAAAGTCAAACGCTGACTTACCTCTGTTACCATAGGCTTGCCATTTACATTCTTCACTCTAGGGATATACTCCCTATTGGAATTTCCCAGTTTGCAAAAGTTTCTTTCCCAATGGCATGTCGCGCGCCAGCATTCGCCGTCAACTGATTGGTTCAAAAAGAGTCCCTAGGTACGGATTGCCCAGTCACAGAACGGGTATGTTTTGCTTGCACAATCTCCACGTAGACCATTTGACTTGTTCCCATCTTTGCCGCTACATAACACTGCTGGCGCTACTGTTCTGTATCAAACGGAGTGTCGACCGGAGTTTAACGAAGAAAAAACCAGCCTAGTATCCGAGGCGCAAACATGCAATTTGTATCAGCATAAATTGCTTAAATCAATCGGTCAACACCTACATCAGTATGGAAGTTAGAAGCCCCACAGTATGATAATTTCATTGCTTGACTAGTACACCTTTTAAAGTGATAAACGGGGGAATGGCCTGCAAGCCCACACACACACAAACCACAAACTTACATAAAAGCGTGCATGGGAGACGTCTGAAGGCAGGGCCACATTGTAGGGCCCCACAGCCTTGTAGAGGGAGCGACTGTGCCGCACCAGGACTCCCTGAGGCCAGATTGTGCTCTCTGACCACCTGGGAAAGATGCACAAAACCAGGAATAAGGCATCAAATTCACTGTACATACTCACTCTACATCCACGTCCACACGCCCACAACCCAACATCTGCACGCCCACTACCCAACCTGCTTTCTAAAATGGGTAAAAGGCAGGAATAAAATTGAACAGGTCGCTGGCCATCACAGGGCTCACATGGTTCGCTTTCAAATACCTACGGGCCATTTATAGATGCCACTCAGCCTTACTTACATGCCTTTGTACTGTGGGAAGAAACCAGAATACCGGAAGAAAACCCACATAGTACACACAAAAAGGCCCCAGCAAGCACTACTGTCACCCCAAATGTGCATAGTACATGTAGAGTAACTCTCAAATACAAAGAGGCTTTAGCTCTAAAGTCACACATATGCTATATAGCACTAGCACTAACGTAGCATAAAGACAAAAGTAGCTTTAGCGCTAAAGTGGCATTAGTGCAAAAGTACCATTAGCACTAAGGCAGCACAAGAGCTAAAGTACCATAAGCGCAAAGGTAACATTAGGCCCGTTTCCACCGCAGGAAATTCAGGGTAATTTTATGGGGCCGGGGCCGTTGTTGCAGGTCTCCACCGCTGGAACCACCACCGAAGGACAGAGTACCGGAACTTTTACAGGGGCTAAAAAAGTCCCTGCCTCGGAGTAGGTACTCTGAACGGCCCTGAAAAACTTCTGGGTGGGGCTTGGGGTTTACTTGGCGCTGACTGGATTTACTCAAAGCGGGATGTAACGTCTACAGAAAGCGACAAAATAGCCAGCATTTTTAAAACTTGGCAGACGATGAGGGGTCGCATTTTTAAAAGGAGTTCTCCTACTTCGCCCTCTCGGTGGAGACACGGCAGTTGAGAGGGCCGAGTGAGAGGGCGTTCCTGTAGTAGTTCTGCCCCCCAAATACAACCAGGAACTTCTTTGGTGGAAACGTGCCTATTAACGCCAATTATGGCTGGGTATCAAACTGGAACTAGTTCCAATTTTTCCAAGAACCGTGGATTCGCCACAATCGTGGTCTGAAACAAACTGCAGTGAGAATCGATTTGGCAGGACCTGCTGCCACTACCTGAACCTAATGTCAGAGGATGACGTACTGCTTAACAGATCACAAGAGCAAACACTTTATTTGATTGGTGACCATTGACCACTCATAATATTCAGGTCATGGATAATCATTTTTGTCCGATGCGAGGCTTGAGACACGCAACTGGATCGTCGGCTTTGTTTACACGGTATTTGCAATGGCTTGCCCGTACAAGAGAAGTGGGATTTGGCATTTGTTCCAGATTTTTATGCCCCCGCCCTCCAAAGAGGAAAAGGGGCATTTTGTCGACACCATGTCCGTCCGTCCGGACCGTCCTTCCATCCCGTCCCGTCCGTCCCATCCAGTCCGTCAACTTCTCGTTTCCGTGGGATAACTATAGAATCCCTCGTCGGATTGATGCCATTTCTTAATGGAGTATTGGGAGTGGCTAGAGGAAGGTTCCTTTCGAAAACCAGCATCGTGCAATATCTAATATGGCCACCACAGCAGCCATCTCAATATGCCCTTGTTCAACATACAGATGGGGGCATATGCCACGCTCTGGTTGCTCTTGTTATTCATCATGTAACTATAGAACTTTTTCCATAGCCCAACTCGTGACATATTTTTGATATTACCCCAGTTCAATTTTTGCCAAAGTGAAATGTAATTGTCAGAGCATGAGGGGGGGAAAGGGAGGAAAAAAAAAGAAAAGACATTGCTCCGTGTAAAGTCATTCTGTTAATATTCAGCCAAACTGAATGCCAAGTGTAATGTTGGTTAAATCAGTATGGCGTAACACTGTGACAGGCTAGGCAAGTGCTACTCTCATAACCAAGTTAACATTACTTAGCTAGTATGGTTGCAGTACCTTTCCATTAGCATTATGCAACATCAGTTTGTTCACTAGCGAGTAGACATTAGTTAGCCACTCAGTTGACAGTGGAAGAAAACTGATTTGGCATTTGTTCCTCATTTTTCTTCCTCACTAGTACTTTTCCCAGAGGCCAACTCATGACATGAAAGTGATCAATACAAATCATTGTTGGTTCAAACGCGAAAGTGATAGCTTGACTGCAGTGCAAGATAGCAGAATGATGGCATTACAATTTGGGTGCGGATGGAAATTACATTGCTTTTCAATGAATTTGCGCAATTCAGTTATGCGATGAACAGCGTCTTATACTCTCAGTCATCACCTGATCAGGCCACCTATAATGCCTCAATAAACAGAACCACTGAAAAGGCATTGCCAGCATAAAACCCCAGCAGTTCTGGTCCTTCATCTCTCCTTACGTAGATAATCTTTCAGAAAACAATAAAAAAATAAGATCAGGACGCGCCATTTTTAGTTTCGCTAGTCAAGCCTCGTTTTGGCATTGGAATGTGCAGTATGCATAGAATTTAAGAGTGGTCACTACCTAGCAGCAGTTAGCTGTTGAAATAGTATATTTTTCTAACTGAAAGAAACAGCTGTTACGGTTAAAAGTTCATTGAATATAGCCAAAAAGAGCAAAGAATAAAGAGGCCAATCTAGAAATATTTGTTGTTCATTCAAAAAAAAAATTAATAAAAAAACCAAAAAAAAAAAAAAAAAAAACACTGGAATCAGAATCTAGAAATATTTGTTGTTCATTCAAAAAAAACAAAAAACAAAAAATAAAAAAAAACACTGGAATCAGAACCAGAATGGATAGAATTGAAACGATTCCCAGCCCTAGAGCTAAGGTAGCATTAGCTTAAGAAGCAATACCGCTAAAGCAACATTACCAACGGCATTTCACACAGCCCATTGCCCCTGGCTCCCAGGTACTCACAGGTGCTGTGGGGCGTTGCTGTAGGAGCCGTGCTCCAGCTTGTGCCAGCGGCCCAGATGGGCAGCCGAGCGATGCAGCAGGTCACAGTAGCTGGGTGGCAGCAGCTGGCTCATCAGCATGACAAAGGCGTTAATCCAGACCATAATCAGGTGCTCGCACGCCCAGCGCATGTCGTAGTACTGAGTACTCTGCAAGAGAGCGGGCGTCCATCAGTATCCTCTTTGTCATCTACGTTATCACCATCATAAGTCATCAGACTCTACATCACTAACATAACCGACATTAGCATTTTAAGTAACAATTTATGCTTTGTTGCCCTACTAACATTCGTCAAGGATCAAACAGAACAGGGAGATGATCAACGGAAAAATGTTCAAGACATAGGAGTTGAAATAAAACTTCAGGACAAACATTAAAAACTTTGGGTTAGGCTAATCCAAACACTTGATGGCAACATGAAAACCTCATCTGAGCCATCAAACAGGGTTCTGGCACCACCGTTTACAACCTCAGAATGAAGACCGCCTGCAATCATGGATGGAATTACAGATTGTAACAGCAAACTCTGCAGGATCTAAGAATTGAAAAATAGCGCGCCGTCACGAGCAGGAGCCCTCAGCCTTGCGCTTGCTCTGCCGGCCATATTAATTATCGCAGTGGGATAGAAATTGATAGGGAGCTTCCTCTACTCACCCCCGAACATACCACCAGAAAATGAAAGCATTTGGCCAAAGTGTTTTTCAGCCATCGTCCGGAATCAAGAAGTTAACGGACAGACAGACGGACGCCGCTCGCCACGACAATACCCCTCAACGACTTTCGTCGGCTGAGGGGTAAAAAGCAAATGTGTAACTGAAGGAATAAGCACAAGTTCCCTCCCAACCTTCAGCAAAATCTCTGGGAAAGAACAAGGAATCAGCGTTTAAAAATTGTGATGATTGACTTTCGGCTAAGTAAGCGTTAATAGTGGAACGAGATTCGCTTCATTTGAAGGCAGCTGGAGTGTGGTCCCTTCAGAAACATAGCAAGAATGATCTTCAACAAATTCTGCCCCCAAGTCAGGGACACAGGGCAGTAAGAGGCTAACTGAAACATGGTACACAGGTCTCCAGGGGGACTCACTTTGACGAAGCAGAGAGGCAGGAAGGCCACGTAATATGCGCTGAAGAGAGAGTTGAAGAGGACCTCTTTGATACGGCGGTTGAAGTCTGTCTTCAGGCCCTCCACCTCGCTGCGGATGAGCTCAGGCGAGAGCGGGCAGGTATGGGCGGGGACCGAGGCCGGGCTGGCAAACTGTTCCCGCAGGTTCTCCCGCAGTAGGGTGAGGAAGTCTTTGGGCCGCAGCAAGGAGCTCTCCTGACCGTCCTGCTCCAGGTACCCACAGTCTGTGGGCATCACCTGAGCCCTGCTCTCCTGGTGGAAGCAGCAGAGCGGTACGTACACTCCGAACCTGAGACAGAGCGGAGGAGTATGACACTCAACAAGCACAGGCATACACAACTACTGTTACTGTTATACAACATAAACACTACACTTCCATAAAAAACCACTGTTACTGTTATACAACATAAACCCTATACTTCCATACAAAACCACTGTTACTGTTATACAACATAGACCCAACACTGCATACAGAAGTACTGTTACTATTATGAAACAAAACTACTGTTATTAAACAACTTCCAGTTGCAGAACAAAGCTAATGTTACCATTAAACAACATGCACCCAACAATACCATACAAAGCTACTTTTACTATGACATATAGACCCAACACTGCTGTACAAAACTACTGTTAAACAATTTTCATTTAATACTGTTGACCAAAGCTACAGTTACTATCACACAATATAAACCCAATACTGCCATACAAAACTACTGTTGTTATAAAACATACACCCAACACTGCCAAACAAAAATGTTATGAAACAACTTCCATTTAACACTGCAGAACAAAGCTACTGTCACCATTTCACAACACAACAAACAATGCCATACAAAACTACTATTACTGTAATACAACATAAGCCCTAAACTGCCATATAAACCTTTTCATATTTCATGAATGCACACGACCGCAGTGAAGAGACCTCAACATTAAAAATTGAGGATCAATCTCTCATATACTTTTCTTGGAAAGAGGAAGTACCTTTTTAAGCCACACTAGCACCCCTAAGCTGGTATTGTTCAAAGCTTTGACTCTTCAAAATCATGTCGCAGCGTGAACACTTATGAACTCAGCGTAAACCCTTGCGGACTCAGTGCCAGCCAAATGCTGAGTGCTGGATGAGCAGAAGTTGGCACAACACTGACCAATAAAATGGCAGCAGCTGGAGCGAGGCGATGGAGGTAAAAGGGTTAACACTCACGGGTACCCCAGGAACAGGAGATTGAGCACCGAATGGTTCCTGAAGAGGTTGACGAGGGTCCAGCACAGAACCCAGCCACACAGCGTGAGGAGGGTGAGCCGGGCTGCAATCAGAACCACGTACCG
The DNA here is from genome assembly GCA_029721435.1 of Gymnothorax reevesii. Classification (NCBI taxonomy): domain Eukaryota; kingdom Metazoa; phylum Chordata; class Actinopteri; order Anguilliformes; family Muraenidae; genus Gymnothorax; species Gymnothorax reevesii. The sequence continues at coordinate 22,375,557 of CM056587.1, read as the reverse complement.
GACCAGAGACTGGGACGACGTCTGGGATGCCTGTCACACACCAGCACAGCAGTTACACGCATTTACACACACACACATACAGACAGACAGACAGACACAAACACACAGACAAATTCACGCACATCTACACATACCCCCCCCGGACATGCGCACGCGCACACACACAGACACACACGCACACGCGCACACACGCACACACACAGACACCGGTTACACATAGAACACAGACAAGCAAACTCAGTGCCAGAACTCGGTCATAAATAGGCCACCACCGCAGTTGCATTCAGAACGCCAGAAAGCACACACATAAGTAGTGCCATAGCTCATGCATGCAAGTGCGCACAAACTCACAGAAACACACCTGCACACATCCAAGTCCCTGGAAAATGTAATCAATTGTTTGTAATTTCTTTCACCAGAGCAATCCACGGCAGGCCATTTCCCTGACAGTGAGGTTAATGACGTGTTATTGAAGCCCCCGGATGAAGTAATGCGGCTACTATGGATTCCTGCGTGTCGCTTTCGCCGTCGCCACTGCTTCGGCCACGTCTGTTGACACTTCCTTGTGGATACTCTACAGGCTGTAATTTTTGACCACTTACTTTTATATTTGGTATGGACATGTTATACTTCACACATGACACCTATTGATTTTGGTTGCCATGGCAACAGTATTGGCTGAATAAATATGCTGATTTGTGGCAAAACAGATTTCATTGAGGACGCTGTACAGGCTGTAATCTTTGACCGATTACTTTCCTATTTGGTAGGGACATGCGTTACCTTCACTTATGACACCATTCAATTTTGGTTGCCACGGTGACAGTATTGGCCAAATGCTGCGCAAACAAATGGGAGAAGCGGGCTTTCGGGGGCTACACGCATGCAGTTGTGGCTGACTGTCTAGTTCAATTTGATTTCAGGGGCCACATTTGAGCTGACAGGGCCGGGCCATTTCCAGGCTTGTGGCTGTCGGGAGGAGTACAGAAGTGCCAGCCAGAGCACGGACAGAGAGGACAGAAAAAAACCACCCAGATTCCCAGTTTCCTCACCTCTGATATTATCGTCCACACCAATCTCCTGGCCAACATGACTGTGATGAAGATGGCCAAGTGATAGTCCATAAGATGAAAGTTCTGTAGACACAAGACCAAAAAAAAAAAAAAAAAAGCAAACGAACATTTGCTTAAAATCCTTTATCTACCCATGAGAGAGCATTAAAGGCTGCAAACTGGTTAGAAGCAGAACAGATACTGTGGAACAGCCCAGGGACCACAATGGTATTCCCCAAATCTGCCCGAGTCGTTCTCAATCGCTCATGTCAACAAGAACCTGCGGCATCATTTACACACCCCACCCCCGACATCAGCACAGGTCTGACCCACACTGTGCCAATTACTGAACCACAGCTTCCATCCACCAGTTTTTCTGCTTTTAGCCTGCCACAATGGAGCAAAAAAAGATCCAAAATGATGTCCGACGGCCACTAATCTTAAAATGCATTCAAAGTGAAATATTCATGTCACCACACTGCAGTTTGACAAAGTTTAACTGAAAAGGACAAGATGGCCAGTAGTCAATATTAGTTCCTCTGTATACTTTCTTCGTGTACACTGTGGGTCAAGTCAGAATCTCCTGCTCCAATTACAAAAAGCACCGTCTATTTTACTGAAGATTGATTGATGAGTCAATACAGCATGGCTACAGAATAACATCAATGCCTCTTCCATACAAAAAGCTTTATCATGGCAATATTCTTCAGTCTTTCAGTCCATAGATGCCAACATGCCTCCATTTTCAAGCACACATCATGGCAAAAAAAAAAAAATCTTCAATAAATGACCAATTCTTTTGGCGAGCTCTAGACCGAGAGAGTGAATACACAAGGCACATTGAACTGCTGAACACAGTTCAGAAAATCCCAAGAAAGTTCTTATTTTTCTCAAGTTTCATTATTTGCATGTGGTCAAACACTAACACTCATCTTACGATATAAGATATAATGAACAACCGAATTAAAAAGTTTTTTTGTTTTTTTTTGGGAGGGGGGAGATATCAACCACCTTCCTCAAAATGACTTTTCTGAAATAAATCACGCACCAAAAAAAAAATACTGACAACGCAAATCTTTATTTCCTCAATGCCCCCAAACATACACTGAGCAGATCACCAATCCTGTGAGTGCTGATCTCCGCACAGCCTTAATGTCCCATGTATGATTTCAGCAAAGTAGCAGTGAACAACAGCATCAGCATTAGTCCCAGATTCTAGGTTTTGCTCGCTGTTCCATGCTGATGCCATGTAATGCTACAAGAGCGAAACACGTGCAGTCCTGCAGACTAAAGCTGCAGTAAGACCAGAACTGCTTCTGTGTGAACTCATCTCTGCATGAGTATGTCTGAGGATAGGTGCATGTGTACTAGGGATGTTCATTTCTGGAAAAAATACTTTTTGATAATCACTGCTAAGTATTCGAAAATTATTCAAAAATCGACACCGACCCCCCCATATGCCTGCACTCGGACACTCACGCTAAGACAGAAACAGCTTTTTTGTCTTTTATCATCTGCAGCATGTGACACGATTTAATTGAGCAAGTAACATATTCTCGTCTTTTAAAACGGGAAATCACAGTTTACATTGAACACATTCTCGTCATTTAAAACAGGATATCACATGGTTTATTTAATTCAACAAGTTCTTGTCATTCAAAACAGGGTAGACTAAATGACAGTGCCTACATCGGTGCAAAATAATTTAAAAAAAAAAAAAACCAGCATAGGTCTTCTCTGTCATGAGTACACTAAAGAAACTGACCGTGACTTCATAAATTAGGTCTATTGGGTGTTTTCATTGGTCCTCTAAAATTGTTGATATGCCCATCTCTCAATGTGTAGACGTATCCAAGAAAAAACTGAACAAATAAACACCAGCAATAAACCAATAGCAAATTCCATTTTCATTTTTGAAAAACGTGCAAATACATTTTCATTAAACTGTTTGACAGAAAGTATTCTCAGGCTACGTGCACAACACAGGCCAACCATAATGTTTTAGGCAAAGCCTGTGGCGAAAGAGATTTTAAGATTTCCAAACGAAACTTATACTTTGCTGTTTCTGCATCATTAACTTTCACGTCAGTAGATACCGGTAGCATGAGATTGTTGTTCTGTTATTTTAGACACAGGTGGCGACATTGTACTGCGCTGGAGGAGGTTTTACTGTTAGCGACACCCGTAGGCTGTCTAACGCGTTGCATCATCAGAAAGGACGTTTATTTCTGTTCCGTGTTTATTAATTTTTGTCGGATAAAAACGATAGACAAATGAGGTATTCGATATTCTACCGTAGAACAACAGTTCGACTACTCGAAAAATCGATGCCCATCCCTAATGTGTACGTGCAAATGCGTAGGTTTGCAGGCAAGGCCGCAAGGGCATAAGTTAGTTTATCACTGGGGAAGATAACTGAAACTGCGTTGGCCACGAGAAAACGTTTAATTTTTTTCACAGATATTACGTTTATCATAGCACGTTATTTGGGAGTGCTCCGTCCCCCCTAAAGATTACACCCTCGTTTGCTGGCGCGTTTGTAAGCACAGTTACAAGCACACTCTGGTGTGTGCATTTACAGAATCAGTCAAAAGTTAGGACATTAACATATTTCAAACAATTTCTATTGAAGTGATTAACACATTTTATTTAGCAAACAAAATTATCCAAATCTTAAATCCATCACACAAACCACCATTTGAATAATTTTTGTGTGTACTTTTTTCTGCAAGGTTAAGATTATTGCATGGTGGTGGCAGTACACCAGCACAGCTGTAGATGTTCCCATAAATGTGCTCCACTTATTTGCCTTCTTTGACGTTGTGTCCAAGAAGTCCTAAACCAGCATGATTTTAACTCACTTTTTGTAAAAGGAATATAACTGGTGCATCTGTTCATTTTGCCAAAAACAAATTCTATATGAACTCTAAAATTCTGACACTATTCTTTGAGAGTTCATTCTTTTGTAATTTTGGACATTTTACCTCTCAACTAGTGCCATTTGAGGTCATACAAAAGGATTATAGCCGCTTATGCAAAGACTCAAGCAAGGTGTGTGCAAACTTGAGACGGTTACTGTATGTGTGCGCGTGCCTGTGCACATGCATGTATAGTTACCAGAGACGCAGCGGGGTGACTGTAGGGGTACCACCACACTGTTCGATAAATGTTGATGTACTGCACAAACAGCGCCACCAGCAGGTAGAGGAAGAGCAGGAACTCGAAGAGTAGGCTGCCGTCCATGGGGAGGTCTGGGATGCGCGAGTGACGGACCGGCTCTGGGGTGATCAGGGCCGTAAGAGGGGGCGCAGACAGACCCACAGAGTTACAGTTCCTGCACAACGGGGGACAAAACATGTTGTTTAGAACCTCTCAGGTGACATAGGCCAAATGTTACTCCCCTAAAAAAAGGAGAGTACAAGCCAACAGCACAACTACTCCAATATTATGGGTTACAAACGAGGAGATCCCTGGATTTCATGGAGCGGAGACAGTGGGCAGGCAATCAGACAAGAACGGTCACTGTTTCTGAAAAAGGGTGGGCAAGCCATTACTCTAACCTCATAGGACACAAAGACACAGACTCACTCACACACACACACACAATAAGAACACAAAGATGTTCACTGTGTGAACCCCGCTCACGTGCAGAATGAGTCAGTGTGGAATATGTGCGTTCACCATCTGCCCTTTTGTTTTTTTTGGGGGGGAAACTTTGTGTCGAGCTCCCGTGGGAGTAGAAGGAGCCGGAGTGTTCTCCCGTCTGCTGCAGAGCGTGCCCATACTCGCCGTGTGCTTCCCCGAGGGGAATATTTCCGCAACTCCAAACAATTGCTCCGCGTGCTGCAGAGGACTGTGGGTATTACTGCACAGAGAATGAGGGTTTTATAGAGCTCTTTCGCCTTCAGACGACGGAACGCGTTTCCCAACCACAGAATCCCAATAACGCAAGAACTGAAATCTGCAGCATCCTTAAATACCGATGCACAGGGAACCTTGTTAACTTGAGTAGAGCTGCCCAACACGGTTCCAGGAGAGCCACTTCTCTGTCTACTCCTCCTTCAGTCCGATTATAGCAATAAGCAGAAGCCACAGCAACATCATCGTATCTTGTAATCACACTCATTAAGCGTTCAGGGATTCAAGACACCAATTGGTCAAGCCTAGCCGGCAGAATCCCCCCAATATTCAATTATGCAGGTCCTCAGAACATAATTGTACATGCCTTTCACTGCTGTAGATTTTGTTCCATAATTCACCATCTATTCTCAAAGGTAGATCAGGATGACAGGCAGACCAATCTAGCACCCATCCCCCAACTCCCTGCTTATGCAGCCTAGCGCTTGCAAGCCATGCAAAATGCGATTTAGTTTTGTCTTGTCCAAAGATGCAAGTATATCTTTAGAGCAGATGTCCATATGGTAGCATATGTCGCTCCAAAACTGGTACACACCTTTCTGCAGCTACGGTGCCCTCACAAAAGTGCAAGTCACCCAAGCCATGTGCACTAACACATCCTCACACCAAGACAGACTGTTGCTTTTGGACCACTACCAATGACAGCCTGGGTACTCCTTTTCATCATAGGTCTTGAGAACATGGCGGCTATTTTGTCCGAAAAAAAAAACTTAAAGGGGTAATGTTATGCCATTTCGATTTTCCCTCCCCCGAAGTCCATGCCAAAAGGAGTTATTTTCTGACGGAAATCACAAGTCCTAAATTGCAGGAAACGCCTTGTTTGTAGTCCAGCCTTTTCTTCTGTGACGTCCATGTCACAATGTAATAAACTGGCATAATGCCTAACCAGTGGCTAGTTTGAATGAGGTTAGTGCATATCACCAGGTTAAGATAATGCAGATTTCTTCAGTATGATGGCTAATATCTTTTGTACAGACTTTCAAACAGCAGAGCAAGAGGAAAATACGTGATTTTAATTCAGTTTTACCATCATGAAGCTGCTTTCACATCGGACACGGAACTAATTTTTCGCACGACAGATTACATTCAAAGTCAATGCAAAGACGTAAATAAATGCGTTTCGCCTTTATTCAGCAGTACAGCCCCAACCTTACGTGTTCATTTCATTTTAGCTCGCTGTGCTTCCTGAACTCAGTGAGCCAATCGCAGCAGAATGAGCAATAAGGAAGGGGGGCCTTACGGGAGTCAAAACAGCCCATTTCAGGCTGCGCAGTTATCTTTCGAGATCAGCCTCTTTCCTGCCAGCGGTCAGTTTGAACACTGAACACCTGGACAGCTAGACATGCCTACTGTAAAGTCACCACTGTCAGCTTTGTTCTGAAAGGGGCAGCAGCCATTATGCCCTCAAGAAAAAGCACAAAGCAAATATAATTGAAACTTGTGGTTTTCTGAAAGAGCTTCAATGAAACCATTTTAGAATATTAAAGTATCAGTATCCTGTGAAATCCTAATCATGTGTATGTGGTCAGTGGGGCAGTCATTTCCTTGTGGTCAATAATGCAATCGTGTTAGTTCTGCAATTATGTCAGTATAGCTTGGACATGTTGCGAGCAGTGTAACTGCGTCCATGCTAACAGTGGTGTAAATATGACTGACTGCTCTCTGTAGAGTGCTCTTGTCTGCATTGTCTGTAGATGCTAGCCATGCTTGGCACTGCATTGGCCATGTTATTTGTGCAGCTGGGATCATGTAGATTACCGCGTGCCAGACTCACAGTTCTCTGCACTGTAACAGGCCTCTTACTGCTTCTTTAGGGAGGTGCTCACCTGTTCCTGAGGCCGGTCCCGTTGCTACAGTTTCCCCCGACCAGAGTCTGGAGAGAGGGTAGCGCAGAGCGGCTCAGCTGCTGTCTACTCGGACCCCGTCGGCCCCCGGGCATGTCCAGCGACCCCGGCGACCCCGCTGACCCCAGCTGCTCTCCACTGCCACCTCACAGCCACGCCTGGCACAGGCCCTCCACTGCAGCACAGGAAGTCAATCCCACAGAGGCGCTCAATTATGACATGCACATAAACAGACTCATGCAGATGCACATACACAGATCTCAACACACACATACACGCACAAACTGCAACAAACTCACATGTGTTAACAAACCTTGAGACACAGACATGGACAAAGACACACACACTCGACGATGTGCATCCCCAAATCAGATAAACTCAACTTTAACACCCATGTGTGAACCACACAGACCTCAGCATTCACACACAACAGCACACAAAAACGTTCCAAGTAAACCTCAACAAACCATAGAGCCAAACTGTGCACGACTACTCCCCAACCTAAGAAAATGGGGCAGAGCCTGACAGTGATAATGGCCTCACACCCTTCGTTATGTACACTTTCTGATGCAGGACATAAGACACACCAACCCCCCCCAAACAAACGAATAAAGGTACACCATCTGTGGAGAGTTTTATTTACAGTAGCCAGGAATTAACATGATGTTCAAGCACTCCCAATTAGTGCACCAGTTTCCATATTCTGCTTGATTCCACAGCATATCATCACCTCCATTTGTTTGATTCATTCAAATTTTCATGCTCCTGAAGGGCAGTACCATGCCTTTTACTCATATCTGTACATACCAGTGTACACTGCAACATGCTCTGCTACCATGGGAATAATTCAACTGTTTCGGAACTTGTAGGCCCAAAGTGAACACTTCATATGCTTTGTATCTCCATTTTCTTCTCAAGTACTCAATGTGCCCTTTGTATTAATTTTGTTCAGCCAAACCTGCCGCTAACTGACAAGGCTCATAGTAAAGAATATACCCTCTCATTAAAATAAAATTGAATATAACAAATAACATCTAAAAATACATTTTTCTCCAAAAAGTGCCACAACTATTAGCACCACTAAAAAAATCCTTTGATCATAATAAAACTGAGGTGGCTACATTTCCAATCATACTTTATATTTTTATCCCCTGCCACCAACCGGTGCAGGGCAATTCCAGCTGAAGTGTAACATGACCACTGAAAAATCAAATATGAAATAGCAATGCAATTTATGTATGGCTGTATTGTTTATATATGCAGGTGTATGGTTCAGAAGAAATCGAATGTCTGAGGCAAACCCATTTTTTTGGTACACATATAAAAGTCTGACATCATTCACAAACTGAAGTTGTGAAGAGACTACGTGGTTGATTGAATTATGAAAAAAATAAATAAATACAAGCAGACAGAGTCGGCTATATCCCCCGCCTACTATTCTATTCTGAGAAAGGTGCAAACCCTAAAAGGCACATCTAGGCATGTTGATTGTTCCACACAAAGTTTTGTTGAGCTGGGTTCAGTATTTTTTGAGTTCTGCTCCGGAAACAATGTCTATGCTGATTTTAAGTTGCGTTTCCATGGAAATGGGCAAAAATAAAATTGAGAAAGGTGCAAACCCTAAAAGGCACATCTAGGGATGGTGATTATTCCACACAAAGTTTCGTTGAGCTAGGTTCTGTAGTTTTTGAGTTCTGCTCCGGAAACCAAGTGGGACGCACGCACACACAGACGGACTGCACAGACAGACTGAGCCCGTTTCAATATCCCCCCCCCAACTTCGGTTGGCGGGGGATAATAAAAAGTGGTTGTTCTGTGAAACTAAGGGCCACAAGTGTCACATTTCTCTGATGGTGGTTGTGGGGGGGGGGTGGAGAGACAAAGTGGGTGGAGGATGGACTCTCAAATTGGGCCTTAAGAGACTGGAAATCATGAAGGCCACTAGTAAAATCCAGGTTGTGTGAATTTTCAATAATAAAGGTTCAAACATATATAATCCAATTTATTCTGTATTGCATCATTGATCAAGCAGATTGGACCAAACTTGAGTGAAAAAAACCATGTTACTTTTGAGTGACGTGAGTAATGCTTGAAAAATCCAGTCTGCCAGCATAACCATTGAGGGGTTCATTCCAGGTTCTCTCTAGTAAAGTAGATTATAGTCAGAGGTTGCCACAATGTATAAGTTTTGAAGTTATGTCCATTGAATAAGTAGTCAAACAATTTTATACCATAGCCTAATGCAGTAAATGTCATGCGAGAAATGATGGAATTGCCCTGCGGGGATATAGGATTGGGTTTCATCCGTCCATCCAACTGTCCGTCACAATTTCAATGGAGACAAGTTACCTTGAAAACTATGACAGGAAAATGGGCCAAATTTTCTATGCGTAATAAGCTAGTCTTAATCTACACAGAATTCAAAAATGGATGTCAAGGCGTATTTATTTACAGAGTTATGGCCTTTGATTGTGGCGGGGAACAGGGCTGACCATGTTGTCTTGTTAAGTATGCCCACTTGATTGGGAATGCTTGGTCAACCATTACTTCCCGTTTCACTGGGGTATATGCATGAGGAAACACAGGCCAAATTCTATCAGTCATTCATCCCTATGGGTTAGACCTGAGAACACAGTGATATCTGACATAGTTGTTGAACAGCACCAGCGTTTCCCCTACATTCATTCAGCAGCGGCGCTGGATTATGAGCGCCGCTGCTGAAATTTCACATGATCATTAATATCAATGCGCTACTAATGATGTTTACTCGCACTGTGTGAGCGCAGCAACACACGACGTTATTTTGGACTTGTTTTGAGTGATCACCCTCTCAGGACATCAACGTAAAAGGCATCGTTCAAGCTTATACATGTCTATATAGCGAGTAGCACAGGTAACGTAATGTTAACGAAACAGCGTAGCTCCTTCGGGCAGTTAGCGGAAAGAGAAAGTGACGGTGATAGCGAGCTGACCAGCCGCAATTCAGAAAGATTGGCAGTAAGTGGACAGAAAATGTACTGTTTGTCAGTTAATAAATGCTACAGCTTCTCAAGCCAAAAGTCTTATCCCATATTAGCAGTGGCGTGCCGTCAGATGTCAGGAAGGCCTTCAGTAACATCACCCTTTCCCGCATAATTGCTCTTAAACTGTTTGCGATCAGGTTTGCCTGATTAACAGCCACCACCAATGCATGACACGTAATGATTAACGAATGACAAAGCGATTACCTATTGGCTATGTTGATATAATTGATGCGACTCCACAAGGATGACAATCTGCAAAAATCCAGAACGTTCGCTGACTTTGCGGCAATTATTTTCGGTATTATCACTCAGCTGTGCATCGTACCAAACAATGCACTTTAGCCGTCATTACACTCAGACTACAGAAAGGATTCTCATGGCTTATTGCTCAAGGAACCTCGCAAACTAATTTATGCAAATCCAGAAATGATGAAGATGTAGGCGATTGATACTTTCCATCGTCATTGAATGCGCGGAAGTAAACGCCATATATATTCGTACTGCAATGTATAACAAGGCTTTCAAAAATAAATTAGATTCTCGTCGGTTCGACCAATCAGCCTGTGCAACTGTTTCTAATCGGGGAGGTAAACTGCGAGAGGTGTCTGTCATTAAGAAGTGAAAGGTGAGGTTATGGCTGGCCCGGCGTTTCTGCCGACGGACCGTCACTGCATATTAGTCGTATTTATATCGTTAAATCTGTTTATACCGCCATATTTATACTGTTAATTCTGTTTATACTACTACACTTGCAATATTTTTACTGTTTATATTTTTGCCACCGTCTTTTCTTAGATATATTTTAGCTTGTATAATTTATTTTTCTACATGTTGATAGTTAAATGATATTTCAATTTTCAGATGAGTCTGTTAAACTGTGTGGTTAGGAAGAGAAAGGAGGATGGTGACGATGGAGGAGCTGAAGTTAGTAAAGTAAATTACGGATACAAACAAGTCACCTTTAAGATGAGTTTTTTTATTTATTTTTTTATTTTACTTTAATGTACATCTGTTTATATATGATTATGTAAGTGAAAGTGCTGGTTACAGCATGTTGCTTAAGTCGTGAAGTGTGATGTAGAAAAGAAGATCAGTAGTGCAGGGGAGAGAGGAAAGAGAAGCGGGAGGAGGTCATGAGCAGGGAGAGGAGCGAAGACAGGAGCAGGGAGAGGAGCAGGGAGAGGAGCGAAGAGAGGAGCAGGGAGAGGAGCGAAGAGAGGAGCAGGGAGAGGAGCGAAGAGAGGAGCAGGGAGAGGAGCGAAGACAGGAGCAGGGAGAGGAGCGAAGACAGGAGCAGGGAGAGGAGCGAAGAGAGGAGCAGGGAGAGGAGCAGGGAGAGGAGCGAAGAGAGAGGCAGGGAGAGGAGCGAAGAGAGGAGCAGGGAGAGATGCAAGGAGAGGAGCAAAGATTATTTTTATTTTCTTCAGATAAATGTCAAAAGCTGTAAATTGAGACAAAATAGAAACATGTTATAATCCTGTCTATAAGGATTCCAAGGTCATTTAATTTTAAACTATTTTCACGCACATGAATACGAGTCGACGTCGCATCCTCAAGGAGACGGACGCAGTAGCACCGCTGCTGAAAAAAATTCTAGGGGAAACACTGAGCACATATAAGAAAATGGATTCAAGAAGATCTTTTAACAGTCAAAAGTACTCATTTCCTCTATTGGAGCAATAATTAAGAAGTTTAAATTGACAGGAGATGTTAATCAGCCTTAAAGAGGACAAGTGCATTGACCCCATGCACTGAGAGGACACTTTGGCAAAAGAACCTCCCAGGATCACAGGTGGAGAAGAGCAGAGGTTAGCAGAGTCTTGGGGTCAGACAGTCTCCAAAACATCACCAACGTCATAAGTCATTTGGGAGGGTTGCAAAAAAAAAAAAAGCTGCCAATCAACAAGAAATTTAAGTGCCTGAAGTTTGCCAAATGTAACTGGGACTTTTAATAAGACCAGATTTTATGGCGACATGATACCAAAGCAGAGCTTTCTGGCAACAAATATCAAAGGCGAGTTTGCCGTCGACAACGATATCCATGCAGAAAGCACCTCATACCCGCTGTGAGGTACGGTGGTAGATCTTTAATGTTTCTGGGCTGTTTTCCTTCCAAAAGCCTTCGACATCTTGTTTGGATCCATGATACTAAGGACTCAATATGCAGCAGATATTAAATGAAAGCCTCAAGGTAGAGACATTTAGGTTAAAACGGTCCACGGTTGGATCCTCCAGCAAGACAACGATCCAATGCACACCTCAAAATCTACACAAAAATGATTTACTGCCCACAAAACAAAGGTTCTGCTGCAGCCATCACAGTGCCCCATCCTAAACCCATTATAAAATCTGTGGGCTGAGCTGAAGAGGAGAGTCCATAAGCATTAACCATGGAATCTGAAAGACCTGGAGAGATTCTGTACGGAGGATTGGTCTCTGATCCCAAGCCAAATTTTCACCAACCTCAATGCATAATTGGGGAATTGGTCTTAGCAAAGGGAGGCTGCAAAAAATATCAAATGAAAAGGTGCTAATAATTGTAGTGCACATTTTTGAGAAAACTGGTTCAGGATAACTAAATTAAAAAAGAAAAAAAAAAAAAAACATTAAATTTTGCCCATTTTTAGTCAAGAGGGGCCACTAATTACAAAGGGTGCTGTAGCTACCATGAACGACCTACAGCAAAATGTGCCTACATAAAACATGCATTTCTTTAATCAATATTTCAGAGGCTAGGACATGCATAGGTAGAGATATGGGAAGACCCCACTTCTTTATTACGGACATTTTTTCCCCTTGAGATAAAACAATGCCTTAAAATTGATCTTTTCATTACGTTGAATATAGGGCTTAACATGCAGTTGCCAATTTCACCGATGGATATTTCACCAAGATTGCATGCCTCCATGACAATCAGGAGGCCCTTCAATTTTACCTCCTCATTCATTTACATTGTGCCCACAAGTATTTTTTCCCTGATGATGGGGTCTGACAAATTTTTACTGAAAAGTGTTGTGTTAGTTTGGTCCTATATTGTTTATGAGGAAGCGTCAAATGACGCAGAGCTGAAAAATGGTTAGCATCAATGAGTGCAACATGATGCCCTACTGCTCACTGTAAAAAACAACTTTGGCGAGACGACAGTAATTGCAGTATTCTTGAATACAGCAGTAGTGCAGAATATGGTCAATTAGCAACATTTTAACCATAAATCATGAAGTGCACGTTGGTGGGACACAACAACCATTCCAACAACATAGCAGGAGCATAGAAGCTGTGCGATGTAAACCTCAATTCAGTTGTGACCATTCAGTTTTTTGTGAAAATTTGCAAATGAGTAGACTGATCCAACTTAGAGTTTATCCAGTTGCTATGAGGCTACAGAACCACAACACATAATGTGAGGCCATAAGACTTCAACCGCTGCACTCTAAACAAGAGCCATCTGGCAATGGCGGATGGGGGGCTGTAGGTTGTGTAACCTACAGGTTGTGTGGACAGACGGACGGACCGAAACCCCCAAATGGCACAACTAGACCATAAGGAGAAGCTCCATACCAAATTTGGTGTTTGTAAGTGGTATAGTTTTCGAGTTCTGGTCCGGAAACGATTTTATTACAGATGGACGGACAGACGGACGGACACACTGATCGCTATATCCCCCTGCATTATATGCCGGGGGGATAAAAATGTATAAAAACTGCAAAATGACTTAAATCTCCATGGGATGAACCAAAAGAATAAACAAAACAGAACTCAAATCTATATCACAACACTAAATTAGCTAAAAAAAAAAAAAAAAACCCTGGAGATGCAGAGCACAAACCTTTTAACATTTCAACATTGCACAAAGGTCTACCCCACCAAATAGGAGCAAGGCCACCACTACAGGATAGTGAGGTTTATCACTGTTCACCAGTCAACAACAAAATAACAAAAACTGCCCTCATTTCAACTGTATATTTTGAGTAGAATGCCAAGTATTTTATGGGTTTGACCAACTCTACCTTATGTAAAACTATGGCCAAGCCAACTGGCTTCCGAGTAATCATACTTAACATTTACCCATTGCATCCACTATGCCATTCAAGTTTATGCTGCCAGATAACACACTAGCACAGCAATGGGGAGGGACGACGAAGACTTTGCATCAGTTCTGTTCATTGCATAAACCGGAGCAAACACACTTACGTAAGTCACTCAAATAAGGGTGCCGGTTACCTGACCAAATGCAAAATATAAATGTAACCGCACCACAAAAAAGTGAACACATTTCGTAGAAGCCTGTGGCAAGTCTATTGTATGAGCCTACTGAAATGAATTTGCATCCATTTTCCATTTGAATTGGATGACTTTTCTCCCCTTCAATATTTCCAATGGCAAAAAAACAAGAGACAAAGTCATTATACAGCGTGATGGGATAACTGACTGATTTATTTTATTCAACACATTTCAAAACACACGAGATGGAAGCCCTGAGGCAACAACTTCTACACAGAAATATTATGCAGGTGACTCGACGAAATTAAGTCATAACTTATTTTCGTTGTTAACATCAATTTGGATACGCACACTGATCATTCACTCAATTGGACTCTCTAAAGGTTGTCACTGGATGAAAGTTTGAAAGGAATTTACTTCATACTTAACAGACACATGGCACTGTTAGGCAGAATACACTGACTGATGCAATACATAAGGTTAGTAGGGACTTCAGTATGGCGCAAAAATATATGTGCCCACAAGGCACAATTTTGAACTTGGGAGATTTTTCCTTCAATCCCACAGATCCAAAATAATCCTTTAAAAGATGTTGGAGCCACTCGGTACTCCACCTTAATTGCAAAGTCCAAATTGAAAAGCGCTTAGCATTTGACCAGCAAATAAGTTTACATATAGTACCAGCGGTTTAACTTCAGTCACACCTGAACGGAGTTCAGTTGGTTAGCAAAGTATTTAAGTAACGCACACATACTCCATGGAACAATAAATTAAGTCTGTCTTCAGATTTTCTCAAAAACCGATCATCCGACACACTTTACTCTAAGCGGGTGTAAAGTGAGTAGCAAGGAATAGCAAGGTCTGGTCTTGAGTAGATTGGTCAAGAGGGTCTTGAAAAATCTTGAGAAAGTAGCAGGTTTCAATACCGCTCAAGGTGCAATACCAGAAGCCAAGCCATCACTCTGTCCTAACGTACGTTTCTGAACGGGCGCTGCACATATTCACATATATATGCTCAGTACAACAGATGTTTTATGCAAATGCAAAATTAGATTCTAAAAGTAGAGACTTCAGAGCATTTCTCCCAAACTGTATAGTCTGCTCAACTAAATACCGATACGAAGAGATAATTCAGCAAGGATCAAGGGCATTAAGTTGATTTAACAGAGCAATTTTGCATAACGCATTGTCTAGAGACAACGCCGTTTTTATTGGTACGGCAGTCGATTTCAAGGGATTGGGATATGGATTCGGGATTATGGTTGGGGAAAGAATTAGGGGTTAGGGTTAGCTTAGGGCAGGGCTTGAAATGGGGACTGCTGCACCTCTCCACATTGAAATGCACCGAAAACCTTCCGTACCTGTAGCACCTGCCTTTGCATAAAACCCCTAAAACACAACGTAATGAAACACTCTTGTGTATCCAAGCAAAAGAATAGTGCCAGACCTGCGTATATCCTTACGGACGTCAACCTGAGGTAACGATTTAACCCTTGCCAAATAAATGTGACAGTCTTAGCAAAACAACGTCAAATAGAGTGGAACGGAACATGCTTTTAAAACAACTGAAATGCCAGACTGAAAAGTAACGTTCACTCATGCATCCGCACTGAAGAGCCGTAGATGTTGGAATCTGAATGAAATTCAGAAGCGTTTTGTCATAGGCATTTCAGTCCAGGGCAGTCATGAAGCCAATTACTGAAAAGAGGAGCGCCCCAAAAAATCTCAAAAAAGCATTCACGTGTGCTTCCGGTTTCTCTCCCACGGTTTCACGTGGTTAAAACTGCGTTAACCTATAGGAGAAACATACGGATATTTGTCCCTTTAATCCATCCACATACGTGAGGGGGTATTCACATAAACTGACAGAAAATCCAGTCAGCCAGCTTGCTGGGCAGCTCGTCACACAGGAAGAGCAGCAGGCGAGCTAGCTAGCTGGTTAGCACCTTCTGCAAAAAAGAAAACACGCCAAAACATTTCCCCTTGATTTCAAACTTACCACTGCATAATTCAGATAACCATAACTCATGCATGGGACATAACAATGCAAACGCACACATTTGCCAGAACGCGTGTACTCACACATAAATGAATAGTGGATGATGTGAACACTGAGACATCAGTCAGTCGAGTGGTCGTGGGTTGCCAGCAGAATACAGCAGAGAGAACATTGTTACTCGCCTTATGTTAGAAAAGTTGCTCTGTACTGGAACCTTAATAAAGATACTGCGCAGGTAACCTGCGATTACCGACTCACGAAAAAGATAAGCAACAATTGTTTCACCACTAAAATAGTTAGAAGGAGTAAAAACATATGCTTGCCCGAATAACTAAGACCTGTCGATATCTCACAGCGACCGACGTGGCAAACTTGCAACTCCTTTTTCGGACACGTCATCAGCACCGCGACATATCATTCCGCTGCGCAATCGCAGGAAGGACAGAAAAAGTTACCTTTTGGGTTGGGTTCCTGCTGAGTTGTTTTGAAAATTTATTGAACAGGGGGTATTCCTCAAAGCAGGGTAACTGAGTAAGCCTGGCTTTTTCACAAAGTAAAACCTGGAAACTATTCAAATCTGGGACATGGACTGAAATAAATACAGCTTTCTGGGTTTTACGTTGCGAAAAAGCCAGGCTTACTCAGTTACCCAGCTTTGCGGAATATCCCCTAGGATGGCTCGTCGTTGTTAATCTGAATGTGAATATGTGAGCGAATCCATGCAGTTAGTGACTCTTTCCTGTTCCTGACAGGATCCTTGCAAGGATTCTCACCAAGGGAGTCATGAGCATTTCCTTTTTTCCACACTTTCCTCTTTCTATCACTGTGGTTCATAATACTTTGTCTCATTTGTCCACACAACTTTGTTCCAGAACTCACTGCGCTCTTAGCTAACTATTTAATCACCCTGCTGTCCTTCAAACTTATTAGTGGTTTGTATCTCGTATTGTACTCTCTGTAGTCCAGCTGGTATTGTCTTCTACTTGGTTATAGACTTTTGACACATAAACCTGCCTCCAAGCTAGTATTTTTAATTTGTTGGTCAAGCGTTTTTTCCCCACCTAAGAGAGAATTCTCCAGTCATTCACTACATTTGTCTTCCTCTGTGTTTCACTTTTTTTTCTTTTTTTTTTTTGGACACATGAGCTCACCAGATGTTTTTAACTCAAATGGTGGTAAACCAGCTGAGTCGTGAGGACTGTGTAAGCTTTTATCCATTATCATCGTCTTCTGATTTCTGCCGCCTGTAAACAATTTGACCTGTAGCCTCTGGCGGTCACAAATATTGATCAAATTTGACAAAACCTGGAACACTAACTTCCCGTTGGGTTGTTGTCAAATGTTGAAGTGCGGAAGAAACGCGGCGAAGGTTGTTCCAATCTGATTTCCCTCAACCCTCCCCCAATGTTCCCTCCATTGCCCTCCCTCGCACGGTAAGGGCTTACTTGCCTGTTGCGCCATTAGGAGGGCTCACTTGAGTGGAGAGAAAAAAATGAAGGGAGTATCTTATTTCGGATTGGAATGCAGTCCAGGTGTTCCAAAAGGATGGACGCTGCTCCCGAGTCTGAAAAGTGAGGCCAATGCAGAAATCTCTAAAAACTGCATTGTATTTAATTGGCCAGCTGATAGCGACATCGGCGGTTGCAGAAAAAAGTTCAATGCTATAGAAGTCTATGAGAAAATGACCCTACTTTTCCACCTGATTTATCATTTCAATAATGATTTGCCACATTATTTTATGGTATCTATCGCAAGTTTCAAGTCTCCTTTGAAATGGCCCTAGTGCACCATAACACGACCATCACCTAATGTAGTGGGAAACCAGGTTACTTCATACTGTCAACAATTGTTTAAAATCAGCCCATGCCTGGCCAACCTTTGAAGACTAGCAGTAGGATTAGTTTAGCTTTAGTTAGGCTGTGTCAGAGACAAGAGCTACAGTTCGGCCAATAACTTTTTTTGATTGCAGTTCATTGTTTTCCTTCATTTTCATTTTGCTGCCTGATCGAGACCAAATCATGACAAATTAACACTCCACAATTTGTTCAAGAATCTTTTAAGGAATGTGACCAAGTTCAAGGTGTTGCTGTGGTCTCCAAATTCCCCTGATGCGAGTTTGATCAAGCATCTGTGGGATGTGCTGGAACAGTGACTGCAGCAGGGCCACTTCACAATTTATATACCAGAAGGGATCTGCTGCTCAGGTCCTGGTTCCAGATACCAGTGGACACCTTCAAATGATCCTCTGGAACCCTTATCTTAGCGGATCTGAGCTGCTCTGGCAGCATGTCGAGAAAAATTGCGCATTATTTGGCTGTTATAATGTCTTGGCTCATTGGAGAATCACTTTTAGCAACGCTAAAAGTTGCTGCGGAGGATAAACCTGATAAATGAGAGTGATCGAGTGCGTGCTTTCTGTCAATGGCTGCGTTGTTTTATATGCCCTGGCTGACTTCCCCTCGGCACTTGCCCTCGGGGGAATCCCCGCCACCATCCTTGGTTTTGTTCCAGTCAGTTGCCTAAAAAACAGAAGTGAACTTGGTATGACCGACCCTTGGAGGGCAGAGAGAGCAAAAGTCAGCAACGATGGTCACTCCAGAGGTGAATGTTTCATTTTTGACAGCATTATTGTACGTTGCATTAGGAAATAATTGGGGCAGTTGCTACGGTTACGGCAGTTTTTCAATGCATTTCAATGTGGAGTACCGTAATGGAGAAGTACGGCAGCCCCATTTTGAGACCTGCCCTAACCTAACCCCCAACCCTTGCCCTAATCCTAACCCCAACCTCTAACTCTTCCGCTAACCAAATTCTTTATTATAATTCCTTGAAACTGACTGCCGTACCAACAAAAACTGTCATGTCTCTAGACACAGCGAATAATGGGATGTTTTCCTTTGCACGGAAATGATTGCTCGTCTTTCAAAGATTCTGAACACATGTTGTTCATGAAAACGGCATTGATTCACATTTTTTCGCGGCTTATTGCAATCAAAGCATTTTCCCTGTCAGTTTGGTTTGAAAAATCAATGCCTTTCTCAGGGGTGTAGTGGTCAGGGGTTGCGGGGAACGGCGTTTCACCAGTCTTTTTGGCGAGATTTTTTTTATTTGTCCAATTAATATTTTTATAAAAAACATTGCCTCTGTTATCATTTTCGCCACTGGCTGCAATTCACAAATATTACAGGGCTCTCAAGTCTCACGCATTGAGCGTGAGACACACTCATTTCAATAAGTTCACACGCCACACATGACATCTCTCAAGCTCAGAGGCGATAAAACTCGCCGCACATTAGTAACATAGACTGAATATAAAAAAGATTATTAATCTATGAATGTATGAGGCGAAGGTAGACTGCTCTGCTTGAATCAGCAACCTATCAGCCAATCAGAAAATTGTATTTCTTGTTGCCAGGTGAAATAGCAGCGCCGTAATCACGTCTTCCCCACGCGCGAATGCTGCTGTTGTGTGCACGCGTCAAAGAGCTGGCAGTGGAAGCCCGAAATCCGGTAATCACTTCATCACTGAATTTTTATTTTATTTTTTCTACAATAGCTGCTTATTAAAGTCGAGGAACTATGTTGCATATTTGCTTTATAGATCCTTTTTCACCTCAATTTAACAGCTTTGGACGGTTATGATTAGATTAATTGACTTGTAACTTGTCACGGGGAGAGTGGGGGCTCCCTGCCCTCCATGTAGTGCATTTTGGCTGAAAACAAACCCTGCTCCGATCCGGTGCCCGCCTACTTAAGCTACCATTTCTGACAAGATGCGACGGATAACCCGATCAGCTGTGGTCAACATTCATTTTGCAAATAGCCTACAACAAGCACAATCTTCCGCGACCGCACTCACATAAGAGACAGGAGTTAACTGGCAGTTGTGAATATTCAATAACTGATCCTGGTGTGCCGTCTAGTGATGAAATATTGTAACTGCGTGCATAAATTTGCAGCTCCACGTCCACTTGCGGACACATCTGCACAAAAATACACCGTTGTTCTTCTCGAACACGCCAAATCCAGATAATCCGTAAATGATGAATTAAATTAATATTTTAATTTAAAACGAGTAACTAAGTTCCTTGTGCCAAAGTAACAAAGTGAAAGTATACTTATCATATATGGCTCAAGCATTTGCAACTTGGGTCTATCCGGGTGACTAATGGTTTATTATTATTATTATTATTTATTTTTTTATTTTTTTATTTTTTGAGAGTTCCCCCAGTGATAAAATCCCCACTACAACATTGGTCGTCCTCTACGGATGTATTCGATTGCCAAAAGCAACAGCCCATAACCCTTTAAGTTCCTCACAGGAAAAAAAAAAAAAATCAATGGAACGGCATTGGTTTGCTCTACAAGACAGTTAAGCAGGAAGTTAAAGTCATAATTAAATCAAGAACCATCGAGAACTATTAATTACGCTGCTGAAAAATACTAACATAAGAGATTTAAGTCAGGGAAAGTTTAGGATTTTGTCCATTTAGTCAGATAATTTCCATCGGCACAATATCACATCTAATGCAGTCTGTTATGTATGCGTGTTTTATGTACAGCATTGTATATCATTTGTAAATGAAGATTTGTTACATACTGTTTTTGCTGCCTTGCTTCTCAGCTATTTATTTTGTTTATTTGGCACCCTCTGGTGGTGTGTCTGTAAAGTATGATCTGATGTAAAAGACTAGTGCTTCCTAGAAGCTTCTGGCACCTTCTTGCCTGGAGGGGGTGGAATTACCCAGGAATCCTGTGGGTCTTTCCAGAATGTTGCTAGTAGTGATGCGCGGGTCGGCCTGGAACGGGGCGGGTCAATATTTTAATAACATTTAGCGGGTGCGGGCGAGTTGGGCCAAACAGTGGTGACATCTAATTCCCACAAAATTGCGAATAAAAAGTATAAATGACTATCGGCCACTTGAGGGCTCTAGACATACAGCCTAGATAATATGCTCTTGCCAAACGATGTAACGCTACCTTAAGCTGGATAGAATGCCAATTGTACCTCTCCCTCTTCCTACTCTCGATGTACACGCACTCACTGGTGCGCGGCTTAATCCTCCACGGTTAGACTAAGGATCTAAAGGTTGAATGATAGCTCATCTTAAAAATCGTTCTGCAGTCAGCACCAAAATATTATGTAGTAGTAGTAATTTTATTGACCTTTGGGTCCAAACAACACATAGACAAAAAAACATTTTTTCGCCACTCTACAGTGAAAGGCATATCACGATTCTTATTCAAAAATAAAATCAACCTGGTGAGGTGCTTCCGTTTATCAGCTACAGTACGTGTTCTCTAACAGCAGAGCGTGTGCTGCCATCGGCAGTAAAGACCCTTCTTAGATATACATTTCTATAACACCATTCTATACACATATCACCCAAACGAATTGGCAACTTATCATTTCTGGAGCATGTATGGTCATAAACTTAGTCTTACTGTCATTAATTACCATACCATGAGACAGAGAATAATCATGTAAAACTCCATGGTGGCCAAAGCAGTCCTCTGCTTCCCAGCAACTAGAGCAACAAGCGAGCGAACCTTCAGATCGGTTGGCCGTGTCCAGGAAGCGCGCCGTAATCGCTTAAACACTGGCACTGTTGACGCGATTTTGTTTTTGCATAGTTTGTAGAAAAATACGCCTAGGCGTACATTATAAGCTGTGTTGAAAAAATAGCCTAACCCCCCCCCCCAAAACAATCTTGAAATAAATATATGAGGAAAAAAATTTTCCTCTTCGACAGGATATCGCAACACTGCATGGGAGAGTAGGTGATAGCGCCAGTGCACCACTGTCATGTTAATTTTGTTCCAATAAAACAGCCTGTTCTCAATATCTTGCCTGATGGCATTTCGTTTGGTTGCAAAGATCAGAAATCACGGTAAGGTTCAATTAATAGACAGCGCCTAAACTTTGTATTAAGAATTCCAACCAAAAGCCAAATGTATGTTGTGCTCCACTCAAATCCATAGCGTAACAGAGCAATTGTTTTATCCATTGCAAATCATGTCACACAGTCCCACTGTATTCATTTTCTCTTGCCTTCTTTTTGTGTCGGGTCGGGTTAGGTTCGGGTTGAAAATCAGTGCGAGTTTAAGCGGGGCGGGTTAGCTGTCACGTCGGGTCGGGTTGATGAGGGTGTTAAAAAACTCGACCCGCGCATCACTAGTTGCTAGTCTATATAAATGCTGTGATTTTAAGCAGAGCAGAAGCAGAGTATTTGTTTTTGGCAACAGAATTAATTAGTGGCATTAAGTGTTATTAGAGAATTAAACAGTTGATTTTTTTTTTGTAGAAGTTTTGTTTGTGAAGAGTAAATTTGTTTAAGTTCTCGTTGCTGGTTTTCTTTGTTGTGATTTTTTCCAAGTCATAACAAATTGGAGGTTCCACCAAGATAAAGCATTTGTTGGATCAATGATCTAATTCACCAAAGATTAAAGCTGAATTATTATTTTAAATCTTGTGACTATTTGAAAAACCAGCAATCGTGACTTTTGTTGTCGAAAGTTTTTTGAAAACTCCAACCCAGGAATTAATTGTGGTGGCAAAGAAGAAGGACTTGGTGCAAATAGCCTCAACCCTTGGGTTATCTGATGTGGGATTATCAAAGAAGAAACAAGAAATATTCAACATTTTGGTGCAACGTTTCATTGATGAAGATATCTTTGGGGAAGGAGCAGCAGAATTGATTAAAGATGTGGAGATGCCACTTGAATTTCAGCTACGCTTGAAACAACTAGAGCTGGAAGAAAGAAGGAAGGAGAGAGAACTGGAAGAAAGAAGGATGGAGAAGGAAGAAATAAGGTTGGAGAGGGAGAAGGAGAGAGAACTAGAAGAAAAAAAGGATGCTGTATGAATTAGAAATGAAGAAAATAGAAGCAGGTACTGTTACAAAATCTTTTGGACTTTCTGATCATTTTGATGTGGTTAAGCACATCAGACTTGTTCCTCCTTTCATAGAAAATGATGTAGACCAATACTTTACCCATTTTGAAAAAATTGCTGAAAATTTGTAATGGCCAAAAGAGCATTGGACAATGATGTGACAAAGTGTTCTTACTGGTAAAGCTAGGCAAATCTATAACCAGTTATCTGTCCAACAGTATTCTGATTATGATTTTGTCAAATATGCCATTCTGAAGGGTTATGAATTGGTCCCAGAGGCTTACAGGCGAAAATTTAGGAATTCTCGCAAGGAGGCCAGTCAAACTCATGTTGAATTTAGCAGGTTGAAGGAACAGTTGTTTGATCAGTGGTGTAATTCCATGAAAGTTGAGAAAGATTTTGACGGAATGAGGCAACTTATACTGAGTAAAAAAAGAAACTTCACACTCATAAATATTTTCTTTAATCTTTTAATAAAAGAGCTTTTATTATCACTGGGGGTAAATGCGTTGTCAAAGACATCATGACACACATCAACTCCGACGTGCACAGGTACGTAGCACTTGCGAGCGTACTTTAAGCTAAAACCATGTTTTCTTGTGTTCCTAGTCACGTGACCATATGAGAGATGTGCAACTGAGCTCACGTTAGCATGTTAGAGTGACATCTCGGAAAAACAAGTTTTTACAGTTAATTATTCGTTGATTTTCGAAGCCATGGCTGTCAAACATTCAGCGTGAACGTGCCGTTGGCATGCTGAATACGGAAACGTCCATCACTGACGTTGCAAGGGTTATGGAATGCAGTCGACGGTCTATCCATGATCTTCGGACACGTCTCCAGCAAACTGGCACCACAGCTGACCGACCTTGTTTTGGTAGCCCACGTGTGACGTCAAAAGCAGAGGACCGACAAATTGTCTTACGTCATTTGCATAATCGATTTGTCACTGCTACGTCCTCTAGAACTGAATTGTTTAGAGGTCGTGTGACTGCCTAAACCATACGTAATCGCCTGCGCACTGCTCTTATTCAAGTTGTTACTTACCAGTTTTACTCTTGGACATTTACGTAGCATTTCCGGTGGAACCGGTTACATTATGGACATTATTTTTATGATACACTATCTTTAATGAGTACAGAATTAAATAAAATCATTATTTAAAACCTCATTTCTTGTATGTTCAACTTATCGACCTCCAAACTAGTGTGAAGTTTTTATTTTGGCTGAGTATATTTTGGTTGAGGAATTCAAATGGCATATCCAGCCTGATATCAAAACTTTCCTTGTGGAAAAACAAGCTAATACTTTGCAAGATGCTTCCACCCTAGCTGATAGTTATGCATTGACTCATAAGTCTTCTTTTGTCCAAAAATCCACATTTCCTAAATTTCAAAGCAAGTCTCAGTTCAAGACTTCTTCTAATAACACTTCTAATGATTCTAAGGCCACTTCTGAGAGGAAACCTTCCAGTGAGAAGGTTCTTTATCCTCTGATTCTTTACCCTCTGTGTCTTGCCAATACTGCAAAAAGCAAGGTCACCTTATTACCTCCGCCAAGGAGGTTATGTTTTTGGTGGCGTTTGTTTGTTGGTTTGTTTGTGTACAACATAACTCAAAAAGTAATGGACAGAATTTGATGAAATTTTCAGAGAAGGTGTGTATTAAGTCAAGGAACAGGTGATTAAATTTTGGCATATCTAGGCCAAAGTACTGCTGAGATATACGCCAAAGTTCAAGACTTCAAGTCTCTCCAATGGGCTGGAGTTCCAATCGCTGTGCTTCTGGGTTTTGCTTTCCCCTGGCGGAGGTCTGCGCTCTCTGAGTGCTTTTCTAGTTTCTGAGTGTTATGCTCTCAAGAAAAAACAACGAGAAGAAACCAAGTCAACTGCTTTCACTAAGAGAGAATCTCTTGTATCAAAGGTCAGTTCATCTGATCTTCTACCTGCTGTGTCTGATTCTGTAATGGAGGGTTTCGAACCATTCATCACCGATGGTTTTGTCTCACTTTCACATGATTTTTCCTCATCTGCTCCTGTTCAAATTCTAGGGGATACTGGGTCTTCCCAATCTCTTATTCTTGCAGATATTTTGCCTTTTTCGGACAAATCGTCTACTCAGGCTAATGTCCTTATTCATGGGGTAGAATGTGGTTTTACAAGTGTAATTCTCCATAATGTTCATCTCAAATCAGACTTAGTCTCTGGACCTCTGGACCTTGTCTTTTCATCAGGAACCTTCAGGTCCAGAGATGTCTGGGAAATCTTCAGACTTGTCCTTGTCAGGTCATTCTAATGACATTCTGTCTCGGAGACAACTTATTCATGAGCAACAACAAGCTTGTGATCTTCTATCACAGGCTGCAAGTGAACAAGAGGCTTCTCAACTTCCTGTCTGTTTTTACAACAAAAATGGTGTGCTTATGAGAAAGTGGTGTCCACTTGATGTTTCTGCAGATAAAGAGTGGATGATCACCCATAAAATTGTTCTTTCAAAGTCTTATCATCAAGAACTCTTAGTCTGGCCCATGACAATCCTATGTCACGTCATTTGAGTCTCAAGAAAACCCTTCTACGTGTCTGAAACCACTTCTTCTGGCCTTCCATGAAGTCTGATGTACAGGAGTACTGCAAATCCTGTCATACTTGTCAAATGGTTGGGAAGCCGAACCAGAATATTCCAAAGGCTCGACTTAAGCCCATTCCCGCTTTTGAAGAACCTTTCAGTCGAATCATCATTGATTGTGTTGGACCATTGCCGAAGACTAGGTCTGGTTGTGAGTACTTACTGACTATCATGTGTGCTTCCACCCAGTTTCCTGAGGCAATTCCACTTCGTAATATCAAGGCGAAGACTATCATCAAGGCTCTTACTAAGTTTTTCTGCTTTGTTGGTCTTCCTAAGTCTATTCAGTCTGATCAAGGTCAAATTTCATGTCTGGCATATTTCAACAAGTTATGCATGAGCTTGTGTTTAACAATACTGGTCATCAGCTTATCATCCTGAGAGTCAAGGTGCTTTGGAGAGGTTCCATCAAACCCTGAAGAACATAAGGACCTACTGCCTTGACACAGGGAAAGACTGGGATGAAGGTGTCCATTTTCTTCTGTTTGCTGCCCGTGAATCTGTTCATTAGTCTCTTGGGTTCAGTCCTTTTGAGCTTGTTTTTGGGAATACAGTCCGTGGACCTCTGAAGCTTCTGAAGGAAAGGTTGCTGGCTGAAGATGATGTCCCAATTAACTTGCTTCAGTATGTCTATGACTTCTGTAATCGTCTCTCTAAGACTTGTGACTTTCCTAAGTCTAATCTCAAAGAAGCTCAGGGCAAAATGAAAGCCAGATATGACCTTCATTCAAAAGATAGAAGTTTTAAAACTGGTGACAAAGTCCTTGCACTTATGCCCGTTCCTGGAAACCCTCTAAGAGCCCGATATTTCGGCCCTTACACTGTCCTTAAAAAGGTCAGTGATCTAAATTATGTCATTTTAACTCCAGGAAGGAGGAAACAAAAACAAATGTGTCACATCAACATGCTGAAAGAATACATTGACAGAGACACTCAGCAAAAGCCAGTCAATGTGGTAAATAAAGTTGAACTGGAAAATTCTGACTGCCCCTTGGTAAATGAACCTGGTCCAGTCAAACTTGAAAATTCAGACATTCTTCAAAATATTGACGCAAAGTTGTCCCACCTGGACCTTTTTCAGCAACAGCTAAAGCAGCTCATAATTGAATATAGTCACATATTCCCTGACGTTCCATCAAGGACTGATATGGTTTACCATGATGCCATCCTACAAGATGATTCATAGCCTGTAAAACAGCATCCTTACAGAATGAATTCAGAGAAGCAGAAATACCTTAAACAAGAAGTCAAATACCTGCTTGAAAATGACTTTGTTGAACCAAGTAACAGTGGACTTCTCCATGCATCCTAGTTCCGAAACCCAATGGAACATATAGAAGTCACCTAGTCATATAGGTGACGGACTACAGGAAAGCGAATGCTCTTTCAAAAACAGACTCATATCCTATTCCCAGGTTTGATGACTGCATTGACAAAGTTGGAAAGTCAAAGTATGTCATTAAATTTGATCTCTTCAAGGGCTTCTGTCAAATCCCTCTAACAGATAGCGCAAAGGAGATCTCTGCCTTCGTCACACCAGATGGTTTATACCAATACAAGCTCATGCCATTTGGAATGAAAAATTCTTCAGCCACCTTCCAACGTCTGGTGAACCGAGTGATTGCTAGACTACCAGGATGTGAGGCCTATATCGATGACATTATCATCACCAGTGACAGCTTTCAAGAGCACCTCACCTACATCAGAAACTTCTTTCAGAGAGTGAGTGATGCCAAGCTGACTATCAACCTTGTTAAAAGTGACTTTTGCAAAGCTACAGTTGTTTACTTAGGTCATATTGTAGGACAGGGTCAAGTCAAACTAATTGATGTGAAAGTAAACGTTATCACTGAATTTCCTGAGCCTACAACTAATGAGATTTCTAGGGATGGCTGGCTACTACAGAAAGTTTTGTGCAAAATTCTCCATCATTTCTGAACCTTTAACAAATTTACTGAAGAAAAATGCAAAATTTGTTTGGGATGGAAAATGTTAAAATTCATTTGACCAGCTGAAAGATATCCTCAAAAATGCGACAGTTCTCTTATCTCCTAATTTCAAAAAGGAGTTCAAGTTGGCAGTTGATGCCAGTGACATTGGTGCAGGCGCAGTTTTACTGCAAGAAGACACTGATGGAGTAGATCATCCTGTTTGTTACTTTTCCAAAAAGTTTGATAAACATCAGAAAAACTTTTCAACAATTGAAAAAGAATGTTTGGCACTTGTTTTGGCTTTACAACATTTTGAAGTCTATTTGACTTGTTCAGCTACTTCAATCAAGATCTTCAGTGATCACAATCCCCTCACATTCTTGCATAAGATAAAAAAAGAAGAATCAAAGATTACGGAGATGGATTTTACTTTTGCAAGAGTATGATTTGGATATTTCTCACATCAGGGGAAAAGATAATGTAATCCCAGATACACTTTCACACATGCAATTTTATTTCTTTATTTGATTGTGAAAAAAGTAGCTTTACTTTTCTATTTGACTGTGAACATTGCACTGGTTGTTATGTATATGATTGTTATAATGATCAATGATACTTTTGTGTAAAGTTCAAGATTATTCTGATTATAAAACTGTTTATTTTAACAAAAGAAAGCTTTTAGCAAGCCTTTCTTTTCTTAAAGAGGGGAGGTGTTATGTATGAGTATTTTATGAACAGCATTGTATATCATTTGTACATGAAGATTTGTTACATGCTGTTTTTGCTGCCTTGCTGGTCAGCTATTTATTTTGTTCATTTGGCACCCTCTAGTGATGCATCTGTAAAATACACTCCTGAACAAAATCTTAAGACCCGGGAAAAAATTACAAGAATTCATATTTTGCACTGGTGAATCATAACCAGGTTGTAAGCTGTGCTTCAAAGTGCAAAAAGAAGAAACTGGAGCAAGAGACAAAGAACAGAAAGTAGGCAATTTATTGAAAACTGTATTTAAACTTAAACAGCCTGTTCATCAGCTGATCAAAAGTTTAAGACCATGGCCCCAAAAAACAGAACTAAAGAGCAAAAAAAGGATTCAGTACTGAGTGGCCCCACCATTCTTGTTGATTACTTCAAAAATCCGTTTGGGCATGCTTGATGCAAGTGTTTCCAGGAGACTGGTGGGAACATTGCTCCATGTGGTGAAGATGGTTTCACGAAGTGCATCCATGGTCTGGAACTTACGCCCATTTTTGTAAACTTCCCTTGCCATCCATCCCCAAACATTCTCAATGGGATTAAGATCAGGGGAACAAGCAGGATGGTCCAAAAGAGAGATGTCATTCTCCTGGAGGAAGTTCTTTGTCAGGCGGGCGTTGTGAACTGTAGCGTTGTCCTGTTGAAAGACCCAATCATTACCACACAGACGTGGACCCTCAGTCAAGAGGGATGCCCGCTGCAACATTTCCACATAGCCAGCCGCTGTTTGACGCCCCTGCGCAACCTGAAGCTCCATTGTTCCACTAAAAGAAAAAGCACCCCAGATCATGATGGAACCTCCTCCACTGTGCCGTGTAGAGAACATCTCCGGTGGGATCTCCGTGTCATGCCAGTAACGTTGTAATCCATCAGGACCATCCAGGTTAAATTTTTTCTCATCAGAGAATAAAATCTTCTTCCACCTCTCAATGTCCCATGTTTGGTGCTCCCTTGCAAAGTCCAAACGCGCAAGTTAGTGGCACGGGAGGAGGTGTGGCCTGTGGAGCCGTTTAAAGCCCTTCTCTCGCAGATGCCATCTTATGGTTATTGAGCTGCAGTCAGCATAAGTAAGGGCCTTCATCTAGGTTGAAGATTGGCCTGGGTCTTCACGGACAGCCCGTAGGATCCTCCGGCTCAGTGCAGGTGAAATTTTTTTGGGTCTACCGCTTGACTTTTTTGTCCCATAACCCTCAGGATCTTTTAGGAAATTTAAAATCACTGTTTTACTGCGTCCAACCTCGGCAGCGATGGCACGTTGCGAGAGGCCTTGCTTGTGCAGCTCAACAATCCTGCCACGTTCAAAGTCAGAAAGCTTTTTTGCCTTTGCCATCAGGAGGTCATGACAGTGCAAATGCATGAAAGAAATTGACATGGAGGCCAGATTTTTACTTTTTAAGGCTATGGTCTTAAACTTTTGATCAGCTGATGAACAGGCTGTTTCAGTTTAAATACAGTTTTCAATAAATTGCCAACTTTCTATTCTTTGTCTCTTGCTCCAGTTTATTCTTTTTGCACTTTGAAGCACAACTTACAACCTGGTTATGATTCACCAGTGCAAAATATGAATTCTTGTCATTTTTTCCCCGGTTTTAAGATTTTGTTCAGGAGTGAATGATCGGATGTAATAGACTAGTGCTTTCTAGAAGCTTCTGGCACCTTCCAGCCTGCAGGGGGCGGGATTACCCAGGAATCCTGTGGATCTTTCCAGAATGTTGCTAGTCTATATAAATTATAATTAGTTTAAATCCCTCTTAAATGTTGAAAGGTATTTGTGTATGGATGAACTACCCCAACACCTGAAAGTAATTTATTCTAAATTTAGATGCTGCAATTTTAATCTAGCTGTCGAAACTGGCAGGTATGAAAATGTTAGCTATAATGAAAGGCACTGTATATTTTGTAAATCTAAGGGGCATCTTACTGTGGAAGATGAATGGCATGTTCTGTTTGTCTGTGATTCTTACTCAGATTTTAGAAACAAGTATATTGTAAAATATTTGAGTAAATACCCTACAATTAACAACTTCATTTCGATTATGCAAAGTAACAACCCTCATATTGTCAAAAATGTATGTTTGTTTTTGTCTAATGTTAGAAACAAACTGAAAAATTGAATGTGTATATAAACGTCTACATGTATATATGTATACATGCGCTATGTACATATGTTTGACGATGTATGTATTTTGGGCCGGTGGCCTATTACTGAAATAAACTCTGTCTCTGTCTGTCTCTGTCTCTGTCTCGCTAGTCTATATAAATGCTGTGATTTTAAGCAGAGCAGAGTTTTTGTTTTGGCAACAGAATTAATTAGTGGCATTAGAGTGTTATTAGAGAATTAAACAGTTGATTTTTTTCTTTTGTAGAACTTTTGTTTGTGAAGAATAAATCTGTTTAAGTTGTCACTGCTGGTTCTCTTTGTTGTGATTTTTTCCCCCCAAGTCATAAGTCAGTAAGCAAAAATTAGTAATTATTTCTCAATCATTCATTGTAGGCTTTGTATGGGTTTAAATTGCTAAGAAAATTCATCGGCGATTGTTAATCAAGCCAATAAAAACGGAACATATCAAGCGTGATACACATC
Source organism: Gymnothorax reevesii (assembly GCA_029721435.1). Classification (NCBI taxonomy): domain Eukaryota; kingdom Metazoa; phylum Chordata; class Actinopteri; order Anguilliformes; family Muraenidae; genus Gymnothorax; species Gymnothorax reevesii. Next base: position 22,344,707 of record CM056587.1, on the reverse strand, counting down.
TCAAACAGCAGCCTAATTTCTAGATCAGAAACTGATATAGCAAATTATAGGCTACAAAGTGCCAACTTCATTGCAATTATACGCAGGAGGTGACCGCCCCACTCTGCAGGTATTTATGATTTGTAAAACCAAGTATAGCGCAAAGTCTAACTGGCGGTCGATCCATGATAGTTTGGGTTGAGCGTGGGCAAGGGTAGGTGCATTCCATTTCAATCCCCGCCCACTTTCCCCTCTACGCTCCAAGTGGCCTCCATGTGACGTACGTTACGTAATACATAAAGCTGGGGGGAGTGAATGAGGGCATTATGGAAAACTATTGAAACGCAGCTTGTGTATAAATCCCAAGGCACGATTAAGGTTAAATCTGAGATGGCCGTTTTAACAAGGTCATGCTCCGGATTTGTGAGGGTACCAAGTTTTGCTTACTGCAGTTATGTAGCGAAAGGAGTAATCCTGCATCATGGAACAGGACCCAGATCCCTGTGGAGTTTTCAATCTTAAAATAAAAAATTCTCGGCTGAATAGAAACAACTAGAGCACAAATTATTTTATCGAATATTTTTATTGTTTTTTTTTTTTTTTACAACTTCACAGTAAAAACATCGTTTCAATATCCGACCATAAAGGGCCATCACGTGGTACACTGAGAGTGCTGCACAGATTTACCAATAATGGTGAGATTCAAAGCCAAACAAACCACCTCCTATGCCTCCAAAGACAAAACCAGTATGCATCATTAGGTCTCCCCAGCATTCTCGTGGTTTAACAAATTGGTTTGTTCCATGTGAAGAAACATCTACCTCCTTCATATATACAGTATTCTGTCATATAAAAACAGTAAACATATATGTTGCACACCAAACAAATAAAACTTTCATTAAAAAAAGAAGAATAGTTATACATAACTTCAACATCAATTTCAGCAATGCTACCCATTATAAAATAGTCCCTGATCGAAAAGCATAGGGCATTTCACGAATGATGCCTCACAATGGTCCCCTTACCATTTATTAATGCTAAATTTTTTTTAAAAGCATCTAAGGCTAGTTAGAACTTGAACAATCAAACAGTCTAGAATTGGAATCACTGATTAATTCATCACCCTTTACAGGAACTAAGCAGAGCCAAGATGGATGGCCATAAAACGTACCACCACCCTACTGTACAATGTGGCAGCAGATCTACATGGCTGCATTATCTGGGGGGCGGGGAATACGCACAGCATAAAAAACAGCATCAAATAAATACCTTTTAAACAATGGAGAACAAACCTGCTCCTGGAGGTCAACCATCCTTGAAGGAGTTCCTAAACACTGAATTCCACCAAGCAATTATCATTTGCATAGGTATGCTTTGTGCAGGATGGTAAATATGTAGGAACTGGTTGATTACAACCACATCAAAAATCAATAATGTGACTAGTTTCATTATACCAATGTTTTCAGAATGCTTGCTGCCCTGGCTCAACCGGAACAAACGAGGGGTCCAATTCTCGTATTCTCCTCCTCTTCCTTCCCATTCATCATCACCCCCATACTTAGATTCTTATACGTCTTACTCGTCTTGCCAGTGCTTCCACGCAGTGACCAGCAGAGGGAGCTGGGAGCTGCGAAGTGCCAATTCACTTTCCACAAATTCAAAGCGCGAGACATGATGTGGAAACAATCAAACCCGGCCAGAATGAGCAGTGCGAGGCTCCGAAGTCGAGATCGATTTTCCTGGCAAGCCTTTTCGGGTAAAACAACCAAAAGCAAGGGTGAAATCTAAGGGTTATCCATAAATTACTTACATCTCTTAAAAAAATGAATAGTTAAACTTGGCTGTTGTTGAGGGAGCTGCAGTTATATCACCACACTTGTGCCACTTCGAGAACTCTTGTCCTGAGCAAGGAGGGGAGAAGCAGATAAAATGACAGTGAGCACGTGGAAATATCAGACCGTAAAACATGTATTTGTACTGACTGGGATTATACATGCGAGTGGAAGAGCTTGCATGTTTGAGAGTGAGCAGGAATGTTTCTATGCTTACATATGAAAGAGTGGCACTGCATGAACAGGAAGGGAGAACACTGAGTTTCAAGGAATGAAAATGCATCAACTTCATGGAGAGTGTGGAAAAAAAAGAGAGATGATGCTCGTGTGTATGTGTGTTTTTAAATGTGAAAGGGAATATGTACAGTACTACTGAAAAGTCAGGACACAATTTACTTGCATTACTGTATTCCATTTTTGTGAAAATTAAGTGCTTTATCACCGGTTAATGAACTTGAATGGTAAAAAGCAAACGGTCAGCAGTTAAAAAAAAAAAAAAAAAAAAAAACACAATCACTTGTGTCACCAGACAGGGTCCAAAACTTTGGAATTCAAAGAAAGCTATATTTGGAAAGATAAACACACAAATTATTTCCATTTTCCAACATGAGAGTTAAAATCAAACTGGTTTGGATGTTCTTCGAGAGAAAGACTGTGGGAACCAATTTTAAAGGGCAACATTAATTTCTGTACTCATGCTGTAGTGCAGTTGATCCCGCACTCAGTCCTGGAGGCCCTCTGTGCAAGCTGGTTTTTGTTCCAAGCCCTATCGCAATTAAATTATTTTATCAAGGCTTTTTTTTTTTTTTTTTTTCAAACTAGGTTCTTTTCATGTGAGATTACTGAAAATTTTAAACATTTTACATCAGAAATAGTGATATACAATATGTTCAATTACATGACTGTGGACATGTTGTGCATCTTGGGTTATATTTTAATCATATAATTACATACCAAGAGAAGTACTCCACCCCAAAAAAGCTTGTTAAAAATGTTAAATCGCAACTGAGGTTGGAACAAAAACCAGCATACACAGGGGGCCTCCAGGACTGAGTGTTGGAACCACCCACATACTGGTTATTTTCATCAAATTAATTTTGAGATTTATTTTTATAAATTTCTTTTTCAGTCTCTGATTTAATGAAAATGGAATATCCAAACTTCTGACTGGTACAGTATGTGTGTTTGTATAAAGGAGACAGGCATATATTTGAATGTGAATGTGAGTGAGCGCGAGTCCGCATGTAATCTAACGCGTATGCAAGCTGGCCGGCACAGACTGTGGTCTTACAGAGTAGCGCTCGTTGTTCCTGCCTCCCGCGTGTCTCGGCCCCCCATTGGGTCTGCGTCCTGGCTGGACTTCGATGGAGTTGTAGCTCGGGGGCTTTTCGGGCCACAGGTCCCCCCGTCCTCCGCGGGCGCCCCCCCTTCTGCTGCTGTCGTCGTCGTCGCTCCAGGACCCACGGCGGCGAGGCGGGGAGTAGCTGCGATCACGGCGCTGAGGCGGGGGCCGATGGAGATCCCCGAGGAGGTCGTCTCTGCTGCGGGACCGAACGCGCCCGGGTCCCCTGCCGCGGTTCTCGAAGTCTGACTCGTCGCCATAGCTACGTAGGATTCCACGGCGGGGGGGTGACGTGTCACGGCCGGGGGGGCGACGGCCACCCGTGCGATTGGAGCTCCCGCTGGAGTTGCTGGGGGGTCGAGGCCCGCGGCCAGGACGTTGGGATGATCCGGGACGCTCCACTATGGGGGGCAGCTGAATGACCCTCCGCTCAACGCCGTGCACGCCCATCTCGTTGAGCGAGGAGAGCATGCTGGGAGGGCCGGCGGAGAAAGGCACGGCCTGGGGCATGTGCTGCGGGGGCGGTGGCATGTGCTGGGGGATGTGCTGGGGGGGCGGGGCCTGCATTAGGGGCGTGTTCACATCCATGCCCCGTACCTGGCTCTCCAGGTAGTCCAGCGCCTGGTTAGTGTGGCGGCCACTGCCGTGGACGCTTGGAGGCATCTCATGCAGGCTTGGGGCCATGCCGCCATAGCCGGGCTGAGGAGGGGGGAGGGGCATTGCGGCCAGGGGGATGTTCTGTTTTCCAGAGTACTCTGGAACACAAGACAGGTGACATTCAGCACAGAGTATTCTAGAACGCAGACAGAGTGACATTTAACCAAAAGTATTCGGGAACACATGAGTGTCATTTAGCGCAGGGTATTCTTGAACGCAGGAGGAATGACATTCAGCAGTGAGGATGGGCAGAGAATGGGGATTGGCCATCTCAAGGAGTGCAGAATGCAAATACCTCAGGGAATACTGTGGTCATGCAGTTATGGTAGCATGTATGTTTTGAATCCATAGCAGAGATTTTCATAGCTTTAATGTATGTCATTGGCCAGAAGTGGGCAGTGAGGGCCGCTGTTGAATTACTTAATTAGCATAATTAACCTAACCAGTAACGCAATCTTACATTTTGGCTGCATCTCTTAAAAAGCTCTTGAATGACCACCAAGGCCTGTTCTTATAACCTTAAATTAAACATTTTATGAGACTCTAATCCATGAGTGAATGCAAGTATTCTAGTGGAACCAATTTGTTTCTTTAGTCAGGATAACTGGAGGAAAAACTTCCATACAAAATGGCCCCTCCGTGACTAGAATTGGCCGTTCCCAGGCACAGAGTATTAAGAATCTTCATGGCATCCATGGATATCAGGCAAATTAGCAGCTTAATGTTGAAACAAAAACCAGCAAACACACAGGGCCCACAGAAATGACATTGGGGACCACTGCACTTGACTGTAGCAAGAGTAATGACTGCACCACACAAAAGTCTATTCTGGATGATCGCTTGTGGCTCTGTTCATGTGACGAAAAAAATTGTTCATGCATGACAGAACAGCATTCTTTATCTTGTTGCTACTTAAATTATTGATGTCAGTATTAATTGTATTGCCAGAAATGAAATGAAGCCCATCTTACAAGTTGAAAATGCTTGGAAAATGCACTTGAACATTTATGTTACCTTTTTTCAGCAAGATAAAAATTCTGCAATCAAGTGAGAATTTTGACTTTTTTCTAGATTAGCCCATTGGATAGGAAAATTGCACTTGTCAAGCACATGGTTATTTTGGCAAATATTTTTTCTGCAGAGAGAGGAAAAAAAGAATTTTGGTCTCTTAACAGAATTACGACACTTAAGGACACTTTTCACAGTGCAAACCTGTGTCAAAGGGTGCGCGTTTGTCTACGGGCAAGGTGAAGCTAGCTAGCAAATATAAGTGGATAAATAACTGTGGAAAGATAACAATTAAGCTAGCTACAGTATGTACCTTGCATGTACAAATAAAATGACAATGATTAGTCAAACACACATTATCGCACAAGCTAATGGCTAGAGTGCATAAATGACTGCTCGACAACGCAAACTCAACTTGGCGCTTTAGCCTGCCCGTCTTGTCTAAACTGCCAAAACAAGATGGAGAAAATGAAGTCAGACAGCCACAAGCCAACAGTGGCACAATGAGCAACGTAACGGCGGAAATTCCTGCTTTACAGGACCATGTGAGTATGTGACAACTTGAGAAATACAAGTAACATTAAAAATCCCAAAGTCTTCATCCTGATCATCTGGGAAAAGGTGTTCCTGTCGATGTTTATAGTTGATACCTCAAACAGAACTCTTGTAAACCGCAAATCCTCAAGGGCTTGAAAAAGTGACATACAGCAGAGAAAGAAGGGAAGAGGACTGGGAGGGGCGGGGGAAGAGAAAGGAGGGATGAGGGGAGGCTCACCGGAGTACAGGAGGGGGTTCCCGGAGGAGTGGGTGCTCATGGGGGCGTAGACGGGCTGACCATTCAGCCAGGGGGCCATGGCCTTCTGAGCATCTTTCATCATCCGGTGCTGCATCACCGCTGGGACCACGGAGGAGGGAGAGAGTCAGAGACAGTTTGCGTGCGCATGGAGAGAAATTACGCGCTCATAGAAGTGTTTTGAGTGTGCTTTAATGCGCATTAGAGTATGAGTGCGTGTATATAAGAATCACCTTATCCCGGCAGCAGAAGGGGTGTGTGCGTGCGTGCGTGCGTGTGTGTGTTTGTGTGTGTGTTGTGTGTGTTGTGTGTGTGTGTTGTGTGTGTTGTGTGTGTGTTGTATGTGTGTGTGTGTTGTGTGTGTGTGTGTGTGTTGTGTGTGTGTGTGTGTGTGTGTGTGTGTTGTGTTGTGTGTTGTGTGTGTTGTGTGTGTGTGTTGTGTGTGTGTGCGTGTGTGTGTGTGCGTGTGTGATACTGACCTTTCTCCGGGCAGCAGCAGGTCTGTGGGCAGCAGGGACATCGCACGTAACAGCAGCAGTGCTGAGGGCAACACTGGCAGCAGCAAATGCAGAACAGCATGATCAGCAGCAGAGCTCCGATAACGATGAACAGCACCACCAGCCAATCTGAAAGGAGGTCAGAGGTCACGTCAACTACTGACACGCAGCACCGGACAGAATCTTGTAATATAGAGTCAGGATGGACAAGAGTTATATTACAAAGCAGGATTATGGAGCTAGCTGGAGGAGTGAACCATGTATTTGCTGAAACCAACCAGATTCTACCTTCATAATAATTCCCTGTTTTACCCTCAAAACTCATGCAACTCAACTCACTCTGGCTCCTGGATACAACTCCTGCTCTCTGCTAAATAAAACAGGATAACAGATTCGGTTGGATGACTGCAGAGATTTAAACATGGACCATCTCTTCATAATTCGCTCCATTTTCCAGATTTGGGAGAGTTTTAACCCAATGTCGTTATCCTGCCAACTCAGATTTTTGTAGTCGTTTAGTTCGTACCAACAATTAGTTCAGATTAAAGCTGCTTTCAAACCAGACGCGAAACAAATTTTTCGCACGACAGATTACAAGTCAATGCAAAGACGCGAATACACGCGTTTCTTGATGTAATCTGTCATGCAAAAAATTTGTTTCACATCCGGCGTGAAAGCGGCTTAATAATAAGGGAATTAGTTTTACAGCTGCACTAAATATCGGAGCTGACTGCTAGCTTCTGTATCAGATGAGCGTGAGTGAATTGGGCAAGTGTATTATTTTTTAAGTGCACAGAGAACAAGCAATATTTGTCAACAATTGCACTATCAGTTGTGTCCTGTTGTCACTTGGTGAAATTTGGAAAGATGAAGTCCAGAGGGGAAAAAAAAAGATAAAGATGAAATTTGATTCTTGTTGCACAAAAATTTGTGGATTCTTTCATTTTCACATAGATCAAACATCATTCTTGATGTAATTTGTTTTAATGTTTCATGTAATAGAACTCATTCAGTCACGATGGTGTTAAATTAGGACATCTGATTAGAGGAGGCACCATTTCTTTATGAAACAGAACAGCAAGACAGTAATGCAGGAGAATAGGAGTCAGTATGGGGCGGGGCGGGGTACTCACGATACACAATGAGCTTGACCTCGCGGTCAGAGTCCCCTGAGGTATCGCCCGGGGCATCGATTGAGCAAAAATACACCCCGTTATCCCACCACATCACCTCGTTTATCACCAGATCCGCCCCTACGAAGAGAAGCACAGACGTCATTAACACAAAGACTCCAGCTCAGACAGACAGACAGCCAGACACACACAACAGTGTGTTCAGATAACAATAAAAAGTTTGACATAGTAGACATGTGAAAATAATCTGTTTAAGGTTGGAACACTTGACCCAGGTCATTGCCTGCCGTTACTGTCCGCCATTTTCCAGGTCGGTGTCACTGATTATTTAAAGGGTTTTGGACAAATTCATTCTAATGCAGGTTTTCATCTAAGAGATCACTTCACCTGACGGTTTCACCAAGTCATTCATATTTCATTGCTTGAAGGAGAGTTACTTAGTAAATCTTCCATTCATTAGGGGTGTGTAGTGGTCCCAGCAGTAGTGGGTTTACTCTGCTAGGTAGACGGGTTGAGTACTAAGGAGAAAGTGGGCACACTCTCCTGTGTGTTTCAATGGCTTTTTGACTAATAGGTGAAAACACTTTAAATTGACACAAAAAAAAAAAAAAAAAAAAAAAAGGTGGATACACTCTGTATACCAGCGTATACCCTCCATGACACCACTGTCATGCATAGCATTTGATTGTAATGAAAACCAGAGTACACTCAGCCCAGCATGTCATATGACTGTGCCTTTATTTAAAGACCCATACAACAGAGCAGCACTCCAGGTCTGGAGGTACGAGGGCCTGGTCTGGTGTAGGCCAGCATACGAGGCACAGTTTCAGGTGTTCCCCGGGAGTCTCTTACGGTTCTGAATGGTGATCTTTCGCTCCCGATATTCAGCTCCGAGAATGGGCTCGTTTCCGCCCCTCTTCTGGATGACTGTGCGCACCGTACGCTGCCGATCGGGACAGTCGTTGGCTGGGTCCTGCCCCAGAGACAGTGCGGCCTGGTACGCTAGAGAAGGGGAGCACAGATTCATCACCAAAAATCTAATTTTCCAGCACCAACCACTCCTCATATATCCAATCCTGGCTCGCCTGTAGCTCTATTTCAGTATTGGTTTCATGCAAAAATTTACCGACTAAAAAATGGTCAAAATGATGTTTTACAAGGCTGCTGGGTTAGGATACTTGAAGAAGGTGCCTTAACTACCCAGGCGTTGAATCAAATCCAAGCCATGCAAGTGCCGCCTGAGGCCAGCAACCTTTAAAGAGCAGCGCAAAGCCAATTCAAATTGGCAATTGGCTTTGCATTGCTCAGGGATATTGGAGGGATGCTGTCGGTTTTGAGTAGCATAGTTTGCTGCTCAAGCACTTCCTGCTGGCCATCCAGGTGCTCGTCAGTAAAATTCTAAGCAAGCACGTGTTTGGTTTCCCTCCATCCTTGTTCTGAGCTGGCGAGGCTTCAAGCTACGAGAGTAAAGAAGCGGTGGTTGATGGGCGTGTTTTGAAGGAGATCCGCAAACTGTCTGCGCTCTCCCAAGATGGCAATATGAGTCACTTACGGCCATGTTTGTGCATAGTTCGCTGATTGGACATTTCAGACTCAGAATTGGGGATGGCATATTTAAAAAAAAAAAAAAAAACCACGTTGTCTAGAAGAACAGTGACACATCCATAAATCCCCGCCCTGTGCCCAACTTTTAAACCGAACACCATCACATGGTCCCCCTAGCTCACCTGTTGAATAGAACTCCAATACTGGGTCCTTGCAAAAGGACTTGAAGCGCCAAGTGACCAGGACATCCTGCAGGTTGGCAGAGGTGGAGTAGTCACAGCGCAGGGTAACGGAGGCGAAAAGTGCTGTGCTCCGCTCGGTCTCAGGAACGATCACCTGAATGGACAGCACACCTGAAACGGGCACACCAGTGAGACGTTACATCAGAGGGCAAAAAGACATGGTGCTGTACATCTGGACAAGGAGTATTACAACGGCTTGCATTTGACAGCTTACCCATTTATTCTATATAAAGGTCGATGACCTTAAAGCTTGAACGATCAGGTTTAATGCGTTGCTGCGGACGAACAGTACATACGGACTGAAGCATGTTGTGACCGAGGCCTTTTCATAGTGTCATGGTCCGGATACTATCAGACCCATGAGGCCACAAATATTTGCTTTCTGAATCTATACTTCAGACTTGTATCTGACAACTATAAAAGAGGTTGAATTTAATTTGCGGGCTTTTATATCAATACAATATGAACTATGTAGGAATTGCAGCCATTTTAAAGGGTGTCAGCATCTGAATACTACCCATGAAAACAGGAAACACACAGGTGTAGGTGTGTCTGCCACTCGAACACATCCTCTCGTACCAGAGGGCGACACAACAGAAACTTCTCAAAACTGGAAGAACTGGTGAGACTAGATGCAGCGTTTACACCGAGAGAGGAATGTCCGTTTCATAGTCACCATTTACTCAAGCACAGCAGTACATCTCAGCAGCCAATGTGCAATTGTGCATGCGGGTCTGTTCTCCCAGTGTTGTGCGCCAATTTGTATTGTCGTGTCTGAATGTCCTATTCCGAAAAGTGCCAATGTCGGTATAGATGTTTGTCTCAGCCAACCAGCGCTACTACGCCTAATCTTCTCAATGCTCATGATCGAAACTGTCCAGTCCAGCATTATGGTGCCTGACAAAACCCAAAATTTGCCCCTACGACAGCCCTTAGTACATAGGATTTGACATCCCGTTACAGTTGTAAACGGGAAAACTATTTAATCCCTTTAACTGTAACCAATGTCCTCTAGACTCAGACTAAATACAACATTTTTAGAGCTTCAACATTTTTAAAGACCTTCTATTGTTACCTATGGCCTGTAGGAATGACCCCTCCCCCAAATGTTCAACTATCTAGAGCTGGATTAGACTCAAGCGCTGGTGGCAACATTAATAACAGCCCAACTGCCAGCTCATGAAAAGCATTCCTTTCACAGGATCAGTCTTACCATGACTCACTGATTACGAACAACCGGAAGTTATACCACATACCATAACGAATTATGAGAATCAGTGCCTTAATCAACAGGTTATAACAGTATGAAACCATCAGGTTAACCACAAGCACGTTGATTTCACCTAGACACCACACTTTTCTTCAATTTCAATGTTCATTGTGAAAGTATGCCTTCCCGAAGAATTAGGTGTTGAAATGGAAGCTAAATGCTTTGAATTCTCTGAAACAGATATTGGGCAAAAACCTCACAAAAAAAAAGAAAAAAAAAAAAAGACTTGTCTGTGAACCCAAAAGGACACAAAAATTTGACTAAAGTAAAAATAGTGGATGCTTGATTGAGTCCCAATGATTACTAGGACTCAGAGCCCAAGTATGTTTTGCGAACAATTTTGTAATCCACTGCCATGTTACATGTTCCAGCACAATGATGAAAAAATCATAAGAAACGATGTCAGGTACTACAATACCAGTGGCCAAAATGGAGCACAACAAAAACATCCATAGTGCATGAAATGAAGGGGTATAAACCCCAAAATGTAACACATATGTGACAGTTGCAGAATATTTTAACCTGCAAAAATGTGTGCAATTTTTCAATAGCACATTGGTATAGTCAAATTGGTGTTCCATCTACATTACATGGATTTTTTGGTTGAGCAATGAATTGATCTACGGTCATCTACTTAAAGGCATAGACTCTCATGAATATAATCCCTCTCTATCACTTCTGACCCTCTAGAAGGGTGTGGTAGTGTCTGTACCTCCACAGACCCGCCATCTGCCGGCATTTTCTTATTTCATTTTCTATGGGATGTTTCTGGGCAACAACCTTTGGGCAGCGGGTACGCAGCTCCCAGCCAATTACTGCGATCTGGGCCTGAGGGCCGGATCCTAAAAAAGTCTGGCGAACCAGGTGCCCAATAGGGAGCAACAAAAATAGCATACCCTACGCAGCGCAGAAAAAAGGAGGAAACCTCGCATGCACAAAGCTCGTTCCTGAAGGAGAGTAAATTTGGGCTTGGCTTTCACTGGTTGAACACTAAAAGCAGTCGATGGGGATGGATGATCTGGAGTTGGCGTGTTTTCTGTTGAACAGGTTACTGCTGGCAGTTAGCTTATTCAGCTTGATACAATATCTGTTTTCCAGAATAACAAATGAAACGTTCCATAAACTGTGGCTGGGTAGCAGTTCAACTTAACGCACAAGCAGTGTACTCACACACATAGTCCCGCTATCAACCAATGCAAATAACAATGTTTTGAGGGGGGAAAAAAACCTGAGGTATGCAGTGCTGAGTTGGAATCATACTCTGTCTAAATTTACCTGCCATGCCAGTTGGGGTAGTCCCAAACTAACAAAGTAGCTTAAACTGCTCCTCAGGCTCGGGGTAGAGTCTAATTAGCTGAAGATAGTTATAGCTGCAGAACTGGCATATAAACGTTGAATACAAAATTGATACAACCAGAATGCAGAATAATTTTTGGACCAACCATCTAACATAACGTTATCCCTAGCGACCAAATGCTTGCACAGAATGATGGTGCGCATTTAGCTCAGCCTCAGAGTGCAGATCAAATTAAAGTTGGGGGTGTGCGCTTCTGGCGTGGCTGACCTGGAAAGGCGGGTCCAACTTTGAATTTTGAGCTTACAAACCGTGACAGACAAATCCTGCTCCAAATGCCTTTAAGGTCAGATAAATACATTTGCAAAAGTGTTGTCAATCCGTACATCTGGCAACACTCCAGCGGTTGACAGTGGTAACTAAGCCCAGAGAGGACCGTTAGGAATTCTGGTCCCATATAGGAATACTGATCTGGGCCTTACTTCCTTTGGTCATTTTTGAGCCCTCTTCAGCTGTGGGCCCCTAGTGTTGTCTTTACCTTTCACTCTAATAGGAATGACCCTTGATAAACATGCTTCTTCGCGACCTGCACAGAGTCAGTGATGACTGAAATGCATCCACAATATCTATATAAATGTATTTACGCTCCTGGGCGATTTCTGGTTAGACAATTAGCAAGGATTAAACTAATGCACTTCTGAGACCTTCTTGCCACAATCTGCTTGTTTACTTTTGCTGTCAGGAACTTTTTGAAAAAGATTGAAACTTCTTACTGTGAAGCTGAGCTGCTTCAATCCGAAAGGTCCAATAATGCTTTGGAGTACAGAAGAATATTGCAGAAAAGCTAGCTTCCCACTTCTGAAATGTTTTCTAAAGAAAAATGATTAAATGTTATTTGTTGACCCTTCTGTTTGTAAAAACCTGTCAGCAAGTACAAAGCTTATTTTTTTTCTTTTTAAATCAGGGAGAAAAGCTATCTCACTAAAGTTACATTATCCATTAATTTAATTATTGCATATTTCCTGACCAAACTTTTACTGTTAAGTCCACAAAAAGCTTCATAGTTTTCCATTTTTGGCTTAGCCTTTTTTTTTTTTGCCCCAGAAGTAGTACTAATTAGTATTGGCATTACTGATCACATTGTTTGCGTGCGGTAAACATACAGCCAATTACTAGAGGCTGTGCTCCTAAGCAGTTTAAAAGATTTTTGAAATGAATATTAAACTGTAGGGGGCTGCCAAGCTGTCACGGAATTACAGCCCTACTACATTTTGGGTTGTAACTCTACAACTAAATAAGATGAAATCAAGTATGATGTGTCATATTGAAGGTATTAACTTGTTCTTTAAAATTATTTAGTGAAAATATTTTTTTTTTTTAATTTTCATAGAAGAAACAAGCAAAAACTACTCCGTCACGGAATTACAGAAAATTGACGTGGTTTTTTTAATGTTGTGTTTAACTATTCAGAAAATGATGTTCCTGTCATAGTTAAGTTATGAAACTTCAATATGCTCATATTTAAGGTCTTTTTTGTTAATACTGTAAGTCATAGAAACAAATATTGACTTCAACCCTGCTTTATGGGCAAGAAATTTCAAAAAGTCAATGTCATGGAATTACAAGAGGCAAATTGTCACGGAATGACAGCAATAGTATTAATAAGTTTCAATATATTATACATATATACATAATTATTTACATTTTTACAATGAAGCAATATATTACAATGAGTTTTCCACTTATAATGACCAATTATAATTCATACTTCAATTTTTTTTATTCTCCATGTCAACATTGGCTTGGCGGCCCACTGTATCTTGCCTGAAACACTTCACCTCTGTTTCATAAAAATGATTCATGACAGCATCTGAGCCATTATTGAACCTTAAACCTCTAAAATACAAACCAAGGCTGTCAAATATTATGCTATACCGCCTCAGTGACCTCATTAGTGAGTAGAATGTACACCACTAGTTCCATATTTCAACTTTCATGAGCCTTCAAAAACGTCCTTTTTAAAGCCCAGGTTTGAACCACTGTTCCTTCTTCCAGTCAGATAATTAAGATTGAGCACTTTTCCCCACCCACAGAGTAAACAGCATGTTCCCCTTCCCGCAGCAACAATAGGGGTTTGACCTCATTCCCCACAGAGCCCCAATTCCATAATAAGAGAATGCTGTATCTTACAGCACAGGACTATCTTTGGGGGCAGAAATAAAACAAGAACATTGTAAACACAAACACTTGCCTGAGACCATTTTTTAAACTGAGAAAACCTGTTTTCCCGATCTGAGAGTACTTTCCCAGTGTTTGGGGAATTGGGCCCCCCACAAGGGTGGCACTTTGGACAAACAATATGACCATGGAAACCATAGCTCTTTTTGGTCATATGCGAAAAAACCTTTGACGTACAACAGCATTCCCGTTGATACGGGATGATAGATCAAAACAAGAAAAATAAGGCCAATACTTTCAATTCATCCGTAAACATGTTTCTGTCACGTGACCGCTACTCGCTTGCTTAGGTCATAGTTTCACCTGTGAATGATCGACTAACTGAGCATGCTCGGTTTCGAAAAATAAAGTGCAAAGCTTTAACCTAAATTTACAAAACTCATAAGCGCTGATTGAGGTAAATGTCTATTACAGCCTAAATCCGAATCAGGTTAAACATGAGTAAATTTCACTTCACCTGTTGTCAGGAAACCAAGCAGCAATGCCGTCGTTATCCGGTTCTTCATCGTCTCGGCTTTGTATATCCAACAAGTAAACCTTGAAGCACCGTCTCTCTAATTTCAATGGTGGATCACATTTCCATCATCAGAACAAACACTTCCATATGATATAGCCAGACTTGATGTCCCAATTCCTTTATTTGCGCGTGAAAAAGACCACCGCACTTGCTCCTCTTGTTTCGATGTGACTTTAGACGCAGGTGGACAGGTACTTTTGCGAAGTGATAATTTCGACGTCCGTTTCCCCTCCCCCGCTCTCCGTGGCATCAGTGACCCCACCCCGTAACAGGTGCGTCACGTATATAACCTGGGTGAGTGCAGCCCTACACCATTTCCTGTTAATAAAGATGAGGCTCCCAGCGACATTCGAGACACCTGCCATGAAACAAATGTGCGACTGTTCGCAAAACTCGTAGCGGACTGAAGTGACTACAGTCTTCGAATTCTTGAGCCTACTTTATTGGGGCGGAAATGACAATATGCTTATGTTATATTGATTAGTTTTATTTCCTTGAAGATTTATGAAAATATAAATACAACCCCATCATTTTCTTTGATATGAGTTTCATTGCCGACAGGATGAAGACAGGATATTTAAAGTTCTGTCTGTACAACTTCGTGGTATTTGTAAATACACATCCATTCTTGCCATTCAGGCCTGCAACAGGGGGAAAACTGGGGTGGGGGCAATTTAGGGCTTGCAATGAAGTTTAAAAAAATTAAGTAAAAAGTAAAAAAGCTTAAGCTGAATAGCCGTGATGAACAGTCATTCAGATGATGGTGTATCAAGAACCATTGTTTATCTATTAGTGACATAACCTCAAGGGCACAAACCTTTATCAAGAATTAAAATACCTAATTACATCTACAAAACCAGTTAAAATTTTACCATGCTAAAAGTAAGCCTTAAGTTTACAGTATCCATAAGCACCATGCCGTCGACTTCCCTGTGCTTAGAGGCATCTGCGATGGACCATCAGTGGAAATGTGCATTGTCAACAGTAAGGGTCTTTATTGGAGGAAATGGATGCCATATGATATGAGCCAAAGAAGAAAGGACCATCCAGACTATTACCAGCCACAAGTCCAAAAGTCATGCTCTGTCATGGCGTGGGGTTGTGCCATTGCCCTTTGCCCTTTGCTTGGCCGGCTGTGAAAGCAACATTATTTTGAAAAAGTACCCTGAGATTTTGGAGCAGCATATGCTGCCTTCAAGATGACATCTTTTCCAGAGATGTCTATGCATATTTCAACAACACAACACAAAACCGCATTGTGCAGGCATTAAAAAGGCATTGCTGTGCGAGAAGAGGGTGCAGGTGCTAGACTGGCTTGCCTGCAGTCCTGACGTGTCCACTATAGAGAACATTTGGCACATTTAAAAATGATAAATTTGACAAAGGCCCAATCTACAAATCTTAAAACTTGTTTGCTGGAGGACAGGGACAGAATTACTCCTGAAACTCTCATCAATCAGTGTCCTCAACACGATAATGTTTATCAAGTGGTGAGAAAAGGAATGACAACATTGCAAAGTGGTAAATAATTTGTCTTCACAATTTTTTGTAATATATTCTAAGACTCAAAATCGAAATAAGCATTTATTTAAAAAAAAAAATTAATGACATTAGTGTGGGGAAAATCTAATAATATGCTGTTGTATTGTTCACAGCGTAAAACAGGTCAAAGATTCTTAACAAATCACTGCTTTAACTTTTAACTTTAATTTCACATACCATCCCAACTTCTTCTGATTTTGAGGTTGTAATACAACGTTGAATTATCAAATCAAACAAGAGTCCTCAAACAGTGGCTGTGTGTGATTGAGTTCAGACTTAACGGCTCTTAAATGTTTTCATCTGCTATTTTAGTTGATTTTGCACTGTGAAATTCACCTTTGAAGGGAAAGGGTGTTCGGTCCAAACTAACGAACAAGAATTATAATTTATTAACCGATTTATTGATGAAGCCAACAGAGTATTGGTGGTGTCCTTTTCTGTTTATTTTACGGAGTGTGTTCACCTGCCAGTGACAACTTTGTGATATTCCATAATCACAACCTCTGTAACCGTCAAGTCTGCATCAAAGTATTTCCTGCTATTGTAGGCTCGTTCTACCCTGGGGCAGATGCCAAAACATGTGTTTCTGCTTTCCAGCACTTACTTCCTGTTCCTGTGATCTTCTATTATGAATAATACGCACAGAAAATCAATTTTTTAGAATCCATCTTCATACTTTCGATTAGATGATGGAAAACGCTTTGAAAGATAACATTATGTCTTCATGCTGTTTTTCCAAAGTATCAATATTATTATTACTTTTGGCTCTCTGTCCTGAGCGATTAATGAATTACACAATGGCAAAACACTTTGTGATAACAATATCGTATATTTATTTGCCAGATCACCTTATCTTGTGTGTTTGTCAATATACATAGCCATGGATGATAAGATATAAGATGAAAATCTCAAATTAAAAAAAGTCATGCAGGTGCATTATGTAAATTGGAGTTATGGAGATGGTTGTCTGTACATGTTGCATTTGTTTGTCAGTTTGACAAGCAAGTGTAATAATAATTTATCAATGCTTCCTTGCATTTATTTTGCAGGGAAATATCCTTGTCACAGTCAACATTGCTTTGCCTTGCAAGGTTCAGGCCTGGATTGACTGTGGCGAGGAGTTGTTATCAGATGGAATTTACCCACTCAGAATTGAGCTCAAGCTGGCCCTATTGCTCAGCACAGTTGTAGGGTAGTTTGCAGTGGTTATTTGTGCATTAGGTTATTTGTATGATTAATATTTGTCTTGCAGTACCACAGTAATGCCTCATTATTTTTTCTCATTTGTTGACGATGCATGCATATTTTTCAATTTTCCCAAAAGAAGTTATGTTCTTGAGCTGACTATGGCTAACCTATGATGGCATCTGATTGATTTTGTATCAAGTACCAACATGAAAGCAAGAATTATTTCCCTGTAGTGAACATAAAAACATTAAAATCATATTAATGAACAGACATATGCACGCAAAGCTTTGATTTCAAACTCAAACAATCAGGAATCATTTTGGCTTATGTTTTGTGTATATCTTGATAAAATTCTCTACATAACTTTTCTGCATTGTAAGAAAATGAAAGCAGGCTGTCAGGACAGCATTGAGTATTTCAGTGAGAGTAATCTTCATCACTACAGGATTCATTTAAGAGGGCATGGGTTGAATGCAGATGGCAAATTACCCCATTGGGTTCAATAAAGTGTATTTTGTCTTATCACACATTTGATTATAATATATACAAATGCCTGGACATAGCTACCATTATATAGCACAGATTATTTGATAACGTGGGCTCACAAACTGGATAGTGCCTGGAAACCCAAAGGCTCCGAGAAAACTCAGTGAGATATTGAACCATAATCAAAAGGAAATGGAGTTATTCTTGTTCTGGACAACAGCGAATGGCAGCCAAGAAGAAAGAACTTTTAGTGGAATGAAATATTCTAGCGATTTTTAGTGCCAACAAGGGAATTTCTACTGCCTCATTCCTCTGTAAATGTGCAAATGCCAGTGTTTAACCCCTTAAACTCAAACCTTTCACTTAGATTTACCCTCTAGTAGGTTCCAAGTCAGAAAAAGCATTTTTTTTTGTATTATAGAACCATGTCACATGGTTATTCTGTATCTGCTGGTTATAGCTCTTCACTGAAGCTACACCAGAATATTTAGAGAAATATTCAAGCCTAGGATGCCATGTTTTTATGGTTATAGCATTATTTGAAAAGTACAACGCCAATTCCATAATAGTAACACAATGACTTTCAAATTACACCAGCCAGTATTTTACTTACAATAGAAGAGAGATAACATAGCAAATGTTGAAACTGAGAATTTCATCCAGAAAATTAGCTCATTTCAAATCTGATTGCTGCTACAGGTCTCAGAAAAGTTGGGACAGGGGCCTCTTTACCATGGTGTAGCATCCCCTCTTCTTTTTAACACAGAGTGGAGGTGTCTGGGCATTGAGGAGACAAGTTTCTTGAGTTTAGCCATTGGAATTTGATCCCACTCTTGTTTAATACTGTCTTTCAGCTGCTGGAGAGTTTTGGGTGTCCTTTGGTGCTTTTCGTTTAATTATGCGCCAAATGTTCTCAATCACTGAAGGATCAGGACGGCAGGCAGGCCAGTTGAGCACACAGACTCTTCTACTACGAAGCAATCCTGTTGTAATAGCTGCAGTATGTGGTTTTGCATTGTCCTGCTGAAATACACAAGGCCTTCCTTGGAATAGATCTCGTCTGGAGAGGAGCATATGTTGCTCTTAAACCTTTATATACCTTTCAGCATTCATGGTGCTTTTAAAAACATGCAAGTGTCCCGCACCATATGCACTAATGCATCCCCACACCATCAGAGATGCTGGCTTTTGAACTGAACGCTGATAACAGGAGGGGTGGTCTTTCTCCTCCTTAGCCCGGAGGACACGACACCCATGATTTCCAACAAGAATGTCAAATTTGGACTTGTCTGACCTTGCCACTTTGCTACAGTCTATTTTAAATGTACCTTGGCCCACAGAACATAGCAGAGCTTCTGGGTCATGCACAACAATGGCTTCCTTTTTGCATGATAGAGTTTTAGGTGGCATCTGTGGATGGCACGGCGGACTGTGTTTACAAGCAATGGTTTCTTTACGTATTCCTAGGCCCATTTAGTAATGTCAATGACAGAATCATGCCAGTGAGAGAGGCAGTGGCGTCTGAGGGCCCGCAGATGACGGGCATCAGGTAAAGGTCTTTGGCATTGTCCCTTACACACAGAGATTTTTCCAGCTTCTCTGAATCTTTTGATGATGTTATGTGTTGTCGATAATGAGACCTTGAAAGCTTTTGCAATATGACGTTTGTTTTAAAGTATTTCACATTTTTTTTACACCAGCCTTCACAGGTTGGAGAGCCTCTGGCCATCTTGACCTTTGAGAGACTCAGCCTCTCTAAGACATACCTTTTATAGCCAATCATGTTACACACCTGATGCCAGTTAACGTAATTACTTGCTAAATGTTCTTTCAGCTGATTCTCTTATATATTTATTGCTTTTTCAGCCTTTTTTGCCTGTGTCCCAACGTTTTTGAGACCTGCTGCAGCCAGAAAATTTGAAATGAGTTCATTTTGCGGATAAAAATGTAAAATGTCTCAGTTTAAAACATTTGAAATGTAATCTACAGTCTGTTCTGTTGTAAATAACATATTGGCTCATGATCTGAAAGCCATTGCATTTTGATTATATTCATAATTTACACTTCATCCCAACATTTTCGGAATTGGGGTTGTAAAATATGTAAATGTAAAATATGTAGACCTTGTTCATAATTTTATACGCATATACACATAGGAGTACATATTTGGGATTGTTAGAAACCTCTGGATCTCCTACTGAATTTAAAACAAATCTGAAGTTCCACAGGTTTGAATGCAGCAGCTGTATTTGATAGTGTATACATATGTGTGTCTATAGGTTTTATAGTGATGCCGATGCAAACTCATTTTGTCAAGTATTATATTCAGCCATTTTACAGCTTCTCCAAATCAGCATTTTTTTGGCCATTGGAAAACTGCAGTAGCTTGTTTTCATGTTGAAACTTACATGTGCGCACAGAGCAGGGCAGATCTAATATTCATATTTAAAGGAGGAAATCTTTGTGGCTGACTGCTCTGACCGGCAGGGGGCATCATCACACTGCATTTATAACAATGAGCTCAGTGATTTTCAAGTTCAAACTGCCATTTTGGCCCAGGTAGCTCAATTTATTGAAAAACTTCAAAATTATTGATATTAGTATGCATAGAAAGTTCACACATCAGTAACACACAAACATCACAAACCCCTGGGATAGATAACAATTATTTCGATCAAATTTGCAACCCAAAATCAGAAAAAAGTTGGGATGGAATCTTGAATTAAGATTAAAACTGACAGCAGTGACTTGCAAATAATCTTTGACCTGTATTACATTGAAAACAATATAATAACCCATGATTTGATGACTCGCCACTTGATTTTTCTAACGTAACATATTTCAGTCTTGATTCTTGCAAAATATTAATAAAAGTATTTACCACTTTGTAATGTCACCATTTTCACAACACTTTTAGACAACACAACATTTATGGACTAAAGACACCAAGTCATTGAGTGTTTTGGGTGTAATTTTGATTTATTCTATCTTCAAACAAGTTTTAAGGCATCTAACAGTACACGATCTTCATTGTCATATTTTACATTTCACAATTCCCCAAGTTCTCCTCTGGGGACAAGTCAGGACTGTGGGCAGGCCAGTCCAGCACCTGCATCCCCTTTCAACACATGCCCATCCCGACTCATAATATAGTGAGGTTTCCTGATTACGCATTGATATACCACAAAAAGGAAGTTTTTGGCAATTGGCATCTGTATTTGACGTTCAGGGTTAGGGTTCAAGTAAAGGGGTAGGGGGTCGGGTTTGTTTTAAACTGGCGTCAGGTCGAGATGAGACTGGGCTTCCTCTTCTTATGCAACAATGCCTTCGTAACTCGTGCAGAATGCAATTTTACATTGTTTGACTGAAATATGCATGGGCGTCCCTGGAAACGATTTTGTCTTGAAGGCAGCATATTGTTGCTTTAAATTCTCTGATTTGTTTTCAGCATTAATGATCCCCTCACAGTGATGGAAGTTACCCTTACCAAGGGCATTGAAACAAACCCCATACCATGACAGAGCACAGCTTTTTGATTTCTTTTCTTTTTTTTTGGGACGGCGCTTTTCTTCTTTGGTTCGGAGCAAATAGCATCCATTTCTTCCAAAATTATTGATTGGACTATGACGCAAAATATTGATTTGTTTGATCCCAAAACATCTTCCACTGTGTAATGGTTCTTTGCAGATGCCTCCAAGTCAACAGAAATTGACGGCGCTTCTGGAAATTGCTAACATAAGCTTTTCTTTTTTTGCATAGTAAAGCTTTAACTGGCATTTGTGAATGTAACAACGTATTGTGGAACTTGAAAAGGTTTGCCAACATAACCCGGATCGAAGAGATCAGAGATTACAGATGGATCTTGATGAGTGATCAGAGATCACACGTATTAAGCTTAGACTTCTGCCCTTGCTCTTTATACACAGAAATTTCTCCAGACTCCTTAAATTACAGTGACTGGGAGGCATGCTGTTTTGTGGTTGCCCGTTGATGCACACAATTCGTCACAAATATCTTTTCCGCACTATATCTACTGAAGGAGTGGAGGAATTTTCACCAAATATGACATGATAACTCCCCATAGATGATAACGGAGCTGATTAGGTTTTGGAGGTCATTGGGTCAAAGGTCAAGGTCACATTAGGTCACTTGTAATGTGAAGCCCAACAATGACATTTCTGGGAGTATGAAGCTGCAGTGGGCAGAAGCATAGCAATTACCTCTTTGCGTTGAGTTATACCTTGTTATGTTATGCACCATTAAGGGAAGGTGAAATATGCAAATCCTTTCACATTTTTCTTTTAAAATAGCAATCCTCAGCCAATTACTGCTCCTGAAGGACTTGGCCTTTCCTGGATACTGCTTTTGCGCAAAAGCCTGATGAGGATCACCAGCTGACATCAGTTGTTTCAAATCACATTGCTATTCAAATTTTTTACTTCATTTTTGTCCTTAATTTCCCCCCTGTGAACTTTCACAGAACAAGTAGGAGGCCTGAATGGCAGGAATTGGTGTGTATTTACAAATAAAAGAAGATGACCGGACAAAACATTAAATACTCCGCCTTCATACTATCAGCACTAAAAAAATTGAGACTTTGGATCAAAGTTAAAAAAAATTGCGTCAACTTCTTACAGCTAATTCTTGTAGTTTTACGCGATTGAAAAAAATTGTACAAAGGTATTCTTTTTCAATTGAGAAAAACGAAAAAAATTAGCTGTAACAAATTGACGCAATTTTTCTCCTTTGATCCAAAGTCTCAGTTTTTTCAGTGTGCACTGAAATACAATTCAATGCAAATATAGAAATCACTGCTATCTATTTGGATGTGCATGGCCCATATTGTCCCATCTTTATCAGAGCCGGGGTTGTAAGTTGAGTGCATATTGTTTTTTTATTTGCAGTTCTATATACATTTTCATCTTTCATTCAGACAGAAAAGTATGTTTCTTGCTTTCAAACCTCTCAATATTCATCTGTACCTGACTCAAGATTGAAAAGGGCATATATGGCCCCTGATAGCAGAATGAATCTTAAGTCGTATGAATTTCCGGTATATACATTATGCGTCCAAAGCAAAAACATTGTTTTTTCCATTTTCAGCCAATTTATAATGTTAAAATTCCACCTGGTATACTTTCCAGGTGAGAAAACATTGTTAAATGGTCTCTTTGTAAACAATAGTTCAGGTCATGAAAGAAAAATTACCTGAAAAATAGCTGTAAATTGATCAATTTTATTCATAAATTTGTCCATGTTTTTGCTATGGAATCTCCATCATACATCTACCAAAATAACGCACAGAATCTCTGCTTCCATGTATGGTATTCAAAAAAATATTACATGACACAAGCAGCCAATTGCAGTCATTGAAAGCTGAAAATAAATTACCCTCGATGCTATGCCAGAGGTCCAAATTCGGCAATGATGCAAATCGGTGTCATTTTTGCGATGATGTAGAGAACTCAATTTTGAATTTTTTGGTCATTAAGAGAAATTTTGCCATCACTAGCCACATCTATGAAATTTACAATTGCAACAATCTCAACAATTTGACGACAACTACACTTCTTTTTATCATTAGTCAACAAAAACATTTTGTAGTGGCTGGCTTGTACTCTTCAACTTAGCCCCACTTTCATCCTCTTAACTCTCAAATCAGCCTTGGATTGAGATAGCATGCAGGAATGAGACTACGTAAGGATACCTAACTACGACCCTGGAAGCTAATTTTGCAGCTTTACAGTCACCCCCATAGGTCAGCTGATTTAAACCTGGCACAACCAGGGGACAACAGTTTAATAAGACAAAAGTCTGCAGGTAATTCTTATCCAATGTAATGAGATTTTATGAAAAGTCAGAGCAGTTTGTTTTAGAGCATAGTTCATAAATATTCTGACATTGACATATCAGTAACAATAAAAACAAAATATTGTTATCTCAGCTGTCTACCACACCGTACTGATGAGAAACTTAATAACTACAAGCTGAAAGTTCAGACTTTCAGCCTTAATTTGAGGGGCTTTACCACCAAATGGGTGGAAGGTGCAGAAATCAAAGCACGTCTTACGCATGGTTCCCCCTCTCTGAGATTATCATTGAAGATGGACAGTAGCATGCTGGAAGCATGTCTAGAGGTCCAAAGAGTAAACATTTTTAGTGGTTTCAGTGGTTACAATACAGTAGAGGATGAGTGGACTTCAAATCTGTTCATTTTGACCTCATTATGCATTTTCCATGACGAGCCAACTTATTCAGAAATTAATTTTGCGGCTTCCTGTAAGTTTTCACGCTAACCCCAACTGAATGCAACACTTTCAACTGCAATAGGCCTCTCTTGTGCTGCTAAAAGTGTCATCTTTTTTGAAATTAGGGTTGTAGATTAAAAGGTTAATTTACCATCAGAGGTGGAAAATCCGAAGTTTAGAAGGTAGAAGTCTTGCCAAGTTTTTCCTCTACCCCATAATTCAGTCAGATGACTTGATTTTTACCTGCAGGCTGAAAAATGGGGCCAGTTTGCAAACCCTGCGAGAACAAAATACCAGAGGGGATTTTTTGCTTTCTGCATCTGGAATTTCCTCTGTTTACGACAAACACACACAGGCACACGCACATAACACATTCTTGTACTTCTATCCTTGTGAGGACATTTTATTGATTTCCACTCATTGCATGTCTCTACAGCTTCTCCCTACACTTATCAATAAGAAACGCATGCCTATCCTACACCCTTACCCTAGCCTTAATCTGTCCTTAATTCTGACTTTACTCCTCACCCTAGAAACACAAACAGATGTCCTCACTTCCCAAAAATGTCCCTACTCCGTAGAGGGAAAAAAAAAAAATTTTTTTTGGTCCTCATTTTGTAGCAAGCACAAGAACACACACACACACACGCACACACGCACACACACACACACACACACACACACACATTCCTTGTGGGGCTCAGACCAGTGCCCGCTGGAATCACCTGGAGGAAGGGGGAATTACACTAAGGAAATGACACAAACATACAGGAAACCGGAGAGGAAGTCAGACAGGCCTAAATCTCATATTCTCAGTGTTTCATTTGGCATTATATATGAGGCATTTTCTATTTTCCGTCCTTTCAGGATCCAGTGCTGTCATTCTGTTTTTTTTTACCCATGAACAATATTCACACCACTTATCATCCACACACATACACACACTCACATAAACACACGCATACACACACACACACACACACATACACACACAGACTGAAGAGGTGAAAGCAGAACCGATGCTGTCATGGCTGTTAAAAAAATCCACGGTTGAATAATCTATGAAATATGTAAACAAAGTCATTTTCACCAGTTTGTGTGTGTTTGTGTCAGTGTTTGTTTCAGTGTGTGTGTGTTTGTGTCAGTGTGTGTGCATACCTGGGTATCAATGCAAAGCCTATTTCATTTCATATTTTTGTCTTGAAAACTTGTGAAATACTGTCAAGGTAAGAAGTCAGACAGATTTGATTGAGTACTGAAGGTAATTTCAGCTGACTGGAATTCAAGATAGACTATTACCCAATTAAACTTTGGCTATGTTCCAGATAACCTATTCTGTTTGTATGAAAATGTCTCAACCAAGATTTCCACTCCAGCAGAGGCTTTTGCTCACAGGTGACTGACATCAGGACAGGGTGACAAACTGTTGTTACGCACAGTTTTAATGTGTTTGTATATTAACGTGTGCTCAAAATGTAAGAGTGGAATGTATGTAAGTCTGTACATCTAGAGCGTGTGCTCAGCAGGCAGCAGCTGATTTTGAGAGGAAGAACAATTTTAAAATACAGTTTTAAACAGCCTTACCTAATGCACAACCGAACACTCACACACTCAATCAATAATCACAAACAGAAACAGATGACTGTTGAGAAGGCAATGTTTATATCAAAAACCAAAACAATTTGGACATAAAAAAGTACAGCAACATATACGGATACATTACAGTCAGAACAAGTGTTCCACTTACCGCCATGGAAAATCTTGCGCAATAACTTATAATACAAACAAAGACTGATTTTATATTCATGCAGCATTAGGGCCAGCCCACTATGGGATCTGAGTCAGTATGAGCAGTGCTAACACTGGATTAACATGGTTTCTGCAGTGTCCACAGTGGGATCAGTGAGGCACATTGGGGCATTGAAGGAGGGGGTCGGGGGAGGTGCAGAAGCAGTAAACAGAAGCAAGGCCTGCGTGGTAAAGGTTAGGCCCCTAAAAATATATTGGTTTATGATCCTTTTCATTTGAAAAACATGATGCACGCAGGCATTTTTTTAGTAAATATATTAGTTTACTTATGCATTCGTGCCATGTTTTTCTAAGTTTCCAGACCTGTTCATTTTCTGGTACTTGACTGAGAGCACCACGGGAACATAACTTTTCCAAGTGTCCGTTTATGGGTACATTCGCACTACTTGCAAAGAGCGTTGCGCCGATTGCCCTTTATTCTTCACTTATAAAGTGTTTTAGAAATTGAAGCAACCATGATCCTCTGATGCAGGCGAGGATAAGAAACAATTTTTTTTATGTGCTCATTATCCAGTTGGGCTACTGCAGCAATACCACAAATCACAGCACTCAATCTACTGTATATCAGCTCCGCAAGAATATCCGGTAATATAACTGGGTATTATGTAAATACTGCAGTCCATAAGTAATTCCTCTGGAAATTCAGGCAGACTGTCTCCATTCCAACCTCATATTCATTGCTTTTGAGTCCAATGCACCAGAAAGTTCAGAGTTCAGCCAAAAAGCAAGAATTGTGTCACTGTACAAATACTTATTACATTAGTATTACACTGTATGTGATTTCGAATTTGGGATCTGCACAAAGGCAAAATGGCAGATAATGTGATGTGAAGTCTTGCAAAGTGACACACTCACAAACCTAAGGGATCGGAACAGGGAAAGTCTTCAAAGGCAGCAGTGAGTCCCGGGGGCTGTAGAGGTGTGTATGTGTGTGTGAGTGTGCACGTGCATGCGTGTGTGCGTCTGTCTGTGCATTTGTGTGTGTGAGTGTGTGTGCGTGTGTGTGTGTGTGCAAGTGTGTGTATGTGTATTCCTTTATTTGTATATATCGGTGAGTTTGAATGTGTGTTTGTGGGGGGTGGGGTTATCTTTTTCCCCGCACAAATAATGAAAGCCCCTCCCCCCACACTGGCTGTATGGACTGTAAGTGAGAAAGCAGTGGGAGGAGTCAGAATAGGTCATGCGATGACATCACTCAGTGTGAATAACATTGTGCGGTTAGCGCCCATGCTGTCAGTATTACACGGTTATCGTGCAGAGGCAGGGCCGGATGGCTTTCGGTCAGCTGAAGAGCATCTTCGACCGCAGCCCTGAAACAGGCCCCGAGGCTCTGGGGGTAGAGTGGTGGGGAAAAACCCAAAAGCAACCATCTCTAACCAATGACACACATGCTGCAAACATAGAGAGCGGAATGAAGTGTCATTATCAAAGCCTTCCCTCCTACATGGCATTTCAGGCACAAGCCACAGAAGCAGCACTGGTCTCCATACAGAGGTGTTAGAGAAGTGGGCTTCCATACCCAGCCGCACTCTGATACAAAACCACACTCACGGACCCTTTTCTATCATCTCATGTGCGAATTTCTGTCATCTGAAGAAAAACAACATTCACACACTATTTAGTGTTACCAAATGAAAAACCACTTTCATACACTCTGTAGTGTTAAAAAACCACTTTCATACACTCTTTTGAGTTATCTGATAAAAAAACACACTCAAACACTCCTTTGTGTCATATGATGAAAAACCAATCACAGTTTTTCTGTCACGTGCTGCAAAACTATAACCATACACTCCTTTCTATCTTTTAGCACACAGCCACGATTATGCACTCATTTCGAACTGTTGGCACAAAACTACACTCATACTTCCCAGTGTTTTGGCACAAATCCACACAAAATGGGTTTCGACATTTGACCACTTGAACACCACATCTTTTGGACTACATTACCCATTATCCACTGTTTACTCTCTGCATGACAAAGACCTCTGGGAAATTCCAGGTGATGTTGTAAACAGACCTCAGGCCGCAGAGGTTACAACAGTAGTTTCCAGTAGCAGACACTGATATGGTGGGATAAGAGATTGGTCCATATGTTTTCCTGAATGAGGAAGTACAATGTCCCTGCAACCATGGCTTCACGGCGCATATGCTCAATGATTGATGCATGATGTCTTTCCAGTCAGTTGATAAAATAATTCGTAGTGCATCTTCAAATTGTTTGCTGATTGTAAAATAATGCCTGAGCAGTCTGTCTGTGGATGGCAGCATGTCCAGAATGCTGCGACTCGCAAGAGCCAAAGTGGAGCTCCTTTTCTCCCAACTTCACACTACGAGAGAATCTCTGCTTAGAAGAGTGCTCTGTTAAAGAAAACACCAGAAGCAATGTTAGTAAAGTGCACCACACCATTCCATCAATCAGCTCGTCTTCCGTTAGTCAGGTCCGCAAAGGCAAATGGCAAGGAACCATGGCAATCATGCAGCATGTGTTTGATTAGTCAGGTCTGCCAAAGCAATCATGCAAATCATGTGCAGTTAATGAGTCCTGTCAGCAAAGTCATTAAACTGAGACAAGAGTTATGCACTTGCGTAAAACTTGACATAAATCTTGTTTCAAAAAGTGCTTCGGCAAAAAAGTATATCCATTAAAAGAGAAAGGTACTTAAATATAAAATATAATTTGATTTTTCAATGAAACATTGCTCTTGTCCAGCTGCAACACATACTCATTAAGTGATTAAAGGTAACCGATTCATTCCTGATCCTCAAATTTTTTTGCATAATTTGCCAGTCTGTACCAAATAAAAAGATTTGTGTTTAAGTTTTAATGTCGTCCTCGGCCCCAGCAAGGATAGACTCCGAAGGAAAGCAGTCACTGGACCGTTACAACCAGCCGGTGTGGCTGCTGGACCGTGGCCATTTCAACGTCCCTACTACTTAATATGCATGAGCGATTTGCATGAAAAGCACGTCAGATCAGTCATCAGATTCGACTGCAAGTAAATAAAAAATAACGTTTCTGCATTAGAAATTCATTACTATTAATATGTCTAGCTACAAATATGGGACGATTTCAAGAACAATAACGGGGAAATTGGGCATTTTGTACCAGGCATCAAGTTTACTTACGTATCCAGCAAAAGTATCCAGACCACATCTTCATCAGAGATATCTCCAAAACTGGCTTTAACAGTCTGCCAGTGATCACTTCGGCCTTTTATATTTATCCTGCTCTTCAACTGATCTTCTTCCTGGCCTTTTCTTGCTCTTTTACAGGCCGAATCAGTTTGACATTTCTTTGGCCGCGGCATGTTGCTCTTGGCAAACTTCTCTTCATTTTTTCCTCCACCGAGCACATCCACTTTCCCGTGACATCATTTTTGCCTACTCATGAATACTAATGAGGTATTTGAAATAGCGGTGGGAGTTTTTGCGGGTCGCGAAAACTATTTTCACATTCAATATTCAGGGGTTCCAAACGTTCTCGATGAAAACATTCATTTATTACCATTTGTTTTGGTCATATCTATTAAATTATATAAAAAAATGGAACAGATTGGTTACCTTTAAGTTTATATTAATGAAAAAATGTATTTCATTATTCATTTTATATTCCTCCTTTCTGTATATTAAAATGTAAAAATATATAAACAAAAAATAGACAAATACTGTATTTCAGTTAAGACTGTAAGCAAAATGAATACACACTGACAAATCAAAAAATACAATGCTTTTAAAATCAACACAAATAACCCTAAAGCTTGCTCAAGGAGTATCAATTCAAAATGGCAATAAGTCCAGCTTGTTCAATGCGAGACAGCATCTTTCTGTCGTTCCCTCATAAAAGTTCAGGATTCTCAGGACTCTTTTGGCCACTGCAGGCCACTGTATACAGGATGTCCTGTGAATAATGCAGTGGAGTAACAACTCTACAGGTAACTCACCACTTTCCGATGCTTCTCTCGCTCTTCCCTGTGTGAAGTTGTCACTTCCTGCAGAGTGTGGGCCCCGCCCTGGTTTGGGCGGGTGTAGGAGAAGGGTCGGGGCACAGTCTCCGCGGCCTGGTATCGTTCCGCCTCCATTTCGCAGTAGGGGGGCAGTGAGTCCTCCTCCTCGGGACGGTTGCTAGGCGACCTGCTGGGGTTGTGATCGCTGCTCTTCTTGGAGCTGCCTTTGGAGGGCGTGTCGCTATGGAAACTGTCATCCTCACTCCGTCCCCCCGCCCTCCCCCGGGCCTTGCGCTCCAAGACGCTGTTCAGGTAGGCGTCGTCGTACGCTGGTGCACCTCTCCCATTTCGGGAGGCCGTGGGAGCACGCTCGCTGTCGCCTGTATTACGCCGTTTCCGCGGGGAGGGAGGGGGGCGCGTCCAATCTCGGTCTCGTTGCAGCTCACGCTCCCGATCCCGCTCCTTCCTGTAGTGATCAGGCTGGTGCCAATCCCGCCAGCCCGCCGGGTCCTCCCTGTCAGTGGTGCGCTGCTGCGGGACGTCCCTGAATGGAGGAGTGCGCGCGCGCTCCTGTAGCTCCAGATCATAATCCCGCCGCACGTCTCGGAATTCCCCCCGCCGCCCTCGCTGATTGTAGGTCTGGGCGAACTCCTCCAGCTCATCCAGGGATCCTGTGTGGCTGCTGGCACGATACACCTTCCTCTGCAGGTGCTCAGAGCGCGAGTTCCACCTGAGCCATGACAGCAAAGATAAAGTCAGAACTGCCGAGATGCACAGACTCATAAATACAGCACATACTGCATTAAGAGCAACCACTGATTCATGGGCAAAGATCAGGTCCGAACAACCAAGACACAAAATACAGGCAGAACATGTTCCAAATGAGCCTCACAAGAGAGGACTTTGTCAGGACAACCAAGATACACACTCGAACACATTCACGGAGCGTGTTCCACTGACACCGCACACAAGCAAAGATACTATCAGAACTGCCAAGATATACTGATTCACAAGTACACACAGAGCAAGCTCCACTTGCAGCACACAGGTAAAGATTCAATCAGACTTTCAAGATATACAGGCTCACAGCAAGAACAGTTGAAGAATGCAGAAAAATACAAATCACCACAAATATACCAAGATAACTACA
Organism: Gymnothorax reevesii; assembly: GCA_029721435.1. NCBI lineage: Eukaryota > Metazoa > Chordata > Actinopteri > Anguilliformes > Muraenidae > Gymnothorax > Gymnothorax reevesii. Next base: position 22,313,990 of record CM056587.1, on the reverse strand, counting down.
TCTTTCTTGAAGCTAGTGGATATCTGTTTCAGTTATTGCAGCACAAAGTAAGAAATAAATCTGATTGTGTTTCATTTTAGTAAATTGTGAAGTTCCACTAACAAATAACGCTTATAATAAGATACCACAAAGGATGGGTTTTTGTTAAATGTCTTCTTAAAATTTAGAAAACATTCTGGAACTCCACTGCTTTCAATTACCAGATTTGATCTCTACAATTGTTAGTTAGTTAAGAACATTTTAATTACATACTTGTGATCGCACACTATACAGATTAGAAGAAAGGTCACAGTTACACTGACTTATGTCCTCAGTCTGGACTAAACTGCCCTTTCTTCTGTCATTCCCAAATACCTGCTCTCTGGATCATCATCTCGGTTGCCGCGGTGAGGGTGGCGCGTGGATCGGCGCGTAGGAGAGAGGGAGGCAGAGGGGAAGTCGTCCAGATGGCCGTCGTGGTCTGAAATGGCGGGCAGGGCCTTCCGCTGCACCTGGCGGTAGGATTGGCGGAAGTCCGAGTCGCCCTCATGAAGAGAGCTCAGCTCCGACATGCTGCTGGCTGCGAAGAGATGTTTCCATGGAGATCAGGCCTACTGACCACTAATACCAGACCAAGGTAATCAGATCTACTTACCACTAGGGTCACCACAGAGACCAGATCCACTGAGCAACTGTGACACCATAGAGATCAGGCCTACTGACCACGATTATTACACCAACGTAATCAGGTCTACTTACCACCAGTGTCAAAACGGAGAACAGACCTACTGACCAACTATGTCACCATGAAGACCAGGCCTAGTGACCCCAAATGTCACCATGAGGACCAGACATACTGACCACTAGTGTCCCCGTAGAGACCATGTCTACCAACCAGCATCACCATGAAGAGCATGTCTACTGCCAGGCATCTAACTGTTTACATCTCAATCTAACTGAACCTCCGAAGTTCAGGGGCAGGTCTGGCCCAGCCCACTCCTCTTAGAGCTTAAAGGACAGCCATTGGCTCTTATCTGCTGCAGATAAACCACCCCAGATTAGATCTGCACCAAGTCTGGCCCAGAGTCGGTTGGGTGAAGATATAGCTTGGAATAGCTTCCTATTTGGGTTTCCAGCAAAAAGAGCTGTGGTAGGTGGGATGATGACCTCATTTTAACACCCAACAAGAGGAGCCAGGCGGGACAGTGCATTACTGGAAGGGAGTGCAAAAACTGAAATCAGACAACACTCTCAGTCAGTATCCACTGTGAAGTCAAGAGTTTGTATGTATTTTTAAACATGTTCCAAAGCAATGGCAGACCAAATGCACACAGCAGGTGCAGACTGTGGACGTGTAAATGACCTGGACATCTCTCTGGACTAAGACTAAACTGCTCTGTCTCCATGGCGACTGAGTTTAGTGTTCATAGATGAAGATTAGGCCTGCAGACGCTGGGACAGAGCACTGCCAGTGAAGGTCATGTTTCTCTCCGAGATCAACGCACTCCACACATCATACATACAAATGCACACAGACGCTCACACATATGCAGGCACACACACACATGCACACCATGCGCACATACATACACGCACGCACGCGCACACACACACACACACACACGCGCGCGCGCACACACACGCACACACACGCACAGTAATTGTGTGAATCATGCTGACCTGACGTGAAAGGGCGAGGGGGGCTTACATTGGTGGCAGGACCTGTGGGCGGGGTCAAACTGAGCCAGCTCCTTCTCTACATGGTACACAACCTTCATGGAGTCCTGCTCCGTATTGGCTGGGAGTCGGTACACACTCGGCACTGCAGGGAAACATATAGTGAGGTACATCTCATACAGGCGCTCAGAGGAGACACAACCATGCAGTGGTTACTTCAAATTGTATTAAAGGCCATATTGTTATACTGTTCCTGAGAATGTAGCATTAAGACACAACATGCAAGCCAGCCTGAAGGCACAGATATGCTATCTGTGAGAACAGACTGGATTTGATAAATATTAAAGCCTTAAGAAGGTCTCATCTTTCTTTCATGGAGCTGCCTCACTGAAGCTGTCACGGTAGCAACGTTTTCTTCCCTTTTCTGTGCCCCAGTGGCCGTATGGATAAGGCTCTGACCCCCAAGAACCAGGCACTATGGAGTTCACTTCAATCTGGGAATTGCCTTTCAAGCTTTTATAGGAATCAGTTGTGGAATGTAATTTAAAAGGCCTTTATTCTGACTAATGGCAGAATGAGTTTATGGTTTTGTCATTTGGAGCCTTCGTTTATCCTTTATTTTAGGAAGTAACTAGCATGAAACTGAAATTTTGTTGAATCAAGGCAAACGAAAACACATTTGCTACTTGTCTTCACACATAAGTGCCCCAGTGGTCTACTGGGTGATTCTCAACCCACCACAATTAAAGATTTTTGATTTGAATCCTGACAGGTATGGAGATCTGCGGGTCATCTGAATCACATGAGGGTTTTTTTCTTCTGTCGTTCAGACAAATTGTTTGAAAATATGGTGCAGCTTTTAGAGAAAAATTGACATAAAGAACACAACAGTCTTTTGGTGCGCAAAACAGCAGATGGAAGTGAAAAACTGTACTGTGCTCTCAAAACTATTCATATCACTATCAATATCACATAATGGTGTCTACAGAAAAGTATTATGAAAACCCCTCATTAGACAGCAAAAAGAAAAATAACTCTCTCTCTCTCAAAAGAGTAAGTAAATACCAGCAAACATTTTGTCTTGATGAAAAAAAATATAAAATATGAATTAGTAAAATATTTTATGCTGTGCACCATTTGCAGATGTTTACTGCTTCATAGTAGCCTGTTTGTCATTTGCATTAGGCTATATATTCTCATCCACTTCACACCTAATATATTCTCTGGCCACGGAACTTGGACAAAAAAAGCTTTGTGAATGAATGTGATACAGTTCATTGCAGTGGCAGCTGCTAAGCAGAAAACAGACAAAGTGCAAAACATACGTTTAAAATAGAAATTGGATGAAGAAATTTCAAAGATCACAAAACAGCTACTCTTCAAAAATCATTCAAACCAGTCATTTATACTTGAATATTGAGGTGTGTCATAAGCTACTTACATAGCAAGTTTTAGCTCGTCATTTGCATTTGGAAGATGAAAAGTACACATATTACATTTTTCAGTATGACCACCCTGCCATGTCTACTTTTAAAAGATGCAGGGCTGAAATTCAATCCAAAAGTTGTTCATGTGCTAAAGATACTGCATGCCAAGTTTTGCCAAATTTGATCTACATTCCTGACCTCTACAGTTCCTGATAAAAGTCTTGTCACTTATCCAAGTTGAAGGAGCAACAAATAATAACCTGACTTGTAGTTGATCAATTGGAATCAAAAAATGGGTTATGTGAAAGGCAAAGCCCTCTAGATTATGTGAAATATACCTAAATAGAGTTTTGTGTCATTTATTGAGTTTTATTATTTAATTGGTACAGAAAGGTCAGATTTTGCTTGGACAAAAGTCTTGTCGCATTGAAAAAAAAATGTGGAAATTATACATACACTTTATTTTGAATACACAAATATGCTACCATAATATTAGAACATAAATTCATGGTGCCTTGGAAAAAATAATTAATATTGCTTAGACTCCCATGAGCTTGGAGGACTGTATCCATACGCCTTGGCAATGACTGAAATAACTTGATGATGAAATCATCTGGAATGACAAAGAAAGCAGTTTTACAGGACTCCCAGAGTTCATCAAGATTCTATGGTTTCATCTTCCAAGCCTCTTCCTTCATCTTACCTCTGAAATGCTCATTAATGTTCATGTCAGGTGACTGGGTCGGCCAATCCTGGAGTACCTTCACCTTCTTTGCTTTCAGGAAGTGTGATGTGGAGACAGAAGTATGAGAACGAGCAGCAGTATGAGTCGGGCAGCAAGAACTTCTCCATATTTCAGGCTGTTGATGTTGCCATCCACTCTGCAGATCTTACTCACCCCCCCATACTGGCTGTAACAACAAACCATGATTTTTCCTCCACCAAACGTAATTGTTTTCAGGGAGAATCTTGGGTCCATGAGGGTTCCAACAGGTCTTGTACGGCGACTGGGATGCAGTTCAATGGATGATTCATCAGAAAAATAAACTAACAGCCACTTTTCCAGTATCAATCCTTTCTGCAAGCTGTGGGCCTTGGCAAATGCAATGTAGGTTATTTGTTTTCTGTTTAATGCAGGCATCTGTGTACTAATTTGGCCATGAAAACCACTTTGAGAGAGAATTTGACAAACTCTTCTTGTAGATACTGGGATTTTTGGTGCCATTTCCTCATGTAGCTTTGCTGTAGTTGAAGAAGGGCTAGCCTTGTACAGTTGAAGTAACAAACGGTCCTTTCAAACAGTTGGCACGAACATCACCAGTTTCTTCAAATATTTTTCTTATCCCCTCCACTTGACATTTGGATACATTAAAGATGTCTGCCACCTCAGCAGCAGACTCAGTCTTCAGGCCCTTGATGATCAGCACTTTGGTCTGTGGTTGAATCTTTGGCATGTTGTCAAAGGTCTGGTCGCACCTCATATGAAAGTCTGGTGCGCTGGGGTTATTTCTATACACATCTGGGAATACAGTATGTGTACTTGGTTAAACTCTAATCTGTGATTTGTTGCATCATCTGAAGAGACGACAAGACTTTCGTCCCAGCAAAAACACATGTTATGGGCTTTGCCAGCCTGCGAACATCAGAACCCTTTTTGACGGTTACATTTTGCACCAAATTATTATTGTGAAAGCCCTTGACATTAAAATGGACCATTCATTATAACAATTGATTGGTTAGAAATAAAGTTATATGCTATTTTTAGTTATTATGTCTTTATGCGACAAGACTTTTGTCAGGCGCTGTAGAGTTTACAGGATGAATTGTTTACAGAGAGCAGATGAGACCTACAGATGATGACAGACGACAACAAACGACGGAGTTTACACCATCTTAATAACTCAAAGTGCAATAATCTGTTCTTTGGTTCCAAGGGGGAAATAGAATCATTAAAACTGCCTTTGCGATTTGTGGAATAATGGCACTTGAAACGAAGAACAGAAGCATGGATTTTTCTAGACCTTTTTTTGTGGAACACACTAACTGTAAAATGTCAAAGCAGGGTATGAGCAGGGCATCAAGGAACATTTTGGGCCCATTGAGGAATTATGCAAATTTTAAGAGGATTTGAATTTTTATACATGTGGGTGAAATGTTTCGGGGATCCAAGACTCACCTCCAACACTGTTCTCAGTGGCAGGAGCGGCAGCCATCTTTGGATCCATTATGGCGGAGGGAACAATAGGGGTTGCCATAGTGGGGGCCATGTTGGGGACGCCAGTGAGATAGTATGGAGGGTACATGCCAACGGGGGGATAACGGCTCCCCTTCGCCATCTTCCCTGCCTCATACACTGCAGCAAAAACACAAGTGTTTATACAGCATTAATAAGAATCGATGAGTCTATCACAGAATAAGTGATGGTGTACATGAACAGATGTGCAGTATGGGTTTGCTTGCGAGAGAGAGTATATGTGTATGAGACAACGTGCATGCAAATGTATGATTAGGGCCCTGGTGACTCTCAGTGGCACAAACCCAAGGGCATTCGTAATGGTACAGAGCCCTGGTGACTCACAGTGTTACAAAGCCTGGTGAACTCGCTGAGGTAAGACTGGGTTGTCCTCACAGTGCTATAGACTCAGGTGTGCCTTTGATGGCACGGACCCTGCTGTACTCATAGTGGTATAGACCCTAGTCTCCATGTTGTGGGGGAGGGGTAATCACAATGATAAAGACCCTGGGTTACTCGTAGCGGTATAGACTGTGGCGTACTGACAGTGGGAGGAGGTGTACTCACAGTGGAAAAGACTGTGGTGTACTCACAGTTGGACGGGATGTACTCAGCGTGGAATAGACTGTAGTGTACTCATAGTGGTATAGACTGCGGTGTACTCGCAGTGGGGGGTGTACTCACAGTGGTATAGACTGTGGTGTACTCGCAGTGGGGCGTGTACTAACAGTGGTATAGGCTGTGGTGTACTGGAGTGGGGGGTGTACTCACAGTGGTATAGACTGTGGTGTACTGGCAGTGGGGGGTGTACTCACAGTGGTATAGACTGTGGTGTACTGGCAGTGGGGGGTGTACTCACAGTGCTATAGACTGTGGTGTACTGGCAGTGGGGGGTGTACTCACAGCGGTATAGACTGTGGTGTACTGGCAGTGGGGGGTGTACTCACAGTGGTATAGACTGTGATGTACTGGCAGTGGGGGGTATACTCGCAGTGGTATAGAATGTGGTGCACTGGCGGTGGGGGGTATACTCACAGTGGTATAGACTGTAGTGTACTGGCAGTGGGGGGTGTACTCACAGTGGTATAGACTGTGGTGTACTGGCAGTGGGGGGTGTACTCACAGTGGTATAGACTGTGGTGTACTGGCAGTGGGGGGTGTACTCACAGTGGTATAGACTGTGATGTATTGGCAGTGGGGGGTGTACTCGCAGTGGTATAGAATGTGGTGCACTGGCGGTGGGGGGTGTACTCACAGTGGTATAGACTGTGGTGTGCTGGCAGTGGGGGGTGTACTCACAGTGGTATAGACTGTGGTGTACTGGCAGTGGGGGGTGTACTCACAGTGGTATAGAATGTGGTGTACTGGCAGTGGGGGTGTACTCACAGTGGTATAGACTGTGGTGTACTGGCAGTGGGGGGTGTACTCACAGTGGTATAGATTGTGGTGAACTGGCAGTGGGGGGTGTACTCACAGTGGTATAGACTGTGGTGTATTGGCAGTGGGGGGTGTACTCACAGTGGCGGGGGCAGCAGCAGGTATCTGGGCAGCAGCAGCAGGGCACAAAGCAGCAGCAGGAGTGCGGGCAGCACTGGCACCAGCAGATCCCCACCAGCAGCAGGAAGGCCAAACCGCCCAGGATCACCACACTGACAAACACCCACTCTGCAGAGGACAGCAGCGTTAAGCTGAGGTGAGCAAACTAAAGACATGTCAAGCAAAGTAAGCCAAAATAAGTTTTCACTGCTCTAAGCTAGGCTAAGCAAAGCACAGTGATTGAGTGATACACAAACATCACAATTAACAAACACCTGACAAATCAGGGCCCAGGATATCAAAAGTACAGAAATAAAACCAGAGAAGAACTCAGGAAGGCAACATAAATACACCCAGTAATACCCAGTGTGGTCAAGAGGTAGTAACTGAGTTGGGCTTTGATGAAGGCATTTCCTTTAAAGCTGTTATATCATCACAGACAGTATGAGTTCATCCTGAGGTCAAGTAATCACCAGTCCAGACAGACTGTGGCAAACAATGACTTCTCTCATAAACACTGCCCACCAGTGGACATGGTCACTTTGCCCTTACGCTACATCCTTACCTGAAGTTCTTCAGGAACATATCCATTTGTGACTGTATGGTTTGTACAAGATAAAAAAACACATTCTGAATAGTCGCTCTCAATGACTTTGTAGGATAATGTGCAATAGGAACAGTAAAAGTGAAAAGAACTGCCCACACAGTCAGTGCCTGGGCTAAATAACAAGGCTGTTATTATCTAAGTGTAGCCTGAACATTCAGGACACAGACACAGAAGGAGAGGATCAAAGTCTCTTTCATGTTCACACTGAGATGAGCGGGCAACAGACGGTCAGTATTGTTCCTTCACAGTTTGCTCTGACCGCCTGAAAGATGGAATAAAGTGAAGAGTTCAGCTCCAGCCAGAGGTTTGGAGCACATACATTAAAAAGGCACATAACTCCTCCCCTGCCTCCTCTGTTCTGGACACTGACGGGAGGGGGGTTATGTTACAGTGAGCGGCAAGGACTGATTTTATCTACCCTCCTGCACAGATCCACCCCTTAATCACAACAACAAGCTTAATGACACCCTTCCGTTAGGCAGGATAAAAAATGAACAGCGCTCCACTTGACTGAGCCTTGGCTGAAATTACATCCTTGTGCAGGTCCTTACATCCTTGTGCACTTTCACATCACAGACATGCAGCTGCACTGAGTAACTGGTTTACTTAAACCTCAAGCATGTTTCAGTGCTCAAAAATGCGTTAGCACGTAGATTTGTTGCCTTAATCACATTTCCAGTTTAGAGTGGCCGCAATGCAACATCAGAGGCATAAAGTCTTGGTTCAGAAAGCGAAGGGCCTCCCCAATACTTTAGATGGGCTTGTGTGTTTACAGACAGAGAGGATGGGCGCACAACTTGAAGGCAGAAAGCGTTCCATTCTACACTGTTGCTATTACAAGTTAATGTTCAAATTCAGCAGTTTAACCACGCTTTCCTAAAAAAAACATTTAGAAATAATAAAGCGTTATAATGTGGTCAAATATCCCGTGTCTCCTGTGACGTTGTTGAAAGTAGCGAGTTGTGTTTGCCTTGAAAAGGTCCGGAGAAAAAGTGTGTACACACATCTGAGAGTTCACAGGTGTACTAGTCGCTGAATGTAGTTAATTGTGTCCAGTGTGGCTATATAAATACAATCAAATACTAATTTGCCTGCTTCAAATAAAATCCTTTCTGTTTTAAAGCTGCACATTGTCAGATGGTTGGTGAACCCATATACAGTCCAATCACGAGGATTTGCTAACAATTCTTCAAAAAAGAAACAGAAATAATGAGTAAAGTCAATTGGCTCAGTTCATGGGGCAAAGAGATACAAGCCAGGACTTATACTGTCAGACCCCTGACCTGGATTTTATGTCTCTGTGCAACACTAGAGGCGAGAATGTTGAGACAGCGTCTTCTGATTGGTTGGGTTGAGTGTGGCCGTCACAAGCCGCTCAGATCCGTTAAGGAGGAAGTGTTAGGACAGCCAGAGGAAGAAGTGTTAGGATAGCGGGAGGGGTAAGAGACAGGTGAGAACCAGACCCATACCTGGCATGATCTCCACATCGAATTCAGGCAGGAGATCGTCCAGCGCACCTGTCTTACCTGGAAAAAGAAAAGCAGAGGTAAAGGACAGGACAGGCGTTACGGGCCGCGGGGTTAGAGTTCAGGGGTCAGGGGTCAAAGCTGAGCAGGAGAGAAGAACAGACTGGCATAGCTGCATGCAGACGGCCACACAGACAGAAGAACCAAATACATCACTGGAGAGTCTGATTCAGGATACTTTCCCAATTCTCAACACAAACCACTACAACTGTTGCAGGTTCCATATTATATGCTCAAATTATCCTTACAAAAACAGAAACCATATTCCAATATAAAAATATTTTCATTGAGCTTAAAATACTGTTTTTGGCTCTTCTGTCAGGTTAGAAAAGACGTGAAGAATTTTTGTGCAGAGCAAGAAAGGACTGTATGCTGTTGAGCACTTTCCTATGTAGTTTCATACCAAGAAAACTACTCAGTACTTTAGCTGTCTAAGAATAACTTAATACAGGCTCATTCTGTAACTGTCATTCAGACGACTCCAGCACGGGTAATTGTAGCCTGCTACAAATCTGCCAACGAGAAGTACAATTTCACAAGACTGAGGTTTTTTTTTTTAACATTGACACAAAATCATTATGCCACATGTAAAGATGTGTAATTGCTTTGTGTATGATATATTTTTTTCAACAGGTTGAAACCTGCAAGCACTAAAAAGCAATGGAATCCACTTCATACCCAAACATGTTGCAGCTGCATAACTCCAGAATTTTAAACTCAAATGTAATAAATGACTGGTGATAGGATTATTTGCGAATGACCTGTATGCATGTTCATGGTGAAGTAAGGATCCAGGCTGCTGTCTCCACAAAAAAGACAAACACCCACATATAGAGCCAGCTAACTGTCCAATTTGTTTGTTTCACAGTACACTTTGGCTAACAACTTGCCTCGGGCAAGAAATTTGCGATCAAAGACAGGCACTGTATCCACCTCTGAGCACTGCTGGTACTTCACGTGACAGAATGCAGATAATCTTACTTAGTAATTCAAACGCAGCTAACCTTTCTCTAGAGCCTACTTCACGTTCTGCATTCATACTTAAATTCCCCCCGCATGTACACATTTAGGGTGGGCCACAAAGGTCAGAGGTCATTGTTTTCACTAGAGTTAATTTTAGCCGAGCTCCCCCGCATTTCTGAGAGTACACACACTCCATTGCCTCGCAGACAAAATTTCACAATAGAATGTTACTACTTCACCCGCCACCTTTAACAAGAACCAACTAACCCATCCTCACTCACACTCTGGAGTTGTCTATGGTCAGATGCAAGCTTCGTCACCCATGATAAACCCAGCAGAAACCCCAGCTAAGACAAGCTGGGATTCTTAGGTGGTCTGAGATACTGCATGTCTTCCATTCACCAAGCTGATCACAGCCAGGCTGAACCTGGCCAAAATAGGACAGAGGCTGGTCAAAAATGAGTAAGCTTGTGGCTGAACTTCTGGCCAAGCTGACTACTGGATGCTTAGCTGGTGAACAGCTGTTCAATCGGGAAGGAAAGCTGACAACAGCTTAGGTCAGCAAGACTGGCTTTGACTGGTTTAAACTGGCATCTTCAGTAGGACACACAGTGATTAAAAATGGAACTTTAACGCAGCAGGAAAGGGAGCACAACATTGGAGCAGCTGGTAAATACAACACCACATATCTGACTCCTGTCTATCTTTTTTTGTTTCATTCCATGAAATAAACTAGTGAGACATATCTCTCGGACTCCTGCCAGGCTAACTAAATGATTACACTCCACTAACAGGGTGTGATAAAGGCCCTTCTTCATACAAACACCACCAGAGACAGCTATTCTCTATCTCTCCATCTGTCTGCTCCTCCCTCTGGGTAATTATGTTCATTACTCTGCCCACAGATATCCAAGTGGCCCGATGCAGCACTTAAAGTACACTACAGTTTCGCAAACGCTACACTGAAGTGCTCTCCTCAATTTTTTGTATGAGAAATGCTTGCTGATTCTCTTTAGTTTATTTATCTTCCTGCCGTTACTTGCCTCTTTCTCTCATTATACCTGCATTGGCAACATTATATGGATTTGAGACACTGTGTTTTGTCTGAAGTGCAAGATTTTTAGAAAGCTGAGTCAGGCAAATGAATAAGACAAAACTAGTTAATGGAAGATTTTGAATGTTGAAGAGGAAACAATAATATGACAGGCTTGCCCATGATCCTTGAATGGTTAATACACTTTGTACGGGCAGTCCAGATTTTACCACATGCACTGTAAGCTAGAGATTGATGAGCACATGTCAAGAAGAACTTCAGCATTTAAATCAAACAGGCAGAACAAAAAAAGGAAAGGTCATTCATTGATGGATGCTGCAGCTTCAATAAAGACACGGCAGAGACCCCCCATCCCCCTCCCTCTGCATCTCATTCTTTTCCCTCGCTGTCTTCAATTCTCCTCCTCCGGACCCCTTTCAACACGTCTGTCGCCATGGGAACAGCTTAAGAAGGACCTAGCATTGGGCACCTAGCAAACTAGCAGCCTGTTCCTAACATGCCACAAGGGAGAAATGAATGAGCAAGACTCAGGTTATTGAAGGGAACCTTTAACACACGCCACGGCCATGTGAGTATATCAACGTGTTTAGTGGACAAGCACACAGAGGAGGCCTAACTGGCCCCAGTGAGGGAAGGGGATTCTCAGCCAAACCTCCCCGAGAAACAGCCAGTTTAACAATAGGCCCACTCACAGGATCAGAGGCCCAGGACTCAACATGGCTGCCACTCAGCCGTTGCTATGGCAACGCTTGTTGGTGCTCTTTGGAATGACACTGCTGCATGCACTCCAGGATAAAGATACTTACACAACACACACACTTCAGGATAAAGACACTAGCTCAAAAACACACACAAACACATACACTCACAACGCTGAAGTACACAACAAACACACTCCAGCATATTGACACCTTTTCAACAAAACACACAAACACATATACTCACAACACTGAAGTATACAACTTACTCACTCCAGGTTAAAGACACTTATTTAACAACACACTAACAAACATACACCACGATGAAGGCACTTATTCCCAACCACAGACGTGCACGTGTACGTACTTCAGGTAAAGGATGTCAAATGTTACGCAAAAACAGTCAGTCCAGGTACTAGTTTCTGTTTTTGACAAGCAAGACATCACCTTATTTAACTAATTAAGTACTCGCAGTTTTGGTCAGGACCTTAATTAGCAGAATCAGGTGCATTAATGCTAGGCTGAAACCACACCAGCCCTTTTCAGGTAAGAATGGGCACCCCTGCTTTACATGTATAAACTAAACATCCTCAGATGTGATGGAGCATAAAGGCTGGTTCTCACCCAATCTACCCAGGCGATAACAGAGCGGCGGTCCACTGTGAAAAGTATTCCCATTCTAACAGACTCACCCAGCACCAGTAACTCCACTTTGGCCTCGCTCTGGCCCTCGACGTCATCTGGGATGATCACCTTGCAGAAATACACCCCACTGTCCCCCCACTGCAGCTGTCCGATGCGGAGGTCGGCTTCTAAGCAAGGAGAGTGAAAGGAAGGATCAGAGGTTAACTCCAGCAAGAGAGAGAGAAAATCGCTTCATTCCTGTATCGGTGTATAGAGGCCAGCACATTCTTCTGCACAACCAACCCTCATGAACAGAAATCCCAAGCTGCATATTCACTGCAAATAATGGCAAATAAGTCCATCTTACCGAGAATTTTTATTTTGAATTAAAACCTTAAACACTTAATTATATTTCATTTTCTCTTAGTGAGACAAAAGTTTGCCAATGAGGTGAGATAATTATGACTCAATTTTACATTTGCCAAGTTAATTGAAGAAAATTTCACTAGTCGAGCACATCATAAGTTACTAAAAGAAGTGACCCAAGCAAAAATTTTCTACTTTAGAGAGAAAAATTATGAAGTTAAGTCAAAAAATAAGATTTAAAGACTTTCAGACAGAGACTTTTTTCAGCGTGCTTATCAGCAGATATCACTGTTGAACACCTTTTGCTCAACAGCGTTAAGCACGCCAAGTAGCCTGGTGCCTACGGTAAATGTAGTTCCTAAGTAACAATAATGTTGAATTTGACAAAGCGACTATTACATCCATTTCACCCTTTCCACCACAGAGTATGAGAATTTATGTTAATTCGTCTAACATCTAACAGGCACACATTGTATCAAACTATTTAACACTGCAAGGGTCAATTTAACAGCCACAAATTAAGCTTAAGTGCTAACCATGCAATGCTAACCATGCTAACCTAAGGTTTGTACGAAGAATCTCCAATCAAAATTCTATTAGGCCCAAGAGTAGGCTGACTCTGTGCTGAAGAAACTGGCACTACTGGCGTGTGAGAGCTCATGGGTCAGTGCTTCGCATATGGCGAGGGGTCGAAGCAGAAATCTGCAGCATTGAGTGCATATTTGGAGCTGGCTGTACTCCGCGGCACCAGCGCATGACGCTGAAGTGCAGATCAGGTTCCGCAGGGGCTGATCACCACATTCCCCAACGCTCAGACTAATCTGAGAAAATCCCATCAATGCAAACTCCTCACACACCATTAAATTGAACCATGAAAACAGTATATTAATTATACCAAGCGCTTCTCACAATATTGTCTGTTAGCCAGTTAAGAAGCACGATTAAGAATAGGGAATGAGTATGTTCTTAACTGAACATTCTAAAGCACAGTTAATACGAATCACAAAACACTCACTTCAAATGTTGAAAATAAACAAATAAAAATTTAAATCTTGCCTATCTTTAAAGGGGTTAATGCAGAACCATAAGATCCATAAGCAAAACCCCTTCATTCAGAATCAGAGAGAGTTGCTCCTCCCAAAAATAATCACTCTTGGTAGTGCTAGGCCAAAACTAAGGTGTGCTTTGAACACCATTGGCTGATTGTATTTGGTCTTCAACGGGCCATTAGTGATTTGTGGATTTGTGGCTGGTTAAGATGATGCAGTAAACCAGTGGGCTAGTTCACAATTGGTTAATCTGCTAGAGAACAGCTGGCTAACCTGGTAAAAGTGTCCAGCTGAAACCAGCTTCTAAAATTGATTGAAAAATGAAAACAGATTTTCATTTCAATTTTTCATTACAGCTGTGGTTTGTTTACTTCATAAAAGCCATGCAAACCAAGACTGTGCAGTACATCAAAATTAAATGAGCAGAAGCTGGGGGTAGGAATACAACATATATAAAGGAACTAGTGAACAATGTCTTGACAAGAACTCGTAACAAAATTCAAGAATGCCCCAAGTCTGAAGTATCTACATTAGTTCTGACTAAACAAAATGGTGGCTACACCATTAATAAATACTGATTTTGCTCTAGTAAACAATGTAAGGTGTTGATGCACGCTAGCAGATGTTTAATAAAGACACTGTATTTTAAATCCCAACAAAAGTCAACAGGTAACATGCTAACAATGTTAAAAGAAATATTTTTGCCAGACCTTGATTCACGCAAAAAAAAAAAAGTACTGCCATTAAAAGGCAGAAACTGAAGAAGAAAAGGGCAGGAAGGAAGTTGGACTGTTTTTGGTCGGTTGCAAGGCTCTTTGTGATGGAGATAATAAACATTCCTATTTCAGGAAACAGGAAAAGCGACACACAATGGAAACCGTTCCAAGCTTAGGGAGGCAGTATTGTGCAAGTAACATTTCACACTATGGCTCTCCCAAATTTCTGTGGTCAGATCAGTTGCGAGAAAAACCCCCAATAGTGACCATAGCGGCCAACAACAAATTATTCATTCTTATACCAGCACTATCACAAAAAGCTCTGAACTGTGCATCTTGAAATTCAATGAACAATCTCAATAGAGTACTCAAGTGATGACGTCACCACTACTCAGCTTCTGGTGTCGGAAGTAAAATCCCTAAGGGAATTTATAACGGGGTTGGGACACTTTCCTGCATTGCTCAAACTCGTATTAATTTTAATAGCCACCGCGTTCCGAGATTAGCCTAGTGGGTGTACAGATGCAAATTATCACATCAAATTTGTAGTTTACGGCCAAAAATTATATGCTTTTGCAGTCGTAGTCCAGTTTGTAGTCCACTTCTCCGAACTACATATCCACTACACAAGTGGGCGAGTACCCCATGATTTGTTCCAAGCCAATAAGGTAACTCAGTTTCAGCAAACGTTCATAACGTACCACAACGGAAGTCGATCAATGCCCGAAATTGCCATATGTCTGTGCACCCATTCCTACATAGCGGGCTACAATTAGCTAGCTGCATAGCTAAAAATGAATGGATCACAATATATAGTTATTTTGCCATTTAGCTAGCTAGAATTACCGAACCACCAGCTAGCTAGTGAGCTTATTACATCTTGTGCACATACCTAAACCGATAGAAACAGTAAATGGTTTGTTTACAGTCACTTACTGTTATTTAGCAAGCTAGCCAGCATGATTATTCAATAAATATCACGAGCTAAGCTAGCGAAATAGCTAGCTAGTTAGTTCACGAGCTAAGTGAATAATAACAACGAAGAGCCATTATTGGGCTACCTAGCAAGCATTGAGCTGTGAGCATTTCACAAACTACCGAAGTTGGTGAACTAGCTTGCTGGTTAAGTTAGTTTGCTGACAGCTGGTTCGCTGTCAGTTATGCATTGACAAGGCTGTTTACATAGCTCCGACCCGCATCTGAATAGCAAAGCCCGCTGACATATAAAAAAGGGAGAAAACCCGAAATTTGCTTATAGAAGGATTTACATGGTATTCTCTCACCCCCCCCCCCCCCCCCCGGATAATAATGTGTCATGAATGACCGAAATTAAACGCAAATTCCACGCCCCGTTCAAATGATAAAGAAATCAATCATTTTAATAAAGGGAATCCCCCCCAGCCCCAGCTATGATGCCTGGCTATTACATTAAACTGGCGCTAATTGCAAAACTTGATATCTAGCAAGGAAATCGTAATCAAGTAGAACGTAGAGTGGCTAACTAATCAAGCAAACAAATGGCTATGGCAAGGTGCTGGAAAATTCGAGAAGGGAGACTTCTAACCACTGCTTCCAATGTGTTCTGAACTCCTTCAGCCCGGGAATCAGGAGAATCATGGGATGTGTAGTTTTTAGACTACAAAGAGGATTGGCATGGTGGCGAAAAATTAAAATGATTTGAAATATAGCTGATTCTGGTCAAGAAAAATCATATTTGTTTTTAGTCGGAAATATAATGCAAAATCTCGAAAAAGATGGAGGCTTGAAAACATGGGAAGTGATTCAAAAGTGAACTGAAAAAAAAAACAGTCTATGGGTAAAATGAATGTGAAATTTTACTTCTGACAGCGTGACGTCATCACTTTAGCACTCAATGGCAAAATGATAACAGGTAGCCATTTATACAGCAGAATATTGACTTTCAAGCAGTTATAAAATGCCAGCACGAGGACACTGAATAGTCGCAAGTGGCATCTTTAGTTACTGCTATGAAAAAACAACTGCAGTCACAGCATCTGCCCAAGATGTTTGTTCTCAGGTCTTCAAGTGTAATATCACAATTACTTGATTAGAACCGTCTAACCCACGTGTTCTAATGCACACATAAAAATCAACGCCTTTCAAGAACACTGATTTAGAATTCTAAAAAATATTCCCAAAAAACTTATTTAAAAGGTAAAAAAACCGACTGATTTCTAGTCCTGACCATGGCTCCTCCTGAGAAAACACATGCAAGCTCACACACACACACTCAAAGCGAGCATGAAACCTTGTACATAAATACTTAAAATCTCACACACAGTCAACTCAGTTTTACCCTGAACAGGGCATCTGTGTTGGAGCAACTCAGAACAGTGGAAACACCATCATTTTGCAGGATTAACAGAACAGCTTGCTCCTTAAGTTCTTTCACTACGGACATTGGAATGAAATCCGTTATTTGCAAAGGAACAATGGGACTGCAATGAATTTGAGCCCAGCACTAATGCCCTACAAATCTACAGCAGTCCCTCCTTCTTCTCTTTTCAACACGTGAATCAGGGCACCTCAATCATCCTCTTCAGTTCACTCAAACCCCTCCCACCCCCTACCACTCACCCTGAAACCCCACCCACCCCCTACCACTCACCCTCAAATCCCACCTGCCCCCTCCCACTCACCCTCAAACCCCACCCACCTGCTTCAGAGCACACTCATCTCCACAGCTGAGACCAGAGCCAACTTTTACAGCAAGAGCCACTCAACAATCCTCCCCTCATTCAACACTCTCACTTTCTCACACTCGCACTCTTAAACATCCAGAAATACACATTTCTTTACTTTTAATAGAGCAAATATGCATGCTTTATCTCACAAACACGCGTGTGCAAATATTCATACAGAGACCCACACACACACACACAACACACACAGTAGTCTTCTCCTCTGACAGAAAACACACAAACATACACTCTTTTTTCTGGCGAAAATGAACTGATGACAGAATGGGATTGCCACATTCCTGCCAGTAATTTTCTGAAGGCCACATCCGTGCACCATTGTACTGTGAGTGTCTGACCTATTTAATTAATGAGCAGTGAAACGTCTCATAAAAGATTCCCTGATGACACATCGGATACACAGATGCGCTCTTTCACTGCCTTGATTCTGATAGCAGTCAACCTCAATGAACACAGATAAACGCATCAAAAAATGAACAAGACTAGGCCAAAACATAGTACAAAACCCAAAACCAGTGAAGTTGGCACGTTATGTAAATCGTAGATAAAAACAGAATACAATGATTTGCAAATCCTTTTCAACTTATATTCAATTGAATACACTGCGAAGACAAGATGTTTCATGTTCAAACTGAGAAACTTTATTTTTTTTTTGCAAATAATCATTAACTTAGAATTTAAAGGCAGCAACACAATGCAAAAAAGTTGGCACAGGGGCCTTTTTACCACTGTGTTACATCGCGTTTCCTTTTAACGACACTCAGTAAACGTTTGGTGACTGAGGAGACCGATTTTTGAAGCTTTTCAGGTGGAACGCTTTCCCATTCTTGCTTGATGTACAGCCTAAGTTGTTCAACAGTCCGGGGTCTCCATTGTCATATTTTACGCTTTTTAATGCGCCACACATTTTCAATGGGAGACAGATCTGGACTACAGGCAGGCCAGTCTAGTACCTGCACTCTTTTACTACGGAGCCATGCTGTTGTAACACGTGCAGACTGTGGCTTGGCATTGTCTTGCTGAAATAAGCAGGGGCGGCCATGAAAAAGAAGTTGCTTGGATGGCAACATATGTTGCTCCAAAACCTGTATGTACCTTTCAGCATTAATGGTGCCTTCACATATGCGTAAGTTGCCCATGCCTTGGGCACTAATACACCCCCATACCATCACAGATGCTGGCTTTTGAACTTTGCACCTATAACAGTCCGGATGGTTCTTTTCCTCTGTGGTTCGGAGGACGCAACGTCCGCAGTTTCCAAAAAAAATTTGAAATGTGGACTCGCCAGACCACAGAACACTTTTCCACTTTGCATCAGTCCATCTTAGATGAGCCTGGGCCCAGCAAAGCCGGCGGCGTTTCTGGGTGCTGTTAATAAATGGCTATCGCTTTGCATTATAGAGTTTTAACTCGCACTTGCAGATGTAGTGACGAACTGTAGTTACTGACAGTGGTTTTCTGAAGTGTTCCTGAGCCCATGTGGTGATGTCCTTTACACACTGATGTCGGTTTTTGATGCAGTACCGCCTGAGGGATCGAAGGTCACAGGCATTCAATGTTGGTTTTCGGCCTTGTCGCTTACGTGCAGTGATTTCTCCAGATTCTCTGAACCTTTTGACGATATTACGGACCGTAGATGATGAAATCCCTAAATTTCATGCAATAGCTCGTTGAGGAATATTGTTTTTAAACTGTTCGACAATCAGCTCACGCATTTGTTCACTAAGTGGTGACCCTCGCCCCATCCTTGTTTGTGAATGACTGAGCATTTCAGGGAAGCTGCTTCTATACCCAATCATGGCACCCACCTGTTCCCAATTAGCCCGTTCACCTGTGGGATGTTCCAAATAAGTGTTTGATGAGCACTCCTCAACTCTCTCAGTCTTTTTTGCCACTTGTGCCAGCTCTTTGGAAACATGTTGCAGGCATCAAATTCCAAATGAGCTAATATTTGCAAAAAATTACAAAGTTTACCTGTTCGAACATTAAGTAACTTGTCTTTGCAGTGTATTCAATTGAATATAGGTTGAAAAGGATTTGCAAATCATTGTATTCTGTTTTTATTCACGATTTACACAACGTGCTAACTTCACTGGTTTTGGGTTTTGTAGATGGCTGGATCTTTTATGGTCTATGCGCGAAATCGGGGAAAGCCACAAACATCCACATGTGTTTAAAAGAGCAACGGCAGTACGCTCAGCTGGCCGACCAATGGCATCACTTCATCAGTTTCTCACTCACTCACTCACTCACTCGTCTCGGCTGTTGAGCAGGACAGTGCTGGTTCAAAAAAAAGGGCAAACCAGCAACCATAAAGGCCAAGATATTGATATCTCTACCACAGGACACAATTCGATTCTATCACCATTACTACTACCAGAAATAAAATTACATTGACTTTGTAAATATTACAATATGTATCAAGCAAATTTATAACTGCAATAAATTATGTCATAATATCTTAATACATCACATTGGACACCAAATCTAAAATGAAAACATCAATAAATAACCAGAAAGGATAGAAAGGACAGTGTTTTCATTCAGATTTTGGTTACCCAATGTTGAGTGGCATGAGAGATGCAGGCAATTTTGAAAGAAGGGGCATAAAATATTCTGATTACATTGTCTTTATATTCCATTTGGACAAATATTTCAGTGACTTGAGCTCATAATAAATTAAAAGGAGAAGTCATTTTTATATTATCTTAAAACAACAAAGTCACCCCTTATTAATGGACTTCTAAGCAGCAGTTCATAACCTGACTCCGTGCTCATCATTACGTAGTCACAGCCTCTCAGTGCCACTGCCTGCAACATAAAGTATATAGGATGTAACCAGTGAGAAGAGTTTCAGAGTTGGAAACGTGAACTTATAACACGTTTTTGTCATTTTTTCCACTTTCAATTGTGCTTAATTAACATTTTATCCCATTAAATCAGAGGATTAATCAGTTCACACATGCTAAAATGTAAAAGTAAGCACAGGACTACTAATCTTGAAGCCTCACACGTGCTATGTTCCCAGTTTTGTCTTACAAGCTGAATCCACAAGTCCAACTTGAACCCTGCCACAAATTTCGGAGGTCTTATTTATGACAGATTTTTTTTGAAGTGATCACTCTTATTCAATGTATTGACGTAGGAGTCTCTTTTTCTCTGCTACACTTCACTTACCAGAATTTTCATGTTAAATTAAAACAGAGTTAATTGTGAAATCATATTTTCATACAACCCCAATTCTGGAAGAGTTGGGACAAAGGGTAAATTGCAAATAAAATCAAAACGCAATGACTTTCAAATCACAGAGCAGAGATAACATCGCAAATGTTGAAACTGAGAAATATAAAAATTTTATTCACAAAATGAACTAATTTCAATTTTGATGGCTGCTACAGGTGTCAAAAAAATTGGGACAGGCGCCTGTGTACCATGGTGTAGCATCCCCTCTTCTTTTAACACAGAGTGGAGGCATCTGGGCATTGAGGAGACAAGGTTCTTGAGTTTAGCCATTGGACTTTGATACCACACTTTTTCAATACAGGCCTTCAGCTGCTGGAGAGTTTTGGGTCTCCTTTGACGGACTTTCCGTTTAATTATGCGCCAAATGTTCTCAAACGGTGAAAGATCAGGACTGCAGGCAGGACAGTTCAGCACATGTTCAGTATGAAGCCATGCTGTTGTAATAGCTGCAGTATGTGGTTTTGCATTGTCCTGCTGAAATACACAAGGCCTTCCCTGGAATACATGTCATCTGGAGGGGGGCATATGTTGCTCCAAAACCTTTATATACCTTTCAGCATTCATGGTGCTTTTTAAAACATGCACGTGTCCCACACCATGTGCACTAATGCATCCCCATGCCATCAGAGATGACGGCTTTTGAATTGATCACTGCTAACAGCAGGGATGGTCTTTCTCCTCTTTAGCCTGGAGGACACGACGCCCATGATTTCCAACAAGATTGTCATATCTGGACTCGTCTGACCACAGGACACTTTGTCATTTTGCTACAGGCCATTTTAAATGAGCCTTGGCCCACAGAACACGGCGGTGCTTCTGGATCATGCTCAACAATGGCTTCCTTTTTGCATGATAGAGTTTTAGGTGGCATCTGTGGGTGGCACAGCAGACTGTGTTTACAGACAGTTGTTTCTTGAGGTATTCCTGGGCCCATTTAGAAATGTCAATGACAAAATCATGCCGTAGAGGGAGGCAGTGGCATCTGAGGGCCCAAAGATCACTGGCATCCACTAAAGGTCTTCGGCCTCGTCCTTTACGCACAGAGATTTTTCCTGTTTCTCAGAATCTTTTGGAGGTTTGAGTCTCTCTGGCCATCTTTACTTCTGAGAGACTCTAAGACATCCCTTTTATAGCCAATCATGTTACACACCTGATGCCAGTGAACTTAATTACCTGCTACATGTTCTTTCATCTGATTTTCTTCTATATCAATAGCTTTTTAAGCCCTTTTTTTGCCTGCGTCCCAGCTTTTATGAGACCTGTTGCAGCCAGAAAATTTAAATTAAGCTCATTTTGTGGATAAAAATGTAAAATGTCTCAGTTTAAACATTTGAAATGTTATCAATATTCTATTATAAATCACATATTGGCTCATGTGATCTGAAAGTCATAGCATTTTGATTTTATTCACAATTTACACTTCGTCCCAACTATTTCGGAATTGGTGTTGTAAATTAAATTATTTTTATATTTGTTTCCTTACTACACTTGTTTTATACTTTAATACAACAGCATTCTGCTCCTGCGTACACTTGTGCTGCATTATAATATAGTATCCCCATGTTCCTTTCGCCATTTCTCTTCTAATTTAACACAGCAGTCTCCTGTTCTGAGTTACACCTTTCTCATATTTTAAAATAGGATTCTCACGTTCTGCTCTCCACTAACATATTACAACCGCAATCTTTTGTTCCTCTCAAGACTCACTGTCCAAAGAATTTAATTATCAGGCTACTGCTCCTCGTAACACTCATCTTACAAAATATTTTAATATAGAGGTTTTATCCTACTTATTACTCCTCACTAATATTTTAATATAGTAGTATCTGTTCCTTGCTCCACTAGTCCAACCAAATAGTTTCATATCAAGATGTTCTGTTACTAAAAACACTTGTCCAATATTTTAATATTGGATTCCTCTCCTCCTTTTTCACTTTGATTATTTTTTGCCAATCAACAATTATTATGTTACCTTCCTACCCAATACTTACAACATCAAATACTGAAATACTACAATTACTACTGCTACCACTACCACTAATACTACTGCTATTAATAATAATGATAGTAATAATAATACTGTTGATGGAGATGTCCCGGCCCTTGTAGTGTTCGGCCAGCGTGAGAGAGGACCCTTGTCCAGAAGCGATGGGGCGGACGGTGCGGGAAGAGTCGGCACAGTCCAGGTGGGAGTTGGAGCCCAGCTCAGATCCCTTAATCCACAAGTTCTCTGCCAAGCTGAAAGACTCCTTGGTTCGATCCTGACAGTAGGACTTATACCACCACTGGATCACTGGCGCCTGGGTGGAGGGACTGGAATACTGGCAGTGCAGGGTCACTTCCTGAAAGAGCATGGCCACTTTCCTGTCCTCGCGCACAGACACCTGGACACCATCACATATGGACACTGAGAGAGAAAGAGAGAGAGAGAGAGAGAGAGCTGAGTGTTAGATAAATTTACACTCCCGCTCGGAGGAATGTCCCCAGAAGAGGGATATCCAGGTTTAGAAAGTCCTCCCCCATATTCTCAAAAGTCACAACAGGACATGCAGCCCCCAGGTAGAGCTAATGAGTAAATCGGTGGCTGAAAAACATAATGAGATTTTAACTGTCTGATTCCAGGAATATCCCCTCAGGACATGCCTCCTGGCTACTTAATAAAAAGAAACCTTAATACCCAAACCTAGGAGAAAAATAGGACAGAAGAGGATTTAAGGCAGAGGCTAAAAAAAAGAATGAAAGTGTCTCGGCCAGACATTCTTTTGTCCACAGAGAGTAATATGAAAGGAGTTGAGTGAGTTAATGTTGTAGCAGCAGTGGGAGTGCTGGTTCTGCCCATGAGGCTCAGGAGAACCTTCCGGAGATTTCTGCAATCAAACTCGATGTTCCTGGCAGCAACATTCAGGGTCATTACTCATATACCACATTCGCATTCCTCACATAGCTTTTGTAGCTAGTGAAACACACTCGCAAATAAAAGGCTGGAATTCCTACCGACAGGATTTGCCGGATATGAAAGTAATTATCCTCAAATTAAACTGATGTTGTACACTTTAACCTCATTGTTTCATTTTAAATCCAACAAGATCGACCCCAATGCCAAAACAATAAAAATGTCACAACACTTTTGCATTAAAAATATTGCATTAGGGCCCACACAGTAAGCTAGACATCACAAGGAAAGAGCAAATACAGGATTGCTCAGAGCTTACAACTTGACAAAATGCCTTAAATAGCTGATAGAGTTCTGGAAAAAGGCCTTGTGCACCAATAAGATTGTAATCCCGGTCGGGCAGTGCTTAATGTGAACTTCTTTGCACTCTGTAACCTGGCCATCTTATTTCTATAGCTCAAGAGTGACTTATATCTTGCAGTGCCTCCTGTCTAATTCTGTTTGACTTTTTAAAATTTTCTTCTGGACAGGGACAGTGCACAGATTATTAGCTTGACCACAGTTAGTAATAAGCTAATATTTATCTGTAGTCCCTGGGCAAGGGGCAGAGATTAACATCCATTATTATGAAAATTTACACAGTAGATATACAATTGCCAGACTGTATATTATCAATATTCAACAACAACACCAGCAACAACGACAAGATGTTTTCAGCAGACAGTAATCACCAACACACCCATTACAGTGTACTGAGGGGAGAGAGCTGTTCTACGGACCAAAGGCTTAGTTTCCTCATTGTGAGGAGAATCATTTGTCGACAAATGTAGGCGTCTTCCTCGACTGACAAGCTCTCAACAATCTCTGAGCTCACCAAACTCTTTATGGTATAAAGTTTAGCCGATGTATCAGACTGTTTCTCTTATCTCTCAGCCTTAGAATGGCAGCCTTGTTTTTTATCATTAAAAATTGATTCTCTCATGGACAAAAGTCAAGAGTGGGCTCCAAAGGCAAAAGCCCAAAATCAAAACTCAAAACTCTCATGCCAACACTCAGACATACACTCGATTTATCAGAAATACCAACGATATTTGTCACAAATATTATGGTCACCTAAAATTAGGAGGGCTGTACATAAAAAAGATGCAATTTCGATATGTTGACACCAAAATGCATGGGCAAGTATCGGAAAAAGAGTCTTCGAGGATATTATGGATTTGCCTTGGCCACCATCACCTAAAATCTCAGATTACCACAAAAATGCAAATTATTTTTATGAGAACCACATAAAACTTAAGCTTTCATTCCTGGTGCATCGAAGATGAACCATAATGTTTTGTGTGACCCACAACCTCTCCTATAGCGCCACCACCAGGTCAAACTTTACATAACCTAATGCGTAACTCAAACAAATTTGATGGGAATTACATCAGACTTCTTGTGATCATTTCGAGTGCATAGTGAAGGCTTGTTATTGATGTTGGTCTTCCAATTACCTTGGCTATAGTCATACTTTTTCAATTTTCAAAAATTGCAATGACTTGACTGTTTTAATGTAAATTGCATCACTCTTCTTGCCTTCATTCCTAGAGCACAGAGGGTGAACCATACTGTTTTGTGCGACCCTACAAATTTTCCAGTAGTGCCATCACCAGATCAAACTTTTCATTTCCAAATGCAATAACTTGAACAGCTTCAATGGTAGCTCTAGTCTTAGGCAAAGGCTAATTATTAGACTGGACTGAGCATTTCCGAGGAACTGCATGAGGAGCTGAAATGGCAACCAGTGAGCAGGAGCCGAAGCCTGTGAATGTTTGGGGGAAATGTGGTTGACCTTTTTATGGTTTGCATCCCATGTAAAATTTTATGAACGCACTCTGAATGCGCTAATAAGGCAACTCTGTCTGCCTTATTAATGAATCACAATTTCAGGGGTTCACAAAGGCAATGAGATCACCACAGTGTAAGGACTGCGATCCATAGAATGGGCAGAATTTAGACCCTCTAGAATATTTTATCAAGTCAAAAATGAGACCGTTTATTTTGATCTGCAACATTATTTGAGCAACTCAGCTAATAGCATTACGACCTTGAACCATGCATTATATCTGAAGCAGGATTCCATGGTTGCCTTATTGCTGGCAAGTCAAAAATAGCAGAGGACAGACCTATGAATCTGGTCCAGAGTGAATATTGATGCAGCTTTTGGTCATTGGTGTGAGCTAAAGGAGGAAAAAGGGCTGAGAAGACACGCCCACGTTGCAAATTTTCTTCTTGACTAGTAAAGGTTAAGGTTTGTTTGCTAACTTGGTCAGCTTTTATCTTCACAACTGATTATATGAGCTTGATTAGAGTTTAAACCTTCATTTTTACCACTTTTCTGAAAGAGTATGGAATTCGCGCTTTTACATCGTCACGTTGAGGTAGTGCAGGCTACCTAGCACACTAGGTGAGTTTAAAAGTATGCCAACATCATTTAAGGGACAAAGTGTAACATTTACATTTTTTCATTTGCCAAAATCTAAGTCTGCATTCATATATATATGTCATCATTGTGTATTATGACTTTCGTTAATAATCTGATATAACCTCGTAAATGAAGAATTTTAGACTTGTTTCTACATTGTACGGGTAAGCTGGTAGGGGAGCGCCATGACAGCCAGCTTGAAACTGTTGCCACCCGCAAGAGACAAATAGCTCCAAATGGGGAATAAATCCACGTCACGTGTCTCAATCACTCTCCAAGCCAGTGCAGAGTGATTGAGACACTGGAGGAAATCAGGAGGAGAGGCTATCGCGGCAACTTTTAGAATCAGTACTACTGCAGCATAATGCAGGACTATACATTTGCAGCAGCAGCACAAGAGACGGAATCCTCATCCGCAAAAAAATGAAAAAGAGAATTGAAAAGGCAACTCGACCGGCGCGCTCGAAAAACAAGGGTGAACATCGGGCTAGCCTTCCCCAGGTGGAAGGAGCTAATGAAAAAGAAAGATTTTCCAAGGGACGCTGAAGTTGCCAGCTTTCTCCTCGACAAGTAAGTCAACAGTACTGCCTAAATTTGCCAAAACGCAACTTTTCATTCAGTCTTGTTACACGGTGTTGCTTATTACCATAAGCAGCATAATAGTAGATCTTGCTAAAATACTGTATTCTCATTGTTACGGGTGGAACCGTATGTTTAGGTGGTTTCAGTAGCTTTCATAAGCCGTCAAACGCCGGCCTTCAAAGCCTACCCACCGGCTTTTAGTGGCGGTGAAGCTGGTGGGTAGACTTTAGAAGTTGGCATTTACTGTGACTAAAAGCTGGTGTTTATGGCGACTAAAGCTATTGAAACCATGTAAACATACAGGCTCATAACTACAAAAGGTGCTTATCTCCTATACGAGAATGAAATGGCAAAACAGTTCCTAAAACGTGCTTAATTTCAGTCACATAGGACTAAGGAATAAGCTACACTTATGGTCATGTTTTAAGGATGGGAAGGTGCCCCCACCTGTTTTCAGTGCATCAATTTTCCGGACTCGATCAGCAGACTTAGTTTCATTTTTCATTTGCCGCCAGAGTTCTTTGTACTCTTTGACGTTTCTTCTTGTGCGGTCCGGAAAGAGTGCTGTTATTGCACTTTATGATGTTGGCAGTGGTGCAAATCAAACGGGGAATTGGGGGGGGGTTAGTTAGTTAATTAGCTAGCTAGTTCTCAATCTTTTTCCTTTCCTTGACGCGTTTTCCAGTTATCATAATTGGCAACTGAAGACATAGTTTTTCTCCAAATGCGATCTAACAGCAATGAAATCGTGGGATATATTCAGTATACAGTGGCGTAGCCAGAACTGAGAATCGGCTTGCACAAAACATCCATTTTAAACAATTATTAGTCCTGACCTGTTCTCAGTCATTTGGTTCACTCCGAGAGCACTCCACGCTTAATCGGAGAGAACAAGCAGCTCCTGTTAAGTAAGATGACAATCATTCATCTGGACGCGTGTTTGCTGCATTTAAATTGACATTGTTAAAAATTGTATACCTGTCGACCGTCACGCTTTTAATAGCGTATTTAACACCAGAGTGCCACATTTTTTATCAACCCATGCAATACCGAGAGTGAAAGGCGATATTTCATTACAATGCGGACCAGTTCAATCGAGGCGAAGCATTAGCCTTTTAATAAGTACATTATATCTCAAGGGTCATGCACACCTCCCCTGCATTGCCTTTGTGGCCTGGCTACGTGCCAAGTTTTCCTCCGTGCACGCAGAAAATACTTTGCATGCCAATTCTTTTCCTAAGGACTTGGCGTGCTGTCTGCGGGTTCGAAAATCCGTGCGGAACAAGTGGGTGTCCCTTGCGATTTTCCCCATTTTTGCCCGTGGACAGCAAGTAGATGCCTGTACGTCCGGATGTAAGAGTAACATAAGCTGCACTGCTGCGGTTCTCTGCGTGTAGCACTGCGTGTAGCTGACACCATGAAGAAACCAATGTCCACCTGTGCTATGCTTTAGTCATGCTCCACATGTTTATATGTTGCATTATTGCATATAAGGTCAATTAAGTGAAGCCCACAGGCAGTAATCAAGCAACATTCCTGGCATCGCGCTGCATGCTTCAAGCGGTTCTCAGCCACAGTTCTCCCCAGACACACTAGATGGGGGTAAAACATTCCAATTCTTGCTGAACCTTGTATTACAAGCCGTCAATGCAGCTATTTCTGAAGACCTGGTTAATACAAGGCTGGGGATTGATACACCTCTCCCAAGAGTGGCAGAAAGCATTGTCGGAGTAGCAAGCTAGAACAAATGATAAGTGATCTGACATTACCTCAGCATTGGACCTAATAATGGTGATTGCTGGGCAGAAGACATGTCTAGGAAAAGTAGGATGTTTGGTCACTCTGACAAAGTGGTCAGTTCGATGGAGGCAATCAATGTGAGCGGTAAACATACAGCCCGGGACTCATCAAGCTAAGTATGAAAACACTAGCAGCAAGCCAGCTAACTCAGTTCACACAAACAACCAATTTAACAAGTTAACAAAGGAACAGAAGTCTATTTGTTCACTGAGCTTGAAAACAGTCCCAGTTTTGTGGAAAAAAAGATAAAATAAAAAATTATGCTCAAATAGATACAATTTCTCTAATACCAAAAGCTAGAGACAACATATAACATTAGCAACATTTGCACCGCCACTGGTACTTGGCTACTACTCTCAGACACAAAGCTAAAACGCTGCCCACTGCGATAGAGAATTCAACACTGAACTCATACTCTGCAGTCCACCAATCAATAGGCTCGGTTTTGCAAGAAAGGCTAACTGGCCAATCATGTGGTGTTTTCCAATTTGTTCACACTGCCATGACTGAAAAATTTACAAACAAATGAAAAAAAAGTCCAGTACAGAGTTTTAGGGGACATTAAGGGGACATTTTCTGTCTTTCCCAATTTTGGCTCAGGAGCCCTCATTGACATAAGCTACTCATGCATTCACAAGCATTTGCTCTAAAATGCCCACGTACACACTACATACATGTCAAATCTGTGCACATCTGTGCACGCAAAGTACCTTACAGCCCATTACATGTCAAAACAAATCCTGTGCTCCCTCGAAGACTGGCAAGCATAGGCTAACGAAACGCAACGGTGGGCAGAAAAACAATTCCTGACTCAGACAGCAGTAAAATTGCAGGTTGCGTTTTTGACCCGACTAGTGAGTAAGAGTTTAAAACCGCTGTGCTTGTCACAGGTAAGTACAGTGAGATCTGCCTCACTAAATATACACTTAAAATGCCAGAGAATTACACACCTAGAGCATTAATTTAATTTCATCAATGACTGAGCAATAAAAATGAACAAATACTTAAGAAAACAAACAATGAATACATGAGCCAAGCTATACTTGGTATGCTCTTTGAAGGGTACTTCGCACACACGCACACACGCACACACACACACACACACACACACACACACACACACACACACACACACGTATTAATCAAAAATACATATCTGAATTGTCTGTATTAGATTAGAAACCTCCTCAGCGAGTGTGCGTGTGTGTACACAAATATACCTGCACACATGGTGCACAGTGACTCATCAGTGGGAGATTACCGGCGGTACTGTGAGCTCCAGGTTTCCTGGAATGAAATCCGGGCGGAAAGAACACAGGCAAGGGAGGGTTGCTCTACCCCAGTGAGCGTCCTTCATGTAGGGGGAGATTAGAGGGTGGGGGGGGGAAACAACATCGGTTCCTCCAGTGAGGGTGGGGCCGCAGGAACATTCTCCAGACGATCCCCCGAAGAAAAGAAAACAACAGGAAAAGGCTTTCCCTCTCCTATTAGGGCCGAACCTGTCCAAAGGCCCTGCTTTATCACCTTTTAAAGGAGAGCGTTAAACAGGACCGAGTGTATGATAACACTGGGGGCGCAGCGTAAGCCAATGCAGTGACCTCCAGGGAAGGGGCGTCCCCATTCCCCACTCCCTTCTCCCAAATTCCTCCAAGCACCCCTGCTTCTTTGTTTCAGTAGCATTGTTTGGCCATAGTTCAGGCCCCAATGGGGTGCTCAGAAAGCTCATGGAGCAAGAGAGGGAGTGGGAGGAGGTGTGTGGAGGTCGTAAGACACCCCACCAACCAGATTAGGCCGTTCGGCCTCAATCAGGCGTGACGGCTCGGTCAGCTATTTCAAATTTAAACAAGAACCGTTAAGAGAATCCCTGCCCATAGGGGGGTGCAGAAGGCCAGGGAAGAACAGAGTGGTCGCCGTGGGAAACCACTTGTCACAGGCATAAACTAAAGCCTTAATTAAAACAACAGACAAACTGGTCCAAACTCCCTCAATCTGGATCTGTTTTATTGGAGAACAGCCACCCCAGACCGCTGTCTTTACTCACTATCAATCAACTTCGAGTATGAAGTATATTCACAGTAAAAACCCATGATATAGCTACAGCTCAGAGCTCTATTAAAGCCACTGCTTAAATCTGTAACCCAGCTTACTCGCTAATTTAAGTTCACTGCTGACCAACACACAATCCACGTCTAGACCAGCACTGATGTCAGCATTTAAATAGTCAGCTGCCTAATCATACCCGCGACCTCACTTTTAAAACCAAACCACTTAAGTACAGTGCTTAAAAGTAATCTGTCGAAACCTGCACTCAATCCACTGCATAAATCAATGTGTGATCTACTGACTACAGTTTTTTAAAAAAGCAACTGTCTACAATTAATATACTGCCTATACTTTATGTCCTTTCCACTCGCAGATAATTACATTCAACATCAAATCCTCACCTTGCCACACAAAACAGACTATTAATTCTGCAAACTCAGTGTCCCCCAGCCTTCCAAGAAGAGATGTTGTCCATGCTGGACTGCTGCTCTGAAGCACTAACTCCACTCTCAAATTCAGTCCCTTCATAAGCAGTATTCAACAGCGCACTCACTCCTGACCTTCCATGCCTCCTGAGCAGCTGAACTTCCCCACAGCTCAACTCACTGCACACTAAAGTCTGGAATATGAAAGGAAGGAATCGACAGATGAAAAGGAAAATGACTGTTTTTGGTGAAACTAGAGGAGGAAAAAAAAATGTTCAACCCAACAAACTAAACCTTCAATTGACGAGAAAGTAAGTTGAAAATGAAAGCACCAGTACACTGTCTGCCCCCACAGACGGAGTCCATATTGTCAATTTTTAAAACATGATTAATTACAGTGTAAACGCACACTCTCTTATTTTTCTTGAAAGCAACTTTTTAACATCGCGACACCAATCACTCCGCACAAACCAGTCGACGGCCCATTTCTCTGTCTGTATTGGCCCAAGGAAATAGCGATACGCAAATCAGACAGGATACGAACTTTAGGAAGAGAGTAAGGTGGTTAATAATAAAACCAGGAGTTCCAGAAAGGCGAACCGCGTTTTTAATCCAACACCGACCAACCTGTTACGCGTACATAAAAAAATGTCACTCGCCTTATACATACCTATAACCAAGAAGACCAAGGGAATCCATTGTATTAATAATGTAGCCATTTCTCTGTCAATAAAGTATGCATTTGGAGTTGGTTTTCAGTCTCCACCGCCCAGCTTTTGCCTCATTCCTAAATCCGCTCGACATGAGAATAAGCAAGTAGACCTGTCAACCCCAGAAGTAACGGGAATGTACCATTTGTGCCACAGGTGTGCCCAGATTTTCTCCCGAAAATCGAGATGGTATACTTGACATATTTTGCTTAGTTTGCAATTAAATATTATACTATTTCACAGAGTATATGTAATAAAATACAATTAGCCATTACGTGGAGCAAGTATGAAGAATTAACTTATACCATAGCACACACAAACCCCACACGTCTGCGTAGTAGGCGCGAAGACCGGACGGAGATACATTAAGGGAAGAAAGTTTCTCATTAAACTTTGAGCAATTATGGTCGTCTGAAGTGAAAGAAGCAGAATCAAAGGTTTATTCCAATTATTGTGTTCTGAAGATGTTGGCTATTCAAAACTTAAGAGAAAATATATTCAAACAATTTTAGGCAAAACCGTGCGATTACGCATTGAAACGCGATACGCTTATTTAAGCAATTTACATAGCTTAATTGTTTAAATTGGACCAACTGTCATCTTTACCAACTATGCTCATGAGGATAAAATTTTATTTACTTCTTTATTTATTACTAATTTATTTATTATCAACTGACATGCCCAGAAAGGGAGGATGCTGAACCATCGACCTGACATTGCGCAGAAGAATAAGGAACGATTGGTTGCCCGTTTTACAAAATCGTATCATCTGTCGTTTTGGGCACTCTTTACTCAATGCAGTCGCTAAAAACTGAAATAATATGATTTGCGTTTGATTATTAGGCTATTTGAATGATACAGAATCGAAGTCCGCAATTTTCCGAAGCAGTGTAAATCCAGTGAACTTTTTGCAGTGAAGTCGCATTATCCTAACACCAATGCGTTCTTGCTTTACCTAAAAGAAGCCGCTCAAAAACTACAAGAATGAACCTAGAAAACCTTCCCATTTCCTCACCACGGATCTGGCCCCCTTATTTCGTGCGCACTAAATTTTTTATCCCCTAAATAGCCTACATTACTGGCTGCCTCTGAGGAGCCATTTGAATCCTCAAGGACTAACCCGTTCAGCATTCTAATGGCGCTAGAAAAAATTAGTGGAGAAGCGCCCATTGTTGATATGAAAAATAGGCTGTGAAATATTAGTCAACAAAATAATTTCCTGTGTCATACTGGATTGCGACTTCCCGAATTGCTACTCGATATCGAATAGCCTATTTTCATGTCGAAAACGCCCTAATACTGCTCTGTGGAATGTATCGTGAAGACCCGTTTACTGCGGAATTATGCGCAGAGACAGGGTGTTCTTATGTGAAACATATATGGGGTTGTTTGTTACAGGTGACGGGGGTCCATTTTTACCTCACCAGCATTACGCATGTGCAGAATATAGGGGTTGCTGCAGATCAGTCATGTAGTCTAATAAACTTTCTAGCATTACAGTGCATATTGATAACAAAAAAACTTATATCAATTCTACAGCCGTTAAAAGAAAAAGTGTAACAACTAGACCCGGTCTCTTCTACTTTAGTGAGCAATGTTCTAATGTGGAATATTCTAATCTCTCTCAAGTTAGCTGACATTTGTAAAACAATCCAAAGCATCGGCTAGTCATTTAAAATGCAGTAGACGGGTCATTTTAACTAGCTTTTAGAAACAATCTTTGGTGCACAATTTGATAGATTTTAAAATATTCTGGACTATACAGAAATGTACTTTTCATATTTCACCTTACTATTCTGTTTTTACTTAGTTTTATATTGTGTTGTTTCAGTTTAATTTGTGCAACTATTTTTTTCTGGTATAGGGGAGACCGGGGTTACCTCGTCATGATTTTGTATTTGGCTTCATAACTCTTTGTTGCTAAAACTTAGAAAAATACTTTCATGGTCCATGTGTAGTGCAGAATATTGCCTACAAAAGTTGTATTGACACAATTTCAGTATAACGTATATTTGAAACAATATTCAATTTTCGATATGTCACAAACATGCTGAAGTAACCCCATACCCGGGGTTACTTTGTCAGATGGGTGGGGTAAAATTGTTATAGTTGGCAATCAGCTGAAGCTGAAAAAGACAGTCCAATATTCTCATAACAGAAATGGTGAGAATTGTTTTATTTTACAATGAACCAACACAAGCTATGATTTATGCATAATCACCATCAGAGTAGCATCTTATGACAGATGTAGGCACCCTTTGCATGAGAAGCATTGGACCCACTCCTCTTCACCTTTGGATGATGAGTAAGGGCCACGGCACCAGAGGAGCAGCAAACATTCCCAATGGAATGAATTGCAGAGGCCCCAAGGCTGGCACCTGCCAACCCTAAATACTCTGCCAACACCTCCACTTTAATGGGCCCCACCTGAGGCCCATTAAGGTGGAGGTGAAAGAATGAGAAAGGGGAGGAGTTGCAAGGAGCAAAACCTTACAAACCCATACTTGTGTCCTTCAAACGAAGGCCCTGCAGTTTGACACCCCTGATGTAAACGGACGAAACCACATACTAGTGACCAGAATTACCTTCATTCGCTGAAGAGTTCTGAAACATCGCCGAGTGCCGGTCCAAAGACCTAATTACAATTATATTATTTTTCTGTACTGAAGCCCAGTACAGATCCCAGATAGCAAACACCTCTGCTCCGGATCTGGCCTGGCTCTGGGCCGGATCAGCTGGAGTCGGCACAGAGCCGGGCCAGATCCGGAGCGGAGGTGCTTGCTATCTGGGATCGCATGGGGGAGCGAAGCCGTGTCTTCAATTACCACTTGATTATTCTTGAAATGGAAAACCATCTAAAATTAGCCAGGACTAATTGTTAATAAAGGGAGGGATATTAGCCCAGGTCTAACGCCGCCGCTGGTTGAAACCCAGAAACCAATAAATCACCCGAATGAGTGGTACGCAAGACAGAGGACCGTGAGCAAAGACCTACATGAGACAAGACTGGGTAAACGAAGTGCAAAGCAAGGCATGGCAGAAAATAAACATGGCAAGGGATCTAGGAAACATGGCAAAGACTGAAAAATACAAGACAGTAAAAATAATAAACCAGAATTTTTAAAATATCAAAACACAATACACAATACTAAGAATGGTCAGAAAACAGGCAGAGGTCACTTAACACGAAAATCAATCAACATGGCTAGGCCAGGCACAGAACTTAAACAAGGCACAGGGCAGATACAGAATCCCAACACACATCTCTCATCTAATGATCATCTTATGTGTTGTTAATAATTCTAGTTACATACATTTATGGAACAGTAAAAAAAAAAAAGTGGAAATCTTTGTCTTCAAAGAAGCTAGATGCATTTCTTTCAGAAACTTAAAGTATGGAATTTGGGCCAGAATTCAGTTATTTAGGCAGAAAACACTTACATGACACTACAAGTCCTTCTTCTTTACAAAAGATGAAGTGGCTGGGATGTCACATAATTTGTACATTTTATTTTTCCCGTCAGTGCATTTGCAATGAAAACTAGAGCGCCAAGGGCCCTGAAGGTTGCTGGCAGTTACAGCTCCAACAGGAGAAAAGTAACTAGCATCAGTCCAATGATTCAACAGCAAGCCAACACAAATGTTTGAGAAAGCAACACGTTGTCTACACGATATTGGCTGTAAAAAGCTCCAGCTCGGGCATCCGCAAAAAAATTTAATCTGTTTAATTTTTTCGCGAATTTCGGCGGTGATGGTGAATGGTCCCGTACTACTGCAAATCAATTCACGGTTCTTTGAATCAATTCTTCTCTGCGAAAAAAGAGAAATGTTTCATCCACACACTTCCGCGGGCCAACACAGCTCAGTGAGAAAGGGGTTGTAGTTACCATGATTGGGCAACTCAACTGAGCAGTCACACTATTTCATGAGTGACAGACGGCAACATTTCTGCCATTTAGCAAAAATATAATCTCAAAGAAGTCTCCATCATGAAATCCGATTAGATTTCTTTCGAACCTGAACTTTCACTGTCATCTGCTGTCAATTTGTGAAGGGCGCCATCTTTTCAATTCACTTCTGGTTCTTGCTCTACTTTCAGACAATGATTTTTTTTTACACGACACTGCCACCAAGCCGGTCTAATTCGTCTTATTCTCTCTATTCCATGATGCTAAGAGGAACAAACATCTAAAAATGGGTTTTGACCGGTTTTTATTGCCGCAATTGATCGTGAAAAAAGGTCGACCATGCGGTTACAATGCCCGCAAATTTTTTATTATATATAGGTTAGTGCCTAGTACGTACTAATTTCCGAAGACATTATTAAACGAGGGAATAAATGGATTTTGTCACATGACCTTGATCTTCAAGACCAAAGTCAAATCCAAAATGGTGTGTTTGATCAGCAAACATGATTTATCATTAGTATCCAATACATACCAAAGATCTAAAGCCAACATTAAAGGACTTTTAGGCCGTTTTGTCACTACCTGGACCTTGTTGCCTAAGGTCAAATCCAATATGTCGAAAACAACCAGCATACACGATTTGCTATTAGTGCCTAATACATACCTAAGCTCTACAAACAATATTAAACAACTAGGCTTATGCCGTCGGAGGCGACGGCATGGGGTATATCCCCAAACACCCCAATCCCCCAATTCCCCAATCCTTGAATAGACCCAATGCAATATAAAGCCCCTCAGGTCATGGCCTTTCATTTGAACTTAATTTCAGGTCAATCGGACAAATGGTTCTGAAGATATGGCCAAAATGGTAATTTTCCATCACAAAGCTCAACCTGTTGGCAAAATATTGAACCATGCAAGTATGATGTCATCATGTGACACGTTGTGATGACATCATACCTGTATGATTCAATATTTTGCCAACAGGTGGAGTTGTAGCACATTTTTTGCCATTTGACCTTGACCTTGAGGCCCAAGGTCAAATGTGACCAAATGTTCGGTTTACCTGATAATCCATAGGTGCCTCACAGTTTTTGTTTAGTAGTTTAGTAAGTTTATTGACATAATACAGGTCCAAAATAACAGTTTCATTAGTTATACATATTAATCATGTTAATACAGCTGTGTGGCCGAGTATATATATACACAAACAGCTTTTATCACGTTTACATCAGTTGACTCGTAAATAATAGGTATAGAAAACTCCACGTCTGGATACCGGTGCCTCAGGTTATCACAGTTAGAACAAAATTTAACCATATGCTGTTCAACCTGTACACCGCCATGAGTACAATCACATACCCGCGCATCTCTAGGCAAACACGACCATCGTCCTGTCTCGACTCTTAAATTATGTGAACGCAGTCTTGTTATGTATGCGTATTTTATGTACAGCATTGTATATCATTTGTAAATGAAGATTTGTTACATGCTGTTTTTGCTGCCTTGCTGGTCAGCTATTTATTTTGTGCATTTGGCACCCTCTGGTGGTGTGCCTGTAAAACATGCTCTGATGTAAAATCATTAAAAAAAGACGAGTGCTTTCTAGAAGCTACTGGCACCGTCCCGCCTGGAGGGGGCGGGATTACCCAGGAATCCTGTGGATCTCTCCAGAATATTGCTAGTCTATATAAATGCTGAGATTTTAAGCACTGCAGAGCAGAGCAGAGCAGAGCAGAGAGAAGCAGAGTTTTATTTTGGCAACAGAGTTAATTAGTGGCATTAGAGTGTTATTAGAGAATTAAATAGAGTAATTTTTTTGTAGAACTTTTTTTTATGAAGAATAAATTTGTTTTAGTTGTCATTGCTGGTTTTCTTTATTGTGATTGATTTTTTCTTTAAGTCATAACAAATTGGTTCAAAGTTCCACCGAGATAAATCATTCATTTAATCAACGATTGGATTCACCAAAGATTAAAGCTGAATTATTATTTTAAATCTTGTGACTATTTGAAAAACCAGCAATCATGACTTTTGATGAGGAATGTTTTTAGAAAACTCAAACCCAGGAATCAATTGTGCTGGCAAAGAAAAAGGACTTACTTTAAATAGCCTCAACCCTTGGATTATCTGATGTGAAGTCATCAAAGAAGAAACAAGAAATATTCAACATTTTGGCGCAACATTTCATTGATGTAGATATCTTTGGGAAAGAAGCAGCAGAATTGATTAAAGATGTGGAGGTGCCTGCAACGGAGCTGCAAAGACTTAAATTTCAGCTACGCCAAAAACAACTAGAGCTGGAAGAAAGAAGGTTGGAGAAAGAACTAGAAGAGAGAACGTTGGAGAAAGAATTGGAAGAAAGAAGGATACATTTGCAGTACGAATTGGAAATGAAGAAAATAGAAGCAGGTACTGTTTCAAAATCTTTTGGACTTTCTGATCATTTTGATGTGGTTAAACACATCAGACTTGTTCCTCCTTTCCTAGAAAATGATGTAGACCAATACTTAACCCATTTTGAAAAAATTGCTGAAAATTTGAAATGGCCAAAAGAGCATTGGACAATGATGTTACAAAGTGTTCTTACTCGTAAAGCTAGGAAAATCTATAACCAGTTATCTGTCCAACAGTGTTCTGATTATGAATTTGTCAAATCTGCCATTCTGAGGGGTTATGAATTGGCCCCAGAGGCTTAAAGACAAAAATCTCGGAATTCTCGCAAGGAAGCCAGTCAAACTCATGTTGAATTTGGCAGGTTAAAGGAACAGTTGTTTGATCAGTGGTGTAATTCCATGAAAGTTGAGAAAAATTTTGACAGAATGAGGCAACTTATTTTGGCTGAGGAATTCGAAAGGTGTATCCAGCCTGAAATCAAAACCTTCCTTGAGGAAAAACAAGCCAATACTTTGCAAGATGTTTCCACCCTGGCTGATAGTTATGCATTGACTCATTAATCTTCTTTTGTCCAAAAATCCACTTTTTATAAATTTCAAAGTAAGTTTCAGTCCAGCTGAAGGAAAAGTTGTTTGCCGCTTGCTTGCATTCCTTAGTATTTGTGACCTTTGTCATATTTAACACATATATTAAGGGATCATCATTCAAGTTACCTCTTATTTTAAACCTCTTATGGAAAAAACATGCTTGTTGCTGTTTAACAAAAGCAGACAAAGACGGTAATCCTATTTCTATTTAACGTGCATCGTTTACCATTGTACGACGGACTCCTAGCACTGCCTTAATCGCAGACATATAAAGAGAGTTAAGAACCTTGAGGTTACAGTGGTACCATGACTCACATCCATAGATGATGGCAGATAAAATACAAGACTTCAATACTTTCTTCTTCAATACAAATGGCAAGTCAACATTCTCTCTCAGAAAAGATAACAGTTTCAACATATACATACATACCTAAGCTCTAAATGCTATATTAAGAGAGTTATAGCACAAAACCTCCCAAAAAATGATGATGTCCGGACCCATTGCCTAGGTTGCGCTATGAAGGAGCGATTCAATCAAAACGCCATTTACACCGTTGAAGCAGGTCATAATACTGATTCCATTGCTGCGATTTAAAAAAATTCATCAGACAGTTTTTGAGAAAATTGCGCCCAAGTGCCAAAAATGGCCATTTTCGAGATAAAAATGGCCGCCAAGTCTAAACGAATGATTCAATCAAAAAATTTTTTTTGCTCGGGCATGAACTTGATGACCGATTTGATCACATCCCCAAATGAAAAAAAATCATCAGACCATTTTTGAGATACGGCTTTAAAAGGATGACGCCGACACCCACGACGCCGCCGGACGCAAAGTGATGACAATAGATGACAGGCCTACAGCCGGCGACCAAGAAACGGGTGACAAACCTAGCCCCGTGACCGAAGTAACTCCGGTCTCCCCTATTTCTCCTTTTACTGCCGTAGAAAGTTAAGACATTTGTTTGGAAATAATTGTATGAAAAGAATGTTACATAATTTACCGACTTTTTCGCTGTAGGCCAATCATTTGATGTTTTTGAGACAAAGGATTTTTCTGCATAATCGCTGAACCGCCCCCTACACTGCAACGACAGATAAATCGTGAAGGCCAACGCTCGGTCTCCAAAAAGGTAAGAATGTGTAGTCTCTTGTAGACTTATAGATAGCCTACATGGTACGTTATTGCTTTTAAAAATAATTTTTTTCCGCCATCATTCCCCACTACATGCAAATTTGTTTTATTCACCTTTCTCCGGTAATTTACATGGCCTACACTGCATAGCCTACTGATGACGATAAACCCATCATCTTCTTTCAACTGTTTCCCTCTTGTGGGAAACGATGGAGTAGCATTCTGTACAACCGAGAAAACCTGACACTTCTTTTGCCGTTGCCAGTATTACAGCTGGAGAAAGTTCATGTATTTGAACAGGCATTGTCAGTGCACAGACACAATTGTCGAAGTTAAAAACGTTAGGAGTCTTTCGAAGAAGCTGAGTGCTGCATGATTTCTTGAGCTTTTCTTGTTGAAAGTTCACTCCCGTCTATTTTCATAAATTAAAGGGAATAAAATGAAGACGACTCACTTTTTGAACCTCAGATCATCATTACTTTCCTGTGGACGTGCATACGGCTGCTGCTTACAGAATTGCGGCTGTAAGTAAGTAAGTAAGTAATTTATTTATATAGCACTTTTCAAAGATAAAATCACAAAGTGCTTTACAGTGCATACCAGGAATAAAAGCAAAAGCAGATCAATAGACACAATGGAAAAAAGTGACTGGTAAGGGTCACACTCAGGTTTGAAGTGGATCAACATAACTGCTTCCGCAAAAAAAAAGTGTCTGTATAAACAAACGTGACGATCGACATAACTTGCAAAAACTAGTGAGTGACGTGTGAATCCTATTATAAGAGATGGGTTTTTTGTCGTCCTGGAAACGGCAATAGCGTCAAAAAGTTTTTTTTTTTCCGATTTTGAAAAAATTTGGCAATCCCCCTTAGGGGCAAGATATCTACCATCCCAAACAATTAGAGGGAGATAGATACAGAAACAAAAATTGACATTTTTTTTTTTTTTTACCTTGACTATGTGAAGTTTGACCCCCAAAAGTATTGGAAGTTGATGTAGTATGGTGAAATTGGTATCCGGGCCGCGTTCCTATGGGCCATACCTAAAATATCATTTTGGTGTTGGTCTGATGTCTTTATCATTTTTCTGAGGCCAGACATTGGTCAAAAGGTGTTTTTTTTTTTTTTACCTTTTTGACAATCTTAACCTTTGACCAAAATTGAATTCCCTTTCCTTGGACATATGACTTTGTGTGGTATAAATTTCAAGTTGGTACCTCAAGAACTGTGGATGCTAGGGAGAGCACAAACAGACAGACAACCAGACAGACAGACAGAGAAGACGATCATTATACTTGCCGTGCACAAATACAGGCAAAAACATAACCTCTTTCACTTAGGTGAATATAAATGCATTTGATTGCAGT
The DNA here is from genome assembly GCA_029721435.1 of Gymnothorax reevesii. NCBI lineage: Eukaryota > Metazoa > Chordata > Actinopteri > Anguilliformes > Muraenidae > Gymnothorax > Gymnothorax reevesii. The sequence continues at coordinate 22,273,262 of CM056587.1, read as the reverse complement.
TTTTTGACATCAATGGGTGTTGTGAGATAGAAAGAGCCTTACTTGGATAATAAATGAAGCCATTAATAAACTTTATAATTGCCTCATCGATCAAGACAGTACAAAATAATTTGTCACCATGATTGTAAACTGAGTGTCATTTCGTTTAATTTTCTCTTATACAATCAACTATAATATTGACAATTGGCCTAAGCATTAAAATAAATTCTTATCCAAACCAATATACAGAAATGGAGAACCTCAGTTTTATGCTTGTGAATACAAAGGTGCAATTCCACTGAAAGCAAACAGGAGGTATTGGAAACCAAAGTACGCAGCAGAAAACCAACCTTTTTCCTACTACTGCACCACTATTTTGTAAATCAAGAGGAAAATGATGAGGAAACAGAGGTCTCTTTTAGGCCACGAACAGAGATGCCATGTCTCACGCATTCAGTGTAGGTCTTACGCATTTTTTAGGCTTATTCAGCGTAGTCCGTAATTATTCATTGAATGCTTAATGAGATTCTCATGTGGAATTAAAATCCTTGTGCAATGAAGTTTCCATTTCATAATCATAATCGATTTCTGTGTCACTAGTGGGGAAATCCACGGTAATGCACGTGAAACTGATTAACTTGATGTACAATGACTTAAATTCTGCGAGTGAATTTCTTCAGTGCGCTTTGATTGAATAATTGCTGACTATGGCACAGAAACGTGAATGCCAGTAAGAGGAGAAACTTAGGCCTAAGACGTAAGCCTTGGCATCTCTGCATGCATCCGTTAGCTGTGCCTTTGTGGCGTGTTATCTTGTTCCGTGTTCACCTGTAACCCCGTGATGCCCCTCACTGATAATGAACGTTCGTATTACTTATTGCACGTTCTCATAGGTTGCACCGCAGAACATGCGATGTTGTGCGCTGCAATAGTGACCTGCTGACCAGGAACATTGAGAATGAACATGCTCATTCTTTTTTCAAGTCATTTTGACAATGACGCTGTGAGTGAAGCCCATTTGATAAAGGAGGTGAGACATCACCTGCTGCTGTGGGACCCTAAAAATAAGGACTATCGTGACAAACACCAGCAAGTCCTTGTCTGGAGTGTGATTCAAAAGAAATTCGGAACAGCAACAGGCAAGTTTTAATATTAATGTTATGATTCTGATCGGCCTGACCAAGTTTTTGTTTCTTACTTACTAACCAAGACTAACATTGTTTATAGTACTAACTTACTAACGAGCATTAGGGCTTGTATAGCAGCATTTTACTGATTGACTAACGATCTCTCAGCATTCGCCCTATTCTAGTCTCTGCCTCTTTCCTTCACTCAATTTACTTTGCTGTGTTCTGCACCTTGCTAATCACTGTTCTGCCTCTCACTCTGTGCAAGGTAAAACTCCCTCACCGGAGCCGTATGTTTGTCAGTAGGCTGTATCTGTGATCCCTGTCCGCGTTTTGGCTTTTGCCAATTTCTTGTAATCGGGAACTTCCTCATGTTCATTCCTTTGTAATTAGTCTGACCCAACTCACCTGTTCCCTATCATAGCATGTGACTTCCCCTACGTGTATTTAAGCAGTCAATTCACTCACAGCTCTTGTCAGAACATTTTACCTGTGCTGCGATTGTTGTTGCCTTGTACTCTTAGTGTTATACTTCTGATTGGAACGTCCCAGATTCTGATTTTGGCTTTTTCGTCGATACTTCCCTGCCCGTGTACCGTAACTGTTTTGCCCGACTGAGTTTGGTGTTTGCTGCCCTGTTAACGGTTCGGATTACGCCCACTGGATTTTGGCTTCGGAATCTCTGATAAACCTGTGCCTGTGTATCGAACCTGTTTTGCCTGACTCAGTTTAGTGTTTGCAGCCCTGTGTACAGCTTGGATTACATCCCTGGGATTCTTATTTTGGATTGTGGACTTAGTACCGTTGCCTTCTGCCCTGTAGGGGTTTAACCCCCCTCAACTTCGTCTCTCATTTGGTTCCAGAACGGTACCTCACTATTGTCCTCTTTATTTGTAACTAAAATGACCACTCATTAATGTGTGATATGGTGTCGTCGTTTCATTAGAAGTCTTTGTTTCCTATGATAATCATGGGATTAGTAAGTATCATTAAATGCCAACCTTTTACTCTAGTGCTTGCAACCGTACTAAGTAATATCTACAAATTAATTAAAAATCTGTTCGGTGTGCACTCCGTAGGTCACATGCAATGGAGACAAAGGGCAAAAGGCCAGGTCACAAGTCCACGAGTTCACAAGGGAACAGCTTTTGGATTGGCGGTCTTAAAATGCAAATCATTCCATCTTCGATCACTTTGTGCATCCACATTGGCAATAAACTGGAATGATTTTAGCTCCAGAGACTTAAACTGATATATTACTGTCAGTTAGTCCAGAACAATTTTGATTGAGGCTAATTGGTTGGTAACGACATCATTCATCCCTAGCCTGGCTGCTGTAATGAAAGGATGAGGATTATAGTTAGAAATGGGGTGCAAGGAAGCTCTCTAATCTCTGCATTAATTTATCCTCGGCATGACAAGGCATGTGGGCTTGTAGTACTGTCATAATGGTCCTAATAAGAGCTGGAGTCGAAATATCCTTGGTCTCCATTATGCCAATAAAAATGTTTGATATGGCATATGAGCTTGTCAGCATTCAAAAATACTTCACTTTCCCCTGCTGAGATTGAGTTTCATGCAGAAATTGGTTGTTGCACACTTTCATGAACCACGTATAAAACAAATTGTAAATCTGGCCCTTCACACAAAAAACCTTTTGGCGTGTGTAAAACTAGTAACAGAGCCAGTGATTGGCCAGGTCCTTTGTTTTGCAACAATCATTTGGCCATATTATTGGTTTTGCTTGTGCTAAAGGTTTTGTGTGTACAAAATGTTGCAGTAAATCTGGGCAATAAGGAGGTAAAATGGAAACACGATTGAATACATTATCTAGTTCACTGCTGAATGATAGTGCATCTCACCATAAACTGAAAGAACTTCATATAATCAATTGAAAACTGGATTTTTCTGTAACCACAAATTTTAAAGGCTTGTAATCATCAGCGAATGACTGAGATGCAGCCTTTCATTTCTTTTTAAGAATAGTTGAAGATAAGAGAGGCCTTATGTACCAAACACAAGAACTACAGTGACATATACCCATTTGCACCTGACTTGCATGTTGGAATGCACCAAAACAATGGTTTTATTTCCTTTTTGAGCCTGAAACCAGCTGTTAATGATTTTAGAAATCTGAGCACATATTCACATAAATTAAACATGAATATCATAACAGCATTGTGTGAATTTAGTGTAAATAGCTAATTTCAGTCACTTCAGTCTCCCCCAAAAGGTATGAGATGAAACATACACCGATTAACCTGAACTTTAAAACCACCTGCCTCTTATTGTGCGAGCTCTGGTTGTGCCACATAAGCAGTTTCGTCAAATTGGCATCATCTTAAATTCCCAGGCCCAGGTTACCCCAGCTGAACATTTCCCAAACCATCACACTCCCTCTACCAGTTTGTCCCCTTCCCACAGTGCATTCTGCTGACGTCGCTTCCCCAGGCAATGGTGCACACGCACACACTGATGCAAATGATGTAAAAGCAAACAAAAGTCACTGGACCAGGTGAGGTCCCTCATTAGCTTCGAGGTCCAGTTCCTGTGGACCGAGGCCAGAATGGGCACTCGAATTGGCCGGCAACTACAAAGCACTATAGGCAGCAGGGTGCCGTGCACTGTTTGTTGTGACGCATTCCTCAGGTAAACAAAGTATCGTGAAAATTTTTTATGACTTCTGCCACAGTAGCCCTTCTGTTGGTTCAGATCAGATGGGGTACCCTTCGTTGCCCTTGTGAATCAAAGAGCCCTGGGTACCCAACACCCAGTCACCAGGTCATGGTTTGTACCCCTTTAGACCACAGTCATTAGGTACTCACCAGTGCTGACTGGGTGCACTCCAAAAAGCCTTGCAGCTTTGACTTATTCACCTGGCCATAATGATTTAGTCACTCAGTTCCCATTTCTCCCGCAATCAACGCATCAACTACAGGAACTGACTGTTTAGTTACGTGTAACGTCTGTCTGCACACCTTGACGTGCTGTGTTCTTATAAGATAATCAATTATCTGTTTCATCTGTGAGCAGTTTAAAGTGCTTGTTCATCCAAAAATAAGATTTTGACCACAGAATCTTCAATATGAATACATCCTTTGTATATTGTTCATTTCAAATTGTGATATGCCTTTTCAAATTTATTCACATTTTAATATCTATGTGAATCGTGATGATTTCAGAAAGAATCCATCTTTTGTTATCTTCAGCAATGGCGTCACGGAAGGTATCTAGCCAGCGTCAGAGAACACTGTATATTTCATTGGACGCAGTGATTCGTAATTGTGGATTAGTCCCTTGGAGATATGCCAATTATCTGCCTTGTCTACAGCTACAACAATAAGGCAAATGCAAGCAGAGGCATCATGGTCCATAAATTTCCAAAAAAAAAAAAAAAACACTATTCGCAAGGCATGGGTGGATTTTGTAAAGAGGAAATTTCACAAAGCTGGATCAGGATTGGTGATCCTCTCTAAACACTCCACTGATGACTGCTTTTATCAGCCAGATCCCAAGTCACAGGAATGTCTGACTCTGCCTATCACTGTGGGTTTATAACTACAGAAATCACCACTTAATACGCCAAGCTCAACTGCTCCGGTCCTGAATTTTCCTTGTGTATTCTGTACTCAGAAAAGCCAGTTAATAAGCCCAGGATGCTGCTTCATAAGCCCATCCTAAAATTAGTGTAGAAATTATTTTTAGTAAAAAAAGACTCAAAACAAAACTAAATCCATCTTCCACCACGGGACCTTGAGTAGAATTGAAACTTTGGCCATGATAGCGAAACCAGAATAAAATCAGGAGCTGCAATTGGAGAATAAAAAAAGTGTAAGCTTCTGGTCTGTTCGATTCAATGAGATGAATAATTGTCTTGCCAACATGCTCATGATTTTCGCCATAAAATGAATAAATTCAAGTTTCTACGACAACTGTTTCACGTGTGACTAAATACTTTAACTGTCATGGTTTGGGAGCTTTGAGAGCTGTTTGTTGCTCTCGTCGGGGACGATATTGTTTTGGTCCCTATCGGATTCCTGGGCCAGCTGGCATTGATTGGGGGCGTGGCCCGGACTCTATTTAAGCTTCTATTTCGCCTCGCTCCCGTTGCTAGAGTGTCAATTCTTCTTTGGCGCTTTAGCCGGTAAGGTCTCTAGAGAGATATTGTCAGGGACTTAGTTGCTTATCAGGAATAGTGTTAGTGAGCAAAGGAATCTTTGGTTTATTTCCCTTTTATTTTGTTTTCCTCGAGCTCGCCTGTTTTCTACCACGGACGGCAGTAGGTCCATTGGTAGCACGAGTCTCGTTATTTTTATCTGTTTTTTAGTCTCGCAGCACGCTGTGAGTGTTGCCTTTTATTTCTGGCCGCTGCTCTTGGCGTCCACTGCCAGTACCCGTCACATTAACAGCGAAAAGCCTCAGCATGCAAGCCAGCCATTTGTGCAAACAAGGCCTTCTCGACCTACATGGGCACTGTTGTTTGTTGAGTGTGCACAGTGGAATAAAGGTCGCGTGTTGTCATCATGCACGTAGGCTACCTATTTTCGGACACCTTTCCTCATCATGGCCTAATAAAACCCTATGTAAGCAGTATCTAGTTTTGGTGCACCATGTCTACAGGCTGATTGTCACGTTGTTCCTTTTACCCCAATGATGGGAAAAATATTTGTTTTCGTTAATTTATGGAAATAATATTCTTTGACAGCATCTTGTTTTCCTATTGTTTTCACCTTGACTTTAGCATTCGGAACACCTGCCATTATGTCACATCTGCTAATTGGCAAATTTTGGTCAATTTTCATCTTGTCTTTTGAATCTTCGCTCAGACCATGATAAAAGGCTCATTTTTCAGAAAAAGTGGCAAATTTGGGGCATTTTCAGTCACTGCTTTACAATGTTTTTTTCAGGGACGTCCCTGCCTATTTCAGCAAGACAATGCCAAGCTACATTCTGCAAGTGTTACCACAGCTCCCAAATACTTATTGAGTGTTGTTAAAAGGAAAGGTGATGTTACATAGTGGTAAATATGCCCCTGTTGCAGCTTTTTGGAACATGTTGCAGTATCAAATTCAAAATGAGTGAATATTTCCAAAAAAAAACAAGAAAGTTTGTCAGTTTGAACATTAAATATCTTGTCTTTGTAGTGTACTCAATTGAATATAGGTTGAATAGGATTTGCAAATCATTGTATTCTGTTTTTATTCATGTTTTTTACAACATCCCAACTTCATTGGAATTGGGGTTTGTAAAAATAAAAAAAGGTGATCGAAGGCACTTCCCTGGGTCACAAAAGGTTGCCATAATTAACTGCTATTGTTCAGTCAGCATTGTATCCAAATTATAAAATTACAATAAAGGTTGATCAGCTGTTGGACTGTAACAGTAGTTTTGCTGTTATCTACGTCAACTATTCAGTCACCTGTAATGATGCAAAGATTAATACCCAGGGACCGAACGGCATTGGGGATAATTTGAGTTAATCGCACATAAACCGTACCACTGCAAATCAATTTCATATGAAAACCAGTTTTATGATAGATTGGCTGTGAGTTTTCTTCTCAGCTTTCCATTAGACAAGAGCCCACGGAGAATTCTGAATTCTTTTTTATTCAGGCTAATTCATATTTTTAAATTCCTCTAATGAAAGCGCAGCAAAGTTTCACATTAATTGCTTAAATCATTTGAATTGTTCCTTGAGATTAGTATTTAGTTAAGAATTGATTGTCATTACGACAGGATAATGGGCCAGCACTGAGCGGGGACTTCATCGTTTCAGAAAAAAAGGAATCGAGGATAACATTGGCTATCATCGCAGTCAGCTCGTACTCGGGACGATGAACTGTTTTGACCTCTTGGGGATGTACCGCTCTGGGCCAGCGGGTGGCACTACTCAGCGGCTGGTTCTGTGGTTTGCACAGATTCTGGTTTCAGGGCGATGGTGATATGTCATTATCAGGACAGGTACTCGCCGTGTTTTGGAATACCGTTTGTTCCGTTCATGGGGAACAATTCGGAGAATCATATTCGCAAGTCCTGTCTTTTGTATACTTATTTTGGTAACCCAAGAGTTCGTGGCTAACCACGACCTCAATAAACACACAAAAAAGAGGCTTGGCCCAAAGAGACAGTAATGGCAACTGACAGGCCTCTACATCTTAATAAATGGACTGCGCACAGCATGAATCCTATTGTCTGCACTCATCCCTGACCATTAATAGAGCAATCTACTGTATTATCGCTCACTAAATAGCCACCCACAGTCAGAATACGGACAGACTTCACTGACCTGGGATGAACAGATAAATTCTCAGGAGAAAAACAAGGAAGCTAAGGGTCTTGCAATAATTATTATTCTTTGCTTATAGTTGGTATTTATTTGTACCCCCCAAAATTTGACGTTTCAAAAGGTATCATGGAAATGTATTTCTGAGTCACCTCTGCAGTCCCTTTATTTCAGAGAGCTGCTCATTACTACTCTTCTAATGCAACAGGCCTGCAGTTACAACAACAGGACCTGCATTTCTTAAAACCTGGTGTTTCAGTGCTAATTATAAAGCAGATAAATGGTTTTAAAAAGACAACAAGTAAACCTTCAATTTTTGAGGCTACAAATGACAAAAACATTGCCCAAATAAATGAGTAAAAATATCCTTTCAAACTGATTTTTAGCCCAGTGTTTATCTTTTCCTTAGCCAGCATGTATAATTTGGAACAGAGAAGTAAAATTGTCACAGGATGAATACACTTTGCATTGTTTGTGAAGGCAGGCTGAAGACTGCCAATGGACCAAGTAACACGTGGCAGAGGAACCCCCGTTGGGTAAAATAATCCACCCCCCACTCCACCCACTTCCATAGCCCTGTGCTCGTTGCCAATGCAGCACTATCACATCTGGGATTTTATTCTAGAGAATTCAATGCTTAGGCACTCAGGAATAGCTTTCGCTTGAGATATGGCATGCTGCTGAATGTCTATTTTCAGCACATTTACTGGATTTACTCAGAGGAGATGTTATATCAGATGAGTGCTTAGTTCCATTCTGTTTGGTGTGATTTAAAAGGAACAAACAGACAATAAACATGTTTTAACTTGACAAACAGGCTGGCACACCTAAAATGCTTCCATTAAAAAGTATGCCATTTCTTTCAAGCTCTGAGGATGTTTCAAATGCTAGTCAAAGTACCAGTGGCGGCTCGTGAATTTGCAACAGGGGAAGTTCAAACAATCCCTTATAAACAATCCCTTAAAGTTAATGATTGTTCAAAACCTGTTTTCAATCATTCATTTAAATTACAATAACAGAAACTCCGAAAACTCAACATTATCTGATGCGGCCAGTTTTCATTAATAACGCATACCTGTCAACTCTCACGTATTCGGCATGAGTTTAAGAGGCATTTTTACGTTCCTCTGCTGTAGACAGCAATTATTCTATCAACGCGTATGTAAGAGATTTTCGCGTTGAATTTAAGTACTTGTGCATGGAGGGGTTTGAAGCAATGGAATTGCTTAAAGACGTTTCAGATTATCTTATTTCATTTAAACAATCATGAAACAAATGCATTGCTTTGTCACATCACTCTTTTCTAGAGAAATTTAGAAGGATTAACTCCTTTATATAAACTCAAAGGGAGTGTTATCAAGGTAAATTTTCAGAAGTTAAAAGAGAATAATTTTCTGGTTTGAATAGAATCCAAAAATTTGGAATTCTCAAAGAAGCCATATTATTTAAAGTAAACAAATAACAAGCGCCTTCCATTATCCAATGGCCAAATTAAAATCAAGCTTTTTTGGGACTTAATGGGCAAAAAGGTCAATGAAAAGCAAATAACCACAAGTGTAGCATATGTTTGGGAACTGAGGCAGCTGCTCAGCTGCAAACTCATTATAACCAAATAACTGCCCTAGTAAAAGAAAAACAAATATGAATGTGCTCAGAAATTATGACAAAAATGCTTAGTTTGATTGATTTAAGAATAAGATTTTATTTTTATTTTTTTCGAGATGAAGGGTGCTTGTTTCTTTATTCAGCATTTATTGTAAGAAAAATGTTGGTGTGTCCAAACGTTTGACTGGTTCTGTACATTCTCTAAACTGTACTAATTGCTAATTGCAATATGAGATGAGGCACATGGTGCAGCATTTCTTTGACATTGAACCTGGCTGTGAGAGGTGAACAAGTCATAAGTCATACAATAGTTGGGGGTCATTGTTGTCATATTTTCGTTTGATAATGTGCCACATACTCTCTAAAGGGCCAATTCGGGGCTGCTGGCAGGCCAGTCCAGCTCCCTCACCCTCTCCTTCCACATGCAAAATGCCATTTTGCCTTGTCTGGTTGAAATATACAGGGATGTTCCTGGAAAGGATGTCATCTTCAAGGCAGCATGATAATGTTGCTACAAAATCTCATAATATGTTTCAACATTAATGGTGCAATCGCAGAAATGCAAATTACCATTGACAAGGGCAAGACACAACCCAATACCATAATAGAGTGTGGCTTTTGGACTTGTTGCTGGCAACAGTCTGGATGGCACTTTCCTTCTTTAGTTCAGTATGCACGGCCTCCATTTCTTCAAAAAAAAATTGCTTCTGGACACTATTAACATAAGCGCTTCATGCTCAGTAAAGTTTTACCTGGTATTTTTTTTAATATAAATACATATGGTAATAGATGACAAAGGTTGGCCAAAGTAATCCTGAGCCTTTGTGGTTATATATCACCTATAGATAAAAGATGGTCCTTTATATAGTGCTGTCTGACTGATCAGAGATGGCAGGTGATCCTCAGCCAATCTTCGCTCCAGAATGACTTCGCCTTTTCTGGGTCCTGCTTTTGCACCAAATTATGACTACAGTACCTGCTGACATCGTTATTTAAAGTATTGACCTCATTGCTAGTCCTACATTTCCCCTGTCCCAACTCCTTTTGGAGTGTGTTGTTGGCCTGAATAGCAAGATTGGATGTATATTTACAAATTAAATGAAGTTAGTCCCTTTTTTCAGTGGAGTATGACTGTTGAACCATTTCTACCTCTTCATCAATGCATGAGAATATCTCTTTCTGATGTTTAAACATTTGAATCATTGGAGCGTTGCTTTTAGTGATGTGGGCAGAAAGGAATTAAAGGTAACTGGCCCCTCCCACCTGTCACACTCGTTCTGCAGCTACATATATTTATTGGAGTGTCTGCGATCTGACTCATCACCTGCAATGCCTGGCCGACTGTGCAGTTGTTGTGATTCTGGTTCTGCCTTGCCTAGGTCTTGTTCTGACTGCCTCATAGGTGTATTTTGATTCCTTGCCATGTCTGACCAGTCCTTAGTACTGTGTATTGTGTATTCGGTTGCTTTTCATTCATGCATTGCCTTAGTTTTTATTTTCCCTTGTTTTACTTATAGCCATAGTTTAATTCCAGTCCATGTTTTGATTCTCCATGTATTGCACTTTATCTCCCCCTGTATTGTCATTAGTCTTGTCTTTGCTCACAGCCCCAGTAATTTGTCTCACTACTTCAGGTGATTTAATAGTTTCGGGGTTTCAATCTTCCTTCTCGATCTCGTGTTTTTCCTTCCCCTTGGTTTTGCTATATTACTAACACCAATTAACAGTTTGTTATTTTTGCTAATTTACGAACCAACACTAACATTGTATCTTAGACTAACTTACAAACGAGCACTAGAAATTGTATAGTTGCACTTACTGATTGACTAACGAACTCTCAGCACTCGCCCTGTTCTAGTCTCTGCCTTATGCTTTCGTTCAATCTGCTCTGCTGTGTTTCTTGCAGATTCTCTGCACCTGTCTTATCTCTGTTCTGCCTCTCACTCTGTGCACTAAGAAATCCCTAACCGGATCCATTGTTTTGTCTATAGCAGGGGTTCCCAAACTTTTCCAAATCAGGGCCCACTTGAAAATCCAAAAAATGTCCGCGGCCCATCTTTGTCCTATAAACAGTAGACGAAATTATGCATTCTCAGAACACGCTGTTGTTGTTGTTGTTAAGAAAATAAATAAAATAAAAAATAAAAAACAACAACAATAATTGTTGTTGTTTTTTTATTTATTATTATTATTATTATTATTGTAAAGATTCAGGGTTGAAATAAAAGCAGGGGGATAAAGGAAGCCCAAACTTTTAATCTGTGGTGTACACACAAGACAGAATTAATTATCGAGCACAGTACGTGCTCCTTTGATTATGACCCCCGGTCATGACCAGAAAGCTACGTTCTGATCATAAACTATATAAGGTTCCTAAAATATTGGAGGTCTATAGCACTCAATAGGTTATTACTTCTAAATATTTTTTAAAATTGTGCAATAAATATTTTACAAAAAAATCATAAAAAAATCATATTTGCAAAAATTAATCATATTATTAATGACCTCTCACGGCCCACCTGCAGTATCACCACGGCCCACCAGAGGGCCGCGGCCCACACTTTGGGAATCACTGGTCTATAGGAATGTCTTGTGCTCCCTGTCCGCGTTTTGGCTTTTGCCTATTTCATGTAATTAGGTTCTCCCTCGTGTTCCACCCTCTGTAATTAGTCTCATTTCCAACACCTGTGTCTGTGTAGCATGTGTTCCCCCTCCCTTGTATATTTATTTTGGGAAGAAGGTTCAGATGGCAGATGGGACATCGTTTTTTTCTGGTGCATAGTTTCTTTGCAGGCGCATTTTTGCTGCGCTATTGTCGCTGTGCGGGCGGCGTCCTGCAGCAACTGGGAGCCCGCTGAGTCAGCTGTGTCTTCTGAGCCATCAGAGCCATCTGAGCCAGCAGTGTCTTCCGAGCCATCTGAGCCGTCTGAGCCAGCTGTGTCTTCTGTGCCATCTGAGTTTTCCGAGCCATCTGAGCTTGCTGTGTCTTCCGGGCCATCTGAGCCATCTGTGCCAGCTGTGTCTTCCGAGCCATCTGAACCAGCTGTGTATTCTGTGCCATCTGAGTTTTCCGAGCCATCTGAGCTTGCTGTGTCTTCCGGGCCATCTGAGCCATCTGTGCCAGCTGTGTCTTCCGAGCCATCTGAACCAGCTGTGTATTCTGAGCCATCTGTGCCAGCTGTGTCTTCCGAGCCATATGTGCCAGCTTTGTCTTCCGAGCCATCTGAGTCAGCTGTGTCTTCCGAGCCATCTGAGCCAGCAGGGTTTTGTAAGCCATCTGAGCCAGCTGTGTCTTCTGAACCATCTGAGTCATCTGTGCCAGCTGTGTCTTTTGAGCTATCTGTGCTGGCTGTGTCTTTTCGAGCCATCTGAGCCATCTGTGTATTCCGAGCGATCTGAGCCATCTGAGCCAGCTGTGTCTTCTGAGCCATCTGAGCCAGCTTTGTCTTCTGAGCCAGCTGTGTCCTCCGAGCCATCTGAGCCAGCAGTGTTTTCTAAGCCATCTGAGCCAGCTGTGTCTTCTGAACCATCTGAGTCATCTGTGCCAGCTGTGTCTTTTGAGCTATCTGTGCTGGCTGTGTCTTTTCGAGCCATCTGAGCCATCTGTGTATTCCGAGCGATCTGAGCCATCTGAGCCAGCTGTGTCTTCTGAGCCATCTGAGCCAGCTTTGTCTTCTGAGCCAGCTGTGTCCTCCGAGCCATCTGTGCCAGCTGTGTCTTCTGGACCATCTGAGCCAGCTGTGTCTTCCGAGCCATCTGAACCAGTTGTGTCTTCCGAACCATCTGAGCCAGCTTTGTCTTCTGAGCCATCTGAGCCAGCTGTGTTTTCTGAGCCATCTGAGCCACTTATGTCTTCCGAGCCATCAGAGCCATCTGTGTCTTCCGAGCCATCTGAGCCAGCTGTGTCTTCCGAGCAATCAGAGCCATATGCGCCAGCTGTGTCTTCCGAGCCATCGGAGCCAGCTGAGTCTTCTAAACGATCCAAGCCATCTGTGCCAGCTCTGTCTTTTGAGCCATCTGAGCCATCTGAGCCAGCTGTGTTGTCCGAGCCCTCTGTGTCTCCCGAGCCATTTGAGCCAGATGTGTCTTCCGAGCCATCTGAGCTTGCTTTGCCTTCTGAGCAATCTAAACCATGTCTGCCAGCTGTGTCTTCCGAGCCATCTGAACCAGCTGTGTCTTCCAAGCCATATGAGCCATCTGAGTCAGCTGTGTCTTCCGAGCCATCTGAGCCAGCTGTGTGTTCCAAGCCATCTGAGCAATCTGAGGCAGCTGTGTCTTCCAAGCCATCTGAGCCATCTGAGCCAGCAGTGTTTTCCGAGCCATCTGAGCCAGCTGTGTGTTCCAAGCCATCTGAGCTAGCTGTGTCTTCTGAGCCATATGAGCCAGCTTTGTCTTCCGAGCTATCTGAGCCATATGTGCCAGCTGTGTCTTAGGAGCCATCTGAGCCATCTGTGTCTTCTGAGCCATCTGAACCAGCTGTATCTACCGAGCCTTCTGAGCCATCTGAGCTAGCTGCGTCTTCCGAGTAATCTGAGCCAGCTGTGTCTTCCGAGCCATTCCGAGCCAGCTGTGTCATCTGAGCCATCTGAGCCAGCTGTGTCTTTAGAGCCATCTGAGCCATCTGTGCTAGCTGTGTCTTCTGAGCCATCTGAGCCAACTGTGTCTTCCGAGCCATCTGTGCCAGCTGTGTCTTCCAAGCCATCTGAGCCAGCAGTGTCTTCCAAGCCATCTGAGCCAGCTGTGCCTCTCGAGCCATATGAGTCAGCTGTGTCTTCCGAGTCATCTGAGCAAGCTTTGTCTTCTGAGCCATCTGAGCCAGCTATGTTTTCCAAGCCATCTGAGCCAGCTGTGTCTTCCGAGCCATCTGAGCCATCTGTGCCAGCTGTGTCTTTTGAGCTATCTGTGCCGGCTGTGTCTTTCGAGCCATCTGAGCCATCTGTGTATTCCGAGCCATCTGAGCCAGCAGTGTTTTCTAAGCCATCTGAGCCAGCTGTGCCTCTCGAGCCATCTGAGTCAGCTGTGTCTTCCGAGCCATCTGAGCCAGCTGTGTCTTCTGAACCATCTGAGTCATCTGTGCCAGCTGTGTCTTTTGAGCTATCTGTGCTGGCTGTGTCTTTTCGAGCCATCTGAGCCATCTGTGTATTCCGAGCGATCTGAGCCATCTGAGCCAGCTGTGTCTTCTGAGCCATCTGAGCCAGCTTTGTCTTCTGAGCCAGCTGTGTCCTCCGAGCCATCTGTGCCAGCTGTGTCTTCTGGACCATCTGAGCCAGCTGTGTCTTCCGAGCCATCTGAACCAGTTGTGTCTTCCGAACCATCTGAGCCAGCTTTGTCTTTCGAGCCATCTGAGCCGGCTGTGTCTTCCACGCCATCTGAGCCAGTTGTGTCTTCCGAACCATCTGAGCCACTTATGTCTTCCGAGCCATCAGAGCCATCTGTGTCTTCCGAGCCATCTGAGCCAGCTGTGTCTTCTGAGCAATCAGAGCCATATGCGCCAGCTGTGTCTTCCGAGCCATCGGAGCCAGCTGAGTCTTCTAAACGATCCAAGCCATCTGTGCCAGCTCTGTCTTTTGAGCCATCTGAGCCATCTGAGCCAGCTGTGTTGTCCGAGCCCTCTGTGTCTCCCGAGCCATTTGAGCCAGATGTGTCTTCCGAGCCATCTGAGCTTGCTTTGCCTTCTGAGCAATCTAAACCATGTCTGCCAGCTGTGTCTTCCGAGCCATCTGAACCAGCTGTGTCTTCCAAGCCATATGAGCCATCTGAGTCAGCTGTGTCTTCCGAGCCATCTGAGCCAGCTGTGTGTTCCAAGCCATCTGAGCAATCTGAGGCAGCTGTGTCTTCCAAGCCATCTGAGCCAGCAGTGTTTTCCAAGCCATCTGAGCCATCTGTGCCAGCTGTGTCTTCTGAGTCATCTGAGCCAGCTGTGTGTTCCAAGCCATCTGAGCTAGCTGTGTCTTCTGAGCCATATGAGCCAGCTTTGTCTTCCGAGCTATCTGAGCCATATGTGCCAGCTGTGTCTTAGGAGCCATCTGAGCCATCTGTGTCCTCTGAGCCATCTGAACCAGCTGTGTCTACCGAGCCATCTGAGCCATCTGAGCTAGCTGTGTCTTCCGAGCAATCTGAGCCAGCTGTGTCTTTCGAGCCATTCCGAGCCAGCTGTGTCATCTGAGCCATCAGTGCCAGCTGTGTTTTTTGAGCCATCTGAGCCATTTGAGCCAGCTGTGCCTTCTTAGCCATCTGAGCTATCTGAGCCAGCTGTGTCTTCCAAGCCATCTGAGCCAGTTGTGTCAACCGAGCCATCTGAGCTAGCTGTGTCTGCCAAGCCATCTGAGCCAGCCGTGTCCTCTGAGCCATCACTGCCAGCTGTGTCTTCCGAGCCATCTGAGCCAGCTGTGTGTTCCAAGCCACCTGAGCCAGCTGTGTCTTCAAAGCCATCTGAGCCAGCAGTGTTTTCCGAGCCATCTGAGCCATCTGTGTTAGCTGTGTCTTCCAAGTCATCTGAGCCATCTGTGCCAGCAGTGTCTTCCGAGCCATCTGAGCCTAATGAGCCAGCTGTGTCTTCCGAGCCATCTGAGCCAGCTTTGTCTTCCGAGCCATCTGAGCCATCTGTGTCTTCCAAGCCATCTAAGCCAGTTGTGTTTTCCGAGCCATCTGACCCATCAGTGCCAGCTGTGTTTTCGAAGCCATCTGAGCCATTTGAGCCAGCTGTATCTTCTGAGCCATCTGAGCTATATGAGCCAGCTGCGTCTTCTGACCCCTCTGAGCCAGCTGTGCCTTCCAAGCCATCTGAGCCAGCTGTGTCAACCGAGCCATCTCATTCATTCATTCATTCAAACCTTTATTTATTCTCGAAAGGACATTGAGGTTTCCCTCATTTGCGATGTCATCGAGATTACGGACACATTAAAACCACAGCACAATAAAACAAGTATAATATAGGATAATCATTGTGAGCAACAATTTTGTCAGTGACAGGTAAATCTGAGCCATCTGTGTATTCCGAGCCTTCCGAGCCAGCAGTGTTTTCTTAGCTATCTGAGCCAGCTGTGCCTCTCGAGCCATCTGAGTCAGCTGTGTCTTCCGAGCCATCTGAGCCAGCTGTGTCTTCTAAACCATCTGAGTCATCTGTGCCAGCTGTGTCTTTTGAGCTTTCTGTGCTGGCTGTGTCTTTTCGAGCCATCTGAGCCATCTGTGTATTCCGAGCCATCTGAGCCATCTGAGCCAGCTGCGTCTTCCAGTTTTGAGCCAGTTTTGTCTTCTGAGCCAGCTGTGTCCTTCAAACCATCTGTGCCAGCTGTGTCTTCTGGACCATCTGAGCCAGCTGTGTCTTCCGAGCCATCTGAACCAGTTGTGTCTTCTGAACCATCTGAGCCAGCTTTGTCTTTCGAGCCATCTGAGCCAGCTGTGTCTTCTGAGCCATCTGAGCCAGTTGTGTCTTCCGAACCATCTGAGCCAGCTTTGTCTTCCGAGCCATCTGAGCCAGCTGTGTTTTCTGAGCCATCTGAGCCACTTATGTCTTCCGAGCCATCAGAGCCATCTGTGTCTTCTGAGCCATCTGAGCCATCTGTGTCTTCCAAGCCATCTAAGCCAGCTGTGTTTTCCGAGCCATCTGACCCATCAGTGCCAGCTGTGTTTTCGAAGCTATTTGAGCCAGCTGTATCTTCTGAGCCATCTGAGCTATATGAGCCAGCTGCGTCTTCTGACCCCTCTGAGCCAGCTGTGCCTTCCAAGCCATCTGAGCCAGCTGTGTCAACCGAGCCATCTCATTCATTCATTCATTCAAACCTTTATTTATTCTCGAAAGGACATTGAGGTTTCCCTCATTTGCGATGTCATCGAGATTACAGACACATTAAAACCACAGCACAATAAAACAAGTATAATATAGGATAATCATTGTGAGCAACAATTTTGTCAGTGACAGGTAAAATGCAATAATTAAATAAGATAAAATAAAATCAATTAAAACAGTTGCAATGTGAAACACAATAGCGAGAGATTGAAGTCTTGAACTTTGAAAGAGAGGGAAGAACATCAATTTTTCGAGACTCTTGGAGGATTTTCCATGAGCTTGGGGTATCAAAGGAAAAAGCTGTTTTACCAAGCTCAGTACGTGCTCGAGGAACTTTCAAAAGTAGCAGTTCAGTAGAGCGAGTTGTATAGCTACCAGCCTTCCACTCTAACAAGGTTGAAATATAAATCTACAGAATAAAGGAAAGCTGGATTTGTTTCTGTATAAAAAAACAATCTTTTGTCGCATTTTAGTGACAAGGTGGTTTACGTGGTGTTTGACCGTTAAATCCCTGTCAATCCATACGCCAAGATATTTATATTCGGCAACTTTTTCAATTCTAGAGCCTTCTAAAATGAACAAATTCAAAGTTTCAAGATCAATGTTTCTTGCTCTGGAGAACAGCATGTACTTTGTTTTCATTACATTTCAAAGACGTTTGTGATTTAAAAGAGATTTTTGAAGCTCATTAAAAGCAAGTTGCAAATTGTTGATGGCAAGCTGTACAGAGTCTGCAATACAATAAACAATGGTGTCATCCGCATACAAATTGACATGGCAATCACTTAAAGAGGAAACAATATCATTAATGTAAATAGAAAAGAGTACAGGGCCCAAAATGGAACCTTGCGGCACACCCCTATTAATAAACAAGAAATCTGATTTGGTGTCACCTGATTTAATACACTGACGCATCTCAGACAAATAGTCATGAAACCAGGCACGTGTACTTTCATCAGTCCTACGTTGAACTGTTTACTCAACAGTATGTCGTGATCAACTGTATCGGAGGCTTTGGACAGATCTACAAAAACTGCTGCACAGTGTTGCTTTTTGTCCAATGCTGATATGATGTGATTTGTGACTAATGTAATGGCTGAAATTGTGCTATGATTTGTTCTGAAACCAGACTGGTGTGGGCTAAGTACAGAGTAGGTTGAAAGAAATGACTTTAGCTGATTGTTTACCAGGGATTCCATCACTTTTGCTAAACATGGCAATTTGGAGATGGAGCAATAGTTGTTCATGTCATCTCTTGAACCTCCTTTATGCAGGGGTATTACATGTGCAGACTTCCACAACATTGGAAAACTTCCTGTGGTCAGAGATAAATTAAATATATGCCTTAATGGCTCAGCAATAACTGGAGCAGCCAATTTTAGAAAGAATGAATCCAATTGGTCTTCCCCAGTGGAACTCCTGGGGTCTAAGGCCTGCAGCGCATTCAGAATATCAGCATAATAGAAGGGGCGGAAGAAAAAACAAGAAGTGTGGCTCCCAGGATTCAAACAACTAACATCAACTGACGGAAGGCCAGGATATTCTTTTTCAAATAAATATGCAGCATCTGCAAAGTGCTTATTAAAGGCATGGACAATGTCTGACCTTTTAGAAATCACACAGTCATCAGTTCTTATACTAGTGGGCAGAGTATTTGAGGTTTTCCTTTCTTCTAAGTTCATTGCTTTCCAGAACATAGCTGGGTTTGAGTAGGAGCTAGTGATTAAAGATAAGAAATATTCAGATTTGGCTTTTCTTACAGCCGAGGTGCATTTATTCCTAAGTTGTCTGAAGGAGAGCCAGTGCTGAGGGTCTCCTGAACATCTAGCGTGACTCCAGGCCTTATTTCTGTCATTGAACATAGTTGTCAGCTCATTTGAGTACCAGGGAACGGTTCTGTCCGTAATTCGGAGCCTTTTAAAAGGGGCATGTCTATTAATACATGAGATAAAAATATCTGTAAAGAACTGCAGGGCCACCTGAACATCAGAGATCTCTACTGTAAAGTTAATGATGTCATTAGCTACATTGTCCAAAAAGTGTTGCTCATTAAAACGCCTAAAATTTCTCTTTAAAACTATATCTGAATTTGTTTTTTTCAATCTGGCACAAGCTGTAGGACAGTGATCACTTATTCCCAGCTCAAAAACTCCACTGCTCACAATTTTGTCAACTTTATTTGAAAAGACTGAGTCGATCAAAGTAGATTTTGAGCTGTCTTTTTGATTGGGTCTAGTGGGCTCCGCTATGATCTGAGTTAAGTTCAGGTTTAAGCAATATTCCTTTAATTTATCTGATGTGTTGTTTAGCCAGTTCAAATTAAAATCACCCTTAACAAGCATTTCAGAATCCTCATACATGGAAAATAAATTTGCTAGTGAGTGAATGGACTCCAAATCAGCAGATGGAGGTCTATAAACACCTATTATTACCAGTGGAGATGGCCCCAACTGGATTTGCAGGGCAATGAATTCAAAACATTTGGGCTTGGTGACTGAATTTAAAACAGACACTGACAAACCAGATGTTACATAGACTGCTAGTCCACCTCCTCTCCCAACTCAATCCACTCTCAACAGAGTGTAGCCTTCTAAAGCTATTTCACAGTCTTTAGTGCTTTTTTTCAACCATGTTTCACTCAAAACTAAATTATCAGGATTTGTTTATGGCACTAAAACATTGACATAATCTAATTTATGGATTAAACTCCTGATGTTTAAGTGGATTAATCCTAGGCCATTTCTGCTTTTGAAGGTGCTTGGATCAAGTGGGGTCTAGGAACGGGAGCGGCAGTATTAGGCTTCATGGGAATCATAACCAGGTTTGAGGTGGTGACATAAGGAATGTGGCAACTGGGGGTATTTTTAAGTGTGTGATTTACTGACTTGGGTCTCTTTCTAATCAGAACTGGAATATTTATGTGATCAGAACATACAGTTTTCTGATTATGTTGCATATTATGGGAATTTGACCTAATGTTTGTTATCGATGTTACAGGTTTGACAAGTTGCAGAACGTTCAAGCAGTTAGAAATGCTGGCTGAACAATCTCTTCTGTCAGTAGGCTGTAGTACTAGGGAGTGAGAGTAGGGGAAGCTAATGTCAGGTATAATATTCGCAGTTGAAACCAGAGAAAAAGATGAAGACCGCTCTTCCCGGAAGGTTAACAGTCTGAGCCATCTGAGCTAGCTGTGTCTTCCGAGCCATCTGAGCCAGCTGTGTCTTCTGAGCCATCTGAGCCATCAGTGCCAGCTGTGTTTTCCGAGCCTTCTGAGCCGTTTGAGCCAGCTGTGTCTTCCAAACCATCTGAGCCAGCTGTGTCTTCCGAGCCATCTAAGCCATCTTAGCCAGCTGTGCGTTCCGAGCCATCTGAGCCAGCAGTGTCCTCCGAACTAGTGCCAGCTGTCTTCCGAGCCATTTGAGCCATGTAAACCAGCTGTGTCCTCTGAGCCATATGAGCCAGCTATGTCTTCTGAGCCTTCTGAGCCAGCTGTGTCTTCTGAGCCATCTGAGCCAGCTGTATTTTCCAAGCCATCTGAGCCATCTGAGTCAGCTGTGTCTTCCGAGCCATCTGAGCCATCTGGGCCAGCTGTATCTTCCAAGCCATCTGAGCCAGCTGTGTCTTCCGAGCCATCTGATCCAGCGGTGTCTTTCTAGACATATGAGCCAGCTGTGTCTTCCGAGCCATCTGAGCCAGCTGTGTCTTCCTAGACATATGTGCCAGCTGTGTCTTTCGAGCCATCTGAGCCAGCTGTGTCTTCTGAGCCATCTGAGCAAGTTGTGTCTTCTGAGCCATCTGAGCCATTTGTGTTAGCTGTGTCTTCTGTGCCATCTGAGCCAGCTGCGTCTTCCAAGCAATCTGAACCAGCTATGTCTTCCGAGCCATCTGAGCTACCTGAGCCAGTTGTGTCTTCCGAGCCATCTGAGCCAGCTGTATCTTCCAAGCCATCTGAGTCATCTGTGCCAGCTGTGTCTTCCAAGCCATCTGAGCCTGCTGTGTCTTCCGATCCATCTGAGCCAGCTGTGTCTTCTGAGCCATCTGTGCCAGCTGTGTCTTCCGAGCCATCTGTGCCAGCTCTGTCTTCCAAGCCATCTGGGCCATCTGTGCCAGCTGTGTTTTCTGAGCCATCTGTGCCAGCTGTGTTTTCCGAGCCATCTGAGCCATCTGTGCCAGCCGTTTCTTTCGAGCCATTTGAGCCATCTAAACCAGCTTTGTCCTCTGAACAATCTAAGCCAGCTGTGTCTTCCGAGCCATGTGAGCCAGCTGTGTCTTCTTAGCCATCTTAGCCATCAGTGCCAGCTGTGTCTTCCAAGCCATCTGAGCCTGCTGTATCTTCTGGACCAGTTGTGTCTTTCGAGCCATCTGAGCCAGCTGTGTCTTCCGAGCCATCTGAGCCAGCTTTGTCTTTCGAGTCATCTGAGCCATCTGTACCTGCTGTGTCTTCCGAGCCATCTGAGCCAGCTGTGTCTTACGAGCCATCTGAGCCAGCTGTCTTACGAGCCATCTGAGCCATCTCTGTCAGCTGTGTATTCCAAGCCATCTCAGCCAGCAGTGTCTTCCGAGCCATCTGAGCCTGCTGTGTCTTCCAAGCCATCTGAGCCAGCTGTGTCTTCTGAGCCATCTGAGCCAGCTGTGTCTTTCGAGCCATCTGATCCAGCTGTGTCTTCAGAGCCATCTGAGCCAGCTGTGTCCTCCGAGCCAGCTGTGTCATCTGAGCCATCTCTGCCAGCCGTGTCTTCCGAGCCATCTGAGTCAGCTGTGCCTTCCGAGCCATTCGAGCCATCTGAACCTGCTCTTCCCGCTGAACCCGCTGAGTCCGCTTAATCCGCTGAAGTCCCTGAGTTTGCAGAAATCACAAGATACTGCGGCGCTCCCTGAACTGGAGCTTCCCTTTCGAGTGCTGTTCCCGAATACCCTAGACTTTTTGTTTCCGAGTCCTGAGCTTCCTTGGTTTTTCTTATTTTCTGTAATTTGCCATTGCGTGCCACTCAAGGAGTGTTTACCTTAGTCTATCCATTTCAGTGCGTGTGCAGAGTCTTTGTGTTCACCCTGTGCAGTGCGGATGCACGGTGTTTTGTTTCGGCCTGTGAGCCATGTTTTTTCCCGAGTTCGGATTCCTGATTAAATCTTCTGATCCCACAATTGGTGTCTATCTGGCAATTCTTACCAGCAGTATACAGTTGCCATACTCTGTGCGGAAGATCGCGTGAAATTTATTGGCTTGTGTAACTTTGCAAATAAATATGGGTGCCCAAATAGTTTCCCAGCATGCTGGAAAATAAGTCAACCACACAACATGATATATCTTTACCTTAGAATGTGCAGCACGCGGTAATCTGCTGCCAGTACATCAGAATATCTGCGGGACACATATCAATATAAAAAAAAACAGACTTATCTCAAGCTAAATAATTCAACTTTATAGACAAGTTTTTTAGCAGGATGGAAAGAGTACTACATAGCGGAATGTGTTGGTTCAAGAGACTGCAGATCCACTGCCTCATCAGTTTGCAAATCTTTACTGTAACTTATAGAGCACTACGGATTCAACTGCCATACATAGGTTTGTGTAAATTTAAGCGAGCCAAACTCATCCAGCAGAACTGCATTGTGGATCAACCCTATTATTTTTTATTAAGTGTAAAATAACCTGTAATGAAAATTTGTGGAAGCTTTCCTCTTTTCTTAGTTGACTTGAACAAGCTTCCACACCTAACTACATTCAATTGGAATCAATTGGATTGGAACCACATTCAAGTTAACTCAGTATCGAGGAGGATGGGGTGGTCATTTCATGTACTTGAGAGTAATGTCATGGCTACCATAAACAAATGCGAGAAGTGGTGCTCAGAATAATAAGAAAAATATTAAAAAGTCAAGTCCTGTCTAAGGAGATTAAGGAGTATTTTGCTGTGTTGTCTGCCTTTCATAGCAATCGTTTTTTTTTAATGTAACCTTTACTTCCCCTTCAGCATAAACAAGAGGAGACGCGTACACATGAGTCATGAAATGTAACCTTCAAGCCTATTTACCATAATTACACACTCAGGAACAATCAGGCCTCAATATTTCTCTCTTCCTCACTATTTACTGACTTACCATTGTGTACATATTGCGCAATGCTATCAAAAAATAAAAAAAAGCAGTTTGAAAAGATTTGATTCACAAATTCGCCTGCAAATTATGGCTTAAACTCTGACATTAACCCACAGCAGCTGTACACCCGGGTTTACAATTTTTAATGTTCTTTTTGTTATGTCGCATTTTCAGTGGATTTAATGTGTCATTGCTTCATCATTCATGTTTCTTTGGATAATTTTTTTTTTTACCATGTCGAAACATCTAATTTAACTTCTTTTGGTGAGAAATTTGTGGCTAAAATTCTGTTTTTTTTTTTTTTAATGTGATTTGCCGTATTTCGCCAAATTTAGTAATTCAATTTTAAAAGAAATTCACTAAATTCCATTCACACCCACTTTTTCTCAATTCCAATTTTGAACTCCAGACTTATTTACAACTCCAATTCCGAAATAGTTTGGAAAAAGTGTAAATTGTGAATAAAATGGAAATGCAATGACTTTCAAATGACACCAGCCAGTATTTTATTCACAGTAGAACAGAGATAACATTGCGAATGTTGAAACTGAGAAATGTCTTCCACATTTCCTCATTTTATCCACAAAATGAGCTCATTTCAAATTGATGGCTGCTACAGGACCTGTTTACCATGGTGTAGCATCCCCTCTTCTTTTTAACACAGAGTGGAGGCGTCTGGGCATTGAGGAGACAAGTTTCTCGAGTTTAACCATTGGAATTTAATCCTACTCTTGTTTAATACAGGCTTCCAGCTGCTGGAAAGTTTTGGGTCTCCTTTGACGGACTTTTCATTTAATTATGTGCCACGTTCTCAATCAGTGAAAGATCAGGACTGCAGGCAGGCCAGTTCAGCACACGGACTCTTCTACTGCGAAGCCATGCTGTTGTAATAGCTGCAGTATATGGTTTTGCATTGTCATTCATAGTGCTTTTGAAAACATGCAAGTGTCTCACCATATGCACCGATGCATGTGATGGCCACGGGGCCTTAGTCTTTCCATAGGTACTTGTGTGCTCTGTTTTGCAGGTGCAGCTGAGTTGGCATCAAGTAACTGGGAACACCTGGCCAGTGTTCCCAGGTTACTTAAACCCTCCTGCCCAGCCATCTGGGGTCATCGTAATCGCGGAAGTAGTTGGAGCGGTCGTGGTTGCTGTCGCGTCGCTGTTGGTCCCCTCCTCAAGCCATGCCATCCTTTCTTTGTCTTTTGTTTTTTATTTACAACATGCACCTCATATTTTTCATTGCATCCATACATCTTCATACACTACTGATATTTACTTCCACACCGCATTAAGTATTTAGTGTATAATTTAATAAACATTTGCTACTTTTTGGAGCCGCCTTGTCTACATCTCACTTGGTTGCGGCTTATGAGCCGGCCGTAACAATCCCCATACCATCAGAGATGCTGGCTGTTAAACTGAACGCTGATAACAAGAGCGTTCTCCTTTTTAGCCCGGAGGACACAACGCCCATGATTTCCAACAAGAATGTAAAATTTGGACTCGTTTGACCACAGGACACTTTGCCACTTTGCTACAGTCCATTTTAAATTAGCCTTGGCCCACAGAACACGGCGGCACTTCCGGATCATGCTCAACAATGGCTTCCTTTTTGCATGATAGAGTTTTAGGTGGCATCTGTGGATGGCATGGCAGACTGTGTTTACAAACAGTGATTTCTTTAAGTATTCCTGGGCCAATTTAGTAATGTCAATGACAGAATTATGCTAGTGAGTGATGCAGTGGCGTTTGAGGGCCCAAAGATGACGGGCATCCAGTAAAGGTCTTCGGCCTCGTCCCTTACACACAGAGAGACTTTTCTAGTTTCTCTGAATCTTTTGACACAGGTTGGAGAGCCTCTGGCCATCTTTACTTCTGAGAGACTCAGCCTCTCTAAGACATCCCTTTTACAGCCAATCCACACTTGATGCGAGTTAATGTAATTACTTGCTAAATGTTCTTTCAGTCGATTCTCTTATATATTAATTGCCTTTTCAGCCCTTTTTTGCCCGTGTCCCAACTTTTTTGAAACCTGTTGCAGCTAGAAAATTTTAAATGAGCTAATTTTATGGATAAAAATGTAAAATGTCCCAGAATCAACATTTGAAATGTTATGTTCTACTGTAAATAGCATATTGGCGCATGTGATCTGAAAGTCATTTTATTTTGATATTATTCACAATTTACACTTCGTCCCAACTATTTCAGAATTGGGGTTGTAATACTTCCTTCACAGTTGTTCTGCTCGGCCATCTCCCTTACATCCCTTATTTCTATTCTTTTATTTTTGAGGCAGGGCTATATTCTGATTAGCTCATGTGTTTGTTAACCACTGTGTTATAAAAGGGCAATGGGGCACAGCATGTGCACTCAGTGAAAATGTGTTTTTTTTACCTGTATTCCTCAAAGAATAAGCTGAGGCCTTGCAGTTTTAGGTTTTATAAATATAGCTTATTAAATTTTGACCTGAACACCACACAAGAGCTAAATTTATTAATTAAAATTTCAGTATTCTCCTTGGGCACTCAAATGCATAGTTTTTGGGTACTTGTGCATTTCTTTTTTGCCCTGTGCTCATGTGTTTTTGTGATCGTGTCTCTGAAGAAACAAATAAAATTGAATTGAACACTGCATCGCTCTTGCCTCTGCTCCGATTAATCCCCCCTGCTCATGTAGGCTGCTGCTGCTCATTTCATCAACAGCCAGTCAAAATATTGTCGTTCCCGTCTCCTCATCCCTCTCCTCTGCCACTGATAACCGCTAAAACAAAGTACAAATGTTTTGTCCTGGCCTACATTTTCAGAGAAAAAGCTTTTTGGCTGTACTTCATAAGGTGCAAGCCTTTTGCGTTCTTATAGAACCCACTGCTATTCGCTAAGGGGTCTATTCTCCCATCAGTGCGTAAGTCTTTTTTTACGCGATTCGAGTCAAGCGCTTTTGAGTTACGCGTATTCTCCCTTACTCGCTTCGATCACGCCCACAGCGCTTAACTTCAGAATGGAGGCGGCCTTATAAAAGAGGTGTGACTAATCCAAAAGAGAGGCAGACTCTGTACAAAGCTCATTGATTATGGCTATCAGGAAAATATGGAACAAGGATTTTCTGATTAACCATGAAAATGCATTTGTGGTCCATGGAAAACGCAAACGAGACTTAAAATTTGAATATCGTCGGCCTGCTGATAAAACCGCGTATCTCCAAACTGATAAGAAACGAAAACTTGTAAGTCCACTATTCTTACATGCAAAATTAAACATTTTTTATTTTAAACTATATTTATCCATGTATATTATTTTTTTATTATTATTTAATTTTATATTTATTTTTTATTTTCCTGTGAAGTTTGTCATTTTGAAGATACGAGGTTTTATATGCCGCTGTCATAGTAGGCCTATGTATGTCTGTCCCAATTACAAGAAGTAATTCAGACATCTCTTTTTTTATCCCCTGCCACGCGATTAGCGCGAAGCGGGGGATATAGCATTGGGCTCCGTCCTTCCGGACACATAAAATTGAGGCGGCGGGGGATATTGCCATGTTTTTGGCAAACACTTGTTATTTCTTACTCTAGCCACCATGGTATTAAAGCTATGCAAACAGACAAATTGCCGCGATAATGAAATAATAAATAAAGAATTTAGCGCTTCTCAACCAGCGCAATCAGATCGTTGAAAATGTGCCCCTCCTACACCAGCTTGTTTGTTCCGTGGAAGAAAGGGAAGAAGACAAACGGAACATTCTTGTCACACATAAAAAGACAATCAAAGACAGTATATATGATCTCATTTAGAAATTGCGCTCTTGAAATCTCAAACTACTCCGATGTCGGGTTTGCAACTAAAGGACATGGACATGGGTTAAAACGTTTTAACAAGGATACTTACCCCGCACGCGGTCATCTCCCCACCCCGAAACCGCCTCAGCAATGACGGAATTCCATAGCCTATCATATCCTATTTGATTTGAGCGACACATTCACTTAAATTTGTGCCTAATATACTCAAAACCCTCCTTCGGTCTGCTATACTCATATTAATTGTTTTGCGTTTGTAATTGAACTGATTGGAGAAGAGGCTGATGCGTCATATCATGTGATGATTTTGTTTGATAAATTATTATGGATTTGAGAAATGTAGTCTAGAAATAAGTAAGAACAATTGAATATTAAATGTCTCAACCTTTACCATGTTAAATAAAATAAAATTAATGTTAAAATTCGGCCGATAACCGACATCAAACGCAATATTCCATTTCGCCTTATGTTGGCGCTTGACCTTAATACACCCCTCAAAAGCGCTTAACAGAAAAGGCGCGTAAGCCAGGGGGAGAATACGCGTAAGTGTTATTTGCATGAGAAACGCCCGGATACGGCCCGATTTTGGTCTTGCTCCGCCCCAAGCGCGTAACTGCCTTCGGGGCGCGTAATGCACAGACTTAAGTCGAGGGGTAAAATGCGTAGGCTGAAAAGCGCGTAGCTACGCACTTTTTTCGACTAAAGCGCATGGGAGAATAGACCCCTTAATGTGCCAAAGAATCAAGATTGATGCATTTTGCCCAAAAACTAACCCTTGTACAGGATAGGGTTCCTCAACAGCACCAAGGCACCTTATGGATCACTGTTTTCTGAGGAGGGATGGTGGAGCAACAGCACTGTGCATTCCTGCCAGGCTATTGAGCTACACCTCCACCAACCACCCATTTAGGGCCTTAATGTAATAATGGACCAATAATGTAACAAAATTAACTGATAATGTAATAACTGCCAGATAATGTAATAACATCAACCGATAATGTAATAGCTGCCTGCCCAATAATGTTATAACATTTTCACTGATGATGTAATAAAAAGTGTCTGCCTGATAATGAAATAATACTTAACCGAAAATGTAATAACTTAGTGCCAAAGGAAGAGTGAAGGACTAAAGGGGCAAGAGGCAGGGGCTGGGATGTCAGGCAGGGGCGGGACCAGAGAACAGAAGTGTGGGGTGGGCGCCGAGGGATGGGGTGAGGTGTCGGTGACTGATCCTATGAGCAGGACCTGAAGGAGAGAAAACGAGCGGCCATTCATCTGTTGCCAGATGAATTGCGCCAAATTCATGTGGGTGTGACCGGGTGGCAGTGTTGCCAGAATATCGTGCCAAATTCATGTGGGTGTCAGTGGGTGGCATGAAATTTGGGTCAGACGAGTTGGTAGCAGGTGAAGTGAGACGCACTGCTTGATTGGATGCAGGGGCAGCAGGGGGAGGAGTCAGGGGTGGTGAAAACTGACAAAACGGCAGTTTGGCAGGTTTGAATTGGAATAGATGGATAAAAATCAAGGCCTTGATTGACCCCCCTGATCTGCTAATTTGTGGTATCAGGTGTTGTGGCACTGGGATAAATCAACAAGTAGATCAAAAGGATCTAATAGCTGCGACCTCGCCTAGCATCCGTCACGTGGCCTAGTGTCCATGACTGGTGGTTTCTTGTACAAGTGTGATCTTGAAATTGGTAAATGACCTTGAAAATCAATAGGGGACCCTTCCTCTGTACCAAGAAGCTTGTTCTAAGATGTAATAGCCATCCATCTAGTGAAAGTGGAGTTACGGTGTGAAAACTGTGAAATCGGGCAAAATTGACACTTTTTTTGCCTTTGTGACCTTGGGATTTGACGGATGACCTTGAAAAACAATAGGGAACACCTCCTGTATGCCTAGAAGCTATTTCCAAAATTTCATAGCGATCCATGAATTCTAACTGGAGTTATAGCGCAAAAACCCGCAAACAAGGTCGTGACCTCTGTGAACTTGACCTTTGACCTTTGACCTTGAGCTTGTGCATGGACATGACTTTGGTGAAGGTCAATAACTCCTGAAAATTTCATGATGATACGACATCAGGAACATGGTCAAAAAGGTGGCACAGACGGACAGATGGGCAGACAAACAGACAGACAGACGGACAGACAGACAGAAGTGTTCATAGAGCTGCTTGGTCACAGCTAAAAACCTGCACCCACACCGGTCCTTTATGGATAAGATTGGACACCCCTGGCTTAGGCAGTCACGTTTCTTCTTCAGGCTCTGATTTGTTTGCATTTTCTGCAATCAAAACAAAACTTGAGTCTGCATCCCCCATCTTGAGTTAGAGACAGTAAAAGCTGAACAGGCTATAAAAGCTTGGCTGTGATTGGTTCCTTCTCGCGAATGAAAACGGAATCACGTTTCTACATTGGCTGATGACTTAGCAGAATTTGACAGTTTTCTTCCTTGACTTAGCAGGTTTTGACAGAGTTTTGCTTTTTTGTTACAATTCACAACATGATTTAGCAGGTTTTGAAAGTGGAGCTATCAGTGGGACATGCGCAGGTTCCTGAAAGACAGGCTAAGGGAGATAACTCATTTATTTTCAAAACCTGTTTGTGCAGGTTTTGCGAGTCGACTCCTCAAATGGCTGTGATGGCTGGTGTTTTTGAGATGCCAAATGCTGTGGCCAGAATGAAAGGAAGAATAGCAAAATAAATGACAAACACAGACAGATATCAGAGAGGGAGACTCGCGCTTCCAAAGGACCAAGACTCAGTCCGAGTAACACTTAGGAAGCAACGCAAGCTCAACAGAATGAAATGAAAGGGAAAAGTCTCGGAAACCGAGATAAAAATGATTAGCACCAGACGGTGCCCAGAAAGAGGAAAACAGAGAGAAAGATTCCCTTGCTAACTAGCACTTTCCTCTTTTGCAGCTAATTCCTCAACAACTCTCAAACTAGAGACCTTACAGTGCAAACAAAACACTGACACTCTAGCAAGGGCAGCGAGGTGGAACTTGGGCTTAAAAAGAGTCCGGGCGCAGCCCAAATAAATGCCAGCTGGCCCAAGAATCCGATTGTGGGCAAAACGATATTGTCCTGGATGAGAGCAACAAAGAAAGCTCCAAAGCCACCGCCAGCCTCCAAAACCATGACAATGCCTCCGCACAATTTTCCTGAGTGTTCCGCAAACTATTTCTTAACCTATTGAAACTTCTCAAAAGATTTTCCCTCGTGGAAATTATTTTCACAGAGAAATGCTCCTGATTTCTGGAATTGCCACACTTGTCTACAACCATGCCCTTAAAAGGAAAACTCTGTGTTGGTCGCGCATGCGTTGTGTTTGTCAAATTCAAATTTCGCGTGCATGGCTCGGTCGGAGCAAGTTGGGCCTTGATGAGGGGGCCAGGAGCCTGTGTTGAGAGATTTCAGAGTTAGAGTGTCACGTGACCTAAGTCCTAAGTAATTGTGATGTCAACAGTTCATCAGCCGTTGCCCGAGCAATGACGGGCATTGACGTAACAGTCACTAGGGGTTAGGTAACGTGCAGAAACAGAATAATAGCGTGGTACCCTCACCAGTGAGTATGGTCGCTGCCCTCACATGCCCTAATGCGCCTTTTCTCTCATCACTGGCCGTATTCTATAGCCAGATGACTATGGATAGATGGATTTTCAAAAGAGGCATCTGTCAATACTCCACCCACTTACCCCTGGATAAATTTGGCCCGACACGTTCGGCAACATTGCTGCACCCTCAGACGCAAATGAATTTGGCTCAATAATCAGGCAACACTGCCATCCACTCACGCCTACATTAATTTGGTTCAATGATCTGGCTACACAGTCACCCACTCATGTCCAGACGAATTGAATGAACCAAGTTATTTCATTATCGGTTGAGTGTTATTACATCATCGGGCAGTTATAACATTATTGGTTAATTTTATCACATTATTGCGCATTTATTACATTATTGGTCCTTTGTTACATTATCAGTTGTAGCAGGGCCAGCACGGTGACGCAGTCGGTACGGCTGTGGGCTCGAATCTGGTCTGGTGCTTTTCTGTGCGGCATTTGTATGGATTTATAATTGGGAGTTCCGTTTCCTCCTGCAGTCCAAAGTAAGCATGTTCGTCAAATCGGAGACTCAAAATTACCCTCAGACATAAGTTACACACCAACATAATTTGAGTGAATGGTGCATGATTCAATTCTTACATGTTTAGTATGCACCAGGTCACACAATGCAGCTGTGACAGTCCGTACAGGAACCACTTGCGAGACAGGAGAAATCCAATATAACCAGACTTTATTGGAGTAAAGAGAGAGATCTACAACATGTGGCAGGCGACAGCACACAATACGACAGTCTCAGAATCCAGAGGACAATAGCCAATACGGTAACAGGGCAGCCAATACACATATCCAGGTCGGGCAAAAAGAGATTCAGTGCACAAAAATAGCAATGGCAGGCTACAGTACACAATTTGGCAGACAGTCTTGAAATCCAGGGGGCAAAAATAGGTTTGGTAACAGGGCTGCAAAAACACAAATCCAGGTCAGGCAAAAGAGAGGTATGGTACACCGCAACAGATATGGCAGAGACAGAGGCAGAATCAAAAATCGAGGATGGTCCAGTCAGAAGTATAATCACTATGAAACTCAAAGCGAAAAACAAGGCAGCGCAACAAGAAACGTTCTGACACTGAGTGCTGGGGCAGGACAGCTTAAATACACTGGGAAGGATCACATAGACAACCTATGACAAAACCAACGCCTCGGGTCAGGGGGTTCTAATGTGCACAGATCATGAGAACAGGATAGTCATTAGTAAGTTTGCGAAGGTTTGCGGAAAGCCAGCAAAGCAAAGTGAACAGAAGCAAAGGGCGGAGACCAGAGCAGGGCGAGTGCTGAGAATTCATTAGTTACGTTAGTAAAGTGCAGCTATACAATCCCAAAGTGCAAGTGAGTAAATTAGTATAAATATACAATGTTAGTAATTTACAAAAAACAACAAACTTAGTAATGACAGAAAAGCAAGACGAAGGACTCAAACAAGATTAAGAAGGAACAATTAGAAATCCAGAAACCATTAAATCAACTGAAAATGTCGCACAGAGTACAGGAAGTGAACTGTAACAAAACACATGACAAGACCGGGGAGACAAGGTGCAAGGCAGATAAATGGCATGATACATAAACCAGAGAATGTTAACTTAACATGGGCTATGGACTATGGCAAAGGGCAAAACAAGACAAGGCAAGGCAAAATGCAAGATATGGCATGGCATAGTGCAAGGATCATGACTGCAGCTGTGCAATTATGTGCTGAAAATTAGTTTGAAATTAAATTGGTGAAATTAGTTAGTGGAGCGCATAGGATAAAGTAAAACGCAACAAGACTTACACTGTCAGTTTCCTGGAATATTGACCTCTTCCACGTGAGTCTGTTACTGATAAATTCTATATTTCATTATTTTCTTAAATGTAGTACCTGAGGTGCAATCACAGAGTGACTAGCCTACATCTGGTTGCCAATGTTACCTCCATGCTTTTGACTAAAATATAATTGACTAGAGAAAGATCCAGTTACAATTATTTAAACAAAAGAATCAATTTTTTGGAGAACAGAACCTAACTACCCCTTGCAAAGAATATCTTTCTTGGACGTAATATCTGATTCCATTCTAAGCACATCAATAATTACCATACCGTATAATTACTCAGCCCCAATCAGTTAATATGAAGTATTTACTCATTCTCCAACAGAATGCCAACCCATCTGGTGTGTACAATTGAGCCCCCTAGTGCTATAGTGATCTATCTCAATTTTTTTTAATTTTTGAGTTAGGTCCAGATATTGCTATTTAAATGTTAAATGTATTTATTGCATAGATTATCTCAAAACTATGGAAAACAGAGTTAGACCGCTCTTGTTCTCAGGGGTTCTTTTTAAACTCTCAATTTTTAGCTTATCAGCCCTTCTCGATGTTGTATGCATGTGTGTACACCACACATACAGTATAATTCAGAAGCCTATTAATGATTAACACAAGAAATTACAGGTGAGTTACACTGAAAATGCTCTATAGCAACTGAGTGCAAGGAATTCACAACTACTGATAAGGAATACAGATTCCTAGAAGACATTGTATAATTGTTGATCCCCAAATAATTAATGTAAATCATCGAAAATGAAAAGCCATTCTCATTTTACATTGTTTAAACTGATAGGATTTGTGTACTTTTTAACAACCCAAAAGATTTGTTTTTGTGTTGATGCAAATAGCTTGATCAGCTAAGTATATCTGATATGAACAAGATTCATGAAATTAATTCAATTTTTATCTTAATCTTTTGCTTAAGAAATATTTACAGTTTAGGGAGAACAATCTGTTGAAATATGCTAAAATGTGTTAAATATGTTGATCTAGTGATGGAACAATAAATTATGGAACATAATGCCGAGGCATGCAAGGTTGTCCATCCATGTTTATGTGAAATGCTCAATCAAATACAACAGTCAGAGTATCAAAAGACACTTCATTCTCCCTTCCATTCAGCAGTAGAATATAATTTTGAACATTCTTACCGAAGGATGTTTCATAGAAAATTAATGTAAAAGGCCATTTTTACTTGTGAGGATGAGAAATAAGATGCACTTCTCGCCTCAGATTATTGTGACCTCAGTTTGACCACATGTAATTAGGATGTTGAAGTGAGAACAAAAACCCAGCAAACATGAGACGTCTTCCCGACGTGCAGATCAAGTCAATATCGCGTCATAGACGTCATCTGCACGTCGGATGTTTTCTGGGAAGCCACAAAAATATTCATTATTTGAAGTTGTCCTTCTAGTGTTGGAAGCATTATGTTGGCCTGCAGTGTCAGCATATAGGCTAGGCCTATTCAAAAAAAAAAAAATTGGGGGCCACTGAGTTTTTCTTCAATTATTTTCTCTTGTTCTGAGCTTAACGCTGCCCAGCTGTGGTGAGAGTGGTGGTCGCTCAAGATATTGAAATGATTGATTTGATTTAATGGACTGGACTTGGTACGATTCTGGTTTGCCCTTTGGATGCCCTGTTTTGGGGTAATAAAATTGTCAGATCAAATGTTTTGATGTTTGTATTGTCTTGGATTAACACCAATGGCATAAACAACACGTGGAATTTACGGTCAGTTTTTAAATTTCACAAAGCCAATTCGGGTCAAAATCGAGAGTTCCTTAACTGGGCTATTTTATATAGGCCTAGCCTAATATAAAAGACCGAGTTTCTTTGTATCGTGCCACCCATTCAGCCAACAAACAGCACATCAGGTGGGCTTCAGTTAATTTTTCCGCACGAAAAGCCGCGAGTGCCGTTCAATTTGAAAAGATATAAAAATTACAAATAGAGGCGGCATTTTACTATGCGTAAGCATGCGTGTGAAGTGTTCCGGCGTGTTTGATAAGGGCGTTTGATTTTCGTTCCGACGGAGGGTGACGTGTGGTGGAGTTGAGCGGAGCTAATGTTTTGGACCAACCCCACAAACGCAGCTCGGGCGCTTGCAAGGAGACAGTCACCAGATGGTCCGTGGAAAACGAAACTTTAGTACAACGTAATGATTTCTGCCATTTCCCTCGCCGCTTCCATTGTCTCTGGTCATCGACTATTACTTGATGGAATTACCCAAAAGCGGATTGTCGACATTACCGAGACTCTGAGAAGACTTTTTCGCAGATCCTGTTAAGCTTTCTTGAAGCAACGATTCGTCGTTACCTTTTGCTCAACGATAGGCTACCTGAGCAACTGATTACGTCTTATTAAGAATTCAAGGAAACCTATAAGGTAAGACAAAAATTTGATTAATTCAACTAGCAGTACGATGTGCAGAAGGACAGGCTGTTGTTCAGGGTTTCCACAGCGATACCCCCGTGCGCCCGCTTCTCAGTTTTCAGAACTCCCTCGAAATATATTCCGGCAGATCATCACTGGTTGGGCCAGTTTAGCATCTCATCTCAGTCGGTCAGCTGAGTGTTTTCCTGACTGGAGGGGGGGAAAAAATCTGTTAACGCCTTGGCTACTTAAAAGAAATAGGTATGGGGCACTGTTAAGGGGCTTCGTTGGGCGTCTGTCTACAGTTTGGCTACCTTTAAAGAAAAAGCAATAGTTTCATGGGAAGGTTGTTACATTATCATAGCCTCAACTTAAGGACGATTTTTTTGCAAATGGAGTCTTCAAAATACAGTTTATTAGTAACTTTATTCAAGATAAAATACGTGCTGCTCATATGTCGTTGATAAAACATCATCAGACCTATACAATGACATCGTTAATGTATTAGATTAAAATAGCTATAATGTCAAAGATATCTACATTTTTGTAGGAATCTGTAATTCCTGCGATTCATTCGTGCAACTCCATCACTTTGTAGCTATCCAGACTGGCGGACTCTCGATACTGGCCGTTGTCGGAGTCTTTTTGCACTTGTCTTGAGTGATCTGCCGCGTCCCGCGCGTAATGTTATCACTGCCCGGGCTGTCGATTCCTCATTTGCACATTATTCACCTTAACTTGCGCATAATTTTAGGGACATCGGTTTGTAACCAACGAGACCGCAGAATATCAATGAATACATTAGTAGAGTCTACTCTTATTCACTGGAGCTAAGCCAGAGCAAGAAATGCTACCGTAAAATGAAAAATGAAGGGTTGTAAATTGCCCTCATGTCTTGTAAACTTCAATGCTTAAAATGACTTCGTTTGTAAAATTCTGGAAAATAAAATCAGAAGAAAACAGGAGATAAGTTGATTCCATTTACATAACAAAAAAATCCTTAACCAGCCAGTCAGCTGCAAGTATTAAATGAATGATGCTTTGATGAATATTTCTCAATGAAGTGCGATCGAGCGTAATTTTATAGTGTTGCGCCATCCAATCATGGCAGATACAGTAGTTGCGCGTAAAAAAAAAGAGTAAATGTTGACTATTTCAAAAAGTAAGGCAACCAGCAGGTGAGCACTTTTGAGTTGGTTCAAGTTCCAAGTTCTTTCAAAAATTGTTTTTTTGTTTTTTGAACTCAAAAATGTCATACAACTGGTTGCCTTACTTTAATTTTGTTTAGTGTACATAGTTAATAATTCTTAGAATAAAATAGTTAGTATTCAAA
The DNA here is from genome assembly GCA_029721435.1 of Gymnothorax reevesii. Classification (NCBI taxonomy): domain Eukaryota; kingdom Metazoa; phylum Chordata; class Actinopteri; order Anguilliformes; family Muraenidae; genus Gymnothorax; species Gymnothorax reevesii. The sequence continues at coordinate 22,237,442 of CM056587.1, read as the reverse complement.
TAGTTCATGTAACAAAAGATGTCTCTGTCACTTTTTGCTGAAATTAGGTACATGAAAAGACCACATAACAATTCTGTGAAATGTCTTCTGTTCCATAATCTCAAAAAAAAAGCTCTGCAGAATTGAAGGGAAAAATGACACATGCACTGCAAAAAAAAATAAAAATAAAAAAAATAAATAAAAAATAAAGAAGAAGTTGACACTTCTTAAAAAAAGTAAGGCAGCCTATTGCAGAGCATTTTTGTGTTGTCTCAACTTCAAGTTCATAGCTCTTTCAAAAAATAGTTTGTGTTGCCACTGGGACTTGAAAGATACGACGTATAAATTAAAATATTTAGATTGAAAAAGTTGTGTCGTTGACTTGTTACCCTTCTGTTTCATTATCATATGAAATGTGGTTGCAAACTCATACACTCCGCCTGCTGGATTTAAAATTGCAGTATAATCACATCACCCTTGTTCTTTTACGTCACCATACCCCTAACCCCTTCTCGTCGCATGTAAACTTTTTTGCTCAGCTGATTGGGTTGAGGAACGAACTGGCCAAGCTCTAAATTAAATTTTTGAATCAGGTTGCGACAAGGTTTGCAGTGTGCTCCGCAAAGGCCAATTTAGGCAAATGACATGTATACACCAGGCAGATAGTGCCATAATGCTAAACCGACAACAGCAGTGAGCGACGGTCAGCTCGGTGCATTCTCTTCTGAAGGGCTCCTCTGAGCGAAGTTCATATAGATACAGGAGCACCGCCGGTCCGTTTTGTGGCATTCCTGGCTTTACTGCCATGCTGATAAAAGATCAGACAACAACAACTGTTTGTTTGAAGGGATTCCACTTATTACGTTGTGACATTCTTGGAATTTGTCCTTTTTCTGGCTTCAATTTTTAAAAAATAGAATTCTTGTCATTCATGTGCTCTTCCCTCTGGCCTATATTGTCAGTGGGGTTACAAAGAGCCTGTGTACTACAAGGGGTCTCTGATGAAACCCGTGATGAAAATTGAGGTTTGTGATTGATGGTGCCATTTGGGAATATCGCTCAGGCTGGGCTCTCTCCCTTTGAAGAGTGGATTTGTTTGAAACATTTTTATATAAATTGCCATTATGTTGTGGAATGCCCCCTCCCTCAGTTACTAGCTATAGGTGATAGTTTTGCACACAAAACTATCAGTGCAAGAAAGTTTGGTTTACATCGGTACTGTAGAATCTGAATGTTTGATTGATTTAGCTCATGACAGATATGTCAAATGTCAAGAATGCTATTGTTGGAACACATGAAAAATCTGAATGTTTTATGGATCTAGCTCAATTCAGAGCCAGCAGTAAACTTTTATAACCTCAGTGGTTCTTGTAGTCTGCCTGTGGGTGTAGCGCCCCTGGCTTTGCAGTAGCTCTGCAGGTCCATTGTCTCAAGTCAAACCACTATCCCCATTGAAGTTAAATACCAGATACATTAATCTGCTTAAAACAATCTAAATCTCTGTGAAATTCATACAATGTTTATGTTCAATATCCTGTAAAGAAATCACTTATATATTTATAACACAATAGACTATAATACTCCATTTTAAGGCTTTTCCATGACAACTGCATCATATTAGTACATATTCCTATCATGTTTGGTCTTTTTATTCTCGGGGGAATCCAAGGAGTTGAATGGGGCACGTTTCATTTCCCTTGAAATTATGGATTATCCTGTTTGGACACTTGAAAATTGGTCAGATTCCGCTCACCTCTCTATGCAAAATAATCTTATCACCTCAGTGAGTAAAACCCAGATTCGACCATCCCTTCCTCGGCCTTGTTCGGAGGCGTGGTTCGGAGTGCTTAAAGGCAGGAGATTCTAACTGGAGGGCTCTTCTTTTCTCTCTTTTTCTTCGTCTCTTCTTTCTCAAGATCTGACGCGCGTTGGTAAGTTCGGGAGAATCACATTCCACCTCACCCCGCCTGCCTAAGTCTGTGCGTAAGCAGCGGATCTCGGTGGGCGGGGAGGGATGGCATCTGAATTCTTCCCGGCCACGTGGTGCGGCCTCGTACCGCATGGCCGCCATCTTTTCCAGGTATGAATTTATTCCCTCTTTCTAAATTGTGTGTAACGGAGAATTGGCTTTGCGTTGATTTGTTTGATCCAAGTTTGTGCCTACCTGGTAATTAAATTATTGTTATTCCTTTTCCAGCTTGCGTGGTCTCTGTGTCTTTTAATATTTTTATTCTTCCTAGCCCCGTCTCGGCGGATATCTAGGGGTATTATCCCCGCTGAGGAATGACTGGCCAGCGGCCCGGTGTGGGAATTGGTTGGTTAAGTTGGTTTAGGTGACCATGACCTACCTACTGAAAGGATTGATGTATTGCTGGTTCTGGGGTTTTAGCCTGTAGGAAACCCATGGACGAAAAGTCGGTTATCCGTTAAAATTCCCTTAAGGAACTCATGGGCGTGCATATAATCTGGGTTCACTGTATATATGCCAGCAGAGGCTATTGCAGTGATGGTTGACTTCCAACCTCTAACCTAACCAACGAACCTAGGATTCGGACGTGTTAAAACCTGGGAACATTAATGTAGCGGCGGTGGTTGTCTGTTAGGAATTCAAGGTATAATCACTTCATGTTTTTCCTTAGTGTCTGAGTTACTGGTTTTCACTGCCTCGAGATTCACGCATGCTGTTCCCAAACTATCAATTCTAATTCTAATTTGGAGTCAGATATTTAATGAGTATGTAACCAAATTTGGTATTTAAAATGTTTTATGGAGTCAGATTGATTGTAACCGTTGCGTTTCTGTGCCTCGTCTTTGGACGGAGGAAAATATCCAATATATTGTGATTCACGCCAGCCAGGAAAATGCTCGAATTAAAGAAACACATGAAAAAGAACACATGAATCCTTCACCCCCTGCAATGTCCGTTCTTGGTATTGTTTTGTGGGGCTACTAAAAGGTCTGGAAAATGTTAAGAGTTGGAATGCCAGACCAACAAAGTCCACTCAACCTCTTTTGTTTTAAATTGAGTTGTTTTTTACTCAGAATAGTTAAAAAAAAAAAAAAACTATTTAAAACAAAAGAGGTTGAGTGGACTTTGTGGGTTTTGCATTCCAACTCTTCATGTGCAATAAGAAAGAAAATTCTGTTTGCATATTTGATCTGGCACCTTAGGTGGCTCTGGTGCTGTAGCCAGCTGTGAGATATGATTTTCAGTCCCTGGTTGTTGCTGGTGATACACTTTGAGGCCCTGTTTGTTTAACACTGTGGTAAGATTTTGTGGGAAGACCTTACAGATTTGAGAAAACACCCAACTCAGTGTGGCCACTGTTTTTCCCGCCTGGTGTATCACGGACCACACAACATTGCGTAAGCAGCGTCATTCATGACACGATGCTTTTGCTATTAAATTAGGTGGTGCTCCTGTAACATCAAGTGCTAAAGCAGGCTATTTTCAGGCAGCGCTGAACTGCTAAATCTTTTATTCGTCACCTTCCCAGTAGTGCTTTTTCTGGGAGAATGGTTCAGGGTGGCAGATTATACACTTTTCCCGACTATGATGGAGGGTTCTGTAAAAAACTGAAAAGATTTACACAAGCCTCATTATTTATGCATATATTTCTGAGAGTATTCTGCTGTGTATCTGTTTTGGAAATGGATCAGACACACAGTGTCATGGTTTGGTCCCGCCGGATGCACCCAGCAATCCGGCGGGCACTGGGACCATGTACCCAAACGGTGGAGAAGGGACCCACATGCACAGGCTGAGTAAAAATATAGAAAGACTTTAATAATACTTAGAAAAAACAATAAACAACACTACTAAGAAATCGGGGGAGCAGCAGCACAACACAACAGGGGAAAAAATAAAGAATGCAGCAGTGCAGCTCTTAAATACTCTTCACTTCACCTCCACTTCAACAAGCAACAGGTGTGGCTCGTTGAAGTGGAGGCAAAGATAGCAGGAGGGGGAGGGACTGCAGGGCAGAACCATCATACTTAGTGGACCCTCCTGATGCAAGTCTCATCACATCATACCAAGGAGGTACCAGAGGAAATACTGCCTGATCTCTAGCTTTTGGACTTTATACTGCTGTCTTTTACTGTTGTAGTATTTAATCTAAAACGCAGCCTTTTTTTTCTGATGGGATTATCTGTACCTTAATCTATAGGCAGCGCCACAAGCCTCAGCAGCCAAAGTACAGCTGCAGCCAAACAGTTATATTGCAATTCTGAGGATCATTGTGCAGCATGTGGAGAGAGAGAGAGATAGATTTATGAAATCCCCAACCCCTATAACACCAGTGCTCATACCAATGAAACCAGACAAGAAAGCATTGGGAGCAAATGGAAAATAAGAAAGGAATAAACTGAAATTATTCATATAATCATTCGAACTCCTGCACAACATACAGATAATTTTTTCCGACAGTGACAGGGCTGAAATGTATTTGGTCTCTTTCAGATGGCTGTAGAGCCTTCCCTGGGCTGTTCTGCTCTCTCTGCCTTCCTCATGATGTTCTGTGAGCCCCCCCCCCCATTCACCTGTATGGATAACTACTAGTTACCGGATGTAACTCTAGTTCTATAAGTACGTGCGTAGCCCTCTAACGGGCTTCACTATTGGTTTACCCCGCCTCGGTGCCTGCTTCGTAGGAGTGGGTAGCATACACACCTCCTATAAAGCCTTGATGCTGCCAACGCTCGTCTCCCTTTGAAACTCTGCATCTCACACTCGGGACCAGCTGGGCAGGCTATTAGAGGGCTATGCACGTACTCATAGAACTGGAATTACATCCAGGTAACTAGTAGTTCTATTTCGTACTTGCTCCGTCCTCTAACGGGCTTTGCTATTGGTTTACACCTAAGGCGAAGGCCGTTCGGGAGGGATGTACTCCCAGGTGGCCCCAGACCACACAGTTCCATTCACAAACCAAGAGAAACCCGTCCACACACTGGGGCGAGCACCGCCAGACTGCGTGCCCCGCCCCAGGTCATGGCACAAAGAAGCAACACAAAACACAAGTTGGTGTCAGAAGGGGACCCCACCGATAGGGCCCCTTTCCAGACTGAATGGGAGGGCTTGCTAGCCTCCATCTTCTAATGAGAAATCCCCACACCGCCAGGCGAGCACCGCCAGAGCGCATCGCCTCAGGTCGTGGCACCAACTTCAACAGACAACAAGTCGCTGTTGGAAGGGGACCCCCTGCCTGATGAGAGCGCGCTAACTGTCATTCCCCATGACAATTACCTACACCTGTAGGCGGGGCACCCCCAGAGCGCCTTGCCTCAGGTTGTGACCATGATCCACTACTAGTTAGTGTTGGAAGGGGACCCCTCCAATAGTGTTCCCAAGACTGACTGTGCAACTGTGCTAGCTGTCATATCCCTGAGATGACCACGTAAAAAGTTGATGCAGACGACCAAGAGGCCACCCTGAAAATCTCCTCTACAAATACGCCCTTAAACAGTGCTGTGGAGGATGCAATGCCCTGGATAGAATGTGCGGTCAATCCTGCTGGGGCAACAAGACCCACTGCCGAATAGGCTCTGCAGATAGCATCACAGATCCAGTGGGCGAGACGCTGTGCTGACAAAGGGGCCCCCTGAGCCCGTTCGCCATAACTAACAAACAGCTGATCCCCCTTCCTGAGACTTGCGGTACGCTCCAAGTAAAAACTGAGCGCATGCACTGGGCACAGCCTGTGCATCTTTTCCTGCTCGCTGATGGCATGGGGAGGTGGACAGAAGGCCTGCAGTCGAAGGTTAGACGACATGAAAGCTGTGGTGATGACCTTTGGCCGGAAGGACGGGTTAGGACAAAGTTTAACTGTCCCCTGATCCTCTCTTGGGGTCAGACAAGACGGGTGCACAGAGAGAGCACTCAGCTCACTTACCCTCCTAGCTGACGCCAAGGATAAAAGGAGGGCAGTCTTAATAGATAACATGTTAAGGTCTGCCTGGTCCAGGGGTTCAAAGGGCGGCCCTGCCAGACTGTCCAATACTTTGTCCAGGACCCTTTGCGGAATTATGCAGTGCGTAAGCGGCCTTATTCTGCGAATTCCCCTCAAAAAACGCTTCACCAGGGGGTGACTTCTGGCAGTGAAGCAATCAAACCCATCATGTACAGCAGCAACCGCTGCAGCAAACACCCCCTGGGTAGATGCTGCGTGGCCCCCTTCGAAGAGTTCCTGAAGGAAATCCAGCACCCCTTGAAGGAGGCATGAACGTTAGCTCGTTAAGTTCGGAGCCACAAGCTGTAAGTAACCATATAACTACAAATAATGTAAGTGAAGCCAACGTGTTATGGGTGGCTAGCAGGACCGCTAGCGATAGTTAGCACTAACAACTGGCCTCAAACGCAGGCTTTGTAAAATATCTGAAGATAAAGCCTGTATTGGTCGCGACTGTCCGTGACTCACAGACACAGAAGCTGTAAGTTGATTTTACTGCATAAGCCAACCTGACGTGATAGCCAGTTGATTGTGGCTGTAGCACAGCGGCTAACGTAGCCAAGTTACTGTTGCTAATGTTTATGTCCTAAATATGCAAGAGTAATATCAGGGGAAATTCAACAGAAGGTGTGTGAACATAAACCTCATTTGAAGCTAACTTTTAATACTTGTTTGTAATTTGGATGCTTGGTACACATGTGAACAATAACAGAACTTATTGTCTGTAAAACCTGTATTGCAAGGGTTTGTCTCTGTGGTTATGACCCCTCGGTTACCAGCTACTGCATGTTAGTTTGTGTGTGGTGCTAACTAAAAATGCTCCTGGTTAACTTATATGCAGTAATTCTGATCGGTATGTTTGTTATCGGTAAGCATCAATGTGGCAGTTTCATCATAACGTTGCCCGATTGTAGCCACTACAGTTAGTGATCGCCTCGCTTATCCATGACCGGGATCAGACGGATACTTCACAAATGTCTGAGCAAGCTCTCTGGTACTACCATGAAAGCAATGCGAAACGCAGAAGCTCTACCGGTTTACAAATGATTTCTCTGCACTTCCTTGACATAATTTCATCCCCCCTTAGAAATTGTGGTGGCTAATAAAAAGCCTAAAAGGCGGAGATTAAATAGGTAATTCTTTCTTGAGGAAGTGATCAATTCGCTAGCTCCACATAAGCAACTTGTCCGCACTAACGGAACTTACAGTCTGCAAAACCTGTATTATGTTCATAACATAACCGAACTCTCTCTAGCCATCGCGTACTATCCATAAAGCTGCTTTCACATCAGACACGAAACAAATTTTTTGCAGGACAGATTAGCCTACATTCAAAGTCAATGCAAAGATGCAAATACACGTTATGGGACATCAAGCCGCTTTCACGCTGGACCCGAAACGAATTTTTCGTGTGACAGATTAGCTACATTCAAAGTCAATGCAAAGACGCGAATACAGGCGTTATGGGTGCGTGAAGAAGCAGCTTTCACACCGGACACGAAACAAATTTTTCGTGCGACAGATTAAATTCAAAGTCATGACCGCTTATCAGCTACTGCATGTTAGTTCGCGTGTTCTGCAAATTAAAAATGCTCCTGGTTAACTTTTATGCCACAATTATGATCGGTATGTTGTGATTCCGTCTTTGCCATGCCTTGTCCTATGATTTATGGCCATGACATGTTTCAAGTTCTGTGCCTGGCCTTGTGCTATGTTTAGATTGACCCTTGCGTAGTCCTTGACCATTGCTCATGTCTGACCATTCTTAGGATTGTGTATTGTGTATTGGTAATTCGGATTTTCATGTTTTAGTTTGTTCATAGTATTCATAGCCATAATTCCTTTTCCATGCATTGCACTTCGTCTCCTCCGTCTTGTCTTGAGTGTTGTATTTGCTCACGGTCCCTTGTTTAGCGTGCCACTCATTTCGGTGATTTATTGGTTTCTGGGTTTCAATCTTCTTTCATTATCTCGTGTTCTTCCTTCCTCTTACTTTTGCTATCTTACTAACACAGACTAACAGTTTGTTATTTTTTGCTAATTACTAACCAACACTAACATTGTGTATTTTGACTAACTTACTAAAGAGCACTCGGGATTGTATAGCTGCACTTACTAATTGACTAATGATCTCTCAGCATTCGCCCTATTCTAGTCTCTGCCTCCTTGCCTTTCCCTAATTATCTCTGCTGCGATTTTCTGTGGATCTCCACAAATACTTTGTGCTTTCCTTTCTCTAATCTATACACTTTAGTACTCCTTTACCGGAGCTGTTGTTCTGTTCATAGGTTTGTCTTGTGATCCCTGTCTGCGTTTTGGCTACATGTAATTCATGTAATTAGTTTATTCCTAATGTGTCACTCCCTGATTATTGTTACCATTGATTGCACCTGTTCTCCCTGGTCATGTGTTCACCCCGTATGTGTTTTTAAGATGTCTGTTTGATTCACTTCCTTGTCAGATCGTTCTTCCTTGTTTCCTGTGCCACGCTTCTCTCGCCTTGATTTATAGTGATTTATCTTTCTGACTGGACAGAAGAACAGAACAGAACTGGACAGAAATAAACCCTGCTTTTGCATTTTACTGGAGTTTGCTCTTGGTTCATTTCGTAAAAACCTCACACGGTATGCTTGTGTTACTTTGGTAAGCATCAATATGACAGTTTCATCATAACGTTGCGTGATTGTAGCCACTACAGTTGAAGCTAAGCGGAGAGGTACTGCGTGTCTGCCGAGTTGGGCTGCAGTTAGACCAGACCTAGATTTTGCAGAGCTTGGGGTGCGTTTTTGGGTGCTTATGAAACGATCGCTTTACTTATCCATGACTAGCCTGATACATCTCCAGTGTCTGGGAAAGCTCTCTGATACACACCGGCGAAAGCAATAGGGAAGCGCACTGGCGCACGTGTCCGGTATAACAAACACTGCATTGCCATCGATTGAATATTAAATTCTTTCCTGTAAAAGTGATCGATTCGCTAGCTCCACATAAGCAACGGTTCACGCAGACGGAACTTACGGTCTGTAAAACCTGTATTATGTTCATGCCATAAACAGAGCTCTGCCTAGCTCTCGCACTCTATCCATAATGCGCTTATTTTCCGCGAGGAAAAGCTGGTCATTCCGAAGCAATAAGTAAACCATTACCACGTGCAATTTCCGAAAAGGGCGTTTAGTTTGGAGCTTTTGTCCCTCCATCATATACCAGTGCGGAAGCTGTTCGTTTCTCCACGCTAACAACACACCACGGCTATGCACATGAACCAGCAGGTCCTAATACACACCAAAGAAGTCCATAAGCTGTTGGTCCACTTTTAGCTTCTCCTCAACGTCCATGTTTCCCTCTAAACTCAGACCCACCGGATTTCTACGGTCTCGGGTCTACAATTGGGCATGTCAACCCATTCTACAAATGTGTCTATATGTAGTGGATTCTAGCTTTCCCTGCATCCGAGCTACGGAGTAGCATAACTGCTGTACTCATCAACTGTTGCCGTAGCAAACTGTAGCCTATAGCAAATTCGTGCTTGGGCTGCCAGACTTTCGCACTGCGTCCGCCACTTTCGCCTTTGCGTTTATTAGAACAAGTTAATGTCATTAGATCTATGCACATGTACTTTGTTAGATTGCAGAATATGCCCGTCGAGTCCTTCGGTTGACACGTCAGTTTTACTTTGGAGCTGCACCAGAAAAAGTGCGTTCTGCTGCCTCGTCCCGCCATAGATCCGCCCTCCACAGAGCTGGCCAGCCAGAAGACAGTGGGCACACGGGGTGAGGTGGCCATAGCGGAAGAGCCACCCCAATGAGGCGTTTCAGGCAGAGACTACGATGGGCCACTAATGTGGTTTTTTGAGGATGGCAGTATGAGCGAAATCAGTACCCTATTTTTTTATTTTGCGCAATCAGGAGTACTCTAGGGGAGTCAAAGACCAAAATATAAACTTGGAAAAATAGCAAAGTAGGTCCCCTTTAATTTTTTTTGTTATTCAGTTTAGCTTAATCCAACCAACTGAAATGGTAAATATGAAACCTGTATTATGTCAGAACAAAAGGTTCAGCTCTGATGAAAGATTTCATGGTAAAAACGATTTAAAAAGTGATTATTGCACATGGGGTTCACGTAATAGCAGCTCAGGTTTAATTTAATAAATATGAGCACGCGGAACAGCTTGTGTAGATAAGGGGAAAGATAATTGGCTTCGGTGCCTCGCAGTAACATCATGTCTGCCTGCTAAACGATACACTTTCTTATGATTATGTGATCAGACTAGCAAGATAACAGATTATCGCCTCTCCTTGACCATACTTTAACCTGTACCTTGACTAAGATTTAATTGCTCTGTTTCATCATGAAATTGGTTTGTTGTGTGGTGTCTGAATGTTATGCGCGAGGTCAGCAGCTCTGGAAACAGTAATGTAAGTGGTGTTCCATACAGTGTTTTGTCTTCTCTGAAAGATTAGCCTGTCATTTAGAAGGATGGTTTATAATCCTTATGAAGGTATTAATCAAAGACAGTTAATTGCAATTTGTCAAATGAGGGGTTGTGGTGCTCAGAAAGTCAGACTTTTATGTTGTAGTCGCAGCATGTGTTCAATAAAAAAATTGATAAAACAGGAAAAGTGGTAATCTTGCTCATGTCAGGCACGGAAACTTGGAGGAGCATACATAATTTGTTCTTTTTTATAAATAATTTTGGATAATTAATGAATAATTAACACAATTCTGAATTTGAAGGGATATCTGAATTGTGCTGGCCAAAAATTATGTACTGTGGTGCTGAAATTTTGAACTACAGTCATTCCACAGAGAGGCAGCACATGACAATGAACAATTCAATGAAAAAATAGGGTCTAAATAAAATGGTCATGCATTTTAATGGAAGATGCCCACTGATGGTGCATTACTATTAACCAGTGCGATGAGCATCTGGTTTCACAATCCATCTTTTACAAGCGCGAACAAATAGTTGAAATAAGGGGACATCATGCAAACTAATAGAAATTCCCTGAATACTGAGTTCAGGCTTGTGTTTTTTTGGTTGTCTCTTTGTAACCTTAAGCTGGTGTGACATAGAATAAGAATGTGTCGGTGAATTTTGGTAATAAAATTTCACAGAGGTCTTCACTAAGTTTGCCATTATATTTGTCTTATGTGGTGTTTCTGAGTTTGGTGTGTGGTGGGAGTCCTCCAGTGATTCGCAGTAGTTTGCCAAGGTTTTCCATAGTTCGCTCGTGTTTCAACATTTTAAAACTGTCGCCATTTTCATCAGTATAATGCCATTCCTTGTATTGTCGCCATTGTGTTGCCCTTGTGTGGTCATTTTGTGCCACTTAATGGTGCTTTGTTGTATTAATTCGCCAAACTGTTTTAATGCTCTGCATCGGCAGCTGTGGAAATTTAAAGGTGCCACTTTGTGCCAGTTAGAACTTTGATCCATCTGCTACATGACTTTGCCATACGTCTCTCCAATGTTGCCAAACACTTATCCATGATTGGTGCCACTGTGGCAGCAATCCTCCTAACTGGCCAACACTCGCGCACATTTTTGTGGTGAGCCATGACGATAATGTTGTTGGCCTCAGTGGCCTTGGTATCCAACATCACCATTAACTTCCTACAGTCTTCTTCTTTGTGACAGTGGCTGTAGTTTTGCTCATCATCACATGATCACACTCCTAAATGTCAATATAGGTGCAGTATGCAATAACCTGAGAGTATTGTGCCAAAGGATTACCTGTCTGTCTCTGGCCATCTTTTCTGAACCCCCCTAATTATCAGTAACTATAATCAATACAGACTTGCAGTCCATTACATTCAAGATTAATAATAATAATAATAATAATACTACTACTACTACTACTACTACTACTACTGCTACTACTACTCCTCTTCTTCTTCTTCTTCTTCTTCTTCTTCTTCTTCCATATCGTAAATATGCTGAGAAGAGTATGTTAATGCACAAAGCAGCATAGTCATGATAAAACTGCAGTAATTGCTATATTTTTGGATTATCCATGTGATTGCACAATGTAACTGAGGCAAAGAGACAATAATCTTGTGTAATCAGTATTTCACTCTTTATAGCTGTCTGTTTAATGGTTTCATTTTAAAGCTTCCTGGGTTGCATAATTGCCTATTAAATGTGTTCACTGTTGCAAGTGCTCCTATGCATTTGAGGAATATAAAATTTTCCAGGAAAAAAAAACTGGAGTCAAGTATGGCATATATTATGTGTGCACAGCATGTTATCTCTGAAAGTCGATTCTAATATGCGACTGGCTGTCATGGTTTAGTCCCGCCGGATGCAATCTGTAATTTGGCGGGCACTGGAACCATGGGCCCAAAGGCTGGAAAAGCACCCACTCGCACAGGCTGGTAAGAAAAATAGAAAGTATTTAATAAATATACTTTTTAAAATTGACAAGTAGACAGGGGAGCAGCAGCAACACATATGAGGCTAAAAAACCAGAATACAGCTGCACTGTTTTAATTATTTTTGTACTGTTTCTGAATACCGATTTGGATAGCCCATTTTGTTCCGCATTATTCTTGGGTGTTAATGCACTGACCTGCCCCACCAGGAGAATGAATGAAATCTGTGAACTGAGCTTTCGCCTGTGTTCCTACCATGCTTCCTGTCAGTTTGCCAAAGAAGTCATGCCGTTGAAATATTGTAGCAATGTTTACAGCAGGATTTCAGTGACTGGCAAGTTTAAATTTTAGTGTTTTGCTCATACTCTCCCGCCTTGCATGCATGAGATTGTAGCTGTACTGTTAAATAGTCATGCTATATACCCACTTGGCTATCTACAGGAACCTTTGCTAGAAGCTCCTGTTAACCATTTCCACCAAAACTAAATGCAGTTCTGACACCAAGCTACTACATGAGTTCGGAACAAAAACACAAACGGTGTTAGCAAGTGACTTGAAAACTTCTACCGAAAAAAAATCTGTATCCGATCTCCACTTTTTCTTTGGCTTTTTATTCGCCAGAGCTATTTTCAAAGGTGGATGAATTTCCGGCATGGCAATGCAGAGAAATAATTTGTTATACCAGACACGTTATAGTGCATTTCGCGATTGCATTCACCGCGGTAGCCTCATAGAACTAACCCACATAATGGCAAAGTACTCGGCTGACCCCGGTCATGGATCGTTTCACAGTAGCAGTAAGCAAACCAAAACACATACCCCGAGCTCTGAAAAACCTACATCTGGTCCAACTGCAGTTAACCAGGAGCATTTTTTTAAGTCGCACGGCATGCAAACTAACATGCAGAAGCCAGGAGCGTTATAACAACAACAGAGACAAACATTTCCCTGCTATACCGGTTTTACAGACAGTAAGTTTGGTTACAGTGAATAGTTGTACCAAGCATCCAAATTACAAACTAGTATAAAAAGTTAGCTTCGTCTGAGGTTCTTCTGATTAAAATATCCAATGTATACTCACACATATAATCCAGTTTGCCTGCTTTATGGTAGACTTCCTGGAAAAACGTTTTCCATGGGGCTTTAGCGCTACTAAGTTATAGTAACCTGAAATAAGTTTCTTCTTTTTTTCTGCACAGTAGTTAGTTGGAACATTAAATGAAATGATGCAACTGCTTGCAAATGACAAAATGATGGAGTTGTCAATGCCAGCTACCTAATGTTCAGAAAAACCCCTTCATTTGACTATCTCCTATAGAATTGCCCATACCCTAAACTAACTTAAAAAGTTGGTCTTCATCCTCTGTGTGAACATTCGGCTTTGTCGTTCAGTGATGACTAATGTGGGAGAAATATCTATTTTAAGCCTATTTTCAATAAACATGAAGCGTAATCTGATAGTTCCTATGAAAAAATTGTTTCCACACCTCTTGTTCTCAGTTGCACAGGTTATGTATTTGTAAAAAAAATCATAAGTTTTTGGAATATGGAAAGATTTATTTCTCTCTCCTGGTTTTACACATGATGACCAGCATTGTGAACACGCTCTGGTGTGAAGCTTTCACTTGCTTCTTTCAAATGTACTGTGTTTTAAGATTCAACCAGACGACTCAAAATGAACTTTTTTTCTTCAAGAGGAAGCAGTTCAGTCAGTGGCGGAGCTATTGGGGGGGCAAAGACATGTCCCTTTTAGTCCTGGCTAGATCTCAATAATTTTCCTTTATTGACGTCTTTTCCAATTATCGTAATTGGCAACTGCAGACACGGTTTCTCTCCATATGCGATCTAACAGCAGTTAAATTGTGGGTTAAATTCAGTACAGTGCTGGAACCAGAATAGAGAATTGGGTTGCACAAAACACCCATTTAAAACAATTATAAATCCTGACCTGTTCTCAGTCATCTTCATGATTAACAAAAGGTTCACTCCGAGAGCGCTCCTCACTTAACAGGTGCTGCTTGTTCCCCCCGATTAGGTAAGACGACAATCATTCATCTGGACGCGCATTTGCTGCATTTAAATCAACGTTATTCAAAATTGTTTAGCCTACCTGTCGACTCTCATGCAAATGGCTTAGTCCTTAGTCCTTAGTCCTCAGTCCTTAAAAGTTTAGGTTTTGTGAAAGAAATGGAAACAATAACATGGTTAAAAAAATGAAAATCTCATGCTGTGAAACATCAAGCAATGTGCTGTTGTATATTTTCGATGGAATACAGGTCAAAGATCTCTTACAAATCATTGCTTTCTGTCATGGTTTGGGAGCTTTGGGAGCCGTTTGTGGCTCTCGTTCGGGACGATATCGTTTTGCTCCCTATCGGATTCCTGGGCCAGCTGGCATTGATTGGGGCGTGGTCCGCACTCTATTTAAGCTCCTGTTTCGCCTCGCTCCCGTTGCTAGAGTGTCAGTTCATCTATGGTGCTTTAGCTGGTAAGGTCTCCTGTGAGATTATTGTTTAAGGACTTAGCAGCATAATAGGATCAGTGCTAGTGAGTAAGGGAATCTTTGATTTATTTTCCTTTTCTTTTATTTTCCTCAAGCTCGCTTATTTTCTACCACGGATGGCATCTGGTCCGTAGGTAGCGCGAGCCTCGTTATTTTCATCTGTATAGTTTCTCTCCACGCTGTAAGGTTTGCCTTCTTTTAATATTTTGCCGCTGCTCTTGACGTCCACTGTCAGCAGCTATCACAGCTTTCAGTTTTAATTTTAACATATTGTTCCAACTTTTTCTGATTTAAGATAGTAATTAAGTGCGGTTGAGTTTCATTGTTTATATTTTGCTTGAATGCCATATTTTTGCAAAAACTAACCTTGCACAGGTTTGTATTCTTTTCGACACAAGTATGTGGATCACTAGCTGGCAAATATGTCAAAGTACCCCACCAAGGGTCCATGCTCTGTTTCACTATTTATGTTTAATAGAGAATTGGTTTTTATCTCCTGGTGATGACATCAAATATTTTTTAAATTTGATATTCCTACGTGACTGAATCTTTCTGCCTTACAGCTATGGTCATTATCCACTATCAAAGTAGACCAACTGACAAGCAAAGCCACAGACTTCACTCCAAATTACCGTAATTGTGCACCTTTTTCATCCAGCCGATTTACAGTTTGGTTTTGGGCCTGGGAACTGTCTAATTCTTGGGATTAGGTAGTGCAGTATATAATCCTTTCTTAATGAGCACCTTTCACTTTTAGCACTCGTACCTGTGAGCAATTTAGAGTCTCCAATTAGCCTGGCATGCAAGTCTTTGAATAGTGAGAGGAAGTCACAGTTTCCTGGAAACCCATGCAAACACGGGGAGAACATGTTAACTCCACACAAAAAGGCCCTGGCAAGAAGCAAGTTCACTGTTGTAAACTGACTGAATTTAACAGTTAAATTAATGCATTGCTTCTAGGTTATTTTTACTGAAAGTGGAATCCTGTGGGCATTTAACTGTGGTTTACACTTAACTTGCTCAGAACTCTGTTGTAAACTTATTGTAAAAATATAGGGCACTAGCGGCCCCAGAAGCCCCCGCCGTTAAGATAAAAAAAATGTTGTTTTTGTTGTAAACTTATTGTAAAAATATAGGGCACTGGCAGCCCCAGAAGCTCCCACCATTAAGATAAACAAAATAACGTTTTTGTTGTCGGACGCATGCATGGACGGACGCACACACGGCTGGAGCCCGATACCATGGCTCCCATGCCACTCGGGCGGCGGGAGCCAATTAGGAGCCTGTAACTGAAAATGTTGATAAGATAAAGCAAATTGTCAAAGTTTTTGGTGATATTTTTAGGCCAGTGACCTTGAAAAAATAGGCCAAGGTCACCTTTAGGCATGTCATTTGTAGGACTTTATAAGTTGCATGTCCAGTAAAAATTAGGAGCCTGTAACTGAAATAGTAGATGAGATAAAGGAAAATGTCGAAGTTTATGGTGATATTTTAAGGCCAGTGACCTTGAAAAAATAGGTCAAGGTCACCTCTGTGCTTGTCATTTGTAGGCTTTAACGAGATGCATGTCCAGTGAAAATTAGGAGCCTGTAACTGAAGCAGTTAATGAGATAAAACAAAATGTGCTGACGGACGCATGCACGCACGGACGGAGCCCCATACCATAGCTCCCGAGCCCGCTTGGCGGCGGGAGCTAATAATAATAATAATAATAATAATAATAAATGAAATACAAACAGCAGACAAGTGGTATGAACATAATCCAAAACAGGTAGAAGAAAAGGACGACATTACCATCCTGTATGATATGCCCATCCATACAGACAGAGAAATCTCTGCAAATCGTCCTGATATTGTCATTAAGAACAAAAGAGATAGGATATGCACTCTTATCGATGTAGCCAAACCGTTCCTGTGGTAGTAGGCGCCTTGGGCATGATCAAAAAAGGCGCGGACAAAGTATTCACCGGCATCCCGGGTAACCTCAGCCTCAGTGAAATCCAGAAAACCACACTACTTGGGACAGCCAACATCTTATGCAGAGTCCTTTCCTTACAGTCATAAGTGGTGTGGCTTCCACACAGCAGCCCACGGGTGCCTTAGGTCCATGGTTTGGACCCGGCTCCCATGGAGAACAACAGAACCAAATATAGACAACACATAATAATAATAATAATAATAATAATTACAGTTAAAATAACTGGCAAGAAAGGTAGCAGTTAAATTGACTGGCAAAAAGGTGCAAGTTCATAACAGTGCTGACAAAGTTTAAATAGCTGCGTGAATATTTTCTCCAGAGTTACCAGTCTTGGTGCTCAAGGGCCTGAACTACACAGGCATGCACTTTGTGCAATGCTTCCATACATACATATGTCCACCCAGTCTGGTCATGCTGCAAGTTTACATGTTCAGGATGCATTCACTGCAACCAAAAACACAAACATCACAAATATAAAAGGCTGACACATCAATGGAATCGATTTTGTCTTAGGAGACATACGCTGTATTCATTTACCTGGCCACAGTTTTGAATGTCCTGTTTTTTTGTGCATGTTTACAAATAACCTGCGCACACACACACACACACACACACACACAAATGCACAACACAAAATCATTTGCACATTTGCAAAAGTACTACAAAGCACTTATACAGTCATTATAGCACACAGAAGCACACACACCAATCCATATCATCATGATTTGGTTTATGGTTAGATTTGTGTTAACCACCCCCATACGTGTGGCAGCTCAAAATGAGATATAATTAACTGACATCACAGGGAATATAAGCTTGACTGAGTTAAAATGTACATGAACTCACAGCCTCTCCATCAGGGGCAGGGCTGGGAGCAGTAGCATTGATCCGTGGCATGTGAGCTATCCTGTGACTTCTCAGGACGTTCCACTACATTAAGAACATCCCCCCACCCCCCTCAACCAAAACAGGATGGAGGGTTGGAAGGAAACAGGACTGACAGAGGGAGTGAGAGGAGAGAGAAGAATGCAGGAATATGGATTAAATAATCATGTTAAGACCATTATTTAGGCTACGTGCAAGACTGATTTTTCAGCAAAGTAAGTCCTTGGTTACCCCAAATATGGGCTTAAAATGCTTCTTGTGCTTTAGTAGAATTGATAATCCTCCACTGTGAAAAAGTACAGGATCTAAATTCTTTCTGTAGTCCTAGTACTGCGCTAAAGGGATTATTGTCAGACAAGTGGCAGCAAATGGAGGTCAGTTCTTTAAAGTCGCCTCCAATCTAGTCTGACTTCGGGGTGTAACTTTCCTGTTGCGGGCTGCTAATGCTAGTAACCTTTTTGTTTGCAGTGTGTTTGCTACCTGCTTCTTTTCAGCAGATTGTTTGCTTTGTTGTAATTAGTTTGTGTATGTGTGTGTGTGTTCATGTACATGCTACAAAGTGAAAACCAAAAAATGTTTTTTTCTGCAGAGTGGGGACATTATTGGGAAGTGAGGTATGACTACAAAGGCAGATTGTGATTATTAGTTAAGGTTAGGGGTAAGGTCAGAATTGAGGGTTGCTTAAGTTTAGGGTAAGGGTTTGGGTTAGCCATGCATTGCCTTTTGTTAAGATTAGGGAAAGGTTGTAGAGACACATAAATAATGAATGGAGGTGAATGCAATGTCCTCACATGATA
This sequence comes from Gymnothorax reevesii, assembly GCA_029721435.1. Taxonomy (NCBI): domain Eukaryota; kingdom Metazoa; phylum Chordata; class Actinopteri; order Anguilliformes; family Muraenidae; genus Gymnothorax; species Gymnothorax reevesii. The sequence continues at coordinate 22,218,977 of CM056587.1, read as the reverse complement.
GAAGTGCAAGGTTGAGTGTGTGTGTCTGTCTGTGTGTGTTTATGTTTGTGTTTAATTTTCAGAAAGAACATGAACGAATGGCTTTATCACGTATCATTGGGGGTCATTTTTCTCCTATTTTGTCCTTGATGGTTAGAATTAAAGCTTTTGTCCAGATGCCAGTATTTTTTAATGAGAATACTTTCTGTTTTCTTAGTTTCACAGTTTTTAATAAGTGATCTCCTGCTGGCTTTGCAAGTACTAGAAGTAGTAACGTGTCCTGTACATCCTAAAGCCTCCTTCCCACCTTCACGATTTAATACGCCGATTCCTGTTGATGTTAGATCATGGCAAGTCACAAGAATTCCTGGACAGTCACAACCAAGTTGTTGTCTCAAAATGTTCAAAAAAATCGTGGCACTTTGCGCGCTTGTCAGGGATCGTCGTATGTCATAGTGATGTTATAGTGGTGCCATGTAAGTAGCGTGATGATTCTGGAACATTCCAATACAGTCATATTGTGGAACATGGCCACAATTGTGGAAAACTTGGTGACGAGGTGCCACAAATACCTGCAACATAAAACAACGTGAATATGGACTGACCAAGACAGACCTACGATGGACAAAGATAAAGTGATGTCAGATGGCGGTTCTTGAACATTCCTATATGTGCAGCCGTGGCAGGATTTTGAACTCGACAGGTGGGCGGACCATGACTGATTAAACTTAAATAGGTCTTGGTAAATCAGCATGAATTGGCAGAAAACTCATGAGAGTGGGAACTAGGCTTAATGCGAAATTACAGTTACAGGAAAATGTTTTACTGAAAGGTCAGTCAGTATTAAAGTGTCACTGATTTTGTCAATGTATTCTGTATTTTGAGCTTATGAACCGTAGCTCAAGATGGAAAGTGCGAGAGTCAGAAAAGGAAGTCTGTCTCATCTACTCATTAATTTAGTCTGCTAATTTCACTAATTACAGCGCCCTCCATAATTATTGGCACCCCTGGTTATGATGTGGTCTTTAGCTTCTAATAAATTCAGTTTTTTTTCAAAATAATATTGGACCACAAAGAAAAAAGAGGAAAATCCAACCTTTAATTCAAGTGCATTTATTCAGTGGGAAAAAAATCCCTCATTAAGAAATAATTCATTTACATCAGATCATGTGTGCTACAATGATTAGCACCCCTGATGTTAATACTTCGTACAATCCCCTTTTGCCAAAAAAAAAAAACACCTAATCTTCTCCTATAATGTTTCACAGGAAAATACAGAAAGAGGGATCTTCAAACATTCCACTTTGCACAATCTCTCTAAATCATCCAATGACCTGGGTCCTCTCCTCTGCACTCTCCTCTTCAGCTCACTCCACTGGTTTTCAATGGGGTTGAGGTCTGGGGACTGAGATGGCCATGGGAGGAGCTTGATTCTGTGTCTGGTGAATCATTTCTGTGTAGATTTGGCCACATGTTTAGGGTCATTATCTCTCTGAAAGACCCAGTGATGACCCATCTTCAGCTTTTGGGCAGAAGTCACCAGATTTTGATTTAAAATGTCCTGGTATTTCAAAGCGTCCATGATGCCATGCACCCTAACAAGGTTGCCTGGGCCTCTGGAAGACAAACACCCCCACAGCATCACAGATCCTCCCCCATACTTCACAGTGGGCATGAGGTGCTTTTCTGCATACTCATCTTTTGTGTTCCGCCAGACTCACTTAGAACTTTTTGGCAACAAACACTCTATCTTGGTCTCATCTGACCAAAGCACACGGTCCCAGTTGAAGTCCCAGTACCGCTTAGCAAACTCCAGACGTTTGCGTTTATGATTGTGAGTGAGAAAAGGTTTTTTCCGTGCATGCCTCCCAAACAGCTTGATAGCACCTGATGGTTGTTTTGGAGACTTTGTGACCTCAAGATGCTACCATTTGTTGCAATTCTTTAACAGTGAGCTTTGGAGAACTTTTTATTCCTCTTACCATCCTCCTCACTGTCCGTGGTGGCAAAATAACCTTACGTGCTCATCCAGGCTTGTTTACCACTGTTCCAGTTGTTTTAAACTTACGAATGATTCCTCTGACAGTAGATATGGGCAGGTGCAGGCGAGTGGCTATTTTCTTGTACCCATTGCCTGACTTGTGAAGGTGGACACACATCTGTGTTACTTCAATGGTGTGCTCCTTTGTCTTTCCCGTGTTGAAGAGTGGATAAGAGAAATGGCCTCTGTGTCACGTCATAATTTTACCCCAGGGAAACAGGAAGTGATCAATTACTAATTAAATGTTCCTAGATACTCTGATCAACTTTGCAAACTACTGTAGAAATGACAAAAATACTTCAATTACATTTATTTCCTAGGAATTGTTAGGGGTGCCAATAATTGTGGAACAGGTGATTTTATGAAGAATAATAATTTTTATTCAGGGATTTATTTTTCCTGCAAAATTCACTTGAGTTGATGTCAACGTTTTTCTACAATTTTTAGTGTGAGAGTATGTTTCTGCAATAAAAAAAATGAATTTATTTTAAGGCATTTAACACATCTTAACCAGGGGTGCCAATAATTATGGAGGGCACTGTAGGTCAACACATTTGAGGAATTGAAGAGGCTAGTGCTAAAAGTACTCACGCCACATTTTACACATTGGCCCTCATTTATCAAACTTGCGTAGGATCTGGTGTAGATTCCGGTGTAAATATCAGCGTTCGCCAGGTGTCACGTTTGATTTACTAAAAGTGTGTGCGTCGCTGATTTCGGTGTAGAACTGGCGTGGCGTTGATAAATCTGGCGGCTGAAACCACGCCCTTATAAATTCATGCTCCTGGAGGCATAGTCCTGCCCACTTTACAACATGAACTCTCAAAAGCCGGCAAAGAAGAAAGAACTTCACTGAGGAGGAAGTATAAATGATCACGTCCGAGGTGGAGAAAAACAAAATAATTTTAGCTAATGCCTCGGCAAGATTCAAAAGTGCACCTACGCGTTACGGCCATACAAGGCCTTCATCAGGGTGACTAACCCGTTTGTGAATCAAAGCGCCATTCATATAGATTATGAAAGGAAATGACATCATGAGAAAAACAGGTAAAACAGGATATATAAAACCTGATAAACAACAATAAAGGACACAATATTGCACATATTAAGGGCAAGGAAAAATAACAAATCAGAAAAACTCACATAAGACACGTGTCCCACCCAGAAACACAAACATATATCATAAAAATGGAGAATAGTCTATTTCTTCATTTAAACCTGGAAATTTCATGGCCTTGAGCTGGAAGATCTGAAACGTCTCCCGTTGTAGGAGACGTTTAAGATGATCACCCCCCCCTTCGAGGTCTTTGAGATGTTTAGCCATGGGATATTTGTCGTTTGCTGTTCTGATGGCATGAACATGTTCGGATATCCTATCCCTCAGTCTCTGTTTAGTACGGCCTATATAAAAGCACCCTCATACACACTCCAACCTGTACAAGACAAAAGTGGTGTTACAATTCGCAAATTAGTTTAACGAGTAAGTAGGGAGTACACTTGGATCCGTAAAGGTTTTAGATTTAACCATGTATTGGCATTGATTGCAGTTCCCACAAGGGTAGTTGCCGAAGGGTTTGAAAAGCTAAGTGGGTTTGGTTTTGGGTGCCAAATCACTGTGTACCAATTTATCTTTCAGGGAGGGAGCCCACCTGAAAGAGAAAGCTGGGGGCTCTGCGAAAACAGCGTTTAAAGTGGAGTCACTCTCAATAATACTCCAGTTGCGTTTTATAATGTCTCTAATTTGAGCTGCATCTCGACTATATTGTGTGACAAAATAAACTTGTTTGGATTTTTTGAGCTTACATGACTGTTTTAAAAGACTCTCTCTCTCTCCAACGATTTAGCATTTTTAAGAGACCGATTTAACAGACTAGGTTTATATCCTCTTTGCTGAAAACGAGCAGGCATCTGTGAAGCCTTTTCGTCAAAATCATCCTCTTCGTCACATATACGACGAAGCCTTTGAAATTGTCAAAAGGTATGCTTTTAATCAAACCAGGGGGAGGAAAACTGTCTGCCCTAAGAATAGTATTACGGTCTGTGCTCTCTCTAAAAATAATAGTGTGGAGGAGACCTTTAACCATCAGTTAATGAAATTCTTAAATCCAGGAAATTTATATTAGTTCTGCTATACTCTATGCTCAACCTTAGATTCTGATTAAGGTAATTGAGATATGCATGAAACTGATTCAGAACCTGGAAAAAACATAAAAATGTAATTTATATATCTCCCATACCATTTTATCATCCCATAGAAAGGGTTGTTAGAACAGAGTATACATTATCAAACTAGGGACTTTATAAAACGCAACTGGAGTATTATTGAGAGTGACTCCACTTTAAACTCTGTTTTCGCAGAGCCCCCAGCCTTCTCTTTCAGGTGGGCTCCCTCCCTGAAAGATAAATTGGTACACAGTGATTTGGCACCCAAAACCAAACCCACTTAGCTTTTCAAACCCTTCGGCAACTACCCTTGTGGGAACTGCAATCAATGCCAATACATGGTTAAATCTAAAACCTTTATGGATCCTAGTGTACTCCATACTTACTCGTTAAACTCATTTGCGAATTGCAAAACCACTTTTGTCGTGTACAGGTTGGAGTGTGTATGAGGGTGCTTTTATATAGGCCGTACTAAACGGATACTGAGGGATAGGATATCCGAACATGATAATGCCATCAGAACAGCGAACGACAAATATCCCATGGATAAACATTATAGGTTGGCTGGCCATGAAGACCCAAATTCTTTGAAAGCTATGGTTATTGATGTCGTCCATAGATCTCGAAGGGGGGGGTGATCATCTTAAACGTCTCATACAACGAGAGACGTTAAACGTCTCCTACAACGGGAGACGTTTTGGATTTTCCAGCTCGAGGCCATGGAATTTCCAGATTTAAATGAAGAAATAGACTATTCTCCATTTTTATGATATATATTTGTGTTTCTGGGTGGGACACGTCTTATGTGAATTTTTTTGATTGGTTATTTTTCCTTGCCCTTAATATGTGCAATATTGTGTCCTTCATTGTTGTTTATCAGGTTTTATATATCCTGTTTTACATGTTTTTCTCATGTTGTCATTTCCTTTCCTAATATATATGAATGGTGCTTTGATTCACAAACGGGTTAGTCACCCTGATGAAGGCCTTGTATGGCCGTAACGCGTAGGTGCGCTTTTTAGTCTTGCTGATGCATTAGCCATTTAATAAAGGCTTTTTACTTTTTTCACTACCTGAGTGCCTTGGACTCTTTTTTCGTATTTTTGTCACATTCTTTGCCCCTTGCCTAAGAGCACATGGTATTGTGATTTTGATTTTCTACCCTAGACGGGCTCCTTTTTCCCCGATTTTATTTGGAAGCCTTAAGAGTGGCATAAAGCGAGCCCAGAGGGCTGCCTTTTTTTGAAAACTAGTGCTGCTGCAGTAAACACTTTTGGAGTGGAAAACCAGAGTGCAGCAGCGGTTTGATTTAATTAATTAAATAATTTTAAAGATCCATGATATTTCATGTTATATTGCCTACATAACTGACAATCCAAATGCTTTGCATGTAGGTAAGAAAAATCCGATTTTAAGATCGCCATCAAAAAACGCATTGCTGCGCTCAGGCCGAGCAGCACACGGACCGGTGGAGGTCAAATAGGCTCAAACCTCCAGCTGTCACCATTTGTGGTGCGCGTGGCAGCAGGGCTTCCTCCTACATCGTGGGAATACGAGGCGGTGGGGACACGGATGAGTCCCCACCGCCTCGATTGGAGCTGCATGAGGGTAATTGTTTAAAATACAGTCTGCAGAGATCACTCTTCATTGTACTTTTATCAGTATTACTCCATGACATTTTATTGGGTTCCTTAAAAAACATTGGGTGCCGAAAGTTCCTCTCACGTCGGACAGAAGTTTATTCCTCTAACAATAGAAGATCTGACATTGTCAAAATGTGATCACGATAGTTAGCTTGTTAGTTAATGTCCTCTTTTGGTGACTCAGTCAAAGTGACGGCAAAATAAAGAATAGTTTGATGAAACGAGTGTAAATGTGCACGCGCTAGTGATACATTTGATTTTATAAAATAATTACGCGAAAACTTATTTTCCAGTCTGCCTTTAATTCAGTTGCATTTCTTTTGTTGTTCAGTACAGTACAGGCCCAAAGTTTGGACTCTCCTTCTCCTTCGATGTGTTTCCTTTATTTTCATGACTATTTACATTGTAGATTCTCACTGAAGGCATCAAAACTATGAACGTGCACATGTGGAATTATGCATGTATGTATCAAACAGTTGTCCAATAGGGCTGTTGGCTGTGTATCAACCTGACTTCTGTACCTCACAACTGATGGCCCCAACCCCATTGATAAGGCAAGAAATTCCACTAATTAACCCTAACAAGGCACAACTGTGAAGTGAAAACCATTTCAGGTGACTACCTCTTGAAGTTCATCAAAAGAATGCCAATAGTCTGCAAAGCACTAATCAGAGCAAAGGGTGGCTACTTTGAAGAAACTACAAAATAAGACATGTTTTCAGTTACAGGTATTTCACACTTTTTTGTTAAGTACATAATTCCACGTGTTCATTCATAGTTTTGATGCCTTTAGTGAGAATCTACAATGTAAATAGTCATGAAAATAAAGGAAACGCATTGAATGAGAAGGTGTGTCCAAACTTTCGGGCTGTACTGTATATCTGACTGGATGAGCATGTGACATACCACACTGCATATCTGCCAACCCACACATTACGCTTATTCAAATTGATTGTAATTGTCAGCTGTCTGGCCTGACAAGCAAGTTGTCTCAAAACATAAGTTTAATTAATTTGTCAACACACGTGTCTTATATATTGAGCATATTTATTCATTTTAGTAATAAAAGCAACAACAGCATGATGTCCAAATCGCTGCATATGGTTTATTAATCATTTTGACAGCTGCACTTGTTCCTGCATGTTGTATGATGAGCGTACACCTGGTCAGACCTGCTGTGAGATTTTTGCGGACCGTTCGCTCACGTTCAGATTGATAAATGCTAATCCTTGTGGGAGATTTGGTGTACACGCATTTTTTTGGTGTACGCACGTTTAATAAATGAGGGCCATCGTGAGGTAAGAATTAGAAAATGTCTTTTATAGTTAGGCCTACCTTAGTCGATTTTCACAATTTTTCTCATTTTGTGACTGAGGCCCTTTTAGCACTGGGGTCTTCAATTGTTCTAATTCACTAATGTAAGTCATTGGAACTCAGTTAAGATTTCCCAACCATGTTCCATTTCTAATGCCCTGAAGGAATTTGCGTCCACTCTAATTTGGCATGTTTAAATCTACTAATTAGCAGTACAGTAATGAACAAGATCCCTTGCCATTGAGAGAGCTATTTATTGTAAGGGTTATAATGGAAACCTACTGGGCGGTGGATCTCCTGGAACAGGTTGGGTTACCTCTGCCTTTGGCAAATCTGGAGCAACGGCAGTGATATTGCTCAGATTCCATCAGAACCTTCTCATGCTCTTCACTTATTTTCAGCCAATTGGTTAACTATGTTGCCCGATACGCGCTCAACCTTAAGGCCATTTTATACTTGTAAGACTCGGCTTTTGACGATGTCTGACAATCTAGAAATGATGTCTCAGAGACAGAAAAAAGTGGCATTCAACATTGTCTTGCACTTGTGGAATATTTCTAACATCGCAGACACGGTCGTTGGTCATTATAATTTTTCATTGGCTGGATGGACTGAGAGTTCTGTGGTTGTCATGTATATAGAAATTTGATACTGTAGCATTTGCATAACGATCAGTTGGTTAAAAAAAACAATAAATATACACTTAGTTGATGAGAGCTTACACTGCGGACATTGACCAACACTTCCTCTGAGCATAAAAGCTTCTGTGTGTTTCACGCTTATCTTAAAACATCCGTCTACATGTGTCTTTCAAGTATAATGGGATATTTAAAGGACAGTTGGTATCCGCTCAAGAGTGGCGCATGAGAGTAAGCTATAGAGAGGCATGTAATGAGAGAAGGAGAGAGAATGGTGCGTAGTTCATTTCTTTTCTTGTATTTTGTTCCCCTGTTAGACATGCTGTGGTCGTTGCTCCTGTTTGGTCTGTTGGTAGCCACCTCGCAGGCCCAGATGGTAACACTCTCTTCATTTGCCACCAGTCAATGGACCACCTCACGCAACGGGGAACCAGGCAAGTGGACGTACTGGAACTGATGGAGAGCTAAGAAGCTTGGAGCTCAAATGGCTGATGTGTAATGGTGTCGGCACTCAGTTGGCATGAAGGAGTGATGTTTACTGGGAATCCAACTGTGCTTATAGAGAACTAGCTAATCCATTAGTGATAGTCATCCAGGTTGCCTTTTCCCTGTTGGTCCATTACAGCTTTAATTCTTTTCCTCCACAGACCTCCCCCTCTCTTTCCCCCATAATGACCACAAATGACGACTTCAGGAGAGGCTAAGAAAAAGGTCCATTTATATACAGGACACAGGGGTCATATGTAGTCATTATGGTGAAAAGAGTTAAAGCTGCTGTTGATGCAAAACTGAAGTAACACAATAGTACTATTGAAGTTAAAAGCTTACATTTACTTAGGCGTCATATGAAGTCATCATCGGGGAAGGAGTCAAGGCAAGCCATAAGAAAGCTTAGAGCAGGATCTGGGGATGCCTTGAGTAGGCCACTGATGAATTTGTGAAAAGCTCAAAGGTCAGGTCGATGGTTAACTTTGAAAAAGAAAATGAATGAAAAAGAAAGGCGAGGAGGACGATGCAGGACTAGTCGATGGTGAGGCAAGTGTTGCGATTGTAGCATTCATTGTTTGATTAATTCAGATAAAACATCTAAAGGCCCAGGGGAGAAGAAAACAAGCGGCTTTTGTATAGAAAGCTGAGTGCCTATAGGCGAAAACAGCCCAGACTGAATGCAGTATAAATGCAGACGTTATGAAGAAGCACACTCGTGACTCTGAGAGGGTGACCAGCAGGGATGCTCCCAATCACTGCAGGCTTCTCTTCTGGATGGGCCGTGCTCCAAATTTATATAGTTTGGACCTGCTCGTCAGTTTTAAAATGAAGTGATTTAAACACTGTGTGGGGAGTACAAATTTTGTTTCTGGTTTTGCTGTGTGCAATGATCGGTGGATTCCAGTGATTAACCCAGTATTGAAATGCATGAAGGCCACCTGCCATCTCTTGGCCTTTCATTGAGGAGTAGATTATAATACAGTATTTGAAATAAACCACACATATTTGTCAAGAAAATTGCTGCTGTTTTTCTCATGGTGTTATTGGACTTTGGGGTGACATTGACTCATTCAGTCTCACCGCATGTGCTGTGTTTGAGACGTAATGATCCAGTTATTTCTGTTTGCCTCCTGTGTTGTGGCTCGGAGGTCATAGCCTGTCACAAGGCACTGCTGTGCATCAAACAAGCCCCTTTCACATGCGGGCTGCAGAACAGATTTAAATTAATTTGCCAAAGGCCATTTTGGAGTAAAACTGGGTTACAGTAGTGCAAAAAGCTTGCATATGATTGACTTCCATGATAACTGTGGACCCAAAGCTGACCTAGGATGTACCCACAAATGCCCCGCTTTGGCTGATACCCCTCTTCTTGAAGTATCGATTCATGTATTTATGTGCTAGTACCCCATTATTGGGAGCGATCAGATTAAGTAAATTCCATGCTGATTAATTACTGGGCCGCTCCATGATGAATAACAGAAACACTTGAAAAACTGCTATTACATTAGAAAAAAGAAAACATCAAAAAAAGGCAGATCAGTTAGTTTAATAGTATATGTACTTTAATGAAAGAAGTAGTCACTTGAAAAAAGGGTTATTTGCTGTTTAAAATTAATCATTAATACTTTAAAACAGGATCCTCTTCCCAAGCCTTAATTGGAGAGAAGAGCTTAGGTTCTTTATTTTGAGAAACCTTTAATAGATGGGATTTAAATTACCTGGTCTTATTTTTTTTTCAAGCTCACCAAAATTTCTGAGAATGTTCCTTGCAACTTGAAGCACATCATTCACATGCAAGGCATGTAAAGAAATTAAACATTTTGATGCTTCACATCTCAATTGCAAACACCCAAATGTGGGAAGCCAAGGCATATAAAATCTCATAAGAATATGCATATTATACTCTTTGGTATTGATGATTAAAAAGCATACACGTGTAACATAAAATGAGTAACATAATGCGAGTAATGTAAAGCAAGTAATGCATCTTTTTTTTTTTTAATCACATGGATGACTGGAACTTGGCGGTTGCAAAATTCCAATTTTATTTTTCATATCAAGAATATTATAGTTTCTTGATCAGCAAGTGATTCCAAATTTGGAGCATTTTTCCAGTATTTTTATTAGCTCTCCGCCTGATAGGCCGTGAGCTATTGCGATCAGGCGGCATGCGGCATCGTAGTCATGACTGTGGTCGTGATCATCATCCGTTAGCAAAATCTTAAAATTTCTTCTTCGTCTTTTTTTTTTTTTTGGTATTTTGTAGCAATTTTTTGTGTTTTTTTTTAATCTGAAATCTGAAAAACTTTTATCTGAAAACTTGAAAAATCTTATAAACTAGTGGCCAAATTTACTTCAGATTAGGTATGGGACTTCCTGTATTAATTCACCATTGAATCTTTGAAATCTCTTCTCAAAAATGCTGGCCAATGGGGTCAGTTATTCAGCTGGTGAGCTACAGGGCCATTGTTCCCCCTTTTTTTTTTTTGTAATTCGAGTAATGCTCAGTACTACCAGAGACCATAGTACCATAAAGGTACTATGTTTGTATTATGGAGAAAGTAATTGGAAATGATCAGTTTTCAAATAATAGCCTTTCTTTAAAGTCTTAGCCTTCAAATGTAAAGCTACGGACCGTGGATTAGCCTTAATGTTAATGAATATATTCTCTGGATGAATGGAAATATTTTGAATTACTTCCACAGATAATCCATCCCTACTCCAGCGGCCACAGATCCACTACTGCCGATCACCAGACATGGAAACTTTCACCTGTTGGTGGAGATTTCCTAGCAACAGTTCCCATAGCAAAGGCATCACCTACACAATGACCTACTCTGTGGGGTAAGGGAAAATGTGACACCTAGGGGTCAGCACAGTGGGACAGAAAGGGAACTGTGTTGTCTTTGATGATTGCCTTTGGTGTTTGGCACCAAAGCACAGATGCCACACATGTCTTAACTATTGCAACTCACTTAACATGATGGACATCGAGTCAGGCACAACATAGCTATTTACAGGTGTAGCAGCCCAGATTAGCCCAGCCTGCCAGATCATACCCAGGTATATTTAATCTAGACTAGGCTAAAATATACCCCTTCAATATTTTGTGACTGAATGCGGGGGGTATAATCTGGTTTGAGGGGGAGAATAAACTGGGCTAGCCCAGATTATACCCGGGGCATAAAACAGGCTAGCCCGCTTTAACCCTGGGTATACTCTGGGCTGGGGCTATACTTTGGGTCGTTACACTGGGTATTAAGGCAGCTCATGCTCTGACTGTACCTCCATGCCACTGAGGTACTCTGCATTCTAGAACCGTTTTCAAAATGGGACTTATTGATACAAACCAGTTTCTCTGGCACAGAAGACTCATATACCCCATGTAAATCATTGCACACAAAGGTACCAAACCTTGAGAAGTACTCATATTTGCTATGTTGAAAGGAGACCTTTTCTGTTTATTAAAATCATGATACCCTTGGATTTGTTCAAAAGGGGGATTTCTAAACCTTTTAGCAAAAAAAAAAAAAAAAATCCATGCTTTTTAGTCATTTGATCCTCTCTGTTCTGAGTCAATGTCCCCGCTACGAGATGAGTTCTGTTCTGACTGGTCAGTGAACAGGGCCTTCGACCCAAAGTATCAACTAAGAGAAACCATCTGAAAATCCCCCCTCAGCTAATAACAGACTCTAAATACACGTGCCTGATTTAGTAGCAAGCTATTAAGCTACACAATGAGTATGGAAAGGATAATGTCTACAGGCTGAGCATCTATGAGGATGATGGTTAAACTTTGCGAAACAAGTGCGACATGCAGTAGCAATTAAAGTTTAACAATACCTGGAATTCTATCTCTAACATATAGATTGATCTGTTGCATTTATAGGCTGTTACATCATCGCAGGCTGCTCTGTCGTGAACTCACTTTGGGATAGAGCTGAGAAATGCAGCCCTCATCAGACGGAATTGTCAACATGGAAATGGAGTGTAAACTAGCTGACAATTTTTTATGATATCAGGTCAGATGAGGACTGCATTTCTCAGCTCTATTGAAAAGCGCATTCATAACAGAACAGTGTGCAATGATGTAGCAGCCCAAAAATGCAGTCTTCGAAGGATGCAGCCTATGCTTTGAGAAATGGACATTATCCTGAGTTTCAGCATCTAAACTCAACACATTGTCCTGTATCTCTGGATCTGAACTCTATACTTTGTCCTATATCTCAGTCTTTGCACTCTACACATCGTCCTATATCTCAGAGTGCGTACTCTACTCATTTACCTGATTTTCAGAGTGTGAACTTTACACATTGTCCTGTATCTCAGTATGTGGACCTACTCATTTACCTGATTTTCAGAGTATGAACTTTACACATTGTCCTGTATCTCAGTATGTGGACCTACTCATTTACCTGATTCTCAGTATCTGCCCTCCAGGGGTGTGCCATCAAAGGTTTAGATCAGGGGTCCCCAATCTTTCCCAGAAAGGGCCGGTGTGGGTGCAGGCTTTCATTGCAACCAAGCAGCTACACACCTGATGCTACTAATGTAAGGTTATTAGCAAAGAGTCCAGGGGTTAATTAGTAGTATCAGGTGTGTAATTGTTTGGTTGCAATGAAAGCCTGCACCCACACCGGCCCTTTCTGGGAAAGATTGGGGACCCCTGGTTTAGATGGTCGTAAGTAACGTCGCTCTCAAGCTGCTCCCATTTAAGTTTTGAATTAAGACTCAAATAATTTATTTCTTGAATAGTCAAGGTCAGTGCATGGCCTCTGTCTGAAGTTTACACATCGCTCTTCATTTCAGTATCTGAACTTGACACATTGTTCTGTCTCTGAGTAATTGACGTTCCCACACAGTTTTGTTGCTCATTGCTCTTATTCTCACCCTCCTGTGCTTCAGGGAGGGACCCAAGAAGGAGTGTCCAGACTATGTGACAGGCGGGTCCAATAGCTGCTATTTCGACAGCAGTCACACACAGGTGTGGGAGATCTACTGCATGAATGTCGTGGCTCACACCAGACACGGCAGCCATCCCTCTGATGAGCACTGCCTGGATGTGGCTGACATTGGTATGACCTTCAGGAGTGTGGGATCATAGATCCCTCCAACCTCCGACCCGCTGTCCCATTCTGGCGGTGCTGCTGATTGTCATGTAATTTATTTATGAGGTGATTTAACAATGAAGAATTACATTAAGTAATGTAACCCACTAGCGGCACGTATCTGCAATAATTTTCAGTTTGCTGGGACAGAGAAGAAATTCAGTCCAACGATCATCTCGTTTTCATGTTGTCTGTTCATCTTCACTTTCAGTGTCTTTTGCCTCAGTGCTGCCATCTGCTGGTGATTGTGTTCGGTGTTTTTATTCATTTAGCCTCAACTGGTAAATGAGTTGGATATTTCAAAAGTTCCCAATTTTGTTTGAGCGAGAGAATATAAAGCAATTTGAAGAACAATTAAAATGTTAAATCGGTGTCATTAAATTCAGTTTTACTCCCTCAAATTTAAGTCCAATTCAAATGTGTTCCTTCAATTCAAACGTACACCTGACACATTTTAAATGACTTTATAATTTGCCATTGAAAAGCTCAACCTAATACAAGAAAATGAAATGGGGGGAAGGTATTCAGTAATCAGGGTGCAAAAACCAATTCTCTAAAATTGGCGTAAACTTTTGTTCATCCCTTAAAACCGAAAACCCCGGTTATGAATTGTAGAAATGACAGTATTGTGGAACCCCAGTCATTCACCCGAGTCCAGTACATTCTCTGATTGAGGCTTCTCTGTCTGCGCCAGCATTTTCCCTCATTTGTCCTCTATAGTTTGTCTTTTATTTAGCTTTCCGTGGTGTTCTTCTTAGATGTTGGAGGTTTGTCCGTTGCTGTTCCCTGCCCCTGAATCAGTTTAACCCTTTACTGTGCAATATAACTAACATGTGATCTGAATGTTCTTGGTTGAACATTCTAATGCTGATTTACTAGAACTATTTGTATTATAAAGGGGATGGAGTTTTTTCCCCACCTCCACCGCCTCAATTTCCTCCTATTAATGTACAAAATATATTACGTAATATAGACTGAAAACTTTCAGAATGAATGAAAAAAGTTATAAAAATGTGTGTTGCGTATATACAGCTTCACTTTGTCTATTACTGCATGGTGGGTAATGATTTGTGTAGTAAGTGTATAATTAAAGAGGACATCCAAAAGGAGGAAATTATTTCTACACGGCACTGTATAATTTTGTAGAAATGTTCCAAAAACTCACTTGTAAACCATCTCTTTCTATACACCTGCTCACAGTGGAGACAGATCCACCCTTCAACCTCACTTACCGGCTGACCAACAGGACTTCTGAGGGCTCAGGGAGCTCGGTGATGGTGTCCTGGCGATTTCCGAATGGTGTGGACGTGCATATGGGTTGGATCACCCTTGTCTTTGAGCTGCAGTACCGGCGCAAGTCAGAACCACACAACTGGAAGGTGCAGTTACCTTGTTTCAGCTCCACTGGGAATTAGGGAGGAGGACAACACAGGAAAAATGCTGGAAAGGGTGAAAAAAAAACATGTAGACTTTTGATAGTTAGTGACAGGCGGGGAAGTGGGATTTATAAAGGGGAAACCAAATAATATCATATCAGAGGGCCTGGTAATATTCTATTGGGTAACTGGAACAAAATACTGAGTAATTTCACTTTCTGAGCCTCAATTTTTGGCCTTTCTGAAATAGAGGATGTCTGTGTAGAGAAGTTTATCTATCAAATGTAGTGGGTTTATTTGATGCCCTCTGCAGGTGACAGGCAGTAAATGCAGAAAAGGATGAATTTACAACAGGAAAGATGTCTGGTGTGATGTTTTAGAGAAGAAGGTGATATACTGGTTTAAGTGATTTTTCACAAAAAAAAACTGTCAAAATGTGAATTTGGCTATAGAATCCATAATGGCAGAGAGAACCTTTTTATTTGATTTACTGTGATGCATCAGTGCTAAACACTTTGCCTTATAAGCCTGGCTGGACATTTGGGTGGAGACACTGGCCCAGTGACTGCTATTTAATTAGTTTCGGTCTAAAGATTTTTCACCTGCCCTATGAAGCTGGTACCCTAATTCTTCTTGGTCACTTATTTCATTTCAAAGCATGATTTGGATAAATTTGGAGAGAAAGTTTATACTGCAATGGATAGTCACCATGAAGAATGTAAACAATATTGTGACCAACTTGGAGGTGCACTATGCAAGTTTGTTTACTTTCTCTTCTGTTGACATTCAAACTCAAACAAAACAGAGGTAGCTCACCCCTCCCTCCCATAGTTCCCTCCTTCCCATGCTTCTATAACTGTCAACTCTTGTCGGTGATTGGCCGGGACGGTTTGATATGTTATGGGGCATAGCCTTTGCCCGTTGTGTTTATTTGTTTGTGACGCCTGTGCGCTCTCCAGAGCCTGGGTTTTTTTTTTTTTTACAGTGAATTTAGGGGCAGGCAGCTAGCGGATTGTGGAGAGATGTCGGCAAATTGAGACAAAAATATAATCGTGCAGAAAGTAAACAAACTTATATAGTGCACCTTTAAGGCCGTATAACCCAGCCCCAATGCAATTTGATGTTAAACTTCTGTGCAGTTTTGTAGTATCTGATCAATTCCCCTTGCAGGTGAAAGGTGCCCTGCGCGAGCCGTCGCTGGAGCTTTTGGACTTGCCGGCTGGGAGCTATGAGGTCAGGGTGCGCTGCAAGTCCCACAACTCCCGGCTATGGAGCCGATGGAGCAGCCTGCTCATGGTCAACATCCCTGGGCACCAGATCTCCGGTACGGACCCTGCGAGTCAGGCTGTCCTTCATGAAATACTGTACCACCCAAGAGTGCACCTTCTGTCAGCGTCTTACCATAGATACATTTTCTGTAGTCAACCCCATGTCCCTGCTTTTCAGCATCCTCTCACTTGAGGGGGTGTTTTAAAGCATAAATCCATTTTTGTGTCCCTGAAAATGAGTTTTTGGGGATACTATAGATTCACCTTGGAAGTCACCTCCGCGGAGCCTTTGTATTAGTGTGATAATTTGAATGGTTTTAATGAGAATTGCATGCAACTTCTTTTGTTCATTACTGGTGCATGAAAGATGAACCTAATTGTTTTTTGTGTCTCTGTGACCTTTCCTGTTGCACCAACACCAGGTCAAACTTTATGTTTAAAAAATTGCCCTAACCCAGTCTCTATGGAAAACATGTCATATCTCTTGTGAATGTTTCTGGTGCATAGAAAAGGGCTGTTATTGATGTTGATCACCCTATGACCTTTGCAGTTTTGCCATCACTTGGGCAAACTTTTAATTTTTAAAAATGATCTTGGTGACCCTTTGACCTTACCTGTAGCACCGCTACCAAGCCAAACTTTTCATTTTAAAAAATACAACAAGTCAAACAGTTTTAATCGGAATCCTGTCGAATCTGCTGTCAGCATTCTTAGTGCATAGAAGAGGAACCTTTATTGATTTTTATGCCTCATTGACTTCTACTGTAGCACTACCATTCAGTGTAAATAGAGTTCCAAATACAACAAGAGCACTCAGAGAGCGCAGCACCTCCGCCACGCCAAGAAAAGCCTGCTAATCGGAAATCTGGCCCATTGGAAAGACTTCAAATCTCTGCCAGCATAGCTGGATTTGAACTTTGGCCTAGATATGCCAAAAATTAATCACTTGTTCCTCTTGTGCTACTCTAAGATCCTGCAAAGTTTATTTAAAATGTATGCGGCTGTTTTTGAGATATCCTGCTAACAAACAGATAAACGCCGGCAAAAACATACACCTCCTTGGCGGAGGTGAATAAGTCAAACTGCTCTCATCATAATCAAATCAACATTGCAGTGAATGCCTTGGTGCATAAAAGAGCAATCCTATTGTTCTGGTGACACTATGACTGTTCATGTAGCACCATCTTTAAGCCAAACTTAATCTTTCCTTTGGCGAATCGGGTAAAATTTGCTGTGAACATTTCTGGAGCCCAGAATACCTCCCCAGTTGATTTCCTGGACCCTATGCCCTTATGTGTAACGCCATGACTTGGCCAAAGTATGAATTTTGCCAATGGGGAGAATGCTATAGTTTCAGGGATACGATCTGCTGTTATCCACTGATAGCATTTGTCTAGTTGTAACACTAAAACTATGGTAAATCCACCATAT
Source organism: Gymnothorax reevesii (assembly GCA_029721435.1). Classification (NCBI taxonomy): domain Eukaryota; kingdom Metazoa; phylum Chordata; class Actinopteri; order Anguilliformes; family Muraenidae; genus Gymnothorax; species Gymnothorax reevesii. Next base: position 22,201,527 of record CM056587.1, on the reverse strand, counting down.
ATGTTAGTACGTATATTGAAATGTGGCTTACCACAAAATACTGGAGAAATGACTCCTTTTTGGGCGGTAGAGATCTCTACATTAAATCTAAATTAGTAGCCCAAATAAATACTTCTGCTTTCAAAGTGTTGGGCACATTGGTGGGTTCCCAGCTGTTTCAGACGCATCTGTGTTTAATTCAGTTGCTGCAAAATTCCACTGTAGTGGTGAAGGTGTGGCCATCTTTCTGGTTTTGTAAGATACTGGCCTCAGCTGGTGTGTGACAGTCAGCCTCCTCAATGTCGCTCAATGGACCATCTGCCATGTTGAGTGTACATGGTGCTCAAATTTGTCTTTTGTTCTTCCAGATAAGATGCTGGCGATAATCCTGGTGACAGGGATTGGCATTATGGCTGTCCTCCTGATTGCTTTTGGAATTATACCTCATGGTAAAAGGTGAGGAAACTCCCTGAAACACAAACTCATACACTGCAAGGCATTCAGTTATGTGACACAAACAGATCTGCTCACAAAAACACTTGTGGAGTGCACATCAGCACAACAAAATTCACGGGGTAATATAGAGTGCAAGTTCTGCTTTTCATCCCAGTATGTTTACTGAGCGTGCAGCTTCCATCTAATCAACTCTGTTACCGACTACAAGCTGAAAGGCATTTAGAGACTCTAAGAAATTCAAAATCAAAAAATACATAATTAACTCTTAGTTTGCTTGGAGTACATATGCACTGCATTTTCTGCCTTTAATGATGTGTGCTCACAAAGGGTTAAATATATCTGTGATGACTTTGAACTTCGGTGTCCAGCTTATTAAATATACATTATTGAGATGCTAATGAGTAATAAATTCTGTAGGCCCCATGAATCAATGTACACTGTCTCATTAATCTCTCATAGGAGAGGTTAATATGCCTCTAAGAATTCTCTTTGAGACAGAAGATCTATGTTTGACTGTTTGTTGAGAAAACGTGTTGAGGCTTGCATTTGTTTGTGCAAGCATGTCTTTGTGCGTAGGTCTGTTAGTGTCTGCGAGTCAGGTTGTGCATGTGTGTGTGAGTATGTTAGCCACTTTCCGTGTGTACATGTTTGTACTTGAGAATAGAAGTGTGTGCTCAAGAAGGAGAGAATAAAAGGCTTAGTAAGGCCATGAGTTTTTGATATCTTATCTTTGCAGGATTAAAGCTCTCCTCCTCCCTCCAATCCCAAAGCCTCGGATCAGAGGGATCGATCCCACCCTTTTGAAGGTACCAATCTTATCTTCATATTGGAACATCCCTATCCCACCTTTTAGAAGATAACAATCACATTTCTATATGGAACAGACATACCCCGCACTTTTGAAGGTACCAATCTGATCTCCATATCGAACATCCTTATCCCACCATTTTGATGATGTCAATCCCATTTCCATATGGAAAAGACATACCCCACCCTTCTGAAGGTACCAATCTCATCTCCATATCAGGCATTCGCATCCTCCCCTTTTTAAGCCACCAATCTCCATTTCTACATCTAACATCCATATCCCACCTTTTTGAAGATACCAACCTCATGTCCAAATTGAATATTCGTATCCCTCCATTTTGATGAAGTCAATCTCATTTCAATATCTAAAATTCATATCCCACCTTTTTGAAGATAAAAATCTCATCTCAAGTTTTATTGTCAAATACATTTAAAAAGTACAATGTACATTCAAATGCAATGAAATGCATCTGCCCAGGCTCTCTCTCAGCCCTTGAAACTATATATAAATAAGTAAGAATAAAGAATAAATAATAATAATAATAAATAAATAAATCCCCCAAATAATAGTCACTATGAATTGTGTAAAGTGCTACTGTTCAGTAATCTAACCGCCTGGGGGTAAAAACTGTCTTTGAGTCGGCTGGTCTGAGCTCTGATGTTCTGTGCACGTTTTCCTGAGGGAAGGAATGAGAACAGACCATGCGCTGGGTAGCTGTTATCCTCCATAATACTTTGGGCCTTCCTTCTACAGCAGGAGGTGTAAACGTCCTGAATCTGTGGCAGTGGTTTTCCTATGATTTTTGAAGCCGTTTTTCCTGTCCTCCTCAGTTGTTTGTGGTCTTGTTCAGTCAGGTTGCCAAACCACACCAGTGTGCCTCCAGTAAGGGTGCTCCGTTTGGTAGCCCGGTAGAAATTTACCAGGGTTTTTGTGGACATTCCATATTTTTTAACGCATCGTATAGTCTCTGTTGTGCCTTCTTAGCGACGCAACTCGTGTTTAGAGACCAAGAGAGGGAGTCTGAGATCTGGATGCCCAAGAATCTGAAGTTATTCATATCGTTGATGTAAACTGGTGGCTGCACAGTTTTGGATTTTCTAAAATCAACAAATATCTCCTTTGTTTTCTCAACATTTACGGAGAGGCCGTTGTCTTGACACCATATGGATAGGTCCCACACCTCTTTCCTATTGGCGTCCTCAATGTTATCACTCATCAAACCAGTCACTGGGGTGCCGTCTGCGTATTTCAGAAATCTCATCTCCATATTGAGCATCCATATCCCACCCTTTGATGGTACTAATGTCCACTGCATATCAAGCGTACAGCTTTCTTGATCAATACCGGTTCTCAGGACAAATCATTCCCTATAAGACCTCTCATCTGGCATGCAAACAGGTACATAAACATGTGTAAAAGCCTGAACACACACATCATCCTTGACCTATGTATGCGCATGCTCTTATAAGGAAAGGAATCACACACCATTGTCCATAACAGCCTGGAATACCGATTAATGCATATTTTGCATGTGAGTTATGAATATCATCGCTAACAGTGCACAATTTAGAGAATGTTACTTTCTACGTATTGTATTAATATCACCATGAATAACTCTCTTCTTCTCTCTCTCTCTCAGAGCGGGAGGATGGATGAGGTTACCCGTCTCTTTAAATCCTTTCATGGATACAGCCCACCACAGTACATTGCGGAGCGCTGGCTGCATGTCACCATAGAGGAGGGGCCACCGCCAAAGGGGAGCCCCCTGGTGGCGGCGGCAACACAATCTCAGAAGACAGGGGGATTTACTCCAAGCACTCTGCATCTCATCTCTTCAGAGACCCAACCGATGCAGCAGGGACTGTCCCCGTACTGCGAGCTCCCATCTCAGGTCCCAGGGCCAGAACTTCTGGGGGGCCCCACCTTGGCGTGGCCCAGCGCCGGCCCCCAGAGGTCAGAGCCGCTCACCGTTGTGAATCTGGGCAACGCCGTCCTCCCAAACCTCACCCCGGACTTCTACACCTGCGTGAACGAGGTCAACCTCAGTGGGACGGTCCAGCTCGTCCCCTGCAAGCCCGCCCACATCAGAGCCACGCCCTTTCTGCAGATGATGGACAGCACAGAAAGGGAGGGGAAGTACTGGAAGAAGGCTGAGCAGGGGGAGTCACCAGTGGATCCATCATTGGTCAGCCTAGGGGGCATGATCGGCTACGTGGGAGGAAATGGGGGGGTGGGGAGTTTTTACACTACTATGGAAGAGTGGAGGCAGCCCAGAGGAAGGCACAAGGATATGCCAGCAGCCCTGGGAGATGGACAGGGGGACGTTTTAGGCTCAAAGCCAAGTGAAATACCTGTGCCTTCACTGTGCGCTGAACCCTGAATATATTGGTTTAAACCAGTGAACACATAAAAGCACTTGCTTGCACAAATGCTCACTCACATACACTCCTGAACATACATGCATGCACTCAAACATAATCTCTTTGAGTGACCCTCTGGCTCCGAGTGCTGGTGGTGTACAGGTGGGGTTATCTCAACCCTGAAGTCCTTGATGTTGAAGCAGTGACTATGAGTGATGTCGAGATTTAGTTCCACTGCTATTCTTTGGTATTCTTAACATTAAATCTATTTTTCGTGCTCAAAAAGACACAATACCTCACATTATTGCATCATTGTTTCCTCGTTTTATTGCTTAAATGTAGTCTGTGAAGATGCTCCCAGCCCATGTATTCTGTGCTGTGTTATTGGAAGGGATGCCGTCCTTGTTAGCCTCTGGGACCAACTTACAGTTGAAATGTGAGTCAATTTGTTGTTCTCCCCAGTTCTACTCCTTTCACCTGCACCAATTTGGAGCAGTCCTACACAAATGGTACAACTGCGTGACTGTTATCAACACAAATACAACCTTCATTCCATTCCTGGGTTTTTGCATTGGCGATGTGTTCTAATCTTATTGTGGTTATACAGGGGCTTAAACCTTGAGCCCTCTGGGTCCCACTGAAATATGCTGGTCACTTGGCCATATGCTGCCCCAAATTGATGAGTGAAGCATCTGGCTGTGAAACAGCATTCAAAAGAATCACAGTCCTTGGGTCTGAGCTGAAAGACATGCTTTTCTCTAGTAAAAGTTTTTTAAACTTTATGCAGACACAGTCATCCACAAATGACGACCTAGAAAGTCTGAGAAGTGAGTCAAAGTCGGGGACTCAGGAAAAAAAATGAAGGAATCACACCTCCGAGATGAAGAAGACTGGAGTCTATTCATGGTCTAAAAGGCAGCCAATGACAGTGCTTCCTGACGCCATGACGACAAAGGAAATAGCAATGAACTGGGGGGGGGGTTACATTCCATGGGGAAACAGATAGATCTGTAGGTGCAATCACTGTAGCTCGTTCAGCTTATTTGCATTTACTGGAGGGAATCAGATTCAGAAGAAATGTGTGTGGGCTTGTATAGGTATATTTGTGAGAACCAACTCTTAAGAAACACCATATATTGTGAGGACATTTTTAGTTGTGAGTACATTTTTGATGGTCCTCTCAGAGGATTACAGAGTTATCTGTTACCTGTCCTCCTCGTGCCTTACGGCATGTAGGGCCTTAATTAAAAGTTGGCAAAAGTTAGGGTTACAGTGACAGTTAAGGTTAGGGTTCGGCATAATTTGGTTACGGTTAAGGTTCAGGAAAGGCTGAACAATATGAATGTGAGTCAATACATCATCACAAATATAGCTATACAAACGTATATATGTGTGTGTGTGTGTGTGTATGCTTGCATGGTTCCATACATGCCTTTGGCCATAAATATGCTAGTGTTTACACACCCAAGTGCTTAAACATGCACGCGTGTTTGTGTGTGTATGTGTGGGCCTTGGTTAGTGTACAAGTGTGTGTGACAGAGGTGGTAACCTATTCGAGAATTCATTCTATTCCAGGGTTAAAGTACTTGCACCTGAGTCATCCCGAAGTACTACTGCAAATGGAATTAAATCATGCCAACAAATTCAATCTCCTATTTTGATGTGCTGACTTAATTACCAAAGCTTAGTGTTTGCTTTCATTTCTGATCAAATAACTTCTTTAATGCATTTGAGACATGTACAGTCATCTGTTTTTGGACTGCTGATGGAATCATGGTCTGCATAATTCATGTACTGCATGTACATATGCTAATAAAATGCACATTCATTGGTTGATGTTTCGGTATTGGTCTGTTATGATGTGCAACTTAGTGATGAAAGCTGCGTCCGGCAAAGGGTTAAGTCGCGCACCTGTTGTGTGTTACCGCAGTCTCTTTGCGCCGTTTTGCTCGGAATTGGGAATCACTAATTCTCAAATCCAAATTCAGCCCTGTTTTCTCACACAAATGACCACTGAATTAACTGAATTATTAGAGCTTCTGATTGCACCAGCCTCCCAGCTAAACCGAAGGTGGAAAACCAGCTGTTCTGATCCTGAATCCTGCTCCAGACTGTCTGCCCGAAGCTGAAATATGACATCAGTTACTCCAACACACCTTACCCAGTGACCGTATAAAAAGAGCATCACCACCACAGCTCAATGCTTATAGTGGGCACCCACTCTCTGCTGCTCTGTTATGTTGAGAATGCTGCATTTGAGCTTTATCAGTCTAGGGTGTTTTGAAACCTCGTCTTTAATGTTTTGACAGACCATAGCAGCAAAATGAGATTCATCATTGCCATTCTCTAAGGGGAGCATATTGCCATCACTTTCCCCAATTTGTAGAATTTTAGCGGCTCTCTCCAGCCAACATTACCCACCCCCCCCCCCCGCCCCCCAGTACTGAACCCAGAATATCAAAGCTCCCAGCCAGCAGCACCGTCACCCATTTACAAAAGAAACAGACATTGTCAGTAACTCCTATTGTCAAGAGATGTGTATTATTGGGTGAAAATGTTTCTATACAACCGGTCACTCACCTCCTCTGTAATCAGAGTTTGCTGAGCTCTGTTCTATACACTGTGATGTAGAGCTGAACCGTTGTTTTGAGTAAATGCGCAAGTTAAGCCTACAAATGTCTGCCTGTCCTTCTAGATGAAAATCCTTTCATTTCCCTCTCCCATTTTTCTCTCTCATGCGCACAAACACACACACTCACACACAAATTTAGTGTGTGACTTGTCGGGTGTCAAACTGCGCGTATGCATGATTGAGTGGGTATGTGCATGTGTACGTGTTCGTGGGTCAGAGTGTGTGTGCGTGCATGAGTGAGAGTGTATGTGTGTGTGTGATTATGTGTGAGTGAGAGCGTGTAAGTGTGTATGAGTGAGAGTGTGTGTGCCTGTGTTTGTGGGTGAGAGGGTGTGAGTGTTTGTGGGTGAGTGCATGCACGAGTGCGGTAGACATTGGGATAATCAGTGCGAATGCCTTCCCCAGGCTATTAAAATAGCCCCGCTGCCATTGTGAGCTGAAGATAAACCAGCCGACTGATTCTTTCATATGAAAAACAGTCCAACTTCCCATAGCCGAGGAAAGAGAGAGAAAACTCTGAAGTGGAGTTTGCATGAGGATTGCGGAAGAGGACCTTTTATAGTGTTTTAACTACAAAGCTTTCAGGAAAGAAAAGATCTTTTAAAATGAAGGTTTGAATGACTGGGCCTCAACAGTGCACTGCATCTGGTGCTACACAGCACTAAGCTACTCCGTACATTTGGCATCGAGTTAGAGAAATAGTGAGGGAGAAAACGGGATCTTGAGACAGAAGGAGTGAAAAATCCTTTCTCCTATGAACCGTGGAGACGCCAGGAGCAGTCACAGCACAGGTAAGCCACACTGACGACAGATCATTTCCATCCACATTTGAAAAACAGCTTGGAATGTTTATTGTGCAAGAGATTGACACAATGTACACATTAGTCTGTACTCTACTGGTGCATTTCCAAACAGAAGTGCAGATCGCAGGAGATTACCTTCATTTGATTGGGCAAAACTTGCCATTTCTTCAATATTTACTCCAATGGCAGAGGCCCTTTTCCCAGTCACCTTCCTTAAATGGTGATACACCTTCTTGCTTCTTCTCGAGAGTTTTCTTTTCTGGCATTAGTTTTTCTGGTGGAATACAATAAAACTCTGGCTGTATTACCTCAAAGATCTACACCCTAGGGGTAGCGTAGAGGAGCGAATAACACTGTTTAGATTTTCTTACCCACATTTACAAAAAACAGAACGGCTCAAACAGGAGGAATGGTATCCTCAATTTGGGACAATCTTAGGATATGCAGTTCCCAAAATTCCTTCACCAAGCAACCATATGCATTTTATGTCACATTTTTGACCTGATTGTACCTTTTCTACAAATTAAAATATACAGCGGGCTGGAAGACAGATTCTTATGTGTAATTATGCATTCCTTCAGAAGGACAAAAAGATAAGCATCCAAACTATATTTCTCTAAAGAAATATTTCCTCTCACACATAATTTTTTTTTCAAATTAATTGCCTAAAATGTTTTGTACATAGCAGAAAAAGCACTGGAGGGGGAAGCAGGGATTTTGAATGCTGACGTAATTCATTTCAGTTGATTTAATGTTACAATAATAGCGCATGTGATAAACTGCTGAAATACTCCGCCAGTGCTGGCCGCATAAATACGCGCCTCTGGAGTATCGTGTGTCGGTTCGCGATGAGAGAAGCGGCGATTGCGGGTCGGCCCCGCAGTGCTCGAGGGGTTAATAGCCCCAGACAGGCCACACCATGTCATACAGTTCTCGGATATCAGGGGGAGGGGTCAGATGCGGAGAGACCTCCCACTGGAGCTGTCAGTCACATAAAAAAGCACTAAGTTTAGGATCAACTCCCCCTCAACATTGCTCTCTCTATCCCTGGTTCCGCCTCTCCCTCTCTTCCTCTCTCCACCCCCCTTTGCTCAGATTTGAAGAACTGAAGCCCTGCCGTGGGCCCTCAGGTAAGAAGAACGTGAGAGGACAGGTATTGTACTGGTGGAGGGGGAGGAGTAGGGCATAAATCTGATTTGCGGGAAGGTAAAGCCTGGGGCGGAATTTGACAATAGAGACGACGGTCAGGACGGCCTTCTCTCTCCCGTCTCACGGCTTTGTTTTGAGCCCAACCTTCGGTGATTCGTATAGCTCTCTCCTGCAGCTGTCTCTGGCACTATTAATACACATGTAAACGCACCGTGCTGTCTGAGGGTCCTATGGAGCAATCCACACTGTGTTGAGACATCGTGTTTTTATCCACATATATATCAGCTGAGGACTACTGATTGCATATGAGTATCTTCCTCACATGTAAAGGAGTCTTCTAAGCTGCAAAATCACAAAAAAAAACCTGTAAAATAAACACTTCATTTGTAAATGCCATGTTCCTGCTGTTGGAGAAGTAAAATAGTGCAGGACTGATGAGTCATACTAATTTACGTATTACTTGTGAATTTAACAGTCATTTAACAGTCAAGTGCGATATTATTCAGTTATGAAAGTTCACTCATATTGTTAAGAGTGGTAACTTCTAGTGGAAGTGGCTGTCTGTGAGTGACTGTCTACAGAAATAGATATATTTGCAGTTTTCATGGACTGTCTGAAATGATGTGCCTTTCAGCTGCATACATTTGAGGTGATAAGGTTAGAATGGCTTCTGGAGGGAACAATGACCATGACACGGATCAGGTGGTACCAGAGGACAGTACGGTCAATGTCAGGTCCATCCAGTCCCGCTATCTACGCTATCCCTCCCCAAGCAGGTCAGTAAATCAAGCCTTGTGTGTTAGTGTTTGACAATTTGTGTGTCCAGGTCATGAACAGAGTAGCGAACCCAGGTCAGATATCTTGGGCCGTCCCTTTTACAAAAAAGGCTGTCCCAGGACTTTTCCAGGTTGTTGGTCCTGTGTGAAAGGGGTGTTCAGTTATATTTTAATGCTTATGAGTGATAATGGAACTCTACAATTTAAATTAGAGTCAGAATTTAAAGTAAATTTCAATTTTGAAAAACATAAAAAAAAAAAACACAGGAAAAAGTTAATGTGGTTGATTCACACAATACCTCCATACTGAAAATATTATTAACACGCACTGAATGGTGTACCGTTTTATATCATCTGTATCTGCAAGGTATATAGGGACCACTTGCTTACATACCCAATATAATCCAGGTGGAATATGTACTGCTTTTAATCACTGGGTGGGCTTAGTTTTAAATAGCACACAAATGGCCTCAAGTAATTACGAAGAACAAATGTGACTAATTCTAATGCACTATTCTTTGGAACAATGTAGGCTGCTGACTGATTGTAGCTCTCTAAGTGTAGGGGTATTCCGCATGTGAGTCAATGCGGGTTGAGTAACATATATCATATACAACTTCTGCATAATTTAGGAGATACGCAGGATCAAGGGATGTACTTACAAAACACATCACGGCTTCACACCATACAGCAGTGATGCTCAAATTTGAGGCACAAGGCTGGGAGTACTGCTGGTTTTAAGCTATACTGGTTAGTTAGTTCATTGATGGTTTCCACAAGGAGGCCAAAAATTATCTAACCTGGCATCTGAGATTTAAGTCAGGGCATATTAAACTGGAATAGTGGTAGCAACACTGACTGGTATGTTTCCATTCCCTGCAGCCTCTCAGTGATTTCAGAAACAGGTGCGGAGAGCATCTTCCAGGAACCAATTCACCTCTCTTCTGCAGTGGCAGCCAGAAAGATTATCAGAGAGGGTAAGACATTGGTTTCTACGCCATTATGAGCACTGCTGTTTAAACAGTGGCATCGCTGTAAATTTGGTCTCACAGTGTTCAGCTGTACCTCCAAAATGCATAACCCTACATGATTACAACACCGCAAATAACTGTAAAAATCAATCGACTGAACATGATACTACATTCATTTTCATTCACTTTCATGATTACTTGAATTTTCTGATTCTTTAATCCCATGCATGGGAGATATTCACGGGAGAAGGTTCCATCAACTAATCTCAGTGGCTTCCAATGCATCACGTTCAAAATGAGATTATAAATTTCTCCTGGTTGAGCCAATCACTGATGACCGACAATAAGCGGACAAGCTGTGCCCGCCACAGTAAACGTGCATATTAACCAGAGGTATTAGCATTAGCAGTGCTTCTCTCCACACAGAACTGAAACCACGAGCAGTCAAGGTGAAACCAGTTCCTGAGAGCATGCTGGAGTCAGCCAGGCAGCTAATGATGGAGGATCTGTACAACCGTGTCAAGGACATGACAGATGACACCAGCTCTTACAAAACCCCCTGTGTGATGGACATTCAGCGAGCCATATTGCAAGACCGTCTGGAGGTTCCCCTCAACCCCGTTGATGAGGTGTGGCCCAGCGTCTTCATTGCTGAGAGGTGAGTCACGCTGGATGCAAAATTTGTCAAAATATGATGCAGAGATGGTGTTAGGTGAGGGGTTCTTCTCTATTGCACTGTGTTTCCTTGTCCCATTGGCTACACTGCATTGCATCGATTTGCCGTATTTCAGAGCAGTAGCAGTTAACAAGTCACGCCTGAAGCGGATGGGAATCACCCACATCTTGAATGCAGCCCATGGCACGGGTGTTTATACGAGCAAAGACTTCTACGCTGGCATGAAGATCCGGTACCACGGGGTTGAAGTGGACGATTTCCCTCACATGGACATCTCTCCACACTTCCGCAAGGCTGCTGAGTACCTGGATGAGGCTCTGCTAACGCATCAGGGTGAGAGCCGGCCACAAGGCTCAGATGTGCCCTCCTTGGTAATGGAGGGAGGAGGGAGCCAAAAACGCTTTGATAGAAAGTAAGCAGTTTAAACACAGAATTTTGTGTCCTCGATATATAAGTATTCAACATTCTTTGGTTAACTATTAAACTAATTTCAGCTAATTACAGACAATGTGGTAAAGGCATCCTCGGTTGGTTGAGCGTGCCACTGCAAATGACTGGTATGATCGAGCTTATTTTGTACATTCAGTCCCCACTTTGTCAGCACTGTTCCATCATCCCTCAGCAAGTGGTTTGAACATAAATTTTTTTACTGCCCTAAAAACACAGCCAATTCATTTTAGAGGATTTGAGCCAAATTACTGTGAGGTGCTTTGCACTTTGATTTCACCATTACAAATGATTTTGAAGTGAGAAGATTACTTATTAATGATATGCAGAGGGAAAAAAGTCAATGACCCATTCAGTCCTGAAGAATTCAAATTGATCAAACATTAAAATGTAAGAGAACTTCTCAATAATGTTTTTTTTTTCCCTCAAATTCAAATTTGGACACAATAAATGGGGTGCTTGGTACAACCGGATGGCTCTTTCTCACCCTGTTTAGGAAAGGTGCTGGTGAACTCAGTCATGGGAATCAGTCGCGCCGCAGTTCTGGTCGCTGCCTACCTCATGATCTTCCATCACATGACCATCATGGAGGCCCTGCTGACACTGAGGCAGAAGCGGCCTATATGCCCCAACGAGGGCTTCCTGAAGCAGCTACGGCAGCTGAATGAGGCCCTGCTTCACGAGAGAGCTGGAGACGAACTCAGCGACACTCTCAGCCAGGGTTCCACCAACAACGGGTGCACAAGCTGGGAACAGGAACCCGACATTTCGAGTGCCGAGGAGCATTCAATTTCTGTGGAGAAGGAGAACGGTGAGAATCTGATGAGCAGTGTGGTGGTAACAAACCTGAGGCAAACTTTGACTGAATCTGACCACCAAAGGCAGAACCAGGCTTCCACTCCACCCAATGATGAACACGTGAATGAGAACACCAGATACAAGGTTCGCGAGTTTCAGCAAAGGAATGAAGGGTTCCACAGTGAAGAGAGATGGCAGGCACAGGCAATGAGAGAAGACACGCAGTCAATACTGGCAGGAAGTTGCCATCAATCGGGAGCCCTGGATGGTGTCAGAAGCGCAGAAATCCAGGCCTTTAAGGAAAACATGTGCACCAGAGGGATGGGGAATCACGCACGGGAAAAGTCTGAATCCACAGTGAGGAGGCGCTACGATGGCATGGAACAACAGTGGCTGAGAGAGGCTGAAAAGGGGGTTGCTTACCGTAGCCATTACAGGCACCTGGGTGAGAGCAAAGTGACTGTCCTGGAAGATATTAACCTCAAGGCCTACCAGGCATGGAAACTGAAACAGCATAAGAAGATGGTCTCTCAGAGTAATGATGAGGTACTGGAGCTCAGCCGAGGTCAGATCTCAGCAGCAGTTAACCGGAAGCCGGACCTTGAAAATTCCCTGCAGCACTCCGATCGAGACAAGGCGAACAGTCAGCCACTGTTCAGCAGGAGAACAGAGAGCCTGCTGAATTATGGCGGTGTCCCAATCTCCAATGTCTGGTTAAATGTCTCCAACAAAGCTGCTGGCAATACCACCTCTCAGGGAAACATGGGAAGTTCAACCCTGTCCCAGAGCCACAGCAAACTGGACCAACTGTTGGTCCCATCATTGACTCCCTTCAATACTGCACCAGAGATACGCATAGAGTCCAACACCGAAAGGCCTCAAGGTGTAAATGTACCCGGCTTTCAGAGTTGGGTCTCCAATATGGGGACAGATATCCTTTGGCAAAACCAAGATGAGGGCCTGACAATGGAGAGAAATATGCCACCAAACCAAGTCAATTCCATATCCAGTCTTGATGCCCAGTCATGCAGGAGGAGGACATTTGATGAAGGTGAGGCATCCTTATTGAGTGAAGATTCATACTCAAGAGCTCTATCACAGAGCGGGCCTGAGTCTGAGCCTCTGAGCCATACAACATCCAGTTGCCCAGGCAAGGGTGCTGATCAAGGAAAGATCAAAGACACTAGCAGACCCCCTTTCAGTCTTTTCGGTGACAAAGAAAATCCTCACAAACCAGATGCTATGGATAAGGAGATGAGGTATGACACAAGGGCTAAGGTGACCACAAGCAAAATGCAGATTACTGCAGATCTTGAACAAACCGTACACTTCAAAAAGAAGAAACCGAGAGAGGAGAGTGAGGATGATGAAGATGACTGAGTGAGGATGTCAAGGTCAGCACAACCCAACCTTTTTCCAGAACAACCCAACACAAAAGCTGGTCTCACGGAGAGCCCATGGCCCAGTCGCTGAGAGTAATCAGACCGCAAACAACAATAGCTGGTGCCCGAATGACATTAAAAACTCCTTCCACTCACCCAGACTGTACTATTGCTGGCAATAATGTCTCAAAACTCAAATTACTCCACATTGAAAGTGAGGGCCACAGAAAGCATATCTGCTGAAGTCAGAGAAATTTGAAAGGAGATGGAGATTTTGCCCCAAACCATCAAGAGAGGTGTTTTCACCCAGTCAGTTCCAAGCTGGTGGCATGATTGTGGGCTCTAGCAAGACCACTGTTCTGAATACCAAGATCTCCCCAACTTGTCTTGAACAGATTTGCAGTGGAAAGGTCTGTATAAATCTAAAAGTTACAGAATGTGGAGATCTTGGGACTACTAAGGAGGAACAGGAAGAGAATGAGAAGCTTTCAGACTTCCCACTCAAAAGGAAGTTCTGGCATTACTCTGGATTTATCATTTTTAAGACTGAATTAATGGGAAGAAGCCAACTGAATAAGACTAAAGCAGGATCCCCCTGCAGTAGACAATATAGGGGAGTTTTACGATAAAGAGAGTTCAGGGTCCATGATGGTGAAACTATTAGAAGGAGAAGACAGGATTAGGCAAAACATCACACTTTGGATGTAAATATTGATTTAATTCCAGGAAAATACAGAAGTTCATCAGTAGGGCCATTCCTCTGGAATGAAAATAAACAAGTTTTGCACACTATTGCATGTACGGCTGTTAGAGTAATTGAGAACACAAAGAGCAGCTGCACATTTACTCATCACCTTCACTCCCTAAACAGTATATGGGCAGTAGTCATTTGGTGAATAAAGGAAGAATTGCATTCGTACAACATTTAACTTAAAATTTCTTTAATCTGTTTATATACACTCAAGTAAACATTCATGTAATTTTGAGTGCACAGCAGCTGAGGACTTCAAGATAGGATAAGAGAACAAAAGTAAATGAGCGCCATGAACAATCTAAATTAAAACCTCATGCACTTACACTTATGGCAGCCTCATTCCATTTAAAAAAATAGGAAACTAAGAAAAGAGTTTTTTTACAATTATGATAACGGTATATTAGCCAAAGTTCTTTGTTCCTCATTTGGTTTCCTAAATGACTGTCAGTCAGTTTGTAATGTAATGTGAATATAGGCCACTAGATGGCATTATTTACCTTTTTTTTATTCAGCTCAGACTGGAGCTATGTTTGGACATGTTTCAGACATGTCTGGGGCAAGTCCCCGAAAATTAAAAAAAAAGGTCTAAATGTGGGTGGAGTCTGCAAAAGAGTATATAAAGAGTAGAATTGAGACAGTGAAGTAGTAGGAGAAATTGCAAGAAGGAGGATAAATGTGACCAGACCTGTCATTCTGTTCAAGACCTGTGAAGTTTCTTTTGTGGATTTTTGCCTGTGTTAGAACGTTTTTCCTCACCCAGCACATCACCAGGAAACCCACAAGGACCGTAAATATTTCAGTTTTTTTTCTCTAATCAATCTTGGTCTTAGTTGTAGGTTAGTGTTAGTCTTTGTTTGTTAATTAAATGTGTTTAAGTTTTAAATTGTGTCTGTCATCCCTTGCTGTTGCTGTTGTGTTGTAAATTGTAATAACAAATTGGGGCCATAACAAATTGGGGGCTCAAGTCCGGGATAGACCATTGTGTGAGTAATTTATTGAAAATCTAACATTTCAAATTGTAAAATTGTTTTATTGAATTTTCCTATATAAATATATTGACAGATCAACAGCAATGGATGATTTCTTGGCATCACCAACCGTTGAGGTTTTGAAGTCTTTTAAAAAGACAGAACTGCTAGAAATTTGCAGACATTTAGAGCTGACAGAGGTAAAAGCAGCCAAGCGAAAAGCAAGACTGGCCAGAGAGATAGTTGAATATTACATTGATGAAAATGTGTTTGCACCAGGAGATCGCGAACAGTTTCCAGTGGAAAATCCAAATATAGAAATGGAACTTAAATTAAAAATGCTAGAGATTGAAAGGGAGGAAAAAGAAAGACAAAGAGAATTTGAAAGGGAAGAAAAAGAAAAACAAAGGCAGTTTGAATTAGAAAAATTTGCAAGAGAAGAGATTGAAAGGGGGAAAGAGAAAAACAAAGAGAATTTGAGAGGGAAGAAAAAGAAAAACAAAGACAGTTTGAGTTAGAAAAATTTGCAAGACAGAGAGATTTTGAATTAGAGAAATTCGATAGAGAAGAAAGACTCCAAATGGAGCAACTAAAAATAAAAATAGCAACAGAAAATAAATTTCGGGCTAGCCAGGAGGTAAAACTGGTGCCTCCATTTGCAGAAAAGGATGTTGACAACTATTTCCAGTGTTTTGAAAAGGTAGCAAAGAGTTGCCAGTGGCCAAAGGAACACTGGCCTCTGATGTTGCAAACTGTCCTCAAGGTTAAAGCTCAACAAGCCTATTCGGCTTTGTCTGCAGATGATTCCTCTGATTTTGAGGTTGTCAAAAAGGTTATTTTGAGAGCTTATGAGTTGGTTCCAGAGGCTTACCGACAGAAATTCAGAGGTCTGAAGAAATCTGAAAATCAGACTTATGTGGAATTTGCTAATGAGAAGAAGGTTTGCTTTGAGCGCTGGTGTACTTCTATGGAGGTCAAGGATGATTTCAACTCACAAAAAGAGATGGTGTTAGTTGAAGAATTCAAGAACTGAGTTAAAGATGATGTTAAGACCTACCTTAATGAGAAGCAAGCACTGAATTTGCAATCAGCTGCCAAATTTGCAGATGAATATGTTCTCACACATAAGTCCAAATTTCAGTCTAGCAGTAACAATAGATGGTCCCTATTTCAGAAAAAGGGTTACGGTGATACCCAAGATTCCTCACCCAAAGACAAAGACAAATCTGGTGATGGTGCTCAGAAATCCAGTAACAGGTCTGATCAAAGTGTGAAAGCTGACAGTGACAAAAGTGGTCTAGTTTGCAGTTATTGCAAGAAATCTGGTCATGTCACAACTAACTGTTGGCTCCTTAAAGCTAAGAAAGAAAAAGAAAAGGATACCAAACCAAATGCCTTTGTGAAAACAAGGTTAGAATCCCCTGTAGTAGATAACCGATCTGCTAAATTGCCTGCTTCTTGTGGGGCTAAAAAGCCTGATACTGCTGACTTTGTGAGGGAGGAATTTCTTCCATTTGTGTCAGAGGGATTTGTGGCTCTGAATGAGCATACTACTCCTGTCCCCATATATATCCTAAGGGATACCGGAGCTTCTTGGTCACTTTTGTTGATGGACTCCTTGGAGTAACCTGATGAGACCGCTTCAGGGGATTTCATACTTGTACTGTAAGATACAGGGACTGTATCTGTACCCCTGCACTCTATATTCTTGAAGTCAGATTTAGTTACAGGACAGGTAATGGTGGGGTCAAGTCTACCTATAAAGGGTGTTTCTCTGTTGCTAGGCAATGGCCTGGCTGGGGGCAAAGTAGTTCCCCCTGTACATCTTACTTCACAGCCGAGCACTGAAGATGGGGATGAGGACCCATCTCTGTATCCTTCTTACGCAGTGACTCGTGCTATGGCCAAGAAGGCTAAAGAAGAAGATGTTGTGGTGCCGTCCAGCACATTGAATAGTCAGGACTCAGGTGGTTCGCCTCATGACTCTGATTGGCCTACTATGGTTTCTCCTTTTGAGAATTTATCAGACACTTTTATCAGTTCATTGTTCAGCCAGCCAGATGGGTTTGGTGATTCTGATGTGTCTGGAGACTTGTCTCTATCCAGAAAGCGGTTGATTGAGGAGCAAACTAATGATCCTGAAATTTGTATACTAAAGAGGAGAGCGCTTCCTGATAAAGAAATAGACGCAGTTCCAGTTGGGTATTATCTCAAGGATGGTGTGTTGATGCGGAAGTGGCGCCCTCCTGATATCCCTGCCAATGCAGATTGGGCAGTGGTCAAGCAAATTGTTGTTCCGAAGGTCTACAGGAATGAGATCTTAACAATAGCTCATAGTTTACCTTTAGGAGGTCATCTTGGTGTTAACAAGACTGTTGATAAGATCATGAAACACTTCTTTTGGCCTGGGCTTCGGAAAAACGTTTCCAACTTTTGCAAAACCTGTCACACTTGTCAGGTAGTTGGAAAACACCAGTTAGACCCACCTGTAGCTCCATTGCAGCCTATCCCAGCATTTGGGGAGCCATTCTCTAAGGTCATTGTTGATTGTGTTGGTCCATTACCCAAGACTAGATCTGGAAATCAGTACTTGTTGACAATCATGTGTGCATCTACCAGATTCCCCGAAGCCATACCTCTATGTAACATCAAGGCAACTGCAATCTCGAAGGCTTTGATAAAGTTCTTCACGTTGTTTGGCCTTCCCGGGCAAATTCAGTCAGACCAAGGTAGCAATTTCATTTCAGGATTGTTTCAGCAGGTTGTGTATGAACTAGGTGCAAAGCAGATTCTTTCTAGTGCCTATCATCCAGAAAGTCAGGGTGCCTTAGAGCGGTTTCATTCCACTCTCAAGACAATGATGAGGACTTTTGTTATGACCATGAGAAAGACTGGGATGAAGGTGTTCATTTGCTGTTGTTTGCAGCTAGAGAAGCAGTGCAGGAGTCTACTGGATTCAGTCCATTTGAGCTAGTGTTTGGTCATGAAGTGAGAGGACCTTTGCTATTATTGAGTGAACAATGGCAAGAGGAAGAGCCACACATCAGTCTGTTAGACTATGTTAGCAAGTTCAAGGAAAGATTGCGTGCAGCTTGTGACCTAGCCAAAGAGAACTTGAAATCAAGTCAGGGAAAAATGAAAACTTGGTATGATCATAAGGCTAGAAGCCGTGGGTTTAAACCAGGAGACAAGGTCCTTGTGATGTTTCCCTTGCAGTCCAATCCATTGCAGGCTAGATTTCATGGTCCTTATGAAATTCTGACAAAACTCAATGATCTCAATTACGTTGTGAAGATTCCAGATAGGAGAAAACCAAAACAACTGTATCACATTAACATGCTGAAGCCTTATCATGACAGAAATGCTAGGGTTGCAGCTGTCACTTCAGATTCTCCTATGGCCGAGATTTGTGAAGATGAGGGGGAGTTTCAAGATGATGATCCTAGAATTAAAGCTGAAGTTCTTTCATGTAAACTGTCAAATTCTGAAGTGTTGCAAAATCTTGATGTAAAACTCCAGCACTTAGAACCCTCACAGAGAGATCAGTTTGAGAGGTTGATCAAGAAATATGAGGATCTGTTTCCTGATGTTCCAAAAAGAGTTTCTATAGCTGCTCATGATGTAGATGTTGGTGATGCCAAACCAATAAAACAGCATCCGTACCGGATGAATCCTGAAAAGAGAAAGATTGCTGAGAAAGAGCTTGAGTACATGTTAGAACATGATATTATCAGACCCTCCAACTCAGATTGGAGTTCACCCTGTGTGCTAGTTCCAAAACCTGATGGAAGTACTAGATTCTGTACAGATTATCGCAAAGTCAATGCTGTAACTAGAACTGATGTGTTTCCAATACCTAGGATTGATGATTGTATTGATAGAGTAGGGCAAGCAAAGTTTCTGACCAAGATTGATTTATTGAAGGGTTATTAGTGTGTGCCTTTAACTGAGAGGGCCAAGAGCATCTCTGCTTTTGCCATACCATCTGGGTTGTACCAGTATGAAGTCCTACCCTTTGGGATGAAAAATGCCCCAGCCACATTCCAAAGGATGATACAGTCTACAATCGCCGGATTGCCACACACGGGTGCATACATCGATGACCTGATCACATGGAGTGACTCCTGGGAAGAACATCTAAAAGATGTAGAGACGTTGTTCCAGCGCCTGACCCAGGCTAACCTGACTGTTAACCGGAAAAAAGAGTGACTTTGGTTGTGCTACTGTCACCTATCTTGGCTACGTCATAGGCCAGGGTAAGGTGGCACCCATAAATGCTAAAGTCCAAGCCATCATGGACTTTCCAGTCCCCAACAACAAAAAAGCTTTACGCCGCTTTCTTGGAATGATCGGGTACTACCGCAAGTTCTGCAAGAACTTTGCTGAGATTGCTCTCAGTCTAACTAACCAACTGAAGAAAGGCGTAAAGTTCACTTGGGATGAATCGTGCCAGAGAGCCATCGATTGCCTGAAGTCTCTGCTGTGTCACGTCTCCGTGCTCAAATCTCCTGACTTCAACAAACCGTTCTCAATCGCGGTCGATGCTAGTGACCAAGCTAGTGACTTCTCCTACAGAGAAGTGACTCTGATGACATTGAGCATCCCGTGGCATACTTCTCCAGGAAGTTCAATCGCCACCAAAGGAACTATTTCACAATAGAGAAGGAGCTGTTGGCTCTGGTTCTATCTTTACAACACTTTGATGTTTATGATTGTACAGGGCAAAAGCCAATGGTTGTGTACACAGACCACAATCCGTTAATGTTTTTGAGTAAGATGAAAAACAAGAATCGGAGATTGTTGAATTGGAGTTTGATTTTACAGGAGTTTGACTTGGAAATTAAGCATGTGAAGGGTACAGACAATGTAATTGCTGATTGCTTATCCCGTGTTTGAATATGTATATATATATATCACGTGTTTATTTGAATATTGTATGATATGTATATATAGACAAGTGTCCACTTAACCATTTTGTATTGAAAAGAAAAAATTTGCCTTTATGAGTCAAAATTTTTCCCTTTTGGAATGGAGGTGTAATGTGAATATAGGCCACTAGATGGCATTATTTACCTTTTTTTTAATTCAGCTCAGACTGGAGCTATGTTTGGACATGTTTCAGACATGTCTGGGGCAAGTCCCTGAAAATAAAAAAAAAAAGGTCTAAATGTGGGTGGAGTCTGCAAAAGAGTATATAAGGAGCAGAATTGAGACAGTGAAGTAGAAGGAGAAATTGCAAGAAGAAGGATAAATGTGACCAGACCTGCCATTCTGTTCGAGACCTGTGAAGTTTCTTTTGTGGAATTTTGCCTGTGTTAGAACGTTTTTCCTCACCCAGCACATCACCAGGAAACCCACAAGGACTGTAAATATTTCAGTTTTTTTTCTCTAATCAATCTTGGTCTTAGTTGTAGGTTAGTGTTAGTCTTTGTTTGTTAATTAAATGCGTTTAAGTTTTAAATTGTGTCTGTCATCCCTTGCTGTTGCTGTTGTGTTGTAAATTGTAATAACAAATTGGGGCCATAACAGTGATCATTGCAATATCTATTCTTCCCGTCTACACTGGTCTCTGAGGACAACATGATTCAAATGTTCTAGGAGCATAGTGTGATTTGCGCACAAAATACAATTGTCTCCAGTCATGTTTGCATTTTCATGTGTGATTTTACAGTAAGAGGGAACCTTATTTATAGCACCTCATTCAGTGCGGAAAATGGCACCAGGTAAAAAAGATACTTCTATAGGTATAGAAGGCAGTTAATCACCTTTAAATTAGATGAAGAATATGCTTAAAATTAGTCGCACCAGGTGATCCTAGACTCTGATCCTAAGAGCAAATACTCATACGTTTATAGATAGGCTTATATGTCTTGGGTTATGTCAATTTCTGGTAGCAAATCGTGGATGAGGGTATATTTTTCTCTACCGTAATATGCTAAGTGTAATCAAGGGCCATCAGGAGATGGCATATCCCCCGACCCCCAGCAAAATAATAGAACAGTAATTCGTCAAGAATATGTCTCAGAAAACATGATATTTTATGAACTATGAATATATAGTCCAGACATGATCGCTATATGCATCATCTTTCCATGGAAAACCTCAGAAAAAGAGCATAAACAAGAGTCATCTGTAGATGACATATCCCGACCCCCACAAATCGTAACTCAGCTTTTATGATGAAGATACTGGAATGTAGAGTTTGCATGTGTGAGAAGAGATGTCATGATCACTAGTGGTCACGTAAACGAATTCTGTATTCATGAAAACATCTTGACATAGTGGATAATGTGTCTGTGAATTAAGTTTAATGAACCTAGATCATATGGTTTGGGAGATATGTCCCAAGCAAGACAGCCACCCTCAAAGCCAATCTAAGTTCCCTGTCTCCATAGGAACTTCGAAAGAAAAATGAATCAATAAACTCCAAAATAGGAAAAGGCAGATCTACTCGTAGTGGGTAATATATCTGTGAAGTTAGGTGAACCTAGGACACACAGTTTAGGAGATATGCTCCGGACAAGGTAGCCACCCTCAAAGTCAATCTAAGTTCAATGTTTTCATGGAAACCTGAGAAATTAAATAATCTAGAAGCTTCGAAATAGCAAGAGGCACATCTACTCATACTGTTTAATATATCTGCGAAGTGTGGTGGACCTAGACCATACGATTTAGGAGATATGCTCCGGACAAGACAGCCACCCTCAAAGTCAATCTAAGTTCACTGTTTCCATGGAAACCTCAAATATTAGATAATGTAGAAGCTTCAAAATAGCAAAAGGCACATCTACTCATAGTGGTTAATATATCTGTGACGTTTGGTGAACCTAGGACATACGGTTTAGGAGATATGCTCCGGACAAGACAGCCACCCTCAAAGTCAATCTAAGTTCACTGTTTCCACGGAAACCTCAAATATGAGATAATGTAGAAGCTTCAAAATAGCAAAAGGCACATCAACTCATACTGGTTAATATATCTGTGAAGTTTGGTGAACCTAAGATGCATAGTTATGAAGATATGTTCCAGACAATAAAATGATTACAGACAGACAGACGGACGGACAGACAGACATACTGATGACTATATCCCCCCGTCACCCCCCCCCCCCAAGTCGGGGGGATAATAAAAAGACAAACATGAGATATGATATGAGCATAATAGTGCGATCATAGTTAATGTGGTTAATCGCAGTTAATTCATGAGTTAATGGGGGGGGCAATTACTTTTTCACATAGGTCCAGGTAGGATTGGATAGCTTTTTCCCTCAATAAATGAAATCATCATTTAAAAAATGAAATTTGTATTTTCTTTAGTTACCTTTGCCTAATATTAAAATTTGTTTGATGACCTGAATTTGTTTGATGACATTTAAGTGTGACAGATGCAAAAAAATAAGAAATCAGGAAGGGGGCAAATACTTTTTCACGGCACTGAAGACCCAAATGTTCCATCATGTTGAAAAACAAAAAACAATTGCATGAAAAATGTATTTCTCAGAAGACCTGAACCAAGGACAGACATTCAACTTCCAACAGGCCAATGATCCAATCATCCAAGCAAACATTGGAGTTGCTCCCAAATAAATGCATGAATATCCTTGAGTGGCCTAAAAGTCCTGAGTCATGGTTGCTGAAAACATTCTGCACACTGCCATCCATGTCCCAAAAACACTACTGTGCCAAGGAAAAAAATAACCCTTTATAATTTCACGTGTAATGTACTATCCATTTTCTTCCCCCGTAAAATACACTGGATATAAACAAACAAATACTATGAGTGGTTCATTATCACAGCGATGAATATGTTTCAGCGAGCCCAGTCTCATCTCGACTCGTCATATAGTGATGCTACCTGACCATGCGTCAATATACAACAAAAAAGCAGGCTTTTGGCATCCTTATTTGATGCCAGTTAAAAACATAACCTACCCTGACCCCTAACCCTTGACCCGAAACATCAAATAAGGACGCCAAACGACACTTAGTCTGGTAGCATCACAATATGACTGGGTGGGATGAGAATGTGTTGTTTCAACTGGCAATATTTTTTACCCCAAGTGAAGAAATGCGTAGCTTCTCATTTCTTAAAAAAATCATTCCAGAGGACAAATCACTTGATGGTGGAATAGATGTTACAGTATTTAAGAAGGGGGAAATTATTGGGCTGCATCCAGCAAAGAAAACAAAGAATGAGGAAAATAAGCATGAGGAATCATTTTCACGCGCAAATTGGCCACCACTAAGTCCTGACCCTGACCACACTGAGAGTTATTAGGATGTGCTGGAGAAGACGACAGCGTATTCAACCATCACGTTATGAAGACAAGATCTTAAACCAAAGATTAAGGCAACTCTGATTGAAAATAAATGTTTTGACGTCGCATACATTTGTCAAAACAATGACAAAAGGAATCGAAGCTACAGGAGTTCTAACTAAATTTTTGAGCGTGCAACTGTTTTTTGGACAGGCAATATATTTGCAGACATTTACAAATCTTTCCTGATTTAGCTAGCCACAGGTAAAAATGGAAGGGTATTTTCTGGAGCTTCAGGTATTGTGTGATGTTCAACGCATCAAGATCCCTTGAAAAAAGAAGGCATTGGCCCCGCAGGTTTGAAAATCATGACAACATATTTGCAGACTGATAACAGTCTGTGACACAATACACCCTTACTTACTTATTAGACGGCAGTAGACCAGTGCAAGCTTAGAACCAGGCTCTCAGTATGTTTTTGTTCCAATGAAAAGAGCAATGCTAGAATTTTAACAAGCTATTAATTTCAGTCAGTTATGCTCTAGTTTTGCTGAAAAGGAATATGTACGCAACTAGAGCAACATCACGTCAAACTTTGTGATGCACTTCATAAAAAAAAATAAAATTTCCTTGTCCGTATTGTGCTCAAAACAGATGACATTTTTAATGATTGACACAGGTGAATCAATGGGATCCTGATTAGGTTTTTGGACATAAGAATTTAAAAAACAAAATGTGGGTTTGGCTCATTGTAATGGGAGATGCAATATAGATGATGGATGGATGGATTTTTTTTTTCAGGGGATCAGTTCTAGTGGCCTGGAGTCCAGATTTTGATCAATTTTGAGCCTATTGATTCACCAGTCTTTCATTTCATACTATAAAAAATGTATATTATCTATATTTTATATTTACGTATATTTTATATATTATTTAAACATTAAAAAATATATTTTTTATGCGAATATATTTTTATGCAGTATTTATATTTTATACGGTACGTTCTGCAATATAATACAATATGAACAGAGGACTGTTATTTCTCATGTCATGCTTAGCTATTTCTGCCATAAAATTCCTTAACTACAAGGGTCAAAAATCCCCTCATAGACGATGAGCATATAATTGTGATAAATGGAAAATTTTTATGGGAGCATTTCCCAAACCTCTCCTAGAGTTCAACATGTCCTGCATGTTTTAGATCTCTCCCTACTCCAGCACAGGTTATTTCAAAGATTAGGGCTTTATCAAACCCTGAGGCTGCTTGATAATGGGCGGATCATTTGAATCACTCGTGCTGGAGCAGGGAGAGATCTAAAACATGCAGGATAAGTAGTACTCCAGGAGAGGTCTGGGAAACACCGTCTTAAGGTACGACGATCACTGATGTGGCTGGGGAAAAAATACATACTGGATTATGTTTGGAAACCAATGCATTCAACCAACGTATACACTAATCTCTGTAGCCAATTAACAGACACGCCCAATAAAGCATTTTCAGAGACTATAAGTAGTACTATAAACATGATACACTGCGATGCGTTGAGGGGTGAGCCGCAAAATATCGATCAGCTAAATTCTCGAGAACAGATGGACCATTATTAAAACTGTAGCATGTTGGTTTGTTTTCGACGTTACAGTGTTTGTCAAAGTCCTCAAGACTGATAAGTAACGCAGCTTTACACCATGAAATCAAACCAGCATTCAAAGACCAGAGGAGGTCTCGGCCAATCGGTTCACTAACCTCTCTGGAAAGAACAATGTAGTGACGAATCTCCTTTTCCGTCGTAATTTCATAATTTGTTTAACTCTGTAGCAGAACTGCCCAGCTTCGGATTTATACTAAGGCGTGGTCTACAGGTACACGGGTATTTTATAAACGGATATTTTTATATGCATTTTACCATTTGGCATCAAATTATTTACAGTGCACTGTAAAACGCCTTGTTCCATGAGAGTGACTTCAGCTATAGTTCATAACCATTTCCATTTAAGCGAATCTTTAATTTAAAGCACTTAAAAACTAGTTTCATGTCAAATCTTACTGCACGCCTATTCAAAACTTCCCGCTAATGTACGCATACCGGAAATGTATTGCTATGTTTTTTTTTTTGCATGGTAGGGCCTATTATTTACAACTTGCGCAAATCTGCGTTGTTTTCGCTTTATATTTTTTCCGTGAAGTTCGTCGCTTTCAGAGGCCCTTTCCAAAGGCAGTTACTCACCTTTAAATTAGATTAAGAATATGCATAAAATTATTCGCACCAGGTGACCCTAGACTCTGATCCTAAGAGCAAACAGTCATACGTTTATAGAGTTGCATACTTATTAATTAAAATTAGGCGACATTTCCCCAAATATAACAAAAATTCTAGAGGTGGCGCGGGTGTAGTTTTTATCTCGGGGCTGGGATTTCGGGTTAAATATTCAAAATGGCGGATGGAGGAGCAGCGAGTCAACATGAGAGTTCGGGACCAGGTAATCATTACTGCATTTTACATATTCATATTCATATTCAAACACTCTTTCTCTCAACCTGGATCGGGACATGAGAGAAACAAGACATGATAACTTTACGTGATTTATTAGTAATTCAGCGGTATGATCTAGATCCAGCTTATTGGCTATTTCTCTGAACGCGACGAGGAAACTGGGACAGAGCTGTGGCAATTTTAAAGGAAAAAAAGGAGCCATTTATTTGCAGCGAGATTAGAGCCAATTGAGCACGTTACATATTCATATTCCTGCCTTGTAACCGCGATTTAGCATATTTTATTAGTAATCAGCAACAACTGGTGTGCAATTTATTTCGATTTTTCTGATGTTCTCCCGGGTGATGTTAAACACGAGTAGTTAGCAGAGGCTAAACGCAAGCATGCTAGCAATGTGCTTTGTGTTTGTTTGCAACGTGACCATTAACGTTACGAAGGGAGCGCAGCGTTTACATATTCATTTGCTCGCCATTAAAGCTGCTTTCACACCGGACGCGAAAGGAATGTTTATCGCACGACAGATTGCATTCAAAGTCCATGCAAAGACGCGAATACATTCGCGTCTTTGCATGGACTTTGAATGTAATCTGTCGTGCGAAAAAAAAATCCTTTCGCGTCCGTTGTGAAAGCGTCTTAAGACGCGCGTATGTGCTCCTCTTCATTTTTGTTAATGCACTGTATTCTCTCCGTGAGAACGGCGAGGTCGCTGAATAATTATGAAGGGGCACTGATATGTGGCTAGTTAGCTGAATGTCGATTTCTCCTGTCCTTTGTGCCCTCTTTAACGGGCTCTTAACGTTTTCTTACGGGCTATTCATTCGCGCGTCCCTGCGGCGGGCGCCGAGTTCCGCGACACCGGCGAGGAAACAAGTTAGCCAGATGGCTAACAATAATATCTCCCTGCGCTGTTTTAACAGTGTTGCCCCTTAGATTGCGCGCTTCACGCAGGATGAATATTCTCATTGAGAACAATGGGAAGTGTTCGCCAGATCATGTCACTCCACGCCTTTTTCGCAGCTGGCTAACAACAGCTAGCCAGCGATATCGGCTAGCCTCGTCTACGAAGTGTACAAGCCGGCTAACTAGTTAGCTAGCCAAATTGCCTTCACGTTGCCGCGATGATAGTAAGTTGGACATTTTATAGGAGCTTCAGGCTAGAGGCAACTTGGCTAGCTGGAGTATACACTAACTAGTTAGCTATTTATATTGATATCAATGGCATTGATGCCTCAGTGGATTGAAGAGTGGCTAAGAATATAGCTAACTTAGCTGTCTTAAAGTCGGTTCGTGTGATAACTTCAGTTAGGCGTTAAACTGAAGACGCATGAGCTATAATCACATTTCTTGCTCGGTAGCTATCGTTAGCTGGTCGAATACTTTTGTTTCATGGTGGGATTGTGGTGTTTCGTATGCAGAGACA
The DNA here is from genome assembly GCA_029721435.1 of Gymnothorax reevesii. NCBI lineage: Eukaryota > Metazoa > Chordata > Actinopteri > Anguilliformes > Muraenidae > Gymnothorax > Gymnothorax reevesii. The sequence goes on along the minus strand of CM056587.1, from coordinate 22,174,399 downwards.
TTCTCTTTCATTTGCCCAAGTACTGGCTGTGTGCTGGCAGGCTAAAAAAAAAACCTTAAGATTCAAACTGTAAGCATTAACTTAGACCTGATCGCGGCGGGTCTAACGTTTGTTGGCCAACTGCTCCAAACAAAGCTATTCAAACTAACGTTGTACTGTCAACCATCGCTAGATACGAGTGAATTTTCCTTGTATGAAGTTAGTTGGTTAGATAGAAAGTCAGGTGGGGAGGGCTAATCTGCGGAACACATTCTGCTGAAAAACTACAATCATCTATACTAATACTTTCCTTCAGAATTTATTTATTAATATATTGTGATGAAATTTTCACCAGTTATTCTTGACATATATATCTATCGATGTCTAGTCGAGTTGATTAAAAAATAATTAGCGAATTTTCAGAAGAATGTTTTCGGCTGATCAGCCTAGCCAGGTTGCTATGCTCAGTAACATGGCTAATGCAGCCTCTGAAACTGCGAGCCGTCGAAACGCCCGCTCATCGTGTGTTTTTCGGAAATATTAGCCAGTTAGATAGCCACCTATCTCTAACGTTTGATTACATTTTAGTTGGGTGTATGTTTGGATTGCGTTAGGCCCATCATCCGACTGTTCTGAGCTGGAGTTCAAACGTTACTGTAGTATGTGAGCTAGGAGTTGGAAGTGAAGCTTGGGACAAGCTAACGCCTGCATTGTTTTCAGCATTTAACACTGGCGAGCGAAAGTTGTACGCAGTTTGCTTTCTGATGAACACGCCGGCTATTGAGCTCGGCGTATAAATTCCTTGCATTTACCCCTCGCTTGCTGGCTAAGCTAGTTAACTGGTCAATTTTAAGTTAAACTCTCGACTTGCAGGATGTTCTGTTAAATTATGAAGTTGTTTACAATTTGCTCTTACGGTGGTTGCTGAGGAGCTGGCCAAACATCTTGGCTGTAACCTTGTTTTCGAGCGGAAGGCGCTTTCACACTGGACGCGAAACGAATCTTTCGCACGACAGATTACATTGAAAGTCAACGCCAAAGATGTTTTTGCGTGGATTCGCGTCTTTGCATTGAATTTGTTTCGCGTCCGGTGTGAAAGCAGCTGAACTCGATCAGAGTGCTTGTATCGGGGTGGTGTTTGTTTACAACGCGTCTGAATATATTAAAGTGTCTCATTAGAATTTCTAATTCGGGGAGGTTTCATTTATTTAAAATGGCCGAATTGATCTCCGCCTCTCATGTTTAGTAATATTTTATTTTGAGTCGCGAGTCTTTTGTTTCAGTTTGTATTTTCATTGCACGATGTGACTTCCTAAATGTCCTAATTCTCATTTTATTTTTATTACCCATTTTAAGGCCCACTTAACTACAATTGTCGGGGCCCAAGTGTCCCGCAAGACCCAGGCTTCGGTTGAAAAGCAGGCCTCGGTGCTTATTTCATTATTTAGCTGACGTTAGCTGGCTATTTTTTTATTCTGAGCTACTTGCGGTGCCGTCAGGAAGTAAATGTTGTAAAATGCGTAGCTAATTCGCAGTGCATTGCTTTCATTATCTGGGCTTTTGCTTGGAATAATGTAGGGAAGTAATGTGTGTTCGTGTTATAAAAATGATTGTTGTTAGCTTGATGGCTAACAACTGAGCTTGCTTTTGTTGTAATGCTAACATCAGACAAACGTCATTGGCTCACTTGCTAGAGTACGTGGATGGCTTCAGTGTAACGTTAGACGTAGTGTTTAAATCGCAAAATTAATCTTAATAAAACCCCTTAATGTACAGCGTTTACGTTGCTCAGTTACTGTTCTTTGCATGCAGTTTACCCGTATATTGCCAGCCATTTATAAGTGCGTTTTGGTATTAAATATCAAGTTTCCTGAGTCCGTGTTAGGCCTAAACATGGTTGTTTGCAGAACAATTCAAAGCAATATTGTAGCTGCATCAAATAACTTGGCTGGCTAACTTGCTGAGTTAACGTTACTTGGCAACCTATCGGTATGCGAATATATTTTTTAGACTAATGTTAACCCATCATAACTGGAGATGGCATACTGCGACGACTAGATGATATAACATTTTCAGTGTCTAACTGTTTTTTTTTTTTTGTTTTTTTTTTTCTTTATTTAAATCCGACAAATTCAGTTGATACTCAGTCAGGCTGTGCGCCTGTCTGTTTGAGAGATACTACTTGTTGCTGGCAGTACTCATTGACCCAGTGTTGTCAAGGTGTTTTCTGTGGCAAGAGAGGAATAATTGTACGAAAGAATGTAGCATACATTCAGCGGAATCCCTTATCCCCCAGAACCTGGGTTCCGAACAACACTTGAGAAGCTTAGCTGCATTCCATTTCCTTTGTTCAAAAACCTTTTTTGTGCTCAGATAACATTTGTGGCAGTTTATTGACAGTTGGTTCATTTGCGTTGCTCCTGACATATTTAACACCATGCGCCCATCTTTTGGTCCTAACGCCACTGCGCGCTGTCAAGAGAAGAACTTTGCATACTGTGCAGAATGTTAAAGCCCCTTTTTTGCCTTACACAAGTTTGTTTTTGTTGTCTTCATGCAGTGCCCTTTTTGTTATCAAAAATTCTAAAATGTTCGGATTTATGGAAACCGAGGAAAAAAAATTACTTTTCATAGAATAAACAAAAATCAAGGAGCTGTATAATGGGTTTGAGTCTGGAATTTATTATTATTGGGTATTTCTGTCTATAAAGCTGAAGAGATGCTCAATATTGTGTTGCATTTTTCATGTCTTGACATGCAGAAAGAAGGCACTGCCAGAGCCCCCCCCCCCCAAAAAAGGAACTGACCGGATTATCGTCATTGTACTGCATAATGGCTGCCTAAGTCAGATCCTTCTATGCATAAATTTCAGGTGCAATTTAGTGCATTCTGGTGAATTATAAGGCTGAAATTAATAGAAATAAAACAGCACAATGCTCCACTTTGGTGAACACTTTTAGGTTTTCTGTTTTTTTGACTCAGGGTTGCACTAGTTTGCAGGACACGCCCCCTTTTTCTAACCCATATAAAAACCAAATGGAGTGAGATATTGAGCTAAAACCAAGTTGCTCCAGAATATCTAAGGACAGTGTACTTCTGAGACCAATGAGCTGAGAGGTTCCCCCATTTTGGGTGATTTCATATGGAATGACCCAATAGCGAGCTGCCTGAGCGATAGCTGTGCAAGTGTAGTTTATCAACAGCGATGCGCATCATTGGTGCTGGATTAAGAAAGTTATGTTGTCTGACATGGATCTTATTGGTCATGTCAGATGCCGTCATGAAACCTTGTATAATAATTAGGCTTAAGCGAAGGCTTGATGTTAAGTGGGCTGTTCTAGAGATGACCAGGATAGCTAATGTTGCTTATGGTTAGTGTTATGCTAAGGTAGATCAATAATAGCCAGTAATAAGGAATATATGATTTTATATTAATAGATTAATTACAGTGTATCCATCTTAGCTATACCCTGTAAATTGTCTTGCCAAATCCCTGGATGAGTGTTTGCCGCAGTAAAAAGATGCATACGGGGTCAGCCCTTCCATAGGACTCAGTGTAACCGTTGATTACTACCAGGCACACCAATATGGTTGCTTCAACTTTCCAGGCCAGTTTACTATTGAGTCAGCGCTCTAGTAATTCTATTCAGATCAGTGGGCGGGGCCTTTTTTTAGGCTCTCATCTAAAATGGGAAGTATGGTTGCTGCTCAGGACAAAATGGATAATTCCAAGGTAAATTGAGCAAATTAGATTATTATTTTTATTGTCATTTAATAATGGGCTAAATTATGGATAATTTACAATTTTCTTCACAAGCCAGGTTTAGATGTGCAATTGTCCGTACTATCAAACATGTCTTTGCTTTAGTCTTATGGTTAAAATTTAACTTAAATTCCTGTCCTTGGATGGGTTGTTTTGACAATAAAGCTCAGGCACAGCCAGTTGAGCCAATTTTGAGGGTAACCCACCACTAATTGCCAAAGAATTGTTTCCACTGCATTGCATTTCAGTAAGATCTCCTAATCACGACACAGAATGTCCCCCAAAAGCCCAGCATGGGAAAGTGGTCTAATTTGCATATTATGCAAATAATCTTCCACCATAAGACAGAATTCATATTTTCAGTGTAATTCTGCTTATGAGTATCCAATTAAAATAAAGTTTTCGAACCCATCTTTTCACGATCAGTGAACATGACTGACACTCTAATTAAAACCTTTAGCAACTGCTTTACATGTAAGTAGACAAAATAGGCAAATGATGTTCAAAACATTGTATTCCAGAATGTTTGACCAGTGGCACTGAAGGTTCTACAAGACTTCTGGTTGACCTTTAAGTTCAAGGGTATATTTCTGGGCTGAGTTTTTCCCCGCAGTGAAGACATTTAAAGCCCTATTTTATGAAGGGTGAACAATCAAGAGAGCGAGTGAAGGATCTGGGCATTGCCAAAGCTATAGTTTTAAGGAAACAAAATTTGTCATACTGCACCAGTTACACCAGTTGCTGTGAGGGGGTTGATATGCAACACTACATTTCAACACTACATTGAGTCGTCAAATCAGCATTCCCTTCACATCTGGCATCAGGTTAGGTAAGTGACAACAATAGGTTGGGGAAAAAATAGACTGGGTGACAAGTTAGTCAAAAGCCTAATATTCTGATTGCCTGAGCTCGACATTTGAACAAAAAATGAAATCCAGAATAATAATTTTATCCATTTCAGTGTTTATTCATTCTAACAGCAAAAAAGCTTTATGTATTTATTTACTTTTTTGTTTACTTATTATTTGATCCGTTGATACAGCAGGTTAAAGCATTGCTGACTGTCAGGCCTTCAGATTTTACTCTGCTCTTGAAGATTGGGATCTGCTACTTGCAAACTTAATTGGATGATAACTATTTAACTGTTTTCTCCATAGACTACCCCCTTCCTTTCCCCATGATGACTACAAATGGCGACTCTCGGAGAGGCTGGGGAAAAGGTCCACTGATATACATATTGTCATATGTAGTCATTATGGGAAAAGAGATAAAGTTGCTTTTGAACCAAAACTGAAATAACACAATAGCACTTCACTGCAGCCATTATGAGGAGAGGAGTTAAAGGTGATAGATTGAAGTTTAGGCCAGATTCGGAATGTTTTACTCTCATCTAGTTTGTCTGGGGAGAATTGCAGTCGAGAACTGCTTTAAGTACACACTGCTTCAGGGCTCGCTCACGCTGTAATGGAATTTCAGTTTCACTACTAATATGGCTGTTACTCAGCTAAGAAAGACTCAACATGCTATTTGAATACATGTGCATGTAGGTCTCTACGAACACTTTAATGACACTCTGTAATGATATTGAGTGTTTTTTTTTTTTTTTTTTTTAAATCTCTGAGCCCAAAACTAATCATTAATGGACTTTCAAAAACTGAACATCATTGTTGTAGGTTTGCAGTATATGTCCCATTACATGCTGTTCTTTTATAGACATGTTTTTATGGCTAATGTTATATTCTTTTTGGGTTACTTGGCTATATAATTCCCCTAATATAGGCAAGGTCTCCATTTTTTATATATATATACATACATTCATACATACACTGAACAAAAACATAAATGCCCCATGTCAAATATTGATGCCACATGGAGTTAACAACTCTATGTGAGCATATGCTGACTTTTACTTGTACAGTAGGGATATTTCTCTTGATTGGCGTACCATTTTTTGATCTGTCTCTCTGTCATTGAGTATTTGCTCCGTGATTTCACTTAGTGCATGGGTGTGCCATTTCCAGATGGTGATCAAACAGAATGAGCAGTACCCAGACACTCCTTATAATTGGGACAATAAAAGGCCACCAAAAAATGTCAAAAGTCATCATGCCTCAGATGTCTCAGGTCATGCAGGAACGTGCCATCGGCATGCTGGATGCAGGGATGTCCACCAGAGCGGTTGCTCTGCAGCTGAATGTTAACTATCGGACGATAGGCCGTTTGAGAGTTTGTTTCCGACAGACGGGCAGTACTGCAAATCGACCTCATCCATGTGTGACCACACCAGCACAAGATCGCTACATCCGGCTCGTCTACCTGCGGGATCGGCTCAGATCAGCAATGCGCACAGCGGATGAGAGCGTTATACAACAGATGCATCACACCACAGGCAGTATGTGACCGTCTGCGAGAAGCCAACTTGGGCGCTCGGCGTCCTCATCGTGGTCTGGATCTCACCGCTGTCCGGCGTCGGAACAGACTCGCATGGGCAAACGCACACGTTCGATGGCCCTTGGCACGCTGGAGAAGAGTGCAAATTCACAGACGAATCCCGTTCCAGTTTTTTGTTAATAAAAACTCCAAAATTTGACTTTGGGCATTTATATTTTTGTTCAGTGCGTGTCTTTTTATACGTGTGTGTTATATAATATAAAAACGTTTGATGCTTCATGGTAATGGAATTTTGAATGTTTGAGTTTCTTATTCCTTCATGGTTCCTTTCTGGCCTGAATACTTGCTCTGTCACACTTAATTACAGTCATATTAATCCTATTTATCTTTTAAGGGTATATAGACCAGGTAACTGTTTCTCAGTGGGAACATTTTAAATTATTTTGTGAGAATAAAATGGTCATAAAAAAGTGGCATGAAAATGATTGCATTCTGACTGCCTGACGGCATCATGTGAGACACTAATCAAGTGAATCTTTTTCGATTGTAGAGTTTTATTTGGTGAAAAAAAAAAACACTATTTATCTATATCGGGGAGCAAAATCAGTGGTGGTCTGCTAGTGTTCACACTAGTAAAAATCAACGTGGCCTAATAAACTTGACTTCAAACTAGTCTCAGTGTCTCGTAAAATATTGTCAATTACCTATAAATGGAAAGAATTCCGTAGCCAAACTCCTCTTTTTCAGCATTTTATTTGGCAGAACAATTTTGAAAGGAGGTGCCTTCATAATGTGGGGTGTTTTATTTGTGAGAAGGAGGCTCATATTTTAATATTAGTATTTAACATCGTGAATGCATATGCTGCGCATCCCCTAGTAACCCTAGCCTCCGTTGCAGACGTCTTATGGTGTTCGGTTAACTTCCCTCCCCCAACAACGTCTGCGCACTCAAGCAAGGTTTTGTGTTCCGTCACGTAATGTGATTGTGCTTGATGAGCCAATCAGAATGCTTATGAGTGATTTGCCAAATCCCGTAGGCAAATTTATGTAGACATCTGTCCTCTGGATAACTAAGTTGTTCATTGCTTGTTCTTGTAAACTATTCATATTTTCAATATTGAAGGTTTTGCAAATTTTATCCAAAGCTCGAGAGATCACATGTTCGCCACCGTCCGCCATTTTGGATTTATATGTTTATGCATGTATAATTAGCTCATGGATTTCAAGAGCTAGTTTCTGATTGGTGGAACACACAACCTCGCTGGAGTGCGCAGACGTTGTTGGGGGAGAGAAGTTAACCAAACACCATAAGACGTCTGCAACGGAGGCTATAGTAACATTGCTGCCACTGTTACACTGTTACCACGTAGCTATAGCAGCACAAGAAATTAAACTCAATTTTCTTGACTGGATTTACGCTTGATAATTTATTATTATTTTTTTAATACACCCAGATGTTTCTCCGAGTACCTAAACATCAAGGTAAGCCGAAAAAGTACTTATTTCTTTCGATATTGGTGGAGAGTGAATACGGAATTCTTTACCCAGTAAATAATGAATATGTTGGTTTCGCATTGCGAACAAAGGTCAAAACTTCTGAAGAAATTACAAAAAACTTGGTGCAATCTGAAATGCTCTGTCACTGTATACTTGTATACTGTGTTTCTGATGTTTGCTTCTGCTATCACTAAATCACACAGCTAGGTGTCCACTTAGAGATATCAAATATAAAGATAGCGATGACGGAGACGATTTCCAGATGTGCGAATTGCACAAAAAAATGCAAATTATTGTGTGATAGTCGAGTTCTAGACCATTCTACGTTGGAATTCGAGGATGGACTGACTTCAGACTAGACGATCAGAACATTGCTTACATTTTCAGAATCTATAAAATTAGTGATTCAGTGCAAATTACAGAATGGTCTCAACTCTGAAGCGATGTATGGACTTTAAACTGTGCGCAGGGATTTTTAGTACTTTGTTGTCTCGCTGTATGGCTGTAGTGTACTGTTATGTCAATATTGGGCTGTGGTCAAACACATTCTGAGCACTGACAACATTGATTCTAACCCAAAAAAATGACAAATCAGCATTTTAGTTCATGTTTGTCTATACTTGGCTAGGGATTTCTCTTTGTCCAAAGCACTGAAGCGCTTTGAAATTAAAAGTTTTGATCATATTCTATCAATGATGAAGAAAAAGTTACTTTCTGTTTTACTGAAGGGCTTGCGTCATCTGTCGTTTACGCTGATTTGCATGATTACTTATTGGCATTTGAACATAATTGGAATAGCATAGGTCTGAATTTCGGATATAAAAAACCAAATGCAAAGATTTGGGATACCGATATCTTATTTGCTGCTGTACTTTAAAGGGAAAAAAGGGTTGTCCAGTAAAAGATGGGGAGGACTAGTAATCCTGAGTGATTTCTGGTCCAGATGTATCGTTGGGGGGGGCAATCAAATTTCTATCCCTGGCATGTGCTGGGTTCAAAAGAGTGAAGAAACTAAAAGGGGTTAGATGTTTATTGGGAGCATAAGTGAACACAGTGTCAGGTGTGGGATGGACAGCAGTTGCTTTTATGTGACTGTATGTTCACTTGCTATTGTTTATTTCATGCAGATGGATACAAAGACATCTGAAAATTTTGTTGTTTTTAAATAATGGCATATATTAATTTGCTTATTATGCAAGTTCAGAGCCAATTTTTCTAAGAATGAGCCAGTAAAGCACAAACATTTTTGTGGGGGTAGATAGTTTTTCACAATATAACAGAAATCAAATTTTTTTAAAATCTCTGAAACCCTTTGGGGGAAAAAATGTACAGCCCTATTAAGGGAAGGGGTCCCGAGGGCCAAAATTCCAAAAAACAAAAAAATGTTTTTGACTTTGATTATCTCTGTGCGCCCTCATTCGGCTTCTGTGATTTCATGGTATATGTATCTGGTCGTGTCGGTTTGGCCTTCTGGGCCCTTACCCTAAAAAGGGCCAATATTTTTTTTCCGAAGGGTTCCAGGGGTAAGAAATGTAATTTCTGCCAGTTTTAGGAATATATCTACCTCCACAAAAAAATTTATAGGAATCAGAGGGGGTGATGTATCACACTCTGTCTCATTCTTAGAAAAATTGGCTCTTCATTATACTGTAATTCTGCAAATATTTTTTTCACTGATAATGAGAATATGGGTTTGGATACTCAACTTGTTACTTGTTAGCCAAACCATGCAGTGAAAATTGGAACTTTCTTCGATAGCTGAAAATAATTTGCTCATTAGAACTAATTTACATAATATGCAAATTAAACTTAATCATGTAAATCTCAGAATTTATCCACCATGTTCATTGAGCATACACACATCTGTGGACTCTTCATTTGTTTCCAACAAATATTTTGATGAACTTGCGGCAAAATTTCGCATTTTTTTCACTGTCAGTAGCAAATTTACAAAATATGCATATTTTATTAAAAATATTAAAATTTGCAAATGTGTCTATCGTGTTCATCAACCTTGAAAACTTGGAGATGGACTCATTGTTTCCACTTAGTACTTTCAATCATGGAAGAAAATTCAAATATTCAAATTTATGTCTAGCTAATTAGCATAATATTCATAATAAGCATAATCTGAATTATTATATAAGTATATTATTAATTTAAAACATATTAATTTGTTAATGTGTCTGTCATGTTCACCGACCCTGAAAGCATTGCTACTTTGGATACACTTGTGACGAGACCTTTCAGATGAGGTCATCAAATTTGACCTCGTGACCTTGACCTTTGCGTCGGTGACATTTTCATAAAACTTTAACCTTGGCCATAACTTTTGATTGGTTAACATTTGGCTTACGTCTTTGATACTTAGGCATACGATTCCTCTCGTTGAAGAAAGGTGATCTAGGCCTTCATCCTGTCTTCTGGACCTTGGCGTACGGGGGCATTAGTGTTTTACAAACACCTTGTTTTTAGTATGGTGTTCAGGGGACCATACTGAAATGCACTGTAGAAGAAGCAGCTCTTTTGCAATGAGTGGTGGGTAATGGTACTATTTTGACTGGCTTAATGTTTACTCAGTCGGTAATTGATACACAATAAAAAACATCTCTTGGGTAAATCATGACTACCATGAGCACCCGTATGTTATATAGGGAAACCATGCCTCACGTAGTCATAGTCTGCAAGACTGCTGTTAAAGAAAGAAATCATATTTATTCATGGGCTTCTTGGAACTGAACAGCAGTTATATTTGTGGTAATAAATGAAAAACATTGGCAAAATGTATGAATAATCTTTTTTAACATGAGCTTTGGAAAGCTTGAGCGCTCCATTTTCAGGTTTTTTTTTAACATGGATAAATATACACTTTCTCATGAATATTCATGCATAAAAATTGAATTCATGAATGATTCATGATTTGAATTGAGGGAAACCAATGTGCAGTATGGCATGGGCTGTGGAACACGATCCGTATCCTACGCCCTGAACAGACTACAGAAGTGCTCTCAGGTCCTGTTCCTGGAGATTGCGGAAGCTTTCAGTGCCACCCTGGAAAACAACTTCTCCTGCAAGAGCTCAAGTCCTCTTTAGCGGCTAATTAGTCGAGCAAGGTGTGCTACAGTGCATCCAGAAAGTAGTCGCAGCGCTTCACTTTTTCCATATTTTGTTATGGTCGCATGTCATGAGGTGGGCTCTCAAAAAGGATGGATCTGTGACTTTCCGCCAAGAAACTGCTTATTCAAAATGTATTTTCTCTAAGATTCATAGGTCTTTTATTGTAATTTTGGTATCAAAGTGTAGCTGTTGAAGTTCTTTCATTTGCCACCAACTTTGTTTGATTTGGTGGGATACTTCTGGTTCAGCTGCCTTTTTAGAAAAGCAATTGGAGGATCGAAGCGGTGGCGGCGGAGAACCAGCTAGATTATGGGTATTATTGTTCTATTACTCCAGGGTAAGGCAGTGTATCTTTCATGAACTGGATGTTATCTACAAAATAAAACAAACCTGGGTGAATTTGAATGAATATTAACCAAAAAAACACTAGTTTTTGTGAAAAGGGTCCATTCCGAGAAAAACGGACTTTTAGTAGCGGCTTTCAATGCATTTACCTTTTAATTAAATACATGTTACTCTCAATAACATTAGAATGGAATGAGATAATAAATTTTTGTTTGCTGTTTTTGATTGGGCTGAAGGTATGTAATATGCTGTAGGAGTATTAAAAAAATGGATCATTTTGACCCTGTCACTCTGTTGGGGCCTACCTCATGACATGCGACCTTATGCTTTTGTTAGCCTTATTCCAAAATAGATTAAATTCTTTTTTTTCCTCAAAATTCTATGCACAATACCCCAAATGACGGTGTGAATTTTTTTTTTCCTCTTGGAGATTTTTGCAAATTTATTAAAAATGAAAAACTAAGAAATCAAATGTACATAAGTATTCACAGCCTTTGCTCAATGCTTTGTTGATGCACCTTTGGCAGCAAATACAGCCTCAAGTCTTTTTGAATATGGGGCCACAAGCTTGGCGCACCCATCTTTGAGCACTTTCGTACATTCCTCTTTGCAGCACCTCTCAAGCTCCGTCAGATTGGATGGGGAGCATCGGTGCACAGCCATTTTCAGATCTGTCCAGAGATTCTCAATCGGATTTAAGTCTAGGCTCTGGCTGGGCCATTCAAGGACATTCACAGAGTTGTCCTGAGGCCACTCCTTTGATGTCTTAGCTGTGTGCTTAGAGTCGTTGTCCAACTGAAAGACGAACCATCGCCCCAGGCTGAGGTCACGGGTGCTCTGGAGCAGGTTTTCATCCAGGATGTCTCTGTACATTACTGCATTATTCTTTCCCTCAATCTTGACTAGTTTCCCAGTTCCTGCCGCTGAAAAACATCCCCACAACATGATAATGCCACCACCATGCTTCACTGTTGGGATGGATATTGGCCAGGTGATGAGCGATGCCTGGTTTCCTCCAAACATGACGCCTGGCATTCATGCCAGAGAGTTCAATCTTTGTCTCATCTGACCAGAGAATTTTGTTTTTCATGGTCTGAGAGTCCTTCCGGTGCCTTATGGCAAACTCCAGGCGGGCTGCCATGTGCCTTTTAGTAAGGAGTGGCTTTTTGTCCTATCAACTGAATTTAACACAGGTGGACCCCAATTAAGCTGTAGGAACATCTCAACGTTGATCATTGGAAACCGGATGCACCTGAGCTCACTTTTGAGCTTCATGGCAAAGGCTGTGAATACTTGCGTACGTGTGATTTCTTCGTTTTTTATTATGCCCTCGTAAACAAAGTTTGTGTAGAATTTTGAGGAAAAAAAATGAATTTAATCCATTTTGGAATAAGGCTGTAAAGTAACAAAATGTGGATAAGTGAAGTGCTGTGAATACTGTCCGGGTGCACTGTAGTTTGCTGTGTAAATCTTTGGGAGTAAGGTTAATGACCACTGCATCACAGCATCATATATTCTGGGCAGAGGATTGCAGTGGTCTCTATAGCACAGTTTAGGACTGTCAGAGAAGAGACTGTAGCTGCTCAGAAAAAGTCTCTGTTTAGCCATATAGTGGGAACTGTACATCTTGCCTCACAATTTTGTTGTACCATTGAGTTTGATTTATACTTGGGTTAAACATAAGTCACACCTGTGATTAGGTTTGTGCTGGCGTTTAATCAGTTTTTTTAAGCATTTTATGACCAACTATTTCATACCTGAAATCTCTTAAACAAATGACAAATGTCGGAGGCCAAGTGAAATGTTCGTGCCTCCAGGAAAAACGGTGGGGTGAGGCCAGCTAATCAGAAGTGAGGCTCCACATGTCGCCTTTTAACTCAATTACGCTACCTGTGACCGTATACTCTGCTTATATCAATCAAGCTAATTACACCACCTGTCCAAAAAAGTCAGCGTTTGGATGTATAAAAGCAAATACTCAAGAGCATATGATTGAATCATTATTATAGCCATGAATAAGTTTCAGCTGGAAATAATTCTTTTTCTTCTGATTGATTTAGTGTGTAACTTCTCATTCCTTAAAAACCATGTTGGAAGATGCATTTCATGGTTGCTGAAAAGATGTTATTATGTTTCAAGGGGGAAAATTGGTGACCAGCATCAAGCAAAGAAAACAGCTGAGGAGATCGCTAAAATCACTGGAATTGGGTCAGGAACCGTCCAGCGATTTATTAAAACCTGAAGGGACAGAGCTGATCTGTCAGCTTTGAGGAAGAAATAGGTTGGAGGAAAATCATGACTGATCCTGATTTGGCATCACCAAAATGGTTGGTGAAGTCTCATCTTAAAAAAATTAACAGTAGAACTCATGGCTATGTTTAATTATGAAGGTGAGAGAATTTCCACACGCAATATGCATCAAGAACTTGGAAGATTGGGACTAAACAGCTGCGTGGCCGCAAGAAAGCAACATGTTAGTGAGACTAATAAGAGATGAGTAAGAAGTGAAGCCCATGAAGCAATGCACCTGTCGTGCGCAGTGCCCACTGTACAGGCCTATGGAGGCAGTGTTATGATCTGAGGTTGCGTCAATCGGTCAAGTCTAAGCTCAGCACTGTTTCTGTGGAAAAAAAAAAATTTATTTAATCCACCAGACGACCTGAATATACTGAATGACCAGCAACCCATCAGTGGTCATTTCAATCCTTAATGGCGCAGGCATATTCCAGCATGACTATGCCAAGATCTGTCTGGCTCAAATTGCGAAAGAGCGGTTCATCAAGCATGAGCAATCATTTTCACAGATGAACTGGCCATCTCTGAATCTGGACCTCAACCAATGGACCTTTCCAACTAGCTCCAACCAGCTCCATATGTCTTCTGTATCATGGAACAATTGTGTTGCATACAATCCAGTTAATATTCAAATGGAAGGATTCAGAGGCTGAATGAGGGTTGTTTGGTTATGGGATGTTTGGTTGTTGTTTTTGGATTAATTATACTTTCAAAATCCTGCCAAAATTGGTCTAAATTTGATTCATAATTTCTAAAGAGTTCTTTAGAGTCAAAAAAATAAAATAAAGCAAAGCATTGCAGTCAAAATGGCTGACTTAGCCCATATAAATTAACTTTTCTTTATGAACCTGCTCAGCATTTTTACAAAAAAATGTTGTACAAGTCCAAATAGGGGCATTACTGGACATATACTCAAGACTTTGGGCCGTCAAAGCGGTTGTGTTCTGACAATCATGCCACTGCAGTGTGTTTTTAATCAAATTCACTTTTGCTTATGGTCTCCAGCCGCTTGTGGGTGTTTTCACAAAATGTCTGGCAAACTCGTGGCAAGAAGCTTATTTGGTTATTTGGAAGCTGCTACCAAATATGAGGTTAAAGCAGCAGACAAACACTGATAACCTTGATAATTTTTCATTTCAATTGCAAATTTATTTAGCAGAGTACTTCTTTACTTGATCGAAGCAGCGTAATTGGACAACTGACCATGTGGCTAGCTTTGTTTTATTGACCCTATGCAAGCCTACCCTTCTCACTCATGAATTAGTAGTTTTTAAAAATTAAACTGAATATTCTAACCTGCCCGTTATCACCACAATCTCCACAATCGTGTGGAACGGTTAACAATTGAAAAATATCAGTCAATATTAGGATCTCCTGTACAAGGTATTTTGAGATCTGAAACTCTTGCCTCGTTGTGTGATAGTCATTCACCAATGGCTGGTGATTGCCACTCCTTATGTGAATAAGGTTTAGTTTGTGGCCGCATGCTTTTGCGCACTTTGCGTTGCTTCGCTCTGCCTGCGGCCCTGTACTGCACTGCACCAGGGCTCAGTAGAAAGTGAATTGGAATGTGGCTCCGCCCTACAGAATATTGCGCTGCTCTGCTGCAGTGTTATTGGTGCCATAAGTTCAAGTGTGACTCTCCATCCAGCAAGTTCATTTATGGCCTTTAAACCTTAGAAGAATGTTGGTGTGAGTCTGAGCTCCCATGTATGCTTTTTAGTGCGTAGATGAATTAAAAAAAAAAAAAAAATTCCCTGCAATTTAAATATGCATAATTTTCTGCCTGTCTGTTCCTGGCATTTCATTATTCCTGTCTTTCATATCTGGAACCCATTATTTGATCAAGGCCACAGTAAAGGGGGGGCTAATTAATCGCCGATTTGAAATTCTATTACTTGAAGTATTTGCATAATTTATCATGTAGCTATTATTATTATTATTGTTATTATTATTATTTGTTGCAGTGGCATTGGTAAAATGAAAAATAATTTTCCTGACCTCTGTTACAATTTTTCCTCCCCCTCCACAGAGCTCTTTATAGATTTAATTTTTAAAATATATTTGAATAGAAGTGTAGTCATGGAAACAGTGATGTTAAGAGAGGCAAACTGCCTGTTTGGAATAATGTTTTGGCTTTAAAACTGATTTCACTTGTTCTTTTTGACTGTTTGTGGTTTTAAAGAACAAGTCCATATAGAAGTGAACTGGTGTCAGTGTCCGGTGGCAGCCATGTTTGTTCTTTGTCGTCCATGTGTTGTCTGTGGTCCTGATTCTGGTAAAAACAGTTGGCATGGGCTTTGGCTGTTTGAAGAATCCTATTCTGCTCCTTAGAATATATCGTCAGAAATTCTCTTCAAAGAGTCATCTATGATCTAAAATCCATTTTGATGTTCAGGACAGTGGAAATGTGCCACCAAACATGCATATTTTTCTGACCCCACCTTTGTTGTATGCATGCATATGCAACAGAACTGCGTTAATGGGTTTTAAAATGTAAATTTTGCATTGCTTTTATATTTCTTGTTGCTGAATAGTCTGCTGCAGTTTTGTCCTCCCATCTTAAAAGCTGGGCTTCAGTTGTGCTGGGAATAAAAGAAATCTCGACTGGTCTGATCTAGAGTTTGGATGGGTTCAGCTTCCCCCATTTAGACCTTCAACCATCCCCTTAATTTTGTTGTCTGCCAGCACTGAGTACGTAAATCTGTGCACGCGCGCACTCGCGTGTTCGTGAGAGAGATGGGGCGAGTGTGTAAGTAAGGTGAGGGACTCACACTTCCTCCCAGGTGGTGTTTGGGCGTACTGGCACTTACCCTAGCCATTGCACTGGGGTGGAATTCCTTTCCTTTTTAAAAAAAAAAAAGCTATCCAATTAATATGCTAATGAGATGATAAATATTTATGGGGGATTTAAATTATGCAGAAAGCTTTCAGCACTCTTCGCGTAATGAATTGCACACAGGACTTCAAAGCACGCTCCGCGGCGCTAACGAGTGAGGAGGATTTGCATACGACTTTAATCAGCTGCATACTGATTAAGGCTCATTATGGGAGCTGCCAGCTGCAATCTTTGTTTCTATTTTATCCCGGAAAAAAGAGGGACATTCTCCACGCCGGGCTCGTCTTTCGCGACCGCGGCACTCCGTGCGAGGTAGCGCTCTGAAGACAGATCGAGGGAACCTGCGGTTGGTGTCCGTTCACTGAGAAATTTTGATTTCAGAATTCCGTACCCCCTTTTCTTCTGATAGTGACTGCTGTATTGGGGGGGGGGGGGAGGGTGCTCTTGTTCAGTCCTGCTTTAGAAGATCCAGGGGCCAGTGGGGCCCGTTCTGGGGGAGCGGGGTGATAACTGGCCGTGCTGAAGCCATGCTGGAGAATGTAAGCTCTCTTACACCTGGTGAGCGACGCTCTTGCGTATTCCTGCTGAAATAAAGGGCTTGGTGATGTCCTCATTTGTATTTTGTGTGTATTTGTTGGTGTTAGCCTACCAGTGTAAGCAGATGTTGTGCCGCAGTGAGTGAGAAGTTGTATCATTGTAACCGCATTGTATTGATGTGTGTTTATTGGTAATAAGACTGTGGTTGTGTGTTTGTTTGTGTTTACTGCTTATACAAGTGTAAACACTTGTTGTGTATCAGTGCTTTCAGGTATACGACTCTGAATGTGTGTGTGCTCATTGGGTTGTAATATTGTATATGAAAATTTCTTTTGCAGTGTCTTGAATTTACAGGTTTACATTTGTGGAAGGTTATTCTGCTGTGTGCTAATCGTATGAGGTCGTTTTTGTCGAGCTTCACTGTAGT
The DNA here is from genome assembly GCA_029721435.1 of Gymnothorax reevesii. Lineage (NCBI taxonomy): Eukaryota > Metazoa > Chordata > Actinopteri > Anguilliformes > Muraenidae > Gymnothorax > Gymnothorax reevesii. The sequence continues at coordinate 22,157,209 of CM056587.1, read as the reverse complement.
TTGCTGTCGGTCTCAGTGCTGAGACTGATATTGAGCTCCCGCTTATGGTGAAAGGAGAAAATCCACCTGGAACAGCAGGCCTAGCAAACTCCTGCATGGCTTTATTCTCTCATTCACCCTGCAACTGCCAGCTCACCCTCTTGTTGGACCCTGTTGTGAGTTGCTATATCTAACTGAAAGATGTGTTGAACCTAACTGTTTGGATTTTCTCAGCATACCTCAACTGTGTGTTAGAGATCAGGTTGAATTAACCCTAGTCCTGCCAGTTGTCGATATATAGAGGAGAGGACCCACACTTGTTTCCCTGTGTGCTGGGTGTCAATATATCGTTCCCGTTAGCCGTTTCCCTGTATGCCAGTACTCCGTAAGCATGAGCCTTGAGGCAGGACTAAGGTTAAATTCAGCACATCTTTCAATTAGATACAGATTCAAAATGCGCTCTGCCCAAAGGTTGAGGCAGTTAAAGGGTTACAATGAAGTTTTTGGATGTCTACTTTTATTTGCGAAATCTTGCCTTGTCTTTTTCAAAACTTGTTTTGCCTTTGCGGCTTCTCACCTGTACAATATGTTGCTTTCCGGGCTCCAGAGCTGTTGCACCTTACTGTTCTCACGGTGTGTGCCAGTGACACCACGCCTGTGTTTTCGTTATAACGGCATGTGTGCGCGTGCTACAGCTGCACTGCATTGTTCAGTTTAGGCTTAGCTGTACATTTCCTTTAATGTCTTGTTATTTGCTTTTAGAAACATGAAAAAATTGATTCAGTTCAGCACAAGGTATGAACAGAATGCTGTTTTGCTTGAACACTGGGTTGTACCAATTGGTAGCTTACAAGCTTATTTTTTTTCCCAGCGGTCCATGAATGAAACTAATCTTTGAAATGCGTTCTGTGTTCATCTCATCACACACTGGCATTAGTTTTCATAGCTTACTATTGTTGTTGATCATGTGACTCAAAATTGACTCATTGGTTACATCTGAAAACGATAATGATTATTAATTTATTTCAATTAAAGGAGCGATTGCCACAGGGCCACCTTTAATGGACTCGACACTCCTATCTTGTACATATTTAAGATGTGTGAGAATTGACTCCTAAGGTTACAGTTGAAATTCATGTCTCCTACATTTTTTGTGCTGTTGTGAAATCCCTCTTCTATCGTGTCGATTCTGCCACGACATTCTGTTTGCTCTCAAGGAATGTGTGTGCTGCAACAGCGCTCCCTCTTTTCTTGGGTACTTCATTTTTTTTTTCAGTGACGGAACTTTTAAACAACTATCCATGGTATGAATTACAGCTAGTTGTAATGGAAATGGTTTTACAACATAATGTAGAGGTGATGAGAATTGATACAAAAACTCGTAAATACTGGAAAAGATGATTGTATTACTGAAAATGAACTTTGTCTATTAAAGGTAGTGGGGGTGGGGGGGATCCATAATTAGTGAGACCCCTAAAATAATCAGTGTTTTCATCGCCATGTTTTATGTTAGGTCTATTTAGAGACCAAATTTAGCTGAAAAACATCTAACAGTGTATTGTAATAACTTTGCAGCCAGGCGTATTGTGACTAGCTCAGTCATTCTTAACTTAATCAATTAGAGGTTCCCTTCATGCTGTTCAAGTTTTAATTTGTGATTTAACAGGATTTCATCAGTTCAGTGTCGTAGATCTGCTGTATAATATGTGGGCTATCCCTGAGGTTCACCTTTGTGAAGCAGCCAACATATAGCTGAAGCTAAAGGTTCATGAAGGTTTTTCTTTTTTTAGTATTTTCCCAAATAATGGGAGACGTCAGTAAGTGTGAGCGTCTAGACCCAAGAGTGAAAAGGCTCTTTGTGCAGAAAGCCTGTTCAGCAAGTTTTGACACTGGAATGTTAATTCTCGTGTTGATGATGTGCATTGGTATGATTCCGAAAATGTGCATTCTACTCTGAATAGCAATTGGCAGAATGTTCTGTGCTTACAAAACAAATTATTCCCCATCATTTCGAATCACTGGATGCTGTTTAATTGTATTTATTAAATTTTCGACTGTGTTTTGTTTTTCGTAATTACTGTATCTCTAGCATGTTTATTTACTTGCCCGATTTCTGCAGCTTCACGCTTCTCTTTTTCAGAGACAAGAATGAGTAATCCGTCAGAAACGAGTAAAGGTGCAATGGAGCCTGGGAATGGGAACACAGGTGAAGTCCCCCAAATTTGCATAAATGTATTATGGCACTCTTTACTTCCTGGAACCAGTGTTCCTCAGTTCCTGTGTATATGCTTCTGTTTATCTTTTCCCAACCTCATTTATTATCTCTCCTCCGGGGCTGCAGGTGCCCAAACGAATGGACTGGACTTTCAGAGACAAACGGTGTCGACGAGCGCGATCACCAGCGCGCACACGCAAGCTCTGCTACAGCAGGTGAGCCCCACACCTGCGCGGCCTGTTGGTCCCTCCGTACCACTGTGCTGTGGTGGTCTGCACCTAACTGCTGGGGTGCAGCTATCAGATTGGGGGGAAAAAAATTTATTAGCACTTTTTGCTAATCATTATTCCAATTGATTAGCAATTGTTTAGCTCATCTGAAAAACGATTAGCAAAAATTAGAAAACTGTGTCAGATTACAAAGGGGCTTTATTATTCTTTCCTAATGACAAATTGCAATTATAAGAGAAATACATCTCCAGTCTGAAAGCAAAACAAATTATATCCAAAAGCCATCAACTTTACCCTAAACAATCATAATTTAATACAGCACACTTCCATTTCCTAATTAAATTTCTGTAAACTACTTGTAACCGGCAGTAAAGCTGTCTTATTTATACCTTACTGTAGCATAATGTTGTTAAACGCCTGATCAGAGATGTGGAAGGATTCATTCCGATTAAAATCCTGTCACACAAGGCACTCTCCAACTCAGGCACTTTTTGACATGACAACATCATGTATTTGAATGATCAGAGATCGTTGTGCATGTTTCGAGAGAGGCTGGCGAACTTGCGATTCCCTAAACCACATAGCAGTGGGACAAGTTTTACTGACTTTGATCGGCTTACCATGATGTTTGGGTGGCTGGAGGAACATTTGGACGTGTAAAAAACGTGCAGCGTACATCCAGTCAAGGTGATCCAGAGAAAAAGCCGAAAGGAATTCTTTTTATGAGGACTAAAAACAAATCAAATCGATTTAGTATTACAGTTATTACGAAGATGCCCTTTAACTAGCATCAGCAAGATGGGAAGATTGATCGCTTTATAATCTGAAGAGTAACGTAATACACGATAGCAAGAATAACAGGATAATGCAACTAAACTCGCCATGAAATAACACATCTCCGGCCCGAACTGTCTGTTTGCTCATTAGGTAAAATAAGCGCGTCATCAATGTTAAAAGAAATCGTCTCCGTGCGATGGCGTTGAAAGTGACAAATCAGAACTATAAAAACTTCTCCAATAGGCATCATAGCTATCATAGGTTCACTAGCCAGTTATCTGTACCTAAAACATTGCTTTTGAAATCGCCAGCGAACTAGCTAATGTGGGTGAAAACACTTGTGGACCAAGTGTTCTCCTAACCCCTGTAAATCTACCTTCAAGGAATGGACACATTCTCCAGAGACTGATGCCATCGGGTTTATTGCAAATAGCTCAAAATTAAATGTAAACCCCAGGCTGATCTGTGCAAACCACACAGCATTCATTCTTCATCAGTCACCCGACACAGACTGACCACTGACTGTCCGAACCCTTGTATTTATTACCCTTTTGGCACGTTCCTCTAGGTGGGATTAAACGTGACTTTTCCCACCTTATCCAACATTATTACTTTCTGATTGGTTCATTGTCATATAGCAACACTCCACCCTTAGTTACAAGCTTGCCATTACATCATGGTGTAAATTTTTTGCCACCAGGGATGCTCCCAAACCTAGGGTTCACTTAGAGGTCAGTGTTGATGCCAAAGTTGGCTGGATTCCTGGGTTTTTCCAGAATAAACTGGAGTGAGCCAGCTCATATAATGAAGCTGCTTATTGGTTGACTACCAATATGGTCGTTCCGGAAGATTACCTCATCTAGCCAGCCTTGGGCGGCCAGCTCGCCGCCCTGTTATCTTGCTTTTAGGCAGATTTATGAGTTTATGTTTCTTCTCTGCTCCAGTCTTGTAGCAGTTTTGAGGGGCCACAAGAACCTGGCTGAGTTCTTTTGTTGAACTGTGATTATAGTAATACTCTGAATTTAGAACTTTTTGGGATATTTTTCCACCACACTAACGTCCCAAAAATGTGAAAGTTCAGTTGGGTCGTACGAAACTGCCGCAAAACCTCAGAAAAGTTCATGCTTATGACAGCTGGCAAAGTTAGTCAAGTTGGGGCAGGAAACAAATCGTATCGCCTTGATATGATGATCATTTACAAAGATTTACCTTTGTTCACGTTACTGGCCTCACAAGCCAACAAGGTGTCTATATCCAAAGAACAACGTAATTTAATACGTGATGGCTCCGAATGGCTCACATAGCAGAGTCCAGCCGTCAAGACCAAAAATTATAGGGCGTTTGACTGTACCAGAGCATGCATGCGCTCCCCAGAAGCTGATTGGTTGGTATACAAGTGATGAACATCATTTTCCAGCCATTCAAACAGGGCTCGAGGTTAACTTTTTTACTTGATAGCGCTGCACTCCCAAGTTCAGAAAGTTAGAGCGCAAGCCAAAATTTGGGAGCGCACACACCAAAACCTAAGAAGCACCAATATATAGTTTTTTTTATGTTTAAAAAAACTACAGTATAACACTCCGCATTAACAATACAACTGTCTCCAGCAAATGAAGTTTATAAAACAATATGACAGTCTTGAGTTAATTGATTAACAAAATTTTCCACTACATTAGCTTTTTACCATATCCTGAGCGAGGCCAGGGTTTAAAATTGGGTCTCCTGGATCTGCCCTACCATCCATCTCTTCACTGCCTGAGAGGCATCCAATATGTCCAGAATAGGACCCTCCACCCAGACCTGAATCAAATCCTCAACTGTGTTAGGGTTAAATGCAGATCTGAAAAAAAATCGTGAAGTCTTTGTTTTCGCCTTAATATTGCAATATTAGTCCGTTTACACAGGTAACTTTGTTATTTGTTAACTTATTATAACATAAGCAGATGTTGTAATGAGTTGGATACGTTGTTCTAAGATATATGCCGCAAGCCATCGTCATCAGATTTCTGCATTTTCAGGAATTCCCAGCGCGTACATGCAAATATATAAACGCTTACAGGTTGAAAGATGCGCTGAAAAAAAAAAAATTGTTTTCATGATTTTTGTAGATATGCTACTTAAGATATGGGCGAAGAAACCGAGACGTAGATTTTTGGACTGCGAAAGTGCAGAACTGCAAGGCAGCATGTTTTGATTGGTAGCAAAAATTGACTGAACACTGGACCTACTCGTTGACGCACATTTCTTACAGTATTTTCTGTGTTTCGCGCCATCTCCAAGTTTGAGGGACTTTCAGGTTTAAAGTGGTTGGACTCAGTAGCTAACGTGCTGTTACCGGCAAGATATGAAGCATAATCTTTACAACGAACACAGTGCATTTCACCTTCTTAAAACCTCAGCCATTCAAAATTTCAAAACCCCTCTTTGCGAAAATAATGAACTAATTTTGCCGCTGATTTGTCCGAATCACCGTTGCAGTCATTGTCATGATTCTCAGTTTCACAAACTTTTTTTTTTACCGACTCTGTTTTTGTTTTTCAATGCAGTGCGTAATTCTGCCTGTTGCTCTGATGATGCTGAGTAGGCATGTTGTCATGTTTGTATTGCTGCAGTGTGTATTTTTGGCTATAAAAATGGCATAAATGCTGCGCTCGTCAGTATATAATCAATTGCTGAAATACATTCCTCTAGGGAAAATTGCTTGTTTTTAATTTTTTATAATTGGGGCTTTTTTTGCTAATCAATCAGATCTTGTGCTTCCATGCAAGCAAGGCCAACTTGGTTCCAAAATTGTGACTCTTGGCTGTCTTAGCAAATCTGGTCAGATGGGCAAATGGGGGGGATCGGGGATGGGAGGAATAGCTGAAGTGTGTGTCCCATTGAACACAGAGATGACAGCTTTTTTTCAGTGCAGGTTGCTGTTAGCGTTTTGCTACTGTGTCATATGACTGGCTACCAGCCATGGTTTATTTAATCCCAGAAGGCAGGCTTGGGCATGTGATGTTTAGGCTTTGGGGCTTCTTCATTGAACCAGCCAAATATTCAAACCTGTGTACCATCTCTCCCTGTTCTATCTGATGTGGGTAATATATATTGTTAGAAATTCAATTTAAAAAAAATCATCATGGAAGAAAAACTCAGTCCAGATTTGCTTATCATTTCTTTGCATGAAGGATTTTGTATTTTGCAGAACTTAATTCTCTTTGATGGATGGTGTTCAGTCAGAAGCTCTCAAAGAAAGAAATATTCAGGACAGTGAAGTGTTCCCTGAATATCAGGGCAGTTGGAGCCGCCATCCTGTGTTGATTCTGCAGGGGTCTGGAAAGGGAGCGATTCAGCCTCGTATGCTAATTAGCTGTTCTGCAGTTGCCCAGAAACAGGTGGTGAATATGCAAATCTATGCAGAATTTATATGCGGCATGTATCCAGATTTTAATTAACACTCTACCCTTCAGGCAGAAGTGTGTGCACTTACCTTGCCATTTCTCTCGTGACGTTATTTTATAAAAATGCTTTTTTCTATTTTTTGGTATTTGGATGTCTGATTAGTTGAAATCTTTTTTTCTTCAGCACCCTATAGCTCATGCTGACTGAAATTTGGGAAGCCTACTGAAGGACAGAAGGTTAATTTTGTCACATTGGAATAACGGGCAACAAAAAAAGGGGCCCTTTTATGTCACTAGACACACAGCCACTTGGCCATTACAAGCCATTTTGAAATGTAATCCTTCCAGTCATCACAAGGGGAAGTGAACACCCAGAGTCATGCAGGAACTGTTGAACTTGTTGGCTGAAAGAAATCAGGCCTCCTTGCCTCTGGGTAGCCACTTGTCCATGTGATGTCAAGAGGGAAGAGATATTGAAATGGCTTGCTATGACTAATGGAGTACTGAGGTGACCACTACACAGCCATAAAGGTGTTTGGCCACTTTCAGGAATTACTCGGACTCAAATGGATTTTTTGAGACTGCTCGCTCTGAGATTAGGCTATGGGGTATTCATATGCAAATGATCACATCAAATTTGTTGTTTATTGTTGAAAATGTTACGCTGTGGCATTTGTATTATACTTTGTAGACCACTTTTGAAAACTACAGATCCACAACACAAACCCGCAAATAGCTTGTGATTTGTTCATTTGTTTGCTGTTGGCCATCCCTGGTTAACTGATCTGCTACCAAACAAAGTTATTACAAAGCGAGCTGCTGTTAGTAAGCTAGCTATATGTGATGCCAAGAAATCATTGTGTAACAGTAAATAGCTATTATTTTGCCATTTAGCCATCTGGCTAGCATTTATATGCACCAAATATGACTACCTAAGCCAACAAACTACCTAGCTTGCCAGCTAGTCTCATCTGGTGTGCATAAATCAATAGAATACCGTAAATGCTTCATGCACTGTTACTTTCTGTTATTTAGTTTGCTGGCCTTCTTTTATGTGCTACAAATATGATTCAGTAACTAACTAGCTAATTTGCTAGCATAGCTAGCCAGCTGTATTTGACGTATATAACTTAAGACAATAGTTTTCAGGAAATAACCATTATTTTGCTACCTGGCTAGTGTTGAATTGCGAGCATTTAGCTAGCTAGCTAGCAAGTACATGAACCAAATATAAAGCTGGCTAACTACCAAAGCCAGCAAACTTGCTGTTTGCAGTTTTCCTCATATAAATGACTAAAAACAGCGAGTAGCAATTATTTTGCTGCTTAACAAGTGTTAAGACTGGCATCCCATCCAGGGGGAGTAGCAATACTCCTAGTCGCTTCATGCCATGGAAACCGGGGTTAAGCACTGGCCCGATAGGCCACTAGGCTCGTACAGGCTTACTTACTTAACAAGTGTTAGGTGAGCAAGTAGTCACAAATTAGCTTTGTAGCTTGGTCAATTACACAATGACGAGGCTGCTCAGCTTGCTTGCTAGCTTCCAAGTTTTTATGCAAACAAACATTGGCCAAAGATGCTTGGTTATTAATATAAGTTGGTGACAGTTGCAAAACCTGATATCTAGCTATGTAAGCATAACTAAGTAGACCTTAGAGTCGCTGACCGATTAATTAGTCTCGAATGGATAATTTCTGATGCATAGTTATGAACTTGTTCTGCTTGGGATTCAGGAGGATCATGGGATTTGTAGTTTTTTTTTAAACTACAAAGAGGATTGGCGTGGTAGCAAAAATTAAAATTATTAAATTATAATTGACTACAGTATAGAAAAACGGCATTTTTCGTTTTTCGAAAATATGACTCAAAATCTGCGGTTTGACGGTAGGCTTTAAACAACTAGAAGTGCTTCAAAAGTGAATGTTTTAAAAAGTCTATGGGTAAAATGAATGGGAACTTTTACTTTTAACACCAACAAGACTTCATCACCTCAGTACTCTATTGGTTTTACACCTGGTGATGCAATAGAGGATCTTCAAAACAAACTATTCATATTGGCCTGTTGAGGTTAAGAGGTTAAAGTTGACCAGCTCATAGTATTTCTACTGTGACTCTGAAACAGTGTTACTACCACTGTTTCAGAATTCTCTGTTCCTTATCCAGAGTAGAGCTGCTGAACTTGGTTGTTTTGAGGGTTGATTTGAAGAGGTGCTCATGTGACGGCTGTAATTGACATCCGTGCCCATGTTACTGCCATGACCTGTTCATTATTAGAAAGTTAGAACAACAATTCCATCCTTTTAAGCGCAGCTATGATCTTTAGAGTTCCGTATTGTCCTGAAGGGGAAAGGTTGGTGGCGGTATGTAGCAGACGATTGTTTTTACGGGCTTGTTGAAATTCTTTAGTGGGGGGGACGTGTCTGGGGAATTCCATCCCCTGTCCTCTTACAGTGCCAGGAAATTTCAGCTCTGGTTCTACTGGCTGATTCTATTTGACTGGAAACTGAAAGCAATTCCACATTCCAGGGAAAGAACTGATTATCTGAAGGTGTCTGTTTAAACCCAGAATCGCACACTAACTGCTTTTCATAACCAGAAATGAGTTCACAAAAAGCCTGGGCAAAAACTGATTTCACACATGTCCTGTCCTGTACAGTATGTGTATGAGTAAACATTTTGTTGGTGGCCATTGTGTTTCAGAGATTGCAGTTTTACCAACTAAAGTAAAAAATAATTCTGCTAGCAGATGGATCAGATTTTGCTCTCTGTGGTTGCATTTCTATTTTCTATATCTATTGTAGATGTATTCAAGTGCAGACAAAATGAGAGGCTTCTTTGTGGGTTTGGAATTCCTGTGGAGATCTCTAGAATGCAGCATTGCAGGCGAAGCGGACATTTTGTTTCCATTCTTCAGTTACAGATAATATCTTTTACGCTGGGGTCTTTTTGGCCTTCTAGGTGACCAGAGTATCGCGTGCTGGTCTTGAATCATGAATTTACGGTGGTATCCCAAGATATATAAAAAATTGTAACCGTATGTTGCTTATTGTTCTTGCAGCCCTAAGGTGACCAAACACCCCCAACGCCCAAACACTTTGTTTACTGTGCCCTGTGCTCTATGGTCTAAGATGACAGAATCCCCGCAGCTGGAACCCTATGCTCTAGTTGAAGTCAAAGGTGATAGAACCCTGAGCGTTTACCGTGCTCTGTGTTCTGGTTGTAGTCTAAGTCAGAGGATTCGGGCGAGCCTCTGGCCTCCAGCCAGCAGGGAGCGCTGCCTCAGACTCAGCTGATGTTGGCCGGGGGACAGATCGCAGGAGTAAGTGCTTCCCACTGCTTCACGCTGTTGCCTACGCCCGCCATGTCACACACTGGCATTCTCATCCCACCCTGCTTACCTCATCTGTCCCTCCGGATCACACTTGCACACGCTCTTCAGAAGCCCACCTATTGGTCCATCAAGACTAGTGCTAGCCACTCCCATGCACTGCTTGTTGTGTGAGCAGTTGACCCTGAGAGTCGTGCATCATGAGGGGGTGGGGCGGGAAGGGTGGTTGGTGGGATTGATGGCGGAGGATTTGCCCATTGCTGTGCTCACCAGTTTGTTGTGAAGTCAAGCATGTCTGTCGCATGCCCATCGCATCCCTGCCTGCCTTCAGCCTCCTGCCTGAACACTATCAGGGAAGCACTAGCGTTGTGTTGGGCTCTGTTATCATTTGGGAACTTCCAGAAAACTTACAGAAAAGTAAATCCCCCGGAACAGGGCCTGTTACCTCTCCCATGGATGTTGATGTCCAGTTTTTCCTTACCGCGGAAATTGATAGTCCTTCAGAAATCATTGCTTGTTCAAATTCAATGCTGAAGAATGGAACGAGCTGCTAAATTTGTCCAAAGAAAATTGCGTATCAACTACAGCAGCTGCAATTCATCGGTTGTTAGTTGGCTTAGATTCCACAAACCCTCCTGGAGTCCTGATTTTGCTGCTAATTGATAGAAACCGGAAAAACCTGCCAATAACCTGTAGACACTGCGGCTCCACAAGATTTAAGTGTGATATCCCTGAGATGGGTGGTGTTGGGAGCTCTCTGTGTGCAAACAGATGATGGGAAATTGGTTTTCCTGGTAATCAATGAGGATCCATACTTCTATTGTTCATGCATTATTATCTGTGCTGTTGTTTCATGGGTGGACTGCATGAGAATTTGTTTCAGACAAAGGGAACCTGACCGTTCGCGTCTTCATAACAAAGAGTGTAATTTCCTGTGTACATTTTCCATTAATTATTCTATTCATCAACTTTCTCTTAAGGTCTCATGCTGTCTCTGAATATTGATGATGAACCTCTCTCTCTGTCTCCCTCTCTCCCTCTCTGTCTCTATCTCTCTCTCTCTGTTTCTCTCGCCCCCCCCCCCCCCCCCCCCCCCCCCCCCTTGGTTTATGTCCCTCCCTCCCTCTCACTCTCTCTGCCCCCACCCTCCTCTCCCTCTCTGGTTAACACCTCTCTCATCCTCTGTCTCCCTTCCTCACTCCTTGGTTAATATCTCTCACCCCTCTCTCTCTCTGTCTCTCTCCCTGTCTCTGTTAAATGTCTCTCGCCCCCTCTCTCGCCCCGCAGCTGACCCTGACCCCGGCGCAGCAGCAGCTGTTGATTCAGCAGGCCCAGGCTCAGCTCCTGGCCGCAGCCGTGCAGCACTCTGCCAGTCAGCAGAACAACACCACGGGCGCCACCATCTCCGCCTCGGCGGCCACACCCATCACCCAGATCCCCCTCTCTCAGCCCATCCAGATCGCGCCTGTAAGAGCCCACCGCAGCTCCGTCCATTATCTCTTATTATCTCATTTACTCCGTCTGTACTTCCACAATCTGTCTGATTTGCTACTGTACTGCCACATTCCTTTTGTACACTGAACACTGGTCTCCGTTTGATGGCCTTATTGCCCTCTGTCTCATTCTGTATCACAGTGCCCCAGTGTAAGTGTGACTGTGCCTGTAACTGTGCTGATACCCTGTTGTAACGTGTTCCTCTCTGTCGCCCCCTGTGCTCCGGAGGACCTGCAGCAGCTGCAGCAGCAGAATCTGAACCTGCAGCAGTTTGTGCTGGTGCAGCCGGGTCACCCCATCGCAACCCAGCTGCAGCCAGCACATTTCATCATCTCTCAGACTCCGCAGGGGCAGCAGAGTACGTGAAATATACTCTTCCCCCCCCCCCTTTTTTTTGTGCATTAATTTCAAGTGAAATGCATTGAGACAGAATTTACCCTCTTAAAGTTTTTATCCAATGTATTCAACTTGCTCCTGTGAGCAACAATGTGTATTCAGGTGAACAGTAAGTAGCTCAGGGTTCTCCACTATCGTTAATTACCAGGCGGGCCGCCTGTTCGTTCTGTTATGGCCCCAATTTCTTATTACAATCTACAACACAACAGCAACAGCAAGGGATGACAGACACAGTTTTAAAAACTTAAACACATTTAATTTTTAAACCAAGACAAAGACTAATAACAACTAACTAACTGTCCAAGATTGATTAGTAAAAAAAAACAGAAATATTTACAGTCCCTTTGTTTGTTGGGGTGGCTTGGTGATGTCCTGGGTAAGGAAAATGCTCAAACACAGGCAAAAATCCACAAAAGAAACTTCACAGGTCTTGAACAGAAATGACAGGTCTGGTCGCATGTATCCTTCTTCTTGCAATTTCTCCTACTACTTTACTGTCTCAATTCTTTTCCTTATATACTCTTTTGCAGACCCCACCCACATTTAGACCTCTTTTTTTTAATTTTCTGAGACTTGCCCCAGACATGTCCAGGACATGTCTAAACATGACTCCAGTCTGAGCTTAACAAAAAAAAGGTAAATACTGCCATCTAGTGGCCTATATTCACATTACAGTTCTGAGTGATTGCGCAGTCGCCGCCTGTTCATAATATATGCGCCCGTTGAGAATCCTCGGCCGCCCAGTTAAAAAAAAAAAACGGAGAATTTAAAGAACACTGGGAGATGCGCAATTGAGTGCGCAATATCAATAAAATAAAAGCCATAACCCCCCCGCTGAACAAAATACAATGCGTCTCCATCTCTTCCCCCCACCAACTGGTCATTGAAAATTTTAGTGGAGAACACTGAGTAGCTGACAGAATCTTTTGTTGGGAGAACGGATTTATAGGACACAGCAGTTGGGAGGTTATCTTTGACATCATACGAACAGAGCAGATGAAATGCAACACTTATTTCAGGTGTGAAGAGGTGAAGCTAAATAAGGCTCGGCCCTCTGCTAAAAAGTGTGAGGGAAATGTAAGGTGAATGATCCTGTGCTTGTGACATCTAGTGGACATTGCTGGAAGTGCCAGGGCAGAGTCTCGGGCTGGAAATATACATGCTGATCAACCATGCATTCATCATCCAGCAAATGCTGCAAACATATTCTTTCACTTACTTGGCTGTACACTGCGCATGTTACCGGACGATTCCTGTAGGGGTCACACTGGAGAATTCAGTCAGAGCGTAATTGTGGACCTGGTCGCACAGCTTCACTTCGGAATTTTTCTCAATTTTTGACGTGCCTGCTGACTACACTACCCCTACCATGTAGATGCATATTACAGCTTGCATACATGTTGTGATCATTTTTGAGGATGTACACAACCTACGCGTCAAATGAACGCAGGATATGCATGGTAGCCATCTTGCGTATACGTTCACTTGTAGATTTCCAGCTTAACTGAAGCCCTTTGTAAAAGTGAGTTTCTATCTGACGCGTGTCCCTCCCCTGTCTCTTGCAGGTCTTCTGCAGGCCCAGAACCTGCTAACCCAACTACCTCAAAGCCAAGCTAACCTCCTGCAGCCTCAGCCAAGCATCACTCTCACCACGCAGGTCTGGGGCTTTGTATGTCCGTCATCCTGCTGTGAATCTAGTGTGTGTCTGTCTGTGTATGTGTGCACTTGAGTTTGTCACTGTGGGTTTTTTTTAGAATGCATTCAATTTTGCTTTTTGTATTCTTTTCTCATGTTTTATGTCCACTTGTTCTGTTGCTGCTCACTGAAATTACAGGTTTGTTACTTCTGGCAAAGAGCTTCTATTCACTGTGTCTTTGATGTAATTATATGTGATCCATGATGAAATGCTTAAAGAAAACATAATGAAGTAGAATAAAGACTGATTTGATTGGTGGAGACACTTTGACTGACAGCAGAGGTTTCTTCTCTGCGCCCCGTAGCCAGCCACGCCCACCCGCACGATAGCTGCCACGCCCATCCAGACACTTCCGCACAGCCAGACGACACCAAAGCGCATCGACACCCCGAGTCTGGAGGAGCCCAGTGACCTGGAGGAGCTGGAGCAGTTTGCCAAGACCTTCAAACAGCGGAGAATCAAGCTGGGCTTCACTCAGGTATGGGGCGGGGCTTCACTCCAGTGTGGGGGGCGGGGCTTCATTCAGGTATGGGGCGGGGCTTCACTCCAGTGTGGGGGGCGGGGCTTCACTCAGGTATGGGGCGAGCCTTCACTCCAGTGTGGGGGGCGGGGCTTCACTCAGGTATGGGGCGGGGGCTTCACTCCAGTGTGGGGGCGGGGCTTCACTCAGGTATGGGGCGGGGCTTCACTCCAGTGTGGGGGCGGGACTTCCCTTATGGAGATGGAGGAGAGGAGTGGTCCACTGAGGGGGACCTTTGGCAAGCTTTGTGTTCCCTTCTGTCTGACACCCGGCCTCTTCTGTTCCCTGCAGGGGGACGTAGGCCTTGCTATGGGCAAACTGTACGGGAACGACTTCAGCCAGACCACCATCTCCCGCTTCGAGGCCCTGAACCTTAGCTTTAAGAACATGTGCAAGCTGAAGCCCCTGCTGGAGAAGTGGCTGAATGATGCAGGTTTGTGTTGACTCTGAGCGGAGGACCAGCTCTGAAAATCTGAAAATGGCTGGCAAGTCCTGTCCTCCTGCCCACTTTGTTTTTTGTTGATTGTCTGAGCTGTGAATGGCATTATCAGAGAGGGATGGATTGTGCATATGTGTGAGCTCATTAATGTGCTTTATTTTGTTCTGATGTAAACAAGAATAACTGCTGTGACAGTGTACATGTGCATTGCATTGGTGACATTTAGCATGTGCTCCTATCAAGCTCAACATACAATGCCGTGAATTAAGCTGCACTGGTCCTCCTGTGTGTAAATGTGCATGTGAGTCTGTACTTGTATGTATGTATGTATGTGTGTGTGTGTGTCTGTGTGAGGGGAGAGTCTTTGTGTGTGTGTTTGAATTTGTGTGTCTGTGTGCGTGTGTTTGAGTGTGTGTGCGTTTGAGTGTGTGTGCGTTTGAGTGTGTGCACACCCAGGTCTTTATTCTCCTCCCGGTGTCTTGTGTCCCCACTGTGCGAGCAGAGAATCTGACGTCTGATCAGGCCATGAGCAGCCCCACCTCGCTGGGCTCCTCAGCCATGGGTCTGGAAGGGCTGAACCGCCGACGTAAGAAGAGAACCAGCATCGAGACCAACATCAGAGTGGCCTTAGAGAAGAGCTTTCTGGAGGTGAGCGATATTTCCCATCGCTGGGACGCCCCGCTTACTAAAGGTGTTGGTCAGCGTCCCCTGAAGTATAACAGGATACAGTCCTCCTGCTCAGAGCGATTACGGGGTATTCCGGGGTCATCCTTGCATAGTAATACTGTCATCATGGTCATAAAGTTTGAGGCTATTAAGTTTGCCCCAGGCAAGTGCTATCTAAAAATGGCGTCCCCAATCGTTTGGACCAGGACAGCCCAGTCCTGTTCCTACTGGTCTGCTGTTGCTTTGATGTTCGTTTCAGGCCTAATGCAGCACATCAGATATTACTGATTGGTGGCTTATCAAGATTGAAGTGTAAACCTTCGAGGTAGTTGATCGAAAGAACATGGTTGGGCAGCCCTGAACTACGCATTGAATGAGATTTGCTTTGGTGAAGTTAGAGTGTAGATTTTTATGACAGTAAATAGGCTGGAACAAGGCTGTGCAGCCCTGATCTCACTGTTGGATGAGGTTTGATTTGTTTGGCTTGGAGTAACAATCAGATGGAGGATAAATCTCTCAGAACAGAAAGCCCAGGTTTAGCTGTTGAACAGTCCTGTGCCGTGTCAGGGTTTGAGTGAAAGCCTACAGCAGAACGGGGTGGTGTAGATGCTGGCTTTTGTTTTCTACCAAGCAGGGTTATTATACTTAACAAAAACTAAGACTAAAACTAGCTGTGAAAAAATAATTTAGTTAACTGAAATAAAAATGTCAATTTTTTAAAGAACTAAAACTAAATAAAAACTACAATGAATTTACAAAACTAAATTGAATTGCAGATAAAATCAGCTTCGTTTTCGTTGATCGTTTCGTTTGCTCCCTCGATTACTGTCCTGTTCAGTCACAGTTAACCGGTTGCTTACAGAGGGGCGAAGCATAGCGGAGATCAGCTGCCGTAGTTGCTGCATGCGTCAGCCGAAGATGATGCTTCACGCGCATATTTCAGCGCCGTCGTATAGGTGGGAAAGGTGATGACAAATCTAAGGGCTCACAGTCCATTGGGGCCCACAAACCTACAGTAGCCGCGATGACAAAATTATTTTGCATGGATTTATTTGATATTAATACTAATGTATCAAGAGTTCAAACAAAGCCATTAAGGCATGCAATATTAATTAAATGCATTTCAGTAACCCCCTTCGTAAAAAATGATTCAATCCATGCTTTGTGCTTGTATTTGAAAATTGTCTCTGCGTTTTTGCTTCCGAGATCGCGAACTAAGGCAGCAAACAGGGAGTACCGCCCTGCGAATATGATGTCCAAAAAAAAAAACAACACACACACAAATCTGGACGCCAGAAAAGAATAGAGAGAGGACAGGAAGAGCAAAGCAGGGGTCCAGAACATTACAAAAATTCTTTTCAAAGAAAGGTGAGAGTATTTAACTAGCTTGCTATCGCTGTTCGGGCTGGCTGTTTAACTGCTCACGTTACGCTAATGTAACATGCAGTCAGCTGTGTAAATAGTCGCCTGACAAGAATGACGTTACTCAGTTATTAACTATATCATCCATAGAAGAGATCGGTAAGGTTATCATTCGCTTGTCATTATGATATGCCGTCAAAAAATCCGGTAGCAGCAGGACACGTTCCTCCATTCCTATTATGATTGGTTACTGCATATCTAGCTCACTCTAGCTGTAAGTGACTGTACAGGCTAGGTTTGGCTAGCGAACTACATGCAGTCAGTGTGGTAACCTTAGGTGTAACTTAAATAATCGCTTGTCAAGGCTGACATTACTTATACCGTAAGTGTTTACTAAAACTGAACTGATACTTTAGCCTGTTGACATAAGTCTTGTTCACGCAGGGGGTAATTTTACAGAGCTTGCCCTCGTCTTAACAATAGCAAAATGAAGCTGGGTGCTTAGAGCTATGGTACTGTGAAGCCCATTGAGATTTTGTTTATTCCAAGACTCGGTAGGTTAGTTCTTCATCAGTTGTTCCATGGAACATAACTATAAATGTTTACGAAAGTAATATGTAATGGAACAATTAAATCTTTATGCACTACTACTTCAGAATCAGCTGTGGTCACTTCATCTGAACCTGACCCAGCAATAGATCCTCACCATTAGCAGTCTGAATACGTTTTTGATGGTGACTGATTTAGTGAATGTGAATAAGACAACTAATAATTCATAATTTACATAATGATACTCTCTTTGTTGAGTGGTTAATTTTACAAAAGGGAAAAATTGGGTGTATTGCATTAGGCACTGTGAAGAACACTGAGAAACAGAAAAATAAAGAATAACATCACGATACATTGTCGTAAAAGAATGGCAATGAAAAGTCGGGGGCGGGGGCCCACACAGATATTCTGTCAGGGGGCCCAGAATTTTAACAACTGCCCTGCGCGCATTCAATGAAGATGGTTGGCTCTCAAACATGGCAAAAGCTGCGGAAATAACTGGGCATGATGACTGTATGGGGTAAGATGGATTGGATTTATATTAGTGTCATCTGTGTCGCATGTTAAAAAAGATGATGGTTAAAGAATACAGGATTAATAAAGGACTTGGTAAAAACGTATTTGCTGTCATACATTCTTTTATCCTTTTCAGCTTCTACAAATTAAGGCCTTCCTCCTGATAGCTGAAAAACTAAGACTAAAATGAAATAAAAACTTAACTAAAACTAGCCAATTCCTCAAAATAAAAACTAAACTAAAACTGCTTTATCACTTGTTCAGCTAACTAAAACTAAACTGAAATTAAAAATTGTAAAACTAAATAAAAATAAAAACTAATGAAAATTTCAAAACTATCATAACTTTGCTACCAAGCAGTTAAACACCTGATTCCTCTAAGCAAGATCCACAGCAAAGACACCAGGGGTTGCTTATGTAGAATTGGCTTCGTCTCTTCTTGGTCGGAAACAAATCCTGCGTCCTCGCCAGCTCTTTCTGGATTTTGAGAACCCTTGGCCTGCAGAATGGTGAATCTCTTGGACCACGGTTTTGCGGCCCTGATCTAGCATTTGTTTTAGGTTTGGTTTGTTAGGGTTGGAGTGAAAACCTGCCTGAGGGTTGATATCCAAGTATGCATCATTGGTTTGGAGAGAGGAACTAAATGTTGGTAAATGTTCTGGATCATGGTTCCGTTGGGCTGCCAGGTTCTGGCTGGTACTCCCGCATGCTGAAAGGGTCTCTGTGGTTTCTTAACCCATTTCAAGCAGAACCAAAAACCTACCTCCGAGGAGATCAGCTTGATCGCGGACCAACTCAACATGGAGAAGGAGGTGATCCGTGTCTGGTTCTGCAACCGCCGTCAGAAGGAGAAGCGGATCAACCCCCCCAGCAGCAGTGCTAACAGCACTCCCATCAAAGCAATCTTCTCCCCGACTGCCCCCATGGTACGCACCGCTCACCCCGACATGCACCTTCATCAGAGGCAGCTTCTCATCAGCCCCATGGTACATAACCTGAAAAATGTTTCATGTTTTCCGCTAAAACTTAGCACTCTCATAAGCCCCTTGCTTTAGTACCACATTTTGGAATTTTGTAGATTGTCCATAAGGTGGCACCATTTCAAGAAACTTTACATTTTGCCCTATGCCTCTGGAACTATAGGTCTCCGTAACTAAATTTTTTTGTGGAATTCGTGAAGTCCACGCAAATCTATTCGTATAAACCATGTCCATTTGCATATTGGTTGGCTTTCTGCCATTTTGGATTCTTTGTGAAGTCTTTAAACTCTATCTCCTACAGCTCGCAACCAATTCACATGAAATTTGGTTCACAGCATCTTTAGACCAAACGTCACATCCCCAGATTTGCTACGTTAAAAAGATGTGAGCACAGTCAGCTAATACATTTTGTCAGCGTGGCCCCAATTTCTATAATGTGCACTAACTCCTGAAGGCAATGTACAGTGAACAAAAATATAAATGCCCCATGTCAAATTTTTGAGTTTTTAGTTACAAAAAACTGGAACCGGGATTCGTCTGTGAATAGCACATACGTCTAGCCAGACCATTTTGGCGTACCAGGCTGGTACGCTGACGAACGCAAAAGTTGCATACCTGTACACTGGAAAAATCTGCCAACGCACAAAAAATTGCTGCCGGTACGTTACAGATATAAACTCCAGTACATTCAGAACTGTGCTGCCCGGATCCTGATGAGGAGGCGCAAATACGATCACATCACTCCTGTCCTCAAATCCCTTCACTGGTTACCCATACAATACAGAATACAATATAAACTTTGCCTCCTCACCCATCAGTGCATCCATGGAACTGCCCCTGCCTACCTTAGCGAACTACTCACCATCCACACGAAGCCTGCGCTCCTCCTCTTCCACCAACTGCCTCCACCAACCAAGGACTAAACTCTCCACCATGGGAGACAGGGCCTTTCAGTCAGCTGCCCCTCGACTCTGGAATGCCCTCCCAGAGACCCTGAGGGCTCCACAAAGTGTGGAGGTCTTTAAAAAAGGCCTTAAGACCTTATTCAAAAAGGCCTATTAGAAGTCTTTTAATGACATTGTTTTTATTGCTGCATTGTATTTAAATTTTGTTTTTTGTTGTTCTTGTTTTTAACCCTGGTACTGTTGTTGTAGCACTTTGAGATTTCTCTGAAATGTAAAGTGCATTATAAATAAAATGTATTATTATTATTAGATAGGTCGCCAGTACCAGTATCAGCAACAACACGGATGGCTTCAGACTGTACCGATCAACCTAGTTTTATCGATTATCGAAAGATAGGCCTGTATAGCCACCGCTGTCGCAATTAGCTTACCTGTAAAAGCAAAGCACATCAGACTCAGTACCAGCTAGCATGCGAACAGCCGATCATGGACACTTGGCTGGTTCGTCCACCTCCTGGGACAAGTTCCCAAAATGAAACCAGTGCCGCGAATGTCTGAACGTCAGATAGTTTGGAAGACGATAATGCACTCGTCAGAGCAGAGCCTAGTAGCAAGCTAAAGCCATCAACGACGGCTGGCCTTGTTTGAGTGCGTGAAAATTGCCAGCTAGAATTAGAATTAGCTCTAAGAAATGTCCATTTAACTGTCCGATGGATCCCGATCTTTTCTGCCACTTTCCGTTTAACATGCGCAATTGGCACAGTTTAAAATAATCACGGAAACTAGGTAGCTATATACTTCATAGATACTGATATTGCCAATTGATCATTTCGCTGGCATCAAATTAGCCACAAGTAATTGGACTAAGATATCTTCATGAGAAGCATTAGACGTTATTGCACAACACTTCCCATTGACTATAAAGTTAGATTGTTTACTGGAATTGACATTCATACTGTGACTTTACAGTCCGCTTGCTTGATTACTGGCAGCAGACTACGCTGTAAATTCATGCCAATTGCCTTATTTGTATTGACTAGCTACAAGCGCGTCGCACACAGATGAAAAAATAATATTATATTTTTGCTAGCTCGTCATTTTAACCATGGGTATCTTTCCAATATCAATACCATTTCCCAGTTAAATGTGCTGCCAAATCAGTATGTGCAGACCTGTGTAATGTGTGTTTAGCGACCTTGCCATGACATAGCTGGCAAACTAAAAATGTAGGTATACCCAGAGCCATGCCGTTCGCTAATAGTTCTTGCTCGTCTTTATGCCTGGTCAAAGTAAGTCTTGTCTCTTACGCCTAAATACTTTGAATTGTCCCCCTCTGCAGCCGTTGGGAAGGAAATGCTGCGGGTCCACTGTGTATTGACAGAGAGCTCGGCTCCGAGTAATAGTAATTTGAAATGACGGTAAAATTGTCCAATCATATTTCCATTATGAATGGCAGGGCTTTGTTATTGCTAATATAATGGCATGTTCCGCCCGCTGACCCCCAGGTGAATCACAATTTAGCAAAATAAAATAAAAAAAAATAAATAAAATCTGCGGTAAACAACCTACCGAGTTAACCGGAGTTGTTGGTTTGTGATAGCTGTGAATATCGTTCCGAGTTTACAAAGAACGTGTTCTAGACTAATATGCAATTAGATCAGCATGGGAAAAGCTACACCAGACCTTAATTTTATGCAAAAAAAAACCAAGCCTTTTGAGAGGCATTTCAACGCCAGCAATGATGTGGGATACCCATGGATGAAAGAGGAAAATCTGTATTGCTGGGATTGGGTCCTGGGCCAAAACTGGACTCTCCGAGCGGGTGAAAAAGGCAGTTAAATGATCATGAAATGGTAAGCTATTTATAGGGCTCTGTGCCAGGTGTTTTTTGTATTTTTGCCGTCGCTGCCAGTGTTTTGTGTAGTTACGTTAAAAAATTTATTTGGGAAAAAATGATGCGGCATTGCAGAGTTGGTGAAGTTGATTAACCGGTAATACAGCACAATGCTTTTACCCAAATTAACTTTTTCAGGGGAAACGGAATGAAACTTTTAGCCTCTGAAATAATTTTTTTGACCTCACGGATGCATAAGAATACAGCATTAATTATTCATTAATTAGATCCTCCTGACTCCATCGAGGTGCAATACTTCTTGTTTACAAACATTGACGTCATATTCAGCCATACGCATTAGCGTGGATGGCAAGAGCAAGTGTAAATCTATACAACAAAACAGGGGAAGTATGGCATTTTACAGTTGTGGAACTGATTCGGTGGTCTCTGAATATGTACAGAACCTTGACAGTACTACGAAGGCAAGATATTTCTCAGATTAAGTACAACAACGGTCTGTGTAGGCTTCCGGATCCTTACGAGCTGAAAGGTTGGAGGAACGAGCCTTTGGTCTGGGTCGGCTGGATTATTACTTGATTTTCCTACATTGAGCAGAAATTCAACATTTGTTGATCATCATTGATCAGTGAAAGTAATTCACAGTCGTACGTTTGCCAGAACGATTTAAAAAGGGGCGCCAATATATTTTGTGGGGTTTTATTTGTGATAAGGGGTTTTAAGATTTATGATTAATATTTAATATAGCGAATGCATATACTACGCATTCCCTAGCCACCTGGTGTGTCATCAGTAACCGTGCTGCCGCCGTTACAGCGGCAGTAGACATTTAACTCTAAATTGTCTTGACTGGACATACGAAGGACCTTTTTACATGCTCAAATGTTTCTCTGGGTACCCAAAATTCAAGCCGAAAAAGTACTGATCTTAGTCGATACTGATGAAGGATGAAAACAGAATTCTTTCCAATACTAATATCCAAACTGTCTCTCAAATACTCGCTATCGGAAAGTAAGTAACACGCGGGTGGGTCGACAGCATCCAGTTCTTACATCAAATTGCATCAATCGAAGTAGATTTTTTCGGTTCTCTCTCAGGAATACGTAGGAAACGTATTCCTGAACCCTTCACAAAACGGTTTGTGCAGTTAATAACGCTACAACTGACTGGCATTATGACAAAATTGGAAGACAACTTCACCTATAAAATCAATTGCCATGTTGTGGCTTTTTGCCATCCACGGTAGTCAACAAAGCCACCTGACCAGGTTCATGACATCACGAGAAGTATCGCTCCGGTACATTCAATTAAATTTCTGACTAGAACTCTGTAGCACTCTTCTCCAGCGTGGCAAGGGCCATCGAACGTGTACGTTTGCCCATGCAAGTCAGTTCCGACGCTGGACAACGGTGAGATCCAGACCACGGTGAGGACGCCGAGCGTGCAAGTTGGCTTCTTGCAGGCTGCTACGGACTGTCTGTGGTGTGATGCATCTGTTGTGCAGACCAACAGTCTCATCCGCTGTGCGTGTTGCTGATCTGAGCCGATCCCGCAGGTAGACGAGCCTGATGTAGCCATCTTGTGCTGGTGTGGTCACACGTGGCCGGCGTGTATGAGGTCGATTTGCAGTACTGCCCGTCTGTCGGAAACCAACTCTCAATCGCCGATAGTTACAATTCAGCTGCACAGTGACCGCTCTGGTGAACATCCCTGCATCCAGCATGCCAATGGCACATTCCCGTATGACCTGAGACATCTGAGGAATGGTGACTTTTGACACAATTTGACATTTTGGTGAGGCCTTTTATTGTCCCCAGTATAAAGAGTGTCTGGGTAGTGCTCTTTCTGTCTGATCACAGTCTGGAAATGCCACACCCATGTAGTGAGTGAAGTCACTGAGCAAATGCTCCCTGACAGAGAGATTAAAAAATGGTACACAAATTGAGAGAAATATCCCTATTGTACAAGTAAAAGTCAGCATATGCTCACTTAGAGTTTAGTGTATAATCATCACTGAAATTCAGATTCCCCATCTTAACACCATTACACTTGAGCATACCAAATTTCGTGCAACTCCTTCCATTGGTGGCAGTTCAGCAATACTCCTAACTCCAAAACCAATTGCCCTATCAACTTAAAATGTTACATGATTCATGTTGGTCAAGGGTCTGATAAATGGTAGTGCATGTTGATTGCTGAAATAAGATGGCCGCCATCTGCTACTCATATTTCAGCATCCCTTCAATTCACTGATCCACCATGTATCATCATGGAACTTCCAAGCTCCAAAGAATCATGATTTGTGTTTGAAGTTCTGTAAAATGTCATGTGACTGTAGCTCCACCTCTCCTCTCTTTCCTCAGGTCCCCAGTACAGCAAGCCTTGTGACCAGTAACACACCGACCACACTGACTGTAAACCCTGTCCTGCCTCTCACCAGCACAGCTGTCACGAGCCTGGGCTTCACAGGTGCGGTAAACAGTAGAAAGTGGGGGGGACCGGGACTGACTGGGCTGTACAGTTCTAGGAGCATTATTTCAGGTCCATTTTTTTGTAGCTTTTTACCCTGAAAAAGTGTTGAAGATGTAATTCAGGAGCTCATCTATCAACGGAATGCAGGGGAATGTGCCCCTGGGAAGAAGTGTTGGTCTAGAGCCCTGTGTGACATACATATTGACTTTATATTTAGACTTAGTATTTTTTTCTCGCAAAAGCTAATATAT
This sequence comes from Gymnothorax reevesii, assembly GCA_029721435.1. Taxonomy (NCBI): domain Eukaryota; kingdom Metazoa; phylum Chordata; class Actinopteri; order Anguilliformes; family Muraenidae; genus Gymnothorax; species Gymnothorax reevesii. The sequence continues at coordinate 22,133,196 of CM056587.1, read as the reverse complement.
TTCCCTAGAGATGAGACTATTTGACTCATTTCATGGTCTTTCAGTGGGGTGAGACCATTTCAGTTTCCAAGAAGAAATTAAGCTTATTTTCATTGGCCCAACCCCCCCCCATCCCATCCTCATGAGATTCTAAATACAATTTGAATTCTCTTCACAAGACTAAAGCAGACAATTTTATCAGCAGTGTGTGCGGTGTTGAGTGCATCATATAAAATCTGACCCTACCAAACAATTTTAATCTTTCTAATCTTGGGTAATTAAGATGCTTCACAGCAGTGGTCTCCATCCCTTCTCCTGGAGCAGTACCATCCATTACGGTTTTACTCCCACCCTAGTTCAGCCTTTTGGATTCGACTAATTTACAGCTCAATAAGATTTCCAGCTGGGAAATGAAGCATGCTTTGCTTTGGTTAGAGTGAAAAACTTCAGGTTGGTAGCTCTTCAAGAACAGGCTTGGAGATCATTGCTTTAAAACCCTCAAGAACTCTCATTCCCACAGTGCGTAATGAGTATATCGGGAGCGGCTGTGTCAGACTGCAGTGACATGTGGGGTAATATCTTACCCAGATGTCCCCGGTGATGTGCCCCATGCAGGGTAGAGAGGGAGGAAGCCTTATTAAAGCTGTCACTTAAGCCCTGTTATTCCTGGCGACAGGTCATCAAGATCCAGGGAACTTGATTTGAAAGGGAAGCTATTCTAAATAATCTCACCTTTAATTATTTTTAGGAATTTGGGGGGGGGAGTTGGTGGTGATGGATCTGCAGTGTCAGGCCCAGGTGGGTCTTGTTGATGGGGCTTTGACAGGATACGCTGACCCGCTGTCTCTCACATCAGTGGGTTCAGTACTTCAACTGAGGGTTTAAAAAAAAAATTGCGGGACTGCTTGTAATGGTTCTTTCGGTGCCATTTAAAACCTTTGACTATCATAATACAAAATTAAGCATTGCAATTAGTAACAAATTGAACCAGCCTGCTTGGTGGGAGCAAGGCATGAGGTCTCGTGATCTCAGTCTCTTTTGGGGTCCCACAAGGGAGCTACCTTGGTCCATTATTATTCTCACTGCACATGCCACCGATGTGCTGACATCATGACAGAGCACAATATGTTTCCATAGTTGTGCGGATGGCATACAACTGCTTATCTGGTGAACCAAATGATGATGCAGGTATAAACTCCATTACTGCCCGTCATTACTGCCTGTCTTTTGGCAATAAATGGATGAGCAGTAATTCTCATTAATTTATGGCTTTATACATTATATCAAGTGGTTTCTTCCGACGGTCTGATCTCCTGCATTCTGTACGGCAAGAATTTTCTTCGGGGAGTACTGGAGGCACCAGGTGGCATTTCTACAGTGTGATGGAATGGCAACTTGTGTGTTCCAGGCACGACCATTGGAGCAATGACCACCGCAAACACGGCGTCAGTCATCTCGTCCACACCTGTGGCAACCTCCGTCGTGACCACGCCCTCTCTCAGCCCCTCCCCCACGACGCTGCAGACCACGGGGGCGGAGTCTGGCGGAGGAGGAGGTGGGGGCCAGGAGACTGCCGTGGTAACGCAGGCCCCCTCCTCGCTGGCTGCCTCCCTGGGGGCGGGGCAGGTGATGGTGACAGCTCCTGGGCTCTCCGCAGCGCTGCAGGGCGCCCAGCTGCCCACCAGTGCTAGCCTAGCAGCCATGGCGGCTGCGGCTGGCCTCAGCCCAGGCCTCATGGCCTCCTCACAGTTCAACCCGGGGTGAGACGCTTCCCTTTGATTTATAGGAAAATGCCTGGAATTGTTGGCCCAAATGCCTAATTTAGTTGTTATTCTAAATCATTGTGTTCCTAAAACATGTTCCTCATTTTGGGGGGGTGGGGTTAGCCATTTGGATAACATTTTTAAATGTCTTTAAAAATATAAAGTGTACAGTGTATGTATTTATTACATTTTTGAGTGTGGTTGGCAAGATTGAATTTTCGCCGTTTGCCGTTTTGCTGCTGTGGTCTTTACTTGGTTGGTATGTGTTGCTTTTCTGTGACGCTTGTATGTGATGTCTTTTTTTTGGTTTGTGTTCATCTGTACAGTGGGGCCTTGTTAAGCTTGGCACCTGGAGGATTGGGCAGTGCCCTGAGTCCAGCGCTGATGAGCAACAGCACCTTGGCCACCATTCAAGGTGTGTACAGTGGCAAGTGCATACATCGTTTTACCCCTATCTTTGTGTGGTAGCAAATATGCCCCCTCTTTACCCTTATGTGCATGAAGTCACGTCTCCATCTGTGACTTTACCCTTATTGGTGTGTGGAGTTGCTAGGATACCCAGGTTTTAGAATTGACTGTGTGGAGAGGGAAGCGTACCCACATTTTTTTGCTCGTCGGGCATGTAAACCCATCTTTTCACCCCCATCCCAGCGTGGAGTGGCAAGTAAGCCACACACTATCCTTATCGCTGTGTTTATCGGCAAGTTTGTCCATTTTGTTATTTTTGTGAGGAGGGCCAAGTATACCCATCTTTATACATTTTTCTGTATATGGAAAGGCAAGTACGCCAATCTTATATATTTATCTGTAATTGGAAAGGCAAGTACACCCATGTTTATATACTTACCCGTGTTTGGAAAGGCAAGCATGCCCATCTTTTACACTGATCTGTAAGTTGAAAGGCAAGTATCCACATATTCATGCACTTGCCTGTCTGTTGAAAGGCAAGTACACCCAAATTTATATGCTTATCTGAAAATGGAAAAGCAAGTACACCCATCTATACTCCTACCAGGCATAGAAAGGCAAGCGTGTCTATGTTTGTACACTTATGCTGAAAAACTTTAATCTTGCCCCCCGGCGAGCTTTGTTGTCTTTCTGACAACTCTTATTGTTATTAGTCTGAGGAAGGGCAAGTCTGCCCATCATATACCGTTATCAGTGTGTGGAGAGGCAAGTACACCCATCTTAATGCACTTGTCTGTATGTAGAAAGGCAAGTACACTTGTCTTTAAACACTTACCTGTGTTTGGAAAGGAAAGTATGCCCGTCTTTATACACTTGTCTGTATGTGGAAAGGAAAGTACGCCCATCCTTTACCCTTGCCTATGCTTGAAGAGGAAAGTACTCCCACTTTTTATCTGTGTGAGGAGGGGCAAGTAAGCCCATCTTTATACCCTTATCTATGTGTGGAAAGGTAAGGACACTCATTTCATGCCCTTACCTGTGAGGCGAATGCAAGTACGCCCATCTTTTTACCCTTCTGTGTTGAGCGACAAATATTCCCATCATTTACTCAACGTCTATTTGCAGCGGCAAGTACGCACACAATTAACCAGTGTCCTTCATCCTTACACTGTTGCTTCAAAGTCTCTTTGGGATGTAATTTGAGGGCGCTTCCTGCATTAGCTGTTAGTCTCATTTATTTTGGGTTCTGGTTAGTGTGTCTCGCTTGCTTGTAACAATTCATAGCTTGTGTTGTCCGTTGGTTAGTGTTTATATTGCCTCCTATATGTCGGGCTCATGTTAGAGTTTGTTTATTATGTGGTAAAAGGGTTCAGTTACTCCTGTTGGTCAGTTCCTTATTTGTTAGTTAGTGGTTATAGTGTGTCCTGCATGATGCTTTGTGGTTATGTTTTGTATTTGCTGATCAGTGGTTATATTGTTTCTTCTGTGTTGGTCAGTGGTTATCATGTGTCACGTATGTTGGTTAGTGGTTGATTATAGTGTGACGTGTTGGTCAGTAGTTGTAGTGTGTCGTGGGTATCGCGCGTTCTGTATGTCGGTCAGCGGTTATAGTGTGTTCTGTATGTTGGTCAGTGGTCATAGTTTGTCATGTCTGTTGGTCAGTGGTGATAGGTGTGCTTTATGTTGGTCAGTGGGTATAGGGCATTCTGTATGTTGGTCACTGGTTATATTGTGACATGCATTTTGGTCAGTAATTATAGTATGATATGTATGTTGGTCAGTGGTTATAGTTTGTCATGTTTGTTGGTCAGTGGTATCGTGTGTTCTGTATGTCGGCCTGTCGTTATAGTGTGTTCTGTATGTTGGCCGGTAGTTATTGTGTGACGTATATGTTGGTCAGTGGTTGTAGTGTGTCGTGGTTTTTTTAGTCAGTAGTGTTCACATTGCATGCTGTCATGCTTCTCCTCCTCCAGCGCTGGCATCGGGCGGGACCCTCCCCATCACCTCTCTGGACAGCAGCGGGAACATCCTGTTCGCCAACACCAGTGCAGGGGGCACCCCCAACCTGGTGACTGCGCCCCTGTTCCTCAACCCGCAGAACCTGTCCCTCCTGACCAGCAACCCCGTCAGCCTGGTGTCGGCAGGCGGGGCTGGGGGGACAGGTGGGGCCCTGAACCTGCAGGTGACCAGCGCCCCGGCGCACGGAGAGGCCCACCCTAGCGTGGTGACCTCCGCCAATGTGCCCGCTACCACCATCACCACCGCCTCCAAGGCCCAGTGACTTCACGGCCACGCCCACTCACATCCTTAGCCCCGCCCATCCATTATCATTGATCTTATCACATTGCTGCCACCAAAAAAAGAAAACCACAAACGCTGAAATTGAGATTTTTTTTTTCTTTTCTCTTTTTTTGTTTTTAGTGCCCCATCTCTGTCTTTTGCTACTGATAGGGCAGTGATTTGAGGGGGCATGTGTTCGGTTTTTTTGTTTTTCATTGGTTTTTTTGGTTATTTACTCTTCCTGGAGTGTCTTTTGACGTGGCAGTGTGCACCTGTCGCAGTAACTGCCCCGAGGGGACAAGGAGTTCTCTCTGAGGAGGTCAGTCATTACGGGGGGTCCCCAAATCTCCGTGTGGTGCCTCGGACTGGACAGCGCGACACTCAGTGCAGTCCTGCACCTTTGGAAGATCACAACAGAAAAACAAAAAAAAAAAAAACCTTTTAATTCTTTTGACTATTTAAAATGATAATTCTTTTTTTCCTTTTCTTCTTAGTCTCCAGGACTGCCTCTTGAAACTAACTTAAATTATTCTAACCAAAAAAGTGCGATATGACTTTTATCAACTGAGATCTATTGAAGTTAATCTATTGAAGTTAATGTTTTCTTTCACACGATTGTTATTTTTTTCCTATGTAGTTGTAGTATCTGATATTTTTTTGTTTTTGCTTTAGTGACTGGTCCATGTTGCGGCCACCACTGTTTGTGTCGGACTTCTGACTGAAGCAGCTCAGTGCGTCTCCGTTCGTGTGCTGTTCCGCTCTATCTTTGTCTTAATTGCTGTATTTACAGAACGGCACGCAGTTTTCTTGTGTTTTTTTTTTTCCTTTCTTTTTTAAAAACTGGTGAGCATCGGTTAAAAACCTTCTCAGTGAGGTGTCTAGCTTTAAGTTGGGATAGCCCTGCTAACACTGATAACGACGGTTAGAAAGGCTTTAATATTTGTGATAACTGACTGAACCCTGTGTTGGTGTGTGCGAATCACGCAAACTGGCTTTCGATTAGCATTTGTCTGTCTCTTGAAACACTGATTTTTGCAGCCACTTGTATAATTTAATGTCTAGTTCTGCGCTACAGACTACACTGATCAAAATGTCTTTTGTAATATTAAGAGCTTTAAATGGGCAGAAATAAGTGGGAATTTTGGGGAAGGGGTGGGGGGAGCAGGAGGTGGCGTTTCAGGGCGGGTCGGGAGGGCTGCCCCGCGGTGGCGGAGGCATTTATAGCTTTAGTGTGTGTGAAGCCCTGGCTGGGCATTCTCTGCACATTCTGTGAGTCGGTTATTGTTTGTGGGGGGCCTGGCTCGGCACTGTACTTCACAGACGGGGGGCCCTGGTCTTGTTTAGGGGGAGGTGGGGTGGTGGTGGTGGGGTTGCAGCAGTGACAGAACATGTCATGGCAATCAGAATAGCAGGGGGAGGGGGAGGGGAGTGGTGATCAAGTGGAGTTTTTGGGGTGCCCTGAATTCTATGGCAGTCGCTGTTGGGGCTGTTTCATACACTTTTCTGTTTTGTGAAAACGTTTCCTTCACGTGCACAGTGTCTGTACCAAATACTGGATTAGAAAACGGCGGTCTGCTTGCTTTGAGAAAATAATATTAGGAAATGTTTGACTATTTTTTTGAGAGTTCTTTCTATTGTAGTATCGTTTGCATTTTCTTTATTTTATGACAGGCCTATAATCAGATATACCAAAAATCTTTAAGACTATTGCTGTATATTATTACTGTAGCATAGCATAAATAATTTCAGTCATTAGTAGGGGCTTTCTTTAGGACAGAAGATGATGATAATGCAATATTTTGATGATCGTTTCCAAAGACTGACTATATCTGATCTCTCTCTGGAGGTGTGTCCCCCGTTCAGCTCATAGAATCCTGTATGTGTGGTGGAGGGGTGGTGAACTGAATTAACCAAATAGATGTGGAGGACATTGGGATGTGTGTACGGGGTGTTTAAGTCACACACACACACCTCCTAACACACCTTAGGAGGATGTCTGAAGAGCTTTAGTTTTTATCCTCTTGGTTTTAGCTGAAGAGAGGAGCAGATTTAATTGCAGCCCTTTTGTGACCAGGAAATTAATATATATTTTGTGTTTATTCTGAAGGGTGTTTGGGGTGTTGTCTTTGTGCCTGGATTATTATTGTTATTATTATAGTTATTAATTATTTTTGCATGCCTTTTCCCCCTCCTCTTGCTTGCATATGATGCCTGTTTTTAGTTGTGTTCTAACATATCTCTGATCATGGCAGAGGGAACTGCGGCGATGACCTTCACTGGAGCAGCGTTCTTTCTCTACCTGTAATCAGCCATCTAACAATAGCTTGAACCAAAGTGTTACTCTCTGTCGTTGCATTGGCGGTTATCGCGCGTTTGTTTGACCGCACCTCATTTTACTCGTGACTGACGACTTGACCTTTCGCGGTTATTTTCATACTTTTCATTCGCCATTACTGCATCACTGCATTTTCCCCCATTCCGTTTGTGTTTAGGGCTCCCTGTGCGCCTGGTCTTGTTTATGGGACCTGCTCCGAGGTGAGGCATAAAGAACTGAACTGTGTGCGGATCAGATTGTTGAGTGATCTGTCGCTTGCTCATGTGTGTTGTGTGGGGAGTTAAGTCACCAGTCCTGTTTGGCTCAGATAGTGGAAGTTTCGCGGGGTGTGTGTTCTTCAGCGTAACTCGGATCGGTCGAAGTCTCAGTCAGACACTCCTCTCCCCACAGAATCGCTGAGCGCATGACCACTGATCCAGCTGCTCTGTAGCGGGTCGTTTGCGGATTGTTAATTGCCGTTGCTATAGGAGTCATGCAGGTCCGAACAGTCGAGCCCAGCTTGTGTGACGAGTGTACACCTTGCATGCCTTTTGCTTTATTATCATCATTATTTTTTATTATCATGTTACTTTAATCAAATACCTCAGTGGCACTTCTAAGCAAATAAGGTTCACTTCAAGCAAAGATGGCCTACATTGTCTTTGCTATTGACCGTTATTGAACCGCTGATTATTTGTGACTTTGCTGTGCATTTTTAAGGAAAAAAAAAATAAAAAAATATCATGCTGTTCTTTAGAAATGATACTGAGGAAAATGCTACTACTACTATTACTACTACTGCTAATACTACAACTAGTACTACTATGTTTTGGAGTGACTTCTGCTTAACCATGATGATTATCCTGCAGCCCTGCTTAACGAAGCAGAAGCCTTTGTAGCACAGCGGATAGGTCTGTGGACTGTCCGAGAGCAAATTTTGGATGACCGTACACTCGTTGGGCTCTCTGTATGACCCGGTGTCTGCTAGTCTGCAGCGCTTTGGGCTTGGCACATGCCCTGTGCTGCTAGTTTGCCTGTTTTGATCCAGGAAGTTACTGAAAAATATGTTGAATGAAAATAATGAAATTTGGGGGAAAGTGTTTTTTTTTTTTTTTTTTTGTGGTCATTTCATAAATGTACACACAGATATACACACACACACACACACACGCACACACACACAATTATGATGTTTATTATGAACTGTTTTCTGAATGCCTATGTAAGCAGTTTAATGAATGTAGTGGTTGGTCATGCTTATTCTCTAGAAGATGAAAATGCAAAACTTTGAACTTACTTTTTTATGAGAGCAATGCTAAATTCTTTCCAGACCAAAAACTGCAACCCCAGTCCCCCCCCTTTTGTGGGCGTGGCTTGTGGGTGAGTGGCATTGTTCGGCCCCTCCCCCTCAATGGCTTCAGTGAGGTTGCTATGGTGCTTCTGATGGAATCAGTCTTGTTACCTGGGGAACAACTCGAAAGCACCTGAACTTATTGCTTTTTTAATTATTTTTCTTTTGCTTGTATTTCTCTTAGTACTTTTGTGCATGACTTGCTTTTTTCTTTTTTTTATCTAAGTGGTTAACAATCATTTGAATCCTTTATTCATTTATGCATTTGTTGAATTAGGTCATATGAGGGAGCGAGATCACTGGCTTGTGTTCTGTATCGCAGCATTTTTTTGCAATTTACTGAAATAAAATGTAGTTCTGAATGTGCAAGTACAACATGCACATGGTCACTTGCATTTAATTTGGCACATATCAGCAGACAAAGTGGCTGGATTTTAAATGTTTAATTTCAGCGCGCAAGTATGTTGGGAAATGTTGGGGTACGTTACCGAGGGAGATGTGTTGGTATTTCTTTACATACATCTCCAGGAGGAGTGTGATTTGGTGTGTCAGGTGATTCCTGGTGACGATGGACTGATTCGCCGGAGAAATCTTTTGTTTTGTGGTTTTGTAAGACTAATGGGAAAATTAATTGGTGTACAAAGAGCACTTGCTAGGAAACATTTTATAGAGAATGGAAAACATTTCAGAAAAATGCAAAGTGAGGGAGATGAGTTGTCTTTTAAATTTTGTATGTTTCCCTGAAGTAAAACGAGATAAAGATGTAGATATGTTGAAACTGGTTCAGAATTTAAGGGGGGGAATTGCCCTTGTCGCTAAGAGTGGCAGGCGATTAACCAGTAACTCGTGCTGAGAGGGCTGTTTCCTCGAGTGCCTGTCATGGCTGGTAACAGCGACCTCTTGTGGCTGCAGGTGGAAGTCAGTGTTGAGTGGAGAGGTATCTTTTAATTCCTTTGTGTTCCCAGGACTGTGTGATTTAGAGAGGAGGACTAGTGGAGAGCATAAGGGTGCTGATGGGGTGGGGTGAGGGGATTCTGGGAGGGGTGGGATGATGGGTAAAAGAGCTGTTGTATACCTCATTTCTGACTCAAGACTGAGTAAAACTTGCTTTAATCCTTATTGAGAGAAAACCCTGGTCCTGCCAGAGTAGTCCACAAGCGTCTGTTTAGTGTATACCCATGTGTGGGGTGGGGGGGGGGGTCCCGAGCCCTGTGGAGGTTAGCAAGAGACTGCCTCATCACACACACACACACACACACTCTCACGAATGTCTGCTCGAAGAGAACACCGCCATTCTGAATATTTTTACCCCCATGGGATGTTCATTATGCTTTACCTTTCACCCCCCGAGTCCTCCTGATTTTTAACCCTAATTTTGATCATAGCGATTTGGTTGTTTTGCTGTGCATTGACAGGGAAACTGGTTCACTGTGCAAAACCAGATGTCATCGGGCTCACAAAGCTCAGAGAATCTCCCCTCACCCTGCAATCCCGTTCTTTTCTTTATGATTTTTGACAATCCTATTTTTTTGAGCGGCGTCCCTCATTGATTCTGAATGTAGATTGGAGAGGTGCGAGTCCGTCTCTGTCTGGACCTCCCGCGCTCTCGGGGAAAACCAAAGACATGTCAATGATTGTATCCAAGCCATCTCCGGTCCTGCCTCGCTCCCCCTGCGGCACCGGAGAGAACGCGCTGTAACTGAGCATGTGCAGTTCACCTGTACCTGTGTCTGTGTACAGAGCATGTATCCATGCCGCCTCACTCTCTTGCACGGTCACCTTCCCTGCAGGTGCACTGGGTATCACTGGTTAAGTGGGGCAAGAACACCGGTGCGCCCTTGGTAAAGAGCTGCGGGGGCAGCGGCGTGGCCAGTTGGGGACGGGAGAAACGCAGTGGACTACTCTGTCGGGTGCTTATATTAACCCTTTGTGGGCTGGGTGATGTTTATTAATACACACTGAGGCGAGACCTGGGTGCATTTGCTGTGGCTCAGGATTCACTGTGTCTGTCTGTTGTCACTTACGATCTCTTACTGTCTCTCAATAACTGTCTATCTCTGGGTTTAATTTTTACGTGCGTCTCTCCTTTTAATTTTTTTTTTTTTTCCCTGTCTCATATGACACTGTTTAAAACATGCGACTATGCATAGTATTCCTCAACCCTGTGTGGACCGATTCCAGATTCCCCTGCACGTTTGGTAAATGAATTTGACATGTCTTTCTTTTAATTTTAATGTTATTTTTTTTAAGTCTAAGTGGGGGTTGTAGGATTTTACAAGCTCTATTCCAAAGCAAAAATCCAAATATTAACGTTCTCCTGACGCAGATACCAAAGATAACTCTGGAACCAGACAGCCCGTGTATTAAGCGACAAAACCCAGCACTTGCATTAGACCTAACCTCAGTAATTCCAAAGCTTAGATGTATATTTTGATATTTTTCTGGGATAATTAAGGTAAAACAAACGACAAAAAAAAAAGGTTTTGTGATGTTTTAAAACTACTTGTTTGTTTGGTGTATTGCTCTTTTTGTCATGGCATGGAGTTAAATACAAAACTGTCTTACTCTTGGTAGGTATAAAATAGTATTTTTGTATGTTTTGGGTGTGTCGATGTATGTGATATCCGTTTCACTGCCCAGTTATCATGGTTTTAAATACTGGTAAAATAAGAAAAGGAATGAAAAAAAAATACTGTGTACATATTACTTTATGGTAGGTTTCAAAAGATGTGCATTCTCTAAAGGTAAAATTCTCACCCACTGTATTTTGGGCTGATGGAATGTGTCCCTTTTTATCTTTTTTCAAAATGAACTCGGTTTTTTTTTTTTTTTTCCTCATCTAAATTCATTGTTTTCATTGGTAATGCAGTGATGTGATGGGGGTTAACCATCTATGATGTTGACCCATGCATTGGTGCCTCTGCTTGGTCGCCGTGGGGACACATTCGCGACCCTCAACTAAAGAGACAAGGTGGCTTAGCTCTAACAGATTTTGTAGACATTTTTGTGAATCCATGTAGTAGATTTATGTAGATGCATTCATTATCTGCTGTATTTTTGGTTTCTATTTTATTGTTTTTTTTTTATAATATATACATATATATATATATAAGAATCTTACTGTAACTGTACAGTACCTTTTTGTTGTAAACATCATTAAACCGTTTTCCAAGTGTTTTAACATTGTAATGTGTCTAATTGCTTTGTTCCCTCAGTCTTCAAATCTAAATCCCTTCACTCTTATCCCAGACGGCCATTTTTTTAAGTGTCTTTTTAAAGCATCAGAACTCTCCCCTCATACATTCGTCTGTGCGTTTGAGAGCTCATCTAGTCAAGAATTCTGGCACCGTGGCAAAAAGCATTTAATTTGATTTGCGCGCACACATTACAGAAGGTACAGCTTCAATACAAGCTTTAAGCATTATTCCTCCTCCAGTGTATGAGCTTACTTGTGAAACTTATTTACAACATGACTATAAAAATGTGCATTTATACACGGGAACTGTAGATTCTTGATAACATCTACACTGATGCTTCTCCAAGCCCAGGCAATCTAACGTGAGGGACAGGATATGAACTTGGTACAATGAGGAACAGTCACCTTCAGTATCCATTGAATTCTTCACTTTTCCCTTGAATTGTTGATGGCACAATTTGTTCCCCCCCGGTGTTTGGTGCTTTGATATGTTTGAAAAAGCGTTCTGACATTAAAACATTTCTAAAATTGAACCTTTTTTGTGTGTTCAAAAATACCACTATTTTGACTTGAAATTTAAAGGCGTGTGGCCCCAGAGTGATGTAATTTACTTGCATGGTCAGTTGATATGACCTGCAACACCACTGCAGAAACCAAGAAGGCGGCCACTTTTGTGACTTGAGCGCTGAACAACCAGAATTGCACAAATATGTTTTATACTCCGGGCATATAATTTCCCTCTGATTCCACTTAGAGGGCATAATGGATCAAATTTGTGCAGCGGCACTGAGTTGATTTCAGCGAGCAAGTGTAAGTGAAGTAACTGAAAGCTGAACCACGCTGAGGCTGCATCAACTACACTGACATCATTAGCAGGCATTCTCGGATCCAGTCTCTGGGATAATGGTGTACTTTGGACTGCAGAAAGTAGTAAAATATTTTTGTCATTTTGAAAGAAGTTTGTTCATTGCATATTTCCAACAACCAAAAATGGGGGGGGGGACTTGTCTCATATACTTCAAGTGTTTAAGCACTGATTGGAATGGTAACGTTCATTATGCATGTCATGTTTTTGTTTTGAGAGTGATGGGGATTTTGTCTTTCTGTATTTTTCATGCAAACTTGAAAAGTTGATCATTTCAGTTTTCAGAGGAAAAGGCAGCAACTTGTCTGAACTGAAATTCATCAGGACTTTGGGGAGTTGAAGTGCATTTGGCTCAAAATATTAGATGACAGACCCAGTAATATCATTCAGTTTTTTGTTTTTTGTGATGAATTGGGACCTCTGGCAGAGAGGAATGTGCAGTGTTCCCCCAAACAAAAGAGAGAGACGCCCTCTGCCCGGAGAGTCAAAGGATGATCATTGAGAAGGCGTGAGACGGTGGGGTTCGAGGCCTGAGGTCATCCGCAGTTTCTTAGCGCGGCGGCAGTTGCTGCATCTGCAGGGAATCGTAGGTGGCCTTATTTGCTGGGCTGAGGTCCTGTTTGGGAGGAGAGACCAAAACCTGGTTAATATTTGTTCATCTGCTCTGCAGTGGAAGGTGAATAACCGCCTTCATGATTGCAGATGTTTGATACCCAAATCTTAATATTATGGTGCCGGTTAATTTTTTATTAATCTAACAACTTTGGTCCATAGGTTGGTGGACAGCGTGTAATTTTCATTATTTTGGCTTTGTACGGTACCACAATGGATTTGAAAAAAATTGAGATTTGCTTGTGACTGGTGCAATTTTCCTGCCACATTTGTAAATTTGAAGCTGCCTTCTAACCTTGAGCCTGGACAACATTGATAAAAGAATAAACTGGTGCATGACTATTGCGGAAAGGGCGAATATCTACAAATCCCAAAAACAGTCCTCATCCCAGAGAACCTACATCTCCATATATGGGTCCCTTAAATGCAGCTGCTCTATTCAAACCTGTGGAACTTCAGTCCTACTTCTAATTCTATTGGTGATCCCAAGGTTTCTCACAATCCCAAATGCATCCTGCTGAATTTCAGGGGAATGTGTAAAAAATGATGAACAAGATCTAGATGTTTTTCATTTGATGTAATGCTGTGGCCATAAAATCACAGGAGTCCCGGGTTTGACCATCTCTCTCAAAATAAGTGCGATGTGGCTTCAGTGAAGCGCTGCAATCAGCAGATACAGAATGTGTGTGTGACATTTGCTTAACGTGAAAAAAGCCTTTTTCTCACTCTGAACCTACTTGAGGAAAAACTTAAGAGAAAGAGTTTGAGGGGTTTGGTCATAGTGCACAATTACCTACATCTGTCCAACAAAGTTTTTGGTGGTCTCTGTGCAGTCTTTTTTTTCCCCCAAATGCAATAAACTTCCTCAGTAAATAAGGCACAAGATGAGCTGGAGCCAAAGAGTGATTAAAGGATGTGGCTAAATACACTAAAACTCAAGAAAAATTAGGGATAGATGCTGAAAGCACGAATACTGGCATTTTTGGTTATAACGGTTCCGGTGACCGAATGAAGTACTGGTTCTAAAACCAGCTGAGAATGCATTTCACATGCACTACAGGCCTGGCAGAGCATCACCTGGGAAGATGCATGATATTGTGAAGTCTATGCATTGCAGACCTCATGCAGTCATTACATACAAAGGATATGCGACAAAATGTAAAAACTTACTACTTAGCTCTGCATTATTTTAAAGTGTCCATTTTTTATGGGGGTAATGTACACAAAAGGTACTATCCTCTCTAAATAGCTCCCCTGATTGATCAGAGTCCAAATTTTGCATTTGTTTGTACATTTTACAATTATATATTATTATAATATTCATAGTAATATTATATTATAATATTTTATATTTTTTGCCTTTTTTCAGCTCTGAGATCGTGTTAAATTTCTAATTCATCATCTCTCCACAACGTGAAATTGTGGTCTTCATGTGTCACTGTCCAATCAAATATGGTGCTCACTGTGTATCTGAAATGATCAGGTTCTCCCAAATGCATCATATCTTAAACCACTGTATTATTTTATACTCTTGAGCATCACATTAAAAACATATAAATTGAAGCATTAGTGGTTCTTCAATCATATCTGAAAATATGATTGTCTCTTGGCCACTAAACTGCTTATCCCTAAAAATTTAACTGTGGTCTCCTGGGAATCTCCAATCAAGGATCTTCTGCTGATTGGCAGATATGCAGCTTGGTCTATCAAACCTCAAGATCAAGGAATACTTTACTTTTGTCCTTCACTATACACAAGTAATGACAAGCTAGTGTTCCAGTTAAGTATATTCCCTGTTACTAGAAAATAAATTCCTTACCTGGTACAGTTGTTCGTTTTTGTTTCTGCGTCGCTGTGGGGAGAGTTAAATGTAAGTGAAGGAACACTTTGCTCTCAATAAATGAATAATCAGTTCCCTAATGGATGTGTTTAATTGAAATAAGATCATTTGAAACAACTTTATGAAATTCCATTGCTTCCGGTGATATTATTTCATTTACACAATCCTGAAAGGCATGCATTGTTTCAAATCCCTGAGCAAACAAAAGCGTGAGAAGTCCAGAGTCATAATCAGTTTCCAATTACTAAAGGTAAAATCCATGATAACGCACGTGACACTGATAAACCTCCAAGCAAAAGGACTTCAATTCCGCGCAAGATTCTCTTACGCAGGCTTTGACTGAATAATAACTGACTACAGCAGGGGAACATAAGTATGCCACTAAAGCTAACGCCGAATGCGTGGGAGTTGACAAGTATACATAATTAATGAAAACTGACCACATCTGATAATGTTGAGAATTTTCAGAGTTTCTGTAATGTAATTTAAATGAATGATTGAAAACAGGTCATGACCAGACATTATTTTTAAGGGATCGTTTGAACTTCCCCTATCGCCAGTTCACCAGCCGCCACTGGTTTAGACTTGGTACAAAATGAAAAATTTAGCCTGTAACCTTACCTATATTTTTGTAGGATTTGTTGTTTGGTCAGCAGTTATACAGATTGCCCCAGCTTTTGAAGTATGCACAGATTATCATTGCTGAAAGCGAAAACTTATTAGGCAAAACTAATTTTTTGGAAACTCTTATCCTTGCTGATTTGCTGGTTGGGGGCTTGACTTTTTATAATATTTTTTGTTGAATGCAACAAGAACGTAATGTGCAGTTTATTGCTCCACAAAATTGACAATGAATATTTCCTCTCTTTATGCAATGTAAAAAAAGTTAAAATACATTTTTCTATTCTATAAAATTTTTTTTGACTGATTTTGTGACTATTTGCCATGATGAAAACAAGCCCATTTTTGCCTTCTGCATTTTCAAAACTCAAAAGGTCCACTCCAAGTGATTGTTTTCTGGATTAATGTGATGGGAATCACCAAAAAATAACCAGAGGGCACTCGGTAGAGCACTTCTTTTGGTTACAGAATATGTTCTTGATCACTTCCAATATTAAATCAGCTCTTCCTCGGACTACCGCCCATCATCCTGCCGAATTTCATGCTAAACCGTTCATAACTTTTTAAGATATCCGTTCAGAAATATCACACAGACCCGTATTAGACAGATATATTGAAATCCCTCTGGATCCTAAATCCAGAATATGATCCGGATCACTTCCAAAATTAAATCATCTCTTCCTTGGACTACCACCTATCATCCTACCAAATTTTGTGCCAAACTGTTCATAACTTTATGAGTTATTCTGTTAACTGACAGATGGACAAACAAACAAACAGGAGTGAAAACATATCCTCCTTGGCAGAAGTAAAAACAAAAAAACCTCAGTCTAAACCCCTTTTGATCATACCCATATTTTATTTTTAAATTAATGACCACAGGGGTCTTTCACAATGAAAAATGTGGAACTTGATTCCAGGAACCAATCATAAGATATTTATGTTGGAGTAGTGGGAATGGTGTCACATGGCGGCCTCTTCAGTGTAAATCCACTATTTACAGCTCCAAACTGCAACACAAATTCAACTTCAAAAATAATTTTAAGTGGTTATTGAGTTACTATGCTGTTAGCCTGCATCGTGTAATTTGTTTTTATCCCTGATACCTTCAGAAAATCAAGTCAAACACCTCTGGGTGAAAGCGGTGGGGGTGTGGAGGTGTCAGAAGGGCCTCATGCATTTAGTTTTTTTTTTTTCTTCTTTCTTTTCCTGGGGCCGCTTGAGCCGCTAGAGCAGCTTGTGTGTGTCAGGGGTCAGGGGCTGAGTGAGGCAAGTAGTTGGAGATGGCTTTAGTACTAGACAGAAAATGGCTTCTTTGTCTCCTGCAGATCCTCTTAAAAACAGATTGCCATGAACAGGTGGAACAATATTACTGGTTGGAGTCCCTAACAGGAGATGTTTATTCGACATACTGCAAAGTGCGCCGTGGAGCATTTTCCTGTACACCTCTGTGTGACATTAAGCAGCACGCTGCATGGCCTGGTTTATTTGGATAGGTGGCCCTATTATACAGGTGTAATATCCGCCCATTATCTCAACCGCTTCTTCCGCATAAAATTCGCAGGGGAGCTGGAGCCCGTCCCAGCCAACTGTGGGCAAAAGGCAGGATTGCACCCCGGGCAGCTCGCCAATCTGTTGCTGGGTTCACACACAACTAACTTGCGCTCTCATACCCGTTCACCTGGAGAGCGTGTTTTTGGGCTGTGGGAGGAAACTGGAGTACTCTTGTGAACACAGGGAGAACATTTTAACTCCATTTTAAAAACTTCACTGGTGAACATTTAATTAATTTTGAATTATGAAATTTAAAAGTGATGAAAAGCATATTAGTCAATGAAAATGTCAAGCTATTTTACTGTATGCATGCCCCGACCCCACGCCCCCCTCCGCTTCCTGTTCTGTATTTTTAGTGCTCAAAAGGTGGTAACCCTGCTCACAGTTGGTAAATACACATAACTGTGCATCATATTGAAAACGGAATTGTATGTTAAACTCAGAATGCCAGTAAGCGTGTTCTTGTTTAATTTTATTAGGAGGCCACGTGTTAGTACCTTTCTAGCACAACTATTGTCGGGGTATATGAATCATATACCGTGCACAGAACCTCCATGGAGTTACTAGACTGACTGAATGATTACCTCTTTCTTGACTCCAATCTCCTTGTAATCATCTTCAGAGGGTCTTTGAAGGGCCTGCAGATGCAATAACAGTCAAAATCAGTTTTCTTGTTTCCTGGCCGGTTCAGCCACCATGAAACACCACATTCAGCTGGATGGCAGAACTCTTAAGCCACATTATGTGGTGAGCCACTGTTCAGCCGAGGGCCGAAGGGAGGGGAGAGATTTGCTGACCAATGGGTAATAAGAGGAAGTAGCAGAATGATAAAAAAAATGGGTGGAACTGACTATTTTTTAATTACTATGCACTGAATTTCACTGAAAAAAAGCAGTGCCCATTAAATTGCTGTTTGGGCAGTTTGGGGACTTGCAGCTTTCTCAATTTCTCGAGAACCACTTAGTCAGACAACTTCAAATTCGGCACTGCGCTTCCTTGGGTCCTCAGCAGTAAACCCTGTAAAGGTAGTATCACACTGGGCCGTGAGAGCTCGCGACAAGTGGGAGACACAAAACTGCGTGAAAACACGCTAATTAGCTACAATTTTCACCTGGAATCTCACCGAACTGGTACTTACGATACGTGGTGTCATCCGTTCACGTTTTCCAATCAGACAGCTGTCTATTTTTTTACTGCAAATGCGGTGACTGAGCTGCAAAAACAGGTGTAAGTATTGTCACCGAAATAACCTTCATTCGCTGAAGAGTTCTGAAATGGCACTCTCCCTGGAAAAAATTTTTACCGTCGCTGAGTGCCTGTGTATAGACCTCATTATAATTCAATTATTTTTCTGTACTGAATGTAGCCCATTATTTTGTCGCTGTAAGATCGCATGGAGGAGAAAAGCCGTGTCTCCAATTACCACTTTATCATTACTATAATTTGAAAACGTGTTAATAAACGAAAATGATTGAGAACTAGCTAGGAATAATTGTCATTATGTATCTTTGCCCCCGAATTTTCACTTCTGGCACCAGCCCTGGTCCCAGTGCAATTCGCGCCTGGAATGTCAGATTCTCATTTTTATCTCCAGTCAGTCCCTATTTAGTTTCATAGGTCGCCAACCTCTCAGAAAGTTGTCTCACATTACTTACACTTTCTGAATCACAGAAACTAAACTGAGAATAGTTAGAGACGGGTTAGACACACCTGCGACGACTCTGTGACTATTTCGAGAAACTTTGTAGCGCGAATATTTTGAACAAGTTCAAAACTCCAGCGAAACGACAGCGAGGCCCTGCGACTCACGTGCGGAAATCAAGGATCCCCGCGAACGTTTCGAGACATTTTGCAAACTCCTTCGCGAATGCCTTTTGCAATTTGTCGCCAAAAGCCGCAGTACAGTGAGATAGGCGCTTAAGTCATACATGCAGAGTACACACACACACAGATTCCTTGCTGTGTAGTATGATGAGCACAATCAGGGACAACTAGAAGAATTTTTGCCTTTCCGGTTTTTATTACCATATTTATCTTATCAAATAACGTTGGGTTATTTTTCCTGCCCTGCTTCTTCTCTGTAATTTGCTAGACATCACTTTAGTTGTTGCAGCATCTGAAGGAACCCTGTCATCACTGGCCCCAGCCCTTCCATATATGACCACAGACTATATCAGCAAACCACTATCGTCTCCAATATCACGAGCTGCTCTATGCCATCCAGTTGCCTGCGGTATTCTCCCTTGGCCACTGAACCGTAACGTAATTGAAGCACCTATTACTAAAACCCCATAAGTCACACTTGACTTGACTTGACTTGACTTGTGGGGTTTTAGTAATCAGTGCTTCAATTCTCGCCTGAGGCGGCGTCTGTGTGTTCATCATAGTCCTGCGTTTCATGCCACCAAACAGGACAAAATAGAGTAATCCGAGTAGCAGGCTCAGGATTTTGGGTTTGTGTTGTTTCTTACCGTGTATGTCTCATTGTCAGTCTGTCTCCGGGTCTAGAAGAGAAAAATATACATAAAGGGCGGTTTCTAATCTCTGAATATACTGTTGCAGGTTACTCGACTGGTGCGGGAGACCACTTCACTCTCACCTTTCGTGGGGCTGTCCCGCCACTCTCTGCATCCTTGGGAAGCCTGAGTTGGTCGTATGTGTCTGGGGCTTGGTTCAATCCCTGATACAGGAAGTACACAGACATTAAATAGTTAGTCCTACAACTCCCAGAAACCTCTATACCTGTGCAAAAGCACGAACGTATTGTGACCATCCGAAAGAACAGCAATAGTGGTGGATTCCTCACTTTCTGGCAAGAGCCGAAATGCCAACTTAACCATCCGCCACCTCATCAGCCATCCTGGACAACTACGCACTCCGGCACAGCTCTTGACACATTGTGTAAGTAAACCTCATTTTCAATGCACGCAGTGTTTCTCACCATATAAATGCCATCTTCTTTGGAGGTCACTTCTTTTGGCTTGAAGTACTACATGCAGTGAGAGAGAGAGAGAGAGAGAGAGAGAGAGAGAGAGGAGGAGGAGGAGGAGGGGGGGGATTTCTGAATATACACGCAGTGATATTAACCGAGTCAGAAAATTTTTTTAATCGGTTGTGCGGGTATATCAATAGCAGTGGAAGCTATTGAGCTGAAAATACACCTTTTGTTGTTCATTACGAGAAAACATGCATTCATTTGTGTGAAATGGTGACCTATTTCACCAATAAACATTTATCAGCGCCAAAAATCGAACATTCATTTTTGGACATTCTTTTGCGTCATTCGGCACAGACTAGAGAAACAAATACTTTCATTTGCGTTAATATGAAAGGCATTAACACCGTCTTTAAAGTCATTTGCGATAATCAACGAGCATTAAAGTGCATTTAACATTTTTATCACACCGTTTGACTTTCGATAGGATTTCTGGACCGCGTTTGTCCAGATAAAACAAATAGGGGAGACCGGGGTTAGGTTTGTCACCCCAGTTTTTTTTTTTTTTTTTTCATTGCAAACGCACTGACGGGAAAACGAAAATGTACAAATTATGTGACATACCAGCGAAGTCTTGGAAAGAAGAACTTGTAGTGTCATGTAAGTGTTTTTCTGCCTAAATAACTGAATTTTGGCCCAAATTCTACACTTTAAGTTTCTCAAAGAAATGTGTCTAGCTTCTTTGAAGACAAGGATTTCCACGGTGTTTTTACTGTTTCATAAAAGTGTGTAACTAGAGTTCTTAACAACACATGAGATAAAGGCCTGCAGCGATCATGAGATGAGAGATGTGGCCTGATTTCCAAAATGGGAGAGCGGGGCTACACTGGCCAAGTAGCATGGGGTTAGTTTGTCAGGGTGCTGAGGTTGCACCACTTGTAGGTCCTGTGTTCGGCCTATATTAAAAAATTACAAAGTCAAATATAGGAGCCGATTTATTGTTTGGTGGGGCCCATTAAAGTGGAGGTGTTGGCAGAGTATTTAGGGTTGGCAGGTGCCAGCCCTGGGGCCTCTGCATTTCATTCCATTCCTTTTTCAGTGGGAATGTTTGCTGCTCCTCTTTGGTGCCTTGGTCCTTACTCATCATCCAGAGGTGGAGAGGAAAGGGTCCAATGCTTCTCATGCAAAGGGTGGGCACATGAGGACTGCAAATGTCAGTGGGCTCGCCTACATATGTCATAACTGCTACTCTGATGGTGATTATGAATAAGTCATAGCTTGTGTTGGTTCATTTCTAAAAGAAAACAGTTCTGGCCATTTCTGTAATGAGAATATTGGACTGTCTCTTTCAACTTCAGCCGATTCCCAACTATGACAATTTTACCCCACCCATCTGGCAATGGGTATGGGGTTACTTCAGCATGTTTGCGACATATCGAAAATTGAATATTGTGACAAAAATATACGTTATATTGAGATTGTATCAATACAACTTTTGTAGGCGACGTTCGGCACTACACAGAGACCATAAAGGTATTTCTCTAAGTTTTAGCAACAAAGCGTTATGAAGCCAAATACAAAATCACGACGAGGTAACCCCGGTCTCCCCTATTCACGCAATTGTACAAACAATTGAATGTTCTTAACATTCAATCCACAAAAATCTTTTTTCAATTGAACAGTAGCCAACATTTTGCTCATTGTTGCTCAGTAATTATCTAATTGAGAGGGCATACCTAATCTTACATCACACTGACAATGCAATACTGAGCAAAATGTAGGCTACTGTTCAACTGAAAAAAGATTTTTTTGAATTGAATGTTAAGAAGGTTCAATTGTTTGTTCAATCGCGTGAATATTTGTGTTATCCACACTAACACGGTCCAGAAATGCTATTGAAAGTCAAACGGCGTGATAAAAATGTTACATGCACTTTAATGTTCGTTGATTGTCACAAAGGACTTTACAGGCGGTGTTAATGCCTTTCATATTAACGCAATTGAAAGTATTTTTTTCTTTATTGTGTGCCAAATGACGCTA
The DNA here is from genome assembly GCA_029721435.1 of Gymnothorax reevesii. NCBI lineage: Eukaryota > Metazoa > Chordata > Actinopteri > Anguilliformes > Muraenidae > Gymnothorax > Gymnothorax reevesii. The sequence goes on along the minus strand of CM056587.1, from coordinate 22,111,438 downwards.
AAGAATATCCAAAAATGAATGATGAAAATGCCAATGACGTTACTGAATCTGCGGTCCGCGCCAATGTTCGATTTTTGGCGCTGATGTTTCTTGGTGAAATTGGTCGCCATTTCACACAAAGTTTTCCACTGATTAGAATGATGTACTGGCAGGTAAAATCACAGCTTCTTTCTAAATGCAATGCAAGGATGATTTTAAACAAATTATATTCAGCAAAGTGGCCTTTTTATTCATGAAGTACACTTTACAAAAACAGTTTAACAGTTATTTTCTGCATTTGTTAATAGAATTTCCTGCAATCGAGGCTACCTAACCTGCACTTGATTGTTTAAATTAAAACCAAATATTAGCAAAATTTATCTTTGAGTATATTGTGCCAAATCTGACATGCAAACAAACTGCGCATGGCGCATGGCAAACCCTGCCCTTCTCACATATTTTTGCTGTTAAATGAATTGATCCACTTCTCAGGTACCCATGCTCTTGGGTTTGACCTTTCATGGTCACTCCAGGTCAAAAGTCAAGGTGTCATTTTTACTGCCATACATGAGGCCCTATATGTGATAAATATTAACCAAGTGGCTGTCTGCTGCATTTTTGGAGATACGGTGTAAATTAAGCGAATCAGATCAATTAGCTCAACCCAGTGAACTTTGACTCCTACCAATCTTTGAAACTATGCACTTTTCATCATAGCAATGGGTAAGAATATGTTTTAGACATTGAAAAAGGAAACATTTGGTGTTGGTTTGATGTAAATCGGATTTTTTTTTTTTTAATTTTTAGAATTTGGCATCTCCAATCCCACCCGAAGCTGGAATGTCCAATTGGGGAACTATGTACAAGGCTTTTGCATATTCAACCCCTTGTTGCCAACTCAGGATAGTGAAGACAGCTCGCGGCTCTCCTCCGAAGCACGCGCCTGTCAGCCACCGCTTCTTATACACTCATTAGTTGAATCGTCGCAAGTTCAGAACAAGGGCGGAGGATACCCGAACATGAACAAGCTTAGAATCTTCCTGACGAGCGCCTGTCTGGCCAACAGGAGGCGCCTGAGGAACGAACAAAGCAACTTATATTACCCTTCGCCGCAGACCCTTCCCAATTTTCATCCCTGTAGCGCATTGACCAAGTGCGTGGTACTTCTGAAAAAGCTCCCGACCACTGCTGGATGGTACGACCGGGGCTCCAACCAGCGCCAAGATTGTCACTTCTGCTTCGCAATGTGATGCTTTAACCGAGTGAGCTAAAATCGGATCATTTTTGACAGATATAGCCTAAAAAGAATTTTGACCTTTTCAGTGACCTTTGATCTTGATCTTGACCCGGTTCATTCTAAAATTTTATATGATAGATTCTGGGTCATTGCCCAACCTTTGGTCAAATTTGATATAAATTGAGGCAGTGATTTTCTTGTAATCTTGCTAATAATTATATATAAATTAATAAATAATCTAATGCTCAAACCAAGTGTACTACAATACCCTCAATGGGGGGGAGGGGACACACACACGCGTTTATGAACATCCAGTTTCTCATCTTATAAAGAGGGGAACTGGCGATACGTGATAGTTTTGAGTGTTTTCGGAGTGCTAAAGTACTGTTTATCAAGGAAGATCACTTAAAACAAGTAAACATCAATTAAAAGGGATTTTTTCTGCCTCCTGTCTCTTCAGCCCAGCAGCCACCACTGATCTACAGTAATGAAAACGCTCACCTTTTCCCTGAAGAAAAGCGCTGTAACAAACAGGCCATACAGTAACAGCACTCCATCCAGGATGTAGCAGAGCATGGGGTCGTTCAGACCAATCGCGGCATCTGTAGCAAATGGAGAGTAAAACCACTGGCTGAAATTGATGAGGTATGAGAAGGAGTGGGGCCGTGCATCAATCAATTCAAAAAGGATTGATTCAAAGGTGTCGCACAGGTTTTCGTTTCAGACCAGAGGCGTGCTAAAGACCAAAAGTTCTTGCCCTGGGTTTTGTGTTCGAAAGATGGGGAGTTTTGAATGTCCATGAGTTCTTGCACATTTTCCAACCCAGCCGCAATCAAGGCCTAAATCTATCGACCAGGTTGTGCGAAAGTATGAATACCAATGTTGAGAATGCTGGCCGCCTCCTTGAATAGCTTGGCGAAACTGCTCGCCGATGTTCTGGATTGTCTACACCTGAGCAAACATGGTTTAATCATTCAAGAGGCAAAAACTCGCAGGCTCTAGCTAGAACCCGCAATCTCAAACAGGCCTCTGCACTATGATGTCTTAGTCTTCAGATTCACCAGTCACAGTCCTCAAACAAGACATTCACCTGTATGATTATAAAGATGTCCCTATGTAGGGCTTAAACTAACTCCTTCACCCTTTTCAAGTAGGGCAGGACACCTCTGTGAAGACAGACAACTGACATTAAGGAAAAAAATGGAATTAAGCGGAATCCGTTGTGTAAGGAAAAGCTGGCGTAAACAAGTGTGAAATAATTCAGCCATGGAGAAATGGAAGACAACAGTCCTGATAATAACTCAACCAAGAAATCTATACATGTTCATTGGCCTCGGATCATTGATCAAAATGGCCCTGCATACATGGGGGCAATGTATGGTCATATGATTGTTTCCATTGGCTTTTATATTTGGACCAGCTAGCAAAATATGCAAAATCTCACACTCTTTTTTCCTACACATGGATTTAGACTGCATATAGCACCAAAGTATAACGAAGCCCCGCTCCTGAACCCCCCGTTAATGGGGGCTCTGCAAAATGCAGGGCCAGAGGCATATAAACTCATCAAACACTCAATCAGCCATATAGTAAGAACTGTATAGAAATATTAGCATCTTTTCGAAATAAGCCCCCATCCCATTTTTGGAACCGTCTAAAAATATTTTACAGTATAATATGTGGAGGATAGAGTCATAATTAGCAACATTTGGTCACACATTCATCAAGCACATCATCCCAAAGTCACCCGGACTTTAGTGTAGGTTGTGCTGGATTTAGATTTTTGGCACCCTCGATGATGAGTCAAAAGGCTACTGAACGTATGATAAACACAATGTTGAGTTCAGTTGTACAGAAAAATGTAATGCCTTTCTTAAATATGTATTTTTTTAACGGTAAATTGTTTTTCAGTCAGTGACTTCATTTTCTATGGAAAAGATTGATGAAACTATTTGTAAAGGGATTTAGTCGTACAATCCTTCAGAAATGTGTTTCTTGAAACCAAACGCCGAGAGAGGGCAATTACACTTCCTGTCCAAAAAAAAAAAAATAGTCGCTGTTGGGATTTAAACACAAAAATTTCTTAGAGCTTATGATTAAATCATGAGTACAGCCATGAATATTTTTCAGCTGGCTACAGTTCTTTTAACCCCAACTGATGCAGTGCATCATATTCAAGCAGCCCAGAACAAACAGCATTTTAGGAATTGCACATGCCTGCAAGGAAACTCTACTGGTCCAGTGTCTGTAAAGAAATCAAGAAAGTTTGGTTCAGTGGTGCAGACACTACCTGACCACGATATCATCAAAAATATCCATTCAAAGCTGCCGAATGGCTCACTCGGTTAAGGCACTGCGTTGCAGTACAGAAGTGACTATTACTTTGCGGGTTCGAGCCGCGGTCGCACTAGCCGGCAGTGGTCGGCAGGTTTTTCAGTGTAGCGCACAATTGGCCATCGCGCTACAGGGATTCAAATTGGGAAGGGACTGCCGGGTAGGGGAAAAATAAATAAACAGCTTTGTTCGTTGCTCAAGCGCCTCCTATTGGCCAGACAGGCGCTCGTCAGGAAGATTCAAAGTCTGTTAATGTCCGGGTATCCTCCGCCCTCATTCTGAATTTGCGAAGATTCAACCAATGAGTGTATAAGAAGCAGTGGCTGACGGGCACGTGCTTCGGAGGAGAGCCGTGAACTGTCTTCACTATCCTGAGTTGGCAGCAGGGGGTCACATACGCGCAAACTTTGTACATCGTTCCCCAATTGGGCATTCCAGATTCGGTGGGATTGGAGATGCCAAATAAAAAAAAAAACCATTCAAATTTATCACTCCAGCCAATTTTTTCAGTCCTCGCCATTTGCAGCCACTAATATTGAGGCCCTGGCTCTCCACTGTTCCCCCACAGTTGCAAATAAAAGGCCTAGTGTTTAATTTGGTTAAGAAACCAGAAACTAGAGCAGCTCTCCTGTTACAGATGGTCCACTGATCAATCTATTGGCTCTTGATGCCTGGATTAGCAAGACTTACTAGCACTTTTTCTCTATTTGTTACAATAACAGCGGTTTGCTGAGTTGTTTAAGAGCATGTACTCTATAATCATTAAAAACAATTCCATTGCACATTTATAACATGCATCAGTGTTTTAAAGAGTTACGTTCACAATTCAAGGAAATCACTATTTAAAGAGAACTTTTTGCAACATTGTAGAGGTGTTTCTTCTGATACCAGATAGGTTAAATTGCATCAGCAGAACCTTCGAAGGAAAAAACAATATTGCACAACAATTTGAGTCTCGCAGTCTGCCGCCCTGAGATGAACAAACTCCCTTTTGACAATTATTCCATTCTGATATACACTCACAGCAGAAGTAAGTTGGAAAAACATTGTGTTATAGGAGCATGAGTCCTTTATCTCTGAACTCAAATGCTCTCTACCCATGCTCACACACTTGCACGCATTCTCACAGGAAAAATGCACTGGCACACACGTATTCATACAGGCACAGTCACGCACACACACTTACACACTGATACATACAGTGCACGTGCACACACAATTTGTTATTTGGTCTAAAATCAACCTAGTTTCTATCACAGTAGCACAGTATAGAACAACCCATTTACTTTCCGCAGTTTCACGCCACCAGAGCAGATGGCCGCACACTCACACGCGCACACACACTCGCACACATACACAGAGAGAGGGAGCGCAGAGAGGTTTGTGAAGCCTCTCGTGGTCTGCGCAACTCAAGTAGTCTGTTGCTTGGTGGTTTTCCTCTGCTATTAAGCTTTCCGAGTTTGCATCAGTAAAACTGACAGGTGGGGGTTGGGGGGGGACTAGCATGCCGTAGATGGCAGTGGGGGGTGTCAGTGATGTGTGCGAATGAACACAACTGAATGCCTCTGGGTCCTCATTGCAAGCCCTCAGCCTCCATGTTGCGTAGTATATATAACATGCTAACCCTCGGCCTCCATACTGTGCAGTAAATGTAACATGCTAACCCTCGGCCTCCATTATCTGTAGTACATCTAAAATGCTAACCCTCAGCCTCCGTAAAGAGTAGTATACATAAGATGTTAACCCTCAGCCTCCATGCTGTGTAGTATATATAAAATGCCAACCCTCAGCCTACATGCTGTGAAGTGTATACTTGTACAACATACCAACCCTCAGCCTCCATAATGTGCAATATATAACATGCTAACCCTCAGCCATCATGCTGAAAAGTAAATATAAAATGCTAACCCTCAGCCTCCATGCTGTGCATTATATGCCACATGCCAACCTTCAGCCTCCATGCTGAGTAAAAAGCATAACATGCCAACCCTTAATGCATCATATGCAAAACATGCTGTACGGCCCTCCATCTCCAGGCATGGATTTCTCCTCTCTTGGAGAAAATACATTTGTACACCCTTTTTTCATTGCATACTGTAATAATGTTTTGCCTGTAATGCTGCAGATTTTTAGCATTACCTCAGTTCCTCTGAATGGAGTTTCAGTGATAGAAAATGACAGTTGTGCAGGAATTTCATCCACTTATGCCCTGCATATTAACAATTGAAGGACAAATGGCTGCAGTGGCACTGGAGTGCCCCCTCGCCCCACCTTCATACAGACCAACTCCAACCCAACTCACCCCCCCAAATCTGGTGATGACCCAGTGACTCACGAAGGTTTCCTCTGAAAACAGGTGCATTTCCCTCTCAGGTTAGTTCTGAATCACGCAGTCTCCATCTCGCATTCACTCAGAGAGGAGGAGAGTGTTCAGGCATTACTTGTGAAAGAAAAAGCCCTTTTAACACTTGCGAAGTTCACAAGATTTCTTTTAGTCTGTTTTCTTTTTTTTAGATTGTTTTCTCAAAATCATAATTCACTATTCTAGACCTCCATTTCACACCCTCAAGTGTTAATATTAAAAGGCAACAGCACAAAGCTAGAAAAGTGACAAACGTGTTAAGTTTAAAAGTGCAGGCCTCAATCTGGGGATGGATTTCTCAAATGATATGGCAGCAAGCCAGCCCGTCAGGAGCTGAAACGGTGCTGTGCTGTGATGTTCAGCGTAATTCAACCCTCACCAATCTGGAAATTTTTACAGGAAACGTGACCGCATTCTATCATATTGGAAAGATCCAGAACTATTTTCTTCCTCTGCAAGTGTTTATATAATTTCATACATTGATTTCATTCAGGAATGAAATATGTAATAAACTAGAACAGCCTCTTCAAGCCAAATTGATAATATCGATTAAAAAAAAAAAAACAAATACAACAGATATGGTAAATTCAAATAGGAACTATGAAATGTACTGTATGTCAACAGATATTCAATAGCTTATATGCACTCTCTATCAAAGTTGATCAATATCTCTGAAATTTGCTCTTGCTTCCGTACATTGTCCACATACTGCCCCATCACTAAATGGCAGAACTGTTGAAACAACCTTGCTTTAAAATACGCAAATACCACTATTTACTGTTGTGGTTTCCACGTTGCTTTTACAGTATGGAACATTTCTTCTCAGTGTTAATCAGCATGTCTGAAGAGTCGAAATTATTATTTCAATCTCAACTCAGAAAAAGTTAAGACGACATGGAAAATACACATACAAACGGAAAGCAGTGATTTCGAAAGTTACTTTGACATATATGTCATTGAAGACCGTATGAAGGCAGGATACTCAATATTTAGTCCAGTTAACTTAATTTTATTGGTAAATAAACATCCATTTCTTGCATTGAGGCTCACAGCACATTCCAAAAAAAGTTGGGACGGGGTCAATCTAAGATTACTAAGGGGGTAAAAATTTGAATAATGATGCATTTTGAAATAGCTAATGTCATAGCTGATGTGATTCATTTCATGATTTAGTACAAAGGCAGCATCCAGGAAAAGCCTTGTCCTTCAGGAAGATAGATGGGCCGAGGATCACCAATTTGCCCTCAAACTGGGAAAATCATTGAAAGGTTTAAAAACAATGCTCCTCAAAGAAGGATAGAAAGGAACTTGGATATTTTCCTCTCTACAGGGTGTATAAAAAAAGTTCCACTTTGAAAAATTGCCCAAAAATTAATATTCTTTAATTTTTTAAAAATCCTTTTATATGGGTTGATAGAGAATCGTTGAATGCTTTTTTTGTGCAACTGCGCATACTCAGCATGTCACACATGAGTGAACACAGGCTAATTACGTAAATTGCGATACATCTGTTTTGCGCGAAAAAAGTGCTGGGATGAAAACAGGATCTGAGACCGTAGGAAGCAACGTTAGGTATGCCCTTTGTTTATCACAAATTGACATTACTTTTGAATGAACTCTTTTACACTTTCAGTCCTCCACACGTCCACCATCGCACATGTGGGCATCGCTCATTTCGGAATTGCTGACGGAACCTCCGGAGGACTACCTACCACTGTTGGTACGATGGTATTCTGTTACGATGAAAGATCGCTGTTCAGGGGTGTACTGTGGCCTAACAATCCTTGGGAGTTTGCTTCCAATGCAAAAGTGAGGGAGCTGTGCACCCAGGGCCCATAGATTTATCCCATTCGCTAGGAATCCATCCTGTAATTAATGATGTAACAACTGAGGACAGTTGCGTACAAAAGGGATGCGCTGAGATTAAAAGGAGTGCAAGCACCTGGTGTTACACCATTCTGGGGGCATTCATTCATTGATTACATAACAGGACTGTTAGCCACCTGGAGAGCAAAGGGTTAAAGCAATTTCCTGAATTTTTAGGACACTTAAGGGCAGGGGTCTCCAACCCTGTTCTTGGGGGGCTACCATCTTGAAGGTTTACACTCCAACCAAAGCAGACCACACCTGTTTTCCCAGTTAGAGATCTGGACGATCTGCTAATGAGCTGAATCAGGTGTGTTGAATTGGGGTTAGAGTAGAAAACTTCAGGATAGCAGCCCTTCAGGAACAGGGTTGGAGACCCATGCTTGAGGGCATACCTAACGTTGCTTCTCATGGTCTCAGATCCTGTTTTCATAGGAGCACTTCACGCAAAAGAGATGTATCACAATTTACGTAGTTAGCCTGTGCTCACTCATGCCTGACATGTTGAGTACGTGCAATTGCACAAAAAAGCACTGAACCATTGTCTGTCAATTGATCTAAAAGGATTTTCAAAAAATTATAGAATATTGATTTTAGGACAATTTTTAAAAGTGGGACTTTTTTTGATACACCCTGAATTGTGAATAATATAATAACAAGATTAAAGGAATCTGGAGGAATTACCATGAGTAAAGGACAAGGGCACAAGTCAGAGCTGGATACCCATGATCTCCGATCACTCAGATGGCATTGCATCGAGAACCATCATTTATCTATAAGTGATATGACCACATGAATTCTCAATTACTAAGACACACCTTTGACAAGTACTACAATACAGTTACTTCCAAAAATGCCTGTTAAAAGGAAGCCTTACTTTAGAAGTGCCCAGAAGCACCATTGACTTCTCTGGGCTTGGAGGTATGTGGAATGGACTATCACTTGATGGAAACGAGTACGGTAGTCAGAATAATCAATATTTCACATCTTTTTTTTCTTTTCTTTTTCTTGAAAAATATGGATGCCAATTCCTCTGGACTAAAGATAAAAGGACCGTCCAGATTGCTACCAGCAACAAGTCTAAGTCTCCAAAAGCCACGCTCTGACAGGTATGGGGCTTTGTCAGTGCCCTTGGCAAGGGTAACTTGCATTTCAGAAAAAGCACCACTAAGGCTAAGAAGTACACTGAGATTGTTGAGCAACAAGAGCTGCCTTCAAGAAGACATCTTTTCCAGGGACACTCGTGAATATTTCAACAAAAAACAGGATTCCGCGCCTTTTATGAAGGTATGACTGCGTATGAAGAGGGTGCGGGTGTTGTACTGGCTAGCTTGCCGTCCCGACTTGTCCCAAATAGAGAAATAGTGGCATATTTTGAAATTAAAACTATAATACACCTTCAGACTAGTTTGGGCAAAGAATGGAACAAAATCACACCTAAAACATTTTATCACAGTGTTTTCAGTCCTTAAATATTTAGAAAATATTGTGAAAAGGAATGGTGACATTGCAAAGAGGTTAATATTTTACAGTTCAAACTTTTTGAAATATAAGAATTAAAATTTAAGTAGGATAATGTTTACTTTGAAAAATCAATTAAATTAATATGGCTAAATTTCAAGTAATGAGCTGTGGCACCATTTTCAATGCAATGCTGGGCAAAAGAATTCACAATCTCTGCTTACTACTCTGCTTAAAATGCCGTCCCAGCTTTTTTGAGTTGGAGCTGTATATGTATTATGCAACTGTTACAAGGTGATGGATTAAAGAAAAATATGGTTATTTTTGAAAATTAGATTTTTTTTTCCAAATATAAAATGCTCCCGAACTAATCCTCTCATCACTGTTTCTGCTGTTGAGGTTGTTGCTTGTATAGAAGCTTCATATTAAATATTATTCGCATCTTGCACAGGAAGTGTTCAAAACCGGGACCCTCACAGTCCTACCTATCCTTTTATCTGATTCAAGTACTGTCAGTGGCTTTGTAAAATCTATTTTGAGTACACACAACTTTTAGAGATGAAGATAAGCAATGTAAGCAATTTAAACCCACTTACTCAACGCCTCATATGTTTCTCACTTGTGTCTGGGTGCATGTTGCAATGAGCCATTATACTGACAGGTAAAGTGTTCAAGGCGGAAAATGTCAATTTTACGGATGAATGTCAAAGCATTTGAGACTTAAGAATGTTGTAATATGTTCCATATTTTTTGCTTTAATTTTCCCTCAAAAACAATGAAGTGCAATGTCAACATGATGGAAACTTTTATCAAAATCACAATTAAATTTTTCATGAGCTTTAACCTCACTTCCGTTCTTTCACTCTTGAAATCGCAGCTAATTTTCTGAGCATGTAAAAACAACAGGATATTTCCCAATAGTGGAATTAATACCACCATCAGGGGCTAGCACATAGAGAAATTGTGCAGCATTAATCAATTACAAACATCTTTGAAGTTGCTCCCTGAAGGTCAGTCCCAGGACCAAAATAAACCTCAAAGTACCATCAATGGGCATGGTGAAGAGCACAATCATCTTTCATCTGAAGGTTTGAACTGAATTTGAATCATCGGAGCCATTTTTTTGTGTGGGTTTTAGCAGGGTTCCCCAGTTTCTTCCTAATTTCATCAAAAGACAAAGTGGGCGAACTGTTTACTTTAAATAGTCCATTGGTATGAATGTGTGCATGAATGGAGAGTGGCCCATTAATGCATTGGCAGTACCTCCATTAAAATGTGTCAACACACTCGCGACCACTGAGTTGGAAATTTGGGGTCAAACGGTCACTGCTGGCTTGAGGAAGCTGGATTGTCAGTGATGGCTTTGTAACTTGATTTTTTTAATGGCTCGATCTAGTAACCTGCCATTGCATTTCACAAAAAATCTCCATATAAGTCAGATATATCCTCATAAAGATCTCAAATTAAAAGGAAAAAAAATTAAAATACTTTTTTTGGAATGAATCAATTACCGTATAACATTAAATGGTATGTTGTGCTTGTATGTTGAGTGATCTGAGCCACTAATAATTTATGATGAGGTCAGAAATAGGACATATTTCAAAACAATTTTAAAAGGCCAGCGATTTCAATGTAGATCATACTCCATGTGAGTAAATAAAATACCCCCAAATTAAAATATGCACTGACATCTGAATCTCATAACCCTCTGGAATTAATTTTACAGAAATCGCAGCCCTTTAAAACGGTGTCACTGTCCAGTTGCATACAGACTGTGCCATAGAAAAGGGAATGAGGCAGTATTTCTCAGATCATAGCCAGATGATTTATTGTCGGTCACAAAAGCAAACGAGTCGGTACCTGGTAGCTCTAAGTTGAGAATTTGTGTCTGAATTTTGCATTTTTGTATGTTCTGTTTAATTTAATCTCTAATCTTCGTTGAATATTCTGCCGATACTTGGTTTTTCGATTTTCGCAATGGAGCATAATTGTATTGCCTTGGGAAACTCACTGTGTAATTACATTTGCGTTTCATTTTATTTCTTTTGTAATTAATCTATTCCTATAATATTTATTTTATAAGTCTGATGAACGATCACCTTTCGATTTAAACTGAATCCTCCCCATAAAGGAATATATCTCTTACTTGCAAAAGCACTGGGTTTTGTACTCTGATAAAGATTGATTCAGATCATACGGCCTAAATATATTGATTTTATTAAAACTTCAAATAATCTAATTTGAGTATAAGCTTTGATGATAACTTAAAAATAAATTAAATAAATGTAATAAATATCTTGGATGTCAGATATGTGAAAAATCTTAACTACTGGCGCACCCGCGCTAGATTTGCCAGTCATATAGTTGAAAGGGTGTCAGTTGTTACTATGTACTCTGCGATTAAATATATTTTGCCTGATCCCCAACTGTTGAGATTAACGGCAAAAAAATTTAGATCAAAGTCACAATTTTTCAACTTTTATAGTTCTATAATTACATTATGCTAGTTTACTGTCTCTCTGGTGTGAGGTACATCTAAAAAAGGATATTCAAAATGTAGGTGTCACATCCTTCTGCGCAGATGTACACTGTAAATTAAAAATTATATTAAATTCTTGATTAATACTTATTATTAACATGAATAAATTGATGAGGGTTTGGTGTTTTTAAAAATTATCATCTGTTCTCCAGACAGTTGGTGATAGCCTTTATTGTGGCTCATCGGCCTACTTATCCCCCGATCTGATAAAACCCTGAGAGCGTACCTTAGGTGGCCAATCGTCCAAATTCAAAATTTATTTAAATCCAGTTTGGGTATGTCATGCATGTCTGCATATAATGGACTTTAAGAAAAAAAAAAATTATATATATATATATATATATATATATATATATATATATATATTTTTTTTTTTTTTTTTTGTTAAAGTGCACTGTTGGAAAATCCTAATCTTGTTATACTGCTTTATTCCTTAAGCTAATTACGATCAAAACTGACTCTGAAGCAAATGTTCATGGGCTGATTGATGGGGGCTGATTGCCTAACACAAAACTGCCCCAAGAATGATATTAACTAAAAAACTTCAGTGAGCACCATCATTTATTGGACAGAGTCGTGGAAATTAGGTCGAAGTGCTGACCATCTGCTTTTATTTAATAGCAGTTCCATCCATATTATATGAACTGTATAGAAATGTCAGCATCTTTTGCACATAAGCCTCCCCCATTTTTGGACTCTCCTAAAAATATTTTACAGTATAGATGAAGTTATCATTTGAGGGTCGCATATCCCTCGAGCAGTGACTGCCCGAAGTCTTGACTCATAGGCATGACCAGACGCTGGGTATCTTCCCTGGTGATGCTCTGTCGGGCCTGGACTGCAGCCATCTTCAATTCCTGCTTGTTATGGGGACTTTTCACTGTCAGTCTATTCTTCCGCATGTAAAAAGCAAGCTCACTTGCTTTCATTTCCGATGATTGACTCGGCCAACAGAACCAAAATAATAAGAATCTGTCTCTGCATGTCCAATGAATTATAGTTCTCACTATATCTGTATCCCCTGAACACTGTCCAGATTGAGTGCTTTTAGAAAATAAAAACATTTATTATTAAACCTGAATTCTGCAGCCTTCCTGCTCTTAATTTTGGTCGCAAGCAACATCACAGACCAATCATGCCAGCAGCAACCTTTGATAACAGGGAAGGGGATCTAAACAGGACAGAAATCTGGATTGAGGAAAGACATCATACTCTCATTCAGCAGATTCAGCAGAGGCGCAGCGTACAGTTATGAATAAAAAACATTTTTTCAATACTGTGCAGCCAAAAATGAGAACAGTGAATCTGTTATTATTGAAGCAGAACATAATTGATTTTAAAATTATTCATATATATATATAAGATTTAACATAAACATAATTATTTGATTTTCAAATTTCGAATGACGGACGCAGCGAGAATGGTGATTCTGCTTCTGTTTAGGGTGAGCACACCACTTCACAAAATACGTTTCGTGACTTTCCCAGATCGTTTATTTTAAACATTACCACTCTGCGCCTTCAGGAATGATCGCAACCTTTGTTATGTACTGTCGATTTAAAGCACTGACCTGAGTAAGAAACTCTGGGCCCTTTGTTTTTTAACAAAAAGAAATAAGTAATAAAATTCAGAGCATGTTGGGAAATATGTTCTTAGTGAGCGGGAGACAGCAACTGAAAAGGAACCATCTCTCTGCGTGGCTAATCTGAGAATCACACTCCCGCATGTAAAGATTTTGGCTCTTGGTCAACCCAAAACCATTTGAGGGCAGGCTGCATGGGGAATCAGAGCACTCTGGTCCAGATTGGTTCTGCAAACCAAGTTATTTGGACATACTTTGTCTTCACACCACACCTAGTGTTTCCTCTCAATGTGTAATGTGTAAAGGGATAAGCAAAAAACGCACAGACGCCCACTTCCCACAGAGTCCCAAAATGGGTGAACTGCAGCTAAAATCAGTGGATATAATAGAAGTAAAAATCTGACATACTGAGGGCGACACAATGCTGTGTTTCTCTTCCCAATGCAGCCTCTGGCAGGGCTTGTCTGAGGGGGTTAAAATACCCTTAAAACTATGTGGAAAACAAAACAAAAATGGCAGACAGTATTTGTACAATTTCACTCAAAGAAACAGACAAAATTTTCACCCCTGTGTGCATCACTTACACTTCATAAAACGAACACATATCTTCCTGTAACTGCATCCTAGTCATTTACATGCAACTGTGCATTAAGGAATGAAATATGAACCTGTTTGAGTAGTAAAGCGTGGTGCTCTCTTGTGTCAGAGGGAAAGCTCTAAGCAGGTTGAAAGAACTCATACTGCAGTCCGCAGACAGGACTTGGGACAAGCTTTTACCTGTTGATGGGAATAACACAGCCAAGATAAACAGAACTCCCGTCCTCCGGAGATCCATCGCCCTTGCCTCTTCTCCTTCTCCTGTCCTTCTTATCTTGGGTGCTTTGTGCGTGATGGGATCCTCCGCAAGCTCCTCGGCACAAGAGATACAGCTCTGACTTGTCTCTGTGAAGTCGCTGACAGGAAGTGGCTCATTTCTGATAGCTCCACCTGCTAACTGGGCTCTGTTCTTCAACGCATGGCCCACTTTCTCAAAGATGACTTAGAGGGTGGCAACCAAGGGTGGAGGGGTGAGTAATGAGTGCAGGAGGCCAAAGATGGCATGGACCACAGAATTTGGGGGAGTGATTAAAATGCCAATGTCTATGCGTTACATTTAGAGTCATACCTCCCTCAAAGCAGAGCTAGCTTTTAACTTAGAGCTTCCACTTACTGCAGCAGTGTCATGTCCTACCCCAAGAATGTGAAAAGTCTATTATTTTGGCTGATAATTCAGCAAACATAGCTTAGACGGTGACATGCTGTCCCTGGCCAAAAGTGGTTCTGATCGAAAACTGAAGCGCATTTATGATTGATATGGAGAGGTGGTGATGTTGTTTCCACATCCAAAAAGGTTCCAGTCAGACCCTGTGTTACAAACCAGGAAAAATTAATAATATTATTGCTCCCAAAAAGCAAATGCATTAGTCTTTGTTTAATTTTCTTTCCAGCAAACCCCAAGACGTTTAATGACCATTTTTTAAACAAGAAATCATAATGTCCCAATATGGGTCGAAAACCGCTCCAAAATGAAAGTTATGCTAACGTTTGGGACGTTACCTGGTCATAAGCTGGGCATCGTTTCTGGGTGTTCTAGCAACATCCAAATATGACGTTACAAGGAACAGGTTAATTCAGCTATTCTGATAAATTTTATGTAACGTGGCAATGCCGCATTTAAACATTGTTACTGCTAGAACAACCAAGGAGGCCGTCCAACAGACGACCAAGCAACGTCCTGGACACCGATACAACTTTCATTTTGGAACCGTTTTTGAACCATGAGGGGATGTCTTGATTTTGCGCTCAAACAATGGTCATTCAACATCTCAATGTTTGCAGAGTCTAAAATGTTCTTGCTGTGGTGAACAAAAGTTTAGGGACAAAATGTATGGTTAATAGTGGTAACCATACAGGGAGAAATTCTTTCCTGTACTGATGTAGGAGTGCATTCTCTTAGCCATGGTCAAATGTTTTTGTTGTCTTTATAGAGGTTAATTATAGCATTAAAAATATTACCGTTTCAATTATTCTTCATGTCACAATTTACAAATACTGCATACATTGATGCATCAATGATAAATAGCTGGTTTACATGACCTTTTTCCGCTGTCATGATCAGCTTGGTTTTAAGGTATACTGAATAGAATTTTTCTCAAAAAATGTATTAACTCATACAAAAATAATTCTGCTCAATCACCGGTTATGACCCACTACAAGTGAGTGGGGGTGTCTATATCTCCAGGGACCCCGCTATCTGTCTGCATTTTGTTATTTTTCTTTGTACAGAATGTGTTCGGGTTTCAGCCTTTGGGCTGTGGGTGTGCAGCCCCCAGCCAATAACAGCACACAGTCGGCCCAAGTGCCAAAGACGAAGCAACAGAAATTACGAACAGCACTGAAACAAGAAATACAGTGGGGTGGAAACAGTCTGTTCCAAAACAAGAGCAAGTCTGGGCTTAACTTTGACTCGCAACCGAGCTGTAAAGAAGATGACGGGGATTAAGAACAACCCGAAATTGGACTCTTTTCTTTTAGACAGGTAAGTGTCAACGGTTTGCTCCTTTATAACAAATGTCACATTCCTAAAATTGTGGCTAGCTAGCTGTGTAACTTTAAATGCAAGCAGTGACTGTACACAGAGTTCTTCTATCAACCACTGCAAATAAGTTGACGTACTGAGAAAATAACTCTTGATGTATGTACTGTTAAGCTTGCTCTTAGATAATTCTCTAACCGTCAGGTCACGGAAATTGCAACTGTTGGAGGCTGAGCGTTAGCCCATATGTCTAAAATGAGCTGGTAACTTCAGGTCTTCAAATTCACAATGGCATCAATGGCATTGCCCAATCCCATAGCAGTAATGCCCCGTCAATTTTTCCCTGAACAGTATGCTTTTGCTGTCAGTGCCCCAGACTTGCAACTGACGAAAGCGAATGTGTATTGTATTCTCTGATAATGAAATCTGCAGTGATGAACCGTCATTTAACTCCTAGTCATGCTTCTGACCCGTAGCGACCATCATTTCATGTTTACTATCCGCGATCACGTGAACAGTCTCAAGCAACACCTTATCTGAAGCACTGCAGACGGATCTTTGTGTTGTTCGCATCACGATCCCCCAATAACGCGCAAGACTAATGCAACCCTCTCACCATAGACTTGTGATATAAGAAACACATGATGCTGTATTTAATAAAGCATTATACCCCACATCAACTACTTCAACATCAACTACTTTAGAAAATGGTGAAGTGATATTCCATTGAATGACAAACACATCTAGGGTAAATTGTGACTCTCTCTCTATAATTAACGGTGAGAGGCCGGGAACAATCCTGAATTTAATAATCCAATGTGATGTTACGAAGGAAATACACCAATTAACCTGCTCCTTATACAGCATGTGATAAGAATAAACACAAAACAGAATCTCAGTTTTAATCTTATATTGACAAAATGTAGAAATGGCATACATGAAATTTCAAAAACCCATGTCTAAAAAAGAAACATTTTACAGAGGCCTGGCAAATAGCCCTCGCTAAAATAAGTGCATTTTTCATTTCAGTTTTTTAGCTTGAGCAAGCTTGCTTTTAAGTTCATTGGTGTGCTTAATGTTGGAGCTCATGAAGAACAAAAAAACCTGAACGGCTGTGAAATTACCTTCTTGTCTGGAGTAAAAACAACTTTTACCGCATATCTCTGTTGTTAGTAGGCCAATCGCAGCATGGAGCATCAGCGACGACCACTGAAGCGCGTCAAGGCCCGCCCGGTATCATGTTGGCAAAGATACTATCCACTTTACAATCAATGATAGCGACAGTGTTGCTCATCTTCCTTACTAGCCAGCTTCACGGTAAAAGACAGGCTTAATCGGCAGCATAGTACATATTTCAGGTTCTTCTCTCCTTTAGTGCAAAACGTCTCCACTTGAAAACTGCTATTTGAGCCCTTCAGACAATTCTGCACTGTTCCTCTTTTGTTTATTCAGTTTTTGTTGAGTTTTAGAAATTTAATTAAAAATTCATTGATCTTTTCATAACACTATCAGACTTTCTGTTAGTTCATTGTCTTCATTCATGCAGGATCACTCAGCTCGGGTCTTCCTGACACCCTTTTTAGACTGTTGCTTCTACATCTGATGCCATATAGCCTGTTGCCGTCGTGCCCTAAGGTAAATTTAAGAAATTGCATTGGCGCCCTTGTGATTTCTGGGGAAACTGGCTAATTTTGTCGAGCGCTTTTCATAAACTAGTTCAAGGCCTGTTATGCTGCTTATACACTACGCGGTACCGGCTCTACTCCACTCTACTCAACTCGTATTTTTTGCTTTTCCATTAGGAAAAAATTCCAAGTACTTGGTAATATTCATTTCTGCCATTTCTTGCGTTTTTCTTCAATTTATGGGGGAGCACATGAAAGATATCAAAACATACGACTGGACATCTGGACATTTACGCTATGACTTTTGTAATCCGTAACCGTTTCTGCGATATTCACATTTTTTCAACAGATTTTTCCTGTGGAAATCAAGGGGTGGAATGTTCGCGTCAATGAGCGGAATGTTTGCGCACTTAGAGTGCAGGGAGGCAAGAAAAGACTGAAAAAAATTTTGAAATCGCTCTCCCGGCTACAATTTCTAACGCACACACACAAATTCTACATCAAAACATAGGAAAATTTGTGCAGGCCTGAAAAATATCACTTTGGAAAAAAACTGACTAAGGGTTGAGGCTCTAGGCACCCCCAAGCGACAGAGGCACCAACCAACCGCCCCATAGGCAGCCATTATGGCAGGAGCAGAAAAGTTTGGGGGGAAAAGTTGAAAAACACCTTTTTTGAAATCGCCATCCTGACCATATACTTGACACTACAAGAAAAAAAATACATGACGATGCTCAGCAGAGTCTCCTCTTGCTCACAATGTTTTTGTTTTCACCACAGGACCTACGATCTGCCTGAAAATGGCAGTAGTTCGGATAGTGTCACTGACCAACTGCCCCATAAGCAGCCATTATAACAGGAGCAGAAAAGTTTGGGAAAAAAATTGAAAAACGCCTTTTTTGAAATCGCCATCCTGACCATATACTTCACGCTACTAGAAAAAATATATATGGGTACGCTCAGCAGAGTCTTCTCTTGCTCACAATGTATTTGTTTTCACCACAGGAGCTACAGTCTGCCAGAAAATGGCAGTAGTTAGGACAGTGTCTCTGTAGATTTTTTGCCTAACTTTCTGTTTCATAGCACCTGTGAGATCACCATGGCAAGAACACAGGGGTGCTGCAGTCTCCATACAGACATGCACACACATTGAGGAGCTGCTGTGTCAGACTTATGCACACACACACACACACACATCTGCCTATGTTTCTCACTAATAGCGTCAGCTATTAAACAGGCTGGTGACTAAACAGCACAGCATTCACGCCTGCAATTTCCTCCTAAATTTCAATCTAGTTCTTTTAAACGCCCACTGAAAGCGTCAGCTGCATCATCATTGACAGCTGTCAACTGGACTGAGAAGTCATGAGTGTCAATCTCAAAATATATAAACAAGACAGCGTTTAATTTTGGGGGGGAACCTACCTATCAAGCTTATTTTAAGTGATGGCAAAGTGCGACGGTCAGGTTACTATGCACTATATGTTACATACAGGCATACTTTTCCTCCTAAATTTAGATGTCAAGTATTTTAAGATTATGATTCATCTTACTTTACCCAGCAATGAATTAGCTAGCTAACTTAGCAGTGTAAAGTTCTCATCAGTGTACCTTGAGTTAGGTACTGTATAAATGTAGATCGCCTGATAACTTCAATGCCCGCAAAATAACGGATTTCCTTTCAACACTGCGGCTTGGTTAAAAAACAGGTTGACTACTGCATGAGAGGTTTTGCCGCTAAATGTGTGACTAACCTAACAAGGCGAAATAGTTAAATAATCTAAAAGACAAATGCGTTTTTATTGTGTTGACGCTTCAAAAATTCAGCAGTGGCGAACAGTAAAAATTGAGCAGTGGCGAAAAGTAAAAATCTGACGCACGTCAGACGCTGCCAGTGGGCGTTGCGCCATTGAAATTAATGTAACCAATTTTTTTGACGCTCGTCTCACACTTCCAGTGGGCGTTGGGTTTTACCTTTTAAACACGGTTTCGCTTGTTCACCAAAGCTGCTACATTCATGAAATGCTTTTCTCTTTGCCTGTGACCCCATTTGTGATGAAAGTGAGTGAGTGTTGTGTCCAGTTCTGTTCCCCTAATTAATTCCCTTTGAGAAAGTTAGGTGATACTACCCCTGTTTTAAGAAAATTGCACAGAGAAATAACTTTAAGGGTGTTGACAAATCATTTTTCTCTTAAATTTATCACAGATGAGATGACGCATCATAAAGCGATGAATTCTGATTCTCTGCGATTTGAGCATTTGCAACGTGGAACTCTGCTCTACAATGATCACTTAATGATCCCATGCTTTAACAATCTGTTTGTTTGCCATGAAATTCATTCGCTCTCCATGCCTTTTACGGATATCATTGCTTTGCGTTGTTAGGTGGTACCATTGTTTCCACTTTGAAGGAAATTTCCTGAAATTCAGGAAATCTTGGCTGTTTTCAGGTCATTTTCAGGAAATCAAAAAATTCCAGAAATTTTGGAAAATGTGGAAAGTCTTATACATATCTTTAAAATGACAAAGATATATATTTTTTTTTTTTTTTTTTTTTAGAAATTCCTTGCCTGGTTTCGACCGTAAGAAATACACACATTATTAGGCCAGCTACGTGGAAACTATGTAACTCTAATATGTGACTCTATAAAGGGAACACCACAGACCCACTCATGTTATTATGCACGGAAGAGATACACACAGTACATTCACATCAGCTGTCCTCACATAATACACTTCAAGTCGGGCCAAGCTGAGAGCTGCAGTTCCGTTAGAGCTAGCAAGCTGGACAAACTCTACAAGGTTTTGATAAGTGTTAAGCGAGCGTGATGCTGACTAGCAGATGTTACATACAGAAGCTTTTGATTACTTAAACTAGCCTTGGACTGCTCCATACTAAATTGAAAATACAGACGAGTTGAGAGCAGTGAGCAACACAAATGGATCCTTGCAAGGTCATGCTTAAATTGCATGCCGAGATGAAGGCTAATGTTGATGATGCGGAGGCAGCTGACCTTTGCACAAAAAATTCATTGCTGAGTTCCGCAAGTAAATAGGTACCAGTATGTTGTAAAAATCCAATTTTCAACTTTTTTTTTCCCTTTACAAAGCAATCCATTTGAAGGCTATTCCTTTGCAAAGTGTTGAAGTAGTTCATACTTGAACTATGCTACATAGTGGCACAAGTCTGTATATGAGCTGCAAGCAGGTCTGTCACTCAATTCAATTACTTACTTGCACCATGTTTTGAGTTTCAATTCCATTTACTTTTGTTACAATTTAAATTCATGTGATACATGACACAACACATGAATTCCATCAAATTTCTGAATTAAGGCAAGTAAGTAAAGAGTGTAAAGGAAGCTTTGTGCACATTGCATGCATTGTATTGAAGTGAAGCTACGTGAGCAGTCAAACACACACAGAGCCCTCTAAAGGGCTCAGCACACACAATATCCATCATTAAGGCAGTGCACAGTGTACTATTACATGTATGGAATAAGCCTCTTGTACACCGTCAGCCTGGGTTAAACCAAGGAATAACTACTTAGATTTAGTGCACAGTAATTTGTGAGTAGATCTATACTGCAAAATGCGCAATAACAGAGTATTTCCATTTATGCTGTTTGCAAAACAAAAAGCACTTAGAAATAGGAATTTTGAAGATTCCAGGAAATCCCACCAAATTCCCGGAAATTTCTGACTCAATTTCAGGACTTTTTTTTTTTTGAAGTGTGGAAAAACTGGGCGGTACACAGTTTAGTGTGCAACTGAATCGGACACGACAATGTCAAACAGAAGATACAATTCAACACTCGCCGAAATTTAATGTCATAACGTGGTGACGGTAGTGCGTGTCCCCTGATTTGACTAGATAAACCTTTAACAAAATTGACGGAATAAATGTAAATTTGATATAACGGCAGTTACGTTGTGTGTAGTGTTGGGGATGAAGTCACAGAAGTTTCGTGCTGCGCTGCTATGACAACCAGCTACACTGAAGCAGACTATCTTCTAATGGAAAAGGATTCCCCAAAAAAGTACCAGGTACCAAGGCGGGTAGAGTAGAGTAGAGCCGGTGCCACATAGTGGAAGAGCGCCATTATAGTCTAGCTGACAATAGCTAACTTTACTGCTGGCAGTGTATATTTTGTGACATTGCAGAGCTGCTACAGTAACATTTTCATACACAGCTTGGTCTAAAACCATAATACAGAGTAAAGTTGAGTCAACTGGCTGAAGTTACATTTGCACTAGCCACCTGAGGTTTGGCAGGATGAAGGTGTGTATTTATGGAGCACAGGTCAATTTACGGTCAGGAGACATGCACTTCCCTTGTGGTTGAGTCGCGGAGGTGGGGCCAATTTTGAATGTTGTGTTTGAAAAAAGCAAAGGACAAATCCTACTACTTGGTAGTTGGTATACCTTTAAGTGAGATGGTTTCAGTGGTCTATTCATGCATTACACTCACTCCGTTCATTTAGCTATAGAGCCATTGTCATCCTCAAGTTTTTGGAATCATTTTTTTCAACTATGTCATGCGCCTATTATGGCTAAGTACAACTCCAATTCCAAAATAGCTGGGACGAAGTGTAAATTGTGAATAAAATCAAAATGCAATGACTTTCAAATCACGAGCCAATATATTTACAGTAGAGCATAGATAAAATTTCAAATGTTGATACTGAGAGATTTTAGATTTTTTTGACAAAATTAGCTTACTTAAAATTTTCTGGCTGCAGTAGGTCTCAAAAAAGTTGAGACACAGACAAAAAAAGGGCTGAAAAAAGCAATTAATATATAAGAGAATCAGCTGAAAGAACATTTAGCAAGCAATTAAGTTACACACCTGATGCCAGTTAACACGATTGGCTATAAAAGGGATGTCTCAGGCTGAGTCTCAAAAGTGAAGATAGCTCTCCAACATGTGAAGGCTTGCGTAAAAAATTTTTGGAATACTTTAAAAACAATATTCCTCAACGTCAAATTGCAAAGGCTTTGAAGGCCTCATCATCAACAGTGCATAACATCATCGAAAGATTCATAGAAACTGGAAAAATCCCAAAGACCTTAATGGATGCACATGATCTTCGGGTCCTCAGACACAACTGTGTCACTCACCCGCATGATTCTGTCATTGACATTACTAAATGGGCCCAGGAATACTTCAAGAAACCACTGTCTGTAAACACAGTCCACCGTGCCATCCACAGATGCCAAAAAGGAAGCCATTGTTGAGCATCATCCAGAGGGAATGCAGTGTTCTGTGGGCCAAGGCTCATTTAAAATGGACTCTAGCAAATTGGCAAAGAGTCCTGTGGTCAGGCGAGTCCACATTTGACATTCTTGTTGGAAATCATGGGCGTCATGTCCACCGGGCTAAGAAAGACCACCCCTCCTTTTATCAGCGTTCAGTTCAAAAGCCAGCATCTCTGATGGTATGGGGATGCATTAGTGCATACGGTGTGGGACACTAGCATGTTTTAAAAAGCACCATGAATGCTGAAAGGTATATAAAGGTTTTAAAGCAACATATGCCCCCCTCCGGATGATATCTATTCCAGGGAAGGCCTTGTGTATTTCAGCAGGACAATGCAAAACCACATACTGCAGCTATTACAACTGCATGGCTTCGTAGTAGAAGAGTCTGTGTGCTGAACTGGCCTGCCTGCAGTCCTGATCTTTCATCGAATTAGAACATTTGGGGCATAATTAAACAAAAAGTCCGTCAAAAGAGACCCAAAACTCTTGCTGCTGGAAGCCTGTATTAAAAAAGAGTAGGATCAAATTCCAATGGCTAAACTGAAGAAACTTGTCTCTTCAATGCCCAGACGCCTCCACTGTGTTTAAAAGAAGAGGGGATGCTACAGCATGGTAAACAGGCCCCTGTCCCAACTTTTTTTGAGACCTGTAGCAGCCATCAAATTTGAAATGAGCTCATTTTGTGAATAAAATTGTAAAATTTCTCAGTTTCAACATTTGCTATGTTATCTCTGTTCAATTGTGAATAAAATACTGGCTGGTGTGATTTGATAGTCATTGCATTTTGATTTTATTCACAATTTACACTTTATCCCAACTATTTCGGAATTGGGGCTGTATGATGACATAACAAAAGCTATAATATTTCAAACAAAATTCCCAAAGATTTGAGGGGGGGGGGGATTTGGTGGGTGAGGTTCATGTCCAAAAACAAATGCTCCTATTTTCACCATTAAATTTATTAATTCAAGTGTCTACAACAACTATTACATGTGTAACTTGATACGCAGTCTTAGCATTTATAATCACAGTATGCAGTGCACACTAAAACAATTTGTGGTTCCGTTGTCATACAAAAGATGATCTAAAGACAGAAGAAGTCCTTTTAACAATGTCAGAAAGTGCATTTGCATGCAATGGGCTTCCGGCAGAGAGTAGATCAATGATTAACCTCTTTCTCTGCTACTCAGGCACACGGAATACGCTTACCTTTCTCATTTACTGGTGATATTAAATATGTGCTCTAATTCACTTCTGTTTGGCTGTACAGCACACGATTTGGGGACTGTTCAAGAGATGTATTGAGACAACTGAAAAAAAAAAAAGTCTAAATGTGTTAACTTAGCTTAAAATTCAAAGCAAATATAGGAAGCTCTATTAAAAACAGAGGAGTCAAGTATAAATGACCAAGGAACTGCATAAACTATTGGCAAGTATAGAATATTCTCAGAAATTTGCATTTTACAGTCACATGTGGCTTTTGAAGTCACATGTAGCTACAGTACTTAAGTATGTTGCATGCAACCATGATCATTCATTTTCAGGTAATTTAGTAAGTTCAAATATATATGTGAGATTTGAACAAAATGTATTCGGAAACTGAATTAATATTGGACCAATACACAAGAGCATGTAATAACTAATGTTGAATCAAAACCAATAGCCTTCTTTGCCTGTAAAATAATAACCTAGATTGAAATTATTCTCAAATATGAAAATATCTATATGTAACAGCAAAGTAGAATATCTCTGAGAGAGCTGGCTTCTAGATGTATCATAAAGGTGCGATTTGTTTCTGTTATTTCTACCACGCAATGCAGAACTAATACATATATTAAAAAATTGTATTTCGTTTTGGTTTAGTCTATTTTCAAACAATCTTAAAAAATAAATTGGCACATATTTATTCAGTATTGGAGGAAGGTATTCAATAAGTCTACCTAAACATATATTTGGACATTAACAAAGCTATTATTTCATTTGTTGCTCACTGCACATTGGATATGAAATTAAATTCTGAACGTCTTAATGCCCTGAAAAATCAAAGTACAGACGTGCAGCTTTAAAAGTTTTTACATCCAAATCGGATGCAAGAATTACGGAAATATTTATAAATGTAGCCAAATGGACTGATTCCCTTGTCATTACTGATGATGTGACTGCAGAAAAAAAACAGTGGGATAAAGTTAAAGACAAAATTAAAGATAAAATTTGCAAAGAGCTACATAGTTAAATTCTTCCTTACGCTTTGGTCGGAACTGCACAGTGCAGATGAGGAATGACCAAAACAAGGTAAAGAGGCGACCGTTTTTCACGGTGGAGAGGTGGAATTGCAAAGTTAATCACCTGACGAGAATCCAACTGAGAAAGTGTTTGTCTTTATGAAGGCAAAAAGTGAGGGAAAATTCCCCCAAGGAACATGAGGAACTGAAGGCCTCACAAGGAATCAGTGGTGAAGAAGCCCTGCGTCTAATTTTGTCTCTGTGCTCCAAACTTCAGGAGGCCATTAACTAAAAAGGATTTGAAACAAAGTATTAAGAATAACAATTAAATTTATTATTATGAAATTTTATACAATGACTTTTCAGTTCCTAAATATTAGGGCAATGTATTAAAATGGCTGTCTGTCCCGAACAGTTCTTACAGTACTTCTAGCAAACCCAGAGCTGAAAGTGAATCACTCAAGCATATCTTGATACATTAATTTCAAATCCATTGTGGAGGTGTGCAGAGCTAAAATGATGAAAGCACTGTCATTCTTATGGGCCTGACCTCTGGTCGTGGGGTGTGCAGCTGAAGAGCCTGGTGCAAAAAGTACTGAAGTTACATTTTCACGCACCATGTAGTAGGGAGAACGTCTTTATAGTTACCCAGTTTTATATTCTTAATTCTCTCAAAATAGACATTTCGTGACTTTAGTACTTTTAGCACTGGGATCTTCATTTATAGCCATGGCTAGACAAATGCAACACGTTTTTATGCAGAAATTGAATCATCCAAAATGTGACTTAAGTACTTTTAGCACCCAGATCTTCAAATGTATATTCATAATTGAGCCCCTCAGAACAATAGTCGTCTAACTCCGATTTTCTCATTTTTCGTGTTAGACCCATATTTTTCATGCTATAGGTAAAATCTATTCATGCAATAATGAGCCAGAAGATTGTTAGTTCCACCTCTGAAATACAGATAGTAGTGCGAGAGTGGTCTAACTCTAAAATTCTTAGTTTTTCAGCGAAACATGCAAAAATAACAAAAATCATCAACGTTGACAACAAAATACTTTCTGACCATGAAAGCGGAGATTTCAAAGGAGATCACTCAAAGACAGGTCTAAATACTTTCTGGCATGCTGAATTTGACAACATCAAAACTTTGGAAGCTGTTTTCTCAAAATGAAAAAAAAAATGGAGTTACACTACTATTGTTCTGAGGGGTTCAATTATTTTGGCAACTATTTATTACTACATGGAATTCATGCTATGTCTGCTCCTGTCTTAAACTTACACTTGTCATTCTACATTCTCGCTTAGGCTGATATGTACAGGGTGCACTTGGTTCTAAACATCAAATTTGCTGTGTATAAATGGACAGTACACTGGCAGGCATTAAATAATTGCACAAAAATGTCATCTACAGACTCATAAAATTAGTGAACCCACCATGCAGCAAATATTTAAGAGTCGTGGCAGGAATTGAGCAATTTAATTGTAAACTCACCAGGTTCAAATCTCATTTAAATGGGTGGAGGCACGCAGTCGAATGAAGAAAAACTGAAAACGTTAAACCTTTAAGCCACAAAACTGCTATTATTAAACAGCAGTTTCGTCACACTGTGGTACAGAGTTACCAAACATTACACATCTAGGGACTTCTGTCAGATGCCAGGTTGCAGTAATTTCAGACAATTATATGTGAAGACATTTGTGAGTACAATGTCATTTGAGAATAGCTGTAAGTAGGTGTCAAATACTATGCAGTATTTAGTGTGTTTCCTAGTGGCCTGCAAATATTTACTATGCTCTAAAAATTGGTCCGGCCTTTGTCCTTGCATTGCTGAATCATTTCTCTTGGTTGCCCGTTCAGGATCATTTTTTTGCGTCATTTCCACCTACAGAATGAATGACGTGATTCTCCCTGCAGACCCACTGCACCTCATTGCAAAAATAATTTGCCTGTTCAAATAAATTATTTTTTGTCACTGGAGTACACTATTTTTCAGGACCAAAATCTAAATTCAAAGCTGAATTAAGCCAAACGCAGTTCATTTTGATAACCGTCCACTTCTACGTGCCAGTCAACCATGTGATCAAGGTGCAGCATCTGCATATTGCCAACAGGCCAATAAGTTACAATTCATAAAACTAAACTACTTCAATCTCTAACAGAGGTTTAAATAAGCAACTGGCATACCAACACAAAATACAGTGAAACTTGTACTTGTAATTGTAAAATTTAACTGCTATGTATAATTTACATATCACACTGAGATAAAGAAAATAAAAACCTGTTGAATAATGTACGGTCACTTTGTATATATGACGACTGTGTTGTTTTAGAGGGCCTCAGCTGCGCAATAACAATCTAGCGCAAATGAAATTTCTCAGGGGCTACTCTAATTCACTCTCGCACAAGAAAGCCAGAAAGCCTCACCTTCAGTACAAGGGACCTGATACAACGCAGTCTCAGGCACTGTTCCAGAGAACTCTGTCACATGCTCAGCTTGGTTCAAATCTGGCAAACGAAAAGTGGATTTCACATAGATGAAGAGTCACAAAGGAAATCCAACTTAAACCTTCAACTAACTACAATCCCAAATCTACGTTTGTTTGTATTGTATTGAATTGAATTGAGCTTGCCACTTTAAGTGGTAAATAACAAGAGATCGATCACAACAAGGTTTTAAGATACCAAGCTCATAAATCTGTCAAGACTGTTAAAGCTTTTAATGATCTCATCATTTTATAAAAATGGTGACAATGCTCTTGATTGGGATGAAAAAAATGACATTAGCAACGGTACTTTTTGACAAACATTTCTATTGAAAGCCATAATTCTCGCCTAATAACATGAACTTTGTGTTTAGCCTCATTTTTAATGAATCGCGTTTTTTGTGATTATAAAAAAAACATGGGAGCCCTTCCACCTGTAAAGATGACGAACTTACAGTTAAGATAATGCTAGCTTGCTCTGACAGATTAGAATTTATACACAACACGTCCAGTGATTTACAGGCTCCACTGACAGTCTACGCAAAGGCCAGTTACGCTTGGCTAGCATGTGAACACAGAATTAAATTGAATATGCGAAGTTGGAAAGATTCTGTGAAACCGTTTTCAGGGGTTTGGAATGTCCATCTGTCTGTGCGTTGCTCATAAGTTGCATGTGTGCTAATTACAAAGCGTGTGCAGGTGGCCCCCGTACTGAGAAACCAGCAGGAAGGAAAAACCACAGAGCTACCCCTATCTCAGATGAAACGATAAGCCTATTAGAGTCATCGCGTCCCCACCGCATCAGCAGTGACAACCAGGCCAAAGCAATATGCAGAATGTATTTCCGAAACACATTTCGCAACCTATAAACTATAACAACACATCGTAGAGAATAGAAACTCAGCACTTTTTATTCAATCTCATCAGCTCACAACTTTATTCCTGTACTACTGCGATAAAAGCACATAATTGTTTAAACTTCGTTGCAAAATATCTCATTCCTACATATTGAAAAGATCATTTAAAAATCAACCAATTTTAGGAAATGAAACTCCCTAAATGCAAAAAATATTCACTCAGTGTGGATTAAGAAAAAACGAATTGTCCAGGAACTATTTAAATTTTCTATGCAAGTAAATGTAATACAACCTTATCACACGTTTCCAGTGTTCTCAGCAAATGATGAACTAGAGCTCCTTCGTGTGGTCAGTATACCACACTGCACGTCATGCCGGCATCAGCTGAAAGTTCCCTTTCTGGTGTTCGATGCTTTATTTCAGTGGATGTCGCCACTCAATGGCTGTGTCCCAATTCAGATGCAGCCACTGAATTGGGACACAGCCCATGTGAGCCGATTACATGCTTACTGTACATTAAAAATAAAACATAAACCTCATTTAATGGACTATCCTTTAAATGAAAAGGGACTAGATGCTTATGGGATGCACACTGCCAACCAGTATTTTGGACATTATGCATGCTGAGTGACAGAAATAATGTGAAGTTGAAGAAACCTGGTCATTGATATGCATGATGATCTATCTATATTCTGGGCATTTACTGTATTCAGCTATTTACTCGGCATGCATAATGTCCAACATTTTTGATAGAGCATAGACTCAGATGTATTCCAGCAAATTCAGTTTGTGCTATATAATGTATTTCCATCCCCCAACAGAAAAAAGTCAGATCAAAAATTGAACAATACGAGACTATTTCTGACTACCATCAACTTAGCTCTTACATCTGGATGCAGCCATTGTGATTGTTTGTGGTAAATCATGTGACTAATCAGAGAGGCACCTATTGAGGAAATTATAATCTGGAAATGTCCAGTAAAATGTACAACTTGTACATTTTCTGTTTTCAGGGTACCTGTGAGCCTAGAGAAAATAAACCCCTCTTAACTTATGTCTAAAATATTGGACAACATGCAACAAAGGGTTAATAGATAATGAAAATAATGATATCACTCCTTACGTCTTTTACAAATGAAACCCCAGCAGATAAACTTGTGTATCTTTGTGAAATTTACTGGCAATAGTCTTGATCTGGGTCACCTGAATGTGAGAGGTTTAAGGTAAGAGACTGATCACATTAAATTTAAATTCCTTTCATGTGAGATCAATTTGATGTATTTGCAATATAGACTGAATGAGTGTGTGTGTGTGTGTACAGGTCAGTGATAGGCTTTGCTAAGTTGGGAATATTGTGTGAATACAGGTCAGAGGTAGACTAACATGGAAACAGAGTGTGCACGAGTGGGTTTGTCTGTGCGCGCGTGTGTGTGTGAGTGTGTCTGTTTGCGTGCGTGCGTGCATGTCTGTGTGTGTGTGTTTGTGTGTGTGTGTGTGTGTGTGTGTGTGTGTGTGTGTGCATGTCTGTTTGCGCATGCAGCAGTGATTGGAAGGATTGTGTGTAAGTGGTGAAAACAGTCCCTGGACTTTGCTCGTGATCCTCAGCCTCAGAGGGCCCATGCTGAGAGTAATGGAGTCCTGCGCGCAGACACTATGAGAGTAATGGAGTCCAGCGCACAGACACTAATGCTCCGCTACCTGCTGCTGCTCCTCAGCATGATCTCCGCAATCCTCAGCGCTCATGCAGGTAAGAGCCCTTTTCCCAGTCATTTTAATACCCCCTACAGTGCAGCCTGACCCAAAACTAACCAGACGCCAGAAATGGGGATACGCCGGAGTTTTTCATTACTTCATGAAAGTCCCACGCTTTAGCCTGGTCCAGAAAATCATTGGGGCATCCCAGAGAATTTGGTCTTAATGCACTTACAAATAAAAGCATAGTCTCTCACACACAATGGTTCTCTTCCCATAATTATTGATAAGTTCTGAAGTTCAGTGTTAGCCTCATCCTTTGAGGAACATAGATTTTTTGTATTGGTTTTTCAAAATTTTGAGTTACTGTTCATTAAGTTTTCAAATGCAAATAGTGATAAGAAGATCAGTATCAGAATGTTCAAAACTACTCCTATATTTATGTTCCCTTCTCTTAGGAAGATGAAAACAGTTTCAAACCTTCTGTTCATTTTGATTTTTATCTTTGACTGATTTCTCCTTCTCTCAACTTTAAATTCAACTGTTCAGTGACTGTGTTCCTGAGGAGGCCGCAGGCTAACAGTGTGCTAGCACACAGAACGCGACGTGCGAACTCCCCCTTAGAGGAGCTGAAATTGCCGGACCTGGAAAGAGAGTGTTTGGAGGAGAAATGCTCTTATGAGGAGGCGCGAGAAATACTCACTGTGCCTGAAATCTTGGTGAGTGTATAATATAAATATGTGCTGTTGGGTGTGATATAAAAATACTCTACAATCTCTTACTGATAATGCAGTATTCTATAAACAAGCTTTGACGCTGGTAGTATAAAGTGTAAAATTATTCCAATAAACCCTTTCTTGGCCCATAAAATCAAGTGAATATTGGGACATTATTTTCAACAAGGATATTTGGATGTATACACCCTTCTAAAATCTGCAAAATGTGAAATGGACGAATATCCTACAAGGTCTTGCACTTGAAAGAAAGAAATGATCAAATGCACTTCAAAGATTTTCGACTGGCAATTAATTAATTTAATTAGGTTGATCAAATTTTTATAAAATCATTGCGGTGTCAGCATGAAACTTTGCCTTGTTTTGCAGAATGATTTCTGGAGACGTTATACAGGTATGTTTTACTTCATTGTAAGTTGCTAAATGGTACTTTATCCTTCATAGCATGGCTTGTCTGAAGTGTAAAGATGAGTTTTCCCTGTCTATCCCATTATTACGTTCCTTGTTCCAACCACTGTCCATTGGAGTCGCACAGTATGTATAGCACTGCTACAAAGTAGAATTGCATGAAGAAAAATTCAATTTGTTATGTTGTTGCTAAGTTGTTCATAAAATGTTGATTTTCTATATCAATAGTGATATACGCACTGCATGACCATCTGTAAGTGTAAATTAACTGCCAGAATTTATGCCGTTCAGGTGGTGGATGATATATGTCTGTTAGATATTTGACAGAATTTTTTTTTTTTTCCTGTGGAAGGTCTTTGGGTTGACAGGAAAATCCCAAATTTTCAGGTTCCAAAAGTGAACAGTTTGGTTGCTAGGGCCTCCAGAAAGGTCACCCTCGGCAGGGCCAAAATTGAACTTTTAAGAAAAATAGGTTTTTGAATTGAAATATCTCAGTGCGCCCTCAGTAGCCCAGCTTCTTTTTCACTGATGTCAATCTGTGTTGGCAAGAGTTTTGGAAAATCAAATTTTGGTGGGCTGTTGAGGGCGCCACCTATAGGTAGCCCTCGAAAACATCACTTTGACCACAAGTAGCACTTACGTTTGAGGCATTCCTTGCCTGGGCCCTCACTAGCCCAAGCTTGTTTATGCATGATATGATTCTATACCAGTGTCTTGTACTATACCACTTGAAATTGTAGTGGTATGGTGAGGGCACGGAATTGTAGGTGGCGCTCAATTAGGTGAAAATGCAAAAATAGGGGTCATCTGCGGCTGTAGATCTCCATGCGCCCCCATCAGATTTGAATGAAGTCTTGAATGTTTTATTTGATTGCCCTACATGTCCAATATATGTACCAAAAAGATTGAAGTGGGGTTCATCTGTATTAACCCCTTTTTGACCATCCCTGTAAGGCAAGGTTACGAACGCGAATTAGTACAATATATGCTCTATGGATTGAATAAAGGTATGAAGGCAACAAGGCATGATGGAAAGGTAACCAACTGAAGGTGCACACATCTGGCCCTTGGCCCTTCATTAGCTGGAGGGCCTGAAATAAAAATCTTTTCATCCAATTGAGCAGCAGTGAGACTGGGACAGGAAAAGCATGTAAATACATGTAACTGCACACATGTGGGTGGGCCCAGGACGGGGGATCAGATAGAACCCTCTGCTGAGCAGAAGGTGGAAAAGATTATCAAAAAGGAGTCACCACATTTTCTCATTCACATCTGTATGCATCAAGCGGTTGCACTGTGTACTTTCAGTTTCACCTGGCAATGCGCACAATTTTTACTGTCTAACTCTTGGCTTGTTTCATGTTTTCCATCGTTATCTCCAAAAAATAACAGACTAGGGGGGGAAACCAGGTGTCTGACATCATACTTTCACCTGAGTTTTCTCTAACAAAGTAGTCTTGATGGAGATATTGAGTGATTTGTTTTCCTGAAATTAGCAGGACAAAAGAAGTAAATAATTTTTTAAAAATTTATTCATGAGCGGTGAAGCATGCAATCCGTCCGGCCCTGCGTCCAATCTTCTAAACATTCCAAAGGAAGTCAGCAGAAGGCTGGACCCTATTGTGATGTGAATAGAGGCCACTAGATGGCAGTATTTACCTTTTTTTTATTCAGCCCAGACTGGAGCTAGGTTTGGACATGTCCTGGGCATGTCTGGGGAAAGTCCCAGAAAATAAAAAAAGAGAGGTCTAAATGTGGGTGGGGTCTGCAAAAGAGTATATAAGGAGTAGAATTGAGACAGTAGAGTAGTAGGAGAAATTGCAAGGAGAAGGATAAATGTGACCAGACCTGTCATTCTGTTCAAGACCTGTGAAGCTTTTAGTGGATTTTTGCCTGTGTTAGAGTTTTTCCCTCACCCAGGACATCACCAAGCAACCTACAAAAGGGACTGTAAATATTTTCTGTTTTTTTGGAAATCAGTCTTGG
Source organism: Gymnothorax reevesii (assembly GCA_029721435.1). Lineage (NCBI taxonomy): Eukaryota > Metazoa > Chordata > Actinopteri > Anguilliformes > Muraenidae > Gymnothorax > Gymnothorax reevesii. Next base: position 22,078,227 of record CM056587.1, on the reverse strand, counting down.
TCATTAGTTGTAGATATTAGATTAGTCATTATTGTTAGTTGTTGACTTTGTTAATTAAATGTGTATAAGTTTTAAAATCTGTGTCTGTCATCCCTTGCTGTTGTGTTGTAAATGTAATAACAAATTGGGGCCATAACACTATCCATTGGTTCAGAAGAGAGCTTTAAATTGCTGATTGCTCCAGTAAAAATCATCCATTGGCAGTGAATTCAAACTGACACCTTTGCTGACTTATGTACCGTAACAGCACTACATAGATAAGCGTATGGAATGGTCATATCACACCTGTAAAAATGATGGTCAAAAAGAGTTAATACAGTTGAACCTCAAATCAATCTTTCTGATTAACATAGTAGACATATAGAGCTATCAAATAAAACACATTTCATTCAAATTTGATGGGGGCGCATGGAGATCTACAGCAGTGGAATATCCCTGTTTTTGCATTTTCACCGAATTGAGCGCCACCTTTAGTTTTGCGCCCTCACCAACCCACTACAATTTCAAGTGGACTAGTACAGGCTCCATAATTATATTCTGCATTAAAAAGCTTGGGCTAATCAGGGCGCAAGCAAGGAATGCCTCAAATGTGACTGCTACTTCGGTCCAAAATGGCGTTTTCAAGCGCCCCCTATAGGTGGCGCCCTCAACAGCCCACCAAAATTTTGTAATTTTCCAAAACTCCTCCTACTATAGACTGATAACAGCAAAAATGAAGCTGGGCTATTGAAAGCACCCTGAGATATTTCAACTTAAATACCTACAGGTATACCTAAATACCTATTTTGGCCCTCTGGAGGGTGACCCTTCTCGAGATCATAAAAACCAAAACGTCAACTTCTGTAACCTGAAAACCTGGGATTTTCCTATTTACTAATAGATCTTACACCAAAAGAAATTTCAGGCCATTTACTATCACACATACATCAACCCCTAATAGAAATCTGCCTGATCGTTTTAAATTCTGGCAGTTAAGTACTCAAGCTAAATAAAATAAAAAAACATAGTTTTGATGAGCTCTGATACATCTCTTCCTACAGAGGAAGATGCTTGTGAATCCAGTCCCTGTCAGAATGGAGCCACCTGTCAGGACCATGTTAACTCCTATACCTGCCTCTGTTCCTCTGGGTTTGAAGGAAAGGACTGTGAAACTGGTAATCTCTGATTTAACACTGGAGAGTGGTAGGGTGTGATATCAGTCAGGTAAGCAGGTAGAGTGGATTATGGTGCGTACTGGGCATGCTCAGCGCCATGTTGGCCACCAGTTGTGTTTATGAAACAGGAAATGCATAATCAGGCATCTGAGCTGAAGTGAGATTGACATGCTGGTCACGCCCTTACTTTAGCTGCTCTTTGGTTTTGGTCAAGCGCTATGATTCTTGTACAAGAGATACTGTGACTTTTTACAGGTGACCTTGCAGAGGATTGCGAGTGGAAATCATTACAGTCTCTCTTGGCTCTCACTGCCATTCACTCATTTTCTATGCTCTGTACCTGCAGTGGATGAGCAGTCCTTTGACTGCTCCTACAAGAATGGAGAGTGTGAACACTTTTGTGACGAAGTCCCCGGCTCACTGCGCCAGTGTAGCTGTGCGCCCGGTTACAGCCTAGCTGAAGATAATTCCACCTGTCTCCCGGCAGGTAATGAACCTCTCCAGTGCTACTACCTCATATTAGTTTCTCCGTTATTTTTTGGGTGAATGCACCTCAGAGTCTGTCACACCGCCTGCGGCTCAGCAGTGTGTAGTACAGCAGGGTGGAGTACAGCAGTGTGTTGTACAGCAGTGTGTAGTACAGCAGGGTGGAGTACAGCAGTGTGTTGTACAGCAGGGTGGAGTACAGCAGTGTGTTGTACAGCAGTGTGTTGTACAGCAGGGTGGAGTATTGGCCAGAGATATAAAATGGTAGCCGTCGGGGGTTGTGCCTGAAATCATGGTAAATATGTTGATCTGATTGAATCGCTATCATTCAGTGTACACTGTAAAAAATATTTAGAGTGCATGCAGCGAATATCCCTGGACACACTGGCATGCAGACACTTGACATCCACAAGCTTGACATCCGCAAGTTATTTTCTCTGCAGAAAACTAAACTATAATAATAATAATCATAATAAGAATAATAATAATTATTATTATTATTTTATTATTATTATGTAGGGTTTCCATGACTCTCCGTTGTGGATGCCCTGCATTTGCTTTAGAGGGTGTCAGGAGGAACCTCTTTTCACAGACTCTGTTGGGAGGGTGTCGGCTGCTTACACTCAAAATCATTTTTGTGGAGTTAACTAAACAATCAAAAAAGGACCATTGATTGATTGAACCTTTATTTAACCAGGCAAGACAGATTAAGAACAAGTTCTTATTTACAACTGCGGCCTGGCAAAGGCAGAGCCTCTTGAGGTAAAGGGGAGAAGGATTATATTAAAGTTAAAAAAAAAAAAAAAAGGCAAACAGTATAAGCACTACACCAGGTAAACATATTAACAAAGACATATGCAAAGACACAGCTAAACAACACACACAAAGACATCGAGCAGCAACAAAAAGACGGGCATCATTCTGTGTTACAACAGCAAACATCTTTAAAAAGGTCTATGATCAAGGCTTTAAAGGTCACCTTAGAAATAAAAGAGTCCAGCTTGATTGTTTTTTGTAACTCATTCCAATCTCTGGCTGCTGCAGACTGAAAGGACCAAAAACCTAATGCAGAGTTAGTTTTTGGGACTGACAACAGAATCAAATTTGCAGAGCGAGTGTTGTATGTGGAAGATGCAAGGTGCAAGAGTTTACAAAAGTAAGGGGGGGACAGACCGAGAAGAGTTTTGTATATTAGCATGAACCAGTGAATTTTGCGGCGAGTGTGTAATGATGGCCAATTAAGGGAAGAGTATAGAGCGCAACGATGTGTTCTGAAGGGAGCATTTGTAATAAATCGGATGGCAGAGTGGTAAAGGACATCGAGCTTTTGAAGCAGGCCTTTACATGCAGATCTGTAGATGACATCGCCGTAGTCGAACATGGGAAGGATGGTCATTTGAACTAGAGTTAGTTTAGCAGAGTATGTGAAAGAGGAGCGAAATCTATAAAGAAAGCCAATTTTTGATTTGACTTTCGACTGTAATTTGTGAATGTGGTTAGAAAAGGACAGAGTGCTGTCTAGCCAGATTCCCAAATATTTATACTCCTTAACCTGGTCTAGAGGTGTCCCATCAAGGTTGGAGATATTTGGGATATTTGAGGGCACACAGCCCTTCTTACTAAACCACATGACTTTAGTCTTAGAACTGTTTAATTGTAAATGTAAACTGAAAAGGGCCTGCTGGAGTCTACTGAAGCTAAACTGAAGTTGTTGACAAACTCTATCTGGAGAGGGGCCTACAGAGTAGAGAACTGTATCATCAGCGTGAAGATGGATAGATGACTCGACTACAAAATTAGTTATGTATAGTTATGTATGACCAGGAAGCCTATGAAGGAGTCTTCTCTCCCAGACAGCAGCGGGGCATTGTGCTCAATATTTCCCCCTCTCTGCCCTCACTAGTCTCCTTCCCATGTGGCAGAATAGTGGAGAGAGTGAACCCCAGGATTGTGAGAGGGGACGTGTGTCCTAAGGGCGAGTGCCCATGGCAGGTAATGCACATCTCCACTCAGAATCCACTCATATATGATATACTCACTGTACATGAATTATACATCACATACACTGTGTGATACATTGCTTTATTTAATGAATTTTGTGTATTTTAATAGCTCGCTAGCTTGCTACTTACTCAATGATCTGTATTTAGAAACTTGCGAGTAACCTGGGGATTTTGACGTTGTCACTCTCGCTGACCTGGTGGCTTTGTTCGCTAGTCACCTGGAACAAAGCTCATTCCATCGCGGGGACGCCCACCCAGAATAGCCCGCTTTTCAGAGGCTATGACTATGAATCATATGGCCTGGAAATCGTGGAATTTTCATGTTTTTATTTATTTATTTATTCATTTTTATCCTGCAACAAAGTTTTTAAATTTCCCTTTTGGATATTGAAGAATATCATAACTTCAAAAAAACCTGCATAATACGTCCCCTTTAAGGTATTCTCCAAATACAGGGCGGTCTGTACAGATATGAACAGTGACAAAATTGTTTCACTTATGAAATCTTGTACATGAGATTTGATTACAATAAATACAATATTGATACAGATTCTGCCAGCTTTACTTTGTAGCCTGTATTTATCTTCACTGTCCATGGATCCCTACACACTGCACTGTGTATACTGTATAAATAGACTACGATGTGCTGTTACATGGAGTAAAATGAGCAGGAAATTCATGTCAACGTACACAAACTCACAAGCAGCACCAATTAAACTGTTTGTACATTATGTTCATCACAAAACATATGACTTATTGAGTATGATGCCAATTTATCTCTCTCTCTCTTTAATTCTACAGGCAATGCTGGAGCATAACAAGGTTTATATTTGTGGAGGCATTATCCTGCACCCCCTGTGGGTCCTGACTGCGGCTCACTGCCTGGAGCGAACCCGGGTGTCTGGACTGAGGGTTATAGTGGGTGTGTAGCCAGTGTCAGTTAAATCTGTGGATGTCACTTCATCTACCGAAATCACCTGCAGGCGCAGTGAAGTAAAAAACTGCACTGAGCAGGAAAATAGGACCTGGCATGCATTGTGCATCACCAATAGGCACCTATCGACGATGTTAGTGTTCTAGCCTGTATTTTGCCTTCTAAGGTCTCCCATGTGTGCGTGTATGTCTGTGTATGTGAATGCATTCCTGTGTGTGGTATGTGTGAATTTATGAATGTGTGTGGGTAATTTGTATAGTGTGTGTGTGTGTGTGTGTGTGTGTGTGTGTTGGTACATGTGTGTGCGTGTGTGTGTGTATGCCATATGTGTGTGTGTGTATGTTGGTACATGAGTGTGTGTGTGTGTGTGTGTGTGATTAAATGCATATGGTATTATGGCTGTGTTGTTCTGCTCATTTCTCTCCCCCTCCCTGCCCTGGTCAGGTGAGCACATCCGTCTGGTGCCGGAGGGCACAGAGCAGGTGAGGGCTGTGCAGAGAGCCTTCATCCAGCCCACCTACAACTACTCCTCCTGGGATGGAGACCTGGCCCTGCTACGGCTGGGCTCGCCCATAGAGCTGGGCCCCTTCACCCTGCCCGTGTGCCTCCCGCCGCGTGGTGGAGACTTCGCCCGCCGTACGCTGGCGGCGGTGCAGAGCTCCACAGTGAGCGGCTGGGGGAAGCTGGCTGAGTCGGGCCCGGAGTCGCGCATCCTGCAGCGGCTGGAGGTGCCTCGCATCCCCCTGCAAGACTGCAGGGCCCAGACCTCCCTCAACATCACTGATAACATGCTGTGCGCCGGCTTCCTGGGAGGGGGCCAGGACTCCTGCCAGGGTGACAGTGGGGGACCCCTGGTGACCCAATACAGGAACACCTGGTTCCTCAGTGGGGTGGTCAGCTGGGGGAGGGGCTGCGCCCAGTCAGGCTTCTATGGAATCTATACCCGTGTTTCCACATACGTGGGCTGGATCAGCGACACCATGGGCACTGAATGACAGGAAATCGGACCCCTCATTCCCATCCTGGTCTGGTTCCCACTGTAGTCCAACTATAATTAAACAGTGGCTATAAAAGTGTTTCAATTTTCCGGGAAAATATCCAGCAGAGCTCCTGATAGTGCCTTTTTGGGGAGCGATTCAGCAGGTCTGTTTTCAGTGATTTATGTCCCAGGAATGAATGTGCTCAAATGGATTCTGGTGTATTTAAGAATCTCATTGGATCAGATAATAAGACTCAATACAATAAGCGAGAACAGTATATGATGTGAGATCTGCAATAGACTGCAAGATGTTTCAAGAAAAATACACTCTATGTCCATTATTTTATGCACACTTGAGATTTCTTAAGGTTTCGATATTCAGCTGTGATTTTACTTATGTTACTGTACTGTGTGTAATTCCGTTAAAACCATCTGAAAAACACAACTTAGACCGCAAAGGAAATTATTCAAATATTAATTCTTTTGTAACTAACTTAAACTAACATCACGGAGAAGACAGGACTAAGGTGCTTAGAGAACAGTCCTAATGAAATCATCCATCCATCCATTTTCTATACCCGCTTGTTCCTCACTAGGGTCACGGGGCGAGCTGGAGCCTATCCCAGCTGACTACGGGCAAAGGCAGGGACCCACCCTGAACAGGTTGCCAATCCATCGCAGGGCGCACACACACCATTCACTCTCACACTCATACCTATGGGCAATTTGGTGTCTCCAATTTGCCTGATATGCATGTGATTGGACTGTGGGAGGAAACCGGAGTAACACGGCAAAAACCCACGCAACACGGGGAGAACATGCAAACTCCACACAGAAAGGCCCCAGGCCGGATTCGAACCCACAACCTTCTTGCTGTGAGGCAACAATGCTAACCACTGTGCCACCGTGCCGCCCCTAATGAAATAATAAATGCGTTAAATAATTGAGTATTTAATTGAGAATTAACTACTGTCTAAGAGGTGTCAGTAACGTAATTTATTGAAAAAGAAAATGTAGGCCTACAGATAAAACCTTGTGTCTTCAAAATGATAAACCTTACAGGAAAATAAAGAATAAATATATAATAAAAAAAATAAAATAATATAAATACATCAATGTAATTTAAAATATAAATAAATAAACATGTTTAATTTTACATGTAAGAAAAGTGGACATTCGAGTTTTAGTTTCTTATCAATTTGGAGATACGAGGTTTTATCAGCCAGCTGAAGACATGCTATACATAAAGTCCTCTTAGTGGTGCGGTGGATCTACATAATTTGTATAGACTTTTCAATCTCTCTTGATAGTGCTCATTACACAGAATGTGTTGTTGTGCATAGGCAGTTATTTCTAGTTGTGGTGGTGCCAGCAGGAAGAACAATAACATCGGGACAAAACATAACAGCTGCATTCAGAATATCCTGATCATGGCACAGGCCTGGTGTAAAAAAACACCCTATGAATGCTAATATGAGCAAAGGCATTAAAACGCATTATGATACCCAGACATATTGTGATACTAAAATAATTCAATTTCGGGGGAGGGGCGGGAAAATATGTCATTATGCATCATGTTGGAAATGTTGAAATTAATCATTTTGTTCAGGACAACATCCAAGCTACATTTGAAGCAGTTCATTGTTTGACAATCCCCTAAAACCTTTACAATATCTGTTCCCATAACATGAAACGAGTCTCGTTTTGATTTAACAAAATGACTGTGCTGAAAGGCCTGAATGACTGAGAATGAAATGAGGATAATCTAAAAGAATACAAACAATATACTGTAAATCAAATCATGAATAATAATATTTTCTGCTCTTTGTTGTTCAGTGATTCATTATTTGGCTGAATGACAGGATATTTTATAAATGATGAAAACAATGATATAATTTTCAAAAATCAATGTTGTATCATAGCAAATAATAAAACTCAGTATGGACAATAAACTCAGTATGGACAATGCACCGTTTCATATAATTTATTGTTTACATGAATGGACCGATGATAATTTGCTCAGCCCTTTATAGCTCGGCATAACTTTGTTGCATGGCAAAAGTGCCAAGGAGCAAGTCAGACATTAATGATCCATCTACAAATCAGTGCTTTCTTGCATAGCAGACTGAAGTCAGACATGAATAATCAATATCTGAGCAGCACAATGCCAAACCTGCTTACAAATTTGAAGACTGGTTGGAGATCAGACATAACCCAAACATGACTCTGCGGTTGGAGCCTGTGATCGTGGTCTGTGGTGCTTGAGGGAGGGGTCCACGCAGTGGCCAATGGTAGCAGCTGATCGATCAGCCAGGCCAGGGGGGAGGGTAGAGGAGGAAGAGGTAGGGTCAGGAGGGGGGAACATCAGGAAAGGGGCGGGGTAAGGGACTGTGGGGTAAAGAATTGGGACAGACTTTGGACGCTGGGGCAGAGAGGGGTGACTTGTCAGAACAGTGCCAGCGTTTCACCATGTGGCTGTACATCGCCTGTCTCCTGCTGGGACTCTGCTGCCCTGCTCCTGCTGCAGGTAATGGGTGATAGCCAGCAACAACATACATACATAATGGAGGACTTTACACGTTAGGGGCTGGAAGACGCGGGCTCCCCATATTCTGCTACTTGGATTTTCGAAACAGCTTGTATTTTATGCTCACAGATTCTTTTGTCTATGTCTAAACTCAACCAGATATTTTATTTGTTTTATTTGACAGAGATTAAGCATATTGTCGCTTTAGGCTGCGCGAGTGTGCATCTTCGCCTGTAGTGTTCTTAATTGAAAATTTACGGCTGGTCAGTAATTGCAAGCAATGAGGCTCAATGACATGTTTGAACACTGACATAAGTTTTCATTCAAAAGTGGTTATAACTGCTCTTAATATCTCCAACTCTGTTGGCTGTGTTTCTATATTCTCAAGTAATCATTGTCAGAATAAAAGATACTTATGTAATAATTTCTGCTTTGGTGTTTATAATAGGAACATAAGGTATGGCACCTACAGTGTATTTATATGTCCGTGACATGTCTTTTATGTTAAATGTTGCACTGAAGCTCAAGGGCAGGCTAGGAACAGTGTTAGCTTCTATTTCGGATTGAGTTTGTGGGTAGATGAGGAGAACCTTTATTGATTGGAAAATGGCGTGGTTAGGCTCAATACCCTGTGAAGAACTATAGCGGAAACACAGTTGAATGCCTTTTTTCGGAATAATGCTACTTGCTGTGCTAGCGCACGTCACCATAAACGGAAAAGGCAACAGCGTTATATTCTCACTGGGAGCATTGGATCATCCCACAACTGCAGTTTGTGAAGGAATTTTAGAATCATTGGAATGTAACTGATATGCTGCTCATCGTTTTTTGTTTAAATGGGACAGTTACTACAGTACGTTCAGATTTCTGCTCCGAACTCTGGTTCAACAGCGATGGTAATCCTATTTTGCCTCGGATGCCTGTTTGGGATGTACCAAAACAATCATGTTCAATGTTTTTTTTCCTTTATGAGCTTTACATCAGTTACTAATGACTGTGGAAAGCTCAGCTTGATCAAGTTCATAAGTGAAAATGAATTGTTGTGCATTACATTACATAATAAGAAATGCGAGGGAACAAGTAGATCAGAGGGATCTAATAGCTGCGACCTGGCCTAGCATCAGTCACGTGGCCTAGTGTCCATGACTGGTGGTTTCTTCTTGTGTGACCTCGAAATAGGCAAATAACCTTGAAAATCAATAGGGAACCCTTCCTCTGTACCAAGAAGCTTGTTGTAAGATTTAATAGCGATCCATCAAGTGAAACTCGAGTTACGGTGCGAAAACTGTGAAATCGGGGCAAAATCGACACTTTTTTGACCGGTGTGACCTTGGGATTCAACAGATGACCTCGAAAATCAATAGGGAACCCCTCCTCTATACCAAGAAGCTTGTTCTAAGATTTCATAGCCATTCATTGAATTAAACTTGAGTTATGGTGCGAAAACTGTCAAATCGGGCAAAATTGACACTTTTTTTACCTGTGTGACCTTGGGATTTGACGGATGACCTTGAAACAATAGGGAACACCTCCTCTATGCTTAGAAGCTATTTCCAAAATTTCATAGCGATCCATGAATTCTAACTGGAGTTACAGCGCGAAAACCCGAAAACAAGGTCAACCTCTGTGAACATGACCTTTGACCTCGACCTTGTGCATAGACATCACTTTGTGAAGGTCAATAACTCCTGAAAATTTCATGATGATACGACGAAAGGAACATGGTGAAAAAGGTGTCACAGACGGACGGACAGACAGAAGCGTTCATAGAGCTGCTTGGTCGCTGCTAAAAAAAAAGGCTCTTTTATCAGTTTCCTGTCAAGGTCGTTTGAAAAAATAAACCTTCGGACGAAATTGTTTTAGAACATCCCAACAAGCATATCAGGTGAAAATGGATAAAAGTCACTGTAGATCTGTTTGGTACACATGTCTGAATGTGTTGTCGTAACTTCAACAATTGAAAAAAAAAGATCAGTTGCATATCTGTCACATACTAATGATTTTAAGCCTTTTAAAATTGTTGTTGCAGGACGATTTAAAGCTTACGGTGAGAATATGACGATGTTTCTTTTTCAGCCTGTGGTGAAATGCCCTTTATTAGCACCCAGCAGTACAGGTATTCAAGTGTGTTTCTGTTTTTCCTCTGTCCTCCTGTTCTGTGGATATGTTTGGCGTTAACATGGACACGTATATCCTGCGAACACTGCCTCTAGTGTTCCAGGGTCAGGACCAGGCCCACAGCTTCCTGGCCAGAGTCAAGCGGGCCAACTCTGGCTGGCTGGAGGAGCTGAAGATGGGTAACCTGGAGAGGGAGTGCCTGGAGGAGCCCTGCTCTTACGAGGAGGCACGGGAAGTGTTTGAGCACAAACAAGCCACGGTGCGCAAAGCCATCCACACCACTCTTTTAGTCGCCTATTGAGCTGCTTCATACTGAGGGTCATAGTGGCTTTCCAGTTGTGTAGACAGGTAGCAAACATGAGGGAAAAACCAATGCAGTGTTTAGCATAATGTTGGGCCTCCGCAAATTGGCTGAATAACATCAAATTGCCTTAGTGTTGAATCTTCAAGTCTGGAGTGCTACTGAAGGAATGGTACGCCATTCTTCCAAAACATTCCTCTCTTAGTGTTTTGGTGATGGTGGTGGAAAGCGCTAATACATTGATCAAGATTTTCCCATTGGTATTCAATTGGGTTGAGATGTGGTAATTTTTATGGCTATAGCATATTAATCACATAATTTTGACCCGTAAGAAGCGTTTGACTGACCTGTCATCCCCTGTAGATGAGAATGACTTCATTGTGGAAGTGACTTCCCCCCCTTAGGATGAAAATGTTTCATCATAGGAGAAAGCAGGGTTCTGATTCGCTGTGGACCTTCCCTCAAAGGGGGACGTGTGGACATAACTGTTTTTGTTAAGTTTCTCTGCTTCTTTCAGTTTTTCCTCTAATTTGTCATCCATCTGCGGACATTGAATGTACCGTAAATGTGTGTGATGGCCAACCTTATCCAGGGATTTGAATTTAAAATGAGATTCAGTTTGTCAGAATCATGCAGCAAGACATCAGCTGCAGTAAATTAGCTGTGATTTAATTTCTATGGTGTTACAGGAATGTTTTTTCCAGGTTTCAAATCCATGGAGCCAGTTTAATTGATTAAGCCTAATCCTGGACTGAGATGAGTTTTGTATTGCAAACATTCATTCAGAATTAGAAATTGGACTGGGCCTAGACTTAATTTACATTTATAAATCTGGCACTTAAAGGGATATTTCAAAATTTTGGCAAATTGGCCAATTGCCATTATCCCTCTAGTTATATGAGTAGGTTCATTACCTTTAGTCATCCGAGCTCGTTGTTTCGAGATTCGGGGGGGGCGGGGTACACGCGAGCTGCTCAGCGAGCTGAATGAAAGTGAACGGTAAAGGTCCCTCACTCCTTCAAAACTCATCAAATGCGCAATCCAGCAGCATATTACAGGCCCTACTGAAAACATCGAACAGGAGCGTCAGACAAAGAGCGAAATAATGAAGGATTGCCGAATACATTTTTTTTGTTTTTGCTTTATTTGGCAAGAAAAAAATATGCACTTTTCAATTGGTGTCTATGGAGTTTTAGCATCACTGTCCACAAAATTGCATCATTGGGAAACGCGGAGTAGGAAGCTAACATGCTAACTGGCTGAAGCAAAAATACTTCCTTTTTCTCTCTGGTTCTATTATATATCTCTATGGCAACTACCTCTACTGTCTATGGCTACTTGTGACGTCTGAGGTGCGCACTGCGCACTGTGTTAATCCGCCTAGCGTGTTACTCAAGAAAGTAGTCCCAAGTATTTGCTTCATGTGTGGTAATGTTTCATGATTATACATTATCATTTCATAGCGTAGTGAATGTGCAGGTCACAACTTGTCCACAAGAGCACTTTGGAGCTGCTGGATTGCATATTTGAAGAGTTTTGAAGTAGGGAGGGACCTGTACTGTATACCTTCATTATGTTCACAGCTCGCGTCTTTCCCCCCCAAATCTCAAAACAACAGGCAGGGATAACTAACGGTAATGTATCTACTCATATAACTATAGGGATTATGGCAATAGGCCAATTGCCAAAATGTTGAAATATCCCTTTAACATCTTTTACGACATCAAGGGTGCATCTCAAAGTGTAGGCTGCAGCCTTCAAAGGCTGCATTTTTAGGGGTCGTCACTTAATTCCATCCACCAAACTAATACTTAAGGAAAGGGATTTGGTCAAATTTGTGGTTAGGGTTAGGTCTGGGGCTAGGTTTAAAGTTAGGGGTTAGAGTTTAGGTTACATTTAGGGAAATCAATGACGAGATTAAATGATGTCATGTCAGTTTGGCACATGGAATTAAGTGACGATCCCTAAAAGTGCAGCCTTCGAAGGATGCAGCCTACGCTTTGAGATGCACCTCAAGTCTCACCGCCTCACTGGGCTCTCCTATAACCAGTCCACAAATTCACTGATTGCAGCCATCTAGCAGAGTTTCCGGAGCAGGACCACAACTCAACTGTGATGCATTCGGTACTTCCTATGAATACACATCTAAACCCCTCCTCCGGTTCTGCTTTCATGTTATGCGTCCCTCCCTCCCATCCCTCTCCTTTCTTCTCTCCCTTTTCCTGTCTCCCTGTTCTTTCGGTAGGGTCCAAGGGGGTTCAAATACCCCATTGTATCATCCCCAAATCTGCAGGTGACTAAGCAGAAGAGCTCCATGAGAGCTCGTGCATGTCCACCATAATCTTTTAAAATAAACGCATCTTGTTGATAGTGTGGTCCTTGTTAGTGAATATAAGGGCAGAAGTGTTGCTCTAGGTATTTCTCATTTCCAAACTTGCGCAAGTTCAGTATGACTGTTTTGCACTGTTACCCAATTTTCAGTCACATGCCTCCTTTTTATATTTTATTTAACCCTTATTTAACCACTGACAATGACCAGTCATTTCACCTTGTTTTGTTTTGCAGGATGAGTTCTGGAAACTCTACTCCGGTGAGAAATCCATTTGTTTGTTTGGCATCAATAAAAAATAAACCACCCATCATCAAAAAAATCTAATTAATGCTGCGTTTTGATTATTTGCAGTTAAAGACAACTGTCAGTGCAATCCATGTCAGAACAATGGAACGTGCTCCAATCAAGGATCATCCTACACCTGTCTCTGCCCCCCAGGGTTCAGCGGCCGGAACTGCCAATTAGGTGATTGAAATCTTCCGAGGGAATATGCTTCCTTGAGCTTAGCTATTATTGCTGAAGTGTCACTATGACTGGTGAGAAAGAATGCTTATGCTTTGTGTAGTAAGTTTAGCTCACCTGTAAAGTTTTTGCAGTGCAGTTGCGCATGGTGAAGTGGGGACCTCACTAGCATTAGCAGCTGTCCACTGGGGGCCATTTTTGGCAGTGTATTTGTCTTAGGAGTTGTTAAACAAGTGAGAAGTCAGTGTTCAATGCCACCGTAGACTTTGTGTGAATCCTAACTCTTAGTAAAATGCATCCTCCCCTCCTCCCCTTGTCTGCTTCTCCTACCCAGGAGGAAATGTGCTCATGCATCTTTTCAGTTTTGCGAGGAACAGAAATTTGAAGCATTTTCATACCCTGGCTTGAGGAAGGCCTGATAATAGGGGCTGTTTTTTCTAGTGCGAAACTGTAAAGAACGGAAGACCAATCATTCCTGTCTCTGCATTGCACACAGTCAGGGCCTCTTGATCAGCATGGTCTCCCATACCACAGAGTTCAAGCTTGTTCCAGACACCTGCCTGCATATGAATGGGGGGTGTGAACACTTCTGTGAGGAGGGTGTAGGGTCCCGGAACTGCTCCTGTGCGGCAGGGTACTTGTTGGCGGAGGACGGACAGAGTTGCCAAGCACAAGGTGAGAATGAGAAACAGAATTACATGCAGTAAACTGTCAGCAGCCAATGGCGGCCAACAGAGCCTCTTTCAGGTTTAAATCAAAACCTTGACCAGAACAAAACATGGGACCAATGACATTGTTCTCAGTCCTCTTCTTGGTGGTCTTTGCAGTGCGCCAGAAGCCTTGTCTCCCTGGAAAATAATATGTAGTATACACTGGGTCCCAACATCACACAATCTGCATTAGTCAAGGGAACATGTATTGAAAATGCTCACAGGCCCAACCAAAGTTGTCCTCTCTCCCTCTCCCAGAGCTATACCCCTGTGGTTCGGTCCCGCTTCTGCAGGAAGAAGAGAAGAGGGACGTCGTTGTTGATCCTCGGGCCAGAATAGTGGGGGGAACGGAGTGTCCCAGAGGACACTGTCCCTGGCAGGTACTGGAGCCACAGAGAAGTGGGGAACCTTCAGCATCAAACCCCTTTAAACCTCAAAAGTTTGATTAGATTATTCTTGATTGATCATTCCACTGCTGAAGTAACTATCCCTGCTGCTAATTTAATTCTTATGCAATGATTTAGAACTTAAACAAGCAAGGAATACTCAGAGCCTCGCCACAGGATGGCTGACATCTGGCCTGGAAACAAAATGCTGTGGAGGGATTGAAAGATGGACAGGAGGATGGACAGACAGACATGCAGAAGGACAAAAATTCATTCCTATATCCCCATCCACTTTGTAGTTGAGGATAAATAAGCAGTCAGACTGCAGTCCAGTTGTCTCTGCTTGAGTAGCTCAAGCTAAGTAGGTGTGGGCTTGGTTAGTTTCAGGATGGGGGACCACATCGGGAAAACAAAGTTACTCCTGAAAGGGGTGTTGCTGGATGAGCAGTTTGAGGTCTATTCTAGTCAAATAATCCCCAGTGCAGCAATGGGGATACTGTGCTCCTGGAGATGCCTTTAATCGGATGGGACCTTAGACAAAGGGTCTGATACGCTGTTGTCATTGAAGATCTAATAACATTCTTCTAAAAGGGAAGGTGGTTCCTCAGTGTCTTTGCTAAATTCCCAAGCTAGCTCCTCTTCTCTTGCCTGTCGCCTAATCATCCCCTTATTTAATTGGAAATGCAAATTGTCCTCTCCCTCTCCACCCTAGATGATGTATGGTGAGCATTCTTCTGCAAAATGATCCTAGGTGGGTTATACACGCATAACAATAAATGCCTAGGTGGGTTATTATGGTGAGATTCCCCCTTATGAATTATGACTTTAAACTGCCTTGTGTATCTGTGAGAAAGCACTGCATAAGTAAATAAATATTGCAAGCTATCACAAATATCTGGTTAGAATGCATTCGCCTGAACATTTTGAAATTCTGGAATTGTGATGAAACAACCAAAAACTGAAGGCAAGGAGAGTTCAAGAACACTAACCTGAAAAGCCTCCCACTTGAATTGGGGTAAACCTCGGTGTTAGTGCTTGTTAGAGTTTATTATGGAGGCATCTGAAGGCCTCCCTGCCCTCCATCTAGGTTCTGCTGGTGTATGCGGACAAGGGATTCTGCGGAGGTGTGATCTACACGGCCACCTGGATCCTCACCGCCACCCACTGTCTGGAGAACTTGGATGTCAGACATCTAAAGGTGGTCGCAGGTACAAACAGCATACACGCTCTTTCACTGAGATTTCACAGCTACCTCACCCTGCCCCTGGAGACCTAGCATCAACCGTAAGCTTAAAATTGCTTCCAACAAAATAGCATCTCAAAAAGATGCATAGCTGGTGAATAAGGTCGGCTTTGTGATGTCTAGAATGAAAACATACAAGATTTTAAATTTCCACGAGATGGGTCCAGCAGCTCTGCTTTACAGCATCTATCAGTTTTAATTGCTTGTCATTATCTTGTCCTTGGCAAGCAATGAAAAAATTATCAGTCACATTTTCACGTTGTGGAGAAATGATGAATTTAAAATTCAAAATGATCCTTGAAACAAAGCACTGAAAATGTGTAAAATATAATAATAATATATAATATATAAAACATACAAAAATTCTAAATTTGGTCTCCGATCGTTTTTCTTTTGTGGTCTTTATATGTTTGTACCTATTGTTTGTTATGGTCATGAGAATGTGCAAATGTACGTTGTAAACTAGAAGAACCGATTCTTAACAGGAGGAAAATCCAGATGCATAGAGTAAAGTTCTCCTCAGTACTTCTTTCGTGAGCGGTCAGGCTGACAGAGAGATGCCATTCTGTTTAGGTGAGCACAACCTTGACGTGGACGAGGGGTCCGAGCAGACCATTCAGGTGGCAGAGATGGTGATGCACCCAGACTACGTGGTGAAGACGTCGGACAACGACATCGCCCTGCTGCGCCTCCAGGACCCGATCCGCTTCTCTCCGTACGCGGTGCCTGCATGCCTCCCGCAGCGCGCCCTGGCGGAGCAGGAGCTGTGGGCGGTGCACCTCCACACCGTCAGCGGCTGGGGGAGGCGCAGCGAGGGAGGCCCCACTTCCCGAATCCTCCGGCGGCTGGAGGTGCCTCGCATCCGCACGCAGGACTGCATACAGAACAGCGGTGTCCGCCTCACCACCAACATGTTCTGCGCGGGCTACATCGAGGGCAAGCAGGACTCCTGCAAGGGCGACAGCGGAGGTCCGCTGGTCACCAAGTACCGCAATACCCGGTTCCTGCTGGGCATTGTTAGCTGGGGCAAGGGCTGTGCTCGGCCCGGGAATTATGGGATATACACGCGTGTGTCAAAGTACCTGGACTGGATCCACAAGCACGCTGGCAGGCAGGCAATTAATGGCACTGCGATAAGAGTGTAGCTTGAATACATTTTTTTTTTTTTTCCCAGCGACAAATGATCAAACTTTTTGACACACTTTAACACCTCGTACAGTTCTTGCCACACTTATTTATACTTCTTGTGTCGTGCTGCCTGGTCACC
The DNA here is from genome assembly GCA_029721435.1 of Gymnothorax reevesii. NCBI lineage: Eukaryota > Metazoa > Chordata > Actinopteri > Anguilliformes > Muraenidae > Gymnothorax > Gymnothorax reevesii. The sequence continues at coordinate 22,061,325 of CM056587.1, read as the reverse complement.
TCAGGTCTCTCACTACATTCATGTTCTTGAAGAGAGACACAAAGATGTCTCGCTACCCACACACACACAGGCACACACATTCACACATACCCACACACATGCACATATGCACACACAAACACACACGCGCACTCACGGACACACATGCACACTCAGCCACGCTTTCAATATGTTTTGCTCTCCCCGCTCTTTTGAAACAGCCATGCATGAAGATCAAGGGTCAGATTTAGGAAATTAAACTATCAGCCAGTTTCACTGACTAAATCCTGCACTGAATTCAGTTTTGAACGGGGATTTTTGAGACAAATCTCAGTTTCATCCCATTCAGAAATGGACTGTCTACAAAACCAGACCTATGTGTAAGAAACAAATATTTTTCCCCACCCCAAGTGCAATTTTGTTTTTGTTTTCAGTTGATCTGTGTGTGCGCTTTCATTTGGGAACTACTATAAAACTACTATGAAGCTGTAGTGAGTATTTTCCTGGTCTTTATATATTGGGTGTTTCTGTTTGTAGACAAATTTTATGAACTCAATTCCCTAGTGAAGTCGATAACACAATTGCAACCTTTTAAGGTGCAGTCAGAATACATTATTTGAAGACACAGCTGCGAAACATTACAGGTGAGTAGTTCGGATAAAAAGGAAGGCTGGGTTTGGAGATGGGTGTGGCCTGAGTACACACTCACTGAAAGCGTTATAATGAGGACTGCTATATTGAAAACGGTAATGCCAGCATTATCTCTCTGTCAAGAGATCCCAGGTGGTCTGTAGATTTCACACAGTACAACTCATAATAAAACTTTTGAAACCATTCTGTGCAGGTTTATTGTACACAGTACTGTGTATGGACGAAAGACAGCGCCTTCAGTTGGCTCTATTTTGGGTCACACCATCTACAAAAATGATGTGGAGTTTCCCATTGCCATACTACTGTAAATTTGTTTTTATAATAAGGAGACAGGCTGAGTAGTCATTTAAAGTAACTGATTAAATAAAAATATGGCACCATCCCAGATTAACTCCAATCAAATATAATAATGCAAAATGATCTTTTTTTGCAGTCACGTCTGGCTAAGCAAGATAAAAATGGTTTTTCATAATTTAGCGAAGGACATTAGGGATTATGTGCTGGTCACAAATCCAGCAAAATGTTTGGACAGCAAATATTTTAAACGTTTTATACATTACATATATAAAAGTCAGGTAAAGATTCAGGCATCAAAATTTTAGCATTTCACATATAGCATTGGCATCAAAATTGGTTAACCCCTTTCCCCTTTGTGCAGAAGCTAAATCTGGCTTTTTATGTGTTACCTGATTTAGGGCTTTTTAATTCAAGATCGCAGCTTCACAGACAGAAAGACTTTGGCTCAATTGAGTCTAGACACTTGAAGCATTTAGACTCCCATCGTATTTCAGTTTATTTTTATGATTTTGGTGAAGAAAAGGGGCTGCAAACATAAAAAATCTTCATGAGAATTCACCATTGAAATAGCAAAAAAAATAATACTGACCATTGAAAAACTGCTGGGGCTTAAAATTATTCATATCTGGAATCATAAACTTCTTGACCACAAGTACAATTCATCTTGAACATTACATTCTAGATTACCCGCTTGCTATGAGCCAAATTAGACAGCTATCCAGGTGTCTCCCCAAAGTCTGAGATCCATCAAAACGGTTCACTGTCAAATCGAAAATTAATCATATATTTAACACAAATTAACTTTTGGGGCATGAAATTCAGCATGAACTAATGTTTTTCTGGTTGAGTTTAGCATTAATTTATCAATATCAGTGCAGTTGAACATCATTGGTCACCAATAACCTCTCCAAGCACGAAACATGCCTTTTCTCCATAATAAAGTTAACAATATTGTCCATTTTTCCTCGAAGTCCGCCAAGCATTAAATAAAGTACTGATTAAACAGCCATAACATTCACGCTGCAATGAAAAGCCAACCACTCTCACATCCGAGCTCATAACCTTACACCTTATAAGGGTAAAAACTCACTAACTCAGCTTTTGTATCTGAATTCTGAAATACACCTTATTTTAACAGAACAGAAATGTCACTTTCAGGAAAAATTAAACGACATATGCCTCCATATTCGACAGAATGGTGTAATGAACTTACTGAGGGGTCTACCGACGTGCGTGGGCTGCATGCATTTGGAGAAACGAAAACCTCGGCATTCGATGTCTTTAAACGCGGTATAAATTCTACAGCAAAAAGCCATATCAAGCAAAATGCAAACAGTAGAAGTATAACCTGTTTTCTTCATTGATGCTCTCCTCCAGAGACAGATGTATCTGGTAGAAGGAACCCTCCAGTACTGTTTCATTCAGAATAATTCCCATTTACCGCGTCCATACAACATGTATCTCGTAAATGAAACTGAACACTTCAGGCCGGTTTCGGGTGTCATTGTTTCTTTGATATCGCATCACTTTCAGCAGCGCAACCGTGGCCAACATTCGAAGAACACAACCGACTTTACTTTTACGCTTAGCTTTGTATCCTATTCTTATTGTCCAGTCAATGTATTTCAGTTACTGAGGAAAGTTTAAACACTCGGGAATTGGATAAGAAACGAGTCTATTAATACTTCGTTACCGTGGAAGCTTCACGAGGGCGTGAACTTTTACTGTAGAGTTACGCAGATGAATCTGAGTGTATAATTGAGTGACTGGCTATCGACACCAGTACTTGGGTGGATAGAAGGGAGCGCTGAATTTGTCAATGGAGGAATATACACGTTAATCCATGGGAGGGAACTACGCATATTTTGTGTGTGATGACTGTAATTGACAGTAGAATGTGAGAGAACCAATACTATGTTGAATTTTTTGCTTTACAAAATGTATTTTTTTAACCACTAATTGGAATACTGTTGGCTCACTGTAGCTGAAATGGTTGCTACAGAGTACAAAGTTTTTTTCTGTCGCAAGTGATCATTTTTTAAAACTACTGGATCGTTACTATGGGCAAGGATATTGACCAGTTTGCACATCAGGCTTAGCTGAGGAGTTTAATTCATGCTACTCCTGAAAAACAGGGATTGGAGGGAACTTCTCCATACTCTAAATCGCGTTTCAGCTCTGCCTGCTTGTGAATATTCAATAGCTGATCTGGGAGTGCCATCTCGTGATCGAGTACTGTAACTAAGTGTTTAAATTTGTATATCTATAGACGCGAACGTCTACATCTGCCGAAAGGGGCTAATAAAAGCACCCTCCATAATTATTGGCATCCCTGGTTAAGATGTGTTAATAGCCTTAAAATAAATTCCATTTTTATTGAAGAAGCATACTGTCACACTAAAAATTGTAGAAAAATGTAATCTTCAACTCAAGTGAATTTTAAGGGAAAAAAAATCCCTGACTAAGCCATTTTTTTTTTCAGAAAATCACCTGTTCTGCAATTATTGGCACCCCTAGCAATTCCTAGGAAATAAATGTAATTGAAGTATTTCTGTCATTTCTCCAGTAGTTTAAAAAGTTGCTCAGAGTATGTAGGAACATTTAATTAGTAAATCATCACTTCCTGTTTCCCTGGGGTATAAATGACGTGACACAGAGGCCATTTCTCTTATCCACTCTTCAACTTGGGAAAGACAAAGGAACAAACCATTCAAGTAAGGCAGTGTTGACCTTCATAAGTCAGGCAATGGCGAGAAGAAAATAGCCACTAGCCTGTACCTGCCCATATCTACTGTCAGAGGAATCATTAAGAAGTTTAAAACAACTGGAACAGTGGTAAACAAGCCTGGAGGAGTCAGCAAGGTTATTTTGCCACCAGGTACAGTATCCTTACTGTGGTAAGATGGTAAGAGAAATAAAAAGTTCTCCAAAGCTCACTGTTAAAGAACTGCAACAAATGGTAGCATCTTGGGGCCACAAAGTCTCCAAACAACCATCAGGCGCTATCTACATGCCAACAAGCTATTTGGGAGGCCTGCACAGAAAAAACCTTTTCTCACTAACAATCATAAACGCAAACGTCTGGAGTTCGCTAAGCGGTACTGGGACTTTAACTGGGACCCTGTGCTTTGGTCAGATGAGACCAAGATAGAGCTTTTGGCAACAAACACTCTAAGTGGGTCTGGCGGAACACAAAAGATGAGTATGCAGAAAAGCACCTCACGCCCACTGTGAAGTATGGGGGAGGTTCGGTGATGCTGTGGGCCTGTTTCTCTTCCAGAGGCCCTGGAAACCTTGTTAGGGTGCATGGTGTCATGAACGCATTAAAATACCAGGACATTTTAAATCAAAATCTGGTGGCCTCTGCCTTAAAGCTGAAGATGGGTCGTCACTGGGTCTTTCAGCAAGATAATGACCCTAAACTTGAGGCCAAATCAATGTAGAAATGGTTCACCAGACACAGAATCAAGCTCCTCCCATGGCAATCTCAGTCCCCAGACCTCAACCCCATTGAAAACCTGTGGAGTGAGCTGAAGAGGAGAGTGCAGAGGAGAGGACCCAGGTCACTAGATGATTTAGAGAAATTGCGCAAAGAGGAATGGTCGAAGATCCCTCTTTCTGTATTCTCCCATCTTGTGAAACATTATAGGAGAAGATTAGGTGCTGTTTTGTTGGCAAAAGGGGGTTATACAAAGTATTAAAATCAGGGGTGCAAATAATTGTAGCGCACATGATTTGATGTAAAAGAATTATTTCTAAATGTGGGATTTTTTTCTCACTGAATAAATGCACTTGAATTAAAGGTCGGATTTTCCTCTTTTTTCATTAAGGTCCAATATTATTTGAAAAAAAACTGAATTTATTAGAAGCTAAAGAACACATCTTAACCAGGGGTGCTCATAATTATGGAAGGCGCTGTAAGAGGAGAGAAATTATTTTTAAAAATTGGACAAAAAAGCTGATGTTCGATAGGTTTACAAATAGCATGAGCGAAAAACTTTCCAGTCAATTTATTGACTACAAGTCATGCTTGTAGCTTATGGGTCTCTGTCAGTGATAAACTGAATTAGGGCAGACAATTATCGTAACATTTCAGGTGTCATTAATTTACACTGGTGTGAGCTTGGTGGACTCTGGTGAGACCTGCCCTCATTTTGTCTGTGAATGGCTGCCAACCACTTGTCCCTTCTCTCTGAACTTCTATATCGTTTGGGCTGCTCGAAATACGATCTTTTCTTTTTCTGTTCCCCGTTATGATTACTGCAACCAATAACTACTCAACTTTTTGGCATTTTGTGGTATAGAAATTGCGATAAAACACAGTGAAATATAGCAGTGCAGCATAGCAATGACTGATCAGGCTGGTTTGTTTTCAATGGCACTTTTGGTTGCGAGGGCAAACCATTCTTGGAATGCAGTGTGGTTAGCAAAGTGCCTGTATGTCTACGAGAACCTACACTAACCCACTCACCCCCATACTCACCCACTCACTCACAGCCATACCCAACCCTCCTACTCACCCAACCCTCATACCCACACAACACGCCTCCATGCCCACCCACCCATCTACCTCTGTGCCCACCCACCCATCTACCTCCATGCCCCTTAAAAGCAATCAGTGGGTTAGATAGTGGATTGATTGGAAAAGACCTGTCCTGAGCTGGGCACAGTAAATGAACAGATTCAAAATTACTCCACAGTGCCACCTGCGCCCTAACTGTTGAAGAATCTTCAACATTATTTTAACAGCTCAAACTGATCCAACATGAGGCTGAAGCCCCTTCATCCAGGCCAGGGTGCAATAGGTCCCAAGTCAGACTGATATCTGTTAACCATTGGCCAAGTCGGCAAAAAGACAACAGCAAATATTTACCACCCATCTTGTCCCTTACAAAGTGCGGTCTTTCCAGGCAATCTCTAACCTTGGCAGACGAGCAGTTTGATTGGAGCATTTGCTAACAGTGTCACATGATAGTTCATGGGACGTCCATCAGAAAACACTGCCTGTCTTAAATGTAAAAACAGGACAAAGGATCAGTTCCCTTTGAGGTGAACGCTGATTCTCTTCCTGTGCCTCATATCAATTGACCCCACTGCAACTCATGCCCAGCCGGTACATATTTCAGTGCAGCCCCCCCAACCAAAAACTATGTGCTTTGCAGGTTAATGACCTCCCTCCACACTCCCTGCCCCCCTCCCTCTCCCACTTCTCTTGCTGCCTTGGAGCGGTGTGGCGTATAATCCGCGAAGCAGCCATGTCTCCTCTCATCAGCTGTTGCCTTTTCCTCCTTCTGTGTCGGCAGGTTTCGGCAGAGGGTAGGTACAGCTGTCGCTTACGATAAACAACTCAGACTGCCCTTCAAGACAAGGCCAGATACTAGATGGTAGATTTTGAAGTCATGAATGAAGTCAAGCAAGCCATAATAAGATTGTGCAAGAAGTTATGAACTGAACAAGCGAAATTTGCACATGAAAGTGGTCGTGTCATAATGATGTTGTGGAATTCTCGGTCGGAGCGTAGGCAGTAGAGGCCCTATACGGGTTTGTGTGCTGATGACCTCTTTCTGCGGCATTTAAGAGGACATGTGTAGGAAAGTGTGCTTGCCACGTCAAAATGGTGGATTACTCCTCATTGCACTGTGCTTTGTGAAGTCCATTGCCGTAATCAGTCGGGAGTTATGTTTGAAGTCATTTTTTTCTATTGTTTGAAACTCAGTGATCAGACAGGCAGCTCAGAGTTTACCAGGCTATAATATATTAGGAAAGTTTGTATAACTCCCATTGTCCATTTCATTGGTGTTTATTCCTAGAGCAGCTTTATTTTACATGTTAAGGTTAAAGAGCAGGCAATATCTGTCTGCAGCATACTTCAAAAACATCATTTCCCTATCAGGTCCAACTGGACTTTTGATCTTTGGGAGGTTTCCTGGTTATGTAGATAAAACAGAAATAAATAAATGGACATACTACTGAGAACCAAAGAAAACTTAAGAGTGAGGGGACAGACAAGATGTTTGGATGTTGTGGGGCAGAGTGGGATTTTGGGGCGAGGGGGAAGAGGGGAATTCTGGGTAAAAGCGGGGAATGGCTGATGTTGGAGCAGGTGTTTGGGAAAAGATTTTTGGGGGGAGTTAGGGACAATTTTCGGCACGACTGCAGCTGGGTTTGGTTTCTTTGGGAGAAGACCGTCCAGGTGGTGGGTAAGGTCACACAAAAATTAAGTCCTGAGTTAGATTTCAGTGTGAGAACGAAAGTGACCTGCAATGGACTGGTGAACAGTTGAAGGTATCTGCAGTCCCTGCTTTTTGCCCAGTGCGAGCTGAGATCCATCATCCTTAGAGACCCTTCCAGAAAACGTGGTCTAACAGTGGATGAATGCATGTTCTGGATGGAATGAAACAGATGGGGCAGCAATGGGCTTTTTGAGGTGGAATATTCTGAATCACGGTTAAAGGCGGGGAAGGGTTGAATGGATTGTGGGCTCTTCCCTCTGACTGGATGTGTTTTGGGGAGATTGTTACAGATAACTGATGTGCAGAGGGTATGGGTGGGTTGTAGACTTTCCCTTCTGAAATGGTGTGTTCTTGGGATAGTGTTCTGGATGACTGCTGTTTGGGGCTGAGTTTAAAATATTGTTGCCGACTAGTGCTGACTTTTGTCCCCTGATGTCAGTCTTCATCCAGGCTCAGGATGCGAATCAGGTGCTGGTCCGGACACGTCGAGCAAACAGCGGCTTCGAGGAGTTCCGCAAGGGAGACATGGAGAGGGAGTGTGTAGAGGAGAAATGCGACTATGAAGAAGCCAGGGAGATATTTGAGAATGACGAGAAAACGGCAAGTGCCACATCTTCCTCTGAGTGCCCCACATTCATCTTCAGGTTTACTGAAAATGCTTACTTGGGTATATGCAGCACATTCCAAAATATGCATCACATGCATGGAAAATAGTGCAATGCTATCAAATTTGGCCATGGTCGACTGGCATTTATGGTGGTTTCTTTTCCAGCTGCAGTTCCATCCAATGAATTGGCAGCAAGTTAACAGCTGTTACTGTCCTTACTGTTGTTGTCTTATACTTTAAACTCTATTTATAGTGAATCATGCAAGGTGAAACTCTCACAATGCAGAATTTGCGAGATTTGAGCGTCTTTCTCGTAGCCTGAAACCACCTGTGGTACAACGTGAACACAAATCAAATTCAAGTGAGCATACTGCAATGCAGATGTCATATATGATGATCATCTTGATTACTTTTTTAGGCAATATATTTTTCATTTAGTCTAATACTTGTTTGTTTTTAATTCTCCTAGAAAGAATTCTGGAATATCTATCACGGTAAGGTTGAGAATTCAAGTTGTGTACTGCTCTGTGTATTTATGTGTGTTAGTGTGTGTGTTGTGTTTCTTGTGTGAGCATGGACAGAGTATTTGTGCTCTGAGGAAGGTCCAGAGGGGTCCTTAGTTCGTGCTGAGATGTAGTGTTGGGGGAAATTCTTTTGGGGCCTGTGGGACACTGCAGGCATTTTAAGGGGTGCTGTGGTATTTTAAACAGAGTTCATCTTGTTAAAAACATTACTGCTACTTTTAGGTGAATTTTACAACATAAAAGTTAGTCATTAAATGAACTTAGTGGTTTGAGATTCTAAGCGTTAGTCAATTTAAAGCAGGATTGTCAGGGGAACAGGCCAAATTTAGGGTGTTATCGGTACTGTCGGGATATAAACCTATATGTAATTTATGAACACAGTCTGCTGTAATAATGGACAAGAGCCCATATGCATAATAATTTCAGAATAAGCGCACTGATCTGGGATCAACACTGCATTTTGGCTAATATTGGATAAAGTAAGGATAAAGTAAGATAAATTACTACTCTATGTGGGTGACTCCACAGATGGGGATTCATGTGAATCAATACCCTGTGTGAACAATGGTGTCTGTAAGGATGGAATCGGGTCGTACACCTGTCTCTGCTTGCCTGGATTCCAGGGAGTCAACTGTGAAATCGGTAAGGTACTATTACCATAGAAATGTACTGATATAAATTAACTTTTCAGTATTATTATTACTGCCCTCTGATGTCTTGGTAAAAGGACATGTTTACAATCATTTTTGGTGGCCGGTTTTCGCCAGATGCTTTGGTTTCCTTCGCCAACCCAAAGACAATCACATTGACATTCAAAACTGCCGGCTGTCCACATGTATGAGTGCATGGAGCGGTATGTGTCACTGATTGGCATCCTGTTCAAGGTGTATTCCTACCTCTTGCATACTGGGATAGGCCTGATGGATAGATGGAGGAACAGCGAGGTGGGAGGATTGTAATAAAAAATGAGCTATCATCTCACACCGACTTCAACCCCTTAAAACCTATGCACTCATATATGGGTCCATCAAATGGAGCTGCTGTATTCAAACCTGTGAATCTGTTTTCAAACCTGTTCAGCCCTATTCTAAATGCCAGCTGAGAACCCAAGGTTTACAACGATCCAAAATATGTCCTGCCAAATTACAGGGATATGTATATAAAATGGTAAACAAGATCTAGATATTTTCCATTTGATGTAATGGTGTGGCTGTAAAAACATGGTGTCCTAGGCTTGAATATTTCTCTCAACATAAGGGTGATGTAGCTTCAGTGAAGCACTGCAACCAGCAGATACAGAATAAGTATGCAACATTGTCCGACAACAAAACACAAGCCTTTGCTGACTTTGAACTTACTTAACCCTATCCAGATCAGGCTTTTTGGGGCTTCCCGGGACTGGGGGGAAGGTTTTTTACACCCCCCCCCCTGCTTTTGTCAAAACGTCAGTCATTCACCCCCTTCAATAAAAACATGCAGACTTGTAAGAGTGCTCCAGTGCCTCACTTTGGATAGTGTCTTTGAAGTGCCCGGGAAAAAGTTATTTTCTACGTATATGGTCCGACATTGTTCAGCACCTTTTTACTCACTTAATTTGGCTGAAGCGCGTTGGACTTATCTATACTCTATAGTTTTTCATTTTCTGAGAATGTTTTTCTTAAAAGTTCAGGTCAGAAAGAAATGAAAGTTAACTTATAAATGATCACAGGTTTGTGTAGCAAAACTTGCTGTTTTTATCGTTGTGTTTTGTATATTGATTTCAATATAGAGCCTAAAGACCGCCTTCATTATGGAATGTTGGTAGTATAAGCTTTCATCATAGGAAAATAAAATTAATTAAATGACGTCATCAAATTAGCATAAATTAGTTCTACTTAACAAAGCTGACATTAAATTTCATAAGATGTTGTAAATATAATGTAAATTTAATAGAATAAGCATATGTTAAGTAGAAAATCTGGAAACTGTATTGATGAAACCAATATCGGCGATATTTAGAAATGTTAGAAAACCATTGCCATGGAAACACGAAGATGGTGGACTTGACTTATTGGTATAAAATTGTACCCAGACAGGTTTTAGGAAAAGTCACCAAGTTTGGTGGTCCTAGCTCAAGCTGTTCAGAAATTACATGAGGTGAAAATTGGTGCTGGCATAAAAAGGCCCCCCCCCCAGTCTAGATAGGGTTAGGGAAAAACTGAAGTTAAAAGTGAAGAATTTAAGGAGTTAATGATGACCTCTCTCGAACCCATCTGAGTGGCCCTCTATCCTCTTTCAGTCATCCCGCAGCTGTGCATGAACAAGAACGGTGGCTGCAAGCACTTCTGCCACGTGCGTGAGGAGATGGTGAGCTGCTCCTGTGCTGACGGATACTTCCTGGGAGAGGATGGGAAGTCCTGTCTTTCCAACGGTGAGAGAGAGAGAGGGAGAGAGAGGGCCCGTCCACATGAGAATGATTTTTTTAAAAAACGCAACAATATGTTATTGTTTCAGCCTAGCATCCACACTGAGACGGTGAAAACGCAGCCCAAAAAGGGTATTTTTTGACAACGGGTCCCATAAGGAGAAAGTCTGAAAATGCCACACCAGCATTCTCGTGTGGAGAGCAGAAATAGGTGTTTTTTGAAAACAATGAAGTGATAGCTGCTGTCACAGCCCCTAGACCTGTGTGTGGCCCTGTGTGATACTGTAGCATTAAACTAAAAACGGTGAAGACGGTGAGCATGCGCCGCCATCTCTGTTTTTGGTCTATTTCCGTACACGATACAGTGCCATACAGCGCCACACACAGGCCTGGAACATTTACTACAGTGTTTTGGGTCATTTTAGACGTCTCCGTGTGGACGCAGATATTTTTTGAAAGGATGCCGTGTGGACGGAAGATTTTTTAGAGACAACAAAAATAAGACCGTTTTCCAAAATCTCCATCTCCGTGTGGAGAGAGAAACAGAAATATATATAAGGAGAGTGAACAGAGATGGAGAGAATGTGTGCATGCATAAGAGAGAAAGACCGAGAGGGAGACAGATTGAGAAAGTGCGCTTTCAGGAAAGATGGAGAGAGTGTGATAGACACAGAGAGGAAGACAGAGAGAGAAAGTGTGTGCATGTGGAGAGGAAGCATGTAATGCACACAAAGAGACAGATGAAGTGAGAGGTGGAGAGAGGGATACGAGAGAGAGGGGGGAAATAAGGAAGAAAACAAATGGAAAGAAAGTGAAAGAGAGATGCAGTGTAAAAGTGTAACAGACACAGAGAAGGGAGGGGTGAATGAGAACACAGGCATGTGAGAGAAAGAGAGAGAGAGAGAGAGAGAGACAAAGAAACCCTTCAGAAAACTCACAATACAGCGTCCTCCATAATTATTGGCACCGCTGGTTAAGATGTGTTAAAAGCCTAACAATAAATTCAATTTTTATTGCAGAAGCATACTCTCACACTGAAAGTTGTAGAAAAATGTAACCTTCAACTCAAGTGAATTTTAAGGGGAAAAAAAATCCCTGACTAAGAAATAATTATTTTTCATAAAATCCCCTGTTCCACAATTATTGGCACCCCTAACAATTCCTCGGAAATAAATGTAATTGATGTATTTCTGTCATTTCTACAGTAGTTTACAAAGTTAATCGGAGTATCTAGGAACATTTAATTAGTAATTCATCACTTCCTGTTTCCCTGGGGTATAAATATGACATGACACAGAGGCCATTTCTCTTATCCGCTCTTCAACATGGAAAAGACAAAGGAACGCACCATTCAAGTAAGGCAGATGTGTGTCGACCTTCACAAGTCAGGCAATGGCTACAAGAAAATAGCAACTCGCCTGCACCTGCCCATATCTGGATGGTAAGAGAAATAAAAAGTTCTCCAAAGTTCACTGTTAAAGAATTGCAACAAATGGTAGCATCTTGGGGTCATTAAGTCTCCAAAATAACCATCAGGCGCTATCTACATGCCAACAAGCTGTTTGGGAGGCATGCACGGAAAAAACCTTTTCTCACTCACAATCATAAACGCAAACGTCTGGAGTTCGCTAAGTGGTACTGGAACTTCGACCGGGACCGCATGCTTTGGTCAGATGAGACCAAGATAGAGCTTTTTGGCAACAAACATTCTAAGTGGGTTTGGTGGAACACAAAAGATGAGTATGCAGAAAAGCACCTCATGCCCACTGTGATGAATGGGGGAGGATCGGTGATGCTGTGCGCCTGTTTCTCTTCCAGAGGCCCTGGGAACCTTGTTAGGGTGCATGGCATCATGAACGCTTTTTAAATCAAAATCTGGTGGCCTCTGCCCAAAAGCTGAAGATGGGTCGTCACTGGGTCTTTCAGCAAGATAATTACACTAAAAATGTGGCCAAATCTACATAGAAATGGTTCACCAGACACAGAATCAAGCTCCTCCCATGGCCATCTCAGTCCCCAGACCTCAACTCCATTGAAAACCTGTGGAGTGAGCAGAAGAGGAGAGTGCAGAGGAGAGGACCCAGGTCGCTGGATGATTTAGAGAGACTGTGCAAAGAGGAATGGTCGAAGATCACTCTTTCTGTATTCTCCCATCTTGTGAAACATTATAGGAGAAGATGAGGCGCTGTTTTGTTGGCAAAAGGGGCTTGTACAAAGTATTAACATCAGGGGTGATAATAATTGTGGCACACATGATTTGATGTAAAAGAATTATTTCCTAATGTGGGATTTTTTTCCCACTGAATAAATGCACTTGAATTAAATGTTGGATTTTCCTCTTTTTTTCATTGTGGTCCTATATTATTTAGAAAAAAAACTGAATTTATTAGAAGCTAAAGAACACATCTTAACCAGGGGTGCCAATAATTATGGAGGGCGCTGTAGTTCCGAGCTGGTTATCCTAAAGTAAATGAATGGTATTTTCGCCACCATAGTGTTGTATTACCATAGTGATACTATAGTTATTCAAATTACAGCAATACAGTTGTGTGGACCATAGTAATATCATGGAACCGTTGACCGTGGTGATACTATAGTTATAATGTGATGGCTATAGTACTGTAGTTATACAGTGCAAACTATAGTAAGACCATAGTTATGTCATTATACAATAGTATTACCAAGAAATAACAACAGAATATTTTCATAAGGGGAGAGAGAGAGAGAGAGAGAGAGAGAGAAAGCATTGCAAAAGTAAAAAGATACTGTAAAAAGCCCTCAGGACTTGTCGTGAGACATCTGTGTATCTTGCTGAAAGGCTGAGTGAAGCTTTATTCATTCGCTGAGTCATGCAGCCTCAGATTTCTTCGCCAATCTTCTGCAACATCTAAGCTTTTTTGTTAAACCATTCCTCTTGTTTTTCCAACAGACCCCTTTAAGTGTGGAGTTCGGCACTCCAAAAAGACCAGGAGAATCAATATCCACCGACCTCGTGGCAACACCACAGAGCTCACCAACACCACTATGGAGGCGTTTGGCTTAAGTAATGTCACCAACAGTGGCATAAGTGTAAATGACACCTCCCCTATGGTAATTTCGACAGTTGATGACTTTGTGGAAGAGGACTATATCATGCCTGATTTTAGTGGACACACCCGGATTGTGAATGGGGATGAATGTCCTCTGGGAGAATGCCCCTGGCAGGTACAGTATGATGTACACACACACACAGACACACACACACACCCTCATCACACATGCATACACACACATTACTCACACTCATACTCGCCACTCCTATGAACACCCACTGAGCCACTCTCACACATAATCACACTCACTTGCTCTTTCATACGCGAATACACAATCAAACCCATTCATAGACACGTATACACACACACTCCATCGAATGTAAAATGCATACACTCACTCAATTCACTCAATCTCACTTTTTCACACCTGAAGTATTGATGTATCGGCATAATTAATGTGCACAAACACATATGAGCAAAAAAGAGTAAACATGCAAACATGCAAAAAAGGGCAGGTGCGGAGCCAAATGTCCAATATCCACTAATTAGTTACACCTAAGTGACACTTCAAGCACAACTGCTCTTCATCAGACTCCAGACTTTTATCACAACCACATATGTACCTGACATGTCCGCACATTTGAGAGCAATCAGCTCGTAGCATCAGTGCAGAGGAGCCAAGAGTGAATTAGCGCATTGCTGGTTTAACCCATTAAGACCTTAGGCGCCCTCTACACCCCAGGTAGGGTTGAATAGCTTTTTTCCTCCAGTAAATGAAATCATCTTTTAAAAACTGCCTCTTTGTGTTTACTCTGGCTATCTTTCTCTCGTATTGCAATTATTTTAATGAATTGAAATATACTGAGTACAAATGAAAACGCACCACTCACGAAATCTGGAATAGCTCCACGGATTGATATGTGGAGTATATACGTATGATGCGTTTGAGATAATGAATGATTTAAGAAGACATGTAAACATCACTCAATTTCATTCACGATAATGTTAATGCGCGAGAGAGGTTTAACTGGTGTAGGGGTCAAACAGGAAAGTAAATAACGGGTGTGACCGCCATTTGCATTGACACATGCGGTGCATCGTCATCGCATGGAGTTGATCAGTCTCTGGATAGTGTTCTGAGGGATAGCATTCCACTCCTGAACAAGGGCAACCTCAAGTTCTCGGATGTTGTCCATCTGGCGTCGACGTGAAAGATGTCGTCCAATTTCATCCCATAAGTGCTCGATAGGGGAGAGGTCGGGTGACAGAGCTGGCCACTGAAGTACGGGGATGTTCTGCTGTGCAAGGTACTGCATGGACACCCTTGCAGTGTGTGCCCTAGCGTTGTCCTGTTGGAACGTGTGGACATCGTGGTGTTGGTTGAAGAACAGTACAACATGGTTCTGCAGCACCTGGTCCCGGTAGTAGACGCCATTCACCCTTCCTCTGCAGATATGGAGAGGGGTTCTGTGACGGTAGCTTATTCCACCCCACACCATAATGCTGCCACTACCCCAACGGTCCGTTTGAACGACACTATCGGCGTTATAACGTTCACCACGTCTCCGCCAAACACGTATACGGCCATTTGCGTTCCTTAAGTGAAATCGTGACTCGTCAGAAAAGATGACACCGTGCCATTGTTGTAGTCGCCAATTCTGGTGCCTGTTTGCCCACTGCAGGCGCTGGTTTCGGTGACGATCCGTCAGTACGGGGCCGAAATAAGGACGTCGTGCACGCAGGCCTGCAGCTCGCAGACGGTTCCGTACTGTGTTGGGGTGAATGAATCCACGTCATCCTTGGACTTGAGCAGCTGTTCTTGTCACTGGTAGTGTTCGGTCTCGGACGATCTGACGGTCCTGACGTGCCGTTGTCACACGTTGTTGACCCGGTCGAGGACGGTCCCGAGTGTTCCCCGTTTGCAGAAACCTTTGATGGAGTCTTGCGATCGTTGTGTGTGCGCAGTGTAGTCGTCTGGCAATTTCCCTGGTGCTGGCACCAATTTGAAGCATGCCTATGGCACGTTCCCGTTCAGGGGCTGTAAGTTGCGGCATAGTGTCGACGTTTCACAAGTGAAGAAGTGAAATTTTATTCGGATTCACATGCTTTTAAAGGCAATGTGTGCACAAATTCAGAGTGAAATTCATTTTTCCCGTGGTGTGCGTGCAAGATGTTGCGTTTTCGCGAAAAATTGCCTAGCATTACAGTTAACTTGAAATTCTCGCATTTCTTGCACCTGGCATGTCGGGTGACGTCACTGTAGTGTTGCTGTTGTATAAAAATTATATTGAAGTTCATTTGAACTTAAATATTGACTTTTTTCAAGTGGTGCGTTTTCATTTGTACTCAGTATATTTAAATGTAACAAACGCGCAAAAGAGAATAAATCAGGAAGGGGGTGAATACTTTTTAACAACACTTTAAAGCACTACTTAAAATGGCTTCATGAGCGAAAACTAAAGATTACGTGTGAGTGGGCCCTCTTTCATGAAGATGAAACAGCCTGAAAGCAGAAGGCCGTCCCGAATGACACACACTGGTTCTTGGTTATAGTGAATGAGGCCACAAGTACCCAGAATGGGAGCAGTATTAGCTCAATATATGCATGATATTGGCTAATTACCAGGACTGCCAAACACGGCTGCTGCTGGGCAGGAGGCACAATAAATTCCTTTGAGCATAAAAATTTAAAATTGACCCATTTGACCCATTTTCAAGTTTTACAGAGATTGGAATTATCAGTTTACTGGCAAACACTCAGCTTCCTTCAGAGAGCAATGTTGGGGCCTTTAAATAATTTAAAGCAATTCGGCAAAATATTTTACTTATGAAGTTCACCTGCACTTAACTAAATAGAATAAACAACTATGGTATCATCCATTTTAGCTTGTGGCATACCCTGTAATTCAGGCTATCTATTTGTGTGTCACAACTGTTAAAAAATAAATACATTTAAAAAATTGGGTACATGTATTTGCTATAATACTGCATATTGTGTGTTTAATTTTGCATGCAAATAAAGAGTTTAATAGCTCATCTTGCCTTAAAAAAGAGAGCAGGTGACACCAGATAGCGTTGAGTGTCTTCGGAGTAAATGTATGGTTAATCAAGGAAAATGACTGAAAACAGGTCAAGACTAATCATCAGTTCAAACGGACAATTGTGCCTCCGCGATTTTCAGTTCAGAGAAAGTTATATCAAAGTCTTACACTCTTTTCACAGATGAAGTATTCCAACTAATTTTAAGAAAAGATATCAACTATGCAGGCCATTCAGAAAACACCAGTGCAATTGAAAATGTTAGTCAAGACATTTTTGGCTGATTGAATCTTATCTTGGCAGGAAAAGCCAAAATATTTTAAATAGACAATATTAGACAATTAAATTTTACTTGAGCATGACAGGGCAGTTGGCTTTTGAAAGCGACTCAAAGATAAGTGTTATCACTGGTAAGAAGCTGAGAGCTTTCTCACTGCTATGGGTGACATTACCTTTTCTTCTTGGCTACTTGCCAATGTTACCTCCTCCATCTTTTTCCCCGGCCATGGATGAGAAAAGTGGCAAGCAGTCCAGAATAGAAAATAGAGCGAGAACAGACTTTTCAAGCAGATTTACATTGCTGCATTTCATGAATAGGAAATTGCGCCGCTCCTTAGTTCTCAACATGTAACTACAGATGACACGCATCTGTCACCAAAGAGTTCTGTCCTAATTACATATAAGCAGTACATTTCAAGTTATGTGCTACTCTCATGACAGTCATGCTTCTGACCCCGCTTTCGCAAAAAAAAAAAAAAAAAAAAAGTCAATTGTCCATGCTGCAAATACTGCCTTTGGCTGACTTGAAACCAAGTCAATCATTTGAAATAACCAACTGCGCCAGGAGCTATACAAAGAAGTAGCTTATTGACCACGATTAGCATGAGACATCTTACAATGTGTGTATAAGACTCAGGCTAGGCTGGACTTCAATAAAATTTTCCTCTCAGTTCAAGAGTCTGCAGTTTGCAGGTGTGGGGATGTTTTAAAAAGCGGAAATCGGACAGGAGAAATTGACATTTTTACTCAGGCAGAAAATAATTCTAAATTGTCATCAGCTGAATTAACATTGGCTAAATTGTAGTAACTACAGGCACAGCGGCCCTTGATATTTTATTAATGTGTATTATGCATTTCCACATAACCATACATTTGCTCCCAAAAGGGTTGACAACCTCAAAAACCTCTGTTGCAGATGAGTCAGACTGAGCACTAATTGGAAAATTACTTTTTTTTTGGAACGTAATGGCAGCAAAGGTTCATTTTAGCCGCTAACTGCCCTCATGAAAGTAAAGGAAAATATATTGCGCAAGAAGTAGAATGAAATATTCGACAGCAGCGTAATTAACGGCAAGCAGCTTCAGAGAGAAGGAGTCAAGGGTGAAAACGCATGCTTTTCTGGGTTAAACTGGCCACCATATTGGGGCGGGGCATAGTTGTAGATGAATCAAGAAATGTAGTAGCTGGCTGCCCAAACTAGCTCAATCATTTGCTTCGTTTACTGGGCCGATGCTTTTATTCGAAGCAGTTTACGTTATATTAGACTGTGTTCGGGCTAATCCTCTGTGGCATAATATGGAGTTTAGGGGTCTGCTCAAGGGTCCAGCAGTTACAGTCGCAGCTGCATTGACTTAGTCCCAGTTCCAGGTCTGAAGACTGCCATAAGCCAGTCAGCATATCTACCTTATGGGTTATATGCAACTATTTCTTCTTTTCTCAGGCACTTCTGGTGAATACTGAAGATATGGGATTCTGTGGTGGCACAATCCTGAACGAATACTTCATTTTATCCGCAGCGCACTGCATGAACCAGACACGGTCATTCTATGTCATAGTCGGTATGTAGCATTGGCCAGTTGTGGCAATTCCATTTCTAAAACAGTTATGACCATCCGACAGTATAGTTTCCTATCTCAGGCCATTCATTAGTCTACTATTTCCAGTGCTAACAAGGCCAGTTATAAGATTTTATGACATAGTTGAAGTCCAGACTGCTGTTGTGAATGAAAGCTGGCAGACTGTTTGATTCTTGGGATTAATATGATCTCATAATTAGCACTGACCAAACAGTGGTCAAAAAAATTCAGAAAGTCAATTTGTCTCTAATCTGATATTTGAAACTAGAGCTGATACCATAGTCCCGCCTGATGGTCACTGATCACCTGCCCCACAGGTGAATTTGACAGGGAGCAGAATGAAGGCACAGAGTCCGTGCACATGGTGAAGGAGGTGCTTACGCACAAGCACTACATCCCGGAGACGTACCACAACGACATTGCCCTGATCAAGCTGCAAACGCCCATTCGCTTCACTCCCTTCATCCTGCCGGCATGCCTGCCCAGGAGCGAATTCGCTGAGGAGGTTCTGATGCACCAGGAGAACGGTATGGTGAGTGGTTTCGGACGCCTGCGTGAAGGCGGGCGCCAGGCCACCCTGCTCCAGCGCCTCAGCGTGCCGTATGTGGACCGCGCCATCTGCATCGAGTCCAGCCAGTTCAAGATCACCAACCGCATGTTCTGTGCTGGCTATGAAGTGGAGACCAAGGACGCCTGTCAGGGGGACAGCGGGGGCCCCCACGTCACGCAGTTTGGGGACACATGGTTCGTGACGGGCGTGGTCAGTTGGGGGGAGGGGTGTGCCCGCGAGGGGAAGTACGGGGTTTACACGCAGGTATCCAAGTACATCGGCTGGATTCGGCACGTCATGAGCAAATTCTAGCGAACAAAGATTAATTCTTAATGACTGTTAACCCTTTATGGTGAGATCATGCATGTGTAGATAGAATGATCCAAAAAGAAAAAGAATACTATAATGACGATGTCGTGATCACTTCTTGTAACTGAAATCCATGGAGTTCTGTAACACTGACTTGAGATATTGAAAAAAAGAATCCTTTCTTCAAAGGGTTAACTAAGACTCTGAGGCAAATAAAGAGGCATTTTGAATGATAAACAATTGAGTTTTTTTATTGCACACTGCCTTAGTGACTTTCCAAAACAGAGCTGACCATCATATTTTAGTGCCAGAGCAGGAATCACAAAAATCCTTTGCACTCCAAATCGGTCTACAACGGGTGTGTAGGTGAAGGAAATCAGTGTCAAACAGAGAAAATAACACCCGCACACTGTCAATACTTGCAAAAATATACATATACTTTAATGAGCAGCGTTTCGGTCACAGACCTTCATCAGGTGAAGTGCCAGAGCAGAAAGCTATCACCCAGTTGCAACGAACACTGAATTTTTGCAACAACCTACTTTGAAATAAAAAAATAATCACATGGACTAATTTCTATCTCCACACACACATGCACACACAGACGCGCACATACACAACAAACAACAGCGAACACACAGAAGCTGAACTGCGTCATGTTTGCTCTGCGCTGTGCTGTTTAGTCAGTGTCCTTCAACAAAACTGAGTGTTTACAAGTTGAGAGTCCACCTGCAGAACAGTCTGTATGATTAGATGTGAAAAATATGCTGCCACCATTTCAGGATCTAGACTATTCCGTGCAGGGCTTTCGGTGTATGTTCCCGACAAAGTCATAGACCATTAACTTCTCCTTTTTTTTGCAAGAATCAGTAGTCAACGAACTCACAAGGATGGACCCATGAAATATTTGTAGAACACTTCTGCAGGACTGCAACGTCCACCATACTGAAACAAATACACAAGTACAGGTGTGTTCAGTAAACTTTCAGAACACAAGCTGAAAGGATAGCAGAGCTGCATATCATTAAAAAAAGTGAGAAGCGATGAGAGGCGACGCAGAAGTCAAAAACACGGA
Source organism: Gymnothorax reevesii (assembly GCA_029721435.1). NCBI lineage: Eukaryota > Metazoa > Chordata > Actinopteri > Anguilliformes > Muraenidae > Gymnothorax > Gymnothorax reevesii. Next base: position 22,040,769 of record CM056587.1, on the reverse strand, counting down.
TTAGGGCACAATGATCCGTCCTACATGGTGAAGGACACACCAAGTGCAGGGAAGTGAATCGACCAACTTCAGACTGAGAGGAAAAATAATTACTTCACATTTTAAATTACTTTTTTGGGATTATAAATAGATTTTATACTTGGATTGTAAAATTAAGGGCGGAATAGAAGAGAGGGAGGGAGTTTAAGCTCGAGCAGTGTAAGAGGGGGAGGGAGGGAGCGAGTGAGAGTGAGGCAGGTTCCCCTGACTCTCTTTTCGTGATTTTACGCAATGATTGAGGAGTGAATTGCATGAGGAAAAGAGTATGAGCGAGGAAGGTATTCCAGAGTAGGGCTGGACGGTGAACAAGAGAGAGGGACGAGGGAAGTCTCGGGGAGGGGTTCTCCACACAGCGAGAGCTGCTGCCACGGCGTGGATCATAATGGCGAAGTGGACCTGCTTCCTTCATGCCTGTGTGCTCAGCACTATTATCGCCAGCGCCAAGGAACAAGGTAAATGCTCACATTACAATACTTTTTTCTTAGAACACCTCTGGACATCAAATCAAATCTAGTTTTTTTTATGCTTCAAAAACTTTGATTTCCATTATTCTCCAGTCGCATTCTATAAGCTGTTTCATTCTTGATTGAGTCACTTAAGCCGATTTAGGAGGCCTCCATTGCTTTAATACAGGATAAATTAATATACACTCATTCATTTGTTCGTTCATTCATTCACCTTGCATGCAACATTGCTCAACGGAATTGACTTATTTGTGTCGTGTCATATGGTGCGATATGAGAGGTTTTTCCATAAAATTGTAAGATTTATTTTCTCACCAATCTTCCAATTTCTTTTGCCATGTGATTAAGAATATATACTCTTCCAAAAAAGAAACTATACAAATATTGAATTATTCATTACACTTTCTTTTCAATATGTTTTCCATATTTGTCAAAACATTTCATGTATAATAAATTGATGCTACCAACAATGTATAGTTTCTTTTTTGGAAGAGTATATTTGTTCTATTCATTGTGCATGTGGAACTAAAGCAGCTTGGTTGTGGAGGAATGCAGTTTCTAGTGTTATGAGTTAGGCATTCCATCTGCTTCTGCTCTGTGAGTAGGTGGGCTATATTTATGTAAACAAGTCAAGAGGTCAATGTGTTCAAATGAATTTTGAGTCCAGAAGTGTTCTTCTATACTGGGCTGCCCGAGGGCTCTCTTCCCTGCCATCAAATTAACTTCTGAAGTGCTGGTTCAGGTTGCCTGAATGTATGACTTCATCAGGTTACCTGCATGACAGACCTCCTCCCTTCCTTCTCCCTTCCACAGTGTTCCAGTCTCATTTGGAAGCCAACAACATCCTCCAGAGGTCACGGAGATCAAACCTGTTCTTCCTGGAGGAGTTACTGCAGGGGAACCTAGAACGGGAGTGCTATGAAGAGACCTGCACCTACGAAGAGGCCAGGGAGTACTTTGAGGACATCCCCAAAACAGTCAGTACTGGACTCAAATCATCATGACTCACAGTAGTACCAATATCGCCCATAATCATCAGCAGCTGTAATTTTTCTGGGCTACTAGTTTCCTGAATAACTTTTATGGTCAAGAAAATGGCCAACAGCGTGTGGCGATTCAGATCCTGTTCGCTATAAAATGAATGAACGCAGATAATCGTTCATCCAAGCGCGTAACCTTACCTATGCATCGACGAGCATCGCATAGAGGCACGAAAGGTATACATACAAAAGTATATTCACCCTGGATATATGATGAGGGAGACTATTGATTTTCAAACAAAGGAGTGATTAGACTCCAGTACTAAGGGTACTTTAGTCACAGAATGTCCATTTTGAGAAAATTGAGGCAGGGGACTTCAGTAAATACAGTATAAAAGACATTTTCCTATCCTTACCTCTTGGTGTGTGAAAATTTTACTTCAGCACTTTTAGCACTTCGCTCTTCAATTTGTTTTTCACAAAAACACTTCATTAAAACTCCACACAGTTGGGAGACAACGTAAAATATCGACTATTTTAGGCTGTTGAATGCCAAATGTCGCTGATGCACGACACCTCGTGGAAGGGATGCCCCGTGGTCTGGAGCTTGAAGTCTGACCACGTCAGAGCCATCAGTGGTTCAGAGTTCCCAAAAGTGATCATGGCTGCCCAAAGCACTGTGTAACAGAGCTGCAGTTATATTATTTTAAAGTTTTCATCTGAGCATTCAAATGCTGATATGGCAACAGCTGTTGTTAACTGAAAGTCAACGGAGCCCAATGACATCAAACTCTCCCTCATTCTCCTTTGTGCTCCCCTGCAGGAGGCCTTCTGGGCAAAGTATCTGGGTGAGTTTCCCTGCTGTCACTATAATGCTGAACAGTAGTAATATAAGGCTGTACCATCTCCTTACCAGATCATTTAACCACCTCTGTTGTCTCTATTGTCCCTCTCCTCTCTCCAGATGGGGACCAGTGCGACCCAAACCCTTGTCTCCACGATGGTACCTGCACAGATAAAATTGGTGGATACAGCTGTGACTGCAAAGAGCTATACGATGGAGTCAACTGCGAGAGGGGTAATCAAGATTATGACACCAGATTGCAGAAGCACACTGGGTACCAATGTGTGACAGGATGAATTGGAATGAAGACCATCTTCAAAAGTTCTCTTCAAAATGGTACAATTGGCAAGGATACATTCCTTGCTCTGAATGGACTTCAATTGGGAAATGAGATTTTTAGCCCCAGGGGCATATTTAACTGCTGTTCCTTCAAAAAAAAAGTACCAGAGACTGTGAGCTTCAGGGGGAATGTAGATACCTCAGGTGAAAACGAATCTCGCCCGTGTGACCGGTCACATTCCTCCGCTGCTGTTTGACGCTGCGCATTGTGGTATCTATGACTGTTTGTCCCTGTGTCTGTGTGTGAACAGATGTGTCCCAGTGCCATTCAGATGGGCCTCTGTCATGTGACCACTTCTGCAGGCCGCTCTACCAATCATACCACTGCTCCTGTGTGGAGGGGTACCAACTGCACACAGATGGAAGGACCTGCCTGCCTGAGGGTACAGTAAGGAGAAAGACTACACTACACAATCCCTCTGAACTCAGTGGGGAGAGCAAATCAGCACAAGTCATGTCTCTTCTTTCTGCTCCCAGATAAGCCCCCATATATATTATGGCTGCCCCAAACCTACTGCTAACATAGCAAAGCTTTCAACCAAAAGGATAAGGGGTTTATTGGCAGGCGTTGCAGAGCATGCAAGCAACCTGAAGCCCAGTGGGTGAGCAAAATAAGAGATGTGGCTTCAAAACTGTCAGTGGTCCACCTCCTTATATAGGCAGATTCTCCCTAGTCTCGTCTCGGGCTCTAGCTGGTGAGCGGATTGGTGAAAATCTGTACCCCCAAAGAGGGAAGAGGGGGACGATAGTGCATACATGATCACATACTCATGGGGATGTAGCCGTAATTTACACGGTTTTCCCAGGCCCTCATTCCTGCGGGAGGGCATCGATGACCAAGCCCGGTGAGCTAAACCACACCGACCGGAGTTCCGGCCCTGGCAGTCCGCATTGTCCGCATGGCCGCTGCCCGTGGCAGGTGAGTCGCCCAGCAGCATCCTCTCTGCCTGAGTCACACCTCCGGACAACCAATCAGAGTCAAGCTGTGTGCTAGACGTGAAACCATGCAGCAAATCTGTATCTCTGCAAACCAGGTCTGGTTGCTGGATGGAGCGGGCCGGGAGGTGTGTAGCGGAGTGATCCTGGGGCAGCGATCCATCCTGACTACGGCTGCCTGTGCCGATGGGCCCAAGACCATCCTGGTAGGGCTCGGTGAGTGTGTGCAATATGCAAACCAGTTGATCAAGAAGAATATAAATGCAAACAAACAACAAGTCGACATGGTCAACAACATCCCCCGCCAATCGTGTGCTTCTTATTTTCGAACTCCATCAAGGCCTTTATGGTCTGAAGCTACACACCAAATTTGGTTACTGTATCTGTAGTACTTTCTAAGTAAAACTGTCCCCTTTATCTCGGGTGGACGGACGGACGGACGGACGGACGGAGGTCAAACCTATATCCCCCTCCCACTTTGTGTTGGTGGGGGATAAAAACTGCTGCAAGGACCAGAGTCACAGGAGCATAAAGCAATAGTCTTCACCTCACTCAACGCTCCCATGGCAATATACACATAATTGCATTGATTGTACCAAGAAAAAAATTTCCACGCCTGATTACAAGACACGTGAGACAGGCACTTGCTGCAGCGACCGCACACATTCCCTGCACTCCACCCCCGTGAAACTGCTACTGTAATGCATAAGAAAATGATCCACTCTTCTTCCCTCCGAGCAGGCGAGCGAGACGCAGGGCAGCAGGTGCAAATATTACCAGACCAGCTGCTGCCACGTGCCAGCCGGATCCCAGGGCAGGTTTTGCCGGTGTCCCAAGTCACCTTCCACAAGCGGTATCGGCAGGGCGAACCTGGGGATGACTTGGCCATCCTGCAGGTGCTCAAGACTAAATACATTTCAAGGAAAATATTTTCAAGAATCAAGGGTCCTTGTGCCTGCTTGTTCATCAGTATCAGTTGTTCAGTCATATGATGAAGATGTTATGCTCAAGAGCGCCTGGAGAAAGAACAAGAGTATACAACACTAGAACAAGACAATGTGCCAAATATGCAGTTCTTACATTTGACAGAGATTAGAATTAATTTGTGTGAAAGCGCCATACTGATGCATTGTGAAGTCTCTCCATAATGTCGGTTATGAAGTGCCTGGAAAAGGACCCTCTCAGTGCTGCGGTCCTTTTTCTCAGCAGTTGGGAGTCACACAGTGTGTCCTCCACACAGGTACGAAGGAGCCTTCGCCTCGGGGCCGGCGCCTTCCGCGCTTGCGTCTCAGAGAAGGACTTCAGCGAGAATGTGCTGATGGAGTCCGGCCAGGAGGGTTTGGTGGATGGCCGGCGGCGGGGCAGCCCTTACCGCCTCACCTACTTGCCCCTAGAGCGATGCCAGGACAGCCTGAACCTCACCTTCCCGGTCACCAACAAGATGTTCTGCATGGCGGGCTGGGGCGACGGAGGCTGGGGCAGCCGCGGCAGGGGCTGCGACGTCCTGCCGGGGAGCCCTGTAGTGAGCGTTCGACGAAACACCACCTTCCTCACAGGACTCGTCACTTCAATCCGAACGCACGACTGCAGCCAGGGCCACGTCTTCATTAAGCTGTCCCGCTACCTGCCCTGGATCCGACAGCAGCTGGAGCTCTCAGAGAAGTGAAGGGGCTTCAGTGGTCTAGAGACAGACTGCCGGGTCATGTGACCAACTCATTCAGGTCACCACAGCTACACCTGAATCAGCCATAGTGCCCTCATAATGACAGGAGTGCGCCAGTGACTGCTTATGATACAATTCGGCGACCAAGCAAGATGGTGCCAATTCATTCACAACCCCAGCAATCCTCGATTCCTTAATCTTCAACCCAAAAAAGGTGTCAAATAAATACTCATGTTCCAAAATTAGAAAACAGTCTGGTTTTTATTTTAATCCCAAAGTAAAAAAACAAAACGCGTAATAGACAAACAAGAATATTACACTTGAAATACAAACTTTGCAATCCAAACATTGCAAAATAACAGGTGGAGATGCACAGGATTTGAGGAGCTGACAGATGGGGATTCTGGGTACTATAGTTTATGAAACAGAGGACAGAGAGGGAAAGGGATTCTGTTTGCTGACCACCAATTTTTGATGCTGGTGCGAGATGTAGCCTTTGATGTGACCCTGAGAGAAGAAGAGAGAGAGATATAAAGCATGGAGTCCATTCCTGAGTGGTTTCACACTAATAGGTGTCAAAGATCTGAGTGCTTTCACATTTCTTTCCTTGGGAATGGGCGTGTATTTCTCCACTATTAATGGTGAGAAGACAACTTTGGAAATGCTTTCGGCACTTAAATAGCACTGAAACAAATAACTTCTGTGAAGCGCATGCAACCATAAGAAATAATTATTTTCAATTAGGCTAAGCTACAGAACAATGCATTTTATTTAATTATTTAAATTGTACTAATCCTTTCATTTTTACTTTAAAGAGCAACTTGCAGGTTAGGCACCCCTATAAACCATAGTGTAGATGCATGATAGAATAACAATGTTCCGAGAAAGAATCAGACATTTAACGGCACCATAAGCATTTTTTTACATTAAACTGTAAAAAAATAACATTCACATCAAAAACAGGGCGTAACCAGGAAGTGAAATAGTATAAGGCACTCTGAGCAAGTTCCAGACAATGTCAGTAATGGATTCTGAAAATGATTACAAAAACAGGACATATGACGAAAGCGTCTACCAGCCAAAATAATGAACATTTCAGAAGTGTGGGAGATTTATCAATAGCGATTAATAAATACATTATGACTGGAAAACAGCAATTGCCGTGAGGTGGGAGATGGCAGCGGGACATGAGAAACAGCTAGCGATGGGCTCACTGTCAAGTGATGGGCTAACAACATTGTAGCTAGCAAGCCATGAAGAAATCAATGTCAGGGCAAAAAATGCTCTGCTCTTTCTGGAGTCCAGTCTTCCTCTCTCTGTGTAGTATTGTACCGAAACTCCAATGCACGGAAACTTCAGTCTGACCAGAGTCGTCCCACTTTGAATAGGGACAGAATGAGTTCAGACATCATTTTACCACTTAGCCAATCTCTCGCAACTGCTGTAACTAGGCATCTACAGGGCTCTCAAGTTTTGAACACAGGCAAGAGGGAGATTTTCTCCGAGGGGATACTCCTGTTTTCCACCGTGGGTGAATGAATAATGCAGCTTTCAGAACGTTGCTATAGCAGGATCATGTAAATAATTCCAGGATAAAGCCACATTTACACCAGACGCGAAAAGAATTTTTCGCATGACAGATTACATTCAAAGTTAATGCAAAGACGCGCGTAACAGATTACATTCAAAGTCAACGAGAAACGCCTGTATTCGCGTCTTTGCATTGACTTTGAATATATTCTATCGTGTGAAAAATTCGTTTCTCTTTCGGCGTATAAACTGTTTTTTTTTTTTTTTTGGTTGTTGCCCTAAATCTTACCCAGATATGATAGTGCTATTATCTGATTGGCTATTGTGTAGCCCCTTTCCTTTTTTTGATTGGCTAGTATGTGGCCAGCTGCCACGAGAACTCCAGGGGAGATGTGTCTGATTCCTGCGGTTTCCGCAGTTATAGCGATGCTGCGGTGCATAGGCCTACTGTTGGAAATTGTTTTTGTTTGAATCATTTTTTTGCGTGAGAAATACTATGTGTGGCGTAAGTACGTGACATCCAACTGAAATGAGTAACAATCACGCTCGTTGTGTGAGACTTGAGAGCCCTGCATCTACACCCACCACAGGGAAAATGGTGTGCGAACAGGCTTTTAATGCCTTTTCTTACATCACTCATCAGGGAAGGCGTGGCTCAAAACTAACTGAAAATGCGCACATTATGTAAACTTCTAGTGGGTTGTGCGAAACATAGTAATTTATACATAGATGTTTTTAAAAGACATTTTCAAACCAGATCAAGTATAAATATAGTTTTCAATTGAACCTGCATGTTGCTCTTGAACTATTGATAAATTATAACACTTTGCTTTCGGTATTTTTACAATTTATCATTTACTGGCTCGCAAAGGGTAACAGCTGACACTAAATGAGCCAACAGGACTTGCGAAACATTAGCTAGTGATGGCATGTGGTGTCTTGATGAAATCCAGAAATTTGCATTACGATTACATTGGGACCGGTACCACAGTGGTTCAGACTTTAGGACCCATCTATAAGTTGAAACAGGTAGATGTCTCACCATGAAGATTAGGTTGGCCAAGATGCACTGCACTTCGTCGATATCCACCTCCTCCACCTGCATCATCTTCAGAGAGACCAGGAAGGCATCCAACGGTAGCTGGTGGGTCTTCAAAAGCTGGTACCTGCACGGATCCATTAGCAGAAAACACAGACCATTGCCTCTCCATCAGTTATTCAACCTGCACATTCCGCTTGGTGAATATCCTGGAGCATAGCCCAGCATGCAATGGGAGAGAGGCAGGGATACAACCAGGACAGTAAAACACAAATCCATCACAGGACACAATATCTACAAACAGACGTCCATAACCAACGGCTATTTAGAGTCCAATTATGCCATGTCACAGGACTGAGGAGGGAAAACCAACACGGATAAGTACAGAACGTGCAAACTGTACAAGGAAGGTCCCTGCAGGAAATCAAACCCAGGATCCTGTTGCCGTGGGAGATGGTCCAGTCCCCTCCCTCGCAGCCAGACTCACACTTTCTTAAACAGGTTCCTGTAGGTGATGATCTTCAGCTTCTCCAGGATGAGGAAGATGCCACAGCGGATGAAGAAGGTCTCGTGTTTCGCCAGCGCCTCGTTCAGCAGCAGCAGATTACCCTCACTGTCAAGGAGGAAGAAATCACAAAAGGAGATAAGTGAACACCGAGAGGGAAAGAGCGAGAGAGAGAGAGAGAGAGAGAGAGAGAGAACGAGGGGGGGGAGAGGGGGAGAGGAGAAGTCTGGAGAGAGAGGATGAAGAAAAGTGCCCGGTAAAGGTTGGACTGAAGCAAACTCTATTTAAGAGGAAAGAGCACCAGTTACACACACCTCATCATTTGAAAGGTTCATAGGGTCACAGGCCATAAACGACTATTTTTTCATTACTTTAATACAGACCAAACTGAAATCTAACTACATGCTGTGAGCCTATAATGCATAAAAATTACCCTTTTAAGTAAATATATAACAACTGTGGTTAGATGCCTTTGTAAATGTCAATTTACAGCGATCAAATTGTTATTATTAGATAGACATGTATAAATAGTTTTGACAGCACAAAAGAGCACAGCGATGCTTAAAGACTGCACAATTGTACAGCAAAGTCTGATTCGCTCTTGTGGTCTACTTCACCTCAATAACTGCTGAACTACAAACACAAAATGCTGGGAAATAATTCTGCAATGAATCTGCCGAAGAGAGCCGGAATCAGAGATCTTATCTGAAACATGAGAAATGCAACAGTTTACTCAATGTTGCCTCAGGATAGATCAGCATCAACCACAAACAGAGTAACCGTCTCTTAAGATTACGGTTACTTCTAAACTAAACTCACTCTCGAAAGGAGTTTCTCAATCATGAAAGAAAAAATAACCTTAGAGCAAGATAAAAGTTAGCAATTTCCCTCATTAAAATATCAAACATTCACTACAACACATTTTTGGCATCATACAGAGCAATGAACTTTTATTTTTCAAAAAGAGAGGGATAAATACAATTTGCGTCCATGAACTTTTGAAATTTTTTCAAAAATACAACTGTGAATAATAGTGTTGAAAAGGAGAAGTTAATGGAGGTGGCAACGTGACGCAGTGATTGGTTACCTCACAGCCTTTCTGACATCAGCAAACTGCAGGAGGTCATACTTCCTCAGGAGCTGATGCGTGGGCATGTGTCCCTATAAACACCAAAGAATCCAAGAGTCAGTCTGGCACTAATTATATTCCATCAAAGTGAACGCACTGCAGTACCAAACAGAAGACCCATACATCGGTACCATCTGTACAGTGCATGCTCTCCCAGTGCTAAAATGCACTTTCACTACAGTAATTACATCAAGATGTGTTTGTGAAATACTGATGCCCCCGTACATAACATGCACATGCTAACCATTAAAGGCCTATCATGAGTCAATCAAAGGTTAAAGGTGAAGGTCACAAGGTCAACATTCATTACCTCATCAGAAAGGCCTTATTCTAAGGAATACATATGCCAGGTATCCAATGCCTATTACTAGCTAATGAAAAGTTATGGCCCATGTTGAAGTTTTTGTCACCAAACGTCAAGCTCCAAGGTCAAGGTCACAAGGTCAAAAGTCATGACCCCATCTGAAATGCCTTCTCACAAGCAATGCATATGCCATCAAAGTCCTATCATGAGCCGATCAAAAGTTATAGCCATGGCAAAGTGCGGACAGACAGACACACGGATGGACAGACGGACAGGTGAAAAACTATATGTCTCTGAAACTTCGTTTACGGGGGCATAAAAAATAAGAGCACTTGCATTCAAAACAACTCTTCTAGACAATTCCAAACAGGTGGTGTTACAGAAGCACATTTGTCTTTAGTTTTAGCCAATTTCTACTGATTGTTTCTCCCATGTCTAGATCTAAAGGTGAATCTCGGTCAGGCAAAACAACACTAGAAAGGATAACAAGCACAGTATAAACAATCATTGTTTACTGTGCAAACATTTGGAGGACTGGTCAACTTTAGAATCACACATTAGCCAAAGCTCTGGATACTTGCGGTCAACAGCAGCTTTGAAAACCGAATGAGAGCAGAAATATTCCCTTGACTTGAGTGAGAGCCTCTTTGACTAAAGGTTACAAGAAGCTGCTGCAAAGAGCAGCACCTCAGGGTCTCACCGCACTGACACTACACTGCAAGTTCCTGTTTAAACTGCTGTTTGAAAAGCAAGTAAAAGATGAAAAATAAATGTTCTCCACATTGTTATACAAAATGTTAAATGTGAGTCTCTCCTAGCTGCTGCCACACATATTAGCTATCAAGGTTGTGACAGCAATAACACTCTTCCTTACGCCTGCTCTTGAAGTTAGTATTATTATTTTTTTTGCTGAAATATTGGATAACGTCACACGAAGTTGGGGATCATCAGGTAACAAAAGATGTCAGTCCAACAAGAATAGAAGAATAGACACATGGATTGGAGTACAGTTGCGCCAATCACAGAGACGCTGGAATGATCAATAGCCCGTTTCAGATGCCTCACGATGAACGGATAGTGCGGTCAGTAACAGTTTGTATGGAGACATATCGTGCTCTTGAACACTGCATTTGCAAATTGGAATTGAAAGGAGAGAATAAGTGATTAAAAAAGAAACTCAGCTTTAATTTGTAGGCATTGGTATCCAACAGTAATGAATATGAGAATTCCAACCCTTTTTATACGTTGCTTTCTGAACACGTTCGGACTGCACAACATATGAATCTCCAGGGCAAACTGAAGAAAACCATTGAAAAGCAGGTATTACACTGCCACTCTAAATACGGCCCACTGCGTTTAACAGAAGACACAATGACCTGAATGGTCATATCGGACCACATTGAGTCACCATTGTCAGTGTTCAGACATTGGCATGCGCTTCACCCTCAGGACACAATTTAATGATGAGTGTCTGGTTGTATATCAGTGTTGAGCGTTTGATTCTGTATCAGCGTATGGTTATGCATCAGTGTGATAAAGCACTCGATTCTATCAAAGTAGCGATGTTTGTAGCAATGTTTCCATGTGTATCAGTGTGCTAGCACCTAAGGGTGTCTCTGGGTATGTAGCCAGACACGGCCCCATCTGTGGGCGTGTAGCAGTGTGTGGACATGTCTGACGGTAGCAGTGCTTTGGGAATCTCACCAGCAGCATCTTAACCGGCAGAAGATAGATCAGCACCAGGCGTTTGTTTCTCTGACAGGAGCGGTGACAGTGATGGAAAGCGAAGGATAAATACTCTTCCGCTGGAATGGACAGGAGCAAAGAGAGGGGCAAAAAAAAAAAAAAAATCTGAGTATATTGTTGAGGTCTGAAAGCCCCAGCATTCGTGTCCATATCGGTCTGTTTTCCCATTTAAAACGCAATTCATGAACTATCACCACCGTTTCTGAGCATTTCTTGGAGACAGTTTGTGGTTGCATTACAACCAGCACCAACTTGAAAAGATGACCCATTTCCTGCCTCCACAGAGATACATCCCTACAAAATTATACCTTTCAGTGCAACAGTTGCTAAGTAAAGCGAGTGTAGTGTCCCATTAACCTTTCAACTGCCCACTCAACCTTTGGGAAAGCACATTTTGAATCAGCGTAACTAACTGAAAGATGTATTGAACTTAGCTAACTGAATTTCTTCAGCAAAACATACCTCAACCACCAAGCATTAGAAGTAGCTTTATGAGTTTAAGTTGAACGCATCTTTCGATTGGATATAGTGACTCAAAATGTTCCGGACCAAAAGTTTGAGGCAGTGAAAGGGTTAGGATGACAGCATAAGAGAGAGATCACGTCAATCACACAAAGTGCAGTAATGTAATCTTTTCCAATGGAGGTTGCCTAATAGAATCCATTGACTGAACTTCTGATGAAAAAAAACACAATCACAAAAAATAGTTTTAGGCAAAATGTTTGCCACGAGAAACCACGAGCCACCTCCCTCCTGAATCCATGCTCCTAGCATGTTTAACATGCATATAGTGTGGCCACCGTCGCACTGCATCATCTTTATCAAGAGAGCCAACCCAGCAGCCCTAAATATATTTCCAACAATTAAGCCATGCTGAATGAAAGTCTGCCAGCATGCTTCACATTTCATTACCAAATTACCAAATGAAATAACTCCAACAGTCTTGATCGGAATCTTTTCACACTTCTTCGTTAATGGTGCATAGAAAATCAGCAATACTGATACTGGTCAGCCAATGACCTTTGCTGCAATGCCTACACTAGGCCACAGTTTTCATTTGTACAAATTACAATAACCTGAACAATAATTTGGCTAAAATTTGCAGTGAACATTCCTGGAGCCCAGAGTAGTTCTCCTGTTGATTTCTGTACCCAATACCCTTTCCGGCTGCACATTAGGCCAAACCATGAATTTAGCCTATAACGAGAATGCGGTCTTTTCAGGAACATACCATTGCTGTCGTCCGCCAAGAGCATATGTCACAACAAAAGCTTTGTTTATCAATGTCTTTGGTTTTATATAATAATTTTTGACCAGAAAAGACTCCATTTAAATAATGTTCAGAAGAAAAAGCCTTTACCTAGCATAATTTAACAAGGGCCGGTCAGTGTTGGATGAAGTCTTTATTTCAGAAACATGGAAAGGTCATTTAAAAAATGTATTTCATGTCCACAGGTCATCTTTGTCTTATACTAAATTTTGAAGGAAGATTTGAAATAATCAAGTTTGACAAATAAGCAAAAGTGGCATAAATTGGGAAGGCAGCGAAGACTCTTTCATGGAGATTCTACAGAAGGCAAAACTGCACTTCTGACAGTTTGTGGCTGCATATGCAGGTAAACACCACAGAAGACAGTCGGCGGGATAGTGACAGCATAGTTGATGAGTGGTCACAGTTCCTCACCTAGTTTGAAGTCACTGTCGAACATGGCCTTGCGCCCCACGTAATACTTGTAAGTCACTCTCTGGGCCATGCTGTAGTCGTCCTTCAGGTTCGAGCTGTCAATGGCTCGGATCAGCGGCTTGCAAAGGTGAAGCTTGTTAATCTGGTTCAAACCAACAGGGACGATTAACCTCAAGGATAAACAAAATATAAAGAACATGATTCATTTTTCATTCATTAAATTTCCCCAAAATTGAGAAACTCCACGGCTGAATAGCAGGGGGAAAATGAAACAGCATTACAAGCACAAACTCATGTAAAAGCACCTGGCTGAGGAGATAGAACAGAAAAGAGCAGTGATATTCCTCACAGATCTACTGCCCAGACCTTTCAATTAAACTTAACACAGCACACCTCATTCAGGTGCTCGAGATGAGCTTATAGCAGCAGAGGAGTAAAATCTAGAGCCACAAATTAGGTTTGATCTGAATGCCAATCAGCAGGAACAGGTTTGCTCCCCACAGGAATACCTTGACAGACATAAGCAAGAAAATAACAGAGCTCTCACACCTTGAAGTAGATCTTGAACAGCTGGTTGATAAGGAACAGCATCCCCCACTTCTTAGAGTCATCAATGCTGGCTCGACTGCAAAATGACAGACAGCGCATTATATCACATTTACGAGGAAGACATAGTTTTCATAAGTATCATAGAATAAGTGCACACTGATCATGATCCATGAGTGCTGGAGTGTATGAATGTTTTTATGAGCACAGAGGTTTTTATTACACTCATGTGTATGCGATAGAGTAGCTTCACTCATGTGCATGTGATACGGTGCAACTCCACTCGTGCATGTGATAAGGTGTAACTCCACTCGTGTGTATGTGATACGGTGCAACTCCACTCGTGTGCATGTGATAAGGTGTAACTCCACTCGTGTGTATGTGATAAGGTGTAACTCCACTCGTGTGTATGTGATACGGTGTAACTCCACTCTTGTGTATGTCATACGGAGTAACTCCACTCTTGTGTATGTGATAAGGTGTAACTCCACTCGCGTGTATGTGATACGGTGCAACTCCACTCGTGTGCATGTGATAAGGTGTAACTCCACTTGTGTGTATGTGATACGGTGTAACTCCACTCTTGTGAATGTCATACGGTGCAAGTCCACTCTTGTGTATGTCATACGGAGTAACTCCACTCTTGTGTATGTGATAAGGTGTAACTCCACTCGCGTGTATGTGATACGGTGTAACTCCACTCGTGTGCATGTGATAAGGTGTAACTCCACTCGTGTGTATGTGATACGGTGTAACTCCACTCTTGTGAATGTCATACGGTGCAAGTCCACTCTTGAGTATGTCATACGGTGTAACTCCACTCTTTTGTATGTCATACGGTTCAACTCCACTCTTTTGTATGTCATATGGTGTAACTCCACTCTTTTGTATGTCATATGGTGTAACTCCACTTGTGTGTATGTGATATGGTGTAACTCCACTCGTGTATGTGATACGGTGTAACTCCACTCTTGTGTATGTCATATGGCGTAACTCCACTCTTGTGTAGGTGATACGGAGCACCTCCACTCGTGTGTAGGTGAAAGTAAATCTGAAATCCCAAATGCTAATTTAATGAAGTTTCATAAATGTTTGTATTCCATTAAAAAGAGTTGATGCAGATATTATAGTCTTGACAAAGCCTTGATGTCAACATCATCATGGCTTACTCTGCTTGAAGTAAGCAAAACGGCAATCATCTTCTAAAACTATAGCACAACAAGACACTGTCCCAAATTTTTAGGCAACGTGCAGTCACACCAAATATTGGTTAAGCTCATTTTTAGCAGTTTACAGCTCAGTTAAGCATATTTTTCATTTGTAAGAAACTTCTAATTTCATAATTTTTGCAAGCATAATTGCTCTATGAAATTGCTTTAAAAGTGCCTACGACTTTTGCACAGTACTGTTTGTGATATAATATAACTCCACTAGTGTGTATGTGATATGGTATAACTCCACTCGTGCATGTGATATGGTATAACTCCACTCGTTTGTATGTGCTATGGTGCAACTCCACTCGTGAGTATGTGATACAGTGTAACATAACCTTTGTGTATGTGATAAGGCCTGCCGGGATGGCGGTTGCTCACTTGTCGCTGGCACACACACGGAAGCAGCTCATGAGCTGCTCTGCTGCTTTCTCCAGCGTGTCTCCCAGCTTCCCCTTCCCCTTCTGCAGCTGCTGCTCCGCCTGCAGCACACGGGGAATCAGAGGCACAGCAATTATTCAGGAACACAGCACATACACTGCCCCGAGCACAGCAGGGACCAGAAACACAGTGATTATACAGGAACACAGCGCGGACACTGCACAGTGGGGATCAGTAACAGAACACTGATGCAGAGCACAGTAGGGATCAGTAACACAGCGCTCACACAGAGCACAGTAGGGATCAGTAACAGCACTCACGCAGAGCACAGTGGGGATCAGAACACAGCACTCACGCAGAGCACAGTGGGGATCAGTGACACAGCACTCACACAGTGCACAGGACAGATTAGTACCACAGCACTCACGCAGAGCACAGTGGGGATCAGAACACAGCACTCACACAGAGCATAGTGGATCAGGAACATAGCACTCACACAGAGCACAGTAGGGATTAGTAACACAGCACTCACGCAGAGCACAATGGGGATCAGTAACACAGCACTCGCGCAGAGCAGAGTGTGGATCAGTAACACAGCACTCACACATAGCAGAGAGGGGATCTATAACACGGCACTCACACAGAGCACAGTGGGGATCAGTATCACAGCACTCACACAGAGCACAGTGGGGATCAGTAAGAGCACTCACGCAGAGCACAGTGGGATCAGTAACATAGCACTCACACAGAGCACAGCAGGGATTAGTAACACAGCAGTCACTCAGAGCACAGTGGGGATCAGTAACACAGCACTCGCGCAGAGCAGAGTGGGAATCAGTAACACAGCACTCACACAGAGCAGAGTGTGGATCAGCAACACAGCACTCACACATAGCAGAGAGGGGATCTATAACACGGCACTCACACAGAGCACAGTGGGGATCAGTATCACAGCACTCACACAGAGCACAGCGGGAATTCAGAACACAGCACTCACACAGAGCACAGTGGGGATCATTAAGAGCACTCACGCAGAGCACAGTGGGGATCAGTAACACAGCACTCGTACAGAGCACAGTGGGGATCAGTAACACAGCACTCACAGTGACAGGAGGAATTAGTAACACAGCACTCACGCAGAGCACAGTGAGGATCAGTAACACAGCACTCGCACAGAGCACAGTGGGGATCAGTAACACAGCACTCGCACAGAGCACAGTGGGGATCAGTAACACAGCACTCGCAGTGACAGGAGGAATTAGTAACACAGCACTCACGCAGAGCACAGTGGGGATCAGTAACACAGCACTCGCACAGAGCACAGTGGGGATCAGTAACACAGCACTCGCACAGAGCACAGTGGGGATCAGTAACACAGCACTCACAGCGCACAGGAGGGATCAGTGACACAGCACTCATGCAGAGCACAGTGGGGATCAGTAACACAGCACTCACACAGAGCACAGGAGAGATTAGTAGCACAGCACTCATGGAGAGCACAGTGGGGATCAGAACACAGCACTCACACAGAGCACAGTGGGGATCAGAACACAGCACTCACACAGAGCAGAGTAAGGATCAGTAACACGGCAATCATGCAGAGCACAGTTGGGATTAGTAACACAGCACTCACGCAGAGCACAGTGGGGATCAGCAACAGCAATCACGTAGAGCACAGTAGGGATCAGTAACACAGCATTTACATAGAGCACAGTGGGGCTCAGTAACACAGCACTCACACAGAGCAGAGTGGGGATCAGTAACACAGCACTCGCACAGAGCACAGTGGGGATCAGTCACACAGCACTCACACAGAGCACAGGAGAGATTAGTAACACAGCACTCATGCAGAGCACAGTGGGGATCAGAACACAGCACTCACACAGAGCACAGTGGGGATCAGAACACAGCACTCACACACAGCAGAGTGGGGGATCAGTAACACAGCAATCACGCAGAGCACAGTAGGGATTAGTAACACAGCACTCACGCAGAGCACAGTGGGGATCAGTAACACAGCACTCACACAGAGCAGAATGGGGATCAGTAACAGCACTCACACAGAGCACAGTGGGGATCAGTATCACAGCACTCGCACAGAGCACAGTAGGGATCAGTAACACAGCACTCACACAGAGCACAGCAGGTATCAGATGCACAGCACTCACACAGAACACAGGGGATCAGAAACACAACAAGAATAAAAATGAAGTGATTACACAGAACACAGGACATACACTCCACTAATCACATGACGGAGCAAAAACACAATACTTAGACAATACTTATACAGATCCAAAACACAACCCTAACACTGAGCAGGACTGTATTTATACACACAGCACTCACTGCACAGCTCTGATAAATATACAAGCATGCTTGCAGAGAAAAACATAAGCATAATCACACATGAAATTGCGCACAGATGTACCAAGCAACACACTGTCAGCCCTAAGAAATACTTACATTATTAGCAAATATTCGCAGATCAAGGGCAACCGAGAACATCACTGGCAAAGCCCTGGAAAAAACAGAAACAATCTCATTTCAATTCTAGACAGCCTACGAAGCACACCAAATGGTTTCAAACTTTATGGTTTCTCACCAGTTCTCCTCTTTATGTGATTGGAATGCCTTTAGGAATGATGTGCCAAATTAAGGAAAAAAACAAATGCAGCTGAGAAATTAGGTAGCTTAGGACCAAAGAAATTCAGTAAATAGAGACAAAAATGTCAAACCTGCACCAAAAAAAGTTCAAACATTTTAGTGATATAGTGACCACAGCAAATTAGCAGAATGCAATACCAAAACTGATTTACGACGAGATGCATAAGTGGAGAACAAATTAAATTTCAAGGGCCACAACTACAACACTATTTGCTCTGCATCCATACAGGGCAAATAAAATTGAAATTGCAAGCATGTGGTGATTCCATATCTTTTGCCAGGGGTTGGTGTGTGGTGATTCCATACTTTTTGCCAGGGGTTGGTGCGTGGTGATTCCATACTTTTTGCCAGGGGTTGTAGTTACATTATGGAATAGCTACCGACGGTACACAAATGCCTTGAGAATATATTGCCTTTTTCTACGAATACTCTTTGCCTTTTACAGATGTTATTGCTTTGTGTTTTTAGGTGGTAGGCTACGTTATTTAATGCGGAACCAAATCGTACACAACAGCAGCTGCTATCCTATGCATCTCCACGATGCCAAACAGAAATTACAATTAAACACTCGCGGACTTAAGTGCCATAAGGTGGTGACAGTTGTGCGCGTCCCCCGAGCGCCATATCGGTACCGTAGTAGCCTGTGAGCAGTACGAGTGGGCGAGTCTAACTGGTGGGAGAAGTCAGGGATTCACTTCAGCACCCGGTCATTAGACAGGCTGATCCGGGACATATCGGACACTAAAAAGAGTCGTTCAAAAAAATTTGTTCGTTCATTTTTGCCAATCACTAGTCCTGAATGAATTTATCCCAATGGGGAGAAGTGAACGTGAGCACAGATTATCACTGATTATTTTGCCCCATTGTCACAGAATTAAACACTGGACTTATTTTTCACAGGCCACTTATCTTCCAAATACTTTGGTGCTGCAATGGCATTTTTTAAGACCAACAGATCAGGAGAAAATGAACCTTGTTTGAGACCTGTCTCTCTCTCACAGTTATGCATCAAGTAAGCTCGCGCATTCAACGGAAGTCTTGCCTCCCGGCTTGTGTTTATATGCGTATTCATCTGAATGGCAGCAGAGCCTCTGGGCAATGAACGAGCCGGGAGGCGGGACTTCCGTTGAATGCGCGAGCTTACCTGAAGCATAACTGTGGTATTTTACTATTTTTGGCGAAAAATAACCGCGTTTCTAGAGTTCTGAGGATACGAGTGGACAAAGCACACTTTGATTATACTGGACAATGCGTTGGACGACGGTTTGAAAGTTTGACAACGGACATTTTGTGGAGTTTACCCATTGTAACTGGGTGACCCCATTTGCTTCCAGCAAAAAAGGAATTTGGATAATTTTTCAAAACTCTCCAGTGGCCATAAAGTTGCGCCAGGTGTAAAACAACTTTCTCTGTTCAAGACATCTAATGGTGAGTGACTGACATACAAATTATAGTTTTTGAGTGGAGTATCACTTTAATCTAGCTGATGCAATCGTGCCCTTCGAGCTATAGCTAATGCCAATTACAGAGAAATATGTTATGTAATTTAAACATTATTTAATTTAGCCTTTATTATACCGAGAAATCCCATTGAAATAAACAAAATGCAAATATGGCCAAACTTTATCCTGTTCAAAACCTAACAACCACTCCAAGAGCAAACGCAAGCAAGCCACAATCTAATTTTTAAGCTCATGTCAAATAACATTCATGAACGCTGCTGCTGGCCAGCTAACTCATATTCGTTATGTTGAGTACAGCCATTAGTTGTGTTGTAAAATGTTTGATGTAGCAAAGTAAAAGGAAATATACACGCAACATGCAGATAAGATAGATACTTGTATATCCCAACGTTTAAATGGTCGCCTGCTTAGCTACCACTACCACGCATTCATTCTGCAAATGGCGCTGCGCGATTGGTGGTTCTCGACAAAAGGTCACCCAATCAGCCATAAGCAGAAAACATGAATATTCATGTATTCACTTCATTAGTGACGTTAATGGCTAAATGCTAACTATACAACTGAGGCCAAACTGATATCAGCCAGTGAGCGCTGGGAGCGACCAGCACATATGTTTGGATTCCAGGCTAATTATGCCTCGGTGCTCAGGCACGCAAGCGGGGCATAGAGTAGTTTGTTTATGTGTCATTCTGTCTGTTACCAGGATAGCCGCTCCGCCAGTCAAAATCAAGTCTTAGAATACGGCTCTATGGTATGCCATGATATCTTGGATTTAAATTTGCCAGATTTTTGAGATAGAGCTTTATTTTTGACTTAAAGCACTATTTGACACTTCCATAGGCACCAATAGGAATCGAGAAATGCGGAAGTAATGCAAATTTGTCGCATTAGCTGACTCGTAATGAATTTTGTTGTTGGCGTCATTTTCTGTACCCAGCTTTAGTTTATGCTGACTGTCAGACAACAACCTGTTAAATTCGTATTATAGTTAAAGTAGGTGACCTGAGCAGCTCTTGACGATCTAGCATAAACCATGTCATTTGTTCATTTAGCTGCCATAAATTAATTGCAGTTATTGGTGTTCGTTTGAGTACAAAGTTTATACACTGCCTGGCCAAAAAAAAAGTCACCGTTTGGAAATTAATGAACAAATTCTAGAATTGGATCATTATTGCAGTTACTAATATGTTTCAGCTGGCAATAATCATTTTTCCCCTGACTGATGAAGCGCATCGCTACTCATTTCTCAAAAAATCATGTCGGAAGACACATCCCTTGCTGGTGGAGAAGATGTTACAGTATTTCAGAACAGGCAACTTATTGGCCTGTATTTAGCAAAGAAAATCATGAATGCAAAAACAAGTATGAGGAATCATTTTCACAAACATATTTGCCACCACAAAGTCCTGATCTTCGACACAGTAAAAGTTATTGGGAAGTGCTCAAGAAAGACCACCGAGTGGTTCAACCATTATGTCGAGAAGACAAGATCTCGGCCAAAAATTATGGCATGTATGATCGAAAATAAATGTTCTGGCATTGCATATAGTTGTCAAAACAATGACAAAATGAATATGCACTGTAATCAAAGCTACAGGGGTTCCAACTAAATATTTGAGTGTGCGACATTTTTTTTGTGCATTTGCTTATTAGATGCGCTGATGAGTTTCAACTGCAATTTATTGCTTACTAGTTAATTTTATTGCCTACCACACTACTTCTGTTCACTTGAAGGTTCTGCGATTCAGTGCGAAAATGGATGGAAACATCTTAAAATGTCAAATCTATTCGATACACCGATTTGATTGCATAGCAGCAAGTAACGTCATTAGGCTACGCACAAGTTTTTATTCACTTCCATGCTGTTTGGTGGGAATGCATTTTCACCGCCTTTATTTGCATGAATATTTTTGGTGAACTTCAGGTAATTCGATTGACAAGTGGATGGAAACATAGCTTATGTCAAGCATAGATGCACAGCTTGGGCACTCTAGAATGTCCACATAGAATTTTATAGCTCCATCAAGGGACATAAGCTACTTGTCACTGCTGTAAACACCGAGGCATCAGTACCTTTGGTGCTTTCATTCAATCAAGTGCCGCAGGTTTGACTGCTTCCAGTGGCTACTTGAAATACTGCAGGGAAAATCATGGTCACACTACATTTATAGGGTCAAGACAGTTGACGAACACTTAAAGGATATTGAACCACCAATGTCTGGCATTTGTAGGCCTCCACAAAATCATGGTTTGATACTGCATATGTGCATCTGCAGGAAAGAGATAAAATAATTTCAGCAGTTACACAAAAAGGTGGTAACACACACAGACAAGCCCAAATGCAGTCAAACACAACCAGTGGTAGCAAAAAGGATGAGGTTAAAACCTGAAGGTCTGTGGTTAGACTCAAATAGCCACAAGGCTGAACACTTCCACATGAAGCCAAGCTGGCTCCACTGCTATAGTTCAGTTGAATACAGAGATCAAGCTTTGCTTATTAAAAAATGCATGTAAAGACAGCTACCATACCTCAGGTGCGCTGCAACCATTTCATCATATGGTGGTTCTAGAACTTGCTGACACTTTTCCTCTGGACTGGGAAGCTATGTGGGCACAATTATGACATCAGGCATTTTAAGATTACATCGCTCACACTCAAGAATATACAGGATAGTAATTCTTGCCCTCTAATACCTGTTATGACTGCATCAGTTTCCAAATTGATAATGCTTGGTCACATTCTAGTTTTGATTGTATTTTGTGGCAATACTAGTATTAAACAACAAAAGGATGGGTAAAATACAATTACCTGTCATTTTTAATTCACATGCGCCTCTGCTTAAATGATTTTTTGCCAAATCACATAGTTTAAAAGCTGATCACATGAGGATAAACAAAGGGAACCAGGCGCAAATAGTGCCTAGAACTAGTGCGGTGACAAAAAACTAATGGGTGGGGATTCCTAGTCACTTCGCTCAATATGGACTTGCATACCATTTAATTAAAACAGAAAATCAATTAAAATTTCCTCTTTGAAATTGCGTCACTATACAAATGCGTACATCGCTCACTATAAATTTTCTTTACACCGTAAAAGACTGTAAAGGACAAATAACCTTTCCTTCAGTTAGATGCCCTACCTGGAGACGAGGATTAGCAACATGTGGATGTTTGAATGACATTAGTTCTGCACTGAATGACCCATCCCTGCCTTCGATGGCCTCCACCACCTGACGAATCAACCATGAAATAAAATGAAAATCATACCAGTTATCTGAAATTAAAATAACTATCAAATTAAAACTACCATTCATGCAATAAATTATGTTCGAAGGAAGGTAAATATAAAACCGATTTCAAACTAACTTGGTAGTGACTATTAGCGAACAAGCCACAACGTTAATATGCCTTTGAAACTAGACAGCGTAAATCACACCAGTGTATAAAAACGCGATCAAACGTTAACAAACTGGGCTTGCAAACATCAAAACGAGGTTGTCAGATGAGGGAGGTAGCTTGCTAGCAATTCTAATTTTGTTAGTGGAACGTTTAGAGGGAGATAGCAGTTAAAGCATAACTAACCTGCTGAAGGTACTGGTTGATTGTTATGTGTGCCATAGTCGTCCTTCTGCAAGTATGTTAAACTGTGGGCCGGATAAGAAACCATATGTTTACTTTGCTAATAAAAGTATTAAAGACCGCTAATAAGCTGCCTACATAGAGTCAATAGCTAACAGTTGGCTGGCTAACATTGGTCCAGTGCTAATCGACTTCCCATGATGTACATACACATCAACAACGGTTTAATACCATGGTATTGTGTAGCTACAAAATATTTTGCCAAATTAGCTAGTACAAATCATTTTTTATTCTTATGAGATATACAATTTACCCAGTTATACTGCTGCACTAAGAACAAATCGCGAGCTAACCAGCTGAAGGATGCTGTCAGTGTTCTTCTTCTTCATCAATGGGTTTTCATGAAGGGTGAAACCTGACTTAAAGGTGCATTACCGCCACCGACTGGACTGGAGTGTGAGACAGAAGATAGGCACGCAAAAAAAAACCAAAACAAACAAACAAACAAAAAAAAAAACTAAATCCTCTCCATTAGCCTTGTAACCTACAAAAGTATTCTAAGAGAACTAATCACCATTGACCCTGCCCCAAGTAGGTTCCCCATGTTCAAATTAATGTTTGCTTTCTCTGCTACTGTTCTCATGCCCTCCTTTCCATATGCCCTACATTCCAACAGTACATGTTGGACAGATTCTGTCATCCCACAGTGACCACATTTCCCAGCGGGGCGTTTACCTATTCTATGAAGTGTGTCATTCAACCCAGTGTGCCCTATCCAATGACGTGGGATGACTGCCTCTTCCCTCCGGCTTCTGCCCATCCTTCTTCCCAACCCAACCCAACCTGTTTCTGTATATTATAGAGGTGTCTTCCTGTGTCATGGATGTCCCAGCATTCTTGCCTTACTTTTTCCACCCGCTTCTTAATTATTGATTTCCCCTCTGCTCTACTTAAAAGAATCTCAATATCTACAGAGCCAGACTTGAATGCCTGCTTGGCAAGAATATCCACATCTTCGTTTCCTTCTAGTCCAACATGGCAGGAACCCATATAAAGCAGACCATCAGACCCCTCCTGTACATTCTGTAGAGTAGATTGTGTATTTCTAAAGTGAGATCTAGTCTACACGATTCCAGTGTTTTGATACTAGTGAGTGCTGCCCAGCTGTCTGATGTGATTAGCACATTCCCATGATTGTTTTCTTCAACCCACTCCAAAGCCAATATAATAGCTGAATGCTCAACTCAGTATCAGGGTCTTTTGACCCATCAGTAAAAGCTAATATTTTGTCCGGGAAGTGTTGTTCTAGGTAACTCTGAGCTACCCACTCAGCCGATACTTGCTTACTCCTTTTCTTCAATTGTTGCTGTATGTCAAAATTTACTGAAGGCTTTAAAAATTACCAGGGGGAAGTATGTGAATATGGGACTATTGGACTGAATTGGATATTATCTAAACCCGCTTGTGCTGCTTTTATATCCCCTATCCATCCAAAACTCATAGAATTGCCTTCATTATGTTCCCAACAGTCTTCCAGGATGGCTTTAGTATCATAATGTCCCTGAAGGTTGATCCAATAAGGAAGCAGAAGTTTCAATCTTCTGATCGATAATGGCATTTCCCCCATCTCGACTTGTATGGCAGCTACCGGAGAATATTTAAATGCTCCACTGCATATCCTCAGTCCCTGTACCTGCTGTACATCCAGTTTTTTAAGATGACTCGTTGCTGCCGCTAAATACCCCATACATCCATAGTCAAGTGTTGCTCTCATCATGGCCTGATGTATATTTAACAATGACGCTCTAGTTGCTCCCCAGTCTCCTCCTGACAGGCACCTTAAAAGATTGTGAATCCTTTTGCACTTATCCCTTACTTTATCAATGCGCTGCCCCCAAGTCAGCTTCAGTGTTCTTCTTCTTCTCCTTTAGTTTATGTGTACTCACCCTTTTTGCTGTATTACCGCCACCCACCACTTACTGAGAATTTTGTTTAACAATGACATATTTGTGGCTGAAAACAGACCTGACCCTAATCCATACGTGTATCAAATGAACTGTCCCGACTTCACTAATGTCTGTCTTCATCCAAATTCTCTCGCAAAAAAATTTTATCACTACTAGAACTACCATGAACGGTCATTTGGACCGTTAGGTTCAAAGCATTCTAATCCGTCTCTCTGAGCACCTAATTAAGCAATTAATGCATCTTGTATGTTACCATGTATCTTAAAAGAATGAAACAACACCAGCATTACGTTTTAACAAGTTTAATAATACATGTATGAATATTTAGGTAATAGAATTATGTATAATTAACATGAATTAAGCTGCTTTCACACCGGACGCGAAACGAATTTTTCGCAAGACAGGTTACATTCAGATTCAATGCAGAGACGCAAATACGCGTGTTTCGCGCGGATTCGCGTCTTTGCATTGACTTTTGAAAGTGATCTGTCAACGAAAAATTCGTTCGAGTCCAATGTGAAAGGGGGTTTATTGTAAACATTCACAACGATATTTTTGGGTAAAGAAATAATTAAACAATTCAGAACGACAAAAACAACAATTAAAAACATCTATATTGATTAATACACATTCGGATTCAACATTTATATGGAATATCTTATTTATTATGAAATAATTAATCGGAACAATCACACGGATTAAAAAACAATAGGTAGGTGCTGAACTTTTTTTTTTCTGATTACCTTTTTATTTGCGCAATGTCCATGTGTCCGAAAGTCGGACAGGGTTTTCATATAACTCCGAGTCCGACAGTCGGATAGTTTCAATATAACTTCGTGTCCGACAGTCGATTATTGTTTTTAATCTCATAAAATCTGCTGAATCTTTTAGATATTAAACGTGAATGTTTTGATCAGAGGGCTCATTTCTTCAAGATGTGTACCGAAAATTTCAATCAAAGACAATCAGAACAACCAATGTGCTCTGCAATCAATTTATTAGGGCAATTTTTATAAATACAATGAAGTCCGTACAATGCCTGTCGGATATTAGGCCTAAATGCAAAATACTCCGTGTCCGACAGCCTAAAAAAAGAGGACGATTAGAACAGATTGATAACGAAGTAAAGAATAAAAAAAAAATTTACAACAAACAAAACAACCAATGAACACTGCAATTTATTTATTTGCGGGCCATCTTGTTTGGACGTTCTGTTTGTTGGTGATATATTTTTATTCTTTATTTCGTTATAAATCTGCTCTCATATCAATACTTTTACTTTCTGTTGTCTACCGGACATGGAGTATTTTGCATTTCGTGTCGGACAGTCTTGATCGTGCATGCAATATTTAATTCACACTGTCAATGGTCATGGAATTGATTTGCTCACTGACTACAAGCACTATTTTATCTCTGGTGTGGAAATGAAGCGTGAATCTGTTTGATCCATCTGACTAATTTTCAAAAGAGAGACCGAATAAAAACTGTTGTCTATCTTCAACGAAAGAAAACAGACGAATAAAAAGATCAAGAAAAGCGGATAGCTATCAATTTGAATTTTGTGAAGGTCGAACACAAACATGGCCAGGCGTAGCATTTAGTCTACTCGTAATTGTCTGCGTAGGTAACCTCCGTTCTCCTGGAGCAATTCCCACAGACGGGTCTGACGCATCTTCAGCAGGTGACGAGCGTCTTAATTTGTGAGCAGCTTCTGCGGACCTGGCACTGCCTCCGTTTTGGTGCCAGTGTCTCCCGCTATTGCTGGCTCAAACTTTTTGCCAGTGCTGCCCAATAAAATAATTCTAGATGGCTCTACTCTACCAACTCCTGACAGTGGCATCGGTTAGTTGCTAGGCACCCAAAAGATAATTTTTTCGAAAAAAATAAGAGCCGCAAAACTATACGGTCAGTGAGACCGCTAATGGCTGTAATAGGTAGATTTGGTGGTATTTTATGCTTCGTAGGTGTAATCTATTTCAAATCAATTGCACGTTAAAATATTGACACTTTTAGGAAAAGTCAGGGACCCTCAAGGTTGTATTCTTTTATTTTGAAAAGTTATGACGCAAACAAATTTCAAAACGGTCAAAATGACCGTCATGGCAGTTCTAGTGTTAACTTCGTGTCCATCTCATTTGCACAGAAAATAACCATGGCAATGAGTGCTCATAATTTCCTTCTGTCCATGTTTATTATTTTCTGATGAGCTCTCTAGTTATTTGCCTATTCTTCCTGCTTGGTCAAGTCATGTCTTTATCTTTCTCATTTTTCCCCTCACCCCTTTAGTTGCTTCAAATTATGATATTTTTCCTCCTGGTTGAGTACATTCAATCTCTCTGTTCTCATTCTCTTACATTTAACTGGCCCCACTTTGTGATTTTGCTTACAGTGAAAATACATTTACTGAGATCAAATTTCTCTTTTACACTCATCTTTAACGCCTGTGCACCCTTTTCCTTCAACTTCTGACACATGTTCATAATCCTGAAACCAATATCAATGCAGTTGAACTTTTTCAAATGCATTAAGCCTATAGCTGACAATGAAAGAACACACTTTGTGGCAGTTCAATGCTCAAGGCTTCATTTTGTTACTTAAGGCTTCAACTTTTTGAAAGCTTTCCAATTCACTATTTTATTGGCTCGACATTTTTATTAAATTGAAAAAGTGGGTGATTTTTGTTATAAAAATAGCAAATACTTCTAATGATTTATTTTCATCCCTTCTACAAACAATTCAATCTATAAATATAGTACAAAAAAAGTAAAAGTTACTGGAAAGTAACTGCACGCAGAGCAAGGGAAAAATGGGCTCTAATCTCCTGGCGCAGCACAGGTGGCGTAGCATGGCGCAGCCCACGCAGTGGTAATTTAGTCCGGCGCCGCCCGCGCAGTGGTAATTTCGTGAGGTGCAACATCGTGCACAGACGAACTTGCGCCGAGATGGGTGTGGCGGCGTAGTAGGGGGAGGTGTCACTTATTCATCAAGACGCAGTGACAATTTCGTACAAAAGTCTTCGCTGCAGTTGCGCAGAAAGCTCGCCAGCTCCAACCTGGTTCACTTTCTGTGCAGTGGTAATTTGGCTGACCAGCACACAGTGCGCACACGTTACCGAAACCTCACAGGCAGGTTTCCATAATGTCAGGCACATTTCAATACAGTAAATAATTACAGCAATCACTGTTTAATGTAACTATCTGAATCAGCACATAAATTGTAGTATCTATATCGATTATCCTCATGTCAGATTAAAGGCGGCTGGTGATGGAAACTCGACCTGACTTAATCAACGCAACTGAATCAATGATGCAAATTAACGACTTCACATCTTTCTCAGCCAACCACAAACTGCCTCGGCATCAAGCAATGCGTATATAATGCTTGCGTTCTATGCTCGGTAAAGCCGCTTGCACACTGGACGCAAAACAAATTTTTCGCACGACTGATAACAGTCAAAGTCAATGCAAAGAGCTATCGACTTTTCTTGGTCTTATTATTCATCTGTTTTCTTCCTTTGAAGATAGACAACAGTCTTTATTCGGTCTTTCTTTTGAAAATTAGTCAGATGGCTCGAACAGTTTCACGCTTTATTTCCACAGCAGAGATAAAATAGTGCTTGCAATCAGAGAGTAAATCAATTCCATGACCATTGACAGTGTGAATCAATTCTCGCTTGCACGATCAAGACTGTCCGACGCAAAATGCAAAATACTTTATGTCCGGCACCCAGTAAAAAATAAAAGTATTGATATGAGAACAGATTAATAACGGAATAAAGAATAAAAATACATAAACATCACCAACCAAAAGAACATCCAAAAAAGATGACCCGCAAATACAAAACCCAAAACCAGTGAAGTTGGCACATTGTGTATATCGTAAATAAAAACAGAATACAATGATTTGCAAATCCTTTTCAACCTATATTCAATTGAATACACTGCAAAGACAAGTTACTTAATGTTCGAACAGGTAAACTTTGTAATTTTTTGCAAATATTAGCTCATTTGGAATTTGATGCCTGCAACATGTTTCAAAAAAGCTGGCACAAGTGGCAAAAAAGACTGAGAGAGTTGAGGAATGCTCATCAAACACTTATTTGGAACATCCCACAGGTGAACGGGCTAATTGGGAACAGGTGGGTGCCATGATAGGGTATAAAAGCAGCTTCCCTGAAATGCTAAGTCATTCACAAACAAGGATGGGGCGAGGGTCACCACTCAGTGAACAAATGAGTGAGCTGATTGTCGAACAGTTTAAAAACAATATTCCTCAACAAGCTATTGCAAGAAATTTAGGGATTTCATTATCTACGGCCCGTAATATCGTCAAAAGGTTCAGAGAATCTGGAGATATCACTGCACGTAAGTGACAAGGCCGAAAACCAACATTGAATGCCCTTGACATTCGATCCCTCAGGCGGTATTGCATCAAAAACCGACATCAGTGTGTAAAGAACATCGCCACATGGGCTCAGGAACACTTCAGAAAACCACTGTCAGTAACTACAGTTCGTCGCTACATCTGCAAGTGCAAGTTAAAACTCTACAATGCGAAGCGAAAGCCATTTATCAACAGCACCCAGAAACGCTGCCAGGTTCGCTGGGCCCAAGCTCATGGACTGATGCAAAGTGGGAAAGTGTTCTGTGGTCTGACGAGTCCACATTTCAAATTGTTTTTGGAAACTGTGGACGTCGTGTCCTCGGGACCAAAGAGGAAAAGAACCATCCGAACTGTTATAGGAGCAAAGTTCAAAAGCCAGCATCTGTGATGGTATGGGAGTGTATTAGTGCCCAAGGCATGGGCAACTTACACATATGTGAAGGCACCATTAATGCTGAAAGGTACATACAGGTTTTGGAGCAACATATGTTGCCATCCAAGCAACGTCTTTTTCATGGACGCCCCTGCTTATTTCAGCAAGACAATGCCAAGCTACATTCTGCCCGTGTTACATCAACATGGCTTCGTAGTAAAAGAGTGCGGGTACTAGACTGGCCTGCCTGTAGTCCAGACCTGTCTCCCATTGAAAATGTGTGGCGCATTATGAAGCGTAAAATACGACAACGGAAACCCCAAACTGTTGAACAATTTAAGCTGTACATCAAGCAAGAATGGGAAAGAGTTCCACCTGAAAAGCTTCACAAATTGGTCTCCTCAGTTCCCAAACGTTTACTGAGTGTCGTTAAAAGGAAAGGCGATGTAACACAGTGGTAAAAAGGCCCCTGTGCCTACTTTTTTGCAATGTGTTGCTGCCTTTAAATTCTAAGTTAAAGATTATTTGCAGAAAAAAAAAAGTTTCTCAGTTTGAACAGTAAACATCTTGTCTTTGCAGTGTATTCAATTGAATATAAGTTGAAAAGGATTTGCAAATCATTGTATTCTGTTTTTATCTACGATTTACATAACGTGCCAACTTCACTGGTTTTGTAAATTAATCGCAGTGTTCGTTGGATGTTCTGCTGTTAAAATGTTTCTTTTTATTCTTTATTTCGTTATCAATCTGTTCTAATCGTCCTCTCTTCTTCTTTTTGGCTGTCAGACAGAGGCATTGTACATTGTCTCGCGCCAATGTCGACTCACTTTATTGAGCATACACTCTAAAAAATAAAGCATTGGGCCAACAAAAAAAATTAAGGCAACATGTTGCATTACCCTTTTTGAGTTATGCCAACTGCTGGTAGAATTGCATTGGTCCAACACAATATTTTAACTATGATGAATTAGCTTTTTGTGTCATAATCATAAGCATTTCTAAGTAACATGAACTTAATAAAAGTTAACATGAACACAAGTTTTTAAGTGGACTTTATTTTAAAAATCAAGTTTTCCAAATTAGTTTTTTCAATATTTGAATGCATTTTAAATATAACTGTAACCTAACATTTTTCCATATGAATTTAAATTTCTTTGTTGACCAACCTCTACCATTGCATTTTCCCAACTAAAATTTCTCTCATCCCAACTCATCTTTTTCTTTTGTCAGTAAAGCCTACCTTTCTGAATGAAGTCAAACAAAGCCAATATTAGACAATTACGCTGCCTTTATTTTGCACTGCGATTCTACAAAATCTCCAGGTTGCACTCAAAATATGAAAAAGCATCACAAATGTCAATAGAAAATTAATTACTTGGTCTGTGGTTCACCATTACAAAATTGTGACTGTTTGCAGTGTGAAACAATGCAAGTATATCCAGTATATTAACAAAACATGAATTATCAGATCTGGATTATTAATAGCTGATTCACTATAAAAACACATATTACACAATTACACATGTAAAATTTGTAATTGACTTTAAATTTTACCAACAGCATAGTGGTAGACTAAGAGAAGGCAGACCTAAATATTATAAAGAGTATTCAATATTAACTCTCAAATTTCTCCAAAGAACAGCAGTTATTTGTGCACAAATACAATATCAGGACACTCATGTAAGAAATATCTTGCACAGTAGAGTGTCAAACTAATAAGACCAGTAAGTGATTATCCTATTGTTTGAGTAAAAAAAATACTAAGAAAGGGTTGAAAATCCAACAGAGCCTGAAATTTTGAATGAATAGAGAGGGCCTGATTAGTCTTCAAGACAGCACCGATTCTAAAGCCAATTCTTACATGTAAAACATCAAGTGTATAACCTGATTAAAAACTCAACCTTTGATAACTAATGGTAACACCAGTATTACAGGTCAACACTGTCCATACAGTCAGGGCAAAAACTTTTTGCACACTGTTTGATGAGAAATATTTTTCAAGTTGGATAATTTGGATAAGAGTGGAAGAAAAAAAAAAAAATTGTCAAATGATACGTAATGGTTTCCCACACAATCAATGCTCAAAAGTGCTGTTGAGTATAATATTAGTTTGCAATAATGACTGAAGTACATGAATATGACATTTTACTGGAGCCAAGACGTTCCCATAAAATTATGTTCAGTGAGTAAAATTCAGTACTTTACTCAGTATTCATTGTGTAACAGGTAGTTAAATTTCTCAAGGGTCAGTTTCTGTGGGCAGGAAAAGGTTTTATATTTGCAAATTAGATGCACTTAGCAATGTCGTGCAAAAACTTTTGGCCGTGACTAATGTAGAGAAGTCTTCAGACAAATCAAAACTTCCAACTCACTGAGAGTGCTGAGGTTTTAGAGCAGTCAGAAAATGCTGTACTTGAGACTCATTACTTTTGAGCTGGCTTTTTGTCCATCAAGCTCCAGGAATAGCTTCTGAAATACCTCAAAGGTAAACTTCAACTGCTTGGGATAGCTGATGTTAAGGGCATATATTATGCCCATCAGCAAAGCACAGGATCTGGCAACATCAATCCCTTCCAAGATTTTGGTTCCCTCAATGACAATGGTTGCACACCGGTCACCAATGATGGCAATCTTCATCACCTGCATCATAAGGTCTGCCTCAAGCTCCTCCCTGTCCTTATAGAAGAAATGGATAGGCATTACGGTGTTGGAAAAAAGGTAAATGCATAATTTACCATGCATAATTTAATAGTAACCCAAGAAAAACATCCAAACTAAATGCAGACACTAAAAAGAGCACAAGGGTCATTCCATGGAAATTCAAAAAGTGCCTCCCACCTGACCCCCTCAGAATCAGCTTTTTTTTTTTTCTACAATATCTTCTGCATATTCAATGAAGTCATGCAAAACCTTTCATTCATACTATGGATACTTTCCGAGTTACAGCTCCTCAAAGTTCGAACGGGTAGGTCAAAATTTGGCACTTTTTTTCCCCCACCATTTTTGAGCCTCATAACGTCATTCCTAATAGAGATAGCCACATGAATGTTTCAGGGCTGAAAAACGCACTTCAGTTCAAAACTGCAACCAAGTCCATTTGACATCAATCTCAGGTGTCACAATCCTAAGCCAAAATTTGGCTTTTCTTCAACATAATGTTTTCCCGTAACCAACTTTGGGCATCAATATCTTGGGGAAAATAAGTGTTAACAGCAAAACTGCAGGAGATAAGTGTCTGTGACATAGTGGTTAATACATGTTCTGGCAGATGAAAGCTCTCATTCTTAGCTCCATTTGGAGACCAGGCTCATCTTGGAACCATGATTCCTTCGGTGTCGAAATTATTTTGTAAAATGGGCAGATTTTTGAATTGCAACCATGATAATTGTCAGGGAGTGAACACTATGTAGATTGTACCTGGTACATAAAGTGTTGACTTGAAAATATGAAAATCTGCTCTCAGACGGACTCCATGGCTCTTAACTACATGTCAGCTCAGGCTCATGTTGTCCAGCTGGTAAAGCCCTGGGCATGCTGCTGCTGACACCAGCATAAGTTGGGAGGCAAAACTTGCAAACTATACATGTTGTATGCATAATGTATTATTAATTAGTTATTATTATTCTTGTGTAATTAATTGGTATATAACACAGATTATACAACTACATTGTACATGCATACAACATGCACTTGTATAGTTTGCAAGTTTTACCTTGCAATTTATGCTGATGTCAGCAGCAGCAGCAGCAGGTCCAGGGTTTTCCTAGCTGCGCATCATGAGCCTGTGAAGCTGATACAATGCTGAGAGCCACACAGTCATCCTGAGCCCAGATTTTCATACTTTCAAGACTCAACACTTAACCATACTGGTTACAATGTACATAGTGTTCACTCGCTGAGGATGATCATGGCTGTAATTCCTTTCAAAAACGAATAGAATCTTCAATTTTATTTCAAAATATGCCTATTTTAGATCATTTTGACACAGAAGGAATCATGGCTAGAAGATGAGCCTCGTCTGCCAAAAATGAGAGCTTTCATCTGCCAGAACTTGTTTTAACCAGCCACCTATCCCGAAACGAACTTTAATTTTTCTGAGTTATCTGAAAACATCTGACACATCCAGGATACCAATGCTTGTTCCTATTCTACTGTGTCACAGACATGAAATTGGTGCCGTTTTGCTTTGAAACTTTCATTTTCCCCAAGATATTGATGTTCAAAGTTGATAAAAGAAAAAATTTTCTGAAGACAAAATAGACTTTGGCTTAGGATTGTGACACCTGAGATTGATGTCAAATGGACTTGGTTGCAGTTTTGAACAGAGCTCACGTGTTTTTCAGCCCTGAAACATTCATGCGGCTATCTGTATTAGGAATGAAGTTATGAGGCTCAAAAATGCTGGGAAAAAACTGACATGAATAAAAAAAAATAAATAAAAAAAATAAAAAGAATTGTTTGCCACAAAAGGTGGCCATGTCCCCCGCCACTTCATGAAATATCGCTTCAGTAAAAATACATACTTAAATGTATTAACAAGAGTTTAAAAAGTGGCCAAAGTGGTGACCTTGGAAATAAGGTCACCCATATCAACTGGTGTTTGTGTAATGCCCCAATGTAGGCCGATACCAAATTTGAAGACTCTAGGTGCAACGGTTCATGAGATATCGTGTTAACAAGAAACGGGACGTACGGACGGACGCAGCTGAATACATAGTCCCCCGTTTTGTGTTGCGGCGGGGGACCAAAAAAAAAAAAGTTTTTAAAAAGGGAGGCAAATCTGGACCTACCTAGATATACTTTAAGGAGCTATAACTCAGAAAGTGTTAATAGTAAGAATGTATAATTTTACATGGCCTCACTGAAAATGAAAACAATATTGTCCAAAAAAAAAAAAAAAAAACTCAGCCGATTCTGAAGTGGTCAAGTGGAAATTTTTTCTGAATTGGTTGATTTTATATCGAATGACCCACACCTAACATTCAAACAATATTTGAGTGATTTGGGTCAACATCAAAAGAAGTTATGGATTAAAGGTTCAAGTTAAAGGGTACTGAATTACTTACACTGTACTCTTTGAAAAGGTCCTCTTCCTTCTCTCCAAGACACACAACAAGGCAGCGAATGGCAGCTTCTCTGCGCCGCTCAACGGTGTTGTTCTGATTAATGACAAAATTATACCAAGGGTTCACTAAAAATCAGGGCCCGGTTGTTCAAAGCTCGTTAATTTAACGGCTGGTTAGCGCTAAACACATGACATTGTGACCACTCTCTAAATAAGACTCTCGCGAATGCTCTTCACTACTTTAACTAATCAAGGGGAAACCTACAAAATGCATCAAAAACATACAAACATCTGGACTTTCATTCAGAGATATAGATACTGTGGTTTAAACTTAATCACCGGTTAAAGGTAACTAAGCTTTGAACAACCGGGCCCAGATCCACAAATACCTTAATGATAGCAATTTATCTGAACTAATTACTGTTAATAAACTTGCAATTTAAAAGTTTAATTAATAAGCATACCTCAAGAAGAATGTCCTTAATCTGCCTGATCTTCAGTCCTGCAGCTCCTCCCTTTGACTGGACTACAGTCATCAGCTTCGGGGTGCACTGGTCAAGCTTGGCCATAAAGGTTGATTCAAGGCTCACTGTTGTCACCCTCTTGAATTCTTCATTTATCTGTTGGGAACACAAAAGAGAAATGATTTCAGAGAACTCTACACGGTATTAAGCCATAGTACAAAAACTATACTTTAATAAAACTTTTCAAATGTAAGAGTACAGTTTTACCTGTGTTGAATCAAAAAGGGCAGGCCATCGCTTCATGAACTCTCTGATGGCAGGGGCCTCATTAACTATTTCCTGTCTGCGAAGTGAGAACGTTTTCAACATTTTCTCAGCCACCACTTTAGAGTTATCCTTCTTCATCACTTCATTTAGGAGCTCCACTCTCTCTTTTTCCAAACTTTCAGCAGTTTCACCTGAAGCATGAGGAGGTAGGTAATTTACTTCAGCCTTCCTTGGTTTTTTCACATTCTTTGCAGGAGTCTTCTCATGTCCCGCCTTCCTCTTGAGTGAATTCACCTCAAGTTCAGGACAGCCAAGACCACGGAGTTTGGATCTGAAATTATTCATCTTGTATTTCAGGCGCTGTATCCACCCATAACACCCATTAAAGGACCCAGGCTCTTTGAGGCAGGGATGCTTTTGAACAAGGGCTTCTGCAGCTTGACTTATCTGGAGACTTGATGGATAAGCGGTGTACTCATAAATAGCCTCTGCTAGCTTTCCAAGAATGTCCGGGAGTAGCGAGATGAGGTCCTTAGAACTGAGAAGACTCCCTTCCTTACTGAAGCTTTCATTGGCTAATTGAAGTTGAATCTCTGTGTTAGAAGCAAAGCGAGGAATTATAAATTCAGAGGGCCAACGCTGTGAACGGTGGCCTGGGCTATCTTCAGCTGATGAGACAGGAAGTGTGTCACTGGACAATCCAGATGAAGAGGTTTCTTCAGGAGACTGATATGAAGGCTGGTCAAAAGGCTGAGCACCATCAGTCATATTTGTGACATCAGTCAAGGTGAAAGTTACTGCAGGGGGCTCCATTATGTACACAATCTTGATTGTGTCCTTATCTTTGATGTCAGTTGTTGAACACAGGGAGAAATACTCATTACCAAAATCAACATCTTTATAGTGCAGACTGAAGTCCCCACAAATCCCAAATGTAGCACGAATGACTGAGTGAAGTTCATCCACTGTCCCAGGGATTCCAGATGGTAATGCCAGCTTCCGGACATCATGATCCGCAAGGACCACTCTGAGTTGGGCTGGTTGTGACATTAAAAGTGATCTGTAAGAGAAATAGGTTTCACATAATTCTGTAATTTCTAGTGTCAGCAAAATGGTTCAGACAAACTTCAATAAGCTCTGTGTCTGAAGGCTAATTACTATGCCAAACCAACTATGGTGTATTTTGTTACGTTTCTCATGTTCTCCCTCTTACTCAGAACGGTTTGGCTCAGTGCCCCAGCTTGCCTCGGTTGTCATGCTCCCTTAAGGATTTTGTCATTACGTATTACCGGAAATGGAAGAGGGAATAACTTCTTTAAAAAATAATATGAATAAAAATAGGTGATGCAGCGGGATGAGCTTGAGTCTAGCACAGATTTTGGCAACAAACTTTGGTGAGGAGGAGAAAAGGCACACCAGTTCATGTCATTACATCTCAAAGTCTCCAGAAAGAGCACATAGAACCTTTTGACAGTCCTGAAACTAAAATTGCAAGGTGCAAATTTACCCTACAATGACTTGAACATACACTGCGGTCCAAAATTATTGGGACACCCCTCTTTTCCCATGCTAACACACTCATCTTAAAGTTTTCCTATTGTGGATTCTTGGTGGAAACTAGAAATAAATCTGAATTAATATGTCAGCAATAGGTATGAGATTTGTTGATTATTTCTTACACGTTTGTTACTGCAAATTATGGGGCAATTCAAAAGTTTGTGTGCACACATTTTTCTCCCATTCACTTAACATTGTCTGCAAATAGTATTTCACATATGAAGCGTATCTCTCATCAACTCAATGTTGTAATCATTTTTCGGACTGCAAATGGTCAAATGTATGTTATTCACGGATATAATAGAATACCCTATATTCGGTATCATTTTTATATATATATATATATATATATATATATATATATATATATATATATATATATATATATATATATAAAAAGAAAGACTGAACAGACTTGTTACAATGGGGAAAGATAGGGGTGTCCCAATAATTTTGGACCCCAGTGTACAACAAATTTGGTAACCATCTATGGAACATAAATGTAGCGCTTTAGAGTAATAATGCTTTTTCCACCAAGCAAGTAAGATGTTAAAGGGAACATGTCTGATAGCTCGACTGGTTCTAGGACTTTCACTGTGTTTGTTTTCTCAAGCACATAGCTCCTCAGGTGCTCAATTGACCAAGCACTTAAGCATTTCACCAAGAATCCAACAGCCCCCTTCACAACCACGGTCTGGATCAACTCCCCAAAATCTGGCAGACCACCTGTGGAACCATGAGCCAAGATCATCCCACTGGTGAATTTGGTGCCACTGTAACACACACTATTAGCTATTTGGACATGTGTCACACCAGGGAACTTAGCCTGCAGTGCTATCTGGATATCCTCTCTTAGCACAGAAACATCCACTGTAGACAGTGCTGTGGCCTGTAGAAGAGGTCTGACAACACTGGAATCATGTAGGTTATAAGCAACCATCAACTGATGCTTCATGGACAGTGACAGCAGAATATTTCGAAAGCTGTGAGTATGCCTGACAACACGCTTAAAAAAGCTGTGTTTCGCTTCAAACCGCATAGTCCAAAGTGACACCAGTGGACCGTAAGCTCTGATAAGTTCTGGATAATGTTCCAGAAAATGATGTTTTGGGATCAGCTTTTCCTGTGGGAAAACCTGGAGAAACCTATGCTTGTGCTCAGATATCTTACTATCCAAGTAGCAAATAGTCTCATCTGTATGGACTTGACTCACAACAAGCTCAACAATGTCTTTGAGCACAAGAAGCACTTCCCATGCTGGGTCACCCTCAGTGATTTTTGATCCAACCATAAGTGGTAGGAGACGCAACAAAGTCCAATTCTCATGGGCATTCCCTCCAATACTTCTCCGTGCAGCAAAATTCAGAGGGACAAGCTGTGGTGCATCAGTCTTGTCTGACCATTTATAGGGGAACTCTTTGATGCATTTGTTTAGCTCTTCAAGGGTGAAATACTTACTCTGAATGAACACTCTGAGGCACAGAGCCATTTCTAGAGGCACTATACCTTCAAAGAGATCATGCAACAGATCAGGTGGATATCCAGTCAAAACATCAAAATATTTCAGTTTTCCTGTCAGTGCACACTGGCTCTTCACTCCATTCACATGAGTTAAAGCAGCAGTCTCCTGTGCAGCCTGAATATGTAGCGTGTGCTGCTCTTTAGTTCTGGGTGGGAATGTCCCAGTCCTCACTTCTCCTGTTTGAAACTGTGATCGCTCACCCAGACAAAATCTACAGACGTATGAACAGGAAAAGCTCTCAACAAATCCCCCCATAGAATGGGCCCCGAGATTATCTGCAACAACAGAAAAGACTGTCCCTTTCACTTTTCTGCCCAATGCTGGAACATACAATCCTTCCCCTTCTAAGACCACAAGATCTTTGAGCAGTGGCTCCAATACAGTGCTGTAACCAAATTTCTTCATATCCTCAGCCTTGCACAGAATTGCTAAGAAGATTGAGGATAGTGCAGATCGGAGCACTGAGGGGACATCAGCCAATACCCAATACACAGCTGTGATCTTGTGTTTTTTCCTGGATGTACCAAGAGGATTGCATATCTCAAAGTCATCCACATAGAGAATGAGAGCAACGCTAAGATCATCCCCTGAAAACAACTCATTGGTTTTGTAGTGAGTGCCATCACGAAATGACTTGTACATAGTACACTGATCTTCTCCTTCACACAAGATCAAACCCTGGATGTCTTTCCTGCTCAAAATCTGCAGTAATGACTTCAGAATGGGGACATACTGGAAGCTATTCTTCTCTCTGCTGAGAACATACTCAATGGGTTCTACCACAGAAAAGTGCTCTTTAAAGTACTCTCTTCTTTTGTAGGCAGAGGAGAGATGACCACCACTACCAAGGGCAGAACTAATCGGGTTGGCACCACAAAGTTCCTTCACCATCTCTGACACAGCACCCTCTTCAATTTCACAGTTGTGCCTTCTCAAGCAAGACTGCAAAGTGTCTTTCATAATGGGAGCTGAGGCTGAATGAGAGATAAAATGCAGCTCCTCCACAACCTCATCAATGCATCTGTTGGGTACATTATAGATGCTCTCTAGTTTCAACAACAAGTGAGCCAAGCTTTTTTCAATCAACGCTGGCAGTTCACTCACATTACTATCATCGCCTCCAACATCAATATCAGACTGCTCACCCTCTTGATTAACTGGATTGCTGTAAGTGTCTGTGTTTGAAGCCTTTACATACCTGTTTAGCAGGTGTTCTTTGAACTCATCCAGTGAGTGAGGAGTATGCTTGCGGCTTCTGTGGGAAGCAAATGTTCCATAGATGTTAGTTTTGAAATAGCAGTTTTTGAAAACACAGGTGATAGTTTCTTGCCTCTTCAAATGCCGACCAAGATGCTCAAAATACTCTCTTTCAGTGGAGATTGTGCCTACACTGCAGCACTGGCAACAGAAATTGAGTATTTCATAAGATCTGACCCTTTCTTGAGTTGAGTGTTTTCTTGACAGATGTGATCTGAGGCTACCCCATGTTGTAAAGGAACAAAAACAATCCGGATGAGGACAGGGCAGAGGTTGCCCACCATTACTGTGACGTAACCTATAATGTCTCAACAGCTCTGCTTTGGTGGAGGTCTCAAAAGTACAAATTTTACAAGCCCAATGCATTTTGAGAGTCACTGAAAAAAACAGCAAATGTTTTGTTCCATATGTGCTGACTTCACAATGTGTGCACTGCAATTACAAAGAAATGGTAGCTAATTGGAAACAGGTTTGTCACACACATTTTATGGAGTAGACCTACCATAAACGGGGGTGTTATTTTAAACAGGAAAGACCATACTGCCAAATTTAACCATTCAATGACGACAATTTTCTGCTCAAATTTCAGATTCAAAATCAAATCACATTAAGTACTATATGTCAAGATGTGTTTGGTGTGAGATAGCCTAATGTTAACTAAACTGTAAAAAGGTTACAACCTGAAAGCAGGATGGTGTGGAGCAGTGTGATACACTGAACTTTCCCGTGGCACCAAAATACAGCCTATGCCCCAAACAGTAACATTATTTAACAATTACATGCTTTGCAAAGAAAACGGTTTACTTTCAAAATACAAAGACTGAAGGAAGCCTACGATGATATGGTTAAATATATCGCCGTTTCATCTCCTTCATTATGCACCCGTGTAGGCTAACATTATTTAGCTTAACGTTGGTGGATGTTTTGTTCTCGTTTTGTACTCCATTGGAACACTGTAAAGTACTTGTGCCAGAACAACAAATAAACAGAACTGCTGAACTGTTTTAAGCAAAAAATGACCCCCTCAATTTTAGATTAAGAGTGTCAGACAATGGCAGGTTTACAAAAAGCGAATTAGCGCACAGTGTCTAACTTACGTGTCTACCAGCATTCACCACAGCCACAAAATGAAGAGCGTGTTGCTAATCATATCACCATTGGGGGAAAAATCCCCACATCGTTGAAGTCATAGAAAATATGTAACTGTGATAACAGTAGCGGCTCTTTGTCAGTTAAACAAGGCCCTCTGGAACCTCACCTCTCAATTCTGAATAACCAAAACCTCTCGCAGGTTTCTTGCCGATTAGCAGCAGTTGTTCAGACTAATTAGTCGAGGTCAATGGCAGATGTCTGTTTTTAATTGCACGGTTATACGTTGAACCACAAAACGGAGGCTTTTTCTTCCGCACATTTCTGACGACGTCAAATATCAATATATCTTTTATAAATTCTGCGCACAAGCAGCACGCGAAACGACAAAGAGTTTCTGACCGAGGCTAATTAAGCAATACGCCAAGAGAATCCCGCTCTACATTCAGACAGGGCGTGGTTAGGCACGATGCACAGCGGAGTAGAAGTTGAAAGCATGGCAAAAATGAATGTTGCAAAGTCAGCGAACGTTCTGGATTTTTTTTTTAATTTATTGCATTAATTGCCATCCATAAAATGCCAAATAAAATGCTTTTTCAATATGATTTCTCATTAATTGGTGAAGTACCCTATTGGTGTTGGCGGTACAGTCAATAAATAGTTTGATTGTTAATCGACGATTTTAAAATGAAACAGCTTGAGGGCGATCGGTAAAGGGTGACACAGAGGACTTTCTGAACATCTGATGGCACCACTGAGTAATAACCGCTCACCTTGTTTGAGAAAGATCGCGCTTGGTGTTGCTTGTATTTTACTCAGTCTGCAGCTATTCAAACTTTTCCAGGCATGTGACGTGGGCGGGGAAAATTCGAAGGTTAGAAAATGTAGTTCCCAACAAATGTAATTAAGTTACCAGGATGTGAATTTTGTTCTTTATTGTTGTGTCAAAGATTTTAAGTTCACCTGACTCATGATAGTGTGTTGAAACAATAGTTGCAAGTGTGGTGTCAACCGAACTCAATAAAATGACAGTTAAAAATAAAAAGTCTAACAATATCATAGAACTCATTTTTTTTTCTCACAACAATACATGTATTTAAGCACTGGCTAAAGGTCCTCTGAAGTACTTTTTAGAGTGTAGCTCAAACAGAAACATTGATTGAAATTCTCGGTACTCATCTTGAAGAACTGGGCCCTCTTTTCAAAATATTCACTTTTAATATCTAAAAGAGTGAGTAGATCAGAAAAAATTAAAAACAATAATAGACTGTCGGACACGGAGATATATTCAAACCTTGTCAAACTTTCGGACACAAGACACTGCTTTCAACGCAATCTGTCGAGCGAAAAATTCATTTCGTGTCCAGTATGCAAGCGGCTTAATACTGGGCTACTATTATCTTTACTTAGGTTTTATCGTTTTTAGTGGGGGAAAGGAATAAACCCTGATTGCTATGATCTCGTACTGAGTTAAGATCACATCTTGAAAATAAATGTGTAACGTATCTTGCATTGCTGTCCATGCATGTTAATCCCAAAATTTTACGCAGCAACAGGCTGTAACTAGAAAGGCACTGAGAACGCAGACCTCCGCCAGGGGGCAGCAAACCCAAAAGCACGGCGATCGGAAAGACTTGAAATCTTGAACTTTGGCGTATATCTCAGCAGTACTTTGGCCTAGATATGCCAAAATTTAATCAGCTATTCCTTGACTTAATACCCACCTACCCTGAAAATTTCATCAAAATCCGGCCATTACTTTTTGAGTTATGTTGTACACAAACAAACCAACAAACAAACGCCACCAAAAACATAACCTCCTCGGCGGAGGTAATTATAGGAACACGCTATTCATTGCTTCTCTTGCCAATGAGCAATATTTGACTCGGCTGTGTTATACCCAAACACGCCTTCTTTGCAAACTTGCGCTGGAAGGAGGGACAGAGGCGTGACAGAGGAATACTTGCGCCAGGCTACGCCGGGCGCGAAATTGCAACATACGCCTGGACACACCCTGTTGGCGCGGCGCACCCCCCATTCGCCGCGCCGCGCTTCGCCTGGTCTACGAAATTAGAGCCCCATGTCTCAGTATGTGCGGCACGGTGGCACAGTGGTCAGCATCGTTGCCTCACAGCAGGAAGGTCGTGGGTTCGAATGCGGCCTGGGGCCTTTCTGTGTGGAGTTTGCATGTTCTCCCCGTGGTTGCGTGGGTTTTTGCCGGGTATTCCGGTTTCCTCCCACAGTCCAAAGACATGCATATCAGGCTAATTGGAGATACCAAATTGCCCATAGATATGAGTGTGAGAGTGAATGGTGTGTGCGCCCTGCGATGGATTGGCAAGCTGTTCAGGGTGGGTCCCTGCCTTTGCCCGTAGTCAGCTGGGATAGGCTCCAGCTCGCCCCGTGACCCTAGTGAGGAACAAGCGGGTATAGAAAATGGATGGATGGATGGATGTCTCAGTATGTGACCAGAATTTCTGGGACCCTCGTTTTGACAACTCTTTCTATTAAAACCTCTTCAGCCCTGAGCCGCTGGATCAGAAAAAGCTGAAGATGACAAAATGAAATGAGAATATCTCTGCTACTTCTTTGTCTGTTTGAATAATCTTGGTATCATAATAAAGGTAACACCTTCAGGATTTTTGTCATGGTGTAAAAATCAATATATAAGTCACTGAGTTAGAGTCAATGAACATGAAACACAGCATAAATGAGAGAATTCATTTCTGCCATAATAGGTGGAATATCCCTTTTACAATTATGTAGTTGCAGTCTGAAACATTACAGCACAAAATCTCACCATAATCCGCACCAAAGTTTATTCTAAACAATTAAATCACACAAAATTAGAGATTT
This sequence comes from Gymnothorax reevesii, assembly GCA_029721435.1. Classification (NCBI taxonomy): domain Eukaryota; kingdom Metazoa; phylum Chordata; class Actinopteri; order Anguilliformes; family Muraenidae; genus Gymnothorax; species Gymnothorax reevesii. The sequence goes on along the minus strand of CM056587.1, from coordinate 21,996,920 downwards.
TTTAGTTCAGAAATGTCTTGGTGGCTCTCCATATTGGCAATTTGGGCATCTTTTCAGGCATTGAGTGCCATTTGAGATTTCTTGGGTACCAAACTCGTGAGGGTGCGTTCAGGAACCAGAAGCGAGAACCAAAAGATCCAGCACACTTGATTTTTATTCATTCTGGGGTGGAAACCCTGGCAGGGCAGAAGGTAACGGTACAGAGTCCACAATCCAAAATCATAATCCCGTAGTTGTAATCCAGTTCGTAAACAGGGCAGCAAACACAAAACTCAGGGTCAGGCAAAGCAGGTTCGTTACATGGGCACAGGTATATCAAAGACAAAGACAAAATCAGGGACGTTCCAGTAAGAAGTATAACATGAAGAGCACAAGGCATAAACAACACAGCACAAGGAAAATGTTCTGACAAGGGCTGGCTGTGAATTGACTGTTTGAATACACGTACAGTAAGTGACATGCTATAATAGGGAACAGGTGAGCTGGATCAGACTAATTATAAAGGAATGAACAAGAGGAAGTTCTTAACCACATGAAATTGGCGAAAGCCAAAACATGGACAGGGATTACACAGACAATCTATGACAAACAAATGGCTCCGGTTAAGGAGTTCTAAAGTGCGCAGAGTGAGAGGCAGAACAGTGTTTAACAAGGTGCGGAGAATCTGTTGAATTGCAGCAAAGTAAAGTGAGTGAAGGCAAGGGGTGGAGATTAGAGCAGAGCGAGTGCTGAGAGCTTGTTAGTCAATTAGTCATGTGCAGCTATACAATTCCTAGTGCTTGTTAGTAAGTTAGTTCTATAAACAATGTTAGTTATTGTTAGTAATTCATCCAAAATAAAAAACTGTTAGTATTTGTTAGTAAAGACAGAACAGAAAGGCGAAGGAACCAAAAGAGATTGGAAGGAATAATTGAAAACCCAGAAACCATGAAATCACCTGAAAACGTGGCACGCAAAACTGGGGAATAAAACTGTCACATCACATATAACCAGACAGGGGAGACAATGTGCAATGCAGGGCATGGAGAAATACATAAACCAGAACAATTATCTAAACTGTGAATATGAGTAATGGCAGACAAAAGACATGAAAGGGAAAGACAGGCAAATTACAAAACATGGCATGGAATAACTCAAAAAACATGGCTTGGAAGAAGAATCATAAAAAAAACATGGTCAGGCAACAACAGAATCATAACAAAACTGTAAAATTCATTTAATTTCACTTATATGTCTCTACAGACATACATTCCATCTAATTACAACCATTTTTGCTTTTTTTATTTTAAAATTCAAAAAACTATATTTTCATTGCAACAAGTCCAGTACACATTTTCCTATTCAAAGAAAATACATACAAAGGGAATTAAGTTTGACTCCAATGGAGCAGATAAAACAAGCAAATAAACAAAATCATGCTGTAAATACAAAGATAAGGTCAAAAATGGTAAAAAGTAAAAACAACAAACACTCAGCAATTATTTATACAAGAACTATGCTTCCGCTACTCATAAATTCTCACGATTGATCTGATATTATTTTATCTTATATTTTGCTACATGCTTTCTAGCTTGCTTGGTGCTCGAAATTTGTTCTCTTGGGGTAAAATGGTCATCATGAGATTTTCGTCGAGTTTCTTTCCATTAAGTGGATATGCCGCACGATGATTTCGCTAATAGGAAACATGCAGTATTAATGATGTTTGTTGATTGCCCACGGTACTGGGGCATTCGGGCTTAAAGAACAGACGTTTTTGACATTAACCTGGAACATAATTTATGTATTCATCATTTTGTGTAACACAATCATTCCAGTGACGTGCGGTGGAGGTTAGTTTGGTGAGGCAGAAACCTCACCTTTGCTTGATTAGCAATCAGACGATTAACTATAAGTAAGACTATTCGGCAGAATGACGGGCCAGTTAAGTTTCCGCGGCGTTATTACTCAGTATATCAAACCTGAAATGCTCACTAGACAGCAGATTTGCGCGTACTTGCTTCCAGGAAGCCGAAGCAATGTCATCAACAAATATTAACACAGTTCGACTTACGCATAGTTTAATGCTTAATCAATAGCCTATATAATGTATTCTCCTTTAAATATGTGCTTTTACATCCAAACAAAAAGCGGCCATTTATTTTCAGTCTTCTTTCGTAATCCGATTAACAAAATGTTTCAATGATATTCAGAATTACCAAGAGCCAAGAATTTCTCTTAATTGATTATTCAGATTTCCATCCTTGCAGTCTCGAATTGCAGCTTATTCATTAAATGAAGTCATTATCTCCTCTATCAGTATCAGGCTTCCATAAGGCTTGGTCATAATTGTTTTCATAGTCAATCAGGAATAGTACGTGAGAACAGGTTCACAAAATCCTGTGATAAAAGTTTGGGTCTCTGCCTCACCTCACCGCACGTGTCTGGCTTTCAGTAACCTAATACTCGCAAATCTGCAGTTTCGTGAGCATTTCAAGTTCGATGTAGCCTACTGAGTAATAACGCTGTGAAAACTTAAACTGGCCCGTCATTCTGCCAAATAGTCTTACTGCTCTAGTTAATCATCTGATTGTTAATCAAGCAAAGGGGAGGTTTCTGCCTCACCAAACCAACCTCCGACTGCACGTCACTGAACCATTCCCCCTTGCTGTATCATCACATCTTACAATCGCTTATTCCACTTCTATTGTCACTGGTCATTAGTTGACGTCAGTGGACTCCATTTCTAAGCTAACCTTGTTAGCTAGCGCATTGGCACACCAAAACTTTGAGTGTGTGTGTGTGTGTGTGTGTGTGTGAGTGTTCTTCTTCTTACTGGGCACATGCAGTCACTTCATATGCTCTTACGATGGGAGCTTCCAATTCACAATGCATTGTCATGTTCTTTTAAATATTCTGAAGAGTAGCCTAATCAAATGAGTTAAATGTTTAGCTTGTTGAATCCTGGCAAGCTACAATGTCTCATGCTGGTCCAATTACCTGTATTTCCTCGAGATCAATATATCTAAAATGCTCTTTGGAGCACAGAAGACCTTAAGTTCAGTAGTAAATAGAAAAAAAAAACATTTAATATAAAAGAACATTAACAACATGGGTCAAACACATCTGCAATCAGGTCTGAACTCAGTTTTCTCTCTGATTAAGTTTATGACTCCTTTGGAAGACAAATGAAAGTTAGAAAGGGAGGCTTATGTAGGCTGCAGTTCATGGGTGGGATTTATGTGGTGGGTCCTAAAGTCCTGAATCACGATGTCGCATCACTGTGGAATGTCGAGGCAACTCCTGGAACTCTGTGACTGAAGATGATGCCTGTATTTACGTTGCTCCTGCAGCTCTACACTGACAGCCATAACTCTGGCCTTCCAGAAATTGCCAAATGGGCGTTTACAATTACCAATGCTGTTCCTCCGCAGGAGGAGTGTGAGGAGTAGGGTGGTGGTTTTTAACATAAAAAAAATGACTTTGCCATATTCTTCATTGAGCAATCAAAGTTCTGTAAAATCACTATGTGGATTTATTATAAGAGAAAGGATTTCAGGAGAGTGAGATAAAGCATGCAAGCACGCCCACAAAAAAACAAAATTTGAAATTTGGAGAGCCAAGTTCTAAAAGCACTTAAGTCACATTTTCACACACTGGGAGGTAAGGATGGGAAAATGTCTTCAATAGTTCACCGCCTCAATTTTCAAAAAATTGAGATTTTGTGGCTTAAATACTTCAGCACTGTGGTCTTAAAAAATGGTAGTATAGTACTATAGTAGTATAGTACAGTGGGGTGCAAAAATTTGGGCACCCCTGGTTTAAGTGTCTGTTACAATTAATCTCCAAGTAGTTGAAAGCAAACCTGAACACTAAATGCTATAAAGTTAAACATGACACATTCCTGCAAATTTGAAGGCAAGGTTTCTTTTTATTTTAATTTTTCTGAGTTTTTAAATGATGAGAAAGATAAAAGGGTCCTGTGCAAAAGTTTGTAAACCATTTTGGATTATTCTTTGTTACCTTTCAAGAAGATGATTACTAAGGCCCTGACCCAGGTGATTTACTCATTAGGGCTTCAATGAGTCAGGTGAATATAATTCCAAGGTTGAACTATGTATTCTGAAATAACTCCATGCCTTCTAAAGTATCCGACTGTGCTGGCTCTCGTGTCTGGTGTTAAAAACCATGTGTTCCTCAAAACAGTTCTCCAAGGATGTCAAAATCAAGATAATTTACTTCCACCAACAAGGAGAGGGCTACAATAAACTCTTGCAATGTTTCAAATTACCAATTTCTACTGTCAGAAACATCTTAAGAAAATGGAAAATAACTGGAAGAATTGAAGTCAAGGCAAGATCCGGAAGACCAAGAAAAATGTAGATAGAATGGCCTAAGATCTGGTGAGAAATGCTCAGAAGAACCTTCACATCACTGCAAAAGAGCTGCAAAAAAGAGTAGCAGACACAGGTCTAGTTGTTCACAGGACAACAATACAGCGTACTTTAAACATCGAAGACCTACATGGCAGAGTTGCAAGAAAGAAGCCTTTCCTTCAAACTCAACACAAAATTGAAAGTCTGAAGTATGCAAAAGAAAACGTTGAGAAACCTCAAGCCTATTGGAACAATGTGCTTTGGACTGACGAAACCAAAATCGAACTTTTTGGTAAAAACCAAAGAAGGTATGTTTGGAGAAAAAAGGGTGAAGCATTTCTAGAGAAGAACATGTTGCCAACTGTAAAGCATGGAGGCGGATCCATTATACTGTGGGGTTATGTAGCTGCTGGGGGCACAGGCAATATTGTGCCGGTGAAAAGAAGAATGGATTCCACCAAATATAAAGACATTCTAGGGGCTAATGTTCAAAGCTCAGTCCACAAATTGAAGTTGAAGAGACGTTGGGTATTCCAGCAAGACAATGACCCAAAGCATACCTCAAAATCCACCATGAAGTTCCTCCAGGAAAGACAGATGAAGGTTTCGGAATGGCCATCACAGTTCCAAGACTTGAATATTATTGAAAATCTATGGAGAGACCTCAAACATGCCAGGCATGCAAGAAAGCTGAAGAATATTTCTGAGCTAGAGGTGTTCTGTCGGGAAGAATGGGGGAAAAAAGACAAAGAAAAGAATTGAAAGACTCTCAGCTGGCTACAGGAAGCTTTTGTAAACTGTTATAGCTGCCCAAGGAGGGGATCCAAATCCCAAACTTTTTCACAAGGCCTTTTTCTTTGTTTTATTATTCTGAAACTGTGAAAAGTTAAAAATAAAAATTATTCTTGCTTTAAAATGTGATAAAATGTGTCATGCTTAACTTTGTGGCATTTAGCATACAGGTTTGCTTTCAATCACTTGGAAATTAATTGTAACAGACCTTAAAACCAGGAGTGCCAAAATTTTTGCACCCCACTGTATCTTCAGCCACATGCAAGGACCTGTTTTTGAGTCATGCAATGCCTGATGAGGAACTGCAGGCCTACCAAAAAAAATGGCCAAGCTGTAACAAAGGTTTGTAAGATGTCTATGTTTTTCAAATAACCAGCAACACAAAATCGAAAACATGCCACAATCTCGCTAAACTTCGCACCACCACACTAAAGTCGGTACATTTTCATCTGAACCATACCCAAAGAAACCGCACGGCCTGTAACAAACCCAGAGATGAACCAAATGACTTTTCAATTGTGTGTCCCTGGTTCTTTGAAAAAGGTAGACATCTGACAAACTTTTGTTACAGCTCAGCAGTTTTCTTTGGTAAGCCTGAACTGGTTCAGAAATCATTTTCACAAGTACTGGTAATTGCACTTCTTTAAACAAGAGTGAGAATAATCAGTGAAATCAGCAGGCTTGAGTTCATCAGTGAAATTATCACACGGCAGAGCTTTGTCTTCTCAGCACCAGCCTATTCACTTCTGCAATACTCAGGTTTATTTTGTGGCTTAAGAAAAGGGAGCTAAAAAAGTAGATGAAAATGTTTTTCCATGATGGATTCTATTGCATTGTCAATTTATTTTGTACAATACAGTAAGCAGTTATGCATAACCAAACTTTTAAAGCAAGGGTAGAAGGGGGTATGACAAAAGTACAGTGACTGTAGCTCTCTTGCTACCCAGATAGCACGTAATTCGGCACCCCTGATCTGCATTGATTAGCAGAGTTGCTCGCCATCTGGCTGAGGTGGGGGGGAGCATGAGCGTGCAAGCAATACGTTCAAAACTGAGAGTGAATCTTTACATTTGATTTCCTCAGAGATTTCAAAGATGAGGTAGATGTAAAGTGAGAGTGCGAGTTTGGACTTAGGAGCATATTTGTGATCAGTGGCGCAGCCAGCAGGGGGGCTAAGAGATGTCCCTTTTTGACTACAATTAGTAGTTCTCAATCATTTTCCTTTATTGACGCGATTTCCAATTATCTTAATTGGCAACTGAATACACGGCTTCTCTCCATATGCGATCTAACAGCGATGAAATCATGGGCTAAATTCAGTACAGAAAAATAATTTAGCCACTTAATAGGCCAATGCTTTGCGATGATTGACCTGGTCCAGTGAAACGCGGACTTTCATTCTCTGTATTGATAGGGTTGGGGAAAAAAAGTGGCATTCGGCAGTTAAATAGGCTATAAAAAGCCTGCGGTTCAACCTATTGAAAGTCGACAGGTATGCAATTTTGAATGACGTTGATTTAAATACAGCAAATAAGTCCAGATGAATGATGGTCCTCTTACCTAATCAGGGAGAATAGTAGCATCTGTTAACTGTGGAGTGCTCTTGGAGTGAACCTTCTGTTAATTATGAAAATGACTGAGTACAGGTCAGGACTAATAATTGTTTTAAACAGAAGTTTTGTGCAACCCAATTCTCTGTTCTTGTTCCGCAACTGTACTGAATTTAGCCCATGATTTAATCACTGTTAGATCGCATATGGAGAGAAACCGTGTCTTTGGTTGCCAATTACAATAATTGGAAAACGCTTCAATAAAGGAAAATGACTGAGAAATACTAATTTCAGTCAAAAAGGGATGTCTCTTAGCACCCAGCTGGCTGCGCCACTGCATGTGATCACACACTACCATAAATTCTGAGTACAACAAAACACTCCTGCACAACAAAATTAAGTCAGTTTTTTTCAATCTTAAAATCACATCTGAAAAAATAACTATGGATATTTCATTCGCTGACTGGCAATTTAGTACATATCTGATCTGGGCAGCACAGGGTTGCAATACCATGAAAAACTGCTGGGAATTTCTCCAGTTCGTCTCGCCATAACTTCTGCACATATCCGATTGTGTCTCTCTACAATTTATGCGGAGAAGCCGGCACGTTAGTGAGAAGCTATGTATACTATCGCAGTGAAGTCAGGAATGCGAAGCGCCTCTTCTGCGCCTTAGCATGAACTCGTGAATTGGCAGAATCAGATGACTCCATTCAGCGCCCCTTCCTCCTGACCTCCTATCCGCGCGTGGGGCCTCACATGGCTTCTGACATTCGGCCTAATCTGACCGCGTTAAAATGTACCGCTAAAACGAGGTGTCTGGACTTGTAGGCCTATACCCAGAATGCAAATAATCTTTTTCGACCGAAATTCGTTATTCGAATTAGTTGATTATCAAATATAACGTCACATGTTTGCACAAATGATATCACACCAAATTTAAATGAATATGTATGACCACCGCCAGCCCATAAAGGAGTATTCAAGAGTACGACAGAAAATATCCGGTAACAGTAAATTACCCCAGGGTTTCAACAAAAAGGATTCATAGTCAAGAAATGAATGGAAAACGATAAAATGACCTCTGTTGATGAAGTTTAAAAACTCTCGCGAGGACAGCGGATTGTTGTGGCCACTCACGTGACGGTGCGGGGTGGGTAAAAAGCTCTGGGTTACAGGACCGAGAATGTTCGCTCCAGCAGATAGAAGCGCAGTTGGTGCACATTTCTAAGCGGCACCCGTGACGAACTCCTTTGGGGCAAGTAGCTGAAGAGCAGGACAAATCGTGGATACCGAAAGGAACAAACGGAAATAGGAGCTGGTCTCTGTTTTTGGCTTTGAAGTGGACGCAGCTACTGGCTTGTCTGCCCCCAAACGGGCATTCTGCTTGCGTGTCCGTCCAGATCTTGTTCCAGTGTCATCTGTGTCGGTGTGATATATTGTGGGCATTCTGGATTAGGAACATGGCCCGATACACATGTAATCACTCGCTGCTCGCCAAGATCGTCCTCATGGCGATTCTGGGTAGGTAACTTGTCCGCTTGTTTGTGATGGTAAATTCGGCAGTGTCCATGATCACTGCTGGGAAAGACCGTGATCGCTGAGCGTAGCGACAACGTCACGTAGGGACGGCTGGTCTCAAGCTGCATACTTGGCTGGTGGAGAGACTCTGACGTTGGTTACATTTATGACAGTTTGCAAGCGATGTCGCTAATTGTTGTGTTCTTAAGTCCTTAACTTGCAAGTTAGCAACGTGGCTACTTTAATAATGATCGTTTAGGCCATTGTGTAGTATGGTTGCTGAATGTCGGCTGTTAAGCGGCAATCAGAAGATTATGACGTTATATGGTATTATAGCCCATATTTTTGACTAAGTATGGTTGGCAGATCTGCTCTGCACCGAAATCTCATGATTGCTGGTTTTGTAACTACACTATGACTTCAGTAATGTCAGGTGACTAGCTAGGATACACTTCGGGAATGAGCAAGCAAATTGGACCCTACAAAAGAAGTGTCATGTTTGTTTTGATTCACGAATAACGCTGTGTGTGTTTGCTATTTGGGGAATTTAGTCTAAGTTGCTTGGGGTGTTTCTTATTGCAGCAGGTCTGATCCCTCATCTTGGCTGATCAGTTGTAACGTTACTACAAATTTCAAATAACGTTACAGCGAACGCCAATCTCCTGAACATTATTCTATTAAATTAACGTTAGCTAGCATCGAGCTGGGTAACGTTAACAAGCTATAATTTTACTGTTGTAAGCACCCACGTTTTGCGGGTCGATTAGTCTAGCAATGAGTATTCGTCATTGAAATCAGTATAAATTATTTTCTGTAGCTACGCTAAGTTGGTTCGCTTAAAACGCAATAAGGCGGACCAGCATTGACTTCACGTTTCTGGTTCAGTGGTGTCCACGCGCTTTGCTGTCAGCGCGAGCTTATGCGCTCTCAGAGCTGCCCCATTGTCCTCGCGCTCCTCACGTGACGGGGCAATGCTTTGTGCGGAGACAGTGGCCCCTCTGTTTGCGCTCATGCACCCGGCGAGCTCTTACCCCGAGTGGGTGACACACAGGTTTTTTGTTGTCACGGATGTTGTTTATCTCGGTGGCTGCATAGAGTGTATGGCATCGAGTTCTCCAGAATGATTGCCATGTTAGGGTTTTACTGTCCAAGGAAATTGCGATTACAAATGGCTTCTGCTCTCTCTGAAGCTGGTAAAATTTAAGAATGAACTTGCGCATTTCATGAGAAATGAAGAGAAATGCGCATTTCATGTTGATCGAATTGGTGCTCATGTGTACGAAAAGGATGGAGCCTTTATGCCGATGCACCTTCACAAAGGGTTAACTAGTTCCAGGCCTAAAGGAGCATAAAAGAAACTTGTTTTCTAACCTAAAACTGTTGATCTTTTATAATGCACGTCATACTGTTTACCTTCCTTTAGTTATACTCTCACGGAAGGAAAACATTCCGGATGTGAACTGGTTCTGGCCCTCCTTGGGTGTGGGACCTGTCTTGAAGACGTTGTGACGTAGACTTTTTTTTTTTTTTGCTTTAAATTAGGACTGTAATTTTGCCGAGCCTCCGCTTGTTCTATGGGTGAACATCATCTTGGCTGGCTGAGAACAGGCATGTGCAGGAGGGGGATTTCTAAGGAGCAAACTTCCTGAGTCATCCTTGGACTGCAGTGTGAAGCTCCTCGCTGCACAGCAGGGCCCGTTTCATTCCAGGAGTGGCTGTGCTGATATATATTACAGTCAGGCACTGCACAAGTGTTTTTAAACCCCAAGCCCCCTCCTGCTGGTTCCCATTGCAGCAGGTGTGGGGAGAAAGGAGTGACCCCTGTTAAGTGGGCAGAATGAATACACCTGTTCTCCTGTATGCGTGTCGCTCAGTGGCAACCTCTTCTTCAGAGCACGTGCAGCATGAATGCCATGCACTTTTACTGTCGTGCGGTGCCTGTTCAGTGTTTGGGAGAATTGGCAAGGCTGTTGGTTGGTGATGAGGAAGTTCATGAAGCCTTGCTGTGAGGTCTGAAGGCAAAGCCACTTGCGGCTTCTGCATCGCTTCCATTTTTACCGCATTTGGGCCCGAAAAGTGTTGTTTGCTGAGACAATAAGCCTGGGCCACATCTGATAATTTTGAACACATTCCTCCTAAATTTTTCCTCTTTGGTGCGTGAGTTTTTTTTGGAATATATATTTATTTATTTATTTATTTATTTATTTTTGATACCTTGGGGCCTAATATCAGTGTTTATGGTGGCAAAATCATTACAATTTTAACTTCCAGAGGCTTTTTCACAATGGAAGCACTTTTGAAGACTTTCCAGTTTTCAGGAATATTGTCTCAATTTGACCCCATTTTGCCACCGAGTTGTAGAGTTGCACTAATTATCACTGATGTGATGACCACCCCTCTCCCCTCCCCCTTTACTCATCACCCTAATGGATTATTAAGAAGGTGCTCCTAGAGTGGGATTTTGGGGCTGCCCGTTTCACTACTTTCTTGAGAGGCTCCTGAAGTAGGCTACAGGGTCATCCCTAAGCCTGATTCGCCCCTTGACTTTGACACTGTGTGATCAATATATGCAGCAGGATGTTTCTGCAGTAAAGAAGCTATTATCCACACTATGAACTGTACTGATGGCAAGCCTGCTTGAAAGCCAGTGCATAATCGGCCCTTTGGTGGCTCGAGCCATGCTGAAGCAATTCAGTGAACTGATGGGATTTTGGTGAGGGGCTTTGTTTGCCATTTGTCCTTTGTTGCCTTGCTCCTTTTCAATCTCTTGTGATTTTTGGCTTCTGTAAAGCTGTCAGCCTGCATGTCCTCGCCATGCTTCACTGGATTTCAGGGGCCTGTGACTGACCTGACCTGACCTGACCTGACCTGAGTACAGACCTTGCATGACCCCTGGCCTGGTCTGAGCATGGTCAGGGGGACTCCTCTTCAAAAGCTTCAGGGCCAGTTTTTCAGAAGAACTGTCTTGTTCTCTGGATTTTGTACCAGTTAATCTGATTGGTTGAAATTTTTATTTATTCATTTATCTTCCCTCTTTTTTTCTGATCGGGTGTCTGTTGCTGTTACCGTGCAACCACTGCATTGTAGGCTGCTTTTAATCGTGTCTACCATTTCACTTTTTCTTTATAAATTTTTAGACCTTTTTATGCAGACACATTTTTCACTGAAGAGGCTTCTGAATGCAAGCTTCTCACGCCATGTTGAGCTTTCTTTACAAAGTTCAGTTGTGAAAGGGGGGGGGGGGATATTAAATTACTTCAGATATTTCCTTTGGCTTCTGCTAGATTAGGGCAGTGAAGTTTTTCACCCATGAATATAGTTCTTATTAAATGGCTTGTTTGTCTGTTATATGCTTTCAAGTGTCATATTTACCAGTTGCAAAGCAATGGCTGGTACTCTTTTCAGGTTTGTTTGTGAGTCTTCCTGTCTGTCTCCACACTGGGGTTGTATTTCACTGGAAACATCCAGAATTCCATGTTCCTCATCATCCTGAGTATCATTCTGAATGTCTGTTTATCTTTCTATCCATTTGATAACTTTTGAACACTTTGGTGGAGATCGATGAAACTTGGGATAATGGGTATGTGGCTTGACTAAATGAAAATGGAGGGGTGGGTGTCATGGGTATGTGGCTTGGGGGGGATAAAAGGGGGGTGTATCTTGTGTGATTCCCATCCTCAGTTCAGTTTACTCGTTCTCTAGTCTCTAGTTCAGTTTGCTAGAAGATGGAGGTGGTGATGGTGATGATGATGATGATGATGATGATGACGATGACTCTTATCTTCCCGTAGGATGCGTAGGTGTGGCGCAGGCTCTGACTGTTGAAGTGAAGGACGAGAACAGCACCTGTATCAAAGCTGAGCTCTCGGCTTTGCTCTCCATCTCATACAGCATTGGCAATACTACGGTATACCTTCTAACTCTCATCCAAACCTCTGACCTTATGGAGATTTGCATTATACAAAACCCAAAACCAGTGAAGTTGGCACGTTATGTAAATCCTAGATAAAAACGGAATACAATGATTTGCAAATCCTTTTCAACTTATATTCAATTGAATACACTGCAAAGACAAGATGTTTAATGTTCAAACTGAGAAACTTTATTTTTTTTTGCAAATAGTCATTAACTTAGAATTTAAAGGCAGCAACACATTGCAAAAAAGTTGGCACAGGGGCCTTTTTACCACCGTGTTGCATCGCCTTTCCTTTTAATGACACTCGACAAACGTTTGGGAACCGAGGAGACCAATTTTTGAAGCTTTTCAGGTGGAACTCTTTCCCATTCTTGCTTGATGTTCGGCTTAAGTTGTTCAACAGTCCGGGGTCTCCGTTGTCGTATTTTACGCTTCATAATGCGCCACACATTTTCAATGGGAGACAGGTCTGGACTACAGGCAGGCCAGTCTAGTACTCGCACTCTTTTACTACGGAGCCATGGTGTTGTAACACGTGCAGAATGTGGCTTGGCATTGTCTTGCTGAAATAAGCAGGGGCGTCCATGAAAAAGATGTTGCTTGGACGGCAACATATGTTGCTCCAAAACCTGTATGTACCTTTCAGCATTAATGGTGCCTTCACATATGTGTAAGTTTCCCATGCCTTGGGCACTAATACACCCCCATACCATGACAGATGCTGGCTTTTGAACTTTGCACCCATAACAGTCCGGATGGTTCTTTTCCTCTTTGGTCAGGAGGACACAACGTCCACAGTTTCCAAAAACAATTTGAAATGTGGACTCGTCAGACCACAGAACACTTTTCCACTTTGCATCAGTCCATCTTAGATGAGCTTGGGCCCAGCGAAGCCGGCGGTGTTTCTGGGTGCTGTTGATAAATGGCTTTCGCTTTGCATTGTAGAGTTTTAACTGGCACTTGCAGATGTAGCGACAAACTGTAGTTACTGACAGTGGTTTTCTGAAGTGTTCCTGAGCCCATGTGGTGATGTCCTTTACACACCGATGTTGGTTTTTGATGCAGTACCGCCTGAGGGATCGAAGGTCACGGGCATTCAATGTTGGTTTTCGGCCTTGTCGCTTACGTGCAGTGATTTCTCCAGATTCTCTGAACTTTTTGACGATATTACGGATTGTATATGATGAAATCCCTACATTTCTTGCAATAGCTCATGAGGAATGTTCTTTTTAAACTGTTCGACCATCAGCTGACGCATTTGTTCACTAAGTGGTGACCCTCGCCCCATCCTTGTTTGTGAATGACTGAGCATTTCAGGGAAGCTGCTTTTGTACCCAATCATGGCACCCACCTGTTTCCAATTATCCCGTTCACCTGTGGGATGTTCCAAATAAGTGTTTGATGAGCATTCCTCAACTCTGTCTTTTTTTGCCACTGGTGCCAGCTTTTTTGAAACATGTTACAGGCATCAAATTCCAAATGAGCTAATATTTGCAAAAAAATTACCAAGTTTACCTGTTCGAACATTAAGTAACTTGTCTTTGCAGCAGTGTATTCAATTGAATATAGGTTGAAAAGGATTTGCAAATCATTGTATTCTGTTTTTATTTACGATTTACACAACGCGCCAACTTCACTGGTTTTGGGTTTTGTACACCCAGGGCAGTCACCCCCACGTTTACTGGAGTGCAGCAGTGTGTTTCCTGAGAAAGGCTGCGAGATTTGTCTGTAATTAGGTGGTGACATTATTTAAAGGCTGTAATTCCTGCACGGTTCTGTAGATATGGATGTACATGCTCTCAAAAAATAAATCAAAAACCAGGGCAAATTCACAAACAAACCAATGAACTAATAAGGATACAAATTTCATTCTTTCAGGATATGTTTATTCTGTTTAATAGTCTGCAACAAACCTTTTAATATAGTGATTAACCCTTTGAGTGCTTTGCAATTAACCCCTAAACATTGAAATTTGGTGCCAAACATGTCGATTTCAAATGAAATATTATGTGAGTATCCTTAGAATGTCCCTTTGCTATTTACATTGTTGATAGTATACCTGACGGAGTTTCAAATGAAGGTAAAAACATCTTTCTGTCCAAATACTACAGTGGTCTATAAGTCATTCCGTGGACAGTTAGGTGCAGCAAAACGCAACCTTTGCTGGACATATTATACTACTACTGTGGATTTTGCTGAGCTGGTAACTTGAGTTTGATTATATTATGACATTGGCATTGCATATTCATTGCGTGAACTTGTATTAAAATGACTGTTAAAATTGTAAGTGTTGTTCGATCAAAGGAAAATTTTGGCCTGTCTGACTGGGTACGAGTTCATTTAAAATCAGTTTCCTCTGCTTTTTTTGGAGAATTGTATAACTTTGGCAAGTCTAGCCTTGCAGGGTAACATTGGACCACACTTGTGCCAATTTCTCAGACACTGATCCTGGACCAAAATGGAATTTTTATTACCCCCTTGAGAAAAAAAATATTCTGATGGGGGATGTTGTCATTGTGTGTGTGTGTGTGTGTGTGTGTCTGTGTGCGTCCACAACAAAGTTACAAAACGTGCATGCATGGTGAAATACCAGTTTGCTCCACTTGAGCTGCAGCGTGATGATACACGTGTGCTGGGGCATGTTGGCTTTAGACAGAGACTGGGTTTGCTTAGTGTCTGTGAAACTGGTCCTGTAAGTCATTAATTCTGATTAAATATCAAAAGCTGCCTTTTTTGTTGAAGGAATCCTTCTGCATGTTAGTCCTGTGCAGAGTTGCAAACTCTTGTTCCTCTCAGTCATCTATGATTGACATGAGTGACTGTATCCCATGATCATCAAACCATGCTAGTCGAGGGCTACTGTTGGTTCTCCAACCTCCCATTACTGGTGTGGAGTCAGGTGTGAAGGCATAATAGCCGATATGGGTCAGATGTGACAATCCTTGTGATGCACTGTGATTCCCTCTGCCCATAGAGGACAGTCAGTGTGCCCCTCCCAGACTCGGCCACAGTGGGCAGTGGCAGCTCGTGTGGAGGGGCCGGCCGCGCCCCCTGGCTAGTCCTGGCCTTTGGAAGCGGTCATTCACTGGGCCTGGGATTCTCCAGCACTGGAACCCAGTACAGAGTGGACAACTTGACTCTGGGGTACAACCTGAGCGACGGCGCTGTGTTTCCTGACGCCTCTGGCACTGGTGAGTCATCGTGATGGATATTCAGGCAAATTGGAAAGGGGTGACAGAAGTTGTATGATTTGCTTCTGTTTCTCGCGACTACTTCTGCCGTTGATTATCCCCCACCAAGAAGTGGATTGTGATGTAGGAACGAGTTTGTCCCTCTGCTTATCAGGTCATCCTTTTTTATTTATTTCCCCCAGCCATAGCCCCTAAACTGCTCAATATTAATTCATAAATTTCATATGTAGAAACATGTTTTTGCGTAGATTCCCATTTTCATACTTCCGTCCATCCTCCTGTCTGTCTGTCTGTCCCTTTGCCGTATTATGTTTCCATGCCTGATATCTTTTCTGGGCCAGACTTCTGATGTGTTCAGTATTTCTCAAAGTCATTTAATATGGGGGTACAACTGGACCTTTCATACTTCTGCCCATAATCCTGTCTGTCTGTCTGTCTATCCGTCTATCCACCACGTTTTGATTCCAGGCCAGATATCAGCCGTCCCCTGGTGGGGGATCCAAATATTTCATGCTAGTTTGATTAAGCTCTAACATTTAGTCCTTTTGATGTTTTTGATGAATGTTTGTGTTTTATGTGCTTGAATTACCATTGTTCTTGTGCCTTTGCGTGAAACTATTTTCCATGACTGGATGTAGAAGTGAACTAGTGTTGAAGTTTACGGCCAATCGGCTCATTTGGCCAGAGTAGCTTTTGCAAACCGTAAAAGAGAACTTGCTTACCCCTGCAGTGACTGGCATCACTCACTCCTGAGGTAAACTCTAGGGCAGCAGGGACTATGGAGTTCCACATTTGTCATTTCTCATCGCACATTCCCTCTGCAGGCCTTGTGACCCTGTCCACGGCTCCTCCTGGGATCATTGCTGGGATTAATACTACCTACCGGTGCATGAGCGACTCTGTTGTCAACCTGGGTGGAGATGGAGTCACAATCACATTTTCCAATGTAAAGATGGAGGCCTACATGCCAAGATCTGACCTCAGTCCCAATGGTAATGCCCTATATCCACTTACCTGACTGTAGTCTGAATAGTATGAGCTGATGTGCGCTTGCCTTTGTTTAGCTGGGGTGGTACAGCCAGACACCTGCTGGTTTTGATACTGTCCACAATATGACTGCCCTGTAGTGACCTGCATGCCCTTACCCCACGCAGTTCTACCTTACAAAATTTTACCTGTCATAATATTGGATAGTACTGCGCTGTACACATTTACCTGCCCTCAACCTTCATTCGCATATTTATCTGCCCGTATACTAGCGCTGCCATATGCATACTTGCTTGCCATTGTCATAAATGGCAATACCCTACTGGTAGCTCTGCCCTTGCTTGCCCTTATCCTTAAAAGTGCTGCCCTGTGTTCATTTTGCAGTCCTTACCCTGAACACGCCATAAGGCACACTTGTCTGCCATTATCCTGCAGAATGCCTTGCAATACATACTTACCTGCCCTTATCTTAAATAGTCCTGCCCTGCTTGCCCTTAGCCCAAATGACTCTGCTCTTCACATGCTCCCTGCCCTTAGCCCAAATGGTAGTGTCCGGCCCATGCTGCCCTGCCCTTAGCCCAGATTACACTGTCCTACACATGCTCACCTGCATTTAGCCAAAATGGTATTGCCCTACACATGCTCCCCAGCCCTTATCCCAGATTAGTGTCCTGCACATGCTCTCCTGCCCTTAGCCGAAATGGTACTGCCCTACACATGCTCCCCAGGCTTTAGCTGAAATGGCACTGCCCTACACATGCTCCCTTGCCCTTAGCCCAGACTATAGTGCCCTACACATGCTTCCCTGCCCTTAGCCGAAATGGTACTTCCCTACACATGCTCCCCTGCCCTTAGCCAAAATGGTACTGCCCTAAACATGCTCCCCAGCCTTTAGCTGAAATGGCACTGCCCTACACATGCTCCCTTGCCCTTAGCCCAGATTATAGTGCCCTACACATGCTCCCCTGCCCTTAGCTGAAATGGTACTGCCCTACACATGCTCCCCTGGCCTTAGCCCAGACTATAGTGCCCTACACATGCTCCGCAGCCCTGAGCTGAAATGGTACTACCCTACACATGCTCCCCAGCCCGGAGCTGAAATGGTACTGCCCTACACATGCTCCCCAGCCCTGAGCTGAAATGGTACTGCCCTACACATGCTCCCCTGCCCTTAGCCCAGACTATAGTGCCCTACACATGCTCCGCAGCCCTGAGCTGAAATGGTACTGCCCTACACATGCTCCCCAGCCCTGAGCTGAAATGGTACTGCCCTACACATGCTCCCCTGCCCTTAGCCCAGACAATAGTGCCCTACACATGCTCCGCAGCCCTGAGCTGAAATGGTACTGCCCTACACATGCTCCCCAGCCCTGAGCTGAAATGGCACTGCCCGACACATGCTCCCCTGCCCTTAGCTGAAATGGTACTGCCCTACACACGGTCCCCTGCCCTTAGCCCAGACTATAGTGCCCTACACATGCTCCCCAGCCCGGAGCTGAAATGGTACTGCCCTACACATGCTCCCCAGCCCTGAGCTGAAATGGTACTGCCCTACACATGCTCCCCTGCCCTTAGCCCAGACTATAGTGCCCTACACATGCTCCGCAGCCCTGAGCTGAAATGGTACTACCCTACACATGCTCCCCAGCCCTGAGCTGAAATGGTACTGCCCTACACATGCTCCCCTGCCCTTAGCCCAGACAATAGTGCCCTACACATGCTCCGCAGCCCTGAGCTGAAATGGTACTGCCCTACACATGCTCCCCAGCCCTGAGCTGAAATGGCACTGCCCGACACATGCTCCCCTGCCCTTAGCTGAAATGGTACTGCCCTACACACGGTCCCCTGCCCTTAGCCCAGACTATAGTGCCCTACACATGCTCCCCAGCCCTGAGCTGAAATGGTACTGCCCTACACATGCTCCCCTGCCCTTAGCCCAGACTATAGTGCCCTACACATGCTCCCCTGCCCTTAGCTGAAATGGTACTGCCCTACACATGCTCCCCTGCCCTTAGCCCAGACTATAGTGCCCTACACATGCTCCCCAGCCCTGAGCTGAAATGGCACTGCCCTACACATGCTCCCGTACCCTTAGCCCAGATTATAGTGCCCTACACATGCTCCCCTGCCCTTAGCTGAAATGGAACTGTCCTACACATGCTTCCCAACCCTGAGCTGAAATGGTACTTCCCTACACAAGCTCCCCTGCCCTTAGCCCAGACTATAGTGCCCTACACATGCTCTGCAGCCCTGACCTGAAATGGTACTACCCTACACATGCTCCGCAGCCCTGACCTGAAATGGTACTACCCTACACATGCTCCCCTGTCCTTAGCCCAGACTATAGTGCCCTACACATGCTCGGCAGCCATGAGCTGAAATGGTACTGCCCTACACAAGCTCCCCTGCCCTGAGCTGAAATGGTACTGCCCTACACATGCTCCTGTACCCTTAGCCTAGCTTATAGTGCCCTACACATGTTCCCCTGCCCTTAGCCGAAATGGTACTGCCCTACACATGCTCCCCAGCCCTGAGCTGAAATGGCACTGCCCTACACATGCTCCCCTGCCCTTAGCTGAAATGGTACTGCCCTACACATGCTCTCCTGCCCTTAGCCCAGACTATAGTGCCCTACACATGCTCCCCAGTCCTGAGCTGAAATGGTACTGCCCTACACATGCTCCCCTGCCCTTAGCCCAGACTATAGTGCCCTACACATGCTCCCCCGCCCTGAGCTGAAATGGTACTGCCCTACACATGCTCCCGTATCCTTAGCCCAGATTATAGTGCCCTACACATGCTCCCCTGCCCTTAGCTGAAATGGAACTGTCCTACACATGCTTCCCAACCCTGAGCTGAAATGGTACTACCCTACACATGCTCCCCCGCCTGAGCTGAAATGGTACTGCCCTACACATGCTCCCGTACCCTTAGCCCAGATTATAGTACCCTACACATGCTCCCCTGCCCTTAGCTGAAATGGTACTGCCCTACACATGCTCCCCTGCCCTTAGCCCAGACTATAGTGCCCTACACATGCTCTGCAGCCCTGACCTGAAATGGTACTACCCTACACATGCTCCGCAGCCCTGACCTGAAATGGTACTACCCTACACATGCTCCCCTGCCCTTAGCCCAGACTATAGTGCCCTAAACATGCTCCGCAGCCATGAGCTGAAATGGTACTGCCCTACACAAGCTCCCCTGCCCTGAGCTGAAATGGTACTGCCCTACACATGCTCCCGTACCCTTAGCCCAGATTATAGTGCCCTACACATGTTCCCCTGCCCTTAGCCGAAATGGCACTGCCCTACACATGCTCCCCAGCCCTGAGCTGAAATGGTACTGCCCTACACATGCTCCCCAGCCCTGAGCTGAAATGGTACTGCCCTACACATGCTCCCCTGCCCTTAGCCCAGACTATAGTGCCCTACACATGCTCCGCAGCCCTGAGCTGAAATGGTACTGCCCTACACATGCTCCCCAGCCCTGAGCTGAAATAGTACTGCCCTACACATGCTCCCCTTCCCTTAGCCCAGACAATAGTGCCCTACACATGCTCTGCAGCCCTGAGCTGAAATGGTACTGCCCTACACATGCTCCCCAGCCCTGAGCTGAAATGGCACTGCCCTACACATGCTCCCCTGCCCTTAGCTGAAATGGTACTGCCCTACACATGCTCCCCTGCCCTTAGCCCAGACTATAGTGCCCTACACATGCTCCGCTGCCCTGAGCTGAAATGGTACTACCCTACACATGCTCCCCAGCCCTGAGCTGAAATGGCACTGCCCTACACATGCTCCCCTGCCCTTAGCTGAAATGGTACTGCCCTACACATGCTCCCCTGCCCTTAGCTGAAATGGTACTGCCCTACACATGCTCCCCTGCCCTTAGCCCAGACTATAGTGCCCTACACATGCTCCCCAGCCCTGAGCTGAAATGGTACTGCCCTACACATGCTCCCCTGCCCTTAGCCCAGGCTTTAGTGCCCTACACATGCTCCCCCGCCCTGAGCTGAAATGGCACTGCCCTACACATGCTCCCGTACCCTTAGCCCAGATTATAGTGCCCGACACATGCTCCCCTGCCCTTAGCTGAAATGGAACTGTCCTACACATGCTTCCCAACCCTGAGCTGAAATGGTACTACCCTACACATGCTCCCCCGCCTGAGCTGAAATGGTACTGCCCTACACATGCTCCCGTACCCTTAGCCCAGATTATAGTACCCTACACATGCTCCCCTGCCCTTAGCTGAAATGGTACTGCCCTACACATGCTCCCCTGCCCTTAGCCCAAACTATAGTGCCCTACACATGCTCTGCAGCCCTGACCTGAAATGGTACTACCCTACACATACTCCGCAGCCCTGACCTGAAATGGTACTACCCTACACATGCTCCCCTGCCCTTAGCCCAGACTATAGTGCCCTACACATGCTCCGCAGCCATGAGCTGAAATGGTACTGCCCTACACAAGCTCCCCTGCCCTGAGCTGAAATGGTACTGCCCTACACATGCTCCCGTACCCTTAGCCCAGATTATACTGCCCTACACATGCTCCCCTGCCCTTAGCCGAAATGGCACTGCCCTACACATGCTCCCCAGCCCTGAGCAGAAATGGCACTGCCCCACACTCGCTTGTTCCAATACAATTAACAATAGTAATCTCATCTGCAAACATAAGCCACCTAAGATGGTTGCAGAATGTATTGGCAGCTGAAGGAAAGCATGGCCTACAGGAATTGCACCTTTTGCTGTTCATTATGAGAAAATACGCATTCATTTGTGTGAAATGGCGACCAATTTCACCAAGAAACATTCATCAGCGCCAAAAGTCGAACATTTGTGCGTACTACTCATGCAGTACTGTCATTGCCATTTTAATAATCCATTTTTGGACATTCTTTAGCATCATTCGGCACTCAATAGAGAAAAAATACTTTAATTTGCATTAATATGAAAGGCATTAACACCGCCTGTAAAGTCATTTGCGACAATGAACAAAGCGCATTTAACATTTTTATCACAGTTTGACTTTCAATATCATTTCTGGACCGTGTTAGTGCAGATGACACAAGTAATCATGCGATTGTACCAACAATTGAACATTCTTAACATTCAATCCACAAAAATCTTTTTTCAATTGAACAGTAGCCTACATTTTGCTTATAGTGATGTACTGATAATGAAACAATCATTATCAGTACTGTACATCACGCTGATAATGCAACAATGAGCAAAATTTAGGCTACTGTTGAATTGAAAAAAGATTTGTTTGGATTGAACGTTAAGAATGTTCAATTGTTTGTACAATCGCATGAATATTAGTGTTATCTGCACTGCACTAACGCGGTCCAGAAATGCTATTGAAAGTCAAACTGTGTGATTAAAACATTAAATGCACTTTAATGTTTGTTTATTGTCGCAATTGACTTTAAAGACCGTGTTAATGCCTTTCATAACGCAAATGAAAGTATTATTTCTCTGTCGTGTGCCGCACGACGCTAAAGAATGTCCAAAGATGAATAATAAATAATAAAAATGCCAATGACGTTACTCAATCTGCAGTACACGCAAATGTTCGATTTGTGGTGCTGATGAATGTTTCTTGGTGAAATTGGTCACCATTTCACACTAATGCGTATTTTCTCATAATGAACAGCCAAAGGTGTAATTTTCTGTAATGGTTTTGCTGACAGAAAATGGATCGATGCATTTTTAGGTGTAAAATAATGTGTCTGGTGTATTCAGAGACCATCTGTACAGCTGATCAGAGGGTCACCACTGAAGTCCTGCCCACAACAGCTTCCAAAACCAGCGCCGTGACGACCGAGCCAGCCCCCACTCCTCCTGGCCCCCCCGAACGAGGA
Organism: Gymnothorax reevesii; assembly: GCA_029721435.1. Classification (NCBI taxonomy): domain Eukaryota; kingdom Metazoa; phylum Chordata; class Actinopteri; order Anguilliformes; family Muraenidae; genus Gymnothorax; species Gymnothorax reevesii. Next base: position 21,974,740 of record CM056587.1, on the reverse strand, counting down.
AACTACAGCGTCACCAACCCCAACGGCACGGTCTGCCTCCTGGCACGAATGGGGCTCCAGCTTAACCTCACGTACACGCCCAGCTCGCAGAATACGGTATGGGCTTGGCTAATCGCATTCCTCTATTCCGCCACAAAGCTGAGCTGTTTTCATCGCGCGTCGCCCCATTTTGAATCGTGCTCTCCATTTTGTATGTCGCTGGGCTTTTTCATTTTCGTGATATTGAACACATTTGCAGTGATTTGGTTTGAGTACGCTTGAATAGTGTCTGGCTTTCTTCAGCACGAGAATTATATATATATATTTTTTTTTTTTTCCTGTCAACGCCAATTTGAATATTTTTGCCTGTAATTCATTCTTACCGCTCGGCCTACTTTGGCCGGAGGGGTATTGTCGTCTGTCTGTTGTCCGTCGTCCGTCCATGACATTGTACGGGCCAGTACTCAGCAACTAATGATCACAACGCCACCAAATTTGGTGGGATAATTAACTATGACCCATAGATGTGCAACATTAGATGGTTTTTTTTTTTTTGCTGGATTTGACCTTTGACCTTAGCGCTTTCACCTTCACCCTGGAAATCTTGTCTGGGTGACTTTGTCTGGGTCAGTACTCTGCAATTAATTATCGCAGCTTCACCAAATTTGGTATGGTAACTCACTATGACCCACAGATGTGCAACGTCAGGTTTTTTGCTGGATTTGACCTTTGACCTTAGCACTGTGACCTTGACCCTGGAAATCTTGTCCGGGTCAGTACTCGGCAACTACTTATCGCAGCTTCACCAAATTTGGTTTGGTAATTATTATAATTACCCATAGATGTGCACAGTCAGGTTTTTTGCTGTGTTTGATCCTTCACCTTAGCAGTGACCCTTACCCCGGAAATCTTGTTCGGGTCAGTGTTTAGCAACTACTGATTGCAGCTTGACCAAATTTGGTATGGTAACTCACTGTGACACACAGATGTGAACGTCACGTTTTTTTGCTGGATTTCACCTTTCACCTTAGCGCTGTGACCTTGAGGCAGGAAATCTTGTCTGGGCCGATGGGTATTTAGCAACACGTTATAAGTTTTTGAATTTTAATGATGGGGATTGTAATAGGAAAGAAAATTGCTAAGAAATGACGCGCATCTCAGAATTACGAATGGTGTACATGCAAACGCGCCACTCCCACTTTATACCATGAGCTTATAAGAATGCGCTAAGGACACGACAAACTCAAAGCAAGACTGTGGGCCTTGATACAGATCAGCTCTGAACACTTCTTTACAATATAACATTGCAACCACTTTCTTGCATGCGTGCTTGCCTTTTGTGTGGTGTGTGTGGACCAATGGTATTGATTGCTGTAGGTATGTTACCAGGTTGCCTAAAACTGAGCCCTGTTTTACAAAATTGGTTTAGTTGGGTAAATATGACTACACGGAGTAAAACCTCTGGAATCTTTTGGAACATTGATTGCAATAAGAAAAGCAGAGTAACACTGTTCAGGCTAATAATTATATCCCCAAATGGCGTTCCGGGGATATTATGTTTTTGGTCCGACCGCCGCCCACGCCGCCCTACATGATAGCGCGATAACTTCAGTAATATTTCAATTCGAAATTTCAAGTTATGCATTTAAGTAAGTATCATAAAGAGGAAGAACTGATTCGATTTTGGACAATTTACGATTTCTAGATTGGCCACCAGGGGCCAAAAACTGAAAATCGCTGTTTTGATCATATCTCTGGAAATATTTGTCCGATTTGAACTCAAATCAAGTGCAAATGAAAGGTCATGACCTGAGGATGTGTCCCACGATGACATTATACCTGTTTAGTTCTAACTTTTGACACAAGGCGGAGCTTTGTCACAGAAGTCACCATTTTTGCCATATCTTTGGAACTATTTGTCCAATTGACATGAAACTATGTGCAACTGCAAGGTCTTGACCTCACAACGTGTCACATGATGACATCATGCCTGTATGGTTCAATATTTTGCCACTAGGTGGTGTTTTCTGATGGTAAATTACCATTTTGGCCATATCTTCAGAACCATTTGTCAGATTGACCTGAAATTAAGTTCAAATGAAAGGTCATGAGATGAGGGGCTTTATATTGTATTGGGTCTATTCAGGTATTGGGGAATTGGAGGACTGGGGGCGTTTGGGGATATGCACCAAGCCGTCGCCTTCGACGGCATAAGCCTAGTTTATTTTGGGGAAATGACATTTCGTCTCTTATGGAATCCTCAGTGCGCAAGGGCAAATTCTTTGTGATAAAGCGAAAACTTAACTTAAAAGGTTTCATGGATCCTTTACAAATTTTATATACCTTTTTCAGAACCTCTCAAGATAGAGGACTGGGTTGGTTGTGTATTCTTAATAAATTAACTAATTAATTTCCTGAAACACCTGAGTTCTGTCCCATTCCCTCTTTGCTTTTAGAGGTTATCCAGATGGAGATCTGGATTGATTTTGGGCTTTTCAATTATTAATAATGGTAAATTAATTCACAAATTAATTCACTGGAACACTGAACTTCCATCATATTGCCTGATGTGTAAGTAATATTTGAAATTTTGCCATTTCCCAGAATTATGTATCTCCACTCCCCCTCGGGCGAAGGGAGAGGGGAGACATTGTTTTAGGTTCGGTTCGCACTGGCGTTCCCACTTCATTTCCAGAGTGCAAGATCATGCAAACTGTTTTCAAGTTAATGAAACTTTTCATACTTACTACTCAGGTCCTGAAGTGGTGCCTTTTGGTATGTGCCTGTCTGCCCATCCACATTAATAAATTTTGGTCCGGAGCATGTCTCCAACACCGTTTGCATAATCTTGACCAAACTTTGCATACTTACTACTCTGGTCCTGCAGTGCTACCTCTTGGTCTGTGTCTGTCTGTCTGTCCGTCTGTCTGGTGGGTTAGGCAGGGAAGGGATCCGGGGGTGACGTCTGTTTTTACAAGTAAAAACACATTCTAGTTATGATTTGTGTCTGCAGACCGTCCACCGGATATTGAATCTGGACCCAACCCGTGTGAACAGCTTGGGATCCTGCGCGGAAAACAGCGCCATCCTAAGGCTGCAGGAAGAAAACACAGACCTCAACTTCTCCTTTGCGCTGGTGAGTGCATGTGGTCTGGAAAGACTAGCCACTGAATACTGGGAGTTCACCTACTGTACTCAGCGAGCGAACTGGGAGCCAAACTTCAGACAGCTGGGGCTGATCTCTGTGCATGAAGGGCGACGCAGCTGTTTGCTGCCCCACCGTTCGCTGAGGGCAGGTTTGCAACCCATCATTTATCTGGGGTGTGTAAATGCTGCTGGATAATACGTTTAGTCTACATAATAGAATCGTCATCTCCGCCGCATTCGTGTCCACCGCAGATCCTTTTGTGTTTAATGCGATAACTTTTTTTTTTTTCAATATAGATCTTTTAAAATTTTAGATGCCATTAGGTCTTATCAAGACAGAACTTGTCTGATTTTGAGTTTTGTCTTTTTAATAATAAATGTACTAATGAATGTCCTGGAACACCACAGTTCCATCTTATTTCCTGATGCGAAAGCAATATCACCTTAAGTGTGCCATTTGATTCCTTCACTCATGATCAATTATTGCTGAATACTTCTGCAAAAATGCAATCACATCAAGTAATAATTAGTTAAATTTATGACTGACCTCATGAAAAATAAGGAAGTGTATTTTTCATAATAAATTGGTAAATATAGGCAACCTGAGCATACATAAGATAAAACTGAGTTCAGTTCATGATCATTTAAAGGCGTACAGCAATGACTGGACAAAAGATTAACTTTCTACTGGTATTACTCTTGTCGTCCATGCTGTCTGGGGCAATACTGTAGCTAGGCTCTTTTTGGGGAGTTTTCGTTTGAGGGCTTTTGACAATATACCCTTTGCTGTCAGGGGCGACAGTGTAGGCCTTGTTTCTCTCTTGTGGAGGTCAGGAAATTGTATTGCTCTATCCAGGTGGCTACTTGAGGTATTGCAGCCTCGAACGTGAGAGGGAAAATCTGTCTGCCATTGCCTACAGTACACAGCAAAACTTTGAAAGGGCTACTATCTGACACCCTCTCATATACAAAGACAAGATTTCATAAACTTTACTCACGATAAGATTTGCATAGGCTGGGGATCTCGCAGATGGCACCTGTGGGCTGTTGACAGTGTTCATGTCAATCAACTTGACTGTTCACATGGGCCTGGACTACTGGCTACTGGCGATTTAATATTGAACAGGTCTGATTTTATCAGTAAGATAAAATGAGAAAACGACTGAGTCGGGCTGCCTTCTATGGCCTCATGATTATTCCGACTTTGGGGAATTTATCTGCGACAGTGAAATCGCTTCAAAAGTTGTTTGGTGTAAGGGTGGCAAAAGTCTGCAAAACTAACTCCAGAATGATTCAATTATCGACTATACTTTCAAATTTAACTTTTTTTCATTGAAACTAGTATGCCCTTTTGGGTTCAATTATTTATGTATGCATTAATTTGTTTAATTATCTCTAAGCCACTGTAAACCTGAGTTTGATTTAATTTTGTTCCTGTTTATCTCCTCCCACTGAACTCAACAGCTGTCGGCTCATGTGCCTTGGTCAACAATGGCATGGGTCAACTTGTGCCATTAAGCACCTCCGGTTAATCTATGGAGTCAGCAGAAATTGTCCCCAGGTCATTGTATTGCTGTACACATTTTGGCCCATTTTCTTTTAATCTTTTCTTCAACTGGTCATTTTCAATTTAAGGTTTGTCATTGATTTGAACAAACGCGTATTACTTGTTGAAGTGAGTAAGCTTGGTTTAATGTCTGGTTGGAACCTTAGTGCTGTAATGAGTATAATTTGTGCTTTTGTCCTCTGTTCTAACTTGTCTATTGTGCCTTTATCTTCAGAACACCACTACTTCCAAGTATCACCTGAGCGGCATCAGTTTAACTGCTGACCAGAAGGATATGTCGGGTGAGTTGTTGGCACTTTCTGCTGTCACCTCTTAGAGGCAATCGTGCCATTTGACTTCTAACGTTGGTATGACTTAGATCTTCATTTATGCCAAATATTTATGTCTACACATGCGAAAAAACAATAAACGTGGTTACTGTGGTAACCTGGGAGTAACAGTGCTGTCATCTTGTGGCCATCTTGAAATCGGCATATAATTAATAAGCCACAAAGAATTTGTCTTATTTTGGATTTATTCACCATGGGGAGCCATTTATAGACCCCAAAGTAATGTAACAAACATATTTTTATGAAATTTAAGTTTAATTGGCAGAAATATAGGTTAAATGGCCCTTTCAGTATGTTTTTTTTTTTTTTTTTTAAGTCAACCTGAAATAGCTTATTTAAGCCATTTTTGAGAATTTCCTTGCATAAAATAAAATACAACGTTGAAAAAGACTAACTTTCTCAGTGTTTTCAGCAATCTTTTATCTATGATTGGAACACAAATTAGCAGATGCATTTATATACAGTACAGGCCAAAAATTTGGACACACCTTTTCATTCAATGCGTTTCCTTTATTTTCATGACTATTTACATTGTAAATTCTCACTGAAGGCATCAAAACTATGAATGAACACATGTGGAATTATGTATGTATCTAACAGTTGTCCAATAGGGCTGTCGGCTGTATATCAACCTGACTTCTGCACAACACAACTGATGGTCCCAACCCCATTGATAAGGAAAGAAATTCCACTAATTAACCCTGACAAGGCACACCTGTGAAGTGAAAACCATTTCAGGTGACGACCTCTTGAAGCTCATCAAGAGAATGCCAAGAGTGTGCATTAGAGCAAAGGGTGGCTACATTGAAGAAACTAGAATATAACATGTTTTCAGTTACAGGTATTTCACACTTTTTTTGTTAAGTACACAATTCCACATGTGTTCATTCATAGTTTTGATGCCTTCAGTGAGAATCTACAATGTAAGTAGTCGTGAAAATAAAGGAAATGCATTGAATGAGAAGGTGTGACCAAACTTTTGACCTGTACTGTACATGGGGCTTTAAGACTTTAATAAGGCCCCATTTAACAGCAAAATTGTGTGATTGGCAAAGAACGAATACCATGACCAGTCTTTGGTCACTTTTTTTTTTTTATCATCATAACAATCCCTTGCAAAAAATGTGATTTAAAAAAATCTTGATATTTCATTGATCCCGACTCACTGGCATACGAACTTGCGAGTTCCTGAGCCACACAGACATAGGAGAAGTTTTAACGTCTTCGCTTGGCTGGAAAATGATGTTCATTTGCGTACCAATCAATCAGTTTCTGGGGAGCGCATGCATGCCCCAGTGAGCCTTTCTGGTATAGTCATGATGTCTATCATCCGCTATGAAGTGTATGAAATTGCGTAGCTCTTCGGATGTAGCCACCTAGTTAGCTGGTCAGCTAACTAATGTTAAGTAAGGAAAATTTTTGTAAATGATCATCATATTATAGCGATATGATTTGTTTCTTGCCCCAACTTTACTAACTTAGCCAGTTGTCATAGGCATGAACTTATGAGGTTTCGTGGCAGTTTCGTGCGACCCAATTGAACTTCCCGTTTTTCGGACATTAGCTAGTTTGGTAGCTAGTTCAAAAGCAATCGCTTAGGTACAGCTAGCTGGCTAGTTAACCCATGGTAGCTATGATGCCTATTGGAGAAGTTTTTATTGCTCTGATTTGTCACTTTCAACGCCATTGCTCGCATAGGATCAAACAGACAGTTTGGGCCTGAGACACGTAATTTTGTGGCTAGTTTTAGCTGCATTATCTAGTTATGAATGCTATTGCGTTTTACGTTACTCTTCAGATTATAAAACTAGCCATCTTCCTACCTAGCTGACGCTAGTTAAGGGGAATCTTTATAGTCATTGTTATACTAAAGCGATGTGATTTGGTTTTTGCCTAAAAGGAAAGAATTCCATATCAGTCTTCCACTTTTTTTCGGCTATAACTCTGAATAGTCTTAACTGGATGTACGCTTTACGTTTCGACACACCTGAATGTTCCTCTAGCTACCCAAGCATCACGTTAGGCTGATCAAAGTCATCAAAACTTCTCTCATTGCTATGCGGTTTAGGGAATCGCAAGTTCACCACCGGCGTCTCCCGAAATTTGCGCAATGATCTTAAATCATTCAAATACATGATGTTGTGATGTCAAAAAGGGATTGAGTTGGAGAGTGCCTCGAGTGACTGGATTTTAATGGTAATGGATCCTTTCACATCTCTGATCAGGTGTTAAACAACATCATATGCTACAGTAAGCCATAGATTAGACAGCTCTACTGCCGGTTACAAGTAGTTTACGGAAATTTCACAGGGTAACAAATGTGTGCTGTATTAAATGAGGATTGTTCAGGGTAAAATTGATACCTTTTGGAAATTGTTTCGCTTTCAGAGTGGAGTTGTATTTCTCTTGTAATTGTAATTTGTCATTAGGAAAGAATAAAAAAAGCCCTTTTGTCATAGAGAACCGTTAATAGGATTTTCAATTTTTTTTCTAATCATTTTCACTTGTTCTAAACAATGGCTAATCAATTGATATAATGATTAGTAAAAAATGCTAATCAATTTTTTTTTCCTTAAGCTGATCACTGATAATGCTGGAATAATCAAGATGTATAAATCCAATGCAGAATGCAGACGGATTAGCAAGGATGGAATCAGGTTATGACTCGCAGTCAAGCAGATTCACTTTCTGAGGATGCAAGTCCTGACCATGCGCAGTAATGGTGACACAGCTTTTTAAAATGTATTGAAAATGCAAGGGCCCGCAAATGTGTTTGACATTATGCAGTGCTTTAGAAAATAAATGTCCCAATGGAGTTTCATTTGCATTATCTATGATTATATTAAGAACAACAAAAACGCATTATCTATGATAATTAATTTCTAATTTAAAACAATCTGCCTTGTACATCCACTGACATCTAGATGTTTAAAGGAGAAGATAAACTATTGTAAAATTACATTGCCAAATAAAGTACATAGTCATTACTATTACTACTAGCACCTAAAAACTGAGAAAGTGCTCCTTTTTCTGAGAAATTGTTCAAAAACTTAGAATACACTGAGGTTTACTTAAGATTTGAGGCCAACTCTGTGAACCTCTGAAAAATTTTACCGAGGTATCCTGAAGTCTGCCCGGTTTACATAAGTTTGGACAACACCTCGATGTTCATTTTCTCTCAAGGTGCCCTCTTTTAAAAATTACATTGTGTATCTGATTTGTTTGTAAATTGGTGCTTTTGCAGATTGAATATATTCTGAATTCTGAGCGTGTCTTTGTTGTTAATATAATGGTGGTGGTCTGCCCTTTGCCAGTTCCTGTTTGCAGCACAAATGCAGCCGGCTGAACTACAGTACTGACCATTCTAAAGTTCCCACGAAATTTGGCGAATATTCACATTTTTTTCATACATCTGAATTTTTTGGTGGCCAGAAAACCATCCGAAAATTTTTCCATTAAAAATTTGGTAGCCGAAAAAAAAAAAAAAAAAAATCGGGAAAATTCGGTGAATTTCAGATTGGGGAACTTTGGAATGGCCAGTACTGTAAGCCTGTACTTCATCCAAACTGCATCTAGGGCCTGGCTTAATTAATCTGCACCTCGTTGAACAGGCAGGACTGGTGATTAGCATAATTAATTGGTGTTTGGACTGCAGTACTGGAGGGAGGTCTTGTGTTTTGACTGTCTTCACACCTCCCCTTTGCTGGTGTCAGCATATTCCCAGCAGACTACCTCGGTGAAATTTTTCCAAGTCAAGAGTTGGCCTCATATCAAATCTTGAGTAAACTTTGGAGTATTTAAGTTTTTATAGTAATTTCTCAGAAAAAGGTGCACTTTCTCGGTTTTTGGGCACTACTATTATATCCAGAACAATAAGCATTTTTGCACCATGCAAGCTGCATGTAAATGTTGGGTATAAGACAGCATGCGAAAGTCCTGACGTTTGTGCGGCTGGCAGAAGATACCTGGGTTGTCACCTGGGTTGGTAGCTTTTTTTTTTTTTTGTATTAAAGGTAAAATGGAGAAGTCACAGTCCGGTTTGGATAGCCCATTTCATTGGAACACCCAACAGCTGTGCATTGCGGCTTTTTTGAGGGTTAAATGTTGATTTCCTGCAAACCGCTTGCCATAATTCAAACAACTTGTATCTCGCAAAACACTCTTAATCATCAAAGCAACTTTCAATACTCTGTGACTCCACACGAAAAATGTGTCCAGCCCTCATGACGTCACACACTGGTCTGGGCAGAATAATCAACCGATCGAACAATAGGAAATATTTTCCATGGCAGTGATTGCAGATTCTGAAGTTTCTAGAATTAAGCCGTGGTTGAACACGGATCACACCATGTTAAAAAAAAAAAAAAAAAAAGGCTTCATTTTGGACAGCAGACAGCACGTACTTTTTCAATGTAAGTTTATGACATGATTTCTTATTCCTTAAATATTAAAATGTCATCTTTTAATTCTGGATCATCCATACTGTAGTTAAGCAAGTTCCAGTTAGTGATTGTTTATTGCACTCAGTTCAAGTAAGTCCACAACAACGCAGGTTACGCAGGTGTTTGCCCCTACATCACATGGGTTCTGTAAACTGTAATGTTCTTAAATCATGGACACGGGCCTTGAACTGCTGGTGTCTGACCCTCCTGTAACTGGGTATTGAGTGGGCCATAGCAACGCTATGGGGCTGTTTGCAGCAGAAACTGTTCAGTTCTGGGAAAGCCAGGGGTGAATTTAAGGGTCCTAGTGGTGACTGTGCCTTTCTGTGGAGCCATAGTTGGGGAGTGGTCTGACCTCTGACCTTTGTTTCCTGCTCCGCAGAGCCCTTCTCTGGCAGTAACAACAGTCTGAATTATCTGCGGGGCACCCTGGGCCGCTCTTACATGTGCAGCGCAGAACAGACCCTCGCCGTGCTCACAAACTTCTCCCTCAACACATTCCAGCTGCAGGTGCAGCCCTTTGGAGTAAGCGGGGACCAGTTTGGAGCAGGTATGAACCTTTGATCGCAGCATCATGTGCTTCTTTTTGCCTACTTCACTTTGCCTGACAGGTTCTATTTAAGTGAAGTTTAGGCATGATTACAGCTGGCCATTTAGACTGTGTTTGTAGTGAAATTCAACCCGATTGATCCTGCTGAATTAAAATGATTCTGCTTGGAGGATTGGGCCAACATTACTCAACAGTAATGTAAAGGACTCATTTCCGGTTATTGTGAGCATTTGATGGCAATTTTTTGCCTCCAAGGGTGGCACAAACAATAATTAGGTGTTGAGGGGAAATTTTCTCACGTGGATGATGGTTTTCAATACCCCTTCACCTTCAGTAAATGAAATTACCATTTAAAAGCCACATTTTCTGTTAATTTGCGTTGTCTTAGTCTTATATTAAAAGTAGTTGGGTGATCTAAACCTTTTAATATGACAAATAAGCAAACGCAGGAGAAATCGAGCAGGGGAAATACGATTTTGCAGCACTGTGCAGTGCCAGTGGTGGTTTTTTTTTTTTTTTTGGATATTGGTGGAAATTGATCTTGGATTATTTTGTGGGCTTTGTTTAAAAGTCTGCAACCCATTATTATTATTTTTTTTTTTTTGTATTTTCTGCCAGGGGTCCTGTTACCCTTTCATTCTCCTGCTCCTGCACCTTTTCTTGCTGTTGCCAATGGCAACTGGAGAGGGGTAACGCGTGAAGCCCATACAGGTTTTCCCAGGTGTTTGAGCTTGCCCTTTTCAAATGGGCTCAGATTAGCCTGCGTTCGTCTGCGGTTTCTCGGCAGCCGGTGCCCTCTGTGTAAACGGATATGGTAGTATTGATGGTACTAAAGGGGGTGAATGAAAGAAATAATCCCTGTCTCTTCTCTTATTTTCTCTCTCCCAGCGGAGGAGTGCCAGTTGGACGAAGACAACATGCTGATCCCCATCATCGTTGGGGCTGCACTAGCAGGCCTGGTGCTCATTGTTCTCATTGCATACTTGATCGGCAGGAAGAGGAGTCATGCTGGCTATCAAACCATCTGATCACTTCCTGTCTCCTAATCAAAAGGGAGGCCACGTTCAACCACTGCTACTAACGGCTTTCATCGACTGCGAAAACCCCCCGCCTGCCTGTCCCCCACTCAGTTCACTTCCTGTCACCTGACTGAGGGGAGAGGAAGTTAAACTTGTGCTACTAATGACTGTTGGCAGATTCCTCCGCCTCGTTTCTTTCCTGCGCTTGTTAGCTGTCCAGTGTTCTGATTAAACAGGGTTTTTAACGGGGATGGGTTGGGGAGGGGGCTGTCCGTTCCCTTCACTGGCCCCTCCTTACATTAAATAACGGCTCTGGAATTCCTGTGCCCGCCCCGCCCCGCCCCACCCTCCACTGCGTGTGGCGTCCATTTGCTTTTCCTGCAGTAGGTTTGCCTTCTTTTGTAAATAATTGAGTAATTGAAATTGCATCATTAAATTATATTGCTTATCAGAAATTTGAAAATGAGGATGCCAGTTCGGGGGCGAGGGGCGGTATCGGGGTAGGAATGGCGATGTTGGGAGGAATATGATTGGGGTGATGACAGAGTGGGATCTGCCTAAGTGCCGCCTAATCCTGATATGACTCCAGATTAATTGATTTGACTGATTTCAGCCCAGCTGTGATTGGCAGAGTAGCCGACTGTCGGCGCAGAATTTGAAAGTGGGCAGAGGGGCCATACTGGCCTGTCGTCTGTCAGCGTGCGAGTCGTGGTTGAGTCGCATCAGCGGTTTGTAAGACCTCTGTAAAAGTAGATCGACTGCAATGCTCGGGGGGATATTAACTGGACGCGTTTTTGCTGATGGCATATAGTTTGAGTTTTTTTTTGAATGCGATGGCTTTTAGCAATGGGGTTGTAGTTTTTCCTTTCCTCTCTCTCTGCTTCGTGCTTCGGTTTGGGCCTTTTCTCCGCTGTTCTCCCGCCACGAGGCTGGGCTCAGGCTGCTGTGGCCTCACGCACGACCACCCTGCTTTTGCTTTCCTTTGTCCTGTATCACGACGTCACCCAAGAGCCGAGACTCCTGGGAAAAGGGAAGATTTTCTGCTGACCGTGTGTTCGCCTCAGTTTTTCCCTCCCTCGTGCATGGCTGTTCTCATTGCAGCACTGTTACCACTTTAGGAGCGCTGGTTCTAATCGCTAACAGTTTTAAAGGCTCAAGGATTAGCCTCGTTGATGTTCAGGAAACGAGTTTGTTTTGTGTTATTTATTCCTTCACTGTCCAGCAGGAGCTGCAAGCTGCAGGTGTGTGTTTTTGTTCCCTCACATTGGTCCCCCTGGCCACTAGGGGGCAGCGATGACCTGCAAGCACTGAGCCTGGCTGCTCACTGCCTTGTCACTCCCTCTGCCCCCAGTATGTAGCACACTACGCATGTATGGTTGCAATTGAGAAAATTTAAAACCTCCAATTTAATCTGGTCGGCCACAGAAATGCATTACAGCTATTGGTTATTTCAGCCATTTCAATAGCAGTTCTAGTTGTACTGCTGATCTGTAATGCAAAGGTTTAAATTCTAGCCAAGCACACTACAGTTTGTTTACTCCCAAATTCTTAAGGTTGTGAAGAGGAGAGCAGGGGCTGTTGTCCAAATTGCCCTTACTACCCCCAGAATTCGCCTCCTTCAGAAACATTAAACTAGTCCCATGAGCTGTGGCAGACTAAGGCGTCCAGCCAGGGCCTTCCCTGCATGGACTGGAAATGCAGGATTTTAACTGGAGTCCTGAATCCCCTGGAACACCTGTGCCTGTTCTTTGGAGTCTACACCTCATCTCTGTCCATCAAAGATGGGCAATTGGCTTCCCCAGCTCCTTCCGTCATTCACTTTTGTTATATTCCATACTAAAGAGATATTTAAACTTGCCTTGAAACCATATCTTTGGGGTGTGCTGGGAAATTGAGTCCTGTGATGAGTGAGGCTTCAAAAAGATGTGTAATATTATTTTCTAACCCCTGATAGTTAAAATTCTCTGTAGTATTTGATCTTTTATTTTTTGTAGAGGAATGCTTTGATTTTTTTATATGCATCTTGGTGAGGTAAAATAAAGGACAATTATACAGTCTGTTTCTCTTCCGTTTCAAATGCAAACATACCTGTTTTGCTACACAGAATAAAATGTGTGGTTGACATGATTCATTATAATGGGTTTGTGGTAATGTTACAATAGAATGATTTATATAATTGTATAGTCAGGGGGGTCACAAATCAATGGCAAAATTGACTTTTTTTTTTTCCTCCCCTATCGTTCATCAAAAACTTACACAATATCACTTCTTCACAAATGGACTAGCTCCATAAATGACCAATTCTACAACTGTACTAGACAGTGAAGGGCTCAGCAGGAGAGCTCTGCCTATCTCCTTTGTTCATTATACCTTGTTTTTGACATTAAATTATGTTTCCATGGCTACCAAAATCGATAGGCACAGTCTCCTATCCACTACCCATACACGCACCAAATATAAAGGAAACTGCTTTAAAATATGTGGGCTGTAGTTGGCCTGAGTCTGCCAGCCTTCATACTTCCGCATAATTTCATTTTGCTTCAGTACTCCGTCTGATCACTCGGAGCTCTGCCCCATTTACCTCGGCAGAAAGTACCCCGGACCAACCAACGAACAGAAGGCGTGGCCGAGAGCCATGATGTAGCCTCTGCGCCGAGTTTGAAATTGTAGTCTTCGAAATCAACAATGGCTACGGACATAGATACATTGGAGGCCATTCGCTCTGTCGTGGAGAAACTCCTGGGTATCAGCGACTTAATAGCCACAACAAGATGAATGTTAGGTTACTTTTTTGAAGGGAAATGATGTAGCGCTGCTCCCTACAGATTGTAATATCTACTTAATAGTCATTATGAAATAGGCACCCTGTTCTTCTGAGAGACAGTCGAACCACCTCAGCTAACTTGTAGCTTCTTGTGTTAAATAGCATAAAAATCACAGGCAATGTATGTTAGCAGCGAACTTTTAAAAAGCTTTTGTTCATGTCACAAGACCTATTCGCTGTGTCATGTTACCATTATCCATGAATGAAATGGATGTCAGAGACAGCCAAACTGTATTGCTATAAAGTTAGATAGCGAGCTCGGTATGATGTTAACCATGTTTGCGCTAACAGTTCAGTTTTCATGTCAACGCAGATTTCGTCCTGATGTAAATGCATTATTCTCGCCAATTCTGCTGTTAGTTTCAGGTCTCTTACTTTAACAGCAGCAGTATCTGCAGGAAAAATGATAGCTCAACAGTTCATTTCTTGTAAGGAAAACAAAAAGAGCATCTTAGGTTCTTTTAACTAAATGAGTGAAGGCTAAAATTTAGTAGATGGGCATATGTTTGGGTACAGTATTAACTTTAATGTACTGATCAGTTTGTTTTCACTGCATTCCTGGTATGAAGGACTGTAGTTTCCAGCGGAGGTACTAGGCGGCTGAGCCGGAGCATAACGTGTCATCGCCAAACTTTAGTGATTAGTTTACGGGTACATCAATGATTTTAAACTTCTGACAAGCGCCCACGCACCAGGAAGTAAACACTTGTCAATGACTACTACCCAGACTCTGTGTACGAAGCAAAGCAAAGTAGCAGTCTCTGGTTTTACCAGGCTAGCCTGTAGTGTCCACAAGGAAATCTCTGCAGCGGATGCGTGACAAGGCCAAAGACATAGTAGCCCCGAGTGTGTCGGGGTCTACAATAAGTTCAGCACTTAAAAAACTAAAAAAGCTGAAGTACACATCAAGGCAATCCTCAGATAATATGGTCATATCTTTAACAGATCCATGAATGGATCTCTGTGCCCATCGTTAATGCTGGGTTCCCACTGTCACGATTCGCGGCACAGTTGAAATCGTGGTCGAAATCGTGGTGTTCTTATCAGATCTTGAGGTCCGTCTTGGCAATCCTGTTGATAGTAGAAAAGTTTTGGACGGTTCAAAAAAATTTCCTACATTCTATACGATTAATTGTCAATCGTGATCATCGCATCACCTCGTATCCAAACCTGAAATTTCAGGGAAGTTCCATAATCAGCTACAAATGGCCAATCATGGCGTTCGCAATGGAGTGCATGACCGTGGGAAGTAAGCATAACCAAGGGCAACTTCTCCAAACAGTGCTAAGTAGCAACAGCGTAGGATTCCTCAGATTTCTAAAATATTTAAAACGCCTTATTGGTGGAATGAACATATTACACTTTTTTGGTAGCTTTTAGCAGTTGACAAAAGTGGCTAAATGTAACAATTGCGAATATTTGTGCTTGCATTACAATGTCAGTTTTTCTTTCACTGGCAGGCAGCAAGGAGTGGTTTATATAGGCTAGGGAGGATGGTTCTCGTATCGTAATTTTTCACGGCTTAATCATTGGGGAACAGGAGGAATTAGGGTGATTGGTCATTGTACAATTCAGCGTTTTGACGCAATACTTCGATGGCAACAAACGTTTGGTCGATACTGTGACCACACTGGCATTTTAGACAAATATTTGCTATAGGCTTCTTCGAATAGCAGTGACAAATTTATTCAACATAACGATCTGGCAGGCATTTTGAATATGCAGAGCAGGTTAAAAACCACATGGTGCACAATAACAAGTATATCTTGGGTTCCAAAAAAGAAAAATCAAACAGTTTCTTGGAAATAGAGAAAGTTTTGAGCAAAATTCTAGATGGAGGCTTCATTGCCATTGTGAATATGCAAAATTGCACAATGCATAATGAGAAAATAGCTGTAACCTGGTGAAGATTGACTTGCCAGTTTTCTTGGAATGGCAAATTCATTAATCATGGCAAACTGACAGCCATTTTGAATATGCAAATGAGGCAAAAAATTACATGGTGCACAACTAGATAAGAGGGCAACCTATCAGCGGGATTTGCTAAAGAACCAGTCAATTTTCTTGGAATGGCAATAATTAAAACAATGAGACCACGGTGAGCTAAAAAAAAAAAAAAAAAAAAGCACAAATGAGCCTTAAACTCAACTGGTCTGCCACCCTTTCGTGTCAATTTGGGAGCGGGCTAAAAGGCTGAAATGAATGCCTAACTAGATAATATCCTAAAGATGTTATATGCAAAGTTTCATCAAATCCGATCGATGTGACCTCAGAGGCTGCGGGTTGTTCAAATAATTGTCTATGGGTGAAGGAATGTCAACATCCATTTTTCAGAAACTGGAAAAGCACATCATTTATACGTTCAGGGATGCTATAGAAGTTTCAGCTCTTCGCATAATGAACGTCTAAAATGGACAACTTCAGTTTCTCAATATGACCACCTTGCCATGCCCACATTTGGGGAAGCGGAGCTGAAAAGCAGTCAAAAGTTAAGTTCTAAAGATGTTGCATACTAAGTTATGACAAATTTCAGTAGTATCTGCGACTGCAGGAGGTTGCAGGTTGAGATTCAATTTTTTTACGGACGACAGACGCTGACTGTTGACTCACTCTACACAATCTTGCCTCAAGCTCATCAGCCACCAGCAAAGCTAAAAATCATTGCAGGATACCATCAGCACTTTAAATGCAAGGTGTGGTTGAATTTAAATCACTGAAAGTAGTCCCATCGCTGTCTTGTGAATGTGACAGACATTTCAGACAAAAATTTGAATGAATGCTCACTTTAACACAGCTGACACAAATTCATGCTGCATCACCCCGGTTTGCAGTAGCCTTTTACTGGTGTTTTGGCAAAGGCAATGGAGAACAGATTTAGACTGCAGTCAAGGCCAGTAGGTGCAATGCAGGACCTAAATCCGTCGGCACATAGCATGGGAGGTTACACAATTATGTTAGTTTGTTATAAATGTTGTAAATATTAGGACTTCGCAGAAACATTAATGCTCGGTTTATCCCCCCGGTTGAGATAACAGCACCACTCAAGCACAAGAAAGGCAGACGCAGCCACTCTTTATCGCAGACCAGAAATAACACTCAGTTCCTCGCAAAAGGCTACATCACCTTACAGCTTCCTCACTCCTTGAGTTCTACCCACAACATCTGGCAAAAAAGTGCATAGTTTAGAAAATAGTCAACATTTTCTACGTCAAACAGAGATTAAGATTGAGTTTACTCATTATGAAACACTTGGAATCTTCAGTCATCTAAGATAGGAGTGGTTCTAGACATAGACGTTTGTGTCATGCCTTTGAAAACGTGTAGTGAATGTGTAAATCTTTACACTTAGTGCAAATCAGCATTTGGAATGTTTGAAGTTCTGTCGAGGGGGCGGGACTAAGGTCATGATTCCTGGGCCTGGATTTGTCTCCGGCACTTCTCCCGCAGCTTATCGATGGTTGCCATTGGTAGGCTTCCAGGCTCAGTAAAGATTTTCTGCAGAAGCAAAGAGAAAGAATGATCATAAAATAAGAAGCTAATTCACGAAACTACGCAAATATTTATGGGTAATGCTCGCTGTGTCAATGGAAAGCAAAGCCCCTCAATTCCTAGTCTATTTAATCAGAGCCATTATGTCACACTTCTGGAAGTCTTATATCCGTACAGCACAGTCTGCAAGGACAGTTACACAACTATTGCTTGTCTTCCAGCACATTGGACTAAAACACAGCGGGTACAAGGTTTAAGTGGAGTCTCCATTTGAATAAACATCAGTAGAGGCTGGTGAACTGAAAATGGTGAATCACAGAACATCTCGAGAACATAATGATTGGTCTTCACCCATTTTAAATCATTTATTTAAATTAACATCACGTAAACTCAAAATTATCAGGAGTGGCCAGTTCCGCTTGATAAGGTAACGTGAAGGAAAATGCGTGCGTCATTTTACTGCAAAATTGCATTTCAATCAATGTTATTCATTTGCCAATATTTGTAGCCAATTTTTGCTTTCTTTATGTAATTAAACAATCATGAAGCCAAGATTAGATAGGGCAGGATCTGTTTAAAGCAAATGTCGAGGTTAACATTCAGTTAATCTATTCTGTTATGCGAATAAAATATTCTCTATTTAATCATGGCACCTGGCAGTGAGAGGGAAGCTGTAGCTTTAACTTTTGATGGCTAATGCTTGTCATTGGAAAACTTATGATTGAAAACAGATCAAGACTTCGTTGTTCTGGTCTTGCCTTAAAGAGAACTGGCGACACCTGATGGTTCCCAGTGTTTTCATTGTTCACGTAATGTCAATTTAAATAAATGACAGAAACAGGTCAAGACCAATCATTAATTTAAGAGTTGTGCTGTGTTTCACCAATGGACAGCCACCACTGATCTTCATCCACATCATGTGAATCATTCAGGAACTGCAACCATTTTCGTACCGAGTCCAAATACTTATGCATTGCAGGGAGATTTCTTGACATGCAAGATAATTAGATACACCGTAATCAGAAGAAGTACAGTCTCTGCATTGCAGAATCTGACCCCAGCCAAATATCTTCACCTGCATAAATGTGTGGCAGTCCTCCACGAAGGGCCCCTTGGTGACATCCTTGAACTGGTCGCACACATCGGGAAAGTTCCTGGCCCGCAGGATGAGAGCCTGGTTGTGCTTGATCAGGGTGAGCGCCGCTCGGAAGATGATCTTTGAGCCCTCGTAGAAAAGGCAGTCCCAGATCCGCAGCACTGTCTGGGAGGAGAACTCAAAATTAATTTGAGTCACCTTTAGCACTCCTCAAACGAGGACTCAGATCTAGGGTTATACCAGATTACACTTTAACCCTTCAGACCAACTCTTCACTTAAGGCTTGATTCCACCGGGAGCGACTTGGCCGCGATACTGCTGTGACCCGGTTGCCGGAGTTGATCCGCGGTCATTCTAGACAATGTTGTGATTCCACCAGTCGCGCCACGGCACGTCTCGGCAGCATCCCAGAAGCGGCTCTCCGCACTGCTCCGCCGAAAATACGCGTCGAGTCCATCTCTGCCGCTGGCGAGCCACAGTCGCGCTGATCTCAATATAGCTGGGATACGTATCCCATAGTTCAACCATGAACATTTATTGGCTCCAACTATATTAGGATTTGTGCTAATGGGAATCGCACACCAGATAGTGCCAGGCAGGAAGTAGCCTAACTATCAAGGGGAATACACTTTGAACTAAAAGAAACCAGCCACAAATATTTGATATAAAATTCATTCATAATGTTCTTTTCAAAGTTGTGATTTTGTTTTAACTAAAACACGGGGACAGTTTTTTTTTTTTTTTTTTTAAATCTAAGGTGTTCACAGCTGGACTGTAGTCGGCTCTACAGCACAACAAAGACAGAAATTACAATTAATGCAATCAAAGCAGAAAAAAATAACAAAGCATTTAAGGTCATTGCACAAATATGCCGGTAAAAATGATGAAATGTGCGAAATCTGAGCAGGTCAACTGCATCAGCTGGCAGGACGCTGCGCTGATGTTCCGCGTTCAGTGGAACATGAAGTCACATACAAGACGCAGCAAAATAGTGTCGCTCACGTCATGCTGTAAATGCGCCTCCGGTGGAATCCAGGGGTTACATTTTCGCTTGTAGGTTCAATGTCAGAGAAGGCATTTTCTATATTGAAGCACAATATCTCATACATGTTCTGTATCGGTTGGTTGAAGCAATTCACTGAAGCTACATCACTCTTATTAAGAGTGAAATATTCAAACACAGGTCGCCATGTATTTAAAGGCCACAGCATTACATCAGATGGAAACTAGATAACTCTGCCGCCACAGGGACCGAGTCCTGCATCTCCCCGATCCCCAAATTTCGGACAAAATGGCCGCCGGCAGCCATATTGGATATCCGAAATTCGCAAAAATCTTGAACATTGTCCAATCAATATCTTCGCCTGCGTGAAATTTGGAGAAATTCCTGTAATAACTGCGGCTTCCAGTGCCCGGAACAGAAAAAATCTGTGGCATCCCTGGAACTAAACCATAGTATCTCCCGACTATCGTCATCGGGGAGATACAAATATCTCGAGCCGTGTATTATTTTGTACACATTTCCCTGTCATTCAGCAGGACATATTTGGGATTACTGGAAGCCTGTGCATGTCCTCGAGAATGCAAAATAGGCCTGAAATTTTACAGGTCGGAGCACAGCAGCGGCAGTTGATGGACTTGTGTATGGGCCAATGGGTTTTATGGGGTTAAAGTCATCTCCATGTTCTACCCTCCATCGCTGCCCACCCCTTCTCCACAACCAGATCCCTCCCATCCTCTATTTCCACTCTCCCTGTCTGAATGCACTGCCCATCTCACAATGCCCCACCCCTTTCCCCAAGGTGCGCCCCCGTTACCTCCACGGGCAAGATGTCAATGAACAGGCAGATGAACCAGCGCGAGACCACTAGCGTCCACATCACACCGTGTTCGGCCATGACCTGCCACACAGCAGGCACCTTTAGCCTCACCAGCTCCCCCAGAACCTCCTGGTCAGTCTTCAGTCCCAGCATAGCTGGAGTGTAGTAATCTGAAACACACCAAACATTACCTACCATCACAAACTCTATTCATTTCCCATTCAAACAAGGAGGACTCCTCCTAGCCCATCAAGGTGAAAGGTCACCTAGTACATGATAAGAATGTTTCAAACCGAATATTTGAATGCTGATGGCACAATCACCACTGATAACTTAAACCAACATGATTCGTATACATTTCACTAATGCTGGATCACGAAAGATGGTACAAGGCAAAATGTAAATTTAGGGAAGGTACTGGGAGGAAAAAAAAAAAAAACCCAGGAATACATCACTGCAAATAAACATAATATAAATATGTTGCTACGGCAATGTTCCCCAGCAGCTGCTGTAAAATACAGCTCAATTTCAGCATGGATTGGAAAATTCTGATTGTGCCAACATCGCTCAATCTAAGATGGGGAAAATAATTCTCGTTTCTCATTTCCATGTGGTTCCCTTCTATGTCATCTTCTGGCTTGAACATCTATGGTGGGTGTCACCAACTGTCGTTAGTCATATTTTACCGTTTTCATCCACAATAAATGACTTCCGGTTTCCCGTGTGCCCTCATATAATCCACGTAAAAGCAGCTTGACCGTTTATTGTGCAAGATCATATATGAGAGATGAGAACGTTTGTAACTGAACACTGAAATGCCATTGTGGGAAAACAACTGGAAATCAACAGCACCGGAGATTCTGATCAGAATTTTGAAAAAGCAAAATTACCAATTACTCTTCAAAATGTGGGCTTCGCTTTTGGTATGCCAGACGGTTCGCAAGAGGTGCACAAACACACAGGAGTGCGCACACAAACTCAGGTCCTGTTTTTTGGCAGCAGACAAAGAAAGCCCAAAGGCCTGAACTCGGACTAGAGACCCCACTGCATTTTTCAGGCAGGATTTTTGCAGATTTTTGCCAATTCCAGGCAGGATAATGTTTGCAGGGCTAGTGGGACTTGGTGCCGGGTGCTGAAAACAAGGCTCTGGTATAAGGACGGGGAGCGCAGTGCCAGAGCAGGAAGCTGGCGCAGGGATGGGGCTTGATACTTCCTGCAGGGCCTACAGGGCGATTAACCCCCACAGCTGAGGAGGTCTTAATCAGCTCACAGAAGATAAACGCACATGTGACCACAACCAGAGTTATTCATAGCCCAGGGGTGGAGCTCCCAAAATAGAGCCTTCCAAAGCACTGCTGGCCATCCCAGAACAGTCATCCCTGTAACAGCTCTCCTTCTTCATGTACTTCTTTTTCCTTATCACCTGATCCCCCCTTCCCTACTCACCCCAACTCTCTCGATTCAGGCTCTCCCACCCTCTCAGAACACACACACACACACACACACACACACACACACACACACCTCACCATCTCTAACCTTCCTCTCATTCCTGCGCTTTCATTCCCTCCCTCTGCCTTCCACACTCATCTTTCCTCTGTCGAGGACAGACACTCCGCGCACACAAGCTAACTGCATGCAGACAGATGCATGCACACAGTCAGTTGCCCACATGGCAGAGCACGGGGAGGGCAGTATGGAGACACAGGTAAATCAGACAGGTGACTGAAGCTCCAGAGAGAGTGACAGTAATGAGATGGATGGATGGGACTCACCTGGCAAAATCCTGCCCAGTAGAGCATCGAGCAGCCAGAAGGCCTTCTCCTCATCTTTGGTGATGATGAGCAGGTAGCCCGAGATGAAGTTCATGCCCTAAAACACACAATTATCCTTGTGAAGGAGTGTGTAGACGCAGCTGATGAAGACGCAGGGTTAAACTGGTTCACAGCTGCAGGAGAGAGCTTTGCTTTGTAGCTGGTGTCCTGATGTTGAGCTGATAACTCGAGAGAAAGATTTGTCTGGCCAAAGGCACGACGGCGTCTGCCTCTTATACAGGCTCTGAAGGCCGAACAGCTGTGAAAACCACTCCATGTAGGGGATGTCTTATTTCTTTTTCTACAATTTTCCAAAACTTAAGAAAGGACTGCTTGAAGATTACTTTTGGGCCCTATACAAGCAAAATTCAGTTTGCAACCTTAGACCCATCATCAAAAACAAGTGATGTTTAAACTCATTACTGGATTACAATACATTTTCATAAACTCATTTAGGAATACCTTATTAACCAGAACGAATAAAAAGGTATTTTGTGAAGTGTTTTTCACAAGATTAAACCAGACTTGAGGCAGAAAGATCTAAAAAATTACATTATAGCGGGCCTAACTGACCTAGTCATACTGATATGCTTATCCATATTGGTATCAGTATTGTTATGGTGACAAATGTTCCTGATTAAGAACCATAGGCAAAAAGAACTTACAAGTGAAACCGACCCAGCTTTTGGCACACGACCAAAGAGCATGAAAGTGTTCACAAACGGCAAGATTCTTTCATTCCTCTGTATCCAGACGGACAAACCAGCCAACGAAAGTGCCCACAGTTACAGTGATACTGGAGTACAGCACGACTTTGCTCATTTTCCATTTCATTTTCATTGTGCGGCTCAGAGACACATGACGCTTTAATTGAAGTCGCTTTACCAACACTATTTTTTTTTAATCTTTATCTAACCAGGGAATTTCCATTGAGAACATGTTCTCTCTTTGGAGGATGCCCTTGGAGAAATTCCAAGCAAGCTGCAAGTCAAGATGGATTGAGAGAAACAGCAGTAAACCCCCTGAAGCAATTTTACTTGTTCAAGGACCCAACTGCGGGCTTCTCCACCAGGGGCTTGAACCAGCAACTCGTCAGGTACCAGTCAAACAGCCAACCACTTGGCTGCCCTGCCACTAGTGCTCCTCGCTGAGACAAACTGCTAATGAAGTGCAGATCCGAGGGAAATGCATACTCCAGTCAGGACTGACTGCTGCACTGAATGTGTTATGTAACTGAAACACAGGGAGGGTGTCCACACCCAGCCCACTGAGTTTGGAATGACGATCGTCTCTACTTGGTGGCAGCTGTTAGCATCTCACCTGTTGCCCCAAAAAAACAATCTTTACCATAGGATTTAGTAGGGTTTTAGTGGGATTTTAGCATACATTTTTGCCATGCCCATTAATGATCTTCACATTAATTTTTTTGTACTCCAAGACCTAATACTAAAAAGCGGACTGATATTATTATTTACGCCTTATTCCAAGCCAGCGAGAGTGTGCATAAGTTTGTGCATGCATCTGCTTCCCACAAGAAGCGAGGAACCAATTTTGTAAACTGTACGCCAACTGATTTCAGTGGACGATATGTTTACCCTCTTCGCATAGAGGGTTTGGTGCCCAATGGCTATGTGTCCATTTTAGAGGTTTTGAGAAAAATGGATTTTTACGTTGGCAAATGTTCTATTAAATCAGGTACATCATTTACATGTCAGTCATTCTTTTACTGCATAATTCAGAAGTATACTGAACATGTAAGTTTTCATAAGTGTGGTACTTCGACATCATGGCCAAAATTGCCAAAATGGACATGTCACCAACAATTCTAGCACTTGATGTGACATAACACAATGGTGATAGATTGAAGTTAAGTTTGTTTGCAATGGAACACTGATGATTCTGTCATACTGCTCATGTTTATTTATCAAAATATCAATGTTGAATTCATATAAGCAGATTTTGTTGGACATACCACAAAATGAAAGTGAATTCTGTTTAAAACTGAGGCGCATGGATATAATTATTGTGCTCCAAGAATTAACCGATAGAAATGTGTGACAGGACGTAGAAATCTCAAAATCACAAAATTTGGACACATCACCAATGTGCTCCAAACCCTCAATATCATATTTGTTAAATTACTGATCACATTATTGCTGTTACTTATTTTTAAAACATTGCTTTGAAAGTTTCTGGCACACTGCCTTACCATTGACCATTAGTAATTTTAAATGATTTACAAAATAAAAATTATTTTCATTAAAACTGTAATGTTTACTGTGAGCCACACTCATTGAGGCATATTATGATGACAAAAATAATAATAATAACTTGGCTTATGCCGTCAGAGGCGATAGTTGGGGGCATATCCCCAAACGCCCCCAATCCTCCAATTCCCCAATCCTTGAATAGACCTTGAATAGACTTGCATTTGAACTTAATTTCAGGTCAATCGGACAAATGGTTCTGAAGATATGGCCAAAATGGTAATTTTGCATCACAAAGCGCCACCTGGTGGCAAAATATTGAACCATACAGGTATGATGTCATCATGTGACACGTTGTGAGGTCATGACCTGGCAGTAGCTCATAGTTTCATGTCAATTGGAGAAATGGTTCCAAAGATATAGCAAAAATGGTGAATTTTATGTGACAAAGCTCCACCTTGTGTCAAAATTTTGAACCAAACAGGTATAATGTCATCGCAGGACACATCCTCAGGTCATGACCTTTCATTTGCACTGCGATTTTTTCAGTTTTTGGCCCCTGGTGGCCAATCTGGAAATTGAAAATTGTCCAAAATCGAATCAGTTCTTCCTCTTTATGATATTTACTTACTTATGTGCAAAACCTGAAATTTGTAATCAAAACGTTACTGAAGTTATCACGGAACAGTGATTTTTTTAAAAGTATTTGGCCCTTGGTGGCCAATCTAGACATCGTAAATTGTCCAAGATCAAATCAGTTCTTCCTCTTTATGATACTTACTTATGTGCAAAATTTGAAATTTGTAATCGAAATATTACTGAAGTTATCGCGTTAACACGTAGTGCGGCGGCAGTCGGACCAAAAACATAATATCCTCGGAGCGTCATTCGGCGTTCGGGGATATAATAATAATAATAATTGTATTATTATTATTATTATTATTATTATTATTATTATTATTATTATTATTATTTTTTTTTTTATTTAGTAGTAGTAGTAGTAGTAGTAGTAGTAGTAGTAGTAGTAGTAGTAGTAAAGAAGAAGTAGAAGCAATAATTTTGGAATTAGCCAGCCATTTTACAGTGGGCTCTGCAAGTAATTTTGTGCCAAGGTATGGCATTGGGCTAAATTCATTGCTGTCAATTAAACCAGCTTTCTAAGGCAGCTATACTATCAAAAGTTAAAATAACAGGCTGCCAATAGTTTGCCAGCATGAATTGTCCATGGATATTTTCATAATACAGATTGGACTGTAGCAGACATTATCTACAGTAAAATGCGCATTTGTAATGTATTCTCCATTGATGTTCAAGCCCAATAGTTACCAGTTAGCGAGCCAACTTAGATTAAGTTAGTGAATGCAGTGAATCATATCGACATTACCTTGACAAACGCAGGTAAAATGGTTGCAAATGTTTGAGCTGCAAGTGTGTATCAAAATATTCTTGGTTGCGTTTTCAGATGAGTTTGTCAAGGAATTTTCCGAAGAAGAGAAAGCACGAGGATAATGAGGGATGAGGTCAGGTAACATTACAGCTGACGTTTTAAGGAAATAAAAATATATCATGACCAATTCTGAAGTATTTCGCCAATATTGGTGGCTATTGCAATATTTAACGTCCTTATTGGTTGTGTGATCAATTTAATGTCAATATAACTTGTTCTTAAATTATTCAAATTTAATGTAACCATATCCGACAAGTTGGCAGAGGTAGTAGAGCACATAGGAGCAAATAAATAATAAAATATAAATGAAATAAATAAATATATATGTAAAATTACACATAAAAAGGTGCAAATAAATATTACAATAAATCTAAATGCAAATAAATACATGTACAAACAAGAGCACAGCACCTCCGCCACGCCAAGGCAACTCTGTGCATTAGTTATTTTCGTTGGCTGATGTAAGGTGTTGTTGCATTCCATCACTAGGTGGCAGCAAAACCCAAAAGCACGCCGATTGGAAATCCGGCCCATTGGAAAGACTTCAAATCTCTCCCAGCATAGCTGGATTGGAACTTTGGCCTATATCTCAGCTGTAGTTTGGCCAAGATATGCCAAAATTTAATCATTTGTTCCACTTGTGCTACTCTTAGATCCAGCAAAGTTTGATTAAAATCTATGCGGCCATTTTTGAGATATCCTGCTAAAAGACACACAGATAAACGGCGGCAATAACATACACCTCCTTGGCGGAGGTGAATAAATCATTTATGTACATTATGTAAATAAATAAATGCACAAATAAATTATAATACATACACAAATAAGTAATTAAATAATTGCACAAATATATTAGAGCTCATTTTGCAGTCAAGTGCCTTTTCTATACTTTTTAAATTGCTGATTGATATTCACATGTGCACAACACCCAGGGTACAAAAAAAAAAAAAAAAAACCTTTACCCCTGTATATCCCTGGGTGGAGTGAGACACTGTGGGAGTTTTGTCCAAAAACAAACTGCAAACACCATGGCAAGAACTCAGGACCTTTCCTCCCTAATTAAGCTGCGCTACCGTGTAACCCCACATAAACTGTACTGGTGCCATATAAACAAAACAATTAAACACAGCTCTCTGCTCAATGCAGTATGGCGATTATAATTTTATACAATTATTGACTTCTGTTGAGCTGAGTCCAATGATTTAATCCCCCTTGGACAAGTGCGCCTTGGTGAATCTCACTTGTCGAAGGTGGATAAATCATTGGATTCACTGATAACTGAAGTCAATAACTGTTTTATTATTTGACCCTATTTGAAAATATGAAATAAAATTATCTACACTATCTCGTGTAGGGAGTCATTGTGTGGATGTCAGCTGCTCCATGGAATACGTATGACGCACGTAACGCTCATAACCCTGGAACATTAAGGAGCTCCTGCCGGGAGGCCTAATCAATTTTTAGCTCCAGGTCATTGGATTGCTAAATTCACCTCTTGTACACTTTCGCACAGTGAATATCAGTGTTTACAGAGACCAGCAGAGAGTGAATCCTTACATCATAACTCCCATTCTTTTTTTTCTTTTTTTAATAAATATTTGATATCAACAAACCCAGCCGAATCTGGAATGTCCAATCAGAACTATGTACAAGTATTGCCCATATGCGACCCCTTGTTGTCAATTCAGGAAAAAGGGATGGTTCACAGTTCTCCTTCAAAGCACATGCCCATCAACTACTGCTTCTTTATATTCATTGGTTGAATCCTCGCAAGTTCAGAACGAGGCCGGTGGATACCCGAACATGATCAAGCTTAGAATCTTCCTGACGATAGTCGTGACCGTGATAGTCACTTCTGCTCCGCAATGCGGTGCTTTAACCGAGTGAGCTAACCGGCAGCTGTCACTCCCATTCTTAATACTTGGCTGAAGGCAAATTTCAACAGTGGTGCTTTGCACACTATTGCCAAGCGTCCTCATGCATCACAATACACCCCCATATTGTATAAGTCCCCTCTTTCCTTTAAACCACAGTGGTCACTGACCTTCCAAAACCTACTTGAAGGAGAGCTACTCAATCATAACACTTGTGAGCATCTGACCTGTGACTCAGCATTTAAAGGGCAGTAATTCCGAGCACGTTTCACTTGATATGCGCACTGATAAAAGCTGACATTTGGTAGTCCAGCATTTGATTGTTGCACAAACACAGAACAAACACTGCAGGAAGTACTGCAGTTTAAAATGGAGGAACTGTCCAAACACTTCACCTCACAATGCTAATGACCATCCTGGCAGCCGCCACCGATTAAAGATTAAATGGGGGAGAAAACCACATGAGTGAAATTTTAATTAGGAGCACGTCTCTCTCATTATTAGGGACTGCTGAAATGCAACACACAAGATTCATTCATACATCTGTCCGTCTGACTCTGTCAACTTGTGTTCATGTCTGTTGTTCAGCAGACTTCCATTTGTCCGTCTGCCAGAGGGTGTTACCCATTAAATCCCCGGACATCTTGAATTAAGTAGTGACCGTGTGCGTCACAACCGCTGCTGTTCCCAAAGGAAAACACGGTACCGTGTGCAGTGTGTACACACCGGCTCCACCTCAGGGTTTCAAGGGCTCTGAAGGGCTGTGTTCGACAAACAGGGCTGTGTGTGCGTGTGTGTGTGTGTAATAACAGGGAGTGTTCCTCTCTACTGACGCATGAACAGAGCCAGTGGAAAAGACTACATCTCACCAGAGAGAACTGATTCAGTACAGAGATGGAGCTGAGCACAAGTGGACACAAACGCTGGTGTTGTGCTCAAGGCTTTCAAATTCAGAAAATATACCAACAAACTGACCAATAAAAAAAAGACTCATCAAGTCAAGTTCCATTTGCAGAATGATGGAAAATGGAAAGTAGCAAAAGGCCAATTCTGCATACACTTTATAAAGGTATTTTTTAGCAAGAGCAACCAGTCACTGTGTGGAACACCTAGCCGGGTGACATAGTACAGGCAGAAACTACAGGGTTTTCAAGACCAGGCTTGATACGCCTCAAAATAATTTCCTTCCTTATGAATTAGCAAAGCCCTCTTCAATGGCAGTAAAATGGAGAGCATTGTTGGGATGTCTGGCCAGGGTCCATCATTATCCCATATCACACAAGTACCTGGCAGTATCCTATGGTCTTGTTGTGGTGTCCATAGGCCACCAACACATTGAACAGGGTCCTCTGAAGGCAGGGGTTGGAGGTCTTGCGGAAATGAACGTTGTCTGGAAAAGTCCTGTGCAGGTCTGCAGGAGAAAAGCCATCCTCTTGTTATTTTCCTCCAACTCACAGTACATGCCAGGTTCACAGACAAGGAATGAACTTCGTCAAAGACTAAGCTAAAATTTGCACAGAGAATCGCCATCAAAAGTTGAATTCAGCCGCGCCAGGTTTCATCTGCATCCAAAAAAAATGGCCCTAACAATTCGGCAGACAAAGCCACATCGGTGCGATAACACAACAGCAGGACAGGTGAGAGTTGAAGATCAGGTGAGCTCGGTAAAGTGGCCGTGCCTCACAGTTGCTTGTTCGTAGGAAATGTGTGTAACGCAGGCAAAATATATGCAAAAGCTGCTGGTTTGCAGAATACGCATGATATGCATGCAAACGTGAACATGCAAAACTGCTGGCTGAAACACAATGTAATGTACACCACTTCCACTTCTTCACTATGTAAACATAAAAGCAGAACTGGATACAAAGACCAGAATGAACAAGCATGAAACACTCAGATCCCCCCGCCGCTGCCCCGCTGATTTCTGGCCTGGAAGCAAAACGTGGTCGAGGGACAGACAGAGGGACGGACAGAAGTATGAAAAGGCATTTCTACACAATAAAATGTAACCATATATAAAAAAAAAATTTGTCAAGAGATCTCGGTAGGAAAAGAAAGGGATGGCTGATATCTGGCCAGGACACAAATGTGGTAGAGGGAGGGACAGAGGGACAGGGGGACGGACAGAAGTATAACTTGGCACTTCTACACAATAAGATGAATAGATGATCTCTGAGGAGTGAGCCCATTATATCAAATGTGTGAAACAAGAGGGAAAAAATGAAAATGACTACTCGAATTTCGTGAATTTGATATCTCTGGCTCACGAATTTGATATTCTATTTTTCCAATAAAGAACACCCACCAGTGCGGATGGTGTCCACCAGCCTGTCGTCGTGCTCGGACTCTAGAAGCTTGTGGTAGTACCCTGGGTTATTCTCCAGCCGCTCCTGGGCCCCGCTGGAGAGCATCCAGATCAGGGCTCGGTGCTCGTTTGGAATGCCCTTCCGAACGTACCGCTTTACTGCAGAAGACAGCACCACGACAGCCACAACATGACCACGAGGAACTTATAATTCTCTCCACGTCCAGAAAGGTGATGCTCGACTTGAGGATGTTCAGTCCCTCTCCCCAAAGAGCTCACACCAAAAACATTCAACATATTCCAAACACTGTAAAGTTCTATGAAGCTTTCAGGTGGAAGAGTTTTTACTTTTTCAATAAAAACATTTCTCATTTTTCAAAATTGAGACACATCTTCGCTACCCATCAAGAAGTGAGGAAAACTTGATGCGCACACATGATGTGCACTGATCTTCACAGGTACCCTGATGTGCTTGGACAGGCAGAGGAACCCACCTTTCAGGCTCCTCTGAACTCTGC
The DNA here is from genome assembly GCA_029721435.1 of Gymnothorax reevesii. Lineage (NCBI taxonomy): Eukaryota > Metazoa > Chordata > Actinopteri > Anguilliformes > Muraenidae > Gymnothorax > Gymnothorax reevesii. The sequence continues at coordinate 21,944,313 of CM056587.1, read as the reverse complement.
TGCCCCCCTTCAGCAGTTTGGACCACTTTATGGCCCTCCTGGTGAGGACGACCAAATACTCAGACATGAGTTCCTCATACGACTCATAATCAAAGTCTTCTGACCTCTCAAACCCGTAAGGATCTACCCTGCAAGGACAGAAGCACTGGGTGAGAAGACAATGACCCGATGACAGATTTGATTCCCAGGCCCCCCACACCCTGCGCACGTGCGCGCACACACACACACACACACACACACACACACACACACACACACACACACACACACACACACACACACACACACACACACACACACACACACACACTTTCCATCAGCACACAGAGCAGCCATCAATAATGAAGGCAGCCATTAGGGAAAAAAAAATTCAATGAATCAATTTTGGGACTAAAGGAAATAAATGATCTGCATTCCTCTTCACAAGGCACAATATGGAAGGCCTTGCATATTTTCAAAAACATTTTTTGATGGTAAAGAACTTATTTTGGTTTTCTCACCAACCTACACACAACAGTCATATATTACACAAAATGTGCAGACTTGGAGAATGCTGACCCTCTCACTACTGTTCGCCAAGTTTCCTAGCCACAGGAGTAATACAAAGTTTTCTCAGGATAATTAAAAGTGTGCAAACCATCAAATCCCTAAGAGACGCAACACATATTTTCTCCTTAAGGAAAGGAATTTCGAGCCAGGACCTAAACAAGCCAGCTTCATTCATAGAAAAAAAACTGTCCACAGAATCTCCGATGAAGAAAGGAAGAATGCAATTTGCAAAGTGAGGGGCCCGAATGTGGGTGTTCTTTCACTCATTTCACACACAAAATCCATTACGTAACTGCTACAAGGGCCAGATCCGAACACTTGATGCTCTTGGTTGGTAAGGTTCAGTGGCATCACGTGAATCTCAAGCGTGAAGAGAACATCATACAATTTCCACGAACTAATATTCTTGAACTAGGGAGTCACGTAAAATACATTATATTAACATATTGCAAATGGTGTGGTTTTTGCCATCATTTCAAAAAGAAAAATTATGCAACATGGAAGCAGCTACAAAAATGACCAAAGAGTTACAGTGGCTTCAATCACGAGAAATGTGCAAGCTCACAAGTAAAAAAAAAAAATACACATCCAGATATAACATACAAACACCTGATCCAAAATAATTGGCAATTTACAGCATTTACGCACAAAGGAATGAAATGCCTCAATGCAATTAAAAGTTAAAGTAACATCGGGAAGACCGAAGTTCAGTGTGTTGTTCTGTATTGGAGATAGCTTGCAAACACCAGCTTTAAGCGCCATTTACCTCTGAATTCGGTCTTTAGCGCTGTTTTTGGTGCCTGAATAGTGCTGCATTGAACGAGTCCCATTTGCTTTGTTCTCCATAGTGAAAAAAGACTAAACGTCGAGAAAACAAAAATATATTGTGTTAAATAACAGCCTGGCAGGTTGAAAAAAAAAACTTTTTTGTCCACCGCCGACATTTATAGCAGCATAGCCAAGATTATGTCATTATCTTCCACAAGGCATGTGGGAGCGAAATGAAAAGTCCATTACAGTAGCCCACAACAGGAACTAATTCCCGCGAGGACAAGGATCCGACGCCAGGTCAAGAACAATCCAAAGTTCATCATTCCGAAGACATTTCGCGTCCAATACCGTCCCACCAGAAAACAGCTTCTCAGGGGCGCTCCATACAACCAAGATCAGATAAGACTAAAGCCGCTTTCACACTGGACGTGAAACGAATTTTTCGCACGACAGATTACGTTCAAAGTCAATGCAAAGACGCGCATACACGCGTTTCCCGTGTATACGCGTCTTTACATTGACTTTGAATGTAATCTGTCGTGCGAAAAATTCGTTTTGCGTCCGGTGTGAATGCTGCTTAACTCCAGTTTCCCGGCAACATAAACATTAGTTAGTTTAGTCTATGTAGGTGCCCGTTGCTCTCTTCTTCTTAACCTTAGTAGTCCGAGGTACCGCGAGAGCCTCGCATTGAGGGTTTACTTTGCACCTGTTGTTCGCTTTGAAGAAAGCGGCTCCTTTCCCTCTTCCTGGTTAAATTCCCAGCACTGCGAGGAACTGTCAGGGCACAACTCAATTCTGTACTTCTGCTTGGGAGCCAATTATTATTTAGCTGTGCCACGCTCACTCCAGCCCTCCCAACCCCATTTCAGCGACAGCAACACGACGTAAATGCCACACTCGGGGCCAAACTCTGGAGGTGGGGCACACGTCAATCAATTTGAGGCGGGGCTTGTGAAAAATGCCTCGAGCTTCTGCTTGCGCGGGCGTTCACGAGCTACCTGAAGCAGTATAGGTGCAGGTGTGAGGGGCCCAGAGTCGCAAGACAAGTTGGCGTCTTTTAAACAATCCCATACTTTTATGGGAAGTTAACAGAGACGAGGATCCCATTCTTGAAGCTCGCAATCCGCGACAAAAAACTGTGTAAAATTGGCCAACAATCATAACAGCCTCAGCAGATTCACGCGTATTTTCTTCTTGATATGAGCAGGCAGCTTTCAAAATCTGGGCTGCCTTGTTTAGGAAAACTATGTGCAAGCTTTGTATTGAAATAGATTATTTTTAGATTTTAAAAAATTTTTTTGTTGTGCTATCTTCGTTTTAATGCCTTCCATATTATGATTACCCTCACTGTCCTTTAAAAGTATGAATTTGATATTATTTGGCTTCAGGCTTCATCTTAAGAGCAAATTGAAATGCATTATTTTCATTTCAATTTTCAGTTTTACTACTGAATGCATGACCGACACGATATAACTTGCTGTTAATTCCTGGCTTTGAGCATGTCATTTCACAGTATTACATTTAATAGCCTTTTTGTGCTTGTAGGATCACAAGGATCAATTTCACATCATACCGAGCAGTCTGTAGGAAAAAAAATCTCACTTTATTAGCGCAGGGGTCACAATTTATGAATCCAGCTGTCTTCCATAAAATACGGACATAATGTGTGACTTATTTTATTCAACAATGGCACAGCAGTTTAAAGCAAGATACTTTATTTTCTTCTTTAGATAGGCCTGGGGCTTTCATACTTAAAGACCATCATCAGAACAAATATTGTTCGCTGAAGAAAAATTTGCGTCAATATTTGGTGGATTCTCGTTCCACTGTCTTCTTTTAGCCTTGCGGATTTTATCTGCTGATTACCCCAACCTTCAATACAATGACCTCATCCCTTTTCTTGCTGGGGCTAAATGGATTACCAGATCCATTACGACCATCTGCTGTGCAGTATTTTCAAACCACAGTGCCAGACAAAATCACTGACCTGTGCTACTACCTGCTGACAGTATTCTACCGTCACCTTCAATGCAAAGTAATATAAATTCTTTATGTGATGTACAGGAAGTTGACATGCAGAATAATTAGTTAAGTAGCAGGGCCATGGCTGGTCTTGAACCACACAATTTGTGAGTATATCTGGCACCATTACATAGCTGTCATTTTTGAAATAGAGTTAACTGATACTACTCTGACTGAAAGGCAATAGCTGCTCTGTGAATTAGCGTAATACTATATTTATGTGCAAAACAATGTTATAAGGGTGTTCTCCTTCTACTTTGTTGATGCATTCACTTTTTCATGGCTCGCTTTGTTTTTCATTGAAGTTGTTTTCAAGACCGTCTCTTTGTTTTCACAACAGTGATCTCAGGAGAGGTTGGCGCCAGTGACGTGATCAGTACAAAAGCACCATGCTGGAGATGGCCAGTTGTGGGACAAATGGAAAACTTCTGGCATCAGACTAATGTTTTTTCACCATTAGTGCTGCTGCTTTGTTGCTCTACAGATGAGGTGCGATCATCTGCCACAGTCTTTTCCATTCTCCTTTTTTTCTGCCGCAGTCTAATCCACAGTTACAATCAATGCTCACCAGCGAGAGGAACATGGCAAGGTACAGGCAGATTTTGAATCATCCTCTGTGTCAGTTGTTAAAACAGAGTTGCTTTACCGATTAACTTCAAAGAAAAGTATACCCTGCATCAGTCTCATTTTTATAAGTTAATTTCACCTTTGGCTATGCAACTGTACCACATAAAATCATCTGACGCACTTTGGTTAAGAGTGATTAAAAATTTAATTTCAATCAGGCCTCAATCAGGCCTCATTCATGCAGCGCGCCATTGGGCCTCAGTATCACCATCATCAGCGAACCGGCACAAGTATGACATCAGCACCACCCATTCATCTCGCACATTGTAGAAGGAGGACACCAAACCACATTCTCCAGGGATTACGAGTGCATGGTTGCCTCAGCAGAGAGGGCGGCTGCTAGATTGGCTAGCCTGTGGCTCTGATCGCTTGCTAATTGACAATGTATGATGCATTATGAAGCAGAATAAAAGGCACTGACAGCCCTATATAATTGCACAGTTGAAAATTTGCATAATGGAGGAATAGGGGAAAATTTGCTGGCTAGACTAGACCGACTGGTGTCTTCAGTGCCATGGCTAATACTCAATGGGTGTGATTAAAATAACTCCCATTTTGAGTTTATTTGAATTTTCCATAATGTGCCAACTTTTTTGGAACTGGCATTGAATGTGATGTTTTGCAGCATAATTTTTCATTGAATGAATATTTCTGAATATGTTTTAGTCTAATCAGTGACATGACAGTGCATTCCATAAAAATCTCCATTTTAAAATAAAATCATCCTTGTGATGACAGCATCAATGTCTGCATGAATGTCTGCAGGTGGACGGTGTGAGAGTATGAAAAGGTAAATTATGCATTACATTATTCATTATTTGGCTTTATTTTTACCCCTTTGTCTGCAAGCTCAGTTACAACACAAATCTCAGAGAATTAGGTCTGTTTTTCAGTGGTACATTTTTATTTTGATTTTAATACATCCCGGGTAAGTATTGAAATAAACAGCTGAATTGAAAACAAAGTAATGACATCAAAGAATAGTTTAGTGAGACAGACTTAAACTAGCTTGAATTCTCATTATGCGCTCTTTACTTGCATGAGAATAATTAATGACAGCAACTGCAAGTCAGGTTTTACCTAACCCACCAAGTTTTCCCTTTCTAGGATTTAAACTAATGACTTTTAAACATCAAACAAAATGCTTTGGCTGCCAACTGAAAATTAGTCTGTCAGTCCTGGATCTCAGCGTGATTAGAGGACCAAACTGAAATTTGCCTGAAGGAAACCCATTTTGACATGGGAGGACATGCAAATAAACCATTAGATCCACTAATTAGTTTAAAATAATGAAGCACACTTTGTCCTTCATTATTTTAGGACATGCAAACTCTACAGAGAAAAGTCCTGGATTCACATTGGGGACCCATTATTGCAACCCATGAACTGTTACCATGCCTGATTACAGTTATCCATGTAGAGATTATTTATTTGCCTGATAAAAGGCCACATTTTGTCAAAATAGTGATTGCATGCTGAAAATACATTGCTCATATTGTCTTTCAAGAACCTCAAATCAGCCTAATCAATGAATGCTTTCTTTAGTTGAGCGGAAGGTATCAAAGCTTGGTGGTTGAAGTGTAACCTCGGATCCAAAAGTTTGGTGGTTTAAACTCCAGTTTGGCCTTTGAGCACATTAGCAAGCCCTTTAACCCCATACTGCTCCAGGGGGTTTGGTCCCCCCTTAGTCCAGTCAACTGTAAGCTACAGTTGGAAGTGTGAGTTAACTACTTCAACTCAAAGTTTTCCCTTAAGTAAGTTCAAAGCCAGAAAAATCTTTTTTATATTGTAGGACAATGTCACATACATATTTAGTACCTGCTGGTTGCAGCACTTCACTGAAGCTACATCACACTTATATTAAGAGAAATATTGAAACCCTGGACGCCATGTTTCTATGGCCGCAGCATTACATCAAATGGAAATATCTAAATCTTGTACATAATTTTAAGCAAGATCAGCAGGACATATTTGGCATCGTTGGAAACCATGACTTGACTCATCCGCTGGAATGTGAAATAGGGACGAAGTTCCTCGCGTTTGAATACAGCAATTGCATCTTATGGACACAGGTTTTATGGGGTTAAATAAGGGTAATGTAATCATTAATGGCAAGAGATCTTGGGTTTCTAATTCAAGATTAGCGAGACAGCCACCATTCTCTGAGTCTGTCATAGCACCCAAAAGCAGTTATCTTGTGCAGGATAGTGGGGGGAAAACTGCTGTTTTTTCAATAGCAATTCAGTTTAATGGCTTATTTTTGATTGGTGAATATAATTTTCACTTTGTTGACATATACTTTCATATTTTACAGAAGTTTCGACAGTCTTTAATTCTACCCTGACTATTGTTGGTGCATTTGGGGATTTGTGATTTAAATCAAGAACAAGTTACTCAAAAGCAAATTTTGACAGTGTTTCATCGCTAAAGGCTGCTCTCGTGGGTGTTAAGATTGTTCTCCAAAAGATATTGGTTGAGACAGTTTTCTTTCAGAGTACATGAAGAAGTCTATAGCAAGAGCAGAAGTGCAATTACATGGTATTTATGTTCAGTAATAATAAATGCATGCTATTAAATGATTCTGTTAACATACGCACCAACACAATGTTATAGTAGAAGTTACTGAGGGGTTACTCAGAGTAAATCAGAGTATATCAGTTGCACACAGATTCCCTGGTTTTGAGGGGTACGTGAAGACAGCATATGGAGTAGGTACTGGAGTCAAAGTGCAAATAGTGCAGGTGGGGGGCTTTGGAAGTTTTGGCCTGACTGCAAAATTTTTGGGAACCACCAGAATGACATTAGGTGACACTTTTCAGAGGTGAGAGCCGAGGGACCACACCCTGACAATCTTATGAGCGGAAAGGGACTCTGGCCAATATTCATAAAGCATTTTGGAGCTGGAGCACTGATCTAGGATGCTTGGCTTTTAGCTCATATTGGATATGGTATCCTCTTGTAATGCACAGACATAGCTGACATACTGTGCCTGCAGTATAGTCTTCGCGTTGCTTTTTCATGACTAAGCTGGTTGATGCTGTATATGAATTGCCCCTTGTCTGATCTGTTGCGTGGCAGTTTCAGTTACATTATTCAATGCACTTAATGTACATCACTTTTTAAAAAAAGTATCTGCCACATAAATATGTTTTAATTTAATGTGATATGGTACTTCTGTGGACCAGGGAAGGTTTGTCTAACGTCAGTGCCTCTTCTCTGAGATGTTTTTATGAAATTGGGCCCTCTATGTCTGTCGAGGGTGCTAGAATGTAAAAGTATCAGCAAAGCGAATAGTTTTGGGTTTGAACGGCTCTTTCACAATGGCTTCTTCATAATTTCTTGTTCTGTACTTTGACCGCTCCTTGTGGGTGGGACCACCATTTTGTGCATTTTCTGACTGCAGATTATGATCGACTGATGTCTTGTTACTACACTCATAGTCTTGGGTGTTGTTCTCCGACAGTGCTTCACTTCTCACTTGGGTAGTCTCCAAGGTGGGATTGTTTTGAGAGCATATTTGCATCTGTTCGTCACCTCTTTCCCAGACAAGCCTTTCCTCTTCTGTTCTTTCCTGGACTGGTAGATTGGGTAACAAAAATGAACCCTGAGATGGGGTTAGATGGTTACTTGGGGATGACGCAGCAGGGTCAGGAGTCAAGGGCTTAGGGGTCAGGTGGGCACATGGGCTTGAAGCAGTTGGGGAAGAGGTCAAGGGTTCAGATAGCGGAGGAGGATATGCTGTTTTAAGAGACAGATTTCCAGATAACTGAGGTGACTGCGCCATTTGTATGAAAATGTCTTTGGAGGGTGGATTTAGTCCAGGTTTTGATGTAAGAGGCTTATAAAGTAGTGGTAATAGTGCAGTTTTTGGGGAGAATAGTTCAGATTGTTCAGGTAAAGGTGCAGTTTCAATGACTGATTCTCCCAGGGATGAAGTTGATGGTTTAGGTATGAGTGCTTGGAGCTCAGAGAGTGTCTGTGCATGTGTTGTTTTTGAAGAAAAATTTTCCCTCAACTGAGGTGATATGAAAATATCTCCAGAGCTTGGAATTGGTGCAGGTTTTAGACCTGTAGGCTCAGGAAGGGGCAATAAGGCTGCTGTTTTTGAGGAAAAATTTCCAGACATTTGAGGTGATGGTACGGTGTTAATGAGTGGCGCTCCATGAGACAGGGTTGAGGTTTCAGATATAGGGGATTGGAGCTCAGGAAGAGATAATGAGGGTACCGTTTTAGGCGAGGATGTTTTACACAGCTGAGGTGACGGTACCGTTCTGATAAGTGGCTCTCCATAGTGTAGAGTTGAGGATGCAGGTTTTGGTGCTGCGGATTCTGAAAGAGACAATAAGTGTTCTGTTTTTGGGGATAGAACACTTCTAATGAGTGGCACTTCATGGGACAGAGTTCTGGATTCAGGTTTCGGAGTTGTGGACTCAGAAGGAAACAATAAGGGTGCTGTTTTGGGGTGTAAATGTTCAGATGGTTGAGGTGATGGTACAGTTTTAATGAGTGGCTCACCACGGAACAAGGTTGGGGGTGCAGGATTTGATGGTGAGGACTCAGAAAGTTGCATTAAGGGTGCTGTTTTTGGTGCGAGATTTCCAGCCAGTTGAGGTGATAGTACAGTTTTAATGACTGGCTCATCATAGGACAGAGTTGAGGATTCAGCTTTTAGTGCTGTGGACTCAGAAAGAAACACTAATGGTGCAGTTTTAGGGGAGAGGTGCTCAGTTATTTGAGATGATGGTATAATTTTGATGAGTGGCTCTTCATGGAGCAAGGTTGAGGGTGCAGGCCTTGGTGGTGGGGACTCAGAAAGATGCAATAAGGGCGCTGTTATGCAGTGTAAATGTTCAGATGGTTGAGATGATGGTACAGTTTTAATGAGTGGCTCACCATGGAACAAGGTTGGGGGTGCAGGATTTGGTGGTGAGGATTCAAAAGGTTGCATTAAGGGTGTTGTTTTTGGTGCAAGACTTTCAGCCAGTTGAGGTGATGGTACAGTTTTAATGAGTGGCTCATCATAGGACAGAGTAGTGGATTCAGTTTTTGGCGTGGATGACTCGGACAGAGACAATAATGGTGCTGTTTTTAGGGTGAAAGACGGTTTAGGTGATGGTACAATTATAATCGGTGGCTCTCCTTGGGACAGATTTGGTGGTCCAGACACTGGTGCTTTGGGCTCAGAAACAGGGAACAAGGGTGCAGTTTTTGGGGAGAGATTCCCCGACCGTTGAAGAGATGGTAGAGTTTTAATGAGTGGCTCTCCATAGGACATAATTGAGGCCTCAGGTCTTGAAGCTTGGGTCTCAGAGAGAGTCAATAAGGGTGCTGTTTTGGGGGAGAGTGTTTTGCGCAGCTGAGGTGATGGTAATGTATTGATGAGTGGCTCTCCATGGGACATGGTTGTGGATTCAGTGTTCAAAGTTGTGAACCCAGACAGAGACAGTAAGGGTGCTGTTTTAGGGGAAAAATATTCTGATGGTTGAGGTGATGGAACAGTTTTAATGAGTGGCTCACCATGGGACAGGAATCTTGATTCAGGTCTCATAGTTATGGACTCGGAAATAGATAGTAACGTTGCTGTTTTAGGGGAGAAATATTCAGATGGTTGAGGTGATGGAACAGCTTTAGTGAGAGGCTCACCATGGGACAGGGTTGAGGGTTCAGATATTGGAGCATGGGTTTCAGAGAGAGACAGTAGTGATGGTGTTATAGGAACGAATATTTCACACAGCTGAGGTGATGATGCCGTTTTAATGAGTGGCTCTCCCTGGGACAGAGTTCGAGACTCAGGTTTTGGAGTTATGGACTCAGACATAGACAATAATGGTGCTGTTTCAGGGGAGTAAGACAATTGCGGGGATGGAGCAGCTTTAACGAGTGGCTTTCCATAGAACAGAGTTGAGGGTGCAGGCTTTGGTGGTGGGGCCTCAAAAAGTTGCATTAAGGGTGCTGTTTTAGGAGAGAGATTTCCAGACAGTTGAAGTGATGCTACAGTGTTAATGAGTGGCTCTTGATGTGACAGAGTTGAAGGTTCAGGCATTAGGGCTTGGGTCTCAGAAAGAGACAGTAAGGGTACTGTTTTATTGGTGAAGTGTTTCGGCCATTGAGGTGATATTTCCTTTCTTATGATGGGCTCTTTATAGGACAGGGTTGAGGGTTCAGGCATTAGGACTTGGGGCTCAGAAAGAGACAATAAAGGAGCTGTTTTAGTGTAGAGGTGTTCCAGCTGTTGAGATGATGTTTCCTTATTTATGATTGGCTCATTATAGGACAGAGTTGAGGGTTCAGGTAATAGGGCTTGGTGCTCAGTTAGAGACAGTAAGGGCGCTGTTTTAGTGGAGAAGTGCTCAGGCTGTTGAGGTGATGTTTCTGTATTTATGATTGGCTCATTATAAGACAGAGTTGAGGGTTCAGGCATTAGGGCTTGGTGCTCAGAAAGAGACAGTAAGGGTGCTCTTTTAGTGGAGAAGTGCTCAGGCTGTTGAGGTGATGTTTCTGTATTTATGATTGGCTCATTATAGGACAGAGTTGATGGTTCAGGCATTAGGGCTTGGTGCTCAGAAAGAGACAGTAAGGGTGCTGTTTTAGTGGAGAAGTGCTCAGGCTGTGGAGATGATGTTTCTGTATTTATGATTGGCTCTATACAGGGCAGAGTTGAGGGTTCAGGGATTGGGGCTTGGTGCTCAGAAAGCAGAAGTATTTGTGTTCTTTTTGAGGAGGACGTTTCATGCATCTGGGGTGATGGTGAAGGATTGATAAGTGGCTCACTGGGGGACTGGGTTGAAACTGTAGATTTCAGATCTGGGGGTTCAGTAAGAGGAAATGAGGGTGCGGTTTTGGGCGAGAGATTACCAGACAGTTGAACAGCTGGTTCAGTTTCATCGAGTGGCTCTTCCTTCAACTGGTTTGAGGGTTCAGGATTGGGAGCTGGGGTCTCAGGACGTAGCAGTAAGGTTGTCATTTCAGAGGAAACATTTTCAGACAGCTGAGGTACTGGTACAATTTCAGTGAACTGCTCTTCATGGGACATGGATAACGGTTTAGCTTTGGGAACTGGTGGCTCAGCGAGTGGCAATATTGGTGTTGTTTTCAGGGTAGCAGGGGGCAAGAGAGGCGTAGATGTGGCTAGCTGGATGCCATGTAATTTATCTTTAGCATCGCTGGATATCTTACAATCCACACTACTAGCAATGAAATCGGGTTCTGCAATCAGTGGTCTGCGAGTCCGTGGAAGAACATGTCTTGGGAGGTGTTGCTGAAGTCCGTTAGAAACCACTTGACTAAGGTGGGAGGCTGCCATTTCATCTGTCATGGACGTGAGGTCTTGCTGCAAACTGAGACTTTTAGATAGCTCTGAGTTCAGGGTCTCGTGGCTAAGGGAGATGGGTGGACCCCTCTCGGGCAGAGGCTCAGTAAAATTAGCCTTATAGTCGGTAGTAGAAGACAGGTGGGGAACTGGTAAAGCAGCCGTGGATTGCGACTCACAAGCTTGGCATGGAGGAAAGTGATTTGGCACGTTGTGATTTGATGATTCTTGCTGTGGGCGGTTCAGTGTACCTGTCTGTACATGTACAGAGGGAAAGCATTCCATTTCTTTGGAGGAAGAAAGTAGTTCAATCCCAGTCAGTACACTCTGCTTTGCTGGTACTTCGCCAGGTTCCTGTAGCCTAGAGTCTTGGGTTTTTGTGTGTATCCCTGAGTGATGGCCTTTTATCCTTTCCCCAAAACCACGACCTTTCTTGAAGTTCACTGAAACCTGACTTTTCAGCAACTTCTCTGATTCCTGGCATTTTGCTTTTTTAATACCTTGTCCAGTTGTTCTAACCCGTGGTTTTTGGTCAGGTTTTGGGCAGGTGAAGTTACTAGCCTTGCGCAAAATTGCTATACCTTCGAATTTGCCAATCATGGCTGAGAAGAGGGGGCATCTGCCAAGACGCTTGACATTTCTTGGTTCATTGTATGCCTGTGTTGGCTCTTTCTTCTCCCTCTGTGTCACGGCAGAAAATTTGGCAATCATCTTCTGCACAGAGGACCCTCCCGAGATCTGAGTCCGTCTGCTCCCTCCAAGGGACGTACTGCTCTTGTCCTCTACGCCCCCTGCCCCCCCTGCAGGCTTCTTTATTCGGTGCCCCCAGCCCTGCTGGGGCAAAAGCCCACCCACTTCCCGCCTTCGAGTTTCGGGCGATGAAGGGGTCTCTCTCATGAATCGGGCCTGGAGTAAGTGATAAGCTGTGATATGCCTTGTGCCATTCTGTCCAAAGTTTTGCTTACGTGTTTCTCCCCTGGAAACTGGCTCAGTCTTGAACTGAGTCAGGTATTCCAGCAGGGTCTCCAGGACCCCTCTGATTGCCGGCTGGGACGTCCGCGCCCGTATTGCTCGTTTCAGTGTTCGGATGTCCATTTCAGCATTTCGGGGGCAATCCCTCTGCGTGGCATCTGGCATCTGTTTTCTGTGTGAAATAAAAGTTCCCATCTTTGTTCCCTGTGCGCATTGAAACATTAGCTTCAGAGCTTTATTCTAAATGTACAAATCAGGCTTTGATGCAGGTAGGGTGGGGGTGGGCTGTGGGATATATAGGTTAAGAGCAAAGCACATTTAGATGTCATTTTCAAAACATAACCAGCAGAGAACATTTACGTTTTAGTTGTAGTTAGGCTTGTTTATTTAGTTCATTGGTTTATGCTAATAAATATTACATTGCAAATAAAGCGCTGTAGTGAATTTCAGCTCAAGGCAGGGCATGATTAATGAGTTTTAGGAGTAGCAGGACCCAGTAGGATTTTCTAGACTTGATCAAACAACAGTACATATTCATAATAATATAAAAGGCAATACATTTTCAAAGAACTTGCAGTACGTACAGTACAGAGGAAAATGTCAGAATCTTCCAGCAATTTTGCGGTCTATTGCAGGAATCACTCATCCACACACTATCTAAAGCTTAGTGCTGGTCACGGTCACTGGGGGGTGGAGTTGTTCTAACACCTAGTGGGTGAGGGCAGTTCACTTCATCAGTCAATCATTGCACAAACATCATCTGTTCACTGCCTTTAGGCAATTTAGAGTCTGAATTTTAGCCTGGTTGCACATGTTTCAACTATGGGAGGAAATCAGAGAATCCAGAGGAAACCCACACTGAAAGGCTCAGGCCGGGTTTGAACCCATAATGTTCTTACAATGCTGCTCGCAGCATTTTAACATATTCATCAGGCTGGCTAGAGCTGTATATGGAGAGACTATAGCTGTTTGAATATTTATTTGGTTCTGGATAAATCATCTAGAGGACTGAAGTGCCCCGTTGGTTCTGAGCTCATTATTATTTTTCTGCATTTTGTATGTATTTATATCCCCGAACGGCGAATGGCGTTTCGGGGAGATTATGTTTTTGGTCCGACCGCCGCCGCCGCCGCCGCCCTACATGTTAACGCGATAACTTCAGTAATATTTCAATTAGAAATTTCATGTTTGGCATATAAGTATCATAAAGAGGAATAACAGATTCGATTTTCGACAATTTACAATTTCTAGATTGGCAGCCAGGGGCCAAAAACTGAAAAATCACTCTTTTTATCATATCTCTGGAAATATTTGTCCGATTGACCTCAAATCAAGTGCAAATGAAAGGTCATGACCCGAGGATGTGTCCCACAATGACATAATAACTGTTTGGTTCAAAATTTTGACACAAGGTGAAGCTTTGTCACATAAAATTCACCATTTTTGACATATCTTTGGAATCATTTGTCCAATTGACATGAAACTAGTGCAACTGCAAGGTCATGACTTCACAACATGTCACATGATGACATCATACCTGTATGGTTCAATATTTTGCCACCAGGTGGCGCTTTGTGATGGAAAATTACCATTTTCGCCATATCTTCAGAACCATTTGTCCAATTGACCTGAAATTAAGTTCAAATGAAAGTCTATTCAAGGTCTATTCAAGGATTGGGGAGTTGGAGGATTGGAGGCGTTTGGGGATATACCCCAAGCCGTCGCCTCAGACGGCATAAGCCTAGTTTTTTGAGTGCATATTTATCATAAAATTAATACACTACAAAACTTTAAATCGTTACGCTTTCGACAGTGTTTTCCCCATCATGCTCTCATGCTCGTTGGGTTCCGTATGTGGGTTTAGACCGCCACAATTATTCATTCAATGAATATAGCTCTTGTAATTAGAATGTTTGTCTGATACATCATATTTATTTTGTTATGAATTATTAGTAAATGGAAACAGCGCTATCAGTATCAATATTCCTATATCTTTATTGTCATGTAAAATTCATTTGCAAAAAAAACATGTTCTTCAGGCAATTAGACAATAACATCATTTCAATGGCATATTATTGTGATTTTCAAGATTATTCATACATTTTGATGAAAGCTGCTATAAGTAAAAGTGATACAGTGGCATACATTGCTCAGCTATTGCACACAGTATAGTGATCGGTGGATTTTAACAAAAAGGGGATGCTTCAGGATGGTTAAGAGTTTGGTGAAACTCTGGCGCAGATTTTGTATGTCATAGAAAAGAGCTTTGGAAGTGGTTGCGATGTCAGAGAAAATGAAAAGTGAAGCAGTTGTGATGTTATAAAAATACCATGGACGGTGTTATGATGTGAAGGATGGAAGGATGTGAGAGACACTGGGGCAGAGTGGGGGCTGCAAGGAGCTGTAGCACCGTGTGCACTTCCATTGTTGGCCAGCAGGGGAAATTTACTTCTCAGGAGCAGCGGCCCGGTGGAGTTCTTGCCCTAACTCCTCCAAGCGCTCCTTCTTCTCCAGGTTCTGGTACAATCCAGCCGGGACCTGGTTCAGCCCGTGAATCAGCCCGTACAGACAGCCTGCAATCAGTCCCGTGGCACTGCTCTCACCTGCACCAGAGGTTTACATCAATGCACACTTGTATACACTGTGTAAGAGAGAGACCACGAGAGATTGTGCTTCTGTGTGTTTGAGAGTAAGCGTTTGTGTCAGTGAGAGAGACCACAACTGTGTTTGAGGGGGTGAGCGTGTGTGAAAGCGAGCAGAATGCTTGTGAACTCGTTTTTATGTGTCGGTGTGAGAGAGAATAAGAGTGTGTGAAAAAGACTGAAGAGCCATTAAACCATCTCTTGAACCTTACCTCCATGAAACATGGCACGCTTACACAGCTCTGCCCAGTCGGACCCAGCAGCCAGCAGGGCGTCGTAGGCAATCATGGGCGCATCGTGCCCCCTCCTTCCTGGTAGCCCCTCTGAACTCCAGCGCTTGTACATCTGTGGGATTAGGAGAACAATGGAAGAACCCAGTGCTAGAAGTTCTTAAAACAAAATATGTCCATTTTATGAAAAAAGGGTCGGAATATATAACAGCTCCATAAAATCTACCAATTAAAGACCCCACTTAAGGGGCTTTAGTACGTAAGTCACAAAATGTCCATTTTGAGAAAATTGAGATAATCCACTTGGGTAACTATCTAAGAGATTTTTCCATCCTTACCTCACAGTGCGCGCATGTGATTTAAGTGGTTTCAAGCACTAGGCTCTTTAATTCTTTTCATTCTTAATAAATCGTGATGTCCTTGTAATGTCAACTGGCATTAGGTCGTTATTGCTTTCTGATGTGCAATGACTGTTTCTGGGTGTGTGTTTCTGGGCTCACCTCACCTTATCGGTTTCTTCCGGGTCATAGTGGTCAGGAAGCAGGGGCTTATTCTGTTCCTCGTTCTCAATGCCTCGCTCCTCCAGATAGATTTGCCACTTTGCCTCAAAGTAAAACCACTTCTCCTGGTACTCTAGATGAAGAAGATGCACACAGTTTCCTTGCACACAATACGCCCAACAACTTGTGCACAACTTACTTTACCCTGTTTTAAAGGAAACGACTATAACTTTGGCTTCTGTGCCCACCTGCCATGTGTCGTATTGTTTTCCTGCAGTACTCTTCAGCTTTTGGGATGACCTTCATGAGGTCACGACCCCAGCACACCAGCGGCTTGCCCTGCAAGGCGAAGGAGGCGAACAGTGCTGTGCACAGAGACCCCAGAAAACCTGCGGGGCAGGATACCATGGCAACCGTGTGAGGAATACATCTGCAGACAAAGGAGCTGGTTTGCAGGTGGGGGTGGAAGGGGCAGGTTTGCCATAAAACAAACAGGTGTTAGATGTCAGGGGGGCGGAATAGGCGTGTCAGGAAATGTAAAGAGTAAGAAATGAAAAGCACAGGTGAGTTATGGCTGGTAAAGGCATGTTTAGAGAGGAATGGGTTTGATGGGAGGGGTGCAGTCAGTGGCAGCAGGTGTGTGTCGTACCTATAGGGTGGTTATGGGTCATCCGGCCCGTCTCGATGCTCACTTCTATCAGGTTATCCTGCTTCTCTGGCTGCCAGTAACGCATACCTACACACATGGCCTTGGTAGCTGCACCAGACCCAGAACCTGGAAATGGAAACCACAGATCCTGAAGATACAGGCTGTTCAAATATGTGCACAACCTGTAACTACTAACTACTCAAACACATGCAGACCCTGAAATGACAAATTCATCATATACACACACATCATGATACTGACAAATACACACAGACCCTGAAATTGATGCTGACTACTCAAATACACACAGATCCTGAAATTAGAGACTTGTCAAATACACAAAGACCCTGAAACTACTGACTTCTGAAATACAAACATTAGTCCCCGGAATTGGGGACTAATCTCATGCGCAAAGATCTTTAAATTACTGAGCGCTCAAATACAGACACACACACCCTGAATTGCACACTACTCAGGCCTAAAACTACAAACTACTTAAATACTCAAGGGCGCTGAAATTAGTGTATCGAAATAAACTCTGATCAAAGTACTACAGGATTCTCAAACTGCTGACCTTTCTCATTGAAAGGCGTGTGCCATGCAAGCAGGTAGTTGTCAGGTTTCAGTTCTGCGCAGCCTTCGACAGTCATTGGGTCCGGTGGGCGACCCTGCAGGGATGTCATGGCCTCCACATACAACTTTACTAACTCCCGGTATAGGTCTTCCAGACACCAGAAATCTTCAGAAATGGAGAAGAAGAAATGAACAGGTCTGAAGCATGCCTGTAGCATGAAATGACTTCAGCTACGAGGTCTACCATCTCACAGCCTCAACATCCAGAGCTTTAAAATTGATAAGCAGTATTGGAAAATGCAGATAGTTCAGAAAGTTGACATCCTTCTCAGTGTTTTATTTCAGTAGCCTGTATTTGCAAATTGGCTGAAATCTTCAGCCTGCCAGTAGAAATCAAGTATATAAGCAATAAGCTTATATAATAAAATTCATGGGTGGAAGGAAGACACGGAGGGAATGTTTATTTCAGAGCCCCGCATTTTCCTCCTCTGTCAGTAACTCCCTGCTGGAAATAGTGAGAATGAGAGAGAAGTTATCCAAAGCTAATGATGATCAATGGATCAATGATGTGAGGACTGCATTTTCTGATAAAATTACTTAATGAGCATATGGGGATCAGTATAATACCAAATTCTTATACTTCAAAAAAATGCTGAGTGCACTTTGACCTTGGAAAGAATACAATTGGTTCTGGAGTATTCTAAAATGCATGGATTATTACGGTATTGCATATTCAGGGTTTTATTACCCGGCCGAATGGGAAGGGGTATTGCTTTCAGCGGCTTGTCATTTTTATCTGTTCGCTTGTTTTTCAGCAGTTCAGTGCAAATACAATTTGATCAAATTGCACAAAATTTTCAAGGAAGGCATGCAAGGGTCACTTGACAAAGGTTTGGTATTAAGTGGATCAACGTCGAGGTCACTGAAATTTCAAGATTCATTTCAAACATCTCCCTCAGGTGGGGCATGTTGTGCCTTGCAGCACTTGTGGAAGCAGAGAAATAACAAATAAATGCTCTTGAACACATTATCTGGTTTCAGTATGTTAAACTACTCAGTCGCAGAAAAATCAATGGACTTTGCAACAGACACACACACACATAAACACACGCACACACACACGTACACATGCACGCAAGCACACACACGCAGACACATACACACAAACACACACACACACACACACACACAAACAGACACCATATCAATGGGTACTTTTCCCAGGATGTTTCTCATTCCCAGAGTGAATGCTAACACTCCAGGATAAGTTTAGCTGGAGCCCGCCGAGGTCGGACAGGCAGACGGGACATTAGCAGGTACTGCAGAAGTGCCCCTGTCTGGCTTTGAATGGAACACAAGAGCCACAGCCATAATTCAGTAACAGGAGGAAGTAGGCACGGGTGATCTGGGGGGATGTCAATGAGGAAGGTCAGACACATTGGGTGTGACACATTTCCAACAAATATTTCAAGTGTCTGCAAAGAGCTCATATTTCAGATTGAGACTAAATAAAAAGAGTCATGGAGAATCTCACATAATGCTGAACAATTGTGTTTCCTACTCTCCAAAGAGTTTGCGAGATATGAAGGTTAAAGTATTTAAAAATTTTCCGCAAAGCAGCATTTTACTGTTCCATGCTTTTCCACTGAGTGTTTTAAGGTCAAATAATATGAAAACGTATGCTTTAAGTGCACTTAACCATGCACATATCAAAAGTCTTGATAATGTTATAGCATACAAGATAGTTGATGGTGTCTCATGCTGTAAGCAGTTGAGGCAACGATGACCCCAGTAGAGGACTGAGGAATGTGAGTAAGAGGAATCCTAATCCTGGGGTTATCATTCCTACTTTTGGGAAGGCCGTTTGCCCCAAGCACGATGAGGGGTACGGTTTCGGCCCACAGGTGTTAGGACCTATCCTGCCTGTCAGAACCATTCCGTTATCTGTGGCTGCGGTTCTGGGTTGAAAGAGCATGCTATTTTAGATCCATTTGTTTGTGGGGACTCTGCGCCAAAATGCAAAACAAGCCAGTGATGTGATCATGTCTGTACGTTAACAGTGGCGCTGAAGATAACTGCAAGGCTGTTACGGAATTCAATGTGCCTATTTATAGCTGAAAGGAAGATGAAAGCACATTGATAAAGAGGACAGAGCACAGAACCATACTGATTTCCTCAATTTCTATTTATTCAGTACTCTGCTGATGCCATTAGTCCACACGGTATGGTTCCTGGAGTTAGAGCAGGCAAAATTCCGGGTTACACTATGTGTTTCAGCACAAGCAGAATTCCAGGTTTCAATGTGTTTGAGGAGGTACATAATTCCTGCTGATAGTATGTTTGAGGACCAGAATTCTTTGCTTTAGTTTGTTTGAGGAGTTTGAGAATTGTTGTATTCAGTGTTTGAAGAAGTAGAAAATTTCTGGAATCAGTGTGTTTGAGGAGTAAAATATCAGATGTATGTGTTTTTAAGGTGCACAAATTCCTTGTTTTTTTTTTTATTGTAGGAGGCTCAATATTCCTGGTGTTTGCTGAATTCCTGGTTTTAGTGTTTGAGGAGGTGTAGTGCTTCTGCTGTTAGTATTTCCGAGGTGCAGAATTCCTTGTTTCACTGTGTTGGAGTTGCAGAATCCCTGGTGTTGATATGTTCAAGCTGCAGAATGCTTAGTGGTAGCTTGTTTTAAAAGGTGCAGAATTCCTGGCTTTGGTGTGTGGTCATTATAAGTCCAGATATTGGAGATAGCGATTAGTTTGAACCAGAGGAGGTCATTCTGTGCCATGGTGTGACGACGGTCTTAATTCCATGTCAGACTTATAGACTTATATGTCAGATTTCATAAGAGTGAGAATGAGACAGGATCAGCTGCTTACCAAAGGAAAGATACAGAATTTTTTGGCTCCCTACTCAAGCGGTACTTGAGAAGCTCCCATTATGTGACCTATTCTCAAACTGAAATAGATGTTCACGGGAAAAGAGTAGAATGGAATGAAAATTTCATAATTTGAGGTCATTTTCAAATTCTGATAGAACACTCCAGAAAGAAGGCTGCCTGAACAGGTTTTGTTGACAGACAGCTGTCTTGACGAGCTCTCCGGACAAAGACTCCAAAAGGCTCCCGAATCATGCAGACATCTCCTCACCTGTGACAAGTGCCTCAGCTGTGGTCATGTGCATCAGTGTCCCGTCGCTTACTGGCCAGTTTTCGGGGTCCACCCTGAGGCCCGCCAACCCACCTAACGTGGAAAGCTCCTCTTGAATTTTTTTGCCCGAAGTGCAGCCCTCCCAGCGACCTTTGCGGTATCCAAGCGTGTCCCCAACGCCACCCAGAACCATGGCGGCCTTGAACTTCTCCACGAGATCTCCTGGCATGATCCAATGCTTCGCGTCGCTTTCTCACACCTGCGTTTGTACACCTAGCTACACCCACGCCTCTCTGTCACTCCCGAGTCTCCGTCCGCAACCTCAGTATCCTTTGTTTGGCACGTCTGACCCCTCGCAGTGAACCTTCCAAACATGTCCCCACCCCCTCCTCCAGCCTGCCTTTATCAGCAGGCTCTTTGTGTGTGTGGCTGAGCTGGTATCAGGTATCTCCTAAAATGGGAATCCCCGTTGGCCCAAAGGGGGGGGGGGTTAGAAAAACTGTCAGCTGACCCCAAGCACTGCCACTTCTCCCACTGGGATGGATAATAATGGGTCCCTGCTTTACCTCATCCAGCACAGTGTCCCTGACTGATCTGTTGTTGCTTTTTCCCCGCCTCCCTAATCATGCCAACTCCATGACCTATCGCATTGAAGGACCTCCAAACTCTGCCCACCTTCTTTCTCTAATAGACATTGTAAGCAAGGTGTTTCCCAAGATGATGACTCCAAACTAGACAGCCCATTCCAGGTGTATAGCATCTTCTCACTCACTTATAGTACATCATTCAGAGCAAAGTATTGATTAATTGATGAAGTACTGCTTTTTGCTGCATTTCCTTCAGCAGGATAGTTGTTCCTCCGGGTACACTGGTTTCTGCCTGTAGTCCAAAGATATGTGCATCAGGGTAACAGGACACTCTAAATTGCCCATCTACAAGTCTGTTACACTCATAGAATGAAATTGTTGAAAAATAACACAAAGAAATGTGTTATCACATTGATTTCAACAAAAAATATGTTGAAAAGTAAAAAAAATAAAATCAAATCAACACTGATTGTGTTGAAAACAACACGAAATGTGTTGTCCTTAACTAGACACACAGGTGTGTTAAAAATTAACACATGTTGTGTTATTTGCAACACATCTCTTTTGAGAGTGTCGGGAATGATGTGTGATCTCTGCGATTTATAGGCTCCAGCACCCCAGGACCCTGGTAAGCTGGTTCTGTGAAATTGAAGGTTATCTATTTTGGAGTAGTTGATGCACAGATATCACAACATCACAACATTAGTATTCAGCTAATCATGGGCTGTCGTCAACTCTTCTGAACCATTGAAGCTGTAAGATCTGGTTGTGCAATTGATAGGTTCCTCACTAGCTTTTCATTTAGCACCATGTGATACATTTCATTCATTTCCTCCAATCTCCATTTTTCTAATCCATCCAAGTCGTTATGTAGTAGCTTTATTTAGTGGATGCAAAAATACAGTCCTGCTTTGGGATCTGTTGGAATAGTGACGTCCTCTTTTAATCTTCACAATGTTAGTGACGCAAACATCTATCACTGGCTCATGGGGCTTTCAATGAGCACTCAGGATGTGGCACTTTGTCCACAGGTCATGTTATCACTACTACTCCTCAACAACACACAATGTCTCTTAGTTTTTTTTTAATGTCACAACTTTATAGAGTGTTGTCTGAAAGTATTTAAACTAACATTTTCAATTAAAATAGCTGTGATACCTCAGAAGTTCAGTCTCCTCTGAACAATGTGCTATTCTCTTATTATTATCATAATTCTTTCCGTTTCAATTTTCTGGAGTTAACAGACGAAACAAAAACAAATTGCACCACGGTGCAAATATTTGTGGACTGCACTGTACCACCCAATCTCATCTCTGCTGTACACTCTGGCCTAGGGATGACAGGTGGCATTCAGCATTTCATATCACCAACAATAAAACTATAACTGAGTCAAAAAAGAAACTTCACAGTCATAAATTTGTAAATATTTTCTCGAAACTTTTTAATAAAAGAGTTTTTATACGGAGTCAAAAAAGAAACTTCACACTCATAAATTTGTACATTTTTTCTTGAAACTTTTAATAAAGGAGTTTTTATTATCACTAGGGGTAAATGCGTTGTCAAAGACATCATGACACACATCAACTCCGATGTGCACAGGTACGTAGCACGTGCGAGCGTACTTTAAAGCCACATACTCTCGGATTCACTAATTTAGACTTAATTTTGAGAATTTTTTCAGAGAACTTTCATATGTTCGTAGTGGCTGGATATGACGAATACGAACAATCGCAGGATTTTAGAACCCCCAGGTCCAGCTATACAGATAAAACTATTGAGGAGGTTTCCCTTGTCGGCAAGTTGATAAAAATAGACCCGGAAGGAAAAATAAGCCTGTGGCGCAACGAACAAGGAAGCCAAGTCGTCGTCTTTTGGATTCGCAGGAGGTAAATAGCCTAACATGTATGACATAAAGAAATGATTGCAATGTTTGGATGACTCTACTGTAATAGGATGGTTGTTGACTAGATGAATGTGTGTCATATTTGCATAAAAATCGCTATTTGCTATAATAGCGATTCGCTATGATCGCTATCATGTGCACTACGTCACGGAAATGTGTGTGTTTTCTTGGCGAGCGAAAAGAAGTAGGGTTACACACTTTGGCGGTCAAATACAAACATTTCCCGATGTAGTTATTTTTTTTCAAAGGCATCACTGCATTGCGGAGAGATTAATCAATAAGGTAAAGTATTTTAAAGTTATTGTGTGATTTAGGCGATCATTATCCTATCGAAGATGAGCATGTGGCTTTAAGCTAAAACCATGTTTTCTCGTCTTCCTAGTCACGTGACCATATGAGAGATGTGCAACTGAGCTCACCTTATCACGTTAGAGTGACGTCTCGGAAAAACAAGTTTTTACAGTGAATCATTCGTTGATTTTCAATGCCATGGCTGTCAAACATTCAGCGTGAACGTGCAATTGGCATGCTGAATACGGAAACGTCCGTCACTGACGTTGCAAGGGTTATGAGACACAGTCGCCGGACTATCCATGAACTTGGGACACGTCTCCAAAAAACTGGCACCACAGCTGACCGACTTCGTTCTAGTTGCCCACGTGTGACGCCAAAAGCTGAAGACCGAAAAATTGTCTTACATCATTTGCACAATAAATCTGTCACTGCAACGTCCACTAGGACTGAATTATTTAGAGGTCGTGTGACTGCCCAAACCAAACGTAATCGCCTGCGCACTGCTCTTATTCAAGTTGTAACTTACCATTTTTACTCTTGGACATTTCCACAGCATTTCCGGTGGAGTTGGTTACATTATCAACATTATTTTTATGATACACCATCTTTAATAAGTACAGAATTAAATAAAATCATTAATTAAAACCTAATTTCTTGTATGTTCAACTTATCGACCTCCAAACGACTGTGAAGTTTTTATTTTGGCTGAGTATATATAAATAGTAATGTGCAATAACATACATTATATGAATAGTTAACAATTCTCAATATGTACATGAATTCACACATTTAGGAATATTCATTCAGGAAATGGTTACATGACCCACATTAATTACAGGTGAATTATAATTCAGCCCTAATGAATGGTAAAAAGTAAAACTGAAAGTAACAGGCATGGTGCCAACTCTGGGGCAAGAAGAAGTTTTACCGCACAGAACAGTGTACAAGCAGAATTTTAACAAAAATGAAGTCTTTTTCAGGTAAGCTCAGACCTGAAATAGTCCCGTTAACGCATATAACACCACAGTTTAAGGTCAGCCACTCACATTCAGTTCCACTGGTCCTCAATGGGCCAAAAGGGAAATGATGGTAAAAATAGAGACGAGCTGTCTTCCCACTGACCTGACATGCATGCAGGATATTGGCTTTTTCCAATTCTAAGCTCCATTGAGGTCATTGAAAAGGGTATTACTAAAACTTTTACCACTGTGAGTGTCTGTATATATGTTGAGTTGCACTAAAGGCTGGACAAATTGCTTGTGGAATCCAGTAGCTAATGTATACCCATTTGTGGTATGGCTATATGCATACTGGTATCCTGTAATGGATGCTGTCATTTGCTTTCATTGGTAGCCTCTTCTCTTGAAAAGATGAATTTCTCTTTATTTTGAACTTAGGATGCACTGAATTAGCAGTTTCTGAATCTACCCATGATGTATTATCACCATATACTGTCTAATGACCTCTGAATGTATTCATAATCTCATTCAGGCGTGCAAGAACGAACTTGATGGTCAGGAACTAGCTTATGTGCTTTGTAGTTTAAACACCACAGATCCACTTACTCACTCCATCCACTGGCAGAGCTCCCCATTCTGCTTGGGAGATTGATATGAGAGGAAGTGGGTTGGCTGTTGGGAGCGATGTTACCACCAGGTGTTTGATTGGAAATCCAGTGCGAGATTGGACACTTAGTCCCTCATTTTAGAATGAGGATTTTTCACCTCCAAGGATCTATATCCCACCTTGAGCAACAATAACACTGAAGTTTGGGCTGGCTGGCAACAGGTAGCCAAGCCTGAGTAGATGTTTCTACAGTGTTCATACACCTTGGCCCGAACACTTTTGCTAAATCCCTTACACCTGATCAAATAAATTGAGCTGTGAGAACAGGCCATTCAGCCCAACTACGCTCACCTTTTTCCAAACACTTAAGTGAACCTATCACCTCAGATACCTGGGGGACCCTCCCCCGAAGAAGCCCTAAATTACAGACATCTGTGAGTAGGTAGGTAGTAATGATGTTTAATTACCTTCGCTAGCGACTTCGCTGACGAAGGTAATGTTTTGATCCCCGTGTATTTATTTGTTTGTGTGTCTGTCTGTATGTGTATCGAATAACTCAAAAAGTACCAAACAGAATTTCATAAAATGTGGTGGGTTGATTTGGCATGACCTGAGGATCACTCGATTAGATTTTGGGAGTGATCGGGTCAAAGGTCAAGGTCAAGGCCACGAAAAGGTCAAAACCGACTTTCGGCCATATCTCGGTCAATTTTTATCCGATCGGCATGCAACCAACGCCAGTGGCGAGGGATTCAGTGGCGTCGGCGAAGGTATGCGCTCTACCGAGTGCCCGTTCTAGTTAAGCAATGAAAATGGTTTGACTCTTTGTTCCTTTGTAGTTTTCTTCAAATTTTCTTTTGGGTGGCAATTATTGGACAAAACAGCTTGTTCCTTAAGCCAGATGTGATGTGAGATGTAATAAGGCATTTTACTGACAGTGAAAAAATATTATGCACATCAAAAGAACAAAATAAGAACATAAAGAAAACTAACGTGAGAAGTGCTTTTGTCAACCAGTTTCATGTCATTGGTATTACAAATTTTGAAAACTAATTTTTGAATCACAAAGAGATGTGGACACATGCAGCCAGGGACTGACTGGCCATTTCAAACAGCACCAGAAATTTTCCTCTACCTTTCGTAAAATCTACTCATAAAAGATTAAATACCCAATTTATTGACGTTGGCATGATTAATGGTGTGCTTTGAGATGCGGTTGAAGCATAATTGAAGAATAGATCTTTAATGGAAATTTGTCACCAGTGTTATCCTCACTATTGTAATGAACTTCACTTGAAATAAACTAACCACTACTATAGTAATAGTGATGGATCATTACAGATCAAGAATATAAGTCAATTAAAAAAAAATCTGTAATGATTACAAATTCCAAACAGACACTAATGCACTAGTTATTATTACGGGTATGGCAATATTGCAAGCACCGTAATACAAGAAGTGATTTTTCTTTGGTGTTGTGACCTCGTAATCATCTCATCTATAGGTCAGTGCCCTGTTATGATACTCCATAAAAGGCCTAGCTACCAAGCCTGAGGGAAGCAGTTTTGGGAGAACTTTTGGCGAGTGTTTTTGGATATAGCAATGCAGGGAGTTTTCTTGGTTTCGGTCAGTTTTAGGGCTGCATTTCTGTGAGAGAACACTCGACCTTCTTATGATTGGTGGTCCTAGTTTTTTTCTATTATGGCACCAATCCAGCCATTCTTCTGAGTCTGTCTGTTCAGAGCAATCCCAAGGACACTGCCTACCTCACATCACAAAGGTTACACATAACAGGCTACAGGAATGTATAAAACAGTATTTCGGTAAAAGTATTGTATTTTTACCATATTTTTATGGCACGACTACAGCAGACTAGTTATACATAGATATACATATACATAAACGCAATACCAGTCAAAAAGTTTTACACACCCAAAGATCCAATTAAGTCTTTATCTTACATGTATGTTTACTACAAATAATCCACTGGAACCCAATACTTATTTATTACAAATAATGGCTTTAGAAGAAAAAATCCACAAAGAATCGAGCACTGTTGATTGAAATGATCAGGTTTTCATAAAAATTTGCGTGGATTTCATACCTAAATAATACGTATGGACAAAAAAAATAAAAAAAATAAATAATAATAAAAATGACATTTTGTAGAAAATAACCTAATCTATAAATCTATGGGTAAAATAAACAGCATGGAATTTTCATTTATTTAAATCAGGATAGACTTGGAATTTATTGACATTGCGCATAATCTTAATAATTTCCCTTTTTTTAATGTCAAGTTGGTTTTTATAAATCAGAAATCTACAAAAAAAAAAAGTGACGTACGTATCTTTTTTGTGCCGACGCACCCTTTATAAATGAGGCCCCTGGTCACCATCCACTCGCTGAAGCTGCCTGATAATGCGTAGATGGATTGAATCACCTGTGCTGGAGCAGGGAGATCTAACACATGCCGGACAAGTGTGACTTCAGGAGAGGTTTGGGAAACACTGGATTAGACCATCATTACTGATCTGCTTAAGAATTGACAAAATCACTGATCCTGTTTTTTCTTAATTTGTTTTGTTCTGTACATGGTTGGTACATTGGGCTTCAGTTTTCCAAACTTTCTGTGATACAGTCAATATTACAAAAGAACAAAATATAAAAAAGTAACAATTACAGAAAATATTGGGGTGTGCAAAAACTTTTGACTAGTATTGTATATAAAAAAAAACTGTTATTCTTCCAAGCAACAGAATGTTTCAGTGAGCAACATTATGATAAGTTTTAATTATGATCAGTTTTGAGGTTTTGAAAAGTATTCTGATTAAACACAGAGCTGGCAGATGATATTGTGTTCCAGACATTTGTATATTGTTTGGTACTCCTCAGTGCAAAATAAATAAATAAATGCCCAAGCACGTAGTCAGTTCAAAATAATGACATTTTATGTGACAGCAAAATAATACAAGTTCAAAATAATCACTCAAAGTCATATGAAGGGGACAAAGCCAAATGCTGGATGAATCTGGAGACAATTCTTCACCTTAATAAGGACACAGAGAAGACTGAGAAGCAACATTTTCATTGCCAAAGTTCTTGTGGAAGACAGAACTGCTAATGACCATTAAAGTATCATACATCAAAATTCAGTGTGGCCTGAAGTAGTTTTATTGTCTTCTGCTGAAAAACATGCTTTAACATTCTCCATTTGTAAATAGAAAATATTTCAACAGCAGCAATTTAACAAAAGCTTGAAATAATTTTTCACAAAAAGTCCTAATAATAATTGCCCAACTTTTAGTGATTTTTGGGCTTTGCTTAACATCTGGAGTACTCTGCTATGATTCAAATGAGCACGCTGCGCCTTCCCATCCCAGTTTACCTGGCCAACCATGTTCCCACTCGGAACCCCTATCCCCTCCTCAAAAAGCCTCCCGTTCTTCAGAAGCCTATTTGTTCTTCAAAGCACAGACACCAAAGACCAAGACCTGATCAGTAAACTTCTCCAATTGCAGGCAACTAGTCGATTAGCAGAATAATCAAATGGCAGCATTATTTTTGAGCACCCCCCCAAAAAAAAAAATCTTTGTAACATCTCTGAGGATGAGATACTTGGTCACTCGCGGGTCGACGTGCATCTACAGATGCCCGCAGGCGTTCACTCCCAAAATCGATAGGCTGCGTGACCTTACCACAAACAATGGTATGCCAAATATGAAAAGAATCCATCAAGAACTGTGACCTGCGGAGCGCTCTCAAGAAATCTCTACTGATGCGGTGGCAGCGAATGTGTTGTAACAATCGCTGAACTACAGTATCCCCAACTCGTCATCGTACCAATGCAAAGTCCTAGCTGAAGTGTTCCAATACTGAGGATTAGTTCTTATACAAAACTGCAGCACAAAGTGCCCGGCGTAAAAAGAGCAGCAAACGAAGACCCAGACGCACATTTAATGAATCAAGCGCCTCGCTCCCAGAGCTGTGACACTTGGTGCGACGCCAATTTTAACAACATATGAGGCAGACATACGATATCACAACTGTGTGGATGTGAGGAAGAGGTGATTTATAATCCACATGTAAAATGAGATAACCAGAACACAAACTCCAGTGACTGGCTTGAAATAAATAGCAGCAATTGCATTTCATTTTATAAGATTTTGCAATCAAGCCTCTCAGTTCCTAGAATTCACTTCTTGCATCTCATACGGACTCAGACAGAGGACTTAGTGTGACAGCACCTTGAGATACGATATGCCTAATTACATCTAAATGCTATTTCAACCCAATGGGTGCGAGTCCTTTGGGTTTTCCAGTCTCGGTGCACTACTGATCTAGGCAGACAGAGCAGGACCAACATATTTTGCAGAATGAAACCTAATAGAAGCTGATATGCATTTAAAATTAAAACAACAATAAATATCAGAAAGTAAATAGCATCCAGCAGGCATCCATAAAGTCCAGGTGATGAGTGAAAAGGGGGATCAGTCCAAAAGCATCACGGAGTCAAACCTGAAAAGATGGAAATCTCCAGAATCAGGGTTCTAATAGTCCAGCCGTGCCAATCACTGAAGAGGCCAAGCTCACACACCAACCATCCAATCAGTTAGAGGGGAGGGTTAACGCCTGTTTGCGAGTATCCACGCAGTTCAGGAATCACACTCAGCTCAGGAATAACGAGCACACACACGCACGTACGTACACACACACACACACACGTACACACACACACACACACATATACACACACGCACACACACACACAAACATACACACAAACACACACAGAAAACAACATGCCATGATCACTGGCACCCCAAGAAAATCTTGTAAGGAAAATGTAACTGAAGTACAACCCCAACTCTGAGAAAGTTCTCACATTATGGAAGATACAAATAAAATAAATAAGGAATGTTTTGAAAAGTCCACTTAAAAAGCCCTACTATATCGAAAATCACTGCAACAACACATTGTTTGATGCTTTAACTAGTGAATTCAACAGATAATTGAAAATATATGCTTATTTCATACCTGACGACAGCTAGACTACAACAATGGTACTCTAAATTGGCACTGGGCCGATTTAGGACGAATAATGATGTGTAAAGTTGCAAAAAAATATATATATATATTAATGATGTTAAGCAGGTGATGTCAAACATGTGAGATAATTGTGTTATAGTGAAAAACGAGCCTCAAAAAAGACCTAGTTCTTCTAGAGCAAAGATAGGGTCAAAGGCTTTTCTGACAGATGTCTTCGCTAATAATCCTTTACTTTAAGACCAACAATAAAAGACAAATTGGTAGGATTTTGGGCATACTCACTGAAGTGTATAATATAATTAAAAGATCAAAGGAATCTGGGAAAACTACCTTGCGCAAAGGGTGACGCCCAAAATCATTTTTGAATGCGCGTCATCTCAAATCCCTCAAACATTGCTGCCAAAGCCACACATCCCTAGCAAAAAAAGCCACGGGGTTCTCTGGGCTTGAAGTCATCGGAGCGGGACAGTAGGCACAGTGCAAGCAGAATTGTGTCAACATTTCAGAAAGCTTATGGGGAAAAAAAGCAGCTACTGTGTTCTCTAGACCCAAGACAACAAGGACAACCCAAGCCATTATCAGCATCAGGTCCACAAGCCAGCATCTGCCATGTGCAGGGGTGTGTCAGCACACAAAGAATGGGCGACTTGCATATTTGCGAGGGCACTATTAATGCAGACAGATATGTCAAATTTTGGAGCAACATAAGCCACCATCTAGACATCGTCTGCTCTAGGAATGGCCCTGAATTTCAAGCAAGATGACATCAAACCATTCTCCAAGGATTTCAAGTGCATGGCAGCACAAGTTCAGGTTCCCAGTCTTAAATTGACCTGGCTGCGCCCTGACTGGTCTTCAACTGAGAAGGTATGGCACATTGTGAAGGGAATATATGCCAAATGAAGGCCCCAAACATTTAATCATCTAAAGACTTGCGTAATGGGGGGGAAAGCATGCTTGCTATACCTGACCACCTGGTTTCTATAGTGCCCAAGTCCTTAGATGTTACACAGTGGTGAACAGTTGACGACCAACTTTTCTGAATTCCGTAGTGGTCATCACATTGTATATTTTGAATAAGCAATAAAATTCACCTTAGAACATCAAATAATGTGTTGTTCTTAAGTTTTCAGTTTAGAAGAGGGTGACTGGAATTTTCAGCTCCATCCTTTCAAATTTTATTGGCATTTTCCATGATGTGGAGACCTGAGGTTGTATGCTTGTGGCGACCAAAAAAAACATTTTTTTGCATCAAATTCCTATTTTCATATAAACCCTAAAATCAACCCCAAGCTTAACCCCTTCTCAAACACTCACCCAAACCAACACGCCTCCAAAATAACCCAGGTCTCACCCTTAACACCTCACCATAACAAAAAAGCATAATTCTAATACCTAACCTTAAATCTACACCTAGATCTAACCATTAGCTCAACTGTAACCCTAGACCTAAAACTAGCCATTTGCCCACAATTAAGCATTTTTTTTTTCTCATGGGGACCAACAAAATGACTCCACAGTACCATCTTTTCTGACTTTACTGTACTTGTGGGGTCTTTAAGTCCCCACAAGGCAGGTTTTAGTCTCCGCTAGTATTGATAAACATGGACATAAACAGACAATCACGCACACACACGCGCACAGAGTTTGGGAATAGCTAAAACCTGCTGTGCTTAAGATAGTCCCAAAATGGCACTCATGGCTCTTAGAAGAGGGTGACATCATCATAGACCAGCTTCCATTATTCCCGAGTGTGAAAAGGTACACATTAAAAGTTACCATCTAAAGATAATTAAAACGGTCAGCTCTAACATCTGAGCTCATACAAATAAATATATGTAATACACAAAGATCTAAGAGGGAAAAATGCATTTTGTATCAAGTATTTAGTGGCCAAGTGACACCAAATCTAATCCCTGTGTAACAACAGATTCTGGGTCAATGCTTAGAAGGACAGCACACCCATAAGTCCCACTTACAAGAGCACATTAATGACTCAGTAACACACCAGAATTGCATACGATAGACAGGATCCATGTTCGAATGGGACAGCCAAGCAGATAACAATGGCTAGTGCTTAGCATAGCATAGCATTAACACAAGATCGCTAAAACATCACTAAATTAAAAAAACAAAAAACAAAAACTAAACGGCGTGTCTTACCCAGGGTTCAATTTACATCACCGATACTCTTCTCTTTCATACCCTTTGTTTACATATACGTCATGAATTTATATTATATATGCATGTATATATAACACTCTTTATATAGGTACAGTATATTACAGCTTTAGTTGTAGCGTCGCTGCTGGTGTTGTCAGGGGTTGATTTGCATGCTGCCCTGTCAATCTGAGTAAGATCGTAGATGTGTCCCAAACACTGTTCACTGTACAAAAAGCATGCAGAATCTGCCCAATATCGTACAGCCAGCACCCCCCTCCCAAAACACAAAGCAAGCACAGGGAGGGGGGTGAAGTCCCAGCGCCCCGTCCCAATGGAGCTGCCTCGTGATGTTGGAGGCGAGGGAGGGGGCATACAGCAGGCATGTGCCAGTTGGCACGTGGCGTTTAGGAGAGAACCATTGGCGGCCCCTCCTTAACCACCCCCCCGCCCCACGAGCTGTAGAGGCAGCTGCAGTGTTGTGTAGCAGCTCCAACCAAAGAAAGAAAGAAAATAAAGGCTTTTCTTTTCCGCTCCATTGCCCAATTGGCTGCCCGGCTGTCCTCACCCCGCCATTTTGTGTTACTGATGGTAGAACGGTTTCTTCAACTTCAAGTGTTATTTTGTTTTCCTTTCTTGCCACTTGAAAAAACCACAACAGAAGTCAAAATAAAGGAATAAAGCCCTCTGTTGCCAGGCAGTGATTATAGAGTTTTGTGTTTGCCCCCCGTCACGATTGGCCGTGCAAACTCCACAAAGTCATCAATGAGGACAGGCCACGCCCCTGGGGAGACAAAGAGGGCAGGCTGTCAGTTTCATCTGAGCACAGATTAGAGGGCTGACACTTCACTCATCAGGCCCTCAACCAATGAATGGGCAAAAGGGCTAAAATCGTACCAACCTGGTGAAGCTGATATTATGGAAGAGTATGATCTATTGTTGAAAGCAATATCATGCTTTCACTGCGTGAGGCAGTGATTATGATGCTGCCACAGGAGTGCAACACACATAGCTAGCCTTATAAATGCCA
Organism: Gymnothorax reevesii; assembly: GCA_029721435.1. NCBI lineage: Eukaryota > Metazoa > Chordata > Actinopteri > Anguilliformes > Muraenidae > Gymnothorax > Gymnothorax reevesii. The sequence continues at coordinate 21,911,739 of CM056587.1, read as the reverse complement.
ATAGACTGCCCGATTGAATCTGAAAGTGCATTAGCATTATATTATCATTAAACTGACCACAAGGCCTATGAAAAATGCTCATAAAAATTTGCACAGATATCTCTATCAGGGTGCCCTTCACCAACATAAATTAATCTGACTGAAACATTTTTCCCCTAAAGTATTTCAAACATACATAAAAATTTAAATCACAGATATTCCTAACCTTTGTCGATATGTCCACATTTTGGCACCACAGGGATATAATTACAAAAACAAAAAAAGTAGTATAACAACAATACACTAAGAAAACTTGCAACTGTGATAGGCGGACTTCGGGCTTAGCTAGACATTCATGCCAAGCACTGCAGTTGATACCGAGACAGAGAAATCCCAAATTAGTGGGAAAGCTAAATCACCAATGCAACCATTGTACCAACTTGATTTCAACACCTCATCAGTCAAAGGCCTTTCTGAATAAGACCCTGCAAATGTAAAAGGTCCAAGGTGCACCATTTCAGGGAAAACAAGGATAGGACTCCAGCGGGGGTAGTCAGCCATTGTCTGATGGTACATTAAATCCCTCGTCAGCCAATAGGCTGGCTCTTACATGAGTCTGCCGGTGGTATACATGCTATGAATAGAGCCATGGTCTATTTTTGTTGCAATGCAATGTCCCGCTTCAAAGAAGCCAGACATGCTGGCATCAAGTACTTCCAAAGAAGTTGACGCGAGCGCAATGAAACAATACCTTTAAAGCCAACACGACACAAGACTCTGCTCATCACCATTTCACCAAGTGGTAAATCATCCCCCCTTCCTAACCATCAGTGATAAAATCATGTCAGGGGATTTAAACCATCTGCCATTTAATTTCATAACAGCGCATGGGTATTACTTTGAAACCCGCAATGATGCAAGTATTTGGAAGTTGACTTCCTAAGGCTGGAAAAAACCAAACACTCACCTTCCTCATCATAGTTGGACATGTCATCAGCAATCATGTTGCCGAAGTCCAGAAGCAAATTCCAGGTGTCTTTGGGAATTGAGCGCTTATGGTGTTCCTTTTAACAACAGCAGGAAGAAAGAAAAAAGAAAAAAGAAAACAAAAAGAATCACGACAATGTTTTATCAAAATAGTGAAATAGTAATGCCATGATAACGCCCAGGAACAATAAGGGAAAATTACTACTTTACATTCTTCCATCTCAGCAGTCACATGCAGGGAAGATTTCAAATATTCTGAAGGACTTTAGTTCTGCATGTATTATTTATAATGCATTTCCGACCCAAGGATCGTGCACTTCGGAACATTGATAATAATGGAATAATGAATCTTTTTAGGTTAACACTTGTTATAGAATATGCATTTAAACCACCATTTCGTGAAATCAATTTATTTTGTTCTTAAACCATCGTTGGGTCAGAAAACATGCCGTAACTATATGCAGAAGTAAAGTCCTTCAGTGCATTTTACCAGTGACAAGTTTTACATTGGAATAAACAATGTAGGACTTTCAGCTCATTTTGCAGTGTCATTTTTTGAAAAATATGTGGACTTTTCCGTGTAAAGCACTGATAAACATCAAGAAAGTATTCATGTAGCAACGCTCTCGAATAAGGAAGAGGTCCTATCTCCAAGATAAAATCATGATGTCACAGCTGAACAATGGCAAAATTGTGTGACTGGCTCTAATGAATAAGATGAGCTATAAATTGGGCAGTGGAAAGAAGTCCCACCCACTACTTGAGAAGTTCCACTGCAGTTTATGATGTCATAGGTGCTCGGGAAACTTACCAATAGAAACCTGTTCCAGAGGTCCAGGAATTTAAACCTTCCTGTCAGAACTAAGTTCCAGTAAGCTACAGCCATCTCTAGATCTGAAACATGGAAAACAGCGAACATAATTGTATACACACACAAACACACACACACAAGGAGTTCTTGTATAGCTCTTACTTTATGCAGCAATATAACACTGAGAAACACTGAATTCAGCAGTCAAGAAATTAATTTTTGCTTGCGCATCCCTCCCATAATACCATCCCTGGAGCAAAAGTAAGCTCTTAACTTTTAATTATGTGCCCTGCTCTCGAACATCATAAATTACAGTGGGGAGGTGGGCATTTTAGAATTTGCATCTGCTAATTTCTACATTATACCATGACACCCTCCTTAAAGTTCAGTACTGCTACAAAGTTTGGAATCGGTAGTGTTTTTCATACAAATTAAAAGGTAGAGACTCTGTGGTACAGCAAGCAAACAAATAAAGACATAAATCAAAACTCTGCAGGGGGTTTCTGGAAAGTAAATTAAACAAAATATCTAACAGCCAGCTCAGTCACCTGATTTAAGCTCCACTGAGCTATCATGGGGTCACCAGGATCATAAAGCATGTGACCTGAGCCCCATCTTCAAAATCAAAAGCATATAAAATGTGGCAGCCCACAAAGAAATCTAGCGAGAATGTTAAAAAAAATTACATATTAATATTGTAAAATTAAAATTAATATTCCAAATGCCTAAATGCATAAAGCTGAGGTTAAATGATCTCACAAAGGAAACTTTGATGAGAAATCACTACAATGGATAACGTAGCCGTTATCATTGAAAACTTTGTTCCCCTGAATACTTGAAATACCACATAAAACGTCATAAAATAAAATCATTTTTTTTCCCCACAGAATTCATTATCGAATAAATGCCTTTATTGAAAAAAAACTGCAAGAAATACATTCATGACCAGTAATTCCAAACTTTTGAGCAGTAGTGTAGATGCAGGTACGATGTACAAATGTTGACCTGAGTCAGGAAATTGTACAAAGATGTAAAGCTCCATTCTGAACCTGAGAGAGGGGGGGGGGTTAGCTCTCTCCATAAAAGAAAGGTTGGTGAAAAGAGCACGCCCTTATTTTACAACAAACTCAACTCTTCCTCTCAGGGCTGATCAGAGCCCTGCCTGCCTTCTGACTGCTTCACAGTGCATAACATTGCGTGGCACATATCTGCACCTGCCAGGTGTGCAAGTCCTCCACTTACCCAACCCCTTTTGTCCAGGGTTCTTAGCGAAGTTAAAGGTGAACTGGTAGAAGTCTTTGAACTTTCCACTGTCCTTGAGCTCCTGTTCTAGCCGCGGGAGAATCGCCTTGAGCTTATCTGGACTGTCACAGCTGAAGAGGCCGGAAAGATAGCAGCGAGAAAAACGGTGAAAAACCCGGCGCCAATAACAAGCCCCACCAGTGACATGCACACTGCACAGACAACACACAACTAAATCATGATCTGTATGAAAGGGTGGTAGCATTGCAACTTTTAAATTCACAAAGAAAAAAAAAATACTGAGTCTATTTCAGCAAGTATGTTAGTTTTCAATAAGGACTTACTCCTATGACTCCTATTGCCTTTTGTTGTCTTTAGTTAAAGCTGCAGTGTAGAACGTTTGTCTCCCCCTAATGGCACCAAGTGTAACAACACAAACACTGACTACTCGCGCTTATGCCGACACGCAAGTGCTTTCCAAAATAGAGAGGAGATGCAGCAAATCCATGAACTTATATCTGAAAGGTCATTGGACAAAAACTACCAGCTAACTAGCAAATCAGTTGAAGCCATTTGTGGCCCTTTGCTCTCCCAAAGCTGCTCATTGACTTTATACATATTAATACCTACGAAGTTTGAAGGATCGAAATGCTGGTCCATGACCACAGCGTTCAATTTTGTTGAGTGAGGAGGGGGGTTTAGGAAGGGGGAGAGAGAGAGAGATTCCCTTTCATTTGTTGAACCGGGGGAGACCATTGATTTCCTTATTTTGTTGAATGGAGGGGGTTAATTTTGTTCATTCACGACACATTATGCGGGGGTTAAGGAATGACACCAAATCCCTCAATGCGCAAATTGCGGGTTTTTTCACTTGCTTGCAGGTCCGCGGGATTTGCTATTCAAATGCAGGTCAGACCCGGGAGCTATGGATATTAAGACTTCAAAGGCTACACTTCTTCGCCACAAAGCATTAAAAGCCACACAGTAAACTCCAAGTATTTTTGAAATACCTTTGACAGGAGCAGCAAATATGATATCCATGTCTGCTCTCCGTTCCTCATCTTTCAGCACTCTCGAACAAAGGAAAGCTATACCAATGGTAATTCACGTTTGTCCTCGTCGTGGACCGCTTGACTGCAATTCTTGCTCTGGACACTGAATTTCTTTTATCTAGAGCTTCAGAAACTTTTTTTTTGGACACTTCACGCTTTCCCCGCCTCCTACTTGAAGAGAACTATTTCATATGTTACTATGGCTGCTCCATCCTTCAGCTCTGGCAGCCCAATCATTGCTCATAGACATAAAACGCAGCACTACCGCTGCTCCAATGAGGGAACGTCTCCACAGACACCAGATTGAAAAGGTCAGGTATACTGTAAAATGGAGACAGATTTACCCTGCAGTGATGGGCCTCATCAGCATGGTGTGAACTTGTTTGGCAAGGGCCTGAATGTAACAGACATTCATTTAATATATCAAACGTCCTGCACTCCAACGTAATATAAAGATAAAACCCAGTCGATGAGGAGAGGGATTCATGATTTACAGTTGGGTTTAGAAAATTTCAGCACATAATTGTCAAGAACAATATCGTAAAACAAGCAACTTGAGGGAAACTTATTGCAAGACTAAAACATCTCTTGAAATGCAACCGTGGCTAAAAAAAATTCTATGAATCATTCAAAAACCCATGGCAGTGTGAAAATGCGCCAATGCCAAAAGAGCTGAAGGGAACCTCCTCACTGCACACATTCAGGTTCAGAAAGCAAAAGTCCTCCCCAACGCTTTGTCAGCATCCCTTGGATTTGCAAATAAGCACAAATCTTCGGCGAGAAGGCAGATCTGCTTCATAATATCAGGTGCCTGGGTTAACCCCTTTGCGCAGAAGCCAAATCTGGCTATTAATGTGTTACCTTATTTAAGGCTTTATAATTCAAGATGGCAGCTTCACAGAGAGGAAGGGAATGGCTCAACTGAGTCAAGACACTTTTAGCATTAAGAATTCCATAGCATTTCAGTTTACTTTCATGATTTTGGTAGAAGAAAAGGGCAGCATACATAAATCTTCATGAAAATTCAGCATTGAAATCGTAAAAAAAAAAAAAAAATTAACATTGAGAATTGAAAAATGGCTGGGGGATAAAACTATACATTTCTGGAATCATAAACTCCTTGAACACAAGTATTCTTCATTCGAGCATGAAATTCTAAATTACCTACTCCTTAGGAGCCAAATAAGACCGCTCTCAGTAGGACTGGGCGATATATCCTATCGAGATATCTTAAAGTGCAATATAACTGTCACTATGGGGCAGATAGGCAAGGTTGCTTATTACCTTTTCTATACCTAATGCCGCGTGGAGCTAACACCAGAGGTCATTTGAATTGTTTCCGGGAAGAAAAGTGCGATTTGGAGTCTGCTAAATACCAGCGAGGTTGGACAGCCTCCATCACCTTGGCATAATTAGCTTACCTTAAATCAATTCCCATGTACTTTGCCTAACTTGCAATCAAGCCATTTATTCAGCCAACCGACCAATCAAAACCAAAATGTGGCCTATTATGATTAAGAAGAGATAATGAGAAGCAGACAGACCTAAACAGGCTGCCGTGTTAGATTGGTTTGATTCTAAACCTTATTTGACACATCTGATTCTCCTGATAAGCAGGTCAACAAGAACTCCAGGCCTGTGTTTGAAAAGACAAACATGGGAAAAGATGCTTATATAAATTTGGTTCACTGGATGATATGGTTGCTTCGTAGTTGAATTTAAATACCAAACTTGTACGTGCACTTCAATAGTTTGAGTGAGTCCATAAAAACAGATCATCTCCCAAACTGACTGCTCAGTAAATTCTCCAAACTACAGGTCTGTGCCTCAGTGGGACTGCCTAAAAAGGATGCTTTTCCTGAAAAAAGCCCCCCCCAAAATACACTAGTAAAGCCCTGGAAATATAAATGAAATCAATGGATTTTCAGTTAACTACATTTAGAGAAGTGCAGAAATTTCTGCAGACTATAACATAAAAATTCAGGGCTCTTAACGATCAGTATTTAGGTATGGAGGAGGCAGGGGTGATTGCAAAAAAAAAAAAAAAAATCTCAAGCCTGAAAATTTTTCTTCAGGTTGGGTCACGAGGAATGGGTCGTTGATGGGCCTACATCCTGCGTTTTGTGGTTCGGCATGCGGAAGTATGAGCTGAGCTTTCAACAGTGATGTTATAACACTGTGTTTGGGCTTTAACTGCCTCATAACTAAGACACCAGGGCCTAAACAATGGCTCTAAAGTCAAGCTTGGTTCATGATTATTCGGTTATTATTATTCGGTTATTCTTGGATTAATAAGCAAAGTTCCTCAATGGACACCACTATTAGGATTGATCAGAATTTTCAGCACAATATTATTACAGAAAATCTGATTTTTCCACTGCTGTTGAATTCAAATCGGACAACTAAGTCTATATCTAGAATGATTTTTCAAACATACCTACCAACTAATTAACACACTCTTAAAACACGCAAGACTTTTGAAAATAATAAATAAACGTAGCACTCAGTGAAGGCTTAAATATGGTTCGGAAAAACAGTTTATATACAGGGATATGAAATGTTGATAAATAATTTTTATTTTACAGGGAAATAAAATTATTCACTACGTCGCAAACAAAGTCAGCAAAACAGCTGACTTGATGCTCTATGAGATGACAGTTCAATCTCTTTTCCACACAATTAAAAGCTAAATGGATTCGGAGAAAGTGAAACATTTTGAGCTTGTTTGCTTGCAACCGCCTCTATTCCTACTGGATTCAAGATGATAATCCAACCGCAGATAGTACTGCCCGTGCTTTATGAACTGCTAAGTTTTACAGTAGATGCCATTAATTGAAGTATTTAGCCCACTCTGACAAGCAAAATTACTTTTAGCGCAAGTATGCTCAAAGCTCATTAAATCCATCCAATCTCTATACCTGGAACTGGAGCCCATCCAAGCTGACTCTGGGCGAAAGGCAAGGACCCACCCTGGACAGCTCGCCAATCCATCGAAGGGTGCACACTCCATTCATTAGAATTTAATTTTAATATTCCAATATCATGAATGCATGAATCTGTGCATGCCCTTGCAACCCGGTTTGTCATCAGTGAAATAGCTGCTGCCGTTATATGCCATTACCATGTTTATCAGCACTAGAAATTAAACTCTAATTTTTCTTAACTGAATGCATGCTTGACATTTTTACGCACCCAAATCTTTCCCTGGGTACTCAAACATAAAGGCAAGCTGAAAAAGTGCTGATTTTATTCGATATTCGTCAAGTTTGAATATGGAATTCTTTCCCTTCCCCTTATATGCATTAGTAAATTCGTAAGTCTTCACATAATCAGCAGCCCAGTTATAAAATATGCATAAAGTCGATCTTCATTTCATTCTCATCAGTTTCTTTCTTCTGGGACTGTCATACTTTCTCTGCGCAGGTGGAATTCAGCTGCATCGGCCAATCACCGCTGCATCACTCCCATACACTGATGCTGCTCACTAAAGCTGGATTTATGGTTCTGTGTCGAACCGACGCCGTCGCGATGCAGAGCCTCAGCGGTGACGTGAATCCCCACCGCAGAGCCTCTGCGTCACCTGCCATGCACCTCGAAAATTTTCTAACTGCACGTCAAAGCGACGCAGACCGCAACGGCACTGATTGGTCCACTCTAATACATCACTTCTGGGGCTTCCATTTTCTGTTTTGTTCCTTTTGCTAGGAACGTAAACACTCTACCAACAAGCCTCACGTGATTTCATGACAGGTCCTTCAGAAACCTGACACCACCTAGCAGTTTGGTTGTGTATTGTTTCGCGGCACAGCACTACGCAAACGACCTCGACACAGAACTTCGTAAGGTCCAAGACAGCATTGAGGCGACAGCGTGCCCTTCGCGTGGAGTCGAGGCAGAACCATGAATCCAGCTTAACAGCGCATCGTTCACATCTCATCTTGTCCAGCGTTTCCATCCCACTCAACGCTTCTAGCCAATAAAGGCTGAACTACAAATACTGTCTCTGTTTGTGCAGTGTTGTCATGCAAGTTCGGCGCATGCATAAAATCATACTTCATTTTTTGCATCTTATGTTAAAGGGACTATGTCAGCTGGGGCACATTACGTAGTAGAGTCCAGTTGATTAACATTTTCATACAGCCAGTGCAATATCAAGGGAGCAGAAATACAAACCCCACGCTTATTAATACGTGGGTAAAGCATACTTTCAGCGCTGTTTTAAATACAGAAGATGGCCTGCAAATGCGAAATTGCTAGAGTAACCACATTTATCTTTGCCGAAACCCATGAAGAATAAATTATACTCCATCTATATTTCTTTAGGCGAAAACACATTGAAAGTGTGAGATAAGGTAAACCGGTGGATTTGTGGTGGAGTTTCAATCTGTTTGCATTGCGTACATCCTTGAGAAGTTTGGGGAAATTTTTATCAAGCAACAGTTTTTAATATTTGTAGAATCTGTTTGTGACAACATTTTGTCTGACATGCAGCTGTCATAGATCCTTTTGCGACCGCTTCCAGTTTGACGGCCGCCATGGGACAACATAACAATCAACACAGGCTAACTTAAAAGCAATAATAAGGCTACAAAAACCTGAACTATGACAAATTGATGCAACGAACAGGCTCTATGATCAATAAAGATAATTTTTTGGAAAAAATGTCAAACTTCTCAAGGATGAACGTGATATAAATGGATTGAAACACTTACACAAAATCTTCAAAGATCTTGAAATAGTTTACCTAATGCTTTCAAGAAGTTTCGCTTCATCATGCGTACACGCCCTGGCTGACACAGTCCCTTTAAAAGCTGCTGAAAAGTTACTACATCAAGTATGCACATCTGCTATAGTTCTAATAATTAAGAATGTGCATGTAATGGTAAATAAATTATTAGCTGTGCAGTTTTTTGGGCTGAATTTATACTGTGCTGAGAGTGCACATAAGGACGTAGTTAATGCAACTAAGCTAGGTACGTAGCCAGCATACATGAAGCATAACACAGTACCGCGAATCAGTGTAGGTCTGGATATTCACTGTAATGGAAATATTTCAATACGAATAAGCAAAGCAAGTGTTAGCTACATGCACGATTATAGGATGTCACCTTCAATAGTTGCCGAATACACGCCCGTTTTCCAACCTTAGTTAACCAAAAACAGCCTTTGCTACCTGTATATGCTGTAACGTTACATAAGATAGGTGAAGCAGTTCAGCTGATACATAACAAAGCCATTCATCAAATACAATAAATGAAAACACTGGTGAGGCACACCGGCTCACTTTACTGACTTGGTAATAACGTAAGCCAGGGCTCTCAAACCGACTCGTAAAAGGGGCAAGAGGCTGCAGGTTTTCAATCCTACCAGGCAGAAGCACATCTGAAAGCACTGATTTAATCAACTTATCTAGGCCTGCACAACTGATTAGTTTTATCAGGTTGCTTCTGCATTGTTAGAGTGAAAACCTGCAGCCTCTTGGCCCTTTTACAGGTCAGTTTGACATCCCTGAAGTAAGCCGACAGCACGGAACCTCCTGACCAGTGCTACACGCAGAGAACCGCAGCTTACGGGAATGCGCTTCCTGACAAGGTCCCCTTGGTGTTCACATAGCCTGAATAAAAAATTTTCTTAAATTGTCACTGCCGTGAAAAAGGCACCGATTATTTAAAAGAGAAAAGTCAACAGATTATATATTGATCATTTGTGGTGGTCAAAAAAAATTATTTAAGGATTTTTCCCTATGGAAAAATTTCTTTTTGCCCCCCAAAGCAGTACCCAGTTTGAATAATACATCCATGCTTTGGACTGGTTGGGAGCGAAAGCCAAAGGCTGTGAGTGAGAGGTCTATCAAAGCCCATCTAGGTCTACTGTCTGCGATCTTTCTGCATGCATGTATCTCGCATTTTATTTTTTCCCCTCACCCATCGCCGCATGCCGGAAATCCAGCATGGTGCCGGATTCCCATCACCCCTAAGGAGGTAATCGACAGCATGTTCAGCGAACGGAACACTTAAGGACGTAGCACCGAGGAGACTATTTCAGAAATGGCCTGGGTGTGGAATGAGGTGCGCCGTGTTGGGACTGAAGGTAAAACACACAGGATGGTTGCTCTCCAGGAACAGGTTTGGGCGTCACAGCTGAGATCAGTCAATGCTCACCCCAATTCAGCCATGCCCTCCAGGAACTCCTTCCGGCTGAACTCGCACTGCGTGGCGGCTCGAAACTTCCACGCCACCACCAGGACGCTCACACTGGCTGGGTCCAGAGTGAGGTCATCACAGAATTGCTGGATCCCATCGATACCGATCTTATTCTCATCGTGAGGGTCTGAGGAGAGAGTAGCTGCATTACACACTGCATCAAATGCAATGGCTGCACTAACAATATTGCGCTACTCTAGCGGAATCAATTTACCTTATGGAATCACACCCGAACGCCCAAGCACAGAACTGGTCATTATCAGAACTCCCTTATATTAAGTCAAATATGCGACTAAGATTACACCTCAGTTCACCAGCGGAAAACTGTCATTCCATCGGTACAACAATGTAAGGAGGGGGATGAAAACACATGCAGATTTTATCAGCATAATAGTTTAACTAAATGACTGCAATTTGAAAATTAAAGAAAAAAATAAGAGAATGGACCACAGAAAACGGTGAATCAGGAAACAGCTGAGGATTAATGATAATACTGCATTGCATGTTGCCATTTTTTAATTCTTAAGGTGTAAAATGGAAGTTTTTTGATGCACCATGATGATCATTGTTTTGGTAAAAAAACTAAAATTATTTATCATCATAATAAGATCTTCCTGGTGGTTAAACATTATCAAGGGCAGAATTCTCAGATCAGACACCGCAGATTTCCATCACGGGTAACTGCACAGCTCACACAAAAATGTCAAAATGCTCAAGTTGTTCCTGGAGTGCACAAGCTATTTAGGAGTCATTCTCTTAATGACAAACTGTGTTTTATTATGTCTTCATGACAATTCCTCAATCATTTATTAGTGTTTCATTATGTCTTCATGACAATTACTTAATCAGTTAATAGTTTTTTTAAATTTTTTTTATTGTGAGGCATTTGCAGTTATATCATCCTGAAATGCTTCCAGCTCCTTGTTTTATGGACTACAAAGTAGCAAAACCTGCCTGAATTCATTTGAATTTTCAAATATGAATTTGTATGCTCTTAACAGGGCTCAGTGTAGATTAAAGCTTTGAGGTGCACTACACAGGAGAGGGCCAACAAAAATTCATGTTTTGACCGCGTCATTTTTGATAATTCTCAGAAATTCATGCAATTTCATCTCAACATGAATCTGGAAATGGCAAGTTGTAAAGAAAGAAAGTGGAAAGAGTCAGACAATGCAATTTAATATCAAACATTAAACACAGCAAAGGTAAAAGCATTCTAAGGGAGTGTGGTTTCTTTTGGGAATGCATACAGCCATAATATTGCCAGAGAGGAAAGGTTCATACTTACATGAAACTTCCTGGCACAGCAAATAACAGCTATTCCTCAGTTTATCTCTTCGATGGCTGAACAGTTAAGCTAATCGATGACAGACTGAAGTTGAACCTCGGTTGGCAGCACATACGTAGAACCATCGAATGATGGCTGGCACATTCTACATGGCTAAGATTATGAAAAAACCTCCTCAGTCATGGGCCATTTTTCATGATTCAGGCCAGGCCTCTTGGTTCCACTTGATGCCATGGAATGCAGTGACACTGCAGTGGATTCTGCGCTTCCACAGTTTGGGGAGGGCCCATTCCCATTTTATGAATGACAATCCCTCCCCTCCCCAAGTGTGGAGTGAGGCTCACACATGGTCTGTTGAGATCTGATAAGAAAAACTTGACTGGTCTGAACAGGCCCCTGGCGTGAACCCACTCAAACACTGGTGTCATTACCGGAAAGCCGACTTTGGCCAGACCTAATTTCCAAACATCACAGAAAAATCTCACTAATGCTTTTCCAGCAAGGCACACAGCAATGTTCAAACATCTAGAAGACCCTCCCACAGGAGTGGAGTCTATCACAGCAAAGAAGGTCTTCAGAGGGCATGGCAATTAAGTTTTCCTTCTCAGAAAGTGGAAAATTGGGTAGAATCAAATGGGCGACGTGTGAATTGCTGTCATTTTAGAGGCTCTGTTCAGCTTAAATAACTTAGAGGTGCAGGCCAGGGGTGTCAGACCTCAACAAAGAAGGGCCAGATGTGCACTTTAGTCTCTTGTCAACCACATAACAATTGATTCAACTAGTTAATCAATCGTGGTTTTCAATCAAGACCTTACTCAGAGTTAACTACAATGGTGCAGAGGGAAAAACTAACACCAGAATTCACAAAGACCCTTTTGAATAAGATTGCACACCAGCGGCCAGAACTCCTGTGCCCAAGTGCTCATTATCATTGGGAAAAAGGACACCAAAGGGGCTCGGTGCTTTAGGGCTCATTGTAAGGGGCTGAACACTTGCCTTTGTACCGGTTGTACAGCTGTTCCAGCTTCTTTCTGTCCACTGAGTTTTTCATTGATTCCCTGTGGTAGAGGTCAGGATTTTGGAAGTAGTTATCTGTGGCCACCTCTAATTTCCAGTCATTCTGTGTCAGACAGTATACCGCGGTCTTCTCCCCGGCCTGAGTAAAGGACATGAACTGACGAACCTTGTCCTTCTGCGACGACTTCAGTTTATGCTGTGAATGGATGCAAAGAATGATAGTCACACAGAAACGCCGATGTACAACGAGTCCAAATTGTCACAAGTCCCCACTGACCCCATTTTCCTGAGGGAATTATTTTCTTTCTCTTTTTTTTTTTTTACAGATTCTACAACCTTGAACATTGTGGAATTTACTTATGAGCCTGCAAAACACTGCTTTCTAGGTAACATGAAGTGAGCAGAAGAAAAGAATTGTGGTTTGCAGTTTTATTTAAAAAAAAAAAAAAAACAGATAATGAGGTCTGGACACACTTATAACCACTTGTTCCCCAATCTGGCTGATCAGGGCCAGCAAAGACATTTTACAGCACCTTAATTAAAGATTATAATTAATGTAGTGTGACCACGGCAGAGTCGTCTCTAAGTAACTATCAGCCACAGCAGGACATTACAACAATGAGCATTATGATTTCTGCACAGTCGGGTAATATTTTAACAGTAGACGTTTTTAGGTCCAGCAGCGCGATTGAGTTCTATTTGGAGTAAAATCTTGACTCTGGCTAACCCATGGGCTTAACGAAGAATTCTGGGCCCGCGAAAGAAAATAACTTCCGCCCATCGTGCTGTATTTTTGTGGGTCTCTCTCAAGTTGAGAGCCCAAGAAGTCATCACCACATTTCACAAAAGCAACGATCTTCAGGCAAGCTGCAAGTGGCGCACAACGTTCAAACCAAACTAAGTCATATCAGGCAATAGGAGAAGGGAATCACCAGCAGCTCTTTGGCAGGTCAGTAGATCTGCCTTCGAAAGCAACCCGGACTGCATTGCAAAAGGTGGATATTTTAGAACCGGCCGAGTCAGCCTTTGCAACGCCAAGAATATGACAGGGGTCTATATTTACAATGTCGCAAATTTTTCTCGCAGTAAAAAAAAAAAAAAAAAACGTACACTTCAAATAACATTCATCAGACTACTACGGATAGCTTTTGTATTTTTGGCCAGATTAGACAAAAAAAACCGCGCTATCGCATACTTGATGAATATGGACGAATACAGTAAAAACATGCAAACTGCACTGCTCCCGCAGGCAGCGCACACTTAAGTGATGGGATGGACACGGTGTCAAAGGCATTCTATCTGCTGTCATATAGACAAAGGTGGATTCGACTCTCAGGAAACGTCTAGCCATTACCCAACTGACAAAGAAATGCGTTTTGTACGACAAAGATATTACCCAATGGGGAAAAAACATGAAAGCAAAATACACCATGCACCGTGACAAAACTGATTAGAGGCTCGGGATCCCCTTCGCCTGTATGCAAAAATGTGATCACGTAAAATCCCTTCGTCCTACTTACTAGTCCGGCTCTACAAAAGCTGTAACTCGCGACCCAGTTCCAAACCCTGTATGATTGGATGGCCCCTGCGGTCCCAACTCGCTTAGTAAGAGACCAAAAAGGGAAAGGTACGTATCGAGCAACTGCTGCTGGTGTCAGCTCTCGAAATACCAACAACTCTGACCTTCCTTCTCCACTGATGAAATGCTACTGTTAAACATTGACAGTGCAGAAGGACTGCGTAAGGACACCCCGTAAGCGCACAGACCAAACTTCCTCCACCAACACCAGTCTCACTCACTCGCGATGCAACTCATTGCAGTGATTAATTCATCATTTTGGCATTATTTTGATCTTACCTACCATTTTATCACCCGCTGTTTGACCAACTTGATAGTCAGTGGCTCCTTATACGCATGCGCAGCAGCATGTCTGTATTGCGCTAGAGAGCGAGGGAGTTTGCGCGACCGAGTTGTTGAATATTGGGAATCGTAGTTTTTTTTCTCAACAAGTACCCAGTGCCTTTTTTCACCCCAACATTTGCCAGAGGGAAAATAGCTCACATTATTGAAGAGGAGGCAACAAGAAAACAAAGTAATCCACGGCTAAGTTATATGAACCAACTCCACAAGCAAATGTTTCTGTCCCAAACGAATACCCCGAAAATATGGAGGTCTGTTCAGAGAATCTTCAACTCGAAAACGACTACATATCCCATATAAGAACGCAAAAATGGACCCGATCGTATCGATATGTTTCGGAAGTAAATTCGTAAATAATTGTTTTCAGGCATTGACTGTACCATTGTCAGTATAAGCAGACTACCCAACAGTAGTTTTTTGTTGAGATGAATGTCTATCAGTTGAGAGGTTGCGAAAACTTCGCCAGTGTAGTCGGACACGTATATGCAATGTTGCAAGGAAATCTGAAATACATGGAAAATAAAACCTCATTTTCAGCTTTACACGTAAACAGGCAGCAATGACGACGAACAACCCTTAAATGTAACGAAGGAAGAAGCGTGAAAAATAAATTATATTTACTGTTCGAAACCATACCTGACACCGAGACGATATTTTTTGGTGGCGGAAGGGAGAGCTATGGGTCCGGGAACTGAGCTGTATTGTCTAATAGCGTAGTAAAGCAGTGTGCCCACCAGAACTACTAGCCCGTTGCTGTATTTTCTGGCAATGAAGCCTTCTGGGAGCTAGGGGTGGTATTGCGTGAGGAAGTTTGCTACCTCCATTAACCGGAGAGTTGGGGCGGTTTGGATGCCTTCAGGAATTCGAGCAGGTAGGTTGACGGCTGTAAAATTAGGACTCAGCAGTGGTGCAGACGACTAAGGTACACTGCTGAGAAATTTGTAGTAGTGATGAGACGTCATAGCCTGCCTGTAAAACAATTAACAAACATTTGACATGTTTTGGTTCTCTGATTTACGTAATTATCAATATTGGAAATGAGGTACTGCAGACTGGCCGATGTGTCAGTTGGATTGCCTCGATTGGAATACGGTTAGATATCAGGGCATGCTACGTATACGTTTGACTTCCCAGTGGAAAAGAACGATTGCTTGGATATTTGTTTGAACAGCCGTGCGTGTGTAGTTTAGGGATGTGCCTCCGGTTACAAATGATCTGGGCTACATTGGTAGTTGTCTGCCGTTGCTGATTCATCCCTTCTCATGTCACATTTTCCCTTGGGATGAAACGTGTCACTGTTGAAACTCCTTTTCACGTAAGGCCAAAGACATACACTCATTTTCTCGGTCGGTCTGTCTTAAGCTGCTTTTCACACCGGACCGGACCGATTATATTCGAAGTCAATGCAAAGACGCGAATATTCGCGTCTTTGCATTGACTTTGAATGTAATCTGCCGTGCGAAAAAATAGTTTCGTGTACGGTGTGAAAGCGGCTTTAGTGTTTTTTTTATTTATTTTTATTTTTTTTAAACTTGAGCCCTCGGATCTGTAAAGACATCATTATATGGGCTACATGTCATTTCCGTAGACGTGAAAGTTTTCCCAACCGTGAGATTTTATCACTCACGTTGGTTAACATCAAAAATGTTATAGTAAAAAAATTCAAATCGTAGCTCGAATTTACCCATTGCAGTTCTTTTTACTGCAGTGTAGAAATCTGGTGAAATAGTTTTTCATCAAGAATATCTTATGACATTATACGCTTTGTAATTAGCATTTCAAGCAACTGATAAAGCACTCTCATAAACTTTACTGTATCGTGACTCGTCTGGCCATTTTGTGACCTTAGTTGTAGTTCCTTCCGTCAAGACTCGTTCGCAGTAGCTTGGGGATGTTCTGAACATATTATTATTTTCTGGCCATTTTCAGTCTCAGCATTCTCGTGAAAAGGGTTGTCACAAAAAAAGGAGTGTACACATCCCCCCCCGGCTGACTTATGCCTGAAAAATGAGCTGGACACTGGGGTTAAGGGACAGGCTTACTAATGGGAGAATGAGGCCTTTTGATTTACCTTTATCAAATACCTTTATCAAACCTGGGCGTTTTCTGTTTGTGAGTGGAATGGTTTTGCTGGAATCTGAACTTAAAGGAGTGGTAACTGCTCTTTTGTATTATTCTGAAAGTCAGGTTTGGTCTCCTCCTCATACCCTTTGGCAGGGCGGAATCTCTACTGGTACAGTGTGGTTCATGCCTGCATATGTTAAAAAAGTGTCCCTGTTTTTGCGGGCTCTAGAAGGTTTAATTAGATCATGAAATTTCTGTGTATTTAAGGAGTGTTAAGTTGACTAGTGAAGTGCATGAAGCCTTTGTTCTAACAGAAATGTGCGAATTCCTGTTCTCTTCAGATGTGGGTTGCAGGGAAGAGGCAGGGAGAATGACTCATCAAGGAGCTTGCACTGCTTTGCGGATTTGGAGCCGATGATTTTACACATAAGGTGACGCTGGAGTTTGTACACGGATATGCCTCAGTAATCTCTGTACTGACACTCCCATGTGCTGCCACTTGTGGGCAGCGCTGAGAAGTAGACAGGATCGCTCACCATTGAGCGCTGCCAGCTGACCGGACACCTGTAAGAGGAGTGGACAGAATGTGGGCTCTGCTTGCCCTGCTTTGCCTGAGCCCTGTGGCAGGGCTGCAGCGGGACCAGGTGGCTCAGCAGGCCATCAGACTTCACCGCGGCCGGGACGTGGCGGCAGCCCAGGGCCACAGCTGGGTGGTGGAGAACTGCCGGCGTCTGTCGGGCCTCCTCAGGCAGAAGAGGGTCGCGGTGAGGAAGCTGGCCCTCGCTATGGCAGCTGCAAAGCGGGATTCGTCCCTCTCCGATCCGGAGAGGCTGTTTCAGGTGCACACGCTGGAGATATTCCAGAAGGAGCTGAACGAGAGCGAGCGGTCCGTGTTCCAGGCGGTGGTTGGCCTCCAGCGTGCCCTACAGGGTGACTACAGGGACGTGGTCAACATGAAGGAGAGCAGCCGGCAGAGGCTGGAGGCCCTTCGGGAAGCTGCCATCAAGGTGAGAACTGGGAAGTAGTGATGAGCCTTACAAGAGTGTGATCGTTTAAGATGCTTGTTTGATGCTGTGTTCTGGAACCCCTCAGCTTTCAGTTATCAGGAGGCATAGTTGCATCAGCCGTTAGAATGTTTATTTAAAGGGAAAGAAAGAATATTGTAAGGTTACATTGCCAAGTAAAGCAATTGAAAATGATAAGCCATTTTTTTTGTACAGAGCAAACTGCATGTAAATGTAGGGTATAAGACGGCATGAGAAAGCCTCCATGTTCGGATACCTCTGTCACCCGGGCTGGTGGCTCTTTAGTATTAAAGGTAAAATGGTGAAAGGTCACGAATCAGATTCGGATTGCCCATTTCGTTTCAACACCCAACAGCCACGCATTGCGACATTTTGACGGTTAAATATAGATTTCCAGCAAACGACTTGTTTTAGTTCAAACAACTGGTATCTCTCAAAATTCTCTCAATCATCAACACAACTTTCAATACTGACACTGTGACTTAATACACTTAAAAGTCACATCCAGCTCACACAATGTCATGCGCTGGTCTGTCCATAATATTTCCTGTTGTTTGATTGGTCAATTATTTTTTTATGGTGGTGATAGGAGATTCTGAAGTTTCTAAGATTATACAATGTTTGAATGCAGATAACATGGTGTGAGACAGGAGACCGTATGAACTTGACAATGTTAGTTTGCCATAGGTTTTCTTATTCTTTAAGAAAATTCTAATCATTGATATGATATTTAATATACACCTTAAGGCCCTGGTCCTCAATGTCCAGGTACTGCTGGTGTTCCACACCTCCCTTAAGTGGCGGTCAGATGTAAAGACAGTCTGGCTAATTGGAGGCACCAAGTGCTCACTTACTTGCCTAATAAAAAGGAAACCTGGGCTGGAATTGGACTCAAGGTCCAAATTTGAGGATTCTTGCCTTAAGGGGTTTGAGTGCTTCTCAGTGTTGTGAATACATTGTTTATTTATTAACAAATGAAGACAATAAAATGCTGAGCTTGAGATGAAACTCAGCAAATGAGCAACAACACCAACATAACACCATTAACAACAATGATAACTAAACAGCCATTATCCCCTTAAATTCAGAATTTTCACTAAAGTTCTCCCTTAAGTAGGTTCATACCCGGGAAGCCATGTTTTCTGCGGCGGCAGGATTACATTAAATGGAAAATATCTAGATCTTGTACATAATTTCATATGCATTTCCCTGTAATTCAGCAGGGCATATTTGATACAGTTCGAAACCTTGGGATCTTGGGAAAATGAAAAATGGACCACAGGTTTGAATAAAGCTGCTGTATTTGACTGACTCCTGTATGGTTCAGTAGGTTTTATGGGGTTAAAAACAAAACAAAAAAAGAGGAACTACCCTCCCTAGCTGGAGGGCAGTGGATCGTACTCCCTCGAGGTAGCCCTGCTCTATTGCTCTAACAAGTACGGCATGAATGGAAATGGGGACTACTATTGGTGGAGGTCGCTCTGGGACACCATTACTCAGCAGATCACTCTATCTGCGTGTGGCAGGCAGTGTGGGGCCCGGAGAGCTGGACCGGGCTTTTGTGGCTCTCAAGAGAAGCCAAGGCCCTGTCGCTAGTGCCTCGGCTGACTGGAAAGCGATGAAATCCCTCTACAAAGCATGCTGTGCAAGTCATTTTTGGAGAGATTCTAGATCAGTTGAGGTTTTTTTGGGGAGGGGGTTCAACATTTCCAGCTTCGGGAACCCACCCCCTAGACTTAGGGGAACACAAACATACAATTAAAAGACATTATTTTTAATTTTTATTGGCTCAGGCACAGATTTGGAATCTATGTTTCACGTTTGACAAATGTTAGTTTAGCCTCATTGTTATCTGTCATTTTAAGTCGGCTTGCGTATTGCGTATCATGTCTAGCTAGGGAGATTCCCAACTGTTATGCCATCTGCTGCGATTAGTTTTGAGAGTAAAAGCCTTTTTTTGTTTTTATTTTTTTAATGCAGAAGTTGAAATGAGTAAAAAAAAATTAAGAAATCTCTTTCGCAGAAACAAAATTAATGCAAGCGATGCATGTAGCTTAATTAAAAGCCCTTCCAAAAAATTAGACCTCTCGTTGAGAAAGCGCGTCCACCTCAGTACTCTGGTGATAGTGTGATGCCATGTAATTCTTTTAAATTGTAACATGTACCACAGATGGTAAATCTTCTCCGAATGCTGCCCTGTGGATCTCTACTGGCTCTCCTCAGAGCTTTTCTAATTGAGGCTATGCCATGTGGCCCTCTAAAACTGGTGTTCTGAGTCAGTTCAGTGTCCAAAATCAATCTGCCGTTTGCGTTTTTCTATTTGACGCTGCCCAATGACTTTTTTTCTTGAAGAGATGAAGATTGAGGATTTTACGATTAATGTCCAGCATTAACATTTGTCTGTGCCGTTCTGTTGTAAGTTTGGTTGTTTCTTGCTCGTTTATTAGGGATCTTCACAACCTCTCAAAGACTCATTTATGAAACCATATGAAATTCCATTTCACATTTAAAGTCTAACTAGCACTCTGCCCGTGGGGATCCACGGGTTCTATTTTATGTAACTTTGTCTTTATATTATAGTGAACAACGCACCTCTGTGATGTCACCACATTGCTATGGTGTTTCCATAAACACCTAGGTGGCTGTCACGCGACCGATGTTTTTATAGTAATTAAAACTAAGTAACTACCAAGGGGAATACGCTGTGCTGACATACCGTGCTCAGTGGAACACAAAGTCGCCTGCAAGATGGAGCCAAATGGCGTCGCTCACACTATGCTGCAGATACGCGCCCAGTGGTATCTAGCACTGAGTGGCCGGACACCACCCGCACGTACACATACAGAGGCCACTCGGCTATTGTAATATAGATTTCTGGCAGCCCGGTTGCTTTACTTGCTTGTGTGCATTATCAGGAGGAGCAGGAGTATGTGGAGCTCATCGCTGCTGAGAAGCACCAGCAGGAGGCGCTGAAGATCGTGCAGGACCAGAATAAAACTCTGTCTGTACTGGACGAAATCCTTGAGGACGTGCGGCGAGCGGCTGACCGGCTGGAGGAGGAGATAGAGGACCACGCTTTCGACAATAATAAGCAGGTAACACCGCACCTTTGCTGTCCACAAGTGCACGCTGACCTCACCTTTCTCCCTCAAGAAGTTTCATCATAACTGAAAGACTACGGTCAGATCTTACCTTTGGCTATATTGCAGTGCACTCTGTTTAACATTTGAACAGTGACACAGTACAAAAAAACATCTGTTCCGTCATGGTTCACTGGATGTAAACTGGTATACCCACAGACTATAGCTGATGGTATCTCCTATTCATTGCTTTCAAATCTATTGAGCTCGAGTACACTGCCAAAAAGCTAAATTTGTGTCATCTTCCCGAAACTCATGGACTGCACATTGAGTTTTGGTTTCAATGCCTAAGTTCTACCAAAAACTGGAAGACCATACCATTTCAAATATTTACTAAACTTTTTTAGTATTTGATGGAATTTTGGCTGAATTGTGCCCACTGAGGCCAGTTCATATCCAGAGTTTTCCCTCTGTATTCGTAAGAAATTTCTCTCCTGGAGTTTGAAGGTTTAATGTGTACTTTTTATGTTTTGTTTATCCCTTTTTGAATCATCTTCTTACTTTATTGGTGCAAATTCATTTTCACTCTTGGGCTTCTCCTCCCAGATGAAGGGTGTGAATGTCGAGGCGGTGCTCAGGGTGGAGGAGGAGGAATCGCTGAGGAACGTGTCGAGAAGGGAAGTGGAGGATGACCTCGGTCTGAGCATGCTCATTGACTCCCAGAATAACCAGTATGTCCTGACCAAGCCCCGCGACTCCACCATGCCCCGCGCTGACCACCACTTCATACTGGTGTGTTCCAGATTAGTGCCACACCATATTTCTGCATTGTGTCCATACTGTCTTCTTCTGACCCCGTGGTTCGAGATAACTCGAGCAACTAACAAGTTCAGCATTTTAATATGTATATTTTATGAACCAGTTACATTGTGATGTACATTGCCCATATTTAAAATGCCTGGAAACACCGCGCCGCTAGCAACATTACATTTTTTAGGAGCCAGAGAATAGGATTATTTCCCCACTGACCTAAAGATACAAAGCAAAGTAGCTTTGGGCGAACCACTGAGTCTGTTGTGAAGTTGTCTGTTCCCTTGTTGAAATTCAGGAATATCGCTGCAAGTGTTCAGTGTTAATTCAACTCTAACAGAGCACATATGGGTCTAATAGGACTTTTCTCTGATAATTTTGCCAAGTGTCTGTGGAGCCAGAAAACATTGACACCTATTTGCAAGTATATCGTCTATTTCTCAGTGAGAAAGAGGACATGCTGAAAGTTTTTACATTTGTCTAGTGCAAAGGTAATTTATGTGTACAAGTTGGAGAATAATAGCTTTTAGTGGTAATTACAAAATTCCTAAGGAAGATACTTCCTGATCATTAGATTATTCTTGGGTCACCCCATTCGCCAAATTAGCCAAAAGATGAACTTCGTTAGATATAATAGTTACACTTCATCAATCTTATGATAGGGGCGTTGACTATGTTGTTATGGAGGTCATTTGCATGATGAGTATTAATTGGAAGGCCTACCCATGAGTATTTTTTTTTTCCTGATTTTTGCTAAATATATTTTACGCATTGCGCTCTCTCTCTCTCTCTCTCTGTGCTGTGCAGTTTTATTTAGCATGGCTGATGACCTCTTGGATCTGTGTTTGATTATTCAGGACTTGGTGTCAGTGGTGATACTGTCTCTGCCCTGTTGTTGGCTGTGCACTCTGGTGGGCCTGCCTACGATGTTTGGCAACATCATCTGTGGGGTCCTCCTGGGTCCCTCAGGGCTCAACAGTATCAAGGTAAGATTTTTATGTAGTTTACTATGTTCCTTCACTCAGTGA
Source organism: Gymnothorax reevesii (assembly GCA_029721435.1). Taxonomy (NCBI): domain Eukaryota; kingdom Metazoa; phylum Chordata; class Actinopteri; order Anguilliformes; family Muraenidae; genus Gymnothorax; species Gymnothorax reevesii. The sequence continues at coordinate 21,889,232 of CM056587.1, read as the reverse complement.
AACATTACACACCCTCAGTATATGCTGCTTTGATGCCCGTGGTGAAAAAGTCTCAAGATTGTACACCCATACCACGCTTTACACTTTTTCATAGCCATTGATCTGAATACATTGCTATAATCTTTTATTTTCTAGTCCTGTGTTACCATGCGTCTCCACAGTGACCTACTCAGACTGTAAGTTCTACAGAGCATTATGTGCAACTGTGTTTCTCTATCGGGAGTCCACATTTAATTACTAATGTGTTACCAAACTGACTGAGCTTGGTGATGTCTTGGTTAGGCGACTCTGTGTGCGCGTTTGTTTTGGCTGGTTTGTTTGTTTGTTTTCTGTTGTATATGTTTGATAGTGGTCTTGTCTGTCACTCTTCCAGTCCATGGTACAGGTGGAGACCCTCGGGGAATTCGGAGTGTTTTTCATCCTGTTCGTTGTTGGTCTGGAGTTCTCCCCTGAACGCCTGCGTAAGGTACAGTCGTGTATCAGTCACATGCTTCTTCGATGTGTCACATCCTCTGTGAGGAGCAGTGCAGTTTTTCAGATGCGTGATTGGTTGGAGTGTTTGTGCACATACAGTATGTGTACAGTGTGGCTGCAGCTGTGTCCTGCATCGTGTAAAGACTGCAGGCGGCTCATGTCTCATATTCCTCTTCATCGAAGCTCTTGGAGGTGTAAAGTGTGTCTGTATTGAGTGTATGGTTTGTGTGCTCACGCAAGTGGGGATTGCGTAAAGTTTATGTGATTTTGATGGTGTGTCTGAATACTGCTATGGAAGTGGAAGGCGTCAAGTTTGTGACTAATTTTGTATACTGTGTAAAGTGTGTGGGGAAGTGTATTGTGTAAATTGTGTGTGTTTTTGAAGTTGTGTTGTGCTCACGCAGTTGTGGAAGTGGAAAGAGAGCAGAGTGTGACTTTTTTTATACAGTGTAAAGTGTGTGTGATTTGTATTTGCCCTATGGGTCATTCCACGCCAAACATCCGAATGCCCCTGCTCGACCATCTCAGATTTGACTGAAAAAAAATCCAAGAGGTTCACACACTTCCCAATAGGAAGTGTCCCAGATTTTAGCTCCCAACTCGTAGTTTTGTCATAAAAAAAGAGCAGAGTTTTCTGGGGAGCCACTTTCAGATTGTTGTATCTACAAAACTATTTAAGGTAGGTCCTTCAAATTTTCAAGGGCTGAAATCTGGCAAAAGTACTTGTAGAATATGGACTTTTACACATGTGCTTTTAATTTATCACAGAATTCTGGGGGCTAGAATTTGCTCAAAAATTCTACTCTTCAAATATGACTGCATATTTGAAGGACTGTAGAAAGTGCAATTTCAAAGACAGAGGTTTGATATTGAACATACACCATCTCACACATGCTGTGTACGTTGTATTTTAAAACTGGCCCTCTGTGACGAACAGTCTAGAAGATATTAAGGTTTAAAAATGGAAAAAATAAATTTGGTGCCATTTTTGCCATGTTATTCCAAAAGAATGACAGCACCCAACAACATAAAATGGACTGTTTTAGAAAGATTAGAAGTCTATTTTTAATAAATCCAAAATTTGTGGTGGTGTTCTGCCTTATTTTCACAAAATGAATTTTTGAAAATGTGGTATTTGCATACACGCATAGCATTCATGGCCTATGAAGGCACTTTCAGAAGCTAAGAAAACACCCTGAATTCATGACACACCGCTTAAACACGACAAAATGCTTCATTTGCTTCGTAATAAATTATACTTGAAGGATAACCCATATGTAGTCTTTACATGTGCGTGCGCTTGTGTGTGTGCGCATTATTTGGTAGTACTCAGATACAAATACAAGCACTATGGTGTGTTAAAAAAATGCTTGCATACAATTCTCAAAAGTACTTGAGAGTACTTTGACCCAACTCTGATATACATATATGATGCGTGTGTGTGTGTGTGTGTGTGTGTGTTTGTGTTGATGCAAGTGTAGAAGATATCTGTGCAGGGGCCGTTCCATAACACTGCTGATGGTGGGACTAGGGTTTGTGCGTGTGTTTGTGTCAGTGCGGGTGTGTAAGGTGATGTAGTACAGTTTATGTCATATATACAGCGGGGAAAATAAGTATTGATCGCGTCAGCATATTAATCAGCAAATGTATATATATATTTTTTTTTTAGCTGCGACCAAGCAGCTCTATGAACGCTTCTGTCTGTTCGTCCGTCCGTCTGTGACACCTTTGTCACCATGTTCCTGTCGTCGTATCATCATGAAATTTCCAGGAGTTATTGAAGTGATGTCCATGCACAAGGTTGAGGTCAAAGGTCAAAAGTCAAGTTCACAGAGGTCACGGCCTTGTTTGCGGGTTTTCGTGCTGTAACTCCCGTTAAAATTCATGGATCACTATGAAATTTTGGAAATAGCTTCTAGGCATAGAGGAGGTGTTCCCTATTGTTTTTCAAGGTCATCCGTCCAGTCACAAGGTCACACAGATAAAAAAAGTGTCAATTTTGCCCGATTTGACGGTTTTCGCACCGTAACTCAAGTTTAATTCAATGAATGGCTATGAAATCTTAGAACTGGCTTCTTAGTATAGAGGAGGGGTTCCCTATTGATTTTCAAGGTCATCTGTCGAATGCAAGGTCACACCGGTCAAAAAAGTGTCGATTTTGCCCCGATTTCACAGTTTTCGCACCGTAACTCGAGTTTAACTTGATGGATGGCTATTAAATCTTACAACAAGCTTCTTGGTACAGAGGAAGGGTTCCCTATTGATTTTCAAGGTCATTTGCCTATTTCGAGGTCACACTTGTACAAGAAACCACCAGTCATGGACTCTAGGCCACGTGACGGATGCTAGGCCAGGTCGCAGCTATTAGATCCCTCTGATCTACTTGTTAATTTGGCATCTCCAATCCCACCCGAATCTGGAATGCCCAATTGGTGAACTATGTACAAAGCTTGCTCGTATGCGACCCCTTGCTGCCAACTCAGGATAGTGAAGACAGTTCACGGCTCCCCTCTGAAGCACTTGCCTGTCAGCCACTGCTTCTTATACACACATTGGTTGAATCTTCGCAAGTTCAGAACAAGGGCGGAGGATACCCGGACATGAACAAACCCATGAACAATCCCTTTTCCCGGCAGTCCCTTAGCAATTTGAAACCCTGTAGCGTGATGGACAATCGTGCGCTACTCTGAAAAAGCTGCCGACCACTGCCGGGTGGTACGACCGGGGCTTGAACCCGCAACGTGATGGTCACCTCTGCACTGCAGCGCCGTGCCTTAACCGAGTGAGCTATGCGGCAGCTGAGTAAATATATTTTATATGTCGGTAAAAACCCAAGTGACCCACACAAAACAAATAAGTCCATAAATTAAGTTATGTGTAATAAAGTGGGATGACACTGGGAAGAAGTATTGAACAAATGAAGAAAAGGAGGTGCAAAAAGGCATGGAAAGCCAAAAAACCAGCTGAAATCTAAGTATTTAGAAAACTATCCTGCCCCCTATGAGTGCAAATTATGATCACCTGGTTTATTCCTAACTGATGGCCTATAAAAAGATTTCTCATTACCAATGTGCCACACAAGAAGCATCTCATGATGGGTAAAAGCAAAGAGCTCTCTCAAGACCTTCGCAACCTTATTGTTGCAAAATATACTGATGGCATTGGTTACAGACTAGTGAATGTGGTTAACTTAGCCGGGGTGTTCACAGCTAATCTCATAATGTGCTCAGATTTGTAGCGAGAGATCACCTTTGCTTTAATTCTGTGATACCGAATGCGGTGAAGTTAGCCGGGGTGTTCATAGTTAATGTCATAATGTGGTCAGATTTGTTGCGAAAGATTAACTCTGCTTTACTTCTATGATACTTGGGCATGTGCACATATTCGTATTGGTATGTACAGATGAACTGTGGCGTTATAGTGAATGCGGTGAATTTAGCCGGGGTGTTCATAGTTAATCTCATATTGTGCTCAGGTTTGTAGCGAAAGATCACCTAGGCTTTTGAGTTCACTCCAGACTGACTGAAGCCAGCACTGCAAAGTTGGGGTTCGGCTGCGTGAAAGGAACTGAGCCTGTGTGAAGCGAAGAGAAATAAGGCCAGCGTTCATCTCTCAGTAACGTAATGACGTACGATGAGTGACGTACGTTGTGCACTACGCACTGCTGATAGAGGGAGGGAGACACAGACATCACTCAAATAATAGTAGTGATGTATTTCTAAACTCATGAATGTTCCAGTGAGCACCGTTGGGGCCGTAATCTAGACGTGAAAAGAGCATCATTTTCTCTTAAACTGGCCATGGCCAGGTGCTCCTTGCAAGATGTCTGATAGAGCAGTCAAAAGAATAATCTGAAGAGTTGTCCAAGAGCAAAGGACCACTTGCGGAGGGCTTCAGAAAGACCTGGAATTAGCAGGTACAGTTGTTTCAAAGACAACGATCAGTAATGCACTAAACCACCATGGCCTCTATGCACGTTCACCGCGCAAAATCCATGGAAAGAATTGGAGATCAGAGTTTATAGAAGAGGCCCTCCGAACCTTCAAGATTTGAAGACAGTTTGTATGGAACAATGGGCGAAAATCACACCTGAGCAATGCATGTGACTATTTCCTCCCCACAGGAGGCAGAACACGTAGAACACATCAAATGGTTGCACTCACTAGGGGTTTGTTGACGGTGACATTTGATTGCATATTACAAATATGGCTGTCAAAAGAATTGTTCAAAAAACCGAGAGAGGAGATCATTGCCTAGCACAAACAAGGAAAAGGCTTCCTAAAGGTAGCACAGGCACTGATTTTTTGTAGAGATATGGTTGGAAGCATAGTTCACAAATTCAGAGTTAAAGGAAGAGTGGCTACAGTACCAGGATGTGGCAGAAAGAGGAAGCTATCAATGACTGTCATCAGATTCCTGAGGAGACGGGTGGTCAAAAACCCTCGAGTGACTGCAGGAGACCAGCAAGACTTAGAGGCAGGAGGCACTGAGGTTTTAGTTTGCACAGTAGGGCACATACTAAATGTTGAAGGTCTTCAAGACATACACCACAACTAATCCAAAAGCACAAGCTCCGCATCCTCAAAACCATATACATTAGGCTCAGAAGTTTGGGGATATTGTTCTGTGGGGTGATGAAACAAAACTGGAAGAAGAATATGCTGAAAAGTACACCCTGCCTACAATGAAGAATTGTGGGGGCTTTTTGATGGTCTGTGGCTGCCTTGCTTCCTCTGGCTCTGGAAATCCGCAAAGTGTGGAGGGCAAGATGGATTCAGTCAAGTTCTAGGAAATCCAAGGAGAAAATGTCCTGCCGTCTGTAGGGAAGCTGACACTTGGGCATCATTGGACCTTCCAAAAGTACAATGATCCTAAGCATACCTCAACATCCACTAAGGCTTGGTTTCAGCAGAAGTATGGGAAGAATCTAGAGTGCCCATCACAGTTGCCTCACTTGAACCCCATAAAAAAATCTCTGGTAGGATTTGAAGAACACAGTTGCAGCATGCAAACCCTAGAATATTAGTGAACTGGAGGCCATTGTCCATGAGGACTGGGCTAAGATTCCTTGAGAATGCTGCCAAAAGCTGACATCTGCCTATCCATCGCATTTTCCAGCTGGTCATAGCGGTAATTGGGTTTTAAGTATTAAGTATTAAAGATGCTTGTCATGAAGGGGTTGAATAATTTTGAGCCTACGGTAGTCATTAAAAGTGGCATTTTGTGTTGAATTTGGAGAAGCCACATGTAATATTTGTTGTGTTGAGCTATTTAAATTGTTCGTTTGATTTGTTAACAGCTGAAAGTTTGTAAATTTTACCAGTAAACCTAACTTGCAATGGGGGTTGAGTAATTTTGATTACCAATATATATGATGTGTGTGTGTTTGTGTGGATGCAGGTGTGGAAGATCTCTGTGCAGGGACCGTGTTACATGACACTGCTGATGGTGGGAGTGGGGTTGCTGTGTGGTCACCTGCTGCAGATCCGCTCCACTCAGACGGTCTTCATCTTCAGCTGTCTCTCTCTCTCCAGCACCCCCCTGGTGTCTCGATTCCTCGCTGGGGGGACCAGGGGGGAGAAGGAAGGTAAACCCTGCCCCCGCCCTCTGTGCTTGTTCAGTGAACTCGCCCCATGTTATGGGCAAGTCTCTGATTTGATGTGCTCAGATTTTTAGTCTTATGATGGCCTGGTTGCTGGCATTGACACTTATCTGGTGTCTCTATTGTGAGACGGGTGCAGTCAGGATGAATATCTCACTTAGTATGAACTCTGGGCCTTTACTCGGTGTCTTATGCTTGAGATAATGGTAAACCCACACAGCCGGGCAGTAATTGTCCCATTAATTTTGCTCTCCCTTAGGTGGAGAGATTGCTCATAAAAAGGACTGGAGTTCCTAGCACTTATCCAAGATGGTTATAATTGGTAAAAGACTTCAGATTAAAGCTGACAGTTGTCAACACGTTGATCTGTTGTCCAGTGTTTCATTTCGAGTCGAATGTGCTGTAGCACCCGACCGAAGCAGCAGGGAATTGTCGCGGTCCCCAATCATCTGTGTAGACGAGGTCTGTGCAGATTACATGCGCATGTGCGAGTTTGTCTCTGACTCGTCTACACTCACCTGTGCAGGGGAACTGGAGTACAGTGGCGTTCTGCTCGGGATGCTTGTCATGCAAGACGTCCAGCTGGGCTTGTTCATCGCAGTCATGCCTACCCTCATACAGATTGGGGATGGAACCCTGGACAGGTGAGTCTGTTCCCTCCGCACCTGATCGTCTCTGGCCGGGGCCTTCTCACGGCCTCACAGCGTCGTAGTTGCTCACATTTACAGCAACGGTTCTGTTCTTCAGCATCTACTCAAGATCATCTGTTCGACTCTGAGCACGGGCCATCACTCAAGCTAGTTGTCCACCGCTGTTCTGAAGTCGTATACATTAGTTTGCTGCCATAGAGTGGCTCTACTCACTCACTCTTCTGAGATCCCAGCTATAGCACTTCCCCTCTGGTGTAGCCTTTGTTTAGCATTGAAATGAAGGTAAACAAAAGGAAAGCCACACACTAAACGCTTGGGGCCGAATTTACAAAAGCTGTTTATTCAGCCTCTTTCAAGCTCTTTCATCGATTAAGCTTGAAACGCTGACTAAACATGGCTTACATGGGCACGGCCAAACACCCGTGATCATCGCATATTAGAACCGAGGATCATCCCCTGATTAGTTGTCCGCGTTTAACTTGCTGCTTGTGCGTAGATTCTTTTGTGAGCTGGTCTTGGAGTTATTGTTCTGAGCAAGTACTTGACATTTTATTGCACATGGTTATCTCTGTATCAGTGTCAGCCTACACCAGTGTAGAACAGACTATTGCTGAGAATGCGGGGGAAAAACAGAGTCCGCAAATAAACAAAATGGCAATTTTACTGTGGACTAACAAATGGGACTTATACATTTAGTTCCTTGAATTATATGTATAATGGAACAGAAATATTTAATTGAAATCAAGAGAAGCAATATACATTGGCACCTAAGGGCTGAACATAGCACGGAAAACACCAGTTAAACAAGGCCCCAGGGATGTCTAAATTTTCCCATTGTTGCTTGATCACAGGTGACTAAGACTTAGACGCAGCTTAGATAAACATACTTTGTAATTTGGTGATCAACTTTGAACACTTGATCATCGTCTTCTCAGTCAAGTTACTCGCGTCTGAGGGGAAAAAGACCTTTTGTAAATTTGGCCCTTAATTCCTCTCATTTAGTGAACTAAGTGACAACATTTCAACTTTTAGATCTTCCTTGGGTCAGATACCAGGTTTACTATATCTGACCCATTACCAACCTCAGTGTTGTAATATAGCCCAAGAGTGAGCATTTACAATTTTCCTGTTCATCTAGTCCCTGCACTCAGACTGGGATGAGGGCATGTTTTTTTTTCATACCTCAGTCCAGTGATGAGTTGTTCCGGTAAGTTCCCGGTTAATTTGAGATAACCGGTGCATTTTGCTCACCTGTTCCAGTGTGTTCATGGGGAGTCTGCGTGTTCTGGCGCTCTTGGGTCAGGTGTTGGCCTCCCTCGCGGCTGTGCTGCTACTGTGCACTTTCTTGAGGTCCTACGTGATTGGGCCGTACTACAGGAAGCTGCATGCTGAATGTAAGGGCAACAAGGAGATCTTAGTGCTGGGGACAACGGCCTTCGTCTTCTTAATGCTGATGGTGAGTTGTGCCCCATCATCTTAGGAGACATCCTCCCTCCTACTCCTTTGCTCTTGATCAAATGGTCAAGAAGCTATGTTCCTCCTATGCTCCTGAGATATTTGGAGGAGATGGAGGAACAAAAGGAGATTTGAGGTGCTGAACCCTGCTCCATACCGGTCCCCTCATCTCTGCAGGTGACGGAGTTCCTGGGGGTCTCCATGGAACTGGGCTGCTTCCTTGCTGGGGCTCTCCTCTCTTCCCAGGGTCACCTGATCACTGGGGAGGTCTTGAGTTGCATTGAGCCAATCAGAGACTTCCTGGCAATCATTTTCTTTGCTTCCATTGGTGAGTTTGCTCGATCTGGCATGCTTATTTTGGGCCTGCAAATGCCAGCTTTTGACATGCTCCAGCTTGATCGTTTTTAGTGAAGATGAATGGGCATGATTGACTGGGGCGCACTTCTGTTAATAACAGGTCTCCACGTTTTCCCGACCTTTGTGGTTTATGAGCTGACCATTCTGATGGTCCTCACTCTGTCCCTGGTCATTATGAAGGTATGGCTCCGCCTCTTTTGTGTTTGCATATATTTCTGGACTCTATTTCCATCTAATCTCAGACAATGATATTTCCTCTGTGAACTTGTGTATTAACCTTTTAAGGTCAAAAATTTGACTATTCTGAACAGTACATTCTAATGTTGATTTAACAGTTTCTGCTGAGAATTGGAAGCAATGGTGTTTTAGCTAACAAATTGAATTTGACTCAAAGGTATTCCCAGATACCTGCTCTTCAGAAGTGTAAATGTGCTTGTTGATGTGTGTTACATCTGATTCCTGCTGTTTGCCCAGTTTGTCCTGGCAGTGCTGGTGCTGTCAGTAATCCTGCCACCGTGCAGCCGCCATATCCGCTGGGTGGTCTCCGCCGGCCTGGCACAGGTCAGCGAGTTCTCCTTCGTCCTGGGGAGCCGAGCCCGTCGGGCAGGCATCATCTCTCGAGAGGTAGGAGGTCATTTTGAAGACCTTGCTCTCTCTGTTTATTATTCTCTAAGTCAGGGTGTCTCTCAGAAGGCCTCCTTATTGTCTATCTAGGAATCTTGCAATTCCTCCTCTGCTTTGTCATCTCCATACTTCTGGGTAAATTGTGCATTATGCTTGGTCTAAAAAGATTGCTATAGTCATGTTTGTGGGCGTTCTGTACTTTTATTAGTATGATTGGCAGTAACTATATGTACAGCAGAAGTATGTGACTGAATTATCAGACGGAGACATGCATGCAGTGTGGAGGGCAAGATCACTACTTTATCTCTGCGGTGGTGGCACATCCTCTGCACGGTCATGCATGCTCAAATATAGTCTCTCTCATGCACACACACACCCACACACACAAACTGTTCCTGCAAGACTCCCAGCAAATTTCTTCATTTATCCATCCATTTATCTAACCAGCTTACTCCTGTGCACGGACAAGGGGAGGCAGTGGCCAGTCCCAGGAAACAATAGGCTGGAAGCTCCTTGCTAACTGCTAACTGAGCTTATACAGTGCACTAGCTGCCTGCGAGCCTCCATTTGACCTCATGGCCAGTTACACTGGTTTAGAATCAGAAATTAGAGAAGAATTCAGGTTTTTTGCAGGGATTCTTTGAGGATAAGTGGTTCAGTCATGGATTCAAAGTTTTTTTATTTTATTTATTTTTTATACTTGTGAGTTCATTGTTGTGGATTTTTCTCATTGTATTCCCTTCCATGGTTAAGGCAACAGTCAGCCCATTTTAACCCCTTTCCTACAAAGGACACTGATACACAAGATGTTTCTATGTGCTTCAAATCGGCGTCAATACCAGGGGGCAGACATTTTTACTTTGGGAATCTAAGGCTTCGTTCAGAATGCACACTTGTCCACTCGCTCACTCACTCTCTATATTGTTTTGAATGTAGAACATTCACTACACAGTGCCCTACAGAGAGGGTGAGTGTGCTTTTCGAACGCATTATCCAATCAAATGCTGGTACCGCGGTGCTTGTGCGTCAGTTATTCTCTTACGTGACATCAGTTGTTCTCTTTCCTTTCATCCAGCCATAGAGTAGTTCAAAGGGTCTTCAGTAAGCTCTCCTTTTACAGCTTGGCTGCCCACAAGCTGTTCTTAATTAACCCCCTTGCGCAGAAGCCAAATCTGGCTTTTTAGGTGTTACCTGATTTAAGGCTTTATAATTCAAGATTGCAGCTTTACAGACAGAAAAACTTTTATTTAGATTTAGACTCCCATCGCATTTCAGTTTATTTAATATGATTTTGGTGGAGAAAAGGGGCTGCAAACATAAAAAATCTTCATGAGAATTTAAAGGCAGCAACACATTGCAAAAAAGTTGGCACAAGGGCCTTTTTGCCACTGTGTTACATCGCCTTTCCTTTTAACGACACTCAGTAAACGTTTGGGAACTGAGGAGACCAATTTTTGAAGCTTTTCAGGCGAAACTCTTTCCTATTCTTGCTTGATGTACAGCTTAAGTTGTTCAACAGTCCGGGGTCTCCATTGTCGTATTTTACGCTTCACAATGCGCCACACATTTTCAAAGGGAGACAGGTCTGGACTACAGGCTGGCCAGTCTAGTACCCGCACTCTTTTACTACGGAGCCATGCTGTTGAAACACGTGCAGAATGTGGCTTGGCATTGTCTTGCTGAAATAAGCAGCAGCGTCCATGAATTAGACGTTGCTTGGATGGCAACATATGTTGCTCCAAAACCTGTATGTACCTTTCAGCATTAATGGTGACTTCACATATGTGTAAGTTGTCCATGCCTTGGGCACTAATACACCCCCTTACCATCACAGATGCTGGCTTTTGAACTTTGCGCCTATAACAGTCTGAATGGTTCTTTTCCTCTTTGGTCCGGAGGACACAACGTCCACAGTTTCCAAAAACAATTTGAAATGTGGACTCGTCAGACCACCAAACACTTTTCCACTTTGCATCAGTCCATCTTAGATGAGCTTGGACCCAGTGAAGCCGGCGGCGTTTCTGGGTGCTGTTGATAAATGGCTTTCGCTTTGCATTGTAGAGTTTTAACTTGCACTTGCAGATGTAGCGACGAACTGTAGTTACTGACAGTGGTATTCTGAAGTATTCCTAAGCCCATGTGGTGATGTCCTTTGCACACTAATGTCTGTTTTTGATGCAGTACTGCCTGAGGGATCGAAGGTCACGGGCATTCAATGTTGGTTTTTCGGCCTTGTCGCTTACGTACAGTGATTTCTCCAGATTCTGTGAACCTTTTGACGATATTACGGACCCTAGATGAAATCCCTTAATTTCTTGCAATAGCTCGTTGAGGAATGTTGTTTTTAAACTGTTCGACAATGAGCTCGTGCATTTGTTCACTAAGTGGTGACCCTCGCCCCATCCTTGTTTGTGAACGACTGAGCATTTCAGGGAAGCTGCTTTTATACCCAATCATGGCACCCACCTGTTCCCAATTAGCCCGTTCACCTGTGGGATGTTCCAAATAAGTGTTTGATGAGCATTTCTCAACTCTCTGTCTTTTTTGCCACTTGTGCCAGCTTTTTTGAAACATTTTGCAGGCATCAAATTCCAAATGAGCTAATATTTGCAAAAAATTACAAAGTTTACCTGTTTGAACATTAAGTAACTTGTCTTTGCAGTGTATTCAATTGAATATAGGTTGAAAAGGATTTGCAAATCATTGTATTCTGTTTTTATTCACGATTTACACAATGTGCCAACTTCACAGGTTTTGGGTTTTGTACTTTGTAGGGTTGGTGTTAGAACCTGAAGTGTCTGGTATGCTCTCTGATCTCCCAGTCACCCTCTCCCATTGGTGAACACTACCTCTCTTCCTCTCCCATTGGTTAACACCACCTCTCTCCCTCTCCCATTGGTGAACACTACCTCTCTTCCTCTCCCATTGGTTAACACCACCTCTCTCCCTCTCCTATTGGTGAACACTACCTCTCTCCCTCTCCCATTGGTTAACACCACCTCTCTCCCTCTCCTATTGGTTAACACTGCCTCTATCCCTGCCTGCAGGTGTATCTACTGGTACTCTGTGTCACCACATTGAGTCTGCTCCTGGCACCTGTTCTCTGGAGAATCGCTATCCTCAAGTGTGTTCCCAAAACAGAGCGAAAGGTCTCCACTTGACCCCAGGAAGTGGATGCAAAGCACTTGACAGGCAGAGAGGTCGTCATGGCATCTAACGGCAGTTTTGATCTATGGTTTGAATACCTCTGGAGTTTTATATCTATAACACTGTTTATTGTGAACAATCGTGTTCAGGTCAGGAAGATCAATGTTTTGATGATGAAGCGTGCAAAACCTTCTCTGGACAATGAACTTCACTTTAAATGCAAGTGTCATTACAGGGTGTATTAGTTGGACAGTTGGACAAACACCTGTCCTACGTAACACAACCTGAGAGGTAAGACAGGCTTGTATCCTGGTTAAAGCACAAGTTAACCGAGACTGGGTCTCCGTCATGAGTCAGATTCTTGCACCTCCCATCATCAACTGATGGCTGCCTTTGATGGCAGTGCAGAAAGATCACCAAATTTATCACAACATCGACCATATTTGGGATGCTTGGGAATAAGGGAGCGCATCACGCACTTGCTAAGTGTTTACATATTTGACAGCTTATGTGTACATACGGTGCCAGTCAAAAGTTTGGACTCCATTTTCTTGTGTTATAGCTCTCTTTTTGTGAAATTTATGTTATTTAGTAAATGTAGATGACCTTGCCACATTCTAAGAGGCTGTCAGATATTAAAAAATAATTACTTCCTTCACAGACTCATGATCAGGATTTGGGAATTCTTAGATAAGACATATTTTGGGAAAAAAAAGACAACAGTGGAAAAAAAATCTTGCCAAGCATTTTAATCTTGTATTTAGACCTGTAAGCACTTATATCGATTACATTTTTACTCAGTAAAACCAAAATGCTGCCACTGATGTGAAATCATATTGAGTCATTTCTGGATGAGTCCATGGGATAAGGAAATTGCACTCGTCAAGCACGAGGTCACCATGTTCATGTGAGTTCTTATCACCAAATGCAGTATGGAAAAAAACAAACGTACATTGGACAACCATCACAACAAATAATGGTTAATTTGATGGATTGAAGGTTTAGATGTGAAAGAAGATGTGTTATTTTTTTGCGATTGATTGTTGGAAGAGTGGGGCGTGTCCAAACTTTTGACTTGTGCTTGACTTTGACTTATTCAAAGGAATGTTCTTATTCAGTAGTTGCTGTGAAGTTTCTTTGTTGGCTCAGGACAACAGGCTGAATGTGAACAAGTAGAAGAACATGCAGCAAGTCTAGTCGAGCGACTATTAGGCTGTTTCTTGTATTTTATTGATTGTGTCACCTTACACGGCCATTGCCAGTCAAATTTTTAATTGATGCTGTGCACTGTATATAAAGTTAGATGACCAAATAGAGAATATTTACTTTTATGTTTATAATTTTAAACCCTTTAACAGGCACATAAAAATACACTTGCAGAATTTTTATGATTGTAAATTGATGTCGGAAAAATGTCAGCCATGTTGTAACGATAGCTGTTAAAGGGTTTAGGAAGGCACATAGCTATTTGGACAGTGACCAAATTTTTGCATTTTGGTTTGTATTCCAGCAGGCTGGATAGGACATAGTGGCCGTCCACTTTAGGTTTGTGGATAGGTACATCCATATCATGTCAGCAATGTAGAAATAGCAGTGTAGAAATTGCTGCCCTTATTGTACATTGTCACTGTCCAAGGACTTAAGAACCTCAGTCCATAGAAAGCCTGCTTTCGTGCTTACGTGTGGTGGGGCTACAGACTCCAGAGGTCCTGTCTGGATGCCACATGCAGCTGCTCTGTTCTGCACCGCTGAATGTGTTTTTAGACTCGCGGATTAAATATAGAAATGCTTTGCCTACGCAACGCTCACAATTTCATCTCAGTCTTAAAGCTGAATTTTGTCAGAGCATTTTCAAGTGCCAGAATTACTTGTCATCAAGGGGATAACAGTTTCTTCATAACTGCGGGCGACATAACAACTGACACTCTTGTGTCTGTGAGAATATGTTGAATTTTTTTTTCATTGATGTTACATTTATCACTGTACATTATTTGGGTAGGTGCACCCCATCCCCCCTTTAAATTATGCCCATGCCTTCTGAGACTAAGTAGGCTTGGAAATGGTTGTATTGTTTACACTGTCACTCGCTGACTAGTTTTCACTGTTTGTCTTTTTGCAACATTCCAAAATAGAAAGTGGTGTTTCACTGGGTATAGTGTGACTCCCTTCCCATCTAATTGTCCTGCTAGGCTTGATTTATTTCACTCGAATTTCCAATGTCCACCCCACAGAAAAGGGAATCAGTCTTGATGGCAGATTTATAGTTCAGTCCATGGGCCAATCCTGAAACCGATTGCTTTACACAGAATATACTCTTTGATATACAAGTTGGACGCGTTCTGTCAAAAAGACTTGAAATGGTATATGCACGACCTGTTGATAGGACAATTCTTTATTTGGACTCAAGGGGCTGACCACAATGGGCAGTTAATTCCAGGCTTGCAAAATGTTGTCCATTAGTTCCAAATAAGATTATATTTTATGATCATAACTAGTTGTCAGAAAGAACAATGAGACAGTGGATTACATTTATTGATTTTCCAAATGGTTGCGGTGGATGATGCCTAGGCTCTTGTGATTTCTGGTTTGTTTGGGTTTTTTGTACATTTTTTTTTTTTTCTGAAATGAATGTACTTTACCTCAAACTTCACTGGCTTGGTTGGTTAACATAAAAATTAAGGAAGTTGTGTGACTGTACTTGGTGAACATTAATGGTCTTTTTTTTAACATTAAATTAATTTATGAGCTGACTGATGGAACATTGTTATTGAGCCTTAATGAAGCTGGGCACTTTATACTTGTATTGCACATCACATCTTTTAGTGGGTATTGGACAAATCTACCTTCAAAGTCTCGGCCCTTTGAATGTCTCTTCGTTATTAAAATTCGTCATGTCTCCCAAAAGTTCTTTACGAATTAGATTCTCTTGTTTTATTCCATTAAAGTTGTCTCCTCAAAATGTTTGTCAGTAAAATGTATTGCTGATTAAAGTAAAATATAATCTTATTTATTAAAAAAAAAACTGACTGGTCCAAAGTTGCCTGAATTGTCTTTCCTTTGTTTTACCCAAACTTGCACCAGTGAGACATTTATTTCACTCTCAAACTTTGCAAAAAAAAAAAGAAGTGCAAAACATTTACAACCTCATTAACTGGTAGGAAAGAATTTTATATATAACTTTAGTTTTTGAATTTGACTGCTGTCTTTTCCTCACCAGCTGCATTGGGAAGCAATTGGCATGCATTCCAGCTATGGCTTCATGACACAGAAAATTGTAATGAGTCCACCTTATTGCCCTCTTATTCTTTATTTTTTTGTGGAAATGTATGATGTTGGCAGGTTTTGTCGAAACTCCATAACGTCTTCCACTATCACTGGACTTCTATTGTATGTTTCTTCAGTGCGGTTTTGCTAAAAGAGTAAACTAATGCCCTAAGTATTTGAGCTGAATTCAAAACTGCTCATCCATTACTTTGTTTTTCTTTTGTTCCAAATGAGGGATGAATGTCTGTTATTTCTCTGCAAATACAGTTGGCTCCAAGTTGCATGCATCACAGCATGCTGTACATATTCTGTCTGCTTAATAGCTGTTGCTTTTTTATTTTTATTTATTGTCACTTTCTTACTGTAGTTCATGCAATTTATTGTATTTTGTGGGCGGGGATGCAGGAAAAATAAAACGCTGGCAAAATTGAAATGGAAATTTAAAGTTACATATTTCAGTTGGCAACTAGTAAGTCTAAGTATGGGGTTGTGATCTAACTTTCGCAACTGCAATCAACCCACTTTGCTTGCTCATATGTATGCAACATTGACCTGTACAGATCTCCCAGCCAGTGGAGTTTACATATGCTGATGTTCAACGACATTTCAGATATCCAATGAGAGGCTTGGATCGGAGGAAGGCGTAGCGCGCCAATGAATTACAACGTAATGGAGGTGTAGCCAGAAATTCAAGACGTACTGACGTCAAATTATACGTGTCCAATGGCAAGTCTTCGTTTAGGACACCGCCAAGCTCGGTTTGTGAGCACGGCAAAGAGCTTTGCACAGGCTGTAGCGACTGACCGGCTGCTGAGACAGACCGTTGCGACTGGGACGCAAGTAATACTTGCAGCGGAGGAGAATATTCTCAATATCGGACGAGTTTTATGCTCTTTTGCACGCACACCCTCCGAGCTTGGAAAAGGATATGTGTCGTCTGATTTAAGCAAGTAAGTTATTGAGTGTCTTTGTGTAACTAGTCTTGATTTTGACAGGTAAATGGAAGATGGGTAAAAATGAAATAAGTTGGCTTACTCATGCAGTTGGGATCCTCATGGTCTGTCGACCTGATGAGAAAATTCAACGGAACTGTGGCCAGGACGTTTGTGGGTGACGTTTGTTTTCTCACGCAATGTCAACGGTCCTCGAGTTGGCAATGATTTGATCTGCCGAAGGTACGAGCTGGACTGCTTTCCAGTCCCATTTTACAATGAACGCTTCGATGAACTAGACTAAAAGATCAATGCACTTTCCTTGTGCTTTGTCATCTGACTGATTTGGGCTTTATGATCTTAGTATCTCAGCTAACCGAAGTAGATCCGTGATTATGTTTAACGTTAAATTATGGTTTGCCTTTCAAAGTAAAATGGCTGACCCTATCAAGTGTACTCGACCATGAGGAGTAGCAAGCTAGCAAGATGGTTCGCTGTCTGGCAAGATCTTTGAATTCACTTCTTCCCTTAAAGTATTTCACTGCTGAAATTGCATCATTTGATATAGCATATTATTGCCTTTAGTCTGTGTATATCGCTGGTAAACTAGTGCACAAAGACGCTATTATGGCTTCATGCATCGCCAGCCGCTACCATCACAGTCAGCAGAGCTAGCTAGCTTGCTAATGTTATAATGTTAGTATTATAATGTTAACAGCGGAGGGCATAGCCCGAAATACTAACACAATTTCTGATGTCCAAGCTAATCGGCCTGACCGATGCACAACTGCATAACCATGATCACATGCCGCAAATGCGTTAATGTTAACTGTTTTACCCTTAGACTAGCTGGCTGCATTATGAAAACCGTGCCTAAGTAGCTTTATCGTTTGAAATGGGTCGATTTTTTTGGCTAAATTACAAAGCATCCATTTTGTCGAAGTGAGATCACTCATAAGTAACACTGAAACCATCAACTTTTGCGCTGGGTCGCGAACGTGGCCAATAATCGCGATTACCTCGTGTTGAACATCGCATGTATTAAAACAGGATTAATATTCGATTTAGGAGCAACACGGTTTTGTTTCCTGTTTGGTGCACGGATTTAGACCTCCTCTTCCTCCCCTTTCCACTCTGCCAACAAAAACAGCAGGCGAGGAGTCAGAAATTCACTGTTGTGTGCATTTGTAAGTGCAGTGCATTTTGCCTTGAATGTTTTTCAGTTTCATGAAGAAATGCTCCGAATAGCTGGCTTAGTGAGTTGGATGGGTTATGATGACTCCAAGGAATAGGTTTCAGACTTCGATCACGCGTCCCTTAAACGTGTATATGCATTGCTAATGTTATTTATACATTTGTATTTCATGAGTATTAACCACCACGTTGGAAGCTTTTTTTTATTGCTAATGGTGTCCAACTGGCGGTAGCGATCTTGAGAAGTTTGTTCTCAAGTTTCTGTGGCCATCAAGCCGTACTTGTTTTATCTCGCAAGTTGAAGTAGGCCCAGGTTTATGTGTATCTAAAAGTTATAACACGTTGGAGAGGAAAATTAATGCATCACGAGTTGGTCTGTGGCGTTAAACTTTGCATAAAGTATGTTTATAACCAAGATTATTGTATTTTTTACGTGAAACCCTTGTGGTGATGGCTACTGCCAAAGTAGGAGATGCTGGCTGCAATCCGACAGGCCTCGTTATAGCCATGAACAAAGTAGCGTTAGCTGCACTATGTTGCAAGTTATTTTTCTCACTCTTTCGAGGCGAGGTGCCTCTTTGATCCTTGAAAACGACTTGATGGATGCAAAGTGAATATTTTGTCGTTTTCGTTTACATCTTGACTTCTAGTTAAAAGAATTGCATAAATTCGAGAAAACAACCTGAGGCCTACGGTGGCGTTTCTCCCTAGAGAGTAAGTCCAACTGTCACACGGAGATGGAACAGCCTGCTGGTCAATGAATGGAGCTGAACCGTGCGTGCTCGCAGGACATGGTAGCTAGCTAGCGTGCTACTTTTGTTTTGTCCAACATGAGCGTGGTGGATTCTCGGCTTGGAAGCCAGTCGAGTTATCGTAATTTTTCTATCGCAGCGTTTCTGCTCATTTTGGTGCAGAGTTAGCATTTTTCAGTTGTGGCGCTCAAGTTAAGTCGTTTGTGGCTGCCAATCTCGTGTTTACGGACATTGCTAACTTGCTCGTACTGGTGGTGTTGGGATTGATATCAGTGCCTGCTGGTAACGTTCAAATCGGATCAATGACCTTTTTTTTCTGGACAGATCTGGGGCCAAGTTGTTTCTTAACGCTGCGTAACAGTTGAGCAAAGGTGGGATTCGTAATGGACTGAAGTCAATATCACGGTTTATGCTATGGTTCGCTATGCTTGGAGCTGCACTCAGTTATGCAGTAGTCCTCCTCGGTGTTGCCCGTGAGCAGGGGTCCAAAGTGTAACGCTTCGTGTACATCACCGCAATACCAGTAAGACCATTGCTTTATTTCTCTTCCAGGCTGGGTATTCCGTCTTGAACATCCTCCAATATTGCTCTTCATAAGGAAGACACCATCGCTTCCCTTCGTCCAGGATTTGGTTATCATGGCAAAAGATGTGAGTACGGAATTCGGGGCACAGGAATAGTAACTGTTATAGGATTGTAGTGGTTAATGGACCTCAGTGCATGACCCTCCCATTTTGATTTTCATAAAGCTTCAAGCAAATTACTGATCTAACCTGTATCTGCTGAATTCCCAGGTTTGACTGAACCCCCTAGCATACTGGTTGCCCTGTTTGCTTGCATGCATTTTTTAACTTTATATTTGTGTTGCTCAATTACACTCATTGCAAAGTAGCAATGTGAAGGATTTGCCCAAATGAATGACTCGGAATGCGATGTGTCAGGAATTTAATTGAAACTTTCATGCTGACCCAAATGAATTGGTGTTGATACTTGCCAAAATGTGATACAAGGAATCACCAGCATATTTATTCAAGCGCCCTTTCCACCAGATCAGATGCATACTATGACCCCAGTCCTATAACAGGAACCAGTCGCACTTTGTGATCCAGTTGGCTAATGGCCTATTTCTCTGTGCAGAGTGGAGTATTGGCTAATACCATGACAGGGCATCCATTGGAGTCTTGTAGGGCAATGCATGCACCGCCTGCATATCGTCTCCAAGTAACATGCACCTTTGCCTCCGTGGCCATTTTTGGAGCCGGGCTAGATGGAGGCCCCCTGTACAGATAATATTAAACTTGGGGTCCTGTGCATTGTGGTGTCAGCAAGTATTTGTTCCTGCCGCACAATAGTGTCTAATGTAACTACCTATTGTCCTTCCTTTGGGCCAGGGAGCAAGCTTTTTGATGCAGTTGGGTTATGTCGTGCATGGTTGGAGCAAACTTACCAAAACTACACACACACACACACACACACACACACACTTACCTCTACTTTGGGCTCGAGACTTAAAAAAAAAAAAAAAATAAAAAAAAACACACAATTATATAGGACAGATTGCTTAGGTCTACTATGTGCTGAAAGAACATTGTATTATTGTTCTGATGGGCAACGTTTTATTTCTGGTTCAATGTAAATAGTGAGTAGATTGCCGTCTGCATTATCTGTTGTTACATCACTGGCAGGATGAAATGATTTAATGCTGTTCTGGTAAAGAATTAGGAGGTGACCAGAAAGACTAGCATTTTGTCTTGATGTAGTTATTGTCATTACTGTGAGGGTGGGGTGATTTATATTGAATCCCTCTGCGGTGAGTATTGTGTGTTAAGGTCACCACGGCAGACTTTGTGTTCATGGTATGACAACAATGCTTGGAGATACTGATCATCATATGAGGGCAGTTTTGCCATAACTAGTTGATCACCATGGAAGCTGTCTTTTGCGGACACACTGATAGTCGTGTGCTTACAATTACTCCATTACTTGGTATTGGTCTCGACCCCATGATTCTCCTCGTATAGGGGAGCCTTCTCTCGTTTTGATGTGAACTTTCAGTATTTGGGGTGGGCTTCCCTTAGGCGCGCTCTCCCTCCTCTGCCAGTTGCACCCCTGCCCCCACAAGGACATTCCCAATGTAATCTGGCTGCAGAGCTCAGCAACCAGATTACACACTGAACTGACCTACTTAAAGGGAATGGTGACTGGGGGTTGGGGTGGGGGATGCAGTTTCAGTCCTTTCGCTGCAGTTACCTCTGACCTCTCTGCTCGGAGTCCATAGCTTTTCCCTACTGAACTGGGAGTCTGGATACTTCCCTGCCTGCACTGTTGTGTTGGCTGCAGGCTTTTGTTCTAACTGCTAAACAAGACATATTTGCCCTTTTTGGAAGAGGTTACTAATCCCAACTGGAGACCATGTACGACTGCACTGTGCTGAGTCTTGTCCATGGGCCACAAACTGGTTAGTAATGGAGCCAGAGGGCTTCAGGTTTTCATTCCAGCTGAGCAGAAGAACACCTGGTAGGACTATTCAACTGAATGGGCTGAGCACGATTGATGAAATTGGTCTCATCAGGTGTGCTTCTGCTCGGTCAGATTGAAAACTGGCAGCCCTGGCCCTTTATGGACCAGGTTGAGACCCCAGGCGTAGACCAAGGCTGCCCTACCCTTTTCCTTTTCATCTGGCCTGCAGGTTAGTACCTCAGCCTGAAGAAAGCACACAGTCATTCAGGTGCTATAAGCTGTTAAACTGCTAATTGAAAGAATCCAAATAGGATTTGACATGAGAACCTGCAGGATGGTAGATCTTCAGGAACAGGGAATTGGGGTCTGTGGGAGATACCAGCACCCCCCCCCCCCCCCACCCCCAACACTTCTGCCCAGTGTTGAGGGTACAGATCTTTTTTTTTTTTTTAAACTGAGCCATTCTGAGTCTGTTAACGCTCCCTTCTGTGTCTTGAGTTGGCATGCCCTCTTGTTCTCTGTTCTGAGTTTGTACGTTAGCGCTTGTCCTGTGTGTTGTTGAGAGCTGGTATTTGGTTGCCAGATGTGGAAGATCGGGGTGTTTCCTGCTACTGCTGTGGGTTTGACGGTGAGCTGACTGCACTATTGGTCATCTGAAGGGGTTCCTTACGATTTGTTCTCATCCACAGGCTGGTCTGATTGAAGCAAATGGAGAGCTGAAGGTATTCATCGACCAGAATCTCAGTCCGACGAAAGGTACGTTATTAATTGGCGCTTCTGGTAGTTCTGCTGCTAACCCAGGCGCTTTGGTATGTGGTGGATGGAAGATGACCACAGGGCAGTCCCTAGATTCAAGCCCCTTTTTCCTCCATCTTGAGGAGGTTGTCCTCTAGTTCATGTCCATCCTGCCATGGGCATTCAAAAGACACTCTTCTCCTCACCCTCTTGCGGGAGAGCGGTGTTAGTTGAAGTTTTGAACGTTACAAAAGTTGGTGATGTTGGTTCAAGGGAGATGGTTGTTCACTCTGCTTATTTCCTTGAAGGGAATACTCTTCACTTTCTAGTAAAGGGTTTATGGTCCACCAGAAGACCCAAAATCGGTGCATGCCACGAGATGCGCGCGATCGCGCCGGCGCCCGTAAACGCCTGCCAGGTCGTCCTCACGGGCGCGATTTAACACGCCCGTCAGTCACTTCACGGGCGCGCTACTATTTAATCCAAGCGTTAGCCCATTTGTCCTACCCCAGTAGACCATGTCAATGGCGTCATGATCAAAACTAGCAATCGCAACATTCTCTCAGATCTAGACAACCAGTGCCAGCTGTGAGGAAGCATCTCATGTTCAGTTCAGTATATCCGGCCCATCATAGCCGTCATTGGCAATCTCGGACCTTTGTGTAAAAAAAATAAATAAATAAATAAATGAATAAAATTCTGAGGAAAAGAAAACATCTTTATCATTCAGGCTTTATTCTTGGTATCTTGAGTGTAACCTGAGTGAACTTAGTATTGCATTCCACCAAAAATCAATTTCTGTTTGGACATTATTATTCTTTTTCGCTTATTTATGCTTGTATTGTTTTGGGGAGTTTTCTTTTTGTTCAGTAGAATTTTATATTAATGCTGTTTGATCTCTGACATTTTGGCGATGTAACTTTTTGCAAATTCTTGGTATTCTCCTCTGTATTCAGCTCTGCTGTGGAGAGGTAAGATGAAATGAGTGCTCTTCAGTGGTTGTGGAAAAACGCAGTAAAATGCTAAACGGAGGCGAAGACACTACTTTGCAGAGGTCAAAGATTTTGTTAATTATGGCTTTGATGATTGCTTTGGATTTTATACATTTATATTTCATCGTGTACCGCACTTTAGTGAAGCATGCTAATTTACCTATCGCAAGTCCAGGCTAATGGAGCATTAGGTGGTTTCTCGTGCGGTTCGCCCTTTCTTCATCTCTAATTTAAAGGTCTGCTTGTGGAAACGTAACATGCAAAGTTGCTGTACTGACATTAATGCGTTGCATGCAGGTACGCGAGCTCCCAGTTTCAAAATTACCTCCGCCATCTTGGGTAAAAGGAGGTTATGTTTTCAGTCCCGTTAACTGGAAAATGTTATATGCTGTATACTCAGTTAGTATTGCGCTCTGCTGCGGAGAGCTGTCGATGTAGAAAAGTGACAAGCAAAGTTGCTGTACTTATACTAATGCGTTGCACTCAGAATAAAAATCTGTTGGCTGGCAAGAGAGGAGTGATCTTCGCCTTATTACTCATTATACACAACACAACACTGAACTACAAGACCGGCTATATAAGTATATCAAATCGTGTATCTCTTTTTAAAGAATGACATTAATAACATGGTAAATTTGAAAAGTAATTTGTTTTTTGGTACGTACAAAGTTTTATTACCAGAACAAAATTCAGAGGTCTCTTCACCTCTCAATATCTGAACAAAATGGTTTTCTAGAGTCCTCTCTTAACATTATGGTTGTTTGAAATTTACTACTTTTTGGGACTGTGTGAGGATGGATGAATATTGGCTTGGAGGCAGTAGTTAAAGCAAATCTGCCTTTTCAAGCTTAGTACTTGTACTGGTAACCATGGTAACTGATACAGTTGTGAGGTTATCAAAATACAATACATGTATGGACAATAGGCCATACTCTTTGCAACCTACTAAAGGCAGTCTTCAGGCCAAGGACTGGACAGGACACCAGGGCAGGTGAAGAATGGAGTAGGTAGCTTAGTGCTAGGAGATACCAGTGTTTCCCCCACACAGGGTCGGTTTCACAGGCAGAGATTAGGCTTAATCCTAGACTAAATTCAATTTTCAAAAGAAAATCTCCATACAAAACTGTATTTAGTCCAAGACTATGCTTAAGCCACGCTGTGCAACTGGCCCATAGACCATTGTGTGGCAGGCCGTCAGAGAATCAACTTTCACCGCCACAAATTGATTCTGCCCCAACAGGATTTTCTATATTGCATTCTCACATCCGTGTGTGGAGAAAAAAAAAAATAGTAGTCAAAATAGTGGCGGGAGTGATTGACAGTGCCCACGCAGTTTTCTCCTGCCATGCACTGCAGAATGTAGGTTTGGGTTTTGATAAAGATGGTGGAACAGGTTACACCATACTTAATCCTACGCATTGGCTGGGTGCTATTTTCCATCATTGGTAGGATTGCAGAGTCTAATATTGTGTAACATACCTCTTCAGTGTGCTTTTAATGGTTCAATTTATTTATCCTGCTGCATGTTTAGTTTGACAGATTAAAATGAAAAGGCAAGAAGAATAGAGCATTGTAGCCTTCCCTTGTTTTATATTGTATTCTGTTATTATGCCTGTGAGATTAATTGCTTTCTGTTAAGTCTTCAGACCTTTGCCATGTTATTAGGGCCCTGTCTGTGGTAATTCGGTGCTAACAATGTGGGATGAGCTCAGTTACGATTAGAAGCACTGGTACAGCGATGGTAAACGCATACCAATGTGTCCTCTATAATAACTGGCTGCTCTGACCGCAGACTATAACTCAGGAAATATGTGCTTATTTTCCTCAGGTATATAAAATGCTTTTGCGACTGTACAGCTCTGACCTGCCTCTTGTTCGCATTTTTAACAAGTCGGCAGAGTTATATTTTCACATTGGTGCAAGAGTTGTTGTGAAGACCTCAATGCGGCAAGATGTGTACGAATACATGAGGGCGTTAACTGGGCTGCAAGTGGGGCACCTTCAATGGTTAAGAGTGATTTTGACAGCGTCTGAAAGCCTTGTTGCTATATGGTGGATTCTCACTCTGCTCAGGGCAAAACAATTGTACACAGAGTACTTAATTTTTTTCATATGGTACAATAATGCAATACTATTTTAACATTGTTATTATGTGAACTGTTTCTCACTGGGAACGCTGTTGCAGCAGTTATGTTTTTTGAGTTGTGGCTATTGTGCACTGTAACTCTGTGTGACACATTTTACCGTTGTTTAATTGTTGAGAAGATGTGGGCATGCCATGGGCATGTGTATTACAGCCCTAAGCCCTTTGAAAAATGTTGCTCGCCCTGTTTTTGCTTGTGGATCCCAGTGATGGGGTTTATTGGTGGATTAGTGAGTGCACTAGGGCTGCAGTAACGCAGTCCACCAGCAGGTGGCAGTATAGCACCAGTGACCTCATGTCTCTTGGTGATTCTGCTCCTTGGTTTTTTTTATTTATTTATTTTTTTTTGTGTGGCATATTTCACCCAAGCAGCTGGGACTGATGGACTGACTGTACGCATGCACACTGGAATTATGGGTAGGAGGCAAGAATGCTTCTTAATAGTTAATTCCTTTGAATCATTCCTAGTTGTTGGTGCAAATGCTCCATCTGTTCATGTCGTCAGTGACTTTTCCGTGGGATTCTGGTCACTCATTCTCTCCAACAATCTTTATGAATAAAGCCCTTTAAGCTTTTAAGCAGCTATTGTCCTCCTTTATAGGAAAAGGATAAATTGTGAGGCAGTAAGTGTTGAGCATAAAAAAGAGCTGTGAACTGACCAAACACCTCTTATGTCAGTTGTCTGTGTTAACTGGTGCTCCCTCCACTCTGCTCCGCCCTTCAGGTGTGTTGTCACTGGTGACTGTCCATCCATCTGTCACACTGGGGAAACAACTTCTACCCAAAACTTTGGGACCATCAAACGTCAACATAGCACCCCATATGGTGAGTCTGTCACTGCTGAACTCCAATATGCAGGGACATGCTATGGCCGCCGCATCACTGAAAATTATAACTCCATTGCTACCGTTACATGATATCATTGCTCAATCATTGAATGTCTCTGCTACATAACTGCGCCATAACCAAATTCTGTATGAAATGCAGCCCTGCAACTTCAGCGCACCTGCGCAACATTACTTTGCAATCACTGAGCACCGCTTGGATCATGTCAATTTAAAGGCGCACTGCTCGTATATATGAGAAATGTCTATTTCTGATTTTTATTGCTCTTCCAGTGAGGCACGAGTGGAAATAAAGAAAAGTGCATGCTACTGTAATCCTGACACGCGCCACGTGACCGTGCACTTCAGTTATAACATTGAGCTGTTTGTGATGTGTACAGTGACTCTTAACTAGTTCTTTTTGGATTGGTAAATTGCCTACATGAAGCCAACAAAAAAAAATGAATAATGCATCTAGAAAATGGAACAGTTTGTGACACAGGAGAGAGAAAGAGCCTTTGGCATGTTACAGGCAGGTCTCAGCCGCTGAGAGCTGGTGCGTCATTTGCTCTGTCACCGTTCAACATTCAGTCAGCTGTCTATCCGAGAATGGAACTAAGGCACTGTCACTGACTGATCCCGCTTGGGGCAGCCACGAGTGACTATGGTAGCTCAAGCGCCACATCTGGTTACAGCCTGTATGACAGATTCTGGACAGTAACCCAAACTGATCATGAGACGAGGGGTCCGAGACAATTGAAGGTGAGCGAAAGTACCGGGGGACTGATGACAGTTGGTGGACCAAGATTTTTTTTGGTCGGGGACAGCCCTAGTTTCGCGCATGTACCAGAACTATACAATTGTAGAGGATGAGGAAATGACCGTTTTATATTGGCACTTTCTTGGATGAGAGATTTCTCGTATATACGGGCAGTGCACCTTCAGTTGACTTGATCCCCTGCTGTCCTACATAAGGCAATGACCATCTATCAGTGTACGAGATTACTATGCACTTACTGAGCAGCACTGTAACAAGACTAAATGATGACAGAGTATCACTGCACAGCTGCACAACATTATTGCGTAATTACTTTGCCTAGCTGTTCATTGTTGCTGCACAGTCACGGCGTACTTTCTTTTGGCACCACTGGTTTCATTATGCCTTCGTCACGTTTAGTGTCTGCAAGACTCACTGTTTGGCGGTTTTTCATGTGTTGGTCACGCTGTCTGTCACAAATATCTTATCTCTGCTGTATGGGGGAAGGTGTGGAAGAGGTTTTTTTTTTTTTTTTTTTTTAATCATCAAATCAGACATGCTTACCTCCTGCGAAGGTTGGCGGAACTGATTAGGTTTTGAGGTCATCCGCGGAGTAGTCTCTTCATTCAGCTGGCACCACAATCCATGACTGCTGCTGAGCAACACCGTCCGTTACTGCACAGTCGCTGAGCACCACACTCCATTGCTGCACAGTCGCTGAGCACCACACTCCATTGCTGCACAGTCGCTGAGCACCACACTCCATTGCTGCACAGTCGCTGAGCACCACACTCCATTGCTGCACAGTCGCTGAGCACCACACTCCATTGCTGCACAGTCGCTGAGCACCACACTCCATTGCTGCACAGTCGCTGAGCACCACACTCCATTGCTGCACAGTCGCTGAGCACCACACTCCATTGCTGCACAGTCGCTGAGCACCACACTCCATTGCTGCACAGTCGCTGAGCACCACACTCCATTGCTGCACAGTCGCTGAGCACCACACTCCATTGCTGCACAGTCGCTGAGCACCACACTCCATTGCTGCACAGTCGCTGAGCACCACACTCCATTGCTGCACAGTCGCTGAGCACCACACTCCATTGCTGCACAGTCGCTGAGCACCACACTCCATTGCTGCACAGTCGCTGAGCACCACACTCCATTGCTGCACAGTCGCTGAGCACCACACTCCATTGCTGCACAGTCGCTGAGCACCACACTCCATTGCTGCACAGTCGCTGAGCACCACACTCCATTGCTGCACAGTCGCTGAGCACCACACTCCATTGCTGCACAGTCGCTGAGCACCACACTCCATTGCTGCACAGTCGCTGAGCACCACACTCCATTGCTGCACAGTCGCTGAGCACCACACTCCATTGCTGCACAGTCGCTGAGCACCACACTCCATTGCTGCACAGTCGCTGAGCACCACACTCCATTGCTGCACAGTGGCTGAGCACCACACTCCATTGCTGCACAGTGGCTGAGCACCACACTCCATTGCTGCACAGTGGCTGAGCACCACACTCCATTGCTGCACAGTCGCTGAGCACCACACTCCATTGCTGCACAGTCGCTGAGCACCACACTCCATTGCTGCACAGTCGCTGAGCACCACACTCCATTGCTGCACAGTCGCTGAGCACCACACTCCATTGCTGCACAGTCGCTGAGCACCACACTCCATTGCTGCACAGTCGCTGAGCACCACACTCCATTGCTGCACAGGTGCTGAGCACCACACTCCATTGCTGCACAGTCGCTGAGCACCACACTCCATTGCTGCACAGTCGCTGAGCACCACACTCCATTGCTGCACAGTCGCTGAGCACCACACTCCATTGCTGCACAGTCGCTGAGCACCACACTCCATTGCTGCACAGTCGCTGAGCACCACACTCCATTGCTGCACAGTCGCTGAGCACCACACTCCATTGCTGCACAGTCGCTGAGCACCACACTCCATTGCTGCACAGTCGCTGAGCACCACACTCCATTGCTGCACAGTCGCTGAGCACCACACTCCATTGCTGCACAGTCGCTGAGCACCACACTCCATTGCTGCACAGTCGCTGAGCACCACACTCCATTGCTGCACAGTCGCTGAGCACCACACTCCATTGCTGCACAGTCGCTGAGCACCACACTCCATTGCTGCACAGTCGCTGAGCACCACACTCCATTGCTGCACAGTCGCTGAGCACCACACTCCATTGCTGCACAGTCGCTGAGCACCACACTCCATTGCTGCACAGTCGCTGAGCACCACACTCCATTGCTGCACAGTCGCTGAGCACCACACTCCATTGCTGCACAGTCGCTGAGCACCACACTCCATTGCTGCACAGTCGCTGAGCACCACACTCCATTGCTGCACAGTCGCTGAGCACCACACTCCATTGCTGCACAGTCGCTGAGCACCACACTCCATTGCTGCACAGTCGCTGAGCACCACACTTCATTGCTGCACAGTCGCTGAGCACCACACTCCATTGCTGCACAGTCGCTGAGCACCACACTCCATTGCTGCACAGTCGCTGAGCACCACACTCCATTGCTGCACAGTCGCTGAGCACCACACTCCATTGCTGCACAGTCGCTGAGCACCACACTCCATTGCTGCACAGTGGCTGAGCACCACACTCCATTGCTGCACAGTGGCTGAGCACCACACTCCATTGCTGCACAGTGGCTGAGCACCACACTCCATTGCTGCACAGTGGCTGAGCACCACACTCCATTGCTGCACAGTGGCTGAGCACCACACTCCATTGCTGCACAGTGGCTGAGCACCACACTCCATTGCTGCACAGTGACTGAGCACCACACTCCATTGCTGCACAGTGACTGAGCACCACACTCCATTGCTGCACAGTGACTGAGCACCACACTCCATTGCTGCACAGTGACTGAGCACCACACTCCATTGCTGCACAGTGACTGAGCACCACACTCCATTGCTGCACAGTGACTGAGCACCACACTCCATTGCTGCACAGTGACTGAGCACCACACTCCATTGCTGCACAGTGACTGAGCACCACACTCCATTGCTGCACAGTGACTGAGCACCACACTCCATTGCTGCACAGTGACTGAGCACCACACTCCATTGCTGCACAGTGACTGAGCACCACACTCCATTGCTGCACAGTGACTGAGCACCACACTCCATTGCTGCACAGTGACTGAGCACCACACTCCATTGCTGCACAGTGACTGAGCACCACACTCCATTGCTGCACAGTGACTGAGCACCACACTCCATTGCTGCACAGTGACTGAGCACCACACTCCATTGCTGCACAGTGACTGAGCACCACACTCCATTGCTGCACAGTGACTGAGCACCACACTCCATTGCTGCACAGTGGCTGAGCACCACACTCCATTGCTGCACAGTGGCTGAGCACCACACTCCATTGCTGCACAGTGGCTGAGCACCACACTCCATTGCTGCACAGTGGCTGAGCACCACACTCCATTGCTGCACAGTGGCTGAGCACCACACTCCATTGCTGCACAGTGGCTGAGCACCACACTCCATTGCTGCACAGTGGCTGAGCACCACACTCCATTGCTGCACAGTGGCTGAGCACCACACTCCATTGCTGCACAGTGGCTGAGCACCACACTCCATTGCTGCACAGTGGCTGAGCACCACACTCCATTGCTGCACAGTGGCTGAGCACCACACTCCATTGCTGCACAGTGGCTGAGCACCACACTCCATTGCTGCACAGTGGCTGAGCACCACACTCCATTGCTGCACAGTGGCTGAGCACCACACTCCATTGCTGCACAGTGGCTGAGCACCACACTCCATTGCTGCACAGTGGCTGAGCACCACACTCCATTGCTGCACAGTGGCTGAGCACCACACTCCATTGCTGCACAGTGGCTGAGCACCACACTCCATTGCTGCACAGTGGCTGAGCACCACACTCCATTGCTGCACAGTGGCTGAGCACCACACTCCATTGCTGCACAGTGGCTGAGCACCACACTCCATTGCTGCACAGTGGCTGAGCACCACACTCCATTGCTGCACAGTGGCTGAGCACCACACTCCATTGCTGCACAGTGGCTGAGCACCACACTCCATTGCTGCACAGTGGCTGAGCACCACACTCCATTGCTGCACAGTGGCTGAGCACCACACTCCATTGCTGCACAGTGGCTGAGCACCACACTCCATTGCTGCACAGTGACTGAGCACCACACTCCATTGCTGCACAGTGGCTGAGCACCACACTCCATTGCTGCACAGTGACTGAGCACCACACTCCATCGCTGCACAGTGACTGAGCACCACACTCCATCGCTGCACAGTGACTGAGCACCACACTCCATCGCTGCACAGTGACTGAGCACCATTGCCGCGGCTGGTCATCTCTTTATGGTGTTGAGTGACTGTCCCCAGGGTTACTGTGCAGGTGTGCAGCCACAGGCCACGTGTTCACTTGGCCTCCGCCATGACAAAGCCCTCAATTAACATTGTGAGGTGACCCGGGACCTAAGCTGCCAATAAATGCTGCAGTCAGCGGGATTACGCCCGTCATCCTATTAATCGGACAAAGGCTGTGCTGGGGCAGTCTGGCACTGCTGTTGGAGTACGGTCCTGCCCTCCACTGCCCCCTTCAGCCTGGAGCCATTAGAACACCCCCCCCACCCCCCCACCCCCCTTGTCAATCCTACCATAAGTTGCTGTTTTCCCTATCTCTGTAGAGCAACTTGGTATCAGAATTTGTTGCATCAGGATTAATCTCTGTAAGTCTGGTTACATGCTAGTGTTTGTCTCGTGCTATTAATATGCAATGCTGTTTGCCATATCTGTGTGTGTCATCTGGGCATACTACAGTGGAACTATACAGTGGTATTATGTCAGTTGATATTTTGTGGGTGTGTCTGTTAGAAATGTTTTTGTAATCTGGTGCATCGTTACCGTAACAAATGCAGTCTTGAAACATTGTGAGTGAGTAGTTTGGATAAAAAGTAAAGCTGAATTTGAAGATGGGCGTGGTCTGAGCTGTAGAAGCATGTAGCTAACAATTTTAAAATGAGAGTGCATTCTCAGAAATGCATTTTTGTTTTCTAGATGCTAATGCATTTTTTTTATCATAAAGAAAACGAAAGTGTGTTCCTCGTAAGTCTAGGGTTCCCGCCAGAATTTTTTGAAACTGTGGTGGAGGCTTTAGCGTCAGGTCAAAACTCAGTATTATCTGGTGTGGCCTGTTTTCATTAATCGGCACGTAGGTGATGTAATAATTGAAGTCTGCATGCACGGAGGTTTATCAGTTTCATGTGGTGGATTTCACATATAATATGAACCGATTATGACCCCGGACTCCGAAATTGGAATTAAATAATCATGATGATACAAGTAGGTAGAGCAGGATGCGCTCACAGCAAATACAAGTTAAAATCCTTGTTTATCGTTTTGCAAAGTGAACAAAATATTTTTTTCTCTAATCATTACAGGCATTGCATTAAGAAAGCAGCATGTTTTACTGCTGATGGCTAATTTTTATTCATTGGTAAATGTACTCATCAAGCAAAATGATTGACAACAGGTCATTAATTATTAGCGCTCGTTTTAACTTAACAAGGAGAACTAGTGACACCTGATTGTCCTTAGGATTTTTGGAGTTTATGTAGTTGTTTTACATAGGTGTGGCGCCTTTTATTTTGCTGTGGCGGTGCGCCACGATCAATTACATTGAAACCCTGAACTCAATGTATGCACTTTTATGTAACAATTTTAAATTTGAATTGCATTCCCCAATTGCATTTTCATCTGACCGAAGTGCTCTGCCATATCGCTAACAAAATGAAAATGAAAATTCAAATCTTATTATGCTAATTTAGTCTCAGGTTTTCTTTTTTGACAAGCAAGCGCATGATCTGTATCATCGTGAAAATGATCTCGTGATAGTCAACTTTGCTTTTTCGAGAAACATTGAAAGTGTTTTGCATTGATTAAAATGCTTTGAAATTTGTAACTGCTGATTACAATATTAAATGACCAGTGTACAAAGGATGTTATACTAAAGATTACTAAATCTTATTTTTGGATAAAGAAGCACTTTAATATTGATAGCTATATGCTTCCATACTGAGCACGCGCTCGCTGAAAGCTACTTTACTGAAAACGGTAATGACAGAAGTGACTATCAAGTCGCGGGTTCGATCACTGCCTCATACCAGCCGGCAGTGGTCGGTAGCTTTTTCAGAGTAGCGCACAATTGGCCATTGAGCTACTGGGTTGCAAATTGGGAAGGGACTGTCGGAAGGGAAAATAAAAGTTGCCTTGTTCGTTGCTCAAACGCCTCCTGTTGGCCAGACGGCCGCTCGTCAGGAAGATGCTAAGTCTGTTCATGTTCAGGTATCCTCCGCCGTCATTCTGAACTTGCGAAGATTCAACCAATGAGTATAGAAGAAACACCAGGCTGACTGGCGTGTGCTTCGGAGGAGAGCCGCAAACTGTCAGCACTCTCCTAAATTGGCAGCAAGGGGTTGCATACGAGCAAGCCTTGTACATATTTCCCCAATTGGGCATTCCAGATTCGGGTGGGATGGGAGATGCCAAATTTAAAAAAAAAAGAAGAAGAAAAAAGCTGTAATGCCAGCATCGCTATTGTGGCTGGTGCAATTCCAGATGGTCTTGAGTTATGTGTAGTTTGGTTGTATCCATATTAAGGGAGTTAAGCTCTTTTGTACTGATGCTTTTACACTGAAGTGTAAATTTGAGGCAGTTTGTAAGTCTGTAGCCCTGCTAATGCAGTCCAGTGGGCGTGTCGTCCTGCAGGTGATTGGCACTCCGCAGCGGGCCAGCAGCTCCAATACCATCCTGGTGAGCAGCCCGCACACACCCAGTGCCCAGTTCCTCAGCCACACCCAGCAGCCAGACTCCTCCCCCTGGTCCACTGGGTGAGTTTTCGAGGTCATATCAGGCTATTTTTACATTGGCTACTCGAAAGAGTTCATTCTTTCTCTGCATTGGACATGGGACCGAAAATGGGATTATTAAGATGGGATGTGGGTACAGTGATCTGAAGTGCATGCAGTACAGTGTAAAAGATTTTAGCACCCTAGAATTTCTTGATTTTAAGTTTAATTGGATATGTTTTTTTTTTTGCATTCAACATGAGTGTTGGTAAACTTAATGTTATTTAGCGGCACTTTTGATACCCCAAATGTTGCAAAAAGCTTCTCAAAAAATATGCATTTCAAGGAAGGCTGTTGATAATGTGGTCTGCGCGTGGCTCACTTCCTGTTTCCCACAGGAAGCGCAGTAAGAAAGGGGAGAAGAATGGGAAGGGCCTGCGCCACTTCTCCATGAAGGTGTGCGAGAAGGTGCAGAGGAAGGGCGTCACCACCTACAACGAGGTCGCCGACGAGCTCGTTGCCGAGTTCAGCTCAGCAGACAACGTCATGTCTCCCAGCGACCCGGTGAGCTCGCAACCCCGCTCTTTCAAATGGAGTAAATATCACTGCTGTTCAGGCTTGCAGCTGCACGGTCATTAACTTCGGTTTCCGCTTGGCGTAATCGCTTTGGGTCACTCCTCCACTTCAGCACGTGTACGATCAGAAGAACATCCGGCGCCGCGTGTACGACGCGCTCAACGTGCTGATGGCCATGAACATCATCTCCAAGGAGAAGAAGGAGATCAAGTGGATCGGACTTCCCACCAACTCTGCCCAAGAGTGCCAGAACCTTGAGGCAAGTGTGCATGCTTTTGGAACAGTGTGTTCTGGAACTTCATGTTCTGTTGCTACGTTTGCTCACGTGCCATTTGACGCATCATTGCCTGCGAATGCCCTTTAAAGCTGCATATGTCCGAGTGAAACATCAGTGAAACACATGCCCGACCTGGCCAGAAGTGTAGCCTAGTCATCCAACGTAGTGGTTTAAAATGAATGGGCATTAAGAGGGCATTGGTCTGCCTGTGTAATCAGGCTCTTCTCTCCTGGCAAAGCTCTTCCAGATGTTTAAGCACTGGTGAGGGATTTGCCTCCATTCCTGTTAGAGAAGCATTAATGAGGTCAGTTAGTGCTTTTGAGGGACCGGCGCTGGTTGAGGTCGGCTTTCCAGTTGATCTCAACAGTTTGTAGCTGTCGTACTGGCTCTGTTTTGACCTGTCAGTTTTCTGAGATCAGGGCATAAACTATGTATGGACATCGATCTGCGCATGGGGGCAGTGTCATGCTGAAGCTGGAAGGCACCTCCTCCAAACTGTTGGTCTGAATTGTCTAGTATATTGTTGTAGTTTATGGCCTCAAGCCTTCCTGTCAGTGGACATAAATACGGAATTTTACCCCCAAATTAATATCCATATCCTTTTGGTTGTTTAGTTAAGGTAAAGTCTTGGTAATTCCTTGCACCCTTGGATGCTTGCATCTGATGTGATGTCATAAAGTTGTCTTGTCTTATTTTCAACTGTCTCATTTGTTTTAGGTTGAGAAACAGAGAAGGCTTGAGAGAATCAAGCAGAAACAGTCCCAACTGCAAGAGCTTATTTTGCAGGTAGTGTTTGGAGTTCGTACTGGGTCTCTGCATTTAAAATGAATTTACATGGAATGCTCGAATATCTGACGGTGTTTTGTTCCTTCAGCAAATTGCCTTTAAGAATCTCGTCCAGCGAAACCGGCAGGCCGAGCAGCAGGCAGGCAGGCCCCCGCCTCCCAACTCGGTCATTCACCTACCCTTCATCATCGTCAACACCAGCAAGAAAACTGTCATCGACTGCAGCATCTCGAACGACAAGTGAGCCGGCGCAGAGGGCTGTCTATGCCTGTCTGCCTGTCTGTGTCTGCCTGTCAGCCTGCCTGTTTGCCGGTTTCTATGTCTGCCCGTTCACTTGCCCGCCTTTTTGTGACTGCCTGCCCATCTCTGTCTGCTTGTCTCTGCGTCTGTCTGTCTGTCTGCCTGCCTGTCTCTGCGTCTGTCTCTGCATCTGTCTCTGCGTCTGTCTGCCTGCCTGCCTGTCTCTGCGTCTGCCTGCCTGCCTGCCTGTCTCTGCGTCTGCCTGCCTGCCTGCCTGTCTCTGCGTCTGCCTGCCTGCCTGCCTGTCTCTGCGTCTGTCTCTGCGTCTGCCTGCCTGCCTGTCTCTGCTTCTGTCTCTGCGTCTGCCTGCCTGCCTGTCTCTGCTTCTGTCTCTGCGTCTGCCTGCCTGCCTGTCTCTGCGTCTGTCTGCCTGTCTCTGCGTCTGCCTGCCTGCCTGTCTCTGCGTCTGTCTCTGCGTCTGCCTGCCTGCCTGTCTCTGCGTCTGTCTCTGCGTCTGCCTGCCTGCCTGTCTCTGCGTCTGTCTGCCTGCCTGCCTGTCTCTGCGTCTGTCTGCCTGCCTCCCTGCCTGTCTGTGCGTCTGTCTGCCTGCCTTGCTCCTCTTGGTGTCTGCCGGCCTGCCTGTCTCTTCATCTGTCCGCTTCTCTGCCCGTCTGTGTTACTGACTATGTTTGTCTTTGTGTGTGTGTGTGTGTGTGTGTGTGTGTTGTGTGCTTCTAAGTTTTAAGTGTGCATGCATGTGTGTGTATTCTTGTACTTGCTGTATAGCAAGGATCAGAAAAAAATGCTAATCATCAGAGTTGGGGACATTTCTGGGCAGTGAGGACATTTTGGTCAGTGCTTACCAGTAAACTGCGAGTTATTGGTATAGGTTATAATTGGGGATGGGTTAAGATCCCCTATATTCCACGTGGAGCGTCGTGGCCGCTTTACTGCCACAACACGGTAGCAGGAGCTGATCACGGCCCCCTCTAGACTAGATAACGCGTCTGATTCCACCAGCCTCGCAGCGGCACGTCTCGGCATCAACCCTGAAGCGGCTCTCCGTTGTGCTCTGTGTAGAATACACGGCGAGTCTATTTTTGATGGCGGTGGACAGCAGTCACGTCAAGCTGATCGGAGCAGGGGTATGTTTCCCAAAAGCATAGTTGCTAACTGTGTTGGCAACCTACATATACAGTCAATGGTTCCAACTACGTTAACATCTGTGCTTATGGGAAACGCACCCCAGGTAGTGTCGGGCAGGAAGTAACTATGAAGGGTGATATGCCTATAACTTAAAAAAAAACTAGCCACAATCTTTGATCTAAAATTCGATCATCATTATGTACCCCGGAAGGGGGACATACAGCGTTTGTGACAATTCCTGTGCGCCTTGATCGTTATCGTGCGCGGTACCAAACGACGTCACACACGTTTTATGAACATTTATGAAGATATCATTAAGAAACTTTTCATACACACACATCTGGTCCCGAGGTAGGTTGCTATTGAATTTCGGCCAAATCGGAAAAACAACATGGCCGCAATGGCGGCCATCTTGAATTTTTTGTAAGCCTCTCTCTCCAGGAGCCCGATTAATGTCCAGTGGCCCAATATGTTGTACATCATGGTATTTGAGAGAGAGAGAGAGAGAGAGAGAGAGAGAGAGAGACGGTGAGAGACGCACGCACACCACACCAT
Organism: Gymnothorax reevesii; assembly: GCA_029721435.1. Classification (NCBI taxonomy): domain Eukaryota; kingdom Metazoa; phylum Chordata; class Actinopteri; order Anguilliformes; family Muraenidae; genus Gymnothorax; species Gymnothorax reevesii. The sequence continues at coordinate 21,852,393 of CM056587.1, read as the reverse complement.
GCATGCGTTATTTGGATCTATGGTACAACGGACTTCTGCCATCATGTTCCATGTGCCATTCCAGTCATATAGCGAAAACCATTCAGCGAGTTTGTACAAAATTTGGCATAAATATTCCAGAGCCATATACCTTTAGATGTTTTACTGGCATCACTAAGATGCCGTCGCAGCTTTGGCATATCCATTGCACCTAAACATTCAAAATGAGGTCTAATTCAACAAAAATTACCCTGACTGATTCCATTGCCTACCTAAGCCGCTCCCTTGGTGTGTGAGTGTGTGAGTGTGTGAGTGTGTGAGTGTGTGTGCACGTGCACCATTTTTCACATTTACAAGTACAGCATTATCTACTTGATGGGCAATGGACATGCCCATGGGGTTTTGCCCAATTTCATCTGACAGCTGCGCACCGGGGGACAGCGGTCGCAGGCAAAGTCTGAGCAGGTCAGTTGTATCAGCCGGCAGGACGTTTTGCTTGCGTTACACTCTCCATGAAATGTGAATTTGCGTGAAAGACGGAGCAAAGTAGCGTCGCTCGCTTTAAGTTGTAGATGCGCGCCTGGTGGAATCTGTGGAATCTAGGGGTAAGGCTTTGGGTTAAGCTTATATTCATTATGGGTGGGACTAGGGAAAGGCTGTGGAGACGCACAGAAGTAATCGAAGTTATGTTGTCACGAGGATTGAAGTGCGAGAGGGTGCGTCTTGGCGTGTGTGTTCATGTTTGTCTTTGTGCATGTTTGTGGGTGTCTGCGCATTTCTTTGTGTGTATTTGTTTGTAGTGTTTCTGTATATCTCCATCTCTTTGTATGTGTTGCAGGTGTGTTTGACTGTAAGTGCATGTTTTCTGTGCATTTTTCTCTGTGTTTGTCTGTATGTGTCTGCCTGTTTGTGTGGACGGTTTGCAAGATGACTGTTCTCAAGGACATCCATCTTGTTGCGTGGATGTTTGTTTTGATTTATGATTTTGTCCTGTTCTTAGGCCTGTTGGGAGTTGATGGGGTGATAAGGGATGCTTCAGCCAATATTGTGTTAATAGATTCTTGATTTTCATTTGCTTCTGCATGGGAATTACTTGATCAATATTGCCCACACAATCTTTTTATTGGCTGTGCTGAGGCTGTGAAAATTTTATTCGTTGCATACTTCAGCATGGCTCTTTAGTTAAAGGAAATTACAGTTTGTTCACTGTTCAGCAGTGAGTGAACCCATCACAGTCAGTTTGGGTTTTAGGAAAATTGATTATTTTTGCTCTTTTGCATTGTATTCCATCATCTTATATTTGAAATTATTTGAGGTCTACAGGTGCAGGCTTTCTACTGTAATTTAAGTAATTTAAGCCATTTGTAATTGCAGTTGAAATAAATGCCAAAATACGTAATGCATGGACAGCACTGCATTTTAGACATGTGGTTTAAAGACCTTTCACTGGTAACTGACACCCTAACCCTTGTAAGAATGGCGACGCAAGTTCGAGCTTGGGTGAAGCCATCGCGTTCTTGCTCTGTCAGTTTTCTTATGTGCAAATGCTGATCGTGCACAAGTGGTTGTAGGGTGCCAAGTTGAGCAGCCTCTGATTTTGTCCAGAAGAATCTATTCACTTTGACGTCAGTCTGTAGGTTCCAGTGGAGTTTCAGCTCTCATGCATGCCCTCATGGAGTTTCATGTATGCCCTCACGTCACTCCTTCGTTTCTCTGCTCAGGTTTGAGTACCTGTTTAACTTCGACAACATGTTTGAGATCCACGACGACATCGAGGTGCTGAAGCGCATGGGCATGGCCTGCGGGCTGGAGGTGGGAAAGTGCTCTGCCGAGGACCTGAAGGTGGCCCGAAGCCTGGTGCCCAAAGCCCTGGAGCCCTACGTCACAGGTCACCCCTACACGGCGTTCACAGTGCGGCCATGTTCCTACTGCTACTGGCATGCTAGCCTGTTTTGTGGCTCCTTCAGCAATGCTCTTCCATTGTGTAATGCGCACATTTTTATTCAGGTGGCTTTTAAGTTTGCCGGTGTGAAATTGAGAAATGACACCAACAGGATGGATGAAGATGCAGATCTAAGTTAGTTGGATGCATTTGTTGCACCTGACCAGTTTGCCTGATAATTTAACAATCTGAGCAGTCTTGAAAACTTGTTTCAAGCACAATGTTGTGGCATTATTTTGACATTTAGAGCTGCAAGCAACCCAGATGATGCAAACCGTGTGCAATGCAACGGGAGAGCAGTGCCCAGGGCCGGCTCGTCTTTTCCAAGAGGGATTATATTTCTCTTGACTGATTTATTAATTAGCAGTGCCAAACCAAATGGCTCCAGAAACGAAGCGCGCGTGTGAAAAATGTTCCTTGGAAACAGAACTCGTTACTCTTTCTGTTGTGACATAATTATCTTTTTGTTTTTTTGGGGATGGTTTTACGGCCGTAAATTAGGCTTGGCTTCAGTCAGTTTGAGTGAATCTCAAGTTTGTATTGAAATTCAGATTTGAATTATGTGTAGGCTTAATCTTTTCCTAAATCTGGCCCTGTGTGTGCTAATCTACATCAGAGGGTGCAGTGTTACAGATTTGCAACACTGGAGGTGACACGCGCTTTGACCCTGCAGCTGATAACTGCTAACATAGCTATGAATGTTTCCCAAACTGTCTGTTTCTCTGATGTTTTTATAAAGTTTGAGGTTAAGGGCAGTGAAGCTTGAAGTAAGTTTTGTAAAATACGAATTTCCCCTCTGTCCTACAGAAATGGCTCAGGGCTCGATAAGCAACGTCTACATCACAGGGGGCTCCTCTAACGGAGGGCGCTACCACACTGGCAGGTGGGTGCCCTGATATTACTCCGCAAAATATTTTTCGACTCCCCACCCTCGAAAGTGAGCTTGCTGACTCGGTCTTCATTTCTCTGCCTGTGTCTTTGCACGTGTGCATTCCTCTGTGTGCGCGCGCGCATGTGTGTTTGCGTGTGTTCGCGTGTGTGCATGCAGTGAGAGCGGAGCAGACGGAACGATGGCCTCCAGCTCCAGCGGGTCGCACTACAGTGGCTCGCGGGTCCAGACTCCCGTGTCCTACATGGGCGACGACGATGATGACGACGACTACGAGGAGAACGACGACGAAGATTAACCCCACCTCTTCGTGCTCCACCCCCCCATTATCCTGCCCTCTTTTCTGAGCAGTCTTTTCCCACCCCCCTCCCTCTCCCTCTTTTCTCTCTCCTTCCTCCTTCCCTATGCACTGGGGTTACAAACGCCATCGCATTCTGGGAAACAATAATATATTGCTCACAAAAATTGTATTTGCTTTATGGGGGTGTGGATTGATTTCAGGATCAGGGTCTGATGGGAGATGTCCTCAAGTTGATGTTTTGGAGTACATGGCTTGGGAATTCCCACCAGCACCTGTAAGAAACGCTGTGCTATGCCCCCCTGGTTTGAGCTGTCATGGTGACCGTCACCTTTCACAAGCAAAAGACCACAATGGATTCCTTCCAAAATATCTCCCAACAACCAACAGTTGTTGGGAGAAATCTGTAGTGTGATGACATGCGTGTTGAGTAATCCTTTTGTTTATGGATTTTTTTTTTTTTTCCCCTCCGCATATATGGTTACGGAATGTAGAAATGCTACAGACGTGACCTAATCGGGCTGTGTTTTTAAAGATGGCCTCCTCCCAAAGACTGTTAAAAATGGAGAATGAATCTGTGAGCTGAATGAGTCGTAGAGTCTGTTCGAATGTTCAAGCTTGGCTGTGTCCGAGAATCTGTTGGAGCTTCGAGTCTTCATCCTAGCCGAATCAGAGACTGAATCGCTGACCCTGCGACTGGATGCGGGATGCTGATGCTGCATACTAGCTGAATTCGGAATCCTCACGAATCTAAGAGCCGGCTGAATCGGAGAATCTCTGAATCCAAAGGCAGGGTGAATCGAATGAATCTCTGAGCTGGCCGCTGGAGCACGGCTCCATCTTTGCCTGGATGAACATTTATTTTTGTATGACGATTGATTGCAGGTTTTTGATCTCATTTGCTCAGTTGAGTTAGCTTCCTTGATGTTTGTGGGCAGCTATGTTTTCCCGCCTCGTTTGAGCATTTTGGGACTAGTAGATTTGTAGAGGAACCTTCTGGCTTTGTGCCCTACCTGTTTGTTTACAAATATGTACACGAGGGACGTCTTGGTGAACTCGGAACCCACACGCGGCCACATATCGTGAGAAGCGCGTTTTCGTGAGAGGACTGGTCATAGGAAACCGTTGACGGTCTCAGCGCTTTCCTTGTATCGGTTAGGAAATGATAGTGAGTCACTTGTTTCCTTGATGGATTCAACTTAAAACGTGATTGTGGGTTGAGTATTTGTCAGGATTGCCCTTAAATTGCTCCTTTTTTATAAAAACAAAAAAAAAAAATTAAAATTTACTGACTCCCAAGTACTTTTTCTGTAATCTAATATAAGTTTGAAAATTAAATATAGGGAATGTTTTAACAAGGTTTTTTTGTAACTCAATGTCCTCTGAAATATTGTAAAGAATTTTATAAAGCAGTTGTTGGACAGAAAGGAAGTTCCTTTTGCTTTTTGTTGCGTGTGTAAGCTGAAATGTGCGAAGTGGCGCAGTCCTGGTTACTGACCCTGTTGGAGTGAATTTGGTGAGCCGGAGTTAAGCGATTCATTACCTGAGACGTTCCTGTTCCTTGAGGTCTACTTTCCTCCAGGTTTTCATTTTGGCCCACATTCAGCACAAACTCAGGAAGTGTCCGAAAAGTCTTTTTTGCTTTGGAAATTTCTTAATACTAGAAAATGATCCAGTGTATTTACGTGGCAGCCCATGATAAGCATGCTTGAATTCTCTAAATGTTCAGGTAAAGTGCTTTAACGCTTCCCAATGTATTTCCTTCAACATAGTATGCAATGAACCATTCTTTTTGAAAACAAAGGTAACGCCGGCTCACAATCCCATGCGGCAGCAATATTTAAAGCGATGACTATTCATCTGGCCAATTGCAAAAGCAAACTAACATGACGGGCGAGAGACGCATGATCACTTTGCCTAATGTAACATTCGGATTCTCTCAGCAGCGCAGTCGTCTTTCTAAGCCCGTATGAATTCCCCTGTACAACTTTCATTTAACTTACGACATTTTCAGTTGAGTTTATAAAAAAAGTCATTTGGAATTGGACGATGGGATGTAATTATTTAACAATTTGAATGCAGCCTTGGGCTACTGATTAGCAGCCCAACGAGATGATCTGCTGTTGTAAATGGAGTGTGCTTCAGTGGTGTTAAACTCCCATAGAAAACAGGTGGGTGGGCTCTTGGCCGCCATTATAGCCCCGCTGCCCATTACTCGATCCTGGAACTGCTGCCTGTCACTTGTACTTGTTCATACATGCACAGCGGTCCACCTTATGTAGAAATGCGCACTGGAACGTCACACCTAAATGCTGAAGATTTCATTTTTTATGTTTCAGTGCTTGTGGTGTCTAACAAGCGTGCTTCCAATCCACAAGCTATTTTGCCTAACAATGCCCTTTTTTATTTTTATTTTTAAACATTTAGTTTATTTTCCAGCTGAAAAGCATTCAGAGTAACTTGAAAAGGAAAATGTTATTTTCTTTGGGAGATGGAACTACAGATCCCAGTATGCACTGCTACATTAAGCATGTAAATCTCTCACAGCTAGGTTTTATCAAAGCAATGGAGCTTTTGTATTCACTCTTAAGACTATTACCTCTTCCCCCAATACACACATGGCAGGTCTGTAATTTAGGTAAACGGGAGCTGTGTGCGCACTACAGGACAAGTGTCTGGATGGGATCCATGAAGTGGCATTCTGTCATCTAGTTTATTAGCGACTCAACTCTGGGATAGTCGTGATCATTTAAATTGACTTGGGCATAGAAATTCTATCATTTTAGAAGTGTATGTATACTTTTTTTTTTTAATGACCAACAGAGTCGACAATTGTATATTTTTGTATATTGTATAGAATGTTTGAAGATGGCCATCTGTTGTTGGCCCTCCTCCTCCCTTGGTGCAAACCAAATGGCTCTCTGGTACTGGTGCTCCTCGTGCTGGTGTTCAGTGGGGTTTCCGATGGCTGTGCTCGACAGCAGGGAACAATGCCAATGAATCCAGGCTCAATATGCTTCCCAATCCTCACTCTGTTTTCCATAGTGGGGCCTGCTATCTCTACCTACTCAAAACAATAAAATGAATTATAGTGGTTTGTATTTATTTATTTTTCTTTCTTTTTGGGCCACTGATATCAGGTGCCACAAAAGTTTATAGAATTCATTTGTGTTTGCTGCTTTCAGGGGAAACAGGAGGTTTGTGGAGGACACGGTGCATTTATTTGCCTCCAGCCGTAATCTGTTTGCGTTGATTTTTCTGCCTATGCAAACCTGGCATTGAGTGTATTTGAATGGTTTGGTTGGCAAATCCAATCTTAAGGGTATAATGAGCACTTTTTGCCAGCACCCCATAACTGAAAGCGCAGTAGGAACAGGGAAGAAAAAAAATAGCTGCTGGGTTCTACCGACCAAAGGTGACATGAACAGCTCAAGATTTCATCTGCGTCTGGTCCTAAAGCCAACATATGTTATTCTATGTACGCCTTGCACCATTTGCAAGGGTTTCTTTAAAATGCAGAAGGATATAAATTCTTGAGCAACATATGCTGCGAACTGGAAGTTTTTTCCTGGGAGAACCTTGCAAATTTATGCCACAGGCTGGTCATGACAAAAGTGCTTGGCTGCATAAGTGGAGAGCGGGTGGTGAATTGGCCTAACTGCAGTCCTGTACAGTCTACGATTGAGAAAAGAATATTTCTGGTATGGACAAGAAACGGGGGGGAAAATTAAATTTTGCTTGTGTCTTAAAAGCTCTGTAGCTTCCCACTATGTAACATTACTTTTTATGCCCCTGCTCTCCATGGAAAGGGGGCATTGTGTCGACACCATGTCCGTCTGTTAACTTTTCGTTTCCGTGGGATAACTATAGAACCCATCGTCGGATTGATGCCATTTCTTAATGGCGTATTGGGAGTGGCTAGAGGAAAACCACTGTCGTGCAATATTTAATATGGCCTCCACTGCAGCCATCTCAACATGCCCTTGATCAACATACAGGCGGGGGCATATGCCACACTGCGTTGCTCAGCATTTTGGTACAGAGGACACCAGTTGGTCGAGTCTGGAGACCGAATATTCTCATTCCTTTATTGTTCAGGTTTTCAGCTGCGCTATTGTACGGAGCCTCTGTCACTGTATATTTCACTTCAGGATGTGCCATATATTCTTAATCGGAGTACCATTCAGGACTACAGGCACATGATCCAGCTACTGTGTTAGCACCAGGGGCCTGATGGGTTTGGATACTCACAAAAAGTTTGGAAGAATATGAAATTTTTTTTGAAATTCCTGTAGGGGCCTTGTATTAAACAGTGGGCTCTGTTTTGGTGATCTCATTGTATGTATACTAAATGCAATCAAGTTCACATTAGAAGGTCAAATAATGTATTTTCAACTTGGAGAGTGTATGGAAATTACTAATCAATCCTTTCTTTGCTCCCCTGGACCAAAGGTGTGGTGCCAGGGCTCATTTCATAGCCTGCTTGTCCATAGTTTTCGGTCGACGTTCGTCTGTAAACACCAAAACCACTGGGCTGATGAAGCTTAAACTTGGCATGCATGTTCCTACTCACGAGGACACAAAAGTTTGAGGTATTCCAATCCATTTGCAAATGTGGCTGCCACAGCAGCCATCTTGAAAATGCCATTTTGACTCATTTGTCAATTTCTGTAACAATGCACCTACAGTGTGATGTGTACATACTATGAACCACAAGTCAATGCACATTGTGCTGGTTTGTTACCTTAATTTCACCTCAGTCTCAAAGCCACATGCTGACATTATGTGAATATCTTCAAAAATCTTCTCCAAAACTACTTGAACAAAGAACTTGGGCTGCGTCCGAATAGTTAAAAAAATTACATCCTATCGTCTAATTCCTGACCGCTTTTCTTTAACCTGTGTAAAACGTCATGAGGTAAAGGAAAGGTGTAAAGGGTACTCTTTTACAGCTTAGGAAGAGGGCCGCGCTAATAAGAGAATTCCAATGCACTTAACACTAGACAAAATGATCACCCGCCTTCTGCCCGTCATGTTTGTTTTCGTGATTGACCGGATAGACGGTCATCGCGGAATTGCACAATGGCATTTCCTCCTTCCTTTTTGAAGAGCTTGGGTCAGTGTACCCTATACTAAAGGTGATAAATCAGATAGCATTGTCGCACCTTTCCTTTACATTTAAAGAATCCAAACATACTTATCATGGCTGTCGCGTAAATGCTTCTGGAATCCTTTTCCTTGAGTTAGGAACTTTCCTAAGCAAAATGACTATTTGGATGCAGCCTTGGTATGCACGTACCTACCCAGGAGTACATCAAAGTTTGTACGAGGTATTCTGATCAAAGTTTAAACTTACCGGCCCTATGGGCCGGTGAGCTATTGTGGTGTGGCGTCCGTTGTCCACAACATTTTTACCTTTTTTTTTGCCTGATGAATTTTGTTTTAAATTTGCAGTTACATACTATTGGACCATCTCTCCAGTCGTTATTCTCAGATTTTTGATTGAATCATTTTTGTCCGTTTTATGGGCCCTTTAAATTTTGGCTCCAATGTTAAAGATGGCATTGAGAAACTTTTAAAAATTATTTCTCAAAAACCGCTTGATAAATTTTTTTCTAAATCAGGCTATCAACTTACCTTGGTACCATCAATGTACTGTGCGAGTGCCATTTCAATTGAATCAACGGAAGTCGGTCTATTGAGGGTGCTGTACTTCATGAATATGCAAGATGGCCTGTGGAGGCCAAGTGGTTGCAGATAAAGATTAAGTTTGTATTATCGACATATAGGAAGTCATATATGCCTTATACATTGGCTATGTTAAAGTTGACCTCAGAGTTGACTTTGAAAGGTCAAACTCGAGGTCAGGGAATATATTAACAATGTTTAAAGATATGACATGAAATTAAAAAAATATATTTCTCAAAAACTAACTTATTCTAAATCTGGCAATCAACTCGCCTTGATATACTTTATGTACTGTGTGAGTGCCATTTTGATTGAATCGATGGAAGTGGGTCTAGTGGGGGCGCTGTACTTTAACATTGGGTCTGATGGAGAATGGGCCAAATCGTCTGTGGAAGCTACATGGTTGCAGATGGAGATAAAGTTTGTATTACTGACATAAAGGAAGTAATATATGACCTATATTTTGGCTGTGTTAAAGTTGACCTCAGATGACCTTGAAAGGCCAAACTAGAAGTCAAGAAAAATGTTACAATTTTTACAGGTTTCTAGGCTTCAAAATTTTGAAGATTGGGAACACGTGTATTGAACTCTTATTGGATGTCATGTATGAACATTCATTTGGTGGCCTTAAACTTGACCTTCGGTGACCTTCGAAGGTCAAACTTCACATAGTGAAATTTCAATGACTTCTATCATCAAAACAATTACAAATAGAGCTTAGGTTTGTATTGCGGGAATATAGGAAGTCACATATGAAGTTTCATTTGATGACATTGAACTTGACCTGCAGTGACTTTGAATGCCCAAACTTCACAGTGAAATTCCAATGACTTATATCAGCAAAATGGTTGCAGATAGTTTCGGTTGTATTGCAGGTGTATAGGAAGTCATACATTAACTTTCATTTGGTGGCCTTGAACTTGACCTTCAGTGACCTTCGAAGGTCAAACTTCACATAGTGAAATTTATTGACTTCTATCACCAAAACAATTATAGATAGAGCTTTGGTTTATATTGCGGGCATGTAGGAAGTCATGTATGATTTTTGTTGGGTGACCTTGAACTTGACCTTCAGTGACCTTGAACAGCCAAACTATACAGTGAAGTTTCAATGACTTATATTAGCAAATAATTACAGATTGAGTGTAGGTTTGTATTGGAGGACTATTGGTAGTCATGTATGAACTTTCATTTGGTGACCTTCATATTGACCTTCAAAGGTCTAACTTGACCTAGAGAGAATTCAATGACTTCTATCTCTGAAAAGGTCTAAGATGGTGCCTAGGCCTATGTTACTGACGTAGGAAGTCACATATGAACTTTCATTTGGTGATATTCAGCTTGACTGTCAATGACATTTGAAGGTCAAACTTCACATACAATTACAATGACTTGTCTTGCCAAAACAGTCACAGATGGGGTCTAGATTCGTATTACAGACATATAGGAAGTCATGTATGAACTTTCATTTGGTGACATTCAATTTGACTGTCAGTGACCTTTGAGGGTCAAACTCCACAGTGAAATTACAATGACTTGTATCACCAAAAATGGTCACAGATTGAGCCAAGGTTTGTATAGGGACATTTAGAAAGTCATATATGAAGTCCATTTGCTGACCACAACTTGACATTCTGTGACCTTTGAAGTTCACATTGATATATTGAATACATATTGACATATTTAATGACTTGAATCTGCAATACTGCTTCAGAGCTTAGGATGGAATCACAGAAAGTCTTATAAATGTATGTGAACTTTTATTTAGTGACCTTGACATTGATGTTCATTGATGCAAATGATGTTCATTGATCAAACTTCACATGAAATTTTCATGACTTGTATCATCGCTGTAAGACTGCTTGCCGGTAGGCTACGGGACCTTTGGTCCTATTTTCCATCATTTCAGTAGCAATTTAGCTGAAATGTCATATGTCCATGCTCAGTACTGAGACTCAACACGTTTAGTCCCGGTTTTGATGCAGTTTCCGTTTTGACCTTTTTGGGGGGGGGGTTCTTTATTTGATAGTTAAACAGTTATAGACAGGAAAGTTGGGAAGAAGAATGGGGAAGACATACGACAAACGATCCAAGTTGGAATTGAACCTGGGTCGCCGTGAGAAGGACACAGCCTTTATAGTGCGCGCTATTAGACCAATGAGCCACTGGGGTTCCCCTTCCATTTTGACCTTTTGTTTGACCTCTGTCATAAGGCCACACCTCCACAATTCATGAATACCTTTATAAGTCTTCTCCGAAACTGTTTGACCAAGGAATATGAAGTTTGGCATTCATGTTTCTATCGATGAGTACAGCAAAGTTTGAAGCATTCTGAATTTCAAATATGGTTGCTCTGGCAGCCATCTTGAAAATTTCATTTTCACTCATTTGTTTTATTTGCAGTATTTCACCTGAAATTTGATATGTATATACTAAGAACCAAGACACAAACATGCATTTATGTTCCAGGTTGACCTTCATTTGACCTCTGCCATAAAAGGCCATACCCCTGAAGTTCATTAATACCTATCAGCTAGGAAGCTGAAACCTGAAAGGCATCTTCTAATCCATGATTACATCAAAGTTTGTTCAAGGCTTTTGAAATATGGAAGCCATGGTGGCCATCTTGAAAATTCCCTCTTGAGCCGTATGTCAACTATTTCTGCAGTGATTCAGCTCATGTTCAGTATGTAGGTTCCACGCAGCATGACTCCAGGTATTTATTTCAGGTTTTGCTGTGCAATGTATTTTGACTCTCATTTGACCTCTCATTTGGATATGGTCCTAAATTTTATGAATATTAAAATGTCCACTCTAAAACTTCTTGATCAATGACGGTAAAAATTAAGACATCCTCTTGCTAATCAGGACACCTGGATTTGTTCAGAAAGGCCACATTGGAATTCCATCTTTGCACCATTGCGATCTAATTCAGTATGTTGTGGAACCAGCCATGATTAGTGGACTTGAATTCTTCAAATGTTAAGGAAAGGTGTCTCAGTCCTTCCTAATTTACCTCCTTTAGCATAGAGTACTCAGAACCATCCTTTTCGTAAAGAAAGGACATACAGCTATCCCACAATTCTGCGCTGCAGCAATATTTAAAGTAGCGACCACTCATCCGGCCAATCGCGTAAAGAAACGCATATGATGGACAGGGGACTCATGATTACGTTGCCTAGTGTAAGTGCATTTGGATTCTCTAATTAGCGCGGTGTCTTCGTAGGTCTTTAGGAATTCCCTTTAAACACCTTTCCTTTCCCTTATGATGTTTTCCACTAAGGTTGAAGAAAAGTGGTAAGGGATTAGTGGATAGGCCATAATTTTTGTCTCTTCGGACACAGCCCTAGAATGGGCACTCAAAAGTTCTTTTGCCAGAACAAAGTGGGCTGTTCTTGCCGCAGAGTTTGTATTGATTGGACACAGAAACGTAAACTTAGGATAAAAACAATGAATGAACTGTCGGAGAATTTAGAGGGGAATCGAAATGACAGCAATGAAGACCGAGGCTGCGTCCAAAAAATTACATCCTGTCCACCAATTCCTAAGCACTTTTCTTTAACCTTTGTGGAAGACGTCAGAGTAAAGGAAAGGAGTAAAAGGGAATTCCTGACCCTTGCGGAAGGCAACGGCGCTAATATGAGAATCCGAATGTGCTTGCGCGAGGCCACTTGATCATGAGTATGCCGGTCATATGCGTTTCTTTACGCGCTGGCCAGATGAGTGGTCGGCGCTTTAAATATTGCTGCGGCGCAAAATTGCAAGACAGCGTTATCTCCTTTCAAAAAGCTATGTACCGGAGGTAAATTAGGAACCTCTGAGACACCTTTCATTAACATTTAAAAAATTCTAATGCACTTATCGAGGCTGCCAGTTATTTCCGGATCATTTTTTAGGAGTTAGGAACTTCGCAGCCAGATACAATAAGGAGGGGTGGGACAAGGAGGTGAGAAATGCTTCCTTCCTCCACAAATACATGCTCAAAATTCATATGATGAAAGAAGCAGTGACTTCAGCTGTTATGGCAACCTCATTTAATACGTGGCAGTCCATATTGCAAAAAAAAAAGACTTAACATCCCTGCTGAAAATTCCAGCCTAGGCTCATCAGGCTGGTTTAAGCTGTTTTTGGACAGTTTTAGCTCGTCAACCAGCCCTTCACCAGCTGACTCCAACTGAAAATACCAGCTTAATCAGCTTTGACCACCTTCATCAAGCTATAGAGACCAGCGACACTAGCTAGGACCAGCTAAGAACACAGCTCAGACCATCTTAAACCAGCTTAGAATTTTAGCAGCTAGAATTCTAAGCTGGTTTAAGATGGTCTGAGTTGTGTTATTAGCTGGTGTAGCTAGTCTCTATAGCTTGTTGAAGGTGGTCGCAGCTGGTTGAGCTGGTATTTTCAGCTTTAAACAGCTGGTGAAGGGCTGGTTGACCAGCTAAAACTGTCCAAAACACAGCTTAAACCAGCCTGACCATCTTAGGCTGGTCAAAGCTGGAATTTTCAGCAGGGATTTCATGTCATTTATTTAATCTCATAGATATCTTGTGCATTGATGATCCAGGTGAGCCACCACACCGTGACATTATTTTGATTATATTTGCATTTGCCATGGTGTGGCAACTTTTTCAGAGCTGGGGTTGTAATTAACATCACAGGATTGAGACCAGAATTTTGGAATTCATCAAAACACCATATTTGACCAGATAAACAGATTCCATGCTCCAACAAGGTGTTTTTTTTTTTTGTTTTGTTTTGTTTTTTTTTTTGGATGAATTTTAAGTTACCAATATTTTTGTTAAAAAAAAAAAAAATTGCTTAAAAATGCCAGTGTCCTAGCTTTTGACAGGCTCCGTATGAAGCAGCATCAGCATATGTGAGTGTACTACTCATGTTTATTCATTGTTTTATGATCCAGTAATTTTATGAATGAAAGATAGGATATTAAAGTATTTGCTTCTGGTTGAAAGAATTAGCTCCACAGGAAGTGATTGGGGAACATTACACAGAACATGCTCCCTTTAGCAGCACCACAATCGGTCAGAATGAGGTCATCCTGGACAGCATCTGAATTTGCGCTCAATCCATTTTAATTATCACAAAAATCAATATTTGCTACCCTATTATTATGGTCTGTGAAGTGAGGAACCACATTAATAATGAGGCTCATGGTGACATTTCATTAGAAAATGAAAATACACCTCTTATCCGTTGGATGTTCTCAATTATCCTTCTTGGGTATGAATCTGGCTTTGGGTCAGGGAACATACCAGACTGCAGGCCCAGGCTCAGAGTTAATAGTGGTTAATATGGAGAGTATTATGGCGTTAGAGGATAAAGATTTCTTGGAAAGGTGTTGAGTCAGGTAGATCTGTGTGTGTCACAGAGATAAAGCCCTATCTGGGAGCTGAGCTTGGCTCTGCACCCTGATGGAGCCAGAGGACGGTGGGATACCTTCGCCTGCTTGGTCTGCATTTTGCTGCTGAAAGTTTTCCAGCTGAGAGAAATTCGACCAGTGGAATAATATCAGCAATTTTATTGCATTAGTCAACCCTTTTTTGTGGGGGTTTTCTCAGTGGTTCCTCTCACCTCTCTGTGTCTTTTCATTGGGCTCTGATGCTCATTCTCTGAAGCAGTCTACCACCTACAACCTGCCCTTTCTTCTCACCCATTACCATGGATATTGGGGGTCTGACCACCGTGGTGGCCAACTCTGCCTACATCTCTGCCCGGGGCAGTATGGACGGCACGGCCAACCCAGCCGTCAACAGGGACAAGAAGTACTTTGCCAAGCTGAAGTTGCCACACATCACTGTGTGTGAAGGCCTGCAAGAGGCTCTAGACCTGCAGTTCAAGAGCGTCTGTGTGGAACAGCCCATTGGCAAGCGCCTCTTCCAAGAGTTCTTGGAGACCTCCAACGAGTACAAGGGAGCCTGCCGACTTTGGAAGGATGTAGAAGCGTACGACACTGCAGAGGATAAGGACAGAGCCCAAAAGGCTGCCAAGATCATTCAGAGGTATATGGAGCCATCGGCAAAGTACTTCTGCCCGTTCCTGCCAGAGAATGGTATCACCAAGGTGAAAGAAGGTCAGGAGGCAGCTGGGGATTGTCTGTTTGCAGAGACTCGGGAAAACGTTCTGGACTTCCTAAAGGAGGTTCCTTACACATTTTTTTTGGAGACCATGTACTTCAAGCGCTTCCTGCAGTGGAAGTGGCTGGAGAGGCAGCCCATGGGGGAGGATTGGTTCCTGGACTTCCGGATCCTGGGGAAGGGGGGTTTCGGAGAGGTGTCTGCATGCCAGATGAGAGGCACGGGAAAGCTGTATGCCTGCAAGAAACTTAACAAGAAGCGGCTGAAGAAGAGGAAAGGCTATGAGGTGAGAGAGCAGAGGCGCACCCAAGACCGAAAATATACCGAGGTCACGAGACTCTGCTGGTGTAGGGTGTGGGGAAATGAGGGGCATATCCAAAATATGTCATTTTCTTCCCTAAATTTGAGCAGTTCATTGGAGATACATGTTCAGTGTTGAACATGCTGGACTGGCTATGAACTGACATTAATGTTCCTCCTAAACAAATAGAGTCTGATGCTCTTGAAATTGATTGAATGCGGGCTTTGGAAATTGACTTGCAAATGTGTGACCTCAGCATCCTCAATGGTGGTCATGAACCTTGGGAAAAGATACCATCTCATTTAACCTGATAGTTCATTTACACTAGTGTAAAGAATTGGGAACAGGGCTTTCTAGCAGTTGTAGAGTAGTTAACACAGAGGTTACTCCTTCAGCCAGATAAAATTCTAATCAGCATCCTCTCAGGTAAAGGACAAAAATAGGGTCTGGAGCAGACGGATGGGTGTGTAAGCCCCTTAAGTGGAGCAAAATAAAAATAATGTGTTTCAAAGGTACTGTATCTTTGACAGAATTGCTTCATCCTTGTGCCACAAACTTTTGATGTCCCTGGAGTTGTGAAACTATGGCTAGGTGAATGCACAGTATAATTTCAGGACAAAACTTTAAACAGCTAGGGAAAATTGTTTTCGGTCATCATCCGTCATATGTAACATCATGCAACAATTAAGAATGTTTTGCGCAAAATTCTTTTAATGCTTATTTAACTCAGTGAAATGGTTTGTGTGCAAGGCATGTACTGTTCTTAAAATGTGCCTCCACCTACTGGCCAATGAGTTTCCAAACTGACTCGTGCCGTCCTTTGACATTCAGGGAATATGCCTGCCATTTGGATTAACGGTTCGATAAGCCCTGCCCCTTTAGAGTTCATCCCTGCGATTTTGTTCTGGTTCTAGTCGAAGGGCTCTAATTTCGTAGACCTGGCGCAGGCGCGGCGCATGGGGGGTGCGCCGCGCCAACGGGGTGTGTCCAGGCGTATGTGGCAATTTCGTGCCCGGCGTAGCCTAGCGCAAGTACTCCTCTGTCCCGCCTCTGCCCCTCCTTCCAGCGCAAGTTGGCAGAGAAGGCGTGTTTGGGTATAACACAGCCGAGTCAAATCTTCACCAGTCAAATGAGCTCCTCACCTCACCTTTAATGTGTTAGAATATAGAAGGCGACACAGCCCAATAAAATCTTGCTCACTGGCAAGAGAAACGATGGATAGCGTGTTCCCATTAGTTACAAACTTTTGCTGCTTTAAATTTTGGGATTAACATGCATGGACAACAATGCAAGATACGTGACACATTTATTTCCAATATGTGATCTTAACTCAGTACGAGATCATGGCAATCAGGCTGCATTCCTTTCCCCCACTAATGACGATAAAACCTAAGTGACAATAATAGTAGCCTTGTATTAAGCCGCTTGCACACAGGACGCGAAACGAATTTTTCGTTCGACAGATTGCGTCTTGTGTCCAAAGGTCTGACAGGGTTTTAATAAATCGTCGTGTCCGACAGTCTATTATTGTTATTAATTTCTTCAAATCTACCGACTCTTTTAGGTATTAAACGTGAATGTTTTGATAAGAGGGCTCAGTTCTTTAAGATGAGTACTGAGAATTTCAATCAATGTTTCTGTTTAAGCTGCTCAATAAAGCGAGTAGACATTGGCGCGAGACAATGTACAATGCCTCCGTGTCTGACAGCCAAAAAAAAAAGGGGGGGGGGGGATTAGAATATATTGAAAACGAAATAAAGAATAAAAAGAAACATTTTAACAACAGAGCATCCAATGAACACTGCGATTTATTTATTGGCGGGTCATCTTTGTTTGATATCACGTTTGTTGCTGATATATTTTTATTCTTTATTTCGTTATAAATCTGTTCTCATATCAATACTTTTACTTTTTTCTGGCTGCTGGACATGGAGTAATTTGCATTTCGTGTCGGACAGTCTTGATCGTGCATGCGATGATTTCTTCACTCTGTCAGTGGTCATGGAATTGATTTGCTCACGCACTATTTTATCTCTGCTGTGGTGCATTTTGTGAAGGCCGAACACAAACATAGCCAAGTTTGCACGTCTAATAATTCCTGGAATACTCGGAGAAATTATAACTTTTATGACTCTCAGACACGGAGCTATATTAAAACCCTGTCCGACTGTCGCGTCTTTGCATTGACTTTGTCTGTAATCAGTCGTGCGAAAAGTTCGTTTTGCGTCCAGTGTGCAAGCGGCTTTACTGAGCATAGAACGCAAGCATTCGATACATATATATATATATATATATATATATATATATATATATATATATATATATATTATACAGTTTGTGGTTGGCTGAGAAAGATGTGAAGTCGTTAGTTTGCATCACAGATTCAGTTGCGTTGATTAAGCCAGGTCAAGTTTCCATTACGCGTGGCAACCGCCTGACATCAAGACAATCGATATAGATACTATAATTTATGTCCGTTTTCAGATAGTTACAATAAATAGTGCTTCCTGTAATTATTTCTTGCATTGAAATGTGCCTGACATTCTGTAAACCTGCTGTGAGATTTCGGTGACGTGTGCGCACTCTGCGCCGGTCAGCCAAATTACCACTGCACGGAAATTAAACCAGGTTGGAGCTGGCGAGCTTTCTGCGCAACTCCAGCGGAGACTTTTTCTACGAAATTGTCACTGCGTCTTGATGAATATGTGACACCTCCCCCTACTACGCCGCCACACCCATCTCGGCGCACCTTCGTCTACCGAAGGCTGCGCACCTCACGAAATTACCACTACGCGGGCTGCGCCGTACGAAATTACCACTGCGCGGGCTGCGCCTGGCTACGCCACCTGCGCTGCGCCAGGAAATTAGAGCCCGAACTGTTACTTAACTGTCATTGTCCAATCTGATCTTCTGTTACAATTAAAGGTTGGCTGTAGGCTCAGTCATTTTTATAAGCATCTGCAGTATGCGCAAACCATGGTCATTGTTAGCCTCAGACACTAGGATTCCCAGGGGTGATAAAGGTAGGCTTTGCTGACCTGTGGATTACTGTTTGATTGTTCATTTCTCAGGGGAAGTAATAAAGCCATAATCAAAAATGAAATCGTATAAAAAAACTGAATTGAGCCACCCCGTAGCTTGGTAATATAAATAGGCTGACAGAACATAAATAAATTGCTGCGTTTCCTATAAACGAAGAAATGTCTCCGTGGAAAGGGCTGCCTTTGTTCAGAGAAACAGCATCATTAATAGCTAAAAAGGCTAAACTGAGAGAAACTGCCGAAAGACCCTGACAACAGCACTGACACAAAATTCACAAACGGATTATTACTGGTAATGTGCATTACATTACATCACAGGGACTTAGCTGATGCCCTTATCCAGAGCGACGTACAAAAGTGCAAACATTCAGTACAAAAGTGCAGAGCTCCAAGGAGGCAAGTTAAGTGTCAATAGTTCAAGTTTTTAAGAGCGCCTAATGAAATAAGTGACAATAAACAAACAGTGGGCAACAAACGAGACCAGCGAAGTTAAAAAAGAGAGCTAAATGAGTCGAGGAATGTGGACGTGACGTCAGGAGAGTCAAACTGAGGGTAGTGGAGTAGGGGAAAGGTGGAGCCTGAAGAGGTGGGTTTTCAGGCTGTGCTTGAAGGTGCTTAAGGACTCTGACATTTTGACCTCGACGGGAAGATCATTCCACCAATGGGGAGCCAGGAGGACAGACAGCAGTCTTAAGTGGCGTGAGCAGGAGCGAAGAGGAGGTGGTGCTAAGCTACCAGAACTGGCAGAGCGGAGTGCTCTAGTAGGCGTGTATGTTCTGACTAGTTTCTGGATGTAAATGTAAAGAAAGCACGGCACAGTCTCAGTACAACGATGGGCTGAGAGCCAGGGAAACAGCACTGACTTTCCACCGATACTGTCGCTTCCCAATGAGCTAAACCAGTTCTGCGGTGTGTTTGACAAACACACTCCCGGGAATAAACTTGACCATATATGTAGCTCAGTTTGGGATCCAGTCACACTTACCAAAGGGGAGTTTGCCGGCACTTGTGCTAAGAAAAGGCCAAGCAAAGCTCCGTGCCCAGATGATCTCAAACGGAGAGCCATTCCCGGGCGCGCTTTCCATCTCAGAGGTGTTTTTCAAGATTATTCCAGGGTTTGTTGAATGAATATGCTGGGCTACTGTCATGAAAGAAATGTACTATTATTCCCGTGCCAAAAAAGGGGTATTATTCCTCACTGAATAACTGCAGACCCATTGCTCTCACCGGTACCTCATGCAAGTGCATGGAAAGGGTCCTACTTGTGGGCTTAAAATCTCCCCATGGACAGCTGGATGACCTCCAATTTGCCTGCAAAGTGCAGAGAGGTACTTAGGATGCTACATTAACACTACTGCACATTGTTATCAAACACAGTCAAGATCCTGAGGCTTATACCAGAATTTTATTCATTCTAGTCCTAGCATTTAATACAATCAAGACTGATTTTTTTAATTAAATCAACTGTTTAAACTTCATACCAATGGACACCTTGATCTGTGGATCAAAGACTATCTGACTGCTCACAGAGTCTCTGTACAAGTCTCCCAGTCTGATGAAATCATCTTGAATAGTGCATATTAATCAGGAGAACAAGGTGAATGAAGTGGTGATCATTGTTTATTAAATAGATAATGAAGAGGAATAGGAATAGTTTTTGGTGCTTAAACTTTGAGGGGTGATTTGTGATCCAGGGGCATCAGCACTGAGCAGAAGCATAATAAATCCCCCCCTGAAGTCCAGATACCGATGGTGGTGACGGCTGATGACTTCAGATAATGCCAATGAAGCTGATGTTTCAAAGATGCGCTGTGGATAGTACTGCACCAATCCAGTGTAAAGTATTATTTCCTAAATCACGTGTCGGTACAGCCATCTACAGCTCAGAGCAAAAGTGACCTCACAAAAAAAGTTAACACAGCAAGCACGATTAAACAGGGCCCTCAGAGACTGTTGGTGGCGCACAAAAGAGAGGAAAAGCAACATTAATTGCTGTTCAATGAATTTGAAAAACTCCCTTCAGGAAGACAATAAAGGAAACTCAAAGCAAAGAGAGACATCTTTTAAGATATCTTTTATTTTTAATTCTTTACATCTTTCGTCTCACATCCACGAGCTGGACTCTGAAGTCAATTTAGATCCATCATGACCAGAGGTGTAAAATCCAGGGGTCAGAAAGTAAAAGTCCAGCCATGTTTTTCTCCCTGCCACAGAATGAGCTGTTCACTCATATTGGCTCTATCTCCTGTCTGAAGTAAATCCAGGTGGTTGGAGCAAAGTTCCGTGGAGGATTTTTACTTTCTGAACCCGGACTTTACATCCCTGACTGAGGAGATTGCGATCCTTTTACTGTGTTAGGAAAAGGAATTTGAAGTTTTCCTCTGGAATGTTGCGGGAAAAAAGACAAGAAAATCATATTAGGAAGTCTTGTTTTCAGAGATGTAAAACCAGTTGACAAATATATCTTCCTATAACCATTTGTAATGCTAAGACTTTTGAAAAAGGGTATTGATGTTATTAATCCACATATCTTTGATCCTCTTATTCTTCCTTACTTTTCTCACTTCTTTTCCTTGCCTCCCTGGTGAGCTAAGAGCAGGAAGGAGATGAAGGAAAATAAGGAAGAATCCTGAAAATGAGAAATTTGAATCTGACCCTCGGCCCTATTTCACATAGCAGAATTACTGAATTTGCTGGATAACTGCACCGAATAAACACCAGAAACCATCCCATATCTGGAACATAAGTAGATTTTTTTTCCGTTTGTCTCTCTCTCTCTCTCGTAGGGTGCGATGGTGGAAAAGAGAATTCTGGCTCGGGTTCACAGTCGATTCATCGTCACATTAGCGTACGCCTTTCAGACCAAGACGGAGCTCTGCCTTGTCATGACCATTATGAATGGAGGTGACCTCAGGTAAGATAATACATACATGCGTGCGCGCGCACACACACACACACACACACACACACACACACACACACTTTTACATCATGATGATTCTTAAACTCTTTTATATAAACATTTCACCTGTTAATCCAGTTTAAGGGGTGATCTGGGGTTAAATGGGCAAAATGTGATTATTTTTCCAAAAATCTTTTTTTGAATAAAAATATTCTCTAATAACCCTCCTTTAATAATCCCTAATTGCTACAAGGATTAAAAACTGAACTCAACTTTTCAGTGCTGTCAAATGCATTTTCCATTAATTTCCTAAGGTATTACTTTTTCCACATTTCTCATGTTTGCGGCAGCCATTACTTTTTTATTTATCATTGTTGATCAATGAAATTTGTGCTGCAGGTACTTTACTTCATTAGAAATGCACTGACAGAGGGAAATTTTCCTATTTGTTACATACTTTGAATATTTTGAGTATTCGTCAGATTCTGCGCAAAATAATTACAAAATTTGAGTAAAATTCCCCAAAACCACTAAACTGATACACTGAGCAAGGACTAAATTAAATGGCTATGTCATTGCATTTGGATAAGCAATGGCTTTTAATTGATGAAAGAAAAACTGAATTCTAGCATAGAGTTAAAGAGGAATTGGTGCCAGAAGTTTTCTGCATATTTAAAGAGATTGCTCGGTTACCATGGCAACCGCATAAACAGAAAAATGCCAACTTGTATCTTTTTTGGTGGTTATTACGTATACCTCTTTAGATTAATTCTGAGTTGTTTCCTGGTGTCATTTTTCATTTAATCCCAGATCACCCCTTAAGTGTATTAGATTATTAACATTATACCGATGTATCTATCTTAAGCATATACGATTATTGAATCCATGCTGTCGGTCCATAAATATTTTGACATTGAGAAAGATGAGGATCCAGTTGAACAGGAATGATGGGAAGAGGAAAGTAAAGCGACAGGAAGGTCAGCTGCTCAGAATATGAATCTTAATGTTGCGTTTCGACCAAACACAAAACAGATTATTTTGCTTAGACTTAGCCACATGCTTCAAAACTCACTGAACAGCGCTCCACAGTGTGGATGCACAGTGACCCCAAAGCATACTGAGAAAGCGATGCAAGAATTTTTGGGGGGGAGGGGCAAATGTTTGGAAAATTCTTCAAGGGCCAAGTCCAATCATCTCACCTTCATCCAACTGAGCATGTATTCTATTTGCTGAGGGCAAAACCGATGGCTTAACGTCCTGAGAACAAGCAGGTCCTAAAGATAACTGCACTGAAGCCCTGGCAGAGCATCACTAGGGAAAAGGCCTGTATCTGGGTATGTTTATGGGCTCCAGGCATTCTTTGACTCCAAATGATCTGCCACCAAGTATTAAACATGATTTTTTAATTCACGATTATACAATTTTGTCCAATTACATTAGAGCCCATAAAATGAGGGGGAACTCTAAAATTATTTTTACAAAGCCATTAAATTAAAGCTGAAAGTCTCCATTTCAGGCACATCTTGATTGCCATATATTCTGGTTCTGCACAGAGCCAAAATGATGAAAATTGTGTCACTGTCCAGATACTTACGGACCACTGATATACAGCTTTCCCCTGGAACCATGATCTGGGAGCAGTTGGTCAACTGATTTAATTGAGCTATAAATTGTTCATCAGTTTAAATTAAGCCATAGGCATTGGTTTAATCCATTTAACTGAGCCCTAGACTGGTTTAATAAGTTTAATCGAACCATGGACAGGATTAAATGGTTGACCTGAGCCGTAGGTGGGGTTATGGAGTTCACTTGAGCCATAGACTGGGTTAATCAGATTAATTGTGCTATAGACTGAGTTAATTCATTGCATACTCACACCAGGTATCACATCTACAATGTTGACGAGAACAACCCTGGATTTGAGGAGGAGCGAGCCTGCTACTACGCTGCTCAGATTATCAATGGCATGGAGCATCTTCACCAAAAGAGAATAATCTACCGAGATTTGAAACCAGAGAATGTACTGCTGGACAACGAAGGTAATTACACTGATGAGTCTACGGACATTCAGACTGCTTGTGAGGTTTGGGACAGTGGTCTGGACCAATGGTCATCAGTACTATGTTGATACAGCACTTTATTGTCATATTAATTACATGCAAGCAACATATGCATCCCTCAGATATTCCTGTGATCTTTGATTTGTTATTTCTCTCACAAAGGTAATGTTCGCATCTCTGACCTTGGGCTGGCAGTCGAGCTGAAAGATGGCCAGTACAAGATCAAAGGCTATGCTGGGACTCCAGGTGAATGTCTTGCTCATTTGTGTGCCATTTTACTGCCCTGCATATAACTACAAAATTAATTTGGGTTTTGGAAAAAAGACTGACCTGACAGTAGACTTGTAGGAGGACAGGTTAAAGTTACATCAACCCTGCTTCAATCTTATTCCAGTTTTGGTAGATTAACTGTTTATAAACTGGGCCTACTGCAGTCAGCTAGTCTATGACTTTCGACATTTGCTTACTCGACCAGGGGCACGTTTCCCAAAAGGGTAGTTGCTAACTAAGTTAGCAACTTACTTAGTTCGTCCATTCATTGTCAATCGGGCCAACTATGTAAGTTAGCAACTGTGATTTCGGAAAACACACCCCAGCTTGAGTAACTTTGACCAGATTTGGACTAGCTATAACTGGCAAATGTCCTGTTAGAAAGGTTGAAAACTGAAGTCTAAAACCAGCATAGAATGCCTGTTGATTTCCCCTCAGTTTTCCAGCAGGGGTATCAGAATGACTGTTCTAGGTAGCCATAAAATAAACTACGCAAGCTGAGTTTGATGGGACTCCATTTTGGGGTGAATAATGCTGATTGGCACCCATTGCTCTGCAAGGTTTCATGGCTCCGGAGCTACTCAAAGGAGAGGAGTATGACTACTCTGTGGACTACTTCACCCTGGGAGTCACCCTGTACGAGATGATAGCAGCCAAAGGCCCCTTCAGATCAAGAGGGGAGAAGGTAATTGGTACGCTTCAACTGTTAAAACCTGCCAGTCTGAGCATGGGGCACAGTAAGATATGAAAGGATATAAATGTAATAATCATAAGAAAAAGCCACTCTGACCTTGTGAGGTCCACCTGCCAGCCAGGCCCTCTGAGGGTCCTGGTTTACCGATGGACAAATTGGAAACTGAGAGATGCAGTGGCACAGTATGTTAAGAGTGCTTGACTTGGGGTTGAAAGGTCCTGAGTTTGAGTCCTTGCCATGGCTTTCACAAGGTGTTCTCTTGCAAAAAAAAACTTTGTTCCCACAGTGCTCTACTCCATCCAGGCAAACAAAAACTAAATACTGTGGGAAGACCTGCGATGGACTGTCATCCTGTCTAGGGGGAGTAGTAATACTCGTAATTACTTCATGCTTTAGAGACTGGGGTTAAATATGGCTTGGTAAGCCAAAGTTGCTCAGGACAGATTTTACTATGCAGAGGCTTCTAAAATGGCTTGGTGCAGTTATGATATAGAATGGCTTATTTTCAAAACCATTTTCGCCGGTCTTCCCTCAGACGTCTCCATGTCTTTCTGTTCTCTGTCGTTTGAGGAAAGCTGCAATTCATCAGGTTACATGCATCCTAACCTGAGAAAATCATGTCTGAAAACATAGGCTGGATCTCAGTTACTTTATATTAAATCCGCATGTCTTGTACTTGCATCCTATTCTTGCTATGGAACGCCATTTGCTCCAAAACGTCTAATTTCACGTCCGGGTTAAGATGTAAAATTTCTGTGTCTTCAGACATCATAAAAAGTCACACTATTTTTGTTCAAAATGAGCTTGATAACAGGGCATTTTATGACATCTTAAGAAATACAGAAATACAAACATCTTAATTCTGACGCCAAATGGATTTTTTGGACCAAAGGGTGTTCCGTAGCACAGATAGGATGCAAGTGTAGGAAATCAGGATTTAACTTAAGAAAATTGAGATGCAGCCAAAATCAGCAGAAGGACTGAGGCAGGCACTAAACCAGAGGGGACCTTTAGAATAGTGAACTGACGCTGTTTTCAACTGTATAGGTGGAGACCAAAGACTTGAAGAAGCGCATCATCAATGAACCAGTGACCTACCCGGAAACTTTCTCTGAGAACGCTAAGTCCCTCTGTGAGGGTCTGCTGGCCAAGGAGCCAGACAAGCGGCTGGGCTTTAAGAATGAGAGCTGCGACGATATACGGGTGCTACCGTTTTTTAGCAGCATCAACTGGCGCAAGCTGGATGCAGGTATTGACACTCCATTTGATACCTGTCTTCTCATTAGTTTTTAATTTTACATTTTTTAAAATTCTCAGTGTGAGTCCTAGGTCTTCATTGCCCATGATGGTGCAGTCAAGCACATTCTCTTCACATACCGTATTTGTGATCATTCATCTCAAATGGTTAATCAGCTGACCTTGTTCTCTTCTATTCTCATACACAACCCACTAGTACTGTTGATTCCTCCTGCTGACACTCATTACTTTTCGCGATCACAAACAATGATAAGAATTTTTATGGATTGAAACCAAGAAAGACTGGAGTTAGTCGGCCATTGACATTGATCGGGACTAGTTTAAATACCCGATCATGGCCTGTCCACACGAAAGAACAGTATCTGATCAGGACAACCTACCTGTTGGCCCTCTATTCTTTTGTCCTACTGACCCTTTGATGGCAGACTTTTTATAACATTTTATTGCAACTTCAGATACTAGCAGCAGGGTAGCTTAGTGGTAAGTGGCTGAAAGAGTAGCTGGCTCAAGCCCCCACTGGTGCTTAGGATTCTGACCAGATCTGGAGGGATGAAACTGAAAAGAACTCTGCCATTTGGTCCTTCAGCAAGGCCCTAAAGCCCAAAATTGCTCCAGGGGCTTTACTGCAGTTTCTCTCTATCCCTCTTCACTTGCAACTGTTCTATGTGACATATCTCACAGGGAATCCTTCAAAACCAGAAACATGTTCTCATTGGAATTTCCCTGGTTAAATAAAGGTTAAGAAATTCACAGTGAATGAAATATGAATGCCTCAATATAGATTATCCCTGATCATGCCAACTTCACCGATTCTCGGCTGCATCTCTAAAAGTGTGATTTTTTTAATGATTTCATCAGGAATCCTGCCTCCACCATTCGTTCCTGATTCACGGACAGTGTATGCAAAGGACCTGGATGATGTCGGGGCTTTCTCCACGGTGAAGGGGGTGAACCTGGAGGATTCCGACAAGCAGTTCTTCGACGAGTTTTCCACGGGAAGCATTTCCATTCCCTGGCAGGAGGAGATAATCGAGACCGGCGTTTTCGGGGAGCTCAATGTGTGGGGTCCGGGCGGGGGAGTTCCCGATGACCTTCGCCAGGAGTCCATTTACGAACAGCCTCCCAAATCTTCCACCTGCTGTATCTCCTAATGCTCAGACTGCATTATCCCCATGGAAACCCACTCCTACTTTAACCCTGCAGTCCAATCTCACACTGTTACTTTACTTTTTCCTCTCCTAATCCAGTTTTTGCTTCTGCAGAAACAATGACAGGTTTCCACACTCCGTATATTCAGAATAAACCTTTCTTCCCTCAAGTTTTTCCATTATGAATGTACAAATCAAAAGTAGCCGTAGCTCAGTCCACATTTATTTAGCTATGAATATTGGCTCGTGCTGTTGGGAGAAAGGCTCACTGATTAGTTTCCTAAGTGCTCTGCAGCAATAGAACTTCTCAGTATATTTCAATTAATATAAACTGATTGATGGCTTGGGTGATTGGGTTTGAGAATGAATTGGTCTGTATTGGTAGAGCAATAAATGGTGTAAATTTTCAGTGCATACCATGAAAGTAGAATTTTACACTTTTCATTGTTTTCTTTGCTAATGTAGACTCCAGAAGATCAGAAGAGGTTATTGCTGGGGGTGACTAGTCACAGGAGACAACCTGTAATAATAATATCTGGCATTTTTATGCTGACGAGAATTCAAGTGTGTGTATGTGTGTGTGTGTGGGTGTGTATGTGTGTGTGGGTGGGTGTGTTGTGAGAGAGGGCAAGAGAGATGATTTGCTTTCATAGTGCTCTCCCTTTATATCCCAAAAAGGTGACTGAATCTGGCATCAGAAGTGCTGTTCATTTAACAGTCTCTGTGGACCTCACCTAATTTCTACGTTTTTCAATTAGTAATTAGCTGCGATTAGCCTTGCGGTATACGTGAACAGGCTAGATGTCTGTTCTTGACCATAAATCTTATCTTCTGTTTCTGTCCAAGGCCTTTGGCCTGTTACATATATTTTTGATGGATCTAATTTCTAATTGGTTGGGCTTTTTTAATGAAACAGCAGCAAAAGTCACTGCATTGAAGTGACTATTCAGACATATTGTTTTGTGTCACAATTCCCTGTGTATGATAAAATATCTCCTGACTGTATAAAAATGAAATAAATGCGATGATATAAACGTTTTTGTATGTTTAAGTATTTTACCACAAATACTCCTGAAAAAGACACCAGTAACCTTTCACACTGATTACATTCATTATTGTGCGCTGCCTGACCAAAAAAGGAAGTCGCACACTCTATTTTGTTGGACCACCTTAAACTTTGATCATGGCGCACATTCGTCATGACATTATTTTTACAATCTCATGGAATGTTTCAGCATTTATTTCTGACCAGATTTGAATTCATTTTTCACTCTGCACTAGTACTCACAACACAGCCATCACAACTTCCATCTTTCATCTCCCCAAAAAAAAGACCCACCCCAATCCCCTTAAAGAGCCCATGGTGAATTATGCCCCAATAGAGTCACTACACAGGCCCCCCCAGAATTCACCATGACAGAAAAATTAAGTAATCGTAGACGAAGAGGGGGGCGAATGGTTCAACCACCTCCGCTCCGCGGACAGGCGCAGGAAGAGCCAAAGGGGTAGTGCGGAGGCGTGGGGTCTGGGAGGGGGACTGGGAGGCTGTAGCCAGCCTGACGTGGGGCTCGGGTGGAAAAGGAGGGCGTCCTCGCCGCGGGGGCTGTGCCAGTCCAACAGGCCGGACCAAATCCAGGTGGGTTGGCTTAAGATGATTGACTTAAACGTGCTCTGACTTGCCACCGACATCAATGACAAAGGCCTTGTCCCCGACCTCCAGGACTCAGAAAGGGCCATCGTAAGGAGGCCTCAGGGGTCCACAGTGAGCATCATGCCGGATGAAAACATACTCCGCTGATCGTAGAGATGCATGGACATGAGATTGAGATAGGCGATGGTGTGCAGTGGGGACAGGTGCAGAGGTCGTGGCCTGATATAGGTGCAAGGATTGCGGATGGGAAGCCAACCAGGGAGCCGCGGTGCTGGGGACAAAATCCCCAGGCACCCGCATTGGCTGGCCATAACCTATCTTGGAGGAGGACTAGAGATCTACCTTAGGAGCGGTTCTGATGCCCAACATGACCATGGGAGCTTGTGGAACCAGGCACTGTCCGTGAGGCTGGCTGCAGAGCAGCTGTCATGGCACAATGAAAACGTTCACACATCCCGGTGCCCGGTGGGTGGTATGCGGTGGTGCGGTGTAACTCCATGCCCAGGCCCTCAGCAACAGCGATCCAATCCACAGCTCAGACGTAAACTGTGGGCCACGGTCGAAGGAAAGGTCAGGCGGGGTGCCAAAATGAGCAACCCAGGTGCCGATGAACGCACAGGCAACCTTGGCAGTTGTCGTCGTAGACTGCGGCAGTGGCGTAGCCAGTGGGTGTGCCAAACGCGTCCCTTTATGACAGCAATAAGTCCTGCCTAGTTCTCAATCATTTTCCTTTGACGCGTTTTCCAATTATCGTAATTGGCAACTAAAGATGCGGTTTCTCTCCATATGTGATCTAACAGCGATGAAATCATGGGCCAAATTCAGTACAGTTGCAGAACAAGATCCGAGTTGCACAAAACATCTGTTTAAAGCAATTATTAGTCCTGACCTGTTCTCAGTCATTTTCATAATTAACAGAACGTTCACTCCGAGAGTGCTCCACAGTTAACAAGTGCTGCTTGTTCTCCCTGATTAGGTAAGACGGATGAATGATTGTCGGGGAGAAGTTTTGTACAACCCAATTCTCTGTTCTTGTTCCGCAGCCAATTTTCTAAACTTTTCACCGTCCAGTTCCTGGGGCTGCCCATATATATATCATAGACTGTATAACAAGACGGACGCAGCACCGGCTTCTGAAAAGTGAGGCCGATGCGGAAATCTCAAAAATGTGCATTATATTTAATGGCCAGCAAATGGCGACGTTGTGGTTGCAGAAAGGAATAGACTGCAATCTGTTCCCCTATCCATCCTATTTGTTCGTGCTCGTCAATCGACAAATTGTGACTTTCAAGATGGAAGTGACTGGAAACTACATCGAGGTACTGTTTGCATAAATAGTATTTTTTAATAAACTTCTCAATGCCTCGTTTTAAATGTCAGGGGCCTCGGAATTCTTCCGATGAAGTGTGGAGCTACTTTGAGCCTTGTTAATGATGAAAAAAATAGCGATTTGTTTGCATGGCAACGCGATGCCCGATTCACAACCATTGTAAGCCTTTTGGGAGCTTCGGCTAAAAATCCATTTATTTCGAAAATTTATTTGCGCGCGTACGGAGGTGAGGTAGTCGACAAAAGTTAGTACTCATTATCATGTTTCGATACACCCTAAGTCAATTTCACACCAGAATTCTCCTTTCAGGTTTGGGGTAAGGTTAGAATTGGGATAAGCTTAGGATAAAGGTTTGGATTAGGCGTGCATATCTTATTGTTAATATTAGGGGAAGGCTGTAGAGGCACAGTGATATGGAATCAGTGACACCAGATGCGGGAAAAGGGAATGAGGATTTATATATAAACAAAAACAAAACAGGCACGAGGGCCAACAAAAACTTGGCCCAAAGGGTTGCAAAAAACAAACTGGGGTAAGCTACACAGAGCTATAAACAATAAATGCAAAAAGGCAAAAAACAAAAGGCACTGGAAACTCCAGGCGAGAAGATCAAGAAAAATAAATAACAAGACTAAATATATATATATATATATACAAAACAAGAGGCTAGGACGAGACTTGAAACTAGAAATGCTAGGGGACTTGACAACAAGAACTTGGCTAAATTTGCACATGCAAAGAGACGCGACTAGAAACAAACTTGAGACACTGTCTGCCAGCCAACTTCCACCGCAACCAGATAAAGGCTTGGTAATCATGACACAAGGGGTAACACCTGGAGAGAGAGAAACAAGAGGCATGGCAAGATCAAGACATGGACAGAGATTGGATGACATGACCTGCTCATTAAGAGAATGAGCGTGCTCAGCTTAAGTACCAATTAAGTATGCAGTTTGGAAGCAAGCATGAATGTTAAGAACAGAAAAGCACAGCAAGATCTTGAAATAGCAAAGCAGGAATCATGACAATAAACTCCCTGTCTAAATTAGTAGTATTAGTAATGTGCCTATCTAAGAATTACACCAACCCAGTGAGTGTTAGTAAATGTTAGTAACTTAAAAACAGTTAATTGTCAATTAAGCTTAGAGAGCCCCGAATCAGCACAGCACAGAAGGAAGAGGGAAATACCAAGCCAACCCAGAGCTCTGAAATGTGCAACAACGAAGGCACGGGGCGGAACGCAGACAAGCGGTGGAGTGGCATGGCAGACCTGGCATGAACAAAAACATGGAAAAGTAAAAACATGGAATGTGAAATCCTGAAACAAGAAACTGTTAAAACTGTGGCTATGAACATGAACTATGGAACTATAAACTATGAACTATGAAATCTTGAAACATGAAACTGGTAAAACCATAAACAATACTGTTCTGGCCAAAGGCCAGAACCCTGGAACACAACAGTACCCCCCCCTTACAAAAGCGGCACCTGACGCGGACAAAAAACACCAATAACTAAAATACAAGAAGCCGCACAAAACTAAATACAAATTCCACAAGACAAATAACTAATGAGAATACTAAAGACAAAAACCCTATGACACAGAATACCTAACCAAGAAACAGTACAACAAGAAACACTAAGCACAAACAAGATTACTTATTTCTCCAGCAAGCTGGGGCTAAGGCTTAGGGCTATGGAAATGGCGTGATGGTTATGGCTAGAGGCTATGGTAATGGGCTATGGGCTATGGGGTTATGGCTTGGGCTGGGGGCTATGGGGCTATGGCTATGGCTTGGGCTTGGGACTATGGCTTGGCTTGGCTAGGCTTGAGGGCTATGGCTTGGGGTGTGACTGGTGGTAGTCACGGATGAGAGATTTGTCTAGTATGTGCCTGGCCGGGACCCAGGAACGCTCTTCTGGGCCGTACCCCTCCCAATCCACGAGGTACTGGAGGCCCCGGCCCCTCCGTCGGCAATCCAGCAGAGCTTTGACTGTGTAGGCCTCCCCTCCGTCGATGAGCCGAGGAGGAGGCGGAGGCTCAGGTGGGGGCATGAGGGGGGAGGTGGCAACAGGCCTCAGGCGTGAGACGTGGAATACTGGGTGGAGACGTCGCATGGTGGATGGGAGCTTGAGCCGGACAGCAGTGGGGCTGATGATCCTCTGGATGGGGAAAGGACCCAGGAAGCGAGGAGCCAGCTTGCGGCTTTCCACCCGGAGTGGGATGTCTTGCGCCGCTAACCAGACCTTCTGGCCGACCCGATAGTGAGGGGCTGGGCGCCGACGCTTGTCTGCCGTGGTCTTCATCGTCTTACCCGCCCGAACCAAGGCGCGGCGAGCAGACAGCCACACACGGCGACACCGCCGGATGAATGCCCCGGCTGAAGGCACCCCGACTTCCTCCTCCTGGCTGGGGAACAATGGAGGCTGGTAGCCCATACAGCACTCGAAGGGGGAGAGGCCGGAGGCAGAGGCGGCGTGGGAGTTTACGGCGTACTCAACCCAGGGTAGCATGGTAGACCAGGATCTTGGGTTGGTCGAGCACACGCATCGGAGGACCGTCTCCAGGGTTTGGTTGGCCCGCTCAGTCTGTCCATTGGTCTGTGGGTGGTATCCGGAGCTGAGGCTGAAGGAGGTGCCAAGGGATGTGCAGAATGCTTTCCAGAACTGGGAGGTGAATTGGGGACCACGATCTGATACTATATCCACAGGAATGCCATGGGGACGGACAACATGCTGGATAAGTAGATCAGCTGTGGTTTTAGCAGAGGGGAGCTTGGGAAGGGGCACGAAGTGGGCAGATTTGGAGAACCGGTCAACTATGGTGAGGACAGTGGTGTTTCCATGGGAGACGGGCAGGCCAGTGACGAAGTCCAGGGCTATGTGGGACCAGGGACGGTGAGGAATGGGCAGTGGTTGGAGCAGACCAGAGGGAGGTGCGTGGGAGGACTTGGCGCGGGAACAGACTGAGCAGGCAGAAACGAACCCCCGGATCTCTGCTGCCATCTTGGGCCACCAGAAACGGCGCTGGATAAACCGCAGGGTCCGGCCGACCCCAGGATGGCACGACAGGTTGGAGGAGTGGCCCCACTGGAGAACGTCAGACCGGGCAGCTGCAGGGACGTACAGGCAGTTGGCAGGGCAGGCACTGGGCGTAGCTGCGCCGTTCTGAGCGTTGCGGACCAGCTCCTCGATCCGGAGGCACACGTTGTTAACGAAGCAGGTCCTTGGCAGGATGGAGCTGGGCTCTCCCTTGGACGAGGAAGCGTCGAAACGCCTGGAGAGCGCGTCAGCCTTGGTATTCTTGGACCCCGGCCTGTAGGCCAGGGAGAAGTTGAACCGGTCGAAAAAGAGGGCCCATCTGGCTTGTCTGGGTGTCAACCTCTTAGCAGAACGGAGGTACTCTAGGTTTTTATGGTCCGTCCAGACCAGGAACGGAACCCTTGCCCCCTCAAGCCAGTGCCTCCATTCCTCCAGGGCCAGTTTCACCGCCAGCAGCTCCCGGTTCCCGACGTCGTAGTTGGACTCCGCAGGCGTCAGCCGGTGGGAGTAGAACGCGCACGGGTGTACCTTCTGATCATTGCTGGATCTTTGAGATAGCACCGCACCAACCCCGACATTGGAGGCATCCACCTCCACAATGAACTGCTTGGCGGGGTCGGGGGTGGTGAGGATGGGCGCGGTGGTGAAGCGCCTCTTCAGCTCACAGAAGGTCACCTCGGCTTGCGGAGTCCAACGGAATGGCACCTTGATGGAGGTAAGGGCCGTTAGGGGAGCTGCCACGGTGCTGTAGTTCCTGACGAATCGCCTATAGAAATTGGCGAATCCCAGGAAGCTCTGTAGGGCCTTGCGGTCCTTGGGTGCGGGCCAGTCCACCACAGCCTTGACCTTCTCCTCGTCCATGCCCAGGTGGTTAGGGGAGATGACGTGCCCCAGGAAGGAGGTAGTGGTGGTGCTGAACTCGCATTTCTCAGCCTTGACAAAGAGGCGGTTCTCGAGGAGGCGGCGGAGCACCTGGCGAACATGGTTTGTGTGCTCCGTCTTGTCCTGGGAGAAGATCAGGATGTCGTCAAGGTAGACATAGACGAACCTCCCGATCATGTCGCCGAGCACATCATTCACCAAGTTCTGGAACACTGCGGGCGCGTTGGTCAGGCCGAATGGAACCACCAGGTACTCCCAGTGGCCGCTAGGGGTGTTGAAAGCGGTCTTCCATTCGTCGCCCTCCCTGATGCGCAGGAGGTGGTAGGCATTCCGCAGGTCCAGCTTGGTGAATATGGCCGCCCCCTGGATGACATCAAACGCCGAGGACATCAGTGGAAGCGGGTAGCGGTTCCTGACCGTGATCTTATTGAGCCCTCGGTAATCGATGCAGGGGCGCAGGGAGCCATCCTTCTTCTTGACAAAGAAGAAGCCTGCCCCCGCGGGAGAGGAGGATGGACGGATGATGCCAGCTGCAAGGGACTCCCGGATGTACTTGTCCATGGCCCCCCTCTCTGGCTCAGACAAGGCGAAGACACGCAGTAGCTCCTCCGCCAAGGCCCGGTAGGTGGTAGTGCAGGGCTGCCGAGCCTGCCATGCGGCAGTTCCCCACAAGCGAGCCCGCCCCGTCAGCTGAAAGAGGACGAAGGCGACTCGGGCCGGCTCTGAGGCGAAGGTGGAGGGCTGCAGAGCGAAACACATCTCACAGGAGGTGAGAAAAGCCCTGCAGAACCCTGGTTCTCCACCGTACCTTTCGGGCGGCGGAAGGCAGGGCTCAGGACCAGGGTGGACAGCTGGCTGCAGCTGAGGTGCTTCTGCGCCGGGCTGGCGCACAGGGGTGATGGGTGGCTGGTGTGCTGCAGGAGCCCGGGGCTGGACAGCTGGCATGATGGGGCCCTGGCTGGGACCTGCCCGGGGAAGGCTGGCCTTCAGTGTGGCCAGCGCAGCTGTCAGCTCCTGGATCTGCTGCCGTTGATGCAGCAGCTCAGCCTCTCGCTGGGCGATCCTGCACTCCATCCCGCTGGTGTCAGGGAGACAGTGTCTACTGATATGGAATCAGTGACACCAGATGCGGGAAAAGGGAATGAGGATTTATATATAAACAAAAACAAAACAGGCACGAGGGCCAACAAAAAACTTGGCCCAAAGGGTTGCAAAAAACAAACTGGGGTAAGCTACACAGAGCTATAAACAATAAATGCAAAAAGGCAAAAAACAAAAGGCACTGGAAACTCCAGGCGAGAAGATCAAGAAAAATAAATAACAAGACTAAATATATATATATATATACAAAACAAGAGGCTAGGACGAGACTTGAAACTAGAAATGCTAGGGGACTTGACAACAAGAACTTGGCTAAATTTGCACATGCAAAGAGACGCGACTAGAAACAAACTTGAGACACTGTCTGCCAGCCAACTTCCACCGCAACCAGATAAAGGCTTGGTAATCATGACACAAGGGGTAACACCTGGAGAGAGAGAAACAAGAGGCATGGCAAGATCAAGACATGGACAGAGATTGGATGACATGACCTGCTCATTAAGAGAATGAGCGTGCTCAGCTTAAGTACCAATTAAGTATGCAGTTTGGAAGCAAGCATGAATGTTAAGAACAGAAAAGCACAGCAAGATCTTGAAATAGCAAAGCAGGAATCATGACAATAAACTCCCTGTCTAAATTAGTAGTATTAGTAATGTGCCTATCTAAGAATTACACCAACCCAGTGAGTGTTAGTAAATGTTAGTAACTTAAAAACAGTTAATTGTCAATTAAGCTTAGAGAGCCCCGAATCAGCACAGCACAGAAGGAAGAGGGAAATACCAAGCCAACCCAGAGCTCTGAAATGTGCAACAACGAAGGCACGGGGCGGAACGCAGACAAGCGGTGGAGTGGCATGGCAGACCTGGCATGAACAAAAACATGGAAAAGTAAAAACATGGAATGTGAAATCCTGAAACAAGAAACTGTTAAAACTGTGGCTATGAACATGAACTATGGAACTATAAACTATGAACTATGAAATCTTGAAACATGAAACTGGTAAAACCATAAACAATACTGTTCTGGCCAAAGGCCAGAACCCTGGAACACAACACACAGAAAGAATGAATGGAAGTCGATGCAATGTCCCCACAAGGGTAGAGGTAGAAGGATATGTATGTGCGTGTGTGTGTGTGTGCGCGCGAAAGGCAGACTGTGTGTGTGTGTGTGTGTGTGTGTGTGTGTGTGTGTGTGTGTGTGTGTGCGCGCGCGCGCGCGAAAGGGAGACTGTGTGTGTGTGTTTGTGTGTGCGCGTGCGAAAGGGAGAGTGTTTGTGTGCGCGCGCGCGTGTGTGTATGTGTGTGTGTGTGTGCAAAAGGGAGAGTGCTTTGATGAGCAACCGACACTCACAGTGATGGAGAGCTGAGAGTGACAGGCTCTCTCCATCTTTCGGTCCATTTACCATGGCAAGAGAAGAACAGCAGTTTATTTCCCATTTAATTGCATCAAGGATTGATGCTACTATGGTAACACCAAATCACGCTAAATGCCATTTCATGTCTGGCCCACCACAGTTAATAGTAGCATCTTTCAAATTTTTAGTTTTATATTAAGTTTTATAATGAATAAAATTAATATCCCATCACCCATTTTAGCAATACTACTAGTGTGACATTGAGAAGGCATTTTATTGACTTTTAAATTTTGCAAAAAAAAAGTGTTATCACCAACTATAAATCCTGCGCAATTTATTGCCACATTCTTTAAAATGCACTCTAGAATGACATTGCAAAAAATAAGTGCAGAATGATGAGCTGCAGAAATAAAGGCTTAATAGCTTGCGCTGGGCAATGGTAGCACTGTTGCCCCACAGCAAGGAGGTTGTGGGTTGGAATCCGGTTTGGAGCCTTTCTGTGTGGAGTTAACATGTACTCCCCATGTTCTCATGGGTTTCCTACTCCATTTTCCTCCCGCTGTTGAAAGACATGCATGTCAGGCTAGTTGGAGACACTAAATTGCCCATAGGTATGAGTGGGTGAGTGAATGGTGTGTGAATGATCTATATGCCCTGCAGTGCATTGGTGAGCTGTCCAGGGAGTATCCTGCCTTTCGCTCACAGTCAGCTGGGACAGGCTCCAACCTCCCCGCGGCCCTAATGAGGTAGAAGCGGTATTGTTAATGGATGGATGTCCTATGGTCTCACCTTCATCACAGTTAAGTGCAGTCATGGGGGAATAAAGGTAACATTCAAAAGATGAAGATGCTGAAGTGGACCACTGCCAATTGTTTGATAATATTTAAAATATGCTGCATTGTCATTTCAATACGCTGAGTCAATCGTGATAATCATTCATGTATTATACAGATATAGAGCTTTTGCAATGATTTTACTTCTTGATGGAGTATTTCTTGCCAGCCGAAAAAACCCTACTGAAAACGACTACTGTTCTTGCAAGCACGACTGCACACAACACAGGAATGGAAATTCAAACTGAAAGGGAGCAAAAAAGACATTTTTTCAATGATGCATTGATTTAAGTTAACTGATTTTGTAAACAGGTAATGCTTCAGATATGATTTAAGTGCTTTGTCATTAATGCTTCCTCATGTCATAAGTCAATAGCTATGTTTCCATCCACATGTCAATCGAACTATCTGAAGTTCGCCAAAAAAATTCATGTGAAAAAGGCAGGTGAAGATGCGTTTCCATCTGACGGCATTAAAGCGAGAAAAAGAGTTGTGCGTAATGACGTCACATGCTGTTACGCGATCAAATTAGTGTATCGGATAGATTTCTGATATTTTAAGCTGTTTCCATTCATTTTCGCACTGAATCGCGGAGCCTTCAAGAAAACAAAAGTAGTGTGTTAGCCGAATAATTTAGCTAGTTAGCCAAAATGTGTCGCGTCTACCAACAAATGATGATAATTTGCACACGTTGTACGTGCTTACGTGCCAGCTATTAGCAACATAGCTAACCATTATCAGAAGGCAACGACGGCATCAAACACCGTCACGATGCAGTAGCAGATTTATTCGGCAAATAACGTTTCCATCAGCATTTATCGCATAATTCTTTTACCGATCAAGATGACATCTGATCAGATCAACAGTATTACCTTTGTGTCAATATTCTTGAAATCAAGTCGAATTTCACCGTTTCCTCAAGGCATTTTTAATTCGATACGACTTAATTTGCATAAGAACGTGTGGATGGACACATGACAATTGATTTACTTTACTTAAAAATTGACACAGTCATTAAAAGGAACATCCTTGACATAATTGACCAGGGGATATGTTATCGAGCTAGTTAAATTTAGTACACTGAAGTATTACGGAAAGTAAAACATTGAGGAGCTTTTTCTACAATGCATAATAGTCTTCCAAGTTTTATTGATCAAAGTTATTCACGTAGTTGTTGGCTGACTCAGAATAATCCTGCCTCGGTAAGCATGAACCTGAGATTGATGTTTCTGGTACTCAATCTGTGACTGGGCCTATGTCCAGTAAAGTGGGCAGTTACCATCAATA
This sequence comes from Gymnothorax reevesii, assembly GCA_029721435.1. Lineage (NCBI taxonomy): Eukaryota > Metazoa > Chordata > Actinopteri > Anguilliformes > Muraenidae > Gymnothorax > Gymnothorax reevesii. The sequence continues at coordinate 21,814,352 of CM056587.1, read as the reverse complement.
TTTTGTGTTCTTCATAGCCACAGTGGCCTTATATGATGCTGAAGACGTTGAATGCTGCTATGGCACCTTAAGAAACACCAACAGGCATTTCAAAGAGACCGGTTCGCTGAAAACTAGTGGCAACAGGCGTGAAAAACAGAATTTAAGTACCTCTGATGTTCATCGTATGTGTATGACAAGTAAAAACAATCGGGAGTTGACAGCACGATGACTTTGTGATGATATCATTAGTGCCAGAAATGAACAGATGAAAGTATCGAGATCTACTTTTTCCAGACGCCTGTGTAAAAAATGGTCTGATTAGATGTGTTGCTGCTGTGAGCTGGCAACATCAACAAAGACTTTTACCAAGAAATTCAAGGACTGGACACCAGTGGACCGGGAACAAGTCCTTTGAACCGATGGATCAAATTTCGAAATTTTTACACAGAATTTATGTCTGCCGAAGTGTTGGAGAAAATTTCAAAGATGACTGTTTAACCACTTTAATAAAATATGGAGCTGATAATGTTATGGTTTGAGGTTCAGTCAGCTGTAAAGGAGCTGGTGATCTCAAAAAAATCGACAGAATCATGGATCAAAAAAAGTATCGCAGCATCCTTGTTAGGCTCTCATTGCCATCAGGAAAGAGACTGATTGGTCGAAGATTTTATTTTCAACAAAGATAATGACCCTAAACTCTCTTCTAAGTTCTGCAAGAATTATCTCAGTTAGGAAGAACACATGTGTAGCATAAAAGTTATGACTTGGCCCGCTCAAAGTCCTGACCCTAATCCGACTCATCAAATTGATTTTAACATCAAAAGAATCTCTTTGGAATGAACTTCACCGTCTCTTTACAACACTGTAAATTGAACACCAACTTTAGTATCATGGGAATGAGAGGATGATAACCGGCAATCAGTCGTGGGTGAAAGAAAGTTCACATAATTTCCGCCGGCGGTGAGATACACCGCAACTCCGCAGTACATTCAGATGACTGAGACGAAAGGGGGCGCCGGTTCCTTTTGGGGTAACGGCTTCTTCAGTTGTTTCTCAGCGGTTTCGGGTCTCACAAACGTCCCTGCGGGCACGACTTTATTCTTGAGACCCGACACGCTGCCGGGGGGAAGCGAGAGAGAGGCAGGTGACGGATTCTCATTGACTGCAGGCAGTTTCAGCCAGAGAAAGTTCCGCACTCACGCAGAGATGCTGTGAGGACGGCAACGCAAGTTTGATGTGCAGAGGAAAACTGCTCAAGCTTGGGAGCCAAAGCTCGGGTTATCAGATAATTCACCTGTGACTGGGATTTTGTTGGTCTACGGGGACTGCTGGCGTTTGCCATTTATATTTGTCTATATCCCCTTTACATCGCCGACGAGATGCAACAGCCGACGGTCCCACCATCCACTACTGTTCTGGATCCCGCAGGTAATATTTCACTCTTGAGAAGAATCCAAAAGCGAACTCATTGTCACTGCTTAACATTTAGCCTAACCTATCGTGGTTTGAGTAGGCTAATATCGACGATTAAAATCATTCACCAATTAATATTTGAAGGATTGACATTTCCTGACCCTGTAGTTTTTGTTTGTCTGGATAATTCAGTATTCAAAGACTGTTGTGACAATATAGCCGACTTGTTTATAATAATAATAATAATGATAATATATGCTATTCATTCGGGAAAAAATGCATGTACGTCTCTGCTGCAGACTTGAACTGAGAGCTTTGATTGCATTTCTTCTACAGTAACGCATTGTATGACTTATGGCTGGCGGTGTTTGTGATCTTATGGAGAATGAGAAATGGTACATTAAGTCCTGAAGTTGTGCCCTGCAGTGTGATAATCTGAGACTCTGTCACAGGACTATCTGCAGGCTCTGCCCGAATCTGCTTGTTATTCCCCAACAGAGTTTACTGTCCTGTCCTTGAATGGTGGAATACAGCAACACAGAATTAGACGCTCGGGGACAGCGCACATGATCAGCCGGAAATATGATGCTTTTCTGAGTAAAGCCATCAGTTAGCGTGACCCATTGAATCCCTCAGCATAGTCCTTTTGTATGATCTGAATTTTTCTTAAAACTTTTCTTTATTCAGTTCTGTTTTGCGGATGCTGATTTTATACAAGATGGGTAAAAAAATGATCTTGAAAATGGCTATTTTGTAAAAAATCTGGTCCAGTCAAAGGGTATAAAGTCTCAGAAAAAGGTGAGATTAGAAAGAGCCAAATACCTGAAGTCCTGAATTCATGACATACTGGAGGTGTCCAGAGATGGAACCAAGCAGTCGGGTGGACATCTTCCCCCAAAAAATCAAGGATCCTTTTACTGCCTCCTCCTATGATGAGTGACCAGTGAGATCCTTTTGGCCAGTTTATGTGAACCCTGGGTTCAGCAAAACCCTTTGTTGACTCAGTGCGACCCTGTGGTCCATCAGTGTGAATACTTCATGAGTTATTGTGAATGCTCCAGAGCCTTCTGTATATGATACACCTGAGGAAGATTCATTTTAGCTGAGCTTTTCGAGTGTTCATGACCCTGTCAAAGAAAGAAAGGATATGATGCTTGTGATCGCACAGATGATGTGACTTTTTCTGCTGCATCAGTGAAGCGGTTTTCTCTGTTTTTAGTTTAGAGAAGAACCCAAATTTTGGATTTTCCTTGCTTTGGTTCACAGACGTCGGAGAGGGAATGAATGGAGTGTTTTCATGTAGAGGTGTTGCTGCTAATGTTGTGGGTGTGGTGTGTTTGGTACTGAAGGTTGTATAAATGGAATACAAATTGGTAGTGTATTGGTGTGTCTATTTGTCTCTCTCTGTGCATATGCTTGCCTGTGTTTGTGCGTTTTTGTCTGTGGTGTGTAGGACACTGTCTGTCCCTCTGTGTGTATGTTTTCGCGCGCGTGTGTGTGTATTTGCGTGTGTTTGTGCTTATGTGTGTTTGCGTTTGTGTTCTGTGTCTGTGTGTGCATACGTGTGTGTGTGTTGCGTGCAGGTATATGTGTGCTTATGTGTGTGTTTGCGTCTGTGTTCGTGTTTGTTTTTTGTGCTTGTGTGTTTATGTTTATGCATGCATGTTTGTGTGTTCTGTGTGCGTGTGTGTGTGTTTGTGTTATGCGTGTGTGCGTGCGCTTGTCTGTTTGCGTTGAGTGTGTGTTTGTTTGTATGTGTGTGTGTGCATGTCTGTTTGTGTGTGTGTTTGTGTGTGTGTGTTTTTAGTGTGTGTTTATGTGAGTGTGTTGGATGTGTGTGTATTTTAGTGTTTGTGTGGGTGTTGGGTGTGTGTGTGTGATGTGTGAGGTAATGTACACCGTCATGTTCCCCTGTAGAGCAGTATGTGAAGAGGCGCCGGACAGCCCTGTGGTTCACTGTATCTCTGCTGTTCCTCTCTGTCGTCATCCTGGTGGTGGGGCTGGTGTCGGCCACACGCACAGGAAATGTGGCTGTAGCAGGACACTACCCCGGGATCATTGTGAGTAATGACTCTATCACACCCCCACCAACCCCCCCTTCCCACAGTTCCTCTACTGCCACATCTGGAGTAGGACCAAACATGCCTTTTGTACAAGTTCACAGCGCTATAGAGCATTTCTAGCAGAGATAGCCAGCCTTATCCCAGGAAATCTACCGTCCGATAGGTATTCAATCCCTCTCTTAGAAGGCGTACCTCATTCAATATTTAGAGGTTTTGTTGCACTGCTAATTAGAGGAGTCGGGTGCGCCCAATTCGGTCTCAAACCCTCCTGCACCATACAATTCTAGAAACAGGGTTTGTCATTTCCAATCTGGAGCAGTCATTTCAACCACTTCTGATCTCAGTGTATTGGCATCTATCTTTACTTATGATCTTTATTTTTGACATTTGCGAGGTCACTGAATTACAAATGGCAATACATGTGTCATGGTTTGGAGGCGTTGAGAGCTTTCTTTGCTGCTCTTCCGGGACGATATTGTTTGGCTCCTAATCGGATTCCTGGGCCAGCTGGCATTAATTGGGGACGTTGCCCGAACTCTATTTAAGCCCAAGTTCTGCCTCCCTGCCCTTGCTAGAGTGTCAGTGTTACATTTGCGCTTTAGCCGGTAAGGTCTCAAGACACTGAATTGTTAGGGACATTAGTTGCATATTTGAGGTTTTATGGTAGTGAGAAAGGGAATCTTTGTTTTATTTTCCCTTTTCTTTTTGTACCTTTGAGCTCGCTTGCTTTCTACCTCGGACGACAGCCAGGTCCGGTGGTAGCGCGAGTCTCGCATTTTAATCCTGTTTGAATCTCCCTGTTCGCAGCTGTTTTTGCCTTTTAATTCTGGCCGCTGCTTTTGGTGTCTAATATACAACAGACATCACAGTATGCCTCAGGAAAGCCATTTCCCCAGACCTTGTACCGGTTTTTTGAGAATTGAAGCACCTATTACTAAAACCCCACGAGTCACACTTGACTTGACTTGACTTGTGGGGTTTTAGTAATCAGTGCTTCAATTATACTCAAAGACAGAAGTTTCTCTTGCCCCCGCTATAAAAGAAATCGACTGTAAAGAAGAGCTTAACATCTGCACTACATTCTTTGTGATACCGCATCTTCTGTATCCTTCCGATCTTATGTTACACCGTGTAAATTTTTTTATTTCCAAAAATTAAAATTAATTTGAAAGTCCATTCAGACCATCTGCTTGCATTGTCATTGGTGATGAGAAAAGAGCATCACATGACTCCTCTGCCTGTTTTGATTGGTGCGTTTCCCTTTTCCCCGCAGCTTAGCTTCGGATCCTTCCTTGGGATTGTGGGAATAAACCTGGTGGAGAATCGCAGGCCCATGGTGAGTGCTTATATGAGGATGCTGAGCCTTAATGTCCTGTTGGAGATAACAGACCTATTCTTAGCGCTCCTGTCCCCATATTATGCTGACAATCTGGTCACATGACTTTGACAGCAAAGGTAAATGGCTGTTTTGCCAAGAAGATCGATTGTGATTGGATGAGCGCTCAGGAAAAGCAGAAGAAATTGAGTTTGCTTTGACAATCGAGGGAGTCATCCCGCAATGTTTGCCAGGATGATTACTATTAATTGCTGTTGAGTACTAGCTACTCAAAGTGGTGTCACTTACACAATACCACCATGACTTTTAGGGACACTGTCGCCACTTAGCTTTTAGGATTCACTGATTTGTATGAGAGATGGAACCTATCTGAGGCATTGCATTATAGATATTTTGGCCCATGCTCTTATCCAGAGTCATATAAGCAGCTTTTGCTGGGTACAAACTTGCGTAATATCACTTTCCGCAGCTGTATATGTGCTGTATACTGAAGCAATGCAAGTTTACTGCCTGGTGTAAGGGCATAATCGCAGGGTACGACCAGGGCATTGACTGCCTTTTGGATACACGGTCAGCAGCTATCAGGCAACACTGCTGCCCAAGTGAGAGAGTCTTTCACACGGCAGTAAGAAATGAGAAAATGAAATGTGCACCCAGGTAAGAGACTACAATCTAAGGTCACTGACTAGTAATGTGAGACAATATGAGACACCTTACAGATACAGGTGAGAGAATATAGGCCTTTTCCCTCAAAGCTCAGGCTACAGCCCATGTAGGCTGTATATATGGGCTGCTATGTATGTTAATGCAGACCTTTCCATTGTGAAGGTGCCTTCAAAAGCAGGAGAGATATGCTATCTTCATTTTGCCTGATGTAAAATGGAATTTTCAACTGGTTTACACCTCGTTTCCTTGTTGACACGTCTATATTTCACAGGCGAGATGAAGGCTGCACTTCTCAGCCTGTGTTCAAAAGCAATTTGACGAAGCAAAAGCCTGTGATGATGACCAAGCAGCTTAGAAATGTAGCTTACCTGGGCTGCAGCCCATGACCGCTGAGGCAATGGCTGGTATGCCTTCTCTGTTCTAAATTCAGGGAATAATGTAAGGGGTGACTGTTGCATCATGGGAAAGGTTTAAAACATTCCAGAGGACAAGGTAGGCAGTTGCATTGTGGAAAGAGTTTAAGAAACACTCCGGCGGATGAGGAAGGCAGTTGCTTTGTGGGAAGGGTTTTAAAAAACCCTATTGAAAGCAAAAGATAATAATTGTCCACACATCAGGTTTCAGCTTGCAATAATTTATTGACTGATAAGGCAATGTTTCAACCCAATAAGGTCTTTATGATGAAGGCCCTGTTGGGTTGAAACATTACCATACCAGTCAGTGAAATACTGGGACCTACAAATCGGTGTGCAGACAATTATTGTCTTTTGGCTTCAGTAATACCTATTGTCCTACAGCTGACCTAAACACAGGCTGGATGTGCTCACAGCTACTTCATTGAGCTTTAAAACAAACACTCCAAAGAATGAGGAAGGCAGTTGCATTGTGGGAAGGGATTTGTGCCAGTGAGTGAGATCAGGTGTGTTCCCTGCTTCTGTTTCTCATCCTATATTAATGTCCCGAGGCCGGCCACACCGATATGTCCGCTGGGTTACAGTGAAACACCATCCCCCTTCTGACTTCACCCTACAGCCACCTCCTCCATTATTCAATTGCGGACATCTGGGAAGCCCGTGTGGGCCAATGCACTAGTGTATGAGCTCCCCGAATCCCCAAGAAAGCCTTTTGCATGTGAGGTAGAGCAGTAGTGAGTGAGGGGAATGCTTGTGTAAATCCAGGTATGTAATGAAGAGTGTTTTAAACGAGGCCCGTGCTCAATCTGTGTGGGGCCGATAGCTGCTCTGCCGGAGTGTAATTCCCCCTCTAATCGCGCGCTCTTGCCAGGAGCGGTTCCCATGGCGACCGTGCCGGCCCACCCACTCACCCACCCACCCACGGCCGGGCGGGATCGGGGGGACCGCTGCGGCGGTGGCTCCCTGTCTACGCGTGATTTAGGGGCCGCTGGAGGGAGCCAGGATCTCTGCCATCTCTCCCAGCTCCGGCGTTAAAATTTAATCATGCCGCTGCTGGCGGATTTTGGGAGCTGTGAGGGCGCGTAATGGAGCCGACTTTGTTTGCTGCCCTCTGCAACCCCCCCAACCCCTTCCTCCCCTCCACCTTCACCTTCACTTTCCCAGCTCCTCAGCTTTGGACAGGCTGTCAAAGGCTCAAGGATTCAGACTGGTGTGAAAACTGGTAGCGCGCTTACTACCACGGAGGTCAGTGGCATATTTGGTCTGGGCGCAGCTGCCTGAGTTTGGAGGAAATGGCCCATCAAACAGCCCTCCGTAGACGCCTATGGCAACACTCTAAACGAGAAATAACAGCTACACTGGCTGTGTACTGTGCGAAGAACGATATTGGCGGGGGATGGTGTCTCCAATGCAAATGGCCTCGCTGAATAGGTTTGGTATCAGTCAAAGAGCTTTTGCTGCATTGCAAAAAATCTCTGCCGTAAAGTATCTTCCTCTCGTTATGAGGCTTAACAGATCTTTTTTCTCATAACCGGGAAATGCTTCTTCAAGATTACTGTCTGCTTGGAAAGTAAAATTTTCTTTTCTGAACTGTCAAATTTTAATAAGTTTTGTTCCACCCAATAGAAAATATTTTCGTTTTATTTTCCAAAATTACATGATGAAGTAACACAAAAACATTTAAAATGCACTTTGTTTAGTGCTTGCGGAGGTAAATTTTCTGGTGATTGGTAGAGTTTGGTGATGCATGATGTGTATACGGTTGGCGGTTTATCCTGCTCCCTGCTGAGCTCCGCTCCTCACTGCTTCTTTTGCTCACCTTGGGCCCCCTGTGACTGGACACTGGCCCCATATTTTAAAGCTGACTTTCTCTGGGCCTGATTATAGTGTCCAGTCTCGTCATTGATCACCCGACCATTTCGCCGCAGTCGACCTTGAGGCTTTGCTAGCTGTTGTGTAACGTTACGGTCTGGCTGTGTTTTTCTGAAGAGTTATTTACTCATCGTGTGGGCTGTCTCACTGGGGCATGTGTGTGTGTGTGTGTGTGTGTGTGTGTGTGCGCGCATGTGTATGTGTGTATGTGTGAGACAGTGTGTGTGTGTGTGTGTGTGTGTGTGCCTGTGTGAGTGTGTGTGTATTTTTGTCTGTGTGAGAGTGTTAGTGAGTGTGTATGTGTGTGTTTGTGTGTGTGTGCGCGTGTGTGTGTCTTGTTGTCTGTGTGAGAGTGACGTGTGTGTGTGTATGTGTGTATGTCTGTGTGAGAAGAGTGTGTGTGAGAGTGTATGTGTGTGTGTGTGTGTGTGTGTGTGTGTTTATGTGTCTGTGTGAGAGTGTGTATATGTGTGTGTGTCTGTTTGTGTGTGTATGTGTGTTTTTGTTTGTCTGTGTGAGAGTGACGTGTGTGTGAGTGTGAGTGCGTGTCTGGTTGTCTGTGTGAGAGTGTGAGTGTGTGAGTGTGTGTGTATGTGTGAGAGTGACGTGTGTGTGTGTGTGTGTGTGTGTGTGTGGGTGAGTGTGAGTGCGTGTGTAAGAGAGAGGGAGAGCTGAGGTGGGCTGGTCTGGTGGGCTCTTTACGAGGCGGCTGCTTCTGCTGAGATAACGTGAGCTAATGCTGCTGTCCAAATCCAGTGATATGGGCACCGTCGCTGTCATTTAAACGGTTCATTTATGATGATTAGCCTCGGAGCGTTCATCACTAAGGTAATTATTGTGAGGGTCATTGATGTCATTGATGACCTTGGCTGATTGGATTACTAAGATTCTGACTTATTTGAGTGGTGTCATGTTTCTTTTCTCTGGTTGGTTAAATATTGAAGTGAACAGTAGAGGTAAAATGAGCCAGTGCCGGACCTTCCTCCTCTTGCTGAGTTGCTGTTACCGTCCAGTCCATAAGTATTTGTCGAGATTTGGGCTGATTCAGTTTTCATAATTTTAGCTCTGTACGCCACTGTAATGGATCTGAAATGAAAGAATCAAAACGTGCTTGAAATGTAGTCTATCAGTTTAAAGGATCCATTTCCTGGTATTTACACCCGCTAGAAATAAGTGATTTGGGTCTAAAACATAATGTTCTGCAGTAATGTGCAAAAATTACGCAACATTCATATTTATTTTTCCCTTTTTATCAAATCAATCTTGCTCTTGCGAGAAAATTCCAAGATTTTGACTTGGCCGGAATAAGTAGGCGTGGCTAGGCGGAGGGGGTGGTGCGAGGGAAGAGGGTGGGAGGAGGGAGGAGTGGCTTGAAAGCACAGCTATAGCAACACTTGCATAGAAACATAACGTGTGAATCTATGGACTATTCTGCGTAGGTATACTCCTGCTGTCTGAGTGCAATGCATTGGCCCCTGCGTGAGATGTACTAGTGAAATAGCCTAAAAATAGGGGAATATAAATGTCACTTGCAACCTAACATTAGTACATCTAAGTTCCATGATCATATAATCAAGAGTAATATGCTGCATTTGGACAGCATAAAAATACAAAAATATACAGCCGTCCATCAAAAAACTAACAGAATGTGCACGGTTAATGCTGGCCTAAATGAACTCTGCTAGCCAACCTTGGGTTTTTGCTAGCGGGAATTTAGCGTATGTTTGGAGCGTTATTTCGACTGCTTACTGACATCATAGCATAGCATTTTTGGCATCTGTAGATTCCTTAGGTTGTCTAGTTTCAGATGATTTGTGTATCTTTACTTTAGCTGAAAGTGAGCTCACTACATGTTTGGAAATACAGCATGTCAGTCGAGCCCTCAGGCTGTGAGGGTAACGTTTATGTTTTGGGTACAAACTAATGTTAGCACATCTAAGATCCATGATCATAAAATCAAGAGTAACACACTGCGTTTGGACCGCATGAAATGACAGCAATATAGCTACAGCAACCCATCAACAAATTAACAATGTGCATGGTTATTGCTGGCCTAAATGAACTTAGCTAGCTAACATTATCTTTTTGTTAGCGGAAATTTAGCATATGTTTGGAGTGTTATTTGGCCCATGCTTACCGACATCATAGCATAGTGTTTTTGGCACCTACAAAATATATTCCTTAGGCTGTCTAGTTTCATATGATGTGTGTATTTTCTCCTTAGTTGAAATTGAGCCCACAACAGCCTTGGAAATATGGCATGTCGGGAGAACCCTCGGGTTGTGAGGGTAACGTTTACGTATTGGGGATACTGCCAAGTTTCTTTTCAACTACACCACACTCCATCCAATAGCTTACGGTAATGTAATGATAACATTGAAGTTGGGGGAACAAAGTTGTCAGCTAATGCGAAAGTTGACATTTACCGACAATATTAAACTGCCGGGTTCCGTAGTATTGGAACAGGTTTTTTGTTAAGCCAGCTTTGTACCAGGCTAAGCTGGAGAAAGAGTCCGACGTGAAATGCTGTGCACACCGGAATCGGTTTGTGGCAGGGGCTGCAGGAACATTGTCAGTAAAAATAAATGCAATCCACTTGTCCCTCAGCGATTCATCGCCCGATGGAATATTAAAAACATTTTTCTTGCGGATTTTGGCAGCCAACAAGAGAGCATTTGTGACCACCAAAACCTGTAGCTTTTGCCTTCCCCAACATTTTTCTTGGGCGTGTTTGCAGAAAACACCGGGCGCAGTTCGCTACTCCCAAGCCAAACCTCGACTCCTCCTCCGCGCAGCTACACGTCATCATGATGCCCAAACTGAAATCTCCAATTTTCATGCCTCCGGAGTAGAAAGCCTCTGGATGAGGAAAAAAAATGGAGGAAGGAAGCTGCTTTGACTCCAAAACATCTCAGACTTTGTCAGAGTGAGGCATGACTAATGTGTACATGCAATAACTGGGTAAAATGTGTTTTCCAGGTGATGGATCCTTTAAATCTTGTGGGTTTCTTAAGAATATTGCACACCCTGTGAAGGAATTGTGACCTTTTTTTTACATTCCCCTTCCCCCTATTTTAGGGCAGAAAAATAATTGGACCAATTAAAAACTAACATAACCATAAATTATATTGTCATATTTAATACTTGGCCGCAACATTTTTGCAGCCAATAGCTGCTTGAGGTCTGGAACTCGTAGACATTACGAGAGGATGTGTTTCTTCCCTGTTGAGGCTCTAACAGGCCTTCACTGCAGCTGGCTTCAGTACCTGCTTGTTCCACAGGGGCCCTCAATCTAATCCAGAAAGGGCGGGTGTGGATGCAGGCTTTCATTCTAACCAAGCAGATACACACCTAATACTAGTAATCAAACCCTAGATTCTTCACCAAAGTCCTCAATTAGTAGTATTAGATGTGTAACCGCTTGGTTGGATTGATATCCTCTACCCACACCAGCCTTTTCTGGACAAGATTGAGGCCCCCTGTGGGTCTTCATTTTTACCCTCAGCCATTGCAATGCATGCTCAGTGGGATTAAGGTCAGGTTATTAACTTGTCCATTTTAGAACATTTAGGAGATAAACCTACAGTTTTTTTCAAACACAGGGTATTTATCATAGGATAGATACCTGGAAATTTCATTGGAAACCGAGCACTTGCTCAGGTTTCAAATGTGAATTTCCAGGTATCTAGCGTACGATAAATACCGATTGCTCGAAAAAAAAACATTAGGTTTATCTCCATTCCACCATGACTCTTGTCAACACCCCTATGAAAATATTTTTTGAAGCGGCTTGATAATCAAGCGAGAGCTCTTCGCGCAGCGTGAGGTCTTGACCCAGTGTGAGGTAGTTTACCGGTGAATAGATACCTGGTGTTAATCAATCAAAATGCGGAATTTGCTGGAATGAATGGTAGAATTTACTTCTTTCCATTAAAAAAGACTGAGGCTGCTTTCACAGTGTGTGCCAGGGCATTGTCCATCGGCACAGTGAAGTGCCTTCCAATGAGTTTTGAAGCACTTTGCTGAACATAGGTAGACAACCTGATCCTTTATGGTTCCAAAGTCATCCTGCTGCTTTTGCAAGGAGTAACATCATGAATGAATACAAAGTGATTCTTCATTGGCAGCCATACATGCTCACAAATGATCAGTCTTGACAAATGAGGTGGTATGTTTCTGATTATGAGCAGTTCCTTTCCTTCTTTATGCAGTTCTCTTCCTGTTGTTCTGATACAAGTTGACTTTTATCTCATCTGTCCATAGGATGTTGTTCCGTAACTGTGCAGGCTTTAGTAGATTTTTTTGGCAAGCTCAAAACTGGCATTCATGTTTGGTGGAGCTTACTAATGGTTAGATCTGACCATTTTTACTTTGATTTTCTATCGACTTTTGACTCTACCACCGATTCCCCTGCCTCCTGGAGGGTGTTCTTGATCTAGTCAACTGTTGTGATGGGTTTTTTTTTCACCAGGAAAATAATTCTTCTGTTGTCTACTACACTTGTTATCCAAGCGTCTTCTGGTCTGGTCTGGTCTTCTGGGTCTTTTGTTCCTGATCTCACTGGTGAAATATTTTTTAAAGAATGTGCCAAATACTTGCTTTATTACAGTCGCTGTTCTTCTGATGGGTTTATTTGAATTTTCAGCCTAATTATGGCTTGGTTCTAGGGCTTTTAGTAGTTTTTGGACTTGGATTTTCAGAGTTAAAGATGCATTGATCAATTCCAGCCACTCCTCCCAACTACCATTTGATGAGCAACAAAGATGTTCAGGCCCTAATCCCCCTCTCCACCCTCACAATTTCCTTCTTATCAGCCTCCTTCAAGGAATCATGTGTGCGCAATCACACAGTTCTCTTCTGGTCATGGACAGCATCTTTGTCTCCCTCTCAGAGGAAATAGCCCACGGAAATATGAAATTCTTTTCAAATCAAACTTTTGTGAGCATAGCAGTTTCTACTGGTCATATGTTACATTCTACATTAATTTATCTAAGCTGTAGTGAGGGTGGTATTGATGATTTGTATGATATTAGCAATTAAAAGTCCTAACTGGCTAATGTTAGCTCCCTGCTAACGATGACCAATAATTGTACGCAGCTTACCTGATACTAGTTGTCATCCTCTGGGCAGATTTCCTCAACTGTGAGAGGAAAACTTATAAACTTCTTAACAAAATGTTACGTTATCAAGGTCACTTACTGTACCATGGTGTTGGCCAGAGTGTCGCAGTTTATAAATTAACATGTGGCTTCATTGGCTAGCTCACTTTGCTGGCTAGCTAACTAACAACGCACTTTGTTACTGTAATCATGTTACTTGCAAGGGAATGTTCGGTAGTATGCTGACTAAAATTGGATGGGACCTGAGCTGATGTTAGAAAACTAAAGCCCAGCTGAAGAGACAAGTGACAGTGAATAAGCTAACTACCATGATGAAAATTACTTTCTACAGTTCTTCCTTCAAAGTTTTCCTCTGTTCTACGGTGTTTTATGAGCCTTAGCTGTTTAAAAGTGTAAGCCATTTTTGGTTTCGGCAGAATCAGTAGGTGTGAACTTTCTGCCATTAATGAAGTCAATGCTGGTTTCTAAATGAACGCGTTGAGTGATAAGCTGGTAAGGAGGCCCACTTCCTGTCTTATAGTCCTTTACTAAATGGCTTACATTTTTGGACAGGACTGCAAAGAAAGAAAATTTCTTTTCCAAGTGCAACGGGCCCAAAGGAGAGATGAATTCCAGTGCTGTGCATTGGACGATCTATGTATGAGATGACTGGCACAGCATCCAGTTAGAAAGCACCAAATGTTAAAAGAAGCCCTACGTGCCCCTGTGGCAGTAAAAAATTCATGCCATTGTCACACATATACAGGGTGTATCAAAAAAAGTTTACACTTTGAAAAACGTCTCCAAAATTGATATAATATAATTTTCCAAAAATCTGTTACAATGTATTGATGGACCAGCCCTCATGCTCCTATTGACACCTGGTTAATCGACTGCTGTTCCTCATGAGTGAACACGGATTGTTTATTTTTTATTTTCAACCGATTTAAATTGGCTTGTGCACAGAATTGAGGGGGTTAAAAATGAAACAAACACGATGGTTGGCAAGTTCAGACATTTAATTTCTTTCTCACCAATTTTCATGAAAATTAGATTAACCCTTTGTCTGCTACCAGCCCGCTAACTTCAGACTCGGATTGCCGAGGTTCCCATTTTGAGGCAGGATCCTGCAATGGTCCAACGGTCTGATTATGACATGCTGAGGAGAGAAGAGGTCTGTGTACAGAGGAATGGAGCCCATGTCGAAGACTGAAATTTGACCAGAATGTAATGTTCCTTGAACCATGGACTTAAGTACAGTCACGCTGTTGTAAGTGTGCTGAGAATAGCAAAATGTCCGATGTTAGTGGGCTGGCAGTGGACAAACGGTTAATTCAATTTTCATGAAAATTTGTGAGGAAAACATTAAATGTCAAAACTTGCCAATCATTGTGTTTATTTAGTTTTTAACCCTCTCATTTCTGTGCGCAAGCCAGTTTAACTCGGGTGAAAATAAACAATCCGGGTTCACTCGTGCAGAACAGCAGTCGATTAACCAGGTGTCAATAGGAGCATGAGGGCATGGCCCATCAATACATCATGATAGATTTTTGGAAAATGATATTATATCAATTTTGGAGAGAGTTTTCAAAGTGTACACTTTTTTTGATACAACCTGTAGAATATGCTGAAATTCTTGCTCCAACAGCCTATTTGGGTATAAATATTCTCAAACTAAAACTGAAACATATTCATTATTTTACAACCCCAATTCTGAAATAGCTGGGACAAAGTGGATATTGTGAATAAAATCAAAATGCAATGACCTTCAGATCAGATGAGCCAATATATTATTTACAATAGAACATAGATAACATTTCAAATGTTGAAACTGAGACATTTTACATTTTTATCCACAAAATTGGCTTATTTCAAATTTTCTGGCTGCAACAGGTCTCAAAAAAGTTTAAGTCGTTGGCATAGGGATGAAACTTTTTCACATATGGACACAGGCAAAAAAAAGGGCTGAAAAAGCAATTGATATATAAGAGAATCAGCTGAAAGAACATTTAGCCAGTAATTACATTAACTGGCATCAGGAGTGTAACATGATTGGCTATAAAAGGGATGTCTTAGAGAGGCTGAGTCTCTCAGAAGGAAAGATGGCCAGAGGCTCTCCAACCTGTGAAGGCCTGCGTAAAAAAATTGTGGAATACTTTAAAAAACAATGTTCTTCAACATCAAATTGCAAAGGCTTTGAAGGTCTGATCATCAACAGTGCATAACATCATCAAAAGATTCAGAGAAACTGGAAAAATCTCTGTGCGTAAGGGACAAGGCCGAAGACCTTTACTGGATGCACATGATCTTCGGGCCCTCAGACGCCACTGCATCACTCACCGGCATGATTTTGTCAGTGACATTACTAAATGGGTTCAGGAATACTTCAAGAAACCACTGTCTGTAAACACAGTTCGCCGTGCCATCCACAGATGCCACCTAAATCTCTACCATGCAGAAAGGGAGCCATTGTTGAGCATGATCCAGAAGCGCCGCTGTGTTGTGTGGGCCAAGTCTCATTTAAAATGGACTGTAGCAAAGTGTCCTCTGGTCAGATGTGTCCAAATTTGACATTCTTGATGGAAATCATGGGCGGCGTGTCCTCTGGGCTAAAGAGGAAAAAGACCACACCTTCTGTTATCAGCTTTCAGTTCAAAAGCCATCATCTCTGATGGTATGGGGATGCATTAATGCATATGGTATGGGACACTTGCATGTTTTAAAAAGCACCATGAATGCTGAAAGGTATATAAAGGTTTTAGAGCAACATATACTCCCCTCCAGATGACATCTATTCCAGGGAAGGCCTTGTGTATTTCAGCAGGACAATGCAAAACCACATACTGCAGCTATTACAACAGCATGGCTTCGTAGTAGAAGAGTCCGTGTGCTGATCTGGCCTGCCTGCAGTCGTGATCTTTCATAATTAAACAAAGTTCATCAAAGGAGACCCAAAACTATCCAGCAGCTGAAAGCCTCTATTAAACAAGAGTGGGATCAAATTCCAATGGCTAAACTCGAGAAACTTGTCTCCTTAATGCCCAGACACCTCCACTCTGTGTTAAAAAGAAGAGGGGATGCTACACCATAGTAAATAGGCACCTAACCCAACTTTTCTGAGACTTGTAGCAGCCATCAAATTTAAAATGAGCTCATTTTGTGGATAAAATTGTAAAATTTCTCAGTTTCAACATTTGCTATGTTATCTCTGTTCTATTGTGAATAAAATACTGGCTGGTGTGATTTGAAAGTCATTGCATTTTGATTTTATTCACAATTTACTCTTTGTTCCAACTATTTTGGCATTGGGGTTGTAGATCAACTCCAATATCCTGCAGCAAACAGATAAAATAATAATGTTATCAGTGCTCAAATATTTATGGACCTGACCCTGTCTGGTTGCAGGTTGGGATGAGGGTGTTATAATGGATTAGTTTAGATAGGTTAGCATTCTAGCATTCTAACCACTAACTGTCCACAGAATGATGTAGGTGTAATGGATTTGATCAGAATGTCATTAGATTGCTTTGGGTAGTTGCCTGATTTCTGCTCTAGGGATCAGAGTTTGGGTCTGATGTGGAATTGAGGATTTAAGGTGATAGGTGTTGGGTATGGACTGGCTTTGGGGTGGGGTACTGTTTGTTAAATGGGGAAGTTAAGTGTGTTGAGTTTTGATTGGGGGTGAGGGGAGTTCAGTTCATTCAGTTTTAAGGGTCGGGTTGGGAGCGTTGAGTCGGGTAGTAAGTGGGGGGGGCTCAGTAAGGGTGCAGGGCTGAGTCATCGCTCGTGGCATTGAGACAAACCGCCACAGCTCTGACAGAAAGTGAGATGCAAGCATTTGTTGATGAGGTTCTGACGGCCATAAAGTGAGATTTTGAAAGCCCATCTGTGATCTTTCTTGGCTGGGCAGCACTGTATGCCCCCTTGTTGGAGCTGTGGTCAAATTTCTCCACAGCTGTCCAGACAGCTGCTCCGTTTCCCAAACGACAGGCTGTTCAGATGGTCCAGCTTGCCCCTCACATGAGCTGTAGCTTTGCTAAATGCTGCCATGTGCCAATATATCTCATTGCCCATATAATTCATTTCAATATGCAGATGGTGTCTGCAATTAATGCCTTTTCATTAACTTGTCGTTAATCCCAAACAATTTGTGAGAGAATACATAGTGTTTTATACATAGTCTGGTGAATATTGTCTACTTTTCTCATAAACAGATATGTATAGTTCTGTGGAAGTCTGACTTAATTCAACAGTTCTGCATTTGCAGATTCTGGCTTCTGTGCTCTCACTGTGAGTGTGTTTGAAGGGGCTGTGCTCTTTTGCATGTGCCATCTGTTGCTTACACTCTCGGGTTCATGTAAAATGGCAGATGAAGCTTTCATTAATCGTCCTCGCACACCTGACTCCTCATGCACTCACATCACACTGTCCCCACATCAAGGTTGTTAATTCACTTTTTGGATATGCAGAGCATGCCAAAAATATTTCAGGAAAAAGGGTAAAATAAAAAATTAATGATGTACAGCACGTTAATAAAAATGTTGAAAATGATGGACATGAAAATGGCTGCCATATTATTTACTGGTGTTTTCAGCCCTGGGTTATATTTATGGCCCCTGCTGATCTTGCATTGCATTGTCGTTAACTTTGCTGGTACGAAATCGTACGCAGTTAGCATTCCGGAGCAAGTAAAAAGCAATAATCCTGAACTCATTTTTAATCTGTATCTGTGGAATTTGAAGGTTTAATTCTGTGAAGCAGACTGCATTGCGGGAAAAAAAATTAACTGCCACCTATCCCAAACACACCTACCAAGTGATGAAGGTCAGTGATAACATACTTCCTTACGAGAATAAAAGGTCAGTTAAATAAATACGTTATAAATTACTGCATGAAGAACATATAAATGTCATGATAAACACATACTCCGGAGAAAAAGGTATTGTAGATCGAATACAGCTACATTTGCACATTTCTTAATCTAGGCGAGTGGGAACCTGATGTGAATGTTTCTTAACTCTCAAGCGTTCTTCGTGTTTGTGTTGTTAATCGTCGACTGACGTCTCGTTTGCATTGTATCGCTGTGTTCATATTGCTGTGTTCTGATCGTGTACTTGCTGACAGTTCTCCTGAGGTGTGCTGCACACTGCTTGAGTGTATCAGCAAGCCTTGCCCGCTGTCGAATGTGAGTTTACAGACTGGTCATCTCTCTTTGGCTCCTACAGCAGAACCAGATTCGTCTTCATCAGAGCTTCTCCATTCCTGATGTGGCCACCATAACGGCACCACCTCGAGCGTTATACCTCTCCTCTCTGGATGATTCTCATTGTGCTCTGCGTTATAATGAAAATACATGAAGCAGACTTATAGCGAGCGGGGGCGCTCACATCGATAAGCCACCCGGACGTAAAATTCGGTGGCAGTTGGAGGTCAAGTTTAATCAAAGGGAGGGCTAATGCCCGGGCAAGCTCTGCGGACCGTGGGAGAGAGAGGGATGAGGAAGGTGGAAAAACAGAGGGGAAGAACACAAGCATGTGGCTCTTTTTTTTTGAAGCAGAGCTAGCATAAGCCATTGAGTAACTTTCTGCTCTGAGTACCATCGCCGGAGCTGTGGGGACAATTGTGGACCAGCAGGCAGTGAGGTTAGGTAGATAACCATCTACCATAAAAACCTACCCACGCTCACTGCTCAACCCGGGGGAGGGGGTAGGGCTGCTTATTACAATCAGCGAATTTTCCTCCTTCATTGCTGTGCTGACGCCCATAGAATTCTTAAACAGTAAAACCAGTGCTTGAAGTGGACCGGAACGCAGCGGAACGCAGTTCCGGTACTTCTGTATTTTTATCATATGCGTTCCTGCACTTTGAAGTTGGCCAGAACGCACCGGAACACAGTTCCGGCACTTCTTTATTTTACATTACATTACACATTATATATTTTCATCAAAGATTGTGGTTCATTCGATAGCCTAGATTATTCCATTGTCTGGGTTGCTTGTCGTTCATTCACATGAGCGCACCAATAAAAGAAAATCCCACATTTGACAACAAATTGGTTGCCTAGCTACCACTTCTGAGTTATTGCCATAGGTACTGAGGGCGCGCTCATTCAAGTCTGCACTGCTGTGGTTGGCAAGTGGGACGTTACGGTCCAAACCACAGCTGTAAATGGTAAATGTTTGCTGCCAATATTAACTGCTGGATTGTCAAACACCTACTACGGTTATGAAGACAAGGAACACATCGTTGAAAAGACGAGACCGCGAGGATTCATCTGCAGTAAGTCGATCATAATTCTATATCCACTCAGGGAATTCCTATGTGTTCCTATGTGTATGTGCACTCTATGGGACAGCTTTGAATCTCTTGTCACTCTGTGAAATGACAATAAAGGCGTTCTATTATATTCTATTCTATTCTATTCTATTCTATTAAGTGCGACCAAGACGGGTCCAGTGTTGTTGTTTGTGCTAACATTAGCTAGCTAGCCACCAGCATGAAAAATAATTCAATGACTTGCCAACTGGTTCGCAAAACCTGCTCAACGAGCTCTCAATAAAGGATTTTAAACTGACATCACAATCTAACCAGCCAACACGCTGGAACAGTGTTTCGTCCTTTAAACTCTGAAGCACAAAACACTTCTCAGTCGTCGTTGGCTGGTGGTACGATTATTATTATGCAGTTCTGTGTTGCTATTAAGAGTTTGAGCAGGCTTTGCAAACTATCCTATGTTGTTTGACTGGTGACTTCTAGCCAGACAATCCAAACAATGACATGAATAAAGTGCTCTGATATATATATATCGCATGCTTGCGTTCTATGCTCATTAAAGCCGCTTGCACACTGGACGCGAAACAAATTTTTCGCACGACTGATTACAGACAAAGTCAATGCAAAGACGCGATAGTCGGACAGGGTTTTAATAGCTCCGTGTCCGAAAGTCAGAAAAGTTCTAATTTTTCCGAGTATTCCAGGAATTATTAGATGTGTAAACTTGGCCATGTTTGTGTTCGACCTTCACAAAATGCAAATTGATAGCTATCGACTTTTCTTGGTCTTTTTAGCCTATTCGTCTGTTTTCGTTGAAGATAGACGGCAGTCTTTATTCGGTCTTCCTTTTGAAAATTAGTCAGATGGACCGAACAGATTCACGCTTTATTTCCACAGCAGAGATAAAATAGTGTGTGCAATCAGAGAGCAAATCAATTCCATGACCATTGACAGTGTGAAGAAATTATCGCATGCGGGATCAAGACTGTCCGCCAGGAAATGCAAAATACTCCATGTCCACCAGCCAGCAAAAAGTAAAAGTATTGATATGAGAACAGATTTATAACGAAATAAAGAATAAAAACCAACAAACAGGATATCCATCAAAGATGACCCTCCAATACATAAATCGCAGTGTTCATTGGATGTTCTGTTGTTAAAATGTTTCTTTTTATTCTTTATTTCGTTATCAATCTGTTCTAGTCGTCCTTTTTTTTGGCTGTCAGTGTCAGACACGGAGGCATTGTACATTGTCTCGCGCCAGTATCGACTCGCTTTATTGAGCGGAGCTTAAACAGAAACATTGATTGAAATTCTCGGTACTCATCTTGAAGAACTGAGCCCTCTTATCAAAACATTCACGTTTAATATCTTAAAGAGTCAGCAGATTTGAAGAAATTAAAAACAATAATAGACTGTCAGACACGGAGATTGCAAAAAACTTAAACATCTTGACAATACGGTTGTGGTTCTTACTCCAGCTGCCCACATACTAAAGGTTCATTCAAAAATAGGCCTAATATCAGAATTATTGTGAAAACACATCTGTTCAAACAAGTACTGTGGCACAAAATGAAAAGAGTGGAGCATTGTCCTTAAGAGCCATGTTTGCTAAATGCATGAATGTAAAAAAACGTTTTAAGTTTCCAATTTAAAAAATAACGTGTTTTCAACTTTTCAACTAACCCTAAACCTTTTTTAATGACCGGGATGGTTCTCAGAAAATCAGGGTTCCTGCACTTTTTTTTTCCCACTTCAAGCACTGAGTAAAACTGATATAAAATTTTAAAACATACACACCAATGATGTTAGGCAGGGTTATTCAAATTATCCAGAAAGGGATAGTGTGTGTGCAGGCTTTTATTCCAGCCAAGCAGTTATACACCTGATACTATTAATCAAGATCTTTGACAAAGACTCTCGGGGTTGATTAGTAGTATCAGGTGTGTAACTGCTTGGTTGGGATGAAAGCCTGCACCCACACCGGCCCTTTCTGGCTAATGTTGAATAGCCCTGATGTAAGGGACACTTTTAATTCTTCTATATCCTCAACGTATTTGAGATTTGAGAGGCAGAATCAATGCGTGGGTGTACTTGACACGATTAAACTGAATAGATGTGTGAAAAAGTTTCATCCCTATGCCAAAGATTTAAACTTCCATCCAGGTTCAAAAAACGGTGTTGCAAGTTGGCGAGGTAACTTGGACAGCATAACCCCATGACATTGTCCATCCTTCTGTCATTAATTCTATAATTACGCCTACCCTGAACTGATGATTTCTCACTAAATAGAAATTCTGGACTTGTGACCTGTTTCACAAAGCAGGATATCTAACTTAGCTGGATAACTGCTGTGAGAAAAAGTGTACGGCTGTTTGTACCTCGGTTAGCTCGGTCCAGGTTCCAGATTTTGGAAGGTTCTGGGTTTTTTTCAGTGAGGTTCTCCAGATAACTTGGTAATATTGCTTTGTGATGCAGGCCACTGGCTATAGAGAAAGAGAAACAAATTCATGTCCCACAAACAGCAGGAGAATTGTCTGCAGCTTCTGTGCTTCAAAATGCAGTTAGTTGTGCTTGTGCTCCTTGACCTTTGACAAATAGATTGATGGAAAAAATGTGTTGACTCGGGAACACTGATGTGTAAAATTAACTAAAATGAATACAAGCCACTGGATATTGCTTTGAGTCAGCTGATTAATTAATGACAAAATCAAATGCCCCTGGTGAGCTTAACATTAGGGGGCTGATGAATGGGCCGATGTTATATTCTGTGCGACGTCCCATGATGTAACGTGGAATGTGAGAAAACTGGGTGTGTACAGTATTTACATTGTTGCAAATAGGTCCCTTGATAATAGTAAATGAGGATGCAGGCTGACTGAAATCTATCTCATATGGATTGTCTGCTGTTTTATTTCTACTTTAGCTTGTGTCATCCATCATCTTCGTCAGTATCGGTGTTGTCGCTGCATTCTTCTGCGCTATTGTGAATGGGATTATCGCAGCTGAGTTCATTGTGAGTATTTCTTGGTCCTCTAGCGCCTCCTGGTGCTTATTAGTACCCAGTCCCCTCAGGCACTCTCCCAAAAAAATCCTCCACGTCATGATCACACCTACACACATGGCCACCCAAACACTGTCTGAAATATCCTTATGCAAACATTCAAACATACAAACATGCAGACACATTCTCTCTCTCTCTCTCTCACACGCTCACACTCACACAAGTTGTGTTTTCATGTTTTGTGGAGAGATCTCCTTGACATACTATACATTCCTTCCCTAACCCCTTAGCCTGTCCCGAATAATGAACACCATGTACCTAACCCTACCTCTCACCGGAACCTTCACTTCTCCCAAACCGCAACCCTTAGAGCGCTAAATGCAGCTATTGTTGCTCAATGATGTAAGATATCAAAATCAAGCCTATTGAAAACTCTGAAATCTCTTGTTTAAGTCGCCACATGATAGGTTTTCAACAGCGCAAAATAATTACATTTATATTTTTAAAAAATGTATTTCAGCGCTCTTAGGGTTAAGCCCGCACCCATAAAAAGTTCACTCGCCTTGTGTGGACAGGCAAACGGCAGATCAAATGTTGGGACATTTTGTTCCCACATGGGTAGGTGCAGTTCACAGACACACACACACACATACACATACACTCATATACACACTTGCATGCACAGACACATACAGCGCCCGCCATAATTTTTGTTAAAAGCCTTAAAATAAATTCAATTTTTATTGCAGAAGCATTCTCTCACACTGAAAATTGTTGAAAAATGTAACCTTCAAATCAAGTGAATTTTAAGGGGAAAAAAAAATCCTTGACGAAGAAATAATTATTTTTCATAAAATCACCTGTTTCGCAATTATTGGCGCCCCTAAAAATTCTTAGGAATTAAATGTAATTGAAGTATTTCTGTCTTTTCTACAGTAGTTTACAAAGTTGATCAGAGTATCTAGGAACATTTAATTAGTAATTCATCGCTCCCTGTTTCCCTGGGGTATAAATATGACGTGACACAGAGGCCATTTCTCTTATCCACTCTTGGGAACATGGGAAAGACAAAGGAACACACCATTCAAGAAAGGCAGATGTGTGTCGACGTTCACAAGTCAGGCAATGGCTACAAGAAAATAGCCACTCGCCTGCACCTGCCAGTATCTATTATCAGAGGAGTCATTAAGAAGTTTAAAACAACTGGAACATTGGTAAACAAGCCTGGACGAGGACGCAGGGTTATTTTGCAACCACGCACAGTGAGGAGGATGGTAAGAGAAATAACAAGTTCTCCAAAGCTCACTGTTAAAGAATTGCAACAAATGTTAGCATTTTGGGGTCACAACGTCTCCAAAACAACCATCAGGTGCTGTCTACATGCCAACAAGCTGTTTGGGAGGCATGCATGGAAAAAACCTTTTCTCACTCACAATCATTAACGCAAACATCTGGAGTTCGCTAAGCGGTACTGGGACTTCAACTGGGACTGTGTGCTTTGGTCAGATGAGGCCAAGATAGAGCTTTTTGGCAACAAACACTCTAAGTGGGTCTGGCTGAACACAAAAGATGAGTATGCAGAAAAGCACCTCATGCCCACTGAGAAGTATGGGGGAGGATCGGTGATGCTGTGGGGGTGTTTGTCTTCCAGAGGCCCAGGGAACCTTGTTAGGGTGCATGGCATCATGGACGCTTTGAAATACCAGGACATTTTAAATCAAAATCTGGTGGCTTCTGCCCAAAAGCTGAAGATGGGTCATCACTGGGTCTTTCAGAGAGATAATGACCCTAAACATGTGGCCAAATCTACACAAAAATGGATCACCAGACTCAGTATCAAGCTCCTCCCATGGTCATCTCAGTCCCCAGACCTCAACCCCATTGAAAATCTGTGGAGTGAGCTGAAGAGGAGAGTGCAGAGGAGAGGACCCAGGTCGCTGGATGATTTAGAGAGATTGTGCAAAGAGGAATGGTCGAAGATCCCTCTTTCTGTATTCTCCCATCTTGTGAAACATTATAGGAGAAGATTAGGAGCTGTTTTGTTGGCAAAAGGGGTTTGTACAAAGTATTAACATCAGGGGTGCTAATAATTGTGGCACACATGATTTGATGTAAAAGAATTATTTCTTTATGTCGGATTTTTTTCTCACTGAATAAATGCATTTTAATTAAAGGTTGGATTTTCCTCTTTTTTTCATTGTGGTCCTATATTATTTAGAAAAAAACTGAATTTATTAGAAGCTAAAGAAAACATCTTAAGCAGGGGTGCCAATAATTACGGAAGGTGCTGTACACATGCACGCACCCACTCTTAGTTACACAGATTCCTTCACAGTCCTATACACTCACATGCACCTACGCGCACATCCCCTCCACGATAATGAAACTGTCAGGGAAATGAATGGCCAATAATGGAATATAATCGGACAAAAGTCTTGTTTCGGCCGTGCGGGCGACCAGCCTTGACAGCGATTCCTCATCACTGGCCTCGGGAGCCCTACCTCGCCCCACCTGTGTTCCACCTGTGTCAGCCCTATTCTGGGCTGGAGCGTAAATCAGAGCGATATCCCATTACTGCCTTCCCCCATTGGTCCAATAAAGGTATCGCTGTTAAGTGACCTTGATCAAATAAAACTGACCTGTGGGAGGAGCGCTCATGCTGTGTGGGGTTCACTGTGGGACGGACCACTCAGTGCTAATAAGATCTGCCTTTTTCTCTGTCCCCCCTCCCCTGAGCTGCTGTCCTTTCTTTTTTTATCTATATTCTCCTGGCTTTCTTGAGCTGACCTCTCTTTCACCCCATGCAACAGGACAGAAGACCTTTGCTGGAGAACAGATGCGAATACTACGTTAGTGGGAGTGGATATGCTTACGACAACTACTACACTGAGGTGCGTCTATAATCTCACTCACCAGCCTCGTACTGCTACACCGAGGTGCGTCTATAATCTCACTCACCAGCCTCGTACTGCTACACCGAGGTGTGTCTATAATCTCACTCACCAGCCTCGTACTGCTACACTGAGGTGCGTCTATAATCTCACACACCAGTCTCTTATTGCTACATTGAGATGTGTCTATAATCTCACACACTAGTCTCTTATTGTTACACTGAGGTGCGTTTATAATCTCACACACCAGCCTCTTACTGCTACACAAAGCCCCATTCTACAACAGCTGAGATACAGGACAGCTATGTGCATGGCCAGCCACAAATGTGGCTCAGCCTCAAATGCAAAACTAGGTTTATGCCGTCGGAGGCGACGGCTTGGGGTATATCCCCGAATGCCCCCAATCCTCCAATTCCCTAATCCTTGAATAGACCCAATACAATATAAAGCCCCTCAGGTGATGACCTTTCATTTGAACTTAATTTCAGGTCAATCGGACAAATCGTTCTGAAGATATGGGCAAAATGGTAATTTTTCATCAAAAAGCTTCACCTGCTGGCAAAATATTGAACCATACAGGTTTGATGTCATCATGTGATACGTTGTGAGGTCATGACCTTGCAGTTGCACATAGTTTCATGTCAGTTGGACAAGTGGTTCCAAAAATAGGGCAAAAATGGTGAATTTTATGTGACAAAGCTCCACCTTGTGTCAAAATTTTGAACCAAACAGGTATCATGTCATCCTGGGACACAACCTCAGGTCATGACCTTTCATTTGCACTTGATTTGAGGTCAATCGGACAAATATTTCTGGAGATATGATAAAAACAGTAATTTTTTCAGTTTTTGGCCCTTGGTGGCCAATCTAGAAATCGTAAATTGTCCAAAATCGAATCAGTTCTTCCTCTTTATGATACTTACTTATATGCAAAACATGAAATTTCTTATTGAAATATTACTTAAGTTATCGCGTTAACATGTAGGGCGGTGCGGCGGCGGTGGTCAGACCAAAAACATAATATCCCCGAAACACAATATGGCTGTTTTCAGACCTGTGAGATTAGCGCCCATTAGTGGCTGAATGGTGACGCTGAATATAATCCATCCATTGTTTGTACTGCTTCTTCCTCCCTCGGGGAGCAGGGCCTTTCCAGGCAGACTATGGTCAAAAGGGAGGGACCCACCCTGGACAATTCATTGCAGGGCGTACACACCACTCACTCACACTCTTACACTTATTTTGGTTTCTCCAATTAACCTTGCATGCATGTTTTTTGGGACTGTGGGAGGAAAATGGAGTGCCCAGAGGAAACCCATGCAAACACAGGGGAGAACATGCAAACGCTGCACAGAAAAGCCCAAGGCAACAGTATAACCCACTGTGCAGCTCCACTGGGGAGCTGGAGCCTGGCCCAGCCGATTATTTTATGAAAAGCAGGAAAACACCATGAGATAGTTCACTAATCCATCACTGGCCTCTTACAATGATTAATATATTTCTACAAGGCACCATGTTAAATTACTTGTACATTTCTTCAAATGGCTGCTTTCAGCTAAAATTCATTAAAGAACCTGGATTTGATGAACCAGTGCATTGACTCTACTCTTGTGTCATTTGTAGGCAGTTTGGCTGATGAGGTTTTTTTTTTTACCCGTATATCATTATGTCAGGCAGAATATTCAGTGCATGCAATGTCCCAGGACATTGTCTGTCACTATAAAAGAAGTTGCCGTGTGAGAACGAAGTGTACCTCACAGTATATACACTATATTGCCATGAGTGTTTGCATACGCCACCGAAACCTCATTGACATACAGTGAAAATGGTCATATCTGGTATTTTATTTGAATTTGGAATTAATGGGTCAGTATGGCTTGACAGAACAGACATTCGTCTTCCTTTTCATGGTGATGATAACATTTTGTACATTCAGTCACTCTATTCCTTTCTGAAGGCTGGGGGGTGGGGGGCATGTACAAACAGGGCAACAATATCCAAGTTGTGGAGCAGAATTTGGCAAAAATATTCTTTTTGCTATGTTTACGATTTAAAAATGTCAGTTTTGGGTATTTTCACACTCTGTTGGCTCTATACTGTATGCTGATGAATATTAGAGAGAACATTGTTGAGCCTGCCATGTGAAAAAAGGTTTAGCAATTCACAGCAGTTGATACAGAGCTACTTTTGAAATGTGCATTTTACTGGAGATTGATATACAAATACCACCTGCACTCTGGCTCCCCTGGGCTTTACCTCGATCATACACCTTGAGAGGGTGCGAAATGGAGGCTGCACTTGTATGAGAAGTTATCTCTCTCTGGTGACATAAAAGCATATAAACCTGTATTTTTATGATGTCACTTCCTCTCTTTAGGTGACCTGCTACTCTTTCAACAGTAAGTGTAAAATCAGAGTGAAAAGCAACACCTGCTACTGCTGTGACCTTCATAGCTGTGAGAGGTGAGAGTGGCCAGGGGACAGACACACAGACAGATTAGCAGACTGACTGACGGACTAAATGACTGGCTCTGACTGACAAATTGATTGAGTGACAGATTTTGACTGAGTTACTGAAAGTCTGACTCTGAAAGACTGACTGATGGTGGGAAACCAGTGGGTCTAACAGACTTAAAACACATAAAATAAAAATCTGAAGTTTGGGGATTTATGATCACTGCCACAGTTGATTATCACATTTAACACTTGGTCGCCATGAGTTTTTATTTGTACGAGAGCAACTGACATTTGTGGTCATCTATGCACCAAACACGGACACTTTAATTGCATTGATCTTTGACTTGTCGCTGACTCAGTTGTCACAATGTTATGTGATGATCTCAACTTGCTGTAAATTAATTAAAGCAGTTAATGTGCAAATGACTCCACTTTGGCAGTAGATAGTAGTGCTGTTTGTTCAGTGACTATGGTAGTAGAGTGATTATGACAATATTATCATTAAATGCGACAGTGTTCAATAGTGAAAAGTAAAGCAATGATGGATTGTTGGTGACGAAGTTGTGATATCCATCGCCCAACTATGAGCTGCCCTCCAGTGTGTGTTATTTCAGCAAGTGCACATCTGTGTTAAGACGGAGGGGTGCTGAGTCGGCTCGTCTCTCTCTGTACACCCGCAGCCCAGACGAACACTCTCACTATTACGAGTACACGGGCGTTAGCAGCTGTTCAGATGTGGTGCACCTCTACCGCCTCCTCTGGTCGTCTGTGGTACTGAACATCCTGGGCATGTTGCTGGGAATCCTTACTGCAGCGGTGCTTGGAGCCTTCAAAGATATTGTGAGACCCCATCTCTACAGACACCAAAATAACTCAGCGATTGCATATAAGAATGGTTTCAGGCACAGAATAAGCTTATTTCAGGGCTTAACTAAGTTTTATACTCAAGGCAGCGTTTACTAACCTGTTGGCATTCATCAGCCTGTCTTATCCAGAGGAAAGGAACTTGGTTGAAAACTATACAAGCCATTAATTCAGTGTTCCCCAAACCTCTCCTGGAGGCCCACCTGTCCTGCATGTGTTAGATCTCTCCCTGCTCCAGGACAGGTGATTCAAATGATCAGGCTGTCATCAATCAGCTTTAGGGGGTGATTAACCAGCTGATCATTTGAATCACCTGTGTTGAAGCGGGGAGAGATCTAAAACATGCAGGACAGGTTGGCCTCCAGGAGAGGATTGGGGAACACTGCATTAATTCATTTGGATGTCCACTGAGGCAATTCTGGGCCGTATTTTACAAAGCAGAGGTAGCTGGATGGCTGCGGCTAAGCAGAATCCACAGCAAATCTTTACTTATTATCCCGCCTGAAGAGGGAGAGGTATTGTTTTGGCAGAGTTGGTTTGCTTGTCTGTTTGTCTGCTTGACAGTTTGATCAAATTTTCAGGAAAAGCGTGCAATGGTCCCAAGACTGCAGGATTCAAGTTTGGAATGAATTGGGTTAAGGTTAAGGTCACGGGTTGGGTCACCAAAAAAAATGGAAAATAAATTTTTCGTGATAAACTTCCTTAAATCTGCTTCTTACTGGATTCAAAATGTGCATTTTGAAAATTCTATCTCCAACCATAGGCTTCACTATTGTGTACCGTCAATTGGCTCGTAAGTTGTAAGGGCTGAATGTTGGGGAGCTCCCATGTTATTCAACACTCAAACCACTCCTGAGGTCTCCCTCAGGTGGGGTATGCAGTGCCTGGGACCTCTCGTTTCATCCCTGTTTCAGATTTAGGAGTGTTCTGGCTTGGACTCCTTGCAGATATTCCATTAAGTCCAAAATCCTGCTTCATGACACAGGGCCATGGTTAAGTTCCTTTGTTTGAAGGTACAGCAGCAGTGGCTCCACCTACAACCTTTCTGAGTACAAGGCCACTTCTCAGTGTTTATATTATTGCACATCTGCTTCACCTCTGACCTAAAAGTCTATCTTATTGCATATAGGCAAATGTTGAAAAGTCTTTTATTGAAGGTAAAAGTCCTCTTTAGTATTTTGTTACAGTTGCCTGTGTTTGCTAATCGACTGAATTCCTTAAGGTGGAACTATTTAGAAAATCAGTGACAGGATGTGTAGTATAAACACATTGACGGATGTGAACTTTCTCACGCGTGGACTCGAGCCATGGCAAACCCTTCAAGTGGGTGACCGAGTGTGAGATGGGATGAATTGGAAACTAGAGGTTCCGAGTAAGTCAAAAACGTGTCTCTTTCCACCTGTCCAGAGCCTCGCTGCACAGACCTCACCCAGCCTGGCCCAACCGCCTCACATCCTGTACAACCCCTCACAGCTGAGCTACGCAGGATTCTGCCCCCCCGGTCAATCCCTGCCCTCGTACCCCAACTACCCGCTGCCCCTGCAGGTACCTGCTCTGCCTCCTCACTGCCCTTTGAACTGTAGGGTCTTCTGGAAGGTTCTTCTCATTCTGACAGTGTTTATTGCTTTCAATTATCAGCATTAGAATGCTCGGTTGAGAACGTTGTAATGGCTTAATTTTCCAAACTAGCTGCTCTAACAGTTTATCTCCAGACCATTCTGTCTCCTTGTGAGGAGAGCCTGCCCCAGCTTGTGTAAAGGCACACACCGATAAGGAGTAGAGTCATACTAAACATTTTTTTTTACCTTAGACAGCCCTCAGGTTTGGGTAAATGTAGCGCTTCAAGCAGGACTGTGCACAGGAAAAAAATTTCAGCCGCTTTCACCAAGCGCATGTAGGATTCCCGCCCCACCATCTCCCACATGATACTGTGAAAGCCCACCATCTCTGAGGAGTTATAGCGTAAACACCTGGTCTAATTCTGTCTCTGTGCCATTTCCCTCAAGCACCACCCTAACTACCAGCCCCCTCCTCCTGGGGCCCCGCCCGCCCCTGAGGCTCCGCCCACCCCATCAGAAGACAGCCAGGGCCCCTCTCAGGCCTCCTCCAGCTACATGCTGACCCCCAACGCCCCGGCGCATTATGGGGTGTTCTACGGCCCCTGTGAGAAACCCCCACCCTACGCGTGCTGAGCGATTGGAGCCCTGATCCTTCTCCTGAGGCGATTCGTTCGCCTCCACTGTGGTCCTTGTCGGCAGTGGCTTTGGGCAGGAGTACTCCAGAGGAGAACAAGTCGTCCAGGTTAATGTCAGTACTGAGCATTAACCTTCAGTTATAATTCAAAGAGTACATCTTCTTTTTCTTCAGAATTCTTGGTCAGTGTTCGAGTATTCTATTGCTTTCAATGACCAGTTGTGGTTGTGACATCAACATTAGAATGTACAGGTTAAAACATTATCATCCTTGTGGCCTTATACCTTAAAGGGTTAATAGCATGCCCTGTCCCTGACTGACCAGACCCACTGGTTACACTTCAGTCATTCCAGTTATTCATAACATTTCCATACATTTCCCTTGTTGGGGCAGTGTTGGCAAGTCGCCAGTTAATTTTATGTTCATTTAGCAGTCTTTACAATGGGGATTCCACACTGCACTTTGTAGATGTATCACAGAAAGCGACATTATGTGAATGTAACGCATGCTTGGATAAGAACATGCACAACATAGAAGCTGAAGGCAATGCAATGTTGTCGGCGAAGTCCTGCGAGCACAAATCTTTTCAAAACTCGATATCCCTCTGACCTTAAAAAGCCAGTGTTCTAGAGTGTTCCCGATTCTCTGCTCTCTAGATTCAATACGGAGTGTGAATGAGACGCTGCCATCTCTGGTGCTGTAGGTTCCCCCCACTCATACCAATGTCCCATGTCCCTTCAACTAGTGCAAGACTTTGTGGATAAGAGTATTTAACTTTAAAATGTAATATAAGATCCGTCAGTGTTTTAGTTAGTCAAATGTAGAGCATTAGACTTGAACTACATCTTAAATATAGACTGAATTACAGATACATATAAACTCAATGTAAAAAATGAGGATAGGAAAAGTGACTAGAAATGGATTTTGAATGAACCTTGTCCCTGCTATTGCTTGAAGACTCAGTATAAACTTTGACTCCTGTGTTAATGGCAATAATATCTATGTATTCACTGTTTTAAGTGCATCTCCAGTGTTTGACTCTGAAAAGTACTCATTTTCCTCTGTTGTGCTGATCTTCTTGTGCGCTCAATGTTGCCCCCTAGTGGTGGTCAGGTGCTGGTGATTGCTCCTTTACCAGATAGAAACAAACACATCCAATTGGCCATGCAAGATGGTCGTAAGCAAAACAATATATAAATGACGCTTGGTTTTTAATTTGATTCAAATGGGGGGGGGGGAAAAGCGATTTGATCACAAAAAAAATTTACAGCGCATTTCGTCGTTCCATTACTTTTCAAGAGGCGTGATATACATTGTGTTTTAGCATTTATAATGGTATCTCTTACAAATAATTGCATTTGAGTCATGAGTTATGTATTGCAATAATATCAGATGAATGGATAAACCTCTCTTAAGGAGGTCTTTAACTCTGGGGTTCCACTGTACGATCATCTGATAAACAGCTATTAAACTACGTAGAGCTCTACCCGCCCCTTTCTCATCCACCACCTTTATTTCATTTCCTTTACTGTAATGGTTATAAAACAAAGATATCACCCAGCAAAAAGTGCACTGGGACCATGAAAAAATATAAAATGAAGATAAAAATATACAAAATGAAATAAAAAACAAAACTCCAACTCTCAGACATTCAGAAAGAATAGTTTTACACAAGATGAACAAACATATCTAATCATAAACTCAAGCGCTGGTTAAAAAAAACAAAAAAAACAAACAAAAAAAAACAGGTAGTTAAAAAACAAATATAATATACTTTGGAATACTCTGGTCTTAGTGTTGAATACTGAACTTTAAAAAAGATTTAGTGCCATAAGTGGCCAGGATAGTTCAAAAGGTAAGTTTTGCTACAAAGCATTGTGTACTCAACTATTTACATTTACAGTATATTACAGCAGATCCCCCTCAGTAGCTTGTGTGAAACAGTATAGTGCTCAACAGTGAAATATGGAAGTACCTGGACAGTGTTGAAGTCATTCATACACAATTCACGAAATACAGATGCATCAACCCTCAAGTGAATCTGCAGCCTGTAAGCTTTAATTTGAGGCACCTGCATTCAAATCAAGTGAGCTGTGTACTAGAGTTCCTAGATAGAGTGGCAACAGGAGGGTTCCAGAAAATCTGGTCATGGAGCCATTTTGTTTCCATCATTTATCAGTCACTGTCTCAAAGTGAACACGTTTTTTGCCACGTATTTCAAACACTTTCCCCTCTGATGCATGTTAACATCTTTGCTACTATATTTATTGTTTTCCCTCCAAAATCAATGTTTCCCTTGCAAGAAAAGGGAAAGAAATCCAACAATTTCCATTGCGCAAAATCACCTTAGTTTCACGCGATGGAAACAAAATGGCTCCCATTCTTGACTTGCCACGGCCCTCTCTATCCAGGGACTCAACCGCGTACGATTCATAAGACTTTAAAAGATGGTTCCACTGCCCAAATACTTGTGGGCATCGCTGTAGGGTTTAATATAAACACTTAGGCCCCTGGGTCTCAAGTGTACATTGTGGTCCTGCATTTCCTGATGACATCACCTGCATAGCTGGAGGCAGTGTAGTGGGAGGGGAGAGTGGGGCAGGCCACAGGAGTCTGAGGGGGCGGGGCGTAAAGGGTCACCATGTTGATTGGTCAGTGGCGAAGGGGAATCTATCAGAAGACAGTGTTTGGAGGAGAACAGCAGAGTTTTGGGCATGTGGGCTGGGGTTTTGAGGGGTGGGTTGTGGGTGACAGTTACAGGGCGCTGCCCACCAGGGGGCAGGATTGCGACCGGATGTCGCTGTGCTTGTAGAGCGCTTCATCCAAGTCTAGCGCTCGGCCGTTGAGAGTGACCTCCATGCAGCCGGCGTAGAAGGCAGAGACTGGGGTGGAGACCACAGGCACATCTGAGCAAGGAACAGGAGGCAATGGGGTGGAGGTTATTCAAGAGATTTCTCATCACTGTGGACCATAGCTGCCCAAACACATTCATGCAGATCCACCATCCTGAATATTACAGAGAACACCTCACTCAATAGCCAGATATTTAACTCAGCAGCTAGACTTGGGTGTGTCAAATGAGGGCTGAAAGATGAAGGTAGATCTTCAGGAACAGGGTTGGGTAACCTTAGTGGGGGACACATAAACGCAGTCAAGGATCCCATGTGCTTTGAATCCAAGGCCAGCCAGACAGGGCATAAATAAAGGCCGCAAGTTACTCAGGGTCAGTTCCCATGTCCAATACTCCTGCCCACTAGTAGAGGAAGCAGGTTTGAGTTCCCGACCAGAGGTGATCACAATGTACTCCCTCAAAGGCTGGTTCTCACAGGTTTTTATTGTATCCTAGGGCTAGGGCACCTGATTACATTTAGCAAGACCTTAACTGACGACCATAATTCATTGAATCAGGGTTCTTGTTCCTCATGTAGGATTACAGAGTTCCCTGAACAGCAGCACTGAGTAGAATCTAGACCCCATCCAAACATAAAACGCGTCAGGATTCACCCTGTCGTTATCTGAACAGCTCAGGAATCCTTTTACGAGGGAGGAGGCCCCAGGTGTTTTAGCTATGGATAAACATAAAGCCCTGCACCTACAAAAGAAGGAGCATGTAAGCGTCGGGTGGGGGCCGTCCCGACTCACCTGGCAGCCCCCCGAGAAAAGTGCTGACAGGGGCGGAGAGGTCCGGGACTGCAGGGCCCTCCGCCCCGCCCTGTTCGGTCTGTCCCATCCGCCCGTCCACCTCAAGCAGGGTCAGGTTCCCCACGATGGTGACGTTCACCAGGTGCATCTCCGAGTCACACAGAGACGCAGGCATGCTGGCCACCACCTCACCGCCCACCGAGACCAGGACGTACTGCAGAGCGGCAGAGAGGAGTTACAGCACCCGCCTGTGTGCAGGCATCAGCAGCACGCACACCCACGCGCACCCACACACACACACACACACACACACACACCCACGCACGCACGCACACACACACACCCACGCACACACAGACAACCAGGCGTTTCGGCATACACACACACGCACACACACGCACTCACACACAGACACACACACACGCGCACACACACACACGCACACACAGACACACACACACGCACGCACGCACAGACACACAGGCGTTTCGGCATACACACACACACACGCACACGCACACACACACACGCACACACAGACACACACACACACGCACGCACGCACAGACACACAGGCGTTTCGGCATACACACACACACACGCACACACGCACAGACACACAGGCGTTTCGGCATACACACACGCACGCACGCACGCACGCACGCACACACACACACACACACACACGTACGCACGCACGCACACACACACACATGCACGCATGCACAGACACACACAGGCGTTTCGGCATACACACACACGCACACACTGGCATCTAAATCACGGGCATTTCAGCGCACATGCATACACACATCAAAAACACTGGCACAGAGTGGTTCATTTGTCATTGGACACGGGGGCATTGCATATAGACATGGACCATAATAAATTCATATGAAAACATTCACATGAATGCTGACGTTCTCCAATTTAACCTTATACTGAATGCTAAAAAATCCGGTGTACGGAGTCACAAACCAAAGTCCATTGCTTTCAAATTCATACAAATTGTGCTGATAGACACACTGTAGCATGCAGTGGACTTGGTAATGAAACACACACGCACAGACATCACGAATGCAGGCAGAGTGCAGTAAGCAAGCATTTTTACTGCGTCATTTTAAATAAAAATGGCTGCAGTAATGATTTGATTATCAGCAGTGAAATATATATAAAAAAAAAAATGCTGAGAACTGAAAAATGGCTGGCTGGGATTACAGACAATACATTTCTGGGATTATAAACTCCTTGACCACAAGTGTACCTCATCTGACGGTGCTTTTCAAAATGATCTACTCTCAATGCGTCAAATAAGACCGCTCTCAAAGTGACTCCCATAATGTCAGAGCCCTCAAAATAGCGCACTGTCAAATCGTAACACAAATCAACTGCCCACCCATGAAGTTGAATATGAGTGAATGATTTTCACGTACTGACATATACACACACTTGCTCTGGGATGACACAGCTCAGCACATGGCATGGAAGAGAACAGGAAGACCCGAACACAGGCGACGACTGTGTCAGCACACGCACATGATCGATGCCTGCTGATCCAGTGGGAGGTTGTTCATACTTCCTCCACACAGGGGAAGCATATGAAGGCAATTTTTGCTGGCAGATCACCCGAGTATAACCTCAAAAAATGACTTCTTCGTTGGTATATGCTCTTAGCAAGCAATTTTCATTTAGTGCTTTGCAGCAGACGTTTGCGTTACATTACACTGCAAAAAATGAAAGATGAATATACTAGAGGAGATGAATTTACTTATTTTAAGACTTAAAACACTTATTTCAATCACCATTTTTCTTAGTAAGACAAAAAAGGTCGTCTTGATTTGAGGTAATTTTGACTAGCTGGCCAACTTTCACTTGTCAAGCAAACAGTAACTTCAGATAAGTTAACTAGTATTTTCATCTTTCATTTTTTGCAGTGCACACATTTGGCTGCACCTCTGGGTACAGAAGAACATGAAGAAGAACCCTTCCATTTGCGCAAGCATTTCTTAAATCGACTATGTAAGAGGCTTTACAATAACTATCGGTCAGGAGTCGGGACCAAAACAAGGCTGTGGGAGTACTTGAGGCACGTCCTGAAATCAGTCAACTAGCCTGTGCTTGGTCCAAGTCTCTCGAAGGCACCAAATATTCAGTTTGAGCCCCGTTACTAACAATTATCACCAATTTGGGTCCTATAGAGAGAATATTCAAGAACCAGTCTGATAGAGAATGTGAGACTGCTCCTATGCTTCATAACTATAAGAACTGCCCCACTTACGGTCACTAAATATGTCTGTAAATAGTACAATATTTATTTGAAGAACTGAGGACTGCACGCAAACATGCCCTAATAAAAAGTGAAGTCATAGGAAGACAGACACTACAAGGCTTTGATTACTGAAAGGGCAGCTTGGCCTCTGCCTTATTTTATAAACCGGTCTGCAGCAACTAAAATAGGAAGTTTGACAGTTTTAAAAACTCCTGGGGCGCGAGGCCATATCAATGCGTTCATTGACTGCCCTGACATGGCATCCGCAGACGTTGAGAAAGCAGTGCTGCCTGTGACGATTTCAAAAGAGAAGTGAATGCAGCCCTGTATGTTTACAGAGGCTCTGCGAGACTTGAGTTAAAATGGCTGCTGGCGACACAGTACGGCAATGCTCCTGAAGGGCAGTTGTAGGAATTTACGCATTCAAAAGCAAAATGGTAATGCCCCACGCACAAGTACAGTAAAGCTGAGAGTAATTTTGCATTTCAACTGCAGAAGGTAGATGTACTTAGTATGCAATACAACTACTCACTCAATAATGTGGGAAGGAAATTAATTGTCCCAGTTAATTAAAGGGTTGAATTCATCCTCAAACATTGTTCCATGTTGTGGTCTTGGTTAAGCAGAAGCCAGCTGCACATTGACATTGGCTCTCCTTTGAAATGCTGCTTAAATAATGGGGTCTATTTCATAACAACTCAAGAATGTAAAGCCCTCTTGAAACTCAAGGATATAAACTGTTGATAACATGTTTCTCGATGAGAAGTTTATATTTTCTGCATTGACCCTCAATCTGCATTCTTTCGTGTGAATTTTCAGTTTAGCAATGATAAGCACAGAGAGCAAGAAACAAGCTTGCAGTCGTTAAGTAAAGGCAGTTTATTATCATTCCTGTGGAAGGGAGGACAAAAATTATATAATTCAATTTCGAAAATTTGTTAATAAATACAACTTACAACCACACAAGAAAAAAGCTACAGAAATGCAAGTTAAAGATCACATTTCAAATGGGTGTAATCCAGCTTCACTCTCAAAGCTGAAAACATTTAAAAACAACCCTGACTGCCCAGCAGTTGGTAGCTTTGGTCTTGTACTGTTCTGATTTTTTCCAAGTGTTCATAATTTGAAGGCAGGGAATTAGTAATGCCAAAATGTGATGCATGTGAAGACCATTCCCACAGCCTTTCCAGGGAAGTTTTATCAAGGCAATTAAATTGTTTGGGATATTAGTTTCACTATGAGCAATGGCCAGGCTTTTCTTGTGAAGTTGTTTTGAACAAGAAATGTAAGCCAGGCACAGATCTTACATTATTTCACATGAGAGGCTTAAGACAATAGAATATGGGAAATTTTGGCGCTAAAAGACGTTTCATTTGCCCTTCTGCTTCATTTGAATGAACAAAAAGGATGTTTTAATAATAAATACAACTGCAAAAAAGTATGCAACAAGTCAGTGAAGAAGTCACTGGAAAGAGTTTGTAAAATAGGACATTATATTACAACAAATTTATTAAGGTTTCCCTGCAGAATTTGGATTTATATTTTGGATTTCTGACACACGACAAGTCTTCCAATTACTTGAGGTTAAAAATGCTATTAATACAAGAGGTTTAAGCGGTTGTGTATTTGGTCACATACATCATTTAAAAATAAGGGGATGAAGACAATTCTACACGTACATTGTTCTAACAACCGTAATATGTACCAGTCGTAATACCTACGCTGGTCTTGTTTCTGTTGATCGAAGCTAATTTTATGTATGTAGGTGGACAATTCCTCGACTTTTTACAGTCACACCACACACAGGTGAGTAGTTGGGATAAAAAAGGAGGAAGCGTTAGAAGATGGGTGTGGTCTGAGTACCACTCACTTCAAGCATTATACTGAGGCCTGCTATACTGAAAACAGTACTACCAGCATCGCTCTCACGGATGGTGTAATCCCACACACACTCCAGTGTGCATTGTATATTTATGCAACACAAACAACCGGTTTGAACTCTCACCTCCTGCTGCAGTTTCCTCTCTGGATGGTAGTGGGACAGAGAGACGGACAGAGGGACACTGTCTTGACGGATTAGTGCAAATAGAACTCCAGTGCTGGAGGCAGGACGCAGGGTCAACTGCAGACTGAACACCTGAGAATCACCTAGGAGACGGACACACACCTGAGAACATGTACTGTACAAACACAACATCAGTATGAGAAGTGATACTGTACACAAACACATGCGCAAACACGCCCACACACACACGTGCGCACTGACATTAATATACACATACATGCACACTACACAGGTCGATTGCCTACGACCAATGGGTGTAGCCCCGGCCCGATCGCCCACATTTTTCAGTTTGGCTTATTTCTGACGCAAAATTGTCTATTATTTACTGAATTATGTTACCATGGCAACCAAAATTGATAGGTGCCGTGTCCTACCCACTGCCCATATACATGCCAAAGATAAAAGAAATGCCTTTAAATCTGTAGCCTGTAGAGCGTCCACAAGGAAATCTGTACAACAGCAGTGGAGGCGGAGAACTAAGACGCATGACGAGGCAAAATCCATAGTAGCCCTAACTTTGTCCTGTGGCCAAAATTACCAAACACACACACACACACACACACACACATAACCACAAACACACACATACACACACACACATTACTACAACCACAAACACACACACATTACTACACGCACACGCACTGTGGCTTAGATTGAATAGGGCAAATCCACGGCCCGGGTAGAAGCTGCCCTGGTCCTCCAGAGAGAAGCACTGCATCTTCTCATTGGAGCGGATGGTCTCCTGAATAGAGGTGTCCTCTCCGGTCAGCCAGCGCCACTCTCGCAAACAGCCGTCCAGACGAGGGTTCAGCTGGGGAGGGGGGTGGAGCCGGGATGAGACAGAGTCACGCTGAGCTACGAATGCCCCAACATTTCAGGGTCATAATGACACAGTTCACTCAGTGACTCCTTGTGTGAAAATAACAGGAATTGAACCACCGCTCATTCAGCGCTGGAAAACAAGACTGAAGTCTCACTAAAACACAAGGATCATGACTCATCCCCCTCATGGAGCTGCATGGGAAAATGACCCAACTCCCCTTCTGAAAACAGGAACCATGACCCAGCACCCTAACATATCACAGGAATAATGACTCAACTCTAACTGAAAACAGGAATAATGACCCAGCACCCTAACACAGCAGATATATAATGACCCAGCTCCCTAGAGGAAAGCAGGAATAATGACCCAGCAGCTGAACTGTGCAAAAGAATAATCACCAAACTCCCGCATAGGAAACCGAAATAATGAACCACACTGAACACAGGAATAATGACCCAACTCCCTCACTGAAAATGGTCAAAATGACCCACCAGCCTCACTGAACACAAGAAAAACCCAGCACCCTCGCAAAGCACTGACATAACAAAACACAAGTGAATGATGCACAGGAATGCAAGATGGAATGTGCTGGTAAGGGGAAATGAGAATGTGCACTTCAGGGTAACACAAGGTGTGGAGTTTAAAGAATATATGCACATCTGAGTTAGCGTATATGAAATGTGATTGTGCACTCGCATTTATGTTCCTTCAAACCAGAAAGTTTATGCTTTTTTGAGAGCACTGGTCAGACAGCAGGCTGGACCTCACTGCCAGAGCTCAATAATGACTTCCTGCTACACTTCTCTCAGGAAGAAAATATGCTTCATTTCCCAAAACAGACCACTCAGCTGCGCCAGAACTAAGCAGAAAACATTACTGTAGGTTCTGTTACTTTCAACACCAAGTAACAAAAATACAAAGTGCTGATTAAATGAAACAACTTCGTCTCAGCACTCAAATCAGGTTTCAGGACTCAGAATACTGCCTTCCATTTGCACACATGTTCACACTAAAGAACAAATGTGGTCGACAGCTGAACAGTATTTATTTCCTCAACTTAATGTAGCAGTTTGCCTGACAGGAATAGTCATCACCATTTTTCCCTGATTATTTCACTATGAGATAGAAAAAAAAATGGCAAGAGTGAGTACTTTGAGGAAAAGAAACTAGACGAAGTGCATTGAAAGAACCAGCAGGGGGCAGTAATCTCTGTTGACAAAGCAGAACTGGCCAGTTCCTCAGATACACCGACAGACTCGCTGGTCAGGGGATGGTGTCCGCCAGGAGAGGAGTTACGGTGATTCCCTGGCTGGCTAACTAACTATTTTATAATCTCCCACAGCAATTTCACAAGGAAGTACTGCTTTTCTGGAGTCCTGGATCAATTATAATTTTTAATCATCCCGTTATGACCATATAATTATACACAGGAACTAACTGGGACTATTTCACAAAGCAGAATTTCAGAATAAGCTGGATAATTGTACATCGCAAAGCCTGGGAAAGCTCTCAGACATCAGTCCGCGGTCCAGATTTGTAGAGCTAAGGGTTTCACTCAGAATCTTGGTCATCCTGCTTTGCAAAACAAGCCCTGGATTAGTAATAACCTCATCTTCAGTATGGCTAGTGTTTTGGAACAAAATGGCCGCCAAATATCACATCAGGTGAATGCTTCATGTTGTGCTGGTTGAAAGTGTACAGTCTTTCACGACAAGACATCCTGAAATGATGCAATGAATGGTGCGAAATGAGGACACGTGTTCCCCAGTCAGTGGGCATCGCAACTATGCAAAAACTCACCTGGCTCAGCAGCCCCCCCTCTCTGAAGGGGACCCCTCCCACAGTCAGATTGAGCTCGTGCATGCCCTTCTTCAGTGTGAAGAGGTCCCCGTTCACTGCAATCTTCATCACCGCCTCCCTGTCAATCTTAATGACCAGGCTCCGCCCATGCTCCTCCACAGAGATCTGCAAGGACATTTTCCCAATGCTTTTCACAGAAAGACACTGGCTAATGGCCCTCAGAGTAGATCACAAACGTGACCAATCGATCGTGAGCATTTGTCACAGGTGTATACATCAGAACCAGAGAGAACGAGGAAGTACCTTTGCTTCAGCCAGTTAGCATGTTAGTTTCCATGTTTCCCACTCCATTGGTGAAAACATTCACCAATCCGCACAGACGACAGACTTTCTTGGCTATTTGTATTGTGTAATCAGGTTGGAAATCTTATGAAATGGTGCCCGAAATAAGCACCAATGGAACGCCATTTTTATAGATGGCGTTGGTCAATTTCATTCTTCCTGGGCTGAAGTAGCTAGCCTAGCATCTCCCATTGAAAGTAATAGGGGTGGTACTTCCTCACTCTCTCCAGTTTTATAATATTACCTCCATGGCATTTGTGGGAGAAGAAGTTTCAGATTTCAAAGCTGTGCTTGTGCCTGTCATAACCCAGTGAATTTTCCTGTAGGCTATATTACTGAATTTTTCAGAATCTTGACCAGTGCTGTAGCCTAAACAACCAGCTACGCAGAAAACTGATCCTCTCCAGTTAACACTAACTGTATATAATTTACCTGCACTTGGTGGGCAATCTGGTGCTAGTTTCAGATCTGGAATTAATGTTGACGCTCACATTGTCTCACATGGGTGACACCAGGTATGCTTTTCTTATGTTTTTTCAATGCAACTGCAATGCAATACACTAATGTCATTGTTAAATTCAATTCAATTCAATTCAGTAATACTTTTTTAAAGTGGGAGGTGAGAATCCGAGAAAAGTGAGAATGGCATCTGCTTTCCAAATTGGCCCATTAATAACATGTTAGAGATAAAATGTTATATTACAGGAAAGTTTGTGTTAGCAGACATACAGGTTGGCAATTATTATTGTCCAATATCACAACCATTAAAACTCCACTTGAGATAAATTAACTTAAAAATTGCAGTAAACACAAAGGAAACACATCAAATCCACACAAAAAGGCCCAGAACCTGCAATCTTCTGGGCATAAGGCAGCAGAGCAGCACCGTGTTAAGCTCCATTTCCGGGAAGTTCACTAAAGCTGTTGTTCAAGGGAACTCTGTGTTAACCTCCATTTACAGGAAGTTAATTAAAGCTCTTGTTCAGGGGAACTCTGTGTTAACCTCCATTTACAATAAGTTCACTTAAGCCCTAATACAAGGGAACTCTGGGTAAAAGCTCTGCTCGGGCCTCTCACCCTGTGCCACTGCCCATCATTGACTTGAGGTCCACTGCTGGTGACCCTGCTCACTGGCCCATACTTCAGCTGCAGCTCCAGTTTCCCATGATGCATTGCCAGCACGATCCAAGAGCTGTACTGGTGGCCTCCGGCAAAAAAGATCACTCCTTCCGGGTCGTAGGTCCTCAAGTCAAACTCAGCAGTGAAACTATGGGAAAGGATCGAGTCAAGTCAGTATTTGAAATAATTCCATCAGGATTCACTATGACAAATTGATCAAAAAATATGCTCAAGACATTCATAATATTACAATTGACTCCTACTGTTTAAAATGACTTCCAATTCAAAATTTACATGATGGCAAAGCTCCATTTTCTACAGCCTTTGTTCAAACTGGTGAATAATTGTCAGACACCTTGACAAACATTAACATTTCTTATGAATTCCAAAGTTTCGAACGGTAGAGAATACATACAACCCCACCTCAGAAAAAACTTGGGACGATATGGAAAATGCACACAGAGACGGAGACCAGCGATTTCTCAATGTTATTTAATTGCAGACAGTAAGGAGACAAGATAACTAAGATTTTATCTGGCCAACTTCAAACCTAAGTTGAATTCTTGCAATCCCCATTTACTCAGATGGCACGGCATCGAGAATTATCAATTATCGAATAGAGGATCTTACACGAGTGGGCGTGTCATATGAAAGTTATGAAAAAGTGAATTTTAGTAAATTTTAGTAAATTTTAGCGAGCAACAAACCTAAAATTTACCCAATGTGCTTCATACATTTCTAATGACAGGACCATGAGTATAAGGTTCTATCTCAAAACTTAATTGCGTAATTTCATAGAAAACTAATTAGTGCCCACAGTTTCTTGGCCCTGAGCTAACGTCATCGCTCTACTAAAAAAGTGAGTCACAGAGTCACAGACGTTCGCGGCTAAACCAGCAACGGTTTATGAATTTAGTGAACTGAGTAGCTAGCTATCGTTAGCTCACTAGCTAACAAACTAAGGTTAAATTATGGTTATGAAAATGTACTGTGTACATTAGTTATGTGAGTGGAACCTAGCAAGCTGGCAACAGTAACGAGCCATACCAATTTAACCAACGTTACACTTGGTATTCGGTTTGGTTAAATATCAACAGCGTGATGTAATGCAGAGTGATTTTTCCCCCATGCTCTCAGCCATGAAATTTTCACAAAAGTAATATTAACAAGTAGATCAGAAGGATCTAATAGCTGTGACCTCACCTAGCATCCGTCACGAGGCCTAGTGTCCATGACTGGTGGTTTCTTGTACAAGTGTGATGTCGAAATGGGCAAATGACCTTGAAAATCAATCGGGGACCCTTCCTCTGTACCAAGAAGCTCATTCTAAGATGTAATAGCCATCCATCAAGTTAGAGTGGAGTTACGGTGCGAAAACTGTGAAATGGGGGCAAAATCGACACTTTTTTGACCGGTGTGACCTTGGGATTTGACAAATGACCTTGAAAATCAATAGGTAACCCCTTCTCTATACCAAGAAGTTTGTTGAAAGATTTCATTCATTGAATTAAACTTGAGTTACGGGGCGAAAACCGTCAAATCGGGCAAAATTGACACTTTTTTTACCTTTGTGACCTTGGGATTTTACGGGTGACTTGAAAAACATTAGGGAACACCTCCTGTATGCCTAGAAGCTATTTACAAAATTTCATAGCGATCCATGAATTCTAACTGGAGTTACAGCGCGAAAACCTGCAAACAAGGTCGTGACCTCTGTGAACTTGACCTTTGACCTCGACCTTGTGCATGGACATCACTTTGTGGAAGGTCAATAACTCCTGAAAATGTCATGATGATACGACGACAGGAACATGGTGAAAAAGGACGGACGGACAGACAGACAGACGCGTTCATAGAGCTGCTTGGTCGCAGCTAAAAACATGTCATTGGCTGGGCTATGGGAAAAGTAACTGCAGTTATGTGATAATACATGATAAAACCACATGGGCTCAGGATTATTTTGGTTTATCTTGGAAGAGATTCCAGTAATAACTTTACTGCGCAAAAAAGCGGCCCAATGTTAACAGTTTTTAGAAGCGCTGCGGACTTCTATTGGCTCGAAGGCATCTGTGATGGACCATCACAAAATGTGTATTCTGGTTGGACAAATATTACAGCTTTCTT
Source organism: Gymnothorax reevesii (assembly GCA_029721435.1). NCBI lineage: Eukaryota > Metazoa > Chordata > Actinopteri > Anguilliformes > Muraenidae > Gymnothorax > Gymnothorax reevesii. The sequence continues at coordinate 21,769,639 of CM056587.1, read as the reverse complement.
TAGGTAGAAAAAGATGCCGTGTACTCTGGACAAAAGATGTCCATCCAGACTGTTATGCTTTGTCATGGTACGGGGTTGTATCAGCCACCATTAGCAAGGGTAACTTGCACTTCTGTGAAGGCAGCATCAATGGTAAAAAGTACTGCGAGATTATGGAGCAACATAACATATGCCGCCTTCAAGATGACATCTTTTCCAGGTACGTCCATACATATTACAGCAAGACGATGCAAAACTGCATTCTAAACACATAACAAAGGCATGGTTGAGTAAAAGGAGGGTGCAGGTGCTGAAATGGTCTGCCTGCTGTCTCGCCTTGTCCTCAATAGAGAGCAAGTGGCCCATTTTGAAATGCAAAATGCAATGATGATGACCCAATGCTATTGCACACCTTTAAACTTGTCTGGAGGAAGAACAGGACAAAATTACACCTGAATCACTGTCAGTTGGCGTCTTCAGTCCCTAAACCTGTATTAACCACTAAAAAAGAATGGCAACATGACAAAGTGGTAAATAATTTACTGTCCCAGCTTGTGGAATATGTTGCGTTTTAATTTTTAATCAACCAATAAAATTAATGAGGTGAAACATTAAATAATGCACTGTTGTATACTTTTTTCAATGCAATACAGATTGAAGATGATTTACAAATCACGCCTTTCAGTTTTAATTTGAATTTGACAAACTGTCCTTTTTTATGAGTTGGGGTTGTATTTTCTCATTATCGCTGTTATGGATCACGCCCCAGTCTTGAGGACGGCCTCCGCCTCTCACCTGGTTTGGACTTTTCGCCGAAAACGTAGGCGGACGACAGGAACTCCACTGAACATGCGGCCGAGGTAGAGGGAGCGAGAGTTCTTTTTCACGTTCAGAGCCACACTGGGCTGGATTGGCTGTGCAGGCAGAGACAGAGGGCAGAATCAGGAGTGACTCCTCCCACAAACACTGGGCTGCTTATGCTTTTATGGGTCGGCTGAATGTAAGGGATGTGATCCAGGGGTGCAATACACACAGGAAATGCTGGAGGAAGTTTAGAAGTCTGTGGTTTAGATTATAATACTAGCCTGTGAGCAAAATAGAAACTAGGGATCTGGGTATAGCCGGATTTTGGGGTGCAGCATGATTTGTGCACTGGGGTACAGAATGATGGGGTTTCACAGTACAGCAAGGATTAGGTTTTGGGGTGCAGCAGGATTTTGGGGACCAGCATGATTTGAGTTTCAGCAGATCCCTTTACCTCACAGCTCCTATAATCCTGCGCCAGCTTCATCCCCCTCCGCCCATCACAGAAGCAGCGGAAACTTCCAGGTGTGTTCACACACTCCTCTGCGCACACCTGAGTCTCACACTCGTCCACATCTACAGCGAGGAGGGTAAAGAACACAGCTTCGTGTGAACTGGGACTATTTTAGGGACGAGGGTAAAGAACACCTTTAAGTGAACTGGGACTACAACAGGAACGAGGGTAATGAGCGCAGCTTTATGTGAACTGGGACTGTATCATGGACGAGGGCAAATAACACCTTTAAGTGAACTTGGACTGCATCAGGAACAAGGGTAATGATCGCAACTTTATGTGAACTGGGACTGCATCAGGGACGAGGGTAATGATCGCAACTTTATGTGAACTGGGACTGTATCAGGGACGAGGGTAATGATCGCAACTTTATGTGAACTGGGACTGTATCAGGGACGAGGGTAATGATCGCAACTTTATGTGAACTGGGACTGCATCAGGGACGAGGGTAGTGAACATAGCTTTTTGTGAGCTGGGACTATATCAGGGACAAGGATAAATAACACAGCTTTTTGAACTGGGACTGTATCAGGGATGAGGGAAATGAACGCAACTTTATGTGCACTGGGACTGTACGAAGGACGAGGCTATGCACCTCATTAAGGCCAGAGCGTGACACAGACACCTGTTTTATACAGAGGGATGATCTATGTGAAACGCACGTATGACGGCACGTTACGCCAGCGGGATGAAGATGCAGCTGTACTAAAGAGAATTCCGCACACTGAGAAAATCCCCATTGGGCTCCAGCATTCCTGGCTCGCTCCAGAAAAACATGCAGGCACTAACTTGTTACACAAATAAAATATTTGGCCAGTCGAGTCCTTACTGTCCTTCCGCTCTTTGAAGGTCGATGCCCTACTTACGAAATCTAATCGAATGCAGGTTGTGTGTGTGTGCGTGCGTGTGTGTGAGGACTTGAATAGCTATACCTAGGAGAACCGACTCCTGAGAAATATGTTGTAAGGACATCTGGAGTTGTGAGGACATTTTTGGTGGCTTATAGAGGATGAAAGCTAATTGACTAAAATTTGGGTTACGGTTACGGTACGGGTTAGGATTAGGCATAATTTTATTATGGTTAGGGTTAGGGATAGGCTGTAGATAAATGTATGCATGTGCAGGTGTGTGTGTGTTCACGTGTGTGTTTGTCCCAGTAATTGCGCATCTATGTGGACATTTGCGTTAGTGTTTACACGTGTGCGCTCGCTTACCCAGGCAGGATTTGGATACGTTGTCATACACATAGCCCTCCTCACACAGGCACTCGTATGACCCCACCAAATTTGCACAACGGGCCGTCCCACACACTTTTGGGACTGTCACACACTCATCAACATCTGAAACACACGAGAGTATCATTAGCATCTCCATCAAGGGACCTCCAGTACCCAAAATTAATGACACCAACTCAGCCTCCCGACAGAAACATCTGCACTTAAGTGTCTAAACCCAAACATCCCGTCATTTACTGGGCTGTAAACATTTGTAAGGACAAACTTTCCGATCAACCCTTCGAAACCCAGCTTGAGCAAAACCAAACATGACTGCTCTGCTCTAAGACAACTCAAATCCAATTCAGACATGCTCAAAGTTTTTATTAAATTCTGAGTTAACAATAGCATTTCATAATTAAATTATAAAATTAAATGCTGTGTAAAGATTTCAGCACAAGGTGGATGCATTTATTTATGGCAAAATATAGCAGATTTTATATATCAAGAGCAAATATACTGGACAAGATCAGCTTGAATCTGAATCTTTGCTGGAGACCTAGAGCAGTAGTGTCAGGGGTGTAACTGCTTAGTTGGAATGAAATCCTGCACCCACACCAGCGCTTTTCAGGATAACATTAAGGACCCCAAGGCAAACGAAAAACAGAAAGTAGAGGGATCTATCGGCATAACACAGAAATTTTCTTAAGCAGACGCGAAAGGGTAAAATAGCTTTTGGTAGAGGGCTCTGTCACATGTAAATAATGTAAGTTAATCTAAACCTTCCATTACAGTTGTGCATCTAAAAGAAGCGCCTTGACATGCTTAGATGGCTGTTAAACACTGCTCTTACCTACACAAGTGTGGCGGTCGAACAGCGAGTACCCGGGCCAGCAGGAGCAGCGGTAACTCCCCACCGTGTTGTTGCACTCGTGGTCACAGCCGCCATTTCTCTTCTCGCACTCGTTCACATCTGCCAATAAGAGCCAGGCGCGAGTCATGGGATGCAACAATTCAAAATCAGAGCAGCTTGTGGTTATCGAGTAAACTAGATCATAACACTGAGTGAGAGCCAGCCCTTCTAACCTCAATCTATGTTTTGGATGGTTCTAGGTTCTGATGGAGTTATCCAGCCAATTCAATAATCCAGCTCAGTGACACAGGGCCCTCCACAGTGATACTTGATTTAGACGCCAGTGCCCGCACATTCTGAAATTTAATTGCTAAATAATTCTAGAATTAAATTTCCAAATGCCTTGCTGCACTGAAATAATTTTCCATAGTCTGTGTGACAGAAATACTGACTTATAAAGCCTTAAATAGGTTCATGCACAACAGGAAAAATTGGCAATATCAGTATTCTGTACAAAGGGGTTAACCTTGCTTAGCGATACAGGTCACAGTAGTCGATAGAAGCAAACATATATACCCCTGACAGTCACAGCATCCATTCTGTGAGATAACATTTCAATTTCATATCTTTTTATGATGTTTCATCAGTATTCATGTCACTATAAGATTGAATTATGACTGTTTACAGTCTTGTCTTGTCCTGTGTAGCAGTGCTGAGGTCTGTTCTGTCCAAATCTCACTCACACAGGGTGACTTTGATACTGCTACAAGCTGAGTCACCACAGAATCGTGAGCTGCAGTCGGACCCAGCCCCACCATAACTGCAGAAAAACTCTCTCGCATACACACGCACGCACACACACATGCTGCAGAGCTGCCTCACTACTGAGCATGCTCACTACAGCCACTGCAGAGCTGAGACTTCCCCCTCAGCTGCACCACTTCTCTGGAATGAAGACAGCGTCACTCTCCCATGCGGACAGTGAGGTAAGCGCCCATCCTCTGTGATGCGAGGGCCAGGTCATCGATGACCTCATGCAGTAATACGTCACAGCAGACTAACTCCTGCATGACAGAGAGGGTCCCTTCCCTCTCCTTCAAAGAGGCTCTCGCACCCTACAGTCAAATATCTTCACACTGAGATCGTCCTGTGATTATAAAGGTCTCCAGGAATCTGCATGACACCACTGAGCTCTTTCTAGTTTGTTCCGAGCTCCCTCAGCCAGTGCCTTACTGGTTGTGAATAGTCTGTTGTGAACAGTAACACTGCTGGCCTACAGACAAGCAGAAATAAATCATGTCGACATGAAAAGTAATCTAAAGCAGTACGTATTCTGTAAAAACCCAGCACGCGCTTATTTCAGTAAGTTACCCGTTTTTTTCAGTACAGAAACTGTCGTGAATCCTGCTGAATGGTGAGCTCTTTCTAGTTTGTTCTGAGCTTCCTCAGGCAGTACCTTCCAGAATGTCAAGTATCGAGTACAATTTGAGTCATATTTGGTGTTTTAGCAATAGTGCAGCCTGAAGCAGGAAGGAGCAGGGGTGTAGAGCGGCTCAGCCAGGTAAAGAAACGTTTTGAGATTAGACCTCCAATCCAGATTCAACGTCGTGGAGAAGGGTAGAGGACACTGATCCTGGTGGGATGTCCACAACCTCGCAGTGATTCCGACACCCAAAGTCCGCCTCTGTACAGGTTTACCGAATGCCCCCCAACAGCAGTTGAGGAGAGCTTGCGGCAACGGCAGTTTATCCCTCACTTAAAGGTCTTACCCTACCTTTCTCACACTTGACGCCGGTCCAGCCCGTGAAACAGTGGCACAGGAAGTCGCCCTTTTTATCCTCGCAGCGCACCATCCCTCGGGGGTTACAGGGTGATGGTGAGCACTGGTCCGGGATGTCTGCGCAGAGGAGAAGAGGGGGGTGAGGGCAATGAACCCCAATTTTACTAAGAAATGGTATCCTGCTATTCCTCTATAAATCACACCCCACACACACACGCCACACATCTGATTAAGATCCATTTATGTGTGTTTTCGACTCTAGTCCTCTTTCATCAGAGTCTACATCTCAATATATGGAGTAACTATTCCAGAATTCTACAATAACAGTTTTTCCAACAGCCATAGATTCTCAAGTTGAAAAATTTAAGAGGACATTAATTCATCCCAAAGAGTAGATGAACAACTACATTATTTGCAAGTCAGCATACAGTAATTTTCTGAAGCTTTGTAGCATGCTATATTCATAACTCAGGGATGAACAACCCTTTGCCTGGAGGTCTACTTCTGTAGGGTTTCATTCCAGCCCTGACAAAAGCAGACCTCACCTCAACAGGAAGTGATATCACTAAACTGCTTATTAGTAGATCAGCAGTGCCAAGTTAGGGTTGAAATGATAACAAACAGATGGGTAAATCTCCAGAAACAGGGCTGGGCAGCCCTGTGGAAGCTCCACGTCCTTCACAGACAGAAATCGCTGCAGTGAGTACAGCACACGGTCAAAGCCTGAAGTACACATTCTCATTTCACAGGCTCCGTACACTGCAGAGAGATGCTAGTGTTCTTTGGATAAAAACCTAGAGTGGTTTGTCTCTCCTGTCAGTACAGCAGTGATGGTGGTCCGTCACATATAACAGAGTCGGTGGTCTAGCGCTCCCGGTGGTCTCTGGGCTGTTACAGCACAGTCGGGGGAAACACTCTTCGCTCGCTGCCCCGCGTCATACAAACCTCCGGCTCAGCCATGCACAGCAAGCGTCTGCACTCACTGACATTTTTAGCGTCTCCTAACCGGGCAAGCCTGGACATGCCGGAGCGAGGCTCTCCAGTGTATGGGAAGGGGGGGAGGTGAGAGAGAGCCAACAGGGAGAGGTGGAGTATTAAGTGACATATTAATAAGAATCAAGGCTGAGAGGGGGGACATAATAACAGAGAGCGGAGTGTGGGGACAATTCAGGAGACCCCCCCCCCCCCATAGTGATCAGGTAGACGGCTCGTGCAGAGGCCTGTCAGGAATCCGGAATGTTCCGCTGCCAGAGAGCCCCGGTCTCTGCGGGGTTCCGAATCTGGTTGAACCGCCGCTCTGTTACATGAGTCACGCAGTTTACAGGAAAGCGTGTGCGATTTCAGCGCTATACTCCCAAACAGAACAGCGCCGGTGTCTGGTCGCTCCGGGCCGATACGCCCGGGCCGCGAGCAGGAGGAGGAGCGTCTGTATTATTCGTGCAAACGCGGATAAAAACGCCACCAATGTTATTACCTACAGCCCCCCCTCTCCTCCCCGCACCGACAGAAAGGCTTGACGTCTGGACTTCCTCCAAGCCTGAATGGGCTTATTAATGTAAAGATCGGAGAGACAGATACCTGGAGTTTCCCAGCTCCTGCCATGTCTCTCTCATACGCTCCATCTTTCTCTCTCCCAGCCCCTGCCACGTCTCTCTCTCCCTCTCTAAACCTCTTGGTTACTCATGCCCTCATTGGGCTGCTGTGACAGTACCAGACTCCGAGGTCCACATGGGTACAACCAATATTTACACTCTTGTCCTTCTGCTGAACCATGCTGGGAGGCATCAGTACGGCCTCTGGCCTCGAATGATCGCCCATCTGTCTGGATAAGAGCAAGCTGCCAGCCTCAACTAACTTACAGATGTGCTCTCCAACCCTGGAGACTTTGCCGATCCGTCAGCAACATGCCCCAGTCAAAGCTACCATACCTAATCTGGCACATGCCAGACTTTCCTTAGGAGACATGCCATGTATGAGATGTACGAACTGTCCGTATTATATGAATACATAGTCAGCCCTCTACCACGATGCCAACTGACAAACAGATAATTCCAGAATCTCCTTTTTTTGGGAGGGGCACTTAACATTTGGCCCTCCGACCAAATGCAAACGTTATATATTAAACTCTTAACCTTTTCCTTTAAGTTTTCCTTTAAGTCCGAAAAATAGTAGTTTTCATATTGTAGGACAATTATTTTTCTGACTTGGAAAACTAAAGGAAAAAATGAAGAGTTTAAGGGGTTATATATAAAGTTTGCATTAGGTCGGAGGACCATGTTTAGTTTTCATTTTGTAGGACAATGGCTCATGCGCATTCTTTATCTGATGGTAGCAGCACTTCACTGAAGCCAAATCAAACTTAAAATGAGAGAATATTCAGACCTCAGGCACCATGTTTTCATGGCCACAGTATTACACCTAATGAAAAACATCTAAATCTTGTGTATCATTTTACACACATTTTTTCCCTGTAATTCAGCAGGACATATTTGGGATCATTAGAAACCTTGGGATCTCAACTAGCTGCATTTTATGGACCCATGTATGGGTCAGTAGGTTTTATGGGGTTAAAGCAAATGAAAGCCCACTGTACAGTACAAGCACGACTCCAACTTACTTTGTATATTGAACCATATAGGCTGAGGAACAGCATTAGTCATCAGAGTAAAGGGGGGGGGTCTCTCTTTCTGGAGTCAGAGTCAGGGCTTTTCTGCAGAGGGGGGTGCTCTGCACTGCAGATCAATGGAAAACAGATTCCCCCCCCCTACATTCCTATTAATAAACATGAGTGCCGACTCACTGCGGAGGAAACCAGGCAGGGAGAGACGGAGAGAGGGAGCGCGAGCGAAGGTGGGGGAGCTGTAGTGAATGAGAGGGAGTCGAAGGTGAAGCACAGAGAAAAACAGAGCAGAAATGGAGGAGTACGGGAAGAGATGGAGTCGAGCGGGAGGTATGAGAGGAGAGCTATGGTGATTGAACACACACACACACACACACACACACACACGCGCGCACACACACGCACACACGCACACAAACACACACAAACACACACATACACACACATACAAACACACACACACACACACACACACACACATTCCAAAATGTAACTAGACAGTCGGTCACAAGCTGGTTAATGTTTATCCCTGGACCCCCTAAAGAAATAGCTGCCAAAATCGACAGGCTTCGTGACCTTGTCACACACAAGGCCCAAGCCACACCAGGCCAATCCAAAATCAATCGGTTGAAATTTGTGGCCTGTAGAGTTTCACAAGCAAGCAGCAGCTGATCCACAGTATCCCCGATATGTTGTGCGGGGATACAATTAAATGTCCCTGACAGACGAGAGTAAAAGGGAGGGTACTCACTGTGGACACATGTGATCAGGTCTTGTCTCTTCTTCTCCGAGTCCCCAAACTTCTCCACGCATCCTGGTACCGGGATGGAAATAAGAGTGTGAAAAACACCCTGTCAAACTAACGCAGCCTTAATACTCCTCAACACTGAGCCTGCATCTGTCGGAGTCATCTGCGGCTCTCCGATTCACCGGCAATTCCTTCATTCAGCTGTAGCTCACTGTTTCACCCAGAGCTCTCATAGTAGCCCACTGATCCACCTGTAGCCCCTTCGATTATTCTGTAGCTCTCAGATTCACCTGTATCTCACTAATTTACTGACAGCTCTCAGATTCACCTGTAGCTCACCAATTTACTGACAGCTCTCTGATTCACCAGTAGCCCACCAATTTACTGACAGCTCTCAGATTCACCTGTAGCTCACTAATTTACTGACAGCTCTCAGATTCACCTGTAGCTCACTAATTTACTGACAGCTCTCAGATTCACCTGTAGCTCACTAATTTACTGACAGCTCTCTGATTCACCGGTGCTCACCGCTTCATCAGCAGCTCTTTGATGCTCATTAAATGCAAAATGTTTCACTAAGCCAAACACGTACACAATTCAAACAGGCTGCAGCACATTCACATGGAGGACAGATCCACAAAGCAAAATATGGAGAGACTGTTCTGATTACAGAGGAGAAGATTAAGAACACATACGGGCACTTACCTAAATACTTTGGATAAAAGTATTCCTGGATGAAAGAAAGAAAGAAAGTAGGAGGGAATTCATTAAAACACTGACATCTATGGTAGTCTGAGCCTAATCTACACAGTGACGTCTATGACATCTATGACATCTATAGCAATGAATCACTGCAATAGCAGAAAGCACATTACACATTCACAGAACACTGCACTGCAGTATGTCTTAGCACTGCTCAATGTACCAGCAATACTGCAGTCTGCTTGTTCAGGGGAATACACTACAGGCAAAAGTGAAGCTGCATTATGTGAAAAGACTGCAATCATTTATTCCCAGTGACAAATTAGGAAACAAGGCTATGCCGAGTGAAACTAACTGGAATAGCAAATCCTTGTATCGACCATAGTGATCAAGGGCTTATGGAAAGGGGTTTTTAGATGAGGGTCAAAAAAGGGAAGCACAAATTAATGAGTGCGTTGGAGGTCAGCTGAGCAAAGGTTTGTAAAAGGGTACGCAAATTTAACCAGGGCAATCAAGAGAATGGAAGTCAAATTAATGAGGTCGTTCCCAGTCGTTTCCATGAATGAGCCAATGTTAGAAAAGGGCAGAATTAATGAGGAAGCCTAGGAGAGGCTGTGTGGGGAACAGCAGGCTCCGCCAGCGACAGCGTCTCCGCAAACACGCCGGCTTTTCCTCGCCTCAGTTTTTCCACGAATCCTCGCACATGCTCCGCTCACGACTCTGCCTGGAAACAGATCCACAGATCGAGCCTATTCCCGTTAAAGATCTGCTTCCAATGCCTGCTCACTTAACCCTTTAAAGGCTTGACATCACAAGAGATTACTTAAGCAATAAGCTCCATGGGGCAGCGGTTTACAGTGATTGTAGAAGAGCCAAGGGGAGTTGTTAAGCTCAATGTGGAGCAGAATGCCTCAAGCCTCACTAGCTTCTCTAAAATCACTGTAAACCACAGTCTCGCAGGGCTTACTGCTTTTATAAAACAGTTACAACATATTAAAAATGTTAAAGACAAAAAACTTCATTGGACATTACTTTATTGAACAAATTAATTAAGTGCCAATCTTCTGGTAGAAGAAAAAGTACTTGAAGACAATAACAAAATGGTGCCATGTCACAAAAATAACAATCAGCTGGCAAACACAGCAGCTGCTGTTCTCCTTTACGGGCGCAATAAATTTGAACAGGTGGGTCGCGTCATAGCTGTTACTATATCTTGCATTTTACCACAGCTACAACTCCGCACTGACCAATTAGCATCCAGAACCAGACCGAACCTATTTAAAATATTTCAAACTGAAAGTTTTAACGTTGATGTAGTAACATCTGTCAGACTGTTCTGAACCTAACAATCTTAAGCTGATGGAACTATAACCACTCGAAATCGAAAATAAAGGCACTTGAGAACAATGGCACGGAATTTAGATTAAGAAATGTTCTCAGTTCAGAGGCTTAAAGGCTGTGTACTACAGCTGCGAGCTCTGGCAAGAGCAGGCTCTGTGATCTGCTCGGCTAGTACTGAAGGACAGCGCTGGGCCAAGGCTTTTTGGTGCACTTGGTCCTGCTGGAAGATGCCAATTGGAGGGCTGCCCTATACGACCTCCAACTGCAAGCCCTCCAAAAAAAACAGCCTCAATAAATTCCCACAACCTCTTCCCGCCATCAAATCAAGCAATGGTCGCAATGGTAGAGCTGGCCGTTTACAATTAAAGGCAAGGCATTAACGAGGCTATAGGAGACTACCCGAAACAATAGGGCCGCATGCTCAAAAAGAATCACTATATTTACATTTCACCATTCATACCAAAGCGCTTATGAAGAGTGAAAGGATGTTTTAATGAATCAATACAAGTTAGCTGCATTCCTCAAGGGTGCAACTGAGATCACAAGCACTTAACACCGGTACCAGCTCCCTAACCGCAATGCTATGCTGCCACCCCATTATAACTCATCACACAATCCACTGAGATGAACTCCAAAAGTGCACTGCACCCATAACGGAAGACCAGAAGCAAGAGAAAACGATTTGTGATGCAGTATTTATGCAGCATCAAGGCTCAGTCTGCAAAGTGTTTCCAGTCATGCAACGATTCAAAGCGCTGACCAAGCCTCACGGAACACGTCAGGGTGCGAGAGCATGACAGAGGGCATGTATGTGTTTGCGTGCGCGCGTGTGTAAGTCGTTGGGGGGATGCAAAGACAGCGTGTGCCCCTGACAAGCTGAATAGAGAAATCCCTACTTTTTCACAGAATGTCTACAAGGAAGTAGCGATGATGAAATGGGAAGCTGCAAACTCAGCTATAGTTCTGAAACAGAACTTCCTGTTCAAATTCACCTTTATTCATTTGAGGTATGTCAGTGATACACACTAAATGCCATTAACAGCAGCATCCTATCAGTTTAAAACGTTATGTGGTCACCCTGACAACAGTGAGAGGGAGCTTCTATGTATTTTTTAACCAGTAAAGGTCCAATAAATACATCCAGGTCATGAGCTTTTTGTACAATAAGCAGTAAAACCTTCAGTCTTTCCTAACTGGCCTACATGAGCACAAAATGGCTAAGGAACAATGCCATACGCTGTTCATCTTCTGATGAAATAAAACTCCATTCCAAAGAATTTCAACTGAAAAACTCTTCTGGACTACTATTTAGGTCCAACACTTTCTTAGAATCCATAAAAAAAACCATTTCAGCTTTACTTCCCATCACTTTGATCGACATTTTTCGAGTGACGATGAAAGGGGTTGCAATGCATCCACCACTTTCGCCATGTGTGAGCAATCATAAACAAAGAATTTGTCTAGATAATGATGTCACCTGCTTCGAGGGGCCGTACTTTCGCGAAGACAGCCAAACATTTCAATGTTTGGGTATCATCGGAAAGAGCAGATTCTCAGCTTTCTTTTGATGCAAAAAAAGAAGTAACCGGTAATATGGAAGAAACGCGATTGCGCAATGTTTGATAACCTTTCTCGCAGGTCATGTATGATGGGATTTGGTAGTGCCATCAGGAGAGAGTCAATAAAGAGAGGGAATAAAGGCTGCAAGGATCTGCGAGAGGAGAAATGCAGCAACCAGCTGGTCACTCTCATCCTCAAGGTGCCCCTGCTCTCACTTTCTGACCTGAGAGAGATGAGGCTATGATCTGTACTCCAGGCAGACTGCAGTGAGTACTGGACTGCCTTAACTCAAGTTCCCTATGAAATATCATCCCAAAACTTCCATTAAAGCTATCAATTTCTTGAAAACATCAGCAGTTTACTGGTATTTGAGAAAACACAACTTTCCCTTGGCAAAGTCAGCAAATTATTCATCGAGAGGCAACTTTTCCTCGCAGTGTCTGAAGATTAATCACCTACATGCAATTCTTCCTCGTAGAGAGTGAGGGTTTCCCAGGAATAAACAATGTTTTCTCTATCAGCAGATTAATCATCCAGGAGAAACTTTTTCCCTGCACTTTCTGCAGCCAAGTCACCATGAGGCAACTTCATCTGAAAAGTATCAGCAGATATCTCACCTAGGAACAACTTTTCCTCAGCAATGTCCGAAGGTTCCCCAAGAAGGAGCAATGTCCACACTGCAGTGTCTATAATAGCCATCTTAGGAGCAACTTAAAGTCAGTTCAGTCTGCTAACTAGTCACCAAGGAGCAACATTCCACCAAAGCATCAGCAGATTAGTCACAGACAACCAAGTTTTCTTTTAGGATGTCTGCAGGCTACCCTTCCAGGCTACAATCAACTTGTATATCATAGAGAAAGATATATCACCAAAGTATTTTAGTCACATCCAGACTGATAATAGTATTTCGATTACTTCTTTACTTATTAAGACAGAAATGTCGCCGATGAGAGGTCAAAAGTCGAAGTCCTTAAAAAAATATACCGCATGGTGACACGGATAATAAAATTTCACTTTGAAGATGAGACTTTCCTTGCAGTGACTACTGCAGTGAGGTAGTCATGTCTGGAGCCACCTTCCCACTGCATTAAGTTATCTGCAGACTCCCCGGTCCAGCAATCAGATGTGTGCTAATGTAGATAATTATTCTTCTGGAGGTAGCATAAGATCAATCTCCAGCAATAGCAGGGCATTTACCCCCTCCTGACCAAACCAGGACCTTTTCTTCCTCAGAGGCATGAACTGGAATCCAAAACTTTAACAGAGAAATAGAGAAACAGAGCTGCCACAAAGAAACCCAAATCCGCTGCAGTGCATCAGGGTGTGGAGAGACAATCCTCACCTCCCGGCATGCTCCTCATAAAATCTGACCACATTACGACCACACACACACGCTTTATAGAGTAGCCACCCACATCCTGTAAAGCTGACACTAACACACATGCACACAAACGTAAGCACACACACACGCACACACACACACACACGGGTGGGGGAGGGAGGCGACTGACACTGACCTATTCACATGGTTTTACATGCACACATCAGATTTAGCAGAGGCTGAGTGGAATTTATCTCTGTGATTAAAAGTACATTCCAATCCCCTCAGTCACCGGTCCACCACACAGCCTCATCCTCTTACCATAACCAATTGCTGCAGAACACTCAAAATGAACATGGTGGAACAGTATTTGCATCATCAGACATCAGATTCCCCATGGTTCAGCAAGATACACTGGACAGAGCCCAGCATAATGGATATTTAAGCCTGTACAAATCCTGGCAGCGTCAAAGCCAGAAAGCTTTGTTGATGGGACTTCATGCATACCACTTCGGTGTGAGACAGGGGAAGACACGCATTTTTGAGGGTAAGAGGGCTGGAGAGGGTAGAGACAGATGGGTCAGGTGTTCGGGTGACGCAGCAAATCTCTGGTCTTCCGTTACACTGTGCGGGTGACATGACAGTTTCTCTGAGTAGCGGAAGCTGCGAAGGTCACTCTTTACCTTCTGTAAATCACCTGAGTGGACAGCGGCCAATGTACATAATTCTTCACAAAGGCACGCGCTAAACATAAAACAGCACTGCACTGTCTGTAGGTATTTGGCCAGCAACGAACTTTCACGGTTGAAATTTTTTTACTCAAATCCATATTCAATGATTATGCGTGAATTACAGCCCTTTGAGAACCCGTCTTGGTCCAAATATGAAATGCATATTTCATCACTGAACTCTCCATACACACTTAACTGTTCAGACCATGTTTATGTGCCCAGGGCCATCTAATAGTTGGAGTCAATTCAGTACATCAGTTAAATAATGTCTACCCACTGCAGAACAATTGAAATCGCAGTCCTGTGTCAGCACAGAAGCACCTTCACTACCCCACTCCTAGTTCAGTCTGTACACTGACACTATCTAGGTCTCTTTCAGACAGACACCCCCCACCCAGTCATGCACGGACACACACACACACACACACACACATACGCACATAAGCGCGCGCGCACACACACACACGCACACACACACACACAAACACACGCACGCACGCACACACACACACACACACACACACACACACGCACACACACACACACACAGCAGCAGCAGCAGTTTGATTTTACACCAATGACCTCAGGGACAGCTGCAGAGGAGGTTCGGGCCAGGAGGCTCAGGTTTAAGGGAAAGCGCACAAATCAACATCAGTTGCACAATCTTCTGCACTGCCTTTTACGAAAACACTGAGCTGGCTCGAGGATCGTGTTAGAGCAGATAGGGCAGATATGTGCTCCCACAGTTCTGTAATGAGAAACAGCTACCTTCCTTATCGGAAACATGCAGCTAATTTAAGCGCACGTATTTTCATCGGGAAAAGAAAAACAAGAACAATGACCTCGCTTAATGCAATTACAGCCATGTGTAATGAAATTACTAGGGCATAAGAACGAGACGGGGCGGGATCGTTAAACATCCATGACAGACATCAGGTCGTGCAGAAGGTCACCGCGCGGGAATCGCAGCAGTCAGGGCCAAATGAGTCCCAAGTGACAAGTGCGCACATTACCCTCAAAGAAGCAATGCTGATCATGAGAATTACAGCTGGAAACTACGCCGAGCGTGATGTTACCCGTTTTCTCGTATTAAAATGGATACATGGCTTAATGCACCGCATAAGTGCCCAAATTGTACTGACATGGTCAGTGGTCATGTCAAAGATGTATACTCACCGTTTCGGGGTCGTTCTCAAATACTTCCCTGGCTTCTTCTTTGCTGCATCTCTCTTCGACACATTCTCGCTCCAAATGCCCTTGCTTCGTTTCTTCAAAAACTTGATAAGCTCGTTTGTGTCTCTTCAAGAACTGATTCGCCTCTTCCGGAGACAACGAGACTGCAAAATAAAAACACAAAAGCAATCTGAGAGTAGTGGGAGTAACGTTACACTAACGAGGTCGCTGTTTCTTAACGCTCGTATATTCCCATACTCACTGCCCTCACTTATGCGGGAATGAGAACAGGCTTTGTTCCGCGCATAGAGGGAAATATGATTTGCGGTGAATGAGAAGCAGTTTATTGTTCTGATTAGCTTTCTTGCTAGCTGGTTTTCACTTATTAACTGCGCTAATGAGCAACTCGCTAGCAATCGGGCTAGTTGCAGATCCGATCGCCACACTGATGCTCTATGCACATTGGAAGCAATCAGATCAAGAAAACTTGCATTTAAATGAGTTGTACATACTCTGAGAAGACCAAGAAACGAGGAACAGCAGCAGCAATGATCGCGACAGAACCAGCGGCTGGAAGTGCGGCATGTTTATTCCTGCGCCAGATCAGGAAACTTTTCCTCTTTCAGCTGGACGAAGCAGCCAAGTCGTAGTCGTAGAGACAGCGAGAACATTCACTACCCAGCGGGGGAGTATTCCGCTGCATTCAGCTCCTGCGCTTTTCTCAGACTAACAGGCTAACGAGCTATAGCTACATCCCACAACAAACACTGCGGCACCGTCCCCTCCTAGTTTCCCCTCATCTTCCTTGCGTGCGGAGCAGATCGCCCGGCACAATGCGGGCTTCAAAAGCGAGGTGAGCTCGCAGCCAGGTGGTGCAGAACAACCTCAGCCTCCGTCATATTGATCCAGTCCGGATTATGTTTCCGCTCGGAAAAATGTCGTTAACTGAGGTGACACGCTGCATACAGTTTGAGTGCATTTCGTGGCACCGCCCTACTGTATAGGTCTAGTTAAACAGCTTTTCATGACGTAACGAAAGAATAGATAGTCTTTTGAACTTGATGAGATCATCAAACCTCATTTGTCACTGTGAGGTGTGGACTGATTACGTTTTGGGTAAATAAGAACAGAGCACAACTGTAGAGTTTATGCATGTATTCCATAGTTTGACTGTATGGGAAACGTGAAATTGAAGTGGTCAGATTCATTATGTATTGAGTGATTAGATTGCGTGCACTGAACTCATAGACCGAATATCCATTTCAAATGGAGGCATCAGATTGCTTTAATTAACTTTTTTGAACAATACTCTGCAAATCTAGGTTGTGGGTCGGTTGTCACTAGAGAACCATGATAACCTCCGATAATTTAAATCTTATTCTAGCATTTTTTTTTAGGCAATTGTAATTTTTTACCATGTTGTGCTCAAAAACTAGACTGATGCCAAACCATGAAGAATATCTTGATGAACCGTCATATGTGTGCAAGGATTAGAGCTATTTTGGACAATTGTTTCTGAGTTCATTCATGAGCTCTGTTTCTCCTCTTTCTTATCAAAATTAATGAACGCCAACATGGTGTCACAACGATAGTGTAAATGGCATTAAAAACACTTGAAAATCAACATTTGGACGCGTTCAGTGGTAACTTTGCATCAATAGTGGGGAGATACATGGGTGAAAACTGTTAGCCATGACAAAAGTAAGTAAGTAATTCTCTCAAGGGAGCCATTGAAAAAGTATGTTCATTCTCGGTCATTTTCATTCAAATAAACCAAATTTGAAATGTTTTTGTCTTTTTACCCCATCAATGCGCAAGGACAAAGTGCTCTGAAAAGAGCTTTATTTTATCAACACAGAGCTTTGCCTAAGCTACAGCTTTACAATGCAGTTATGAAAAAAGTAGCCCCATAAACATCAAGAAGTCAAAGACCTTGAATTATAGAAAGCAAGCCTGATCAAATTTCTGTCCAGTTGTTTGTCATTATACTTGGTTCTATCTTCACTCCTGCTGAATCTCTTATCCCATGCATCCTATTTTCCAAGAATCGGGGAAGAAAAGTGTTTTTATCTTTTTTTTTTTTTGAAGGAGTTCTTCTGAATGAGGAATATGCTACTAGGAAAGTGAACAATGCCAGTGATGATTTGAAAATATCAGGGACCCCAGGAATAAAGCCAACACACCAACCAGTCATCTGCGTCATTGCTCTGTAAATAATTACAAGTGTACCTCTGGATAAGAGAACAGAAAACAATTTTGTGTTATTTATTTTTTGACAACCAAACACAAGCGTCAAAAATCCCCCAGTCAACACCAACTGTGGCAAACAAAGGGAATACTTAACTCAGGATAAATTGTCACTTCAGATATGAAGCACCTACTTACTGTGGTCAGAAAAGAAACTAACCTGCCTATTACATTATTTTTACTGCCCATAAAATCTATGACAAGAAACAGTGATATTCGGTGTATAGGTAGGTCGTAGTAGATGCCTATTTGCAATTTTAAAGCCATGGGTGATGGCTCATTGAAATTAGAAATTGGAACTATACGGGCTAACCAAGGCTGTTAATGTTAAAACATGTCTGAATTAGATTTTGAACCGTATACATGTCAAGACCACAGCTTTTGCTCATTGCTTAGGGCTTGTCTAAAGATAAACTTCCAGACTTCAGAGTCCAGCTGGTTTTCCAATTTCCATCCATCCATTCATTATTTTGCTCATCATCCTGGTCATGGTTTGTGGGGGATGAGAGCTTACCGTGGCATGCAGTGGACAAGAGGCAGGAAACTACTCAGGGCATTTCAGCAATCCATTGCCAGGCTCAAACGCTATTCTTTCACAAACTCACACCGATGCATATTCCACTGTCTCAAGAACTGGTCTAAACGGCTGGTCTTTAGACTGCGAGAGGAATCTGGGGAGCCCAGAGGAAAGCTCCGGGCACACAGGGAGAAGCTCCTTTCTAAAAAGTTCAGGATGGACTGTAATCCATGACCCTCCTCTTATGAGGAAATAACGTTACCCGCTGCCCCACTGTGCCACCCCCATTAGCTTTTTCAGGGTAAAAAACTTATTTCAGAATATTAAAAATGGAGAGATTTCTATTTCTAAAGCCTCAGCAGGGTCTTTCACCGAGTCCACGCAAGAAGTGTAACGTTTCTCGAAAATGACCTTTTCATGTTTGAATAGTGGACCCAGACAGTTTAAAACCTCAAGTATCACGTTGATTTATGACAGCCAAACCTCGGTTGACAATTCAATTCAAGTAACTTTTATTTAGCATTTTATCATATATTACAGGATTTTCTTTTTCTTTTTAGTTCTTCTTTATTCAGTTTTACTTCAGTCCCAACTCGTTTTCTTCCAAGAAATGTTTTTCTTTCACATAAAAAAAATTCAGTCAAACTACAAATTAAGATTTACTTAGAAAAAAGGCGAATAACAACAGCAATGTTGTCTACCCTGCTTGTATAGACATCCCCCTGTGGCAATTGGAATAGCGCCCTCCCCAAACACAGGTTACTTTACTTCTCTTTTATGACTAGCTCAAGAGCTCCCGTCAGATAGCCGGGATTGTACATGTAAATTCTTGGTAGATAGGACTCATACTCTACCATTTTCTTACAGCAATTATTACACTGACCAATCAGGTCCTGACGAATGGTCTCATCTGGAGCGGCAGGATAGGCGTACCACTGGCCAAAGTCTTTAGTTCTGCGTCTGCATCGTCATCAAAATGGTAAAAATGTAGCCATATCCTGGTGAGGATACAGCCTTCCAAGTACCTTTATTAGTTTTCTCACCTATATAACAATTAACAACTGAGACAATGTTAATGTAAATCACTAATATCTCATGCCCCCACATTTTACAGCTTTTCAGGTGAAAAGAAGCTATTGAGGAAGCGGAACGATGGCTAAAACTCTGATAGATGTGGCGTTAAACATATGCTGTGGAAGTAACATGATGAAGTGACAGGCCACTGTATGTGCTGAATCTGAGAACATGGCTGAGGTCAGAAGCCAGAGCACTGATGATATGACATCATTTCCTGCCCCTCACTCGAGAGGGAAGGGAACATCGCCTGTCTGTGATACGGGGGGGCAGGAGTGGGATTTGATGCTATTGTGTTTGCTTAAGGCTTCATCAAAGTCCAGCCGCCTTCCATTGATTGTGATCTCCATGCAGCCATGGTAGTAGGCTGTCACTGGAGTGGCCGTGACAGGAAGCTCTGTGGAAATACAGGAAGTATCAGTCAATTTCTGTTAAGGTACCACAGATACATGGATAACTATTATACTGTCGAAAGTAGAGTAAAACCTCAGATACAGAATGCCTCTTATCATCACTGATCACATCAAACAAAACAATTCACGCTTTGATTCATAAAAAAACTAATATTTGTCAAAATAAACAAAGAGGAATATCTTAATATTGAAGCTGAAGAAATAAGAAACACATCAACACTGACACGAAGTTCTGGAACCAAATTGAATGGTTTGTGATTTGTGCAGAAAAATGTGGATGCCGCAGTGCAGCTTGCATAAAAGGCAGACTATGTTAAGCTTTATTAAAAAAGCTTTATAAAAAAACAGTCTAACTTGCTTCCATTGATTAAATTAAAATTTTTTTTTACAATTTTGAAACATCAGGGTTGTCTAAATATAGTCAGCACTGTCATTGTTGCTTACATGGGTCGGAAATTAAATAATACTTGCTTGTAATGATTTTTTTAAAGAAGCTTATCTAAGATAGTAACGGGAATGGAGTATTTGCACGAAGAGGTAAGCTCTTGATAGACAAAACAACTGCTGTGGTTACCCAGTGTAGCACAAGGAATGTAAGCAATTTCAATAAGAAGAACGTTTTGGAGAAGAAGACTGTGGGAGGGAACAGGAGATAACCAGAAAACGGATTCATGATTAAGGATGAGTAAATGAAATGCAAGGATGGGACAGCTTTGCCAGGTGATTCACCTGGGACACCCCCGACGTAGGTCTCCACTGGCCCCTGCATGCTATCGTTGAGGGCCGACAGCCTGGATTGCAGGATGCCTGCATCGATGTAAGAAATGTTGGAAGAGTTGGCAGTGAGCTGAAGGGAGGCCTCGGACACGCTTAACTCCAGATACAAGCGGTCTGGGTAGCAGAGCATGACCGACTGCAGAGTGGCCACGGGGACCGCCTCGATGAAGACCTGAAGGTCCTGTTGAAAGAAGCAGTGAAACGAATGGGAGTCATATTTGTTGACAGGATAAAATTTGTGTAGACATGTATAGTGGGAGTATTGCTGTCAAGGGGGGAATGATTTTGGGGGGGCTGCAATGATCTAGAGGGCCTGGCACGTGGAGAGGGCTAACAAATGCCAAAGCAGCGTTGTTAAATGGGGTCTAGAATTCCTTACTATGATCCAGGGGGGAATGAATAGACCGCAACAATTCCAGAAGAATTGGGACAATATGTAAAATGCAAATAAGACCAGCGTTAACTGATTTGTGTTTTCTCTTATACCTACATTTAGTTGAAAACAGCACAAAGAAAAATATGTGTTGCCATATCAACTGTATGATTTTGTAAATATTCACAAATTCCACATTTTATGCCTGCAGCAGGTTCCAAAATAATTGGGACAGCGGAGTGGAACGACTTGAAAAGTTGTGTAACCTTCAGAAAAACCCCCGCTTGGAACATAATGCAGGCCGACCAATGAATAGTCAACTGGTGATTAAATTATTATTGGGTATAAAATACTCAGTCACAAAAGGCAAGGACTTTAACCAGCAAGATGGTTTGAGGTTTGTCACTTCCTGAAAAGCTGCGTGAACAAATTGTCAATCTATTTAAGAACAGCATTTCTCAACGCGCCATTGCATGGAATTTAGAGGTCGAACCACTAACAGTCTACAATATATTACAAAGATTGCAAGAATCAAAAAAAAAAATCAGAGCAATCTCCATGCATGACAGATGAAGCCCAATACCAATATTGAGTGTATATGACCCTTGAGCCCTAAGGCAAGACTGCAGTGATTACCAACATGCTTCTGTAATGAACATAACCACATGGGCTCGTGAATAATTCAGAATATCTGTGTTGGTAAACATGGCTCATTGTCGTCAAGACTCTACTACGCAAATAGGAAGCCATACAGCTACACCATCTAGAGGCACCACCATCTTCTCAGGGCATGACCTTATCAGAAATGGACTGATGTAAAGTGCAAAGAAAAGGTGTAATCTGACGAGTGTATCTTTCAAATTGTTTTTGGAAGTAAAGGACAGTGTGTTCTGAGGGCCAAGGAGGTGAAGGGCCTTTCCGACTGTTATCAGCAGCATGTTCAAGAGCCAGCATCTACCTTGATCTGGGGCAGCATTAGTGCCCTCAGGCAAAATTAAAACAGAAGGGTACACATGCATTTTGAAACGAAATATGCTGCCTTCCAGATGTCATCTTTGTCGTATTACAACAATGTAGCTTCATATTCGCATAGTGCGGATACTTGACTGGCCTGCCTGCAGCCTGACCTGTCTTGTATGGAAAAATTTCAGCAAATTATAAAGTACAAAATAAAAAATGGAGAAAATGTACTGTTGACTAACAAAAAAATAAATTCCACTTTCAAATTCCACTTTTTTTTTTTTGCACTTTTTTCGAATGAATTCAGGTCAAAAGGGATTAGCTAATTACTGCTTGTGGCCTCATTTATATTTTACGCATTGTCCCAATTCTTCTGAATTTGAGGCTATAGAACTCAGGCCAATGTGGGTAGTGGAGCCGGGATGTAGGTATAATGTGAATAAATTAATTCCATGAGGGAGAGTAAAAAACAGGAGAATTAATTTTGTATGTGCAGCTGTTGTGAAGAGTAAGTGTTCAGTTACTATGTACCACAAACACAAAGAAAAAGTCTTAAGTATTTTCGTCTTGCATTAAAACTTAAAATCTTTTTTTCCTTTAACTTTTTTCTTTTGGTAAGTATTGCAAAATTATTCTTACCGAGGTGAAAAAGTATGACAAATGAAAAAAATTCCCGATAGGGTTAAAAAATTTCCCTTGAAAAGCAAAACATATTGTAAACACACCATTTTTCACATGAAAGAAAAAGAAGATTTTAAGACATGATTAAGACTGAAACACTTATTAAGACAAATATCATTGCAGTTTGTGAGTAGTTACGGCGATATCTTGTCCTCGCGTTAGCACGGAGACGGATAATGGCACGGTATTATTGCTGACGATGGCGAATAGCACCCCAGTACTGCTGGATGGACGAATGTTCAGCTCCAGGTCCACTTTCCAAGACTCAGCCGCACCTGGAACAAAGGATAGCATAAAATCGTCTACTAGTCAAAATCATTTACTTGTTCATAAAGCAGGATAACTGCATTGACTAAAACCCAGAAAAACTGTACTTCATTCCATCAGTGCTCTTACTTGTGCTTCAGCAAGAGACGGTCATAGCAAGTACCCTGGTAATGGTGAGAACCAAGTTAATAATAAACCCCTGTATGTGTGTTAGGGAGTAAATGGATTTCTCCCATGGCAATGGATCTGTTTGCACCAAGAAAAATAAGTTCTGATGCTCATTTGCATGAATTAA
Source organism: Gymnothorax reevesii (assembly GCA_029721435.1). Lineage (NCBI taxonomy): Eukaryota > Metazoa > Chordata > Actinopteri > Anguilliformes > Muraenidae > Gymnothorax > Gymnothorax reevesii. The sequence goes on along the minus strand of CM056587.1, from coordinate 21,746,695 downwards.
ATCACTGATTGCAATCGGTATTTGTGGGGTCATGCACAGTTTCAGTCATCTGAATGAGAAATCTGGTTAGGCGACGACATGATGAAGTAACCGGATCACCTGCGTAGAAACCTACACCTATCAACCAGGCTGCAGCACAGTAATCCAGCTAATGCAGTAATCCTGCTTTTTTAACAGGGACAAATACAGACACATAAGATAATTGGGCAATGTGATTCTTCTCTTTTAATGCATTATCATCTTTCATTGTTTAAAGCAGCCAATAAACAAACTCTGAGGCGCGCCACCACTATCCATTGAGCTGTAGTGTGAAGGTTGTAAAATCTTCACGTTTCCTTGCCAACGGTCATTCAGGATTCAGCCTCACCCTGAAGACTATTTTTACACTCTCCCAATCTTCCACACCACATATAAAAAGTAATTCGCGCCATGAAGTCTCAGTAAAACTGTGTTATTTCCTACCCATTCTTTATCATAATTAGCATAAATGTCACCCATTCTTCCAGCTGACTGAGTTTAGCAGGGCAGTTTAGCCAGGTGGCCAGAAATTTCATTCGCTTGCACCACCACGTGTGCTAGCATCCACAAACGTGGCATCAATCATAACCGTTTCCATAGAACAGAGGCTCGTGAGGAGTCTGCTGCAAGTCTCTGTCAAAAGCGATAACTGTGAAACGAGAATGGCTGACAGAATCAGAGCACAGCGCTGCTTGATCAACTCCTGCACCTTATAACAGTCACAGCCCAAACGAGGCTTCCAGACACCGCAAGGAACAAGCTGAGTCGACTGCCAATCAGTCGGCGGTACGCCAAGCTCTCATACACATCCCGGAGGGGTAGGCTGGCGTCTATCAGCTCCTTAAGAAGAATTCCACAAATTTATAAAGATAAGGCCAATAGGATTTCATTTATATATTTATCCATTATTTATCCTACTGCCGCAAAGAAAAAAATCATGACTTATTAGACAGTCTTGCACAATACTGACTTGCTGCAAGGATCGGCTTGTTCAGCTAAAAAAAAGATTGAGTTCATGCCCAACACAGCACAACACGATGATGAAACACAAGCAATAAATAACGATGAATACAGTTTCAATCCTCATAATTGGCTTCTGTAATTGGTTGACTGCCAGTCTACCAATTTTCACAGTGAGTTCCAGCCTTCTGTCAATAGAAGCCAAAGAAAGTGCATCCATTGAAAATATAATACATTCCAGCCTCCTGGGGTGAGACACTAGACCTCACTGCCTGGGCTGCTGACTCATCATTTTACGGTTAACCTGCGTGGTGAGCAGGAGAAAATAAGGCAGCTCTAAATACCCACATAAAACCCACTTCCCCAAGGAGCAGTCAACTTCATACCAGCGACTCAGGACTCTGAGGGGCAGGTTCCTGATTTGTGGTTATCTTCGAAGAAGCGCAACTCGCTCAGTTTCAGTTTTCAAACAGAATCTGTCTTGGCCATAAATACCTACATAAATCACACGATGGAGGGAGCCCTCCCCTGTACTCACTGTAATTCACATTAAAACTGGCAAGGCCTTCGCCGGGGAAGTAAGACCCTGGTTCCACCTGAACAAAACAGTGCTTGCTCGTTTTCTCCTGAATGACCTCTTTGACCCCCGACGCCCCCTGGCTCATCAGGTTCCATCCGCGTATGCACCCGTCCAGCCTGGGGTTGATCTGTCACACACAGTGTTAAACACAAAATTCCAAGCCCAGTCAGCCAAATGAACCTGGCAGCAGTTCATGGCAGTAGATACAATGATTTTTTGACAAGCTAGGCTCTGAACGTAACTCAACCTGCAGCTTCTGAGCACCGGGGGAAATATTACAGAACTTAAAAGAGGTATAGAGGTGGGATGTTAACTAGCAGTAGGCAAGAGGAATGCAGCAGGCAATGTAACCAGCAGGAAAAGGCATTTTTTTTGTGGCAGAGGCAGAGCAGGAGCTCATATAAAATAGCCTGGCTCAATGACGGCTGGGGCAGAGGAAGGTTTGCATGGGAGTTTTTATGAGAATCAGGACGTATTTCAAGTTGTCTGAACTAATTCCTAAAGCCACGACCCATCGAGTAGCAATGCCTGTACATTGACCATGCTGTTAGTATGTGAGGGGCTTGGCCGTTTACCGGTTTGATGACACTGTCGGAGCGGTTCGGAAGCCCAGCGATGTACACCTTGGTCTCCAGTTTGCCATTGACTGAGGTGAAGAGGCTCTCAGGGCTGTTAATGCTCATGACGGCTTCCTTACTTATCTTCACACTAATACTGCGCTCCAGTTCGTCCACTGAGATCTAGATGACAGAAAACAGGAGTCACGCAGCACAAGACTACACTGTGAGAACACAGTCCACAGGCAAACAGTCACACACAGACAAACGCAGCAGCCAGCAAAGTTGTGAAGCAACCCATCTCAAATACAACTCAGCTAGATGGGCAAATAGAGTAAACATTACAGTCCACAGTATGGCACAGTACAATTAGACACCAGCTGGAATATAGAATAGCCAAACCATAGAACAGAGTCAAACCCACCCACAGCACAATACAGTGCATGCTGTAGACTGCAGAAAAAAATATGGGACAAGTCACAGTGACGTCAGCCAATTACTCTCCACAGGTTTGGTGAGAAGCATTTCAGCACAAAAAGTGCCATTTTCAAGTGCTGCTCGCTGTTTATGATTCATCCAAACAATAGTTCTCTATTGTCCAACTAACATAATAGCTTCACAAATCAATGCACCGGGAGACATCAAATGAAGAGAAACATACTACATGTATACTTTCTTGCATGAGAAGATTGCTTAATTGCCACATGATTTTCTTGTGACCATTACTGATGGATTTTTATGTTAAAGTTATCAATGACTTGGACAGAGAACATACTGATCTACACAGGAGTCAACCACAGAAGTTCTAGTGGGCAACATCCCTAATCAAGACCAAGAAATAAGCCTCAAAAAAACAAAACCACATTCTGGTAGCACTCACATGCACACACACACACACACACACTTGATTTGGTAAACACATGCTCACCACATGCCACACTCCGTCATTGATGACCTTTCCCCCGCTGGTGACCTTGACAGAGTGCTGGTTCTTGAATTGGACCTCGATCCGGCCCGCCCTGAGGCCCAGCATGAACCAGGACTCTGGAGAAGACTCGGCATACAGGATCACCCCCTCTGGGTCGAATGTTCGGAAGTCAAACTCAGCTGCAAACCTGAATCAGCAGATTAAAAATATGTTCTGACGCCTGCCAAAAGATCACTAATCACATTAGTATAAGGAAGTAGCAGTACATGCAGCTAAAATACTAAAGAAAAGTGCTTCAATTCTCACTGCTAGGCACATGCATTTCAGAACACAGACCTGTGGTTTGTACAGAAATGAGATGCAAGGAACCATACATTAACATCTTTAATTTGGGATTTTCAGTGATGTGCCACTGTAGGTCTAATTGGGGTCTAATTGTAGGTTAATTAGGTCTAATTAAGTAACCCCGCCTTACAACTCACGATTAATCTAAATCAGTTCCCATTTACTTTTCCTTATAAGTAACCAAACATTAATTTGCTCTGTTGCAAAGATTAATCAGTAGAGTAACTGGCCAATTTGTCCTAAGTTGGCTTTATCATTCATGGCATCGGACAATTTCCTAGACACATTAATGATAACAAAAAATGTCAATGTCTTTTTTAGATTAGGAATTGCTGTAGCTCATAAAACTGCACAAATTTGTTACCTATTCTTGTAAGTGAGCTGTTTTGCGCCAATTGTCGCTAGGGTTCAGTACACCAAAGATGTTTTTCAGAAAATATGGTTTGTGCCAAATGAGGTCAGCTTGTAATGTTGGCTTAAGTAAAAATAAAACAGTACAATCAGAAACATCACTCGTTAATGCAGGATAACTCTCCATCTGTTCCCAATTAAAACACAATTAGATTTATTAATTTACTGAATAATAGGCTAGATACAAATGTGTTGCCAATAAGGATTAAGATATAAACATGACAAATGCGAAGCCCACAATGAGATTATATGGATGGAAATTATCCAAAATTTCTTTGAATTTGAGCTTGCAATAGAATGCGACATAGTAAATGCTACTACGCAGGATGGAATTCAGAGCTAGTATAGATCTCGTTTCTGAATAATTATTCAGAAAATCGGTCCATACAATCTTGTTTTGTAGCCTTCCAATAATTTTCCAATTTTTAAAAGCTTTTGAAATAAGTTCAGTGCTATCTTAATTCAGAGAAAGTTCCACATAAATTAATAATGTGTATTATTGCCATCCTTATAATATCACATCTATTATGTGCATGTTGTCAATGTTGCCTGTCAGTGATCTTTTTATAATTTCTTGATAATTTCATAATCATTATTTAAGCATTAGTCGAGATCATTCAGTAAATACATTCTTTGATGGTGATCAGGCAATCTTAAACAGGAACAAGCTGAGACAAATGTTGCGCTAGAGTATGAGAGGCTTGACAGCAGACTACTCAAAGTCCCATAATGCCTACATTACCTCCAGGGGGAGGCAATGCTGAAAAGGTTAAAACATACTTAGTGTACTCGGGCAGCCGGAAACGCAGGTAGATCACAGGTAATCCAGCAAACTGCTCCCCGAGGTACAGCATCTCAGCATCCCGAATGTCATTCAGGTCGACACACACCGGTATTTCCTGTAAAACACAGTGGTCATCCTCTTTCATTTTAAATCCTGCTCTGAAAAACATGCCCTTCCTGGACTAAAATTCCAGTACTTTCTTACGAGTCGCCCACCTCACAGAACCGCCCCTCGTCCACCAGCTTCAGGCCCTGTCTCCCATCGCAGTGACAGGAGAAACTGCCGATGGTGTTGACGCAGAATCCCTCACAGATCTCGTGTTTGCATTCATCAATATCTGCAGAGACACGGATTGTGTAAACTTACTATCTCTTACAACCCCTCTCTCCACCAGAGCATCCACGGTAAATAAACAAGCCACACCATCACTCCAAACAGCACAAGGTCGGAAAACTTTTCTGTACACAGGAACCACAGATTTTAACTCCTCACCCCATCATATCAACATAATCACAGAAATTATTTTAAACGAGACACAAAATATTACTTTGTAAACAAATATGTTGAATAACATTTAACAGTCAACAACAAGAATTAATTTCAGTCAGTTTTATACATTGGCAACAAAATTTGTTATATTTATGTCATTTTAAAAAATGACTTCCTATTTTGTAATGCACTTCCTTTAACATTAATTTTATGTTACCCGATTTGACTTCTATTTTACCTCATAATTCTGCACTGTTTATATTGTGAGTTTTATTCTGTCGCTAATAATGTAGGAGCCTCAGGGAGAACAGTGTTACACTTTGATGGGATACCACAAGATGAATATTATGCATAGATTTAAATAAGCTCTCTCTCTCTTCGCCTCTCTCTCTCCCATTCTCTATCCCTCTCAACCCACCCATTCTCTCTCTCTCTCTCTCTCTCCATCCAGACATCTGCGTCTGCTTTGAGCTATTTTTGAAGTTCGTCTCAGGTCTCAAATCAAAGACACTGCTAAGAGGAGACCTTACAAGTCTTTGTCTCAATCGACTTTGCTGAGACTCCCTCAGTTTCACGCTCTGCCTCCCCTGCAGTCTCCGGCCTGCTCATTCTCCCCTGCGCATCCTCGCCACACCAGTAACAATCATTCAGCCAATTATATACTTCACTAACATAACATATAACTCAATAGAGGCTCATGCAGTGATGTTCACCTCCAGAGGCTGAGGGTCCATATTATGCAATTATTCCATAATAACATTATATTATCTTTTAGGTGGATCAATTTTCTAATGGTGATGCAACTAGAGACCAATGTGCTCAAGGGCAGAAGCTGCAACATAAAATAGATAGTTAAGCAAATAATTATTCATATTACATAATTAGTCAAATAAATATAAAATAAATAGACATTTACACATTTTTGAGAATTATTGTTTAAGAAATGAATGTTTTAATTTGTACAACCAATGGGAAAAGGTAATGTTATGGTAAAAGCATCCATGGTGTTAGTTGAATGGCATTTTCACACAAACCCCTAAATGCCCCCTTTATTTTTCATGGGATACAGCCTACAGCTCAATAGAGATGAAAGTACGTCCCTAAAAAATTCCTTGTCATAAACAAGAACTGGGTCAATCAGTGGCATACAGTGAAACAGAACTGAAACTGATTACTTTCTTTCAAGCCACAGAATCACAGGTAATGGGGTTGAGGTGTCCTATAGCACCCTCTACAGATGGAATAAATAACTGCAACACAGCGGAAGGGGCAGGTGGTCTTACCCTCGCAGGAGTGAGAGGTGAAGTTGTACTTGTAGCCGGAGGGACACTGACACTCATACATGCCCGGGGTGTTGAGACAGGTGGCAGGGTCGCAGATACTCGGGTACAGCCGACACTCATCAATGTCTGCAGGACAGAAAAAGCAATTCTCTCCATCATCCTGTCAGTCTCAAGGGTTTTTGGTGCAAATGAATGATAAACTTTTAGCACAAAGAACAAGAGGCATACGCACTTACATGCATACAGATACACAACGGCATATACAGGGACACACACAAGCATTCATGCACACACATAAACATCAAACGTGCATCACACAAACACACACACACACACACACACACACACACACACACACACACACACACACACACACACACACACACACACACACACACAGAAACGCAGCATGCATTACACACGTACAAACAAACACCCAGCCTGCATTGCGTACATACACGCATGCACACAAAAACCCAGCACATATACACACACAGAACTCAGTGTGCATGATACACATACTGTGCACGCAGACAAAAATCCAGCATGCATGACACACATACCCACAGACAAGCACCTAGCATGCATTACACACAATCACAAGCACACATGCAGGCACAAACACACACACACTCACACACGCACACGCACAGGAATGAGGTATAAACAGTGTAACCAGTAGGCAAGTGGAGCTGACATGAAGAGCACGTTAATGCGCCCGCAGCTGTAAACAAATCCTCACTGTTTATAGTCCACAGCTTGGCTTTCTGAAACACTGGCAGGAAATGTTTAAGCAGCTTGCGTTTTACAGTGAAGACTCTACCGTCGGGGGCCGTAAAGAGACAACTTCGATTCCACGGAGCACAAAGTGACCCCGAAGTGGAGATTCTTCTGGGTGGCGCTTCTGAGTTACACTGAGATACAGAGGTCCTCTTTCAGTCTCACAACAGGATCCAAGCATTCCTCGAACAGCTGTTTGGACTCACAGTAATCTGGTTCTGTTTTCTTGGCTGAATGAAATGAACTGGCCCTAGATCAGGCCGAGCAAGGGGAGGGTGAGAAAGCGGCTACTTTGACCACACGGCTGTCCTTACCGCACCAGACTGCTGTCTTTAACGCTCCACTCTACTGCCCTGACCACTGCTCCACTTTGCTGCACTGAAAATGGTCTATACCAACACATTACTAGTATCATTTTAACTGATTAGAAATATTCTACAGTGCTAATAGCAACCACTAGTTAAGGCTCATCAACAAGTATGACAACTAAGCTGGTGAAATTAGCCAGAGAAGCAGGGTTCCTGCTGGCGCTCGTCGCATTGACAAACGTAATCCATCCGTGACAAGAAAAAAATTAGTTGCAGTAATTACAGTGGCAAATGTAATTGTCTTATGATGAATAAAGATTAAAAAATTCAATGTCCCTCACGCACGCAAGATTTTTCCAGTTTCTCTGAATCTTTTGATGATGTTATGCAGTGTCGATGATGAGACCTTCAAAGCCTTTGCAATTTGACGTTGAGGAACATAATTTTTAAAGTATTCCACAATTTTTTTATGTAAGCCTTCACAGGTTGAAGAGCCTCTGGCCATCTTTTCTTCTGCGAGACTCAGCGTCTCTAAGACATCTCTTTAATAGCAAATCATGCTACACACCTGATGCCAGTTAACTTTATTACTTGCTAAATGTTCTTTCAGCTGATTATCTTGTATATTAATTGCTTTTTAAGCCCTCTTTTGCCTATGTCTTAACTGTTTTTAAACCTGTGGCAGCCATAAAATTTGAAATAAGCTCATTTTGTGGATAAAAATATAAAATGTCTCAGTTTCAACAATACAAATGCTATCTATGTTCTACTGTAACTAACATACTGGCTCATATGATCTGAAAGTCATTGCATTTTCATTCACAATTTACACTTTGTCCCAACTATTTCGAAATTGGGGTTGTACACGGGGCTCAGGAAGTGCAATGACATAAAAAATATATTTCATTGTCTTAAATATAAAAGTCGTTCCCACAATTGAGGTAATTTGAAGCCACAAGATAAAACTCGTTTCCTTATTTTAAAGAATTCATTCCCACGATTTAGCCAACCCAGGGGTCTAAAACTGGTCCGCAAAAGGGCCTAGGGGCTGCAAGTTTTCAATTCAACTGAGCAAAAGCACACCTGATACAATTCATTTAATCAACTGATCTCTGCACAGTTAATTAGTTGTATCATGTGAGCTTCTGTTGGGCTAGAATGAAACCTTCAGCCCCCTGGCCCTTTTATAGACCAGTTTGAGACCCCTGAACTAACCTATGGCCACCAGGTATAACTCGTTCCCATGACTTAGTTAACTCATGGCCACAAGATATAAGTTGTTCACTCAATGTAGTTAACCCGTTCCCACAATCTTGGTTAATCTAATTGAGGGAACGTGGCCATGAGAGAGCCGAATCGTGGGAACGACTCATGTCTCGTGGCCACGAAATAGCTAAAGCGTGGAATTGGGATTTGTAAGTCCAAAACTAATTGTCTCATTTATTTCATAATACATATGTATTTTTTCACAAAATAGGGTTTGTCAGCTCTCTGTGGACCCTGGAAGCTGCAATAGGCTCCATAGTATACTACCATTAAAAAATTATCTGCACCAAAATCTCAAAAGTACTTCTTGCACACAGGTCTTCACTTCTTTGACTTTCTTGGATGTGGATAAATTTTCCAAAATTAAGGGGAAACCCTGGAGAAGACCATATTTCCTGAGCTGACATTTGACCTGGTCTTACCTGTGCAGTGGACTTTGTCATTGGAGAAGTAGCCATCCTCACACATACATCTGAATGTCCCAGGGAAGTTGTAGCACTTTTGATCACAGCCAGCTGGGAACTCCAAGTCGTTGCACTCATCAATATCTTGTCAATCAATCACAAAATCAGGTGCTGTCAACATTGGATAGATCACTCTCTAATCTTCAATAGGGTATGAATGCTCATCATCAGATTACAGTCTAAGATTACCAAAGCTCAAAGTGCTTCACAACAGGCAATTAGCAAAATCATATATCACAATATTAATAGCAAGTTGTGACATATACAAAAATAACAACAGGCCTGTCGGCCTAGAGAGCTACGATTGAGGATGACTGAAATGTCCATGTCATAACTTAATTTCAGAAATCCTTGAAAACTATTGCAAAATTAACACATAAGACACATTAATGAAAGACTGAAGAAATGAGAATAAACACTGATTTTCTCAGTCCAAAATTCTGAATTTCTCAAAAACCGGGATGCAAAATTTTCTAATTATTGCAGGGGATCATCAGAACATCATAATGAAGGCTCGCACCAAATGAGAAAAGAAGTAATCGAACAGTTTTTTAGATATTCAAATTTGAAGTGAAAAGTTGACGCCAGACGGGCAGACAGACAGACAGACACCGGACGACTTGGCATTAGAAAAGCTCTGCTGTAAATTAGACAAAAAGTTATCAGACCGTTTTTGAGATATTAATGAAAAACTGAAAAAATGAACACAAACACCAATTTTCTGAGTCCTAAATGCTGAATTTCTCAAAAACCGGTAAATAGAATGTTCTAATTTTCACAGAAAATATTTAGAATATCATAAGGAAAGCTCACAACAAATTAGACAAAAGGTTATCAGACAGTTTTTGAGATATTAATGAAAGACTGACAAAACGAGCACAAACATGTAATGGTTCTGGATGTTTGTGCGTGTGTTTTGGACTTTTCTTTGTGGCTCTCATCCCGGGACAATGTCGTATTCCTTTTCAATCGGATTCTTTACCTAGCTGGCTGATTGAACTGGGGTGGCGCTTCCCCGAACTCTAAATAAGCTGGATGTTCGTCACGCCTCTTGGCGAACAAAATGGTGGCCATCAGGGGCTAAACCTATTTTAGTGAGCTTCAGCCCTCTTAAAATGTTCCTTAGCCCCTCGAAAGTAATGCATATTCTTCAGTCTAAATCATCAATAATTGTTAAAGACTGGGCCAGACCATGCCCTTACCAGTAAAGACTTAGCACCCCCACATCCAGCAATGTCTTTTTCAGCCATCAATTTGTACAAACCCAAAACCAGTGAAGTTGGCGCGTTGTGTAAATCGTAAATAAAAACAGAATACAAGGATTTGCAGATCAATATTCAATTGAATTCACTGCAAAGACAAGTAACTTAATGTTCGAACAGGTAAACTTCGTAATTTTTTGCAAATATTGGCTCATTTGGAATTTGATGCCTGCAACATGTCTCAAAAAAGCTGGCACAAGTGGCAAAAAAGACTGAGAGAGTTGAGGAATGCTCATCGAACATTTATTTGGAACATCCCACAGGTGAACGGGCTAATTGGGAACAGGTGGGTGCCATGATTGGGTATAAAAGCAGCTTCCCTGAAATGCTCAGTCATTCACAAACAAGGATGGGGCGAGGGTCACCACTTAGTGAACAAATGCGTGAGCTGATTGTCGTTTAAAAGTTTACAAACAACATTCCTCAACAAGCTATTGCAAGAAATTTAGGGATTTCATCATCTACGGTCCGTAATATCGTCGAAAGTTTCAGAGAATCTGGAGAAATCACTGCACGTAAGCGACAAGGCCGAAAACCAACATTGAATGCCCGTGACCTTCGATCCCTCTGGTGGTACTGCATCAAAAACCGACATCAGTGTGTAAAGGACATCACCACATGGGCTCAGGAACACTTCAGAAAACCACTGTCAGTAACTACAGTTCGTCGCTACATCTGCAAGTGCAAGTTAAAACTCTACAATGCAAAGCGAAAGCCATTTATCAACAGCACCCAGAAACGCCGCCGGCTTCGCTGGGCCCAAGCTCATCTAATATGGACTGATACAAGGTGGAAAAGTGTTCTGTGGTCTGACGAGTCCACATTTCAAATTATTTTTGGAAACTGTGGACGTCGTGTACTCCGGACCAAAAAGGAAAAGAACCATTCGGACTGTTATAGGCACAAAGTTCAAAAGCCAGCATCTGTGATGGTATGGGGGTGTATTAGTGCCCAAGGCATGGGCAACTTACACATATGTGAAGGCACCATTAATGCTGAAAGGTACATACAGGTTTTGGAGCAACATATGTTGCCATCCAAGCAACGTCTTTTTCATGGACGCCCCTGCTTATTTCAGCAAGACAATGCCAAGCCACATTCTGCACGTATTGCAACAGCATGGATCTGTAGTAAAAGAGTGCGGGTACTAGACTGGCCTGCCTGTAGTCCAGACTTGTCTCCCATTGAAAATGTGTGGTGCATTATGAAGCGTAAAATACGACAACGGAGACCCCGGACTGTTGATCAACTTAAGCTGTACATCAAGCAAGAATGGGAAAGAGTTCCACCTGAAAAGCTTCAAAAATTGGTCTCCTCAGTTCCCAAACGTTTACTGAGTGTTGTTAAAAGGAAAGGCGATGTAACACAGTGGTAAAAAGGCCCCTGTGCCAACTGTTTTGCAATGTGTTGCTGCCTTTAAATCCTAAGTTAATGATTATTTGCAAAAAAAAAAAGTTTCTCAGTTTGAACATTAAACATCTTGTCTTTGCAGTGTATTCAATTGAATACAAGTTGAAAAGGATTTGCAAATTATTGTATTCTGTATTCTACAATTTACATAACTTGCCAACTTCACTGGTTTTGGGTTTTGTACTTAAAGATACCTGCAGAAATCATGAGGCATTAAAGGTGTTCAGTTGATTGCGCATTGGTTTTGGAGTCATGAGTATTTACTATAGCGCCACCCATAGACAGACTAACACCAAATTTTATAGGCTTGAGAACTATAGCCTGTAGACATTGCATCATTATATCAATAGAGGCCACACCAACTTAATTCATGCGGCTACATCTTCTAATCTAGCAACTTTGTGAACATAACATTAGAAGGTCTAGGTCTGAAGGAGTTGTTTGCCAAGTTCCATGTAAACTATTCATACTCTGTGAGAGGACATAAAGTTTAAAGGTTTTAGAAAAATTCAACATGGCGGAAAAACTACTGATATGGAAATGGGCGTGGCTAATGGCTAGATTTATGTGGACTTTCAGAATCCAGAACTTTTTTTTGAAGAAATAAGGTTTAAAAGTTACAGGCCAAAGTTTGTTGCTAGAGCACCACCCTATGGTTAATCTATATCACTAGAGTGTCAAGGGCCCTAAAGGTTTCTGGCAGTTACAGCCCCAACAGGACAAAAGTAACTAGTATCAGTCCACGGATTCAACAGGAAGCCAAAACGAATTCGTGCCACCGCGAATCAATTCACGGTTCTTTGAATCAATTCTTCTCTGCGAAAGAAGAGAACTGTTTCATCTGCACACCTCCGCGGGCCAACGCAGCTCAGTGAGAAAGGGGTTTTAGTTACCATTATCGGGTTACTCGACTAAGCGGTCACCACTTTCTCATGAGTGACAGACGGCAACATTTTTGTGTCACCTTTCTGCCATTTAGCAAAAATATAATCTTTAAGAAGTCTACATCATGAAATCCAATTGGATTTTTTTCTAACCTGAACTTTCACTGTCGTCTGCTGTCAATTTATGAATGCGCCACCTTCTCAGTTCATGTCTGGTTCTTGCTCTGCTTTCAGACAATGATTTTTTTTTTTTTACAGAACACTGCCACCAAGTGGGACAAATTAGTATAATTCTTTCTATTCCATGATGCTAAATGGATTTTGGCCAGTTTTTATAGCTGCAATTGATCGCGAAAAAAGGTCGACCATGCAGTTACAATGCCCGTTAAAATATTAATTATATATGGGTTAGTGCCCAATACATACTAATGTCTAAAGACATTAGTTTTTATACAGGAAAATAAATAGATTGACGTTTTCACATGACCTTGACCTTGAAGACAAGAGTCGAATCCAATGTGGTGTGTTTGATCAGCATACATGATTTGTCATTAGTATCCAATACATACCGAAGATCTAAAGCCAACATTAAAGGACTTTTAGGCCATTTTTGTCATTACCTGAACCTTGTTGCCCAAGGTCAAATCCAATATGTTGAAAACACCAGCATACATGATTTGCTATTTGTGCCCAATACATACCTAAGCTCTAAAAAAAATTAAACAAATATGGGCCACTTTTGTCACATAACCTTGACCCTGAGGCCCAACATCAAATTTGACTGACTGCCTGAGAATGTTCAGCATGCATGGTTTCCTATAGATGCCCCAAACATACCTGAGCTCTAATTGCCACATTCAGCAAGTTATAGAACATTTTTGCCATTTGATCTTGACGCCCAATGTCATATTCAACTTGCCAAGGATGTTTGGCTTACATGATTCCCTATTGGTGCCTCACACATACTCTAAATGCCACGTTAAGCTGTCATAACACATTTCAGCCATTGGACCTTCACCTTAAGACTCAAGGTCAAATTCGAACAACCGAGAATGTTTGGCATACATAATTCCCTACAGGTGCTTCATACATATCTAAGCTCTAATTGTCATATTAAGCAAGTTATAGCACATTTTTGCCAATAGGCCTTGACCTTGAGGCCCAAGGTCAAATGTGACTGACTCACAATGTTCGGCATACCTGATTCTCTATAGGTGCCTCATATATACCAAACCTCTAAATACCATATTAATTTAAGAGAATATAGCACATTTTTGCCATTCGACCTTGACCACGAGGCCCAAAGTCAAATGTGACTGACTCACAATGTTCAGCATATCTGATTCCCTATAGGTGCCTCATTCATACCTAAGCTCTAAATGCAATATGAAGAGAGTTATAGTACATTTTTTCCATTTGACCTTGACCTTTCGGCTCAAGGTCAAATTCGACCAACCGATAATGCTCGGGAAGCATGATAAGCACTACATGCTCAATTCATACCCATACAATAAATGCAATAATAAGCAAGTTACAGCACATTTTGTGGCAAAACACCCTGAAAAAAATGAAGTCCAGACACGTTGCCTAGGTGGCGCTATGAAGGACCGATTCAATCAAAATGCCGTTTACACTGTTGAAGCAGTTCATGATACTGATTCCATTGCTGTGATAAAGAAAATTCATCAGACAGTTTTTGAGAAAATTGCACTCAAGCGCCAAAAATGGCCATTTTCGACATAAAAATGGCCGCCAAGTCTAAACGAATGATTCAATCAAAAAAAATTTTCCTCGGGCATTAACTTTATGACCCATCTGACCACACCCCCAAATTAAAAATAAATTCATCAGACCGTTTTTGAGATACGGCTTTAAAAGGACGACGCCGACGATGCCACTGGATGCAAAGTGACAACAATAGGTTACTGACCTACGGCCAGCAACTTAAAAATTGCAAAATAGAAAAAAGTTACTACTCTAGCACACGGTTGATGTATGTGTCAAGTTTTTCCAGAAAGTATATGACAGTTTTCAAGTTATGCTCCAAATAAAAATATTTCTACAGATAGACAGAACGACAGTAATAGCTTTCTGCATAATATGCTAGGGGGATGATAATGAAATAGAGCTAAAATAAAAGAAAAATATTGAATGAATAAAAATATAAAATAAAATACCAACCCTCCTCACAGCGCAGGCCTCTCCAGCCGGGTTTGCAGACGCAGGTGAAGGAGCCCTGTCCATCGATACAGCGCTCATGACCCTCCGCATAACAGGGGAGCGGTGAGCACTGGTCACTGATCTCTGAGCAGGACGTATACACAGGCAAACACAGTTAGCCACAGAAGCCCACAGTTATACATGCAAACCACAGTATTTCATCAGTCTAGCCTCTATGTCAACCTCTAAATCATTCGCAAGTTCAAATCTGTGAGCAATTTACAGTCTCTGAATAGCCTATGAGTCCCTTAGGACTATGACAGAAAAATAGAGTATCCAGTGAATACCCAGTGGAAACATAAGCCAAGGTAGAAAATATCACAACTCCATACAGAAAGGCCGCCGATTGGGATTCAAACTCAGTCCTTTCTAACGACAAACTGAAAGCACTATTTCCAGCCGCACTGCACAGCGCCTGACTTTTCAGAAATAGCATAAACATTAGACTGCATTTAGAGCGCAAGGCAATGCAAGACTCACACACCCAGATCCCATACAAGGTTCAGCCACACACTTACGTGGCAATAGTGCAAATACATCACTGCATACAGATGGTGAGCAGGTTTGCTTGTCTGGAGGTTCAGACACTCACGTTTCACACATGTGCGCAGGTCAGAGGGTACCCCATCCTCGGAGAGAGGGTTGTTGATCCCAACGCGGTGAGACCCTAAGCATGCTGATGGGGAGAGGCCAGCCTTTATCCATCAATTCAAACTACTTTATACGAAGCCATATTGTACAATGTACATTGACAATTAAAAAGAGACCAATCATTAAAAATAAAGGATTGAATTTCAATTAAAAATACCTGGTACAGGAACAAAATCAATAAAGATCCCATTTGTCTTCGTCATTTTTTGTCTTTGTCAAGAGATCATTGCTAATAAGTATGAACAAAACTGGACAATACTGTCATCCATGATCAATACCTGTATCCACCAATGCTACTATAGCTTGGTCGCCCAAGCAAAACTGAAAAATCATCATTTGGCTTTGATTCTAAGGTCAAAGCTCAAGTCCAAGGTCTCAATCTAATTCACAGTATATAAATTCCTATCAGTTCCTCAATACAATCCAAAACTGTAAATGCAGGAAAAAACAAGACACAGGATGTTTTCCTGTTTGACTTTGAACCCAAGGTCAAATCCAAAGATGTGAACTTTTGCATAATATATAATCTACTATCAGTTCCAAGCTCAAGCTGAAGCTCTAAAAGCAATGATATGCAACATACAGGGCATTTTCCAGTTTCGCCTTGAACCCAAATCCAAGGTCAATACAGATGAGCAATATGTAACATCAGCTCATAATATGCACCTAAGCCCTAAATGTGACAGTTCCTGAAATATTGGCCATTTTGCTAAGGTTTGTGCCATGTAGACCCTTGAATATTTTGTAAATCACTCTACGATTTCGACCAAAATCGATAGGCGTCAAAGCCACACCGCTGCTAATGCATATGCCAAATATATTAATAAAATGGGTTGACAGTGGTGACCTACAGTACTATGTAGATGTCAATAGCTGCAGCCCGACTGAACAAACATAAATCCATAGTATCACCGACTTCAAGAGAAGCTGACCCATGCAGCAAATTACAGGGCTGTCAAAGACACAAGAGCATAAATAATTTTTTACCACATGAATATTGGTTGGAGCTGGGATGTAATCATAAAAAAACACACTTAGTAGCTCAAGATGGAATTTCAAAGGTCAGATATTTCATGATCAGAACTTACCAACATACTTGGGATAAAAGTACTCCTGCAAGAGAGAAACAGAAAGGTGAATGAGGCAGTGCTCAAGGCTTTCCGCTGTCTACAGATGTTCTCCTGCACCCTGCTGAAAGCCTCTCACGAGCACAAAGGGTCTCAGGTTTCTCAGACCTACCGAGACCCACCAAAAACCCCCTCAATACCCAAAAATGAATCTTTTCCACAGCAAAACACAGAATTCTCTTATCTTTCTCAAAGGCCATGATGCAGGCACCAATACTACAAGAGACATTTCCAAACAATAAATTAACTTGAAATATATGTAATTTTTTTTATTTGGATATCATATCACTATGTCAGTTCATATCACCCCTAATACGTCAACTATGCCACTGAAGTCAAGGTACTTAAGCCTGTTTCTGCAGGTAGTGAGAAGAATGTATGTCAATACACTGAAAACCCCCCCCCCCCCCCCAAAAAAAATGTTGAGCTCATATATGGCATATTTTAATATCTACATGGAGGTATTGTATTAGCTCATATAGCAGGTATAATATAAGAGAGTCCATGTCAGTTGGCAATATTTTGCCGGCTACTCAAACTAGTTTTGCTCTATGCAGCAGAAAAGAAACAAATGACTGCCATGCATAGACTGAAAATGATGTTTGTTTGTTTTTGACTGCTGAGTCCAAACTACAAGTCTAAGATGACCACTAAAAATCCTTCAAACTTTTAAGACTTGGTGACTACACCATTAGCTTGTGATATTAACAACTAAGGCAGATAATGGACAACTAATTGCCAATTTAAGTCACTACTCATTGATAGTTCTCTAAGTCTAAATGAAGACCACAATGGAAAAATGATCAGTCACATTTTCACGTTGTGGAGAAAAGATGAATTACAAATTCAAAATGATCTTAGAAACAAAGCACTGAAAAATTATGCAAAAAATATAAAATATTATAATAATATAATACCCAAGAAACTGCAGGAAGTGGCAAACCTGCGCAAGCAGCATTTTCGGAGGCCGAGCAATCTGGCTGTTCCAAACAGGCAGGTTTATATGAGCTCTGCTCTTGTTAGTTGAGATTTTTTAAAAATAAGCAATACAAAATTTTTTATGAAATTTTTGGATAATTGAAAGATACTCAAAAGGGCAGTCATTGAAAAACAACTACATTTAGAATTGCAAAAAAACAAGCTTTGTTTGTGGAACACTGATGCCTCCGCCGTCAGGTTAAAGTATTGCAGGTTAAAGTTTTTTCCCCCACTGCAGACAAACAGACAGACGGACAGACGGACGGACATGTGAAAAACTACATGTCCCCGAATCTTCGATTCCGGGGGCATAAAAAACCCTTAGTATTGCAATTTGTGGAAGTTAACTATTGATATTATGCACAATAGCAGAGAGGAGAAAATGCCAACAATGTGTTCAAAAAAATCTCACCAAATGCTGGAGTCAACCAGTTTACAACTAGACATGCAGGCAGGTGACTAAGTAAAGGAGAACACTTGAACAAATGTGTGGACAATATAAATGCAGATGCTGTTTATTTTCCCAGCATGGTTTGGACCCACACATTGCCTTAAAGGTGGAAGGGTCACTGGGTGATATGCCACCGCCTTCACAGTCACCAGATCTCACACCAACTGAACTCACATGGGACATTTGGAGCAACATGTTAAACAGCGTTCTCACCAAATGAGGGAACATGTTTTGGAGGAAAGGTACTCTATTCCTCTATTAAGGTTTTACACTTGAAGACTCTACGCCAAGGAATGTTGAAGCTGATCTATAACCTTGTGGAAGCCCAACACCATAGACTGTTTACGCTCATTTTTACATGAATTTGCCACCTGTCTTTACAGTGGAGTACAAATTAAACTGACCCACGCATCGAAAGCATACTTTCCAATATGATTTTTCATTGTAGGAATTATTATTATTTGCCATATTGCTATGAATACTGACACTCCGCATTATGAATAACCCAACTCCCTGATATGACTGACCATTCCTTCAGTACAGCCCAAGAGTAAACCACTCTCTCTAAATTTACCCCAACTAACACCATCTTTCCTCATCCACATTTCATTATAGTTAATTAATTGATGATCGAATCAAAAGGGACTAACAGCCTATTAGACTAGGCATGAGTTGATTTGATCAGATCAGCTGTACTGACGTTATTCTGGCTAAACTGGAGCTTGAATCATCAACCTTTTGCATTCCAGTCAAACACATGAGCTAAAACAGGCCTCTCCAACCACAATGCCAGTGACCAGATAAGGCGGATTTGCATTGCAAAATGCAAATCAAATTGCATCGCTTTTGACAAAATGCTAATCATCACAACAAATTCCTTCGCAAAAAAGAAAAAAAAATCTGCATGATACTTCATTTATCCCGATTCACTGACCTGCAAATTTCCAATTCCCGAGCCACATAGCAATAGGATAAGTTTTAACGACTTTAATTGGCTGGAAAATGATGTTCCTTATTTGCATACCAACCAATCAGCTTCTGGGGAATGTATGCAAGCACTAGGAAGGCTTTCTGGAATAATCATGACTGCTGTGTGAGTCATCGCGTATTAAAGGGACTATGTCAGATGGGGCACATGCGTTGTAGAGTCCAGTCGATAAAAACTTTCATACATGCAGTGCGATATCAAGGGAGCAGAACAGCTCAAGCATAATGGTACGCGTGTAAAGCGTACCTTCGTCGCTGTTTTAAATACAGAAGATGGCCTGCAAGCGCCTAATTGCTAGAGTAACCGCTTTTATCTTTGCCGAAACCCACAAAGAATAAATTATACTACCCATCCATATTTCTTTGAAAACATATTAAAAGTGTGAAGTAAGGTAAACCGGTGTATTCGTGGTGGAGTTTCAATCTGTTTGCACCACGTGCAACCTTGAGAAGTTTGTAGAAATTTTTATCAAGTAACTGTCTTTAATGTACGCAGAACCTGTTTGTAGCAACGTTTTATCTCACATGCAGCTGTCATAGATCCTTTTGCGACCGTTTCCAGTTCGACGGCTGCCATCGGACGACATAACAATCAACGAAGGCTTACTAAAAAGCAATATCAACACGACAAAAACCCGAGTAGTTTACAGAAATTTCACAAGGAAAATGAAGTGTTCTGTATTGAGATTGCTTAGGGTAAAATTGATGCCTTTTGGAAATAATCTGTTTTACTTTCAGGGTGGAGTTGTATTTCTCTTGTAATTGAATCAGCGAATTCAATATGGGTCCCACTTCATGTTGAGAATGTGTGGAGTAGGGCCCAAATTGAATTCACCAATTCAATTGTAATTTGTCCTTTGGAAAGAAAAAAAACAGCCTTTTTATCATTTAAAATCTGATTTACTGTTTTCCAATTTTTGCTAATCATTTTTCAGATGTGCTAAACAATTGCTAATCAATTGATATGATGATTAGCAAAAAATGCTAATCAATTTTTTCCCTTAATCTGATCACCAACATTGCCCACAAAAAACAATGACAAAATGGCTCCATCCTCCTTCTTGCTGTGCACAAGCCCCCAAATTCCACCCAAACAGTAAATCTATCCATGTAAACAAAGCACGAGAGCAGAATTGAGTACAACACACATAGATGATGAAACAAGCAAACAGTGCAGGAACAGTTCAATGACCTGGTATGGCTCAGAGACAGGGTGATAATCAAACTATTCCACTCATCTAATACACTCTCTTTCTCAATGCACAGGCAGTCATGGAGGTCATGTGGTGTGCTTTTGAGGTGCGAAAAAGTGAGTCAGGAGATATTCTAAGGGTGCAGTGCACCCTCAACTTCCCACCCCTCCCCCATACTCACAGTCTCGGGGTAATTTTCGAAGATTTCCCTCGCCTCCTCTTTGTTGCATAGCTCCTCGATGCACTCCCTCTCGAGATTTCCCTTTTTACTCTCTTCAAAGAGTGAATTTGCCCGACGGCGGCGAGACAGAAACTGTGAGGCTGTGTCCTGTGTTAAGACTGGAATAGAGAATTAGGTCTACTGCAACAATCAAATTAACAACATCCACAGCACTGAATGCTGCCCACTGAGGCACACTACGCACATTTATTAGGCTCAGAATTTAGGCTTGACAACATCAATATAAGACAGTTTGGGCTGGCTTAATTAAGAATGTCAATACTCGCACAAGCACAGGCTACTGTTTCTTATCAGCGTAAATCTAAGACCTAAGATGCAGGTCAGTGATTACAAGAGGGGCAACAATCACAACATATCAGGATTTGGTAATGATACATGACTGAGAAAGACATTATTGAGCCACAAACTGATGAAAGACATTTTTCATCAATGGCAGATATGTTTTTACAAATTTAGCACAAGCATTTTGATCATGAAATTCAGGGAAATAACGTAGGTTATAGGCTATGTGCTGTAGTAACCAACCTTCAATTTTAGGCTATGGTCAAAAATGACATTGTATGCAAAAAAATCAGTGACATGGTTCAATCTTTACTTTGGCCATTGAGAAAATAACTAATTTTACGTAGATTACTCGGATTAATCTGCTTTTGCAGTGGGAAATATCCCCCACGTGTTGGCATCTATTTAAAGCCTGCATGAAAGAAGAAGAAAAAAGATGTTCGTTCAGCTTGGGGAACTTCAGTGTAACGCAGAATGAACGGCAGCTGACACAAACGGCAATACATAGTGGTAGGAGAAAATGTAAAAAAATATATTGACAACTGACAGCCCTCCAGCTGATCTCTGAACCAGAGCTACATTAGCATTCGTCCAGATGATAAACGCATTCCATTTCGCGCTATTTGAATTTAGTTTGTTATAAACTTTTCCAGACACTTCCCCGGACAAAAACACAAGACAAGCGATGCAGACTAAAATTAATTAATTTTCAACAAACTGTTTACATAGCGCAAATCTTTGGGCAATTTATTCCGGACGGGAAAAAAATAATCGTTAAAAATCCCGTTACAACATGAAACTGCTGAAAAGGTCTCGTGATAACTTCGGACATTACGACATAGCGCAGCTCTGTAGCTGAAGGATACTTACATCGATGGGCATCACAAATCACGACGAGTATGAAGAGACAGCTTGCGAGTTCGCCTAACGCCGATTTCTTCCTCAACATAGTAAGTCCGCTTCGGTGAAGTAGGCCTCTCAATGAACTGTGAGTGCGTTGTTCCTAGTATAGGTCCGTAAGAGTTCTTTATTCTTCCCGAAATTGTTTTCCCCGGTTCGATGAAGAGGGCTGGGACAGCGCCAAGAGCACGGCGATAGCGACCCGACAGAGGGAGCGCTGTGCAGCCCTAACAGATCCCCAACAGTCACGCAGCGCATACATTGCAATATGAAAAAGTCTAGCTGAGCAGCAAACTAACAGAACGCAGGAGTTGCGTAATTCTCGCAAAACACCACTGAGTAATAAATCAATTGGCCTGCACTGGAACTCTTCACGACATTTTTTGTTTCAGATTGGCAACAGGCCTTTTGCCGTTGAAAATTTACTGCTTATCATGAGTAATTCGTGTTCAAAGAAGCAGTACATTAATCCAGCCGGTGAAATGGGGGAAATGACCTGGATGATTCGAGGAATCATTCTCCTGACCAAACCTGTGTCGGATAGAAACAGTCATACCGCCGGTAACCGGTTCAAACGCTGCGAATTAATGGTGATAAAAAATAATATTGAAATTTGTGCAAAATTATTTTTTAAAAATATATGGCAAAGGAGGCCTTATAGCCGAGATTTAGTTCTTTTTGGTTTTTGCGGGGTTTAAAAAAAAAAAAAAAAGTATATATTTTTTGGGGTTGGGACGTGTTCGCCAACGGGTCATAAAGATTGTTGGAAGCCTCATCATGATGGCTCCTCCCGCCGATTGCATTTCGGAGTAGCCAGTCGACTGAAACAATGGGCATAACTAGAACGGGCACTTGGTAGAGCGCATACCTTCGCCGACGCCACTGAATCCCTCGCCACTGGCGTTGGTTTCATGCCGATCGGATAAAAATTGACCGAGATATGGCCGAAAGTCGGTTTTGACCTTTTCGTGGCCTTGACCTTGACCTTTGACCCGATCACTCCCAAAATCTAATCGATTGATCCTCAGGTCATGCCAAATCAACCCACCAAATTTTATGAAATTCCGCTTGGTACTTTTTGAGTTATTCGATACACATACAGACAGACACACAAACAAATAAATACACGGGGATCAAAACATTACCTTCGTCAGCGAAGTCGCTGGCGAAGGTAATTAACCTCCGCTAGGAGGTATATGTTTTCGGTGCCGTTTGTTTGTGTACAACATAACTCAAAAACTTATGGCCGGATTTTGACGAAATTTTCAGGGTAGGTGAATATTAACTCAAGGAAGAGGTGATTAAATTTTGGCATATCTAGGCCAAAGTACTGCAGATATATACGCCAAAGTTCAAGATTTCAAGTCTTTCCAAGCCGGAGTTCCAATCGCCGTGCTCTTGGCTTTGCTGTCCCCTGGCGGAGGTTCTGCGCTCTCTGAGTGCTTTTCTAGTTTTCATTACAGTAAGGACAGGTCCACAAATCTTAGCTTCGATAATCAAAAGCAAAAATATATTTGAGCATGGAGCATGAAAGTGCTCCAAACATCTATTTTCTAAAAAAAGGAAAGGAAAATACATTGTATTAATTTTTCTGGCCAAAAAATCCATAATGCCCTTGTTGGATTTGTGTCATTTAGTGCAGTTGGATAAAGGGTACTGTTAGTGTTGCATTGTGAATTAATTTTAGTGGTAATGTCACCATCCTTTTGTGAGGTCACAGAAGGACTCTGGCCCCGAGCCTACTGCTCTAATTCTCTTTCCCCTGACTGTAATCGGTGATTACTGTCTCTAATACCATGATACACAACACCATGGAGCGAAAAAACACAGACCACAGCAGTAGCATTAACATCGCATTCATTTTGTATCTCCAGAAAAAATTTTTATCAACAAATTTATCAATACGTCTGTACATTTATCACGAGCCTCATTTTTATATATTCATATAAAATACAAGGATTACCAGTATTGAAAAGGTTTTCCTTTTGAGGGCATACTTGGGGAGCTATTATTATAAGGCTCGCTTGAGTGGCCAAAATAGATTTCAAAAAATGTGTTACAAGAACATTGCACATGTGTAAAATTGATGGTTAGAGATTGCAGCTGCATACTTTACCCTGCTTCAAGGAGATCTGAAGTAATAGTGAATCCAATGCAATGCCTTTTGCATGGTCCTCAAAAGGAAAACCAGTAGCACGCAGAGAAAACGCTCTCGCAGCTCTTCATAGAACAGACAGTACGAGTTAACACAAACAACTGCTATCACAACCTCACAGGAACATTGCTACTATACTGCGAAGGTACTGTGCACTACAGGAAACTCCTGAGTGCACAAGGATGCTACAATGGATGTAGAATATTGCTATTAGGTTGTAGTAGCTTCTTAACTCTACTCTGACATGCAGAAGGTGCGATGTTGACTCTCCTGCTTCAGAGGGAAAAAAGTGCCCAATCCATAACTCTGCAGCATGGTAAAGCTGCAAATGTCTTTCTCCACGAAACACAGATGTGACACTACTTAAAGCGTTTACTCACTCTAACAAGTACATGCGCTCACTCACAAACTCAGCGATATTTAGAGTAGACACTTGCTGAACTTATAAATGCTGACTGACGCTGGCCCTCTCACAAAGGCACGTGCCCAAGTGTTTTCCGCAATCCGCGTTGCACATTTCCCACAGCAGCAAAGAGTCACAGAAGCAGACTTGTAGCAGGGAAGCTCAATCTAGTGAGCGCCCTACAGACGTCAAAGAATGCACCCAAGTACTCTTTGTGATGTTGATTTTTTTTTTTTTTTTGAGTAGAAACACTGGCTTAGAAAAGTATCTGAAGTATTTCACTGTGAAAAATAGAAAAGTCCAAAGGATAAGTGATAAAGACAAAGCCTTGAGGTGTTCTTATGATTCTGGGGGCCAGTCCGCGGACCAGTAAGGTCACTGACTGCTCTTCCTGTGGACTCTGTGGTTTCCTGGCTCTCTCTGTGCGATTATTCACCTCTTCTTTCCAGCGTCAGTGCAGTCTTATGGCACGGTTGAGCAGGTGATTGCTTTGCAGACAAGGTCAGGCAGTTGCTGCAGGTTTTGAGCCATTTTATTGCCCAGAAGTGCGCTTGTAGCAGAGCACCAAGGGAAATGCAGTCCTCAGCTACACAATATGTACCATCATTAGGCCACTGGGGTGGCCCAGAATGTTTCACTGCGGAAATCGTTCCAGGAATGATCACAAGGGATACAATTGAAAAATATAGACTTTTTTGCAGAAAGGACACAAAAATACTGTAACCTGCAATTTGTCGGTGCAAGGAAGCTGGTGCAGAGGAGCAGTCATCTCGCATTGAAACATTTGTTAAATATATCACAAGTTCATCACGTGATTTTACATATACTGCGCTTAACAAATTTATTAGACCACCACCCAACGTAAGGTTTATGCCACAGCTTCCCTAAATTAACAGTGTTGGGTAATTACCAAAATAATTTTTCATGTTTCTGTTATAGTTAATCCACCAGTATGCGCAAGCTCTTTAACTAAAATTATATTTTTATTGCTAAAATATAATTATTGTTGTTATCCATGAATTTTCGAATTTACCGTTTCACAAAAAAACCTGAAAAAATAGTTGAGCACATTATTAGTTTTTGATTAAAATGCCAAATAACAGTTATTTTCCTGCATTCCTTCATGTAAAAATTAATTTTAATGGTTGAATGCAAGAATGCAAGCTGTTATCAAGGCCAAAGGAGGCTATACAAAATATATATTTTTTTGGTTTTTGTGCGTGAATAAGGACTATTTAATGGTTTCAGTTCATTATTTGCCAAAGAAATAAAACATTTTTTAGTTTTAAAAAAGCTTTTGACAAATTTCTTTAATATTTGTGTTTGGTGGTCTAATAAATCTGTTAAGCACTGTGTATATGTGGGTGTACGCATATCAAGGGTTCATGATGATCATTTGTTCTTCACGGATCTACAAATGCAAATTCTGAGTGGATAGCTCTTCCATTCTCTTTCTGTACATCCCACATGCACATACTGAAAAAGAACAATTTAGCAACTCAGATGTTTGTTGTGCAGAATTAACTGCTGTGAACACAAGAAATGTATGAGGAACAGCGTATTTTATAAATCTGGTTCAAGAGGCGTCTGAGGCAACACCTGTGTGAGTGTACCGAAAAGTGAGCCATAGCCCGGGGCCTGATGGCCCTTAAATGGCATTTAAATGAATAAAGAAACCAATCCATTTGAGTGCAATAGGGATCTTATTTCCTAATTATCTGTAAAATTGTCAGGATCTCACAGACAGGTGAGCTTCAATGCAGACATTCATCTCTTGGTGAAACACAAACTTAATTAAGAACAGCTTTCTTCCTGAAACACATGGTGCATGTAACAGCGTCTCCGTGAACCTTGAGTTTAGCTGCAGAGACTTTGAAATACAGTGGAAATATTAACATTAAAAAAAAAACACTTCCATAAAATACAGTTTTAAAGAGATCATTTAACTGATCCTCAAAAATGGATAAAAAAATCATAATACAACAACACTTAAAATGTGACACGAGGCAGAATTACATCGTCCGGGAGTTCAGGACGATTAAAGTGCAGGGCCGCTGTCACATCCGGTGAAAACCAGTCGCATGTCACACAAAAGAACTCCAGTTAGTTTGACAATGTCTTCCTTCTCTGTCATCCTTCACTTCCTCTGTTTCTTGCTGAAGGGTAAAACCATCAGTTTATTACATAAGCCCTTCCCCAAGAAAACATTATGGGATGTCGCTGGCAGCATGGTGGCCCTGGGGGTGCCATGGCAACAGACGGCCTGGTCAGATGGAATACGTTGAGCTCTCTGGCTGTTGAGGGATGTAGCAATGGAAGCCCTTGTCTCCAATTGGATGTTCCCTGCAAATAATTACAAACAATATATATATATCATACTGACAGATAATCTTCTGGTTCAAAATATGCATTCTCCTGAAGAAAAACCTCATAAATATTAATTAAATTAACATGGTATATGAGGATCTGCAGCCTTGATTAGAATGTTGTATTTATGAAAGTGAACCCAGAGGCAGATACAAAACATTTCCTTCACAATTCAAAGTTTCCACACAATTTGAACTGCAATGCTTTTATTTATCTTAAATTGGCCTTAGAATGTTTGTTTAAATATATTTCAATCATCTCTGACAGGATCGATTTGTCAATGTGAATATACAATAAGCGATCTACAAAATAAATGCCCAGAGAAGCAATAATTTATTGACCAGCAGCATGCCTCTGTTCCAGGAGCTCCCTGCATGATTTGGCAATGAACGAATGGGTAGCCTGAATTTTGGCAGGCAGGGTCAGCTGAGCAGTCAGCTGAGTATTCTGTGGTATGACTGGCTGGGAGTCAGCATGGTGGGGCAGTTAACTGCATGTCCTGTCACAACTACACCTTCTGCGTTAGCTCCATATATTTGTGATCTTGCATCTTGTTGCGATAATTGTTAATGTAAAATGAACAAATAATATATTTATATGATACCAAAAATGTGCCAGGTCTGGTAATGAGTGCTATTTCCTAGATAGACAAATAATGTCTTAGACTAGATTAAGAAACACACACAGAAGAGTAATGACTGCTATATCCTGCCGTTATCATTCAACAGTCTCACAGTGATGAGAGGGCGGGCTGGTGGACACTCACTGACTGCCGTATTTGGTCTTTTTGAACTTGTCCCGCTTGTACTGAGCGTGCTCCTGCTCCAGAGTGTGCACTGATGCGATTATCTGTTTCAGCGACTTATAGGTCTCCTGCGGGTCATCGATGATGAAGCTGGAGTATTCCTCCTGCTCCGGTCCGTCGTACACCGACTTACTGCCACACGCCTCTGCATGAGAGGGGAACACGTATTTGTGTCTGAACATGGTAAATGGTTATCGTTGATTTTTAAATTTCTTTTCTATTTTTTTTTTTTGATGTTAAACGATAACATCAGAGTGAGTCATGAGCTATACTTATGAGGACAGAATTAGGAGATAGGCTTGTTGAACAGTTTGGCAGACAGAAGTGGTTTTTGAAAAATCTCCCTGGAAAGTTCCGAGGGTCACGGTAGCAATTTCTCACTGAGAAGTGTCTTAGATGCAAAATATGCCCAATCGACCACCGCTGAGGAGTCAGTCGTCTGACTGACTAGGAGTAGATAAGTGGGTCTAAGGGTGTGAACAAGGTTAAAAAAAATAAATAAAAATGATGATCTCATTGATTTTGGAGCAGTGCTGAATGCAGGAAACACACAACCAGAGTGAAATTAGCCTCGCGTGAGTTCTGGCTTCTGAAATTGCAGGCAAAGCGTTTGAATTACCAACATGACAGCTTTGGTTTTTGTTCCTTAAAAAACCGTCATGAACATTATGAAATCATTTGCTACAAATCTGCAATTTTATTCCTAAATATCCTTGATTGGTTCAATTATTTTTCACTGAGGTTTACGGGGGCTATTAGTATCATAACTGATTGCACAAGTTTTTATCAGTTACCAACGATCAATAAATATCTCCAAATCCGTGCCACTGGTTGAAAATTTCGACAGGGTGGGACAAACTGGCAAACTGTCAGCAGTAACCAGACTACATCAGATTTCTTATATTTCATTTTTTATTATAGCTGACTAGAATTTAACATTCCAGATCTGCGATTATTGAAACAAATCAAAAACCAACAGTATTTTTAAGCATCCTATGAAGATCAGTGGTGTATGATGTGACCCCATTGACCCCATGAAGTGACTAATCTAATCGATTCGAGATACACATTCGTTTACCCATATTTCAAAATTTAACATGCTATTTAAAAGTTATTGGCAGACTCCAATGGTAGATTTACCTCAAGACAGTCAAAGACTCGATAAAAGCCCCCTGACTAACTAAAGACTTGCATGAAGAATAAAATGATATGATTTTATTACCAGTGTTTTGGAAGAGCTTGTGAAGTGCCAGACCCCTTGTGACCTTGCATGGAGTGATTTTCATTCCACATGTCTAGTAAATAGAAATACTTCTGATGTTTTGATTTTGTTAGGATTTTGAAAGTCCTGCAGTGTCCCGCACGTCCCCTCTCAGTTTTCCTGCGTGTAAATGCACTTGGGCTCACCTTGCATCTTCACCAGTTTGGGCATGTAGGTGCTGAAAAGAGAGTAGATTCTCTCCGTCTCACGGTCTCCGTCCACATCCAGCTGGATGTTTGCAGGCAGGCCTCTGTTGCAGAGGAGAAAAGAATTAACTTGGAATTTATGAGCAACTTACCCGCCTGACTGCATCCAATTGTTCTAACAGTTCTACATGTTCAGTTATTGTGTTACTGTTGTGGCGGCGTGTTTTTAATATTCTGTCATTTGCTTCGTTGTTTGTTCGTCTTATGGTTTTGTTTTCATTTATTCCTTGCCAAGTTCCTTTTGGCTATAACAAAAAAAATTCTCACATGGTCCCATCGAGCCAACAAAAATACGAGAAAGAATGACGCCACCCACTCAAATCTTGACCTCAGCTGTTTCTACACAATGAAGGTCCCATTTAATGAAATCTCAACTAGTCTCTGAATTACAGCGAATTATGTGTTTTTTTTTTTTTTGCCATCATTTCGCTTAGAAAATGAACAAAGGGCCAATCGGAGACAGGGCTCGGGGAATTTGACTCACCCTGTGCAGGGCGTGCAGCCGGGGGCGGTATCGGCGGAGAGCTTGCAGCACAGCCAGTGCCCGTTCAGGTAGGCCGAGGGGTGGTACGTGCTCAAGCGTTTACGGTTGCTCTGGCTGACTTTGGTGAGAATGTCGATCCAGTCCCGCGCCTCCACGCAGTTGTTGGCCTGAATGTACAGAACCCTCTCCGGCTGGATTACCTGGAACATCTGCAAAGAAAAGAGTCATGTACCAACAGCCAGGGGTGGGAGGTCCAGGCTGAGAACCAAACAGTCCTACTCAGTATTTTTTTTTTGCAACTAACTTTTTTATTAGTTTAATAACACCCCTCCCCCCACCCCGGCAATCCGAACAGTCCATTCATGACATTAAATACATTCCCGCCCAGCATTTTGTTTCAATGATCAATTAACTAATTGGCAGAATTATTAAATATTAACGTGGAACAATTAACCCTCATATTAACCTCAAATTGACAATTTTTTTTCTCTTTAGAGTCAATTTGACCCCTGCAAAAAACACAGAAAATGGTAGTAACTGAGAGAAAATCCCAAGTTTCTCTCTCTGCTATTATAGCCATTTATACTGACCATCTTAACAGCCCAGTGATATAACATGACTCCCCCCGTCCTACCCTTATACATCTAGTACTGATTTAACATGTCTATTGCAAAACTAATGAGAATGAATGAGACAAATTTCAAAGTGCTCAGCGCTAGTCAGCACAACAAAAACAAAATAAAAGTGATGGTTTCATAAAACAATATAGCTTGGGGTCAGAAATGAAAACATGCTTACAGAACACAACATCAATTTTTTAAAAATTAATTTCATGTTGTACCCATGAAATCAGGAAAAATTTTGCGGAAAAAAAGTATGCTGACCAGGTTTTCAGAGACCATAAACATTAAATGGGGTCAAGATAATGGGATGGTTAATGAAACCATCTGAAAATAACTACATGGCAAGACGTATACTTTTTGACCCGCAGAATTTCTACCACAGGTATGGAATACACTGTCATAAAGCAGTAAGCATGTTTGTATAAAAATACAGCATATGCAACTCCTGGTTTAAGTATAAATGACCTAATAAAAGGCTCGGTAATTCATGCCATCTCTGACAATGACTAACTGTTTAAACGTCGGCAGCGGTCCAGTGCAATGCCTCTTCTCTGAGTCATGCTTCAGGCACTGTGATATGTGAGGGTTCCTGTGTTGACTATTATGTTTTAATGACCAGGGATTCCAGTGTTCTATCTGGACCAGTGGCTCTCAAAAACTAGTCTGTCGACAGGCACCAGTCACTAGCAGCATGGCGGCCAGTCCCCAGTGCATGATGTTACTGAGCCTGCAGGGCGTGGGTGGTCCCTAATTCTACTTAGAACTTTGGGAGCACCTGATCTATAGCTGATGGGGATTTGTGTTGAGTTTTTGAGAACCTTTTTGTTTCATTGGCATCGTAAGCAGTGTTGTGACAAGATTGCGGTGTTTTGTTCTGAGGCTGATGGGGAATTGCCATGTTGAGTGTCAATATGCACAGGAGCCGCCATGTTGGATCTGTATCTCAGCTAGTGTGGACTGTTTCCCCGCCTTTTCTGTAGAAGGAGGCTTGGGCCTCTGCACTGAGGCCTCTTACATTTTTCATCTTGAAGGACTCCTCTTCCAGTCGCTCCACCGCCAGGATGTTTTCAATGGGGATACTGCACAGGGCTGCATCACCTGACAACACAGGGTTAGTTACTCTAAATGTGAATGCGCTGTATACACTCCTACCCAAAGCACAGGACAGGCACTGAGAAATCATTCATGGCTAGGAGGAATGTGAGCAGTGCTTGCAAGTCTAATGACCACATGGGGAACTGCACATGCAGCAGAGTTCATAAATAGTTTGACTGTGACACTACTTTGTTTTTGCTTTGTATTCCCATGAATAAAATTGAGAAATTAATATTACAGGAAAGACTGTCAGCTTTAATTTGAGGGCATTTACAGCCATATCGTGCAAACTCTAGAGGAATAGCGGCCCTTTTTTGCTGTGTCCCTAGCCCCGGTCAGACTATGCAAAACTACAGAAGGTTTACTTCTCGAGCACTTCCCGAAGTTTCAAGTGCGCAATCACATTACCGACGAATTACTTGAAATTTGAGCGATGCCAAACTACTTGCAGTTTGGGCCACTACCGCACATGCTCAGCTATGGCAGAAACCGCGCCGATCCTCGGCTATCATGGAAATAGTACAGCAAATCAGATATGCAAGAAATGCATGCTAATTAGTACAAATGCAGTCCGGCGAAACCTGTGGCACCACCCAGTGCATAATATTCACGTTTTTAGTTGCTGTCTGCTCGCTTCAAATAAGTCAGCTCAAGGAATTCCAAAAATGGGACGGATTTTGTTTTCAGCCATGATTTGCCAGGATATCAAACGTCGTTGTCGACGTGATGAACATGAAAGACCGGAGACAGTTTGCCTACATTTGTCGCAAACGAAATGACCTATCCATAATGATATGCGTTTCTCATCATGTGCGCACAATGTGCCTCGATCGATATGGTCATTACCCAAATCACTAACTCTGTTTCTCTCACCATACCTCTCATCGTTAAGTCAGTAAAATCACAACACTACCTTTTGCATGCAGTGAAAGCTTGATGAGTGAAACATATGCGCGAATGCACGCGTGCAAAAAAAATGGAAACACACTGATCGCTTGGCAGGAGATGGTATGAATCACATGACAAACTGCGCATAGTTTCAATACAGCTTGGCCAGACAAACGAGAAGTTGAACTTCGAGAGGTTTTGTGGGAAGTGAGAATTTTTTCAAGTTGGAGTAGGAAGTTTCGCAGAAAGTTTAGTTTGCAAGTGTTCAAGAAGTTTGTGGTCAGACTATGCAAACTGCAAGAAGTAAAATATCGGAAAGTGGAACTACGCGCAGTTTCGTGATGTATAAGCGGGTCTCCTGTCTTAATACTAGTGAGCGTATTAAGAGAAAAATGGACATTTCACGACACTCTGACTGTTTTGACTTCCTGCAATAAGTACCTACGAAGAATTTGATGTTAAAAAATTACAGTGATTCATTAGCTTCAATGGAATCATGTAAGAAATAAATTGCTTCTGCAGATCAAGTAAAAAATGTCCAACTTCAACAGCTTTTATCTCAAAATCACAGAGTGTCATGAAATGTCAATTTTTTACTGATGCATTCAGACTGCACTGTTAGTCTATCAAGAGCATCATGGGGTGTCCATTCACTGGAATATTTTTTCCTCTATCTGTCTTAAAACCCTTTGGAGGAGAATGGAAGGGGCAGATCTGAGTGGGGGAGTATGCAAGAATCCTGTAGACCCTGATCTCCTCCTGATGAAAGAATCACACAGTCCAGCTTTCCTAGTATAACAGCAATTTTCTCCGACCCTAACTGGCGCATAGCAAACTGGCCCTATACCTCATGCACGTGCTACTTCTCTCAGGCCCGAGAATGACACTGAGATCCCCGTGTGTCTGGCAGTAACTCTGTATTTGAGGTCCATCCTGCTGAAAAATTCCAAGGCCCAAAAATTTCCTAAGATGGTCCTAAGAAGTTAGTTTAAGCAGTGCTTCTGACTAGTCTAACTGGTTGAACAACTGTTCACCAGCTGACTACCATAAACTCCGCGAGTAACCCAGTTTGGACACCAATTTACTGGTCTAGTTTTGGTCAGCCGTGGACCAGCCAGGACCAGCTTGAAGCATTGAGAATACATAGCGCAACCAGCCCACAAACCCAGCTGGTCTATGCCAGAATATTCAGTTGGGATGTACCCACGTGTTTTCCATGTCCCAAGTATAGGCTTTTTGAGTCTCCAGTGAGCTTGTTTACTCCAGGTTCAAACCAGCTAAGAGGGGGGCCCTGCAGCAGTTTCCCGCCGGGAGTGTTAATCACAAACACATGTGAAGCTACAGAGCTGGAGCCAGCTGTTTCCGTACACTCTCTGGCCCCTGAACCACTCCCACCAACCACTTACCGACATCAGAAACCCCTCACTGGGACCATGTTACCCAGCAACAGCAAAGTAATATTAAAGCTTGTTCATTGAGACTACATTATTGAATAACCACTCACCAAAATGGAATCCTTCTCCTTGGGATATTATTCATCATCTATTGACCAGCACAAAAGCCTTTCTGCTTGGACTACATACACCTGAAGACACTCACTGAGACTTCATTTCCCTACAAGCACAAAACGACCAAAAACTACACATCACACCATCTTTGCTTCAACTACATACCCTGAGCCTACAAGCCAACATCATAGCCTGTATACTTAGACTCAACAACCCAGCTTGGACACACCAACCTCAGAGCCTGCTTGCAAGGACTTCACATAATAAAGCTAAAGGTAAATTAGGTGGGAGGACACGATGAATGAGAGAAAGTGATTAAAAATAATCCTAACAAACCTTTTGAGTTACCTTTGGTTTTATGGTAGGTAAACTCATGATTTGTGAGCCGAAACCACCTCTTCTTGAAGTTTTTCCGACCAAAGCGGTTTCTCCCCTGAGCCCTTTTGATCATAAACCTGAGAAATGATGAAAACAGAGAGAGAAGGAGGAAAGTTGGGAGAAGTCAGTGGTTGACATGAAGATGTTTTGTCCTTCAAACCGTGAATCTCCCTGTGTGTGACTGGGTGGCATCCCAGGAGGACGATCTTGACCACTGATACTACCTCAGCATAGCAGTACTGATCGTACAGTTGGGGAGAAGACTAAGGAGGATGCCGGAGGCCGTGGTTTCCCCCAGCGTGACCACAACGGGGCCAGAAGTTTGTTCCGAGATAATCATGGACATCCTCACTGGCTTCATAAAGGATTTCAGCAGCTTGGCCGGTTGTGGTCATGTTGAGGCGAACACAAAGCCTCTGTGCTGATGAAGCGGTGGTCCACAAGTGCACTACAGAAGGATGTATCAGGGAAGCCACAATGACACATGAATCAGTACTGAGGACAAAAAAGGAAAGTATGCGCTGCTCCAATCCTGCGCTGGTATTTCAGCTGACTACAATAGTATATTATTTTACTGTACGTGTTTCAAGGACGTAAAATGGCTTGTAGCTGAACCGGGGAGTTCTTTGTGAAATGGAGAAAAACCAGGTTGCGCAGACTCATTCTTTAAGGGCTGGGCAGAAGCTTTCTGCTATTATAACGGATGCCGTGGACTGCTTCAACTAGACTCAGTTCACCATATTCTCTCATCATCCTCTAATGGTGGTGCGCATCAGATTTGGCAAATGCTGGTCACATCCATGAATGATAATAGTATTGTTCCAGTTATCTAGAGTTACTATGAACTAGCTGAAAGTGACATGGTGACCTTCACTGTACTCTGGGTCACCAGTAGCAGTGAAAGCTACATAAAAGAAGCTTGGATTTTGTGAGAAGTGCCCTTCTGACAACTGAACCAGAAGAAACTGGATGTTGCCAGTGTTCACCACACAAAAAAAGCCACTTATGCATGCACAGAGAGCAGTTTCCAGGGCGGGTATACTTCAGATCTGACTTGCCAGGGAAATGCGTCACGTATGACACAGGGTGAATTTTGAATCTGGCAGTGTTTTTCTTCAGCTTGTGAACACTGCCAGGGTAGAGTGCAGGCCTTGTGAGGCATTTCTGAATACAATGGCCAATTTTTGTATTTTCTCGGAAAATCATTTGCCCATGACAATATAATAATACAGATAATTATCTCTGACCTTCTGCCCCTTAGTGCACAAAACATACAATGGGGCCTCTCCTCCACATTTTTCTCTCATTTGCAAGACTTCCTCCAAATTTTCTTCAAGCACTTTCCCTTCGAATTACACTTTTCTACAATACACAAACAAACTGAAGCAAATACAGGTGCGCTTCGGCAGAATACCTCGTCAGTCTGTTTGGCCAGCCTCAGAGTTCGTATGAGTTTGTGTGTGTGTGCGCGTGTGGGGAGGGGGGGGGATGTCGGGTTGGGGGGAAGGGTGAATGGTTTGTCAGAGGTCAGGTCACAGCAGGGTCACGTGGTGACAGAGCCATCAGCTCACCTGCAGGAGCCCCTCCCATCAAAAGTCTTAGCTGTGAGTTTAACACTCCTGCATCCAGCAGCAAAGGGAGTACAGGGGCTCAGTCAACAAAAACCCTCAGAGCTAAGCATGTACGCATCATCACCATGGTTAATACTGAAGTGTGAGCGGCCTGCCACTGCTTCATTTACTGTACAGCACAATCTGTGAGTATTTGGAGTGGACAGTGACAAACATGTTTTGATTGGTTTGGATGTGTGGTCCAGAAAATAGGAATGAAACGGTGAATATGAAGTTACGGTACAAACTCAACTGTCGGCATTGACCTTTGATTCGATAATATTTGCATCAATATCAGGTGATCATTGTAGCGCTCGTAACGATTTTTAATCAGAGTGGCTGTCCGAATACTTATGTAATGCCCTATATGTGCTTAATATTTGGCCGTTTGCTGAAAACTTTGCCTTTTCCAGAAAAAAGAAAGCATCTCCTCAGGTGTTGTTCCAGTCATTATTTAAGACTGTTGGAATACACCTAGCCTAGCACAACGCCTCTCCGATGAATATCGAGACGTGACGCAACAGCATCGGTTCCTCACCCTTCTTTCAGCATGATCGGCGTCTCAATGCTCTTGTGGTCCCATCGCCCGGAGGAAGAGATCAGGTCCAGGAACTGAGGAGAGAAGCGTTATGTGAATCGTGCTGCTAGAAAACGGCGAGGAGTCTCTCATATGCTCCTCCGCCACAGAGGCCGGCACATACACACAGGAGCCGGACTCCGGAGGGCCAGATGGCTCGGCCTGATGCGGGATGTGACAGAAACACTCACATTTTTCACTGCGTCCGCGTACTTCTGCTCATTGAAGTAGTCGTAAAAGGACGCCATGTAGGACTCCTTGAAGCTGGCCTGTGGAAAGGGAAAGCAAGTGAGTTTTTATAAGTTTCCGCAAACCTATGCATTAGAGAAGCAACTAGAAATGGCAAACAGAAAGCAGCACCGGACTTACAGACTTGGACTTGGCGAGACTCCCCAGGGTCTGTATGGTCTTGGAGATGAGGGTTAAGGTTCTGGAGGTGCATGGGTCCTGTGGAAACACACAGGTGATTGACCACACTCTTACCACACATGCCCAATGATCTTTTAGGCAGATTACTCACACAAAACATCACCCCAAAGCACAAGCACACTGCTCCAGGGTGATGCCAAATCAAGTACATTAAAAGTGTGCAGTACGCTGCTCAGAACATTTACATTTAAGAAATAAAACACACCATACCAATACCAAATCAGGCAGGTAGAGGAACTGTTCCACTAGGTTAGCCGAACCCTGCTTCAGATGATCAACCTTCCAGCAGGTTTCCACTTCAACCCAAATTACTCATGCAAGACTCAGCATTGAGCTGCTACTGATATAATCAGGTGTATAAAATTAATATTGACCTGAAAACCTGTACAGCAACAGATCTGATGGAAAACAGGTTTAGGCAGCCCAGGTCTAGGAATACAGGTGAATTTATTAATGATTTTCACATTATCATGTGTCCGACTATGCTAGTCATCAATATAACAAAATAACGAGATGATCAACACTAGTATTAATCGCTTTGTCAGTCTCCAATTTGAAGTAAAGTTGGGGATGCCTTTTACTGCACAGTAACACATTAATACGATGATAGCTAAGCAAAAAAAGAGCCACCAGTCAGTTTTATCCACACAGTTCTCCACAAATTTCCCCAGTAAAGTGAGGAAAGCATTATTCGGGTGAGCAGACATCAATTAGTGTTCTGAGAGAGGGCATTGTGTTGAATGGGAGAGATTATACTGTGCTGTTGTTAGCGGGGTGTAATGTGGTGACACTTCTAAGGGCTCCTGTCCTTGGGGGGGGGAAGGGAGGGGGATGTGGGCACATGTTTTATTAAAAGAGGGGGGTTAGTGAGGGAATAATAAGGATTTGTGCCGGTTGGCTGGAGGAGAGAATGAGTGATGAGGATGTCTACTCACTGGGTGGTGTGGTCTCAGCTGGAAAAGATTAGGTGACAGGATTGCCGGCGCGAAGAAACGCAGGAAGATGAAGCTGCTGACAGCTGTGTACCTGACGTCTTGATCTACCGCTGGAAAAAAAAAATGCATTTCAAGTCATACAGGTGTATCTGCATTGCTTTAACTACGAGATCAATCCAGGCTCACTCTCACATAAACAAAGTAAATCTATTCCATCTGAACCCCTACAGAACCTGAAATCCACTCATCCAGGCTAATAGGCTCATAGACTCTGTGGAAATTGTATGTAAATCTTGTATATATTAGCATAGTGTAGTGATTTCTTTTGGCCAGAAGGTGGCAGTCTATTCATCCAATTTCTGGCCTGGTGACCCCCGAAAAGGACGGGAACGGTAAACAGGAAGAGGTGATCAGACTACGGGGAGGAGTGGAAGAAATGTCTAAAACCGAAGTAGCACAGAAGGATATACAGTTAATCCTTACTTTCGGGACAAGTTAAGGAAGAGGATTTGCCAGATATGGAGTTTTCAGAGGCAGCATTGTTACTGGCATCTGGCCCGAAACCACTAATTTGTAGTTCCTGGACTCAGTCTTGAAAGTTTTGTTTCTGAATTGGAAAACACATTTAGGCTTGTTCTCAGCTGTAACGAAGTTTTTCATTCCTCTATTCCTGGAAGTAACATAATTCATTTTATGATTTTCTTTTTTCTCAGCCTTTTGGGTCCAGCATTGTAATACATATAATACACACATAGACAGCCAAATCTCAACCATGCTCTATTATTCACCTATACCAGGTTCAGGAATACTTTGGGGTTCTGTGGGTGGGAGCTGGTGCTAGTTACCTTGGAAACGTGTGGCGGCAGACTCCCGTAAAGAGAAGAATATGTCACACATGACAGTAGGGCAGCTGACACCAGATTTGGTAATGACGGAGAAGATCCGGTCCACGTACTGCCGCAGGTTCTCCTGGAAACGGAACCACTTTTCATTTTCAGAACCTCACAAGCAACGTGGGGATTAGTCAAAACCTCAGACGGGACTGTAGTGATCAGTCAAATCACTGCCAGAACCACCATGATTGGTCAGAATCTCATCTAGCACCATAGGAATTAGTGACAGTCTCAGCCAGCAGCACCACGCTGATTGGTCATAAACCTCAGCAAGGACTACGGTAACTGATCAGAACCTCAGCCAACATTGTGCTGATTGGTCAGATCCTCAGCTATCAGAGTGATGATTAGTTAGAATGGCATTCAACACAGTGAAAGGTTCAAGTTTCACGTAATTGAATACTGTGGAAAGCCTCATAACTTACGCGGTTTGTCTCCAGATTCTCAGACTCCTTTAACTTGACGGGGTCAATCTCACAGGACTTGTGTTCAGTGCAGATCTGTGAACAGAGAGTACACAGCCTCCAGCCAGTGTCACAAAAACAAAGAACAGAAGGTTCTGTCGGGTTGCTCAGCACAGAGGTACCTCAGAGTCAACCATTCGGACAATTGTCCACTGGTTAAGTAGAAGGGAGGCATTTATCGGGCTAACATTACAAATAAGGGGTGAATTATGTGACAAGCTCAAGGCTAACAGCAGAAAAGACAGAGCTAAAAATAAAGTGATTCGGCACTGAAGACCCCAAGAGAGGACATCTGTTACAGCAGTTGCAGCCCCTAGTGGAACAAGCGGACACTGCACCATGTATGCAGGTTTCGTACATTTGTTACGGACATACGCACATGCAAAGATGGACGAATATACATGATATACATATACGAATATACATGAATATGCATTTTTCCTTCAGAAAATTGTTTTCTGAGGGGGTAACCATCGGGAAAGACAGGAGTATAAGTGAAGGGACACGGAAATATCAAGAGAAGTCCAGTCAATAGGGGGTGTCTTCACCTCGTCAATGATCGGTTTGAGGGTGACTTGCAGGTAATGCATGCCGGCAAGTTTCATAGTTTCGTCGATGCATTTCGACGTCAAGGAGTTCCCCCGGAAAATGGTATTGGGATCTCTGCAAAGATAAAACCACCACGGTGAACTCTGCACACTGGGATATGTTGGGAATATATTTCCTGACCAGGTCTATCACAGCTCTGGACTGCCAAATTTAATGTAATAGCTGGCTAAGTCCGAACACTACTAACACTAACCTACACAAAAGCCAGCTGAACTCCCCATGTGAGCTCTCAGCACGAATACATACAACCTCAATTCCGAAAGACCTTTGAAGGTCTCATCATCGACAGTGGATAATATCATCAAAATATTCAGAGAAACTGGAAAAATCTCTGTGTGTAAGGGACAAGGCCGAAGACCTTTACTGGATGCCCGTGATTTTCGGGCCCTCGGATGCCACTGCATCACTCACTGGCATGATTCTGTCATTGATACTACAAAATGGGCCCAGGAATACTTCAAGAAATCACTGTCTGCAAACACAGTCCGCCGTGCCATCCACAGATACCACCTAAAACTCTACCATGCAAAAAGGAAGCCATTGTTAAGCATGATCCAGAAGCACCGCCGTGTTCTGTGGGCCAAGGCTCATTTTAAATGGACTGTAGTAAAGTGCTAAAGAGTTCTGTGGTCAGACGAGTCCAAATTTGACATTCTTGTAGGAAATCATGGGCGCTGGGTCCTCCGGGCTAAAGAGGAGAAAGACCACCCCTCCTGTTATCAGCGTTCAGTTCAAAAGCCATCATCTCTGATGGTATGGGGATACACTAGTGCATATGGTGTGGGACACTTGCATGTTTTAAAAAGCACCATGTATGATGAAAGGTGTATAAAGGTTTTGGAGCAATATATGCTCCCCAACAGATGACATCTATTCCAGGGAAGGCCTTGTATATTTCAGCAGGACAATGCGAAACCATATACTGCACCTATTACAAAACCACGGCTTCATAGTAGAAGAGTCTGTGCACTGAACTGGCCTGCCTGTAGTCCCGATCTTTCACCAATTGAGAACATTTGCTGCCTAATTAAAATAAAAGTCCGTCAAAGGACACCCAAAACTCTCCAGCAGCTGGAAGCCTGTATTAAACAAGAGTGGGATCAAATTCCATTGGCTAAACTCAAGAAACTTGTGTCCTCAATGCCCAGACGCCTCCACTCTGTGTTAAAAAAGAGGGGATGCTACACCATAGTAAACAGGCCCCTGTCCCAACTTTTTTGAAACCTGTAGCCGCCATCAAATTTGATATGAGCTTATTTTGTGGATAAAACTGTAAAATTTCTCAGTTTCAACATTCGCTATGTTATCCCTGTTCAATTGTGAAAAAAATACTGGCTGGGGTGATTTGAAAGTCATTGCGTTTTGATTTCATTCACACTTTGTCCCAACTATTTCGGAATTGGGGTTGTCCATATGAACACACACATACACTCCAGAAAAGTCTGTCTTCATACAAGATCAAAAACAATGGTCAAGATATAACAATTTTTTTACTTCTCACAAAGAATAAATCTCGTTTTAAGGGACATTTTGTTTGACAAGTGAAATGTACTAACCCAATTAGGTAATCTTGAAATATAACAGTCCCACTTCACTGAAACTACTTCTTTTTTATTGAACTAAATAATTTAAATAAAAGTAAAATAAGCGAAAATTGACTTTGTTTGGTTCTCATAGTGCACTCACTGTGTCCTGTTGACTTCCGCATTGGCAATGGCGCTTAGAAAAGGCAAAATTTTCCCGTAGTGGAGAAACAGCCGGACCAGCGGAATAGCCGCCTCTTGCTTCTCCCGGCAGACCTCCCCAAGGATGTTAGCTGTGGAGGCGGAGACGGGCTTGGGGGAAGAGAGAGAGAAGAGCGTCAAACTCACAGAGGGACATCCATAACCAGACATTACTGACTGGCAGCTCGCGCTAAAGGCTGGCTGCATCTCAGGAAACGGCAAACAGATTCAGCAGAGCCGGATAAAAAACAACCACAAAAGAGATCAAATCAAAACCGCCAGTTACACCCATGAGACACCCAGAGACATAAGTAAACACATGCATAGTGATTCACACATGCAGATTCTCACTCATTCGCATACACACAGCCTTACTCATACACCCATACAGAGATTCTCACTACTGCCCACAAAGACATGCACAGACAAAGATTATATGTATTTGGCTGATGTTGCTGATATTGAGATGGGAAGGAAGTTCAGAGGGTGAGATTGTGAAGTACGCAATCGAACAAATGCACCAACAAAGTCACACGCACAAAGTATTTCTCACATAGTGTATAGCTATTCTGACTCTTGCAAACAAGTTCTTACTATATTATGAAAACAGACACATTCGCAAAAACACAGAGGATCTCCAAGGTGTGAGCCCGGGATATCAAATTTATGAAACAAGAGTAGTAATTTTCTTTTATTTTGAGCACTTGGTGAGGAATAAACGAAAATTACCATTGGAGTTTCATAAATTTGACATCTTGAGCTCGCAAATTTGAGATCCTATGTATGTCTCACTTATATTTTAACTTTTCTTGCAAAAAGCGATAGCATGCAAGCTGGCGAATTATTCATCCAGTTGCCTTGAATAAACTACAAACCAGAAACTAATGCTTGCGATGTGTAAAGGTTACGAGCAGGAAGATTGGTAACATTACCGTGTTTGCCAATAAACCGAATCTGACCAATCACAACGCGAGAAAACGGTATTACATGTGTCTAATACCAAATCTCTATGACATGACCTGCATTACACCAATTTTTTTTACATTTACGGGACAGACACTGATATGGTCTCAGACATGTATGCGCACACAGAAACATACAGGGTTGACGGCAGGCCGTCCCACCTCCACAGTGGCGGAGCGCAGCAGCAGGTCTCTGAGCGGGCTGTAGTACTCCGAAGGGAAGACGTGGTCCTCAGTGTAAACGATGTTGAGCCGCAGGGAGCCCAGTTCATCCAGCTTCACTGACTTACTGCCGTTATCCCTGGGCTGCAGGAAGTACCTGAGAGCCAGGACAGGACAGACCGTGTCAGTAAGGACAGCCAGAGATTACAGCCTGCTCATTTACAGTGTACACTAACCATACTTCACTGGAGAGGACACTGCACGCTTACCCAGCTCTGCAATCAGGGACACTACAACCTCACCATGCTTCACAATTGGGTACATAACACATTCACCATGCTTCACTACTAGGGACATTACACACTCACCATGCTTCACTACTAGGGACATTAAACACTCACCATGCTTCACTATTGGGGACATTACACACTCACCATGCTTCACTATTGGGGACATTACACACTCACCATGCTTCACTATTGGGGACATTACACACTCACCATGCTTCACAATTGGGGACATTACAAACTCACCATGCTTCACTATTGGGGACATTACACACTCACCATGCTTCACTATTGGGGAAATTACACACTCATCATGCTTCACTATTGGGGACATTACTCACTCACCATGCTTCACTATTGGGGACATTACTCACTCACCATGCTTCACTATTGGGGACATTACACACTCACCATGCTTCACTATTGGGGACATTACACACTCATCATGCTTCACTGCTGGGGACATGACACTCATCATGCTTCACTGTTGGGGACATTACACACTCACCAGGCATCGTGGAGGCCAGATTGGCCGAGCACCTTCAGTGGGATCCGTACCTCTCCCAGGAACTCATCTCCAAACTTCAGGTTACTGGCGTTCCACAGGTCCACCCTGCAGGACCAGGATATCAGACCCAGTGAAGAACAGAAGCATGAGCACACGCATGCGTACACACACACGTGCACACACTAACACACACACACGTACACAAACACACGCACGTACACTCACACACACGCACACAAACACACACGTACACTCACACACGCACGTACACTCAGACACGCACGCACACATGCATGCACAGACACACGACACACACGCGCACACATATACACACACGAGCATGCACGCATGCACACACGCACATACACACACGCGCGCGCACACATCCACGCCCACAAAGACACTCACTCACACATACTTGAGAGCCAACTTGTCCACATCCTCCTCCTCAACATCGAACTGCCGTTTGGTGTAGCTGAGAGGCCTTGTCACCTGCAGGAAGATCAAAGCTTATGTAGGTGACTCACGTCATAACGTGGGGAGAGACTGCCGCAGATAAACATGAACGGGCTCACAGCTGTAAACACAGGAGAGATGTCTGCTCCTGTAAACATTGCACCAGTCTTGGCTGTGCTTTGTGTGGGGGTCTCAGATTGTGAATTCTTAATACACCACACTCTGTGGCATGAAGGCCTCTGAGGTGCACATGGGGAAGGCGAGGCAAACATTTCCCCTTTTCGCCCTTTGTCTCGCACATTCGCCCACAGACGTGATACAAAACAGACATACAAAAACAGACCCACATGCTCAAAAATATCTGGCTAAATACACACACACATGCACACACACAGACAGACAGACACACACACGCGCGTGTGCATGCCCGCGGACTTGTTTTTAATCTTGGCCTGATGCAGCTGATATTGAGACGGGCAGGAAGTTCAGACAGCAAGAATCTGACACACCCAGAGACTAAACCACAAGCAAGAAAACAACTCTGCTGACATCTGCCTCCCGCCGCCCCATCACCCACACCCCCCCTCATCACCCACACTCCCCCACGCCCACCACATCACCCACACTCCCCCCACACCCCCCATCACCCACACCCCCTCCCCCTAACTATCCTGCACACCCCCATGCCCTCAAAGAACTGCACTCTCCACCCTCATGTTTCAAACACGCACGGGGTGGGGATGAATAGCGCCACCTAGTCACACAGATACATTATACAGAGAATCTATGTCAAAATTCCCTAAGGGGCTATATTTCAGCACAGGCCTATATGTGTGTGTGTGTGTGTGTGTGTATATGTGAGTGTCTGAGTGCTTAAGGGTGGATCAGAGGAAACGGGAAGCTGTTACGAGGTGAAAGTATATTTCAGTCTTTTAGAGCGGCGATCCGTTTCCTTTCCAGCACGTAATATATAATTTTAAACCCAAACCTCAAAATAGAAGACTTCCTCAAACTGGGGGTTGTTGGTTTTTCGCTTCACCTTGGTCTTCTTGGCCTCAGTTCTGAGAGAGAAGGAAGAGGCGAAGCAAAGAGAGAGGGAGGGAGGGGAGGGGAGGGGGAAGATTAGCTGGCTGACTGACTGACTGACTGGCGAACACTGATTCGCTCTCACATGAAAAGGAGTGAGTTGGATCCAGTGGCAGCAGGTGAGCTGAAAATTGATGAAGCACAGAACATCCCTTGAAAGAAATGATTGGTCTTGACCCACTTTCAATCATTCATCTAAAATAAAATTTTACAAACTACAAATTTT
Organism: Gymnothorax reevesii; assembly: GCA_029721435.1. NCBI lineage: Eukaryota > Metazoa > Chordata > Actinopteri > Anguilliformes > Muraenidae > Gymnothorax > Gymnothorax reevesii. The sequence continues at coordinate 21,701,835 of CM056587.1, read as the reverse complement.
TACAAACGGCTAATTCTTACCATTTGAAAACTTGTTAATCAAGAAAAGTGATTGAAAACATATCAAACCTTAGTTATTGGCATTCCTTAACGAGGAAAACGAGCCACCCCTGATAATTTTGAGTGTTTTCTGACTTTACGTAATGCCAATTTAAATAAATGATTGACAACAGGTCAAGACGACTCCTTATTTTCAAGGGATGTTCCATGCCTCGCCAATTTTCAGCTCACCAGCCTCAATGACCGTATCCTGAAGCGAGGCCTCACCTGGACGGGCCCAGCAGAGAGACGGCGGCGTAGGGGTCACACTGGCCGTTCACTATGGGCAGCCCCTGACACTCCAGCACACTGCAGGGAGAGGACAACGGGCCTTATGACTGATTATCGTCAATCACATGTGTTACATGCTAGCACACACACACACACACACACACAGACACAATACAACTCTCAGCTTATTCCTGGGACTGCTTGTACTGCAACCTAGCCATTGATAAGTGCTCAGTTTACACCATCCTGATGGGACCCGGAAGCCAAGAACAGAAACTTTGTGCAAATCTTTACAGCTGGGCATATACTGAAGCTGGTTAAGGTTAAGGGTACTAGAGCAGTTCCACCCGGAAACATTACTCAAATCTTGTGACAAACCAAGTTCCCTCCAGTTACCTTAATACTAGCCTCCATATTTGATTGGTTGTGTACCTGCTCTGACTGTTATGTGGCGCCGAACTGCCCCTGTATGTGTGGGAGACCTGAGCCCCACATTGCTGAAATAGATGGTCTGAGATCGGTGACCCGCCCTGCCCTGCAGTCAGGACTCCCCCCTGTCCAGCCTGACTCCAGTCCAGTCAGCTGCTGCAAATCCTGTCTCCTCTGAGCTCCGCAGATCGGTGTTGCTTTTCAGCGAGCCAAAACATCCGGGGACACTCATACTAACCTCACACCCTGTGAACCCAGTTTAAACACTGTGCTCCCTCCCCCAAGCCACTTGTCATACACACACACACACACACACACACACACACACACACATGCACACGCACGCACTTGCACATACACACACATACACGCGCGTACACACACACACACACACACACACACACACACACACACTCACGCACACACACATGCACACACACACACATACGCACATGCAGACCCACATACACGCGCATACACACACACACGTAGACACACATACATGCCCGTACGCCGTACACGCATACACACACACACACACACACGCAACACTCACACACAAACCTGCACACACACCCTGACCTTCAGTCCAAGACCTGAATCAGACCAACACCTCTTCCACTCTGGAGTATTGGTGGTATTCTATGACCCTACACCCACCCCCCATCCCCCTCTGCATTTCGCAGACACACCCCTTTATCCAGGAGTGTCGGGTAACTGCACCACCCCCCCACCTCCCCTGACCCCCTCCCGCCCGCATTGCAATGTGGGGGGTGAACACAAACGGTGAGGTGCAGTACAGAGGTTAATGATAATAATGACAGGGGATTTAAAGCATCTGTAATGCTGCGCTCATCCTCGGAGTACTTCCTGCCCTGTAAGCCTGTTTACATAACCCTTCATGCCCTGCTCAGAGGTGACCTCACACTAGTCAGCTAAACCAACCGCGGGGTGGGGCGTGGGGGGGGTGGGGGTATGGGAGATGAGCTGTATACTAGAGAGGGACTTGTAGAAACACAGGCTCGTCTTCATTCAAGAAAACCACATCTTCCTCGTTCTGAGTTTCCCTGGCCCAGCCTGAGTCATTCAGAGGACGAATCAGAATCCTGGTGATGGAGGAGCTGTTCCCAGTTCAGATTCATTTGAGGATGAGACTGTTACTACAACCTCAGCATTCTGGTCTATTTCTCTGTGAGCTATGGTGGTGAGTTTCAATGCATAATGCTTAGAGGATAGAAATCTAGCCACTGCCATCAGTTCAGTCACCAGGTTGGACATTCCAATGCTCACTTTGCAAATCTGCTCCTTCCAGCCTGCTCTCCCTCACAGCTAAATCCTAAAAGTAGATCTCAAGAAGCATCTCAGCCATATCTAGACTTGAAAATCTTAACTCTATTATTTATGTGCTTTAAAAAAATGAAAATGCCATCAAAAAGTTGAGATGTTGATTTTGCATAGAATTTTTAATCATGTTTAGCAAATCAACTGAAAAGACGTTCATATTTTCTTCTTGACTGGAAAAAGAAGATTTCGAGGAAGATTTTATGTCTCATTAACACACTAAAACACTGAGTAAGGCAGACTGTTTTGTCGCGCTCTCTAGATCAAATGTAACAAAGCACCCCCAGGCTATCTACATCAGTCAAAATCCTAACTAAAAAAGGCAGTGAGGATACGGTGAGGCAGCTTTGTTTCACACAAAGAGAGATCGTAGCAGAGATGTTATGTCTCTCAGAGTTTATGGTGGTAAACAGGAATTCACAGTCCCATGTTTAACATTAGCCTCACTCACGAGCTGGGCAGAACAAATAAATATCACTAATCCAGCAAGAGATGATTGGTGGTGATTATGCTCTGATGAAGAACACAGGGGCAGAGGATTGTGGGATGGCGTTTCCCAGCAAGGGATTGTAATCCTCTGTTACAGCAGAGGATTACAGGATAGTGCAGCAATGCTAGAGAATGAGGGGTTGAACTGAATGATATTAGCCCGTATCTGCTCTTACAATGCAGAGAGGGACGTTTGGGTGGAAGTTTCGATGACACCAGGGTGTTTCTTGGGGTTCAAATGTGGCTTGTTGCATGACTAAAGGTGACGCATACGCAGAAAAACATTCTGCGGTGAGGTGTGATCACAGAACAGTGTCCCATACCCAATTATCACAAATGATATTTCATACGGAGGACTCAAGCTGCCCCATTCATTAACCATGTAGGAGTGCATGAAGAAATATGGACAGATGGTCCATTTACATTTGCGCATTTAAATGAAGCGTTTGAGCGGTTAGCCAATTTAGAAGCGCTAGAATCGAGTGGATGTAGTCGAAATGTAAACAGCTGTCTCGCAAGCATCTATTGACCCATTTTCTGTAAACTGTGAACTGTGAAACAAAAAAAAAAGAAAACACTACTACATAGGGAGGAAGCAAACTCCTTGTTGCTTGTTTGCGCTTTGTTAAGGCCTCAGTTGTTTAGTCCATTTTTGTGATTTCAGTGTTTGCCGATCTGTTCGGGTCACAGGCTGGGATCTGAAGTCTTGGTACCTTCAGCCTTTTAGTCTTTTTCCATTTTCTTCCCTCAACTTGACAATATATGCATATTTTATTACTGCTGTACATAGGAAAATTTTGAAATGACGCAAACTGTCATTGGCAATATTTCTTACTAGTTGATCAATAAAATTTTAGGCTAGATCTAAAAATAATATATGTATTAAGATTTTTTTTCTTTTTTTGCAGTGAAGTAGCATAAGTTTCACTGCATGTATATAACCACTAATAGAGAGTACTTTTGAATACAGTCCATTCACAAAACTGGATATTAACTGAAGGAATGAGGAACATTGCTAATGCTAACAATGACAGCAGCCCAAACAGAATACAATCTACAGGACGAGCCAAGCTCAGTGACCATTGACCTCCGTAGAGCAGATTCAATAATGCTTAAAAAGATTTGGAGATTGCAAGAGACTGTTGCCACTAAGACAGAGGACTGAGCAGCTCAACAACATGGAGGAGACAGTAAACTCAAATCGGCTGGAATTAAACAGGAAAAAACAGATTGTCGCCCAAATTTCTTCTTTTTCTGAGCTCACCAAAACACCGCTTTCCCAATTGCTATCTCTCAGATAATACCTAACAAGCTTCATCAACACAGTAACTGACCAGATCAAATGATATACTCCCAATACTTCAGAAATGACAGCCCGATTCCCAAAGAAGTTGGGACCATGTGGAAAATGTAAATAAAAAAAGAAAATATAAATTTGTAAATCATCCTAGTCCTGTATATAATTGAAAATGATGTAAACACAAAATATATATACATATTTTTCCTTTCGTGCTTCATGTTTTTTTGGAAATAAAAACTCACTTAGTATTTTTTGCCTGAAACTCATACCTATAATGTTGAGAAATGGGTGTGTTTACCTCAGTGTCACTTCACCTTTCCCTTAAAAAGCCATCTAAGTAATTGTTTGGTGAAATGAGGATGCCAACCATTCCAGTTTTAAAGGATTTTTTCTCAATTTTTCTCAATATCAACTTTAGATGCTTACATGTCTGGGGACTTCATTGTTGCATTTTGCGCTTCTTAAAGCGTCACATATTTTCAATGACAGAAACTTCTGGACTGCAGGTAGGCCAGTCAAGCAGCGTAGGACGCCACAGTGTTGTAGCCACTAGTGGCTCATCAACTCGCGATAGGGGAAGCTCAAAGGGCAGAGGGGAATATGTTGCCTTAGGGCTCCGTGTGGAATATCTGCCCATTGGGGAACAGAGTGAAATAGCTTGCCTAAGGGCATGGAGTGGAATAACTTGCCTCAAGGCACAACATGAAAAAACTTGCCTTAGGGCATGGAGTGGAATAGCTTGCCTCAGGGCACAATATGGAAAAACTTGCCTTAGGGCACAGAGTGGAATAGCTTTCCTTAGGGCACAGAGTGGAATAGCTTTCCTTAGGGCACAGTATGGAATAGCTTTCCTCAGGGCACAGTATGGAATAGCTTTCCTCAGGGCACAGTATGGAATAGCTTTCCTCAGGGCACAGTATGGAATAGCTTTCCTCAGGGCACAGTCCGGAATAGCTCGCCAGCAGGGGCGACAAACTCTCTTGAGCCCTGGTCCTCAAATCACACCCTAAGAGGTACGAGGATTGCTGGTTTTCCACCCTCCCTTTACCTAGGAGTCAGGTGTTAACACAGTCCGGCCAATCAGAGGCACTAACTGTTCATTCACTTGCCTGGGATAACAGAAAACCTGGGCTGGATTTGGACTCGAGGTCCAGATTTGAGAATCCCTGCTCTAGGGTTTTAAAGACCAGGCTTGGTAAAGTTCAAGATACTCTCTAGTGAAGTAAAGTAAGCATTAGGTGCGCTTCAGTGGTTGGAAAGTGGAGAGTTTGATGCGCTGACTGGCTGGTTCTCGGCACCGCGTCGAGTTAAGTTATGTTGAGGAGACGAAGCTCACCGTGCGGCCAGCTTGTGGCAGATGGCACCGCTGTCTGTGATCACCTCGCTCAGACGCATGTCCAGGTGCACCTTACCCTGCGGAGGAGAAACCGGGGTTACCATGGTTACCGCCAGGGGCTCTGCACTGCCAACCCCACCCCACAGCAGATTAGCGCAGCTTCCACTCCCCCTTCAGCTGCTTTCACACTGGACGCGAAACTAATGTTTTGCACAAACGATAACATTCAAAGTCAATGCAAAGGGTTCTTTGCATTGACTTTGAATGTAATCTGTCGTGCGAAAAATTAGTTTCGCGTCCAGTGCAAAAATGGCTTTACAAGGTTAAAAAAAGAAAAAAAACAGGCCAACAAGGCAGATCATCCTGTTGAGCAGGGGTGTCAAACTGACCCGTAAAAGGGCCCAGAGGCTGCAGGTTTTCACTCCAACAATGCAGAAGCAACCTGATACAACTAATCAGTTGTGCAGGCCTAGATCAGTTGGTTAAATCAGTGCTTTCAGGTGTGCTTCTGCTTGGTAGGATTGAAAACCTGTAGCCTCTTGGCTCTTATACAGGTCAGTTTGACACCCCTGCTATAGAGCATATTTTAGAGTCAGCACATATATAAAAGCTTGTATTAGAGCGGGCTGTGCATGTGTGTAACACTGATAAGTGAATAGTTCATTTGCACAAACAGATATAAGCCATTCTTAGAATGAATAAATCAACGCAAGTTTTAGACAAATCTTCCTTTGACTGCACAATAAAAAGAATTTAGGAAAAGTAAACAATTTAGAGATATCTTATTGAAATAACCACCAGAAACTAATTTGATTGACATTTCCTGGAATGCACAATTAAAACGCATGATTTGGAATAATAAATCAAAATGCAGATACCTGTTTTTGCAAATGAAACCTTCAAGTGTTTCTGTATATGAGCATCTGCCAGTCATTGTGAGTACTGGATTACATTTATGTCTCAGTGATACCTGCCACTAAATGTGTTGTTATGCATGCTTCTCATACTTTGATTGACCCGTGTGTGTGTGTTGGGTGGTATGCCACTAATGTAGCATTTTTCTGCCGGTAAATACTGTCTGAAAGAGCATCTCAGTGGGAGTGCCTTTCTGAAACTGCCATCGCTCCTACTCCACCTCAATATCTCTTAGGGCGTGTCATTAACACATCTACCGCAAAAAAGGGCATTTTTTGAAAACACATACAATGGTATCTATATATGGGAATGCTTCAGCGTGAAAACTGTAGCATTATGCCTGATGAGTGTGAGTGAGTGTGTGTGTGTGTGTGTGTGTGTGTTTGTGAGTGAGTGAATCTGTGTCCTTGTGAGGGTGTGACCACAGAGAAAGAGAGATGTGTTTTCTGCACTTCGGAGGGAGGTAATAATTAGAAGGCCTTTGCTTGCGCTCCGCCTGGGAGAGAATAGTGCAGCTGCTAAGGGTTGCAGAACACAGACACACTGTCGAGCTCCCACCAACATCATCGATATGCAAATATGGCCAGGCCAATGGGGCGCCTTGTCTCATTCGTCCACTTGCACGACAGGAAAGAGACTCACTCACAATGTGTCCATTGTAGAGACGGACAGAGTGCCTTCTTTAATCCAACTCACAAACACATCATTTTCCCTATTTTCCCATGACTGCAGCGGAGCATAAAGTTAAGGAGAATGAAGTTTGCAGCTCCATCGCCATTCAGCTCAGTTCCCACATGAGGCACTTCCGTTTCACCCTTGACCAAAGCACTTTTTTCAAGTAAAACAACCGCGTGTACAAATGACCGGTCATTAAAAGGAGTATACCAAAGCTGCAACAGTTCTCAAATACGATGTGTTTTTGGAAATTTCTGGTTTCTCTGCTCTCAACTGCCAAGTTTGTACCTCCAGGAATGAAATGGAGGACTTCATTTGAGCTTAGTTACACAATGCAGGACCATGAGGTTAGTTGGAAAAGCAAATTTTGTAAAACCTGGAACCACCATTAAACTGGAACATGGAAAAGTACTAGGAGCCTTTGGAGGTTTACCCCAGCCAACTCAGTGAACAGCTCAATATAACCCTGCTTTACAAACTACCCCTGGTGCAATGACACCTGAGGGTCAGGGAGGTGAAATTGAGAGATTAAAGGTGAAGTACCGTTTTTACAGTTTTTAAATATTTTGTGGCATAAAATACGATCATCTACTCACCCACATTACATTCGTGTTACTAGAAGTCCTTTGGAGGATATTTAGATCCAAAGAGAGCCGCCTATATCTGTATAATGGGAGTGAACGGGGCATCGAGAGCGCAGCCTCCAATGCCGCATTATCTGTCACGAAACTCATTCATTTCACCAATATTTTGTTATGATTCGCAAGTGTTGTTCCTCTTTTGAGTCCAGGGTTGCCTGTTATCGTCATCCGGCGTCTGTAGCTTGACTTACTAACCGCTGAACTGGGCGTTGTCATCTCAGGTGCCTGTAGAGTTGTGAGACAGTCATTTCTAGAGACATCCAGATGTGTATCTCCGGCCTAAAATCCCACTCGAAGCAGCAAAGGCATTCCTCCTCTGTAGGCACAGTCGAACACTGTCCACAAGAACACCACCATTTACCATCTATTTGTGGACGTGCAGCGGTTTGTTGCTCTCTCGCCAGCTGCTCCTCTCTTTGCCTCCGCATCCTCCTCTCAATGAGCTCCTCATCTGACACTCTGGCTCAAACGGTACGGACACCCATCATATTCAAAGCTGTCATCCACAACCTCATTATCCGAAAAATATTCAGCCATGTTGCACAAAACTAGTGGTAGCGAAATCCTCGTAAAGCGGCCGACCGTCGCTGAGCTAATGAGCCGTACAGCGCCTTCGCGCGGCACCTGAGATGACAACGTCCAGTTCGGCGGTTTGTAAGTCAAGCTACAGACGCCGGATGACGATAACAGGCAACCCCGGACTCAAAAGAGGAACAACACTAGCGAATCATAACAAAATATTGCTGAAATGAAGGAGTTTCGCGACAGATAATGCAGCATTAGAGGCTGCGCTCTCGGTGCCCCGTTCACTCCCATTACACGGACATACGCGGCTCTCTTTGGATCTAAATATCTTCCAAAGAACTTCTAGTAACACGAAAGTTATTTAGGTTAGTAAATGATCGTATTTTATGCCACAAATAATGTCAAAACAGTAAAAACGGTACTTCTCCTTGAAGTTTGAGGTCATAGTTCAACAGTTGGGTGAAGGCATTGGATGAGGAGGGTTAGTTAAGAATGTGTCCCTTAATGTATCAAGAGAGACAAATTTTAGGGTTTCAGGGTCAGATATCTGCTTATGCCTGCAGAAGAGTTGGAGCAGGTCTGCAAGGTTATTTTTTTTAGGTACACAGCAGTGGGGATGATTAGGCTTGGGTATGTGCCCTCCTGTGGAGTCCTACGTGACCCCAGAAGGCTCTCTCTCTGTGCTCTTGGCCCCCCTGCAGGTGTATATAAAGATGAAACTCAGCCTCCTGCCTGCTGCCTGTAACCCAGGGCCAGGCCTGTGGGCTGTGCTCATCACGCTGTTTATGTTCAACACATTCTCTGTTTGTGTGAGGGAGCACTCTGTTGTGTGTTCTGCTGCATGATGGAGAACTACACACCAAAGGGAAACATTAAATACATGGGACACACACACCCTCAAAGACACAGGACGCACAGATGCTCTTAAACACAGGAGACACACACACACACACACACACACACACACACACCCTGAAACACACAAGACACACAGACACCAAAAAAACACACAAGACACACAGACAACCTCAAATACACAGAACACACAGACAACCTCAAACACACAAGATACAGAAACACCCTAAAACACAAGGGACACACAGACACCTTCAGACAAACTGGACACACAGACACCCTCAAACACATGGCCTGCAGTTCTATAGGAGAGCCAGAGCAGGCAGTCACGAAAGGAAGAAGGGAGAAAGAAAGAGAGAAGGAGAGAGAGCGAGAGAGAGAGAGTAGGGTGGGAGACAGGATGGTGACAGAAGAGGGAAAGATAGACTGTGCTGTTAGGGGGAGAGAGAGAAACTGGAAGAAAAGAAGAGGGTGAGAGACAGCACACAGTCAGGTAAAGAGGATGAAATAAAGGGAGAGAGAGAGAGAAACTGGAAGAAAAGAAGAGAGTGAAAGACAGCACACAGTCAGGCAAAGAGAATGAGATAAAGGGACAGAGAGAGAAACTGGAAGAAAAGAAGAGGGTGAGAGACACCACACAGTCAGGTAAAGAGGATGAGATAAGGGGACAGAGAAACTGGAAGAAAAGAAGAGGGTGAGAGACAGCACACAGTCAGGCAAAGAGGATGAGATAAGGAGAGAGAGAGAAACTGGAAGAAAAGAAGAGAGTGAGAGACAGCACACAGTCAGGCAAAGAGGATAAGATAAGGGGACAGAGAGAGAAACTGGAAGAAAAGAAGAGAGTGAAAGACAGCACACAGTCAGGCAAAGAGGATAAGATAAGGGGACAGAGAGAGAAACTGGAAGAAAAGAAGAGGGTGAGAGACAGCACACAGTCAGGCAAAGAGGATGAGATAAGGAGAGAGAGAGAAACTGGAAGAAAAGAAGAGTGTGAAAGACAGCACACAGTCAGGCAAAGAGGATGAGATAAGGGGACAGAGAGAGAAACTGGAAGAAAAGAAGAGGGTGAAAGACAGCACACAGTCAGGCAAAGAGGATGAGATAAGGGGACAGAGAGAGAAACTGGAAGAAAAGAAGAGGGTGAAAGACAGCACACAGGCAGGCAAAGAGGATGAGATAAGGGGACAGAGAGAGAAACTGGAAGAAAAGAAGAGGGTGAGAGACAGCACACAGTCAGGTAAAGAGGATGAGATAAGGGGACAGAGAGAGAAACTGGAAGAAAAGAAGAGGGTGAGAGACAGCACACAGTCAGGTAAAGAGGATGAGATAAGGGGAGAGAGAGAAACTGGAAGAAAAGAAGAGGGTGAGAGACAGCACACAGTCAGGTAAAGAGGATGAGATAAGGGGACAGAGAGAGAAACTGGAAGAAAAGAAGAGTGTGAAAGACAGCACACAGTCAGGCAAAGAGGATGAGATAAGGGGAGAGAGAGAGAAACTGGAAGAAAAGAAGAGAGTGAAAGACAGCACACAGTCAGGCAAAGAGGATAAGATAAGGGGACAGAGAGAGAAACTGAAAGAAAAGAAGAGGGTGAGAGACAGCACACAGTCAGGTAAAGAGGATGAGATAAGGGGAGAGAGAGAAACTGGAAGAAAAGAAGAGGGTGAGAGACAGCACACAGTCAGGCAAAGAGGATGAGATAAGGAGAGAGAGAGAAACTGGAAGAAAAGAAGAGAGTGAAAGACAGCACACAGTCAGGTAAAGAGCATGAGATAAGGGTGAGAGAGAAAGTGAAAGAAAAGAAGAGTGTGAAAGACAGCACACAGTCAGGCAAAGAGGATAAGATAAGGCGACAGAGAGAGAAACTGGAAGAAAAGAAGAGAGTGAAAGACAGCACACAGTCAGGTAAAGAGGATGAGATAAGGGGAGAGAGAGAAACTGGAAGAAAAGAAGAGGATGAGAGACAGCACACAGTCAGGCAAAGAGGATGAGATAAGGAGAGAGAGAGAAACTGGAAGAAAAGAAGAGAGTGAAAGACAGCACACAGTCAGGCAAAGAGGATGAGATAAAGGGACAGAGAGAGAAACTGGAAGAAAAGAAGAGGGTGAGAGACAGCACACAGTCAGGTAAAGAGGATGAGATAAGGGGAGAGAGAGAAACTGGAAGAAAAGAAGAAGGTGAGAGACAGCACACAGTCAGGTAAAGAGGATGAGATAAGGGTGAGAGAGAAACAGTGGGACGGTCAGAGAGCTACGGCACCAACGAATGGAAGAACCAAAGACAGAAATTTCAATAACAGAATTACAGAAAAACACCGATAGCTGGGGAATAGAAAGGTGCGTTTGTGCGCGTGCATGTGTGTATGCCTGTGTGTGTGTGTGTGAAAGCCACATCTGGACGCACCTGCACTTCTGAGTCAGCGCTAACGTGCTGCAGCTGGAACCAGGTGTCTTTGCCATGGTACTTCTGCAGATCCTCCTTCTTCACGGCCACTTTACCTGAGGGAGAGCGCACCTCAGCATGAGTCTAACACCGTACCTTCCTTTACTTCAAGGTGCTTTCACACAGGACGCAAAACAAATTTTTCGCACGACAGATTACATTCAAAGTCAATGCAAAGACGCGAATGCACGCGTTTCATTCTCGTCTTTGCATTGACTTTGAATGTAATCTGTCGTGCGAAAAATTTGTTTCGCGTCCGGTGTGAAAGCGGCTCGAGCCTTTTCTTTCCTCTTATCTCCACCTATCAGACCAAACAAGCAAAATAAGCCAAAAAAAAGGGCGCGAAGATGGAGGAAATCGAGGCACAAAGAATTAGGGTTGACATGGAACGTACTCACTCTTTCAAACGTCAGTTTGAACCAACGTCACTTAGAGAATGTGACAGGTGCAAGGAAGATCGGCGAATTCACCGCTCAGTTATACGTCATGCGTTCCAAAAAAATAAACAACTTCTGCGAGTTTCCTAGCTCAAGATATCTTTAGGAAATAGTAAGTTCTCAGCTCCTAGCTCTTCCAAGGAACATTTAACGGGTTGAATAATCCTTAAAGATGGTGGACCTTGACTGATATCAGGATCAGGTGAGAACCAAGGAGACTATGAAATATAAAATGAAAGAGATGAAGGACAATGAAGGATAAAAGCAACCAAAATAGGCCCCTGGATCACAAAATACATCAGACAGCCATGCTCTGAATTGGCAGTATCCAGTGATATGCCATGAAGGACAAAGAGTGTAGAGGTGTGCAAATGTCACCAATAAAACACCATAAACCAGAGAGGAGGGGATTCATTGGTGAAATCAGCAAGTGCAGAAATTGAATGGAATCATAACCTGCATACTACCTCCTTTCGATTGTGGAAGATCAAGCACTCAGTTCAAAATAAAGACCTCACACCATCAATAAAATGTGTCCAATTATTTTGCGCGCTTTCACACCATTATGAGGCGTGCGTTGTGCTGAGAGCCCGGTGTGTTGCTAAGACACTGCAGAGCGTTCTCACGAGACTGCAGCATTCCGGCATGTGAGAGCAGTGTGTTTCCATAAGACTGACATGCGTTCCTAGGAGAGTGTGGTGTGTTGTTGTGTGAGTACAGTGTCCAGAAGTGAAGACCCAGCCGGATCGAAGGTGAATGTTGTCACTCATAAAAAGAGACCACAACAACACTTTTTTACTGGAAGAAAAAGAGGGAATGAACCACTGTCATAATGAAAAATCTAACAAATTAACAGTGTAGTCATTGTTAAGACCTCTTTTAGTCTGATAATGAGATCTGGAATTTACTCTTGTCCTAGTAAGTATAAAATATTAGCTTGTTCTAAGTGATTGCCTATTTGACAGGAGACATTTTCTAACCCTGTGGGCTATACCTTAATGCGCGGCTATTCACTTACATTTTTCTGGGGGCAACATTTCAACAAAAAAATTTCTTGAGGGACCAACCATCTCCCCCATTTCTTTAAGAAACAGCATTTTTTAAGATTTCATCAACCACTAAGTTCAACACTGTGTTTGTGAAAAACTGATGCCCCCGGATATAAGCATAGTTTGGATTTATAATATGGAAAAGGACCAGATGGAATCGCTTGGACATGCAAAGGTTAAATAAATGAACAAAATTTGTAAAACTTTCCTCAGTGCTGGGATGGTCTGATTGTGACCGAAAACGTTTTGCACTGCACTCACTTTGGTAGCACTTTGCACTTTTTTTTGTAATGAGAACCAATTATTTTTTGTATTGGCTATTTTGGTGTGCAAGTTTATTTTGATTGATGGACTGATTACGCTCTTGGAACCTACGCACCCACCAGGCCTGGAGTCTTTGGCGCGACACCCTATTTGCTTATTACAAAAACTTTCCCAGGAAACTATTGTGAAATAAAAATAATGCCAAGGTGAAAGTCATAAGGTGAAAACTGATGACCTCATCTGAAAGGTCACGTGTCAAGGGATACACATGTGAAGTATCAAAGGTCTATCACTGACCAATGATAAGTTATGGCCAAGGTGAAAGTTAAAGTTTTTTGGAAAATGCGTCCTACGCCAAGGTCAAGGTCACAAGGTGAAAAATTATGACCTCATACGAAAGGTCTCATGACAAGGGATACACATGTCAAGTATCAAAGGCCTATCTCTGACTAATCAAAAGTTATGGTCAAGGTTAAAGTTTTTGGAAAATGCGTCCTATGCCAAGGTCAAGGTCACAAGGTCTAAAATGATGGCCTCATCTGCAAGGTCTCATGACAAGGGATACACATTTGATTATCAAAGGCCTATCTCCGACCAATCAAAACTTACGGCTAAGGTTTCATTTTTTGGAAAATGTGTCCTACGCCAAGGTGAAGGTCACAAGGTAAAAAATGATGACCTCATCCGAAAGGTCTTGTGACAAGGGATTCACATGTCAAGTATCAAAGTCCTATCTCTGGCCAATCAAAAGTTATGGCCAAGGTTGAAGTTTTTGGAAAATGCGTCCCTTGCCAAGGTCAAGGTCAAGGTCACAAGGTCAAAAATGATGACCTCATCTGAAATGTTTCACGACAAGGGATACACGTGTCAAGTATCAAAGGCCTACCTCTGACTAATCAAAAGTTACAGCTATGGTTGAAGTTATTTTGCTGCTGCAGACAAACAAACAGACGGACGGATGGATGGACGGACAGGTGCAAAACAATATGCCCCCGGAAACAAAACGTTGCATCATAAAATACAAACGCATTGCTTATATGACTGATGATTAAGAAAGAAACTGGAGATAGGCTACAGTAGAGGGACTATAGATCACACAGCAATGGCTAGGCAGACCTGCAAACCTGTCTCAAAGTGAGAGAATGTAATCCTTTGCAACAAATGCATTTCTGTGGTAAAGCAGACACATTTGTTTCCTCCCTGTGATTCCAATTAATTCGAAGTTGAATTAGGGATTTTCTGTATCAACATCTTTGCGACATTTTTCTACAGCAGCTAACATGCAGTCACTCCTATAATTTATTGAATTCGAGGTGCTCAGCCAAGATCTTGATGTTGGGAGAGACAAGGCAACTGCACAAGTAAACCGGTTTCGTCTTCAATCGTGTTCGTCTCAACAGCTCACTCTCTTTTTGTGGATCATGTAGAAGATGGATCTTTGTACATTCCTGCAGATTGGGACACCAGCTTCGCGGGTTAATTTTTTTCTGTTGCTACATGGGACGACACTGTAAGAAACGTGATGTTCGTAAATAAACTGATTCCACATGGAAGAGTTTGAATGGCCTCAAAAACGCGCTTCCTCTGAGATGTAAATGGTGGTTTAATTTGATACCACAGACCATTCAGCTACGTGGAATCCCAGTTCTAAATTTGTTCAGACTGTCCTATGGGTCAGACAGGATAGTGTATACTTGTAATATGTTGTTATTAATAGTGCCGCTTCAGCCTTTAATTCATCGATTGGAAGTTTCGTGTATTTGGTTTCACTGAGTCAAAAATGTAAGATAATCGTCAAAATTTTTCATTTTTTTGTTAGTAGAACTGATAGGCGGGCCAGTCTGAATTGATTCCCAACTTGGCCCAAGGGTAGCTAGGCTAATTGAATAGCCTTGCCTTAGTGTCAAGTAACGCTTCTCCGTTAATTAGCTTCATGGCATTTCTAAATGTCCGTATTTAGTTTCGGTTGTGTTCCCTTGATTCTAATGATCCAATTGTTGTCCTGTTATCTCCCCAATCCCTGATTGCATTCCTCACACCTTTCCCGCACCTGTTTCCCAGTGTTACTCGTCGTCTGTATTTTTGTTTGAACCTGCCTTCATGTAAGCGCCAGATTGTCTTGCCTTGCCTTGTGGCCTGCGCTCTCGGTTTCGTTTTTTTCCTGCGCTCTAGTTCCCCAAGCTCCTTGTTCCTACCTCAGCCCTGTGTGTGCGCATTAGTGTTACCACAGTTTTGGGTCTCCCTCAACCCCAAAGATTTCTGTGCCCCCCCTCCCACAAAACTGATCGTCTGATTTCAACTTGGGTTCCCTACTTCTCTCTGCTTGCACCCCAGGATCCTAACTGCCACCACCTGACCTCAGCCCACGCCCAGACTACACACTGTCTGATCTGATGTACCATGACTGCTAGTTTTTGACCCAGGACTGTTGCTGTTAATAAAGACCTAGTTTCCCATGTCCCTGGTTCAGCAGCTGATTCCTTCAGCTCTGGCATTTGTGACACCTTTGTCTTATTCACCATAAAAATAATGAAATAAAAATATCTAAATACAAAACTAAATACCTGTTTGGATTAATTTTGGTCATTATAGTGCATTGCATACTGTATGTGTTAATCCTAACATTACACCTCACTCAGTCTCCCTCTTTCTAGATGGTGTGCATACGTGGTGAGTGGGTACTGTGAGCCTCACACCACATGTGTGAACCTCATGTTGCTGCGTTATACCAGGGGCTCCCTATACACTCCAGAGGCACGCAGAGAGATAAACACAAACACTCCACTCCGATGGCCTTCAACAATCTCCTGTCACCCTGACTGAAAGGATGTTAGTTTGAGTGACGGATGGAAGGGCTGAGTCACTGCCGTGGCCGCAGCGCACAGAGAGCCCTGTTTTATCTTTAGCTGCCCGCCTGATGGGGTTACAGAGCACATGGACTGAACGACGGACAGATATGGTGGCCGACAGGGGCAAACACGCTGCAACAGGCCAAAACATCTACAATTGGAGAAACGCGCTGCCAAACAGATTCAAATTCAAAAACGAGCAAACTGAAAAAGCAAATACAAGAGAAAAACGCTACATAACCACATCAATACAAATGTGCTGCCCTGGCCCAAAACATCTCCAATTGGAGAAACGTGCGGCAAAAACAGAAATGATGCAGAGCCAAAAACAGGCAAACCACAAAAGTAAATGCAAGAGAGAAAAACACTGCATTTAGATATCAACAAAACGGAAGCGCTCCCAGTCTTTATGGGGAGCGCCAATTAAAACAGGTTTTACTTTTGACATGAGCGAGACAAGCTAGCTAAGTCGGCAAAAAGGCTTTCTGGCTAGCTAGCCAGCTACCTAGCTAATATTAGTTCGCTTGCTTCGCGCGCAAGTTTGCTAGCCTAGCTAGCCAACAGTTTGGTGCACAGAAGTCAATACAAAATACAGGAATAAAAAATATCCATTATTTTGCAAGCTATCTCAATTAGCTAGAGTTGAACCGTGAGCATTTGTTATACCAAATATAACTACTTGCTAGCAAGCTCACTGGTGTTATTTCACTTGCTTAGCTAGGTAGTTCGCTAGCCTAGCTAGCCTACAGTTTGGTGCACAGAAGTCAATAGAAAATAAATGAATATAAATGACCGTTATTTCACTATCTCACTAAACTAAAGTTGAACCGCGAGCATTTATGTTATACCAAATATACCTGCTCGCCACCTAGATTGCTAACATTAGTTGGCTTGCTTAGCTAGCTAGTGTGCTAGCCTAGCTAGCTGACAGTCATGAGTTTGATACCTTTTGGATAAACCAGATTAATCTAATCCCTCAGGGGCTGCCTGAAAAACAATAGTCATCACACTGACGAGTCATTTCATTCCATTTATTTTTCATTTCTTTCATTACCTCAGGGATGGACACTCGTGGTATCAAATGAAACAATGTTCCACACTTGTGAACTAGAAATATTGTTGTCATGGAAAAGAATTATAGATAATTTATTCATAGATTAAATGAGAATACTGATCAACTGTGTAATAAGAGCGAATGATTCAAACTTTGACCTGACCAAATGTGTATCTGGTGCAGAGACAGATTTACATCAAAGCTATTCTAAAATGTATGCAGGTTTAAATGGCCTCAGTTCCCCAGAAAGACCTTTCCATGCACCCTTTTAAAAATTCTAAACATCACTGCATTGCGGCTGAAAATTCAAAGATGATTTAAAACGAGTTCACTTTGCGTTTTTGACCTTAGAAAACTGGCCTCTAGTAGAACTCCAGGCTGGTGAACAGCTGGTGAACAGCTGTTGACCAACCAAAAGTCCTGAAAACACCCATCAAATACCTAAACTTCTAACGCTAACTTAAGTCTAATTTCAGCTGAATTATCAGCAGGATGTAAGCTTTTTGATCAAAACAAGGCCAATTTACAGATCAACTGGAGGTTTTGACTGTCTAGTAATGCATTAACCTTAAACTCAACTTAGTGGCACCACCTGTTTACCATTATCATTTCATCTTACCATATTTTCCACCGCCCAGAATGCATTGCTAACTCTTTCTAAACGTAGAGGTTGTTCATCACAGCCTACGCATCAAACAACACATGAAACAAGCATGCTCTACATCAATTGTACTGTCCACAAGACAACAATACAACAATGTAAATTAAATACAGGCCATAAATAAAGTAATCTACATACACACAATAACTTCATCAAATGTGAAGCAACTTTAGAACATACATTTTTATGATACAAGATGCAAAATACTGAAGATTTTTAACTGTTACCAACTTGGCGTTTAATTACACGATAACTGATTATTGACACAGATTAGAGGTTAGCAGTTATGATAGGAAAAAATATCTGAGAGAAATATTTACTCAAATTTGAAATATTAGCTTGTTTTAAAATGATCGCTTGCTGAACACATCCTCCTTCCCAAATGCAGGACAGTAACTTCAGTGTAAAACGCAGGGAGAGATTCTAGTGGTGTTCAGAGCAGAGGTGAGGAGGTCATATTGAGTTTGGGGTATAGCAGTCAGTAAAGCATTGTTTACATCCCCCTTAGATTGCACCTATGTCCCACTGGAAAACAAGATGCAAGAATGAAATATCTGCTGCAATTACAATTTACCTTTTTTTCAGAGTCAACTCTATTTGTCGACTGCAGTATGTGACAGGTAATCAGAGAGACCTGTCATCCATCTAAAAACCAAAAGCTCTCCCATACTTACCAATGCTGGAGTCCCTCCTGAACACGTCCCTGTCGAAGAGGTAGAAGGAGAGATGGCGGAAACTCCGAGGGATTTCACAGTAAAAGTCTTCTCCGTAGAAGGGACTGTTGTGAGGTGGGGGGGTGGGGGAGAGAGCAAGTAGTACTTTTATTACAGAGTCACAACAGATTAAAAAAGCCTCAAGCCACATCTGTGGGCAAAACCCAATTCGTATGCACAAAGACATGGATGGTTCCCATTGCAACACAGCAACACCCCCTCTATCGGTGAGCAAGGCCATATCCTTTCAGGGATGGTGTATTGGCATATTCACACCACATATAAAACAGGTGGCTGCTACCTGTCATTCATTCTGAACTTAGTCTACCAGCCCATTATATGCCATTAAGTGCCAGAGCTTCACTTTTTAACCCTTAGAAAAGCAGGCTAGGTTTTGTTTTTTTAGTAATTCACTGGTCTAGAACTATCTATCTGAAGAGCAGATTTTTTGGAAATTTTGTTCAAAATTCCATGTCTGAGTTGAAGAATTCCATTGCTTTGAGTGGCCATTAGCAATTTTTACACAAGCATTGGGGTGTTCCATGAAGAAGAATCAAATCACATACTTGTGACTGTACTCTTGAATAGGGCTCACTGAGGTGGTCTTCCAAACAAAACTATCCTCTGCGCTGTTACAGTTCCCATGTACACCAGCAAGAGGATAGTTTGACCAAAGGTCATTCTAAAATCCTTCCATCAGAGCATTTTTTCACTCTACTTCTCACCCTCACTTCGATTAAAGAGACGACCAGTGCATGCTGAGAAGACTATAGGAGACGAACTGGTCTCAGGGCATAGTGAAGATTCTGGGTGAATGGCAAGAGGGGACACATTATGAACCTAAAGGGTACGGTAGAGTCTCTAGAAACAGAGTCAGGACAACAAGAATAGAAGCCATTTTGAATCCATCGCACGAATCCGAGCTGTTTAGATCAATGGAAATCGTTGGAATTTTTTCCTCTTCTCAGAAGGGAAACATTAATTTTGGGGGAAAAACAATAAACCAGCCAGCAACGGTTCGACAAGCGAGAGAGGGGGAAATGTTCAGGCATGATGAGAGAGGAAATGGAAAAAAACTCATTAACGTTGAGACAGAGCCCATTAAAGCGATGGAAACAAAATGGCTCCATGACCAGATTTTCTGGAGCCCTCATGTCTCAACTCTATCGAAGAACTCAACTATAAGGGGAAAAACCACGCAGTGCTGGCACGCTGAGACACCCTATCAGAGATGAGAAGCAGAATGGAAGGAGAGACTCAGAGGTCAGAGGTCAATCGTTCGACTCCTGCTGTGTGGGACAGAACAATGGCAGGAATTCAGCTCCAGTAGAGCGGACTCTAGATTCTTTCAGTAAAGCTGCAGACATGCAGCCCCGTATCTTCGGGCCAAACTGACACAAAAAACCCTCTATCCCCCTATGCCCCCTTCCCCCATCCCTCCCAAAACCACACCAGCATCTGTGACAAAAAAGAGCGGAAGCTGGACTTCTTCCTCAGAGACATGGGGGAAGGACACTGGGGGGGACGAATAAACAAAAATCAATGGCAGTGACTTTAAAATGGCCGTGACACTCCACCACCTCCCCTCCCCCATCACGCTGTGCCTTGCCTACCGACTAACGAGAGACATTGACAATGAAGGAACTACCCTTTAACATTGACCGTGACTGCCATGGCAACCAAGTCTTTTCATTTCTCCGGTCACGCTTGATTTTATGGGCTTAACTCTATACGACAAGGGCGCCAATCAAAATGAATTATTCTCTAACGCAATAATTGACGCGTGCGCGGGATATTTTATTAATGACAACCAAGACTCTCGCATCTTTGGCATTACTGGATTCTGAAGCGTAAAAGTTCAGCGTTTAATTAACTTTTACAGTGCGCATACAGCTCCATTTGGCCGCATTTATACTCCGCTTGAGTTGAGCCAAAGTAACACAGAGCATTTCTCAATGCAGATGTTTTTTTTTTTTCAGCTTGGCTAAGGATTGATTCGAAGGCCTGATATCACCAAGCGTCACCACTGCCAATCTCAAAATGATAAGTGGTCACCCAAGAGCACGACCAGAAGTAACACTGCAGGACTGCAGCAGGGGCTCTGGAGAGATAACATTGGCCAGGTCAGATGATCAGGCAGACAGAAGCGGATGATGCTCGTTTACCTCAGGGACTTCTCAATGATCTTCGTCCGGAACACCTCCTCCTGGTCGAGGTTGACAGTGCAATAGCAGTCCCTCATTTTGTTGGGTCCAGGATATGGAGGAATGTTCTTGGCTTCACCTGGAAAGAGAGAGGGAAGGGAGATGATTAGGTGGGTCATCATTGCAACATTTATGGGGGCAGCACATTGGTCAACACTGTTGCTTTAAAGGATCCAATTATGAATACGGCCTTCCCTCAGTGAGGAGTTTGCGTGCTTCTCCCATGTTCACGTGCGTTTGCCCCAGGTACCCCAGCTTCTTCCCACGAGAGATTTAGCCCAGGGTGTACAGTTGACTATAATGAAAATATCCCTGGTGTTACTTCAAAAAAGGAATGTGCATCAACCCTGTAACAAATGTGTATATTTTTAAGTTTTTAGTATTTTAGAGTTTTAAGTATTTCTGCATCACGGTTCTGACAGTAATAGCTGGAGAGAGCCAGAGAAGGCAGGAGAGAGAGAGGGGATGACATGCAGCAAAGGCCTCTGCTGAAAGCCACCCCAGGCTGCGATCTGCTAAGAGCTGGAAGCCAATATGGTGAGGACTTATATACTTATATACTGTATATGGTAGTACATGGTACACCCTCTACCAGATGAGTTTCTGGGATGTCCTCATGCAATAGTACATTAAATTACATTTACTGACAGGCAGATACTGTTTTACAGCCTAAAAAAAACAGGAAGTAAAGCAACATCACAGGAAGTGAGGAGACCCACCTTCCTGTCTCATTCATTACTTAAGGCAATCAGCAGGTCAAAAGTTTGGCCTCAGTGACCCAGAGACCACGAGCAGAGCCAAAGGTCAACTACCCACAAGGAGCTCAAACAACGCCAGCCTTTGACTCATACCCCGTCCTCCCAGCAAGCTCCCAAGCTATACCACATACGTACAAGGATCTACACACCAACGGATGCCACAAAAACAAAAAAATCATATTAGACTCCCAGTCTCAGAAGATTTTACTGAACATTGGCTCTCATTGTGCCTTTACAGTATATGGAGAGGGAAGGGGGGCAGTAACTAGTGTATTAAGTCCAAGCGTCCCAAGCACCAGTCCATACGCCAGTGCTTGTCCCAAGTAACATGGCTGCCAGACCCCAACAATCACAAGCATAATGATTTAGCGTGTTCGTGCAATTGCGGGGATCAGTGATGTATTCTGTACACAGAGTGCAAGCATGTGTGTGCCGCTGCTGTGCGGTGTGAAACATTGATGAGTGCGCAGCGTGGAAGAGCACAAGTTGTGTGCAATGTTTTCTGCGTGTACTGTATTTTGCAGGGCGGAGGATATCTCCTCTTGCTCTCTCTTTCTGTATCTCTGAAGGGTTTGGGCCATGGAATTGTTCTCTGGTGTTCTGAGATGGAGTCTGTGTATACAGTGTGTCGTGCTTGTGTGTATACGTATGTGCATGTGTACAGTATAATTATGTATGTATTGATGTTGTTTTTTTTTTTCCAGTTTATTTTTTGTTGGTGTGTTAGAACATGGAGAGATGAATTTAAATAATGTGTCTGAATAATCCCATAAGGGATGGGCTGTGAGAAGCAGCCGGACACGAAAATAAAATTAATTCATTCATACTGCGAATAGGGGGCAGCCGTAATGCGCATGTCATATCTTGAATGACTATCCAGCTTGGTCTATACTCACTGTCCATTCTCCATTATATAAGTAGCTGGGTCAATCTGTTTCCACAGATACTAATCACATGTACGGTTTATTAAGCAATCATTTCAACCTTTTGTCTTCTGAATGTTTACACTCAAAATCTCCCGTTTATGTCAGGCCTGCTCAACCCAGTTCCCCGTGATTTACCATCCAGGAAATATACCATCCAGTAGGTTTCCATTATAACCTTGGTTATGTCACTTGTTGTTCAAAGAGCTATGCTCTGTGAGGGTCAGAGCAAATAAACTTACAGGGTAACAGATTCATAGAAGCAGGGTTGGGCAGCACGGTTTTATAATGTCTACACGCCTACACATCTACCAACATAATGAATACATCCTGCAGGATGATGAGTGTTGACAGAATCCACTATGACTGTCTGAGGACTTCCTTCTCCATGTAGGATCATGTGGACGACTCATGGCTTGTGTCTGGTCCTGGCTCAATCAAAGGTGCAGCGTGGAGAACCCTGACTCATCTCTGGAGTCACAGCTACTGAATCACCCTCCCACGACCTTATGAGGTCGTCCATACAAGTTATCTGGAGTATTGTTGTGGTTTTGGCACGGCTGGAGGAAGTATACTGCCTGTTTGTACACGTTGTTCAGTTATCAGACCTTGTTCTTCACCAATGGACCATGTAAGCCACACATATGGAGGAGGAATGGAGTTTGTGTCTATGTAAATACTGTGAATTAATTGAGGGAGATGATTTGCTTTGGACATGACTGAAACTGAAGAGCCCAGACTTTGTGTTGGATTCTTTGGGACAGAGTGCTGGTCTATTTTAGGCAGTTGCTTAGGCAGTTGTGGAGTTTCCTCCACGTGGCGCAGGAGACACAGTGTAGTGGTATACCCACCTGTTTGTGCAAACACCATAAACACCCCTCTACCTTCAAAATTACCCTCATTCTGCCCCCATTGAACCCGCAGTTGGGTCACAATATTGACATGAAAACAGAACGGCACCGCGTTCCGCCTTATTAACTTAGCAACAGCAAACAGTCTCGAACATCTCTCTCTCTCTCTGTGGCCTGCATTAAACAGACACACCATATACATGTCCTTAACTTTGACTTACAAGCAAATGCAAGCATCCAGTCTTCGCACAGGCGCACCTACACACAGGCGCAGGCATGTAGAGGCGCAAACACACTCGTCCACACACACACGGACTCACATACCCACACACAAGAACACACACACACACACACACACACACACACAATGTAAACAACATATCAGGCAAGCAATCAGATACGAGACAATGACTGTAAAAGTTGCAGGAAACTAATAAAAGCACAACAGCTATTAAAGCACATCAGTAAAATAAACAACTCAGTGCGACACACTGCTACAGATCAATAAAATAAGAACAGTACAACTGACTTCTGCAATCAGACATCCAAATTTGACTGCAGCTATGGATCACAATCTGGATCAGGTTGTAAATCAGAATTATAATCAGACATCAGCTCTATGACGGGTCACTGAATTTGAATGCTTACAACAAGTACATTACATTATGAAAATTCATTGCTGGATAGAAGGAGGCGGCTAGATGAAACGACCAATTTTCCCTCCCGGGTAACTCTGTGAAAGGCAAAGATAACAAATCTTCACAAGGATGTGCTAGCATTTGGATGTGCCACACATTTGTTATGTGCGGACAGTGATGGATACCTGTTAATGGAGCACAGGAGTGCAGTCTGGATATAAAGCTTGTGTTTGGGCTCTGCAACTGCAGTCAGGGAGGGACACCGGTGTTTACACCCCTGGCCTGTGCACTGTGCCTCAGCCAGGACCCATGGCTTGCATGGCACAATACTCAGCAAATGTTTCCTCGTCCTGCAATGAGACTTGAACCCATTTTTTCCTGTCTCAAGAGGCAATTAGCTTGTTATGAGGAGAAATACGCTGATACTGATACAGATAAGTGACACTGGTTTGACACTGACTCAAATAGCTGCATGGGGTATCAGTGACAATGGGCCTATCCAGTACTGGATACCATCATTTCAATAAATGACAATTCAGTACATTTATATCCATGATTTTATTTGTTAAATTTAGTGAGGAAAGGAATGTTTTAGTGAAGCCCGATGTTGCATAAAAGAATGATCCCCGTCTCTTCCACACAGTGAGGCATACAGCTTATTAATAGAATACTGGCTTTGCACTAGTACTCAGTATCGGCTGATACTCAAAGCCCAGGTATTGATATTGGTATTGGGATTGAAAAAGTCAGATTGGTGTAACTCCAGTTATAAATTACCATTTGATTGACAAATGAAATTTTCTAACTCCCCTGACATATCTTTAAAGTTCCCCTATTATGTCACCAGGAGCACAGCCAATTAGTTATTACAAGCCATTTCAAAATCTTTCCTCTCTTGACATCACATGGTGGAAGTAACCAACCAGAGGCAAGAAGAACAGATCAACTTCAGCCAAACTGTCAAACAGATTTCATTATTCTGGGTGGTCACTCCCCCTTCTGATGTCAGGAAGGGGATAGTTTGAACTGGCTCATAATGGCTAATTAACTGTGCACCTGGTGGCATAATAGGGGATTATATTCTGTTGCGTTCAAAACAAAAACTATGCCCCTTTTTGGCAGAAAAGAAATGGAAATAAGATTTTAAAACCCCTTAAGCTGCAATTTTCCACTTACGTTTTTCCTCCAGTAGATTCAAAGTCAGAAAAAGCATTTTTTTTTCATATTTCAAGACAATGTCACATGCATATTCTGTATCTGCTGGTTGAAGGACTTGACTATAGCTACATCACACTTATATTGAGAAAATATTAAAACCCAGGACGTCATGTTTTTATGGCCACGGCATTACATCAAATAAAAAATATCTAGATCTTTTGCATTATTTTATACACATTTCCCTGTTATTCAGCAGGACGGATTTGGGCTCGTTGGAATCCTCAGGATCTCCGCTGCAATTTAAAATAAGCTAAAAGTTCCACAATGCTGAACTACAGCAGCTGTATTTGACAGACCCATATGGGTCCGTAGGTTTTACAGGGTTAAGCCAAAATATGAGACTAAATACTTTCTCAGACTTTCTGAGCAGTGAAATTGCCTGGCCATTTCTGGCATTGCCAGATAAAGAGAACCTGGGGAAGCCAGGCAATGGCAACTGAGCGATTGGTATTTGGACACTGACATCATTTTAAAGGGCTGTAATTTCTACTGGGTTCACTGGATGTGGACTTGCATACCCACAATTAAAGCAGAGACCGCAAGCGTTCATTTTAGGATTGAATCAAGGAGAAATGACAGCCCTTTACAGAAGTGTCACCGTCAACTTACAAGCAAGAAATGTAAGAGCCACTGAAAGTTGATGTGACTGACGCAGGCTCTTTAAGTGAAGGGGATTAAGTACTTCTTCCCTCCGCACAATGAGGGGCTGAGCATTTGAATGACTCTGCGATAAAAATGGGACTTGACTACATCTGGCAACTTCTGCTTTCTGTGAAAGGGCTCATTGTGAAATCAGGGGTGTGTCTGTTCCACATAGATGGCAGGCAAGTAAAGATCTCTCCCCCATTCTCTCTCTTGCTCTCTCTCTCTCTCTCTCCGCTTATCTACTGTCCCACTGTTCTGTCTACCCACCTCTTACCAGCGTATCCTTTCTTTCTGTCGCAGAGTTATGGGTCACAACAAGCGATGGGCATCAAGAGACTCAGGACTTCATTTAAAAAATGTTGTCGGTTTGAAGATGCTTCTAGCCACAAGGATTCAGACAAACACCAGAAGATTATAACATGACTCTACTGATCACAGCAAATGTTACAAGAGCCAGTGGAAGGCATGGCATTATTGCCATTGTCCATCTGCAGGCCTCAACACCTCTGAGATACAGCCGAAGGATCTCATTTCCCCCTGTATCTCGCCAAGCCTCTGACCAAACCATCTGCACAGTCACCAATAATGACTGAACATTCAATCATCAAACCACAAGGAATAAAAGCAGCTCTCATCCTCATTTCCCGAACTGTTTTTCAGAACATGGCTTCAATATTATTCGGTTCTTCTGATTCCGATAAACTGACTATGTGAAATAGTCACATTACAAAAGGTTTAATACTGCGAAAGCATCTACTCTACATAGTACACGGCATGTGTAAGTGTGTGTGTGTGTGTGTGTGTGTGTGTGTGTTAGTGCGAGTGTGTGTGTGTCTCTCTGGCAGCGGCTAATGGTTTTAAATAGCTCAGTCTGAGAGATATTAATTACTGTAGCACTCGCTGTCTCTTACGGCCTCTCACACTCTCAACACATGCAACCCACACACACACATACGCATCCCACCATTTTAGCCATTCAGTTTTCTCCAGTCATTCATACGGCGACATTAAGTGATGGAGTAATGAAGCGTTTGACTGTGATGGAGACCCATCTGCATTGAATGGGAGTCAGTGGAACGCAGGCCTTAATCCTAAAGAGACAAACAACATCATTTCCTGCCATTTCATGCAGCCATCACCAGTATCCTGACACGATTACATCACAAAGGTCGCCAAGCCAACCACACAATCGCAGGATTGCGGGGGGCGGGGGGCACAAGATTAAAATCCTTAATAAAGACGCATTGTAAAGGAGGACAGCAACCAATCATCATGCCTTAATTAACACATTCTGATGATTATCAACACTCACAGCGCAACAATATTAAAAATCCTTACAGTCATACCCCTTTCCTGCACAAAATCTAGGATATACATGTGCTTTCAGCTCATTCGAATACAACATGATGGCCTTGGAAAGTCTTGTGTCGTTATTCTTCATGCAAGACCTGCATTGGCTAGTTTAATTCTGTACACACCTCTGCTTAACAGGGTTTTAAGGGTGTCACCAGTTTTTTGTAAATTGTGACCCACATGAATCCTGTGGATCCTGAATAAAATATATTTTTTTGGGGGGGTGGGGGGGCGTTAAGGTCAATATAGTGGTTCCTAAAACTGGCTACTTACATAAAGTTTGTGATTCTAATTATTAATTGCTGGACGCCAAATATTGAGTAGTACTTTGAATTGCAGTATGTTTGAAAAAAAAATGAGTGTCTTCTCGCTCAGAAATGCTTCCCAGGTGAGCGAACGCAATGTTCAAGCGAATTTTAAAAAAAACAACATTGTTGACGGACAGCAGCAATGGAATACAAAAAAGTTCATTGTCATCTGAGCATTGCTGGTCACATTCACTGTAGATCTCAGGTCGCAAAACCTGTTTGAAAGTTTTATTTAAAAGGTGTTTATTTTTATTGGCAGTCAAATGTACCTAGCTAATCAGCATAGTTATCAGGGGGAAGCTTCGGTTTGAGCAGTGACATACGCCTCCAGAGTTTTCAGTCACTGTAAGGCAACATTGATCTTTGAATTGGGCTAATAGACACTATGCGATTAAAAAGAAAAAACATTTGCTTCCTGAAAAATTAAGTCTTTACCGTAGTAATGACGATTTTAGAGTAGAGATGATTAATCACAGATGCTGTATTATAGTTTTGAAAGAATACAACTCATACTTCAGACAGAAAAGAAAATACATATAAAACAGAAAAAGCAGTAATTTCCAAATTTATCTCGACTTGTGTTTCATTGTAGATTGTACGATGACAATATATTTAATGTTTTATCTGGTCAACTTAATTTAATTTGTAAATATACGTTCATTCCTTCCAAAATAGGAATAAGGGCAACAGGAGACTAGTAATGAGGTAAAGTAAAATAAAGAAATAAATTTCAATAATGATGTGATGTGAAACAGCTGATGTCAGTAGGAGACATTTAATCACATCGGAACAAAAGCAGCATCCAGGAAATGCCCCGTCCTTCAGGAGCAGAGATGGGCCGAGGGTCGCCAATTTGCCCACAAATGCGTGAGAAAATCATTGAGAGGTTGAAATGTAATGTTTCTCAAAGAAAGATAGGAAGGGGTTTGGATATTTCACCCATCACGGTGATCACAGGGAATCTGGAGGAATTTCTGTCCGTATAGGCACAAGGGTGTAAGCCTAAGCTGAACACCTGTAATCTCTAATCAATCAGATGGCAGTGCACCAAAAACCATCAATTATCATAAGTGACATAACCGCATGGGTTCAAGGATTACTTTGGAAAACCTTTGTCAAATACAACAATTTGTAGTTCCAGGCACAAGTGCCAGTCTGAACTCTGTTGTGCAAAAAGGAAGCCTTATGATAACCGTGTCCAGAGTCACTTCCAACTTCTCTGGGCTCAAAGGCATCTGCAACAGACCATCAGTGGAGACCATGTACTGCGGTCAGACCAATCAATATTTCAGGTCTTTGTGGTGGATAGAAACTGAGTGCTCAATAGCACAGGAAAAAAGGACCATCCAGACTGTTACCAGCAACAGTTCCAAAAGCCATGCTCGGTCAAGTTACCGGGCAAGAGTAATCTGTACTTCAGTGAAGGCACCATAAATGCTAAAAAGTACACTGAGATTTTGGAGCGACACATGCTGCCTTCAAGATAACATGTTTTCCAGGGAGACCCATGCATATTTTAGCCAGACAATACAAAGCAGCATTCTGTGCACATTACACAGACATGGCTACGGAGGACAGTGCAGCTGAATAGCCTGCCTGCAGTCCTAACGAGCCCCCATGGACAACGTGTGCTGTATTTTGAAATGGAAAATGTCACAACGAAGACCCCATTTCATGAAACACTTGATGACCTCTTTGCAGGAAGAATGGGACAAAATTAAACCTGAAACCCTTAATCACTCAGTGTTTATCGGGACCTAAATATTTACGAAGTGTTGTGAAAAAGGAATGGCGACATTTAAAAGTGATTAATGCTTTGCTGTCCCAACTTCTTTGAAATAAGATGCAATAATTAAACTTGAAATGCGTTTATTTTGAAAAATCAACACAATTCATGCCGCAACATGTAAAACAAGCTGTGCCAGGCACAACATACTTCGACCCAGCAAGTGCTTAAGTGCTTTTGTGTGAACTCAGTTTCAACAAAAAACATATCTGATTAACTTTTGTTATTTCCCACCTGCTGTGACTGGCAGATGTTTTTGTGTTGGGGAATAAAGTCACATTACTTATAATGAGAAAACTTTGCTTCAATGGAAACTGAAAGTTAATGGGCTTGTTCCCTCGGTATTTGATGAACAAAGATATCTCCAGTAAAATGACATGCATCAAATTTTAACATAGTCGCATGAAAAATGACAATTCTATGGACATTTGATATTTCTAACCAAACCTCCCTCTTGATAATTTTCCCTTCTGCTAAGGAAGGGGTATCCACATGAATATAGTGTTGCATATCAGAGGATGTAGACCTGAAAGCTGTATTTTTTGAGCATCAGGCCATTACAAACCAAGTTATGGTAGATTCTGGTCACAAAAAATAGCAATTTATCAGGCCAGCAAACCAAACCTGTTTTGTGTCATGTTTATTTAAAATTATTTTTAAAGAATTCTGAACACCTGTGTTTCAGAAACCTAACTCAGAACATACTGGTTTCCTCTTGATCTAATCAGATCTGTTTAAAAGAATTGGTACCTAAAACTGGTAGCAATATCGAAAAATAAATGCAATATGAAGGTTCTTTTATTCTTCATGGAACCCATGGATATTTCTGTCAAAATGTGGCTTCAGATGGTAAATAATGATTTTAAACATAAAATGCATAAATTACGATGAATAAACAGCTTATTAAATCCTACACTTGCAATTATGGTTGGAACAATAAACAGCATACACTGACAAGTCCTGGAACCAAGTTTAGGGACTATTGATTCAAGGGGATGTTTCGTACCATTAACTAAATAATAGTCACGTTTACTGTATTAAAGTTTAGAATAGATTGGCTGTTGTCAAGCTTGTCAATTCTGCAGTTCATACTGTAATTTATCCCACTTCATAGGAACAAAAATCCAATTTACACTGTATTGTTTATTTATGGAAGAAATACATAAATGACATATGCCATTTCATGAAGAAGAGATTATCACATGTTGATCCACCGGGTCATCTCACATTTCTTATGAGAGGGCATTCCTGTCCAAGCTACTTCTCATTGGTACACAAGTGCAACCTCTCCCTGCCTGCAAGTAAATTACTGAAGAACAAGACAAACAGTCAGGTAAGCTGTATGTGGATTACAGCAAACTGCACATGTCAGAGTAGGAAAAAGAAATACGAAAACATGATGCAATACTTACGTAAATCATTATTAGGCTGCCATTCTTACCACAAAACCAAACACAGCCCTAGATCTACAATTTAAAAACTCCAAGCTAGCACACCATTCAAAAGATTACTCATCATTACTCATACCACACTCATTCATACAGCCCACACCTAAACAACAGAAGTAGGGAAAAAAAAAAATAACAGCCAGTCCTCACCTTCCGGTTCCACTCTTCCCACTGATCGGGGGTCAAGCAGTATTCCCAAAACGGAAATACGGGTTGCAAACAAATATAAGAGCCACCTCTGAAACATATTGTAGCTTTAATTTAATTTAGTCTTAAAACTGAAATTACAGAAATATTTAGGCAGGTCACTCCCATTCATTTCAATGTAAATTAGCTGCATGTGCCTGCTTCAAAAGAAGTCTAACCTCCAGCACTTCGATAGGTAAGTCTCCAAAACAAGATAAGCAAGATGAGTTCAACAGGGGCCAGACAAATCCGGATATGCAAGTGTGTCAGCAACAAAAACAGCAAACATTTTTTTAATGGAATTATGCCAACAACCGGCATACATCGAAAAAAAAAAAGAACTGAGGCCGTATGTAAAAACTCTCCAGCAGGGAAAGATGGACAGTTGTTAGCACGGTTGCTAATAAGCACAGACCTACAGTCCTGAAAGCATTGCAAAATTCAATCAGTCAATATCTGAGCTAAGCAAAAACTGCATGTCTTGAGCTTCGCATAAGGTGATTTGAGCTTCCCCTGTACACACATAATTCTTAATGAAGCCTAGAGAGAGCGGGCACAAGAAAGCAAGAGGGAACATAAAGAGGGGGCTTGAGAAAGCTTAAGGGGTCATGGAGAGGGGGCACAAGAAAGCTTTAGGGGACACAGAGAAGGGGCACAAGAAAGCTTTAGGGGACACAGAGACGGGGCACAAGAAAGCTTTAGGGGACACAGAGAGGGGGCACAAGAAACCTTTAGGGGACACAGAGACGAGGCACAAGAAAGCTTTAGGAGACACAGAGAGGGGGCACAAGAAAGCTTTAGGGGACACAGAGAGGGGACACAAGAAAGCTTTAGGGGACACAGAGAGGGGGCACAAGAAAGCTTTAGGGGACACAGAGAGGGGACACAAGAAAGCTTTAGGGGACACAGAGACGGGGCACAAGAAAGCTTTAGGGGACACAGAGAGGGGACACAAGAAAGCTTTAGGGGACACAGAGAGGGGGCACAAGAAAGCTTTCGGAGACACAGAGAGGGGGCACAAGAAAGCTCTAGGGGACACAGAGAGTGGGCACAAGAAAGCTTTAGGGGACACAGAGAGGGGACACAAGAAAGCTTTAGGGGACACAGAGAGGGGGCACAAGAAAGCTTTAGGGGACACAGAGAGGGGGCACAAGAAAGCTTTAGGGGACACAGAGAGGGGGCACAAGAAAGCTTAAGGGGACACAGAGAGGGGGGACGAGAAAGCTTTAGGGGACACAGAGGGGGGGCACAAGAAAGCTTTAGGGGACACACAGAGGGGACACAAGAAAGCTTTAGGGGACACAGAGACGGGGCACAAGAAAACTTTAGGGGACGCAGAGAGGGGACACAAGAAAGCTTGAGGGGACACAGAGAGAGGGCACAAGAAAGCTCTAGGGGACACAGAGAGAGGGCACAAGAAAGCTTTAGGGGACACAGAGAGAGGGCACAAGAAAGCTTTAGGGGACACAGAGACGGGGCACAAGAAAGCTTTAGGGGACACAGAGAGGGGGCACAAGAAAGCTTTAGGGGACAGAGAGACGGGGCACAAGAAAGCTTTAGGGGAAGCAGAGAGGGGGCACAAGAAAGCTTTAGGGGACACAGAGAGGGGGCACAAGAAAGCTTTAGGGGACACAGAGAGGGGGCACAAGAAAGCTTTAGGGGACACAGAGAGGGGGCACAAGAAAGCGTTAGGGGACACAGAGAGGGGGCACAAGAAAGCTCTAGGGGGAAGAGAGAGGGGGGACAAGAAAGCTCTAGGGGACACAGAGAGGGGGCACAAGAAAGCTTTAGGGGACACAGAGAGGGGGCACAAGAAAGCTTTAGGGGACACAGAGAGGGGGCACAAGAAAGCTTTAGGGGACACAGAGAGGGGGCACAAGAAAGCTTTAGGGGACACAGAGACGGGGCACAAGAAAGCTTTAGGGGACACAGAGAGGGGACACAAGAAAGCTTTAGGGGACACAGAGAGGGGGCACAAGAAAACTTTAGGGGACGCAGAGAGGGGGCACAAGAAAGCTTTAGGGGACACAGAGAGAGGGCACAAGAAAGCTCTAGGGGACACAGAGAGAGGGCACAAGAAAGCTTTAGGGGACACAGAGAGAGGGCACAAGAAAGCTCTAGGGGACACAGAGAGGGGGCACAAGAAAGCTTTAGGGGACACAGAGACGGGGGACAAGAAAGCTTTAGGGGACGCAGAGAGAGGGCACAAGAAAGCTTTAGGGGACACAGAGACGGGGCACAAGAAAGCTTTAGGGGACGCAGAGAGGGGGCACAAGAAAGCTTTAGGGGACGCAGAGAGGGGACACAAGAAAGCTTTAGGGGACACAGAGAGGGGGCACAAGAAAGCTTTAGGGGACACAGAGAGGGGGCACAAGAAAGCTTTAGGGGACACAGAGACGGGGCACAAGAAAGCTCTAGGGGACACAGAAAGGGGGCACAAGAAAGCTTTAGGGGACACAGAGAGGGGGCACAAGAAAGCTTTAGGGGACACAGAGAGGGGGCACAAGAAAGCTTTAGGGGACACAGAGAGGGGGCACAAGAAAGCTATAGGGGACACAGAGAGGGGGCTTCAGAAAACTTTAGGGGACACAGAGACGGGGAACAAGACAGCTTTAGGGGACACAGAGAGGGGGCACAAGAAAGCTTTAGGGGACACAGAGAGGGGGCTTCAGAAAACTTTAGGGGACACAGAGACGGGGAACAAGACAGCTTTAGGGGACACAGAGAGGGGGCACAAGAAAGCTTTAGGGGACACAGAGAGGGGGCACAAGAAAGCTCTAGGGGACACAGAGAGGGGGCACAAGAAAGCTTTAGGGGACACAGAGAGAGGGCACAAGAAAGCTCTAGGGGACACCGAGAGGGGACACAAGAAAGCTTTAGGGGACACAGAGAGGGGACACAAGAAAGCTATAGGGGACACAGAGAGGGGGCACAAGAAAGCTTTAGGGGACACAGAGAGGGGGCTTCAGAAAACTTTAGGGGACACAGAGACGGGGAACAAGACAGCTTTAGGGGACACAGAGAGGGGGCACAAGAAAGCTCTAGGGGACACAGAGAGGGGGGACAAGAAAGCTCTAGGGGATGCAGAGAGGGGACACAAGAAAGCTTTAGGGGACACAGAGACGGGGCACAAGAAAGCTTTAGGGGACACAGAGAGGGGACACAAGAAAGCTTTAGGGGACACAGAGACGGGGCACAAGAAAGCTCTAGGGGATGCAGAGAGGGGACACAAGAAAGGTTTAGGGGACACAGAGACGGGGCACAAGAAAGCTTTAGGGGACACAGGGAGGGGACACAAGAAAGCTTTAGGGGACACAGAGAGGGGACACAAGAAAGCTTTAGGGGACACAGAGAGGGGGCACGAGAAAGCTCTAGGGGACACAGAGAGGGGGCACAAGAAAGCTTTAGGGGACACAGAGAGGGGGCACAAGAAAGCTTTAGGGGACACAGAGAGGGGACACAAGAAAGCTTTAGGGGACACAGAGAGGGGGCACAAGAAAGCTTTAGGGGACACAGAGAGGGGGCACAAGAAAGCTTTAGGGGACACAGAGAGGGGACACAAGAAAACTTTAGGGGACACAGAGAGGGGACACAAGAAAACTTTAGGGGACACAGAGACGGGGCACAAGAAAGCTTTAGGGGACACAGAGAGGGGGCACAAGAAAGCTTTAGGGGACACAGAGAGGGGGCACAAGAAAGCTTTAAGAGACACAGAGAGGGGGCACAAGAAAGCTTTAGGGGACACAGAGAGAGGGCACAAGAAAGCTTTAGGGGACACAGAGAGGGGGCACAAGAAAGCGTTAGGGGACACAGAGACGGGGCACAAGAAAGCTCTAGGGGACACAGAGAGGGGACACAGGAAAGCTTTAGGGGACACAGAGAGGGGGCACAAGAAAGCTTAAGGGGACACAGAGAGAGGGCAAAAGAAAACTTTAGGGGACACAGAGAGGGGGCACAAGAAAGCTTTAGGGGACACAGAGAGGGGACACAAGAAAACTTTAGGGGACACAGAGAGGGGGCACAAGAAAGCGTTAGGGGACACAGAGACGGGGCACAAGAAAACTTTAGGGGACACAGAGAGGGAGCTGGATAAAGCTCCAGGTGACATAGTAACGGGACTTGAAAAAGCTTTAAGGGACACAGAGAGGGTGCACAAGAAAGCTTTATGGAACATAAAGAGGGGGCTTGAAAAAGCTGAATGTGATTTAGAGAGGGGGCAAAAGAAGTTTTACTGAACATAGCAAAGGGGATAAGGGGACACAGAATGGGGGATAACGTGCACTGCAGAGGACGAAGACAGAGAGCTCTTAAGGGGGAAGAGAAAGGGGTCTCAGATGACCTGTTGGGGACAGAGGTTGAGTGAGCATTTTGGGACATGTAAGGGTGAGAAGGTAACCAGTTGAAATCATGGAAGGAGTTGAGATGGCAAATGATGAAATGAGAGAGGCCAATGAGCTGTATTATAACATCAGAGAGAGGGGGCTAAGGTACAGAGAGAGAAGGAACCAATGGTGCCGTGACACACTGCACAGAAGATGGCCGTCAGTCAGTTCAGTCAGAAACAATCACTGCTTAACGAGAGGTTTACAATAAACAGACAGAGACCAGAGAGATCGAGGAGAGTTTTTTTCCACTGATGAGACCATCCTCTGAAAGTTCCCGTGGCGTTCTGTATCTGGAACACTTTGTTTACATCAACCGTGAGCTGAAACTGCCGTCGCAAAGGCTCACATCACTTGAAGCGGCACACAAGACCAGTAAATTCTGAGAAGAGAGCAGCTGCTTGTGAATGTAAAAACAATCTGTCAGATCACCTGATCTGATGACCGTCCATTCATCCATTTATCTGAGCCACTTATTCCTGGTCACAGTCCTGGCAGGGCTGGAGCTAAAGCCAATGTAGAGTGGGCAAGAGGCAGGCACATGCCCGACAGTTCATCTGACAACAATTCTGCAACTAATAATCACCTTTGAGCATGATCTGGAATATCGCACTGTACTTAAAGCCCTCCGCTTTCTAAGAATGTCCCCAAGGCATGCTGGCTTCAAAAGTGTTTTTACTTATTGGGAGCCACAATCCATATCATTTTCACTCCCACTACAGACCAGAGGATAGACATGGCATTAAATACTTGTATGTTGTCTTTTTGTATGGAAAAGCTTATTTCTTTCAGATTGGTTGATGGTATGGTGATGCAATATAACTAAACTAATATCTAGAAAAGTAGGATAGTGACAACAACTTCATCACAGCATAAAATGCACCATGAAATATATTCCAGATAAATAAGTTTTATAACATTAGTTACGTTTGCTGAATATGCACAACAAGCTTGAAATATTCAGGAAATTCAAAGCGTCACAATATATTTATGTACTTGACCTATATGCTGGATAGGACCCTGAGTTTACAAATGACAAATAAAATGGAATATTCTGGCAATTTCTCTCTGCCCACAGAATTGAAAAGCAGACATTCTGAAGCAACCAAAATAAATAATGAGTGCTCCTTGACACAGACATGGCAGTTTACACAATTGACAAAACAATAAACCTCCAATGTATTTTAATTAAGTAACAGAAAAGCAAATGGGACAGCACAATCCAGATCAAATGAAAAAGAAAGCATGGTTCACTTAAGGACTTTCCAAACTCAGGGACTTACAGGATTCTTGACCCCGAACAAGCATCTGAATGTGGAAATTAAACAACTTACTTGATCCTGAACACAAAGCACGATGGAAATAGGGAATCGGCCATGGTTCAGAAGATGCCTACAAAACTGAACAATGAACCAATTTGATATTCTTGATTAAATTTGCGTAAAAATGTGGAGCAGCTTGCTTCTGACTGCACATAGATGCAAGACAGTCATAGCTGCTAAGGAGTCTTATTTTGATACTCCTTCTGCATTTATTGTCTTAGGAATGTCCAAATCCATTTTTAACAAATCTGAGAAAGTTTCACCTCTCCCACCCCCACAAAGAAAGAAACACAAGTAATGCCTGGTCCTTGCCTACATCTTCATCCATTCTCTCGAAGCCTAACCCACGACACTCTGGAATATATACTTGTTGATGTTACATGGCTTTCCTACAAAACATCTCATCACCCAGCTTCACATTGTTCTCAGAAGACATGATATGAGTCCTTTCGAAAACTGAAATACATTCTAAAGAGAGGCAAACTTTACAGGCATACGTCGCTAATCACTGATAATCGGTGTTTATGTAACAGCAGCAATGGAGATTTAAGGGAGGTGAAAAGGTGAGTGAACAAGAAGAATTCTGTCAGTCTAGGACAAGGAGAGGAAATTTTTAACTCCCAAACTCTATATCTCCTCTCCCCAACGCAACATAAAGCTCTCTACTGACAAACCCAGAAACCTGACCCATGGTTGTCATAGCAACCGACACATAGCAGTCAAAGCTTCCTGTTTTGGGACAGGGCAATCAGTGGGACAGGAAGTGCATGATTGAAGTTGACAGCAATGCTGTGGCTGCCGGAAACTCTATTAACCATGTTGAGTGAGCGTGTGTGTGTGTGTGTATATATGTATGGGCTTGTTTGTGTGTTTTAGCTGTGAACAAGTTTTTGTATTTCAGTGAATGTCTGTATGTGTATGTGTGTGTGTGTGTGTGTGTATGGGCTCAGGGTGCATGTGACTGTGTGTCAGTAAGTAAGAATGGTTGTGTGTTTATGCACTCAGAGAGTGTGAGTGTGTATGTACTAATGCATGTGCATGGATCTTTGTGTATGATTGGTTGTGTGTCTGAGTGTATGTGAGTGTGTGTATATGATCCCTTATTATTTCTGTGTATTGTGTGTGTTTGTGTGTGTGATCCCGTGTGAGTATGCATATAGGCTCCGGGCATGAGTGAGTGTGTTTATGGGATGTGAGAGTGTGAGAGCACATGTGTGTATGCGTGTGTAAGTATGTGGGCACGTTTTCATGGGCTGTGTTTATGTGTGAGTGGACTCCGTGTGTGTGTGAGTGCGAGTGTGTCAGTAAGCATGCGTGTGCGAGCGAGTGTGTAGATGCGTATGAACTCTGTGTGTTCTAGCGTGCGCGGCTGCCGCTCTGACTCACAGTGATGCCTGAGTGAGTGTGATGAGCTGTGCTAATCAGCCTTCGGTGTAAAAATAAAGACAGACAGCTCAGCCGGCGAACACACATTTTCTCAGCCTCGAAGATGACATCATCGCCTCTCTCACTCGGAACTGCAGCGCAGGGGAGAGCTAAGAATAGGCACCACTTTCCAAGTCTTCCTCTGCAGATCTGGGAACGCATGCACTTCTCAAACTGCATGCATGCACGATACGCACTCGAGCACGCGCATGCGCGCAGCCACAGAAACATGAGTCATGAGGCCGCTTACAATGGAAAACTATATCTTCCCCGCTAACACGTCAATCCACAGCAATAAGCCTTTTTTACGACAACATCCCGCCTTTTTTATTCTTTCCTGTTGAACTTAATCCATCTTTCCCTCATCCCCCCCCCTCTCTCTGCATGTCTCATCCTGTTAGAATGGACAGGTTGTGATTACGATGTCTTACTTGGGGATGCAGGTAGGGAACCTTTAAAAAGGTTCAATCAGTCAACTTTAGTTACGCTGTGTTTTATGTCTGTGTCCTGGCTGTATACACTTTTATATTCAGAGATAAAAAAAATCCCAGAGTCAGATACTAAAAGTCA
The DNA here is from genome assembly GCA_029721435.1 of Gymnothorax reevesii. Classification (NCBI taxonomy): domain Eukaryota; kingdom Metazoa; phylum Chordata; class Actinopteri; order Anguilliformes; family Muraenidae; genus Gymnothorax; species Gymnothorax reevesii. The sequence goes on along the minus strand of CM056587.1, from coordinate 21,663,576 downwards.
TGTCACATTTTCACTCCACTCAAGAACACAGCCAATTGGTTTCTGGCCGGAGAATTGAGCCAATCACCCGACCTTGGTGACTGGCACAAAATAGTGGGGAAAACTTCAACCGTCTGGACGTGGGTTGTAAATCTCTGTTCATATTCACAATATATTATACTCTCAGCAATATTTAGAGGAATTTGCCACTATTCCAGCAGAATGTCAGTGTTTACGTGCTGAAATCTTATGTTGATTTAAAGTCTAAGATCCCCCTGCAGGCCTCTGGTATCAAAGCCAAAGACAGTATGCGTGTGTGTACATGTGAGCGAGTATCAGGTAGACCTGCTCACATCCTATTTGGGATGGCTTAGTCCCGGGGTGGTGAAACACAGTGCATTTCCCAAATTTCAAGAGCCACGTGACACATAGTCTTGACTCCCCTCGTGTTGCAGGGGCATTGTTCAACACAAAAGCATTACCGGAAATGGACTGGCTTTTGACCTCCCCAATTCTCCATTTTTATGAACTACCAAGTTACACCGACGAATTAGAACACAGCCAGACTGAGATGAATCCAGACCTCAGCACTGAGTCTCTTTGTTCAGCGAATGATAAATTATTCTCTCTGGTGAATTCACATTCACTGCACGCACCATTTCGCTGTGTGTGAGCATTGTTGCATCACATATTACTCCTCATTCTGCGATACAATGAATTCTGAGGTTAAAAGGAGTCAAACACACCCTAATGATGAATAAAACGCACCAGAGAAGGCTTAGGATGTTATTCTATTTGGGCAAGTTGAGTTAAATGCATGTCTCATAACATGGAATGAAAACAACTGTGACATGTTGCGTCTAATGAAATGGAACAATTAATGCACTCAAAATTTAAATCAGCTTGCCTTCCATACTCTGTTGAAGTTAATCCATGCCTCCAGCCTTGTTAATGGGGTACAGGGGACTTGTTAACTCTGGTTCAAGGGGTCAAAGAAATGACCAGTGAGAACTGAGAGGTTCGGACATTTCATTACCGTTATGGTGCTCTGACTGGTTGCTTTACCGTAACACAAGATTACATTCTCCTCTCCATCTCCTCTCCTGCTCTCTCTTTTTCTCTCCCCTCCGCCTTTCCTCATTCTCCCCCTCTCTATCCCCCACCCCCTCTCCTGGGGCCGACTGACTCATGCTCTTGCTCGCCTGTCCAAGATTCAACATCTTGGCACGGCATGGCAAAAATAACAAGATGTAGAAAAACGATTTTCATTAGGCAGAAATTGAGTCCACTCTCTCTCTCTCTCTCTCTCTGCCCTTCTCTGTTTCACAATCCTGATGCTCCATGTTTTGTCAAGCTGAAGTCGTCAGTTATCCACTGAGTGCACCCAGATGCACCAAGAATTTAATTCAGTCTCCCACCTCTAAAGTTTGTCAAATAGATGAATGCTATACCCAGATGGTAATGGAAATAAAGAGGTCAGAGCTGTCTTAATTCTATTCATTAAATTAACCCTTTATTTGCAAAGGTCCAAGGACAGGGCACAAGGCATAATCGGTCAAATATTGCGCCGCTTGGGAGAACTATATATCGTGTGGAGACTCAACATTCTAACCGTGTAAGCCATTTTATAATGCAAATACTATGCCAAGAATAGTATTTCAAATTTTCTAGTAATGAACCTCATGCATTTACTGGCACACATTAGTGCTGTGAATCAGAAGAGTAAATTGGGGTGAAAATTCTTCTTCTGATGGGGAAAAAGACCAGAAAGAAAGAAACCGTTCAACCATACAGAACCACACGCCACAGCAATGAGGAAAATTGGGAAATTTGGAGGCTTCAAAATTACATGCTGATAATTGCATGGCCATTACCCTGAAAAAGTCCAGAAAATTTCATTTTTGGCTGCAGTATTATCATATTTAAACCTGCGGTTGGTCAGGCGTCTAGCTGTGGGTTTATTGTTTTCTGATCGGATTGAGGTTTTGGTCACAGTGCCACAGGGTCAAAAGAAAACACACAACCTTTTCCTGTCAGTAAAAACATATTTCCAGCAGGGTTGCTCAATTTGAGTAATATTGTCTGTAAGTCTGATGACTGAAGAGCAATCTTTTCTGTGTAACCTTTCAAAAGAGACCATGATTATGCCTGTAGATATAAGGGTTCAGGAATAGTAAACAATTCAGTTTGGGTAGAAATTTGCTCTAAAGAGGGGTAAAAGTTATGAGGTTAAAATCACAATGTAATACTTTACTTGTCCGCAAAGGACGTACAGGTGGGGCAGATATTGGGTGACATATGTCTAATGTGGTGTGTTACCTTATACCAATCTACAAAATATGCCAAACAAATCAATAATCTTCATCAAAATTCTTTTGCCTTGCGCCCAGAAACAGTTTTCGGTAAAAATTCTCACTATCACCCGATGAAGGTCTGTGGTGACCGAAACGTCACTTTTTGTAAAGTTCTGACAGTTTACGGGTGACTTTCGTTTTTTTTTTTTCAAAAATTCTTACTATGAAATATCTCTAAAAAGCTGAAAGCCCTGAATTCTGTATATGAGCAGAATACAGCCTTCCAAGTGCCTGAAGAAAAAAAGGCTCTGGGTTTCCTGAAAGCTCGAAACAGCACCCAAAAAAATCAGATTTTCGTTTTTAGAAATAGAAAGCTATTAGTTCTAAACGGGAACAGTGAGCATGACATTTAATGAATATCGGTGGACCCGTTAGATAAATAGCAGGGACTGTTCAAATATTTAAGCGAAAACTACATTCAAAATGCTCAATCCTTATCAACAAAAGTAGGAAGCAAACATTATTTATTGGTTACACAAGTAATCTATGCAGAAACATAGCCCTTTCTTTGAGAGAGTATCTGAATTAGCCAGCAGACCGAACATTGTTTTCATTACTGTGCTACTCCATAAACATCTGCTCTCAACATAGTGATTGGCTTTCATTTTCCAAGTACCAAGCAGATGAGAACAGAGCTACTAACATAAGACTCTATTTTCCAGCTATCACAGACAGTAAGCAGTGTCTCTGAGGAGGGATTTGAAAACTGTGGTGGTGTTAGACTGAGCCTTTTCCACAGCAATTAATTTATTGGTCAATGCCCAGCACAAAAAAATCCGCAGCTACATTTCAGAAGCTCAAGAGAATTAGTCGGAACAAAAGCAAGGAAGGAAGGCCAAGTTAGCTTTACTCGCAGTCCCAAAATACACAGGCAAAGATGGTAGAAGAGATAGGCCAGGCTGTTTACCCACAATAACAAATGAAACCCAGTGCAAGAATAAACACTGAAAGTACGAGGACTGATCGTATTTCAGTCTCCCTGATTCGGAAAATGAAACTCCAAGCCACAATCACTGAATTTGAGTCTCACTGAGTCTGAAAGACTGAATCTGGCTCCTGATTCTCAGACCCACAGAGTATGAGTGAGCGAGACCGCCTTTGGCATGTCCCAAGGCTTCCTTCAGCTGTCTCAATAAATTGCCCGGCCATGAACACAATCGTCATCACTCAGCATGCCACAATTGGCCAGGCCAGAGGAACACCGCCTGGGTGCGATCTGTGGGTCTTGACAGTTTGCCAGAAGAAATTCCCACCGGTATGAATTCCGGCATTGTGTTACAACATCATGAGCACAAATTGGAAAGAATGGGCTGTAAGCAATGTTGGGTGGTATGCGAGTATTTGCCGTATCCGTTAGCCAGGTCAACTGTTGTCAAGCTGAAAAGCGAGCAGTCAGACGGTGAACATAAGGTCTGCCTCGGGGGAATGGTCCGGGGAAGGCGTCGCAGAAATACAGGCAGCAGCATTGACAAAGGGGAAAGGAAGAAATTAAATCCCTCGATCTGCACACAAACTCGCTCACCCCTTTGTCGCCAGATTATGACATCACAGCACTGTTCGATTTGGTGGCACCCTTGCGCAGTGCTTTACATTGTTGACCAGAAATAACTAGATTTTTGGATCAGGAAGTTCCTTTAGCACATTCAAATCCAGATGTATCACCAATCTTTGGACATGGTATTTGTTTTACATCAATCATTGGCTCAGTTATTGGCTCTGCACGTGCTCAGTGTTTTTGCCAGTACTAAAAGCCTTAATGAATGAAGCCCCAGGTACTGGACAATGTGCCAGTTGGCCAGAGTCCCAGCAGGAAGCTTGCCTTTTCTCTCCATATTTGGATGCATACCCTCCAAATATTGCAGAATACTCATAGAGCCTGTCATTTTGAGCGATAGTTAATTCTCAATCGGCTGTTGTGGTTAAGTACTGTACATAAATTTGTTAGACTGATTCAAAAACATAAAGACTAATGGCACTCAACAGCCACTGTTGTACATACTACTGTAAATACTGCTCTTAACCTGGGAAACTACCAGAGAGACCTATAATATAAACATGCCGCGAGGTCTATAAGTATAAAGGCAGTGACAGATTTAAGGGGCTGTAATTCCTTCGCAATTTATTCCACACAAATGCAGATTTTCTCATATTAAAAGACACACCGTCAGTTTTAATTTCAGGGTATTTCAATCATTATCCAGAGACCTGTGTATGAACTGTGTCTTTTAAATTCAAGTTACAGTACATACACTTAAGGACCACACTGCACGTGCCCACATGGGCGGTGCATGGGAATTTTCCGGGCCCCCCAGCAGCTGGAGTGAGGCACACTGTGGGCAGCAGCATTCCAAAGGAGCAGCCAGGTGTGTGAGAGAGACGGCAAGTGAGAGAGAGTCTGCAACAAGATTAACACATACAGTATATCACACAAACAAACCTATTCTTCCGTATTGTCCAGCTCAACATTAAAATTAACAACTCGCCAGCCCCTTGAAACATACATTACTTCTTTCTCACCCTTGATGCATATTTTATGTGCATACATGTGCAGAGTATGCATGCGCAAAGACAAGAACACCTGAATACACACTTGCGCGTGCAGCAGACCATTAACTTCCCGGTGAAGTTAATGTGAAGTAGATTGGACACTCCATCACGGCGGGCCGGCCAGGAAAATTGAAACTAACCGAGTGTGAGACTGGCCTGCAGACGAGTGTGTTTATTTCACGAGCAGATAGGCCATTGGAGAATCTAAGAACAGACCGCTGCAGGGAGAGAGAAGAGAGTTGACCATATAGCTCTGTGCAGTTGTCAACCTGCTGCCGACAGTCCACACAGAACAGCTCAACACTGTCCCCTCCCTCTTAACCCAACCTGGGAAACCCGAGCCCCAGAGAGAGAAAGAGGGAGTGAGGGAGAGAAAAAGAGAGGGAAACAGTCCCGCAAGAGGAAATGAGGAAAAGAGAAAGGAATTCCAGCTGTATCCAAGATGTAGAGAGAGAGAGAGAGAGAGAGAGAGAGCCCCAGAGAGAGAGCTCTCTATGCTATGAGTACACAAATAATTCACATATCCTTCCCACATGGACACACATGGATTGCCGCATTCCTTCAAAAACAAAAGAATAAAAAGTGCAACACAGGACAAGCTGCATAAATTACACATGTAACATAGGGAATACTTCAAACCGACAGGCTCCAGAAAACCAGCCGAAAATGGCTGAGGACCTGGGGATTTCGACACACTAGTTCTGACATATCCGCTCCAGCTCTGACGGAGCGTTCGTGCTGCCCCGACAGGCGATTCCTCATTTGCACTGATTTGCATTCTTTGCCTCATCCAACACAAGTGATCATTTTGGAGAGCAGAAATCGAGCTTGATAGAACGTAAACAGAACGACGGAACACCAGTGGGTAAACATTTACATACGCTCGTCAACACGGGAAAAACAGAGCTAACGGCATCAAATTTCGATGCCCTCTTCCTTTTGACTTTTCCTAAATATCAGCGCTTGAGATATCTGTGTTTTTCTCAATTCTTTAAGTCTACTCAGTCAAAAAATACAGGCAGTTTGCGCCACTTGGCACCATTCTTATAGCAGGCGCCAAAGAGGGTAATGCATAGCCATAAACCCTCATATACAGATATAAAATGACTAAATTTAAAGAGCAATCGGAAGCAAACAAGCTCTGCCTCCAGTGATTATCAAGATTTAATGTGTTTTTTAGCAGAAGTGCATGGGCTCCGCCTATGTGACAGACAGGCAAGAGGAATCAGGTGTAATTTTTTTTTTCAGTTTTCATTTCCCCTCGGGCCTGCGGAATCCGGGTGATCCTGATTGGGAGGAACAGTGGCAGAGATGCACACGGGCACATGCATTCCTCTGCAGATGGAGCAACAAAAAGACTGAACTGAAATCCATGCACATTCTGATAAACATTATCTTTTACGAATCTCAAAACAGGAACCAAGTGCAGATCATAGATAATGCTGACTTTGGCCTTTATAAACAGAAGGAAACAAATTCAATGGGCTTCTGCTGGAGAATATCCATAGATGGTCCAAAGACAGGTGGAGGGAATACAGACAGTCAGGCAAGGCAAAATTGAAGGGACTAGTCTGAGACTGTAACTGAGATGGCAAGCAGAATGTACCAGTGTGCACTCGGGCCGGTGCATACCTTTGAGCCAAAGGAGAGACTGGAGAAAGCCAGTCCCCGGAACCACAGACTCGGGGAAAGGTATCCAAAACAAAAAGGTTACTAGTTTTCTTTGGATAACACTGAGGATGGAATACAACAATCAAGCGACAAGAGGATGGAGACCAGGAACTTAAATACACAAACACGTGGAAATGCGTGTGAGAGCATGGGGACTGAAAAAAGGAGAAAGGGCAATAGAACAAGACAACAATTAAATAGTGAGAATCAGTAAATGAGTTGAAGCTGAAACTGAAAAAGAATTGCGGGAGACAAAATTAGGGAGACACTGAGGACGTGACTTTTATCAGTGTGGCTAGCACAGGTGTGGGCAATTTCAGGTACACAAGTCCAGAGTATGTGAGCAGTTTTTTGCTCTAATTAATTGTCCATCCACGGGCTGTATACGTCAACAATGCGTTACTTGCAAATTCCATTGATGCAAGATGTTCCAGGTAGCAAACAAAGAACCATCTATGGCAGTCATTTGTGTACTTACAATGAAACTGGAGCTAAAATGTCAGAAGGCAATAACGTTACAGCTAATTAAGCATCAAGGCAGGAATTTGGGATGAATAGCCAAAACGTGAATGGCTTCTATAGCCCACCATTCATAGTCACAAGGTTGCACCATTAACAAGCATCTGCTGCGGCTCTCCTGCTCCGAGTGATCATAGAAGACCTTTGAGTGGAGAACCCCACATTGCCTGAGCTCCTAGGGGCCAAATCAACACCTTTCCCAAGCCATCACAGTGGGTCGGGATGAACTGGGTAACATGACAGCCCGGAAGTTTCCAGACAAAGTCAAGGCCACCTAAACCATAAGATTTTTCAGATGACTGGTTGGTGGGTTTGCAGTAAGGTCAAGAGTGTTGATAAGGAACTGTAAAGTGAGAGAAAAACAGGGCAAATGTGTGCACAGGGGACTTTTGTGGAGACACTTAAATCACTTAGCTGGTGGCCATAATCGGCAGTGAGCGCCCGCCTGCAAATGAGTCCTGATAAATGTGTCGCAAGAAGGATGAATGAGTCACTACTATCGAAAGGTGTATGGACAGAAAACATGTTTGGTTACCACGATGGATGTCACAAAGATCAAGTGCAACACAAAATACCACAGACATTATAAACAACGATGGCTCCATGCGTGAGCCGAAACCACTATGCAAATACTATGTTTTGCGTCCGTACTCCGTACCGTTAATGACTATGGACCAAGCACATAAGAAGAGGTTTGACTACCTGGAAAAAAAATATGCTTAACAAATGAGCCAAAGTGTAGCTGCGAGACTCTTTGGTTGGAAGCTGTGCTGGGCATGACCAGAGCTGAAAGGTGAGAGCAGGTAGTTCATGCACAATTCTGACTAATAATTATGTGAAATCTGAGGGAAATCAATTATTGATGAACAAATGAATTAATGAGAAACAAACAGTGGCTTCCAGAATTTTTGGCACCCTTTAATAAAAATGACCAAAACGAGATGAGAAAAAATTTCTTCATTGTTCATCGCCACAATCTTTCATTCAAAGTATTTACAATAATCTAAACTTCATTTGATACTTAGTGCATTCTCCCTTAGCCAGTATAACAGCTCTGAGTTTTCTCGAATAATGCGTGATGAGGTTGGTGAACATACGGCTCAGGTTCTGAGCCCATTCTTCCATACAGAATCTCTCCAGATCTAAAAGAGTCTGAGGTCACCACTTGTGGACTCTCCTCTTCAGCTGATCCCACAGATGTTTTATGGGGTTTAAGTCACGGGACAGTGATGGCTATGGTAAAACCTTTATTCTGCATTCAGTGAGCCATTTTTGTGCAGATTTTGAGGTGTGCTTCGGATCATAGTCCTGCTGGAAGGTCCATCTATGGCCCATTTAAGCTTCCTTGATATCTACTGGTGGAGGCTTTGATACCAAGTATCCAAACATGATGTTCAGGACACTTGAAATAAAAACTGCCCCCCCCCAAAGAAAAAAGAGCCACCAGTATATCTCACAGTGGGTATGAGGTGCTTCTCTGGATCTTTCTGTCTATGCCAAACCCACCACATATTTACACCCCAGTGAAACAGGAAGTCATGATTGATCATTAAAGAGTTCTAAATCAAACAGGTGACAAGAAAAAAGTAAAAATGACGACAAATATTCTTGTTATATTTTAATCATCAGATTTTTTAAGGGTGCCAATACTTTGGCAAACATGTTTTGAAGAAAACTATTTCTTTGATGACAACATTTTTTTCATTCACTGATTTTACTTCAAAGAAAAGGTAAGGTTTTTGGCGCATATTTTGAATGAAAGACCAACAGGAAAACAGCCAAGACGTTTCCACAGTCTGTTTTGCTCATATTCTCCAAGGGCACCCATAAATTTTGAGGGCACTGGAAATAAAGAATTGGGCCATAACGCAACTTTCCCCATTTTTTCATGAATGAGTAAACACACAGACATTACTTTTCATCATGCCCATATCTTCCACATACACTGATAATTGCTTTGGATAACAGCTCCGGCCTCATTTCATGAGTGCCTTCGCAGGAATAACAGAACAAGGAAGGAAATATCGAAAACAACTCCAGGAGCTATCTGGTTCTGTGATGATGTCACCAGTAAAGGATGGCCTAGTTCTTCAGGAGAGAGGGGTCACTTTCCCTCCCCCAGTGTTTTAATGAGGACCAGGGGAAGTTTTGGGAAACTGTGCTGAAGAGGTGCCAAAGAGCCCTGCCAGAGAGCAGGCAAAAGCACTTGAGTGAAACTGGACCTTTATTTTCGTTCCCAGGCAGAGAGGCAGAACAGTGGAGAATTTTTTTTAACCAGGGCTGTTAGAGTCAGAGGTTTGCCTGGCCTTCCAGGCCAAACGCCCCCCCCATGCACTTCCACACCCAACTCTGGACCCTCTCCTCCCGCCCCAATCTTACGCAGAACCAACGTCCTCAACACAACCCGTAACCCACTCAGTACGCACAGTCCCAGCGCTGTTTATACTGGAAGGCCCAAACATTACGTGGCTAAATGAATCATGCCATTCTCGAACAGCTCGTTGGGGCATTCCTCTGCCTATTTCCTCTTTTTTTCCACCAGTAACCTCCAAATCTGGTTTGAATCAACTCCTCACTGAGCAGGAAAAAACACACTCCTTTGTTGTCCGTCCAGCCAATCAGGAAGTGTGGAGAGGCAGTTTCCTCTTTCCTGTGCTGCAGACCTGCAGGCCCAACCCCTACAGGTCTTTCCTAAAACATGGGATTCTCCAGGGAAACTCCATGGAGTGTTCAGTCTGCACAGTGATACGCCGCAGCCACTTCAGAGCAGCACTCGACAGTCCGACGGGTTGGAGAAAAAAAATCGATACAGTGTAATATTGTGATGTTTTGCTTGGCGATATTGTATCGATTCAAAGACCCTGATTATTGTGATTTTACGACATCAATTCTTAATAAATGTTGCAAATGCAAACTCAATTTTTGGGAAGCAGATTGATAAAATCAATCAGTCCAGATGAGTGCTAAGCGCTCACTGTCAGCTCAGATCAGCACAGCAAAGGTGTGACTCGAGCAAGATTTAGCTGGATGTTGGCCAGAACAAAGATGGAGGATGGAGATGTGTAACTGGAGAAACATCGCAGTATCGGGCTCGAGGGCTTTTCATCCTCGGACTTTTCTTCGCTTGAATTTTCGTCCCCGGACTCTTCATCCCAGTGGACTTTTTGTCCCCATAAACTTTTAGTCCTCGGACACTTCATCCCTGGATTGTTCATCCCAATAATGCTTTGCCCTCTTCCTGCATTAGAACCCCATCCCTAACCCTAACACTTTTATCATGGTGATCCATCCGTCATCAGTAACTCCGTCCATCTGTCTGTCAACAATGGTGACATGTTTTGTTATCATTACGGGACGAAAAATCCGGGGATTAAAAGTACTCGCGAACGTTGAGTGCGGAGATGAAAAATTCAGGAACGAAAAATCTGTAGAGAAAAAGACCTGTAACCCGCAATATTGCAATAATATTGTATTGTGACTGAAGTATCATGATAATATCATATTGCGGAGCCTCTAGCGATTCCCACCCCTACAGTCCGTCCCGTGGCCCTAGACACAGTAAGGTCCGTAAGTACAGTCGGTGAAAAAATTTTATACAAAAACTACATCCCTTTTGAACTGCTGCTGAGTGCTGACCAAACACCTATGGATTTCCAAATGTTCTTGGCTTCTCAAGTCCCGCTGGTGACAGAATTAAGTAGCATCACCGGAGGCAGTGGGTCATTCTCGACTGGAATACCAAACTAACTTTGAGAATGCCATTACTCTAATTTTGGTCGCAGTCCAGGACAAGACAACTTCTTACAAAATTGCCAAGGGCAGTAGCTTGTGTTCCTCTTCCTAGCACGGTTGCTAACTCCTGCAGGTATAAATAAAAACAAACAGGCACATTCTCTTCCTATCAGTTCCTGTATCTCACTCTTGCTCTCTTTCAGTCTCACCCAATTGTCTCTGTTTATACAATCCACCTCTGCCAGTGAAATGATGGACCATTTTCATGTTTGTGTTTTGCGTCAGTTTATTTTTGATGGTGAGGTTTAATGAAGGGGAAATTTCTGGAAGGTTTTTCTGGAAGAGTCTCGTGTCAGAGACTCAAGAGCTGGGTCGGGCTGTTACTTGCCCTCATGAAAGCAGGCCCTCCTTCTGGACAATAGAGAGGATGGCACCACATCAGCTTTTGCAATAAACAGTGCTGTCTTAAAATAGTGTACGCTGAAGAATGACCCCTTAAGAGTCCATTTTTGCATTGTTTTTAAGGTTCTAATGGCCTTTTCACACCAAACAGAAACTCCCTTTTTGTCGCCAAGGAATATTCAGCATCTTTGATTCCTTTTTTTGTTTCATCCCTAGTGTGAACATATGGTGTGAAAAGAACTTAAGGCAGTGTTCTAAAAAATCATTGCGTTCATTCACCAGTAGAGATTGTGACATCAGTATTATAATGTCCAGTTATGAGTGACCTCAAATCTAATAGAATTTGTGACAAACTACAAAAAATATGGTGGAAACAAGGCTTATATTTCAAATTCAGTTTGGCCAAATGAACAGAGGGTAATTATAATAAGATGATTTAAGTTGGGATAGCAAACCCTACTTCAGTCAAGGATTTGAGAGAAGACAAAAAAATAAAAAATAAATAAACTCTCAGTAGGTGACAACCCGAGGTCCTTCAGTAAATACTACCAGCTCTAAAATTTGGCAAGTATGAATACAGAATTTCTTACTATCCTCTCACTACCCATATTAAATTATATGACAACACTCTGTTCTTGCTTTGCAGCTCTCTAAGAACTGAATAAATGCAAAGCTGGCATTATAAATTTTCATGACTGCTAGGAAGGCACAGTTGAATGCAACCTCAGCTGTAAGTAAAACCCTGAAAAAATGCCCCCGCAGCTAGACCTTAATCTGAACACTCTAGTGTCACCTTCAGACAAGTGTCAACAATAATTCTATTAAAACATCACAGGGGAACCATTTACTAAATGGCCATGAGTAAATTTCTTCATACACTGTAATATTTGCTGCCTGCCACCTTTTCAAGCCCTTTCCCTGGGCTGGTGTCAAAAACATGACATCAAACACAAACCTTGAAGTATTTTTCAGGAACTGATCAGCAATTCCAGCCAACTGAACTGTGTTAAGAGCAATTAACACACTAAAGCACAGGCATTTGCAGTTTACTGTTCCCTCATGTAGAGCATTGGTTCAATGCTGCTAGAGGGGGCGCTAGTCCTTCACTTCCAACAGACTCACACGGAACACAATTAGATGATATTGGCATGCGAATGTGCTCAAGCTGCAATCCCAGAATTCAGTACGCACCCGCGATGTCGCTGTAATGGGCTTGTATAACTTACCCATATTTCTACAATGGAGCTTCTTAAAATAATTATGGTGTGAGTGTGACTGCAGTATATCTATGAATATAATCCCTATGCTGCCGTTGTGGGGTCTTCAGCAAGATGTGACAATGATTGCAAGAGGACCAGTAAGAAAAAAATCCATCTCTTGCAGGATTGCAGAACATTCTTCAGAAGATGTGTTTGAAAAAAGTGATGAAATTGCAGAGATTTCCTCATTTTATGCTCAACTCAATAGCTTGTAACCACTTTCTTGCTAAACCACAGATGTCACGGTGCAGATCATACATGCACAAACTTTCACAGGACAAATATCCATCTACTCAGCATTGAAAGGCAAGAATCAGCTATTAACACTCTTGATAGATTCCTTCATTAAATTCATTCCTCTTTCCATCAAGGAATTATGGGAAGGCTGAGGAATTGAGACAGGTCTTCCAAAAATAATTATATATTTGTAATAATTACAATAATCCCAAAAATCTGAAATTGCATAATAATAATAATAATAATAATAATAATAATAATAAAGTGGCTGTAATTGCATTGCCACGATAATAACTACTATTTTTCAAGTATTTTTCAATAACTGAGAACTTCAGAATGTTTTTTTTTTCATCCATGTGCAGGTGCCCAAGGTAAGAAATAGACAATATGAAAAGGCCTTTTCAATTCAGGTTCGATATACATCACAACAAAATGCCATTTTGCAGCAAGAAAATAATGAAGGACACATGCTTAGGATGCACACCATAGGCTGTATGCAAATAAAGGACATGGGATGGATCTCGGAGTTTCTCCCAAGGATCCTATCACCATAATTTTCCCACTCTCAGCTATTTCTAGATCCCACAACTCAAATTCAGTTTCCCTTCCCATTCAGGCCTAAGTACGTGGTACAGTAGTGCCCGCTGTTTTTGAGAGTGCTTTGCCAACAAAAATGTGAAAACCGTCCATTAGGTGAGGCAAGATACATTTTCGGTAAAGGAGTAGAGAGAAGTAGGTCTTTGGACATGTCCAGTGAGTTCATGGGATTAAATTCCAAGGCGAGTGATTTTGCGCCGTTATGGTTTGCATCTCTAAATTAAGGTGTAGATTGTGCTCAATCGTCGCAATAATTGCGAACCAATTGTGAAAAAATTGTTGTTTTTTATACATTCAAGTGAATGTTACGTACATCTAAATAAACACTCATTACATTTTTTAATAAAGAACAAGGACGGTAAGCCTTTCGGCTGAAGATATGAGTGCTTTTCGTTATCTGACATCTGGAATGTCGATTGGTTACTGCACGCATGATCCCACAGCTACCGTATTTGTTTTCCCTAATGAAACATGTTTTAAGTCAAAACAATAATGCTTACGACCTGTGGTAAACCGCAAGCCACTGTCTCCCTTGGTTGTAGTCAAAATGAGAAAGCATGAATTATCTATGTATTATTACTGAGATGGCGATTTGCTTAATTTCACGCATCTCCTCCGAAAACACCATGAATAATGAGTCTGTTTTCCGCTCACCCTGGTTTTACTGTGTGTCAGGACGATGCGCCAGGTTTCGAACTAAGGTATGAAGTGAAAACTGCATTTTGAAGTCGTTTTTGCAAGTAAAACCGGCTAATTCAATCAGCAATTATGGTGCCCACGCATGGAGCGTGCGTAGCACGGGCATCGGACAGTAGTATCACTAATTCCGAAGATCAAGGAAGGAATAGGAATAAACAAATTTGCTCAGAAAATGCAAGACCTCATAGTAACAGTTACCGGTAATTAGCAGCTAAGCCTTACGTGTTACCTCTCCTGTCTAGTCGGTACAGACCGTTGGAGAAGCCAGCATTACTTGACAACATCAAAAACGCAATGGTGATTTGCTGAAAATCGTTCCAGCTGTACAGTTAGTCGTATCACCGAAATACTGTAATACGTAGGCCATCACACTATAATATAAAAGACCAATATTTTAAAATGCGGAATGCGACGAATCGATCATATTATAGTGATCAGATTCGCAGAGGCTGATGTGTCGTCGTCCGCAGATAGCTATGCAATTCCCCAAGCTACCACCTCCAGTAGCTCTCAATGCTTTGGAGGAACGAGACCGCTGTCATCCTACACCAGCATCTGCCAGGCATTGCAACGGCATTATCGCCATGCGCTTTTCTCCTTTAGTTAAGAACGGATGCATACAAACACATCCAGAAAAGTCAGGATCTCGCCATCTGGTTGGCCAGCTGTTTGCTCAGAGACAGAGGCATTTATAGACTTGATGCTTTTCTGTCACAGAAAAAGCCGGTCCACAATCAAAAGATATAAACACCTGGCAACTACCATATATTTACATGACCATTGAAACATATTATGATGTATTTTTGTCATCCTCACAACCAAAACCCGAAGATCTCATCCATCTCTACTTAAGCCTCAAACTAATACATAACTACGTAGACGACAAGACAAAATCCTCAGATTCTTTGAAATTATTTGTTTAATAGAGGTCTGTATTCAGTCCGCAATTTTATACTATGCATTTATCCATGCGTCCGTGTGTTTATGTGTCCAGAATAATAATCATGAGCACCAAGAGCGGTTTTGCGCTTGGCACTGTTTTTCTCGCGCAGATGTGGAGGCTAGAGACATTTCCCACTCACCTATTTTTATTTTGACGCTCTGAAAAATTCGGAGCCCTTCCTCTTCGACCGCCATTCTTGCAGCTCCGATTTTTCCCTTTTTGGTGATAGTCGTAGATGTTCCTCGGGAGTTCACAATCTCTTGCCAATGCAACTCTATACTCCTGGGCGGATGGCTAGTTACTTGACCAGAAAAGCGCGCAGCGAACGCACCGCAACGGCAGGCTGCTCAAACCACCAGAACATTTTCACAGGGGCGGGGCTTTCCCCGCCCTCAGTACATCTGATTGAGTGTCCGCTCGACAGCATCATTGCTGGGGCGGAGCGCGAAAAGAGACTGAATGGACGAACTGTCTGCCTGCGAACTGTGCGAAGATGTATTTTATTGGATGAGACTCTCCATATAGTACACTTTATCCAATTGAACTCCTTTGCAATTACATTATATACTTCCCTGAAGAGAAAAACAACAGCCCCCAGCCGTTTTCCGATGTGAAGACCTACTGTACATTAAGAACTGCAGGGCAAAATCATTAATTGGTGCTACAGTGCTCGCTCTGAGTTGCGACTCTATAAGTGCTGGGGAGCATGTGATTGCAACATCTTCCTTCAGGTTCCTGCTCTTGGAAGGAGTAACCGCTGCTGCATTTGCATTATGCATGTACGTCTTAAACGCGTCTGCTATGGGGATGTTTTGAGTCTCCGCGCTAACGTAAGCGCTTTGAACTATCTACCCAACTGACCGAACATATTTACCCTGAATTTAGCCTGGTGACGGCGAGGTGTTTGTCAACTGAGGTTACGTTCCTTTGAGCCGAGGCCGGGGGATTACCGCTGTCTCTTTTAAAATAGATACAAATCTAATTACTATAAATACTCAGTTTATTATGTCTTTAACAGACTTGTCTTGAACCATTCATGTTTCTCTTGTGCCGTATGCTGGTTTGGCATAATTTGTGGTGCGCGGCCTTGTGTTATTTACATAGGCAAAGCTCTTGTTCTGCATTAATTTGAAAGACATGCAAAGCATTGAATAAAGTTTTTACTCAACAGAGAACTTCATACATGTGCACACATTACGGGCGTTGACAGTCCCCCCCCCCCAAAAAAAGAAGAGACTACGCCCTGTGGTGAACCACAATTTTATGCTACACGAGGGAGGGAAGCGGCGCTGCGAAAAGCCGTGAAGTTCCACGCTCTCTGACAGGCAGACATAGCTGACGGCTAATAACTGTGTACCAACTGATCCTCTTATTTGTTTACTCTATCCTCCTTCACTTTTGTTTTGTTTATTGCAGGTGACAGGACGCCCGAAAATACATAAAAGGTGCCGACGATTTTTATCTGAAATGCAGATTAGCCGATACCTCACGTTCCTCTCCTCTCACTCTTCATAGGCGTACCACCTCAAGGCATTTATCCCCCATCACTAAAAGAATGAAAAGGTTATCTCTCCTGTTACATCCAGTGTAAAGAAATCCATCAATTCATTATGTGGAAAGATCACTCCATCATCAGAAGAAAAATGAACACACTCTTTAAAAAAAAATAATAATAATAAAGCCTATTTTGAGGGCCAAGCCTGAGCGTTCTTATTTCTTGAGGATTTAAACCTTTAATGTTCTTTGAATGTTCTCTTTTTTAGTCGATAGATCTGTTTAAAAATGTTTTTTTTTTCCTTCATTTAAAATGGTTTAAAACAATGCGTTTTAGTGTCAATGGTATTTTTGATAAAGCATTCTCACGGAGGTAACACTTAAGTGACGAGTTTTACCATTCTAGTCTCCCGATACAGCTTCCTTTCTTCAGTAGGCTACCCGCTCTAAGCCGCAGAATTTTATGTTACAATGTTTGGCCCCTTTTTCAGCTTCAACATTCTTATAAAACAAAAGAGTGTACATGTCTGCATGACTTATGTGATGTTAAAAAAAACAGAAATCTACCATCATGGAAGGTCTAACCTATACCATATCTGTTATGCCAGACCCATTAGCGGCTTAACACAATCTCTAGCCGTAATAACAAATGAATAACAACACATTTCTCTCAACTGGGCTGATTACCGCTGGCCAAATTTAAATCTATCATATAACGACCAGATGCATGGAATAGAATGCTAACTACTAAAGCAAGATGCACCACATCAAACCTGCTTAGGCTGACATCTTTCTCTTGGAAGTAAGGCACCTCAGAAAAAAAAGAATAAATGTGTCCACCCCTGAATGTGCTATCACCAGGCAAAGAGCTTGTATGGTAATTGCACAGGAAGATGAGGGAGTGGTCTGGGTGTGTGTGGTTGAGGCATGAGCAGTTACCTCTCTGCAAAGTCAATGTGACATGTTCCTCCGGATAGATGAAGCAGAAAGGACTCTTTAAGGGGCAACGCCCACAATTGTGTCAGTCAGGCCAGCTAAGGACAGATCTGACACTTAAACGGGGGACGGTGGGAAAGCTCACTTAAAAGGAAGGGCCGCTTCGAGGAGAGGTTTGACACTTCCACAGAAATCTATTGTCAAATGTAACATAAACACATATGAAATAGACCATCATGATTTCCAGGGAGGAAAGCATGATTGGAAGCATTCTAGCAAAGGTTATCCACAGCAACCCCTTTCCTGAAAAATTCAGGAACAATTAAAGAATTCAGTCTGGTGTTGCCCTCACGGCACAAGCCACATCTTCATCTCAGGGGAATAGAGGCACAGACCTCATGCTCGTTTTAATCACAATGGATAAAGTCTCCGCCTTTTGCATTTCTCTATTCAGTCATCCAGTGATATGAACCAAACGTGAACCTTACAACAGAATTGTTTCATGGAAAACAACAAAACAGCAACAAATCAACAAAGAAAGATGATGCAGATATTCCAAATGTAAAAAATGTATGGGCTGTAGGCCTGTAGCCTCAGCATCTAAGTGTCCCAATCCCTCACGCAATGCTAAAATGACATACCCAGATTTACAGTGGAAAAAAGTGATGGCACAGCAGGTGGCTTTTATGAATGTTGATGATCTTTTATTTGTTTGAGTGACCTGATGAGGCCTGGGGCAGAGAAAGAATCAGGAGTCAGGATTCAAGGGCTGGCAGATGGGGATTAGCATGTGATCAGCAGCTCATCCCTCAGGCCGCACCTCTGTAATCGCTCCTGAGGGGTTCCCATTAATCACAACCTACTGGCCTTGTGTTCACCAGCAACTCAACCCCCCCCCCCCCCCCGGCCACACACACACACACACACACACACACCCTCATAGAGTCCCTTGTCACAGTCTGTTCTATGTGAAATGTAGAACTGAACATTTGTAGACTGAAAAGATCCACTTTTCCAATACAACGTTGTACTATTGAACAGACCAGAGCATTCCAACCATTGCTTGACTACTAACTGAACACATAAAAAAAAAAAAAAATCGCGCATTAGTGCTGATTTCTTCTGGCGTGTTCTTGTCTGTAATAATGGCACCCATGCAGCGATGTTTACATTTCTTGGAAAGAACGGATGTGGCTCAGCAGTAGCACACTGACATCTTGTGGCAGAAGAAGAAAACTAATAGAGTGCCAGAGAGCTGTCCTTGTTAAAGCTGATCGTTGGCAGAACTAGGTATGCCTATATAAAGCTGAACTGCAGCAATATCTCTCCGGGCAAACCAAAACAATTAATAACTGGAACAAAAATAAGCGCACTAATGGGTAACCGGAGCCAAATTGCATAATCTCCATTCGTTCACTGTAAGGCTAAAACCTGCAGGCCTCTGCCTTACGACCTGTCCAATAAGCAATTAAATTCAGCTTATATTTAGAATACAATATAAGCAGTATAAAATACAAGCAGATACTTAAAACACCTCAGAGCCCCTCTGTTAAAGCTATTCTTACCTTTCTGGCATGTGGCGCAGCACTTAGTAAAAATTTGAACATGAACAACTCCACCTCCCTCCAAAGTCCCACCCTCTTCCCCCGGATTGCCAGACTTCTACAAAAAAATATAACCAATATGGTTTGTCAGACTACAAAGGTAACTAAATGTTATGAGGGCATTTTATTTTGTACCACATATCAGACTGAATATTATTTAATTACTGTTGGTTAGTTTTCACTGACCGGAGCCTCTGAATCTGACTCCGTTGACCTGTTTTACTTGCGCTGATCACTTCCTTGCGCCGCACGCAAACTTTTTTTCGTAGGAGAGTGAAACCTGGAGTCAGTTTCAGAGGCACCAGTAAGTGAAAACTAACCAACAGTAATGACATAATATTCCATTCTATGTGTGGTATAATAAAGGAATAAGTCCTGAGTAGTGGTGGGTTACAGTGATTATATATGCATAAACACTTAAATCCAAAATGGCGGATGGTGGCGAACATGTTTTCTCTCGAGCTTTGGATAAAATCTGCAAAACCTTCAATATTGAAAATATGAATAGCTTACAAGAACAAGCAATGAACAACTTAGTTATCCAGAGGAAAGATGTCTACATAAATTTGCCTGCAGGATTTGGCAAATTGCTCATAAGCATTCTGATTGGCTCATCAAGCACAATCACATTACGTCACGGAACACAAAACCTTGCTCGAGTGCGCAGACATTGTTGGGGGAGGGAAGTTAACTGAACACCATAAGACCTCTGCAACGGAGGCTACAAGCAAGATAGAGTGGACAGAATAGTTGGCCAGCTACACAGATGCTAAGATTGCTTTTTCATCTATCGCCATTATCATGTCACATCAGGCTATTTGGGCTCGCTAATGTAGATATACTGTAAAAGCAGGCAATTTTGAATGTCTCCTTCGGTCTCCTGAAGACCCTGTTAAATCATTTTACGTTCCTTTCGGTTTTAGTTTCCTTGTTCTCAACTTGCGCCGATCGGCCAAATCATTACAACCAGCAGCGAGAGTAGGGAACGATTGACTTTTGTCCTCCACACTTGCTGGTGCCCAGGAAAATATGTTGAATTGTGCATTAGTTTGCTAGCCAGGTTGTCAACTAGCTAGCGTTCACTACAAAGGATGTGGCTACCTTACACGTAGCCCATAAAATAAACACACAAGAAAAAAGGTCAACAATATATCGCTAATAGGCTACTGAAATAGCGAGCAAGTTAGCAACGTAGCTAGCAACGTAGCTAGCGACGCAAAAGTGACATCGAACTCTGTAATGCAACAGCTAGCAAGGTAGATAGCCAACTGGTTAGCGGGTTAAAAGGCTAAACTTCACTGTCACTGAAATAGCGAGCTAAAAGTCTTGAAACAAACGTAACCTAACGAGTCAGTTGAGCGAGTAGTGCTTTGCGTGCAGGGATATTTTGTGCTGCGGCCTGCCACAGTGGGTTACAGTCATTTTATACCAGCATGGAACACGGCTCAGCCAATCACATTTAAGGATGGGAAGCACCTGTTTTGTAAAATAAAATGCCCTTGTAATGTTTACTTACCTTTGCAGTCTGACGAACTACCATTAATGTTATTATAGCATTTCAGCACACGTTTGTTCACAGTCAAATGCGTTGTTTTTTTTTTCTGCCAGAGGCAACTGTAAGGGGCGCTGTGACAGATGACAGACAGAAAGCTCGGCAAATCATTTTATTCGGACCGAAGAAAATGATTGGTCACACTTACATTAGAAATATTTGAGAACTGAATATTGAAGAGTTTCAACACCTGGTTGATTTATTTTACATTTTAGTGTGCCATACGCTCATTAGGAGCATTTTAAGATTACAAAAGAAATGTGTTAAATTGCCAGAATGGTAAGAATTGCTTTTTTCAATCAGAAGTCAAGCCACCAGCAAAAATGTGCGGTGGCCCTTTAAGTCCTCCCAGTCTGTCTCGGTGTGTGAATGGTCCTCCGTCTTCCCATCGTTTCTCTGATTGTTGTTGTTGTTTCCATAGTCATTCTTTAGGGTGATGGCTGCTCATTCCAGCGAAGAACCGTTCCCTTTCCACGGGTTGCTCCCCAAAAAAGAGACCGGTGCCGCCTCCTTTCTCACGCGGAATCCAGAGTACGATGGCCGGGGTGTCCTCATCGCAATACTCGATACCGGCGTGGATCCGGGAGCCCCAGGACTGCAGGTAACTCTAGCCGGCGGATTTCGCAGGGTTGCAGGCCGCACTTGGTAAATGAGGACTGTATCGTAAAACATCCGGGCTGAAATACGGGACTCGCCGAGGGAAAGGGAGCTTGAACGCAGGTCTGGGAGTTTTCAGTGTTGATGGTATTTTCTTCACGGTTACTTTGCAATCTGAACAGCTGCTAATTCGCGTCAACATTACTGCAGCCCACCGCAATTCTCTCTTCAGCTGCTTTCACACTGGACGCGAAACGAATTTTTCGCACGACTGAATATATTTTAATGTAATCTGTCGCGCGAAAAATTCGTTTCGTGTCCGGTGTGAAAACGGCTTCATAAGGTACAGCGGCGCAATGCCTGAATCATCCGAGGGTTTGAAGAATTTGACTTCTTTCATTTTGTCCGCGCTAGTAGATCGCTTCCTTACCAGATGCGTGCATTAGTTGCACTCGATGTTATAAGAATAAACGTAATTTCTAAAATAAATGACTAAACGTTGTCGTGAGAAATATGTGGTGTTCGTTTTCTGTTCGTGCTTTCACTGCTTAATGCCGCTATTTAAGGTTACAGTTACTGGAAAGACGTGATGCTACCTAATGTTAGCCAGCCAGTATAAAGGTTTAACACTGCCATTGTTCATGGTTGATCTGGTAAAGTTACAGTTTATAATGTTGCGATTTTACACTCTGGCTGTGTACCAAATGCCTGGTTTTATTTTGGGCAGGATGACTAGATTGCTGGGCCTGCAGACGTAACCAGCAGTTTTACGCACAAAATGCTGTATAGGCTACCGTAATGTTACGGGATCGTGATTACATATGCCAGCGTCGACAGGAAATGGGTTCGAACCTTGTTTGTTGACCACATGGCACAGTTTGTTTTCTAACGTTATTGTATTTGAATTATTTTCGTGGACCTTACAACACGCTGTTCAAGACTGCGTGAAGGAGAAAGTGCCTTTAATAGATTGACATTTCTCCTAATTGAGCACCCCACGCTGTGGCGTCTGAAGCACGCTGAGATAAGGTCACGTCGCTACATGGAAATAATTGATTTCCTGGCATAGTAGCCGTGCTGTTGATGCCCCAGGACAACTTGAATTAAAACTACTTCTGCGAAAATAAACAACCAGTTCAGTTCCGTAACATGTCACCTTCTTAAACTGTTGGTCACCTGAAGGGATTTTGTGACAAGTGTCATACATATGCAAAATAGACAGGTCTGGTCTTTCTTCAGATGATCAAAGTTGTCATGATGTTTGTAAACAAAATCAAAATGTGAGTATTAGCAGTTGGCTCCAAAATTATTAATCTTTTCACAACAATGTAATTTTCCTTTGTGGCTGTCATACACCTCCCTCTGTGTTTCTGTCTGTCCCTTGCCTCTCTGTCTGCCGGCAAAACCGTCCAGTATGTGTCAGTCACACGGTCCTGTGTGTGTTCTGCTCTAGACCACTACAGATGGCAAGCCCAAGATCGTGGACATCATCGACACAACAGGAAGTGGGGATGTGAACACGTCCACGGTGGTAGAGCCAAAGGACACATCCATGCTCGGGCTGTCGGGACGGACTCTAAATGTGAGGCTTTCATCTTTGCCCTCTGAACTAGCTAGTGGATCATTGTTATCCCAAATAATTATGTGTTCAAAAACTGCTGTCCAAAAACTACACTGGAACACCTAGCATATGCAAACCCCTGAACAAAAAAATTAATCTGCAGTGGTGCTTGAAAGTTTGTGAACCCTTTAGAGTTTTATATATATCTGCATGAATATGACTTAAAACATCATTAAATTTTCACACAAGTCCCAAAAGTAGGTAAAGAGAACCCAGTTTAACAAATGAGACAAAAATATTATATTTGTTCATTTATTTATTGAGGAAAATGATCCAATATTGCATATCTATGAGTGGCAAAAGTATGTGAACCTTTGCTTTCTGTATCTGGTGTGACTCCCTTGTGCAGCTATAACTGCAACTAAACATTTCCTGTAGCTGTTGATCAGTCCTGCACATCGGCTTGGAGGAATTTTAGCCCATTCCTCCATACAGAACAGCCTCAACTCTGGGATGTTGGTGGGTTTCCTCACATGACCTGCTCGCGTCCGGTCCTTCCACAACATTTTGATTGGATTAAGGTCAGGACTTTCACTTGGCCATTCCAAAATATTAACTTTATTCTTCTTTAACCATTCTTTGGTCGAACGACTTGTGTGCTTAGGGTCGTTGTCTTGCTGCATGACCCACCCTCTCTTGAGATTCAGTTCATGGACAGATGTCCTGACATTTTCCTTTAGAATTCGCTGGTATAATTTAGAATTCATTGTTCCATCTTTGATGGCAAGCCGTCCTGGCTCAGACGCAGCAAAACAGGCCCAAAATCTTTAGACATGGTTTTGTAACCTTTTCCAGCCTGATGAGCATCAACAACCCTTTTTCTGAGGATCTAATAAAATCTCCTTTGTTTGTGCCATGATATTTTCCACAAAAATGTGTTGCGAAGATCAGACTTTGATAGATCCCTATTCTTTAAAAAAAACAGGGTGCCCACTCACACCTGATTGTCATCCCATTGATTGAAAACGCCTGACTCTAGTTTCACCTTCAAATTAACTGCTAATCCTAGTGGTTCTCATACTTTTGCCACTCATAGATATGTAATATTGGATCATTTTTCTCAATAAATAAATGACCAAGTATAATAAATTTGTCTCATTTGTTTAACTGGGTTCTCTATCTACTTTTATGGCTTGTGTGAAAATCTGATAATGTTTTAGGTCATATTTAAGCAGAAATATAGAAAATTTAAAGGGTTCACAAATTTTCAAGCACCACTATGTAAAAATTTGACATTAAATTTTGTGGAATGTCACATTGTGTTATTGCTCGTGGAAATTTTCCTTCACTAGTATGAAAAATCCTTTGCATATGAAAATACCCAGTGGGCACGTGACATTGTGATGAATAGGCTTCGCGACTTGCATGAGCCTACATCTCTCCTTGCTTTCAGATTCCATCCACGTGGGTTAATCCGTCAGGGAAGTATCACATTGGGGTGAAAAATGGCTACGAGTTTTTCCCCAAAGCTTTGAAGGAAAGACTGCAGGTAAACCGGATTGTATGTAAGCTTGTGTGTTAGGTTCTGTGTTGATTCCATGTTCATAAATAAGTGTTACACTGCGAAACAACATAGTGTGCATGAATCTGTCTGTCCATCTTTCTGTTTTTATTTGTGCGTCTGTGAACCACACTATCTGTAAGAGGTAGATTAAAATGTTTGTTTTGTACTTTAGGCAGAAAAGTCTTTGTCGAGTGAATTGATGAGACTGGCTCGTGTGTAGGTTACAATGCTGGGACAAATATTTGCTATCTTGCTGATTTCTTCCATTTCTGCTTAATTGTCATTAATGTTTCAGATTTTCCAGATAATTTTTATTATAAATTGCGAATGGGCTAATACTTTTTCACAGCACTGAAATTATTATGCCTCCACGCACACTGTGCATACGGTTGTGTGCTATTCTGTCCATGTGTGTGTCCGTCTCACCATTCATCACAGATATCTTCTCTGCGCTATATCTGCTGAAGGAGTGGAGGGATTTTCTCCAAATCAAATATTTTACCTCCCCTTAGAGGGTAGCTGAACTTCTTTGGTTTTGGAGGTCATTGCTTCAAAGGTCAAGGTCACGTAAGGTCAGCTGTATGCGGGGACCTTATGGCGCTTGGAATTGTGGCAGATGGAGGCAGAGCAAAAAACTCTTCTTGTTGAGTTGCACCTTGTTATGGACTGTTAGCTGGTGGACTGATGAGAAGGATGGGTGGAGTCCTTTGTGGAAGGTGTGTTGTACCCTAATGTGTGTATTTGTGTGTTTCTTTGTGTGTGTGTGTGTGTGTGTACGCTCATGTCCCCACAGAAAGAGCGTAAAGAGAAGATATGGGACCCCGCCCACAGAGCGGCTGTGGCAGAGGCTTGCAGGAAGGCTGAGGAGTTTGAGAGTGCGCATCCCTCTCCCACACAGGTGTGTGTATGCGTGCGTGTGTTTGTGTGTGTGTGTGTGTGTGTGTGAGAGAGAGACCTGTCTCCGTGTTTAAGTGAGACCTGTCTCTCTGTGGGCTCTAGAACCCTGTCTCTGTGTGTAAGAGAGACACCTGTCACTGTGTATAAGAAAGAGACCTTTCTCTCTGTGTGTAACAGAGACCTGTCTCTCTGTGTGTAAGGGATACCCGTTGGTGTGTTTGAGATAGACCTTTTTGTCTGTGTGTAGGACAGAGACTGGTCTCTCCATGTGTAAGAGAAACCTGTCTTTCTGCACTGTTTAAACTACAAGATTTCAATTTGAAAGTGTAGAGGAACCTCTTAAGGTGCTTTGAGGAACCTGCAGGAGAAGGTTCTTGGGGTGACTTGAGAAACCTTTTGAAGCTCTGTGAGGAACCTTTCTAGGTTTTGCTGTGAAAATGATGATGATGATGATGATGATGATGATGATGATAATAATAAATGATGAGAGTGCAGCTGTCCAAGTTAAATTTTATTTATATATTTTCTATTATATACACACACACACACATATACATATATATATATCCACATCAGACTTATGAAAAGTGACACAAGCATTTTTCATTTGCAACGATACAAAGTCGAACCTCAATACAAAATATTACACAGTAAATACAATAAATACTTTATGATAAATCCATCAATTCAACAGTTCAACACACAAGACATGACTAAACTATTGTGTATTGTGTGAGAGGACTCAACTATATGTGTATGTACAAAACCCAAAACCAGTGAAGTTTGCACGTTATGTAAATCGTAGATAAAAACAGAATACAATGATTTGCAAATCCTTTTCAACTTGTATTCAATTGGATACACTGCAAAGACAAGATGTTTAATGTTCAAACTGAGAAACTTTTTTTTTTTTTTGCAAATAATCATTAACTTAGATTTTAAAGGCAGCAACACATTGCAAAAAAGTTGGCACAGGGGCCTTTTTACCACTGTGTTACATCGCCTTTCGTTTTAACGACACTCTGTAAACGTTTGGGAACTGAGGAGACCAATTTTTGAAGCTTTTTAGGTGGAACTCTTTCCCATTGTTGCTTGATGTACAGCTTAAGTTGTTCTACAGTCCGGGATCTTCGTTGTCGTATTTTACGCTTCATAATGCGTCACACTTTTTCAATGGGAGACAGGTCTGGACTACAGGCAGGCCAGTCTAGTACCCGCACTCTTTTACTACGGAGCCATGCTGTTGTAACACGTGCAGAATGTGGCTTGGCATTGTCTTGCTGAAATACGCAGGGGCGTCCATGAAGAAGACGTTGCTTGGATGGCAACATATGTTGCTCCAAAACCTGTATGTACCTTTCAGCATTAATGGTGCCTTCACATATGTGTAAGTTGCCCATGCCTTGGGCACTAATACACCCCCATACCATCACAGATGCTGGCTTTTGAACTTTGCGCCTATAACAGTCCGGATGGTTCTTTTCCTCTTTGTTCCGTAGGACACGACGTCCACAGTTTCCAAAAACAATTTGAAATGTGGACTCGTTAGACCACTGAACACTTTTCCACTTTGCATCAGTCCATCTTAGATGAGCTTGGGCCTAGCAAAGCCGGCGGCATTTCTGGGTGCTGTTGATAAATGGCTTTCGCTTTGCATTGTAGAGTTTTAGCTTGCACTTGCAGATGTAGCGATGAACTGTAGTTCCTGACAGTGGTTTTCTGAAGTGTTCCTGAGCCCATGTGGTGATGTCCTTTACACACTGATGTCGGTTTTTGATGCAGTACCACCTGAGGGATCGAAGGTCACGGGCATTCAATGTTGGTTTTCGGCCTTGTCGCTTACATGCAGTGATATCTCCAGATTCTCTGAACCTTTTGACGATATTACGGACCGTAGAGCTCATTGAGGAATGTTGTTTTTAAACTGTCCGACAATCAGCTCACGCATTTGTTCACTCAGTGGTGACCTTCGCCCCATCCTTGTTTGTGAATGACTGAGCATTTCAGGGAAGCTGCTTTTATACCCAATCATGGCACCCACCTGTTCCCAATTAGCCCGTTCACCTGTGGGATGTTCCAAATAAGTGTTTGATGAGCATTCCTCAACTCTCTCAGTCTTTTTTGCCACTTGTGCCAGCTTTTTTGAAAAATGTTGCAGGCATCAAATTCCAAATGAACTAATATTTGCAAAAAATTACAAAGTTTACCTGTTCGAACATTAAGTAACTTGTCTTTGCAGTGTATTCAATTGAATTTAGGTTGAAAAGGATTTGCAAATCATTGTATTGTGTTTTTATTCACGATTTACACAACGTGCCAACTTCACTGGTTTTGGGTTTTGTACCATGACTGACAATATTTGTGATATCTAGAACAAGAAATTTGTCGTTTTAATGAACCCTAATGGAATTTTGTCATTTTTTTTTATACCAACCATGTGCTGTTGCATAAAAATTAAAGTTTTTCTTATATTTTTTGCATAACGAACTCCAAAAATGAGGTAATTCCCCAGTAGGGCCTCAACTCCCACTGAGATATAATCTGGCTTCACAATGTTGACTCCATCCATGTGAAGAGAGATTTCGCACCCGGCACTGCAGCACAGGTGTAGGAGCCTGAGTCGTCTATAACTTTAGTAACTCTAGAAACAAGCACAAACAGAAAACTATTTTTAAAAATTGGAAAGACTTTCTGAATTAAAGCGAAAGAGCTTCAATCTATGCAGTCCACAATGTCATCTCTACAATAAACATGAACCATGTTTGGAAATGCACAGAAAATTTCTTACTTATTGGACTATTTCCCAGAGTGGAAATCCATTTTTCAGTGGAAACAAGTAAAACAAAGGACATGAGAAATATGCAGAACAAATGACAGCTTTCTTAAGCATCATGACGCAAGTCAAAGTCCAGTCGCATGAGGTAAGTCTTAAATCTTAGTTCTTCAAAGCTGTGAGTTTATGCAAACAAAACAAGAAGCCTCTCCATCTATAACTAAAACCAGGAATTCACATATTAAAGACTGACTTTGTATGCAAGCGGTTGCAGTGCATGCTTAAATTAAAAAACTGACATTAAGGTCATGGAAATGAATATAAGCTAGCCAACATTTTTATGAACATATTCTTATTCATTATCTGAACTCCGTCATGATTGATGTGCAATATTCTGCTTTTTTGTTAATTTTGAGCACAGGTGGGTCAAAGCAAAATGTATAATGTAGTCACGGTATAGCTTATTAAAACAAGGCAATCAGAGATAGCAGACCTGACCCCAGCCACGGGCTGACAGACAGACTGACAGAAACACACACACACACACACCCAGACATGATCATTGCTTAACCTGGCCCCCTAGGGGAGGGGCCAGGTAATTATGAAGAATGGCCTAGACCCCTCCATATTAAAAAAAATTGCCAACTGGGTCACAGAACTCACATTTTACTTGAAAAGAGGAATGATTCATTCATTCATGAGCTTCTGGGTTCTTTTAGCAGCCCCTCAGTTCTCGGAGTGACCAAGAGGTTCTTCTAGGAACTTGCCATTTTTTTCCCTGTGTGTGTGTGTAAGAGACACTTGTCTCCGTGTATGAGAGAGTCCTGATGTTCTTTGTGTAAGGAAAACCTGTCTCTCTTTGTAAGAGATACCTGACTCTGTATATGAGAGAGAGACCTGTCTCTGTTTAAGGGAAACATGTCTCTCTGTGTGTAAGAGATACCAATGTCTGTATATGAGAGAGAGAGACCTGACTTTCTGTGTGTACGGGAAACCTGTGTCTGCGTGTAAGGGATACCTGACTGTATATGAGAGAGAGACCTGTCTCTGTGTAAGAGAGACCTGACTTTCTGTGTGTAAGAGATACCTCTCTCTGTATATAAGAGGGATACCTGTCTCTGTGTGTAAGTTAAACCTGTTTCTATGTGTGTAAGAGATACCGGTCTCTGTATATAAGAAAGACCTTTCTCTGCGTGTAAAAGATACTGGTCTCCGTATATAAGAGAGAGACCTGACTTTCTGTGTGTAATTGAAGCCTGTCTCTCTCTGTGTAAGAGAGGAATCTGTCTCTCTGTATATAAGGGAACCCTGTCTCTCTGTATGGAAGAGATAACTGTCTCTATATATGAGAGATAACCGTCTCTCTGTGTATCTGATCCCAGCCCTCTGAGAAGCTGTGGAAGGATGAACTGCAGAGCCACACAGAGCTGCTAGCCTCTCTGGAGAAGAAATACAGCGATCCTGGGCCCGTGTACGACTGCGTGCTCTGGCACGACGGGGTCACATGGAGGTGAGGGATCAGCGGGGGTCAGGCCGTGTCTTTCTGCACTGTATAGCTCAGCCAAGGCTGTGAAACACTCACGGATCTCGGAGAAAGCTGAGCCCAGGGTTTACCCCGTCTGTGCGCCTGGGGAAGAGAGGGTACAGTTTTGTGTTGCTTTCGTAAATCGAGCAAAGCCCTTTTAGCGTGCTCTACTGAAGCCGGTAAGAGCTGGGAGTGCTCAGGAGTCTGTGACAGAGCGATATATCTGTTAGAGTGTGAGGCTGCCGAAACTATGGCAGGTGTGTGTGTGTGTGTGTGTGTGTGTGTGTGTGTGTGTGTGTGTTCCAGGCCGGAGGGAAATTGTTCTTAAGGAAGTGTGGGTTTTCCTCTGTCGTTTAGTATTTGTTACTTAACTGTCTGTGGTGTGGCCATGACTGCGTGTTTTACTGGGAACCAGTGATAGCAGATCTTTGGGTGTGCATTACAGTGCAGTATGTTGAGTATGCTACAGTGTAGCATTACTTAGTCCTGTATGTGTTACATAATGCATCTCAGTGTATTGTTTTGTACTGTATGTGTGCATTGCAGCTCAATAGTCTGCACTGTGTTACTAGGGCAGTTATTCTCACCTTGTGTGTTACAGTGCAGTATTTCACTCAGTGTGTTGTGCTGTATTTCACTCTCTCTGTGTGTGTGTGTGTGTGTGTGTGTATTACAGAGCAGTGGTGGACACTTCTGAATGTGGAGACCTGGCGTCTTGCACTGTACTCAGCTCCTACAGAGAGAGACAGGAGTTTGCGTCCTTGGGAAACTCTGAGATGCTGAACTACTCCATAAATGTTTACGATGAAGGGAATGTTCTGTGTATCGTCACCAGTGGAGGTAAGTGACCTAACCTGCAGACGCCAGACAACCTGTTCTTTTAAAGAATTTGGTGTATCTGAAATGCCGTCATGCGATTTCATTTTGCCCTTAGGGTGACTTTCTAACTTCTGTCCAGGGACTACAGATGGAAAAATAGCCATTTAGGCTAACTCTGGCGCATTTACAGCAATGTTTAATTAAAGTGCACTGTCCCTGTCAAATAAACTAACTAAAAAATAAAAATAAAGATAATATAGGTAAATTTAATGTTACGGTAATGTCAAGATATGACCGTGCCAAAACCAATAAGTGTTCGTTTGAATCTCTGATCACCTGAGCTGTTAATCCTCCACATTTTTGATACTGAACCTGAAGTCATAGAAAGCCTTTATTGTCTGAAATTTCCTGGAAATGTAAATGGTGTCTTTCTGAACGAAATTTAATTACCTCTATACCCAATTGAAATGAATGTGTTTTGTAAGTGAAGGCTACACTGGGTTGTTAAGTGTCAGAAAGCACATGGTGCTTTAGAGAAATATTTTCAGTTTTTCCGGTTTTCATGGGATGATGTTGATGATGGTGAAGAAATGAGAATTGCAGGCGTTGATTCAATCATACACATCTCACAGGTATGGCTTGTATGGACCTGCGGTGTGCTTAATTGGTCAAGGTTTTTTTTTAAATGTGGGAATGGCCTCGGACTGCTGGGATTTGTCCAAAATTTCATTGGATTTGTATGCACAACACTGCATGTTTCTGCTTGCTTTGGTCAACTGAAATTTTTATTAATAGTGATGGGACACATGAGACTGTTTTCCTGTGAAATAATAAATTAACTCTACTGATATTCTCGCACATTCCCAGCACCATTTTCCTCCTGAGTCATCCTGTACCAAAGTCGATTGTAGGTGGAGAAGACGCGTGGTTTCCTATAGTGACAGTACAGTGCGCACTTGTGCTATTAGACCCCATAAGTTTGAGCCACAAGGCGTTATTGACAAATACGTTGAGAGATGCGCGATTGACATGCCCGGTCTTGCTCTCTTTCATCCTTTTACTCCTGTTTTTGCGCTTGAGCCGGTTTCACCTCGGTATCGCCCCCTGCAGGAGCTCACGGGACACACGTGGCCAGCATCGCGGCGGGGAACTTTCCGGAAGAGCCGGAGCGTAACGGCATTGCTCCCGGAGCACAGATCCTTGCCCTCAAGATCGGGGACACCCGGCTCAGCACCATGGAGACCGGGACGGGCCTGATTCGAGCGGTAATACCGCCAGCACTCCTGGTCACCCCTCTCGCGGTCTCCGTCCGTTAGTCCGTTCCTGAGGTTCTGACCGGAGTGTCTTGGAGACACAACCAAAAGAATCATATTCTCATACAACTCAAGGCTGTAAATCTGCTGACCCAGATTTTGTCACGTCATTTTCCTGACTCTTAAAGAGAAGTCTGACCACTTGTACCAACTTCAATTCATGCACCTCAGTTTGACTGCCTTAAATGAAGGTCATAATTATTTGGACCACTAACCTATTATTTGGATTACTGACACTATGTTATTGGGCTATAATGCGTTCAATAGGCCTTTTAAGTCTGCAGTCAAATTTGAGAATATCTACTTAGTCATTCAGTGTGGAACTTCTAGGAAATAAAGCCTTGGAGATTTATGTCTCTGTCCAAGTGCATACGGCTTTGAATAAATCATTTAAAATGTCGGCATAAGAAAGAATTTTGTATCAAAACTGATGGGTTACAAACTGATATAGTAATGTGGCCATTAGGATGCATTGAGTTTTCATAGGAATGTGATGGAAGGAAAGTTGATCCTATTAACCATCTCAAGTTAAAGAAATAGTTAGATCTCTCCGATGGGTTTGGCTCAAAGATTGGGACAGTAATTGTGCGGAAAAAAATGAAATGTAAAGTGGATTTAATGTCCTCTAATTGTTTAAGGGGGAAAAAAGTGCATTTTGCATTTTTAAATGGCACACAGAGGCAATAATTATTAATTTTGCCCCTTCTGAGACTAAAACCTGTTAGGATATTAATAATGATGAATAACTAATTTTAATGCTTTTACTAAAGAGGTTGCCCAGCTATAAACTTGCTGGCTTGTTCACTGTAATTAAGTGCATCATTAGCCATTATAGGACATTCATGGGAGTTAAATTGTATGGTTACAGTAACCTGAAGTGATGTTAAGAAGTAAATGCTAATAGTCACATTCAGTTAATGAGAGGCTGTTCCAGGAAATGGGCAGTGATGTTTAATGGACATCATCCCTGCAGGGCAGTTATTCAGGAGGTGTAAAACACATGCATGTGGCCACAGCTAAGAATCTGATTATTTCTTGTGCTGCTTTTGTAATGACTGTGTAATCTGTTTCTTCCACAGCGACACAAGCTTGTTTTCTGTTCCAGCGAATTGGATTGAAATTGTAGCAGCTATCAACACTAATGTGTGGATGTTAGCATTCACATTGCATGAATAATGAATTAATTATAGCTTTTTTTACTCCGGATTGCTGTCCAAATATTTGCAAACTGTACTGTGTGCGCGCGTGTGTGCGCGCGTGTGTGTATGCGTGTGTGTGTGCGTGTGTGCGTGTGTGTGTGCGTGTGTGTGTGCGTGTGTGTGTGTGTGTGTGTGTGTGTGTATATACAGTTTTGCATGGATGTCTGTGTGCACATGGTTTGTATATGAGACTTGTGATTTTATGTGTACTGTCTCTTCTGTAGATGATAGAAGTCATCAATTACAAGTGTGACCTTGTGAACTACAGCTACGGAGAGGCCACACACTGGCCAAACTCAGGGTGAGGGGGGATGTTTCTTTCTGTTTGGCCTCTGTAAGGTTCATAAAGGTGGCGGGGGGGGGGGGGGTGTTGTGAATTTTGGGTGATGGTGGAGGTGTTTTATCTGGGTTGTTCACTGCAGCGAGCTGCTGATTTACTATCACAAATAATAACATTACGAAATGTAACATGGCATAGCATGAGTGGCAAGGACAGGCCAGCCCAGCTAGGCTCACCATTTTCCAAACACTAAAGTAAATCTGACACTTTAGATACTTAAGAACAAGATGGTATCTAGCAATGGACTTGAAATCTCTGAGTTTCCCACACAGTTAACTTTGTTAATCCCTTTAACATTTTAAAGGCCTCAGTCAGGTCCCCCTGAAGTCTCCTTTTACTTAAACTGAAGGGATTATGATTCTTCAATCTCTAATCATGTCTTTTATCCTCCGTACCAGGAGTTAACTGTGTTGCTCTTCTCTGGACTTTTTCGAAAGCCTCTGTCTGTCTCGAAGAATGATCCCCAGAACTGCACTCAATACACTGAAGTGTGGTCTGACGAATGTATTGTACAAGAAGAGATATTGTGACATAACTATTGTGTCCTCTTTTTAGTCATAAATGTGTTGGGGCCAGAGGTGGACAGAAAGTCCACCAGGGGTCAGAAAGTAAAAGTGCCACCATGTTTTACTTCCACCCATCAACTCAACCAGCTGATTTTCTAGACTTGTCCAACCTCTGGTCTGAAGGGCTGTTTTATTTAGAAAATCCAGGAGGTTGGAACTAAATACTGGGGAGGACTTTTACTTTCTGAACCTGGATTGTCCACCTCTGGTTGGGGCTAGCATATCAATTCAGTCAAATATTCTTCTTTTACATGCCCCACACTGACCAGGAACCAACTTTTTTTTTTTAACAAATAAAATAATTAAAAATTGTTAATTGTGAGTGACATGGTGGAATTTATATGTAACCTCCACCGTGTGGCTTTTATCTAATCTTTTTCTTTCCTTTAATTATATCTCATCCTCGTGAAAAAAAACATGTCTGAGGCCATATTACATGCCTCTGGAATGTAGAAAACATCACTGATATTTGACTGGTGTCAATAAGGCAACAAACCAGTGACAAGGTCTTGCAGCTTCCTTATGTGAATTGCTTTTTAAATTTTTATTAATCCTCAAAAGGTACAAGCAGTCAATTCCAATTGGCTTTCATTACCTCCTGATAGATATTGGTGATTTTTAGCCCGCTTGGCCTCTAAGCCAGTCGGACTTATGCTGTGGTTAGATGCTTTCGTGGTGGTCTGTCGTACGTCCGTAAACTTATTGCCTTGTCAGTGCTCTAGCGCCTTCAGTTTTTTGCGGATCCTTTTCATACTTTATATGTGTGTATATGGGATGAAAATCTAGGCCAAGTCTGATTTTAGCCAAGCCTGCGCAGTATTTTTTTTTAATACTTGGTATATGTGCATGTCAGGTGTGCGTGTGTGTGTGTGTGTGTGTGTGTGTGTGTGTGTGTGTGTGTGTGTGTGTGTGAGAGCGCGTGTGTGCGCCTGCCTGCCTATGTCAGTTGGTTGGTACTGTCAGTGTGTGTTTATGTGTGTATGTTTGTGTACATATCTGTGTCAGTTGATGGTCACTGTGTATTTATCTGCGTGTACCTGTGCGAGTTTATCGAAACTGTATACGTGTGTATTTTGTTTATGCTTGTGTGTGTATACTTGTGCATGTTGGTGAGAACTACATATGTGTATATTTGTATGTGTTAGTGTGTGTATGTTTCTGTTTGTGTGTACGTACCTGTTTGAGTTGAGAACGGTATGTGCATGTGTGTGTGTGTGTGTGTGTGTGTGTGTGTGTGTGTGTGTGTGTACCAGTGCAAGTAGGTGAGTGTGTGTTTGTGTGTGTGCCTGTATCTGCTGTACACGTATAACATAAGGCTCTGTTTGCAGGAGGATCTGTGATGTCATCAGTGAGGCGGTGCAGAAACACAATGTGATTTACGTGTCCAGTGCAGGCAATAATGGGCCCTGTCTCTCCACTGTGGGCTGTCCTGGGGGAACCACCTGCAGTGTGATTGGTCAGTCTCCTGTCCGTCTGCCTGGCACTCACTGTCTGACCCTGCCTTGCCCTCTTATGCCACTTTTTCATTGCACAGTTTAACACTATCCATCTCTACTCGACTCGACTCTCCTCAGTTTTGGTTGTTTTCCATTACAAATGTGTGCAGCGTGGGTGGGGTCATCAAAGCAAGCATCACTCCCTGGCCAATCAGTGGCCTGCGGTCTGTTGACGTCACGTTTTCGACTTGACTAAGCTCACTTGGAGCCCTGGCCGAGTAGGTATTAAAAAAGTACCGGGTACCAGGTACTGTCACCTGATGGAAACCCTTAAAACCGAGTAGTGTCGAGTCGAGCTGAGTTGGTGCTCGTGGAAAAGCCCTAATATATTCTTCACTGTTCCCTAACTCCATACACACATCTGCATGTTTTTTTTCTAATGTTTGTGTATATGTGTGAAGCACTGGTCATATGAGCCTGCCCTCTCTCACCCCTGACT
This sequence comes from Gymnothorax reevesii, assembly GCA_029721435.1. Taxonomy (NCBI): domain Eukaryota; kingdom Metazoa; phylum Chordata; class Actinopteri; order Anguilliformes; family Muraenidae; genus Gymnothorax; species Gymnothorax reevesii. The sequence goes on along the minus strand of CM056587.1, from coordinate 21,627,962 downwards.
TCATTCAGGCGTGTGTGTGTGTGTGCACGTGTTTTTTTGTTACACTCATCTCTGTTCTGGTGCATGTGTGTAATGCACTCTTGCGCAATTTTGTTTGTTTTACTGTGAAATTGTGTGTGCTTGTCTCTATTTTTAGTTGGGTGACAATGTGGTTATTCAGATGTTGCGTGTGATGTGAGGAAATGGTGGATCTTTTGTGCGCACACACATTATCTTTTTTGTAGTGAATGGTCACTCAGTTTGCACACATTGTGGTATTTTATCTGTTTTTAAGGTAAGTGCACGTTTTCAGGTGTGTGTGTGTGTGTGTGGGCCTCTGTTCAGATGAACAAATATTAGTTTGCATGGGTCGGAGTGTATGTAAGGTGTATATGCTTGTATACTTGGGAGAATATGTGTGTGAGTGTTTACAGGTGTTGGCGTGTAATGTGTGTGTATATCGATATTTGTATGCTTACAGGTATTGGCACATATACTGTGTATAATGTGTTTGTTTACGGATGTTGTTGCTTGTGTAACATGTCAGTGCTCAGATGAAAGATGCATGTTTATGTTTAGAGGTGTTGATGTGCATATGTGTGCATTTGAAGGAGTTGGTGTGAACGTTATGTGTTTTTCAGGTATTTGTGTGTGTGTATGTATGTATATGTAATGCTCGTGTGCATGTTCAGATTAATTTTATGTCTGAATGTTTCCATGTGTTAGAGTGTATGTAATGTGTAGTTTGTACATGTATACAGGTGTTGGCGTGTATATAATGTATGTATGTTTACAGGTGTTGGAGCGTACGTAACCCCTGACATGATGGTAGCAGAATACTCTCTCAGAGAGAAGCTCCCAGCGAATCAGTACACCTGGTCCTCCCGCGGTCCCAGCACAGACGGGGCGTTGGGGGTGAGCATCAGTGCTCCAGGGGGCGCCATCGCCTCGGTGCCCAACTGGACCCTGCGCGGGACGCAGCTGATGAACGGCACGTCCATGTCGTCCCCTAACGCCTGCGGGGGAATCGCTCTGCTGCTCTCAGGTACATCTGTGTCCCCACCGGGGCGCCTCTGTGTGGTAGTGGTGGGCGTGGTTCTCTCTGTGAGGTGATCATGGGTGTTTGTGCTAAGAGATTTCCAAGCGTCTGGACAGTGATATTATTTTAAAGGCCTTTAATTCCTGCTTGCAGTTCCTCAACTTCTATGTTTTGTTTGTGTATATTGGATGAACTGCAGGCCTGTAGGGCCGGTTGTGTGTTTTATGTTTGAGTGTAACTGATAACTCCGCTGTGCGGGCCTGTAGGGCAGTTTGTGCATTCTGTGTGTGAGTGTAATTGATGATGGACTGTGCTCTGCAGGCCTGAAGCACAGTGGTATTCGGCCCACTGTTCCCGGAGTGCGGAGAGCTCTGGAGAACACGGCCGCTAAAGTGGAGGATATTGAGGTGTTTGCTCAGGGGCACGGCATCATTCAGGTACGACCAGTCTGCTTATTTCTCTCTCTCCATCTCTCCCTCTGAATTTCAATTTAATTTGCTTTATTTCATGACAAATCAATGTATCTGTTTTGCTAAAGCATATGAAATATAAATCAATAAATAAAAATGCATGCATAAATAAATAAAAATATCGCCAAGCATTGACAATACTTGTAAACTTGGGATAATTTTATTATCCTTGATGACAATGTAAGAACAAATATAGTACTTGTCTCTCAATGCAACACGACAGTTAGATTTTTAGCCTCGTATTGTCGCTGGAAAAAATGTACTTGCCTGTGAGCCATGCTGTTCTCTCTCTCTCTCTCTCTCTCTCTCTCTCTCTCTCTCTCTCTCTCTGTTCTCTCTCTGTTCTCTCTCTCTCTGTTCTCCCCCCCCCCCCCCCATTGTGGGTAATCCTCCTCCAGGTGGATCGGGCGTTTGACTACCTCACGCAACATGCTGCGCTGCCCACCAGTAACCTGGGCTTTGCGGTTACCGTGGGAACGCAACGCGGCATCTACCTCAGGGACCCCGTGCAAGTGTCATCCCCCTCCGACCACGCAGTGGGCATCGAACCCATCTTCCCCGAGAACACAGGTGCAGAACCCCTCGCTCTGACATGGGGAGCTGTGGAGTAGTGACATCACAGATATATAATTCCAACGTTACCAAGCTGTACTCTGTAATGCTGATGTTACATGCAATAGAAAGAGGTCTCTAACACTGAAGTAAAATTCCATCAATGCCTGTGTGGCAGCTAATTCAATGGTGTATTTACCTGGTGCTGCAATCGTCCTCATATATTCAAAATATCAAAAATTATAAAATATGACCGAGTGCAATTAGGTGGGACATGCACTTAATTGTGACTCACTTTTGAACACAAAAGATATAAGACATGATTTCCAGAAACCATGTAAAATGGTTAGTGTAAATTCATTTTTTTTAAATCCTATGTATGTGATATTTTATATAATATAACTATTCATTTCTCAAGTTTAGAAATGGCCTGTCGTTTTCCATCACTGCATAAGGCATTGACACAGTACATATCCCTTCTTGCTTTACCCCTGTGTGCAGTGAGTGGTAATGCTAAGTCCTGTAATGTTTGTAATGTGTGTTTGCACTGCAGAGAACTCGGAGCGAATCTCCCTGCAGCTACACCTGGCGCTGACCTGCAGCGCCCCCTGGGTGCACTGTCCCACCTACCTGGAGCTCATGAACCAGTGTCGCCATGTCAACGTGCGAGTGGATCCCAGCGGCCTACGGGAGGGGTTACACTACACTGAGGTGTGGGGTGTGGCTTTGCAACATAAAGAACAGAGGAGTCCTTATAGCAGTACTCATGGGCTGTGTTAGGAATTGGTTACTACATACTTAATACTGTGCCAAGATACCCTGGAGACTACTGGGTGCTCATCATAGTTGCAGTGTGTTAGCAAGTTTGTGACAGTTACAGTGTCTTACTCAGTCATGTGACCACCAGGCTGTTAAGATCACTCAGGTCTCAGATTTGGCCAATGAAATGTCCTGCAGATATTGTTTGTTTACTGGTAAATTTCATTTTGATCACATGCAGTGTACTACTAGCTACTTTTGGCTTCGGTACGTACACGAGTACTAACGGGTGATTTTGAACACAGCCATGGTTATCTGTGATGTGGACGTCTCCTAATTTTATGGCAGGAAATTATTTTAAGGGTTATTATGCCCCTGTAAACGAAGTCTGTCCGTCTGTCCGTCCGCAGTGAAAAAAAACTTTAACCTTGGCCATAACTTTTGATTGGTCGGACTTCGATACTTGGCATGTGCATCCCTTGTGACGAGACCTTTCAGATGAGGTCATCAAATTTGTCCTCGTGACCTTGACCTTGGCGTCGATGACATTTTCATAAAACTTTAACCTGGCCATAACTTTTGATTGGTTAGCATTTGGCTTACGTCTTTGATACCTAGGTAAACGATTCCTCTCGTTGAAGAAAGGTGATCTAGGCCTTGATCCTGTCTTCTTGACCTTGGCATATGGGGGCATTAGTGTTTTACAAACACGTCTTGTTTTACTTGTTTTTGCAGTGGTACCCTAAGTTGTAGGAGGTTTCAGTTTGACTGTAATTAAGCATACCTCATTCTTCTAAATGTCCGCTTCCATTCTTCAGTTATGGAATTAGGTGCGTTAAGTTTTTGCTCATCTTAATACAGTGCTGAAACATTGAGTTGTGTGGTATTCTCTCTCTATTTTTCAGATTTGTGGTTTTGATACTACATCTCCCAGCTCTGGCCCACTCTTCAGAGTTCCTATTACACTCATAATACCTTCAAAGTAAGTGCGTGCAACACTCCCCTAATTTCTTACTACAAAAAAGAGGCACTGTTCTGTATGGAGATTGGGTTTTGTATTTATGGTTTGCGAAAACAACGAGACCATGCATATGCATGAGTGGATGTGTGAATGTGTTGCGTAATCGGTACCTATTTGGGCTGTGACAGTTTGAAAATTGGCTGCAATTCCAATGTGCTACACTCGGTATGGATTTGAAAACTGGCTGATGAAATCTGCCAGCCTCTGCTTTAAACTTCTTTTCTTTAATTTTATTTACATTGATATCTTTTGTTTTTTTTCTAGTGTGGTGGAACACATAGCCACAGACAAAAATAAAAAGAATTGTGTGTATGTGTGTGTGTGTTTGAGAGTATTGGCGTCATGAACAGTCCTTGTTGTGGCGCTGAAAGCATTTTGTTTTTTCGCAGGGTAGTAGAGGGCAGTAATCAGGAGCTCTCCTTCACAGATGTTCACTTCAAACCCGGCCAGATTCGAAGACACTTCATCTCTGTCCCTCAGGGAGCGTCATGGGCCGGTGAGTCTGCCCAAAGTTTGTCGTTTTGATACTGTCTGTTCCATAGAGATATTTGTCATCTTCACGACATTGAGAAATATGTCCTGCCTCGCTTTTTTGTTTTTTTTTTTTTTTTTTAGTTGAAAATGCGTAATTCTTGTCATACCTCACTGATCAGTGGGGTTGTGCGATGAAGCTTAAATTTTCTCTACAGAGGTTACTCTCACTTCCCGCTCGGGTGACGTCTCCTCCAAATTCGTCCTGCACGCCGTCCACCTGGTGAAGCAGCGGGCGTACAGGGCCAATGAGTTCTACAAGTTCTCTTCACTTCCGGAAAAGGGCTGTCTGACGGAGGCCTTTCCTGTGCTGGTAAGAACCGTCTTGCTCCCGAATGAGCGCGAGCGAGTTTGCGTCCTGTGCGGAGGAAGTTCTTTCTGACTGGAGAAAGTGAAAAGCTAACAGAATTTATTAGTAGATGAATGTAATTGTGGAAGACAGATTGTTATTTCAGTGGACTGTGCCCTAGGGAAGAAATCAATGATTTATGTTGCTATACCGTTACCATTGCTGTGCAGCAGGTATTAAAACTTCTTAACCCCTTTGCGAAGAAGCCAGATCTGGCAATGTGTGTATTACCCTATTAATGGCTTAATGACTCTGAATTTGAGCTTCACAGAAGGGGGGGGGAAATGGGTTAAATGAAACAAGACACTTGGAGCATTTAGAATACCTTCGTGTTTCAGTTTATTTTCATAATTTATTACAGAATAAGGATGGCAAACTCAAAAAATCTCAATGAAAATTCGGCATTGAAATAGTGAAAAAAATTGCATTAAAAATGGCTTGGAGTTAATACAATACGTTTTTGGGATCAAAAACTCCACACGTCTGCTACATCTTGGTGTGATATTCAGAATGATCAACTGTCTATGAGATAAATGGGAGAGCTATCGCAGTGGCTGTCCACGCTCTTTGAGCCCTATAAATTGCATACCATCAAATGATAAAATAATCATATTTTTAGCACAAATCAATTTTTTCATGAAGCAGTGATTTTCAAGTGGGATTTGGCATGGATTTTTCCATTTTGGCAGGGGTGGACATCAATGGTCACCAATAACCTCCCTAAACCTAAATCTCCATCATGAAGTTTAGAAATTTGTCAATTTTTTATCAGAGCCCCATCAGCCAGCGAACGTACTCATTAAAAAAAACAGCTTATTTTACGTTCATCCTGTTACAGAATAGTGTGCTGTTACCACCTCTGAGCACACAAGCTAAAAACAAGCTTATATGAACGCTTTCCACTCCCTATAAGGAGCGAGTACAACTCACTACAGTAATATCCAAAATGTACCATATTTCACGAAAACTGTCAGGAGACAGTAGGCAATACGCTACCCTAGTTTGAACAGAATCGGGGCAACGAATGTAATGGGAGGTAGGCCAAAGTTCTTGAGCTGTCTGCATTATACTTGGCATAAACCTTGGCAGTCTATTTTGCTGAATGCGTTGCAAATTCTAAAACAGATCGCCATATTGAGCAAAATTCCACGATATTCAGTACTATTAGCAAAGTTACGGATACTAACCAGTATGACAAACTAGCTGCAACAGAATGATAATCATGGCAACAGTGGTGAACAGAAAAGAAATAATGGCTAGCTAGCTATGTAGGCTACTCCAGTCAACAATAGGCCCACTTGCACATCAAGGAGAAAGACTCCCATCTTTGACTTCCTCCTCCAGAGAATCAATGCTATCAAGCTGGAAGAACCCACCAGTCTGGTTCCATTCTGAATGACCCCCAGTGTCCATATCTCTATCGCATTTCCATCCTGTATACAGAACGTGAGCACCTCTGGGTTGCTTTTAGTAATGTAAAACTTTCACATGGGCATGAACTATAACTGTGCCTTGCACAGATAAACCTGAGCAATCACTGAAGCGGCTGTATTTCAGTGAGATTTTTTTTAGGCTTTAAGTGACCACTGAATTCTTAGGGACAGATCTATGCATTAATCAATGGTAGGGTATCATCCGTTTTCAATATCTGACGACAATAATGGACAGTAGAATGTTTGTAGTATCAATACCATGTTGAATTTTTGCTCCAGAAATCTAATTTTTTTCACTTCTAAATTGGCGTATCTTTGGGCTTTTGTGGTGAAGCTCGTTGCAACAATGGAAACCTATTGTTTCAGCCAAGCAGATCTGGATTTATTACCTGTTTGATTGGACTATTGGTAAATATGTTAGGCAGTTTACAGATCAGGCTTTGTTGAGGAGTTTAATTCATACAGTTCCTGGGAAACAGTGAAGGGACTTGGCTCTTGCTATTCTAAATTGTTTACAGGCACCGCTTTCTCATGACTATTCAATCACTGTTTCGAGTTTGTGACATATTGATAGGATACTGCAGCTGAGTGCACCATTTGAGCAGTTCTGCAGACGCTAGCATCGACAGTTTTGCCCCTCTACGCAAAGATATTGATGTTGTGCACTTTAAATGTAATGTAGCAAGTCCTTGCTACTACTGCATTGGCCTTGAGGAAGGTTGTGTCAGGGATTTGTCTGAAACGTTGTGACTATTCTTTATAAAATGAGCGATGGAGAGACAGTGGAAAGATATAGTGTTTTTGGCCCTGTTCCTCTCGGTGTTTGTGTTCCCAAAGCGTTTCCAGGCTGTAACTCAAAAACCTCTCAATGCCAAATTTTTTTAGTGCATTCAGTGGCTAATAAACTGGCGCCTTTTCTATTTAGGGTTTTATGTGGGGGTGGGGGTGGTGGAGGGACATTAGTTTGTATAAGTATTTACTCACACTACTGGCAAGTGACATCTATGTGGCGTGAGACGGGTCTTTAGTGCCCCAATGTCTTTCTCAGCCAGGGCGGACTGTGGAGTTCTGTATCGCCCGTTGGTGGGCCAGTCTGGGTGATGTCATCATCGATTACACCATCTCCTTCCATGGGCTGTCGGTCTCCCCATCTCCCCTGCACATCGTGAGTATCCGGCCTTCCTCGACACTTCATAGTCTTCCTCACGGGGGCTTGCCGGCCCTGACCGTCTCTTGCTTCTCTGTCGCCAGCACGCGTCGGAAGTCATCTCCACCTTCGAAGTGCTGTCGCCTATGAAATACGAGGATGTCTCCCCGAGCATCACGCTCAAGAACTGGGTGCAGCCGCTGAGGTTGGTCCTCCTGTAAAAGATGCATGTTTTAGTATTAGTATGTTTGCAGTTGTGTTCCTGTACATTTGCTGGTTTTTACTTTATGAACATTATCTTCATTTTCTATTAGTCAGTCCTGTCAACACTGGAAGGCTGCACTGAGATGTGTTGCAGGTCGTAAAGCTTTGTTTAATGTTTTGTTTGTCTTCTTTATGAGGATCCTAGTTGGAATTGTAATTCAGAGAGCTGGTGCTGACTGTCTGAAAGTGTGGGATTTTGTGAGCAATTGGGATTTTGTGAGCAATTTTTCACTCAGAATATTCTTTGTCTTCTTGGATTTTAGGCCGATCAGTGCAAAGATTAAACCCCTTGGTTTGCGAGATGTCTTGCCCAACAACAGGCAGCTATATGAGATAGTGCTCACATACAACTTCCATCAGGTTAGTCTCAGACACTTACACACACAAGCACAATAAACATTAATGCATAAATGATGCATTTTTCTTTCTGTCTCTCAGCCAAAGAGTGGTGAGGTGACTCCCAGCTGTCCGGTCCTCTGTGAACTGCTGTACGAGGCCGAGTTTGACAGCCAACTCTGGATTCTGTTCGATCACAACAAGAGACTGCTGGGGTCTGGAGATGCTTACCCACACCAGGTACTGTACAGATCCAGCACTGTTCAATATACCCACACCAGGTACTGTACAGATCCAGCACTGTTCAATATACCCACACCAGGTACTGTACAGATCCAGCACTGTTCAATATACCCACACCAGGTACTGTACAGATCCAGCACTGTTCAATATACCCACACCAGGTACTGTACAGATCCAGCACTGTTCAATATACTCACACCAGGTACTGTACAGATCCAGCTTGTTTCAATATACCCAAACCAGTTGTAGCAGAACTTCAGCACTGTTCAATATACCCAAAGCAGTTATAGCAGAACTTCAGCACTGCTCAATATACCCAAAGCAGTTATAGCAGAACTTCAGCACTGCTCAATATACCCAAACCAGTTATAGCAGAACTTCAGCACTGCTCAGTTTACCCAAACCAGTTATAGTAGAACTCCAGAACTGCCCACTGTGCCCACATCATGTTTAGATGAAGTTCAGCACTGCTCAGTATACCTGCACCAGCTGTAGTACAACTCCAGCACTGCTCAAGTTACCTGCAGCAGGTATAGTACACCTCCAGTACTGCTCCGTGAACCCACACCAGGTATAGTGCTGCTCAATATACCCGCACCAGGTGTAGTAGAACTCCAGCATTGCTCAATACTGTATACCCACACCAGGTGTAGTAGAACTCCAGCACTACTCAAGTTACCTGCAGCTGGTATGGTACACCTACAGTACTGCTCCGTGAACCCTCACCAGGTATAGCGCTGCTCAATCTACCTGCATCAGGTGTAGTGCTACTCCAGCTCTTCTCAGTATAACTGCATCAGGTATAGTGTTACTTCATTTCTGCTCTGTATACCCACACTTGGTACAATAAAACTCCACCATGGCTTCTTATATCTTCATGAGGTACTGCAAAACTCGACAAAGCTTTAAATAACCACACCGCATACAGTTCTACTCCGACTCCAACTTACCACCAGATACTGCAGTGCAGGTCCACCTCTGTTCCACATACCCACACCAGATATTGCATGTGCTGAATGTACCCCCACTAGGGATAGTACAGCTCCAGCTCTGAGCAGTATACCCACTCCAGATAACTAGTACTGCCTTCTGGCTCTGCTGAAATGGGCCATATGGAGCCATATATGTCTGTCTAGAGGAATCATTGTTTTCCACCCTGCAATACGGTAAAGTAGAAGCACAGACTTGGCACCCCACTGCTTTTTAACAATTGCCTCTTCATGCCAGTTGTTGCTCTACTGGGCTGCGGGCTATTTTCTGTATAAGGATTTTTTTAAATAAATCTCTCAGCTGTAATTTAAGAGTGAACATAAAAAGTGAGAGATGTTGAGTGGTGTTGCTGGTTAATGTTTAGGAACTTACCTCTCAGGTATGTGAGTAGATCACTGGCTACCAGGCATTATCACTCTTTCCCTCCAACATTCTTTCCCCGTCTGTCTCTTCCTGTATCTCTCCCATGTTCTCCTCTCTCTTTCTTTCTTCCACTGTCCATCATACACTCCCATGTGTCTTGCTTTCTTTCTCCCCCTCCTATCTTTCTCCTTTTCATATTTTTCTCCCTCCATCTCTGCCCTCTTACTTTTTCCTCTATTCATCCATTACTCTCTGTCCCTCTCTCTTCTCTGTCTGTGTTTCTTTACCCAACCTCTCTTGCCATCTTTCCTTGATCCTCTCTGTCACACATTGTGCCCCATCTCACAGTGACTTTCTCATTGATGTTTGTCCCTAGGTGCTGCACTGGGGCTGCTCTTTGCTCCCAAATATCTTGGATTGGTCACATGCAGAGAACAAAGTACCTCATGAGGTTTAATGAAGTATTTTATCGTGTCTCTCTCTGTCAGTACTCCCTGAAGTTGGAGAAGGGAGACTACACGGTGCGTCTGCAGGTTCGGCACGAGCAGGTGAGTGAGCTGGAGAGGCTGAAGGACCTTCCCTTCATCGTGTCTCACCGCCTGACCTCCACGCTCACCCTGGATGTGTACGAGACGCACAAGAACGCACTGCTGGCCAAAAAGAAGGTCAACTCAGTAACGCTGCCGCCCAGCTGCTCCCAGCCCTTTTACGTCACAGCCCTGCCCGACGACAAGTGAGTGGAGCTGTGTGACTCTGACCCAAACCTGCCTCTCATCTCAAAATCCATCCCCTGTAATCAGCTCCACAACTTTGATCTTACCATCAACCCCTTCCTGAATCTTCACTTGTCCTTATATTCCCTTCCAGTACCACCTGCTAACCCTCTAACCAACATCATCAACCCCATTCCAAATGGTCATACTCGGAGCAATGATGAGCTACTCATGATCATAACTGCTATTGTCCCCACCAAAATCTGCCCTTCGACTCTGATATTATCATCAACCCCTTCCTGAATCAACACCTGACCTCATATACTGTTCCAGAATCACCTTCAAACTCTAACCATTATCATCAACCCCATTCCAAACCTACTCATGATCATTACTGTGATCATTCCCGCCAAAATCTACTCCACAACTCTGATCTCATCTTCAACCCTCATCCCAAGTCTACACCTGACCTGATAATCCCTTCCAGAACCACCTACGGGCACTCGAACTATCATCATTGACCCCATTCCAGAACAGCTTGTGATTATAACCACGATGTTCCCATGCCCGAAATGTAAACCTCATGATGAGGCCTATCTCAACCCATCTCAGAAACTTAGGACCTCATCATCATCCCTATCCAAAACCTGCTCTAAATTGCTTTCCCCTCATCATTAACCCTACACTGGGTCTACATTTGACTTCATCTCCCCCATCGCCTATGCCCCACCTGCTCCAAAACTCAAACCTCATGGTTAACCCTCTCGCAGTCCAATCCAGCTCTGCAAAATGACTTCATTATGCCCCACTCTCAAACTCTCCTGAACCACTTCCTGAGCAACCCTCTTGAACACTTTCACTCAGAACCTTCAAACCCACAACGCCTGCCCTAAAGCTTAGTTTTGGTATCAGTGATTGTCTCAAATTGTTTACTCTCTCTCTGTGGTTAATCTAATGTGCGGTGTCTCCATGTAGGATTCCTAAAGGGACGTGTCCTGGCTGCTATCTGACGGGGTCGCTGGTGGTGTCCAAGAGTGAATATGGGAAGAAAGCTGTGAGTGCTCGTATAGTGGCATCTCTAAGAGTAGGGCCGTCACTCTTAAGTGTAGGTTGCAACCTTTTTATGTTGCATTTTTTGGCTTTATGATCATTGTTCCATTGTGAAAGCAGTTTCGTATACACCCTAGAAATGCAGCTTTCATTTTGCCTGATATTGGACATGGAAAGTAAAAACAAGTTGAACAAGTCCATCATATCAGGCAAGATGAAGGCATCATTTCTGGGCTACATTTTCACACTGGAACTGCCTGTGACGACGTAGCAGCCTAGAAATGCAGCCTACGCTTTGAGAAACGGCCCAAATCTCCTCTCTTTGTTCTCTTCTCCATGCAGTTCATGCAGGAGAGTGCTGTGCTTAACTGTGCCTGTGCCCCTTTGAGGCCCTGTTTGTGTCTGTGATGTTTGAAAGAGCCCACGTCTCTGTCACTCAGTCCATTTATGAGGCAGACGCCCTGGCTCACTTTTCATCTGTATGTGTGAGAGAGTTTGTTTGTCAGTTTGTCTCTCCATCCACCTGTCTGTGTTGGCGTGTGTCAGCGTTACTTTGCAGTGAGCCAGCTCTCTGTTCGTCTGTCTGTTCGTCATGTGGCAGAGCCTTGAGCTGTCCATCCGCTCGTATGTCTACGCTTGAGGTCACCGAGCTGTGACCGCGGTGGCCCGCGTTTGCTTTGCGACCCCAACAGAACTGCCGTGGCTTTCGGAAGCACGGTCGTATTCCACGCGGCCTCTGATCGCCTCTTGTCACTGTGGTTTATTTCTGGTTCTGTTTGGGTCACAGATTGATCAGACGCTCTCAAACCTAGTAGTATGGGTGCTCATGCTACTTTGGCCTTGGCTTAGGGGCAATTAGAGATTCTGGCAGTGGTTCTGTGTAATGCATCTGCCCAGTGATCAATCTGATCAATAAGCCTTCATTGCTTGAGCACATGCCAATCGCTCTTTGTCGCTTCTCGTTTTTGCTCACTAGGCTTTGCCTGTGCATTTTCTTTCCATTAATGTCTTAAAAGATCTTCAATGGCACTTTTGTGGATCATTAAACTTGATCCTTGCAGGGGGGGGAAGGGAGAAGAAGCTAGTCATGTCTTTGGTGACCACCAGGGGGTGCTGCTGGATCTGAAATGGCTCTTGTGTTCATATCAAAGCCTCAGGATTTGTTGAAGTCTCTTGAGCCCTGGTCCTCAAATCACAGCCCTCAAGGTCGGAGAACTGCTGGTTTTCCACCGTCCCTGTGCCTGGGAGTCAGGTGTTAACAGTCTGGCCAATCAGATGTTCATTTACTTGCCTGGGATAACAGAAAACCTGGGCTGGATTTAGATTCGAGATCCAGATTTGAGGATCCCTGCTCTAGAACATTGGTGATTTACCCTGATCGTGGACATGTACCATTTTCACTCAAACTCACATCTGATTCGACATCTTGAGACCTTGATCTGCACTGTAGTAGTGATAAGTGTGCCCAATTAGGGTTGAAATTGAAAATCTATTGGATGGTAGATCTCCACGAGCAGGGTTGGTTGCTGCTGTTGTGAGAATACTGATAAACGGCAGCAGGAAATGGTGAATGAGTGTGGTGGCTGTGTGGGGCTGGTCTGCCTGCTTTGCTTGGGAGGAGAGAGGGATGAGAGAGAGAGAGAGAGAGAGAGAGAGAGAAGGCAAAGGGAAGAAGCGTGTGTGTGTTAGTGTGCGCCTGTTTTTCTCACTGTCTGTTATTCTGACCACCAGGGCCAGGCATCAGCAAAACGGCAAGGAAAGTTTAAAAAGGTACTGGCTGGGTGGGCGCTCTGCGATTGGTCGCCGTCACGCACACAATGTGTTCTGCCCCCTTCCCCTTGCCCTTGCTCTGGATCACGGGTGTCGGGGGTGATGGGCGCTGTCATGTTTCCCCACCGCCTGGCCTCTGGTGACCTCACTTCCTGCCGTGGAGAGTTCTTACCTGGTCGCATCGGTCGTGTAGCACTCGGCAAAGAAGTTGGGGCACTACTGTCAGAGGCGTGTTTTCAACTGGGACTGTGTTAAAGAGCTTAGTTTTGCTAACAAAGAGGATTCCTACATCTGTCCATTTTCTATCCTGCTTCCTCCTAGTCATTGTTAGTAGGGAGAAAGGGAATTCAGGCCTATTCCAGCTTGCATTGGATCAAGGGAGAGAATTCCTCATAAGAACAGTGCCATTCTTTTTATTAGTTTTGTCGAAGAAATAGCTGCTCTAGCATGGGCATGAAAGCACCTTTCAGGAAGTCATTCTCTGGAAATTAAATGTAAAAAGAAGTTGGAATTTGTGTTCCATTATCAATGCCACATTATGATCTCAGTTAAATGTTTCTATGACATCTTCAAGGTATCCAAAAGCTCCAGCTGGGCAACGGTAGGTCTAAAACTGCTGGAATTAAAAACTGGCGTGGACTAATAGCTGCTAAAAGTAAATGATTTGAGTAATAATTTGTTTCTAGCTTTGCATGGCCCAAACTCTGCTGGAAATTTCTTAAAAGTATTTGCAATTGATTTTAATGTGATTTATTTTATTTAAAAAATATTTCTACTCACTATATAGGGACTCATCTTGTTGTAATGGATTTCTTTGGAGAATATGTCAAGGATAACATCCTAATGCCACTCAACAGTAACAAGAAGGGGTTTGGTTCACCTGCATTATAGAATTGGCACTGAGTTGGCAATTATTGATGTGCCTTCAAGCCGCACTCTGTGTGTTTGGTGTTCTGGGCTCCCTGCAGTGGTGCTTACACTTGGGCCGTTTAGATTGTGACCAGTGTATCTGGTGAGAACATTCACGTCAGGTTTCCTCATAGTGCCAAGCTGTGAGGAGCAGGAAGTTTCTTGAGCCATGACGCTGTGGGTGGTGATGGGTAATGTAGTTATTGAGTGTGGTTGAGTTATGCATGGGTGTCTTGTTTGTGTGTGATTTTGTCTCCTGTTCAGGATGTCGTGCCTGTCTATTACCATCTGATCCCTGCCCCAAACAAGCCCAAGAATGGCGGAAAAGAGAAAGATAAGGATGGCGAAAAGGAAAAAGACGTGAAGGACGAGTTTGCTGAAGCACTGAGAGACCTGAAGATTCAGTGGATGACAAAGTCAGTATCTAAAAGTAGTGTCATTAGTATTCATCTTCGCTGAGAATTTTGTTACATTTATGTACAATTGCTTTGGAAAATGACCACTCCCTTTTCCTCGCACGAGTCTCCGTTTGCAAGTGAGGAAGACTTAAGAAACCTGCAACCTTGCAATTGTGGCACTACCAAAGAATTGCTCAGTATGGTACTTAATCTGATGAGTACATTGCTCTGCTGTGATAGGACTGCGGCGTCACAGCGAGAAGGTCAATCAGTAGCTAAAATCTGACTTAGACCCTCTCTGTCTGGGGCTTGTATTTTCTCGTTGCGTTTGCGTGGGCTTTCTGCAGGTACAGTGGCTTCCCCGCCTAGTCTGTTTCTGGCTAATTGGAGACTCTGAATGGCTAAAAGGAATGAGTGTGTGATTCACCCCAACCCTACATGCCTCTGGAGTAAGAGGGTGAAATAGTGGATGAATGAATGTATATTTTATTTGTGACTGATGTATAACTGCACAATATTGGCTCAACGGGCTAATGGCAAAAATATTGCTTTACTTTATTTTATCATTTACAAATGAGATGAGGGCAAAGCAGCAATTTATTGCAATGCTTAATTATGCATGCCACACTTTATGTGACTTGAAATGTGATGATCAGTCGTTAGAAGGCCGCACACAATAGCGATAAAAAATTCATTTGTGTTGACCAAGTGTTTTTTTCCGACTGCTAAAAACATCCAATTATCACGGTTTCCAACTGTGACACGCTTCAGCCCTTTAGCTGCTGATGCATCGCGCACATTTAATGGAACAAACCTTTGGGACCCCCATGCGCAGGTGTCATTGCAAATTGCTTTTTTCCGCTCTGGTATCATTTCGTCTGGGCAAATTGTGGCCCTGTTGCTGCTTTACCATCCTTATTCATCTCTTCCATGCTGAATTTTCTCCATTCATCTCGGTTTTATGTTCAGTTTAGGTATTCAGAGGGAAAATGCCTAACCCCTGCTGTAGATAATGCCACACATAAAAGACAAAATGTAATCGTACTTCACGCAGTATGTGATTCGAGTCTCGAGGCTGTAGTTTCACTCTTTGTTCTGTCTCTCTTGATCTCTCCCTTGTGCCTTATCTGATCCATGTTCTGCAGCTGGTCTTTAGTTGACTCTTTTTGTTCTTTGCTTTGAATTACAGAGTGAGCCCAGTGAATGTAATGCTGTCTGATGTCACTCTGTCTCTCTCCCTCCCCTGGCAGATTAGACACCAGCTCTCTCTACGATGAGCTGAAGGAGAACTACGCTTCCCATCTGCCTTTGCATGTGACCCGGCTGCACCAGCTGGACTCTGAGAAGGTAAACCTGAGAGTCGGGCAGCGTGCTGATTGGCAGATCAGTGTCAGCTTCTGATAGGTCTACTTGCTGATGACTCAGTCAGTTGGCAGGATGGAAAGCTGTGGGTTAGTTGCCCTAATGTGTATTGTCTGCTTGCAAGTTGACTCATGCCATCTTCACTGTCCCCAGTGGCAGATAACTGATGATTTGGTAATTGTTGATAAACTTGGCTAACTGCTTGATAGATTGCAGTTGTTAAGAATGCCGATGGATTTTTTTTTTTTTTTTTTGGCAGTAAACTGCAGTTCATAAGTTTGCTGATTGGTTGATTAGTATTTGACTGGCATCGATAAACTTAGACTTGGATGATCAGTCATCGTCTTCAGTCAATGATTTTGCTGATTACTTGAATTTCTGTTGACTGCAATCAAGAAGCTTGCTGATTGGATGATCAGCGATTATTCGTTCATGGACTGCAGTTGATAGGATTACTGATTGATTGGCGATGGACTACAGTTGATAAGCTTGCCGATTGGTTGGGCATCAATAGGCCGCAGTCAGAATTCTTGCTGTTTGGTTGGTTATCGGTTATCTGTGTTCATTAAATTTGCTAATTGGTCGGTTGTAGGTAGACTGCCTTCAATAAGCTTGCTTTTCGGTTGGTTGTCGGTAGACTGCGGTTGATAAGTTTAGTCACTGTTTGGTGCGTAGTTGACTGTTACAACCCCACGGTTTGATTGGTCTGTGATGACAGGCAGTGATGACACACGTCTCTAAGCTCACCGCATGATTCTGGTGTTCCAAATAGGAGCGGCTGAAGCGTTTGGGAGAGATTGTGGCAGCTGCAGAAATCGTGATCTCTCATATCGACCAGACGGCCCTGGCTGTGTACCTCTCCATGAAGACGGACCCAAGACCAGACGCAGCCAACATAAAGAGGTGCTGAACATTGCAGTTTCACCAGGAGGCTGCAGTCTTATCCACTTAATATCTTATTTGATACTCCTGTCTCCTTTTTTCCAAATAACACAAAAACTTTTACTGGTGTGGTAAGACTGCTTGACTTATTTCAAAATTTGCTTATCTGGTCGGAATTTCACTTTTCGCTTGGGTAGAAAATATTAACTTGTATGAAGTAATAGTTTCCTTGACTAGAGAACATATCTTACCCCCTTGCAAGTCTTAAAATTGGTAAAATGATCGCTCCTCATCTTTGTATCATACCTTTGCCACACACAGTGGGTGGAATGCACACTTTTTTTCCAGTTGTCCATCCCTTTGTGAGTCCGTCACGCTGTCCATCACACTGCTAGTCACAAATATCTTGTCTGCACCATATCTGCTGGAGGAGCGGTGGGATTTTCACTGAACGGCTCCCCAAAGAGGGTAGCTGGACTGATTAGGTTTTGGAGGTCATTGGTTATTGGTCAAAGGTTAAGATCACACAAGGTCAGTTGTGTGTGAAAGTTGTGAAGACCAGCTTTCAGGGCTTGTGAAGCTATGGCAGTCAGACATAGCAATCAACACTTTGCATTGTGTTGAACCTTGTTTTCTTCAGCAAAAACAGTCAAAACAAGATTTTACATCTAAATGTGATTGGACTCTTGTGGTTCTGTGGTGTGGACACTGCTCTGCAGCAGTTCTAAGGCCAGTGGTCCATATCCCAGGGTCTACATTACCCTGAGGGCTCTCTATCCCTGTTATCATATGAAGGCTCCTCCCGGCCTTCATACGAAGGCAGGGGCCAGATCAGAGTTTTAATCGTGAGTTTAAGCTCTCTTTATTCATCGTGCTCATACAGTGGCAGCAAGGCACTACTCTAGCATGCAGTACTGCTGCTTCTGAATGGAGACTCTTAGAGCTGCTTACGCCAGGTCCACTTGCTTGTTCCTGTGAAAAACACTCTTCTGCTCTAGTGTACTTCTGGTGAACACGTCCTCCTCATGTCATTTGCGGCCTTTGCTGTTTGTTGTGTTTGCGTCTTTCATGTGAGTGAGCTCCATTTTGGTCATGTGGGGGTCTGTTGTCATCCTGTTCTGCTGGTCCTAATGCAAGGCCTGGTGTAGCGCTCAGTTAGGGGCAGTGCAAGTGTAGCTTTCAGAGCATGTGTCTTAGCTTTTGGGTGGAGATACGGGCAGGGTCTGGGGCCAGGGGTCAGAGTTCAGCTCTGTGTGATGCTATAATATTTCGAGAAACAGAAGTCCCGACCACTGGAGGTTTTGACTCTACATATGAAGGCAGAAGTGGTATATGAGACACGACAACAGCAGGAAAGAGAATGGGTGACAGCATAAGGGTGTTGGGTAGTGCTTGCATAGCATGTATGGAACTCTGAGATTTGTTGTATGGTTGTCTTCTTTTGTCCAATGTATACGCAACTGAACTGGGTCTTGTCAGCCTGACTTTTTTTCTGATGGTTTGTTTTTTTTTTTTCATGCTTATTGATGTGCCATACACTTGAGCAAACTAATTTTTTTCATGGATAAAAAGATTAGATTTTTAATCAATGCATTTTAAGTAGGAGCTGCCGTGGTCGTGGACTTCAATTCCTTTTATTATTCCCCGCCAACACGAAGTGTGAGGGGGATATAGGTTTGACCTCCGTCTGTCCGTGCGTGCGTGCGTGTGTACGTCCGTCCGTCCGTCCGAGAGAAAGGGGACAACTTTTCTCAGAAACTTTTATAGATGGGACAACTATATTTGATGTGTAGCTTCAGACCATAAAGGCCTTGATGGAGTTCGAAAAAATAAGAAGCACACGATTGGCGGGGGATGTTGTAGACCATGTCGACTTGTTTTCTTCTTATGATGGTATGGGCATTATAACGCCACATTATAATGCATTAATACCTTGTGTGGGCGTTCACAGTGAACGGAATGTTTGCCAACGGCTGCTACTATTCATTCCTATGAGAGTTGCGGCCCTTGCTAGTGGCTAACGAGCCTGGTACTTAATCTCTGGCTGCAGTGATATGGAGAAGCAGAAGTCCTCCCTGCTGGACGCCCTCTGCAGGAAAGGCTGCGCTCTGGCCGAACAGCTCCTTCAGCTCAGTTTGCAGGACGGAGCCAGCTCCGGCGAGGTCACCAGCTCCGACCAGGACCTGGAGGGAGTGGTCAAGACTCTGCAGGACACATTCTGGGCTGTGCAGAAGTGGGCGGAGCTCACTGATGCAAAGGTGAGGGCGATGCGGTGGAGTGCGGCGATTTATTGAGAACGACATAAGTAATCAGACTGAAGTTGAAGAGCCTAATGCTAAAGGTAGTTAAGTGACATTTTCACACACCATGAAGTAAGGACAGGAAACGTCTCCTAGAGTTACTAAAGCCTACCGCCTCGATTTTTTTCTCAAAAATAAAGTCTGGGGACCATACTTTAAGAAAGATATAGAGGCTCTAGAGAAAGTTCAGAGAAGAGCCACCAAGCTTATTCCAGGTATAAAAGATGAAAGCTACGAGAAGAGGCTGAAGATCCTTAATCTCTTTATTCTTAGGAAAAGGAGACTCAGGGGTGATTTGATTGCGGTCTTTAAAGATGTTAAATGGATTAACAAAGTGAATTATGTAGAATTCCTTCGACCAAGTGTTGTTAGTAGAACTTGGGGTCACAAATGGAAGTTGACCAAAGGTAAATTTAGCACTGATATTCGGAAATATTTCTTCACCCAAAGAGTAATTTCAATGTGGAATAGCTTACCTGACCATATTTGTTGAGGCAGAGACCTTGGGGGTTTTCAAGAGCAGGCTTGACTTAAAGCTAGATACCATTGAGTCATTTCGTATCTGAAGGGACCTATTCACAGTAGTATAAAGAAACTGGCGAGCTTAGTTTGGCTGAAAGGCCTGTTCTTGCCATTCATGTTATGTTATGTTAAAATTGACATCTTGTGACTTAAATAGAGGATCTTACACAAGTGGACTTGTCATATCAAAGTTCTAAAACGATTTGAGTAAATTTTGTAATTTTTGCTGGCTTTAGTTAGCAAAAAACCAAAATTTACTCATCGAGTTTCATAACTTTCACTTGACATGACCCAGAGTATTAAATTCTGTTTATCACATTACTGAATTGTGTAATTTAATAGAAAACAAATTTCATTTCTAAATGCAGCTTAATAGAAATTCCCATTATTTGTTGGCATTGAGCTAACTACATCACTTTGCTAATTTTGTCATTCAGTCACTGAGTTTGAACTAGCAATGGTTTGTAAATTGACAGTGAACTGAGCAGCTAACTAACAATTGCTTATTAGCTAAAAAACTATTGTTACATAATGGTTACGGAAAGGCACTGTGTGCACGCTAGCTTACTAGATAAGTAATGTTAGATAAGTCATTGCTACGGTGCTAAGCCATTCCAATATATCCAACGTTACACTTGGTATCCAGTTTGGCAGCATGTCATAATGTGGAGCAAAATTCGCCCCCCCATCACACCCTCAGCCATTGAAATTTGCAAAAGTGATATGTACCAAGGGTAATATCAAAAATGTGTCATGAGCTGGGCCATGGAAAAACTACAGTTAAGCAATAAAGGGGACTTATGATAAATTTTTTTCAAGTTAGAATATATTTGAGTGTCCAGATGAGAAGTGAACAAACAAACAAAATTTTTAGGCAGTTTGAATCCTGTCATTCCTGACCCTTTGAAAAATGGGCGATTCTGAGTGGATGTCCCCACTACAGAGTGAGCTTTGATCTAATTTGCCAGTGAACAGAGCCACCCTGCCAACGGCAAGAGACTCTTTCATAATCCCCTAGCTACCGGCAAGCCTCTAAAAACAGATGACTGAAGAAGTAGCGAGCTAGCTTGCTATCCATTAAACCACACAATGTGTTTTGAAAGGTTGCTAATCTCTGCAGGCTAAGCAAGCGTGGACGTTCACAGAAGTGCGGCATGTGACCGTTATCATTGCACTACACTACACATTCAGTGTCTAATTTTTAGAATGACCCATATTGTCGGCATAGTTGCAACATTCCATTTACCGCACTAACTACTCCATTAAAAACTGAGGAGTCAATTGGCATAATATGTAAGTCTCCATATGCGGGCTAAAGGGTTAATCATATCAGATTATTCAGGTTTTCAAATTAATTTTGCTGCAACTAACAGTTATTTACCTTGTCAGTTGATCTATTGATTATTTTTCTGGATTAATGGATTGGTTGTTTGCTCTATGGAATGTTAGAAAATGATGAAAAATATCTATCAGTGTTTCTGTGAATGAGCACGGTTTCAGTCCGGGATGACATTCCTTAATGTCAAAGAAGAACAAAGAAGCCATGAAATGTTCACATTTAAGGCGCTTTTTTTCCCTAAAAATGTCTCAAGTCGATAAATCAGTTATCAAAGGTAGTTAGTTTAGTTCAGAAGTTGACAGGTAATTGATTGATCGACTAATCGTTGCACCTGTAGCTAGAATGCAAGGTCGAAAAACAAAACTTGCCTTGCTGTCCGAATGTGTACAATCTATGCTGTATTTTATGTAATGAGAGTAAAATCGCATGTGTCTGTGTTTTTCCATCCATTAGGTTTTAACATTTTCATATAAACACGCGCTGGTCAGCAGAATGTACGGACGGGCTCTGAAATACGCCTCCAAGATTGTAGAGGACAAACCCAGTAAAGAGAACTGGAAGAACTGCATTCAGGTGAGAGGCCTTCTGCTTACACTGCAGTGCAGCACACCTGTGCAGCGCACCTGCGCGCCTCGTGCTTCGGCTGCCTGGACTCCACGCGCTGTCAGATTAGCATTGGCAAACCGAATAGGATTCTGTGCCGTTCCGAGGTGCATTAAGTGATGCAGAAGTTGTGTGTTGTGAAGTGTAATGTTGTACTCTTGTGTTTTCCTCTTTTCGCTTTAATTAATTTCAGTTAATGAAGTCTCTGGGTTGGATGCACTGCGCCTCCTTCGCCGAGAACTGGCTTCCAATCATGTACCCGGCGGACTACACTCCCTTCTGAGCCGCGCAGTACGGCACGAAGTGGAAAACATGAAAACACGCGCCGACATTAACCCCAGGGCACAGTGCAGAG
Organism: Gymnothorax reevesii; assembly: GCA_029721435.1. Lineage (NCBI taxonomy): Eukaryota > Metazoa > Chordata > Actinopteri > Anguilliformes > Muraenidae > Gymnothorax > Gymnothorax reevesii. Next base: position 21,606,283 of record CM056587.1, on the reverse strand, counting down.
CAGTAGAAGAGCCCACTGTGTGACATCACATCCAGCAGTATTGCGGTGCTGCAGAGGGCATTACAATGTGGAGCTACAAATGCCAACTTTTTTTTTTTTTTTTTTTTCCCCTTAAGCCCAGTGGAGAGGCTATCTAGCTTTTTCTCCTGTCTCCTGCCTTCTGTCTATCTCTTTCTCTCTCACAAATACATGAGCATCCCTTAGCTCTGTGCCCAACACGCGCGTGACCACACACACGCACACACGCACGCACACACATACACTCACTCATTTCCTGTCTTTATACATCTCCTGATTGGACGGTCAGCAGGCCTTATGCTGAAGCGTTAGCCCCTCTAAATCAAAGCATCACTCAAAAAGTGTTGCTACATGCCATCAGGGACAGGTTCACATGAACTAATGTTTATTGTTCCCTTACATCATAAGCGCTGTTCGGTGCCAATGAAGCAAACCAACCACAGATCCATCTGTCGAATCGACCCCTCTGCGGAGGTCACTCTGGTCATGGTGATTGACTTCTGTGTACAAATGCGCAAACATGCTTTCTTCAACATTTAACTGTTCAGGGGCGATAGTTTAGAAGCGTACGGTTTTTGATTTGCCTTTTATTTTCAATTCTGTTGAAGTTCTACTGGGTTCTTACATGCATCCCCATTACGTAAATGACCAAGATAAATTTGTCTGAGCTGTAGGACTCGGAGTGGCCCTGGCTTTTTCATTTTGTTGTTTTTTTTTTTCTTGCATAATCACTACCACTCTGCCAAAGTAGAAGTTTTCGGTCAAAAGGGAAGGTTTTTTTTATCAAAATTCAGGGGAGTGAGTTAAAATGTGCCCTGTAAATGTGGGCTTTTTGGGACTGGTACTCAGTTGGGTATTGTCTTAATCCAGCTGTAGAGTCGCTCAGACAGTCCTTCATTTCCCTCTAGGGTGGATGGGTGTGCAAGAACTGTATACACGGGAAATGGAATATGAATGTAATGCAGCTCGGTGGAATTTGTGGTAATTCTGATGGCCGATGTCTTCACTGAAGTGCACAGTTCTGTTGCAGTGGACCTTGAGCTTTTCGACGTTCTGGTGGCTGAAGTCCAGACCTGTCCATTCTGGTTTAAGCCTGGCACTTGGCTGGATGCAGGCATTAGCCTGATGACCTCGGTGGATCCATGTTCCTGAAATCTCCCCTGCTCCCTAAAAAAGTGTCCCTTCATTTTCATTTTACATACTTTAAATGGCCTTAACCCACTCACTTCTTTCTGGCCGGAGCCAGAGTCCCATTCATATCGCTAACATATTTTGTTGGTCGTTTTAGATAATGTATTTATGGATTTATTTTATTTATAAAAGCAAACTGTTGAAGCAAATATTTATGAGGAACATTTTGATTATTTTTTAACCATAATCCCTCAGCAACATAAGAACTGCAAACCAGATATTTTACCACATTGTATGTCTACAATTGTCATAAATAGGAAAAGAATTCTGAATAAAATTTATTGAAAATGCGAACAATTGTGTTTGTTCTCAATAACTCATTGTTCCACTCAGCAGGAAGGTTGTGGGTTCGAATCCAGCCTGCATGTTTTCCTTGCGTTTGCACGGGTTCACTCCAGGTTCTTCGATTTCGTCTCTCAGTCCCAAGACATGCATGTCTGGCTAATTGCAGACTCTAAATTGCTCATAGATATGAGTGTCTGAGGTAATGGTATTATGCAATTCCGATATGTGACCTGAAGATCACAACTAATGACACAATATAGCCGTAAAATAATACTCTGTGTTGTAACAATGAAAAAACTCATTCCAGTGAAATATTTGCCTGCAGATATTTAAGACTTATATTTGATTTTCCCCAACCTTGAGTAGATAGTTTGTATATTTTTGGTAGAATTTAGGCTTTGACACCATTTGAAAGTCTCGAAATACCTTCGCAATTTCCTGATTATGGGTGAACCTACACTCCAAGTGCATGCTTGAGCGAGTGTCTTGTTACAAATACCTTGGAATATTTATCGATGGAAAAACTGTCTTTCAAAGTACATCTTGATGAACTTTCAAAAAAGTTAAGACAAAATTGGTTGTTGTTTTTTTTTTTTTACAGAAACTGCTCGTTTCTCACATGATAATAGGTAGCTTTTAATTCAATCAACCTTCTTGTCAGTGTTAGATTATGATGACATGCACACTGCCCCAGTGACCTTGAAAAAAACTTGATTCGGTCTATCACGCTGCACTTCTTTTTATTACGGGAGATCCTTTTAAAACGCATCATTGTTCTCTGTATAAAGCTGTGGGTTGGCCATCATTAATTACCAGGAGAAGGCGGCACTGGCTGACCTTCATTTATAAAGCAGTCTTACACAGATAACAACATGGTAATCTTACAACTTTTATCTCAAGGCGCAGTAGCAATTACCAGGTGAGATCTCAGGACTGGTTGGTCCTCGAAGTCCCCAGGGTTAAAACAGAACTTGGTGAAATTGCTTTTAGTTTCTATGCTTCTAGGACGTGGTACAATTTTCAAGAAAAATTTTAGCTGGGTAAATTGATATCATTACAGAATTTCAAAAAAGTGATGAAGGATTTAGAAGTTAGGGACTGTGCGTGTTTTGTGTTAACAGGGCACCATCGCAAATCAGACTCCGGTCTCAATGGGTTCCTCTGTATAAATAAAGGTTAAATAAATAAATAAAATAAAAATGTACTTCCAAATGGTTAAAAACTGACCTTTTCAGTATTAACAAAACTCCTTGAAAATGGGACATCAGACTGTAGGAGCAATGTGCCAAAGTCACTGCTTTTCTCTGCTTTGGTGCTCTTGTTGGCCCTGTACGAAATGGGTTATTGGGCAAGAACAGTTTATTCTAACTTCAGAACAATCACCCTCTGTCGCAAGTGTGGGCTGGAGCAATCCACTTGAAGTGTAGACAGATTTGCAGTTTCAGGACTGCATCTTAATGTCTGTCTTTCACTTGTCAGGTAAGTGGATAGTTTGCTTGCTCTAGAAATGACGGGTGGTTGGATAGTTTCCACTCATCGAGTTTTATGTCAACATAATGGACAAATATCCTATCTCTTGCTTCTGTACAGCCTTGATTGTACTTCAGACTGAGTCATCAAATTGCGGTGTCCATACCTAAGATGGTAGATGATTTCAGTTCTATTTCATGTATTTCATTATAAATAACGATAGAGATGTGACACCATGCCAAATTCAGCAGTTTATGCCAATTGTAAACGCAGTGTTTTTACTGTAGTTTATGGTAAAATCAAAACAGCCTGGCCCTACATCTGCAGATGTCTGCCTGTACGAGTGAGTGAGTGAAGAAGTCACACCACTGGTCAGCTGACTGAGGGCCTGATTAACTAAGACCTTTAGCACATGCAAAATCTTTTGCCTGTGCAAAACCAGAAACCTTGCCACTGATTGGTGCAAGGCAAGTGCGCTGGCCAATCATGGGCATTGTTATTGGTTTTGCATTGGCAAAAAGGTTTTGCATGTGCCAAAGGTCTTAGTAAATTAGGCCCTCAATGAGTGTACTTTCCCCATTGACTGTTGCTCTTTCAACCTGATTTGGAGCAAATGGCCTTTAGGGGGTGTTGACAGCAGGTCTACATGGATCCACGCAGGATTTAACATTATAGACCATATTCCCAACTATCACTGTAACAAATGGCCTTCAATTTTGCGCATAGGACATAAACAGTCCAGCCATATTACCATGTGTTGACCTAGTATTGCTTCTTTCATGACCAGTGGCTCCCATTATTTTAAGCTCTTATGAGTGAGTTTTGGTGGCAGCTGGAGTTGCCTCCTATCACTTTGAATAAAATACTCTTAAATCCATTGACCTGAGCTAAAGATTACTTCTAAAGTCACCTGACTTTGGGTAACTGGACCTGTAATGTGGGCAGTTGTTTCTCCAAAATATCACCTCTGTTTTTAACATATCTGATACCATATTCTACTTCAAAAAAAACAACAGGTGCACATGATAATTACTGAGCCACTTTTAATCCTTTGCAAATGAATGCGTTGTATCAAAATGTATGAAATCAAGTCCTCACGAAATTTAACAGCAATGTGTTAAACAGTCATGATAGTCTTTGCTCTTTGCGGAAAGAGTTCAATGTTCTCGTTCATCAGAGCCCATTCTCATTTCGATGAGTCATATATTGCCACTACCTGACCGAGCGTCGATATATGAGGCAAAAGGTCAGTTTTAGCGTCCTTTATCGACGCTAGTGTAAAACGAACCATACCTTGTTACCCCTAATCCCTACCCCCTAACCCTTATAACCCAAACTCTAACCCTAACCCTCAAATGATGACGCCAAAAGCTTCCTTCTGCCTCGTATATCGACGTTTGTGCAGGTAGCATCAAGATATGACAAGTCCAGGATGAGAATATGTTGTTCATCAATTAGAAACCATTAGAACACTTTTGTTTATCCATTACAAAAGTAAACAGCATGATAAATATCCAAATCTGTAACAGATTAATTAGTCAACGCTCTTTGTCAGAATAAGTGGAACATTCATTTTTTAAAATAAAAAAACAAATATAAACAGCACAACAAATGTCAAAATTGTGTAACAGCTAAAAGCTTGGACATACTTTTCACATCCTGCACCCACGGGCCACTGTGGACTTGTACAGGTCGTGCGGATGCATATTAGTTTACACTCGCTACAACTGGGAGTAAATCTCATGTTCCACGCAAGCACATTCCCCAAACCACCCTCCATTTCAGTTAATTCTCTATCAAAACAAGCATCCATTTTGTTACATTACGCCAACGCAGTCAGTGCACTTGCCATGGTACAGTCTACACAGTCACAAATTTTGCACAGAACATGGATGTCCGCATGGGGGTCTTTGCAGACATGGGCGGGTGATGACACTTACATCACGCGGATTCTGCCCAGATGTTGGAAACAAAAATGCTTTTTGTGCAAATATGCCACTTAAACTTCTCAAACAAAATGTCTTTTTATGGAAGAGGAATGTCAGATAAGCCTCGATGTTCTGGGGCAGTGATACCATTTTAAAGGACTCTAATTCCTGCAAAATGTGCTCCATATGAGTATGTTTCCCCCGAAACTTTATAGTGAGACTGCTCTTTATTTTAAATTGAGGGTATTCCCAATCCCCTCATTTCAACTGAAGGAATTACAACTCTTTGAAACTGTGTCACTGTGCAAATAATTACAGTAATCTGTCAAGAAACCAGCTCACGATTGACTGCATCAGCCTTCGAAGAGTCCTCCACAGGCTACTGCCTATTCCCGGCTCGTGGCCATGTAGATCTTGACCTCTTCTTCAGGCAGTTCAGCCAATAGCGTGGTGTGAAAGGTGTCCTGGAAGCGCTCAGTGAAGCAGAGGTCGGACTGGAAGCGGACCTTGTTGGACCAGATCAGGGTGGTGCCGGGCTGGCAGAAGTGACGCATGGTGGTAAGCAGTTCATCAAGGCAGTCGTGGTGGTAGACCACGTCAGCCGCCAGAACATAGTCGTAGCAGTACACGGAACGAGGGTACGTTTTTTCCAGGTCCTGTTCCCAGCACAGAACTCCAACCTGTGGAGTGTACCTGCAGCGCCCCCGGGTGTTTCGCGCCAGATTGCATCTCAGATTTCCGATAATGTCTGGTATGTCTGTGGCAGTCACCCAGGCCCCTTGTGACATGAAACAAGCCCATTAGAAGGCCAGAGAACTTCTTGTCACTCACACAAAACAAAGCATCCTTGCAATGCTTCCCCTGATGTAAATCCTATTATCCATGATCGTTGATTCACTGTCCGATACAAATGGTACCTTCTGCGAGTATATAGACAGTGACATAATTGTTAAATTTTTGTCCAAATATTTGTTAACCCATTGAATTTGAAAATGATACAAGGTGACTATGAAGCTAAAGTCTCTGTCACTGTTGAATTTATACTATGTAAGAATAGTGGAACCTCTTTTCACTGCCTCTGTCCAAACACCCACGAATAACTCTGTAGATTTAGCCAAAAGCACTAGTCTACAGCCACATGCATGTGTCTATATGCTGGATCTAAAACATCTTCAGCAGTCCAACAGACTTTTCTACAGGCAAGTTATGTCCAACAAAAATTTTTGCCGTAAACTTACCCAGAAGAGTGGCCACAATGGACAGGAGGCCTGTTCCTGCCCCAATTTCTAACACAACTTTGTCCATCAGATTTATTTCTTGGCGATTGGCATCTAGATATTGGCATAAAGCCACTGCCTAAAGTGACAGATGATATCACCATCAGCAAAATAACAAGGAGCATCACTATCATCAGCATTACCGTTTGTTCCACGATTAGAATAATCAACTGAGTGCTTTAATATAGTTTTCTACGTAACTCCTACATGTCTTACAGGCTGAGATGTCTCCAAAATGCCCATAGAGTGTTTAGTAATGCCTTCATCAGCCGTTAAGCCTCAGGGATTTAGCACAAATGAGAGCAAAGTGGCTTAGCACTGGTGTTTTTACAAGTTGCTAAATTCCTGAATCCCTAAATTATACCAGAAGCAGCACCATTCTGACAGACTCACCCCTGGCCAGATGATGGCACCATATGTGTCAAGGGACTCACGGACGTCGATATCATAACCAGCAAAATAGTATCTCTCCTTTGCTAGGGTACAGTAGACATTGGGCTCCCAGGCTCTGCTCTTTGTCAGATTCAGCTCTTCATTCTCAGGTTTTACTGCACAGAAATAAACATATGAAGGCTGTTAGACAGCTCATTTCTACTTGCTACAAGACAATCACTCCCTCTTTCACGCGCAACATAGACTTGAATAAATCTCCTGGTGCCCAAAATCCTTAAGTAGTTTCATGGTGGACATTAAATACACGCAATGATTTTACCCTTGGCTTTCAACTAGTCACCCTCATTCTTGTCCTCATTTGTCCTTGGTTTATGCTTAAATGTCATTGCTTGTCAAACATAAGCAATTTCAGTTTTTTCCTTGACGAGTGCAGTGCCCATTGAAAACTTGTCTGTTAAGCCCCTGTCACACCGTGGTGACTTAGGAGGGCAAATCCCCGCGAACTTGAAAAAGTTAAAAAATCTTGCCAATTCGTATTGGGCTCATTGTGGATTCTCCCTCGTTCGCCCGCAGTCTTGGCCAGTCTCAGAGGGGCAACAACTGTTTTGAAATGTTCAAAACATTTGCGGTCCAAGCGCGATTTATTTTCATCGTACTGCATTCCTACTGCATTCTTGGAGTCAGTCGTGGCAATTTGCATATATTCTTGAACATTCGTTGGGGGTTGTGGTGAGGCACGAGAGCAAGAGTGACCACGACCAATCACGACAATTTGACGGCTGGATTTTGAATTTGGCGCATGTAGTAGGTATACCTACGAAGAGGGAAGAATTGGCACATATGTTGTACGCCTGCCCTACATATTTACTGCATATGCACCACGAATGCGCTGAGAACCTTGTACACATTGACGCAAATGCTGTAGGAATCGAGACGAATGGAGGTGATTGACCGTGAACCCAATATGCATATGCCACGAACCACCACGAATTGGTGCGGTTGAGCACGACTCCATTACGAATGAGTGCGAACTGTAGGAAGCCCCCCTGCGAATGGTGGCAAGTGTATAAATAGTCGCGTTCAAATTGTGAGACTTCAGTTGCCGTTGAGATTTTGACAAATGCAAAACCCGTGAGTGGATGAAACCTGTGTCACTGGTCAATCGTACTGCGTCCGTACTCAACTGTAGTGAGTTCATACTATGATCGTATACATTCCTGGTGATTCTTCATGATTCCTACTCCAGTCCTCTAGTTTGGTACAAAGTTTGTGCGTGATTCGTACTACATACGTAATGATTCTTGTTCGTTCTCACTGCAATCTTACTCCCGTCGCTGACATACCTACGGCAATCTTACAAAATACCTACAACATGCGTACCGCAATCTTTGGGCATTCGTTTATACGTCCAGACAGGGCCCCAGACAGGGGAATGACGACAACAAAAATAATCCCCCCAGTTCACGGGGATTCGCCACAATAGTCGCCACAGTGTGACAGGGGCTTTAGGAATGGGTGATTGCTTGACCTCTGGTATTGCTGCTTACAGCTTTCTTTAGAACTGCTCAGCTGAACAATTTAACACTTCTGTACTTGGGTCCTGAGCAATAAAACTACCAAGTGTCAACTCCATCAGATGGGTGGATGCACAAAAAATCGAAGGAAAGACATGCATACATACACACAGACAGGGACTCCTTCCATTTTAGTTGGATGAAAACACCGTAATAAGCCTTTCAAATTTATTTATATCTCCAGTCGCCAAAGGGACTTGCCTCCTTCTGCGTCTTCTTGGACAAGTGATGTTTGCTTATTGTATTCATCCAGTTCCTCCTCATCATCTTCCTCCTCCTCCACCTCCTCCACCTCGACTTCAATCACAGGGTCCACATTCTGCTCCTGGGCACTCGTCCTTAACAACGTCTCCATAACAACCAGGGTGCTTGGAAATCTATTATTCTTAGGTCAAAAAAACCAAGACCTCCATTCATCACATTTCAGCAGTTTTTATTGTTTCAACCCAACTTCCTTATCAGGTTCGCTGAGTTTCAAATAAGATTTGATCAAATACAAAGGATTAATTATACAATTGAATTGGTTAATTCAATAAGGGCCCAACTACACACATTTTCAGAATGGGCCCTTCACCAATTCAGTTGTGGTTCAATTCACAAAACCTGCCAAACCTGTCAGGTTTTTCGATGCGTCTGTGGTAACACATTGATTTCTGGTCCAATGTTTATATGTTAGCTATGGCTGCTTTATGATTGGCCTGCTTTTTTGTGTTGTCTTGTGAAATTAACCAGCCAACTACATCTGAGAAGCACTGTTTGGAGCAGTGATGTAGCCTCCTATTATTAATGAACAGTCGTGGTACACAAGCCTGACAAATGTTGCCTATATTGAGTAAAATATACCTCCAGTTCTGTATACTGAGAAATGTGTTGCCTTTATGGCACCATGCTGGCTAACAGGTAAATCATCTCCAATGCCTTGCTACTATCTGCCTCAGTCCCGACCCATGCCTCGTTTTGTGTGCTTAGCTTGTTCTGTGGTTTGTGATTCAATACTAACTTGTTGTTTCCATATTCAGGGTATGTACTTTATGAGGACACTCCCCTTGTCCATTCCAAAATCCTTCTCCTTAATTTGGGATAGCTTTGCCACAACCTTCTTTCAATGCATCCTATAGCCACTGACTGTAGTGCGCTCATTGGGTTGAGCTAGTGACATAAACATGAGTGCGAGTTGCCTCTAGCAGCAAGGAGCTGAGAGATGATAGTCTCAGGTTACACCGGTGTGGAGCTGTTTTGAGGGGTTTGTGCAATACTCCCTACAGTTGGCTCCATGCATGCTTGTGTGTTGTGTATATTTTCCATGTGATATTGCATCAGAGGGAATATAAACTTGACCATTATCTTGCACATTGTCTTGTCACATAGCATATTTGCCTCATAATACTGGCTTCAAGAGAAATGACAACATGGTTGTCTACACATAAGCACTACATATAGTGTATTTTCATTATCATATTGCCTCCCTTTGCCACACTTTGCCCAGAAGCTAGAGGTTCATCTGCAGATTACTACAGTCAATTTCTGATGATTAGGGTTGCAATGAACCTGCTGCAGGAACAGGGATAGTAACCACTGGTTTTGTATAATGCATCTTAGGATGGAGAAGAACATCACTATCCTGTGAAATCTCTGTGATTTCATGATGCAACTTCAATGGATATGCCTTTGGTGAGATGACCTGACTCATTCCATCAAAACCCAGAGCCTATTTATATTCTGCTGTTTACTTCATCGCTTGGAACTTGGCAAATCACACTCTGGGCTGTTCCACCTCCAGCCAAACTGTCATTCTGCACGAGTGAGTGAGTGTGCATGTGTGTGCGTGTGTGTGTTAATTACTTATTCCGTGCCTTGCCTGGTATAAATACTGACCAGACCAGTAGTCCTTGTGGAGACCAAAACCTGATCTTAATACTGCAAAAGTCATTTTTGAGATGATGGTTAAGGTTAGGCATTGTGTGAATTGAGTTTATGTTCAAGTTGGGGTTGGATTAAGGTTAGGGTCAGGCAGCCCACAGTGAATGGATGTCAATGCAATGTCCTGATAAAAATAGCTGAGCCAACTTTGTTGGACACTGTTTCAACAAAGATGCGAAGAGCTCACAGAGTGTGATGCCTTTTGAATGACTGGTAATCATCACTGGATGTCCTGGGTGTAATCAGAACAGCTAAGGGAGCTGACAGCTTGTAAATACAGAGAGTGATGTAATTAACACCTCTTACCCTTCCCATGACAGTGGATATCAACGCTACAAAATGGTCTGTCGCATGGCATGGGTTTGAACTGCTGTTCTTAGATTTAAGTGATATCGTCCATAATATGAGTGAATAAGAGCATCATTTCAACTTCCATCGTTTGCAGACAGACAACATGTTCATGACACCGAGTGACATGGAAACTTGGTCACTTAATGCCTATTTCTGAGCAAAACTTGATGTAGTTAATTCCTTTTATACAGGACCCTCTGCTGGCCAGAGACCTGTTTGTGTTTTGAGCCTGATTAAAGATATTCACATATTTATCCATTACTGTAAAATTCAAACTCTTGCATGGAGCTGTGAACTGGCTCTCTGTGTTCGTGCAAAACGGTGAACCTGATCAGGGAAGCTAATAAGATCCCTGAAGGGCGCAGATGCCCTCAGCACCCTGAGATATGTGTTAGCTGCAATTACCACTCATCCACATTTAGGGCTAGAGCAGAACGCCAACCTACCCGACCAGACACATCGTAAAACAGCCCCTCATTCTCAGTGCCTGAAAACCCAACAGTCTTGCATACTAATATCCGTGCAAATATCCATGCTCAATGATAATATAAAGTGCCTCTTAAAGCAAAACCTCATTGTCCACTTATATAATCCTGCAAACTTTTAAACAGAACAAATAAATTCCCACAAGAGGTTTGAACGATCATAGTCAAGTTCTTTTTAGCTATATCCTGCAAAAAGAGATTAGATACAAACAATATTGCCTATCGCACCGCTGTGCAAAATGAACTGCTGCTCTACCTGTGGCGTGACCAGGAATTTTCAGTTCCTGTTGAGACTGTTAAGCTCACTCCATCCAGAGAAACAATCCAGCCATCAACCATGAAACTTCGTAACCAGTGCACAAAATTCCAATAAAGTTCTGCCTCTATCTAACCAACAAGGATTTGAGCCTGCAAACATACATTTTCATTACCTGTTTCACAGGACTGTCTCTCTTGGTTTTTGGGTCATCTGCATCCAGGAGGACCCAGTTCCTGAGTTTATAGAAGAGGAGCATCCTGACAGACACTCCCATACTCACATGCTGACCTCAGCTATATTTAGAGCAACAGACAAAATCATCATAATGACTGAGAGCTGCACTTATGGAGCCCTGGGAGAGTGAGATACAGAGGGAGCCCAGGGCTGAGAAACTTCCAGAAACTGAGTTTAAATAGTAGTTCACATGTGGCATGGCTTGCATTCATTTGTTTATGGGTGCTCACATATTAATCAAGATTCTATGATCTTGTTTCAACTCTGAAAATGAACTGTTTCTGGGGCTTGTCTATTTTACAGAGAAAACAGATTTTGGCATCTATTTTTCCCCAGATCCTGTTTTGAGTACATTTAATGTTGAAGTCATATCCATTTGCTTTACAACGGTTTATTTAAAACATGCATGTATTACAGTTAAACACATAAGAAGGTACACTTTGTTACTGTTGTACTGGATCCCATAATGGGAGTTTGTTGATCTGGACATCAGAGATCATTGCAGTTTTTACTGAATGACTCCATGAAATTGACATATGCATTCTTGAGCCAGTCAGCCCAAACCGTACCCATATCAGAGTAATGCCAAGAACGGACCACCTGCTGCATCGCTACGGTGCACTGATACCTGGAATCTTGTACTGGTATTAGTGTCTTCTGGCACTGACAGTGCTATTAGTTGTAAAGCCCCTGGATGTATTTCAGAATAAACATGGCAAAGATTTTTTTTTTTTTACGGAAACATGCAGCTCACTTGGTAACCTTATCTAGCGTCACCAAGAAGTATTTCATGTCATGAGAATAGCAAAACTTTAGTGAGGGGTGTGACTTCACACAGATGATTACTTTTCTGAAAGGAGCATGACTGTACGGAGCTTTGTGTGCATAAAACTAAAAGCCTACAATTTTTATATAATCTCTTGTGACATGTTTAATAAATAACCTGACATACGTGCACTTTTATATGGTGTATAATTATTATTATTATTATTATAATATATTTACTGTTTTAATGTAAAATAATTGTGTAAGGAGGTAGATTGTGAAGTAGGGCTTCAGTATTGCAGTGGAAAACTGACAAGCGCAATGGAACATGGAAGGCCAACAGAATGCTTTGGGAATGTGCTTCCCTAAAACCAGTATTTGGTTTGTTTCCCCTGGCATCTTTGTGGGGCTTAAATCCTGAGTCCGATAGCGAAGGTCCAAAGAACGTCATGCAAAGATCAAATTCTGCTGCGACGAATAGAATGTGTGCCGCCATACAACGTGCCTTTCGGGGCTTGGCTTATGGTAATAACACCATGCTGTCCATGCTACGTGCTAATTTTACTGTTTATAATTCACAAGTGACAGGCCGTAGATCAGAAGGGAGAGAGTGAATGACGGTCCATGTGAATTTCCCATTGCATTGACTATGGCAGAGAAACAGATCTAAAAAGAAAACATAAGTCCATCGACAGCTGATAGACTCTGTTTCTGATCCAGGGAGAATTAAGCTGCTTTCACACCGAACGCGAAACGAATTATTCGCATAACAGATTACATTCGAAGTCAATGCAAAGACGCGAATACACGCGCGTGTATTCGCGTTTTTGCATTTACTATGAACGTAGACTAGCGTGCGAAAAATTCGATTCGCGTCCAGTGTGAAAGCGGCTTTATAGCTGGGTAAAATGGAACACGAGGCTTATGAAATGACTGTAAAAGTATTCTGGCAGTTTAAATGTGGAAGTAACCAACATGTAAAAATATTGCACTCCTTTACTGTATTGTACTCCTTTCGCACTTTGACTTGACGTGGAGAAAAAAAGTTTTCAGAGCTCTAATCCGCGGTCGGGGCTCAGTGTTTCATTAGCTGCACTTCATTTAGTAAAAGAAAACAGACAGTCCACCTTCATTATGCCTTTATTGTTTTATTCATACAGCAGAAAGCTGAGAGGGTTACAGACATTGTGCTCTACGCCAAACACCAGGGCTTCGATCAAGACGCTTTACTTGACTGAACCACGGAGCCACTGCACTGCAATACCTTATGTGACCAATTTCCGTCTTAAAATGAAAGACAAAGCATTTTCGCAAGAGTAATAGAAGCACCAGAACATAATGCTTATTCTAGATAAAATTAACAGAGGGCGAGAGAGAGAGAGAGAGGGAGAGACTTTCTCGTCGCAAAATGAGGGGGAACTGGCGCCACACCTTCTGAATTACCCGTTGTTCATAATTGTAATTATTAGTCTTCGTCATCCAACAGTTCATATTGGTTTGACTAAACTGATTTATTAATTAATGTATATTTTATTTTATTCCACTCCAGGAATAATAAGATGTATGTGTATCAGTGTTAATCGCCGCATTGTCAGAGAGTGAGAGAGAGAGAGAGAGAGAGAGAGATGGTGGCGGGAGAGAGACAATAAATAATGAAAATGTCAGAAGTTGTAGTGGTCTGATGAATCATCATTTAAAACTCCCTCAGTGCTTGGGTACAGTGCTGGGTAAAGAGCACGCAGTCCTTAAAGTCCAGCACTGTTGCACAACTCCAGCTCCAGCCATTGGGAGGCCGGAGGAAGTAGCACTTCGCATATGGCCAGGAAGCTTTAAATAGATGACAGACCCCCGTCTGTCGCCCATATCCTGTTGCCCCTTCTGCTTCAATCAAAGGACTGAGGAATGGGTTTACCACACCAGTGCAATGCCAGAACTGAAAATTGGGTGTACACAGATCATCCTTTTACACCAAGCATTGGTCCCCAGTCATTTCTCTTCATTAACAAAGCACTCACTCTTAAAACACTCCATACCATCAGGTGTTGCAAGTTCAAGGTAAGATGACAACCATTCATTTGGACCTGAAATTTCAATCAGCCTTATTCAAAACTGTGTAAAGGTGTTGTCTTTGATTTAATTTAAATAAATTTGATATCATGCAGAGCAGGTTAGATCACCCGATGTGCCAAGAATGTAGCATGGAAGTTCCAGAGTAGTTTATCCTTCGCAAAGCATAAAAACTTGTGGGTAAATAGTTTTTTTTTTCTTTTTTAAATTTAATTTAGCCAGTATGTAGTTGCCTTTAGATTGAAATCAGAAAGAAGCGATCTGTAATTGCCAATTGATTATTCTTATGACTGAAATATGTGTAAATCAGGGGTGGGGAACCTTTCCCAGAGTGGGTGTTGGTTTTCATTACAACCAAGTAATGACACATTTGATTCTGACAATCAACCTCTGGAATGTTTGCTGACGAGCTTGATTAGTAGAATCAGGCGTGTGACGACTTGGTTGGACTGAAAGCCAGCACCCACACTGGCCCTCTCTGGATGAGGTTCTCCACCCTTGGTGTGAATAAAGAAAATTATACAACATTTAGTTCCGACTGAGTAATTAGATTAGACAAGAGGCATTCCATGAGTGCTGATGATAGAGTACAACATCACTGGGACATATAACAGCAAATTCACGCCTCTCACGGGTGTTTTAATAACCGTTAATTACAATAACTGCTGACCACAAACTCAGCGCTACATTGCTAGCAACAGTCAAGTCCAGATCCATTTGTGGACCTATTTGCCCTCATGAAGCCACATAACTGATTACATAAACAAAGAAATCATAATCTGTTGTTGCTTACTGCCGTCAACTAATAAGTGCCGTTTGGAGTACTGTTGTGTAAAGGCAATATCACACAAGAGGGAGTGATGTTGTTGCTGAATATCATCACGGCTGTGATGCGGTAGTAGGCACGAGCAACAACAGCAGCAACATCACTCACTCTTGTGATATTGCTTCAATAACTGAGAACAGGTCAGAACCTTTTACTCGTTTAAAGGGATGTTTTTTGCCCACCTGATTTTCGGTTCTGGCTCTGCCACTGCCCATCTTTCCCACTCCATTCTCATATTTGCGGAAAATCATGAGGGACTGTGCACTGCTACAAGCCCAATTCAGATTAGAGCTCAATCAGCAGAAGGGTATCAAAATTAAACACCCTATCACTACACAGTAGTAATTAAGATCATACAGCAGCTAATAATAATAATAATAATAACAACAACAACAGTCCCAGTAGTTATGGGAACCCTTTCTACCATCAAGAAGGACATGGAAAAATACACCAACAAATTCCCTGGCAACATCAACATACATGAACTGCAGAAAATAACTCTCCTTTCTACAGCCCACCTTCTCAGGCTGGTCCTCTCCATCAAGTAGAAACCCTCTTTGCTTTCCAAAGTCCATGGTTTGGACTCAGATGTTGAGAGAGAAAATCACTCGCAATTACACTAGTATAATAATAATAATAATAATATGTCCCCCTAGCTGAATATGTGGAGCGGCAAAAAACTGCAGTTGCAAATTCAGTGAATGTTAGCTCTGCGCTGGTTGTTTGGTACACTTCTTGTGCTAGATGAGGAGTTACATACAAGGTCCTCCTGAAGATCCATTAGTAAAAATATCAAAGCTGCTCAGCCAACTCTAGCGGTTTCGTTTAATGCATTTATGACATTTTCCTCTGCACATACCATATTAATGTCAGAGAGGAATAACTAATTGCTTAAACCTCCACTAATATACTGTAATATACTGTGGATGTGAGTCACTGTGCTTTTCTATGCTATTTAATGAGGAACTAAGAGGTATTAGAAAATGTAAAATTCTGTTCTAATAGCCTGGTATTTAATGCCCAACATTTTTCATAGGCTGCATATGATTTTATTGCCCAATGTTGCTGCATAGTAGCATAGCACAGACTGATATGCTGCGGATTTAGGGTTTTGGTCCCATTAATTTTAATTTTTTTGACCAAATAAGCGGGAAGGAC
Source organism: Gymnothorax reevesii (assembly GCA_029721435.1). NCBI lineage: Eukaryota > Metazoa > Chordata > Actinopteri > Anguilliformes > Muraenidae > Gymnothorax > Gymnothorax reevesii. The sequence continues at coordinate 21,590,082 of CM056587.1, read as the reverse complement.
TTTCATGTTTTTGAAAAATAAACTGTTTCTCACACCTACTGAAAGTTAGTAAACTAGAATTTTAGTTTCAGGAGTTTGAGTGCTCTGACAGTTAGCCCTTTGAGGCTTGCTCCTATGACCTATTTGCACATGATATTTTTGAATTACAGCCTAACTGTATTATGATTTATCATTAGTTTAAACACACTGGATTGGAATCCCCTGGATTTAAATCAAGTTAATTACCTTGCTGTGCTTATGTACATGATACAATTTAAAAACTGAATCACAATTGCCTCCTCATACTCAGTCAGTAGCGAAAAAGCTTCATTTTGACTTTTTATATGGCTGTAGAACACTACCACGAAAATAATGTTCAGGAATCGAGTTTCTTAAGTGGAATCACCAGCCTTTGCACTCATTTCAGAATGACAAATCTAATCACCTGTCGACCGTCAGGTGTCGACGGCACTGCATACTCGGACTGTATGTGCTGCAGAACAGTCATTTTGCTCTTCAGGAATTGGCCAATATTCAAACTCTGAGCTCAAAAGAATGCTCTCTATAAGTAGAAGGGCACTTGATAGGTATTCACAAATAATATAACAAGTTATGTAAGTAGTTTATGACATGGTTAGATTCGATACTGCCATAAATTAAAAGATACATTTTTGATGGTGAGCCGGTGGACATTCCTCCTTCCTGAGAGAGATTCAAGCAGCAGCACCTGAGCTGCTCTTTAAGCTCCGCCTCTTCCGGTTGGCCCGAAACAGCTTGATGCTGAGGCTCGGCAGGTCATAGATGAGCTCCACGTGGAAGCGCTGCTTAAAACGGCCCACAAAGCTATTTTCGGGATCTAGACGAAATCGCATCGCCCACAGAATGGTGGTCTGGTCCTGGCACAGGTGCTCGAAGGTTTCCATCAGCTCGTTTAGGTAAGGGTGTGCGTACACCACGTCCGCCGCTAGGATGTAGTCGTAACGATAGGAGGCGCGTGGGAAACGCTCCTCCAGATCCCGTCCCCACGTCAGCTCGATGACGCGCGGCCTGTGCTTGCAGCGCCCCCTGGTGTTGCGGTTCACATTATACTGCAGGTTCCCCAGCACATCTGGGAGGTCGGTGGAAGTGACTTTTGCCCCTGGAAGAGAAAACGTGACAGTCGTGGCTTTTAGGGGGTTTTCCCATGCTTGAAAAATGCGTCCTAATTTCCTCTGATTTACTCCAATCCAGAAGTGTGAGGTGACGACATGACTGTTGGAAAGGAAAGTACACTGCCCAACTAAAAAAAAAAGTCACCACCGAGATTTAACTCAGCAAATAGAGCCTTCCATTGGATAATTACTGCAGTGATTGAAATGTTTCACCTGGCAACAAGTTATGTAACCCTATTTGATGCAGTGAGTAGCTTCTCATTTCTTACACAATCATGTCGGCAGACACATCCTATTGTCATGGATAAGATATTACTCTTTTGCAGAAGAGTAAAATTAGTGGCTAACATAAAAGCGGAAAAAAAACTCAAGAGATTATTGGAACTACCTTTGTTGGCTTAAGAACAGTCAAGTATTAAAACCTGGAGGGATAGTGGCGACCGTCCCTTTAATGGAAGAAATTGTTTGGAGAAAAATTATGAATAATCAAGATCAGAGATTGCAAAAACGCTTGCTGATATCTCATCCTTTAAAATCGACACTAGAACTCATTGCAGTATTAAATTGTGAAAGTAAGAACATTTCCACACAAGCAATGCAAGAACATGCTGGATTGGGAGTAAACAGCTGATTGGCCACAAGAAAGCCACTTATTAGTGAGGCTAATTGGGGGAAAAAAAAAACTTCAAATGCGCGGGTCATAAAGATTGGACCAGTGTGGGGCAATGGAAAAAGTCATGTGATGTGATGAGTCCAGAGTTGCCCTATTCCAGACCAATGGGTGTATCAGGGTAGGAAAGGAAGCCAATGAAGTGATGCACTCATCATGCATAATGGAGGCATCTTTATGGTCTGGGATTGGTGAAATTTGTCAGTTCAAGGCTCAGCAATTTTTTACAGCAATGAAATGAAGTTAGCAGACTACTGGAATATACTTAATGACTAGATGATCCTATCAATGGATTTTTCAATCCCTTACAGCATAGACATATTAAACAATGACAGAGCCATGATTCATTGGGCTTGAATTATGAAAGAGTGGTTCAGCAAACTTGAGGAACCATTTTAACACATGAACTGGCCACCAAAGAGTCCTGACCATGACCAGTGGAAAGTCTTAGGGGTGTGCTGATGCAGGCTTTATGGAGTGGTTTGCCTCTCGACCATCATCAATACAAGATTTCGGCCGAAAAAATTGATGCGACTCTGGTAGAAAATAAATGTTGTAACACAGCATTAGACTATCTAAACAATACCAGGATGAATACATGCTGCGATCAAAGCTAAAGGTGGTCAAACAAAATATAAGTGTGTGTGACTTTTTTTGGTTAGGCAGTGAATATTTCCTCGAATACTCGGATCCATCCTAGGAATAAAATCTTTTGCCCATTCTAAAGCTGAAGAGTGCTTGCAGTTTAAACATTTTCGCATTTTCCCATTAGTCTGTATGTCAGGTGTAAATCTGTCCTGATTGGCTGGTGCTTACCAAGTAGGCTGGCTACAATGGTCACAAGGCCAGTTCCAGCGCCCAGTTCAATTACATTCTTGTCATTCAAGTTGTACAGGTCTCTGTTTGTATCCAGGAAGTGACAGAGCACCAGAGCCTGCAAGATGTAAGATGGGATATGGTTCAGATTCTGCTATTCAACCAGAGCCATTGGGTAAATCTCAAAACTTCTTGTATTGTGATTACATAAGTTCAAAATATTAATTAAACTGAAGTTAAATTAAATTAGGTTTATGATTCAGCGGGAAACATCATGATTGGATTTGGATTTAATTGGGTATAATTTACGTCCCGAATCTCTAGATCTAATCAGGCTAACCTCTGGGATTTCATGCAATTATTGACCGAGACCCTGGTCTAAAAATGAAAAATGGTAAGATATAGATGTTTGAAAAGTATTTAAACTTTTTCTCCCATTAACATGTGCTAAATTCTTGAAGAACACAGAAACCAACATGTCCTGAACCCAAAACAAACTTTAATTTCATATCACAACTAATTCATTTGAAATACACATTTAAACCATTTAAATCATTTCTAAGTTTATTTTCTCAAAATAACTTATAAGCAGCAAATAATTATTAAACTTCCCACTTGGCATGAAAAACTGACACACACACAAGCACACGCAAACATAGAAAAATGCACATGGGTACACATGCATGCACAGGTGCACACACACACACACACACATATACGCATGCATGTACACTTGCGCGCGTGCACACACACACACACGCGCACACAGTTGTTTTGTGATGTGATCCAGATATCCAGCCATTGTGACATGAATTTTGATGGATTATTCCTTGATCACACCTGACCTCACATATGTGCCATATCCACATGGAGCACCTGCGATGACGGGGCTCACCGAGGGCCACAGCATGGCTCCGTAGCAGTCAGTGGACTCCTTGATGCGGATCTCCAGGTTGGCGAAGGTGAAGCCCTCCCAGGCCTCCGTGGTGATGAGCGAGGGGCAGAAGCGCCGTCGCATTATAGCCTGCGCCAGCTCGTCCTGCGCGGCCGCGCCCGCAGCTGCAGCTCCTCCGGAAAGCGTTGCGGCGAGAGACAGAAAATGCGTACATGCGCAGAAAACAGCACTGAAGGGGTTAATGCAACTCCTGCCCTTTCGAGAAGTCAGCTCAGTAAACAGGAGCACTCCCTTAGGGTCCCTCATATCTGCCTGCTGATTTGAAGCAACTGAACGTAAGCCTGTCGGAATTTACTGGAAGTCAACGCATTATCTAGCACTGACTTTCAATCACACACTCAAGGTTTCTGAGAATGGTGTGAAATGGCAGTTTCTTAGACCCAGATGACTGTGCCATTGGCGTTATTGTGCTTTTGCTGCGCTAGATCAGGTGCTCATTATCTTATGCTGATAGCAGCACAGAAATTAAGAAATATTAGGGTCCCAACAATATTTTATCTCTCTGTTCCCACATGACCTATCTCTGCCTGTCTGTCCCTCTCCTATGCCCCACTCCCTAAAATACTTCATATCTGAACAGAAGCTGGGTAACTTCACATGAAGCACACATTAGCATTGCATACAGTGTATACAGCATATATAGCCTGTACTGCGATCGAGCACACACGCACCCGCTTAGAAAATAAGTTTCACGGCGCCGTACGATGGCGAAAGGGTCACCTTAGCAGGGTCATGCTCTCCTGGCGTCCGCACTATGGAGGAACAGCTTACACGCACACTTTTTCTCCTTTCCTAGCGAGCTTGTAGGATAATGAAGCATAATGCACCCGGAGTGAGCAGAACTCACCTTCACTGTCCTTCTGTGCCGGCTCTGCTGTGTGCTGAGCCGCTGAGGGCTCCATGTCTGTGTGGGAGGGTGGGAGGGGGGCAGCGCAGGCCGGGCCGGGGTCCACTCTGGGCTTCGGCAGGTTCTGCGGGCCCGGCGGAGCTGCTCACAAGACGCTGAGGCCGGGCTGCTGTGTTCCTGCTTCGGCGCAGTCGATGCGTCCTGCTGCTGCGACACGAGAGACAGACTGCGACAGCTGCTCCTGTCTAACCCGGCGGTGCTGGTGTGTGTGTGTGTGTGTGGAGGGAGGGAGGTGGGGGGGATGGGGTCAGTAATGCTGAGGGGTAAAAATGCTATGATGTAATGAAAGGTGTACTGAGCATTCAGTGCTCTCCCAAACTGTCTGTGCAACAGCCCTGCTGTCTCAGAATATGACTGCTGTTCAACAATATGCTCTATCTACTGACGGCAATAACCTTCACAGAGGCTTTGGGTCTGGTTTTTCACGTCAGTAATTACCATGGAAAGAGGTCTCCAGTCTTATCTGGTTTTCGCTTGGGGACACTGTGAGTGCTGGTTTGGCTGTAATCACTGAACTGTGTGGAAGTTGTGGTTGAGCTGATGAACAGGCAGCTCTCTATAATAAATGATGAGAAGTGTGAGGTTGGGCTGATCGGGGAGACACCCCTGGAAATCCCTCCGGCTGTTCCTGTCAATCTGCAGCTCAGGGGCGGTTATCAGCAGTATCCTGGGAGAGAAGGGAGAGGGAGTGTGAGAGTGAGAGAGAGAGAGAGAGAGAGGCGGAACGAGAGAAAAGAGCTCGGACAGAGAGACATAACCTAGGGGACAGAACGTTTCCGCGCAGGTTCAGAAACCCAATCCCCACCCGCTCCGCTCGCCTTTCAGCCCAGATCGTCTGGGTCAGAACTAGAGTGAAAAACAGCAGAGGGGCTGATAAAGCAGTGCATGCACAGGGTGTGCGCATCTGTAGCTAAACAGCATGCTGTATGTGCATCTGCAGCTCAACAGCATGCAGCATGTGTATCTGCAGTCAAACAGCATGTCGCCTGTGTATCTGCAGCTCAACAGCATGTCGCATGTGTATCTGCAGCTCAACAGCATGCAGCATGTGTATCTGCAGCTCAACAGCATGCAGCATGTGTATCTGCAGTCAAACAGCATGTCGCATGTGTATCTGCAGCTCAATAGCATGTTGCATGTGTATCTGCAGCTCAACAGCATGCAGCATGCTAATCTGCAGATAAACAGCACGCAGCATCTGTGTATCTTCATCTGAAAAGCATGCTGCATGAGTTTATCTGCAGACAAATAGCATGCAGTGTGTGAGTCAGCTGCTGAACTTAACTTGGTTTACACATTCATATTCAGCTAAACAGCATGCAGCCTGTGTATCATCAACTAAACAGTATTCATTGTTTGCCTCCATGAGTGACAGCATGCATTGAGGTGTGTGAGGGATTTATATCTGCAGTTAAACAGTATCTTCAGCTGAACTGAATGCAGAGAGCATCTTCAACTGAATGGCATGCAGTGTGTGTGTGTGTATCTTCAGGAAAACAGCATGCAGTGGTTGTGTACTCAGGTAAATATCATGCAGGTTTTTTATATTCAGCTGAACAGCATGAGCTGTATTTGTAAATACAAATACAAGCACTGTGTTTGTATCTGGAGCTAAACAGCATGCAGTTTGTATGTATCTACTTTGTACAATTAAACAGCAAACAATGTCTGGATCTTTGACTGAACAGCATGCAATGGTTGCATCTGCATCTACTCAGCTTGCAGTGTGTGTATCTGCTGTTAAAAAGCATGCAGTGTGTGTATCTGCAGCTAAACAGAATGCAGTTTGTGTATCTGCAGCTCAACAGCATAAGTGAGTGTATATCTGCAGCTAAACACCATACAGTGTGTTTGTATCTGCAAATGAACAGCATATAGGGTGTGCATATCTGCAGCTAAACAGCAAGCACTGTGTGTATCTGCTGCTAGACAGCATATAGTGTGTATGTATCTGCAGCAAAACATCAAGAACTGTGATTCTATCTGCAGCTAAATAGCATGTAGGGTGTGTGTATCGTCAACTACACAGCATACAATGTGTGTATATCCGCAGCTAAACAGCATGCAGTGCGGATCTGCAGCGAAACAGCTAACAGTGTGTATGTATCTGCTGCTAAACAGCAAGCACTGTGATTGTATCTGGAGTTAAACAGCATGCAGTGTGTATGTATCTGCAATTAAACAGAAAACACTGTGTGGATCTTCGACTGAACAGCACGCAATGCTTGCATCTGTAGCTAAACAGCATCCAGTGCATGTATCTGCAGCTAAACAGAATGCAGTGCGTGTATCTGCAGCTAAACAGCATACAGTGTGTGCATATAGATAGATATTTATTTCGGGTAAAGAAAACTGTACATCAATAATATACTGAGTACAAATGAAAAAGCACCACTCACGAAATCTGGAATAGCTCCACGGATTGATATGTGAAGTACATACCGTATGATGCATTTGAGATAATGAATGATTTAAGAAGACATGTAAACATCATTCAATTTCATTCACGATAATGTTAATGCGCAAGAGAGGTTTAACTGGTGTAGGGGTCAAACAGGAAAGTCAATAACAGGTGTGACCACCATTTGCATTGACACATGCGGTGCATCGTCGTCGCATGGAGTTGATCAGTCTCTGGATAGTGTTTTGAGGGAAAGCATTCCACTCCTGAACAAGGGCAACCTCAAGTTCTCGGATGTTGTCCATCTGGCGTCGACGTGAAAGATGTCATCCAATTTCATCCCATAAGTGCTCGATAGGGGAGAGGTCGGGTGACAGAGCTGGCCACTGAAGCACGGGGATGTTTTGCTGTGCAAGGTACTGCATGGACACCCTTGCAGTGTGAGCCCTACCGTTGTCCTGTTGGAACGTGTGGACATCGTGGTGTTGGTTGAAGAACGGCACAACATGGTTCTGCAGCACCTGGTCCCGGTAGTAGACGCCGTTCACCCCTCCTCTGCAGATATGGAGAGGGATTCTGTGACGGTAGCTTATTCCACCCCACACCATAACGCTGCCACCACCCCAACGGTCCGTTTAAACGACACAATCTGCGTTATAACGTTCACCACGTCTCTGCCAAACACGTACATGGCCACCTTAAGTGAAATCGTGACTCATCAGAAAAGATGACACCATGCCATTGTCGTAGTCGCCAATTCTGGTGCCTGTTTGCCCACTGTAGACGCTGGTTTCGGTGACGATCCGTCAATATGGGGCCGAAATAAGGACGCCGTGCACGCAGGCCTGCAGCTCGCAGATGGTTCCGTACAGTGTTGGGGTGAATGAATCCACGTCGTCCTTGGACTTGAGCAGCCGTTCTTGTTGCTGGTAGTGTTCGGTCTCGGACATGATCCCGTACGATCTGACGATCCTGACGTGCCGTTGTCACACGTTGTTGACCTGGTCAAGGACGCTCCCGAGTGCTCCCCGTTTGCAGAAACCTTTGATGGAGTCTTGCGATTGTTGTGTGTGCGCAGTGTAGTCGTCTGGCAATTTCCCTGGTGCTGGCGCTAATTTGAAGCATGCCTATGGCACATTCCCGTTCAGGGGCTGTAAGTCGCGGCATAGTGTCGACGTTTCACAAGTGTCAGTGAAGAAGTGAAATTTTATTCGGATTCACAGCTTTTAAAGGCAATGTGTGCACAAATTCAGAGTGAAATTCATTTTTCCAGTGGTGTGCGTGCAAGATGTTGCGTTTTGCAAAAAATTGCCTAGCGTTACAGTTAACTTGAAATTCTTGCATTTCTTGCACCTGGCATGTTGGGTGACGTCACTGTAGTGTTGTTGATGTATAAAAATTATACTGAAGTTCATTTGAACTTAAATATTGACTTTTTTCAAGTGGTGCGTTTTCATTTGTACTCAGCATACGTAACGGGTTATTTTTACCAGGCCCAATGTTTACCCCAAGACTTTGAATGTCTGTTGCCCCTGGTTTATTTTATACAGTATATACAAGATGTATAGTATCGGGGGTGGTGTAAACCTTAAAATATGCAAAACATTAAAATACCAATTGCAAACAAAGTACATATAAACATATACATGGATTCAACGACAGCATCTACACTCATTAACACATACATAGAACTATAAAGGCCCACACACACATGCTCACACACACATACACACAAACGTACACACACACACACACCCACACACACGATGTGCATATCAATGACAGGGAGATTATTAAGCATGATATCAGTTTTGGCTAATATTGATGAATAAAATGGTTTAATATTCAAGAACCAAACGATGCACGGGATGGGGCAGTTTTAACATGTTGGGGAAGTTCGCACCAAAGAATTTGGGCTTTGTATAGAAAACTCATGAAAATAGAATGCGACTTATATACAGCGCCCTCCATAATTATTGGCACCCCTGGTTAAGATGTGTTAAAAGCCTTAAAATAAATTCAATATTTATTCCAGAAGCATACTCTCACACTGAAAATTGTAGAAAAATGTAACCTTCAACTCAAGTGAATTTTAAGGGAAAAAAACATCCCTGACTAATAAATAATTATTTTTCGTAAAATCACCTGTTCCACAATTATTGGCACCCCTAACAATTCCTAGGAAATAAATGTAATTGAAGTATTCCTGTCATTTTTACAGTAGTTTACAAAGTTGATCAGAGTATCTAGGAACATTTAATTAGTAAATCATCACTTCCTGTTTCCCTATGGGAAAGACAAAGGAACACACCATTCAAGAAAGGCAGATGTGTGTCGACCTTCACAAGTCAGGCAATGGCTACAAGAAAATAGCCACTCGCCTGCACCTGCCCATATCTACTGTCAGAGGAATTATTAAGAAGTTTAAAACAACTGGAACAGTGGTAAACAAGCCTGAACGAGGACGCAAGGTTATTTTGCCACCACACACAGTGAGGACAAATGGTAGCATCTTGGGGTCATAAAGTCTCCAAAATAACCATCAGGTGCTATCTACATGCCAACAAGCTGTTTGGGAGACATGCAGGGAAAAAATCTTTTCTCACTCACAATCATAAAAGCAAACGTCTGGAGTTCGCTAAGCGATACTGGGACTTCAACTGGAGCTGTGTGCTTTGGTCAGCTGACACCAAGATAGATCTTTTTGGCCACAAACACTGTAAGTCGGTCTGGTGGAACACAAAAGATGAGTATGCAGAAAAGCACCTCATGCCCACTGTGAAGTATGGGGGAGGATCGGTGATGTTGTGGGCCTGTTTCTTTTCCAGAGGCCCTGGTAACCTTTTTAGGGTGCATGGCATCATGAACGCTTTGAAATACCTGGACATTTTAAATCAAAATCTGGTGGCCTCTGCCCAATAGCTGAAGATGGGTCAACACTGGGTCTTTCAGCAAGATAATGACCCCAAACATGTGGCCAAATCTACACAGAAATGGTTCACCAGACACAGAATCAAGCTCCTCCCATGGCCATCTCAGTCCCCAGACCTCAAACCCATTGAAAACCTGTGGAGTGAGCTGAAGAGGAGAGAGCAGAGGAGAGGACCCAGGTCGCTGGATGATTTAGAGAAATTGTGAAAAGAGGAATGGTCGAAGATCCCCCTTTTTGTACTCTCCCATCTTGTGAAACACTATAGGAGAAGATTAGGCGCTGTTTTGTTGGTAAAAGGGGGTTGTACAAAGTATTAACATCAGGGGTGCTAATAATAGTGGCACACATGATTTTGTGTGAAAGAATAATTTTTTAATGTGGGATTTTTTCACACTGAATAAATGCACTTGAATTTAAGGTTGGATTTTCTTCTTTTTTTCATTGTGGTCCAATATTATAAAAAAAAAAACTGAATTTATTAGAAGCTAAGGAACACATCTTAACCAGAGGTGCCAATAATTATGGAGGACGCTGTATGTTGTGAGAGATGAACCTCATTTTCTTGCCTTGTGTTATAACTGAACATCAGCATTAACATCAAATTTTCTCATAAGTCAGGGTGGTAAACTAGTGTCTGAATGCAGACATAAACCTAGCATAAAAAAACCTACCATAAAATTGGTAGCGATGAATGTCATCGAGTTTCATTATATGTAATTTTTTGAATAAATCATTAGTGTTTGTAATGTATTTTGAGTGCGCTATGACATGAATGGCGAGCTTCTGTAGGACATTCAAAGATCTCAAATAGGTTTTGTATGCAGTTCCCCATAGCATATTCCCATACTGGAGGTGTGGATGGATTAACACGAAATACAGCATTCTCAAATTGGATGATGATAGATGATTTTTACATTTATTCAATGCATATAACCTGCTTAAAACTTTTTTCCGACAATGACTTATGTGGCATTGCCATTTTAGTTTTCCATCGATGAAAACATCGAGAAACTTAAAACTGTCAACTTCTTCTATAATTTTATCATCAATTTTTATATGACCAAGTATCGCATGGGGCTGATGCGATTGTCTGAAAATAATGTCATTTGATTTTGAGGCATTTATTGAGAACTTGTTACTTTTAAACCAGTAAGAAACTAAAGCTAGTTGCTCATTCATAACCATGAACAACCCGCACAAATTGGTACCAGTGTAGTACAATGTTTTGTCATTGGCAATAAGTATTGTCTTGGCCTTAGGAACATTGAACGGTATGTCATTTACGTAAATTAAAAACAGTAGAGGCCCCAACACTACGCCTTGTGGCACCCCACAACACACTTGCCGCGTTTGAGAATTAACTCCTCGATACTGAACAAAATGTTTGCGTTCAAGCAAATAACTTCGAAACCAGTCATGAACTATGCCTCTCACGCCATAGCGACTGAGTTTATTAAGGAGTATTTTGTGATCAATCGTATCAAACGCCTTCAACAAATCCAAAAATGTAGCAATTGTAGTTTCATTTCTTTCAAATCCAAGCAAAATATCACTCACCAGCTCAGCAACTGCCAGCTCTGTGGAGTGATTTGGTTTAAAGCCATATTGATTACTACAGAGTATTCCGTGTTTTGTTAGGAAAGCAAACGGACGTCCGTGTGTCGCGTTTTCCAGTATTTTTGATATATTCGACAACAAAGAAATTGGCCTGTAATTATTAAACAATTGTCAGTCTTTTGCTTTGTAAATCGGCATCACTTTGGCGATTTTAATTCCCCTTGGGAAAGTCCTTTCAGAAAAAAAATTATTGAAAAGAATCGACAAACGGACTGATATCACTGATATATCTGCAGCTAAACAGCATGCAGTGGATGTCTGCAGCTAAACAGCAAGCACTGTGTGTGTGTGTGTGTATCTGCTGCTAAAAAGCATGAAGTGTGTCTTCAACTGAAAAGCACGCAATGCGTGTATTTGCAGCTAAACAGAATGCAGTTTGTGTATCTGCAGCTCAACACCATAAGTGAGTGTGTATCTGCAGCTAAACATCATTGTGTGTGTGTGTGTGGCTATCTGCAATTGAACAGCATACAGGGTGTGCATATCTGCAGCTAAACAGCAAGCACTGTGTGTATCTGCAGCTAGACAGCATACATTAAGTATCTGCAGCTAAACAGAATGCATTGGGCATGTATCTGCAGTTAAATAACATACTGTGCAAGTATATCTGCAACTAAATAGCATGTAGTATGTATCTGCAGCTAAACAGCGTGCAGTGTGTGTGTGTGTGTGTGTATCTGCAGCTTATCAGCATGCAGTGTGTGTATCTGTATTTACTCAGTGCCAACCCATTTGATTTCCATCAGAGAGGAAGCATATTTTGAACTACATTTTCAGATGGCAGTTAAGGAAACAAGGCAAAACATGAGAAAAAGATGTAAGCTGTGACTCAACACATTCCCAGAGTAAAGAAATACCGTAAATCATAATGGCTCCAAACGTAGTGTTGGACCAAGTAACCAAATGCATTGTATTGTGGCCCATCCAAGAAAGACATGCTTCAGTCCTACAGATTTATTCTGCACATTCTTTCATTTATCCTACATTTGGCAGAAATCCGACTCGTAGTTAAGTATTGTAACGCATAAAAGTTGGTAAGTTGAGACAGCATCACAATATCATTATTTTAGCTATCTTTATGGAAAAAATATACATCTCAGTATCATAAAGTCACATGCATACACACACACACAAAACACTGGAATCTCACTTATCTGGCATAGCATCTAGTCTATAATATTTACAATGCATATTATTTCATTTTACTCTCAGATTCATAAATCTTTAGACATTGACAAGGATATTGCTATTTTAGCAGTCTATCACAGCATATTGGATTAGAAATTAAATTAATATGAGCACCGTGAAAACTTTCAGCTTAAACCTGAGGATATATACATCCAAATTCAATGAGCAATGCAGTAATTACAGGGCATGGATCTAAGCACATATAAATAATGTTGTGTACAGTGCATTAGATGATAACAGTCATACAAACATCACTTTACTTCGGAGTATCGTTGTTTGTGCATGATCGGTGTTCCTTAAAACATCAACAGCATTTCATACATGCCAGTTTCATAAGTTACCCCTCATGTTCCACAGAGATAATTGGTCAGACCGAGACAGCGTCCCGCTCACTGCTTCCTCTTGTTCTTCCGCTGCCTGCCCCTCCCTTTGCTTTGAAACACGGAGCGAGCGGTAACCATTGTGACGCGGTCGTCATGGTCACTGTCGCTCCCGGAGCTGCTACTGCTGCTGTGTTCAGGCCTGGGGGGGCTCAGTTTGGTGGAGTTCCTACAAGGGGTGGCGTCAAGTCCCATTTCATCGCCGCTGCCCTCCAGCACCCCCCGTGGAGTTTGAGCAGGTTCTCCAGAGCCGAGGAACCCCCCCGCCCACACCGCTGGGCCCCCGCCCTCAGTCGCCTCCTCCGTCTTCCCCCTCTTAGCTGGCGAACAGCTCTCTCCCTCTTGCTCTTCTTCCTCCTGTTCCTGCTCCTTCCTCCTCATGCAGGTGACGGCGCGGCGCAGCCGCTGGCTCCGGATGGCCTGCCGCTCCTGCTGCTCCAGCCGGAAGAAGGAGTCGATCCTCAGTTGCGTCTGAGAGGGGGAGGGACAGGGAGAGACCTGGCTGAGCGCATGGCAGGGCTTCCTTATGATGCCAACTCACATATCAACACAAATGTTAGTGTGTCCAATCACAGGGCAGTCTCAATCAGTGCCACCCACGATGACATCACAGCCTCTCACACATTAGTATAAGTGCTAGTGCGCCCCATCGCAGAACAGTCGCATTCGCCAGTACCCACTATGACGCAACAGCATCCCAAATATCTGCAGAAGTGTTACTGCATCCAATCACAGAACAGTCGCATTCACCAACACCCACTATGACATCACAGTCTTTCACAAATCTGCAGAAGTGTTAGTGCGTCCTATCACGGGACAGTTTCATTCACCAGCACCCACCATGATATCACAGCCTCTCACATTTCAGCATGAGTTAGTGTCTCTTATCGCAGGACAGTCTCATTCACCGGCACGTACTATGACGTCATTGCCTCATCTCGCATATCAGCTCAGAGCATCCAATCACCAGAGATGGTTTATTAGATGCACATCAGCTGCTATCATTAGCTGCGATGTTCATAGAAATTTGCACACGGTCCATACATAATGAGTGGCCCAGCCATGGGTAATGAGGCTACAAAGGAGTATTGTAAACCAATAGTAGGTGTTTTCTGCAATCTGATTGGTTAATTACCCTTGTCGAATAGTGTTCGACATCCCTGCAATGACAGGACCTTTTCATCTGCTCACGAATACATTAGCATGCAGAGGTGTATAATCCAGGGGTCAGAAAGTAAAAATCCTACCATGTTTTCATTCCAACCGTAAACTCCTGTCAGCAGATTTGACTTGTTAGTTTTACCACCCAGCTGAAGAATAGTGTCAGCTGCCAGGTCTTTTGTGGCTGGAACAATATCCTGGGATGGACTTTTACTTTCTGAACCTGGATTATACACCTGTTAGCATGAAAACTGACCTACTTTCGCTCATTCAGCTCATCAGTTCAACTTGATAGGTTGCGGAATTCTAGCGCGCGACTCGATGACCTAATTGTGACGGATCACGTCGCCATACGAAAGAGTCCGTGCAAAAAACGTTTCTTTCTCGCTTATGGTTTACAATATCGATAAATAGTTACGTTTGTGAAATTTATGGTTTACAATATCGATAAATAGTTACGTTTGTGAAATTTATGGTTTACAATATCGATAAATAGTTACGTTTGTGAAATTTATGGTTTACAATATCGATAAATAGTTACGTTTGTGAAATTTCCTGGGATTCATTGGAATTCAACGCCCGCAAATTTAAACGTTTAAAACCTCCGACTAACGTCGTCGGTTTTAAACTAAATTTGCGGGCGTTGAATTCCAATGAATCCCGGAAATTTCAAAACGTAACTATTTATCTTCATAGTCAGCATGTTAACGGCCCGAAAGAAATGAGTGGACATGAATCTGAATACAGTTGAAGTCTGAAGTTTACATACATTTAGGTTGAGGTAATTAAAACCCATTCTTTAATCACTTCACAGATCTCATGTAAAGAAACTATAGTTTTGTCAAGTTGGTTTAAAAGTTTTGAAATTCAAAATTCAACAGAAAAGGCCTGTATTGCTATGCACATTAATGCTAGTTTGCAGGAAGGGTGGAACAAATTTACATGTAATCACTTGGTGTCTTCAGTCCCAAAATGTTTATTGTCTTGTGAAGAGGAATAGCATCATAACAAAGTGGCAAACCCTGAACCTTCCAATTTCTTAAAACAGTAAGCAAGGAACAAAATGGAAATAAGAGTTCATTTTGAACAAGACACCCATGGGCCTTAATAGTCACCTGAGTTGAATAAAAACTGATGTTATTGATGTCAATGAACTAAATATACCCTAAAGTATCATTTTCCTATATAAAGTATGGTAAAATTCACCCCCTCCCCAGGGGCAAACATGGAGCCTTGGGGCCATGAAATTAACTATTTTGATAAAGCAGCTCAAGACCCTTCCATGTATGAGAAGTATTGGTTTCCAGTCTATCTGGGTCTGGAGAAGAAGATTGTTGAAATTTTTGGCAATATGACCCCATTTGGGCCCCACCCCTCAGCCCCTGGGAAAGAGTCAGGGTCAAAAGTGTCATATTATGAATCTCTCATCTCATGGTGATAATGCCAATCAAGTTTGATTGGTTTCCAGTAGAAAATGAACAAATGAACAATGAGCAATGAACAAAATCATTTTCCTATATAAACTATAGTAAATATCACCCCCTCCCCAGGGGCAAACATGGAGCTCGAGGGTCATGAAGTTCACAATTTTGATAAAGCACCTCAAGAGCCTTCCATCTATGAAGAGTCTTGTTTTTCAGCATATCTGAGTCTGAAGAAGAAAGTTTGGAAAATTTCAGGCAATTTGACCACTTTTAGCCCCACGCCTCAGAGCACCTGGGGGTGGGCACCATATAACTCACAATTCTGGTGCATAATTGACCAAGGAAGGTTCCCGCAAAATTTTATTGAAATCGGATCAGCGGTTTCTGAGAAGAAGTGGAAAAAGTATTGACCAGTTTTAGCCCCGCCCCTCAGAGCCCCCGGGGGTGGGCACAATATAATTCACAATTTTGGTGCATATTTGACCAAGAAAGGTTCATGCCAAATTTTATCGAAATCAGAACAACAGTTTCTGAGAAGAAGTCGAAAATGTAAATTGTTTACGGACGCACGACTGACGACGCACGACGGACAACAACGGATAAAAGGCAATGAGAAAAAGAAAAAAAAAATTCCTGGGATGCAACATCAAATAATGTGCTGTTATTATGTGTTTTGTTATTTTGTTTTCAGGTCAAAGATAATTTGCAAATCACTGGTGTAAGTTTTAGTTTAATTAAACATGCCGTTGCAACTTTTTCTAATTTGGAGTTGTAAATCTGTTGTTCTTTTTTTCCTTCTTGAAAAAAACTACTTGTTTACGGAAAATTAGGGCAAATTATGAGACATGACGACAAAAGTTTTTCCAGCAAAAAATAAAAAAGCTATTTTGACAGCATCGGCTTCGGCATTCCATCTACACTACGTTTGCACAACTAAATGCCATAATTACATCACCTGTTGTATTTGGTTCTCTGGATAAATCTCCAACCAACAGAATAGCTGCTGTCAGGCTAAAGAATTTTCTCATCACATCCCCTCCAATATTGGCATGGCGCCAGTGTGAACTATCCCATAAACATCAGAGGTAAATTTCCCCTCTCTTTACCTTCAACAATGTCACCATATTGTCTTATTTAAATCTATAAACTCCCTTTATTATGTAGAGGAGGACCAACATGCACACAATTTATGGCTGGCTCGTTTATGTATTTTTGGCAAACATAAAACATCCTTTTCTCTCAACTTCCTTCCCACAGTGCAATGCGGGATTGCATTACAGGATATCAGCCTAACCCATACGTGAAACAACTAACTTCACACTAATTATTGTTACGTTTACATTTACATATGTTTACTGCTTGACATGCGTTTAATACATGTGATGTTATGTTTATTTATACTCAAGTAGTTTTAGACAAAGTATTTCCACAAAGAGCATTTTCCCTGGAATGTTAGCTTCTGTTGGGGCCACTCATATTACTGATCCCCTTCTGTCCGAGGCATTACTGGGCTGGAAATTCTCCCTCAACACCTAAACTGTTGCATTAATACTTGGCTGCCATTCTGTCAGTGAATGCCTCCTTATATTATTTACTTGCCTGGCAGTTGTCCCTGGGTTGCATTACTAAACTCAACACCATCTATAGCGAATCACATGAAGGGTTTTGCTCCGCTGTAAAACAACGGAACCGTGCATGAGAATAACCCTGCTACCCTTCTGTCGAAAGCCCACTTCTTTTGTGGTTCATCTATTTGAGTAGTAGATTTTTGGATGTATTGTCCAATTGCAAGTCAATGTGAATGCCACTGCTTACAATAGTCAACAGTTATTATTCGTGATCTGACACGCCAACTCTTAAAATAGAAATTTGAGCAAGGTCAGAAGTATGTGACGAGAATCTTCTCACTTGAACAGTTTGTCGCACTTTATAATAAAGGCCACATGAATTGGAATTAACAGAGCTAATGAACAACAAACGATAAAACAGTTAGTCCCAACATCATAGATTTAATCAATGATATTAACACCTTTCTGCGGACATAGACGCCTGCGCACATACAGCAGCTCTTTTTATGGATGCAGTTGCACTACTCTATCAAGAGATGGCACCCCTGGATCAGTTATTGAATATTCACATGCGAGCAGAGGTGGAACACAGTCTAGAATATGGACGAGTTCACTCCTATCCTTGCTTTTCAGGAGTTGCATGAATTAAACTCCTCAGCTAAGCCTGATGTGCAAACTGCTCAATATCCTTGCCCAAAGTATCTATCCAGCAGTTCAAAAAAAGATCTCTTGCGACAGAAAAAATCGTTGTCCTCTGTAGCAACCACTTCACAGTTAGTGACTCAATGGTATTCCAAGTAGTTAAAAAAAAAAAAAAAATCAGTTTCCTGAGGCAAAAATTTGCCATAGTATTTACACTATGTCATTCTACTATCAATTTCAGTCATCACCTATTAAAAACGCGCAATTTACTATCATGGATTAACGTGTAGATATGTTAGCTGAAGAATTTAACTGTTTTTTAGAGCCTCATACAAGCTCTCACGGAAAACCAATCACTTTGATGGTGATTCAATGGTATCTACGTGAAAGCCCAGCTGTAGTTCATGCCCATGTGAAATTCTTCTGGTAATTACCAGTTGGTTGACACGATTTTTATCCAATTGCAGACAGTATAGGATGTCCTCTGTAAGTGAAAGACATTGATTGGACCTTAAAAAACATATTAAAATACTTGCGTAATGGGCTTACGTTGTATTCAAAACACTTAACGCAGCTCAGACTGATGTGGTTGCATGGGAACAAAAAACCTCCAGAACTGAGCCTGGAGAGCCGAGCTTATTTGCAGGATGGAGATGTGATTTTGAGATGGAGAGTAGCAGTCATTTTGAATGGAAAAGACAGGAGGGCTGACAGCATTGGTACTTTTGAGGAGCAGCTCAATAATTCTATTGATGAGTGAGTAAAGCTGTGTTTGTGTGTTGTAGCTCTACCTTAATTTTAGCCCGCTAGCTAACTAGCCAGCTATTTCTTATTTTTGGTTTACCACCGTAATCACAGAGCTTGTTTGTCACATTGGGTAACAAAAGAGTAGTCGATACTGCAGCGTGCTGGCATCTTTCTTAACTAGGTGATCAGTTTTAGAATCTATACCACATTCAATGAAACGGAATGCCTTGCATTTTCGCTCTTCTAAAGTGCGAACAGCTATTACTGTGACCGGAGTTATGTTTGTTCCATAGACGGTGTGAAAAGCTTGCATTTCGCTTGGATGATCGGAATTGTAAACAGCAAGCTTTCCGTCTGTGTGAACATTCTGACCGTAAAATAAGCAGTTCCTTTAATGAGTAGGTGTGCTTGCTGACGCTGCTTTGTAGATAAATGGAAGAGACTCAGGACATTATCATGGAGAAAAGGCATGCTTTTGGTTTGGAGAAGTCTGTGGTGACCATTGATGTCCAGCTGCCCCTATATTGATAAACTGATTAATTGATTAATCTTAAATGATACCGGCTTACGTGATCTCATTACAAAGAATATGCAGAATATTCTCATTCTAGCGTTACAAATATGACTGGAAACTGAGCACAGTGGAGTCTTAGAACACTTGACTCAGATGTTACCATTAAAAGTGGTAACTAGCCAATGAACCTACAGTAGGTGCTCGGTGAGACTTTCGTCTGTCTCTCTTCCCGTCTCAGGATGGACATACCTGCTGAGCGTTGTGCTGCTTCAGCACTGGCTGTAGGACTTCCTCAGTCTTCCTGCAGGTCCAGCCAAAGCGACTCTGACAGAAGGTGCAGTGGGTTAAGGAGGGAGGGTGTTATAAGAAAACTGTATGTGCAATTGACACATACAACTTACACACATACTTCTTTATACTGGGTTAAAGCTTTTATTCAGAGAGACTTTTTGAACAGGTTATATTTGTAAATCACCAACATCACAAGCAGCGGTTAATGAATGCAATAACTTCACCATCGCACTCTGGTAATAGGTCACTATTATTGATATTTGGAAGCCAGGATTTTTTAAGGGGCGGGGCATTAGCTAGTTGTTTTCTGTTATAGTTGTTAACATAGCGAAACAAAGCCAATCTAAGTGCCACTGTATACTACCAGATGCACAAAAATGCACACACTCATTCACACATACACTGGACTTGCATGTTAAGGATATTCTTTGATGAGATCCAGGTGGGGCCGGCCCCAGGTGAACGTCGCCCCTGATTGGTCCACAGAGGGCTGCAGGTACGCTTGCGCGACCGCGGGATTGGGGAACCCAGGGTGCAGTTCCAACCGTCTCAGCTTCTTCTTCACCTTGGTGTCGCGGGGATTTGCAGCCATTTTCTTATTCTCCTGGGCCTCTTTCCACCAATCACTGTAGCAGAAACACACCACATGACAGGTCTAAGACAAAGATTTATACACCAGCAGAGGTGAGCGACGTAACTACAACACAGTAGAATTGCTTTGCCTCTGCCCACCCAAAAAGTTCATCTTCAGTCTGTCTTCATTTGACGTTGACCTTCGACCCAATGACCTCAAAAACCTTATTAGTACAGCTACCCCCCGAGGGGGGGTTAAAATGTCTGATTTGGTAACAATCTGTCAACTCCTTCAAAAAATATTACACCCACAAGATTTGTGTGATCTGGTAAACAGCATGTTTCCAGCCCACCGGTGGCAGAAGCATAAGAATGCACCTTACAGCAGGAGGCCATTCGCCTGAGGCTGCTGCAACGGCGTAAAGCCCAGTCTAAAGAGAAGAAAGTCCTGCCGTGTGTCTCCTTCAGCTGTTAACTCACCCATGAACTTGACTTCACAAATCTGTTTTTTCCCTGCTATTGGCTTAAGAAAAATGCAGACATGAACAAATCAAGACGATTGGAACAAAGTTCTGGAGAGGACATCTGAGCCTGGATTTTCCAACTCTGGGCGAACGTCTTCTGTCCTGAATAAAAACGGAAAATGTGAGGCCTTACTGGAGTTTGATCAGCGGCTCCATGCCTGGTCCGGGAAATTCGTTCAAGATCTCCATGCCGGTGACGTAACCCACACCCATAAGGCCTTCCGTGTAGTCGCTCCCCAGCAGGTAGGCCTGGTTAATGAGCTTCGCCCGGTCGAGCCCTGTGCGTTAGAGAGGCGGAGACATTGTAAGGACCCGCGACTACCAGGCAGCACAATTCATCTACCCTTCAATTCAAAGCAATTCAGTATTTTGTTGCCATACACATACAAATATATGGAAATCCTCTTGGTGTTCTGTTCTTTTAGAAGATACTGTGAACACTAAAAAACATCACATAGACAAACGGCACAACAGCGCCACAAGACTTAGCATACAGCATTATTTTATGGATCTTAGGCTAACCCAAGCTATATGTTACCCAGTTGGCTCTGAAAGTCCAGGTACTCGTAGTGCTCCACGTATTTGCTTTGGTTGAAGAAGTTTTTGTAGACGTGTCGGCCGCCGAAGAGCCAGATGTCGCTGTCGTCGGTGATGGTGCCGTGAGTGTGGTCCGAGCGGTCCAGCTCCGCACACTGCGCCTCGGCCTCCATCGGGGCCACCAGAAAGGGCACCCCAAAAAGCCTCAACAGCTCCTGCAGGGGGGCCAGGCCAGAGGAATGCATTTCAGAACACCATGTCTGTTTGAGAATTACACAGCCCTCAGTTGCCAGTAACAGATTTAGATGTAGGCTTTAGAATTCTCTGTTGAGAACACTCTAAGCCAGGGCTGCCCATCCTTGTTCCTGGAGGTCTTCCATCTCGTAGGTCTTCACTCCAACCCTACTTTGGCACACCAGGCATGACAAACAAGCAGTCCTAAGAGATGTCCAGCTGAATGTCATATGCTTCGAATTGACGGACAACCTAACAGGATAGCATATATCCAGGAACTGGGTTGGGAAGCCTTGCTCTAATCACAGAATTGTGATCTTACAACTTAGATAGTCAAAGAGCCACAGACAGCAATGAAATACATACTGTCTGCAATGCGATGCAAATCAAAGTAAATTTAAAAAATCACTGCTTTCTCTTTGCGTGTGCATTTTGCGTACTGCCCCAACTTTTTCCGAGTTGGTGCTGTATTTGCATATGACAATTAATCTGCCATGGCTTGGGTGATTCAACAGCAGTGTCCTGTGTTGATGGGCCTTTGACCTCTGGCTGAGGCCAAAAGCCACAGTGTGTGATGGGCCTATGATCTCTTGTTAAAGGGAGATTAGGGCCATGTATTTGTTGAAAGGCACCTATAAATCACTCCGCTTCAAAATTAATCAGTGAGTAAAAATGCAAAGGCCATTTTCCACCAGGGGAGACTGTGTTTTATGGGTCTCGGTTTGTGTGTTTAATTTTGGACTGGGGGGTGTTAAAATTCTGAAACCCTGATGGGACTGTTATAATATGCACACAATACCTGGGACTTGGGAGGGGGCTAAGCCTTCAGAACACCATAAAGAGACGAGTCTCAGGCTGGCATAGAGATCTAATACCAGAGCTCTGACACACATACCCTAACAGTTCATCTGGTAAACATCTGACACTATTCTACAAACTTTCTTAAGGCCACTGTTCCTTAGTTAACTTTGCACACTCTCTCACACAAACACACACACGCACAATCACATACAAACACGCGCGCACACACACACACACACAAACACACGCACACACACAAAATCGCATACACACACAACCAGACACATACACACACATGCATGCACAAAATCCCATACACACACGTACACTCGTGCGCGCACAAACAATCGCGTACACACACAAGAAGACACACACATACACGCGCGCACACACACACACACACACACACACAATCGCACATGCGCGCAGCCTTTCACTGGTCTTTTATGGACGCGGTTTGGAGCTGCCATTTTGCCTCATCGCTCACCGATCCGCGGCCTGCGCAGTGCTGGGAGCGCTGAGCTGCAACATGAGCTCCACCAGGACCCTCACTGTGAAGGCTGAGGTCAGCTGTGGGCAACGAGCCACAGGCAAGCTGCTCCTAACCCAGTCCACACAGACCATTTTAAACATGTTCCAACCAGGACTGAAGGCACTGCTACGGCTCACCATTATAGGCTGGGCATTCCACCATTACCAAAGATGCAGGGTAATGTCTGTCTGACTTTGACAAGGGCTTAAGACAAAGCGCAGTGAGACTCATCCAGTGACTTTAGCGCCTGGTCCTGGGGATTATCAGGGAGCCCAGTGGTTTACATACTACAGTCTCAGAACTACAGTCCCATAATCCTATGTGTCGGGACAAGTGATGCTACCATGTTATCACCTTGCTTCACTCGACAAGCAGCACGTGTACGGAGAGGAGTCACCTCTCATTTGTTAAACCCATTGGGAGTCCTTCAAGACACTGCAAACTGTGAAACAGAACACAGTAAACTGTTGTGATGCGCGTTCAGAAAAACAAATCTTTCAGTTGGAATTTTCTTAGGGAGTCCACTTGATGTTAAATGTGGAAACTCATTCTAAACTGCAACGAACATGAATAAATGAAAAAGGACATTGATTGGAGGGGACAGATGGCATTTCCAACAAACACCAAGCCCACTGGCACCCCATGAGTGAGGTCATATTAAAAGTAAAATCATTTTCGAGGAATTGATAGGATAAAAAATTTTCAACAGGAGCCATCAGGAGATGGCATATCCCCCCGGCCCCACGTCAGCTTCGGATTCGGAAAAAAGCACCACGTCTGGTCATGAGTAATGTGCACATCAAGTTTTGTCGAAAAATATTGAATGGTTTTCAAGTTATGCTCCGGAAAAGAAATGTTCACAGACAGACGGACGGACTGACGACCGCACCCATGAATATTTCCCTTGCATTATATGCCGGGGGGATAAAAATACACACTCTAAAATTTTGTTTTATTTAAACGGAACACACTGTATCAATTAAGATGTATCCTTTTTCTTTAATTTGTAATAGACAAAACTAAGGAGGGAAGTGAATTTTGAGATCAGCTCATATTTAAGAAAAGAATGAGCAACCAGAAAATAGTGTTTTTTTTTTTTGCCTCAACATTCATGAACAAGGGTAAAAAATAAACAAAAATGTAATTTATAAACATAAGCATACTTGGTTAAACTTCATAATCAAATCAAATTTCACATACCACCTCCAGTTGATACTGTATAATTTTACCTTACTTTCTTCCAAAGAACTGATAAAACTAATGTTAATGGCAAGGAATAGAATTGAAAGATACACATACTTTTGGCCCTTTCTTTCAAACAAATATTAATTTATTTTAAACATTTAAGAGTTTATCAGCTTTAACGCACTGGTTTTTACAGAGCGAAAGGAAGAATTGGAAATGAGAGAGACTTCGCGAGAAAGGTCAAAAGGCTTGATCGGCGTGACTGACATTATGACTAACAAGGAGGCGGTTTTCCAACAGGCCGTGCCACCAGGATGCTCACGTACGCCCATTTTTAAATCAGCTCTTTACCCACCATGATTTAACAAGCAATAACTGATGGTCCGGCAAGTATTTCGGTAGCCGAGGTCCTCAAAGTTCACTTTGACATTTACAGAGGTTCGCGATGGGGAATCCCAACCCAAGATACGGGTAAGAAATGGAGGTGGTTCTTAAATTAGGCGGCTGTGTCATACAGATGAAACATTCAAAGCAGCGCTGCCGCGAGTAACAGTTACCGCCATCTGTTCAGAGAACAACTGTCGAGCTGGCGACCGCAGAGCTCAGGGACAAAGCGCCGTGAGACACGAGGCTTTCCCGCTGATCCTGACGGATGCGAGTGCCGCACAGTAAACACATGCGGAATGGCGGGAATCTCAGGCGGGTTGAAGAGAGGAAGCCTCCTTGGAACTCTGCAGCTGCATGTGTTTGCGTACGCAGCGCACTGCTGCTAGCAGATAAACAGCCGCCCCCGAAAAAAACCACTGCTGACAGAAGAGCAGGTTACCAATGAACATACACTGCTAGATACAGCTTACGCACAGATTAGTGACATAATAATTCAAGTTATTAATTGAAATTTCAAAAAGTAATTCAAACAAGCAAAAAATACTCAGATCCTCGCCACTGCATGGCTGACATCTGGCCTGGAAAGAAAATGGGGCGGAGGGACGGACAAAAGGGTGGACGGACAGACGATAGACAAGAGTCATCAGAAGATGACATACCGGTGGGATAAAAAGGCACATCTACACGACAAGATGCAGCCACATGTGAAATTTCATTAAAAATAATTGAACGGGTTCAGAGTCCTGCCCTGGATAAGAATGGGCTGGCTGACGTGTGGCCTGGACACAAAAGAAGGAGGACGGAGAGACAGACGAACAAAAGGACAGACAGATGTATGAAAAGGCACATCTGCACCATATGATGTTTCCAAAAATGACTTTTCGTAGAGAAGTATAGAACGGTTAAGGAGTTCTGGCTCGGAATAGAAGCCTAATGGATGGACGGACAGGCAGAAGGACGATGCTCATACTACAAACCCATCCCGCACTTTCAGACTAAAATCCTCTAAATTTTTATTAGCAGCTGAACTGTTCTCCTCGTAAGGCCTGCATCTGAGACAGGTGCATGTCCCCTTCCACACATATTTTAAACATCACCATGTGTTTGCCGCAAATTTTTATAGCCTTCTAAGCTCATTTTTTTTACCAGGGGTGCACATACTAATAGAGGACACTGCTTACACAAGTATCTGCATGTGTGGGCAGGTATATCCAGGTATAAGCATGGATACACAGGTTACAAAGGTATATCCAGGTCCCAGGTATACACAGATATATGCAGTGATACGCAGGTATATAGCAGAATATTAAGCACAGCGCTGAAAGCTCACCTGGCTCTCCGCGCACATCTGCCCTGTGACAGTGGCAGCTACTCGTTCCTGCTGCTGCTTCTGAGCTTGTAGGCTGCTCTGCTGAGACTGCAAGGAGCTCTCCAGCTGCACCAGCTCCTCCTACAGGACAACGTGGGTACTGTTAATTCAGAGGAACTGCAGGGAGCTCTACCTACGGGACAACATGGATACCATAGAGGAACTGTGAGTGGGGTATAGCTGCGGTCAAGGAGGTTGCAGTTTCAGGACTGCAGCTGTAGGACAGCATTTGCAGGACCCCAGTTCTTCCCGAGTCTCATCCTGACGTGTCATATAGTGACACTTTCTGACCAAAGTCCATATACAGTACGAAGAATATGCCCCAGAAATGACGACAGACGGGCAGACGGACTGGCAGATGGACAGGTGACCATATTCCCCTGCACTATATGCCGAGGGGACAAGGAATTGAACCAAAAAGCACCAACAACCAGAAATGTAGCCTTACAGGACTGGAGTTTACAACCCTTCACATCAGTCTGTATTCTGTAGTAATGTGATTTTGCTTGTGTTTGACAGATCATCATGCGAGCAGCAGTTGTTTTACCACGTCGATCTGGTCCCACTCATTGGACGCTGGGGGAGCAGAGGGATCCTGCAACTGCTGGGTGACTTGCTCCGCCTCCGACACGACGCTCGGGGACTCCTTTGGGGACTCCTTCGGTGAGTCCACCTCCCGCCCCAGAGGAGACCCAGAATCATCTTCCTCCATCTTCAGCTGCACTTCGTCTGGCTCCGCCTGATTTTCTGACTCTCCCTCAGACACGTCAATGAAGCTCCCTGGACACGTGACACAACAAAATTAAACCACACAGGACAACACTGATCCCTAAAGCAGCATCACTACTGATCACACAGGACATTGCTGATCTCTAAAGCAGCATTACTACTGATCACACAGGACACTGCTGATCGCTAAAGCAGCATTACTACTGATCACACAGGACACTGCTGATCGCTAAAGCAGCATCACTACTGATCACACAGGAGACCGCTGATCTCTACAGCAGTATTACTACAAATCACACAGGACACCGCTGATCTCAAAAGAAGCATTACTACCAATCATACAGGACACCGCTGATCTCAAAAGCAGCATTACTACTGATCACACAGGACACCGCTGATCTCTAAAGCAGCATTACTACTGATCACACAGGACACCACAGATCTCTAAAGCAGCATTACTACTGATCACACAGGACACCGTTGATCACTGAAGCAGCATCACTACTGATCACAGAGGACAGTGTTGATCTCTAAAGCAGAATTACTACTGCTCACACAGGATGCTACTGATCTCTAAAACAGCATTACTACTGAGCACACAGGAGACCGCTTATCTCTAAAGCAGCATTACTACTGATCACACAGGACACCGCTAATCTCTAAAGCAGCATTACTACGGATCGCAGAGGACAGTGTTGATCTCTAAAGCAGCATTATGACTGATCATAGAGGATACCACTGATCTCTAAAGCAGCATTACTACTGCTCACACCAGAGAGTATTGATTCCTATAGCAGCACTGAAGCAGTACAGAGGTACTGCAGAGTTGGTGATCTTACCATCTGAACCACTGTCCTCACTCTGCGCCTCCTCCAGCCACTGTCCGACGCACTCCTCATCGTCCCTCTTCCTCCTCCCCTCCTCCTCTTCCTTAAGGAAGCTCTCCTCGGGAGAGCGTGCAACTGGAGTGAGAGAGACAGCTCTTCCTACCTTCTGTAACTCTGTTACATAGGTCACTTCCTCCTTACAGGGTGTAGGGAGGATGATGGCCGGAGGGCATGCTCCTCCATTCAGTGCCTCTAAATGTGAGGGCGACTCGGTCTCCTGCTCTTCTCCAGAGATATCTGAATGGATGGACTCGGAGGACTCAGAATCGTGAACGTCCTGGACCGCTGGATGTAAATCTTGCTCGGTGTTTAACCCGCTGTCCCCCAGTACTCCTTTCTCATCGCTCTCAGCCCCCTCCTTCAGTCCCTCCCAGCCCAGCAGCCCCACCCCCTCCTGCAGTCTAAGCCCCTCCCCCAGAATCTTCATCTCAGCGCTCAAGACGTCCTTCCTCTCCTCTTCGACCCCTCCCTCCTCATCATCCGAGCTGCTGATGGTAATACACCCTCCCAGCGAAGGGGCTGGTTGGGGGCTCTCTACAGACTGCTGATTGGTCAGGGTCTCAGCTTGGGGGCGGTCCTCGCTCAGGGCCTGCTGGATGGCCAATAGGGTGCGAGGTGACATCTCGCCTGACACCTGGTCCCCGGCCCCACCCTCCTCATCCGAGCTGCCGCTCATCATGGCTTCCTGGATGGCCCGCAGGGTCCGAGGGGAGGGGGGTCTAACTGCCGGCGGCGAGGCGGCCGCCTCCTCAGGACGGTCCTCAGGCATGGGCCGCCACAGTGGCTCCGGCCGGCCCCGAGCCCCTCTGGAGCCACTGACCCAAGGCAGCACGGCCGGCTGCTTCTCCGCTGGGGGCTCACTCTTCTTAGACCCTGCAGAGATCAGACGCAAATCACACTACACTACTGCAGCCTAAAGGGCCTCACTACATCACTCCATCAGCCATCATGTACTCGTTATCTTTAGAATCATGGTCTGTAATACCTCAAATAAATCAAACTCTTGGGAAAATAAAACACACAGTGATAGTCACACGGAGAAAATTTCAACAAATATTGTGGCATGCACAGTCTGGTGCATAAAAACTTTGACATTAACAGTTATTTCACTGTCTATCACAGGATACTGGAGTGGAAATTAATAATGAGCACTAAGTGCAGAATTTCAGCTGTAATTTGAGGTTATTCACAGCTTAGTCATGTGAATAATTAGGGGGCTACGGCACTTTTTACGTGTGGCCAAGCAAATCATCTGACATTAATTCAGCGGAGCGCGCAATTCACTTGCCCAAGAACAAACAGAAACTGAAAACAACTGCAGTGACGGCCTGGCAAAGCATCAACAGCAAGGAAACCCAGCGTCTGGGTTTGACGTCTTCGACAATTTAATTTATGATCATGTTATTTTGCCCAATTACTTTTAACATCATAAAAGTGGTGAGCTGTGTAATAAAAATGGCTGTAATTCCCACACCACTCATGGAATGTTCTTTAAACAACCCATAAATTAAAGCCGGAAGTCCACAATTCAGAACATCTTGATTAATGAATTGAATTTAATTATTTTATTCCATTGTGGTGGTGCACAAATCCAAAAATACATATGAATCTGACTGTGCATTCAATTTATTACAAATACATTTATCAGGGAAAAACATTGCAATAACCGAAGTAAAAGTGCAGACAAATGTATAAGAACGCATACCGGCCATATTTCATGCTATATTTCAGTCATTCAGTACAGCCAGTTCTTCAAAGCTGCCATTGATGCCCTGTGCAACCAAGTGCCCATATTTTCAACCACTCACTGCGTACTGAATCGGTGTTCTTGCGCAGGAAGAGTAAAAGGTTTGGACTCAATCGCATTTTCATGAAATCAGAGATAATTGAAAAAAAAAAAAAAAACCTTTTGATCTCAAAAAAAAAAAAAAAAAATATCTCAAGACAGATTTCATCAAACATTTGCAAGAGTAACTGATAAGCATGCACTTTTTTCAACTAAAGAAAAAAACAGCCACATCAGCCTGTCTTCAATACAGCACGGTCACCGTTTCTCACAGATGTGCTGGATTTTAAAATTATTTCCCCCCCTCACAATTCTGTCCATAAAGACCAAAACGAGCTTGATTTGAAATAAATGAATTGTTTGGACTATTTAATTCTTACGTTTGCAATCATTAGAGGTTTAAGCTCTTCATTTTCACTAAAAAGTATTACGATAACACGTGTAATGTGTGTCCACGCTTTCGGCTGGTACTGCGCCCGCTCTGGCGCAGTCCTACCTTTGATGAGTATGTAGTGGGAGGAGTCCTCCGAGACGAGGCGCCGCGTCTCCACGCTGTGCTCCTGCCCCACCTCCTCCTTGTACTCCTCTGCTACTCCTGCGGAGCTCCTCTGGTTCATCTCCTTCTCCACGCTTTCGATGCGGTGGTTCAGCCGGTTCCTCCGCAGGAGGCCAGCTAACTGGTACTGGGAGAACTCCTTGGACATCTGGGAGGAGAATATGTCCACACACAGACACAGACACGCATAGCATTACTGATACACAGACACATACAATGTACATACATACTATACATTCAGAGGGTGGTAGAATTACTGGCACCCCTGACTGGCAATGCACAAACAGAACAAAAAATATATATAAACAATATAATTATTGAGAAACGGAACATCCAAAAATATGTGAAATGGTTCATTAATGTTGGAAGCAAACAAAATTGTAACAATCATTTAATACAAAATAAATGTCAGAAAAAATCGAGGTTTCATAATTATTGGCATCCTTCATTTAGTACTTCATGCAACCACCTCTGGCAAAGATAACAGCATGGAGTCGTTTGCTCTATTTTTTTGACAAGGTTAAGGCACACATTTCGGGGAGATTTGGGCCATTCCCCTGAAGCAGATTCTTTCAAGATCCTTCATATTCTTAGGTTTGCATTTATCAGCTACCCTCTTCAACTCAGCCGACAAGTTTTTTCATTGGATTGAGGTCTGCGTAATGAGATGGCCATTGCAGTATGTTGATTTCATTGTCACAGAACTATTCTGGGTGGATCTTGAGGTGTGCTTTGGGTTATTGTCTTGTTGGAAAGTCCACTTACAGCCAAGTCTCAGCCTTCTGGCAGAGGCAACCAGATTGTCGGCCAAGATATCCTGATGCTTGGTGGAATTCATTATGTCATTAATCTTAACCAGTGCCCGTGGACCTCTTGAATTAAAACAACTCCAAAAAACAGTGTGTATGTGTGTGTGTGTGAGAGTGAGAGAGTTAGGTACCTCTGGGGTTTGGAGCGGTGTGTGTGTGTGTGTGTCTGTGTGTGTGTTCAGTTCTTCTGGAGGTTTTGAGCGGTGTGTGTTAGGTACCTCTGGGGGTTTTGAGCAGTGTGTGAGAGTGTGGGGTACCTCTGGGGGTTTTAAGTGGTGTGTGTGTGTATGTGTGTGTGTGAGTGGTGCGCGCGCGTGTGTGTGTGTGTGTGTGTGTGTGTTAGGTACCTCTGGGGGTTTTGAGCAGTGTGTGAGTGCTCGTGGTACCTCTGGGGGTTTTGAGTGGTGTGTGTGTGTGTGTGTGTGTTAGGTACCTCTGGGGGTTTTGAGCGGTCCGTGAGTGTGTGTGGTACCTCGGGGGTTTTGAGTGGTGTGTGTGTAAGTGCGTGTGAGTGTGTGTGGGTATGTGTTTACCTCTGGTGGTTTCTCAAACATGGTGCGGCGTCTCTTGCTGAATTCCTTCATGTCCTTGAGGATCTCGTGTTTCATCTCAGGAGGGAGCACGGCGAACTCCTCGGAGTCAATGTCCATGGAGTTTGGATTATCAAACATATGGTCCTGATGGACAACACAGTGCTTACAGTGAACAAAAATACACAGCCACTAAACCACATTTAACCAAATTACATATCCAATGTTACACTGCTAACACGCCATCTGTATAAAATTCACCAACAGAGCTAGAAATTTCAGGACGCAATGCCGGTAATGCGCCTAGCTTGCGGATAAAATTGCAGTAACTAGCCTCCGAGTCAAACTGATGACGTTTGAGTTCCAAACAAAACCCTCCATTATACCACACTGCTGGCCCATTGTATTATTCCACAAATCATACAGCGAAGATGAACACCCCACACACCAACTGAGTAACACACATCCTCACCTGCCACACGGCCTGGTTCTGCGCAGACTCCTCCCATTCCTTCTCCGTCTCCTCTTCGGAGCTGTGGGCAAATCAGAACTGTGTCAACTATCACAAGAGTCACTGCCTGTCAGGAATCAAGAATTAACTGGCAAACTGTACCATGATGAATATGACAAAAGCTGCCATAGGAAATGCAGATAGTCCCTGTTCTACAGCTCACTACTATGGCACACAATAAGAGGGGAAGCTGTAGTTTTTCTTTCTAACACAATATTTTATTGGTTATTTTCTAAGTTTTGTTTGAAAAAAAAAAAAAACATAGTCAAATGCACATTACAATACACCTGTGAACTATTTCCCCAGAAATATCCTGCAAAAATAAATAGTATAAATGTAACTAGTAAAAAAGTGATGAAAACTTTAATTTACAGCACAGTGCTGGCACAGAAACATGACTAATGGAACAACAAGGAACTTCAGTAAAATGAAAGCTACAATACCGTAGGAAACACTACTGTAACCCAACTGCCTGAGAACAATCTCCTACCCACAATATATAAACTTTGCCATATTTCATCCCCAGTGAGTGACAGAGTAAGCACCACCTCACCTGTCCCTCTCCCGCTCTTCTAGGGCAGGCAACACATACATGTCGTCGACTTCCTCGCGTCTCACATTGGAAATGCTCGGGAACTTCTCCTGACTGTGGCATAGCAAACAATGTCAGGTCTATTACACAGCATGAACTAGGCGTATGCCGTCGGAGGCAACAGTTGGGGGTATATCACCGAACGTCCCCAATCCTCCAATTCCCCAATCCTTGAGTGGACCTTAAATAGACTTTCATTTGAACTTAATTTCAGGTCAATCGGACAAATGGTTCTGAAGATATGGCCAAAATGGTCATTTTTCCATCACAAAGTGCCACCTGGTGGCAAAATATTGAACCATACAGGTATGATGTCTTCATGTGACAAGTTGTGAGGTCATGACCTTGCAGTTGCACATGGTTTCATGTCAATTGGACAAACAGTTCCAAAGATATGGCAAAAATGGTGAATTTTACGTGAAAAAGCCCCACCTTGTATCAAAATTTTTAACCAAACAGGTCTAATGTCATCATGGGACACATTCTCAGGTCACGACCTTTCATTTGCACTTGATTTGAGGTGAATCGGACAAATATTTCCAAAGATATGAGAAAAGCAGTGAGTTTTTTCCGTTTTTGGCCCCTGGTGGCCAATCTAGAAATTGTGAATTGTCCAATATCGTATCAGTTCTTCCTCTTTATGATACTTACTTATATGCAAAACTTGAAATTTCTAAATGAAATATTTATGAAGTTATCGTGTTAACACGTAAATCAGTTTTTGGCCCCTGGTGGCCAATCTAGAAATTGTAAATTGTCCAAAATCGAATCAGTTCTTCCTCTTTATGATACTTACTTATATGCAAAATTTGAAATTTCTATTGAAATATTACTGAAGTTATCGCGTTAACACATATGGTGGCGGCGGCGGCGGTCGAACCAAAAACATAATATCCCCGGAGCGCCATTCAGCGGTCGGGGATATAATGATATCTTAATGCTTCCTGTTCCCATTGCCGCTACATTTCGCTTTTTCTTATTTCAGTAGACAGATTTTTTTGAGCATGCTGCAGAGGTAGACTTGTTTGGGGAGCTAAGGGCCAGGCATAATCGGTGCTTGAGACTTGCCGTTGCATGGGGAGCCAATATGCTCAAAATGGCCTGTTTATATCATGTTTTTTGGGTTTCGCTCCATTTTTTCTCCATCCTGAGCATTGCCAAACAAGCTCCTGGCCACAAGACAGTGAATAACTGACTAATTTCATTGGCTTATCCTCAATTATCCCCTGCGAGGCTGAGCCAGTAATTGCCCTGCCCATTCAGATCTCCAGTGGCCTGTTCCAATCATTAAGAAGTCACCTGTCTCTTTCCTCACCTCTTCTCGCCCAGTGCAGCTCTAATTGCTTGTCTTTTCAGGAAAGTCTTCAGGAATTTCTCAGTGGTTTCTTTGGACTCTCGGCTCATCTCCTCTTTCCTCTGTCTCCTTTTGGCCTGTGAAAAAAGAAGGGTGATATGATCACGATAACACTTTATTCTCAAGGAAACCATCAGTCCCTCGTCCCCTTAGTTATGAAAACCTTCCCGTTTCCGTTTCTCTGTAATAGCACACAGCCCTTGAGCCATTCTCCCTCAGTATCTCCCAGTACGCACATCCCAACAGTTATTCAACATCAGTATGTCCCCTCACACACTCACCACAGTCTCCCTCTTGAGCAGCGGTGTGTCGCCGTCAAAGACGAATATGGGTTTGATGCGAAAGAAAAGCAGTTTGCAGAGGCGGTTAAAGAGGGTGAGCAGGTGAGCATTCTGCATACTATTCCCATCACGGTCCCTTACTCCCTTCACAGCCTGATTCAGCCATATACTGATATCTGCATGAAGGGGCTGAGGACTATATACACACCCAAAGCAGTGAATCCAAAATTTTCACTGGTCGTTGTCAAAGCAACCACACAATAAAATCAGGCATAACGCTTTCATGAAAAATAATAATGTTAATGAGTGTTGAGCCAAGAGTATATACAAGATTACTCTAGACGATAACTTTTCATGCAAAAGTATACTCATCATCATGAATGAAATCCTTTAAACATTTTGCCAATGGAAATTGAATGAAAAATTGTAACTTATGCATTAAATGTAATTCATCTGTATGAATAATTTAGATTTTTGCCAACAATTCATACTGGGGATGAGGAGCACAGCACGTGAAACAGGAAATAACGATAATACAGGATTGAGCAGGAAACGATTTCCCGAAGACATCGTCGCAGCACAATACTTGTATGGACATTGTGGTACCAGAGCATTTGTGCGTCTGTTTTGTGGCAGCTTGGGCAGACGAACTCATAGTGGAAATGAACATCAGGAAAACATATTGCAAGAAACAATACGTGGTCGATCCTGATCTCACAAGCGATGATACACATTTAAGTAAGGATACCGACGGCGAGAACTTTTCCTTCAAGGGTCTCAGGATTGATAGGCTTCCCCGTGCTCTCGAGCAGTTTCCACAGTCCATGAACTCCCATGACGATTCACAAATAACGCTACACCTAAAACAACAGAAATCACATCGATCTGATCAGCTGCCGCATTACCCTGATTTGTTCATTTTACAAGACTTCCTGACTGTTAGCTCACTGTTGCGGCCCATTCAAAGTTAACTTGGACATTGTTGCTAGCCATGTAAACGTGATCTGAACTTGCTGACCAAATGCATGATATTGATTGTAACTTTCTGCACACATTTTGCAATACAGCTGAGAATTAGGTAGCCAGCTATCTCTGTCGTATTCTTTCACCGTTAGTATGATTGCATTACTTGTTAGCGAGTTAGAATAGATATTTGAAAATGGCGCTCACCTCACTGAATCAGGCAACAGTGCCACTACTGCAAATAAAACAACAACCTCTCTTTCATGATATGTTGTCCGTCAATGTTTAACAAAGTTTTTATTCAATAAATTTCAAAATAAAAATGTTTCATGCATGTGCTACACAGTGCGTCAATATTTACCTCCCGGCAGGAAACAAGACCACTAGTGTAATAATACCGCTATCGTCAACACTTGGATAATGCGTCATCGGTCTGGGTGAAACCAAAACCAAAGAGAGAGCGTCACCGACGAAGGGTGAAACTCTAAATAAAAATTTTACATACATTAAATAATGTAATTATTTAATCGATTTCGGGGATTTTTTTCACGAAGATATTTTATTGACATGAAATTAACGTATGAGTAAACAATGGGCTTGCTGTCTCCCACCACTCGGATGGACACTACCTCTCCGTAACTTCCTGTTTTCCTGTCTTCTTGGCAAAGGCCAACCACTTCCGGCATTTCGAAGATGGCGACTGCGTAGTAACAATGGGACCTTGAGCCGAGAGTAGTGAGTACTTTATAAGATATTCTATGAAGCGCGGCACATTAAACGGTTATCGTAAATATGATATTTGGGCGTATATGTGACAGATAGCTGTGTAGGTATAAGAGCTGTTGTATGTAGTTTAAATTCTGTTCAGATTAGAGTTTCGTCCTCTTCAGTTTGTCCAGTTTCACTTCTAACTTACCACGCTAGATGAACTCGTAGACTTTAAAACTTGCTTATAAACTTGCGTAAACGTTGAATCTTGTGAAGTCAGCAACTAGAATGGAATGCATTGAAAGCATACATGTATTGTAAGAATATTATGCCTTATGTTAATTCTCTGTGGTTGCATCTGTTACATTTTACTTCTTATCTGCTTGCGTTCTTGGAAGTCAAATAGTTTTGTCGATTTCAGGTGTAGAACCGGGAGCCCGTCCACCCGCTGAGACTGCATACCTACTTGAGTTATCCTGTCGTGGTTGGCGCTTCTCTATCATGACAGCTGTTGTGGCATTAAATGGTATGTTGTTTCTCTTTTGACACAGTTCCCATGAACTTGCGAATCCACCTAAAATATGCAGTGTTATACTCTGGTAGTCACCTGCTAGATTTCCAATGCAGCGCATGTATGAACCGTTTGCCTTTCAGATGTCTCCGTACCGGCTACAGTTCCTGTTCGGGGCCTTGGGGATGGAATGGAGATGGACGAGCCTCCAGTTGCCGTGGAGAGCCTTTCTGAGGCTCTTCTGAAAGCCCCCACACCCCGGCACAGCCCCAGAAAACCACCCTCACCCCCACCCCCTGGGGTGCTGCACCTGGGGAAGGTGCCCAAGGAAGCATGTACGGAGCTGGAGGCGGTGCGCATTGTGGTGCCAAGGGCTGCCATCTCGCACTATGTACCCAGCAAAGCGGCACGGATGGCTGGCGGGGATGTGAAGGGAGAGGTCCCACCGCAGGGAGAGGAGCCCCCTGCAGACCCCAGGAAGGAGGTCCTGGACTGGAGAAGCGCTCTGGAGAAGCTGCAGAACTCTGAGCGCCGGCTGCTGCAGGACAAGGAGGGGCTGTCCAACCAGCTACGAGTCCAGACTGAGGTGACTGCACTTCCTTTATTGCCTCCATCTAGGAAGTTATGTTTTTCCATCGGTTTGTGGGTTACCTTGTTTGTTAGTTTGTTGGCAACATTAGGTATAAAGTAGGAAAGGATTTTATATATTATTTATTTATTTTAACCAGAGGTGTTTTGGCCCAATGTTGAATTGATTTCATTTTGGATCACCTGGATCAAATTCTGGATCCAGATATTTTTTTATTTACTTGTGTAGTGGTGCATAATAACACTACCCATAGCATCCCATATATCTGGGGGACTGTTGGGCCTTGATGGAGATTAGTGCCATTTGAGTGCTCTTGTTGACATTTTGGTGAATATCAGCCTTTTCATTTAGGAAGTGCATTGTAAATGGCTGTTGTATGTTGCATAAAAACTATAAAAAATGAGTTAATGCATGTATGTACGCATGCACACTTTCCCCTCTTCGCCTCTCATTGGGAAGATGGTGTAATAAAAATAATATTACGGCATACATTTATAGAAAAAAATAATCAATTTCCACTCAAGAAGTAACTCGGCCTTGGCATTCTAAGCTTAAAATTGCCACTGTAACAATTGCTGAGGCCTCCATGCATTGATTCTGTTGTAGTAGTAGTTAGTCGGGGAACTGGGTATTTTTATGGGATGAAATTTTGTTTTAACAGCTTGTCAAAGCCACCCAAAACATAATTTGGGCTCATTTTTGTAGAATTTGAGTAAGTAAACTCCTCCAGACAGTGTTGCAAACCATGCTTGAACAATCAGTTTATAGTTGGTTGCTACGCGTTGGCCAGTTTGCAACTAACATGCAACCAGGTGGCCTCCAGGACCTTTGTCGTCACTTGTTTTTTGGCTCACTAAGCAAACCATATGTACACACGCAGTCAGTTATTTACCCGTTTGGTGTTTATTATGTCCTGTAGAACAAGTTTCAAAAGTGCTGGAGGCTATCTTGGTTGCTTTCTTGAGTCACAGCTTGAGCCACATTCGCATTCATGTGAATGTTGTGTGTGGTGATAACCTTTCGCATTCAGGTGAACCGGGAGCTGAAGAAGTTGCTGGTGGCTTCTGTGGGCGACGACCTGCAGTACCATTTTGAGAGACTGGCTCGGGAGAAGAATCATCTGATCCTGGAGAATGAGACTCTGACTCTCAGCTTGGCCCAGACCACGGAGCAGCTGGAGCGCATGAGCATTCAGTGTGATGTCTGGAGGAGCAAGTTCCTCGCCAGCAGGTCTGTATGCCTTTGAGCGAGCGATGATCACTAACCCTATTCAGGGAGATCAACTTTCCTGTATTTTTACATTGCAACCTTAATCTGATGCACCTTACTTTGCTGGCTTTTTTTTGTGTGAAATGTGCTTTAGTAGTAGGGCTGCACGATATACGGAATTGCGGTTATCGCAAGCGCAATAAAAGTAACTGCCACTATGAGGCAGACAGACGAGCTTGCTTTATTACCTTTTCAATGACGCATACCTAATGTGGTCATTTGAAATGTTTCCGGGAAGAAAACTGTGATTTGAAGTCCGTTAATTACCAGCGAGATTGGACAGCTTACATCGCTGAAAAAATTATTTTTGCATTGCACGCAATGGACAAATGCAGCGAAGACTTGGCAAACACATTCAGGCAAACGCAAATATGGAGCATTGTTTATTTGATAATTGAACAAGATTTCAAATTAATTAATGGCTGTTTATTTTGGTTGCTTTTGAGCGTCTAAATAGCCTGAAGTGAAGGTGAAAAACATTTTGTTTAAGCGTATCGAACGTGATGTGTAGAAATTGTAATTGCATTAGCACGCAACGCGACCAAATGAAAAATGAAATCATCTCGGAAACACATTCAGGTAAATTACGTGCTGAAAAATAAACAAAGTTAAGGTCTGCAAAATCATCTTCTACCCGACAATTGCACTCACCCCCTTCCCATTTGCTTTGCTCAATTTGCAATCAGTTGATTTGCTTAATTAACGATTTAAATTGGTTGAGAGTCTGATTTATTTGAATATGTTTTTTTTTTTCATCTTGAAATTTAAATGACCATGAAACACGATAGATTTGCCTGAATCTGATAGATTATTTCTTGTTTTACATTCTGCTGCACTGCGTGCAAATGCGTTAACAATTTACGCGAAGTTCGATACGCTTAAACAAAATGTTTTCCACCTTCACTGTTGGCTATTAGACGCTCAAAAGTAACCAAAATAAAGAGCTATGAATTATTTTAAATTAATCTTGTTCAATTATCAAATAAAAAATGCAACAAATTTGCGGCACAGATTCGTCCGAACTTGTTTGCAAACAAGTCTTTGCTGTATTTGTCTCTTGCGTGCAATGCGAAAATATAATTTCTCTCACTTGCACGTTGGAGATGCTTCGCAAAATGTTTTCCACTTTGTGTATGTTTTGAAACCCTTAAAAACCAAGGCCATCTTGAAATGGTTTGTTTTTAAGAAATATTTTTCATGATATGTAAAAATTTTACGAGATGTGGAATTCGTAGGTCTGCCATTTATTCAGATTACTGACACACTTTCAATCTAACACAGCAGACTGGTCAGGTCCATCTGCTTCTCATTATCTCTTCTTAATCATTATTGGCCACATTTTGGTTTTGATCAGTCAGTTGGCTGAATAAACGGCTTTATTGCAAGATGGGCAAAGTACACAGGAATTGATTTAAGGTGAGCTAATTATGCCAGGGCGATGGAGGCTGTCCAACCTCTCTGGTAATTAGCGGACTTCAAAACGCAGTTTTCTTCCCGGAAGCATTTCAAATGACCGCATTAGGTATGTGTCATAGAAAAGGTAACAAGCAAGCTCGTCTGTCTGCCTCATAGCGGCAGTTACTTTTATTACTCTTGCTATAAACCGCGATTCCGTATATCCTGCAGCCTTAATTGGTAGGGTTGTAAATCTCCACTAACAGGGCTGCTGACCTCCGCTTTTGAGCGTTTGTGTGAGAGTATGTGCACATGCGTATTTGTGTGCACGTGCAAGTCCGAGATGGAGAATGAATACTCACCGATGGCCTGTTCCCTTGTCTAGGGTGATGGCGGAGGAGCTGACCAGCGCCAGGGTAGCTCTGCAGCGACAGACCCGAGAGGCCCAGAGTGCCATCGAGGATCTTCTGAGGGAGAGAGAGGAGTTCTCCAGGGAAATGTTGCATACACACAGGTACCAAACACCCCTACTCGCTGAACACTTTCCTCATTCAAAAGAGGAACTTGGGGTTTCATGTGCCGGCGGCGTCTGCATTGGTGTTCCCATAGTGTTTCCGAACCATAACTCAACATTTCTTAACAAAATTTTGTAGGTAGTTTCTAATCCTGTGCCTTTTGCTATTAAGGGATTTCTGGGAGATGGGGGCATTTGTTTCTACCAGTAAAAATGCGGTCTAGTTTTCCATTGACTTCCTTTCTTCACCAAGGTGTCACTTATAAAAAGGAACTGGACAGAGTTCAGAATGTTGCCGTTGCAACACGATTCCCCGGCATGAATGTTCGCAGCAACTCATAGGGAATTGCAGTCATAACCTTTTGATCTGTTTGGCCTTAATGCTAGCAATAGGAGTTGTGGGTCATCAGATTAATGGGTTCGTCCTCTTGGGGATATGAATGTTCCCTGCAAGGTCTATGGCAAACCTGCTTGTTACCATTTCCAACGTGTCTGTTACGGGAGGTTTTAGTTTTACCTGATGGTGCTTTTAGAGGAAAGGTCCTGGGGTGACCATATTCAGTAGATGTCTCAGAATATGCATTCCGATTTAAAACTGCCTGGCAGTTAGCTTCTGCAGTTAGCTTCTGTTAGCTTGTCATCGATTGACATCCAGCCCTATGCATAACATAGTCACTGCATAACCTCCTTGGTAATATGGGTGGTAATGGAGATGTTTCTTTGTCCTGCAGGTCTCTAGAGCAGCTGCTGGTTTCCCTACAGTGGGGCAGGCAGCAGAGCTACTATCCCAGTGCCCAGCCCCTCAGTACAGGGGAGCTGGCAGCTGCCAATCACAAGCTTGCTGACGCAGTGAACTCGCATCTCCTGGGAAATGTAGGCAGGAGCAGCAGCCTGAAGAATGAGCCAGCCTCTGAGCTCTGCAACACTCCAGCTGAGAAGATGGCAGAAAAGGTAATTTCTTTTCATTGTGAAAATGTACTTCTCTTCGGCTTTATTATACAACCCCAA
The DNA here is from genome assembly GCA_029721435.1 of Gymnothorax reevesii. NCBI lineage: Eukaryota > Metazoa > Chordata > Actinopteri > Anguilliformes > Muraenidae > Gymnothorax > Gymnothorax reevesii. The sequence continues at coordinate 21,549,605 of CM056587.1, read as the reverse complement.
TTCCGAAATGGTTGGGACAAAGTGTAAATGATGAATAAAATAAAAATGCAATGACTTTCAAATCACACCAGCAAGTATTTTATTCCCAATAGAACAGAGATAACATAGCAAATGTTGAAACTGAGAAATTTTACAATTTTATCCACAAAATGAGCTCTTTTCAAATTTGATGGTTGCTACAAGTCTTAAAGTCAAAATCAAATTTTGCTTAGGGCCTTATAGAGGCTTGGGCTGGCTCTGCTCGTGAGGGTGTGTTTAACTCGCGAAAACTACTATCACAGATTGATTTGCACCTAAATAAGTGACGCAGACCTGCTTTCATCTGGTTGCCTGGTAGATTTTGAGCAAGACTTGTGCCGTTTCCGAAAAATAAATGCATAAATAAAATAAATGAAATGAACGAATAAATTAGTTTGTTTCTTCAGTTTCTTATTCACTTAATTGAGGGGTTTTGCAAGGCCACGTTTTTCATTTACATTTTCTTAAAATGTTTCTGTGAGTGAAGTCCGAACTGCATTTTTACTCTTCAGCGATAATGAAAGTACAAATGAGTGTGTGAAATCGCCACTAATGCCGAGGATGAAACAGTTTTGGTGAAGTATGCCTCTGACGTCATCATCTTGATCACGTCCATAGGACACGCAAAGAAAGTTTGACATTCTTAGAAGCGAAGAGAAATTCTTGCCACGTTTTCTTTGCCGACATCTGTGCGAAATGCGTGTCCACAACGCAACTACCCTTACATACGGGGTTATTAACCGGTTATGACAGTTGGAAATTCCCATTATGCAATGGCAGGTTGTCATAATTTAAACGGACCTGTTTAGTCTGAGGGCTAAACGCAAGGTTATCCGCGTGCAGTTAAACGTGCGATGATCCCATCTTGTGAAACGTTGAAACGTTCGTTTTGCTGTCTGCGGGTACAACGGCATTTTAACATGCGTTTAAAATTCAAACGCATGTTGGTTATACACACGCTAAAATGCTTTTGTGAAATCGGCCGATAGTGAACTACAACTCGTGTTTAAAATCACAGTAACTAGCAAAAGAAACCTTGCTGTCAGCAGACCAGACAAGCGCCATTTCAACCATCTCACCACAGACATATCTGCATCATTTTATTTTTCTCAACAGACTTTCCACTGTGTTAGTTAAGTTTCATTTTTGTGCTAAAAATTTCACAGTGATTGACAGTTTGTTTGTTGATGTTCAGACAAGAAGATTTTGGTGACAATTTATTCGTTAACTCTGTCATGGTGATGAGAATGTTTTGTGTATGTGTTAAAATCAGCACTTTTATTGATAAATTATTTTGGCATTACAGACACCATTTTGTTTTCATTTGAATTTTAGTAATTTATTTTGGTGCCATTTATGTTGCTACAAAAATGCTATTTTATTTGAATTTTGTATGTCATACCACTGTGACAGTTGTTTTGCGATGAGCTTTTCAGATTTAGAATTCTATTTGTTTAATTTCAGATACATTTTGAACATACATGAATATATCTGTTAATTATAACCATATCATACCATACCACCATCAAAGGAGTTTAACACTACAATTCAAGAAATGTAAGAATATAAGAAATGGAAAGCAACATTTTTTTTTTTTCATTGGGGACCCATTGAATTTCCCAGAGACCCACTCAAATCACCACCTGCGGGTCCCAGGGACTCACTAAATTGAAAACCTATCAACATCACTGCTAATGCATCCCCATACCATCAGAGATGCTGGCTTTTGAACTGAACGCTGATAACAGGAGGGGTGGTCTTTCATCTCTTTAGCCCGGAGGACACAACGCCCATGATTTCCAACAAGAATGTCAAATTTGGACTAGTCTGACCACAGGACACTTTGCCACTGTGCCACAGTCCATTTTAAATGAGCCTTGGCCCACAGAACACGGCGGCACTTCTGGATCATGCTCAACAATAGCTTCCTTTTTGCATGATAGTTTTAGGTGGCATCTGTGGATGGCATGGCGGACTGCGTTTACAGACAGTGGTTTCTTTAAGTATTCCTTGGCCCATTTAGTAATGTCAATGACAGAATCATGCCAGTGAGTGATGCAGTGGCGTCTGAGCGCCGAAGATCGTGGGCATCCAGTAAAGGTCTTCGGCCTTGTCCCATACACAGAGATTTTTCCAGTTTCTCTGGATCTTTTGATGATGTTATGCACTGTCAATGATGAGACCTTCAAAGCCTTTGCAATTTGACGTTGAGGAACATTGTATTTAAAGTGTTCCACAATTTTTTTACGCAAACCTTCACAGGTTGGAGAGCCTGTGGCCATCTTTACTTCTGAGAGACTCAGCCTCTCTAAGACATCCCTTTTATAGCCAATCATGTTACATACCTGATGCCAGTTAATGTTATTACTTGCTAAATGTTCTTTCAGCTGATTCTCTTTTATATTATTTGCTTTTTCAGCCCTTTTTTGCCCGTGTCCTAACTTTTTGAGACCTGTTGCAGCCAGAAAATTTTAAATGAGCTCATTTTGTGGAGAAAAATGTAAAATGTCTCTGATAACATTTCAAATGTTGAAACTATGTTCTATTGTAAATAACATTGGCCCAAGTGATCTGAAAGTCACTGCAATTAGATTTTATTCACAATTTACACTTTGTCCAGCTGTTTCGGAATTGGGGCAGTACAGCACCCTCCATAATTATTGGCACCCCTGGTTAAGATGTGTTAAAAGCCTTAAAATGAATTCAATTTTTATTGCAGAAGCATAATCTCACTCTGGAAATTGTAGAAAAATGTAACCTTCAACTCAAGTGAATTTTAAGGGGGGGGGAACCCTGACTAAGAAATTATTTTTCAAAAAATCACATGTTCCACAATTATTGGCACCCCTAACAATTCCTAGAAATTAAATGTAATTGAAGTATTTCCATCATTTCCTCAGTAGTTCACAATGTTGATCAGAGTATCTAGGAACATTTAATTAGTAAATCATCACTTCATGTTTGCCTGGGGTATAAATATGATGTGACACAGAGGCCATTTCTCTTATCCACTCTTCAACATGGGAAAAACAAAGGAACACACCATTCAAGTAAGGCAGATGTGTGTCGACCGTCACAAGTTAGGCAATGGCTACAAGAAAATAGCCACTCGCCTGCACCTGCCCATATCTACTGTCAGAGGAATCATTAAGAAGTTTAAAACAACTGGAACAGTGGCAAACAAGCCTGGACGAGGACGCAAGCTTATTTTGCCACCACGCACAGTGAGGAGGATGGTAAGGGAAATAAAAAGTTCTCCAAAGCTCAGTGTTAAAGAATTTCAACAAATGGTAGCATCTTGGGGTCACAAAGTCTCTAAAACAACCATCAGGTACTATCTACATGCCAGCAAGCTGTTTGGTAGGCCTGTAAGGAAAAAACTTTTTCTCACTCCCAATCATAAACGCAAACGTCTGGAGTTCGCTAAACGGTACTGGGACTTTAACTGGGACCGCATGCTTTGGTCAGATGAGACCAAGATGGAGCTTTTGGCAACAAGCACTCTAAGTGGGTCTGGCGGAACACAAAAGATGAGTATGCAGAAAAGCGCCTCATGCCCACAGTGAAGTTTGGGAGAGGATCAGTGATGCAGTTGGCCTGTTTCTCTTCCAGAGGCCCTGGGAACCTTGGTAGGGTGCATGGTATCATGAACGCTTTGAAATACCTGGACATTTTAAATCAAAATCTGGTGGCCTTTGCCCGAAAACTGAAGATGGGTCATCACTGGGCCTTTCAGTAAGATAATGACCCTAAACATGTGGCCAAATCTACACAGAAATGGTTCACTATACACAGAATCAAGCTCCTCCCATGGCCATCTCAGTCCCCAGACCTCAACCCCATTGAAAACCTGTGGAGTGAGCTGAAGAGGAGAGTGCAGAGGAGAGGGCCCAGGTCGCTGGATGATTTAGAGAGATTGTGCAAAGAGGAATGGACGAAAATCCCTCTTTCTGTATTCTCCCATCTTGTGAAACATTATAGGAGAAGATTAGGTGCTGTTTTGTTGGCAAAAGGGGGTTGTACAAAGTATTAACATCAGGGTTGCTAATAATTATGGCACACATGATTTGATGTAAAAAAATTATTTCTTAATGTGGGATTTTTTCCCACTGAATAAATGCACTTGAATTAAATGTTAGATTTTCCTCTTTTCATTGTGATCCTATATTATTTAGAAAAAACTGTATTTATTAGAAGCTAAAGAACACATCATCACCAGGGGTGCCGATAATTATGGAGGGCACAGTATATGCAATGACCATATGGGGGGGCTTAATGTGAGAAATTAGTCCACTGTAAGAGAGAATTCCTTGAGCAAATGCGGATGGCATCCCATCTGAACAAAATACTCTGGGAAATATGGTTCAGAGAGGATCAGGGTCCTTGCTTTCCTATGTTATACGCATCTTCTGGACGTTACTTCTTGAAGTTAAGTATAGAGGGCGATTCAGAAATGAGCTCAACTCATCCCAGTAGTTTGAATTTACTAAACTCAAAGAATGATGATGCCTACAGTGGATAGGAACTCGGCAAATAATATTAAATCTAACTTGGTATGCAGAGCACTTCATTTTGCACATTTATAGTGCCTTCTTGTTTTGACAGGGAAAACAATTACCATTTGTTAAAATTAATTCCTTAATAGGATTCAGCAGGCACTGTGTGGTCGTGATTTAATAAAAAATAAATAAATAGATAAAAAAAGGTGTAGAAGGCCTGGGTAGAGGGAACACCTGAGAATCCATTCCTCTACCCCAGTTAAGGAATAAATGACATCAGACTTCATCGTATTGCTGCTTACTTCTCATCAGGTACTCAGGAATCTGGATCCCACATCTGGCTCTGATAACAAGTTTGCGGGTCCCCTTCCCGAGTCCCCACCCTCCACCTTCCTGCCCAATAAAAAGAGCATTGGGCGCTTCCATCCCTACACCCGCTATGAGAACATCACCTTCAACTGCTGCGAGCGTTGTACCGGCGAGATCATTGTACTGTAGGCTGTGACCTTCGGGGCTGAGCTTCTGGAAGCTTCCGTAGCGAGTATCCTGTTTCGGCCTCCCAGAGTCATTTCCTCTGCATTCGCCAGAGCACTGGTAGTATGGGGGAGCACAAAATGGGGTTGGTGATTTTTTTTTTTTTCAAGTAGAAGTATTCTGGAGAAGATTGGAATTGCACTGTGAATGCCTGACAGTTTTTAATTTTTGTTTTGACTTAAGTACAGGGGAGAGGTAGACTTGAACCATCTCTCAGACCCATAAGATTATTTGGTGTGGACCTCTAAGGTCTCTCTTTGTCTTTTTGACTTAACGGACATCAGCAGCTGGAGCTGGGAATGTCTTTCAGTCACTGTTGAGTAGGGAATTACCCCTACCCAGTCAAAAGGGTACAATGGTTCCTGCCAGCAATAAGGTGTCTGTTCGACAAGAGTGTGAACCCACCTGTTGCAGTAATTATGTACTTCAGTGTTAAAATGATTATTTATTGATCAAAGTGATTTTGAGTAACTGTCGTTTCTGGAAACGGACTATATTTAATGAGTTTGTGAACTATGGGTTTTCGGAAAGTCCGTGTTTGTGGAATGCTCTGTTAGCAGCATGGTTCTCTGCCTCTAAAGAGCCTTGTATTATATAGACGGATGACGTGAGAGAACTTTGACCTGGGCTGTATCACATGAGAACAGGCTGTAAGTGGCTTTGGTGTTGGAGATTCTTTCCCATGGTGTTAAAAATGTAATGCGGTGCAATTCTGTATTGGCAATTGAATTTTTTGGCTAAAGTGTATAAATGCCTTTTGGCTCCTTGATAATAAAAACAAAATTTATTTCAGTTGTTCAATGAAATCATATCGTTGCACTGATGGTTTTGATGGTTTTTTTTTTTTTCTTAAAACTTGCATCCAGTATCACACCTGTTCATACACTTTCATATTCTGACTGCAAGTATCTCGTATCTTAACCTCAAGGTTTAATTAAATCAAGCATTGATTTATTGCTGGTGGCTGGTTTTTGTTGTTAATTTCCTGCATTAAATAATTCAGTGCTATATTTTTGCACTCCCTGGGTCGCACAGTGGTTAGCACTGCTAAATTACAGTAAGGAGATTGGGTCCCAGCTGTACGAGACCTCTCTGGGCGGAGTTGGCATGTTCTCCCCTTGTCGCTGTGGGTTTTCTTTGGTTTCCTTCACCCCAAAAGACACTCTTCAGTGATGATCTTCAAATCTGGAGCTCTAATCCAGCCCTGGTTTTCTTTCCTCACGTGAGATGAAATAAATGATTATCAATGCTGATTGGCTGAACTGGCTTGACACCTGACACCCAGTTTAATGGAGGGTGGAAAACCAGTGGGCTTGACCTTCAAGGACCATGATGGGAAGAACAGGGCTCAATAAGTCGTTCTGAACGCCGGCCCTGGGGCCCCCTAAAGTGTGGTGTTTTTCATTCCAACTGCAATCACTATTTTCCTGATTATTTTTATTCAGGCCTTTCCATGTTTCTAGGGATTATTTACCCTCTTCAGCCACATTGTCGAAAATAAATATCACTGGAAAACAAGATAAAAACTCTCCTGTCTTTGAACATTTTTGACTGCCTGAATTTAAAAGTATGGTGAATTATGCGGATCCTAATAGCGTTGTAATGTAACTTTTTTCCTTTTTACGCAAGGCAGGTTTGACTCATAATTTGCCCCTTGTAATGTCATTAACTGCCAAATGGCTCTTTTGGAAAGTGAGCCTGTGTCCTCACTTTCACCAATTAGAAGTCAATTGATTCTTTTCGAAAATGTTATTTTCTACTCTCTTAGGCAATAAAAAAATATTTGTAGTGCATTACAATATGAATAGGAGCACTTCAGGCCATGCACAACCATTTCTGACAATGTATCTTAAAAGGGATTCGCCTTTAAAAGCTAATTGAGGCAATTCAGAAAATAAATGTATTGTTAAAATTCTGGAATTGCATTTGTGGTTGGAACTGGAATCAGCATATCTTCATAAAAGTGCCTGAGTCATTTTTTGTCATTTTGAGAAAAACACAAAAAACTTGCATTTTAAAATGCATGAGAGTTAGGCATAAAATCTCAAAATGGGGAAAAAAACTGACTTGGGCACTTTTGTTACGAGGGTGTTGATATACACGGGGTCCCCTCAGGACTGATTTTTTTTTTTTTGAACTTTTAATAGCAATCCTTGAAATTTTCACTTATTCAACTGATACTTTTTTCCTTTTGCAATATCTTTTTTTTCCCGTCTATAGAAAGGAGAGGAAAAAAACAGGTGAGGAGAAAGTAAAAAAATACAATAACATTCCATTAATCACTTTACACTTGATGCCTAAACATGTACCCACTTCTCTTCCAATATGACCCCATTCAACAAACAAAATTAATTCCATGACCACTTTCCCCATATTTTTTAAAATTCTGGTTCTTGGTTTATATACAATACGTTAACTTCTCCATTTGTGCAATTTCACTTATTGACTCCCTCCATTTTTTTAATCGAAGGTACATCTGGTTTTAGCCTATTTCGGGTCATCTCCTTCAAGGACCCTCCTTCCGCGACCCTTAAGATGCTGAACAGGTGCTTGTCGGTGTCTGTTAAAATTTTTGTTGGTGTAATGCCAAGGATAATACTCTCTGGTTCTATCCCCTGACTAAAAAAATCTTTGCATATAAGCAATGATTTCCTCCCAGAAGCTTTTAAAAGTTGGGCAGAGAAAAAAAATGTGAGAATAGTCTGCATTTATTTCAGCACAGTTTCTCCCAACAATTGAATGTTCTGAATTTCTTGTATTTTACTTGCATTTTTTGAGTTATAACTTGCATAGAGCAAAAATTTTTATTCACTCAAAAAATGCGAGTAAAATATAAAAAAATCAGAACATTAAATTGTGCGGCGGACAAATTGTGTGTTCATCCTAGTCCAACGCACCTGTCATTAGAAATAGATGTGCGGTGTCCCCTCTTTTGTGCAGTTTTTTGAGTTATAAAATATCTTGAAAGAATCTTCCAAGAGAATTCCCTCCAATGGGACTGATGTTGAGAAGCACCCCTACCAGTGCCCCTGACCTCAGCTCTGGCTTCAGAACTGGAGATAGTCCCCAGGTTCTGCATTGTAGCTGCCCATTGCTCTTAAGGAACCAGGATGGTTCATAAGCAATAGATGAATAACCCATAGGATTTCATTAATACCTATTGACACATAAGGCAGAAGCGAGTGCAAAAAACAAGTAATCACATTGTGCTTTTATGGTAACTATTGATAAGAACACTCTAAAATAATATGAACTTCCTGACCCAAGTGGTTACAGAGAAATAGCCCAGACAAAATTGGCCTCCGCCCGCCCGCCTGCCGAAGGGACGAAAATACCCCTCGTGCCCTAGTCTGGCTGAGGGATAAAAATGCGGCCTCTGATGTGCTGAAGCACGATGTCATGGGGGCAAATCAGGGGATCAGGTAAATAAAATTGCCTGTTTTCATCCAATTCTGTTGGAAATTGATGTGTGGCATCTAACAAGGGATATCTTGTCATCAACACAAAAGCCCCAGTATATTGTGCCTGGCACCTCTCGTTCTATCTTGTCATCACAAACTTTACTCTCTTGCGCTAAGAACAAAGACACTTCATTACAGTTTGCAATATGTTATACCCACAGCACAGCAGAGCTGGGCGCAACAAATAGCACATAATACAAAATACAGGAAATAAAGTCACTGGATAAGCAGACTCTTGCCAAATTTCCTTTTCGTCAGCCTTGTTAATATTTTGAAATAAAATCCAATAGACCAAAGTTAAATTCTTAACAGTAATACGGCTTTATTTAAGGAAAGATCTCCAACTTCAGACTTACAACATGGTGATGATTTCAGGGGCTAAGAGAAATGAGTAACACAAAATCTCACTTCCTGTAAAGGTGCTTCAGACATTACTTTCCCATAGTAAAGGCAAGTGAATAGTGTTAGTTCTGGTCAAAATGTCTTCCCTGCAAGCACTTGTGCTGTTCCCCCCACCCCCCACCACCACAGTTTACAGGTGTTGTTTACTCATTATCTATTCTAATGAGTACCTGAGCAGAACTTTCACTGCATTAGACCTGCGGTCAGGTGGGATGGGATTGAGATGGGACAGCCAGTTAGTTCTATCAATAACACAGCTATGACTGATTTTGCACATCAGCTAGGTGATTCTGAAGGAGTCAAAAAGCTGCTCTTGCACAAATATTCTCCATAAAAAAAGAAAGCGGATGACAGATGAACTTCAGCAGTTTTATCAGAACAAGATAATCCATGTCCCTTAAGAAAAAAGAAAACACAATCCCATTGAAAACTAAACACAATGGGCAACCATTCAGCAGAATTGCCGCGGGCCTTAATACATTTTTTTCTGACAAAAGAAGGAAAGAAATTTACACCAGCCATATATTCAATGCTAAATTGAAGAGGCACTCTTTATGACGCCATAGCTGTTCGTATAAAAAAGAAAAAAAGAAATAATAATAAACAAACAAAAAAAAAGCTCAGTGTTGTATTCTTTTGATTTACATAAAAAAACAGACCAAGGAATTACACAAATTTATTTGTACAAATCTACACAAAACTGGAACTATCACTGTGAGAGGCAAGTGTCTTCATGGGTACAGGAGAGGAAGTACCCCAAAATAAGAAAAAAAAATCATGACCACGAGATCTTGATCGCAGTTGCACTCCAGAACAGCGGGGGCACTCTCATCCTTTGATTATCACAGGACTATAATGGGAAACATGCCTCTAAGTAATCGCTTCATAAAACAACAAGTGTATATTTTGAAACCGCATACAATTTTTTAAAAACTTTTTTTACCAAAAGCACATCAAAATACCAGTATTTTGAAAGGCGAGAGTATAAAAGAGGTTTCACATTTCAAATGTTCACCTATTAGTACTATTTTTAATACTGTATTTTTGCACGTGAAAGCACTTGAGTCAACAAGAATAAGACTTCAGATTTGCCCTTAAGTACACAGGAGCCTGAACTCCTGTCTTCATGAGGTCAGTCAGCCCAAAGGGATGGCAACGCGCAGACCTACGCTCAAACTCAGCCCTACATCAGCGTATAGCCAGACATACCACACATTATAGCAACGAAGCACTGATTTTCGCCTCACCCCCCAAAGAAAACTGCAGCATGACTGGTAACCTAAATCTTCAGAAACCCTTTTTTCCTCCAAAACCTTGGTCAGGTGGCAAAGGGTAATCCTCCTGTCAATTAATATGTGGTATACTGGACACCTTTCATGAACATATTGTACATGGACGATACATGTTTTTGAGCCAGTGGGACACACTTTCTCAACAGACTGAAACGGGAGGTTAAGATCTGTATGGCATCTTGGTCAGACTGTACCTTTCTCAAAACTAAAAAATACTCATGCAAAAATGTGAAATGTATGAGTCCATTGCTCGAACATTTTTTTAGTCTTCTGTTTACACTTTTAACACTTGTTTCAGCACAAGGACAGACCCCAATAGGTTGTTGCAGTCAGCACAAAGCACTAGAATAGGATCCTTCTCCAGGGCTGTGGGATTGACAGTGGTCATTATAGAGCAGTGTCTCTGCACAAGTTCAGAGATTGTAAGTTTAAAGCATGTAGAAATGTATTACAGCTGAACACCTGAACAGGATCCATATAGATTGGGAAGAGGTAGCGCAGTTAGCCCGTGGTGGTAGCTGCAGTGAAGACCGGCCCACTGTGCGAGCTGTTCTCCCCTGATACCTCCCCCATGGCCTGCAGGGCCACTGTAGCTGCCATGGCCTTGGCGTGTTTCTTATTAGGACTGGCAGTCTGGGGCTGGTACTCACTGCCATTTATCACCACCTGTACAGGAGGGCAGGGAGGGGAGTGATGTCGTCATTACACATGCAGGTGCATTCATAAACTCGCACGGCATGGGTGCACGATGGAATTAGCCATTAGAAACACACATCAAGAAGTCAAAAGGATAAGCTCACCTTGAACAGGAAGTTCTTGCGGTGATCGGGCCCGCTGTCATGCACCATGACAAAGTCGGGTGGGGCCCACTTCTTCTTGTTACACATCTCCATGAGGGCCGAGACTGGATGCTTTCCTGGGGGAGGGTGGCAGTTTTGATACAGAGAACGAGTCACAGAGGTCCGCACTGCTCCGAACTTCTGACCAGTACCCAATGCGGACTGCGTGGAACATCTCTTTAAGGAACATGCAAATGCCGCGTATGTGTCATATGGGAAAGATTCCCATTGATATCACTTGTAAGTGTTGGCATCAATTCGAATGCTGTACAGGATCAGTGCTCATGTGGGTGTTGTGTACAAGGGAGACGTATCAAAGTTACACTGTTAAACCGTGCATTAAACTAAATATGTTGCATTTATGTTAGGCAGAGTTTGTATGCAGTAATATAAAATGCATGAATAAAAAATAACCTAAATAAACCCCAGAGTAATGTTATATTCAATTGTGGCGAGCAACTGCTATGAGGACATTTTCGCAATACTTCCATGCCATTTATTTCCTGGATATAGAAGAGCTTTCAGAAAAATACAAGATTGCTAGTCATGTTTAAGCTTTATATGTTGACACGAATGCCATTTACAAGTTGGAAATGGGTACTTTAGGTAAATACCACACACAGCGCGAATGCAGCATTATGCTAATGCACTGGTTTGCTTCCAACTTTGTTGCCATAAACAAACAAGTGCCCCTTGGATAAACATGTTAGTGTGAAGCCCTTAATAACCTGACTAGTTTTCAGGCAGATGCTCACCAAGCAGGTCCTTCATCACCACCAGATTCCCTGACTTCTGCGTCTTCTCTCCCTCTGCTACCAGACCTGAACCACAGACAACACACACACACACACACACACACACACACACACACACACACACACACACACAATCTCAACACTGCTGAGGTCATTTGGCTAAAGGTGGGTCTCTCTCCCCTCCAAATGAAAACCTTACATTGTCTAAATAGAGCAGGGATCATTACCTCTGGTTCTTGAATCAAAATCCAGACCTGGTTTTCTTAAAGGAAAAGTTCATCCAAAAAAATGAAAATTCACTCACCATCTACACACCCCAAGGCTAATCGAAGAGTCCATGAATTTCTTTCTTCCTCAAAACACTTTTGGATTTACAAAGAAAAACAGCATTGAAGACAAATCCAAATCAATTGAAGGCAACGGAGACCACTTTTTAAAGCATAAAAAAAACATCATTTAAAAACCACAAAATGCCTCCATGCTGCTCGTGCAGGGTAATCCAAGTGTCCCTTCGCCCAGACATTCAAATTTTACTTGTGAAGACGTCTTTTTACTATATTTTTAGCCTCAATTATCCAATGTAGCCTCTTAGCTAAGAACAATGTTTATTTTCGTGGAAGAAGTTGACCTCGCCAAGTTGGCAGACCACAAAAATTCGCTGTTCAGTCAGTGAATACTAACATTCAAAACTGCAGCGCGTTTCTCCAATTGGAGATGTTTAGGGCCGTTGCAGCATTTTTTGCCCTCGTTGGCCACAGTAGCTAGAGGTCTTGAATTTTAAACTTCCGTGAAAATGAACTGGCTACTAGCAAAGTGGCTACAATGGACATTAAGGCAAAAAATATTGTGAAAAGACGCCTTTACGAGTCAAATTTGAATGCCGGGGCTTAAGAACACTTGATTTGGATTTGTCTTCAATGTGGTTTTTCTTTGTAACTCCAAAAGTGTTTTGAATGATAAAGAAATTCATGGACCATTTGATAAGCCTTGGGGTGAGTAGATAAGTGAATTTTAATTTTTGGGTGAACTTTTCCATTAACCGAAAAATTTGTGCATCTGATTGAGTCAGATATGAAGACTGTCTGGCCAAAGGTAAAGGGATGATGGAAAACCAGCAGTCCTCAGCCCTCGAAGACTGTGATTTGATGATCTGCCCACTATGCTGCCCAACTTTGACAAAACGAAGCAAGTCACATACATGTCTATTAGGGTTGTAACGATTCTGAATCGATTCTGTATCGATGTTTTTTAACCGTTTAACCCCGCCATGGGCAGAGTTTAACCGTTTCCTTTATTAAACCTGACGCAGTCTTGAACAAATGTGCCAAACATCAAAGGGCATGAGAAATGCTTCCAGAAAAAAAAACCCATTTCGGCGTCATGCTGCATGGAACCAAGTAAAGGACTACAGAATCTTCTCCTCTTAAGCAATTGGGTTACTCTAATCTTGTCCCCGTTCACTTTGCTCAATTAGCAATCAAACTGGCGATTCTCTTTTTTACTTTGCTGAATGAGTAGAGCTGTTTATTAAGACAGCATGTTTGATTGCCGCATTCTGAGAGTTAAATGGGCATAGATTTGCAAGAGCGCGTAATTGGCCATTTCTTGTGATTGAGATCATTTAGAGCTCACATTCACATTTCATCTGCTTTAATGGTTACCACCTTGTATATATTTTAGACACTTGAAATCCAGGGCGATCTGAAAATAAAACTCTTTATTTTTACTTTATCATTATAGATCTCCTAAAAATACTACAATGAGAGATGAAATGCTGAGTTGGGATGTGGTGATGTTGAACGAGGATTTTTTTTATAAGTGCGATGAGACAACTTGCCTGCATGGGGTGTGTTGGCAGTCGCGTATAATTTCTTGAAACATACACACCTGAAGCGGCTTAAAACGATTTAAAATGCCGTCGGGAAGAAGCCTGAGTTTAGATTTCGCTAATTGCAGGTGCTCCGCCCATCCTTAAATCTGCTCCCGTGTACTTGGCCTAAATAACAATAAAAAAATTTAACCAGTAGCCTATAACAATTAAGATGTGATGGTGAAAAGCAGACAAACCTAACTGGGCTACGGTGTTAGAGTAAAAGAATTCCAATTTCAATAATTAGAAAAAAATCCTCCTCTGAATTACATCTCTCATTGTAGCATTTTAATACATTATTCAAGATTAATTTAAAACAGATTTACTATAAGATCGGAGTTTAAGCGTCTAAAAAAAACACAAGGTGGAACACATTCTGAAAAGCGGATGAAACGTGAATGTGAAATATAAATTATCACAGTCGCACGAAATGCCCTGGCAATGGCAATCATGTTCAAGCAGTGCTGTTCTATGCCCATTTAAATTTCAAAATGCAGCAATCAAACATGTTGTCTTAATAAACAGCTCTACTCATTCAACTTAAGGAGTAAACGAATCCACCATTTGATTGCTAATCAGGCAAAGTAAATGGGAACAGGTATACATTTCTTAGAGTTGCCTAAATGGTTAATAGGATGACGATTTTGTTTTCATTTGCTGGGCTCCTCTCAGCACGTAGCCGGAAAATACTGATGTCAGTCAAGTTTTTTTTCCGGAAGCATTTCCCATGACCTTTGATGTTAAGCACTTTCGTTCAGGACATCACGGGGACTAATAAAGGAAAAGGGAAAACTCAGATGTTCGCCCCATGGTAGCAGGTGGTGTTACTACGCTTTAAAAAAAAACAAAAAAAAAAAACTTTGATTCAGAATCGTTACATCCCTAATGTCTATGTAACTTGCTTCCTTTGGTCAAAGTTGGGAAGTATAGTAAAATGTAATTTACTTTTAATCCACTTTGGTTATAGTCACAGGCCTCATTGTCTCATAACTCAACACAAAAATAGTTGAGCACAATCCATGTGACAGGAATGAGACAACAATCCGAATGTATTTGTTTGTTTTGAAATTTTAGTTTTCAAATGCTTTTAGTGACAGTTATTTTTCCCCCGAATTGGAGTATAACACACCTCCAGCCGACACAGCAAAAACATCATGCCAGTGTATCACATGGAAGGCAGCCATCAGTCAAAAGCAACATTTTCACATTTTGGTAACAGGTCCTGCATTGGCACATGCCAAAAATCAGTCATAAAAACTGCCTTACGTCAGTTACATTTAAAAAGTAGCATCTAATGCATCCTTCACCAGAGAGAACATCCCTGCAACCATTCCAGCTGGGTCGCCAGCAGGTCAAACTTCTCATTTTCAAATGCAGTAACTCAAACAGCTTTAACTGGAATCTAGTACAACCTACTTTCAATGTTCCCGGAACACAGAGGAAGAAGTGATTTACTTGCGCTCGCTCTGTAATGTTTCCTGCAGTGTGACCACTTGGTCATTTTTAACATTTCCGAGTACAAAAACGCAAGACAATATTGGTTGGAAATTGCGTGAAGTAATCTGTGATTGTTCCTCGTGTATAGAGGAGATGTTGGTGACCCTACGACCTTCCCAGCAGCAGCAACACCAGTGCAAAATTTTCCTTTCGAAAAATGCAATAACTTAGACACTTTTGATGGGAATCCAGTCTTATGAAGGGTTATTATACCATAGCTAACAATAAATCAGTTTAGTTGATTTGAACCATCCATTACAAAAGTAAAACTGCTTTGCAATTATTTGATACAAAGGAGTAATTTACAGAAAGTTGTAAGTCTCTGAACCATCTGGTGAACATGCAAGCAATCACTTCACTGCTGTGTGACGGCATCCTGCCTTCAGAACGTCCCACAAAATATTTGCCTTTAATGTTCCTACGCTTCCATGATTTCCAGCTGCCAACCACAAGAGGCAGCCAATAGCGTTCCTTCGCTCTCTCTACCTTTGCGGTCAGTCTTGAAGTCGATGACGATTGGCTCCACAGTGCCCTCTCTGCGTTTCCCAAGCCCCTCGCCCTCCCGCCAGCCCATCTTCCTCATCAGAAGCTCACCCATACCGCCGGAAACGGGCGCGGCGCGCAGGAACTGGTCCTGGGGGTTCGAGGATGGGGGGGGGGGGCACAAGAGAGAGGAGGGCACACAAGACAGAGGAGACGTTAGCGAGGCGAGAACGACACTACATTCAGCATGAGAGCCAGCCCAGCGCACGTTTAAGAGTGGTAAGGCAGAAACCTTCTAGCCCGTTGGATTGCAACTCATTGACAGTTGGAATACACGTGTAACAGCTGATATTTTTTTTTTTTGGTCAGACTGCACATAAACTCGTCTACAAATTAGACCTGCGATCTAATTCCTGTCCACTCAGAGCAAACTGTCTCTCCCTACTGGTTATGTCGAATGCAAACTTGCGGCACTACAGCCAGAGAGCACAAATGATGTAAGGTTGGAGAGTGTGTAGGTGCCTTAGGGCAAAGGTCACCAACCCTGTTCCTCTAGGTCTACTACCCAGTAACTTTTCACTCCAACCGTAGCTCGCTGCACCTGACACAACACATGGGCAGCTCAGCGCAGATCTCCAAGGACAGCTTTTTTTTGGGTTGGTTCGCATACCTACGGAACCACAGACCACCATGAACAGAGCTGGTGACAACTGTCACTGGGTCTACCACTGCGACACACAGATTTCTGAAGGGACTGCAGTGACCTAGGCAACATGATGCCATAAATGGGGATTCTGTCTTGCAATCACCAGGTTAAAGAGATGGAAAGGGGTAGAGGGAGAGAGGGGGAGAGAGACTGATAATAGCGCTGGTGGAATCATGCCGTACTCTGAAACTCTCCCTGACGGCCTGATCTGCTTATAATAAAAGCACTGTAGCGAGACTGAGGCAGTAATATTTACACACGACACTTCTCCTGGAGATTTACCATCCCGAGGGCTTTCACTCCAATGCCAATGGATTAGGTTGGGTGGATTAAGCTCAAAACAGACCTGTACTTGTTGAATGAACCGGTGCATTTTTTTAGAGTGTTAGCTTAAGCCTACAGAACAATAAATCTCCAGGAACGGGGTAGGAACTTGCTGCTATATATGTAAACACATAAGTCCACACGTATATGTATGATTGCACACATGAGGGTGTTGATGTACGTACCTTGGCCCCCCGTTATCGGCCGTGCATCTGATGAGAACAGAAGGGGCCTGACAGTGACCATGGCAACAAGGCAGCTACAAGGACTGACCCTGCAACAAGTTTCCATACAGAGGGGTGAAAGTTCACAGGTCAGACTGTGAACTTCCACCTCTCTAAGCTTAACCACACCCCCCCTACCCCAGCGCAAACCAATGAGCCCTCAGTTGGGCCCTGCCCCAGACACTCTCACTCTGGCACTCAGCGGTGATGTCATCAAGTAACCCGTGATCCAACTCTTCTACTAAAGACAAACCAATAAGCACTCGGCAGAAGTGGACAGTGACCCAACCTGAATGTGCAGTAGGTGAGGACATTGGTGTGGAAGCCAGCATCACCCGAAAATAATATTAAACCACGTTTCCCATGCTACCATCTGCCCATTCAGGCAGTTTCTCCAAGAGTTTCACAAACGTGTTCAGCTTGGCACGACATGCATCTTTGGATCTATAATTCTTTGGATGGCAAAATCTGGGACACCGACCACATCTCAGGAGAAACTGTCTGAATTGATAGATAGCACTCAGATTGAGAGGAAACACACTTTAATTTCATTTTGGGGTGACCTGCCTGTCACCTCATAGGAGCACAGAACCCCAAAGGGCTCAGGAAGAGTCTGACTTATTTTCCAGCTGGACACAGTAGTAGTGCCTCACAGTGGCAGTAAGTGGGCTTTTTGAGAACTTGATGACATTCAGAGCGAGCGCTAACGGGGCTTGCCAGGTAACCCAGAGTGCCCAGGGCGCCACGCTACCCTCCGTGGGCGCGCACCCAGTCCAGACGTCATCCGGCGCACTCTTCTTCTCCTCCCACCCTCGCCGCGGACAGTTTAGAGCACGAGGGAGGGTGCCCATCCTGTACCTGCTTTGATAGAACGTCACACATAAAATGAGCTGCATCATCGCCTCCAATGACGTACCCGCTTCACAAACCAGGGGGACCCTTTCTGAATTCCATGCATTGAATTCACCTCTCATAATAAATGCTTTGTGTCTGCTAGAAGTCTGATCACCCAACACGCTCAGTCTGTGGAACGAAAGTTCTCAGTCACAACACCGGACACCCAGTAATATCATGCATTTCTTTATGGCCAAATATCTGCTGGGGCAAGGGCACCAATCCATGGACTGGAGTTTGGGAACCATCAAAGCACCAGGTCTCTGAATAGACCAGCTGGTCAGCACCATGGATTTCCTGACCCACAGCTGAAAGACACATAATTGAGTACTTTTGGTAGGTCTACATCTATGTTAGGCGGGTTTTGGCAGCATGGAAATCAAAAAGACCACATGGGCCGTGGTTCAGTAACCACTGGGCCGTGTGAAGCGGGTACACCAATGGACACTGATGAAGCAGAGACCTGTGGAGCCATCAAGCTGATGCAGTGCGAGGGATCGGCCATGTGCTGTGCGAGTGTCTTATGTGGTATGTGTCATTTATTCTGTGGACGCTCCATTTCAGGGTAAACCCTTTAGCAGCTTTTTTCCCCATCTTGTCTCATTGCCAGCAGAGATGAGTACTCATTTAAATGGGCACTGTCACGGCCAAGGATGCATAATGGTTGCTCATCGGTTTAAGAGAGATTGTTCAGCTGTCCCCGATCTTGGTTTAGTTACGCATCTTTAATCTCTTGCTATATAAATGAGACGATAATACCTCATAATACCAGCAATTTTTCAATGTTTCGCCGTCCCTTTCATTTAATTTCTAACACCACACATAACACCACCTATGATAGCTACGTTGCTAACGTTATCTACAATTCAGCTAGTCATCTAATGAAGTTTTAAATGAAGTAGCAAGCTAAGTAAATATTTGCCAATGAAATAAAAAGTTATGATGGATAACGGTGCAGCTAGCAACGTAGAGTAGCCAAGACAGCAACGTAGCAAACATTAGCTAGCTATTCAGCTAGTTGTGAGAAGATTTTCTTTAAATGAGAAGAAAAATTAAGAAAACATTTAACTAGCTGGGTAGCTAACTTCACTAACGATGCTGCATGTGAAATAAAAGGTTTCGGTGGATATCTCTACAGCTAGCTACATAGCATAGCTGCGATAGCCACATGGGAATGTTAGCTTGTAATTCGGCTAATTGTCTGATGACGCTATCGAAATGAAGCAAGCTAAGTAGCTAGCTACGTAGCCAATAAAATTTAAGTGCGAAATGAAAGGTTATTAGGGAGATCTGCATTTGTCCGTTACTTTTACTGTATTGGGTAGCTGCTTCCAAATCATTCCCCACATAAGCTGCATGCTTCCAAATCGGTAAACGCCCATGGGCAGCCAGTGGCTGTGAGCATCTTTTCAAACTTCTGAGCCTGCGTAGTAATCTTGGCTCAGCTCCTTTAACAACCATGATTAACTGCAATATAAATTCCACCAGTGACAAACTTGAAAAATTGGCCAACTTTTTCAAGTTTACGACGCATGCTCGGCTGTGACAGTGCTCCTTTAAGAACCTGTTATTTATGATGTGAGGGGGCACTTGACCTCAGGAATAAATATTAAATGAAAGAGAGAATCTATGCGAATATTGTCTGTAAGAGAGAGATAAGCCTACTCGGGTCATCTGGGCACAGGCCTAGGGATGAATGCTCCGCTTGGTAGCATACTCACTCACAACCACAATCACTCACAACCACACACACACACAACCACACACACACACACACACGTACAGGTGCATAATCTGCAGAGCGCTAACACTACTTTCAAAGTAACCTTTCCATTGAGCAAAAGGTGATGCAGCAGCACCTGGTGAGGCAGGTGTGTTACCCAGACTGCACTGCGCATGCAGGAAGGGGGTGCTACCTTCTTGATCCAGGCCTGAGGGCCGCCAGTAGAGAGCTCCTCGGAGGAGAGCACCTGGGCCCCCGTGGAGCCAGTGAAGAGCCCGGGGATGGTGTTGGACTGGGCCCACGCGTCCACCTGCAGCCAGCAACAAGCCAACAGTCAAGGTCAGAGGTCTCTTCCTGCTAGAAACTTCCATCCAGCCCAAACAGACAATCGCTCTAGGGGATTAACAACTTTTTATTGACTCTTCTTTACAAAGTTTGTGCGAACACATAACTGGGGACTATAGCCATCAGATACTCATACAGGCTGGGATGCAGTTTGTTCCTCAATCTGCTTCAGTCAATACCTACAGATTACCAAACTCCCAGTGACTGCACCGATTAATCAGCCAGCAAACTCAGCTAACAGGACGGAATGGCCAGGACCTATTTACGTAGTTATAGTCCGAAAGGCAAATAGGACCATAAACAGTAATCTGGAACAGACCTCTCTGTGCCTGTGCTACCCTACTCCATAGAGCCAGGCACTGCTATCACTTACAGAAAATGCCAGAGCCAGAGTACATTCCTTCAGTGCCAGAGTTGATACCCCTAAAACCCTTCAGTCAGGGGGGTGAGAGATTAGCAAGGCTTCTGAAATGGGGAACATTCTCATGAAGGTCAGGCTGCAAAATGCTAAAAACAAAATTAATCCCAAGAGTAACATTCCAAGCTGATGGCACACCATCAAGAAAAATTAAATTGCCAAAGGGGCAAATTATGGCGCTAGAAGCTATTTTGCCGCATACGTAAACCCTTTGATACACAGCCCGGCGAAGAGCAGCCGGTGCCAGTTAGTGAACCTTCCCTCCCGTGGGGGTCTTTCATTACTGCAGCTACCAAATCAGAAGGCTGGCCAAGCTGCAGGCAACTCACATGGGGGCATCACTTTTACTTGTGAATTGATCATGGATGAACTTTGATTTGGGAGCAAATTTAGGTTGGTGACTCGTATTGAGAGATGGAACGGTGTAACGGCAAAGGTCACGATTAACGAACTGCGGCTCCCCAAACGGAAAAGTGATGTGTGAGCGCATGCGTGAAACAAAAAGGCAAGGGCACACCTAGTGTTAGCAGCAAATGTACAATGACAATGCATATTTAGCATACATAATAATTAATGCAAGTTCATTAACTGAGCTTACAAGCTAATGCTCTAATCTGAAATCTTTGTTTCCATGGGACATGACTGCCCCTGTTACTGTTCAGAAAAATTCATACTCCAAGTGCACTACGTTGAACAGAAAGTATGAAGAGCACACCAGTAGGATCCCTATAAGACATATGAGCAGCACAAATTAATTTTTATTATTGGTTTTTGAGAAGTTGATAAACAACATCTCCTATCATGCGGGGCAGATGAACATGGAGGGTAACCTTATATGCACTAAAGCACAAGCAATCTTAACATTCCCCACCAGCTCTGAAATGAGGTTCTGAAATGAGACGAGGTTCTCCCTCTGAGACCACACACACACACGCGCGCGCGCGCACACACACACACACACAGACACAGACACACACACACACGCCTACCTGCTCCTGTGCCCGGCTCAGCATGCATATAGCACTGACGTCGAAGGGGTTCTCTGCCAGTCGCTTCTGCGCTACCGCCCTCTCGCTGACAGCGAGTGTGATGTCCACAGGCTGTGGGAGAAACCGCCAACAGTCAGACAAAGTGTACGAGCTCAGATTCCCCATTTAACAGCGAGAAAGAAGCACAACAACAAGCGCGAGGCTGCCACATTAAGGTTGCAATTTGCTGCCAAATTCGTGACGTCACTCTGAGGTCAACCTGTCGCAGCCATTGGCAACTGGTTCACGCCAAACGAACCGAACAACTTGCGGTGTTTATCGCCATGGCCCTCGTGTGTGTGTGTGGATTTATGCTTTATTTTCAGCTCTTAAACCCAACCCATGCTCATTATAAAAGAACAGAAATCATTTGTCAATATATTTGTCAATACCCCAGCGGTAGTGACATCGTACCATTTCAGTGAATTACAACATAATATTTACATTTTTATTAAAGGGATATGATACGGGGGCTTTAGCCTTTGTGAGGTCAAAACACTCTTCTCCTCAATCCACAACCTCGCTCCCTCAGCACTGTTTTCATGAAGTGGGTCACTTCAGGGCAAGGAAACCACCACTGCCCGAGGTGTCCATGGCAACACGGGGACAGCGTTGAAGTAACATTTCCCACCTGCAGAGGCGCCTCGGGAAAGACGCTGTCGCTCTCAGTGCTCGCCTCCTCCGTCACCGCGGTCGTCGTCGCTGGGGTTTTCTCCGTCTTCTTGTCCACAGGAACCCACTCCCCGTACGCTCCCTCTCCCTCCTTCTTCCGGTGCTGAGAGCCCGAGGACACTGGGAACTCCTTCGCAAACGCCGCTTCTGTTTTCCCCGCCGGTTTGGCAGTGGGGTTCTGCGTATTAAAAAGGGGTTTAAAGCAGGTGCCATTTTGAAAAAAAAGAGAGAGATGGGTTCAGTACTGAGAAAACATCTGTTAGTTAAAGACACGCATAATGAGACGAAATGTAGTACGGCACTTACATGCCAGGCAAATACGACCCTTTAGGAGTTTTTTCCAATTCACTGTTATAGAAATCAACCACCTCAATTACCATTAGATCAGCACTAAAAGTTCAGTTAAGAATACTAATTGCATGTCTTATGCCAAACTATAAAGCTTGACACATTTTTAGCCGCAAGTCAGAACTGTAAAACACCGACAGGATGAGGTGTGTGAAATCTTACACCAAGACTGAATGTGATTCCTTTGTTTTCCTTGAGTCCTGCTCCAGCAAACGGCTTCTCATCGTCCTCGTCATCAGAGACATGTGGCTTGGCAATGGCCATCTCCTCTGTGCTCTCTGCGATCTTCTTGCATTTCTGTAGTGAGCGAACACACAGCAAGTACAATTACGAATTCTGTATCTCCAACGCAGCACTGTGCTTAAACATCCAACTTAAAGTTTTAACAAGTACACTCTGAGAACTTATAAAGCCCAGTTCAGACCAAAGATTCGCGACAAGACCGTTTTAGAACATCGAAGGGAGGAGGAGTAGCAGTATGAACTGGTCCATCTCAGCTAGTTGCAAGCCAGCTGATGGCATCGCCAGCGATTCAGCTTGTCAAATCGCAAGAGGGTGGTTTTAGAACATTAAGCACTCAATGGTGAAGAATCCTTTTAAAAAAATTCTTGGATCTGGAATTTGATCCGGATCACTCCAGAAGTGAAATCAAAGTCAGGATTGGCAAAGACACACCTCTGGTTAAAATTTCAAAAAAACCTGTCCATAGCTTTTCATGTAATGTTGCTAACAAAGGCAAAAAATAACCTCCTTGGCAGAGGTCATTAAAAATTATGTTTGGTAAATTAACAGTGCTCATTGAAAAATCTGAACTTAAAAGAAATACGCAAAATTACTGAAGAATATCGACATCGTAATTCCGAACAGCTCAATAGCAGGGGGATTTGGTGATGGAAATGTTTGCATCTTACCTCAGTGAACTCTTTGATGCTTATACTGTTAGCTGTTTGCGCCACCTTTTTCTTGGCCTCCTCAATGTTGGCAGTGTTAGCGGAGCCTGAAGACGGGGGCTTGTTGGTAATGGAGGGCAGGGCAGACATTGTAGTAAGGGCATTCATAGTGGACAGGGCCGCATTCACCGAGGCCACTGTCGCATTCATCGCAATGTTGGGCATGTTGGACATGGCCATGGGCAGATTCAGCGGGATGTTCAAAGGCAGACCTAACGATTTGGGCATGAGGCTCTCTGGAATAGGCATTCCAGCCTTGACGCACATAGCAGCCGCGTTTGCTTTGGCGATTTCCAGGAGCTGGTCTTTGTCTGTGTAGGAAAGAAAGAAGGGCAGTGTGTTGACACAGAGTCAAATGTCTCCCCCATCCCCCTCCACCCCCAAAGAAACCCCAATATACCAAAAAGCACCAGGTCAGCGGCCAATCAAAGCACCTAGAAAATTTGGTAAAGAGATATTCAGCAGTATCTGACCAGCTGTACAGAAGCACAAGCCGAAAACAATATATACCTCCCTCCCCCCCCCTTTTTTTTGGGGGGGGGGAAGACAAGGACATAATTCAGGAAGGTTAGTGACGATTCAGTCCAGTTTATCAATTTGTGAAGAGACCATTGCCTGAGTGTGAATGTACAGAGATAGTACCAACTGACAATTTCAACCAGTAAGATGCATATAGTGTATGCACACTGTTGGAGTGAATATTCCGTTGAAGGAAGGCCTTAAAGGCCTTATACAATGACTCTTCTAAAATAGCTGCAGTTCAACACTTCAGCTAACATCCAGTTGCTCAGCTGGGACAAAGGCAAAGAGTGACACGCGCATTCTCTATTCACGAGCTCCCTGAGATCTGGTGCCGCACTCATTTTGTGCTTGCCACAACAATGAGTCCCCAATGGTAATGAGGTGGTACTTTATCATAATTACACAAAACCAATTTTCTTCCAAAGAAGACAAGCAATAAAA
The DNA here is from genome assembly GCA_029721435.1 of Gymnothorax reevesii. NCBI lineage: Eukaryota > Metazoa > Chordata > Actinopteri > Anguilliformes > Muraenidae > Gymnothorax > Gymnothorax reevesii. The sequence continues at coordinate 21,525,360 of CM056587.1, read as the reverse complement.
ATGAAATACACCAGCCATGATTAAAAAATATCAGCAATTCAGACCAATTCCCAGGCAGCTGAAATACTTTCTGTTTTGTAGCCTGCGATGATTAGTGCCGCAAACAAACACAACCAAATTAAATGCACACAAAACAACAAAATCACATTTTCAATGAAAGATACTGCAATCGGGCCTCATACTGGAGCTGCAACAAATAGCAGACACAATGAACCTCAACACCGTATTCCCTTAAAATTTTTTTCAGGAGGGGAACATAGTCCAGATTTCAAAAGGTTTCTCGTCGAGAACAAATCAATGTTGCATATGCATATATCAATGATAATAGCCAAGGATTTAGGATTGTGGCTCTGGGTGACTTTTTTTCCCAAAAATTACTCTGAGGCACCAGACCCATCTAAGCATTACTTGCGAAAACAATAAAAATGTCCAGCAGATGCCCAACATTCAGCAGTGCTGAGGCAAAAATAGTCTCCATATAGGGGTAACACTGACATAACAAGAACTGCCGTTGGCAGGGAGGGTGGACACCGAACACATACCCAGCTCAGTGAGGCGCGGCGGAGTCTTGCTTGGGCTTCGCCTGGGGCTCCGCTTTTTACGGAGTATAAGGATGGGGGAGTGACTAGGGGTGCGCTTCCACCTGTCCCGTCGGTCTAATGGAAAACCACTTCTTCTCCGGCGCGAGCCAGACCGTGATCTCCTTGACCGAGACCTCCTCCTCCTTGCAGGGGAACGAGACTTGGAGCGTTTGCTTTTGTCAGCCGATCTAGACCTTTTCCTTCGAGCCGGAGATCGGGACTTGGATCTCTTCTTCCTGGCTGGTGACCCAGACCTGGATGGCTTTCTTTTCGGCGATTTGGACCGAGAGCGCTTTCTTTTCGGTGACTTGGACCGAGTGCGCCTTCTTTTTGGTGACTTGGACCGAGAGTTCTTCTTTTTCGGCGACTTGGACCGAGAGTTCTTTCTTTTCGGTGACTTGGACCGAGAGCTTCTTCTTTTCGGTGACTTGGACCGAGAGCTCCTTCTTTTCGGTGATTTGGACCGAGAGCTCTTTCTTTTCGGTGACTTAGACCGAGAGCGCTTTCTTTTCGGTGACTTAGACCGAGAGCGCTTTCTTTTCGGTGATTTGGACCGAGAGTTCCTTCTTTTCGGTGACTTGGACCGAGAGCGCTTTCTTTTCGGTGACTTGGACCGAGAGCGCTTTCTTTTCGGTGACTTGGACCGAGAGTGCTTTCTTTTCGGTGACTTGGACCGAGAGCGCTTCCTTTTCGGTGACTTGGACTGAGAGCGCTTTCTTTTCGGTGACTTGGACCAAGAGCGCTTCGGCCTATCCTTAGATCTCGAATGAGATTTCCGCTTTCTGCCTGCAGACTTTGACCCTGATCGCCTTGAGGGTGACTTCGATCTGGATCTTCTCCTACGGCTACAAGATGGAGACCTGGATTTTCTCTTCTTTGTTGGTGACTTCGATTTAAATTTTTTTGAGGTAGATTTTTTTTTGGATTTTTTTCTGGGGGAAGATGAAGTTGACCGAGAATGCTTCTGTCTCAAAGGTGACTTGGAATTAGTTCTCTTACTCCTCGAGGAATCAGGCATTGAATCTTTTTTTAGTGTAAGAGATTTTGATTGCTGGCTTTCATTAGATGATTCGCGTCTGTTTCTCGGCAACGGAGACTTGCACTTGTCTGACTCCGTTACATGTGATTGTGAACAATCACCATCACACTGGAGAGGAGATCTGGATCCTGAGCTTCTACGGTAAGGCAGAGCTACCTTATCCTCTTCAATTTTATTTTCTGTAGAGGCAATTCCATCAGATTTTGAGAGAGCAGATCTGCATGGGGAATGGAAAGGTTCATACATCTGTGGTGAAACAGACCTGGACTTGATATCAGCACTTTTGTTTCCTTCTTCAGACTCAACTGCAGAGCTTTTTTTTAACAGTTTGTCATCAAAGGCAGTGCCAGGGACTACAACCTCTGAAATGTTGGTGTTCATCAGAGGCATCCAAGCAGAAAGAAATTCCTCAGCTCCACCATTTGATGGAGAACTATTTCCATGGGCATTTGAAGTGACATCATCCTGGCCTTTAATTATGGCATTGCTAAAAATATTCCGTGCTAAAGTAGACTCAAGCCTCGTCTTGCCATCGACTAAAGGTGGCACTGGTTTCCAGGGTCCCATGGGAGACGCACCCTTCTCTGAGTTGTCGGCACTGTGTTCCAGAAGACTTGTGGATTGTTCCATTTCATAGCTGTTCAAGTCTACTTTCAATGAGAGCCCTTCTACTTCAACTGACTGAGGACACATTTCCTTGTCACTGGCTCCCTCAGAAACAACTCTTTCTGTTTCCTCTTTAGGTGAGGTCACATCCACATCAAGCGGATCTTTACTGTGGCATTCAGATTGGAACAGGATCTCTTTAGCAGAGAAGGAACTATTTTCAGTTATCGGTCCATCTCCTGAGCCGCATTTCAATTTTGATTCTTTTCTTACCGGAGAGCATGATTTTGAATGTTGTGTCTTTGGAGCTGTAGACATTTTCTTGCCATCTATGGGAGACTTTGACTTTGAACGATGACATCTTCCTGGGGATCTGGACTCTGAGAGCTTTCCCCTCTGATCTGATCTGGATTCTGATCTGCTCCTCTTACGAGACCTAGATTTTGACCGCCTGGAATGTCGCAGGGAACGAGATCTAGAACGTCCTTTTTTTGGGGACTGTGTTCTGGATCTACGTCGTCTTGTTGAAGTTGAGCGTCTGTTTCTCAGAGATCTTGACCTCCTTAAGATCACAACAGACCTTGACCGAGTCCGCCTAGTTCTTCTAAACGACCTAGAACGTGACCTACGATGCAAATGAGATGAGGATCTTGACCGCCTGGTCCTCCTACTAGACCGAGACGAGGAATGCAGATTACGGCGGCGAGATCTAGACCTTTGTGATCTCGACCTTGAATGATTGCGTCTCGAATGGGCATACGAGCTGGACTTTGACCGTCGTCGCCTCTTAACTGAAAGAGACCTGGACTTGCGTTTGATCCTCCCATGAGACCGAGATCTGGACTTCCGCCTCTCTGAGTACGACCTGGAACGATTTCTCTTTGGGCTGCTTGTCCTCCTGGAGGTGGACCTTGATCTCTTTTTCGATGCTGAACGGGTTGGTTTATCAGAATGTTGCTTTGGACTGCAGGAGTGACTAAGGCTCTTCTTTTCTCTCCCCTTGTGTGATGTCCCTCTCTTTGATTTGGACGGTGATCTTGACTTCGATCGTGAACCGGAACTGCGTCCACAATTCTTGTCACCTTGTGTGTCCCGCTGCTTGTCCATTTCTTTTGAGACGCCCACATCTTCCTCAGTCAAGTCTTTCCCGTGTGCATTCTCAAGTTTAGGGATTATATCAGGTAACTCACTAGTTTTGCGCAAAGTCTCTTGATTGTCTTTATGCTCTGCAGTTACACCTTCTATTGTTAAACAGACTTCCCTCACAGCCAAGTCTTCCCCACTCATTTTTTTGTTCTTCGTGATCATGATGTCTGCTAAAGGTGCCGCCACAGCACCTTGTGCATCTGCGCAGGAAACAGAAGATGACCACTCTTTCAGCTTGTCAGAGGAAACCTCAGGTGAAGTTTTTGACTTAGTCCTGCCCTCCATCTCAGACTCTGTCCCAGAAACTGAAGTGCCACCCACAGGAGAATCAGGCTGAGATTTCCTCCCCTTCTTCTCCTCGTCTCTCTTCCTGCTCTTCTTCTTCTTCTTCTTCTTTTTCTTGGACACATGTCGCTTCTCTTTCTTGGTCCTTTCCTTCCCCACTTCCCCTGAAGGAAATGGAATTACAACAGTTAGTGACTGGATTTATTTTAAAGAATGAAATGTACACTCAAGTGGCATATATCATGGGTCCAATACCTTCCTCCTCTGTGCCACACTCTTAACCTTTGAATCTAGCCGTGAGGCGCAATTCCAATCAGGAAGGCACAGGATGTGAGGTTTTACACAAGTTTTATTACACAAGTCAAAAGTCTGACCCACAAAGAAGTGTTATGGCTCTCTCCGCTCTTCTCATGTGTCCATAAGCATAAATACCGCTCACTTACCCAATAGCTGTGTCCTTGAAACTTTCTCCATAGCTCTTGCTTGGTCACCATCCATTACCTCTGAACTGGCACCAATGTCAGTCTTTTCACTTCGGTTTGAATGAAATAAGCACAAGTCATGTAAGCAAACACACACAGACCAGCTTTTGAAAATGCATATTTCTTTTTCGTCGCACACTGTGGAAAACCTGTTTTCCAGTTAAGTCGACACATACAGCGGAACATTCCGGCAAGGGTCAACTTTGTGGGCCCTTTAGTTTAGCTCTAAAACACCTCTGCTTTTACACTTCATACTTTTTGAATGTACTATTGTTTTCTACATCAAAAACAGACCTGCTCTGCATAGTTCCACCTACCGCCACTGTCTGAATACGCTGCCCCCAGCCAGAGCAAAGCAGAACCACCCAACTTCTCTCACCCACACAGCACTACTTTTTTTCACCCAAAAAGTCCTACTCAGTACTTATTGTTTGTTTGCTTCGCATACAAGAGCAAGAGTAAAAGGAGCAGGATGGAGCAATATTTTCTTGTCCAAATAATGAAGACTTCAATACAATCTGGTAGGATTTCATTTCCAACAATAATATTCCAGCTGAGATGACTCTACATCAACCCAAATGCTCTTTATTGAGCACCAGACTTACATTATGAACAACGGCTATTTTGACTCCAAATTCGCAAACTAAAAAGTTACTATACAGGTCCAGATGATGCAGTCTTGAGATCTCGAGACAAAACCTGACATTCAGAACAGCATTGACAGCAACCACGGCCAAACCGGCACAAAATTTGATGTGAATTGAAATATTGAGCATAAATAAATGGGGTGGGGGGCCTCACCTTGATTGAATTCGAATTTCTCCATCTGACTCAAAGTCCGACTCTGAGCCACTGCCCTTTTCTTCTGTCCGTTTCTTCTTTTTCTTTTTGCTTTTATGCCGTCTGTGCTTCTTATTTTTCTTGCGCGTAGTCTCACTTTCCTCTTTACCAGCCAAGCCTCTCATAGAATCCAAATTCTCAGAGACTGATTCTGCTCAAGGAACACAAAGTGCTGGTTATTTACTTCTGTCACAGGAATTGACCAGGCTAAACTACACTGCTCGTTCAAAAACAAAAAGTCACTGTTTGGATTAATGAGGAACTACTCAGAAGCATTTGACTGAATCATTATTGCAGTAATGAATGTGTTTTAGCAGGCAATAATTCATTTAACCCTGACTGATTAAGTGTGTAACTTCTCATTTCTTAAAAAAAAAAAAAAAAAAACCAAGTCGGAAGACGCATTTCATGGCCGTTGACAAGATTTTATCCTGTTTCCAAAGGGGAAAATTGGTGACCAGCATCATGCAACGAAAACAGCTGAGAAGATCGCTAAAATCACTGATATTGGGTCAGGAACTGTCCATCAACTAATTAAAACCTGAAGGGACAGAGGTGAACTGCCAACTTTGTGGAAGAATTGGGCTGGAGAAAAATTATGGCTAATCCTGATTGGAGATCACTAAAATACTCAGCAAAGACTCATCTTCAAAAAATCAACAGTAGAACCTATGGCTATGTTTAATTATAATAGTTTCCACACGCAAAATGCAACAACAAGTTGGAGGATTGAAACTAAATAGCAGCGTGGCTACACGAAAGTCACTTGTTAGTAAGGCTGACAGGGAAAAAACGAGTTCACTTCGCAACACAGCATAAAGGTTGGACTGAGGAGCAATGAAAAAAGGTCATCATCTCTCATGAGTCCAGGTTTACCCAATTCAAGAGTGATGGGCACATCAAGGTAAGAAAGAAAGCCCATGAGGCGATGTACCCCACATGCAAAGTGTCCACTGTACAAATTTCTGGAGATAGTGCAATGATCTGGGGTTGCTTCAATTGGTCAGGTCTAAGCTCACTGTTCTGCAGCAATAAAATGAGTTCAGAAAACTACCTGAATAAACAGTTAGCCATCGATGGACTTTTAAAATCCTTAATGGCACAGGCAGGTTCCAGAATGACAATGCTAAAATTCTTTGGGCTCAAATTGTGAAAGAGCAGTTTATCGAGCATGAGGAATCATTTTCACTCATGAATTAGCCACCTCAGAGTCTTGACCTCAACCATTTGAAAGTCTTTTGGATGTGCTGGAGAAGGCTTCTTGAAGTGGTTTGACTCTCCCATCATCAGTACAATGTCTCTGCCAACAAGAGCCATCTGGCAATGGCGGATCGCCCCGGCGGTAGGTTGTGTAACCTACAGGTTGTGTGGACAGACGGACGGACCGAAACCCCCAAAAGGCACAACTAGACCATAAGGAGAAGCTCCATACCAAATTTGGTGTTTGTAAGTGGTATAGTTTTCGAGTTCTGGTCCGGAAGCGATTTTATTACAGATGGACGGACAGAAGGACGGACGGACAAATTGATCGCTATATCCCCCTGCATTATATGCCGGGAGGATAATAAAAATGAGAGCAAATCTGACAGGAAATAAGTTTTAACATTGTATAAGGTTGTCCAAAAACAATACTTCAATAATTATACGCAAAGATAACAGCTAAAGGTGGGCCAACAAAATATCACAGTGTGCCACTTTTTTTTTGAACGGGCAGTGCATGTCCACGTCATAAGCATGAATTAATAAGACTTACATCAAGGCAAACATGTCAGGTGGGCGATTCCGAGGTAACTAAACAAAATGTCCCCTCCGTGACGAGCCATTTAACCCCCCAAAACAAAGTTCTGTTGATGTCTTAAAAAGTATCTTTATGGCTTCGGTAGCTGATTGAAGTGCCCTTAACTCCCAGTGGAAATTTTAATATTTTTGGAAAGACCTTTAATTGTGTAGATAAGAATCCATGAAAATTATTCTGGGCTGTCACGGGCGCACTGAAATATAAGCTCCTAAAGGTCTATTTTCTTTAACAGACTTATTAACCCTCAAATTTTCTGGGGATCCTTGACAAAAAGGATATGGGTCTTGTGAAAAATCTGGATTTTGATATTTGAGACATGTACCTACAACATACCGAAGAATCAAAAAAAAAATCCATGACTATGATGCATCATGAAGAGGGAGAATCTTAGAAAAACTGGCTCTTAAAAAAATCTATTGAAAGTTTCCACAGGTCTCCAATCTCTGCAAGTTATTTGTTTCCGACATACAAATACACTGCCGCTCAAAAGTTTGGGATCACTTAGAATTTTCTTGTTTTCAATGGAAACACACATGAAATCAGTCTGAATAGGAAATATAGCAAATGAACAGAACATGCTGACATTGTCTGAGTTAGAAATAATGATTTTAATGGAAATGATGAATATGTACTTCAAACTTTGCCTTCATCAAAAAAAAAAAAACACCTTCGCTGTTGATACTGAAACTGGTGTTTGACAGGAACTATTTAGCGCAGCTGCTAGTTGACAACCTGTGAGGCGTCCATGTCTTAACCCCTTTCTGCAGATGTAGATGCCCGCGTCTATAGACCTGCAAATTGGAAGTACGCTGTTACTGTACTCGATCACTAGATAGCACCCCCGGATCAGTTATTGAATGTTCACAAGCAAGCAGACCTCGAACGCGGTTCTGAATACGGTGAAGTTCACTCCACTCCCTGTTTTTCGAGAGCTGCATGAATTAAACTCCTCAGCTAAGCCTGATGTGCAGACTGGTCAGTATCCTTGCCCATAGTGTCGATCCAGCAGTTTGAAAAAACGATATCTTGATACAGAAAAAATCGTTATCCTTAGTAGCAACCAGTTTAGCCACAGTGAGCTAACAGTATTCCATTTAGTAGTTCATAAAAATCAGTTTTCTGAGGCAAAAAAATCGACATGGTATTAATTCTCTCACATTCTATTGCCTATTACAGTTGTCCCATACAAAAAAAATTGTAGTTCCCTACCGTGGATTTACGCGTAGATTCCTTCATTGCCAAATCCAGCGCTTCCTTATATCCACCCGAGTACTGGCGTTGATAGCCAATCACTCAACCATACACTCAAGCTCTTCTGCGTAATTGTAGAGTTACACTTCATGGCCTCCTGAAGTTTCCCTGATAACAATGTATTGATCGACTCGTTTCTTATCCAATTCCCGAGTGTTTAAACATTTTAGAGCAAGTGAAACACATTGATTGGGCAAACACAGAGCATACAAACCAATGCGTATCAGCATGCGCTGTTGTATCCTGTCTACGTTATGCACATTACGCGGTTAAAATAGACGGGATTTATAGAAAATCGGTTCGCAAAACTGGCCTTGAAGTGTTCAGTTACATTACAGAATTTAAATGAGAACGATATGCTCTATTGGAATTATTTCGAATGAAACAGGACCGGAGGGTTCTTGTTACTGGATACATCGCTCTCTATTTTATACAGTCAATGTCTCTGGAGGAGGGATTCACGAAAAAGGTCAGGCTGCTATTTTTGTTTGTTTTTTTTTTTCTGTTTCGGAATGTATATGTACTCAACTAAGTCGAATGTCGAGGTTTTTTTCCTGTTTAAAACGCGAACTGCCCGTGCATTTTGGTGTGGACCCCCGGTACGTTCATTGCACGTTTCTTTTGAATCGGGAGACGCAATGGATTTGATATTCCCTGAAAGTGGAGTGTCTGTTCAGTTAAAATAAGGTGTATTTCAGAATTCAGATATTACTGTGTTCGTGAGGTGTACTTGCTCCTTATAAGTGTAGAAATGGGTTCGTGAGCTTTGAAGAGGGGACTGGTAGCTTTCATTACAGGGTGAATGTTCTGACCGTTTAATTAGCAGTTTATTTAATGCGTGTTTGTGCTGGCTTTGAAGAAAAATGGCCAAAACTCTAAACTTTATTATGGAGAAAAGGCACGTTCATATTTGGAGAGGTTACTGGTGACCATTGGTATTCAACTGCACTGATATTGATAAATTCATACTAAACTCAACCAGAAAATCATTCGTTCATATTAAATTTCATGCCTTAAAGCTTTAATTGTGTTAAATACATGATTTTTTTAATGATTTGACAGCAAATCATTTTGAGACTTTGGGGAGACACTTGGGTAGCTGTATAATTTGGCTAATAGCATGTAGGTAATCTAGAATGTAATTTTGAAGATGAATTCTACTTGTGCTCAAGGAGTTTATGATACCATAAATGTATAGTTTTAAGCCCCAGCAGTTTTTCAATCGTCAGAATTATTTTTTTTGCAATTTCAATGGTGAATTCTCATGAAGATTTTTTATGTTTGCTGCTCATTTTCTCTACCAAAATCATGAAAATAAACTGAAATACAATGTAATTCTAAATGCTGTAAGTGTCTTTCCTGAATTGAGCCACATTTTTCCTCTTTGTGAAGCTTAAATCTTGAATTATACAGCATTAAAGTGGGTAACCCATAAATAGCCAAATTTGGCTTCTGCACAAAGGGGTTAAACTAGACACTCTCAGATATTTGTCTTGTTGCAGAGTTGTGCATTGGAGCCTCCCACTCCTTTTTTCAGTCCTTGTTAGTGCCAGTTAGTGTTGCTCTCTGAAGGGAGTAGTTGACAGCATGGTAAGAGATTTTAAGTTTTCAATTTCTCGCATTGTATAGCCTTCTTCTCTAAGCACAACAATAGACTGACGGGTCTCTAAAGGAGGTTCTTTCTTTCTGGCCATTTTGAGCCTGTAAACAAACAAACAAACAACTGCTGATGCTTCAGGCACTAAACCAACCTAAAGAATGCCGTGCTCCCTTTTTGTGCTCCCTTATTAGTTCAACGGTTTTCAGCTGTGCAACACATTTGCAGAAGGGTTTTCTAATAATCAATTAGCCTTACAAAATGCTTAACTTGGATTAGCAGCCATACCAGGAGATTGATGCAGAGGACTGACAGTTGCTGATAATAGGCTTCTATGCAAAAATGTAGATCATTCATTGAAAATCATCTGATTAATTTTAGTCGTTTGTGAAATGGATAAAAAATATTTGTGAAATGGAAATAATGTTCGTGAAATGCATGAAAATGTATTTTTCTTTGGAAAACAAAGAAATTTGCGAGTGACTCCAAACCTTTGAGCGGTAGTGTATGTATACTGTAAATGTAGTTGACAACTATGAATATGATGCGCCTTTTACAAGCTTCAATTAAACTTACCTACAGGTAAGGTGACATGGTATCACACATTCCTCCTTCACATGCACATGCTTTACGTCGAAGGACTCTCACCTGGCAGTACATTTTTGGGATTTTCCGTTGTTTCAGATGGGGCAGGGTCACTACGATTCTCCTCAAGACGCTCCATTCCATCTGGGAACGTCTGTCCAGACCCCTGAGCTGCCGCAGCCACGGGACGAGGGACTCCACTGCTTGTCAAACTGTATGATGAAGGCAGTCAGGCCGGGAAGCTCAAACATAACACGCGTAAACATTAAATGTCAACACAGCATGCGAAAGTAACGTGCAGCGAAACGAGCAGTCTTCATATCGCGGTAACGTTAGTCTATTTGATCGAGCAACTCGCTGGATAAGATTTTCAGTCAAAGTCATCAATGCAAGCCATGCGGAATACTACTGCATCTTGCATAAAAAATGCCACTGAGCAATGTTGCCGAGCTGTTTAGTGATATCAGTAGCTTTACACCACAGTGAATTATCAAGCAAACTCTTGAACGTCAGTTTCCTCGATAAATCGTCAAATCGAACGCGCCTGAGACTTATCGTACTTGAATTTGCGACTATGCCAGTAGCGAATACAAACTTGTCTGCACACTTAGACAAGGCAAACAGCTAACGTTAGCGGCCTAGAATTTCGCACGTTACTGAACAAGCATATTAAGGAATGAGTTGAAATGGCAAGCTAGCTTGCTAGCCGGCGTACAAATAAGTGAAAGATTGGCAGGCAAGGCTGCTGGAGGCACACTAAATGTTCCGTCAATTTGACATTACAGATTGGCCTGTCCAGAGGGACTAACGTAAAGCTGCTTTCACACCGGACGCGAGACGAATTTTTCGCAGGACAGATTACACTGATCAAAGTCAATGCAGAGAGACTTCTGTCGTGCGAAAAATTCGTTTCGCGTCCAGTGTGAAAGCTGCTTCATTCACAACGCAGCCAGGCAGAACTCGCCACGATGTCAAGACGTGCGCGAGGCAGACGGCAGCTAAAAGAGCTAATTAGCCCTGGCTGCTTTCAAACCAATTTAACTGCAACAACAGTTTTTAAAACGCTAGCCAAATACATTGCCCAGTCCTCTTACTCTAGCAAGCTACCGAGCTAGCTGGCTAACACAAGAGATATACTATTCGCTAACTACAGTGACAAGTGGGGCTACCTGACTGGTAAACAGCTGTTCCTCGCATCAATTATGTAAAATATGTTCGCAGAAGAGACTACGTAGCTTGGTAGGTTTAGAAATTATGCTCCTCGCTGTAATTCACCGCGCTGATGATGTACCAGAACAGCGTTATACGCAATTTCATCATATTAATTTATCAGGTAAGTAAAACTCTTGCTGCTTCGTTGGTTAGCTACCTGATAGCTTGGTTGGATAGTGTCACTCTGAAGTAATAACAACTGCTAACTTCACCCCTGAGTAAAATATGTTATTACTCACATTTGTGGAAGCAATATACTTGTCGCTAGCTCATATTTACCAAGAATTCTGACCTTCGTCTTCAATTTCTTTAATTTTATTCATAGCGAAATCGCGAAAAATGAGTTCGATGTTGGCAGCCATTTCCGACAAAATGCAGTCCTCCACATTCCCAGCATCCTTTGATTCAGCCACATGCTCACTCTGCTCACTGGGAAATGAGTGCATAGGAATGTTGACATAGGTTCGTCACTTCTTTCAAATTTTTGCCATTACAAGATAAGAACAGTCTTCACTGCTTAAAATCATTCACCGGAGTACTTTTTCTCTCAAGTTTCCAGCTTGTTTTTTTTTTTTTTTTTAATATATGGCCTCATATAAAATCATAACATTCTCTCAAACTTACTACAACCTCAATTCCGAAATACCTGGGACGAAGAGTAAATTGTGAATAAAATAAAAATGCAATGACTTTCAGATCATATGAGCCAATATGTTATTTACAATAGACAATGTTGAAACTGAGACATTTTACATTTTTATCCACAAAATGTGCTCATTTCAAATTTTCTGGCTGCAGCAGGTCTCAAAAAGGTTGGGACACAAGCTACAAAGGGCTGCAAAGCAATTAATATAAATAACAAAATCAGCTGAAAGAACATCTAGCAAGTAACTAAGTTAACTGGCATCAGGTGTGTAACTTGATTGGCTGTAAAAGGGATGTCTTAGAGAGGCTGAGTCTCTCAGGAGTAAAGATGGCCAGAGGCTCTCCATCCTGTGAAGGCTTGCGTTAAAAAATTGTGGAATACTTTAAAAACAATGTTCCTCAACGTCAGATTGCAAAGGCTTTGAAGGTCTCATCATCAGTAGTGCAGAACATCATCAAAAGATTGAGAGAAATTGACAAGAGACAAGGCCGAAGAACTTTACTGGATGCCCTTGATCTTCAGGCCCTCAAACGCCGTTGCATCACTCACCGGCAAGACTCTATCATTGACATTACTAAATGGGCCGAGGAATACTTCAAGAAATCACTGTCTGTAAACAGTCTGCCGTGCCATCCACGGATGCCACCTAAAACTCTATCATGCATAAAGGAAGCCATAGTTGAGCATGATCCAGAAGCACCGCTGTGTTCTGTGGGCCAAGGCTCATTTAAAATGGACAGTGGCAAAGTGTCCTGTGGTCAGATGAGTCCAAATTTGATATTCTTGTTGTAATCATGGGCATCGTATCCTCTGGGCTAAAGAAGAGAAGGACCACCCTTCCTGTTATCAGCGTTCAGTTCCAAAGCCTGCATGCCTGTTGGTATGGGGATGCTTTAGTGCATATGGCGTGGGACATTTGCATGTTTTAAAAAGTACCATGAATGCTGAAAGGTATATAAAGGTTTTACAGCAACATATGCTCCCCTCCAAACGACATCTGTTCCAGGGAAGGCCTTGTGCATTTCAACAGGACAATGCAAAACCACTTACTGCTGCTATTACCACAGCATGGCTTTGTAGTAGAAGAGTCCATGTGCTGAACTAGCCTGCTTGCAGTCCTGATCTTTCACCGATTGAGAACATTTGGCACAAAGTTAAACGAAAAGTCCGTCAAAGGAGACCCAAAACTCTCCAGCAGCTGGAAGTCTGTATTAAACAAGAGTGGGAACAAATTCTAGTGGCTAAACTCAAGAAACGTGTCTCCTTTAATGCCCAGACACCTCCACTCTGTATTAAAAAGAAGAGGGGATGCTACACCATGGTAAACAGGCCCCTGTCCCAACTTTTTTGAGACCTGTAGCAGCCATCAAATTAGAAATGAGCTCATTTTGAGGAAAAAATTGTAAAATTTCTTAGTTTCAACATTTGCCATGTTATCTCTGTTCTATTGTGAATAAAATACTTGCTGGTGTGATTTGAAAGTCATTGCATTTTGATTTTATTCACAATTTACACTCTGTCCCAACTATTTTGCGGAATTGGGGTTGTAAAAATATTCATGATGATTTCAAAATGCACAAATCAAAATTATGAAATATTTAAGGAAATTCACAAAATCCATTCCCCTGTTTATGTTCTATTTTGTTCTTTTTAGTTTCAGTTCATCACTGAACTGTATTGAAGTATGAGGTCACCTTACTATGCACTAAGTTTAGGTTGTAGCTGAAAGTGTCCCCTCGTGGACCAGTCGTCCCTTATACTGTTCCCTACCACCAGAGGGCGCATGGTCCACATTCATGACCACATTCCATTCTTTTCAGACACCACCCATGGGATCACTTCCTGCTGGTCCCTGTTGCCAAGAGCGCAATAGACTGTAAAAAAAGATGGACACAGCACCCAGGTTTGAAAAGTGAAGCCCATGCGGAAATCTTAAAAAATTGCATTCTATTTAATCGCCAGCAGATGGCGACATCGGTTGTTGTAGAAAGAACCTCAATGCTATAGAAGTCTATGAGAAAATGACCCTACTTTCCCACCTGATTGATTTTTTCAATAATGATTTTCCACATTATTTTATGATATCTATTGCAAGTTTCAAGTCTCCCTCGATATATCATGATGTTTTTTTTGTAAATTATGGTCCCAAATACAGTAAAATAAAGGATAAAGCCAGATATGCTTTACGCGGCGTGGCTATCCTCTGGTCCTCGTCAGATACGGTCAGATCCTCGCGTAGATCCACCCCTCGCTCCTCCCTGGATCTTCAATTCACGCTCTCATCCAATAGAAATCAAATCCGGTTTCAAAATGATAAAATGGCGCTGTTCAAATAGTCAAAATCTCGGCTTCCTAAATGGTATGCTGAAACCAATGGGTGACGTCACGGCGGCTTCGTTCATCTTTTTATGCAGTCAATGGAGAGACCCCCTCCGACTAGTCTGTTCGCTACACTGTTCTGTACCACCTCTAAAGTACCTTACCACCAGGGGACACAGCGAAAATGACGTTTGTGTGATGTTTCTGAGACTATTCGGTAGGTATTACCAATCATAAGTGCAATGTTTCCATACAGCATTTGCCTTGCGCAAGTGAAATATTTGAGAAAAGTATGCAGTCTGGTATCTTATATGTGTTATTCAGCTGCTTCTACATACTTTATGTGAGTAGCAATAGACTACAGTTCATTATTTTTCCATGAGTGTAATCTGATTTTATGACTAAATGGGCCGGAGTATAATAAAAAAAAATGTTAACGACGCTGAGGAGAGTTCATTAATGAGGGAAAAATGCATTTCTGATTTTAAAATTAGCTCTCCTCAATTTAATGCAATGTATCAAATTGTTTATTGCAACCAATAGATCACCCTTCCCCTCACCCTTCCCCTCTAAGCATGCAGGAGAATCTATCGTAGCCGTGAAACTCACAAAAAACACGAACCCTCTTTAGAGCCAGTGATTGTGTTGATCATTGTGCCCTACTGTAGAAACATGGCAGTGCAACATGACAGGCTCTGTGTAGGAGGACTCGCTCCCGTTGTAGATATAGAGGACTCATTCTAAGGTAACGAAAACACACTAGTAATTATTTTTTGGGTAATAACGCAGTGACAAAAAAACATACTTATGAATAGCATATTCCATTCCTGCCAATACTTCAGCCTATAGATTCCCCCTGAATCTAATACACTGTCCCTTCAAGAGCGAATTTAGGTTTAACTGTTAATTGATTTTTCTTATCATTTGAAAACTTGTTAATCGAGGGAAATGATTGAAAACAGGTCAAGAGTACTAATTTGCCAAAAGGAGCCTTTTCTGAGCTCCCTAATTTTACCTGACCTGCCACCACTGACAGTGCTATGAGTTTCATTACCCTTCACATCAGGTATACCTAGAATTTTCCTGGCAGCATCCATTGATCTCATTTTCACTTGCCAAATTCATCATCATAACATTAATACCAAACACCTTCATCTATCCATATTTATTTTCTCTTTGTTCTCTCTGCCATGCTCTTTTTGTTCTATATCTCTTAGGTTCTGTCTTTATCATTCTCTTTTCTCCCTCACCATTTTATCGCTTCCACAAATGAAGCTTTAGTCTGAGCTTGTGACTGTTCCTTCAAACTCTCCATCTTTCACGCCAAGTTGACCCCTCTTAATGATTTCTCTAACAGTGGAAACATTGAGGGTTTTTTTTTATTTAAATCACGCGGTCCTCATCATTGCTTTCATCACGCTCACATCTTTTACAACTGTGCTTACTTTTCTGAGAAACAGCTGGCATATGCCCATAATGTTAATATCATTGATAGTACAATAGAATCTTTTCGTATGCCTTCACAACAGGGCATATGCAATTAAAAAATACCTTTTACGGTAGCTCCCCCACAAATGTTGTCACACCTCATAGTTTTTTTTGCTCTGCTCTAGTTCTGGGACTTTTTAGAAGGTTTGCCTCACAGACCTCTACCACCTCCAGAAAATATGCTGCCTTCAGTAAAGGTGGAACCCCACAAACAACCCCTTTTACAACTTCCCTATTCCTCATTAAAAAAAAAAAAAAAAACCAACTCTTGCCCCGTCAATTTTTCTTCATGCAACAAAAATGTCTTATGGGAACTGACCTCAGCTCATATCATTACAAGCTCATCAACCAGTCACAGGATTGTGAAATGCACTTTGTGTAGCCCTCCACTGGTAGGCAAGGGCCCAGTGTGGTGGACTTAATTCAGCCATGTTTCACTGTAGCCTAATCTACCATGTCTGCCTAAAATCTTATTGCCTCAATATGAAGCAGCCCATTGTATTGGCTGCTTTACTGATGGACCAGGAGGATAGCCCACTGCAACTGTGCCTGGTCTGGGTGCTAGGATGCAACATTGATAGTACTATTGCTTGGCGTTCACACCGACCAGCTGTGTGTCTGCTTTGTCAGTAAAACACAGCCCTTTTCTCTATAAAAGGCTGGCACTGTAGGTGGTTGCTATTATCTAAAATGCCAATGAGTCCCCTGCACGACTGATTCCTGCATCTCTGCATTGCCACCCCACGCATGCTCTTGTAACACTGTGGACAGTGCTTGGAGTGCACCTCTGTGGGAGAGCCGTGCAGCTGCCACTTGGTTGCCAGAGAGTGAACACTGTCACCCTTCTGGAACATCATTTACTTACCTCATTGGGTTTCCATGACTAAGCAGATGATCGCCAGGTAGGCTTTCAGATATCTTGGAATACACAATAATGACTGATGAGCCTGTAATGATATGCTATATGATATGACAGGCATATTCTGCCTTGAAAATATCATTTGTCACAATGAGATCACTCTATGATTTTTGATTATGAGGCAAAAGCAAGAGTATTCCACCAGATCTGGAGATAAAGCACCACCACCACTATCTGGTGGTCTTACCCTTTTGTAGAACCACATATTTGTCAGGAATTAGCTTTTCTTTTATTAAGGGCTTTTAATGATTTTAGATTGAAGATCATATTCATCTTAAACTAGTGTAGTAGACAAGCAGCAAACCTTTTGTGTGAGCTTGGAAAATAGGATAACATTTAAGTCTGATATACAGGTGTGAATCCACCAATGCAATATATCATCAGCCTCTGTTTGCCCCAAACATTCATGGAGCGTCTTGTTAGCTCGGAGTCAGCCATGGAGTCAGGCCTAGCTCGCAAAGCCTGTCTTCACTATTGATATTGACTGATCGTAAGCCAAGCCCAAATCAGCTGACAGCTCAGCCGATTCCCTCCAGGGCACCCAATTGGCAAACCTCAAACCAGGTGCCTTATTTACAGATGTTTTGCCTTCCTACTATTGCTGCTTCCTCTGCATCATTTACAACCCACATAAATCCCCAGCATGCCCTTTACATGTGTGTCTGACTTATTCAGTGACTTTCGTTGTCATTGGTGCTTGCTCTGTTCAGTGCCCTTTGGGCTTTTTATCCCCCGCCGCGCGTTTAGTGCGAAGCAGGGGAAATAGCATTGGGCTCCGTCCAACGCTATACGGAGCCCATGTGTCCGTACAGACACATAAAATTGAGGCAGTGGGGGATATTGCCACGTTAGTGGCAAACTCTTTTTTTTTTCTGCTGCCTCCTCTGCCAATGCCTTTTCACAAACATGCATGGAAGGGCAGGGAGGTTTTTTGGCTCTCCCTGCCAGTTGGCTTTTCATGCATGCGCATGGAAGGGCAGGGAGGTCCCAGAACAGAGCCATGCAGCCAAATACAAATGTTGCAAATTTACTTGCTGTAAGTG
Source organism: Gymnothorax reevesii (assembly GCA_029721435.1). Classification (NCBI taxonomy): domain Eukaryota; kingdom Metazoa; phylum Chordata; class Actinopteri; order Anguilliformes; family Muraenidae; genus Gymnothorax; species Gymnothorax reevesii. Next base: position 21,507,523 of record CM056587.1, on the reverse strand, counting down.
ACAGTAAAATTATTCAAATTTTGACAAAGTGGTCCTGACTGGACTTTATTTTATATCACACTTATACATAATTTGGTTCACGCTTGAATAAATATGAGTTTTTATGTTGGCAGTGTTGTATCCAGGCCATTGTAGGGCTGTGGGGACAAAAGACAAAAGTAATTCTGTGTTTGAAATTTGTTGTTCTGGGGCCTTAGCCCATCTCGCCTGTGCTGTTTAGGGGCTCATAGATACCAGCATCATGAGCGTAATTCTTGCTATGTCCTGCCCTTGAAAAACAGTGAAAACTGATTCTACAAGAGGCTTCTCGTGGTCTGCACTCGGGCCAGGCCTAGGCCTGGGCCAATCGCGAAAGCACGCGCGCGTATGGGAACGACAATCGCATCAAAAAATTAAAAAAAAGAAGAACGGAGCCAAAACTTAGACTCATGGCCTACCGAAAAAAATCAGCAATGAACTTCTGGTGCTTTTTAGAAAATAGGACGTACATGTTCTTCTGATTTGAACTGCTGACAGTTTGAAGGATTTCCGAAATTGAGTGTGCTGTGTTGAAATACATTCCATCTGTAAAAAGAAGGATGTGACTTAGCGGAGCCTCAGTTTAATATACAGGAGAAACACTGCTTTGCACTTCCAGAAGGTGATCTGTGGTCTGTTTCCCCTTTATGACATAATAAATCTCTTTTACCACATGAGGAACCTTGGCTTTCTCAACATGATGAACCTTGTTGTTAACTCGAGGAGAAACCTGTGCAATCCATGATCAGGAACAGAACACTGAGCACAACCCAATCTTTCCCAGGAAGGAGAAACTCAATTATTACAGTGTGAGGAATCTCTGCTTTCACAGAGTGGATGACCTCATCTTTCATACTGCAAGAAATGTAAGTTTTTATGCTCAGTAGAGCCAGAACCCTATTTCTCAGCAAGAAATTTTTTAGCTCTCATAGTATATCGGACTCCAGCTTTCAGAGTATAAAATACTGGGGATTTTCTGAGTTCCTTTGACATTCTCCATTTCGGCTTCTCTGACGGACTGCACAGTTGAATAGCTGAACGAGCTGAAATTCTGATTACATATCTGCATGCACTGAACTGCGGCTTAAAATGAATATACGACAGCAGACAAAAGAATACATTTTTACGTAAATACAGAACAACGCACATTCATACAAAGACACGCACTCACTATATTGTTCTGCATTTATTCTAGGTTGCTGCTTGTAATGCGGCAGCCTGCTTCTTTTGGAACTAAGGTAAACCATTCTAAATCAAGAATGCAAGCCATGCCCAAGATCCCAAGACTTTTTGGCCTGAAATGATTTAATGAACAGTCTATTCTCTGATCTAATCGGCTTTTTCAAACTCTAATATTTTTTTACAATGAATGTAGCTGCTGCAATCCATTTTTTCAAATTTGAAAAATGAGAAACTACTGAATGCTTCGGCAAAAATCCATTTGTCACATCTGAATTCAAATCATGATATCTGAAACTTTATTGAATCATGACTTTGCATTCCGAAGTTACTGCTCCAACATGATACAGGAAATTTAAAGACCCATTCTGAAAAAAATTGACATATTATGAAAAATTCTCATAAAGTCACAAAGCAGTGACAAAAACACTTGAAATTTTAAATTGTAAAACCTCAAAACAAGCTTACACTATACCGCAATCCATCTCTGATGACACTGAGCCGAGAGAAGTCGGCGACACTTTTGGACTGTGTTTACGTATGGCTTTGCATAGTAAAGCTTTAACTTGCATCTGTGGCTGCAATATCAAGCATTGTTGATTGGCAAAGACTTACCAAAGGATTATAAAGCCCCTGTCATGATGTCCATTGCAGTCTTAAGGCAGTGTCACATGATCTGAATCATAGTGAGAATATATAGAATCTCTTGGTTGGATTTCTGGAATTAAAGTTGCCCCAACAAAGCCTGAATTTATTGGTTTTCTTGTGTCAGTGATACTCGTCCGGTAGATTTCCGGATGCTTGAAGTCATGGCACACACACAAAGTGTAACCTCCTGTGATTAATATAATTTGGGACATCTATTTTTCCTCTACCTGCAGTGATTGTATGCAGTTCTGGATTCCGCTTGACGAATGGCTACCAGGAGACTACCAAGCATACCCAGGTCTGAAAGCCATGCTTTTAAAAGCTTTAAGACGTGTATGATTGTGTTTAAAATATAAGAAATTATATAACAAACATACATACACACAAAAACATTTGACTGCTATCACCACATTCCTGCTTTATGTGTGTGTGTGTGTGTGCGCTCGTGCGTGCATGCGTGTTTGTGTGTGTGTTCATTTAATAATGAGACTGTTACCTTCACTTAGAGTGAATTTGCCTTACTTTGGTACTATTTCAGCTTGCGCACACTATTTCCTCATTGTAAGCACATAAATACCATCACCGACATTCCTTGTGACAGAAATACGCCATTACGGCTCCAGGGATTTCACCCTTAGAGTTCCCATCAATTTTGTACTTCAGTAAGTGGCAAGTGAAGTGTGGCCTACCTTTTTAGATATAAAATGCCTTTGCATGGCTCCTAGCAAGCCTGAGCACATCCACCAATTAGAGGACAGTACCACAGTGACCAAACAGGAATCAGACAAAGGAAGATTCTGAAAGGGGTTGTTGAGAATATGTTCAGAGAAATTTAATACACTTCTTCATCTGCCAGCTCTCCTCTTCACTGTGAGGGTGATTATAGTTATCAAAGTCCTGAGTTTGCTTGGGAACGGTTGTTTGTTACATTTGCAGAGGACAGAGAATCAATGCTTTTTATATGTAACTGCTTTATACTTTATGTTCCAAGTGGGCTGTCCCTGCAATTTCATGCTCTCCTTTTCTTGAAGGTGATTGGCTTTTCTGGCAAGCACTGCGTTTGCGAGGTCAATTTGTCTCTTTAAACCAATTTTTTGTGACAGCCTTCCTCTTCTGTCCCAGCTTGGAATGAACGGTCATATATAAGTGGGCCCATCTTATTGCTGTGACAATCCTTTGCTAAGATGGTGGAAATGGGACAAGAATACTGCTCTCAGGAGTGAGTGTGCCCAGATGGTGCTCGTCTTTGACAATGCGGGCATTGTACCAAGGGGAATATGTTTCAGGAGCATCTGTTATAGGCAGCATGCAGCTGCTCAATCAAGCAGAGGAACTCCTCGTGCACAATAAAGGAGGACAATCATGCCAGCCCTGCCTGATTTCCCTGGGCGATACTGAGGTTGAGCCATTGACGTTTGAGGTAAGGCATCCAGCGGCCTATGTCATTGTTTCTGACGGCGTCCTGTGAGAGCCGGATGGGCACAGACAGGAAGCATCAAGGATGGGTACTCAGGAGTGAACGACTAGCATCGACGTCAAAGTTATTTCAAAAATTTTGAATTTTGATGACTATAAAATATTCTATTAATAACACCTTTCACTGAAGGTGACCTTCAGTAGGGTAAAACCTAATAGTAGGTGATAACCACAGTTAATTATTGGTGCCTCACCATTTATAGATGACTCAATCTCAAGCTTTGCTACTCTTGAATTGGTGTTTGACTTGTTGGGCCGGGCTGCGAATAGTGGCCAGGCCCCTATAAACGCGAGTGTCGTTGAGTGAGTGAGTAACTGACTGACTGCCTGCGTAATCAAGTTCAACGATTCGCTGGCCGGCGGGGAGGAAGTTCAGCGATTGGTCGGTCGGTGGGGAAAAACTTCAACGATTGGTTGGCCGACGACTGACTTTAGCAGTTGGTCAGCCGGCGGTCAAGAACTTCAACGATTGGTTGGCCGACGATTTGCTGGCTGGCTGGCCGGACGTTTGTCACTTGTATCTCTTGGGGGTATTCTACGAAGCAAGTTCAACATAGACCGGCTATATTTGAGTGAGCCGGCACAGCAAACCCTGACCTCGTAATCAGAGATAATTGGTACCACTACAGTGGTTATAATCTTTCTTTGTTAATCTCCTTTTTTTGCTTTCGACACTTTACGTGTTATCAACAAAAACTCATTTCTTGCGTCAACTGACCCTATTTACATTTACAAAATGAGTGATCGTGTGCTGCACGTTCCCTGAAAATATTATCCCTGATTCAGAATCGAAAACACTGCAGGTTATCTCCCCCCGCGCCCCCAGGGGGTGCCGCCAGCGGCTTGATGGGAGACCCATATGAAGTTTTAGACCCATTGGTTGGACACTTGAAGACTGAATGATTGTGCAAGCGCATACTCAGATGGACACTTGGGAAATTATAATTGAGATTTATGATAGTTATGCGCTTGTTCATTGGATGTAATGTAAGTGGTTGCTGGGTGATTAATAAAATCTTTAAAATAAAAAAAAATAAAAAGAATCTTCTAGGAGGAGTGGGTCATGATTATGCACAGTTATGAAGAATGTAAATAATAAAAAACAGCAAAAAGCAACACTGTTGCTGCTAAAAAGGCCAGAGAGGAATTCTGGTGGAAAATTGCTGACTGTAAGTCCTCTGATGAAGGTCTAGTGGAAATCACATCAGTTTCTCAGCCAAATCAAGCAAAATGAAATTAAATAATAGAATGAACTTTCTTATTTGTAGGCCAATTCTCATGATCTTGCTGTTAACTACAAGGCGTTTTCGTGAGCTTTCAATATGTCATAAATTCATTGAAACTATCACATAGTTAACCATATTCATTCATCACCAATATCAAATAATGCTTTATGTAAACACATGGCAGCTCCTTCATTCGAACATGTTTATTCAGTGGTTTTACTCGAAACTGTAGATTCTTTGTCCATAACATGCCCAAAGATAAAACATGGGGAAAAAAGGAATCTTTTAAGTTCGTTCTTACACCCTGTCTATATAAGACTATATGCAGCTACCTCTGCATCTGCCAACACTAATTTGTCCGAAAATGCTCCTTTGTAATGAGACATGACCTATGAGACCTGATTCACATTTGCTGACTGTGCATGTTGCCAATTCAATAGAGCCATATTATGTATGTCGCTACAGTGTTATATCAGGTGTAGCATGACATACACCACGGCACTTAGCCTGCCAGCTTCATTTATCAAAACCCGAGCAGAGAGCCAAGAGTGCCTGGATGATACCAGACTCAGACTGATCCTGGGAAAACATACAGTAGGATAAGTAATTCCAGTGGTCCAGTGGATGCCCTCTGTTAGCTGGTTTTTTTCCCAACCACGTTTGGAATACCAAAGTTTTTAAAAGCTTCAGCCACCTTATGTCAGAAATAAATGCATGTTGGGCCTCTAAGTGGCTCAAAGCAAAAATATCCACCCAGTGGTATTATGTATGAGGATTTTATATACAGCATTGTATATCAGTTGTAAATGGAGATTTGTTACATACCGTTTTTGCTGCCTTGCTGGTCAGCTATTTATTTTGTTGGTCATTTAGCACCCTCTGGTGGTATGTCTATAGAAAAACATGATCTGATGCTATACCACTTGTTTGTGATGAAATAGACTTATGCTTTCTAGAAGTTTCTGGCTTCTTCTTGCCAGGAGGGGGCCGGATCACCCAGGACTCCTGTAGATCTTTCCAAATGTTCCTAGTCTGTATAAATGCTGTGGTTTTGTTCAGTTGAGAAGGTTTTTGTTTTGGCATCAGAGTTACATAGTGGCATAAGACTGTAATTATAAGGTTGCACAGTGGATTATTTGTAGAAGTTTTTGGACCTAATCAGTGAAGAATAAATTTGTTTAAGTTGTCATTGCTGGTTTTCTTTGTTGTGATTTTCAAGTCATAACGGTGTTCAAATCTCGGCCACGCCAATATCGGCTATGGCTGGAGATCCGTATGGGCGGGGAAATAATTGGCAGAGCCTTGGCTAGGATAATGACAGATGTTAAGCTGGTGGAATTTGAACATCTTATCGCTCTCTTGTGGCCACTCCTGGTCGGTTAGGTTTCCATCGCTGTAGGAGACAGATAAACACTGACTGCATTATTCTCCAATGGCATTGGCAGTGTGTAATTCACAGTGGGCTTGCAACATGCAAAGCTGCAAAGACCAAATGCCACACAAGTCGGTGGTGTCACCCGCCTCTGCGTCCTTCTCCTGAGGCGATGGGAGCAGGTTGCAGCATTGGTTCGGTGTTCAGCTGTCTTCAGGGTGGGAAATACGAGGGAAACGCCCCCCCCCCATATATATGCGCTCTTCCTACATATATAAAAAAATAAATGTATGTCATGTAAAATAGGCATCCCAATGTACACATTGTGATAAGTCATATTGATAAGATATTGACTGAAAGGAAACTAATTTTTTTTTACTGAATACTATAAGGAAAGAGATGGATAAGTAGGACCCTCATTGATCAAAGTGCAGACACGTGACCACTAAAACCATCCATTTGTTTAGCAATAACAACCTCAAAAACAAGGCAAACAATCATTTCCAAGAAACACTTGCTTTGCCTCAGCTTATCATGGGAAAATTTTGTTGCCGATTCATATCTTATTTGCGGAACTGTGAGGTTTTCCCAATGAAATACCTCACATCAAATCTCAACATGAGTTGTATAAAAATGGTCAATTTTATTAACATTTTTACCTGATTCCCCTGTCATTTAACCCCCTACAGCAAGGAGGATGTGCCCTCCATGGAATTGTGGTGTGTGTGCGAGGATGTAGAATTTAAATCTGACAATTGCAGCGAGGGAAAAAAAAAAAAATCTCAGAACTTTGGCTTTTACCTTTGAAGAACTTTGGACTTCTTTCAGTCGAATTAAATAGCTTGTATTCTGGCCTATAGCCAATCTGTGTTTGGAAATTATTGCTGCAATATTTCTGGGCTGTAAGTTGTTGAAAAAGAAAGGAACAAACATACGAAACACTCAAAACTAAAAACAATACCTCCCTCGGATTCTCTGGGGCGAGGTAATTATAACTGGCTTGTATTGAGTTTAGTGAAATGGAACCATGAAATATGACACCTTAATTATGTAGTTACACTGTATTAATATTTCAGTGCAACCTAATTAGGACCATATTAATTTACAACAGTCTTTATTTTGTTCAGAAAAAAAGTGTTTTACGTCTTTCTGTGATTGTTTGCTATAAAGCCCATTTGGGCTCACAATTTTAGTATAAACGGAATGCAGCTTTTCCTCACAATGCGCCTTAAGCAGGTAAATCATATCCCTAAGCATGAAAAAAAATAAAGCTGTTAACAATGTTGATTGAAGTTTGGGTCCTTGAGTAAAATCATAATTCCTCAGGAACAGTATTGGGAACCACTGCCCTAAACCAAGTAGAAATTTGATTCCCCAGGTTTTACAGAATACGATGTGTTAGTGCCATACTGTGGATGAGACATTAAACCAAGGTCCTGAATTAAAGCGGCCATTTAAGATCCCTGGGCTCTTTCTCATATACTGAAAGAGAGCTGTTCAGTTCAGGGCCAGATTCATACAAAAACCGGCACCCTGTCAGAACACTTAACCCTTTAATGTTTTGCTTAACTGTTTGGAAGAGCAAGCCAATACTTTTCCATAGCTGTTTTTAGTGAAGACATTTACCCTCAGAGCACTGAAATAAATTTAAAAAATATTTAAATTTAACTGTCTTATGCTATTGAAAACCTATTATGTGGCAACTTGTCTAAAAGAGATCCCCTGCGGGAGCTCTTTTAAACAAATCGCCATATGATTGGTTTTCAATTTCTTTGATTTTGATATCTTACATCACTGAGCAACAAAAGCAGCATTTAGCGCTCTAAGGGTTTAATTAGGGCTCTCCTGCCCTCATTGTTTCACTTATGGGCACTGCAAGTTGGGTTTTCAGTCGAGTTACATGGCTAAATAAAGCTGACAAGCCCAGAATTGAGCCCCTCTCTTTGGTTTGGAAGGAGACATGGCACCAGGGAGAGGGGGGTAGCACAGCGAGACTGGAGACATTAGCAATTCCTCTGGAGATGGAGGAGGTTCTGTCAGCCCCAGGGTCAGCAGTCATTTCAGGAGGTTTTGTCATCCCCAAGGTCAGCAGTCATTTAACATAACATAACATAACATAACATAACATAACATAACATAACATAACATAACATAACATAACATAACATAACATAACATAACATAACATAACATAACATAACATAACATAACATAACATAACATAACATAACATAACATGAATGACGAGAACAGGCCCTTCAGCCCAACTAGGCTCGCCAGTTTCTTTATACTGTTGTGACTATATCCCTTCACATACTCAATGACTCCGTGGTATCTAGCTTTAAGTCAAGCCTGCTCTTGAAAACTCCCAAGGTCTCTGCCTCAGCAACATGGTCAGGCAAGCTATTCCACATCGAAATTACTCTTTGGGTGAAGAAATATTTCCAAATATCAGTGCTAAATTTACCTTTGGTCAGCTTCCATTTGTGACCCCGAGTTCTACTAACAACACTTGGTTGAACTTTGTTAATCCCTTTAATGTATTTAAGGACCTCAATCAGGAGGTTCTGTCAGCCCCGCAGTCAGCGGTCATTTCAAAGCTGCCAGGAGGGTTTTCAGCTGCATGGACTGCGGTCCCCAAATGTTGAGGATGCCTGTGCGCTCTTCCTACATGAGAAATGAGCATCGTGTTCTCTCATCAGCAGGCATCGGGCAGCAGGCTGAAGGGCAGACATCGTGGAGAAAGCAATGAAGGTCACACAATGATTAAGTTTGGTAACTGGGGTGCTTATAACACACGGATTTCCCAATTTCCTGACTTATTTTATCCCAAAGGAAATTTGGTTTTTGCAGACTGAACTGCCAAACAAAGTATAGGACACATCGTATGAATTAAGAAAAGAAGTAGATTCAGTTACTCCAGCTCACCTACAGACAAACAAGACAGAAGGAAATCATTCAGCCCTGATCTGAAAATGTAGATTCTGCCGTCTGTACAAAAATGAAACGTCATTGTCGCCTCAGAATAATATCAGACTTCATCTGCGACGGAGCACAATTGTCTTTTAAGTTTTTAGAAGTTTCTAAAAAAAGAGAGAGTAGATTTTCACACAAGGAACTATAAGTGGAGGACGCCTTGTCGTTGGATAATGGGATTTGAGTCTGTTTACAGATTTCACTGTGTTGTTGTCGCAGCCCTGCCACACACACACTCTGCTCTGTGTGTCTGTGATGGACGGAAGTGGTCAATATTTCTGATGTCCTTTCTGTGCAATGAGCCAGGGCATCTGCAAACTGTCCCATACTAATTGAGCACTGGGAAGCACAGGCAGGAGTAATGACTGGTCTGTGGGGAAATGGGCAGGTCCATCTGTGTCTCACGGAAATGATACCAAATGCTCCACAGCAGATGTGTTCAAAGGCCTTCAGAATTTTCCCCCTTTATTGCGGTACATTCTCTGCCAGCGCTCCAGACAGATTTTTAGGAATCCATCGCAGTCGTATGGACTTTGGATGCTCTTTTCAGACTTATGAATAGCAGTGGTGTTAATAAGAAGGATTACTTGATCAACTTATTAAAGGTTTGACCTCCGTCTGTCTGTTTGTGAGTGCGTGTGAGCGTCCGTCCGTCCGTCCGAGAGAAAGGGGACAACTTTTCTCAGAAACTATTACAGATAGGACAACCAAATTTGGTGTTTAGCTTCAGACCATAAAGGCCTTGATGGAGTTCGAAAATAAGAAGCACACGATTGGCGGGGGATGTTGTTGACCATGTCGACTTGTTTGGAATGGAAGGTTAAAAAGGGGTCTGTGCTTTGGTTCATTGTTGTGGCCCAAGATAAATGAAACTCGAGAGATTAAATATAATGCCAAATGATCCTTATCTAATGATTAATGCCTGCATGAGTTTGCCAATCGGAGGCATGGGATATTTCATTATTTAATTTATGTATTAGAAGTTGTATAATAGCAACAACTAATATGGTGGGTGCCAGAAATTCCTAGAATTTCAGGAAATTCACCAAATGCAGTATACTATTAGTGCGGGAAAGTTTATTGTGTGCTTTCTAGATGATATAACCACAGCTATGGGCAGCTTTTTCATTTGAGATACTTTTTCAACTGAGATATTTTTTTTGGTGCGAGGGAGTTGGTGTTGAATGGATCTCAGTTTATTGGAGTAATAGCATAAGATTCTGGATGTTACAGTGTGAAAGGTTTTATTTGCAAGGCCATGCGTTCTTTTTTATGATTTACAAGTCTCCAACTCCCAGGCTTGACATTATGGCACAGTATTTTGTGTGACAGTGCGATTTTCTTTCTTGACATGCCAACATCTCGTATATTTTCTTCTATTGCAATTTGAAGAGTCCCTTGGTAAAACAAGTTACAGTTTTCTTGCCAAATAACTTCCTTTGATTTGAAATATTTTGGAATTGCTTTCACTGCTGTATCCTTGTATATCACTGCAGCAATTGGCCAAGAATTCATTTCTTTTAAAACCTTGCATTCCCCACAAGGCGACCACAGTGATTTCTATTTTTAAAAATGATAAAATATATGCATGGATGCAGTTATGGAGTTGTTTAGGCTTGTTGTGATAACCAGTGAAAATTCTGTTTGATGAATTCCATGTGTATTTACGTATTCCCAGTCTCATGTCAAACTGCAGTAATTCCGCAGATGATTGATAAATGGGGGCACGGGTGTCATTACATGGTGAAAGTCAAAGATTAAAAATGAAATACAAGCATGAAGAGCGGAAGATTGAGGCTGTCGGAGCCTGAAATTACTATTTCTTGTGATTTATTCCAACGTCAATATTTTACAGATTTTATTTATTTGTAATCGTACCTTTGGTCTACAAAGCGTGTATGTGTTCACTCACACACGGAGGAAATTCAAAGGCAGTGTTTTTAATTAACAACTGACTTTGACAGAGATCTACGCAGCATGCTGATATGGAACCTTAACACAGAGTATATTGGCAGGCTAAAAATACACAAGACGCAGTGGGTGTAGACAAACTCGTTGAAAGCAAGCTTTGGATCTGAAAGCAATACATTTTAATTGAAGTACATCAAAGTACATATAAGCAAATGTGCTTATTTTATCTTAGTTATTCTGATATATATATTTTCTCACAAATATTAATTGGACAAACTACAGCGCAATTTACAAAATCTCTCAATATAATAAAATAAGAAGCATGTATTATGTGAATTTTGATCCTTTGAGTATAAAAATGACTGTGTACAATTTGTTTGTGCGGAAAATCACAGGCTACGGCTGGCTAGTACTTTGACAGCCTGAATTCAGCAACAAGTTTCAAATGTAATTTTAACCTGAATAGCAACCACTAGCTAAGTGGCAGTCCCAACGGATGTTTGCTGTGCTGCACTGACCCGCTCTGTCCTATAGAGGGCAGGCTTGGCTTGTGGCTGACAGAGGAAAGCTGCTGGTTGGTAGTAGATATGGGTGAGAACGACACAAAAGAAACTTAGAAATGACTGCCATTGCTCTGGAATAAAAGCGAAATAACAGCAAAATAAGCGCTTAGTTTTTGGCAGACAAAACAATATGACTTCTAAATTGTCTCCCTTGTTTCTAAAAATCGCAGTTTCATTATTTATGTTAACTTACAGATTATTATTATTATTTTTTTTTTTTGGGAGCGATCATGTTATAAATAAGTGTGACTTGTGAGAGAAAAGAGACTTGTTGCAAAGGTCTGAGTCAAGCACTCTCTTTTGGCTTCCTTAAAGGTAAAAATTCAAGATGGGAAAGTTTTTTATTGAAAGCCACGTTGATGCATGCAGAACAACTTCTTATAATATCTGTGGAATAATCTTCCACTGAGCCAGTCTAGCTATAATTATATGAGCAGACAAGGAGGTGAATATACTATACTATATTTTCATTGCTGTCTGCATTTATCATGGGAAATAAACTTAGGAAATGTTCAGGTAAAACCTAAGCTTCAGACTTCTGAGCAGAATCTCACATGTGCTTCCTTTAACCCTTTCAGTATTAACGGGACGCATGTCCCGTAATATTTCCAGGTATCCTGTTGCTACATGCGAGATGTCAGTCCCAAAAGCCCTTGCATTTCGGCCAATCCCGTCCAAGCCTCTTCCTCTTTTCTTTCCACTTTTTTCAATTCACAATCTTGAGACCCTGCTAACAAAAGTGAGCGAGTCATAATGTGATAAAAGTTATATTTCTTAGTATTCAATTGTACATTGCGGGAGGTAGCACTGCTCCAATAAACATTAGTATATTCTGATTTCACCCAACTGCACCACATTATTAAATCCATCTGTAGTTATCAATATAAAATTAAAGGTCCCAGTTTTGTCTTCAAATATTATATTCTTTGATGTCCATGTGACGCCGGGCGTAGCTCATCATCACTGTTCTATTCACCGGCCTGCCATAGCTTCTGCATACCATTGGCCTCACCTGTTTCCAATAATCAGCCTAGTTCTTACTGTATATTTTCTCCTCTCTCCCTATGTTCCTCGCAAATTCTTGTCAGTTACTCGCCTGTTGAAGTCCTTTGTACGTTCGCTATATTTATATGTATTATTCCCTTGTTGTATGTACCCTTTGTTCCTCTTTGTCGTCCCTTGTTTGTGTCCAGAGTAAATGCTCACTCTGGCCATTATATTTATGAGTAAAAATTAATTTAAAACTCATCTTCATATCAGAATCCTGTCCTGTATTCCCGCTGTGCACGCCCATGCGCCAGTCCGTACATCACAGTCCAAAAGTGGGGTATATAGACCTTTTAACAAAAATTTCCAGAAAAATCCATAATTCCTGAGCCATATGCTGCCTCTTCTTTCCAGTCAACAGGAAGCGTTGAGAGGGCATCTTGTCTCTGATAATTAGCACTGCTCTGCTTGGCCAGTGAACACATTAAGAGCCTCTTACACCGCATGTCAATGGATGATGTCAGTGATTACTGCCATCAATAATAATAATAATAATAATATAATAAGTTTATTAATCCTTTGCAGGAAATCACATACATCAAAATCCCAAGCTAAACTAGCAACAGCAACATTCAAACACATGAACTGATTTATTCTTTTATATATTTCTTCATTCCTCTTTATATTTCCTTATTCATTCTTTCATTCATTCATTCATTCCCTGTCAAATTGCCACAATTTATAAATACTTTTTTCAATTATATAGTCCTCTTTAAATGTTCCATAACCTTCAGCTCCCATTGCTAAAATGATAAATTTAACATCATTGTAAATATATAAGAAGTTGCCAAGTCCTCCACAAATAATCAGATGATAACGAGTCACCGGCAAGTAATGATGAGTCGCAGTGATGTTGTTACGAGATGCTTGTAAGGATACTGGCATCCACAGCTTTGTGGTAGTTGAAGAAGAAAATGCGCGGAAAAACGAAAAGATCTGCTATAGCAGGCTGGCCACTCTGTTGGTCAAAACAAATAAAAAAAGCAAAAAAAAAAAAAACAAGATCACAAGCTTGATGTTGCAAATTTTTTCTCTTCACTGTTTTTGCTCCAACATTAAGTAGCTGGCTACTATTTCACACTTAACAGTTTAACAGTTGTCGTGACCGTACTGTGAAAAAGAGAGACAGGCAAACAAAACCGTGGACTGTCCCAGGAAAACAGGGAGGCCTGGTCACTCTACCATGGGGTGCCCCATCTGGTCTCCGGCATAAAGGGAATCCCTGCAGTAGTTGATTGTGTTTGTCTGCTCCTCTGCACTCTTCATGCAAAGCATTTCTCCAGGCTCTTCTGGCTGAGAAGATTCATCGATGGGAATGGCTTTACTCAATAAAGGAGTGTAATAACAGCCATGCACCATAGCCAAATTGAGAGTATGGCTCCTGCAGAGGGTGCACACTGCCCTGCAGTACAGTCTGTATTCTCTTCACACTTTGTTCACCTTTACTCTCTTTTTAGAGACCCCATCATAGCCCTTACCCCTTGGGAAGGTCTCTGACGGCCCCGCAAGTTTTCTGAGAACGGCTGCAGTTACTGTTTCTGTATCGTAAGTAAGCAAGAAAATCCACTCTTATTCCAGTTTTTTCTTCCTCCACACTGACGTGGTGGACACGGGGACATCTGGTCAGTCCCACTTTTGACTGTGCAATCATCAGCTGACACCCTGATGTGTTCGGCAGCCATTGCTTAAGCTGAGTCTTGTTTACTGTGCAACATTCTGTTAACTCATTCTGAATTTGGGGGGGAAAGATGTTTTCCATTTCCATTCCATTTTGGGGTGCAGATGTCTTCTGGCAGGCTCAAATTCTGCTTCCTAATTAGCAAAATGCCTTAATAACCCATTTTTGCTTTTCTTCCCCCAGCTTCTGCAGAAACCCACATTTTGCTGAGCAAGAGGCACAATCATGTCAATTGTAGATCTTTAAATTTCCCTGGACTACAGACAGGTAGCCCACTGCCACTGAAAAATTGAATTTAAGTGTATTTGGCTGAGGTGTACGTAAACTTCCGTCTTCATCTGTCCAAAAAGACTACCACTTGATTACAACAATTATGCAACTCCGAACTCAGAAAAAGTTTGTACGGTATGGAAAATGCACAAAAAAGTGAAAGCAGCGATTTGTAATTTTACTTTGACTTGCTTTTCATTGCAGACAGTATGAGGACAGGACGTTTAATGTTTTGTCTCATCAATTCATTTCATTAGTAAATATACATCCATTCGTGCCCTTCAGGCCAGTAAAGCATTCCAAAAAGTTTGGGACGGAGCAGTATAATGAGTAATAAAATTTTTAATCATAATGTGCTGTGAAACAGCTAATGTCCCCATGTGATTGCAGTCATAATTTGGTGCAATAGCAGAATCCTGGAAAGGCCTCGTCCTTCTGGAGCAAAGATGGGCTGAGGCTCAATATTTGTTCACAATTGAATGAGAAAATCATTGGAAGATTTAAAAACCATGTTCCTAAAAAAAGGCCAGGAGGGAATTTTGAAATTTCACCCTCTATGATGCATATCTTAATCAAAAGCTTCAAGGAATCCAGAGGAATCCCTGTGCTTAAAAGGCAAGGGCACAAGCCTAATCTGAACAACTGTGATCTCCAATCACTCACACGGCACTGCATCAAGACCCATTATTTATCTATTAGTGATATGACCACATAGGCTCAGGATGACTTTTGTAAACCTCTCTCAAGTACTACAGCAGGGCTATTCAGCATTATCCAGAAAGGGCCAGTGAGGGTGCGGGTTTTAATTCCAACCGAGCAGTTACACACCTGATTCTTCAAATCAACCCCAAGACTCTTTGCTAAAGAGCTTGATTAGTGCACCCACACCAGCCTTTACTGGATAATGTTGAATAGCCCTGTACTACAATATGAAGTTACATCTACATCCACAAATACAATTTGAAATTTTACAGCACGAAACCAAAGCACAAAAGCGTCATGTTTACAATGTCCAGACACGCTTCATCAACTTCATCACGCATTGGAAATGTGTTCTGCGGACAGACAAATAAATATTTTAGTTTTTTGGGTTTTTTGGGAAAAAAAATGGGCACCATGTGCTCTGGACCAAGGATGAAAAGGACCGCCCCAACTGTTACCAGCAACAAGTCCAAAAGACATGCTCTGTCATGGCATCAGGTTGTGCTGGCTGGCAGGGTAACTTGCACTTTTGTGAAGGCGCTTTTGATGCTGAAAAGTACTCTGAGATTTTGGAGCAATATATGCAGCCTTCAAGATGACATCTTCTTCTGGGACAGCCTGATGTTTTTCAGCAAGACAATGCTCACCTTTGAAACTGAAAAGATACACTAGATGAACTCCTGATTATAGATTAACATGGCACCGTTTTTCAAATTTTTATTTATTTATTTTTATAAAAAATACTGAATTTCAGACTTTAGCAACCTCACAGTTGGGTATGGACATGATGTAGTGCAAGTCAGTTGGAGATATAGAAAATAATAAGAATTTCAAGCCATGTATTTCGAGGGCTGGTGGGCTAAAGCGCAAAAAATTATCCATAGTGTACAGTAGGTCATTCAAATATCAATGGAGGTAACTCACATTGAGAACAGATAAAGCTGTGATAAAAAGTTAATTACACTTCGGAAGGAGAAGTACTTTTTTCAAATCTTTTTTTTAGTATTTCCATCATATAAAAGCTTCAGGGTTTGCTAATGGCCTATTGGAGGAATACTGGAGACACAAAGCAGTTGTCTGTGAGCTTGGGACATGAAATAAGGTCCATTAGGAATGCACACCATGTTTTGACTTGAAAAAAGTTGAGAAAAATTGCCCAGAGAAACAAATGCTTAGAAGTTGTTCTACATGGCCCACTAGTATCAACCATGAAAACTGTTTAAAATTTCCAAAGCAAATTTCTGAGAAGTCTACATTTTTAGAAAATCATGAATTCTTACACACAATCACACACACTCACATTCAGACACACAAGCACACACACACACACGCACACACACACACACACACACACACACTCACACACACACACACACACACACACACACACACATGCAGTAACACATACAGACTCTCTCTCTCTGTCTCTCTCTCTCTCTCTCACACACACACACACACTCACAGGCATATGCACACACACACGCGCACACATACATCCACACGCAAACACACGCATGCACATGCGCACACACACACACAGACACTCATTCACACAAATGCACACATGCGAACACACGCACACGCACATGCACACGCACACACACACACACACACACACACACGCACACACACACACACACGCACGCACACGCACACACACACACACACACACACGCATGCACTAAAATGGACACAGTCATATACCCAACACATTCTCTTCATTCCTCTTCCTCCTGATCAGTGAGCCTTGAGCCCATTAAATGACTCTTACATTTTTCATTTTATTCCTGTTTTGTGCCGGTCTGCCGCTCCAGGCCCCTCCATTGAAATATCCGTAAGTCACCATATATGATGCCTTTTCATACACAGGTATCCAAAGGCTACACTTCAAAGCAGAAATGCAATAAATAGAAAACCTCCAACCTCAAGCTTGCAGTAAGAATAATTCAATAATTTAACATGTGGCACCAGGCTACAGTCGCTGATAAATTACTGTAATCCAAGGACATACAGGAAACTGCTTGTGAACACGTATCCCAGAGCTGCCATTTTGATGAAAATAATATACAGTACAAAAAAATAAATAGTTGACTGAACTTAAAAAAGTAAGGTAACCAGCAGAAAGAATTTTTGAGTCAGCAAAACTTCAAGTCCAAGCAGTTGCACAAACTCATTTTTGAAAGAATGCTGAACTTGACATCAAGGCAACTCAAAGATACTTTGCAGCTGGTAACCTTACCTTTTTAAGTTAAGTAAACACTTAATTTTTTTTGCGGTGTTTAAAATTGAATATAATATCTGTATCTCACTTTTGCACAGCTCTGAGTGCCTCAATGTTGAGTTATTTAAGAACGTTTAAGTTAATCAATGAGCAAAACAACGTTATTTGTGAGGCTGTGACTCATTTGCCTTGCACAAATTTGAAACGGTTCCTCCAACCGCTTCCTGACCTGATTTTAACACATAAACTCAATGGTGTGATCTCATTTTAATTTGCTCACAACATTGAGAGTGCTTCAGAGACAGGCATCCAAGATTAGCTGACAAATTCAAGAGGAGCTTTCAAGGTGCTAATGATGACCAATTGCAAAGAAAACTGACTTGTTCCATAATAAGATCGTGCACTTCATATGGAAAGTGTGGCTGGTTGTTATGAAAAAACACTTGTCTTTAGCTGTGGTAAGTCTCTTTAATAGTGTCCATCACTTAGGTTGAGATAAAAAATGAGAGAGAGAGAGATAAACAGAGTGAGGCAAAGAGAAAAACAATTGCCCACCTCACAATGCCAACCTCTAATGCTGAATTCTACATTCGTTCCTGTTTATATTATGGTTCCATTACTGGCAAACTCACAAGGCCAAAGATAAACTTGGCTAATAAAGGTGAGGGGAAAAAAAAGAAATTAAATACAAGCCTCAATAAAAAAGCACATTCTTTTATCCAAATATTGAAAGAAATGTGCTCAAATTGTGCTGCAGTTTTCTTTTCAAAGAGAAAGATGATGCTGTAATATATGAAAAATAAAGAACAGCCAGCCACATGGACCATTAGAATCTAAGAAAGATTGTCCGTGGTCAGAACTGTGGACACTGTCACATACACATTCAGAGCATACTTCAATGAATGTGGGTTTTGCTGAAATAGAAATAAACTGAAAATATGTAAGTAGGGGAGACTGGAGAAATGCCTAATTAATGCTTAGCCATTTGTTTAATTAAAAACATACATGCATATTCAAATAAATATCAAGTCCACAAGCGATATGTTCTCCATCTCTAAAGTTCTGGGCAACCAAAGGAGTTCTCAGGCTTTGTTTGCAATAGCAGTTTAAAGATGCAAAGAAACATGATGTCTGTGGTGCAAGTTGTAACAGCCCCAGGTCATGTTACACCAGTGGCCAAATTGGCGGAGAGCTGACTTGTAACTTTCTCTCAAACAAGTGAGAGGTAGAAGTCATTAGACAATCCAATTTTTCTCACTGTCTACATTTTTACTTTTTATACTCATGTAGAAATCGTCCACGGCATCATTAATTGTTTAAACTAACACCTTACCCATTCAAAACAAAGTGCATACTGTTCTTGAACCAATTTGAACTCAAGCATAATCAAGGTCTCCTCTGGAAGGTGAACGTCAGTATGATTGTTCTCCTGTAGTGAGAATTACGAACAGTACTCAAGTTGAGTGAGGACACTGGAAATCTAAGTTTTTGTTTGGCAGAAAAACACTGTGCCTTTTGTTCTGCCTAGGTGGCCCTGTGCCCAGAATTCATCAGCCTAGGAACTCAATGGAGCCTCAGTCACCAGACTGACCAACCACAGGTTCAAATTTTGCTATAATAGAGCCAAAAGTGAAAATTTAACTGCTTTTTTTCAGTGGTAATGTGTATGTGCTGTTTTTCTCAAAAGTAAAGTCTAAAGCTTCCAAATATCCCAGTCTTATTTACTGCTGTCACATTTGGCAAAAATTTCTTTTTCTTCCACTAGTCAGAAAAAAGTTAATGTTTTTTCCCTCAGATTTTTACTGAATTTTCACTTATCGTCTCACCCAGCACTGCCAAACGCTCTTGCATCCGTTTCTAAAGGGCCATTTCCAATTGTTGCACTATTGCTCCTTTATCAGAAATCATTTATACTATACATTGTCATAAGCAATAATATATCGGCTGTTATTTTTGTCTCTATTCATGGATTTCTGGGCCATGAATATAATACGTAATTAAATGTCTCAAAAAAAAAAGAATGGGAATGAGTGCTCTCCTCTGTCTGAAAGGACAGAATAGGTGCATGGAAAGAAGGGGCCAACACTGCTTTACAATGTGCCCTGCGCTTGGCTGGTTGTTCCCCTGAACAGCTCGCAGTAACTGCTTGCTATCTCAATTCTTCACAGTTGAATGAATTGAAACAATTATCCAACTAGATGATGCGCACTCTGTAGAGATGCTAACCCATGCCTCTTGTTGACCTTGACCTTTGACCTTTCAACCTCAAACTGAAAATTTGGACAAGGTACCCTAGGATCATCTACCCCACCAAGTTTGGTCACCCTAGCTTCAGTGGTGGCCGAGCTGTCGCGCAGACAGACACGTACACACACACACGCACACACACACACACACACAGACGGTGCTAAACTGTATACCCACGCCGCCTCGTCGGGCATGGGTAATAGACAATGACAATAGTAAATTAATTGGCTGAAGTATGTAGCATGTGGTATTCACACAATTATTCTTAAATTGCTGAGTTTAAATACGTTACTTTCATCATGCGAAAACTAACTCATGATGAAGTTTTCAGATGAGTCCATTGCTAACAGCCGAAGTACATCATGATTATACACTGCCCGGTGAAAAAAAAAGTCACCGTTTGGAAATTATTGAACAAATTTTATAATTGGATCATTAGTGCGGTTATTAATATGTTTCAGCTGGCAATAATCATTTTTACCCTGACTGATGAAACGCGTCGCAACTCATTTCTTAAAAAATCATGTTGGAAGACACATCCCCTGATGGTGGAAAAGATGCTTCAGCATTTCAGAGCAGGCAGGTTATTGGCCTGTATTTAGCAAAGAAAACCATAAATGACAAAACAAGAATGAGGAATCATTTTCACAAACAAATTCGCCACCACAAAGTCCTGACATTAAACACATTAAAAGTTATTGGAATGTGCTCAAGAAACACCCCCGATTGGTTCAACCATTATGTCGAGAAGACAAGATCTCGGCCAAAAATTATGGCATTACTGATTGAAAATAAACGTTCTGGCATTACATACGGTTGTCAAAACAATGACAAGACGAATATGCACTGCAATCAAAGCTACAGAGGTTCCAACTAAATATTTCAGTGTGCAACTTTTTTTTTGGCCGGGCAGTGTACATGTTTCAACGTGCCCCATGTTTTGTTTTGCCCCGGTCTCTCCAATTTAATTTCCAAAATGATACATCAAACATTTGCCCTTAATACTGTACAGCTCTGCCTAATTTTTTTTTTTTTACTTACAGTTGAGTGAGATGGGGATATTAAATATAGTCATATATATGCTCGACTTTTTATATCTGTTGTCCTTTGATAGTAAATTCTCCCCCTTCAGTGTTCCACACCAACATGACCTGAAAGGCTGTTTCACACTTCAAGCTGGGCTTTCATCATGCCCCTGCCAAAGCATGGGGACATTCACCTCACCTTTAAAAGTCACTGACGCTGCAGCTTCTGCCCATGGCCATCAGAGTTATAGTCAGCCAGGCTCAGTGCATGTCTCCGAGCACGATGAGATGCTAATTACCCAATACAGCAACCAGACGCGCGTGAAAGCTCCTGGTTTCAATTTACAACTGGGCTTTCGCTTTTTAAATACTGTCTGCTTTCTCCTCCATGCCCTTAATTCACCTTTTCAAAATGGTGGAGTGTGTTTAATGTATTAATCAGAGAATATGAAAACAAAATCTGGATGTGGGTGTCGTTCAAACTTGGGTCTTATTCCTTGGCTGTAATATCCAAGGCTCAGATATGATATACTGAGGACCCAAGAGACCGCGGATCGATACTCCTTCAGTTGGTCTTTTCTTAATCGTCCAGTGCCTAATAGCCACTTTCCTCATTTAACTCTGTGTTAAATGGAATTATTCCATTTTGGAAAGTACTACTGAATTCTCAGGAATTCTGGGTAATCTAGAAACTGTTGCTGGTTCAAGCCATCGGTGGGCTTTGGATTTTGACTTGGAGAGTTGAAGTTGGGAGGAGAACTTAGAACAAGGACCTCACCCTAAACTTAATCCAGGGAGGCTTAATGTCTGTTTCTCTCCATCTGTCCCCACCTGCATCAGCTCTATTCGGCATTTCTTCAAAGGCACCCCTGAAAAAGAGACACGTTCTCAACAGAGCTTTTCTAGTATTGATATGCATGCATGATAAATGTTCTCCTGATGAATATGTACCATTCTTGAATGTAAAAAAATTCACATAAAAACCAGGAATTGACAAAATATTTAAAAATTTTATTGATTTTTTTGAGGATTTTCCACTCCCCTTTTTCCCCACCATGAACACTGCCAAACTATCTTTTCCACTCCCATTGCCTCCCATTGACTCAGGGGGCAGATGCCATGGCATGTGAATCCTGTGACTCCTGTGAGGACGAGCCCTGCTGGTTTTACAAGAAGCATTCACACTGCCAATCACACACTGCCTTTGTCGTTGGAGAATAACACAGTCAGCGTACAATTTGCTTGAACAGCTACACGCACCTCACCACCCAGGAATGGCCGCTACAGAGCAATGAGACGCCATCCATGAGTGGCCACTGGAGGGCGATGAGACAAATTTTTGACTTACTAAAAAGGGGAGTAATTATGCTTGTCTATATTTTGTGTTACAACGAAGGATGTTAATTTTAACATACCCAAAGTTTCGAATAATGAGGTCAATGTTATGGAGGTAATCCCTGTGACCATGAACATGTGGTTTCCTGTAGCTTTGAACACTTCATTTCCATAACCAATTCCTTTTTTTTTTGTACCCTGGCTACAGTATGGTCTCATACATTAATTTATATGGTCACCTGATCCTGTCAGAGGTAGACGTCATTGAAAAAGGCTGACTTTTTAATCATGTCAAACACACCCAGTACACTGTCGGCAACAGAAGATGACATTACATATCTTCATTTTCTGCTAGCGACAGGAAATACACAGAAGTAGTGGGTTTGATTCATTTTCAAGGAGAATCTGTGGCTAGCTAGGTAAGAATTTCTGACTTCTTTTCATATTTAAACTGAGTTCCATGTATGGTGTGAATTAAACTTAAATCGCTCGGTTGTCTGTGAAGGTAAGTGCCGCTCTCAAAATTGCTTAGCACGTGCGCATCACCTTTCCATAATCATTGCATAGTTTATTAGCTTATCAGCTTCTACATCAAATGTGTATTTAGAAGCCATAGTTAGTTTCACCAGAGGTGATGTATAAGATACCTTGATTAGAACAAATAGAGTAGGTGACTGTTTTTAAAGGAATTCCAATTGTAGTTATACTATTATGAGAACGGAATGTCATGCTTGTTTGCGAATGTAAAAAAAAAAACAACCTCATAGTTGCTCTACCTGCAGAAATAACCTTTCTATACTCATTGCATAATTTAATAGTTAGATTTCAAACCAGCTGTGTATTTAAGGACTCCTGCTAGTAGCTGGGGTATTTTGGCACGGTCATTCTACACATGGGGCCAGCGATGCAGTTTGCTGGCCATTCAGAGCAGAACTCATTTTATAAAGGGGACGCCCACTCAAGACAGCTTGATTTTCAGAGGGTTAGGAATGACAGGAATGAAATGATCAAGAAATTATGGATTTTTTTTCTCGCTTAAAAGTTTATAAACCTCCCTTTTGGACATCCAAGAATATTATAACTTGAAGAAAAAACAGCATGTTAGGTCCCCTTTAACCCCTATTATCCACAGCGAGGCTATGCCAGTCATTACTGCACCCATGCAGACCTCCAGCTATAGCCGGCAATGGTGTGGCTGGGATTTAAAAACGCAATCACAGGGCCCCCAGATAAAGGTCTACGACGTGAACAACTAGGAGGCTCTCATATTTAACATTTTTTAAATGTTTTTACATGTACATGGAGTCTTTGTGGTGAGGTCTTAAGTTTTTGGAAGAAGAGCTGGATAAATTCACAGCAGTGTAAGCTCTGGATGCAGAACTGAGTTCCCCGTCTTCAGCTTATTGTTCACTTGTGGCTTGCTCATTAGAGGTGCTTTCAAATTCATTTTAATGATAAGGAAAAGTGGAAAATTGCAGACAAGTGTAAAATTTACACAAATCATAGGTCAGACCTTGTGTATTAATTATTAAGCTTCTTCTTCAAAACCACTCAGGACCAAAGATAAAGTTGAGTGGATAATGACATTACATCTTATGGACTGAATAGTTCTGCATAGATAATTATCGACAATGAAACGGAGCTAAAAGACACTTTCTTTCAAAAGCAATCATTTTTTCATTATAAAGATATTTAGTGACAACCAAAGGGCATATGACCCATCTCACAATTACAGTATTTATAATGATCAATAATTCTAATTAGTTTTGTTTCCATCCAATGCATTTTCAAAATAATGGAGAGATAATTAGTAATGAAGTTTTCACAATGTCTCCTTCTTGGCTAGTTTTGATCGCATCGTGATCTGTGTAGTCATTTTACCTGAACTGGTTATCAGACAAGTGATGAATCACTGCCTTCATTCAGCCTGTATTAAAGGACAAGGTTTGCTTCCTATTTGGAAAGAGAGAGAGTGCTTGCACTTCTGCCGGGACTAACGAATCATTGCAGATCACAAGGCACTGCTCTCAGTGGCTCATTTGTGGCTTTGAACTTTGCTTTTAAGTGGCCAAATCGTGATTGTTGATGCATTGCATTAGAGCTTGTTTCAAAATTTCTTGCTCTTGGGCATTGCATAAGAAGCTTTGAAACTTCACATTATCTAGTCTGACCAGATGTCCTCTCTCTCTCAAACACTTCTCCTATTTGGAAGCAAACATACCGGTCCAGGTTGAAGTTCTAAATTCGGGGGAAAAAAAAAAGTCAGTTAGGTTTTGCACATCCCCTTCTAAATATAAACATACAAATAGCAATGCTTTATGTTCGTATGTCCACTCCATTTTATCTTTGGAAATCTAATACCGAAATTATATAGATTATAAAAATTAACATGTCGGTAATGCTGTAAATTTTTTTTTAACATGTAATGCATTTCTCACCATTTGCGGGGAGGGCTGAAGAATGGAAGTGTACAGACTGTACTCAGGGTGACTGGGGATTATTACACAAGGATATTGTCTTAATCATAGACAATGCCCCGTGCTGCCCCTGATTGATCATTACCCATTTTAAACACTTCTACACATGACGTGGGGGGTAAGAAGGTGTCCGATGAAACCCCTCCATCCATCTGTTATATGATTAGCTTATTCTTGGTCGCAGGGCAGCAGGAACTAATTCGAGCCTGCACTCAGCTGGTCATCAGCACATACCTGGATAGGCTCACCTTTTCAGGCAGAGCGGCTCCAGGATCTCTGTATGCTAAGCGCACCGGATGTGTGCTTAAGTCAAAACTGGAAGACTGCTGCCTGACTGAGAAGAACAGGTCAGCCCCAGATCTTGGCTCAGCCAACCAAAGATGATGAGTGCTTTTTTTTTTTCTAAATCAAATTTAACTGTAATGCTGTTACAAAACCAATCTGTTGCAAGTAGCTCACTAGCTCTAAAACACATTGAACTTCAATGAGGACAGGAAAGTACCTTGAGCTACTTGAAGTGCCATTTTGGTGAGATTTCTTTTTTAAATTTCAGTGCAAAAGTGATAAACAAAAAGGGAATGATTTACAGACCCATTTGGAGAGGCCCCTAGCAAAACATATCCAGGCACTGGAGACAGACTGGAACAGTGTTATTGCTATGCTCTAGTGTCTTTACGAACAGTGTTCTGCTGTGGTCAAAGCACTGGTATGTGTCAGAACGAAAGATTTACCCATTAGTAACGCAGTATTAAACTTTCAGTGTGGGTGCAGGTGTCTTTGGGCGTTTTAGTTATCCATCCAGTAAATATTCACAGAAATGTAGAGGGTCTAAATCATATGTGATTGCAATCACTCTGATATGACATTGGAACATTTGCTCATGTGCAGAACTCAGTTGTGTCTTCTAGAATCCACTCAACCATCCAAAACCTGAATTGTAAGAAGTGAGCCTTTTTCAAAGTGAAACCTGCCAATGAAGATATTCTTTTCTTGGCACACACCTCTATACTATTGCCTATGGCAGAGATACTCACTCTTTTCCAGAATGAGCCACAGTGGGTGCAGGCTTTCGCTCTATCCAACCTGTCCCACACCTGATTCTACTAATGAACCCTTAAAGCTTTAGCCATAGACCCTTGATAAGTAGAATCAGGTGTGTAACTGCATGGTTATAATGAAAGCCTGCACCCACTGCGGCTCATTCTGGAAAAGAGTGAGTATCCCTGGCCTATGGGATCAACCGGATATCTCAGAGAATGTCAGGAAATGTGGGTATGGACATATTTTATCCCATTAGACATTGTTTGAATGAATTTTTATAGATTATCAGGCAATATTATTGTAGTTTACATAATCCTAATAATTCAAGCCGCGGCTTCATTCAAACCATGTGTGAACATGTGGCTTAGTGCCTAAAATACCGGTATTCCAACTGGACTAGATTTGTCTAGATTGCTTCCAATGGTTCAGTGTTTCAAATGCTTCCCCCCCCCATCCCCTTGTCACTACTATCACATTCACTTTTTCGAAGTCTTTGAACACTTTCTGCAATTGGCTGTTGTTTTGTCTCTTTTTCAGTTTTATAGTTTTTATCGTCACCCAAGTGTGGTGAATGAAGCGACTAATGGTCCATTTCACATATTCTATTTAGTCTCTGTTCTGTCCACTCACCATCTTCTACAGTTCTGGCCCTGAGCCAGAAGCCATTCTCATTTCCTCCCTCCAGTGGGGGTATAATGATTTATGTTGTTGCCTTGGATCATTCAGTACAAGCCAATGGTTCACGGTTCATGTCTGCTGCACTATATTTTTACATTATAGAAATTTGCCAGTGAGTTGTTTTCGAATATGATTCAATTTTTAATGGCTTAACAGTAACATTGCAATATGTAATCGGGCTGTAAATAGCATTTAGGTGCTCGCCACCCACAAAACAGAGACGTAATACTCCGGTGACTGTTTTCAGTTTTACATGTCACTTATGACTCTCAAAATGCAAACTAGATATTGGCAGACGTCTCAGCGAGAAACTTACAGTCTAGTTGAAAGCAGAGTTGTGACCAATACTCCGTTTACACGTGGCCGGCTATTTTCATAAACGAACATTTCACCGTCTCCGTTTTCAAAAATAATATCATGCACACGTATCAGTTTTCAGAAAAGTTTTTGTTTACATGTACCCATATATATATATATATATATATGTGTGTGTGTGTGTGTGTATATATATATATATATAAATATGCTGTCAAGAGCATATCAAACCTGTAGGTTGCAGTGTAGCGATAAGATTAAGCCCACGTTAGCCAATCAGAATCCCGAAAATAGCAACAACTGAAACGAATCCAATCACCACAGCCAAATGAAAATGTAAACATTGGTCGCACTTCTGGCACAAGTGCAAGTTCTGGCGCATACTGTGACGTCGACTGCCTAAAACTCCATTTTTCTCAGTTTACATGCAAACGTGCAACCGAAAATTTCCAAAATCTCCACTTTGGCCAGAGTTTTTAGAAAGAATCATTTTCAGAGGCAAATTCTCCATTTGCCATTTGTAAACAAAGGGCACAAACGCAGGGAAATGTCTCTGTTTATCAAAATAACCGTGTGCGTGTAAACGGGGCCAAAGTCATCATGTCCAAGTCAAGCTACTGGTCATTAGCTCAAACTCAAAGCAGACGAGGGGGAGCAATGAGGAGTGAAAGACAAAATAGACAATGAGATAACTAATTAAAAAGCAGAGTTGGGAAAGCTGAGAGTCATGAGCTGTATTTCATGTTGACGTTGGCTGCGTATACATGGATTGTTCTCCTCAATCTGATTGAAATCAAACGGATTTAATTAATCTGATTCGATCTGTATACATGAGCGCTAAGTGAAGCGATCCACGTTCAATCTGCATATACAGGGCCCAGCTGAGAGCAATTAGTTACTTTGACATGCGCAAAAGGTCTCTCTACTTGAACGCATACGTCATTACATGACTCTTACATACTAGGGAGCACATGCGCAGAAAGAATAATCCAGTCTATCAACCGAATCCACTCTGTTCAGCCGTTTATATGCAGCATCAAGTTGATTATCAATCGGCGTAGACTACCTCTTTCAATCGGATCGAAAATTTAAACCAATCTAGGTGAATCGGATCAGCTAAGGTGGTTACATGAGACATTTTGAATCTGACTAATCTGTAAATCCGATTATATGTAGAATTTTTGGACCCATGTAAACGCAGCCATTGACCCCTTTCTGATCCTAAATATATCTAAGCTTTTAACTCTCGGCTTTCCCGACTCTGCTTGTTAATTAGTTTGCTCATTGCCTAATTTGTTCCCCTGCCCCCTTTCACTCCTCACTGCTCAGCCTCGTCTGCTTTGAGTTTGAGCTAATGACCAATGACTTGATTTGACTTGGACACGAGGACTTGGTCACAACTCTGGTTGAAAGTAAGATGTGCTGGGAAGGACATTTGTGTTTCAAATACAAAAAATCAAAATGTCTAGATTTCCATATCTAGTAATTGACAACTATACTTACTTAAAACAAAAATTTTGCACCTGTGGCAAAAGCAGAAAAGTAATACAAATAATTTAAATAAAACAAGAACATCTCCCAATTGATGCTTCTTCCATGCTTCTCATCAAAGTCTTAAATTAAGTAAAATAAACTAGGTTTTCCAACTGTAAGTCACATTGAGAAGCTTCAAACTTTGGAAATGGATGATTGATAAAAGTCAAATGAACAAAGAATATATGAACAAATAGAATATGTCAAATAAGTCCATGCTGAGAATAACCTTACAGATAAAAGTAAAATAATGCATAAGTCTTCAAAGACTTAGTGAAGGCCATCTAACCCTATCATATAAAGCCCAGTGATGAGTTACAAACCTTTGTGCTCCGTAATAAAGTGTCCAATGTCTTTACATTTTTGGCATACGCATTCATATGCAATAAGTCCCCATAATCATTAATTGATGAAAAACGTTGCTGCAACCAATCTTTTTTGTTTTAAATGAAAAGTACTTACATCTAAGACAAAATACAAGTTTAAGCATTGCATTTAAAAAAAAGAAAACAAGATTTTCAATCTGAGCTAATCATAAAGAAAAAGAAGAACTGAGTTCAGCCTATTTGTATGATATAACCAATAGTATCTGGTCTCCATGCAAAGTATTAATGGCTGGTAAAGAATCTCCTGATTTTTACTGACAAGTTTAATATGTTGCTGTGTAGAGTTTAAAGCTGACAATAAAATGCCAAAAGGCTTTATGTACAGTGCAGGCACACTATAGATAAGTGGTTTTCACTTATAGGTAAAATTTTGAATTTGGGATGTTTTGATAAATTGTAAACAATAATGGACCAAGAACTAAACCCTGGAGAACACCCTTATGTACCAAAAAAGATTTTGTGCTGTCAACATGTTCACATTCAGTTCTATCAAACTGGTAATTTACAAACCACCCAATAGAATGTTCTGACAAGCCTGAATCTTGAAGTAAGGCAAAGGCAGAATCCATCCCATGCCAAGTGGCTCAGCAGGCTGGTGCTTAACTGGTTTTTGTTGCAAGAAGCGACTAGGAGTATTGCTGCTCCCTCTGGACAGGATGCTAGTCCATCATGGGTCACCCTCCCAACCCTATTTTGTGGTACCCAATAGTACACCTGGGTGGAGTAAGGCACTATAGGATTGAGGTGTTTTTGCCCAAGAACACACCATGAAACTTGTGACAAGGACTTGATCTTAGGACCTTTGATCCAAAGTCAAGCATGCTTGACCACTACATGTGCCCCCCCCCCATAAT
Organism: Gymnothorax reevesii; assembly: GCA_029721435.1. Lineage (NCBI taxonomy): Eukaryota > Metazoa > Chordata > Actinopteri > Anguilliformes > Muraenidae > Gymnothorax > Gymnothorax reevesii. Next base: position 21,478,345 of record CM056587.1, on the reverse strand, counting down.
CATGAAGTCTTTGTCTCAAAATCTAGTACTCAACTGCGTCAAAAGTTTTTGACAAATCAATAAAAAGAACAACATAGAATGTATTGCAGTCTGATGCCTCAGCGAAGTCATTTACCACCTTCATAACAGCTGTAACAATTCAATAATCATAGTAAGTACGGTTCTTTATTCAGATGTGAATCCATGGTTTATCAATGTTACCCATGGTTTTGCTACTTCTACTTGCTATATATTTTCACTGTCTCTATATGAAGTAAGCATGGCTATCACAATTTATCATGGTATACTCTGTTGTTGTACAAAGGCAGAGTGCAGTATCCACATTTTGTGAAATTCACTGTTTTTACACCAATAGAAGGTGCAGCATCTGCTTTTCAGTCTATTACAGAGCTATTTTACAGCTGCATTTCCTGGAGATATTAGGGTTTAAGTTTTGCAGTATCTGCAAAAATGCTCTGTGAAACCAAGGCAGAGCGAAGTAACTGTACTTACACCAGTTTGACTTAATTTCACCATGAAAAATGTCAGAAACCAGTTTGCCTTTATTTTAGGACCAAATTTGACAACAAGACCGCTACTTACTGCATCTTTATTGGTAAACAAAGGAAAATCTCTGACGGATGGAAAATTTTCATGAAGATGACATCTCCCCATGGCCAAAGCTAGAGGAATTATTCAATTTAATTCCATAGACCTATATGTTTGGGCATGGGAACAGCAATTAATATGAACCAAAACATTAATTAATATCAGTTAATCAATTGATTAACACTGAGCAAATATTTAACTTAGCTTAGGTCGGAGATTGGCTTACACATGCAATTGACTTTTTGCTAAGCCCCGCCCCTGTTAGTTATAGTCCCTAAGTCCGACAAAACGTCAGTTTCAACATAGCGTTTTTGACAGCTCTACCAGCTGAACTGCTGTCGGGCTTTTACATAGCAGCAAATGCAGTTTCAGACAGGAGTAGACAGAAAGGGTTACAGTACGTTAATGCACATTGTGGGAAATCTGGACTTGGACGATGGACCCATAGACTGATTTATACAGTCTATGTTTTAACCACAGCATTAACTATAATGTATCAGCTGACGTTAGCTAGTGGGATGGCTGCAACAATTCTTACGCTTTCTAGCTGCTTAACTTAGCTAACGGGTTAGGTAGTTATGAGAGTGTAATTTTAGGTTCAACGTTTGCTTGCTAGTATTTTGGGAACTGTCAGGTCGTCACTCTCCAAAATCAATAGTCAGAAGTGATTTGTCATGATGACTTTGCCCTCTGAGCGATATTCCTTCATGGCCCAGGAATTTAGCTGATCTGAATAAATGTCTGCGTTTACATGCACGCGATATTCCTGTATTAATCGGAATATTAGAATATTCCGTATGCGTAACTGTCAAGTAAACGTGTGCAATAACACGATTAAGGTCATTTTCCGATTCGAAATATTCCGAGCAAGACCCCTGGCATATGCCTGTTTTAATTGGCATATTGGGTCATGTATACACCTTAATCGGAAAATGCCCAAACAGAATATTCAATTACGTCTGCGCCTGATCAATTCACAAGGAATTTGCATTTTTGGAGGGAAGAGGAGATGACTGTATGCATTCACACAATGAAAGACATGAATATAATGGAATATATCGATCGGAGAAAGCACTGTAACAACGATATCTTTAAGGTGTGGGAAAATTGGAGAGAGGCTGGTTTTGTGTGAACTGCCAACCAAGTTAAGCGTTGGTGGAAAACTCTGAAGGCGGCATATTCCAAAGCAAAAAAAAAAAAAAATACAGGCAGTGGCTATTTTTGCGCACACCCCTCTCCAACCTCTCTGGATAACGAGACTCAGTCTTAAAAGTGCCCCAGGCACAACGTTTAACCATAACTATGTTATAGTCCACAAAAACATGTGTCGAAAAGTACAAAAATCTGAGACGACTGCAATAGATTCATTGGAGCACTGTCATGAAAGTGTTGGAGTTCAGTCGAAGCCAGTTGTTAACTCAGCTGCGATTGGCCAGTCTGCATTCTAGGGCAGGGCTTGGCGAAAGGTGAATTGTGTAACAGTTGAAGTTTCATTGGCCAGGGCGTCCTTGACGGCCGTTTCAAAAACATTTAAATTTGATTGAAAACTTTCGACTTTTAACACTGCGAGCTTGACTTCCTGCAAAAGAATTTGAAGAAGAACCAGTGAGGGCCACCACTTCATGACCATGATGAGGACAGAGGAGTACTTCTCAGCAAGAAGACAGACATCATAAAGCTCACTCCTCTCACACAAGAGACCAGGAGATGCCTCTGGCAAAAGCTGTTAGTTCCTAAGATAGAACATAAACAAATTTTGATTTTCCCCAGGGACTCTCATGCAGCAACTGTATTTACGACACTGGTAATGGATAATTGCACTTCTCAACCAGCTGGGGGTAGTAATGAGTCCAAACCACCTCGTGTCGCTTTAAGGATGTCCTTGTCCTGAAACTGAAACTGTCGCAGAACTACATGTGCTTATCTCCAGTCAAACCTAAGTTAAATATTTGTACAGTAGCCTATTAATTAATTGATCTAATTTATACCAGTTCATAAAAGGATAAAATTAGTTGGTGACAAATTTGGACTCACATTTTAAAGTGTCCCTGAACTCAGTTTTCCACCTCAATATAAAAGTATGTATTATCTACTTAATTACATGTTTAAATAAAAAATTGCTTTAGAAATAATCCAAAAGTCCAACGCACAAATTAAACAACAGAATGCAAATTATTTACCACAGTTATAAGTGTAATAATGAATGCAGAATGATAACATTCTGCTTATAGTAGCAAATTAACTTTTAAGAGTTAACAGCACAGTGGATACTTGCAGCATGGCTTATGGCTACTGGGTGAGATAAACAGTTTAAAGCAACTTTAACTAAACTTTGACATAATGACTGTAACTGTGCATACTTACGCATGTTTCATCAATGCACACTCAATGGTGACAACATCCATAAGCCGGTATAGCTTTATTCTTAACAAATCAGATAGCTTAGAATTATCTACCGAGTCAGCAGCATTACAACTTAATGAGAAAAGGTGACAGAATGAGATAATCTGTCGGTCAACTGGCCAAAACTGGGTGGAAACATTAACAATTAACATTAACTGTCTCTTAGCACCTACTATACACGTACATATAGGTAACTGGCAATTGTAAAACAAAGAAAGGAAGGTATTGCACAAGCCACCATGTTCATGGCGAGCACGAAGAGGAAAAAATAGAATGTAAACCCAATTATGATTCCCTGCTCCAGGTATAGCCAGCCTGGTGTTACAGATCCAGAATAGACCCTGAGCCTGCAGTGACCATAGCAGCTCAGGATGAGGTCCTTGATCTTTCCAGGCACATGGTAATCTGGACCAGTTTATGTGGTATTGATCTATATGTGCATTGTTGTCATTGAATGTGCCAAGAAAACATCCATTGTAGGAGCATGAAATAATTTAATCACCATTACAATGTATCTTAAAAAGCAAAGAATCACAATGGTTAAGAATATAGTACTTATCGTCCCCTATTAAAAGCATTGTAGTGCCATTGATGGGAGTACAGTGATAATACATATCATTAAGGACCACAGAAAAATGGTCGTATTACCATAGTTATGAGCAGTGGCGGCTCGTGAATTGGCAACAGGGGAAGCCCAAACAATCCCTTAAAGTTAATGATTGTTCATGACCCGTTTTCAATCATTCATTTAAATTAAAATAACAGAAACTCTGAGAACTCAACATTATCTGATGCGGCCAGTTTTCATTAATAAGGCATACCTGTCAACTCTCACGCATTCGGCATGAGTTTAAGTGGCATTTTTACGTTCCTCCGCTGTAGACAACAATTATTCTATCAACGCGTATGTAAGAGATTTTCGCGTGGAATTTAAGTACTTGTGCATGGAGGAGTTTGAAGCAATGGAATTGCATAAAGACGTTTCAAATTATCTTATTACATTTAAACAATCACGAAAATGTTGAGTTTTCGGAGTTTCTGTTTTGGTAATTTAAATGAATGATTGAAAACAGGTCATGAACAGTCATTAACTTTAAGGGATTATTTGGGCTTCCCCTGTTGCCAATTCACGAGCCGCCACTGGTTATGAGTATAGAGATAAAAGATAACCACAAAGTAACATAGTTACAATAAAACTATGGAGACCACATAAAACCGTGGTTATTTCCTTACGGCATGACAAGGATGTTCATGGATTAATATTCAACACGTCAGCAGGGTAAATGGTATGGTTGTTTTATATGTTAGCTTAATAAAACTTCATCTGCCAAATCTCAAAGTTTAGCCCTCCAACAGTGAGTGTTCGAATGGCTGTCACAGTTGAGCCTTGAGATTTTCTTCCTGTGTTTTTCAAGTCTTCTTTGGACTACACCTTGCAGGGGTGTTAAAATTCTGATTTTACAGAAAGAACTAGAATATTCTAGGAACTGTCAGCTAGTGAATGCATTAGTTTAAGGCCCAAACCACTTATGAGGAAAAAACTGGCAGTTTATTCCCCGCAGGGCTCATTTTAAGTCCTATTCTTATTTATTTTCAAATAATGATCCTTAATTAAACGAAATACTTGCATTGTTTTTTGTTTCATTTATTTATTTATTTATTTTTTCAAAATTTATCTTAGATCTTAAGTCAAGTACAATGATTAATTTGCCATATGGCTCATGTCTGTCGTCATGGACGTTGTTTAGAGGACTGAACCAAAGCAAGACATTGCTTGTCAGTTTCTAATCATTAAAATTTCCACAAGAGGGACATTTCTTTTGATCAAGCGTTTTAAGTTCTTTGCTTAGAACTGTTATCATTGTAAGATTCCAGCACAAAGGAACATTCTAGTCATTGATTTTAAGTTCTTTGCAAAGATCTTTTGTAATTGTCGAAACAGCACAACATGAAGGACTGCCCGTAGTCTCATTAGTTCTAGGTTCTCTGTGAAGCTTTGTTCTTATTTAAAATAGCTGTATCATGGACACCTCTGCTTTTGCAAGTTGTGCAGTCGCCTGTCCTTTACTTGTGGTGCTCACTGGATTAATGATCACTTCATTCTGTTATTGTGTCCTTGACAAATTTTTATTTACTGTTGAATGAAGTGGCCACCCTCTTTCATGCTGAACACTTTCGATTGCTTCACTCGCCATAACAGGCTTTACCTAATGAAGCTTATCTTTGAGGGCACACATGCCGTGAAAGTAATGGACCACCACACAACAACACTTTTAAATACGGCTTTCTATGATTTACTCATAAAAATAAAATTAGCATTCGCATCTCTGAATTCTGTGCAGGAAATTTAGGGCCCTGGTTTCTCAGGGGTGTTGTTTCTGGAAAATGGTGTGGCGTGTCGCAGGTTTTATGTTGGGTGCCATAATTTGATGGCAGAGTTTGGAGATCTTGAATATGCTTTTCCATTTTTAATATGAAACCTAAGTCAGTACATGCGCGTAAGTGCGATGACACAAGCTAGTTAAATTTCTTCAATCACTGTAAGTTCAAAACTCAAAGCAAAACCAAAGCAATTCATTCATATTTTATGCTGTTCGACTGAAGTAGTAGTCTAATCCCATGTACGTCCTCATTATGAAAAATGTGTTTATCCAAATTCTTAAAGTTGTTTTTTCCCGCCCAAACCAGTGATGTCTAAAGCTGGCGTAAAGAGCTTCTTCATTCCTGGTGGAGCTAACTGGGTGAGACGGGCGCAATGCGGCTCACCTGCGGGTGATCAGCCACAGGCCAAAACAAGAGATGTGCCCGTCTCAGACGAGACTTAGAAATTACTGTACGTATTCAGCTGAAGCAGCCATTACCTTACACTGTACAGTGAAATGATACCCTCAATACTGAATTTACAATGTCTAAAATCTTCATAATATCAATTAAAATAAGTTGAATCACTTTCAAAATTGCAGGTGCACAGGTTGTTCATTGTGGTATAAATGTGTGATGAGTTTAAAAGCAATCCACCATATGGTTAATGAATGAAGCTCTGGATAAAATTCACCCCTCAATATTAAAGTTTTCTAGTTAAAAAAAAAAAGTTGGACCATCTTCAAAATTGCTGTTGCACAGATTATCATGGTGATAATAACACATGCTAAGTTTGAAAACAATTGATCGAGTCGTTTAGTAATAAAGCTTTGGACAAAATTCACCCCATTACTCATTTTCCAAGTCAAAAAAACTGCAAAATCTCCATGGAGATATGTCAGATCACATTTGAAATTTCAGGTACTCTTGTTCTCATGGTGATAGTAATGCATGCTAAGTTTGAAAGAAATCCAAGCCATGGTTTAGGAATAAATCTCCGGATACAATTACGTCCAGGGACAGATGGACGGATGATCAGACGGACAAACAAAAAAAGCATATTCCAGTGTATATAATAAAGCTGGTTTTCTCTTTGCTTTATTTCAGCTTTTGAGTATTATTGCTTGCTGGCTGGGGCTTTGTAAGTGCAGAGAAGAAAAACTAAATTGTGATGTTTCAGTTTAGTGCGTGCAGTTAGGTTTTGCGCACCCTTATGGTCTCCATTATTCTTGACTTTCTGAACTTTTGTCTCCCTCTAATATGTTTAGACCCGTGAATCTCTCCCCTGTTTTGTATTTTTCTACTCTTCACATGGTACCATCACTTAAATGCTATATCTTCAGAGGCCAGGAAAATATATGCTGATTTTGTAGTGCCACAGGGAATCTAACATGCAAATCAGCATTTTAGAAAGTGATTATCAGGTCATTCATTGCCACAATATTCATATAAATCAGACCTTTTCACAAAAACAAAGATCTGACGCTCATCTACTGCTAATGGTGTTTTGTATTTGGTACATAATTTTGAGTACTTCAAAGTAGATGGCTTTTGACTAAGCAAGGATTTCACCTAATGACACCTGTGAGATCCAAGCATTTTGTGCGGCCTTTTCCCTCTGGAAAATCATTCAAGATGCTTGCAGCTGATGAATTCTCCCTCAGGCAGCCTGTTAAATCTCATCTCCATCTGCTCCTGAAAATCTGAACATGGCCGTTTTGGAAATAGATTTCGGCTTTTCTGCAGTCTTCAATTTATAGAGCTCTGGAGACTGCAATGAATGAACTATTAAATGTAGTGATGAAAAAGGTAATACCAAATATCCTTCTACAAGTTTTAAAGCACAGAATGAAACAAATTGCCGCCATAACTTTTGGACGACTGGTTTTCAGTATTGTTCATTTCAAGCATATTTTAAACACTTGCAGTCAGAAGAATCGACTCAGCTGTATTCTGAGCAATGGCGCTGTTTGCCTTGTATACTGGTTTTGGTCTGGGAAATGGCAGGACTGTGAATTCACTCTGCGCTGAATTTTATATTTTGTTCCCTGCCACAAATATGATCCAGTGCACATATTTCCAGGTGGAAAATGTATCGCTGTATTTACTGTAGAATCTTTGCCACTGTAATATTTTCTAAGAACAAGTTTCAAATGCCTGACCTAAAGCCTTTTGGAGAGACTTGGAATGTAACTCAGCTGAAATAAGATGAAAGACAGGGGTGTTACAGATGGTGGTGAGGAGGAAGAAAAATGTAAACTTTGTTTAATGGGGCCAAAATTGGATGATTCTCTGGCTATAACTATAAATATTTTGCTAAGTGCTGAGCTCTGGTCTGCATTCTCCATTTTTATTACATCATGTGATATTGGTGCAGATGGTCAATATTTCTGTAATTATAAGCCCAAAAGATGACAGTGACCCATAATTCTGCTGTTGGATACAACAGGAAATAGGCTATCGTCACAAGTTGGATACGTTCTTCACTGAAATTACGAGCAGGTTGTGATCTAATTTCTGCGCATTCTCGTGCTACTTTGCACTGGCTGTTATACCATCCATGCTCCATAGTTCTGTTGTAGCTAGTCTTATTTTTTTCTGCAAAATTTTGTCAAGATCACCAATATAATATTTCAGATGAAGGTTAGTTATTTGGTATTAAATTCATTATTCTCATGACATTATCAAAGATCTACTTGTGAATTGAGAATGTGGGAGCTTAAGTAATACTAGTTAAGATATGCAGTGGTGGCTGCTGGGTTGGGTTTGGGGCGGAGTGTAATGCGGTTCTACAGTAAGGTTTTGGTTTGGTTTTGGTTTTTCGGAGTTGCTGATTCAGAGTACTGGCACCTTTGTCATTCCAATTCAAGCACTGAAACAGATAGTAACTCAAAGTGAAAACTTGCTAGCTACCTTAAGTTAGTTATTGCATTGGGCTCTGTCCATCCGACCGGACACAAAATTGAGGCGGCGGGGGATATTGCCATGTTAGTGGCAAACACTTGTTTTTACCAGAAAATAATGTCAACGGATGTTAATTAAACATGTTTACTAGTTGGCTAGCGAACTAAACCTGGTTTCTGTCACATGTTGGTTAGTAATCGGGTTGCTAGCGGTAGTAAATATAAGCCAGGTGGATATGTCAAATTATGAGGTGAATTTCAGTGGAGAAATCCCGCGAAGGTGCCATTATTAATTAATTACTTCATATACAGGAACTAGAGAAACGGAGTAAGCTGTTGAGGATACAGTTGTATCAGGGCTTCAGGTGAGGTCATAATTATGACTTGCTTTGTGGAATTACCGGGAAAGCATTAAAGTTAATCTCATGATGTTCAGCAAATATAACCTTTGAAAGTCAAAATGTTCCAATCAACTTTGGCTCAGTGGGGGAACTGAAAGAAACACGTAAAGGTAAATCTAAGATGATCCAGTCCAATTAACGCTCAGTTTGCAGCTTGTCCAATTCATAGTCGGTGGTCCATTTTGAGGTGTTTATCTTGGTTGCAGTTACGTTACTGCAAATTAGGATGCTTAATAGGGAGGATTGCCAGCTGGCTTGCTAACATGGTTATATATCCACTCACTTGCTATCTGTGTCCAGGTTACAAGATCTGAGCGGGTTTCATGAGTGCGCTGAGATGGTTTGCAGCTGTTAGTTAAGGTTGAGGCAAGTTCATGCATCTTTGTATGAAAATTTTGGAGGCACCTTGTGTAGCATAATTTAAAAATCTGAGAAACACTCATTCGGATAATCTCTGTACACAGTAAATGCAGTATCTGCACTCAGATTTACAAAAATCTGTGAGCGCTCGCATCATATACTGTACGTGTCCCTACCAATTCTCACATTAAACCTACGCCCTTGCTCCATGCATGTAAGTGAAGAAGGCGCTGTTCTAAATTTGGCTGATATTTTGCTGTAAAGTGATTGGCACTGCCAGGGCCTCCAAATATTTGTATCCCACAAAAGAAATTGAGCAAGACTCCCACCAGTCAAAATATGCTTTGATGTTCACCGCACACAAATGCGACTGTCTGTCTCTTCAAAGTTTTTCAACAAGGGAAAACAATTTCACTTTTCAAGTAAATGTGTTGAAACAAGCAAACATTTTCTACTTGACCAATTTCTCACTTAGAGTAAGTCTCATTACAGGACTAAACTTCTTAAGACAGCCATTTTTTGCCACTTCCTGCAATTTCTCCCTTGAATGATTTGAGATTATATTCAGGGGGGAAAAAATCTATCTACGTTTTATGAGAAGTCCACTTACAACTAGTAGGGAAGACTGGGGTCTGATGAGCCATGGGGACCAAAAGCCATAATCACTATTTTGCGATCAATCGATGACAGAGCTGCTAAAAATAGGCAAAATATTTGACCATTGACTGATGAATCATGGGGTTAAATGTGCCATATCACTATTTTGCATATTTTAAACACCTTTGGCATTGATTGATCACAAAATAGTGATATGGCTCATTGGTCCCCATAGCTCATTGGACCCCAGTCTCCCCTACTGCAGAGCCAGACTGCAGTGAATGTTTTAGGCAAACAGAAGTACTGGCTGATGAATGCAGTCAGTGTGTGGTGCTTCTGAATAGGCTGACAGAAAGCTAATTAAACAGGAGAAATTCTGTATGCTGTTGTCTCCATAGGGGTGACACCGATGTTTAATTTGAACTGAAGATACCTTCTCTCTCTTTCTTCTTTTGTAGACTCCTCCCTACAGGAGTCACCAAGGAATAAAGAATTGACTCTTTTTACTAAACTGCCTCTGGAAAGCTGGAGACCAATGCAGGCTTTGAGAATTTTTTCAAAAGAAATGTAACAAAAGAAGTATGTTCAGTGAACAGACCAGGCTATTCAGCTCATCAAAGCTGGCTATTTTGCCTTCACTGTAGCCTGGTCTTGAATGCTCCATAGGGTCACTGTTTGCACCGTTATTTCTGTTCAACTATAATATTCAACAGCAGCTCTGCATTTCCAAGCTGTGACTGGAAAATAGAAAAAGGTCTCTCCCTAATTTTAACCTTTGCCTTCTCATTTTGATGATTCAGTCGATTTCACCAGCCTTTGAATTCTCTAAACATTCTTGAATTATGTGGTGTCAAATAAGTCCCGACAGATAAAATGCAACTAAAATTGAGCTCTGATATTCTGTATGGTATACATACGTCATTCTATAAGCATTAGCTATGCTGTCATAATTAAGGTGAATACAGAATGAGACCCACCCACCTCTCATTTGAGAATGGCCGATCTGTACTCACGTAGCACATGTAGACATTCTCTTCTCAGCCTTCGTCACATTGGGGCGGGGGCGTGGGCATGGGCGGGGGCTGACCACGAGATCCACAAAACAGATAAGACTCAGACAGATGTGAGGTCACTGATGCTGTGCAAATGAGCATTTCCAGCTCAGGTGACCAGCAGGGGTCGCCGGTTGGCACTGTCATCCTGAGTAAAATCCCTCTCTCTCTGGGTGATGCAGGCTGTCTGGTGAGATAGTTTGTGCCTTGGAACAGTACCTAACCAGGAGGCGCCACCCAGGTCCTCTGTGATTGGGCTGCTCCATGGAAGCTCTCAATCATCTACCTTCTGCAATACTGCAGTAATTTTTCACTCTTTTGGAAGCAAGAAAATGGCACAGAAATACAGATGGTTTCATCAGTGGTCCAAAATTAAACTAATGAGGTAGACACATGAATTAATCAATCAGATACAAACTGCGCATGCAGCAGAAACTATTCCAGTATATCCGGATATGAAAAATTCCATTCAGTGTGATGTCCAAGTTGTTCTTTCTTTCTTTCTTTCTTTCTTTCTTTCTTTCTTTCTCTCACTCTCACCACAACTGTATTCAACTCCACCACTGTTTTGAATGTCATGTCATTTTTTTTGAAAAAGGATCCGGCTTCAATAAATTTCTGCAAAACTTTCTCACCCTGCATGTCAGGAAATTTTGACAGTTAATTCTAGATGAGCGTTACATTTCAAATTGGGCATGTTTCATCTGGAGGTTAAATGTTGAAAAAAGTGGGAATAACGGATTCGAAATGACATTTAAATCTTTCATTTGTGACCCATCTCCCTGTCATTGCACATGTACATGAAATTAAAAAGCCTTGTAGGATAACTCAGTCAGCATGAAAGGAATGTTTTGAGACAGAGATCATAAACTCGGGGGACAAAGAGAATGTGCAACAGACCGAAACGCTCATTTGATAGGTCTCTTCTGCCGTGAAGTCTGACAGTGAGAGAGGCTGCAGAAAGAGTGATTAGATGGTGGTAGCGCAAAGATTGCATTCATAATAATGATGAATTGCTCAACAATATTTTTGTCCAGTCTTGTCCTTTTTCCCAATGCATTAATACTGAGGAAGTATCCAACGAAGTGCTGCCTGTACGGCCTGAGAGACTGGTGTGTTGAAACCGTGGAGCAGTCAGGTGTGTGTTTTATCCTCCTGGGCTGAGTACATATCGTCTGAATGGTGCTGGTTTTAGCATGGTGAGAAAGGTCAACATGCTGAGTCTGAGAAAAGGACAAACATTCCTACAAGTTAGGTCATAAGAAGACTGTAGATTTATTTTGCTTCCCCTGTACTGGTGTGTGTATGCGTGTGTGTGTGTGCATGTGTGAGTGTGTATGTGTGTTCAGGTGTCAGTGTGTCTGTGTCATTGGGCGTGTTTTCCTACCCTTGTGGGGACCAAATAATTAATTTCCTTACTCCTCTGAGTAATGAAATTAAGGTTTCTTTCATCCAGGAAACTCAACTATTTCAGGGTAAGGTCAAGTTTAGAGCTTGGGTTTGGCATGTCGTGTTTATGGTTATCATGATAGTAGCAGGTTAAGGAATGAATGTAAGTCTACGAGATGTCCCCACAAAACATAAAAACACAAGTGTGAGTGCATGCGCGTCTGTGTGTGTGTGTGTGTGCGCGTGTGTGTGCGCGCGTGTGTGTGTGCGTGTGTGTGTGTGCGTGTGTGTGTGCGCGTGTGTGTGTGTGTGTGTGTGTATGAACTTGACGTTCATAAACTTTTGCCTTGTGAGGATCTCGCTGCCGTGGTGCTGTGATGTCACTCACATCTAAGGTGGGGTGAACTTGGGTCATCACACCTGCTGGTTTCATCTTGGTATGTCAGAGCACATCCTCCTTTTGGGGGTTACAAAGGGCATCTGCAGGTATGGTGAGCTTACAATCTGTCAAATTTACCAGCAAACTGAGGATGGAGAACAGAAATAGCCGGCTAAACCCTCAATAAATAGTGTCAAGGATATTTCCATGGTGTTTCCAGTTAAATAAGTGGACATGGGTAAGCACTGAGATTGAACTAAATTAAGAAAGCAGTTAACAAAATGATGATGCTAATGAAATGCATGCAAATTGTGCAAAGTATTTCATGAATAAAACATGCATGCGGGTAAAAAAAAAATCATTGTGCTTGCTACTTGTAATGGTTCATTAGCTCCTTGGCATTTCAGCTGGCGATTACAGATATTCAGTATTTTCTGAAGGCCTTTGTAGTTCCTGAAGAAGGTGACTGTTCCCCTTAGTTTTTCTAGGAATATAAAGCCGGTTTAGTTCAATTCTGTTCAACCTTTTTTCCTGTACCTTTCTGGCCAATTCCAGTTCTCCAGTACCGAAGCACTTTATTCATTTTGAATTCACTGTGGTCATTCTGTCGTGCTCAGGCTTGCGGTTTCCTCCTTTTGTTAAGTTATACGGTTAAAATGCACATTCTCAAGCATGTAACTCAGCAGACTATGACAGAACAAGGGAAAATTGCATTAATAAAACGTTCCAGTGAATTCTTTGTTGGTCACTGCAGGCACTTGACAGTCTGATCAAGCATGGCTTTCCCTTCTAGGACTCTGAAATCCCCTCGATAATTCGTCAAAACTTTCACTGCAATCTCCCTTCTAAGGAAGTTAGAGCCCAACTTTTCCTTTTCCCGCAGGCTGCCTTAAGGACAGTTCTATACATATTGTGTAGTGCGAGAATTCCCAGCGGTGGCACGTCTGTAATTTGTAATTCTTCTGTAAACTTCTAACACTCTTGTTATTTTAAGCTAAAACACACCTTGCCCTAGTTGTACTAAGCTGGTTTTAAATGAATGAACTGTTCTTCAGGGCTTTTCTCTCTTGTTACAGAGGCAGTATTTGCTGTATGAGAAGCGATACATTGGTTTGTACTGCCCGCCGCCACACACCCTTCCCCGGTGTCAGATTCTTCAGATATCGCACACATTGAACTGACAGCAGCGGCTAATCTTAGGTCTTCAGAGTTGGGGAGGGTTGGGACTGACGAATACATATCACCGATGTGTCAGGCATTGCGAACGATCCCACAGCACATTTCCATGCAAATTCACACCGGCTGATTTGTACAGCTGGCTGAAAACTTTCTCAGAGCACCAGGTCCTCACAGGGGCTATGCAAATCCATTATTTATATGCAGCAGCCATACTACGCTATAGCCATGTACTGCCAAACGGGTGAAGCAGTGGCATTTATTAGCTCAGTACTGGGATGAGAATACTGGCAGGGGATGACAATCGCTGCTGGAGGTGGTGCATTAGGACAGTTGAAGGTGTAATTTCTCTGAGTGAGGTCAAATTCAGCACACCGAAATTGAAGGAAGAGGGAATTGTTTTTCAGATTGGATGACCTCAGCTGCTTATTTTAATCAAGCAGCATTATCTCGATTATAATTCATTGCCCACCAAATTGATTGCCCACGTGAATGTTCTGACATTTTTCCTAATTTTGAGTGTGCTGACAGAAATATTGTAGTGAAATAATTTGGTCCTCAGCTGCTGATGGTGGAAATGGTTTTCCAGCTGCAGTGAGTAACCTAACAGTTTGAGATGTGAATTGAAGTCCCAATGGCAATAAATAACCCTTTCCACAGACAGTACTGCCGCAAACCGTGAGCACTGCACCCACTGCATTCACTGCACTAATAATGTTGTTTTTGAAGTTGTTTTAATACACGAAGAACCATGTTGCTGTACATTAACTGAACTGCATTCCTCAGTTTAACAGTGGATCAATCATTGAATTTGTCCAGGCAGTCATGGTTTTCTGTGTTGCTGCCTGATTGTTTATTTGACTGCCCAGACTCACTAAATACTTAAAATATTCTGACTCTGCCACGCGGAAAATTTTATTCAGGGACGCTAAGAATGATCAATGGGAACACTGAAGTAGAATAGCGCCTGGGAGCTTTGTTATTGATCAGTTTCTGCCGGGTCATCCCACAGTGCCTCAGTGGGAATGATCAGATTTTCACAACTTCAGTTTTGTCTCTCTTTGCTCATTGGTGATACAGTGAGTGCATTTCCTCAGCATAGAAAGAAGCCAATCTTTCATCGGTCTGCAAAATATTAAGTGAGGCTGAGATCTTCAAAAATGAAGACCAATCCCAGTTGTTTGGTTTACACAGGTGCACTTGCTACTCTACGTCCAAATGATCAAATGAAAAGGTAACTAACTGCACAGTATGTGCTGTATATAAACTCAAAATGGAAGGACAGAAAGATTTACAGAACCCCCTGCTACACTCATTTCCGCTGTTCCCACTTCACAACTAAAATTGTTGTGATTTGGTTTATTCATATTTCAGTATTCACCCAGCACTGCAGTGTTTTTCATGTCTTGTTCTCATGGTCTCTGTGGTATTTTTAATAGGTGCATTATATTTGGAATTATTAACAAACTCTGATCATATAATTACCCTGGTAAGTATTCATTTTTTTAAATGAATGGCAAGTCTCCCCTTAGCACAGTGGTTATAAATGACATTATCAAAACTAAAGGGAATTCTCTCGCCATGCACAGTCATTTATTCCAGTCAAGGGGAAAAAGGACATTAACAGCCTTATGAACCTGAATCTGTTTATTAAAATTGTAATGTTATCAATCCTTTTAATGAAATCAATCATAAAAAAGGAGAGGGTTTAACACAAGCAGCTGTCTGACTGCTACGCTGGGTCATTTGCCAGAAAATGACCTCCTTTGTTCTAATTCCTAACCGTGTTTCCTCGACCAATTTTGAAAATGTCATTAGGTTAAGGAAAGATTTGAAGGATGAGTGATTGGGACTTAGGAAAAGATAACTGTGAAGCATAGAGAACCCAACTGCACTAACACTAGTTGACGTCATCATGCATCCCTTGCCTGTCATGTGCATAGTTTTTGTGACTGGCTGGATGGATGGTGTCTCTCTTTACATACCGCTATCTTGAGAAATTGTGGGATGACATTAACGCCTTTTATTTATTTATTTATTTCAAAAAGCATGTGTACCATATGCCAAAGGAGATAAGTTAGTAAGCATTGAAGCACTTTTCCTAAGCATTCAGAGTTTGCCTGGCACTTATCAAGGCTGCCTCTTTCATATTTCTGGGTCCTTTCCAAGGAAAAGATAAGATAAGATACATTTTATTGAACCCTGTGGGGTAATTTGTCCTCTGCATTTGACCCATCCTATAGATAGGAGCAGTGGGCAGCCACAGAGCGGTGCCCAGGGACCAACTCCAGGTCTAAAACCAGTTCCCTGGTCAGGGGTGCCGGTAGGAGTGTTCCTATGAGGCATGTTTTTGTGGGTGGGGGAAAATGGAGTTCCCGGAGGAAACCCATGCGAACATGGGGAGAAGATGCAAACTCCACAGAGAAAGGCCTCAGGACCTTGCTGTGAGGCAGCAGTGGTAACCACTGTGCCACTGTACAAAAACAACTACTCAAACACAGCCGTGTGTCATGGCCGGCAATTCTTGTTCGCAAACTTTAGCAACTAGCTTATCTAAATCCAACACCAACAGAACTTGTATTACAGCACACCACTTAAACAAATAATTACAAAAAGACCAATGAGAACTAACACACTTAAACTTTAAATCAAATAACATTCACTTGCTAAAATAAATAAGATAATCTATCTAGCCAGGTATAACTGGCTATGATAAATGAGCTGTAGAAGTAACAATAGGCTAGTGTATAAAATTAGTCCTTTATTTTATGTTTATTTTTACATGACTTTATACTGTCTAACCAACACATCATAGATCATTGATGCCTGTGCTGGCTACTCCATGGCTTTACGCTGTTATAAACTCGCACCTTTTTTCACCAGTTATCTTAACTGTAATCTTACAATCAGTTTATAACAGAGGTCCCATGTTAATTGGAAATCACAGTTAAATGCGCGCAGGACTCACCGTTAAACTCACCGTTAAAATAATAAGGAGAGAATGCATTTATTTAAATGTTAAATTCAGTCAATTTATATCATCGTACGCTATGGTCGTTGGTACTGGAGGAATTATGGGTTCTGAAAGAATATTGCCCGTGGCCCCAGTTTCTTTGAACATTCTTTGTAAACCCTCCCCCCCAAAAAAGATGTGGTCCATTAATATTGCCCCCACCTCTCCCCTCATTAGAGACCGCCTTGTCCTCTGGCTTTTGTTTTTGCCAGATAATCCCCTCTGAGTACAGCGCTGGAGAACAGTTTTGTTCATCTTATGCTACTATGTGTAGTCTTGCCAGTCATCACACTGCTTGCACTCTGTTTAAATTTCTACCTTCATTCCCCAAATTAAGCAATAGTCGCTGTCCAGCGCATTACGCTTTAGCGCTATGTTCAATTTTTCATCTAGCACTAGTTTTGTTTTTGTTTTATTTTTCACTTTTCCATGGTCCATTTGATGGGAAATAAATTGGATCAGGTAAAACAAACAGCTGCAGAAATTCTCTCTCTCCAGACGAGAGCAGGGACATTAATTTCCAACTCATTTCTGGTCGACGCTGCCTGTGTGAGCCTATTGTATCGGAAAGCTGTTATTCTAACCAGGAACTTACCGGCCTGATTCGACTAATCATTGTCTTGCTTGAATCAATTTATCACACTCCCTCTTGGCCCTGTTTTTTTTTTTTAAACTGTTATTGGTTTTAAAGAGCGGTGGGGGGGAAAGTGGTTATATTGCTGCCTGTAATTGGGAAGCTTTGCCCTTCCTGCCAAAGTTAGATATGCTGTCAGTAACACTGTTGTGCCACTCAGTGAAAGGACAATTGTGAATGTCATCTGGGCGCTTTCTGATGGCTCGGTTTGGTGCGTGCCGATTACGGCTGCGTTTGATGTCTGCTGTGATCTCGGTCCGCGGCGGCTTTGATGTCAGTGACAGACCCCTGGATCGTATGATGGGTTGGACACGTCTGTGTCCCGTCCTGAATGCAAAGTGAGATTTTTAAAGGGCACCACAGCAGGGTCTGCCCTGAGATGACATCAACAACACAGAATAAAATATTATTTTAAAAAATGTCATCGCACTATTACTGTCAATCAAACCCAGTTTTAAATTGGCCAGCAGCAGATGTTTGCTTAATGCATATTAATAAATACCATGACTGAGAGGGACGTGACAAGTGACGTGCGGTCGGAAGTTAGTTTGGTGAGGCAGAATCCTTCCCTTTGGTCGATTAGCAATCAGACGATCAACTAGTTTAGTAAGAGTATTTGGCAGAATGACGGGCCAGTGTAAGTTTCCGCAGCGTTATTACTCAGTACATCTAACCTAAAATGCTCACAAAACTGCAGATTTGCAAGTACTTTCTTACAGGAAGCCAGAAACGTGTGGTGAAGTGAGGTGAGGTGAGGCAGTGACCAAAACATTTATCTCAGGATTTTGAGAACTTGTTCCCACGTACTATTCCTGATTGACAATCAAAACAATTAAGAATGGTTTTTAAACGTAAGAACAGATATCTCCCCCTTTGTTTGTTGCCATGGAAACAGAAAAAATAAAATTCAAAAGCAGTTCAAACCCTCAAAAGGCACATCTACATGTTATGGAGAGACACTATATCAAATTTGGTGAGAATCGGTCAAACAGTTTCAGAGTCATGCTCCGGAAACAAATGGGAACGCCAACGCCGGCGCCAACGGGAATTCAGGCAAAAACAATATGTCCCCCCCCCAAGAAGGGGGAGACATAATTAGGAAAAATTCTTGGCACCCAGTAATTCTGTATATCGTTTAAACGTTTTGTTAATCGGATTATGAAAGAAGACTAAAAATAAGTGCCGGCTTTTTGTTTGGATGTAAAAACGCGTATTTAAAGGAGAATACATTGTATATTGATTAAGCATTGAACTCTGCATAAGTCAAACTGTTTTAATATTTGTCGATGACATTGCTTCGGCTTCCTGGAAGCAAGTACGCGCAAATCTGCTGTCTAGTGAGCATTTCAGGATCGAAATGCTGGGTAATAATGCCGTGGAAACTCAAACTGGCCCGTCATTCTGCCGAATATTCTTACTAAACTAGTTAATCGTCTGATTGCTAATCAAGAAAGGGAAGGATTCTGCCTCACCAAACTAACTTCCGACCGCATGTCACTGGATATGACTTAATCAAACACTGTAAACCCTGACAAGTGTGGTGAACTCAAATGTTTTGTGTTACCTCAAAAAATATTGAGTATAGGATCAACTTAATGATCTTGTGTTCACAGCACTTAAAAACACTTAAAAAATAAATTTACAATATTTTTTAAAGTTCCTTCCACACAATGCAGTTAAGTTGGCCTACACAATTTTTTTGAGGCAGTCTGTTTCCGCAAAACATTTGACCACGCAATCAGGGTTTACAGCGAAGATTTCCGCAGCTCTCTGTTGTTGCTGTGACACTGACAATCTAACCACTCTCTTACTGTTACAAATGTGTGCATGAGGATACTAGGCACCATTCTGGCTCAGGAAAGCGAATACAAAAGTGACTCCAGACAATGCAGACCCGCTTCCATTTTTTTTTTTTTTCTCCTGAAGAAAGATTTTGATAATCCATTTAACACTGCACCACCGGCGCCCATACATCCCCATTAAAGGCAGGGGAACAGGATCATTCGCCCTGATCTGAACCCAGGGAAGAACTGCTCCCTTATGCCTCTGAGTTTAGCTGTACACGGTTTATGCTCGCAATCTTTCGCAGGGGGACTCGGGAGATTGATGTAAAAAAATACTCTTAAAGAAAAATAAAATTAAATGGATTTGTCCTCAATACGCCTTTTGCAGAATTCTGGGGCCTTTGAATGAATATTTGTCATCCTTATTGAAATTTTTCTTCCGCAGCCCCTCGTTCCCCCAAGCTGTGGCTGCTAAAATCCTCACCCCCTTTATCTTTAGCAAGCCTGCATGCTGCACAACATCCAGCTTTTGATTAAAGCTTTCACAGAAATGCATTCTTGGACTTGGCCTGTCAGAGAGTGAAGTGTATGGAGTATACCAAGCATGCTGTCTTCATTCTTACTTGTTGGTTTTACGGGATCTTGGCGAAGGCCTCATCCACAGCGCCCTCAAATTCTTCTTCCCTCCCCCAGACTCCTGCACGTATAAGTCGACCCAGTCACCTCCCAAAACATGTGACTTGGTATGGGACATGTAAAACCAGAAAAACCCGCCGGTGACGCTCCTGTGTCAGCCGTATCACATCTGGATTCTCTCCCTCCTGTGACTCTGTCAAATGTGTCACACCTGACTTCCCCTGTGGGTACCAACTGAGCTGGGCGATAAATCATTGCGATGGCTGATGACAGTTGTAAATGAGCATTCTCGCCGGGGCCGACCTGTGAATTATCCTGTGCGTTATTTACTGAAACTTCTGCCGCAATATCTGCGGAAATATAACTGGATCATCATGTGTCTGGGCCGAGGCAGAATTTTTAAGAGGTGCTGCCTCTCTCTCTCTCTCTCTCACGCAAGCATCCCCGTTCTTGCCCACTCTTTCATGCATACACTTGCATTCTTTCAGTCTTTTATTCATTCACTTGCATATACTTTTTCTTGCATTTTATTTCTCCTCTGTATCTGTCATGCAGTCTCTCCACCTCTCTCAGTTCAATTCAATAAAGCTTTATTGGCAGGACATATTTGCATATATACAGTACTAGCTGCTACCTGCTACCCGAAGTGAAATTGCCATTTTTTTTTTTGCGTGCATGACCGTTTTTCAAAAATCGGGCGACGTCAAGTCCTTCTTGGTGTCCAAGTGGATATTCACACCAAATTTGGAGATAATCGGTTGTGAAATGTAGGAGAAAAACATGTACATACACACAGACAGACAGAAATCGACCTCAAATATATTATAGATATTGCCAAAGCATGAACATGTACAATGAAAAAAGATATAATAAAAATGTAATCTCTCTCAAGCATTCACTCTTTCAAATGTTCTCTCTGTCTGAGCATTCTCTCTGTCTCTCTCTCTCTCTGCATCCGTCAATCACGCCTCATTGCCGATCTTGACATTAGAACCTGCGCTTTGGAGATGGATCAATGTCTTCCTGCTTGCAGCGGCCGTCTCATTTGAAATGCAGCCTCTCGGTTGAAGGGGGAGTTGCGGTGGGTTTCAGGCAGAGGTTTCACACCTGGGTGAAGAAAAGGACATTTCCGCCCCGCAGAGCTGGAGCGTGTCGTCGCCCAGAGGGGTCTGGATGGAAATGGAGTGAATCCTGACCGCTGAGACACCTGCAGCAGTCTGTGAAGTCTTCAGTAATAGTCACTGCTCCCCAGGGGTTAACATTACTGCTTACTGGAGAGATAGAAACATCTGCCACATGTTTGGATGGTGGTTATATTTTCTTCTCTGTAGTTGCATATTTATCTCCCTGATCTCCAGTTCAGTGAATACATCACACACCTTGTTGCAAATGGCCGAGTTGGAATAAACTGGACTCTCAGAATCTGTGGCCCGTCCGCAGGTGATTTCTTCTCCATCCCTAAATATAAACCCAAATTGAAGCATGACAGAATGGATACGCCATAACCACAAGAAAATTAACACCACTGAGTTGAGTAATTTTGAAGAGTGAACTAAATTATTAAATTTGTAAAATATTATGTATTAAGTCCCCATACAGGATATTATTCTTCTTCTAAAAAAAAAAAATGCTATGCTATATTCAGCTTCACACATGGAGCTCTTCAAAGTCTCAAAACTACCGGAAAATCGAGTTAATTATAAGGGTTCATCCGTTGTGTGACAAAAGGCTGCATGGCAGACAGGAAAACGGGCAAGACTCGCGCAAGGCAGTTGTGGGTGATGAGGTTTAATAACATGAGAGGAAACAAAAACAAAAGGGAAATGAGTTTCATCAACAAATAAAACCAGGGGCGTTACCAAGGGGGGGGGCATGAGAAAAGCTCTGCCCACCCAATGAAAACTCAAGATAAAAAACTGATTTACTACAATTTGACAGCAAACACGCGATATCCAACTGATTCACAGCCGGAGATAGACAGCCATTTAGAGTGAGCTTTACGTATACTTCATTTATCAATCACTATGGGTGATTGGTGGATTCCTTTGCCAGTCTATTCTGCTGTGAAACCAATGGGCACTATCAGTACTAGGGACCCTCCCATTCTCTTGCCGTCTTAACTAATCAGTCTGAGGTCACGTCTACGGCCCTGTGCTTCTTGCAGGGAATTAAAACTTCGCCAATATCTCTTTTGTTGCTACTTCTGCCACCGCTTATTTTGTCAGTCATGTTGTTTGACATTTAGGTAATTTGTGTACTATTATGTCATCTGTGTTGACTCGTGTGGTTACAACCTGAGTTGGCTACCGAGTGAGCCCAGGCAGCTAGCCAGCAGCTAGTTTGGAGTTGCTAGTCATTCACTGGGGTTGTTGCAACAATAATTCTGTGTCATAAGTACAGAAAAAAACTTGATTGGCGTATTTTTTGGTGACAAGCTGCGCGGTGCCAAGTAAAGGACTTCAGAAGGCAACTCTAAGAAAAGTAAACGTGTTCCTATTTATGTTGCTTGATTGGCAATCAAATGGTGGATTCATTTACTCTCTAAGTTGAATGAGTAGAGCGGTTTATTAAGACCGCATGTTTGATGCATTTAGAAATTTAATTGGCCATAGAACAGCAGATTTGCATGAACACGATGCCATTGCCACGCCATTTCGTGCGACTGATCATTAATATCTCACATTCATGTTTCATCCGCTTTTCAGAATGTTTTCCACCTTGTGTATTTTCTAGATGCTTAAAATCCAGGGCAGTCTTATAACAAATCTCTTTATTTTTATTTTATCATTATAGATCTCTTAAATATACCACAGTGAGAGATGAAACCCTGAGTTGGGATGTGACGATGTTGAACGAGGATTTTTTTTAAAGTGTGATGAGACCACTTACAGTCATGAGGCGTGTAGGCAGTTGCGTGTAATTTCTTTAAACATACACACCTGAAGCGGCTTAAACTATTTTAAATGGCGCCGGGAAGAAGCCTGAGTTTAGATTTTGTTTATTGTAGGTGCTCCGCCCTTCCCTAAATCTGCTCCCGTGTACATGGCCTCAATAACAATCAAACAATTTCAGTGGCCTATAACGATTAAGATGTGATGGTGAAAAGCAGACAAACCTAACTGAGCTACAGTGTTAGATTGAAAGAATGCCAGTTTGAATAATTTGAAAAAATCTTCCTCTTCCCCAAAAGCGGATGAAACGTGAATGTGAGATATAAATGATCAGTCGCACACAATCGCGTGGCAATGACAATCGCATTCATGCAAATCTGCTGTTCTCTGGCCGTTTGAATTTTGAAATGCATCAATCAAACATGCTGTCTAAACAGCTCTACTCATTCAACTTAGAGAGTAAACGAATCCACCATTTGATTGCCAATCAAGCACAGTTAATGGGAACAGGTTTGTTTTTCTAAGAGTTGCCTAATTGGTTAATAGGAGGCGATTCTGTAGTCCTTTACTTGGCTCCGTGCAGCATGTAGTCCGAAAAATACTGATGTCAGTCAAGTTTTTTCATTTCATATGCCCTTTGATATTTCGCACTTTAGTTCAACCTGCGATGAGTTTAATGAAGGAAAAGGGAAAGCTCGGATCTTCGCCCCATGGCAGCAGGTGGTGGTGCTACACATTAAAAAAATCGTGGTTCACGATCATCACAACCCTAGTGTGCATAATTAATGAAAACTGACCACACTAGTTAATGTCCCTCCCCTATCGCCAGTTTACCAGCCGCCACTATATATATATATATATATATATATATATATATATATATATAGGCCCTATTTATTTATTTTACGGCGATTTAGAGGTTTTTTTCACCCAACACAAAAAGACTAATATTCATTGGCCTTTTGGCACGTTCCTTTAGGTGGGATTAAATGTGACACTTTCTACCTTATCAAACATTTTTACTTTCTGATTGGTTCATTGTCCCATAGCAACACTCCACCCTCCCACATGAAAAGAATCTGTATGAACATATATGCGCATATATGCAACCTATATGCTGCATATATGCAGAATATGGGCCAAATTCAGGTACAGATATGTGTTTAAAGATGGCTTGTAGGTCTCCTATATCACTTCATTTCCATATATAGGCCTTATATGTACGTACAAGGTATAAGTCTCCTATATACAGTAGCAGGTTTCGTTTGTCATACCTATTGCATGGCTCATATCTAATTTTTGCAACTGTCATACATGATGCCTAGCTCATATTTTTATTCTCAAGATAATATCTGCATATTACTCCAAAGTTCCTTACAGAAATAACAAGAATTTCATGCAATAACTTATTAATCGCAAGTGAACACATGAAATTGGCATCACATTTGATCCTAAATACATGTTGACATGTGACAACGGCATGTTATGTGTAAACCAGTCATTATAAACTATGGCAAGTGAGAGGAGACAAAAAGCTATGATATCAACACAAATATCTAATACTATTTGTTACATTTTTTTCCTGAAACATTAACAGTAACAAGGTCATCAGTTCTTTCTTGACCATTCTTATTTCCATTCTATGAAGATTGAGTTGTGTATTGCGGAAGAGAAGGAAATGTATAAAAACAAAATGGTTTGATTATGTATATTTCATCAATATAGTATTTTTTCAAGTTTAAGTCACTGCCAGATTCACCACATTAGATAAAATTGGATTGGAATGGATTGGATTGGATTCATTACAGCTCATACACATACACTACACTGTTACATCCACCAAATGCAATGTTTTCTATCTTGTCTGTAAAGCAGTTTCTAGATGATTATGGCTCAGAGGTACTTCATCTAAATATAGCAAAATAAAATGAAATAACAAAATAAAACTACACAGAAGAACATACATTCAAGCAAACATGCCTTTCAAAAGTAATTTTCATTCCCACATCTATTTGAGCATTTCATTGCGGTTAATGAATTTGAAGACAAAGTCTACATTTCTGTTCACAGTATTAATGAACAGACACATTACTTTTATCTGAGATGCTTGTATTGCATAGCAAACAAGGATTCTTAAATTCCCACACGAAAAGAACCTATATAAACATATACGTTTCAATCCCCACCTCGTATCAACCAGCAGTGGTCGGCAGCTTTTTTCAGAAGTAGCAAAGTAGCGCACAATTGGCCAATGCGCTACAGGGATGCAAATTGCGAAGGGCCTGCTGGGAATGGTTATGTAGATTAGAGTTCCCCTAGGTGCGTCCTGTTGGCCAGACAGGCACTCATAAAGATTTTGACTTAAGACACATCTGGTTACTTCCAGCCCGCAGTTTGAGTTTGAGAAAATTCACCTAGCAAATTTACAGAAAAAACTTGCTACCATGCGCGGACTTCGGAGATGAATCATGAGCTGTGTACATTCTCCTGAGTTGTCAGCAAGAAGTCGCACATGTGAAGAAACCTAAGTTCTTGTACATAGTTCCCCAATTGGATATCTCAGATTTGGGGGGAATTGGAAATGCCAAATAGAAAAAAACACATGAAGTGTTTTTATAGGACCTATAATATATGAAAATGGCTAATTTGTTGTAAGTCGCATATATGCAAAACCTACATATATATCCCTATATTAAAACCTATATGTTTATATTGCTTCTTTCCATGTGGACTTAGTTACCAGCTTGCCATTACATCATAAGGCCCATTTCCACCGCAGGAGCTTCAGGGTAATTTTACGGGGCCTGGGCCATTGTTGCGTCTCTCCACCGCTGGAACCACCCCCGAAGGACAGAGTACTGGAACTTTTACAGGGGCTAAATAAGTCCCTGTCTCAGAGTAGGTACTTTGAATGGCCCGAAAAACTCCTGGGTGGGGCTTGGGGTTTACTTGGCGCTGATTGGATTTACTCAGGGTGGGATGTAATGTCTACAGAAAGCGACAAAATAGCCGGCATTTTTAAAACTCAGCATATGACGAGGGGTCGCATTTTTAAAAGGAGTTCTCCTACTTCTCTGTGGAGACACAGCAGTTGAGAGGGCCGAGTGAGAGGACGTCCCTGTAGTAGTACCTGCCCCGCAAATACCACCAGGAACTTCTTCGGTGGAAATGGGCCTATAGTGAACCTTCTTTTTAGGCCTCTCAGGGACACTTGAAGACTGTATCTGGTCCTCCCAAACCTAGGGTTCACTTAAAGGTCAGCGTGGATGCCCAAGTTGGCTGGATTTCTGGATATTCCCAGAATAAACTGGAGCGAACCGGCTCATATAATGAAGCTGCTAATTGGTAGACTACCAATATGCTCATTCCAGAAGATTAGTTCATCCAGCCAGCCTTGGTAGGCCTGCTAAGGGCTTATCTTGGTTTTTTGGCAGATTTATGAGTTTGTGTTTCTACTCAGCTCCACATGCTTACAGCAGTTTTAAGGGGCCACAAGAATCTGGCTGAGTTTTCTCTTTTGAACTGTGATTACAGTAATACTCGTAATTTAGAACATTTTGGGATATTTTTCCCACCACAATTCAAACGTGGGTCACTGCCGCTTAAAACACCGCACAGCAGTGTGATCACAAATATTTCTGAAATTCAACGTTACAAAGAGCTGCAGGTGCAGCCGATAATGAAAAGAAATGATGTCATGAGTGGGCTGGAGGCCAGGCCTCACTTTAATTGTATCAAATGGTAGAATGACCGTCAAAGGGTGGAACCATACTGACCTGTATGGCTGAGAGATCTTTACCTCCGCCAAGGAGGTTATGCTTTCACCCCTGTTTGTTTGTCTGTACATCTATCTGTCTGTTAACAGGATAAGTCAAAAAGTTCTGAACATTTTGAATTAAAATTTGGTAGGATGATAGGTGGTAGTTCAAGGATGAGTTGAATCAATTTTGGAAGCAATCCAGAACACACACTGGACTCTGGATTCAGAAGAATTACAATATATGTCTATTGGGGGTCTGTGTGATATTTCTGACTAGATAACTCAAAAAGTTATGAACATTTTGGCAAAACTTTCTGCAGGATGATAGGTGGTAGTCCAAGGAAGAGCTGATTTAATTTGGGAAGTGAGGCAAAGCATATTCTGTAACCAAACAAACAGATATGTGGCAAGGCGGAGTTATGCGCTCAACCAAGTGCTCTCTAGTTTAGGTTGCGATTCTGTAGCCCAGTGATCAATTGAACTACAACACTCTGTGACTTGAATTGGAACCGGTTCTAATACCAAAGCAGTACTGGACACGTCCTAAGGGCTGGCTGGATGGGTTTTTGCTACTGGGTGATGATTTGTTTTATGAAGCTTTGGAGACTGGACGTACCTTGAAGTGTCACACACTCTTCACAGCAAACACAATGACTGACTGGCTCAAATGACCAATAGCTTACACTGCTCCGATCACTATTGGTTTCACGATGCATCATTTTTTTCAATTCAGAACACAGAAACACCCTTAAACTTAATGATATATTGAACTTGTATTTCCAAGCGGTAACTTTTAAAATCTAGGGCAGCTCATCCTCTGAGGTGGTTTTATAGTGTAGCTAATGTGATTTTCAATCATTTTCCTAACAGAAGTTTGTAAGGAAGAGAGGTTAATGTACAGGACGCAGGTGATTTAGAGGATTAAGTTTATGATTTCTGAGCATGGCAATTCTTTAATTTATTAATAATGGCTAGTTTGTTTCTGGCTCAAGGTATCATTTTGCCGTTTCTATCAAAGTTTTTTTTTTTTTTTGGTCATGTCCAACTTTGGCAATAAACTTCAAAATTGCAATCAGCTGCTCCACTGTCCCACCCACATATTCAGAAATACAGCTGAATAATATGTTCTCTTTAATTCTGCAGACATTAGGTGGCTCAGTACTAGCTATCCAGTGCGTCAAATTTCCCTTTAATGGAATACAAGTGGTGCTCCTCGTTCAGCTGATAACTGCTGTCTGCGGACATCATTCAGAGGAGCTAATTCAGCGCTAACCAGGAGAGATATATGTGACACCGGCTGCACAAAAGCAGCATACAAGTAACCCTGCTGTTATACTGACAAGCAAAGGCAGTGTCTATAGACAAAGTAAATTCACTGGTGCATCAGTCTCTGAATTCCGAGTTGCATCACGCATTGACTCGTCAATGCATCATGGGTGCAACTGGGTTAAAATCGATCTACACACATGTCATTTTATTCAACCTCATGTTTCAAACCAGCATGAATGTTTATATCATTGGCACACTGATGCAATTTATCGATGTTTGGGCTCTTCCTTTGTTGTTGAAAGAGCAGCGTCAAAGCAAGGCAAGTCATCATTGCTTTAGTTATTACCTGGCCCCTCCCCTAGGGGGCCAGGTTAAGCAATGATCATGTCTGTGTGTGTGTGTGTGTGTGTGTGTGTGTGTGTGTGTCTGTCTGTCAGTCTGTCTGTCAGCCCGTGGCTGGGGCCAGGTCTGCTATCTCTGATTGCCTTGTTCGTCTGGAGTTGTATTAGATTATGCCACAGGATGAAAAAGAGTTGAATGGATGATGTCATAGTTGTCTAGAATGTGCTAATAACTGACTCCATCTTGGGTAAGACTGAACCCGTTATTGTGAACGGCAGTGACATCAGACAAGTAAGACCAATGAATTCCACACAGGCAGGCCTTCGGCAGCAGAAGTCTTTCCCAATATGGCCGATCATTTTACACATCCATGCAGTGGTCATATCTGTTCTGTAATGCTCTCCATGTCACCTTGCCGACTTATGACCTCGCTTTCAAATAAGCGTGAACGTTTAAATCATTAGCACAGGGATCTAACTTTTCCATGTTCCTTTTTTTTTTTTTGAATCATTTTGAATATACTTAGACGTTGATTTTGTCACTCGAAAAGATGTTTGGTCTAGCACAGTTAAATGTGTCTGCAGACGCCTTAAATCCTTGGCTTGTATCTTTTTAAGTGTATGTTATAGTCCCTGTGTAACTTTCACCAGCTAACCACCATGAATGTTTATCGTGGGAACTGGGATGCAAGCTTTCTCAATTTCACAACTGGGCATGCCACTTTGCATTTGTATTAGTGAAAATAAGTAATTAAACATTGTAATATTCATAAGACAGGCATGTACCCAGTACTACTTGTTACTTGGGGAAAATGTGAACAAGAGTCAAATGTTAAGTTGACAAGATGAGGGAAAAATTATATTCCACATGCTAACCAATAAACTACAATGGACCTGGGTAAGGAATTAAATTTACTGCAAAGCACATTGACAATTATACAGACTTTGCATATTGGCTAATGCTGAGAGGTCCTTAGTACAGTGGCATTAAATTATGCAACAGTACAAGAAGTGGACAAACTCTACAAAATAAATAACTCCCTCCCCCCCCCCCACACACACACACACAGACAAGCACACACACCCACATCCTTGTACTTATCTCTTTGTGAGGACATAACATTGACTTCCATTCATTCTTTTTGTGTCTCTACAGCCTTTCCCTAATCTTAACAATAAGCAATGTATGCCTAACCCAAACCCTTACCCTAACCTTAACCTATCCCTAATTCTAACCTTACCCCTTACCTTATCTAGTAAGTCATAATTTGCCTTTGTAGTTGTGAGGACTGACCAAAATGTCCTCACTTCCCAAAAATGTCCCCACTCAGTAGGAAAAAAACGTATTTTGGTTCTCACTCAGTAGCAAATACAAGAACACATACACACAAACGGGCACACACACTTCTTTGTACTTTATTTTTTTTTAAATATTGTGCTCCTCAGAGATATGGCCTATTCTGCAGGGAAGTAATTACTTTGGGTTGTCCTGCCGAAAATGTCTACTGTTTATATTCTGTAGCCTTGACAGAACATTACTGAGAGCGAGTCATTTGCTTTGTGTGAGCATGAAAGCCGTCTTTCTGATGACTCAAGAAGCCGAGTCTTGTCTTCTGTGGCAGAACAATGCGACCTATCACAAGAAAAAGCACTGGGAGGGGCCCACAGTACAGCCAGGTATATTAATGTCAATACCATTGTGTATTATGATGAGTCTGGAAGGGGGCAGAGACGAGGCCATTTTGGAGAACACCCCATAATGCGTTTACATGTTCTCAAGCAAGTTTTTTAATCTTTCTCCCTACATTCTTGACTGTCCAATTTTCTTTTGAAAGAAAAAAATGGGAGAAAAGTTCTCTTATTAGCAGTTCAACAATTTGGCAGTTGGAGGGGCTAAAGGGTTTGTGGTTAGGTGGTGCTGAGGGGGTCTAAGAACACAGGAATTCCAATGTTAAACTGCATCTTGAGCTAAAATTGCCAAAAAGATTCAGTACTGGTATCGATCACGGTTGCGTATACATTATAGAGCTTGTAGGCATACTAACATCATGCTTTATTTCAGTAGCACATGTCTATTTGCATAACAGCTACATGCTCAAGGATTAAATAATGTACCTCCTTATCTCTGAACACAAAAATCTGACGTTGCTTGCTACCGGTGGCGTGCCGTCAGGCGTTCTGAGGGCCTGCAGTAACCGCACCCTTTACCGCTTGATTGCCCTCAAGCTGTTCTCGTTTAAATTCGCCTGATTAACAATCAAACAATTTATTGATTGAACAACCAAGACCAATACATGACCTATAATAAGAAATGATAGTGAAAAAGTGAAAGCCTATTGCCTATATTTATATAATTGATATGGCATCGGAAAGGATGGCAATATAAATGCAGAAAATCTGAAGCATTCACTACTTTGCAGCATTTACTTTTGCCATCCTTACAATTGTCACTCAGCTCTGAATCGTGCCTAACAACTCACTTTAGCCATCACTACATTCAGAATTTCGAACGGATTCTCATGGCGTATTGCTTAATGAGCCTCACAAAGCAGTTTACGCAAATCTGAGTTGTTTCACGAGTAACTTGAGCGCAGAATTTAAAAAGACATATTGATATCTTAAGTTGCTACTGATTTGCGGAAGAAAATGCCAAATAATTTTGTGGTGCAATGCATTACTATGCTATCAAAAATAAATTTGACTTTCATTCAAGCAATTAGTCTGAGCAACTGTTGCAAATCGGGAGAAGTTAACTGCTAGAGGTGTAGGTTATTACGTATTGAAAGGTGAAGTTTCTGAAGGCCTTCGTTACTGCCAACGGGCCGCTTCTGCTTGCTACTGCTGATGGCTAGCTAGCGGCATTATTATTTAAAATGCACTTCATTAGCAGTGGCTACTATAGCTCAGAACACTTGGCTCGAATCCACATCACAGAATCGTGCCAATAATTAAGTCTGCAGTATCTTTATGATGGAACTTGCGAACAAAGAATTGTTTCATCTGGAGACGCACAGGGGTGATCAATGCACACTCTAGTTTGACAGTATAAATGACGTGACCACTGCTGGATTGGCTCTTCAATGTGTGGCTGCCTCTGTTGCCTTAAAAGAAGCACAAGGAAGATGTAAATTAAACTACTGGCAGTCTAAAACAGCTTTAATGGTACCGTTTCAGAATTTTAGTACTGAGGTACTTTTACAGTACCAATATAATGTGCAACCCTAATGGGCTCTGCAATTAAGGTGACTGAAGATTGTAAAATTAACTTGCAAATTGCTTTATATCACCATCTCCATGTTTGAGAATTCAGCCTACATGGTAATATGTTACATGGCAATGGGTGCAGGTGAATCAGCCACCATTTATTGTACCCGGCAGGTACATTGAGAAAAGTAATGCAAACACAAAATTGACACCTTTTTAAAGAAGAGAGAACTTGATGTACTGGCTCTTTGCAGCCCCCACCCCAGAGTTGAATAACACAAGTAATTACCTCTCCAGAAACTTCCAACTGCCACCGGCTCTGGCAAATTGCATCTGGTATTTCATGATGCATTGCCATGTACTCCTTGCTGTACCTCCAGTTGTTTGACCAGAGCTCCCAAAAATATATATTTACATCAACACCAAGCTTAAAACTCTCTTTTTACACACAAGTGTTATTAGGTTGGGGTAGGCATTGAGTCTGTTCAGAAAATTGAAGTTCTTTGCTGATTAAAACGTTGTGAAGGCATTACTACCCTTTGGGACAGAATGTATGTCCCTACTTATGAGCATTTCAATACCACTGGATTTTGCCTGAGAAACGACGATTCTGAATGGACCACCTGTCATATGTTGATGTGAATGTTCCAACGATGACAAAATTGCATTTTACTCATTTTATTTTTTCTTTCTACCACACGTGGGAACAGATTGTTAATTCTCATCTGGCAGCCATCTTGGATTCCTGAATGTGAATTCATGCCAGAGAAGCAGACAGATTTGTTGGCAGTTATCTAGTTCTATTATGGTTTTCACTGGTACTTGGCTTTCCATTCAATAGAATGTTTAGCAAAAAATGCAGGACAAATCTCAAGAAATTTTTAATCTCCAGGTGACCTTGACATGCTGCAGGCAGTGAAAAGCGGAAATATTTGAAACAGAATTGTGATTCTGGTTTCAACAGAGAAACGCCGCTAGTGTCTCTGATTCATGGTCAGAGCATTTCATTATCTCTGCTTGACAATGTAGTCAACCCTTTGATGCATAGAGTACATACAAATGCCTTGGACCATTTGTTGGGATTTGGTGCAATATTTTGTGTGTGTGTGTGTGTGTGTGTGTGTGTCAGTGGGTGGGTGGGGGTGCAAGTGGGTGGTCAGTCTGTCCATTATTTTGGAGATTATGCATGCGGAGTGACAGAAATAATGTAATAATGTGAAGTTGAAGAAACCTGGTCATTGATATGCATGATGATCTATCTGTATTGTGGACATTGCTTATTTGTGCTATTTGCTCGGCATGCATAATGTCCAATATTTCTGACAGAGCATACACTCAGATGTATTCCAACAAACAGACATGCATTACATTGGTTATTTGTTTTCAGTTTGTGCTATATAATGTATTTCCATCCCCCAACAGAGAAAAGTCTGATCAAAACTTGAACAACATAAAACTATTTCTGACTTTTGTCAACTTACCTCTTAATTGTTGATTCAGCCATTGTGATTGTTTGTGGTAAATCATGTGACTAATCAGAGAGGCACCTATTGAGAAAATTATTATCTTGAAATGTCCAGTAAAATGTACAACTGTTACATTTTGTGTTTTCAGGGTATCTATGAGCCTAGAGAAAATACACCCCACTTAATTTATGTCCAAAATACTGGACAACATGCAACAAAGGGTTAATACATACTAATTACATATATTGTAATATGGTAGGTTTTGTGAAGTCAGACTCAGAGCCGATTTAATTTCCAGGAAGCCTTATTGGGCAGTAAAAAGACTGTAATGGAATCAGACAGAATAATGCTGTCACTGTCTGTCATTTCACAGCAGTTCATTGTCTGATTTCGGGCTGCCAGCATATGAAGTCTGTTATTCTCCAGTGAGACCGTGGCGGGACAGAGATGTTCGTATGAACAAACTCTGTCAGTAGCCAAGGCATTTTTGTCATCCGCAGAAGGTTCATGAGAAAAATTGTTTTTTTCAATGATGTAGAGTCGCACATTGGTAGTTCTCAAAAGTCGAAGCAATCTTTGGATACACACGCGTGTTGTTTTGTTTGTTTAAATATCTGGACAGATATTTATATTTCTTGAATCTTGCATCATCTTTTATTTTCATGCATTTTATTGTTACTTATTGCACTTCAGCTGACTGATTTGCCATTGAAATAGATCATATGTTTAGCCCCCACATAAAAAAACCAGATAAACCCTTGTAATAATGTCATGTAGATGTAGTGCCCTGTAATTTGGCCAAACCTGGCTTTTCCAGCATTTACTTAGTGCATTTGCTCCATGGACTTTTTTTCTGAGAGGACTTTGATCATGCAGAGCTGACAGCTGTGGCTTATTTTCTCCAGAGTTTACATGTTTTCCTTTGTTTTGCTTTTAAGATAGTAAAACATACCACCTTAAACTTGACCGTAAAATTATTTTTTAACCCCTTAAAACATACAGACCTACTTTATCTATGGGTCTGTCAAATGCAGCTGCTATGTAAACTCTAACCTGTGGAACTTCAGGCCAATTTAAAATTCTACTAAAGATCCAAAGGTTTCTCATGATCCAAAATATCTTGCTGAATTACAGAGAAATATGTATGAAATGGTGTATTAGATCTGTATACTTTCCATTTGATGTAATGCTGTGGCCATAAAAACATGGCATCCTGGATTTGAATATTTCTCTGAATATAAGTGTGACTTAGCTTCAGTGAAGCCCTGCACCCAGTGGATACAGGATAAATATGTGACATTGTCCTACGATACGGGGGGGAAAAAATGCTTTTAATGACTTTGAACCTACTTAAGGGAATACTTAAGTGAAAAGTTAAAGTTTAAGGGGTTAATGGATGCAAAAACATGAGATTGCATCAGATTCAAAGCAACCCAAGATTTGACCGAAAATTCAATTAACTTTTTTTTTTTACTTAATCGCAAACTTGTTTATTTTCACATCTCAAAGCCTCCAAGTAAATCATACTCTCACAGTGGCTTCCATAAGACCACTTCAGACAGTTTTGAGGATGATGGAGTTGCATTGCAATCATTTTATTCTGCAAATACTGTATGTGTTATGATTCTGTATCTGTCTGGTTCTGTATTTATTATTTTTCATGCTTATTTATTCCATTCCATTATTGCATTGCACATTGTCTCTCCTCTAATGTCTGATGTGATTTGTGTTATCATGCCAGTGCACTCCCCTGTCTGCGTGCAGACACGCTTCGGGTGATTTCAGAAGTTTTCCGGTATTTCACAAACTTCCTTCAAGTCTCGTTTTACCTTCTTTCCTTCTTTTCTGAAATGACCATATTGATCAACTGCTAGGCTGTTCAGTTAGTGCTGGTAATTTTACTGTAGACGGATCCCTTTATCTGTATATAAACTAACCAACTGACATTCACGTATGTTGATTAGGTGTGTAGATATGACTAATATACCTAACTCTGTCCCGCTCTGCTCTGCTCTGTAACTCCGCCCCATTTACTTTCCCTGAACTCTGCTTTGATTACAGTGCACGCACCTCAGGTGAGCTTCTCTCTCAGTCCTGGAATCTTAACTGTGCACTTAGATCTCCTTGACCGGAGATCTGTCAAAGGCTGTCTGCGTGGATCCTGTCCGTGTTTTGGTTTTTGCCCATAGTTTGTGGTTTAGGACTTCCCTATGTGTGCTTACCTCTGTAATCAGTATTATCCAATTCGCCCGTTCTCTGCATAGCATGTCACTTCCTTCTTGTCTATTTAAAGTCTTCACTGCAGTTCATTCCTTGTCAGAATGTTGATCAATATTCATTTGTGCAGAGCTCCTCGTATGCCTTTTGTCTATTGCTTCTTCACGACTGTTTCGCCTGACCTTGAGTTTGCCTTTGCCCTTCTGTTCCTGTTTTGTCTTTTTGGATTTTGACCGGTTTTGTACGACCATAATTACTGTGTTGGATGCCCTGTGTATGACCCTCTGTTCTGGATTTCGACTACGATTTTGGCTTACTGTCTATGTACCGTCGCACATCTGCCTTACTGGTTTTGACCCCGGCCTGTTTAGTCGACTTTGCTTTTTGGACATTGTTTTTGGCTTTGCAATTCTTGTGTCTTCTGGTCTTGACCCTTTTTGCCAGGGGTGTCAAACTGACCCGTAAACGGGCTAAGAGGCTGCAGGTTTTCACTCCAACAATGCAGAAGCGCACCTGAGACAACTAATCAGTTGTGCAGGCCTAGATCAGGTGATTAAATCAGTGCATTCAGGTGAGCTTCTGCTTGGTAGGATTGAAGACTTGCAGCCTCTTGGCCCGTTTAAGGGTCAGTTTGACACCCCTGCTTTTTGCGATAAAGGCTTATGATTTTTGGATCATCCTTGAGTTGCGACTGGTTCCTCTGAGTGTATCGTTACAGTATGTCTTCTGTTCATTAAGAGGATATAGACTGAGAGTGTCAAATCTGAAATTCCTTAAATGATTGTAATGCCTGCAAAAAGTTGGGAAACAGTTGGGTATGGGAACGGTCCCGCCTGTCTTAAGGTGGAGAACAAGGTAAAACTAAGTCCACAGGCAGGTATAAAACAGCTCATTACTGCAGGTCCTTATGGGCAGGGTAGAGAGGGTTGTAATGGGTAAGGTAATGATCAGAATTTTTTTTTTATACGGTGTTGATTTGACTTGAACACATGACGAACTACATCCATTATGAAGGTCATCAAACTGAGATATGAGCTAGAAATAGGACCTCAGTGTGTTCTTGGGTAAGCACTTAATAAAGCTGAAACACTGCATATGCATTTTTAGAAGCTGGCCATCTAAAAAAAGTTATATGTCAGCAGTGCTTCTACTGTATAAAAATGCATATATTCCATTTTTAGTCTCTGCTGTTACTTGCTAGAATTTAACTAAATACTCCCACTTGTATTCTGAAAGTCTAAAAGTAGCAGTTATTCTGGCAAGCACAGGCTTGAGAATGGGTTACTGTGCCCTTTAGTTTGGACGACAGTAAACAAAATCCTTGATGTACACAAATCTATGTTAAGAGGCATTAAAAACGCAAAGTGGTTTTTATCGTCTAATTTGAAAACTGATAGTTTTTCCTTTTGCTGATTGACACGATGACCATCACGTATGGTGAGCATTGCAAAATGTCAAGTGTCTGGGTTTGAATCCTTTCTTGGTTTAACACTTCATTATGATTATCTAAATGCAGCACAGTTCCCTGGATCATGGTCGTGAATCGCATTAGGAGAAATCATTTTGCACATGAAGATCAGGGCCAATAAAAACACACATAAACAAAGTCACAACATCCCACTTCAAATACCACAAACAAATGAATCTCAGATGAATCAAACATTTTGAATGTTGAATGATGGCCTGTCTCAAAGAAAAGATTCTGGATGAATTAATGTCCATTAAATGACTGTATCCAGACTGCAGGGATGACACATAATGACCAGATGTGTTAGCTGTCATCCCCAACAAATTCGCTGACATCTCTCCACAATCCGCTACCTGCCTGCCCCTAAATTCACTGTTAAAAAAATACCCGGGCTCTGGAGACTGGACAGGTGTCACAAACTGCAAATAAACACAGGGGGCACAGGTTGTGCCCCATAACATAACAAACTGTCCCAGCCAATCACCGACAAGAGTTGACAGTTATGGAAGCATGGGAAGGAGGGAACTATGGGTGGGAGGGGTGAGCTACCTCTGTTTTGTTTGAGTTTGAATGTCAAGAGAAGTGAAACTAATCAAACGTGCATAGAGCACCTTTTAAGATGCAGAACTGCACTGTATGGAGACCAGTACCAATATGCTTGGAGTAGTCCTGATAGTATGTACTGTATATATGTATGAATTTACATAAGATTATTAGGCTGGTTTACCCATAGCAACAATATTGTTTATATTTAAGCTGTTTACAGTTTGGGTACTTCGCTATTTTGCAAACATAACACTGCCACCAAATCATCCAAAGCCAGAAATTGTTTTCAGTTTCAGTTCTCTGAATGACGATAGAACAATGGCCAGGTCAGTGGTGCTATACACACATAGGGGAGGCATAAACTTCAGACTCGGAAAGACCACACTAGTGTAGCATCCTGGATTTGTTGCCAATTGGTATACTTTTTCTACCAGGAGATGGAACTAACTGCCGAAATGAACAGGCTGAGTTTTTTGAGTGGGAGAAATGCACAACCGGACTTACTTCAAATTTTCCAGATCTGCCACTAATTGAAAAAGACAATTTGCTCCGAATGTGAGTAAAGATCATGTCACGATAGAATATACATGAAGGCATCGCAATGGCTTAAGACGGAGCAGAGCTGGACTCCAGCATCCAGCCCCCAAGTGAACATATTTCTGCTTAGCTTTTGTTGACTCTGTGATGACTGTGGCGCTTTGCATTTTCCCCATTTTAAAAAGTGATTTTTCAGCTAATGGGAATTCATCAGGCCAGACAGATTTGCGGCCACATGCCTCCCAGCGGCTCATCTGTCTTATCCCAATGGATGTTTTCTGGAGGAAACATGGTGTGTGGACCAGGGAATGCTGCTAATGGTGATCAATGATGTGGAACAGAGAGAAACAGGATTTGTTTTTGTCTCCTGCGGTCGACGTTGCTGCCATCATCCTCCGGCCACAATCTTACAATGCAAATCCTGACAGATTTTCCTTGTTGCATTGTAATTGGAAGGAGCATGAAGGGAGAAGACCACTGTTAATAAGACGGTCAGTTGAAATAAGTCAGGACAATCTCAGAATGTTGTTCCTTCTAATCTTGCAATACAGAATATACACTGTGTATCAGTAATGACATTATACAATGATTGTTCATGAACATTCAGTACTATTGTGGTGGTTCTTTCAGTATAATTTGTACAACCCCAATTCTGAAATAGTTGGGACAAAGTGTGAATTGTGAATAAAATCAAAACGCAAAGACTTTCAAATCACACCAGCCAGTATTTGATGCACAATAGAACAGAGATAACATAGAAAATGTTGAAACTGAGAAATTTTACCATTTTATCCACAAAATGAGCTCATTTAAAATTTGATGGCTGCTACAGGTCCCAAAAAGGTTGGGACAGGGCCCTTTTTTCCATGCTGTAGCATCCCCTCTTCTTTTTAACACAGAGTGGAAGCGTCTGGGCATTGAGGAGACAAGTTTCTTGAGTTTAGCCATTGGAATTTGATCCCTCTCTTGTTTAATACAGGCTTTCAGCTGCTGGAGAGTTTTGGGTCTTCTTTGACGGACTTTTTGTTTAATTATGCGCCAAATGTTCTCAACTGGTGAAAGATCAGGACTGCAGGCAGGCCAGTTCAGCACTCGGACTCTTCTACTATGAACCCATGCTGTTGTAATAGCTGCTGTTTGTGGTTTTGCATTGTCATGCAAAAATACACAAGGCCTTCCATGGAATAGATGTCGTCTGGAGGGGAGCATATGTTACTGTAAAACCTTTATATACCTTTCAGCATTCATCGTGCTTTTAAAACATGCAAGTGTCCCACACCATATGCACTAATTCATCCCCATACCATCAGAGATGCTGGCTTTTTAACTGAACGCTGATAACAGGAGGGGTGGTCTTTCTCCTCTTCAGCCTGGTGGACACGACGCCCATGATTTCCAACAAGAATGTCAAATTTGGACTCGTCTGACCACAGGACACTTTGCGACAGTCCATGAGCCAAATGAGCCTTGGCCCACAGAACACAGCGGCTCTTCTCGATCATGCTTAACAATGGCTTCCTTTTTGCACGATCAAGTTTTAGGTGGCATCTGTGGATGGCACAGCCGACTGTGTTTACAGACAGTGGTTTCTTGAAGTATTCCTGGGCCCATTTAGTAATGTCAATGACAGAATCATGCCGGTGAGTGATGCAGTGGTGTCTGCGGGCCGGAAGATCGTAAGCTTCCAGTAAAGGTCTTCAGTCTTGTCCCTTACGTACAAAGAGTTTTCCAGTTTCTCTCAATCTTTTGATGATGTTACGCTCTGTCGATGATGAGATCTTCAAAGCCTTTGCAATTTGACGTTGAGGAACATTGTTTTTAAAGTATTCCGCAATTTTTTTATGCAAGCTTTCACAGGTTCGAGAGCCTCTGGCCATCTTTACTTCTGAGCGACTCAGCCCCTCTAAGACATCCCTTTTATAGCCAATCATGTTGAGACACACCTGATGCCAGTTAACTTAATTACTTGCTTAACCCCTTTCTGCAGATGTAGACGCCGGCGTCCGTAAATTCCAAAATTTAATTCCTAAACAATTCTGTAACTGAATTTCCAAATGTCTAGCTTCACTTGAATAATTTAAAAAAATCTCTGTGTCACAAATCCTGAGTTCTAAAGCTTAAATAGGCTCATGCACAACAGGAGAAATTGGCAAAATTTTGTATTCCGCGCAAAGGGGTTAATGTTCTGTCAGCTGATTATCTAATATAGTAATTGCCTTTTCAGCCCTTTTTTTTGCCTGTGTCCCAACTTTTTTGAGACCTGTTGCAGCTAGAATATTTTAAATAAGCTCATTTTGTGGATAAAAATGTAAAATATCTCAGTTTCAACATTTGAAATGTTATCTATGTTCTATTTTAAATAATATATTGGCTCGTGATTGCATTTTGATTTTATTCACAATTTACACTTCGTCCCAACTATTTCGGAATTCTGGTTGTATTTAAATCATGTTGAATTGACATTCTGATGAAAAAACAACATCATTTTCATCAAGGTAGTGGTTGCAGCAAGTGGGAAATATACATTGTAGGATCCCTGGCCGCAAAGACCTTTATCAAATGGCTTTTTTGCATAATAGCAATATTCTCAAACTGAGAATGGGACTGCCGCATTTGGTGGGCTTAGCA
The DNA here is from genome assembly GCA_029721435.1 of Gymnothorax reevesii. Classification (NCBI taxonomy): domain Eukaryota; kingdom Metazoa; phylum Chordata; class Actinopteri; order Anguilliformes; family Muraenidae; genus Gymnothorax; species Gymnothorax reevesii. Next base: position 21,438,342 of record CM056587.1, on the reverse strand, counting down.
ATGAAAATGGACAAAAATAACTTTCAACTACCAGGGTCAGCTAGAAATTTGACAGGGCATCTAACAGCAAAGATAAAAGATCGTCTTCTGAGGGATTCAATTTTGGTCCAAAAAACATTAGAATTACTAATGTTTGGTTATAAAAAATAAAGAGGTGCAATAACCACATCTGTTATCTTTCTATTTCTCATTGTATCTTAAAATTATCTGCCATGTCAACTGAATTCCTCCAGTCAACTCCACCGTGTGCAGGATCCCAGTCAAGGGAAGTTTCTGTTTGTTTGAGTTTTGCCACTTATGTTTTTGGAGCAGTAACTTATGCTTTGGGACGGTTCATCAGTTGAGTCTCTGCTCCATTGTTGCTTTCTGTTTTCTGTGTCTGTCCCGGCAGATTTTGGAAATGAAATTTCTCTCTCTCTCTCTCTCGCTCTCTTTCTCTCTCTCTCTCTCTCGCTCTCTTTCTCTCTCTCTCTCTCACACACACACACGCACGCGCACACACGCACACACACACACACACACATAAAAAGTAACTCCTGACAGTTTGGTATGACAGCAGCAAGCATTTTCTTTGATTCTTGTGATGCTTTTTCTAAATTCTTCATAATATACCAATATACCGCTGACACACAGTTGGCCAACCAAGTAGTTTTTTGTTCAACACTCCATGTTAAATTTAAACCAAATTAACAACAAACAAAATCACAAAAAAACAACTGCTGAATGCAGTTTTGTTAAAGAAAAGAAAACAGATGGAGAACAGATATTGTGCTCTCTTGTATAGCCAATCTTCGACATTTAGCCACATTTTCATCGACATTACTCCCAGTGTTTCCTCTGCATCTGTGCTGCGGTAAGTATCATTTGACATGCCTTATCCATCACAGGCAGTGTTGCGCAGTTATGTCTTCGCATCCAGCATATCAAGGAGGGACATTTGGCCATGTGGGTGATGGTGACACACTTTCCGTCCGGGAGGGGTGTGTGTGTGTGGGGGTAAGGAGAAGGGATGTCATCGTTGGATGGGCGGTATAGGCTCTGTCCACACTAATACATTTGCTTTTTGAAATTCCTGAAAAGGCTTATCTGATGACCATTCGCATGCACTGGGCTGCTCGTGCCGGTGTAAACAGGAAGCAGATGGTAGGGGGTTCCCCAGTGTCCTGGTTAAATTCCCAATCTACCTCTTTCCTCCTACCACCTAGTCATCCCCTGATCTAATTGGCTATGCAATTGGTCTGTTCCCTGTCCACCTCAAGTTGATGTTTGGTGAGGGTTCTGATTGGCTGCCGTCGCATGACCCAAATGGTTCCTACACTTTGGTGGGGGAGAGATGAGATTCCCCGATATGACAAAGAGCTTTGAGTGTCCATGAGTAGGCACTATATAAATGCAATGTTCGTGTTCATTCTAATCTGCACTGTCGTTGTTAGGGATGTGTAACGTGCACAGTTCTGATGCACGGAGGACAAGAATTTGAGGACTTGACTCAGGGACAAGGATTTGGTTGTATTTACCATGCCAATGTTCCATTAAAATATCAAGTGCTGGATTTACAAATGACAGCATTTGGCTTTAAAGGGTTTAGATAAGGGATACGGAGATAAGTCTAAATAAGACTAACCATGCTGCACAGACGGGGCTTCTCAAGGCTTCACAATCAGACTGAGTGAAGCTCGGTCTTCAATACACACTGCTACCAACCAGTGGCAATGAGAAACAGGTGCGAGAGATAATTAAATAACGAATTAAGTGCAGTCTGGGCCTTAGTAGACCGGTGAGCTGGACTGCTGGAGGCATGGCCTTACAATTGTTCTCAAAAGTATTTGTTTTTGCCCGTCCACATTGAAAAGCAATCCTGGAGTTTTAATACTGAAATGGGCTCAGCAGCATTTTTCAAATTTTGCAGTGTGGATGTAGTCAAAGTCTGATTGTTACAGGAACAGAGAAAGGAAAAACTGTCCCGAACAATCATAAATGTCACCAGGATGACTCTCATCTGTCCTCTTTCCTCCTGTGGCACCAGCATTCAGAGCACATTTTCTAAAACACTTGAAGGTGCTTTGTTTTTTGTGGGCTCACTTGATACTTGTGTAGCATCAGTCCACTGCCTCAATCCACAGTCACTATATAGTGCGGCACTCTTGATGATGTTTGCACTCATCTGTCCTGGCACATCAACTGCGGCCCTTTTGCTGATAATTTGTTGTCCACTTTCATGCTTTTTCTTGCTCAACTTATCAGCATAAATCATGTGGTTTGGGGTCTGATTATCGTCAAACTCCATAAATCTGAAAGAAGAACAGAGGACGTGTCCGCGCTTATATACCGACTTTACCATATGTCCCGCTGTACTCCGCGTTCACTGTAGTTTCCAGTGAAACTCACTGCTGAGTTGTTTATTTGGATAGACACCTTACTGACAAATCATGCCAGAGTTCCTAGACAAGGTCAATGTTCCTTTCAAATTTATGTTTGCTTCATTTGAACCTGTATCTGGCCAGAGCCCATGCAATTGTGATTTGGCTGATATTGTTGATGTTGCCAAAGACAATGTTGTCCTCAATGACTTGAATTTCTTTCAACTTGATAAGCAGCAACCATATTTCCAGTGGCATGCTTCTGTTCTGTCAGAAACTTCCCCGCCAGGGAGGTCACCATTGGCTTCTTTATAGGACGACAAATACAGAAAAAGGGTATTTGAAATGGGACTGGAGGCTTACAGTCGTGCATGGTTACAGTACTGATATGTATAGCTGTAAAGCCCTTTCTACAAAGCATATCTTATCAGCTAGTTTTATGAGAACACCGTGGCTATTCTAATGAGACTGTAATCCATTGCAGCCAGGCTATTCTTACATGACTTCAGGTCGGGTATGCACAGATACCAATTGTCGGACTTAGGCAAATTTTCTTACCTTTCTTGTTCTCCCGTAAAAATAGCTAGACATATGTTGATGGTTTATGTGACTGATGCTCACTTAATGTGGATATGTTTGACTAGTTTCACAGGCGTTCTCCAATCTGATTAACAGCCTAGTTCCTGATGCTACCACCAGATTGCCCAACCTTAGTGAAGAAAGTAGAAGCCCCGGAGACGAGATTTCTATTTACCAGTGCCATGGTTACGGGCTTAGCCCTTTCATTGCCTGCTCTGTGATGAAGGCAATTATAGACCAATGACATAATTTGAAAAATTTAAGCACTGATTACTAAAACCCCACAAGTCAAGTCAAGTCAAGTCAAGTGTGACTTATGGGGTTTTAATGCTTCAATTAAGACTTCACCTAATGAAAAAGAACAATTTGGCCTAGGCATTTCTTTCTTATATAGGCCTACCAGGGCATGGTTTCACAAAGAATTTGAAGGAAAGATTTTACTTAACTTGGTCATGTGATCCAGATTGAGCCAATATTGACATGATTGACAAAAATTGCGCAAAGTCCGACAATTTAAATTTGTGCATGCCCGAACAGAAGCCACGTCAGAAAAGCCTGCCTGCAATGGATTACGGTCACAACCTGATTTCATCAGGCACCACAGTTTATAGTTTCTTTGAACCCCACCACACATTATCAGTCCTGTACCTCTCCCTCTGCTAACCTTTCCTTTCTCTCTTCCAGAGATTCTTTTTTCTCTGTTTTTAAGTGTCCACATCAAAAAAAAAAAATCTATTCAATGGACTTGCCTTTTTCTCTCATCAGGCAAAGGAAAGATCATTGACACTTAGATAAGCCTCCAACTTAGAAGGTATTCAGCTTTGATTGGTGGATTTTAATAACTTCAGTAACCTGTTTATCCAAAGAAATATTTACACAACATGTTATTTGGTTGTGTTTCAATGTGGAATGAGAGCTGGTGCTCACTTTAGCTTTAGCCCATATTTTAGCTTTTTAGTATGAGGTCTTCAATTTTGGAAAAGATTGTGCAAGCATTTATACATTCAGCAGATTGTGTTCATGGAATTAATTTTGTGTCCGAGCCACGAAATATGTGTTTAAGGTATGGCCCTGTCAGACTGATGGTGTGCCAACTGTGTGTGGAACTTTGATAATGTGACTGCAGGATGGGTTAAATGTTTTTAGTGGTTCATTTGGTTCATTTTCTAAAGCCAAGGCTCAGCTAACAAAAGTCTGCATTAACCCTAGACATTCAAGTGTTGATTATAGCTTTAGAATTCTCTCTTAAATGCAAAACTGTTTTAAAAACTGTGTACTTTGTTCCCAAAATGATATTTTGCCACCAAAATACAGTATAAACTTAGGCCACCATTTTATAAACCCAATCTGTCCTCCAACCATACGCCCAAATAGATTGTTGACCTGACCTATGACCCACAGGACCATTTCCTAAAATAGTACCCCTACTGGCATCAGGAAGGTAAAGTTACAGTTAGAGTTAGAGGAACAGTTTGAGTTAGAATTGGACTTAATGTTAGGGTTGAGTATTGATTTGTTTAAGAAAAAAAATTCAATAATGGATTTGTTTGTTGAAGTTGTTCCTGGTCTTAAGAACTACTTACATAGAGCCTCAATGATCCTTTTAAAAGAGTGATGTCTACAGGGCTGTTTTATCAAACATTCAGTCATCTGTCAATTCTTTTTATCCTTCAGTGCAATATGTTCTCTGGAGGGCAGGTATTAAAAAATGATTGGTTGTTGTCAATTCTGGTGCATCCAAACAATCCAGTCATTGAATGGTGCGTTGTCAGTGCTGTTATTTTGGTAGTTGTGTTTACTCATGTTTGATTTATATAATGTTTTTATGTAAGTATTGCTTAATTATGGTTTATTTCATTATTTCATTCTTTTGTTTTCCATGTCATCTCTTCTTTCTTGATTGTTCCTCATTTCCCCATTTGTAGTCACGCCCCCCTTGGGCTCCGTTCCCTGGTAACTCACCTGTTTGTTGTTTCTTTGATGACCTGCCTGCCTGTCTCCTTGCCTGCCGTGTGTGTCAGTGTTCTGTGCATCTCTTAATTTTATTTTTCTTTTCATTGCTAGTTTTGCATCCATTAATCGTTATTTTTTTTATTTAAATACTTGAAAAGAAAGCTTTTAAAAATATTTCTCTGACATTTTCACACTCCATTTATAATTTCATTAAGTAAATAAAGTTTCACTGGATTTAGAGTTTTTTTTTTTTGTTTGTAAATGTGTTTATGTTATAATGCATCCACCTTTTTCCTTTTGGTATGTTAAGCAATGTAAGATGTACAATGCCTTAAAAAAGATAGGGAAGAGTACAGCCATGTTAATAGATTCTTGATGAATATTGTAATTACAAGGAGATTTCTTGGAAAAATGGTGAACTGTTCACATATAACTCCAAAAATAAAGAGTGGAAAAGAAAATAAAATTTCATAGAGTAAAAAAAGTAATTAAGCTAAAGAACTTCAGAAAATGGTGTGGATTCGAAGGTAATAGAGGTGGGAACCTGAAAGTGTCATGGTTTTGCACTGGGACCACGAACCCAAAAAGAGATGAAAGGACCCACATGCACAGGCTGAGGAAAAATATAAAAATCTTTACTTTAAAAGATAAACGCATCGCCCCCCAACACCATCTAACTCCAGTCTGCGCTTGGGTCCACCCCCCCCCCTCCCCTCCCCCCGGCACCATCTAACTCCAGTCTGCGCTTGGGTCCATTCCACCCCCCTCCCCAACACCATCTAACTCCAGTCTGCGCTTGGGTCCATTCCACCCCCCCTCCCTAACACCATCTAACTCCAGTCTGCGCTTCGGTCCATTCCCCCCCCGACACCATCTAACTCCAGTCTGTGCTTGGGTCCAATCCCCCACCCCCACCCCCCCCGAAACCATCTAACTCCAGTCTGCGCTTGGGTCCATCCCCCCCCCCCCCCCCGACACCATCTAACTCCAGTCTGCGCTTGGGTCCATTCCCCCCCCCCCCTCCCCAACACCATCTAACTCCAGTCTGCGCTTGGGTCCATTCCCCCCCCTCACCAACACCATCTAACTCCAGTCTGCGCTTGGGTCTATTCTTCCCACCACACCATCTCACTCCCGTCTGCGCTTGGGTCCATCCCCCCCCCCCTCCCCAACACCATCTAACTCCAGTCTGCGCTTGGGTCCATCCCCCCCCCCCCTCCCCAACACCATCTAACTCCAGTCTGCGCTTGGGTCCATTCCCCCCCCCTCCCCAACACCATCTAACTCCAGTCTGCGCTTGGGTCCATTCCCCCCCCTCACCAACACCATCTAACTCCAGTCTGCGCTTGGGTCTATTCTCCCCACGACACCATCTAACTCCAGTCTGCGCTTGGGTCCATACCCCCCCCCCCCCCCCCGACACCGTCTAAATCCAGTCTGCGCTTGGGTCCATTCCCCCCCCCCGACACCATCTAACACCAGTCTGTGCTTGGGTCCAATCCCCCACCCCCACCCCCCCCGAAACCACCTAACTCCAGTCTGCACTTGAGTCCATCCCCCCCCCCCCCCCCCGACACCGTCTAAATCCAGTCTGCGCTTGGGTCCATTCCCCCCCCCCGACACCATCTAACACCAGTCTGTGCTTGGGTCCAATCCCCCACCCCCACCCCCCCCGAAACCATCTAACTCCAGTCTGCACTTGGGTCCATCCCCCCCCCTCCCCGACACCGTCTAAATCCAGTCTGCGCTTGGGTCCATTCCCCCCCCCGACACTATCTAACACCAGTCTGTGCTTGGGTCCAATCCCCCACCCCCACCCTCCCCGAAACCATCTAACTCCAGTCTGCACTTGGGTCCATCCCCCCCCCCCCCCGACACCGTCTAAATCCAGTCTGCGCTTGAGTCCATTCCCCCCCCGACACCATCTAACTCCAGTCTGCGCTTGGGTCCATTCCCCCCCCCCCGACACCATCTAACTCCAGTCAGTGCTTGGGTCCATTCCCCCCCCGACACCATCTAACACCAGTCTGTGCTTGGGTCCAATCCCCCACCCCCACCCCCCCCAAAACCATCTAACTCCAGTCTGCACTTGGGTCCATCCCCCCCCCCCCCCCGACACCGTCTAAATCCAGTCTGCGCTTGGGTCCATTCCCCCCCCCGACACCATCTAACACCAGTCTGTGCTTGGGTCCAATCCCCCACCCCCACCCCCCCGAAACCATCTAACTCCAGTCTGCACTTGGGTCCATCCCCCCCCCCCCCCCCGACACCGTCTAAATCCAGTCTGCGCTTGGGTCCATTCCCCCCCCGACACCATCTAACTCCAGTCTGCGCTTGGGTCCATTCCCCCCCCCCCGACACCATCTAACTCCAGTCAGTGCTTGGGTCCTCCCCCCCCCCCCCCCACACCATCTAACTCCAGTCTGCTCTTGGGTCCATTCCACCCCCCCTCCCCAACACCATCTAACCCCAGTCTGCACTTGGGTCCATTCCCCCCCCCCGACACCATCTAAGTCCAGTCAGTGCTTGGGTCCTCCCCCCCCCCCCCCCCCCAACACCATCTAACTCCAGTCTGCGCTTGGGTCCATTGGGTCCAGGCAAGTTAAACTTAATAAAAGCAGTACACTTAATACTTTTTAAACTTTTTAATAATTTGTATTCCTAAAGTGTCCAACAAACAAGCAATGCCAAATATTCAGATGTTATGGAAGATTAAACAAGTAGCTGAAGCAGGGAAGCTTAAATTCAAATATAACTTTCTGAATAAAGTTACCACCAATTCCTGAATGTGTATAGCATAGTGGCAAAGAAATTCCATCACAATTTATACTTCTCTTTGAGTATTCCCTTTCCTGACAAGATATTTTGTCAAACCAACACAGTTTTAGGATATGTCTCCATTTTTGTAGAATTGGGAATGCTTTTTGAATGCAATAAATGATGGACAAGTTTGATGTATGTTCTTACAGTGCTTAAAAACCCAGGATCATATACCTAATCTCGAGTTTTTGAGTATATTCAGGAACATATTTTACAGCAGGTAAACAGCCATTTTGGTCCCAGAAAAATAACTCACAGCTTCACTTTAAAAACAAGACACAGCTTGGTTGATATTTTCCTTCATCAACAACAGTATTATGGTAGTATATCAATGGTGGGGGTGTGGGGAGGGTGTGTGTGTGTGTGTGTTGGGGGGGGGGGATGCCTTATTTCTCCATTGTACAGATAAAAAATGTTATACATGTTTTTCACAGACTATCCACTACCCCGCATGCTTGGATAGACAGCACATACTTTGATAACAGTTACACAGCCAAAGCATCAGTTGCTTCATGGTATCACACATGATGAACGAGGAGACATCTCAACCTAATTACATTGACTGAATTATAGCTGTTGGCGTCTGTTACAATGACGATCAACAATGTTCATGTCAACACTGAAGAACTGCAGAAGTTACCATTTTACACTTTTGGACAATAAACATGACATTTCATTGGATTTTTATGTTTCGTATACAAACATACTGAGTGAGTCCATTTGGGATGATCTGTTTATTCATTTAAACATTTTACTGTCTGCGTCTGTAGTGGATACATAAATTATCTTTTTTTAATGTACAATAATGCGGTGGAAAGTGAATTCAGTGCATTGTCATGAAGCTTTCATGTTTAATTTTCCGTTCTAAACTGCAGTTTTATTTTTGCAGTTTTCAAAGGATGTTCTGGCTCTGAGGCGGAGGAGGAGATTAATTCTGAAAGAGCGTTTGACTGAAATAATTCGGCTATGGTGAAAATAACTTTTTCTCAAACTTGGGGGAGGATTTCTGTGGCTGCCCGTGTCCATTTCTCCTGAATGTGACAAATTGCTTTGAATTATCTCCAGCAGTCAACAATTCTGCTCCGTGTGCAACACATGAAACTATTCTAAATATTACACAATTCAACTTAAGACAATTTGCATTTTAAAAGTTTTGTCTGCATCTGCGCCTTAGTACAGACCTTTTACAATATAGAGGCAAGGTTCAGTTGATAAATGCTGGAGAGAAAAACACTGATTCATACAATGGTAATTTACTATATACTTGGTCCATAACAGAACTTACGTTGTTCACTCAATTTCAACTTACACAGATTGCAGATTAAAGCAGTCTGTATTGTAACCTGCTCCATGAGGGCATTTGCATTCATATTGAGTGAATCTGTTAGAAATTATATCCTCTTAAAATTGTGACTGCTCACATACTTATAATTCTGCATTACAAAGAGTAAATTTCCCTTAGATGCACACTGTGTTCCTCCCTTACCTTAACATCTGACAAAACAGGAAACCTTTATTGTCTCAGAGTTGCTGCGGTAGTGCTCATCTCAATAAATCATGTGCTTGAATGATCCGTTTTGATTCTGTCATATAGGCTCCGATCTGGAGTGGGTTTCCCGAAAGCCTCTTAATGCTAAAAACTGCTAAATGACTCTTACAAACTTAACCCTTTAGCAGTTCTTGTACTTTTTTGACTCACCCAGTGTTGGCAGGTTTGAGGGAGATTGGGTGGGTGTGGGGGGAATGGTGATGGGACATTTGGCAGTTACCCTTTGAAAATTGTGGAAAAGGTTGTGTTCAATTTATGAGACATGCTACAAATCTGAAGGAACACTAACACACTCACAAACGCATTAGCGCACACACACACACAAACACACATGTTAACAAACACACACACACACGCACAATCACGAACAGCAGGCCCGGTAAAGATACACAGCTAACAATTTTTCTTTCATTTTTACCACGTTCATTTCTTTTTACCTGCAATTACATTCTATCATTATCCTAAGGTTGAGTGGACTCAAACACCACATACATAGTATAGATGTGTAGGGGTTACACAGTATGGACTCAATGCACATTTTTACAATGTTATTCATAGAAAATATACCGACTTCAATGAAGCTCAAGTTGAAAAAAAAATTAATTGAATCATTCTTTTTTTATAAACATTTAAATCAGGTCCCATAGACCTGAGCACCACATAACAGTTAAGAATAACATTCTTTACCAAAAACCTTTGTAGCTGAAGTGCCTCTTTAGCTCACTCTATGCTGGATTTTCCCCAAAAAATCCACTGACTCAAACACAAAAATAATTCCTCTCAATCTTCACTTATGAATCACTCAAAGTTTGTGGCAGTGTCTCCAGGGACCCTGCCGTCTGCCTGTGTTTTCTTAGTTTACTTTGTTTCCAACGTTCCTGAGCGTCAACCTTTGGACAGCGTGTGCGTAGCCCCCGGCCAATAACAGTGCACGGTGTGTGAAGACGGTACTCTTCTAGGGCTTCCTACATGGGAAATGCAAAAATTGGCTGACACAGCGCAGAAAAAGGAAATATAGAGAGGTGAGATGCCAAGATGCCAAAGATAAATTTGTGTATGTGGCAATGGATCTGTAGTCCTGAGAAAACTAGGAACATACACAGTCCACTTTATACTTTTTTCACCATGCTAGTGAACTTATTTATTATGTTGAGTTATATAGCTTAAGCCGAAAAGCTTTTTTAAAAAATATTGATGTGTGCCTCAATTATATTCTGATGTATTGACGGCATATTATTGCATTCTGTGTATTCTAACGTAGAGGTACGTCATTTTGCATGGCTGTCTTTTTTCCAAAGTGCCAGAAAACTTTTTTGGCGCCTGTTTTCATATGCAAGGTTACGCAAGACCCTCAATTTCACACTGTCTTACGCAGGCTGACGTAGCATTCCATTAAAGCTGATCAATTGGTTTCCAGTAAGCTTCCGCAAGAGCCCAGAATTTCAACAGCAGGTTTAGGCAAGGCATTACATTAACTTGCGGGCGTAACCTTCCTGCATAGTGGATCTGCTCTATAAGTCCTATCATCAACCACTGCAAATAAATGTACGTCCTGTGAAAATAACCCTAGGGTACGCATTGCCGAGTTTGTTCTTTGAATAATTGTCCATGCTACACACAAGCCATGCTGGTTGTGATAGTCCCAAACTGACAGAGGCGGTCCGTCAGCAGTAACGAAGGCCTTCAGAAACCTAATTTTTCAATACGTAATAACCTAAACCTCTTACTGTTTACTATTCCTGATTAGCGACAGTTGCTGAGACTAATTGCTTGAATGATAGTCAAATTTATTTTTGATAGCATTGTAATACATTGCACCTCTAAATTATTTGGTGTTTTCTTCCGCATATGAATGGCGACTTAAAATATCATTATGCCTTTATAAATTCTGTGCTCATGTAGCTCTTGAAACGGCTCAGATTTGGATAAATTGGCTTGCGAGGCTCATTAAGCAATACGCCATGAGAATCCACTCTATATCCTGAATGTAGTGATGGCAAAAGGGAGTTGTTAGCCACGATGCAGAGCTGAGTGACAACTGTATGGCGAAAATAAATGCTGTGAAGTCAGCAAAAGTTTTTGATTTTTTGCATCTATATTTCCATCCTTCCAATACCATTTCAATTGCATAAATATAGGCGATAGGCATTCACTTATTCATTATCATTTCTTATTATAGGTCATGTATTGGTCTTGGTTGTTCAGTCGATAAATTGTTTGATTATTATTCAGGCAAACTTAAAGAAGAGCAGCTTGAGGCAATCGAGCAGTAAAGGGTGTGGTTACTGCAGGCCCTCAGAACACCTGACAGCACGCCACTACAAAGTGATGTACTAAGTAGATCACTGGGGGCTCAAGGCTAGAGTCTGTAGGTTTATTGGTCGGCTGATGATCATTGACATTACTGTTGGCAGTGTATTTTCTATAATGTTGCAGAAGCTAAATGGCAATGTATATAAATATATCAATGGTAAGTCAAAGAATAGCATAAATATATTACCATAAATATAGTACATTCACTCAGAATCACTCATTCCCAGCAAAGAATATCAACAAAATCCCAACCGCAGCCATCAGTTGTGGCAGCAGACATAACACATACACTTTCAGTACATGCTCACTGTCTGCAAACAGTGGCCCACAAAGTGTAGCAGCATTATGGTGATTCTTTAACATGATTTCACAGTGAATATCGCAAGAATATAAAATATTTAAATATAATAAAACATTATTTGAGTAAGACAGATTAGAAAATGATATTGGATTGATCATTTAATTATTTATCCAATTATATGCAGTTAAAGGGCATCTAAAGTCAATTCCCATTGTTTTTGTTTATCGGCCAATCAGCGAGCCGCACCTGTGCAAATGAACCGAAATAGAAGGATTATCTACGCATGTCCACAAAACATTGGTTATTATGAATTAAATTGGTCATGTGGCAATACAAGATGTCAACGAAAGCAAATGATTTGTTTGTAGACATTGGACATTCAAATTCCCATCTGTGAATCAACTTTACATGCCCTAATACTATTTACTATTTTTACTATTTACTAATTTACTATTTATTTAATAATACTATTTACCTAATTTATTTAGCCCAGTGGTTCTCAAATTCTGGTAGCACTGTATCTGTTGGTTTTGTTTGTTAAAATAATAAAAGCACATTTTTCATTGCAAACTTTTCTATGTCTTAATTAGGTGCTGTTTAGGAGGATTATTTACCCTCTGACACCCAACTGAGTCAGAATTAGCTTTGTATACCATGAAGTATTAAATGCCTTATTCAAATTATGCATATTGTTATATTATATCACAGAGCTTTTGGGAAAAGGTTTTTATTTATTTATTTATTCAAATTAAAGACTAGGGATATGTTGGCAGGAGAATATGTGTCCAAAGTTTTTATAACATAGTAGTGTAGAGAGGGTTAATCTTGTTGTCACATTGTTTAAGTTTTTCACTATCCAGTCAGCTCTTTAATGTCATTTGTCTTCACTTATACTTATTAATGACTCAATTCAATACTTTTGCCTATTTGTGGTACCTTAACACAAATAGGTATTTAGTCATGATATATGCTCAGAAACATTATCTTTTAATTCAATTATAATAATAAACAGTATGTTGAGGATTGCACCATATTTGTATATTTACTACTTAAGAATTCAGTTTTAAAATTTGCTTATACTGATGCCATAAGCGGATACAGAATATGCAGTGAGTTCTTAGTACGTGATCATCTAAGAGCAGCACTGCAGTAAATGAAAAATAAGCCCACCTCAACAAGCATTTTAATCTTATATCAAGACCTAAAACATTTTATTAAAATTGTTTTTCCCCCCTTTATTCCAGCCTGAGCACAGCCAAACTGTTAAGCCCACCGCAAAACAGGAAGAAGATGCTGTGGCATGTGATTCTCCAGAGTCACGTGATGACCAGCTCTGGCTTCTTCACACTATGGAGTCTCACTTCTAATTACACACTGCCTGTGCAGGAGGATCAGGGAGTCATTTACTTTGGACAGCTAAATGTGTCTGGGCGACCAGAAGTGGTTGCTACTGAGTGATCAACTAACAAATTTTAATCAGCTTAACTAATAGCCCCGGAGCGGCTACGCCAATTGTTGGTTCACCCATGCAGACCTCCAGCCATACCTTGTAATGGCGCGGCTGGGACTCAAACACCTGACCACAGGGCTCACAAAGGAACCTCTATTTGAGAGCAATTTGGCTCATTTCTAGATTTTGCAGTGGAATATGCTAATTTTGTGTATAGAAATGTAAAATGTCTCAGTTTCAACATTTGTTATCTATGTTCTATTGTAAATAACCCATTGGTTCATGTGATCTGAAAGTCATTGTATTTTGATTTTATTCACAATTTACACTTCGTCTCCACTATTTCGGAATTAGGGTTGTATATTCCACATTCAGCATATGGTGTGTGGCCCTGTATCAGGGTTCAAAGCAACACAGCAAATTGGCAAACTGTACAGATCAAGTGCTACATTGTTTAGTCAAACAAGTAATTTATGAGACCAGAGAAAGTGGCAAAATATAAATAAATCAATGACAAATATTTTTTGATGGACATTATGTACTTTGAGCCAAAAGAGATTCTTTGAACTTTGTCGCTTTACAGATGAAGTCACCACTTCAGTTGGCTGGTTTCTAACTAATTAAGCTGGGGGTTGGGGGTTAGGTGAATACGATTTTTCTGTTGGGCATGACTAATTAGTCGAGACCACAGGGTATTTTTTCAATGAATTTCTTGCACGATTTTCAATAATTTGCAATTTGTGCGGTTAAAGTTTATGTAAATGTGTGCATTTTTTATTCATGCTGTAAACTGAATCCTGTCTCTCCTCTGAACCCTCTGTATGTAGAATTAGATACAGATTATACTGTAGAGCAAATCACCAACATTAATATTTTGGCACATGAATTAATATTGTAAAATGAAGTGTGAATAATTACAAATACCCACAGGCCATTTACTCTTGTGAAGGGATAGTGCAATTAATTTTGTTTATTAGCAATGTTCCACAGAAACTCAAGTTCTGGTAAATGTTACCAGTCAAAGTGGTTGATGCTCAAAAAATGATTACAGAGCCTTAGCCTATCTCATGTGCTGCTGTTTTTGTTTTTGTATTTCTAAAAAATCAGCAGGCTGTAGACTTTGCAGCAGCTCAAGGTGCTGCACAATGCAAGATAATTCATTACGTTGCAATCACTTTTGCAAATTCTCTTCATCTGGAGTGACATACACGAAAAGAGAACATTCTGATTAAGTGTAATGTTCACCTAATGAACAACAATTTGTAGATAGCAACTCTGAACAGCTGGATCGTTTAGCCATTCTGCATCTATTACATAACGAAAAAATGATTCCAAGGAAATTGTGGATATGTGAATGGAGCGCTGGGGACTCAATACAATCTGAAGAGGGGGAGCCTCAGACAATAGAAGATGGGCAGCATTTCTTTTGTGCAGGAGCACATTTTTGTTTCATGATAATTGCCCTGAAAGCAAATGTGGTCCATTACCCGTTTCTTGGTTGGTACAGAAAGGTAGAGTCAGGATATTTCTGGAAGATCCATTTATTAGCAAGGTTGAGTTGGTGGGGCGCAGAAGGAGTTGAGCCAGCAGGAAGTTATGATTTCTGTGACCATGAGGTGCAGGGTCAATATAGCAAAAAAAAAAAAAAAAAACCCTAAACAAGTAACAAAAGCAATACTGATTCTCAGTTCAATATCTGAGCAAAGCGAAAAAAACAAGGTTTATCAGCTTTTGCATAATCCAAAGAGGATAGTGATCTAAAGCTTTTAACTCAGAGGCGTACTGCCACACATTCAGATACAGTTGAGGGAAACCAACCATTTATAATGAAACTGGGTGTATGAGTGATGCTTGAGTTTGTTTATGCGTGCTTGTGTGTTTGTGGGGGCGCGTGTGTGTATGCATGTGCTGTGCATGTGCTTGTGCATGTAGGTATGTGTACATTTATTTGTGGGTGTGCGTACGTGTATTTCTTCGTGCATGTTTGCGTGTGTTTCTGTGTATACACTCACTGAAATCTTTCAGCGGAGACTTAAACACAGACACCTCAAATTACAGCACTGAGAGATCTTGTCCGCTCATAACCCAGTTTATGATGACCTCATATTTGATGTTTTGACATGCTGACATACAGAATATGAAGGAACTTTTCAAATGCCACAAGCTTTGATTTGCAACTGCCACAATCACAAACACCTCTTTCATCCTTACCTTTCAGTTTTTGAAGAACCTTTTGAGTGTAAATGTCAGGCTGAATCCAAGACAAAATGCTGTATATCTCTAAGGTAAATGCTACAAGAACAATGGATGCTAATATTCATATTATGCTAAGCACACTCCTCTTCAGAGTGCTGGTCTCAGCTGCAGGCTATAAAATTTAGCAACATTTATGACTCGAATATTTGTTCATGATTTGGAGGGAAAAATGGCTCCAACAGAGTCTTAAACTCTGTCCACAGTAGAACATTATAATTTGTTTTTCATCTTGTCGTGTTCAGCTGACCTTTACAGATGGAGTTCTCCAAGATTAGAGTGTTGAAAGGGAAAAATAAGTGGTTAAAGAAGACGAGAGGGGAAAAAGCAGTGTTCTTCTGTGATATCAGCGGAAAGCAGTGGAGAAGCTTATCTTCCAGACTGTTAGCATTACCAGCACTTGCAATCGCACCTGCGCAGGTACAGTAACATGCCTTGACAGCTCTGTATTCGCGAGGCCTTCAATGTTTATAGAAGTGCAGCGAGGAATTAACGGCGGCGAGAGACGCGAGAATCTGGCTTTTTCAGGATTACGAGCATAACAAACTCTGCTAAACACGATGCAAAGTGCAGATCATCAGAGAAAAAAGCAGTAACAAAAAGAACAAGTAAGTAGAGGTAGGCAATTTCAAAATAAAGCACTCTAGCTTTGAGGGAACAGAACAAATGCCATTACATGGAACAATATAATTGTATTTTTTAACCTGTCATATGTCCCCCTCCAGTCATAAAAGAGGCAGTGAGAGAGATCGTCTGGTGCGCGGCTAAGACGAAGCAGCTGTTAGCTCAGTGGCACAGTTAGTTTTTACAGGATAATATTGCAAGGCTTGAAGGCTTTCCACGGAAGCTCCATTTCCCAGTTCATTTCGTGAGCCCTGTGTAACAAAAACCAATATGCCCTTGCATGTTATTTTGTATTGTTGGTGACACTGAAGATGGCAATGCTCATTTGCTGTGGCTCTGAGGTGCAGTAATAAAAAAGTAAATAAATAAAAGGATAAAATTAAGGGATTAGAAAAGAAAGAGAAATATGAGATAGCACCGGTTCACATTGCAATTCATCAGACCAGAGCCAAGATTAATGATGTTACAGACCCCAGTACTAAAATAAGAATCAAGCTTCAGTGGTATTTTGCTGTTCGTGTCAGATATGTAGGGCACAGAATTTAAAAGCAGTTTTTTTTTTTTCCCTGAGCCAGAGAATTTTAAGAACATGAAGTATTATTCATAATTTATTTGGTAACTTATTTTGGGCAATGGTGGTGATTGGGAGTGCGAGGCAAGTTTATAGTGTAATGCACACTCTATGCCTGTGGGGGGCACTGCAGACTGTGAGGGGGTGGGGATGGTACCACAAATGAAAGATTATAGCACAAACCAGAGTTAACATAACATGCGCTATTTATGGAAGCTGGGAATATGTAATGGAGAACGCTTTCCTCCTGATCCAAACCATTGTGCACGGAGAACGCTGATCCGGAGGGATCGAGGTTAGGGATAGGTCACTGGTGGTGAAGAGGATTGTGGGAAGACAGAAACAGTGCTGGTGATTATATAGGAACGGAAACACTCTCTCAGCTATACAGAGCACACAAGAAAAATTTAATGGACTGATTATTGCGGAGGTATTGAGGAAATCATGTCATGTCCAAGGCCAGATTCGGAAGACTAGTAAGAGAGGGCAGAGGTCACTCACATTTATTTTGCATTCAGGCTGCCCCCTGCTCCCAGACATTGACTGTTTGTGGTTCCAGGGGGAGATAGAGGGACTTTGCCATTTAAAAGGGGATGTTCTAACCCTAAGAGTTCATGCATTTCTACCCCCAGGCTATTTTGATTTGGGGAAGATTAATGTTCATGCATTTGGAGGCTGACAGTCAGGGCTGAAGTTGAAGGATAATGTAGCATTTGACTGGTTGGTTGTTCAATATAGTTGTTTGCTTGATTATCCCTTTTTTGTCATTTTTACATTTTTCTTTTTTTGGGGAATTTGAAAACAGCCATTCACTTACAACGCTTACTCTGAGCACTTATTTCTACCAGCAGTACACTAGAGAATTGATGCCTGATAAACATCGTGGGGAAAAAAAATCTGACTTTAAAGAATTTTATACCCTGAAAAAAAATACTGTCAAAGACTTCAAGATGTAAGCTCTATTCACAGTAAAAGTCAACATTTTCAAAAAAAAAAAAAAAAAAACATAATATGCCCACAAAGGCTGACGTTGTCTTGTTGGATGTTTTTCCTCATATCTCAAAAATGGGGACTGTTGATAATGGTCTTTTGTCACTCTGAATGTTTTTCTTTTTTGGAGATTAAGTGTGATGTTTATGCAACATATGAAGGCATAATTTACTGCAGCCAGTGTGGGCTTGACAGGGGCTGGTACTGAGGAGCAGATTTAGGCTTTCGCGGAAGGACATGTTGCCGAAATTGAAATGTGGCCGCTGACCCAGGGTAAGGAGGGACATATGTCCAGTGATGGGGTAGAAACACTTAAAAAAGTCATGCATTACACATTACTTGTTACTTTTTTTATTTTAAATACATTACTTAATTACTCACTGCTGAAAGTAAATAGTTACACTACTAGTTACATTACTTTTGGATGACTCAGCATCATCATCTGAAATTCACCATAACTTAATTAATTGACCATATCATGTTAAAACCTGCTTATGCCCAGATCAGCACAAATCTTTGTTCTAGTAAGGACGACACGCACAAGATCTGTCTTTCGTGCTCTTTAATTCAGCTGTAGAACCTGAATATTTAATTTGGTTCACAATATATGTGAAAAATCATATTGTTGGAACACATGCTCATTATGCATGTAAAATCTGAATGTTTGGTTGATCTGGTGCAGCCCAAAAGCCAGCAGTAAAGTTTTATAACCCTAGAATGGTCTTATTGCCTGCCGGTGAGAGTGGCATCCTTTGTTCCCCACGGCGGGGGGTGGGAGCCATCTAGTCTAGCAGGCCCAGCATCTCTGGAACTCAAATTCACTGGTTTCATTGAAGTTAAAGCGCAGCTACTTCAATCGGCTTAAAACAACCTAAACTTCTATCAAATTCATAATATATTTCTATTCAATATCCTAAAAGGAACCTCTCATATATTTATCACACTATTGGGCTATAATATTCCATTTTAAGGCTTTTCCATGACAACTGCATCATTTTAGCACAAATTCCTATCATGTTTAGTCTCTTTATTCTCGGGGGAGTCCAAGGAGTTGAATGGAACATGTTTCATTTCCCTTGGAATTATGGTTCGTTTGTAAGATTCATTCAAGCAACTACCCTAGTCTCCCTGTGCAAATTATCTTATCACCTAGGCCAGTAAAACACTGATTCGGCCAACCTTCCCTCTACCTTGTTCGGAGGTGTGGTTTGGAGCCTTTAAAGGTACGAGATCCTGAGGGGAGGGGTCTGCTCTTCTTGGTCTTGTCTCTTCTCTTCTTGTCTTTTCGCTTCTTGTCTTTTCTCTTTCTTGGGGCTTCTCTTCTCTTCTTGCTTCTATCCTCTCCTCTCTTCTCTTCTCTTCTCGCTCCTGCTCTTCTTCTTCCTGTCCTGTCCTTTCTTGGTCAACTTCTGACGTGCGAATAGGTAAGTGGGGAGAGGTCACGTGCTGCCTTGTTCCGGAGCGGGGGAACATGTGAGTTCTCCCCGACCACGTGGAGCGATTTTAGCTCCGCGTGGTCATTCATCTTTTCCAGGTATGAAAATACTCTAAATCCTTCTAAATTATATGTAACGGTAATTGGCTTATCATTGATTTGTTTGATTCAAGTTGTGCCTACCTGGTGAATTAAATTATTGTTATTCCTTTTCCAGCTTGCGTGTTCTCATTGTATATTCTTTCTGGCCTTGTTGCGATTGGGACTTAAGGGGAGACTCCTACCAAGACATGTGTAGGTAGCGATACTTCTAAGTTAGATTGAGATTGGGTTCTACCTATTAAGGGGTTATGAAATTACCGGCTCTTAAGATTTAGCTATTGGTTGATCTTTCTAAGGGGCCCTTTGATATACATAAACCTAGGTTCGTGGTACGTTCATACTCAGAGCTATTTGCCTGATGTTGCTACCATGCCAGTCTCCTCTATCCAATGGAAGTATTGTCGAATTAGACCAGGCAGTGACGCCTATTTTAACCCTAGGGGGTGTTCTGCTTAGTGACAATGGTTTTCGCAGATAGAGTTCGGGTGCGTAACTGCCCTGAGATTCACGCATGCTGTTTCAATTCTAATTCTAATTTGGAGTCAGATTTTTAACGAGGATTATAGCTAAATTTTGTATTCTAACTGTTATATGGAGTCAGATAAATCGTAACCATTGCGCTTTCATGCCCCGTCCTCGGACGGTGAATAATATCCATTATATTGTGATTCACCCCAGCCAGAAGAATGCTCTAATTAAAGTTAGACTAGGAGAATACGTGAGGCCTTCAACCCGGGCAATATCCGTCTTTTGGTCATTGCTTTTTTGGGGTTTTACACAGCAAAGCCAACAGTGAAGTCGTAAAAATCAGCCGAAACAGCACTTCACTGAAAAGTGCACCGAGTGCAAAGCTGCAGCATTGATATAAACATGCATGATAAGTACTTTTGATTTGATTTTCTATCCACAGGCTCAATTGCCAATATGTTCAAATGGGAGAATAAGAAGAAGAGGACATTTTTCTGGCCTTCAGTCCTGCCGATAGTTGAAGAATTTATTTAGAAAATGTATTTGTTAGCAACTGCAATGCGATTACTTAGGCTACCAAAGTAATGTGTTACATTACTGCATTACTGAAAAATGTAATCTGATTACAGTAATTGGTTACTTTGTAATGCGGTACCTCCAACAATGCATATGTCCGATGTAGATGTGCAAACACATGCTCTTCAAGCTGTGCAGAATGTTCTCACAAGTAGTTGTGTAATAAAATGCCCCATGAGAACTGCTGGGGCGGTGCAGGGTGCTGTACTGCTCTATAGAATAAGAGACTGAAGCCTTGCTTTCTTCCACTTTATCTTCTGCTCAGTCCTTCATAACCGCTCTGAAGTGTCACCTCGAAAACATATTTTTGTTAACTCCTCAGGGGCATAACATTGCACTATTGACTATTTCAAACGGGGCCACGCGATCCCGGAGCACCCTTCGCTTTCATGTACTTACATAAGGAAGTGAATGTTTCAGTCCTAACATTGGGCCCTGATGCTCTTCAGCTGTCAGGCACTCTGTCTGATGTCTTCTCAGGCATCACGTCTAAAAGAACAGCAAGGCACGGCAGATAAGTCGCGTGACTCCTCGACATCTTGCTGCAGCAAAATGTCTGAAATTTTACTTTTTCCTGAAGTGGCATTTGCTGGTTTGGTCGATATGGCTCAGGTGTTTGCTGTGCAAAGTTTCACGGCGGACATTTTTAGTGGTTCGTATGCAATTTTCAACATCTGGCAAGCTTCTTAAAATTCCATTGTAAATTTGCGCTTTTTTTTTCATTTATTGAAAGGCCAAGATGGCATATGCTCGCAGACACCACTGTGCCAAGCTGTCTGATTTCCTCATTAGTTAACTCATGCTTACCAACTGTTAGAGGCTCGCCAAAGTGTTGATTAGTGAGTGTGATTATCATTGATATGTTTATTCATTATGAACCACGTATCGCTCATGGTGGGGCAGAAAGATTCACCACACTCGCTCTAATCACACCTCCAAAATGGATGCCATTTGCCGAAGTGTTCATTGCAGTAGTATTCAGCAAAAATACCATTATGCTCCAGTTGAGTTCCTTTTCATGAGAGTAACTCATATATCATGTGTTATTTCTGCTGCCTTTTTTCAGCTATTTCCCCAGCTCAGAACCACACCATCAAAACAGCCTCCTGACTGTAAACAGATGTTTGAGCTGGTGTTTACAACTGAATGCAATAAATTATCGATGGATGAGAAATATGGATAATGATGCGATGGATCTGCAGTTTGGGGAAGACTTCAGGAGCATTTGCTGCAGATGCTAGGCTCAGTGTCCACCCAGACTGTGTTGAAGAGAAGTCATGGGACAAAAGCACAGACAGACAGGGGTGGGAACGTGGGACAGGTAAATGAGATAGCAACAGAAGAAGTAGCGCAGGGAGGAAGGGTTTCATGAGGGACAAGCAAATCTGGAGTGTTGGAAGAGTGACTCTGCTCCTGACACTCTTCTATTTAGTGCCATTTAGATAAAAATGATGTTAAATGGCAAGTTTGATATAAATGTTGAAATGCCAAAGTAACAATCACTACTGGTAAGTGCAGGCAACAGAAATCTCGAACAGACAAAAAGCCTGTTTTTCAAAAGATGAAAAAGTGTTTAAGATCAGCATCCTGGTCTTTTGTGTTCTTTATGCTTATTTCCTGCCAATCTATAAAGAACTCAACATCACCTCTGTTGTTTAAATGCTTTCAAACCCATTAAGACAAAGCCTGAGATAGAGTACCCCAGCTCCCCCTGACCCTGAGCAAAACTGAATGCAGCATAATGGCTCAGGAGTAACACAGTCAGAGCAGCTACTATGTGTAATCTGGTCTTTATGTCTTGGAGACCCACTGTTGTGAGTGACACAGGATCAGATATGAGGCATTTTATCTGCAGAGATGGAAATCTATGTTCAAGGTCAGACTGCTACCACCCTCACAGCCTCATGTGTACCTGAATCCTCTGATCATGGTTTATTTTTTTCGAAATTGACAGGAGGCAAAGTTAGAACTCGCGCACAGGCGAGCCTTCAGTTCCGGGATTTTATTCAAAGTCTGGATTGTACAATCCAGCTCGTTAACGCACAGTAGAACTGCCTCTCAGACGGGGAAATCCAGCTAGTTTACCATGAACAGTCCAGAGATCAATAACCATACAGTGGGTACGCTAAGTCTAAAAAAGAATCTAAAAGGGCTGTCAAAAAACCAGCAGGAATCATTCAATGTAAACCAATAGGGGGCTGAGCTAAACTGTTAGCGAGGGACTGAAAGAACTGTTGCCAAAGATCTCGGAAAATCTTGAGAAGACTCGTAGGTAGGCACAGAAAGAACTGGCAAACAAACTGCATCGTCTGAAGGAGAGAGCAGGGCGTATGAAGGGAAGAGAGAGCTGATTAGAAAGCTGCAGGTGAGTGTAAGGAACAGAGCGTGGAAGGAGGTGTGGCTACAAACAAGGAAATGGGTGGGTTAGAAAACAGAAAGGAGGGCAATGAAGTAATGAAGAAAGGAAAACACAAGGCACATGCAGTGTGACAGGGTGCTAAAGACAAAGGAATTCATACAAGCAAAAATAAACACAGTGTATCATGAAAAATTATACAGATGTAAAAAAAAATGCATTAACACCATAGAGATTCAGACCCTGACAAAAAAAAAAACAATAAAATAATTAATTAACATAAATAACCCTCATGTTGAAAAAGGGAACATTAATTGAAATGTAATTAATTAAACCATTGAATATACAGAGATCATATGAATAAATGTCCAGTTAATGCAAAATTGTATTTTTCAGCGGCAATGTTCGAGTGGCATGGAAAATGTACTTATTATCCTGTTTTGATGCATTTATAATCATTCTTAGATTGCAATTATAATCAATCCTAGATTGATTGAATAATCATCCTTAGGTCATATCCGTAATCATACTTAGGTTGCGTTAATGGTTATTTTTCAGCTGAAGAACTGCTTGCTGAAAAACAGAACTCAAGAGGAAAATTACCAAGTTCTTGTCTGCTGTGAAAAGAACATACTGTGTGAAATGCCCTTGCATGAGTAATAATTGGAAGACATACTGGCTCAACAGCTCGGTTGCTTTAGACCAGTTTTCATTTCTCAGTCCGTCCAGACAAAGAGGTCACCTCTTGTACATCCCCATCATGCACCTCCCATTTATGATGTATGCATAGACCGAGCGAGCACAATACACTCACCAGTTGGAAAATACTCTGAGGGTTAAGGGTCATCCATGTCTGGAGGGTATAAAGCAGGCATCCTCAATCTTATCCAGAAAGGGTTGGTGTGAGTGCAGGGGCATGTTAAAGATTGCGGGGTCAAGCGACAGCCCACGAGTCCTTACCTCTTGAGCAATTAAACTACATTTAGTTTTATATAGATGTGCCAGAACATCTGCAAACAGCAGTAGCGGTTCATCGGCAGTAACAAAGGCCCTCAGAAACCTCACCGTTCAATGCTTAATAACCTAAACTTCTCGCAGTTTACTTTTCCTGATCAGGAACAGTTGCTCAGACTTATTGGTAGAACCGATAACACGACAATCTTATTTATTTTCAATAGCATTGTTGCACACTGCGCTACAAAATTATGAGCCATTTTCTTCCGCACATAAATGACAGTGTAAAATATCAACATGCCTTTATGATTTCTGCACTCATGAAACAGCACAGATTTTTGTTAATTAGTTTCATTAAGAGAGAATCTGTTCTGTATTCTGAATATAGTGACGGCTAAAGGGCGTTGTCAGGCACGGTGCTCAACTGAGAGACAATTTTAAAGATGCAGAAAATAAATGCTGCGAAGTCAGTGAAAAGTTTTGGATTTTTGCATTTATATTGCAATCCTTATAATGCCATATCAGTTATATAAATGCAGGCAATAAGCACTTTCTCATTATCATTTCTTATTATAAGTCATGTATTGGTCTTGTTCGTTCAGTATTGTTTGATTGTTAATCAGATGAACTTAAACAAGAGCAGCTTGAGGGCAACTGAGATGGCCTGCTGCGGTCGAAGAATCTCGCCTTGCTTTTCAAGATGGCATCCAGTATTGGCAACATCAGTATCCACATTTTCGCACAACTTGTTCAATAGAATTTGATGCAAACCCTGGTTGGCACCCATGTTGGAAAACGTGAAAGAACTTGTGAGTCATTCAAAACTCAGGAGTCTATCCCTCCCGAGACCTTGTGTTGGACTACTTTGTCTTTAACATGCTCCAGTCATTTATTGCAACTGGCAGCTACAGACCTGATTCTACCCATCAACCCCGGAGTCTTTGCTATAGTCCTTGATTAGTAGAACCAGGTGTGTAACTGTAATCATCTTCTTAGCACTTCTGCAGTCCATCATCACGAATTTCAAATCTCTGTGGTTCAACATTAAATTAATGTGTTACCTTCGGATGGTTTGCTAATGCGATGAAAATAAATCGTGAATGGTCTTCGTAACTGAGCTACTGAACGTTTGTTCCCAAAAAGCGTGACTGGAACCGTATGCAGTCAGTGGTTTGAGCAACGTAACAATGCCGCTTAAGTTGCTCGTAATTATGCTTTGAGAAATTTTGCTAGCTCTTCTTGACTTTGATTGGTCGGTGAGGGAGAAGTGAAATTGAAGAGTATGGCACTGTTCCTAAACATGCTGTGAGCGGAGCGGGAGAAAAAAGCTAAACGTTCACGATGTTGCACTACTTCACTGTAGAACTGTTAAAAAGTTTTTTGTTTATTTTTGCCTGTTATGGATTATTTATCTGGTTTATTTAAAAAATTATTTTACTTATTTAACAGTATACATTGCACATATTGTTGTTGTTTTTTTTTGGGGGGGGGGGGGGCGAGTGCGCTTGCCAAAGGCATCAAATGCACTCGGACTGCCCCTGGATATGCTATCATGGCTTTCAAAAAATTCCATGCAAAAGCAAGCAAGGTGCTGCTTTACTTATTAAAAAGATGCGAGCAGTCCCTGTGATAACCACCTTTATCCCCCTGAGCCCTCTGGAGTACTGGCGCAAAATGAGCCTTGTAGTGTCTTTTCATGTTGTATTCTTTCATCACAGAAATGCATTCATTTCACAATAAACACGCCGCTTTATTACTGCCAAAGCAGCAGCCAAAGTAAATAGGAATTTGTCAGCCCATCCGTTTGCTGTGGAATTGGCATCTTTCACAATCAACTTGACTCCTCTTTACCTTCAAGAGAGACATTTTGAAGCTTTTAGTGAGTTTCACAGCGCCACACCAGCCCAGAATGCGATGTGAGGCTTTGACTGAGCAAATGGTAGGTGTGAAGCGGGTTTAATGCTGTTGCAGACAATCACAGATCATACAGTAGGTGCTTCAGAAAGACTTAAACAAATATTGGTTCACATCATACAAACCATGGTTCAGGTGACTCAAGGTAGCTCAGAGATTTGTGCCTTAGTTTTATTTATCTTACCACACACATGGCAGTCTGATTTGCAAGCAGCCTCTTGTGGGCCATAATAAAATTCATAAAGGCGGTATCTGGCCCAAGGGCTGCTAGTTCGATAGGTCTGGTTTATTTATTGTGGTAAACCCTCCGTTGGCCTATTTAATCTGGGGAAGTTTTCTACTGATAGTTGACTGTTACACATATCATATATGCCTACCTTTTGGCATGAGGTTGTGATCCATGGTATGTTTCCCAAAAGCATAACAGCAAACTAACATAGTTTGAACCGGAGCCATGTAAAGAGCAGTGGGTAAGTTGCTAGTTAGCTACTAAGCTTTTGGGAAACATAGCCCTGGTCCAGAGTTTTTCCTCACCAGAGAGATAAGTCATCTGTCTACCACCACAGCTATTACCCATGATCCTGCCTTCTGGTCTCCTGAGCACACTAAAGCATTATTTCTACCTAAGAATGTAGAGAATACTTCACTTGGCTCGGCATGATGTTTTTGAGATTTCTTGGATGGATTCCGGACTTTTCAGTGTAATGACGGATCGCTTCACTGACAGTGCCAGCTCTTACGGTTCATCTGAAAGTAAACAGTTTCCTATTGCAAATGCCTCATGAAATCAACTTTCAACCTTCTATCTGAGTATTAATGAGTAAAATAAGGAGGGAATTGCAAATAACTGGTCATGAAACAGGTTAGAAGTCAATTATCCAATTACTTTTAGTCCCTTAAAAAGGGGGAACCATTTATTTAAAGAGCGCTAATTCATACACTGTTCATCCAGTTGTGGATACCCTCATTGTAAAGCTGATAGTCTTCACTTTGAGCTCATATTTACTATTTAATTTCAACTCCTATGTGCTATACTAGACAAATAATTTAACAAAAATTAACTACTCTGTAGTGCATGTGATGTTACTGTGATGTTGCAGTCGAGCTAACGTTAGCTTGTTTCCTATGCTAGGGCTAACTTTACTGGCGTCGTTTTATTCAGAAAGTAGCAGAAAATATCTTTATATCGGTTGTGTTGTTGTCCTTATACAAAAGTAAATATGTGTAATGTTGCTGTGCTCTCACAGCTAAATGCAGACATACATGGTTTACTGGCCATTCAGCTGGATTCACGACAGCTTCTGTACTCAAAAAAAAAAAAAACCAAAAAAAAAAATGGGTAGCTTACTGAAATAAGTGTGCTGGGTTTTCAGTGAATCCATACTGCTGTAGATTAACTTTTCATGTCGACATGATTTATTTCTACTAGTTTGTTGGCCAGCAGTGTTGACTGTTCACAACAGTAATGTCTAGCCTCCTCAGCTTGGCCGTTTTCATAATGTGAACTTGCTAAATCTCTCCACAGTCGCATGCATAACAGCTTACGTGCCTTCGCATGCACGGCAGCCGGGGGGAGGGTCTTGGGGCAGGAGTGCAGTGGAGAAGGAGGGGGAGGGATCTGAAAGTTGCATTTTTTCACATTTTCATGGGAAGTCCTCTCTCTCCACATAGTTACCAACTGCAGCTTAATGTGTAACCATAGATAGTAAAAATGTTTGGGGGGCTGGTTTGGTGTTGGGGAGCCTGTGTGTGTGTGCATGCGCGCCTGTGTGTGTGGGTGTGTATCCTGTATTTTGTTTTGTATTGTATTCTCTGTATTGTTTGTAAGTTTTGTAAAGGATCACTTCGAAAATGAGATGTTCCATCTCAAAGGGTTATTCTTTAAATAAACAACGTAACAATAAACAATCAATGAAAAAATGTCTAAATATGTATGGACCTGACAGCATATTGGCAATTACAGTTTCTTCCGCAAACAATGTGGTGTTGTTTCTTGATATCCTTCTTGTTCTGTGTAATTTTCATTAAAGGAAACAAAAGTAGCAAATTACGAATGATGATATATTTGCTATCCCAATGTAAAGATTTATTTTCTTGGGTCATCGCTTGATTTGGAAAAC
The DNA here is from genome assembly GCA_029721435.1 of Gymnothorax reevesii. Lineage (NCBI taxonomy): Eukaryota > Metazoa > Chordata > Actinopteri > Anguilliformes > Muraenidae > Gymnothorax > Gymnothorax reevesii. The sequence goes on along the minus strand of CM056587.1, from coordinate 21,410,654 downwards.
ATCTCGCTTTAAAATATGAAATGTGGGGACAAAAAATCGACAGATGAGAGGAGAGCCACAAGAGGCATTTAGTTCACCATCTCCACTGTGAGCAGCTTATCAAACTAATTGCAAAAAGATGGGAAAGAAAGACATTTATGGATGGGCAGAACCAGACATTGAAGAGCGAATCAATGAAAATGCATGTTTATAAATGAGGGTAATTTACTGTAAAACTGGACCCATTTCATGTGTGACAGATACCGGGAGCACAGATTAACACAGCACTGGTACTCTCATAATATTTATCTATAATTTATTATAAATATGAGCAGATATATTCAACTGATGCCATTCTCAGAGCTTAAAAGGAGACATGATAATGTGCCATCAGAAATTGAGGAGATTTAACGCAAAAGCAAGATTTTGTGTTTGCGAGAGGGCCTGGTTCTGTACGGCTTGGTGATATTTTATTCATCTTGGCTCAGTATTTCGAGCTCCGTTTGGGACTCTGCTCTCCTTTCCTTCTAACTTTTCTCCCTTTCTCCACCCCTTCTTCCTCTCCCAGCTCTGCTCAGCACACATTCCTCAAAGCATGGGTATATTCAGTGGAAAACGCCCTTGAGTAAGGCATGTTGTGCATTTTTTTCTAATTCAATCTGGAATTAGTGGGGATAAAGATGCCCACCATTATATGTGCAAAAACCAATAAGGTTTTACCTTGAGCGGATATATCTTTTCCTCTCTTAGATTTGGAAGCCAATTTTATCCTCGCTTGAGAAGGGGGAGTAGCGGTCATCGTGTGTGTGTGTGTGTGTGTGCAGGTATGGGTACTTGTACACTTCATGCCAGCAACTGTGCATGTGTGTACCGGTGCAAATGCTGTATGTGTGTTCGCACTGTGCTACTGTTGCTCGTGGATGTGTTTAAACTCACATAGCTGCATCGGAGCTAGCTTCTCTCTTTGCCCTGAGATTTCTCTGTCCAGCAAACTTTTAAATTAGTCAGTGGAACATTAAATTAAGATTAGTCCTCAATTTTTCAAGATGTTGAACTCCAAAGCTGTTCTCAAGCTGTTTAACATTGATTAAAGCCTGGAGAGACTGGCATCACGGGTGGCAGTAGATATCTTTGCTTGTACAGCAGCTCCCGGAGGATTGGCGCTCATAGAACATGGACGCAGACAGATTTTGATTTTCCCTCCACGTTATCACATAACTTTATAGGTTGGGATCTTTCCCTCAGATGGAAATTCAACATTTTTATTCATTTTTTTTAAACACCACCCTTCATTTCAGAATTTAAACAAGTTTAAATTATTCTTCAAGGTTGCCACTGTGAGGGAAGCAGTCATTTTGTGAAGCTGTACCACTGATTTTCTGATTAACACTGCATGGGAGGAGAGCATTGCTTCACAGCGAATATGGGCAGTGTCCCAATGAGACTCAATGAGAAAGTTAACTATGTGTAAAATTGTAACAATACGCTCAGAGGAACCAGTCGCTCAGGGATAATCAAAAAATCTTAAGCCTTTACTGCAAAAAGGGTCAGGACCAGAAGACACAAGAATTGCCAAGTCAAAAACAATGTCCAAAAAGAGAAGTTAACTTGACAGGCCTGGGTCAAAACCAGTAAGGCAGATGTGCGACGGTACATAGACAGTAAGCCAAAATTGCAGTCGAAATCCAGAACAGAGGGTCATACACAGGGCATCCTGTAATTGTGGTCGTACAAAACAGGTCAAAATCCAAAAAGACAAAACAGGAATAGAAAGGCTATGGCAAACTCAAGGTCAGGCAAAACAGTCACGAAGAAGCAATGAACAAAAGGCATACTAGAAGCTCTGCACAGATGTAAATTGATCAACGTTCAGACAAGGAATGAACTGCAGAGAAGACTTTCAATAGACAAGAGGGAAGTTACGTGCTATGCAGAGAATGGGCGAATTGGATAAGACTAATTACAGAGGTAAGCAAACATGGGGATGGGCTAAACCACAACAATTGGCAAAAGCCAAAACGCGGACAGGATCCACGCAGACAGCCTATGACAGATAAACAGCTCCGGTCAAGGAGTTCTAAGTGCACAGACAATGAGTGCAGGACAGTAATTAAGCGGGTGAGAGAGATCTAACGGAAACGCAGGGAGAGACAGAGAAAGCAACCGGGGCGGAGTTACAGAGCAGAGCAGAGCAGGGCAGAGTTAGTTATATTAGTAAACAGTGATATCTACACACCTAATCAAAATACGTGATTGTTAGTTAGTTAGTTACTTACTGTACAGTCAAAGGGATAAGTATACAGTAAAATTACCAGTACTAACTTAGCAGCCCAGTGGTAATTTGATATGGTCATTTCAGAAAAGCGGGAGGGAAGGTAAAACGAGACTTGAAGGAATTTTGTGAAATACCAGAAAACTTCTGAAATCACCCGAAGCATGTCTGCACACAGACAGGGGAGTGCACTGGCATGGTCACACAAATCACAGCAGACATTACAGGGGAGACAATGTGCAATGCAATAATAAAGTAGATAAATAAACAAGAAAAATAATAATTACAAAATCAGACAGATACAGATCATATCAAAAATATGCAAATAATGTGCAGTATGTATTTCCACAGTTTCACAATGTGTCAGTGTCCTAATATGTAACACAGATAGATGTAATCTGTCTGACCCAGAGCTAAAATGTCCATCTCTTCATAAACAGCCTTTTGTACTGTGATTGGACACAAAAATGAGTTCCATATTCATATTTTGCAATATTAAAAATCACTTCTTATTGAATGAAAAGCAGAAAAAAAATGATTTTGATGAAATTGAAGAGTCAACTGGCCTCTAATTTGTGAAAATGTGAACTGTTGGTCTGAAAAACTAACAATTTATTATGAATGGAAGAATTCAAAGATGAAGAAAATTATGAGTCAGACCTTATTGTATTTTTCTTTTGATGCGTGTTGAGCCTCACAAATTTTGAAAGAAATTAAACATTGTATTCAGGAGCCATATAATTCACTGCTGTGATGAATTAGATCAGTTAAAATGGAATTTTTGACATAAAATGGTTTAGGAGGGCAAATAATCCCTCCAAATATTAAAGGTCCCCTATTATGCAACCAGGTGCACAGATAATTAGCCATTATGAGCCAGTTCAAAATCTCCCCCACCTGTCATCACAAGGGGGAGTGACCACCCAGAATAATGAAATCTGAATGACTGCTTGGCTGAAGGTGGTCAGTCTTTGTTTGGTTTCTTCCCCATGTGATGTCAAGAGGGAAAAGATATTGAAATGGCTTGTAAAAACTAATTAGCTGTGCATAGCTGTGTACCTGGTGACATAATAGGGGGCCTTTAAACACAACTAACAGCGTAAAATTCAGTTTGTTAAAGTTTTGATATTGCAATTGCGGTTGGAACAAAAACCAACATACACTGTGGTCCCTTGGGACTAACTATGAGAGCCACTGGCCTAGACCCTGGTCTCTCAAATCCGCCCAAGGCATAGTTTTCTTTTCACCCAGGTGATTAATTGAACTGTAATCAAATGGTCAGGTTATCTTCACACCAAACTTCAAGGTGAATGAAAGTGGGAATGCCCCCATTTCCCTGCCCGCAGGGCGGGAATGAGCGAATCTGTTGCTGAAGGGCCAGTGTGTATGCAAGGTTTTGTTACCACTGCAGTTGCCTTAACAAAACGAGCTAATTTGCTGCATTCACAAACAAGTGTTTACTTATGATTAGATCACAGCAAAGTGCTTTCTTTATGGAGACATGGTCAGTATTTGGTGGTCTTTCAAGAGTTTTGCAAGAATTGCAGCTAAAATGACAAATTTAGTAGATGGGTTATAATTTAATTTATGGGTTATTACAGCCCATAGTTAGCATGAAAGCCAGGAACAGATATGGCCCTCATTGCCCACTCCTGCCTTAGGGACTGTTGTTTGTGAAACAGGTGTGTGGACGTTGTCTTTCTTGCGTTATAGGAATGCCACAGTGTTAACTCTGGAGTGATGTCTCCCCCCTGCACTCCTACACCGGAAACTTCTTAGGCCTCCTGATGGGTGCTGCTCAGCCCCTGCCGGCTGTTGTGGGCCAACACATCTCGGCTCGCTGTGGTCCTCTCTTTGAGTTTCTCTGACTTTGATTGATGGCAAATGGAGAGGTAAGAAAAGTGATTACTCACCAGCTGGCACTCTGTGTTCGGGGATGTTCCCTACAGTGCTACGTTACATCCAGGGAAATATAGTCAGAAAAGAGCTCTTTGGACTGAGTTGCTGCTGCAGGAGAGCGACAATGCCCTGTTGCAAATTTGCATAAGTTTCCATGCTTAAGGACATATGGCCTAAATCAGGCCTTCTGTTCTGGGTCTTATAAATGAAATATAACTTTCATGTCACTTAGTTGGCATCAGTGACATCCATTATTCTTTCGCTTTATCTCCACTTACGGTGAAGGGTGTTCGTTCATTGCGTATACGCACAAAGACATTGAAGAAAAATAAATTCAAACTTAAATAGAAGTGTAGTCAAATAATCCAACCATTGTCAGACTAATGGAATGGCCACCGTGTGGATAGCTCACCAATAAAATAGTTCAGTTATGTTATCATGTTTTTCTGTTTGAGTTGGACATTGACAATGTCGTCACAGCTACCAATAGCCATAAGCCTGCTGTGGTTTGAATGCTTTGGAACTAGAACAGAGTTTGGAGTGTAAGTACTATAAGATTTAGTCTGGAGTGTTGTTGGGGCACTAGGTTTTTCTTATCTCGTAAGTTGATGAGTTCAGAAAGCTGGCAATGCCCAAATATTCAGCAAAAACTATACCTCAACATAGAATACATTTTAGCACATATGATAATACATTATACTACATTTTCAACAAAATACGAATGTAAAACCTCATAGCAATACCAATGATGGAAATTGCCGAAGGCGAAGGCTCAGCGCGCTCTTCTGGCTGGTGCGTTAACTTTTTGGTTGGTGTAATTCATAAGAATGAATCCATTTTTCCTGTTCATAGAACGGGGCACAAATGCACAACAGTTATGATTGATCTGACTCCATATAATTAATTACGAATATATAATTTTGTTGTAAATCTGTTGAGTTTAGAATCATAATACCATACTTGGTCCTTCCCCAATTTGCGCTTCCAGACCCATACAATTGCAAAACCTTAGTTCGGGGAGCTCTGCACTGGTTAGCCAGCAACCACAGTAATACGCGAGTACCTTTCCCTCGCGACAGTTACGGACCCAAGTCTACCTATCGGGCCTCTTAAGGAGAATTTGACAAGAACTGGCGTATTACGCCCATGGGTCATCTTAAGCCAAACATCCAGAGCCAATACCCCGCCAATCCCGTTAGTAGTCGAACGTGGCCCCTGTTCTAACTTACCAGAGCTCCCAAAAAACTTTGTCGGCTACTGGCCTCTGACAGTAGGTCTCAGTCAGCACCCGTTTCCCCTAAGAATTTTACCGTAATTTTGACTAAAGAAACCAAGATGGATTTAAAATCATAAAAACCACACAAATTACAAGAGGACAATTTTATACGAAAGAAAGTTTAATTAAACTGGTAGGTAGGTCCACATAATAAAATTCATAAGTCTGTTACATAATTTAGAATTTTTAAAGAATAAGTGAACATAAGAGTCTCTTACCAAACCTGTTTTGGCTACACATGCACTAACGTGCACAGGGAGAGATTGGGTACGATCTTCCCTGACTATATGGTATGGGCTACACAAGGCATAGAGATGCACGTGTGGGTTGTCGTCTGCGATCTTCCCAGAATGGATTGTTTATCTCTCCTTTAAACTCACCCCGTCCTTTGATGAAGGCTCATGGCCATAAATTGTCTGGAAGGGGGGTTGAAACCAAAACTAGGGCTTTCCCCATCTGGAGGCCGTAAAGTAATTTAGCAAATAGCTAGTACTATTACCTGAGAGGAGATTCTACCAATTTTAGGTAGTTTCTGATGGTGAATACATTATAATCTCATTTGATATGAAATACACTGCATTCAGCTCCTCGAGTTATAAGAAAAACATGCATACCAAACAAGCCAGGAAAATGTATTAATATGAAGCTTTTGTCATGAAAAAGTCTTAAGATGAATTATTATAAAGAAAAATTGGGTTATTAGTACAGAAGTGATTTCATAGCAGCGTATTGAATATATGAGCATATTGTGAAGTTCCCAGAGGTTTAGATTATTTTAAACAGAAAAGTTAAGGTCCAGTTATATTAAAGACTGAGGACAATAATATGACTTCCACAGGGGGCATTGTGTTAGCCAGAGCCTTGCAACTACCCCTCCCACACAGAGTATCACCAAAGACACAGAAAGACCATTCACACCTTCCTCTTGCAGGCTGAGCGAACATCCTGGGCCCACCTGTAATGGAGGAAGTCCGAACAGTTTTATTGTTATCTTGCATGGCTCTGGAGTTCCTTGAGGCCCAGTTCCGGAGCTATCAGCCGTTTGCTGCGTCCAGCCTTTGGGCTTCCCCACTCATCAGCGTTTGCAGAGCTCCAACCCCCTTTCCAGATCTTACACAAACATTTTCAAGTGATTCACTTTTTATTCCACATGATATAAACAAAATATAACACACTAGGTTTTATTTAAGCATGATTTTTTTAATTATTATGAGGATAATGTACTTTCCTGTGAGCAGACGTTAAAATAGCTGACAGTGAGTGCAAGGGCAATTACATAAGTGCAATTGTCAAGATACCTCTCTTAAAGGTCTTGCAGCCACCGAAAATTGAAATTTGATATATGCTCTGGGGACTGCTTTTAATAAAGATTTTTACATTAGTTCTGTGAACAGCGTTTTGACAATTAAAAAAAAACATTTTCGGAGTTACTATTTTAGCCACTTTGCCAGTTCTTTAGGCCCGCCTCCAAAAATTGGGGAAAAAAACGAGTATGCATGATCACATGCACGCTGACTTAAACTCAGAACGCACCAGACATTTTTTAAGCATGGCGGTGGGTATTCGCGCAGTATTTTATAAATAAAAATTGCTTCAATACTTGAAATGCGAGGTCGGTGCATCGTGGGGGGTTGTAGCAAAACAACCAAAGATGGGGTAAGCTTACACACTTTCCCCAAGGACAAGGCTCGAAGACAAATTTGGGCAATGGCGGTTCGTCGGCTGTAACAAAGGGAAGCCAAAACCTCTCCCTTCAAAGCTTAATGACTGAAACCTTTCGCAGTTTACTTTTCTTGATCAGCAGTGGCTCATACGAATTGGTTGCTGTGAGGTTTTACGAAATGAGCCAAGAGCGAGAACCAGATAAATGCAAAATGGAGGCTTTATTTCTGAAGGGGGAAACCCCCCAACAGAGCTGGCAACAGTACAATGTCCACAATCCAAAAACAGTATCCAATGGGCGTAATCCAGAATCGTAACCAGGGCACCAATGACAAAGTTCGTGGTCAGACAAAAAGGGTTCGGTACACAGGCGTAGGTTTGGAGGAGAAACAAACTCATAAGCCAAAGACAGTCCGAATCCAAAAAAAAAAAAAAAAAAGGTCAAAACTCACAGATGCAACAATATCCAAAGAGGGCAAACCAAAAACAAGTGTCGGGCAATCCAGTCAGAAAGAAAATATCACGATGAGCAAGGCGAGGAACGTAGCACAAGACAAAGGAGTAAAGACGATCTGACAAGGAACTAAAAGTGTAGACACCTTATATACATATCCGGGTTAAACACATGACTAGGGTAAACAGGTGTAGTCAATGACATGGGAGTGACACATGAGGAAAACTAATTACATGAATTTGGCGAATGCCGAAACGCAGACAGGGATAACGAGACATTCCTACGAACGAACAAACGGCTCCGGTTAAGGAGTACTAAAGTGTACAGTCTAAAGAAAAGGGAAAGCAAGAGATATAAGAGGAAACCGCAGTGGAGATAATTAGTGATAGACAAGGAGGGCGGAGATACAGATTGGGCGAATGCTGAGAGATCGCTAGTCTATTAGTATGTGCAGCTATACAATCCCGAGTGCAAGTTAGTCAGTTAGTATAAATGTACAATGTTAATCGGGGTTAGTAATTATCGAAAACAATAAACTGTTAGTAGGGTTAGTAGATAGCATAAAGAGAGAGGAAGGAAGAAAATGAGAAATGAAGAAAGATTGAAATCCCAGAAACCAGGAAATCACCCGAATGAGTGGCACGTCAGACAAGGGACCGTGGGCAAAGACCTACACAAGACAAGACAGGGTAAACGAAGTGCAGGACTAGAAATCACAACAAGACTATGAAAGAATGGCAAGGCTATGAAACATGGCAAGACTGTGAAACATGGCAAGACTATAAAACATGGCAAAGACATAAATAATACAAAACATGAGACATAATAAAACATGAAATCAAACAACAAAACACAATACATAATCATGGGGATGGTCAGGGGCAGGCAGTGGTCACTAAAACACAAAAGGCATACATGGCAAGCCAGGCACAAAACTTAAACATGGAACAGACAAAGCATGGCAGAGATGCAGATTCACAACAGAACCCCCCCCCCAACGAACGCCTCCTGGCGTTCAATTCGAAGAACGTGATGCAGCATGATAGTCTCTTATTAACGTCTTATCCAGAATGTGTTGGGCAGGAACCCAACTGCGGTGTTCCGGTCCGTAACCCTCCCAGTCGACGAGGTACTGTAGACCTCTGCCTCGTCGACGAGAGTCCAGGAGGGCACGGACCGTGTAGACTTCGCCTCCGTCGATGATCCGGGCGGGTGGAGGGGGATCAGGTCCAGAGGACAGGTGGTGGGTTACAGCAGGTTTTAACTGGGACACATGGAAAGTGGGGTGTATGCGTCGCATGGACAGGGGGAGACGGAGGCGAACGGCAGTGGGACTTAGGACCCTCTCGATAGTGAAAGGGCCCAGGTATTTGGGGAAAAGCTTACCCCCGTTACCTCTGAGGGGGATGTCCCTAGAAGACAGCCAGACCCGCTGCCCAGGTCGGTACGTAGGGGCCGCTGTGCGTTTCTTGTCGGCCTGTTCCTTCATCCGGGCGACCGACCTGAGCAGGACCTGGCGGGTGGCGATCCAGGTGCGTCTGCACCTACGGACGAACTCTCTGGCAGAGGGAACAGCTACCTCCTCCTCCTGGGACGGGAACAACGGAGGCTGGTAGCCCAGGCAGGCCTTGAAGGGGGAGACGCCGGATGCAGCAGAGGTGTGGCTGTTCAAGGCGTACTCCACCCATGGCAACTGATAACTCCAGGAGGAGGGGTTCCTAATGCAGAGACAACGCAACACACTCTCCACACATTGGTTAGCTCGCTCGGTCTGGCCATTGGTCTGGGGATGGAAACCTGAAGATAAACTGACTGTCGTGCCTAGGGCTTTAAAAAATGCTTTCCAAAAAAGTGCTGTGAACTGGGGACCACGATCAGAAGTGATGTCGGTGGGTATGCCATGAAGCCTAATGACATGTTGAATGACCAGATTGGTGGTGTCTTGAGCGGAGGGAAGTTTAGTGAGGGGAACTAAGTGAACTGCTTTGGAAAATCTGTCAACAATAGTGAGAATGGTGGTGTGGTGATTGGATGGGGGAAGACCTGTGATGAAGTCTAGTGCAATGTGGGACCAGGGACGATGTGGTGTCGGAAGGGGCTGAAGTAAACCTTGTGGTGGTTGGTGAGAAGTCTTAGCCTGGGCACAGACCGAGCAAGCTGTAACGAAACCCTGGACATCTTGGCTAAGTTCTGGCCACCAAAATCTCTGGAGGATGAAGCTCTTGGTACGGCGAATCCCAGGGTGGCAGGACAGTCTAGATGCGTGTCCCCATTCCAGGACTTTGGGGCGCAGGGCAGCTGGAACATATAAGCAGTTAGTGGGACACGCACTGGGGGTAGCAGCATTGGTCTGGGCATTCTTAACCTCTCTCTCTATGTCTAAACATATGGCATTGATAAACGTTTCTTTAGGGAGGATGGTGTCATTGTTAAGTTCCTCCTCCTGGATCTCAAAACATCGGGATAGGGCATCAGGCTTCACATTCTTACTTCCAGGCCGGTAGGCAATGTGGAAGTTGAACCGGGAGAAGAATAAAGCCCACCTGGCTTGCCGCGGATTGAGTCTCTTGGCTGTCTGCAGGTACTCCAAATTCTTGTGGTCAGTCCAGACAATGAAGGGAACTTTGGATCCTTCCAGCCATTGCCTCCATTCTTCCAAGGCCAACTTCACCGCCAACAGCTCCCGGTTGCCGATGTCGTAATTTCTCTCCGCTGAGCTGAGGCGGCGAGAGAAGAAGGCACATAGATGGACTTTCCCATCCTCCGTGGACCTCTGAGACAGGATGGCTCCAGCTCCAATATTGGAGGCGTCCACCTCGACGATGAACTGGAGCTCTGGGTTGGGAATAGTGAGGATGGGTGCAGATGTGAATCTGGTCTTTAATTCTTTAAAGGCGTCCTCTGCTTTCTCCGACCAACGAAACTTGAATTTGGAGGAGGTGAGAGCAGTAAGAGGAGCCGCAACAGAACTATAGTTCCTGATGAACCGCCGGTAGAAGTTGGCAAATCCTAGGAAACGTTGGAGTGACTTACGGTCCTCTGGTCGGGGCCACTTGGTAACTGCCTCCACTTTTACTGGGTCCATGCGAATGGTGCCCGGGGAAATAATGTAACCCAAAAAAGTGGTGGTTTCAACAAAAAACTCACACTTCTCGGCCTTCACGAAAAGGCGGTTCTCCAAGAGGCGACGGAGCACTAGGCAAACATGCTTAACATGGTCCTCCTGGGATTCAGAAAAAATCAGAATATCGTCAAGGTAGACAAAAACAAACTTGTTTATCATGTCTCTTAAGACATCATTGACGAGGTTTTGAAACACTGCTGGAGCGTTGGTAAGCCCGAAAGGAAGAACCAAATATTCCCAGTGCCCCGTGGGAGTGTTAAAGGCGGTCTTCCATTCGTCCCCCTCTCTGATTCGCACTAAGTGGTATGCATTCCGGAGGTCGAGCTTAGTAAAGATCTTGGCTCCCTGCAGGAGATCAAAAGCGGTGTTCATGAGGGGAAGTGGGTAACGGTTCTTAATAGTTATCTCGTTGAGGCCACGGTAATCAATACAGGGTCTTAGTGATCCATCCTTCTTAGCTACGAAGAAAAAACCCGCACCAGCAGGTGATGATGACGGGCGTATAAGGCCTGCAGCGAGAGACTCTGAGAGATACTTCTCCATAGCTTGGTTTTCTGGTCTGGAGAGTGAATAGAGTCGACCTCTAGGGGGCATAGTACCTGGTTTCAGGTCTATGGTGCAGTCATAGGGTCGGTGAGGTGGTAAGCTGGTGGCCCGAGACTTTGAGAAAACCTCCTTGAGGTCATGGAATTCGAGAGGAACCTTTTCCAGGTCTGGAATCTCCTCCGGAGATGGGTTGTGTTGAGGGTCGAGGGCGTTGCGGAGGCATGTCAGGGAGCAGTTGGGGCTCCATCCCTTAATTTCGTTCTTGCGCCAGTCGATCTCTGGTAGGTGTTTGGCCATCCATGGATGGCCCAGGACGATAGGAGCATGGGGAGAGTGTAACAGGAGGAACTGAATGGTTTCGTGGTGGTTTCCTGACACCTTGAGTTTGATGGGGCTGGTCGTATGGGTTATTTGAGCGATCTTCTGGCCGCTGAGCGAATTAGCCACTCGATCAGGGAAGATCTTCTCTGTGGGAACGCCCCATTTCTGGGCCAGCTCCACATCAATTAAATTCTCCTCCGCTCCGGTGTCCACGAGAGCCTCGGTGGATCTGCTCTCGCCCCCCCATTCCAAAGTTACAGGAACGCATGTGCGATTGTTAGTTTCCTGTCCCGGCGTCACCCCTATTACTGTTGCTATGCGGGCACCAGGAGGACCTCTTCTCTTCTTTTCTTTTTCCCTGTTAGGGCACTGAGCGATAAGGTGTCCTCCCTTGCCACAGTAAAAGCAGGCCCCATCACGGCGGCGGCGATCCCTCTCCTCCACAGGAATGCGCGTACGTCCCAATTGCATGGGTTCAGGCTCAGGGAGGCGGCTGCCAGTAGGGGGTGATCGAGGCGGAGTACTCTGGGGAGCTGGATATGGTCGTCTGCGGGAAGCGAGGCGTCGGCGCTCCTCCAATCGCGAATCCACGCGAATAGCCAGGTCGACAAGGTCGTCCAAGTTCTCCGGTAATTCCCGCGCCACTAGCTCATCTTTAAGTGCTTCGGATAATCCGTCAAAGAAGGCATCATACAGAGCTCTCTGTCCCCATCTGCTGTTGGTGGCCAACGTCTGAAAATCAATGGCGTAGTCGGCTACGGGACGCCCACCTTGTCGCATGCGTAGGATTTCTCGTCCTGCCTCGTGACCCAACTTGGTGCGATCAAAGATCCGCCTCATCTCCTCACCCAGTAGACGAAAAGTCTGTACACATGGGAGATCAGCTTCCCAAGCCGCTGTAGCCCACTGCTTAGCTCTTCCCGTCAGTTGCGTGATGATGAAGGCAACTCGCGCTCTTTCGGTGGGGAAGGACGAAGGCTGCAGGCTGAAGATGAGCTCGCACTGGGTGAGAAACGCCCGACATGCTCCCGGGTTCCCGTCGTACCTCTCCGGCGGTGGTAGACGTGGCTCGCAGCTGGGTAGGGGCGGGGCGGAAGCGGGAGCAGGAGGAGTATAGACGGGAGGCTGGGGTGACTGTAGTTGCTGCGCCTCCTGTACTGAGCGAGTGAGATCCGCCATCTGGAGACTCATGGTTTGCATGTGCTGCATCAAAGCACGGAGCTGACGTTCCTGAAACTCCAACTGAGTGCCCTGCTGGTGCACTGCCTCCTGCAGAGACTGGTCTGACGCTGGCTCCGTCATGGTCAGATCGTAATGTGAGGTTTTACGAAATGAGCCAAGAGCGAGAACCAGATAAATGCAAAATGGAGGCTTTATTTCTGAAGGGGGAAACCCCCCAACAGAGCTGGCAACAGTACAATGTCCACAATCCAAAAACAGTATCCAATGGGCGTAATCCAGAATCGTAACCAGGGCACCAATGACAAAGTTCGTGGTCAGACAAAAAGGGTTCGGTACACAGGCGTAGGTTTGGAGGAGAAACAAACTCATAAGCCAAAGACAGTCCGAATCCAAAACCAGGGCAGTAATGACAGAATCAAGGTCGGGCAGAAAAAAGGTCAAAACTCACAGATGCAACAATATCCAAAGAGGGCAAACCAAAAACAAGTGTCGGGCAATCCAGTCAGAAAGAAAATATCACGATGAGCAAGGCGAGGAACGTAGCACAAGACAAAGGAGTAAAGACGATCTGACAAGGAACTAAAAGTGTAGACACCTTATATACATATCCGGGTTAAACACATGACTAGGGTAAACAGGTGTAGTCAATGACATGGGAGTGACACATGAGGAAAACTAATTACATGAATTTGGCGAATGCCGAAACGCAGACAGGGATAACGAGACATTCCTATGAACGAACAAACGGCTCCGGTTAAGGAGTACTAAAGTGTACAGTCTAAAGAAAAGGGAAAGCAAGAGATATAAGAGGAAACCGCAGTGGAGATAATTAGTGATAGACAAGGAGGGCGGAGATACAGATTGGGCGAATGCTGAGAGATCGCTAGTCTATTAGTATGTGCAGCTATACAATCCCGAGTGCAAGTTAGTCAGTTAGTATAAATGTACAATGTTAATCGGGGTTAGTAATTATCGAAAACAATAAACTGTTAGTAGGGTTAGTAGATAGCATAAAGAGAGAGGAAGGAAGAAAATGAGAAATGAAGAAAGATTGAAATCCCAGAAACCAGGAAATCACCCGAATGAGTGGCACGTCAGACAAGGGACCGTGGGCAAAGACCTACACAAGACAAGACAGGGTAAACGAAGTGCAGGACTAGAAATCACAACAAGACTATGAAAGAATGGCAAGGCTATGAAACATGGCAAGACTGTGAAACATGGCAAGACTATAAAACATGGCAAAGACATAAATAATACAAAACATGAGACATAATAAAACATGAAATCAAACAACAAAACACAATACATAATCATGGGGATGGTCAGGGGCAGGCAGTGGTCACTAAAACACAAAAGGCATACATGGCAAGCCAGGCACAAAACTTAAACATGGAACAGACAAAGCATGGCAGAGATGCAGATTCACAACAGTTGCAGCGGCGGCTCGTCGGCCGTAACAAAGGGAAGCCAGAACCTTGCCTTTCAAAGCCTAATGACTTCAACATTTCGTAGTTCACTTTTCTTTATCAGCAGTTGCTCATACGAATTGGTTGAAAGACAATCAAATTTATTTTCGATAGCAAATGACGACGCAAATTATCAACACGTCTTTATAAATTAGTTAGCGAGGCTTCTTTCACAAGAAGCCACGACAGTCCATTTTCTACAATCTTAATATAGAAGAAAAGAATGCGATGTTGCACAGCTTATTGCTTAATGAGCCTCACTAATCAATTTGCGCATCTATGCCGTTTCGTGAGCTTCTTGAGGGCGGAATTTATAGCGTAGGCTTATGGTAATTTATGTAGTAATTTATGTGTGAAAGAAAACCCCTCATAATTTCGTGGTGCAATGTATAACAATGCTATCGAAAATAAATTTGACTCAACTGACTGTTCTTCTAACAATTCGTATGAGCAACTGCTGATCAAGAAAAGTAAACTGCGAAAGGTTTAAGTCATTAAGCTTTGAAGGGCGAGGTTTTGGCTTAACTTTGTTACGGCCGACGACCCTCCACTGTTTAAATGAATGATTGAAAACAGGTGATGAACAATCATTAACATTAAGGGATTGTTTGGGCTTCCCCTGTTGCCAATTGAGGAGCCGCCACTGATTGGTTGGCCACTGAATTTGGGCCGCGAAAGTAAGGCTAATTCGAGCCAAGTGGCACGGACGGAATGAGTCTAGCATAGTTTGCAGTGACCACTTCCAGGACACCGACTTCGACAACGGGCTCGTGTGAATCTGGTGAAAATTCGCGAGCGTTTCTATACGTTTCCCTCAAGCGGCTGAGGGCAAATAAACGACTCTAAGAAGGCGGTGATGTGCGTGCATACCTATGTCAGATAAACGCATACCAACTTCCTTGCTAGGCAACCTCAAATGCGAATGGAGAACGGTCGGACTGTGTTTTCAGTCTGGCATTGCCTACTGTTCATGACTGCACCCCTCGATCGTGCTGCTGATCTTGAATAATCTCAAAAAAGGCACTTTACCGCTAAGTGAAGTACAGGTATATGTTGACAGTGTGGAGTTACACGTCTGAGAAAGCACATGGCTACTTATGCAGAATAACGTGCATTAAGTAGCCATGTGCATGCTCTTTATCTGAGCCAACCCGAGGCATCAGCCTTTATTAGATAAAAATGTGTTTCCATTTCAGATTAACTGCATATTAAGTCTGTTTCGCAAAAGTGAGAAGCCATCTCAAGCGAGCGTAAAAACTTTTTTTTTTTTGCGAATCAGAGGCCACGAGCCACGCTGACTCAATGCATCGTATTTGACAGCTAACAAGCGCTACAAACCTGCTGCAAATATGACAACCAGCGACCTGCGCGCCTTCATATCTCACTACTGAGTGACTGACTTGCAATAATGAATAGCTATGAAATCGCATAGGTTCTCATGTTCATGTAAATCTAACGGAGGAAAATAACTGTCAATAAATAGCTAGTCATTGTTGCCCAGTCTCACTTCAAGATCTTCCGTGTCACCATGTACGCTTTCCACCAAGCCATCATGGGATGCCTGCGGCTCGAACATGTACGGTTGGATCCCTCTTTCTTCTGCCTCTCCCTCTTCAAAATTGGACAATTCCGCACCCGAGGTATTCTCATCTGATTGCTCGTCATACATAATTGTAGACTGGAATGGCGTTCTTTTTTGAGCAATGTTGGTCAATTTGACAGGAAGCGCGATGGGTATACGTCAGGATTGTATGCAGGATCTATGAATGCCGGGTTGGGGGCAGGGCTGAGCGTTCCCGAGTTGACGTTGCACCCAAACTGGGAAAAAAAAAACGAATTTTTAGGGGCATTCCCAAACGTTATCGTTTTGTGTAGATTTCTGCATTATCGAATGATTTTAGGCAAAAACATGGTCATATCTGAATTCAGAAAGTAAATTTACATATAGTAAGTTCGACCTGAAATTCCCTGGCAGAAAACCTTGAAGGTCCAGCAAGATGAATTGTATAAATTGGAACATGAAGGTGAAATTTGAAATGATAAGTTCTGAGATCTCTGAGGAAGACCGTTATTGACTGGTGAAGGTTAATCAACCACCGGAAGTCAGGAGATTGAGGACCCGAGGTCATGATCTCAAATGCAACTGACCGACACATGTTGAATGGCTTAATTCATGTATATGCTGTCATCAAGGTCTGATTAAAATATGAGATTGAGGCTTTTTCTCTGCTTCTTTATGAAAAATTGCACTTTCCAGGCAATTTCATCCATGGTCATACATAGCTTTCATTTTTTATCACGGTCCATTCACTCACCTTTGCATTTACTGAAGCAATTTCTAAGAAGTGATATGCTCTGGAAGACAACTATAGCACACCTGCAACCTCCTGGGTTCTTGCTCATACCTTAATCGTTATACTACTCTGGTAACCTTTACTGATTTTCTTTTCAGGAAAGCTTAATTTTCCTGCTTAGTCAAGTAATTAAGTGATCATGAGGTACTTTCATGATGCTCTGCTGATGCAGACTTGAAGCAGTAAGGAAACACAGTAGCAATTTATGTGCAATTTTTAGCTACGGCCACATTTATTAAACCGAGGGTCTTGTGTAGGAGTAAGGATGGTCTGCGGAAGAGGATCACTGTAGAGGGTCTTCTGCCTCTTTCCTAAGAAGGTTCAAGGGATTTGAAGTCTTTTCATGTAGATTCAGACACTTTTTCCTGATAGCTTGCAGGTGTTGTTACAGCAATGGCAGATGATGATGCACCCCGAGAGGGCAGGACACAGAATGGAGATGTGGCGAGGAAGAGAAGGCAGGTGAACTTCCAACACCAGACGCTATACAGAACTACCCTTTAACCATCTAACCAAAATTGTGTCATGGATCATTTCATATTAGGGCAGGACATTGCTGTATCCTTAATCTGAAGCTCTCTATAATTCCCATCTGAGCACTGCTGAATTAGACCCTGGGAATAAGCTACATAATTAACGGTGCTGAGTGATTGACTGCATGCATATCATGCTGGTACAGCCAGGCACTGTAATTTTACATTGAAATAGATTTCAGAAACGGGTGTAAGACCTTCCCAAACTGGGATTTGCTGAATGGGAGGTATATGCTGCACACACATTCCCAAACACTGTAAATGAAAAACCATTCTGCTCACAACTCTTCAGAATCATACCAGTAGATCAATATTATTGACAAAACAGTTACTGTACAATTGTTCACATATACACACAAGGCTATGGAAGGCCGTTTTAATTTCATCACTTCATTGCACTGGGTAGAATTTTCCATGTATTGTTCAACCGCCACCATCTTGGTTCAGTCCCCATGGAATTACACTCCTGTTTTGATTGTATCCCAGGTGCTAACTTTGTGACAGAGAGGAGAGCTGCTTTTATCGATACTGCTGACAGGTCCCATTCTCATGGTAATGCTCTCATCTGTTTGGCACTTCGAAATGCCCCAGATAGTGCTTCTCCACGAATACCTGCTGTTATAAAGTGAGAGGATAAATAATAGACAAAATGACACGTTTCCAATAACTGTCAGCCCTGCATAATTAGAGTAATGCCCCCTGGTGTGATTTTTTTTTTCCCCCCTGAAGAATAGATTGTTCTGAACTTCAAGTATCTTCACTAGTTGATTCTTTCCCCAGTCAGGCAATGGGTAATTAATGCAAGCTGAAGCAGTAGCCAGGTTTATACGTAGAGGTGCACCTCTACTGGGGCTTAGAATACTGCTTATATCATCCTGGTTTGGGGTATAGTCAGCAGGTCAAACAGTGCTATTATAGTATATATTGTATTGTGTAGGTTACAGTCAGGACACTCTTTGCTGCTTTATACTGTCCAATTATAGGATACAGTTGGTTTAAACAGTATTGTTTTACTTGAAGCACGCTGTGGGTATTCAGTCCTGTTTTAGCACAGGGTGCTAGTCACACAGTCCTGTTTTAGCACAGGGTGCTGGTTTCAAAGCCGTTTTTGTATTGTGAGGGATCTGGATGCTGCACTGCACCTCTGTAACAGGTGCGCAGTCCCTACGCACACATACATTTCCATACACTGTACATGTACTCAGGCATTATGTGTTTAGTCTTCTGTCTCGTGCTTATCTTGATGAGTTGATTTACTGAAGATAGATCCAATTTACTTGATGAATGCATACGCTGGATTTTTTTCAAGAGATGTTGAGTGTTTTTTGCTTTGTGTCTGATCATACCCCCCCCGCCCCGTCAGGTTCACTTCCACTTTTAGCATTGTAATAGAAGCACGCCAGTTTGAGTGTAGCTGACAAGGACCTGATGCCTCCAACCAGCTAAATTGGGAGAGACCAAGTAAACTGAAGGGGGGGTGGAGGTTGTGAGGGATTTAACTTGAGTGTTTGATTGTTTGGGTGTAAAATGTACATGTTTACATGGTGTTTTGGGAAAGACTGCGTGAAGATAAAATGTTAAGTACTGCACATATGCAGATATTAATTGCCTTTTTTTCTGAATTTCACCCCTATTGTACTGGCAGTGGTTAGACTGTGTTTAAATGCTGGGAGGTATAAATTGATTCTGACTGGTAATGGGGAACCTTTGTCACGTTCTATAGTGAATCTGGTTCAGTTTGTCTATGTGAAAAAGGCAGAAAACAACAGCACTCTACTGAACCTGATCTCAGAGTGGATGTTGTGCTTCTTCCTACGGGTCGTACATTTTAGTGGTTGCTGCAGTCCTGTAGCATGTAAGGGGTTCTTCACCATCAAAACCCAACGTGTAAATGCTATGCTGATAACAGCCTTGTTTTTGGGCATGATTCTGGATGCGAAGTCCTGTCCTTAAATGATTATGCATTTCTGTTTCAAGACATGATGCTGGTTACACAGTCCTGTTTCAGGACTCTGTGTACATTGGAGCATGATTTATTGCTTGGAGGGAAAAATTATGCTCGGAGAATCAATGGCAATGCTGTCTCTGTTCTTTCTCAGACAGTCAAAATAGAATTCTTTATTAAAGCAGCCCATATTTAAAGCCAGTGTATACAAACACCACGAATAGCCTAAAGGGAAAGTAACTAACATAAGAGTTGCTTGCACAACAATTAAATTTTAAGCAACAGCACAATCGTTTTCCTGTCTTCAGGAAAATAATGGAATGTACTGAAATAGATTCTGGGCCTTCCTTTTATAATTTCCTATTCAAAGGAATATGGTTGCACTTTTGCACCTCTCTTTTAACTGCTACTGTTTGCCTCCATGTTTGACTCTGATTCAGCAACACAGCTTTTAATTCATTTTAAAGGTCTGTTACCAAAACTGAGGTCCTGATAAACAACCATCGGCTTCATGGTCCCTCTTATACTGTATATAGCCAGATTGGGACATAGGAAATTTTCATGCAATTTCACCTGAGTGCAACCTAAACCCATGAGAGGTTCTCACTTGAGTCTCCTTGCCCTTAAATGGATGATCAGCGCTGATTTACTGTATGACTATAAAGTAAATATAGTGAAATTTTACTCTCGGCTGTTGCATAAATAAAAAATCTGGATCAACAAAATTATGCTATAAACCCTACCCTTCCTCAATTTTTACGTCTGCATAAAAATGAAAATGATTGGGTGATTGTGTTGAATAGCAATAATGTTGACATAGCGGAACAAAGCCAAAGAACCCCTAGTGTTCGAACTGTAAGATTTCAGGGTTTTCTTGCATTTCTTTGTGAAGACCAATTAATGCAGCCATGTTGATTGCTATCTATCTGCTTTCCCCATAAATGTGTAAATCAGTTTGGCACCTGAGGATAGTCACAGTTGTATTGCTAAGTGAGGGTGAGGGGTCTGGACATCCTGTCAGGGAAGCTTCTAGACTAGGCTTACCTAAGAATACTATGAATAGAGAGCCACCTCCTAGGGACGGCCCAGGTGGGGGTGACTGTCTAACTAGGTGCTACCTCACATCTTATATACTGATTCTATGTCTTTGTTCTGTGGGTGACGTTGACCTCTCCCATGGGCACAGCCGTTTTCCATCACAACTGAACTTGTAATAAAGTGCTTCACGTGTTTCCAAAAGAAGAAACTAAACAACAGAAATTTTCTTCAGTACTAATAGTAATTAAATGCTTTATTCTTTGGATGTCAGCTTACGCTCACTTATTAATATGCTCTCTTTTAACATGTGAAGACCTCACATTTATAAATATGTTCCTGTGGCAAGACACTGACTTCAACATTGTGCTTAACAGTGAAGGCATAATGCTTAATGTACAAGAGCGCACACCGAAGTCATAATCCTCTGTTCTATGATGAAAGAACATCTCATTTTGTATAATGTCTGGCTTATACCTAGTTTTTCTCCCAGCCAGGCTTGCTAGGGTTTGACATGAATCAGGGTGGTTTTATGATCCTCATACTGTATCTTTTCACTTTGCTCTTTCATCTCGGAATCCAGGTGAGCTATAGATATGGTCACCCTTTTTAATGCAGGTATTGATCTATTTTCCCTTCCTCAGAATCTCCAGAATCTGAGTTTTCTCCTATTATTTTTGTGACCATGTTAGAGTGCTCATTTGGAGAGGGAGAGAGTAGGGCGAGATTTGCCTTAGATAACCCTTAGTGTCAAGAAAGGAGAATTTCACATCCGGTAATATGACTGACCTAGCCCATTAGAGCCACTTCCTTAACAGCACTTCAGATGGAAATGGCAAAACAGATTGTCTCAGGCAGGACTGTACAATCAAAATGAGGTGAAGGACTTAAATAGGTGGATGACCCTCCCTTCACATGTCAATTAATGATTGAATTGAACTTTTTTTTAACTAGGTTTTCTCAGGCAATCCAGGTTATCAAGAGCTCACAATTTGCATTGTAAAGATGACCAATCAATAGCAATTGACAAGGGATACTTAATTTTAATATTTATTTTCACTATTATCCTTAAATTGCTCCCAGTCGACAGTTGATTCCTCCAAGTGATTTCAAATGCTGAGAATTTATGAATAAATTAATTGATAAAAAAAGAAATACCAATGTTACTGAAATTGCAGTGCAGTATATCAGTAATGCCTCCAAAATTGTTGGACACAATACATTCTTTATAATTTACAAAATAAATTGTTGCATGGATAATCAAATTAAACGCAAACCGGTTCACAAAGGTATGCGATGAGAAGGAACAGATTTCATCCTAGACCTCACTGCCTGTACATCCAAACAGTAAAGCACAGGGCCCTGTTAATGAAGATTGCCGAAAATTTTCGTATGTATTGAGAGTCAAGAAAAACTGTCCTGTGGCAGATGGTTGATGGAACAGAGATTTTACTTAAAGTAATTATGTAAATCAACACAGCTGCAAAATGCTCCTCTAAATATTGCTAACTCTATCAGAAGCTTATCTTGGCCATATGTAAAATTACCTATTATGAGATGCCGGCTCCATTTTAAACCTGAGTGGGCCCATAATCTCAGGAGCTAAGACTTATCTGATGACAGGATCTTGCACGTTGTGATTTAGCTGGATAATCAAGGGCCATTATAGCTTTCCAATTTCCTTGATTTGCACTCAAGAATAGAATGGACTTTGGCTCTGAGATAGCTAGTGTGGTAGGTCTGATTAATAAAAATAATATAATATTTCACATTTTTATTTAATGGAATTTTGTCAGTGATTTAGTCATCTCTTTTGTGGAAAAAAAGCTGCATCCAAATCAAGGGTTTAACCAGGATCTGAAAAGTGAGAGTCGACATTATCTATTAACTCTTCAGGAGTGGCGGTGCAGCGCGAGGACGAGTGCTCCCCAATGAAATTTTTTTACATTTGAAAATGCAGTCTTGTGCATTTAAGAAACATATGGATAGCATTTCTCCCTCATGCAATCAATTTTTTAAAATCTAATTTCCAATCACAATTCCAAAAAAAGTTGGGACGCAGTGTAAAATGTAAATAAAAACAGAAGGCAATGATTTGCACTGATCTCATAAACTGACATTTTATTCACAATAGAACATTGAAAACATATCAGATGTTGAAAGTGAGACATTTTTGCCATTTCATGAAAAATATTAGCTCATTTTGAATTTGGTTAGATGTATGTAAAAATAAAGTACCAGCTTGTATTTTGAGTAAAATTTAAGCATTTGTCAAATTGCATTTGAGATCAGATGACAGACAGAAGTGATAAGCAAAAAAACTATTATACAATACGCCTTGAGTATTTTCTGTGAGTACAACAATATAAGTAGCAAAAACCTTTACTCTTATCTGGTTAAAATTAATGAGCAAACTATTGCCCAGTCAACATTGCCCTTTCAAAAAACAAAGGTCTTGAACAAAAGTGTGAAATTGTTTTTGTATAATGACTGACATTGAATTCATTATTACGCTTTTACCCCGGTTACCTCATGCAGATTTACAGTATGCTCAACCAAAAACATAAGTTGTGTGTTTTTGCACAAAATTGCATTTATAAGCAAAGTATTTTCTTATGCCACCATTACTTCTGTTGCTTTGTGCAAAAATGTTGTTGTTAGTTCTATTTCATTTTGTTTCTATACAGGAGCTGTACATACTAATTCCAAAGCATCATAGTTCCACTCAGATGGTCATTGTTGCACTGTACCTTTTCTCGTAACCACCATACTTGCCAAAGGTGCTTATAGTTATTTCAGAAAAAATTGTGTCGGTCTATTTAGCCTTCAGTCCCAATATTTGCAACTTTGCAACATGAAGTGGCAGTTAAATTTAGCCTGTAATTAAAACTTTACAAATTGATTAAAATTGTGTAAAAGGCTAAAATGCTTGGAACTATATTATAGGTGTGCAGTTTTTGGAATATAATACACAGCCTTAGAACATCCATCAGGCTTCAATCAATCATAATTCAGCATTCAACAAACCCATAGTATGTGTGTGTATTACTGGTTTCAGAGTAGCACAGAAGCTGTGCCCTCCTATGGCAATGTGAACGTTTAAAAACCAGATCACAAGTTTACCTCTGTCAGCACTGCTGCTACTGAGGAGTAGTGCTTCCCATTTTCCTTTTGGACATAAAACTCCCCTGAGCGTGACTTAATGCACAATTAGCCTACTCTTCTTGTGGTCAGAAATGACCCAGGACAAAGGAGGTTATTGCAACCTTACACTTATAATCATGCTTATCCTGTTTGGAATGGCCAGTTTAGTTCAACATCACGGTACATTATCAACTGCAGTCTATTTCCTCTAATCCCCTGCAGTGGTTACAGAAAGGTTTAATCCAGAGCCTATGGGGTTAAGACACGGGCATCACTTGATTCTGTTTTACGGTGGCGAATCAGTGAATGTTAATAAACAAAGAAGGATAAAGTCCATGCAACACCATCATCTCTAAACTATACTTTTCATGTCCTGTATCAAGGACACAGTTTACAGTGTCTAGTTTTTGACTGCAGTATCCAGTTATCAAATTATTTATGTAAACTTAGGTTGGACTTCAGTTATAAACTGGCACCTTTTTTGCCAGTAATTTAAATGTAATTTTACAATACATTTATTACAGAGGATCTGCGTATGTTAACTGTTAACCACAGTTAAATGCGCACAGGACTCTACTTACAGTTAAAATGACAAGGAGACAATGTGTTAATTTAGCTGTTAAATTCGGTCAATTTCTAACAGTGTTGACAGCATGGTGTATGGTCAGAGAGGTTTATTGAAAAATGAGATTGTTTCAACCACACTTTTCAGCGAAATGCTCCGATTGCAGTAGCTTGCCCAACCCCCACTACCTCGCCAGGCCACCAGCACTTCTGACAGCCCCTCGTTCCATTTGCCATTAAGCTTCTAGCTGTGTATGTCCAGTTGTGATGGATTCTAAATCCGGCAACTCTATTTAGGAAGTTTTGTTGCAGGCCAGCCTGGGGTCATTGCAGCTCGAATGTCTGAAAGACTCTGGGAATGTGTTGACAGAATGTGTCAGATTTAGTCGCTAATTTTCTCGGAGATGAAACCGGGTGAAATGCTTTCAAATGAGAGACCCTGTGTATCAGTGCATCGGACACATTCATCCCACATCAAACATACAGAATGGCTGTCAAAGGAAGCTTTCCAGTCCACTATAAAGATGAGATTTACAGACTTTCCGGAGCCATTTAGGAAGAAATATGCACTTAATGGATCACGGACATACCAAACAGAGCTCCAGGTCCAGAAAGAACCCTCATTTTTCAATTTTGAAGCGCTCGTCAATGTCTGATGTCTTTGTTCCCCAGGCGGAACACCTCCTTTGTATGAGAGTACTTCTCCATAATTGTGATGACTTTGTTTTTATTCCCATCATTTCAAAGCGCTAACATTCGCAAAAGAGGAACTGAGATGGTCGACTCTTTTAAAATTCTGCAATTATATTTATACCTCTCCCCTGTGTATGCCCCATCCCTCTTCCCATTAGCACTACTGGCACCCGTCAGCCTTCTCTCTACCAGTCTTCCCAATTAGAGCACAATGACATTTCAACCACTACTGTTCTCCAAACACCAACTCCGGCAACACCATGGCGGTGCTGCACTTATTTAGTTACACAATAAGACATGTAATGGTTACGCGGAGTGATGATAAAATGTCTGCAATTATTTACACATTTTCGTGATCGTGCTGGAGTTTTAGCCTGCGTTGGTTCTCCTTTTAAAATTCAAAAGTCGTTCTTAATCCCATTTGCTCTCTCTGTTTTTATGCATAAAAGATGTTTAACACTTTACCAGTGTTAGTTGGTGTTGCTAATCTGAAAAGTAGGTTTATGGCTAATTGTATTTCACTTTTGCTTTGCTGTTGCCAACCTTTGCTTCTTTCGCGCTAGGGCCAGGTGATCACACCCTCGTCTCGGCACGATAATGAGCGTCACACTCCGAAATTCCCTTAACGACAAACGAAGGCAAGAACTGATATAGAAGTGTAAATTTGACAAGCGTGTGCAAAGACTGATGGGACTGTCACATCACAGATATACAATAACTATGTTGTATTCCAAAGCATAAGAAAAATCATGCATAGCAGTCCTTTCAATTAAAAGTGCTTGTAGCACAGGTCCAGTTGAGGTCAAAGTTGAGAGCATATCCTCCAGTAAAGATGGATATAACTGAGAAAAATATACACCCCCCAAAATGTTGGCATATAATGGAAGATCCATACTGGGAAGGAATGATTTGGTTAAGTCCATTCACCATCTTCTGTATGAAAACACTGCAGGAATACATTTTTTAATGTTTTAACTTGTGGATTCAGTTATTTATCGAAAATTTGTGCTGATTTCAAATTTGATGACTACATCAGACTGCCAAAAGTCCTCCAACACCTAACGTGGTGTTACACAAGCGAGCTAATTCTGTCACAACATGAAAGGGGCCTCCAGAAAAGATGAAGCTAAAGCTGTATTTTGCAAAGTCAAAGCAATACATCAGCACATTCCATAACCATCGCCGACTTTTTCTGGGTTTAGCTTCGTCTTAGATGGACAATCACACAATGCCGGAGAGTTTTGTGGCGTGGTGAGTTCATATTCTAGTGCTTTATGAAAAAACCACCAGACCAGTGATAATAAGGACAACCCAATCTGTGTCAGGTCCAAAAGCCAGCGTCTGTCGCGGTATCGAGGTGCGCCGGTGGTCATGACCTGGGTGGCTTTTGCATATGGTCAAGATCAAGCCGATGTTGGGGGGACAAGTTACACCTTTTTTTGAACTTTTGAAAGAATAATGCTAGAGGCATATATGATGTATCAAAATGTCAGTACTGAAGAATACTAAATTTAATTCAATTTGACCAAATCTCTAAAATGATTTTTGTATAATAATTGTCCAAAAACTAGTTATGTCGGGGAGACAGAAAACAGCTCACCTATTTTTTTTACATTAAATTCTCAATATCTAAACCTGCTGTTCCTTACTTTGAAAAATTTTCAAATATGAACAACATGATAAAAAAAATTGTTCTCTTGTTAAAGGAAAAAGTTTTGGATCAAAAAAGATTTTTTTAAGGATTTTATGGCAAGAAATGTAAGCAAAAAAAAATGATGTCGGGGGGATATGATGTTTGTATAGCATTTGACAGGTGTAACAACAAAAGAAATGCGTTTTTAACTGAAAATTTTTTTATTTCATGATAGATAACGAATAACAGTTGTAAAATTATAACATAATGTTGATCTTTGCATATTTACAATTTTTGTTTCTCAAGTATAGAGTTCTTGACTCCAGTATGACACAGGTATAGAGTTGCTTCCTAGCCTGACAGGACTTACACCTAGCAGCATTATCAGTTACCATAGTTGACTGTAGTAGTGCAGTGTTTGAGCAACAATTGGTGAATGATCTGAGACCTGAGCAGGACCGGTACGTAAACCCACCCCGAGGGAGGATCAAAGTGACACCTGCCTCAGAGCGTGAAAATCTGTTCCTTAAGGGGTAGCTTCCAGAAAAACTTCCTTATTTTCCCTAAATTGAACTGTGAAGTTAATCTGCCGGATGCATGAAATATTCCTTTAGTAGGTGATTCACACTAGCCTGTTTGATGTGCCTTTGAGGGGTGGCTTCAAAAATCTGAAGCTCAAAATAATAATTTTTAGTCATGTTCCATATCACAATATTTAGTCAGTGATATGTTCATTGTATTCTAGGTTATAATTAATAATAAACACTGGATTAATGTCAGGATATATAGTACACATCCATGTATATTGGAACTGACTGAATCCAAGATGGCCGAAATTATGCCGGGGGTACAAACTTTCAGCTAATATTATTTTAAAACTATTAACTTTTTTCTTTCTGAATTACATAGTCTTTTTACATATCCTGAAATGCTTACTTTAATGAAGTTTCATTTTAATAAATGAATTTTAACTATTATAAAAGAAAAAAAAACATTTCTTTTATTATTTTGGGGGGACACCAGCATCTTCCAGAATTATGCAATATTCATATTGCATTTAAGGTTATTAAATATTCATTTAAAAAAAAATGTTAAAAGGTAGGGCGGCATGGTGGCACAGTGGTTAGCATTGCTGCCTCACAGCAAGAACGTCGTGGGCTTGAATCCGGCCTGGGGCCTTTCTGTGTGGAGTTTGCATGTTCTCCCCGTGTTCGCGTGGGTTTTCTCCGGGTACTCCGGTTTCCTCCCACAGTCCAAAGACATGCATATCAAGTTAATTGGAGACACCAAATTGCCCATAGGTATGAGTGTGAGAGTGAATGGTGTGTGCGCCCAGCGATGGATTGGCAACCTGTCCAGGGTGGGTCCCTGCCTTTGCCCGTAGTCAGCTGGGATAGGCTCTAGCTTGCCCCGTGACCCTAGTGAGGAATAAGCGGGTATAGAAAATGAATGGATGGATGTTAAAAGGTATTGACAGTAGAGGTATTACCAAAGTGTAATCAGTCCAAAAACAATTAACACCAAATAGCAGAGAATTGAATATCTGGGTCTTAAATGTGCAAAATTGTTCCGAGCCGAGTTTTGGGAATACCCTGAAGTCAAATGCTCATAAAATCCTGAATTCACTATATATTTTCATAATTTCAACTTTAGAAACTTGAAGTAATATCCTTTCCAATGATGTAACCATTTAATTATTTTGATGACATTTAAAAATTGACCCCCCTGTTCAATTTGGCTTGATCCTAACCATTTGTTAGGACACCAGGAATACAGAAAGATACAGGTACGAGTCATATAAATTACATATATTGCCATCTTGATGTCATCTATTCCTAGGACATCTCTGCATTTGCCAAACCACCTTTTGCACGGAGGACATGGTGATTTTACAAAGTGGTAAGCAATCAAAATGCGCCAAATTTTTTGCAATCATCACATTGTATGTTTTCAATGAGCAATTTAATTCAATGTGTTATTGTATTGTTTTCAATATTATGGAGGGTCAGTGGACTTTTAAAATTATATTTGCATTTTCCATGATGAGCCAACCTTTTCAATATTGGGGTTGTTCATTGATGGTGCTTATGAATGTCTGTGGTCCTAGTGCTTGGTTCTTTAAATCTGACCAGCTGGCTCTTAGTCTGCCGTCTCTGCGTAAAATGTGTAAAACTGCTCTCAGTTTCACTCTCCTGATGTCACGGCTATGTTCCCTGACTGTTGTCATTTAGTTCTTTTGTTAAACTTTGCAGGTCTTTTGTTGACTTTACTGGTCTCTTATTTGTTGGCTACTGTTCGTTCAATTGTCTCTAATTTCACTGAGCGTTTCTCCTAACTTGAGCTATTAGCACTTTAACTTGCCTCCTACGAGCTCAGAATATTTGTACCAAACTTTTGTGCGTCACTGTAGATAAGGGCGTCAGCTAAGTTCCTGCAATGTAATGTTATGTGATGTGAGGAACTTGAATACAATGGCAAAGTCATCAGTGATTGTTGTCGGAGCAACTTTACAAAGATGTAAGATGCAGGCTTTGAACAAAATGTCAGTGGATCTGCACCTTCAGGCTTTTTCTGTTAGCTTTAGGTGTTTAGTGGCCTGAAAGTTAAGAACCTCAGAACTTCAGCAGTTGAGATTGTCCGCGGATGGGCAGGAACTTGCGCTGGAGGTGTGCAGCACTGGGGGATAGTGCACATCGCAGGTGAATAACTGCTGCAAGAATCTGGATGCCCTCCTCATGCTTCAGTGCATTCCCCCAGTTTACAACACCTCTAGGTTTTACTTTCTGCTTATTGTGCTGACTTGATAATGCTGATTTGTAAAAAACACAGTCTGTGTGATGCGCAGTTAATCTGCAGAGTGGGAGGTCGGTAAGGTTGTCAAATGAACCATTTTCGGCCAAAATGTCCAGTTCTGAAATGTTTTGAACGTTGCATTAAGCAAGAAATTTACTTTTCCTGCTCCGAGAGGGACCTACTCATGAAACAAAGGAATTTTTAAAATTTGAATTTAAAATGTTCACACAATATTAATAAAATGACAAACAATGAAACGCGACATCACCAATTACACATGTAATAGACAAGACTAAAAGCACAGTGCCCAGACGGGAAACGATTCATTGTGGATCTAGCCAACACTCAGAAATCTGTAAACAATGTACCCAAAATTCATTATATCATCACACATGACTTTTTGGAAATGCTTACAGGCATTAATTTAATCTGGCATCATTCCTGAATGTCCTGTTTGTGCTCCTCTAGAGCTCAGTGAACATTGAAATCTAGTATGTCCGACAATTTGTGAACATTGGAAAATAAATAAATCCAGTTGATATAGCCTTATACAATGATGTATTTACAAGTGAATGAACGTGATAATAGTCTGACGGCCCCAATATGGACATATTGAGGCTGTTGATTATAGGACTAGGCTTAAACTGTGGCAGCTGGCATTTTTAAAAAACCTTGAATCTGTTGGAAGACAGATGACAGTGTTCATATCGCCCGGATGAAGCTACAGCTACTGATAGGTGATATCAGTAATAAAAACAAAAAAAAAATCCAACAGTCAATCCTTCCTGTGGGGGCAATCTGAATATTTTACTTTACAAGTACAGCATTCTGTGAATGTTTAGTTAAGATGAATAAGAGCTGTCTGAGAGGTGTGTGCCTCGCGTCATACTGAGATGCTTCATGACTCTTGTGAGTTCAGATTGTGTCAGAAAGCTTCAGTTCCTGCAGGAACAAAGCCTCTTTGAGACAGCCGGGGTCTCAGTTGGCATCACGGGAATTGCCAGGGAGAACACTGAGAGCCTCTTACAGCGTTACTGACTTAATAGTCTGCTCCAGGAGCCTCTTGGATTGGATTAATTTCTACATAACCCGAGGTACCTTTGGTACATACTTAGCGTGTTCCGCTGGTAATGACTAAGCTCAGGTTAAGCTTTGAAGCAGGATACTGCATGAGTACTTGTAAATCTATTGATGATTACTATGCATTTTCCTAATAATGGGGCCTAAAATTCTAAATCTTTGTAAGAACTGGCCTTAACACGATGCCGTTCTGTATTACTAAGGTATTAAATCAAATTGTGGGCCTGGATCTCATCTTCTGAATCTCAAAAATGGCATAATATGACATTTGCCAAGGTTTGGAACAGAACGGAGATTTCTATTTATGAAGATTTTTCTGGCTTATCTCTACATCAAAATGCACATGGGAATACACATGTCCAGAGTTCTTTTTCAGCCAAAAAAACCCCTAATATTTATGATATTTCTATGAATGCTGCAACAGAGTCTGAAAGAAGTATCTGCTCAATATTTGACATCATGTCAGGTTGCATCCTCTTGGAATCATCCACCCATCCCTTATCTAACTCTCCCACCCTTCACACACCATCATTCACTCACACACTCATGCCCATAGAACATTTAGGGCCTGATTTACAAAGACCTTTAGCACATGCAAAATCTTTATGCCTGTGCAAAACTAGTAACATTGCCCACAATTGGCCAGAGAACTTGCCTTGCACCAATCAGTGGCAATGTTATTGGTTTTGCTCAGGCAAAAAATTTTTGCATGTGCTAAAGGTCTCAGTAAATCAGGCCCTCAGACTCTAAAGACATGCAGGTCTTTAGACTGTGGGAGGAAACTGGAGTAACCACTAAAATTTAAGAGAACACTGGAAGAACATGCTCACTCTACACTGAAAAAGTGATGAGCTCAATAAGTCATCATAACTTTTTTCTATCATTTACTTCCACTTAACATCATGAGTTATGAGATTTCAGCTTAATTTCATGAGTTCCCGGTTCTCTAACTCAAGGTTGTAAGCCACTTCAGTGAAATGAAAAGTTGAAAAAAAAGCTTTTCTAGAAGTTGAGTTTACTTACCTTTTCAAGGCAGCAAGTGAACTCAAGTTTTCAACTTGAACCACCCTAATATTTTTTATTGTGATCCGGATTCAAATCCCTAACCTGATTACACAAAATGTCACTCTGCGTACATCATTGTGTTTCATGGAATGAATAACCTGGATGTGTACGTGATTACAGACAAAAGCTCAGCAGTTTTTAATATGAATTGGCTCTCCCAGGATAAGATAAGTAGAGGCTGAGGAAAGCTTCATATTTGTATTCCTGTAGAGAGCTGTTGCATCCTCACC
The DNA here is from genome assembly GCA_029721435.1 of Gymnothorax reevesii. Lineage (NCBI taxonomy): Eukaryota > Metazoa > Chordata > Actinopteri > Anguilliformes > Muraenidae > Gymnothorax > Gymnothorax reevesii. Next base: position 21,379,401 of record CM056587.1, on the reverse strand, counting down.
TCAGACAAAAAACAGTATTTCAGAGAGATAAGACACTTGGGGCTTCTGTTATTGACTAAACCGAATTTCTGTAATGATGCATTAATTTGATCAATGCCGCATTTCCTCTCTGGCTCATTTTCGCGGTTGAAGGACTTTAGTGAAAGAATATTGTCTTAAACAAACCAAACCAACTCCAAGATCATGGATCTTGTGCTGGATGTCAATCAGCTTCTCTCAAAATCATTCAGCAGGCACGCTCACACTTACACACACACAAACACACACACACACAAACGAACAAACTCACGGACTCGGGCAGAGACGCAGAAACACACACACCAACACACAAACACAGACATCTGAAAACACAGACATACAGACAACATGCACGCACACGCTCTCACAAATTTTGACAGAGATGCATAAGACACAAACAAGCTCTTACTGTTCGACACCGGCAAATACAGTTCACCGATACAGAGGCCTGCACACACTGACACACAGACGCATACCGAGACATACACGCACTCACACGCGCGCTCATCTTCCTGACGAGTTCACATAACAAGCATGGGCCAGTTCCACTCAGTCACCATCAGCATGAGTTCATGCATTCCCATCTGTTAATATACTTTAATAAAATCAATTTCTCAACAGTTTCCTGCCATCATAATCAGCCACTCTTTTGGGTACACAGGAAGTAGCAATCTGGTGTGATCTATTTCTGTTCATCTGAATGTCGGCTCAGCACAACGAACGCTGCTTGTCTTCCTGAATCACTCAATTACAGCCATAATTTGTTTACTCAACTGCTTTGAAAGATTCTGTTGTTGTAAACGTGCAAATTCGCTGTTGATGGATTTACCCCTTGTTTTACAGGGACATTCTCTTTGCCCTGTTACTGCTTTTGTTATAGGATTGATACTCCCTTGGGACCTTTTTGTGGCCCCAGAAGCTCATTCTGGGTGACATATGTTGTTCCTGACCCAGCCTTAATTCCACAAGTTCGTATTGAGGTGGCCTTTTCAAAACCATCTCAGTTACCCTCCTCCCAGAGCCTTAAGGGATAGGTCTGGTTGACCTCTTCAGCCCACAGCAATGAATAAGCCACAAATCATGGGACATTTCTAGGTTGGGTCTATCAGTAAAATGGGGCATGGGTGGGGCTTCTGTCAGTACTGTGGCATGATCCAGCAGTTTGAATTGTTGGACACTCTTGCTTAACGTTGAGCACTCCAATGGCAAAATGCGCGTCAACTCCTTAAACACCCCACTAATCCTGCACAATGTTTATGTCTAATGACTACTAACTTGAACAAGAATGAAGCAGACATGAATAATCAAAGAGGAAGAGAAAGAAAGAGGGCGCTAAACTTAAGCTGGTATCGCCCAAAGTAGTCCTAGGTAAAGCCAAACTGAAAGATACAGAATCCGAAGACAGCCGGATTCCAGCTCCGACGGAAACAGCAGATATTAATCCCCAAAATGTCCACTCCACAGATGTAAAAACTCCTTGGAGGTTTGAATTTGGAAAAAGCCATCTACACAATGAAGACCCATATTTTTATATTGCTACAAAGAGGAAGGGAAAGGTACCTCGCCTTTTAGTGATTAGAGGAAGTTGTGCTTATTGGTGGACCAGTGGATGCACAGAAAATGGTAAACTGTCTCCCTCGTAACTGGCCATTTATGTATTAAAATTACTTTACTGTATTATATTATTATTAGAATATATATTATATCGTAGATTTTATATTATTATTAGAAACAGAGCTGAACAATATGGAGTCTTTGTCAGGAGATTCATGGATTTAATTTCTTTCTAATGAGGCCAAACGTGTAATTTGTAGGAGGTAATGAAGCTCAGTTATTCAATACCTCTGAAAATTTTACTAGTGCTTATAATGACATAAGTGGCAAATAAGGCAAATCTTGGGCTGCATTCAGGCATACAAAAAAGAAAAGAAATATAAGAATAGATTAGAATAAAAAGGGAAATTCACTTGTCTTGGTGGTGTTCACAAGGCTGTAACAATGTTGTTCTCCATTGTCTTGGGAATTGGTAAGGTTTAAACTCTTATGACTGTTTGACTTTAATTACCCTTAATGTCTACTGAGGTGTGAGTATGTGCAGACACAGAGCTCACAGCATTGCTATGGGTGAGGAAACCAGCTAATATGGGGAAATGAACAAGCTATATCACCTATGAATTGTTCCGTCTGTCACTTGGTAAATTATCAAAACTAAAAACTCGTTGCTCTGCATTATGTACGGTACAGCAGCACAGTGTATAATATATGCAGTTGCACTGAGAACTCAGGGTGGACGGGAGCTGCAGTTGTAATGATGGTCTGTGCAGAAGGATGACCCTGATGGAGAAATGCATTTTCACATCAAAAAGGGGTCAGTAAAATGTGAACAGATTGTAGATGCAGTTTCTAAAATAACCTCTCCTTTTAAGTCCTGGACTGCATCCAGCTCACAACTCCATACCAAATTCCACTGGTGGTGCTTTGACCTCTAAGCAGTAAGACTTTGGCTTTCTGGGGGCTAGCTCAACAACTCTGATCTTTGAGCTGCTCCAGGTTCTTCTCCGAGGTTTAACAGGGAATGGATAAGTGCATACAGGAGCGGAGCGTTACTCCCTGTGTGGTCGGCGGAACTTTCTCTCAGTAACAAAAATGCCTTCCTAATTGACTCCTACAGCCTGTAATACAATTCGCACTGGATTTTATTAATCAGCCACACTATTGTCCTCAATGTGAATGAGTCTTCCACCTGTAGAGAGAGTTAGGGGGAATAGAAATGCTTTCCGAGAACAGAAGTGATTAAAGTAGCCCACATGTTTTAGGAAAATGCAGCATGCTATAAAATTATCATGCATGCTGTGGGTTAATGAGCTCAGATTACATGAATAAAAACCTTTGTAATGACGTTTAGGTATGCCTGTGGTGCACTTCAGTGCAATCAGAAAAGGCCACCATTTTGTCCCCCGACCGTGGATCCTACGAGAGGCTGAAATTATTGTTAGTTAATAACTTGGATCAATTCAGGAGATCAGTTCCGCTGAAGATGGCAGGCATGATACTAAAAAAAAGAGGAAAACAAGAAAAAAAAGCGGAAAATACTAACACCACATCTACCAAATGAACACTAATTTTAAGTCATTCACATATAAAGTAAACTGATTAGGCTGCTGGCTTTACTCCCAACACATTGCTACCACTAGATTACGGCACACCTGCACCAGGAACTATGCCCGTTCATTAATTTAATTAGTCTCATGCCTTTTTGTATAATAATCAATACATAAATTTATATTAACTAGATTACTGTAAAATCAGTATACAAGTAATAATGTGGATAATTTTTGACCGTCCCATGATGCACTCTGGTTGACTGGACAAGAAGTGGAGTCTGCAAACAGAGTCGATAATTGCAGCAAAATTCAATTGTTTTGGTCTGGCTGTTGCACTGAAGTGAGGCAGACTGAATGTTTGAATGGAATTAAGAGTGAACTGAATTAATTGGATCTGGAACATTCTATTAACGGGAGAAAAGAAGAAAGTAGTGAGAAGGAGTGTATTAATTTTTGTGAATTTACCAAATTATGAGATTAATTGAGCCCCAATTATTATTCTATGCAGGTGTGCATCAGTGGTTAGGTGGCTGCAACTTTGTGGACAATGCGGTGCAAATGAAATGCGGTGATAGGAAGTTTGAGAGGGGTATTTTAATACAGGCAGGTTTGAGGAGGGGGAGGGCGGGGGCAAAACCTACTCTCTTGCATCTGTGGAAGTCCCCTGTAGTGATAGACAGCTCTGTCACGCCACAGAAAAAAAAGTGAATCAAACTGAAAGTCCTGTGCCGTGCTGTTAATGAGTGTAATGTGTAACAAATGAATAATAAATCCCATTGAGACATTTACTAAACATAAATAACTGAAGCAAATATTTTTTAGTTAATCTAAGTTTTCATTGTTTTCTACAAAAACATGGCCAGGTATATAGAGATGGTCTCATCTAATCTCTATGATAGGTATCAAACCAAAAATTGCTCCTTTACATGGTCATGAGAAATAGGAGGGTTAGTGGCAAAGCATTTATTCACAGACCATTTCTATGGATTCTTTTTGATATGTTGCTCAGGATCTCATTTAAGATACCCATAAAATTTTTTCAGAGTTGAATCTGCTATTGCTATCTGCTCCAGATCTTTTGAATTTCTGTGTATGTCATCGAGCGATTGTGTTAGTGCTCAGTAACAATGATTTTTTGGCTGGGTCGAGCAGTGGCCAGGCCCTTACAAACGCAAATGTCGCTGAGTACCTGAGTGACTGAGTGAGTGAGTGAGTGAGTGATCAAGTTCAATGATTGGCTGGCCGGTGGAGAAGAAGTTCAGCGATTGGTCGGCTGGCGGGGAAGAACTTCAACGATTGGTTGGCCGAGTACTGGTCTGTGCATTATAAATAGGTTTCATGGGTGTCGGATTTTCGGCATGGACTCTCTGCATCAGGAACGGCGTACTCTGCCATTGGTGGATTTTGTATTTGAAACAGAGAGCCTACTTTGCTGTTGCTGGATTTTGGATTTGATCAAAGTTCTTTGCCGTTGGTGGATTTTGGATTTGTCTCTATGAGGTCAGTGAAATTTTCACTCTGCTGACTTACGAATGCATGCAGGTGGAGTCAGACCATTCAAAATTCATGGTTTGAAAAAATTCACCCATTTAAAAACTGGGGCATTTCATGAGTTAAGTCACAGTGCGTGTCTGTTTGTTTAGGTCTTTTGCGGATTTCCCTAACAGTCTTGCAACCGATTCGACAGTTAACAAGCATGGAGGACAGTATCGGTTGCGAGGTTGAATAGGGAAATTAAAAACCCATTAAGACCACTGATCTATATGCAAGAACTGGATAGCTGATGACATCATAATTTTGAAGTAACCGTGCCGCCATATTGGTATGCCCAACTATAATCTCTCAGAACATTACTCACATTGAACACGTTGCACCCAACGACATACTTAATAGAGAAGATATCTTTTCACAGACACGGAAGAGGCAGTATTTTATGTTTCCTCCTCAGATCGACCTGACTGTACGAAAAATGCCTCAAGGACTGCAGATTTAACTACAGTAGGCAGCAGTTGTACGTGCCTTTAACGTTTTCAATGGACGGTATCAGCATTTGACAGTACGACCAATGAGTGCATTCTAGAGTAAATCTATGTGGATTTTTCTACATCTCACCTGAGTGGGGAAATTGAAGTCCAAAGGCATTGAGACTGAAGAAGACAAGACGTCCATCCTGCACGTATTATTATTCCCTGTGGGGGGGATTTAAAAACTTAATGAAAAAATAAAGTAGCCGTAAGCTCACACTTTGTCAACTGCTGTCTTTATTTAAGAAACACTGGGTGTGAGATTCAATCGCGCATAACGCATATGCAATTCCTCTTGCGCTGTTCACTCAGTAGCTGCCATGAAACTAGGCTAATTTTCCTACAAAGCGAAAGTGGGTTGGCTGAAGAGAACGCAATGTAAACTTATCAAGGTCTTCACATGAGAAGTGAAGTGAGTTGTGCGTTGTAGAGATGTAAAACTGCCTGCCATTCATTGGCGAGTGTGAATCACATTACCTATTTAAGTAGCTCTAAAGTTACATCCTCATTGACAACCGAGAAAATTAAATTTGTCTGTCCACGGTAATTGAGTGTCAGCAGAACATTAGCCTTTTTTAGTGCTGGCATAAAATAGCCTCAATGATTAGACCAGTCAACACCTGGTTTTGTTCTAGTTAGTCTGGTATAATATAAAACACGTTACACAGCAGTTTTACTGTATTATCTAATTTATGCCGTGTGACATTGATCTTAACTTCGATTTGGTGATCTAGGTAGCTTTAGGCTAACCTGATGTATTACGTTAGCAAACATTAATTTGAATTGTTCCAATAATAGCCGTTAGCTGGGCTAACATTGACACATTATCTGCCGTAAAGGTAGATCACCAGTGGCTAATAAGCAATATATTCGTTGAAATTCATTTATGTATATCCGGCTTCACTACAGCCAGTACATTGTCTCGCCACATGCCCCCCCAAAAAAAAGTTGCTCCGCATTGCAAGGCTGCACATCAGCACTTCTCTGCCATAGAATACTAGGCTATACAATGGTTGCTTACTACCGGGCATAGTAAAATGGCCACCCGACCACTTCCGCCTGCTTCAACCTCCCAACCAGTTCTGTATCTCGTCAGCAATCCAGTAATTCTATATAGATCAGTGATTACAACCATTGTTAATATTCTATCACGCTAGATTAGCACAATGTGTTACATTCCTCCATCTCCCTTTTGAATTTCACAGCCGATACCTGAATCATTTCCGTAATCTTCCTACTGAATCTCGCAACCGATACGAGTTAAAACGGGTACAATGAAGGTATTTGGGATACATTATCACACAGGTGTACATGTACTTCGTTCGTCACAATACTGAAGTAGTTTTATTTATTTGGTTTGTTTTTTTTTTTGGGGGGGGGAGTAGGCCTATTCTTTACTTTATTTTTTTTTTTTAAACCGGAACTTTTCATTTTACTCTACCATATTTAAGAGATTAAAAAGTATACTTTTACTTCGTTACTTTCACACTGGCCACTTCCTTACTTATCAAAATATGAATGTAAATTCATCATGTTGGATTACCTGGATTTGGTGTGTTCGAGAAAAACAACGGTGCTCGGCAGGGTATCTTAGCCTCTTTGTGCAGATGTGTTCGCCAATGGACAAGGAGCTCCAGATTAATGCACGCAGTTACAATATTATATCACCAGATGGCACACATGGATCAGTTATTGGATATTCGCAAGCAAGCCGAGCTCTAGAATGTGGACGAGTTCACTCCAATCCCTGATTTTCAGGACTTGAAAGGAACGGGCTTAGACTCCAAGTGCAGTTCAGCATCGGCAGGGCGTTTATTGGGATTAACAAAGCTCATGGTCAAAGACAGAAACAGATCAATAGCCAGGCAAACAGAGTAATGCAGAACAGGCAGAATCAAAGACAGGAGACAAGCAGAGAATATTTTGGTAGCCAGGGAATCAGGGCTGAGCTAAGGGAATGGAAGGGGAAGGAAAAAGGGATTTGGATGGGATAAGGGAGAACACAGGAGAAACTAAACAGAATGGTTCAAAATGGGAATGAGGGGAAACTAAGTACTAATCAAGCAACCTGCAATCACACAACGTAATACATGTAGTCAATAACAAGACTTACGGGAGATACACACACAAAAAAAAAACGAGCAATCAGAAATTGAAACCAGAAAAGCGCAGAAACGAGACTTGACCAAGACGAGCCATGGGAAGAAACGAGTCGACAGGGAGCTGCGGTTAAAACTGCGTCTTTTTAAACACACACTAATCAGGTGAGATCCCAGTTAGAATGCAGAACGGCTGTCGAGGAGGGCGGAACTAGAAAAGCAAGGACGGTGATAGGAAGGCGAGAAGAAGCAGGTGGAGTTCTAACTCTGATCTAACTAATCACCCGTGCCTCGCGAACTATTCTTCGGTGCGGATAGCCAATGAGAACAGCCAGAGAGAAGGAAGGGGAATTACCTCACCGAAGTATAGAGAAGAGAGTGTGAAGACTGACAAGACGGAAACGAAAGGAAAACGTTCAAGACTAAAGACAGCGCAATCGTAACAGAAACATACATACTCTAGACGAATAAATATGATAAATAAATAAATGGCAATAAAAACTACTAAAACATACTAAAAACAAACATACAAATCAGCGATTTCTAACAGGACTTGCCTTAATTTAACTCCTCAGCTAAGCCTGATGTGCAAACTGCGCTATATACTTGCTCATAGCAGTAAAAAATAAAATCGTAATAAAAATGAGATACCTGAAAATTAATTAAAGAGCACAAGGACAGAACAATGCGTGGTTGCTTTGCTTCTTTCTATGCGTGCTATGAAAAATACTTTGTACATGCACTTTTGATACTTGATTATATTTTTTCACAGTACATTTCAAAGGAAAACAAAGGAGTCCCACACACTGTCTAACTTGCAAATAGCAAAAGTTTTATTGTGATGTTTCTGTACTTGTACCTTCATCAGACAAATACAAACCAAATTGAAAGAAGCCATCTTAAATAGGGTGCGGTGAAAAGTCTCGACCCGGTATGCATACACGCCAATCCATCTCATAGTTTTAAGGAATGACGTGGCACCCATTATTTCCCGAAGACCACCCAAAAACATGCATAAAGACCACAAAAAAATCATCATATCCCACTGAGTTATTTATAGTGGATTATATTCAGAGGATCCCTATCACACCGCCCATATATCACAGTTGTACATGTAATTGTAAAAGTTAATCAATAGTTTGATTACAACAAATGAGCAAAAAAATCCATTACAATTAATTTTTGGGGGGCAGGAGACAGACTGGCATCAGAACAGTAGCACACAAAGCATTACAAAAATACATTAAATGATAATACATCATTAAGTCCTTTGGGAGACAAAGTTTGGAGGGTGCAGATCCAGTACGCCTCCCGCTGCTTCAAAAGTTTATCATGGTCGCCCCTTCTGGGAGGTGAAGAGACCTGTTCAATACCACAGAACCGAAGAGAGGAGATTTCATGGTGGGCATCATTAAAATGTACCGCTGCTGGGTAATCCCGATCATTTCGGCGAATTGCGCTTTTATGCTCACTAATCCTTTGTTTTAATTTTCTTATGGTTTTCCCTACATACACCAGACCACAGGGACAACGAATCATGTACTGTATATTACATGTGTAGACGCACATGTGATAACACTATTGATAAAAATTGGTTTACCAGTGTGTGGGTGGGGAAAATTATTGGTTTTATTAGTATTGTTGCATTGAGTGCAACTACCGCATCGGTAGTTCCCTTTTGGTAGGGGGCGTAAGAGTGTTTGTGTAGATCCACTGGGTCTTTTTGAAAGCGCATCAGCGCGAACCAAATAATCCCTCAGGTTTCTTCCCATTTTGTTGACAAACAGGGGCAAGGTTTCAAAGGTAGAAGACAATTCGGGATCAGATTTTAAAATATGCCAATGTTTCTTAAAAATCGATCTGACTGCGGAAGAATCCATGTCATTGGATATCCCCGCTCTAAAAATCTATTTTTCATGTCCACGGATTTCTCAATAAAATCATCTGTGGAATGACAAATTATTCTCAGCCTTTAAAATTAACTGACGGGTAGTCCTTTTTTTTAAGAAGGAGTGGGATGAAACCTGGAAGCCAATAACAAAGTAGGCCTATTTTTGTCAGTCTCCTTTTGATAAAGGGTAATTCTTCCTCAGTTCCATTAAAAATACAGAAAATGTCTTCGATATATCTATACCATTTCTTAATTTTGGACAGAAAAGTATTTTTCACAGGGTTAAATACGAAATTCCATTCAAAAAAGCCCACAAATTGGTTGGTATAATTCGGAGCACAAATAGTACACAGTGGGTGCTTCCAATTGTAATGGATTTTTTTTTTTGCTCATATTTGTTGCAGTCAAGCTATAGATTAACTTTTATAATGACATGTACAACTGTAATATATGGGCGATGTGATAGGGATCCTCTGAATATAATTCCCTATAAATAACTGTGAGATATGGTGATTTTTTTTCTGGTCTTTATGCATGTTTTTGGGCGTTTTTCAGGAAATGGGTGCCACGTTATTCCTTAAAACTATGGGATGGATTAGCAAGTATACGTACGGGTGACGGGTCGAGACTCTCCACCACACCCTATTTAAGATGACTTCTTTCAATGTGGTTTGTATTTGTCTGATGAAGGTTTAAGTACTGAAACGTCACAATAAAACTGTTGCTATTTCTAAGTTAGACAGTGTGTGGGACTCCTTTGTTTTCCTTTGAGCTGTTTATCCTAGTCTGACGCACCTGTCGTTAGAATTAGATGTGCAAAGTGCCTCCTCGTTGGTACTTAAGTACATTGAATGTGAGCTACTTTAAGACCTTTACTCAAATCATTTTCTTATGGGTGACTTCAACTTTTATCCAAGTAACTTTCAGTAATGGTACTTCTACTTTTTCGTGACTTTTTTCCCCTGGTATTTTATACACCATTATTATCATATTAGCTATGTGACAAAGTGCAGTTCTTGGTCAAGTTGTAACTCGCTTATGAAAATCGTTTATGCTTTCTTTCCTGAATTCTCGTATTTTACTGCATTTTAAACATTGCTTATATCATTTTTTTTACTGTCTACCACATTTGAAGTAAGATTGACCTAAATTACTCACTTCGCAACACACTTTTCATCTACAGTGACTGAAATAAATACCAAACAATTCGCTATTTGGGGGCAATATAAATTTCAAAACTTCCTTATTTCTCGGCCAATTTTATCTTTTTGTCAACTACAAGGCCTTTTCAAGAGCTTTCAATAGGTAATCAATTCATTAAAATTAATTACATTTCAATTTTTTTTTGTCACATAGTTAACTATGTTCATCCATCACCATTATGGAATAACACTTTATGTAAACACACTTTCACACTCTCCTCACCCAGTTTGTAAATACTTTATCAACTCCAGCTCATTAGTAAACTTGCACTTCATATAACTGAATGAGCTTTGTCTCATTTAGCACCCTTCTCTTGGGCCCACATTCTTATACAGCACTCGGCGGCCCAGCCATATACTAGGTTGCACCTAGTCTTGTTAATTTGGATGTGGACAGAGTGCATCCGATTCTCAGGCTATGGATGATAAAAGCTTGCAATAGTATTGTGTTTTTAATTACTAATATTATTGAGGCAAATAGTTTTGACACTGATGGAAGTCTAAGCATTGCTTAGTTCTCAGAACAGAAGACATGGCATAGGAAATGTAAAAAGTTGAAGGTGTCACAAATAAGAACTTAAGACTGCTTATTGGATATCACAACTTGCAAGTCCTACATCAACATCTATTTTCCAGTCCTAACCCACCGAATCGTCAGCTCCGCAAAAAAAAAAAAAAAAAACATGCTACAATGAGTGCATGCACAGTATCTACAGCATGTTACCTCTCAGATGAGCTATTACACATGCATTTTGGCCTCAAAGTTTGTCTGTCGCATGGTTTTCGATTGGGAACACGAAAGAGACATTCAAAAAAATGGGTTTCAAAGGGTTTACTTTTAGATAGTGATGAGATGGGAATAGCTTCAATAACAAACTTGGAATGACAATTTGCTGTCTTCCTTTGAAGGGAAAAAAGGGAAATTGTTAAATTATCCAGCCAAGAAACTGATTTTAAATGCAAAATGACAAAATTGAAGGTACATCATGACATCCCTACAGAACAGCTTGTAAGTTATACCAGAGCTTGACGAGATCTATGAAACAGACTCATTTCACCAAGGTTGTTCCTGACAATAAAAAATTCCATTCTTCTTGATGAATTTGAAGCAGTATTCTTATACTGTCAGAGAGCATATTACCTTCCATTTACAACCTCAAATCTGTAAAAGTTGGGATGGTATGTTCAATTATAATTAGAGCTGAAAGCAGTGGTTTATAAATTATCTTTTACCAGCATTGCTTTGAAAACAATACACAACAGATGATTATATTGTGCTTCACCACATGAATTGTATTGATTTTTCAAAATAAACACTTATTTTTTTATTTCTTGCAACATATTTCAAAAAAAGTTTGGAGAGTAGAGTATTTACCACTTTGTTATGTTGCCATTGCTTTTCACAACATCTTAACCCCATAAAACCTACGCAGCTGCTGTAAACCAGGCGGCCTTCAGTCGTAATTTAAATTCTACTGAAGATGCCAAGGTTTTTAATGATTTAAAATATTTCTTCCTGAATGACAGGGAAATGTGTATTAAATTATTAGTTAAGATCATGACGTGGTCCACTTGATGCAATGCTATTACCATAAAAACATAGCGTCCTGGGTTGGAATATTTCTTGAAATACAAGTGTGATGTAGCTTTAGAGAAATGCTGCAACCAACAGATGCAGAATGGGTGTGTGATATTGTCCAACATTATGAAAAAAATGCTTTATCTGACTTTGAATCTACTTAAAGGAAAGACGCTAAGTGATTAAGTTTTTCAGGTGTAATTTTGTCCCATTCTCCCTGCCAACAAGTCTTAAGATGTACATCAGAGCAGGGTGTTCTTCAATGCATTTTGCATTTCAAAATATGACACCTGTTCTCCACAGAGGACAAATCAGGACTACTGGCAGGCCAGTATAGCACACGTACCCTATTCTTACACAGCCATGCCTTTGCAATGCATGGAGAATGAGGTTTTTGTGTTGACTTGTTGAGATATGCATGGGCATCCCTGGAATTGATGTTGTCTTGAAGGCAGCAAACGTGGCTCCAAAATCTTAGTGTACACTCTGCATTAAAGGTACCTTGACAAAAGTGCAAATTACCCTTGCCAAGGGCCCTGACACAACCCCATACCATAACAGAGCATGGCTTTTGGACTTGCTACTGGTAACAGTCTCGATGGTCCTTTTCTTCTGTGCCGTGCAAATCTCTGATACATTGCTTTGGGCATCAATGTTTTGATCAGTATTGATGCTCAAAAAAACTGCCCATCCATTACAACCCTCTCTGCACCTGAGATCTTTCAAAAACTGACAGGCAAAAGCACTAATGATTGCCACTGGAAGCTCGCCCCAGACAAAAATTATTCTGACTGTTCACACTCTACATCACATGAGAAAATTCTGGATGCCAGTCTCCAGTCGCAGGCAGTCACATCAGCTCTGTGTGGAGTTGACATCTTCTCCCGGTGTTCTTTTTCTGCTGCTGGGAGTGCAAATTTCCTCCATAACAGAGGACATGCATGTCAGGTTAGTGTTACTTTTGCCATTTCAGTTAACTAAGGCACTGACCTCAGGGCGGAAGTAGTTCCAAGAGCACTGCACTATGGGTGCTCGCTCATTCTTTGTAGCATAGATGTGCTAATTGCAGGGGACTACTTGCGTACCCCATGGGGCTCAAAAAAAAAATAATGTTAACATATGAAAAGTGTTTTTCAGATGCCTTGATAACTTCCAGTGGAATAGTTCATGAAATGCAAGTGTGATTTGACAGTACTGCGACAACTGAAACTGCTTTAGTGTGGGTAACTAATCACATATGACGGTGATATTTTGAAAGATTCTAACTTAAAGAGAGTTGTGGCAGTTTCAGTGCAAACAAAGGGTGGGTCATAATAGGTTGGTGGATTGGTGTGCTGGCATTCTCCTAGATTTTCACCTTTAACTCGGTAATGTCCTTGCACCAGTCATTCTGAAACTGGGAGTTCTTGAGGAAATTCTACTTCTGAAATATCCTGTGAACCGCCGTCCATTAAACATGATTGAGACCATAAACTGAAACTGAAATAATATAATAAACCCGCAGAAATGGAACTGCCCCCTAAAGCTTTCATCCTCATAAAAAAGGAAGAAGGCAACAGTGGAAGCCATTTTCCATTTTTGAACCATTACCTAAATAGGGTATTTCTCCTCGGAAGCCAGTACAGAGAGGTGAAGTTGCCAGCGGACCAGATCACCATGATACACCTCACTTTGCTTGCTATGCACTTAACCCCTCCTCCACACACACATACATACATATGCACACATGCACACACACATGCACCCACACAGGCACGCACACAAACTATGACAGTACTTCAAAGTTTTCATTTTGTATAAGGTGAAGCTGCTAATTCTTTGCCCCACCCCCATCCCCACCAAAAAAAAAAAAAAAACTTCATAATTAAATAGATAAAAAAAGACTAACAGAATTTGTGAGCAAACATGACTGCTGTTCTTGTTGCCTGATGTACTGAATTATAAAATTATTTCACTGGTTTTAAAGCATTCGCTGTTGAAGCCCCAGACTACAGATCTGGCCTTTTAATTAGTTGTCACTCGAAATTTAACTTCAGATATTAAGAGGATAGGCTCCTTTGTTAATGACAAAAAGTGACGGTTTTGAAGCGAAGAGAATACCTTAACTGGACGTAATTGTCTTGCTCCTTGTCATCTGAAACCATACCTCATCAGGAAGGCTTTGTCATATTTCCCTTTTTCTTCTTGTTATATCTCATCATTCTTTATGCACAATGTACAATATCTACTGTCTTTTAGGTATGATGTTTTTTTTATTTAAGCTTGGGTATTTGTTCTTTTACCATCTATTCATCATTGTAAAGCATATTGTTATGGCCCCAATTTGTTATTACATTTATAACACAACAGCAACAGCAAGGGATGACAAACACAGTTTTAACAACTAAAACACATTTAATTTTTAACAAAGACAAAGACTAAACTACTGACCAAGATTGATAAATAAGAAAAAACAGAAATAATTACAGTCCCTTTTTAGTGGGGTGGCTTGGTGATGTCCTGGATGAAGAAAATGCTCAAACACAGGCAAAGAAATCCACAAAAGAAACGTCACTGGTCTTGAACAGAATGGCAGGTCTGGTCATCTTCTTGCAATTTCTCCTACTACTTTACTGTCTCAATTCTTTTCCTTATATACTCTTTTGCAGACCCCACCCACATTTAGACCTCTTTTTTTTTAACTTTCTGAGACTTGCCCCAGACATGTCCAGGACATGTCTATACATGACTCCAGTCTGAGCTAAACAAAAAAAGATAAATACTGCCATCTAGTGGCCTATATTCACATTACACCTCCATTCCAAAAGGGAAAAATTTTGACTCATAAAGGCAAAATTTTTCTTTTCAATACAAAATGGTAAAGTGAACACTTGTCTATATATACATATCATACAATATTCAAACACATGATATATATATACACATTCAAACTCGGGATAAGCAATCAGCAATTACATTGTCTGTACCCTTCACATGCTTAATTTCCAAGTCAAACTCCTGTAAAATCAAACTCCAATTCAACAATCTCCGATTCTTGTTTTTCATCTTACTCAAAAACATTAACGGATTGTGGTCAGTGTACACAATCATTGGCTTTTGTCCTGTACAAACATAAACCTCAAAGTGTTGTAAAGAAAGGACCAGAGCCAACAGTTCCTTCTCTATTGTGGAATAGTTCCTTTGGTGGCGATTGAACTTCCTGGAGAAGTATGCCACGGGATGCTCAATGTCATCAGAGTCACTTCTCTGTAGGAGCACAGATCCACAAGCTTGGTCGCTAGCATCGACCGCGATGGAGAACGGTTTGTTGAAGTCAGGAGATTTGAGCACGGGGAAGTGACACAGCAGAGACTTCAGGCGATCGAAGGCTCTCTGGCATGCATCATCCCAGGTGAACTTTACGCCTTTCTTCAGTTGGTTAGTTAGACTGAGAGCAATCTCAGCAAAGTTCTTGCAGAACTTGCGGTAGTACCCGATCATTCCAAGGAAGCGGCGCAAAGCTTTTTTGTTGTCAGGAACTGGAAAGTCCATGATGGCTTGGACTTTAGCATTTATGGGTGCCACCTTACCCTGGCCTATGACGTAGCCAAGATAGGTGACAGTAGCACAACCAAAGTCACTCTTGTTCAGGTTAACAGTCAGGTTAGCCTGGGTCAGGCGCTGGAACAACGTCTCTACATCTTTTAGATGTTCTTCCCAGGAGTCACTCCATGTGATCAGGTCATCGATGTACGCACCCGTGTGTGGCAATCCGGCGATTGTAGACTGTATCATCCTTTGGAACGTGGCTGGGGCATTTTTCATGCCAAAGGGTAGGACTTCATACTGGTACAATCCAGATGGTGTGGCAAAAGCAGAGATGGTCTTGGCCCTCTCAGTTAAAGGCACACACCAATAACCCTTCAATAAATCAATCTTGGTCAGAAACTTTGCTTGCCCTACACTATCAATACAATCATCAATCCTAGGTATTGGAAACACATCAGTTCTAGTTACAGCATTGACTTTGCGATAATCTGTACAGAATCTAGTACTTCCATCAGGTTTTGGAACTAGCACACAGGGTGAACTCCAATCGGAGTTGGAGGGTCTGATAATATCATGTTTTAACATGTACTCAACCTCTTTCTCAGCAATCTTTCTCTTTTCAGGATTCATCCGGTATGGATGCTGTTTTATTGGTTTGGCATCACCAACATCTACATCATGAGAGGCTATAGTAACTCTCTTTGGAACATCAGGAAACAAATCCTCATATTTCTTGATCAACCTTTCAAACTGATCTCTCTGTGAGGGTTCTAAGTGCTGGAGTTTTACATCAAGATTTTGCAACACTTCAGTGTTTGACAATTTACATGAAGGAACTTCAGCTTTAATTCTTGGTTCATCACCTTGAAACTCCCCCTCATCTTCACACGTTTCGACCATTGGAGACTCTGAAGTGACAGCTGCAACCCTAGCATTTCTGTCATGATAAGGCTTTAGCATGTTAATATGACACAATTGTTTTGGTTTTCTCCTATCTGGAGTCTTCACAATGTAATTGAGATCATTGAGTTTTGTCAGAATTTCATGAGGACCATGAAATCTAGCCTGCAATGGATTGGACTGCAAGGGAAACAACACAAGGACCTTTTCTCCTGGTTTAAACTCACGGCTTCTAGCCTTATGATCATACCAAGTTTTCATTTTTCCCTGACTTGATTTCAAGTTCTCTTTGGCAAGGTCACAAGCTGCACGCAATCTTTCCTTGAACTTGCTAACATAGTCTAACAGACTGATATGCGGCTCTTTCTCTTGCCATTGTTCACTCAATAATAGCAAAGGTCCTCTCACTTCATGACCAAACACTAGCTCAAATGGACTGAATCCAGTAGACTCCTGCACTGCTTCTCTAGCTGCAAACAACAGCAAATGAACCCCTTCATCCCAGTCTTTCTCATGGTCATAACAATAAGTCCTCATCATCGTCTTGAGAGTGGAATGAAACCGCTCTAAGGCACCCTGACTTTCTGGATGATAGGCACTAGAAAGAATCTGCTTTGCACCTAGTTCATACACAACCTGCTGAAACAATCCTGAAGTGAAATTGCTACCTTGGTCTGACTGAATTTCCCTGGGAAGACCAAACAACGTGAAGAACTTTATCAAAGCCTTTGAGATTGCAGTTGCCTTGATGTTACGTAGAGGTATGGCTTCGGGGAATCTGGTAGATGCACACATGATTGTCAACAAGTACTGATTTCCAGATCTAGTCTTGGGTAATGGACCAACGCAATCAACAATGACCCTAGAGAATGGCTCCCCAAATGCTGGGATAGGCTGCAATGGAGCTACAGGTGGGTCTAACTGGTGTTTTCCAACTACCTGACAAGTGTGACAGGTTTTGCAAAAGTTGGAAACGTCTTTCCGAAGCCCAGGCCAAAAGAAGTGTTTCATGATCTTATCAACAGTCTTGTTAACACCAAGATGACCTCCTAAAGGTAAACTATGAGCCATTGTTAAGATCTCATTCCTATAGACCTTCGGAACAACAATTTGCCTGACCACTGCCCAATCTGCATTGGCAGGGATATCAGGAGGGCGCCACTTCCGCATCAACACACCATCCTTGAGATAATACCCAACTGGAACTGCATCTATTTCTTTTTCAGGAAGGGCTCTCCTCTTTAGTACACCAATTTCAGGATCATTAGTTTGCTCCTCAATCAACCGCTTTCTGGACAGAGACAAGTCTCCAGACACATCAGAATCACCAGACCCATCCGGCTGGCTGAATAGAGAACTGATAAAAGTATCTGATAAGTCCTCAAACGGAGAAACCATAGTAGGCCAATCAGAGTCATGAGGCGAACCACCTGAGTCCTGACTATTCAATGTATTGGACGGCACCACATCATCTTCTTCTTTAGCCTTCTTGGCCATAGCACGAGTCACTGCGCAAGAAGGATACAGAGATGGGTCCTCATCCCCATCTTCAGTGCTCGGCTGTGAAGTAAGATGTACAGGGGGAACTACTTTGCCCCCAGCCAGGTCATTGCCTAGCAACAGAGAAACACCCTTTATAGGTAGACTGGACATAAGTCCCACCTTTACCTGTCCTGTAACTAAATCTGACTTCAAGAATATAGAGCGCAGGGGTACAGATACAGTCCTCCCTTCAATACCTTGTACAAGTATGAAATCCCCTGAAGCGGTCTCATCACGTAACTCCAAGGAGTCCATCAACAAAAGTGACTGAGAAGCTCCGGTATCCCTTAGGATATATATGGGGACAGGAGTAGTATGCTCATTCAGAGCCACAAATCCCTCTGACACAAATGGAAGAAATTCCTCCCTCACGAAGTCAGCTGTATCAGGCTTTTTAGCCCCACAAGAAGCAGGCAATTTAGCAGATCGGTTATCTACTACAGGGGTTTCTAACCTTGTTTTCACAAAGGCATTTGGTTTGGTATCCTTTTCTTTTTCTTTCTTAGCTTTTAGGATCCAACAATTAGTTGTAACATGACCAGATTTCTTGCAATAACTGCAAACTAGACCACTTTTGTCACTGTCAGCTTTCACACTTTGATCAGACCTGTTACTGGATTTCTGAGCACCATCACCAGATTTGTCTTTGTCTTTGGGTGAGGAATCTTGGGTATCACCATAACCCTTTTTCTGAAATTGGGACCATTTATTGTTACTGCTAGACTGAAATTTGGACTTATGAGTGAGAACATATTCATCTGCAAATTTGGCAGCTGATTGCAAGTTCAGTGCTTGCTTCTCATTAAGGTAGGTCTTAACATCATCCTTAACACAGTTCTTGAATTCTTCAACTAACACCATCTCTTTTAGTGAGTTGAAATCATCCTTGACCTCCATAGAAGTACACCAGCGCTCAAAGCAAACCTGCTTCTCATTAGCAAATTCAACATAAGTCTGATTTTCAGATTTCTTCAGACCTCTGAATTTCTGTCGGTAAGCCTCTGGAACCAACTCATAAGCTCTCAAAATAACCTTTTTGACAACCTCATAATCAGAGGAATCATCTGCAGACAAAGCCGAATAGGCTTGTTGAGCTTTACCCTTGAGGACAGTTTGCAACATCAGAGGCCAGTGTTCCTTTGGCCACTGGCAACTCTTTGCTACCTTTTCAAAACATTGGAAATAGTTGTCAACATCCTTTTCCGAAAATGGAGGCACCAGTTTTACCTCCTGGCTAGCCCGAAATTTATTTTCAGTTGCAATTTTTATTTTTAGTTGCTCCATTTGGAGTCTTTCTTCTCTATCGAATTTCTCTAATTCAAAATCTCTCTGTCTTGCAAATTTTTCTAACTCAAATTCTCTTTGTTTTTCTTCTCTTGCTAATTTTTCTAACTCAAACTGCCTTTGTTTTTCTTTTTCTTCCCTCTCAAATTCTCTTTGTTTCTCTTTTTCCTCCCTTTCTTTTTCTCTTTCTTCCCTTTCTTTCTCTTTTTCCTCCCTTTCTTTTTCTCGTTCCTCCCTTTCAATCTCTAGCATTTTTAATTTAAGTTCCATTTCTATATTTGGATTTTCCACTGGAAACTGTTCCAGATCTCCTGGTGCAAACACATTTTCATCAATGTAATATTCAACTATCTCTCTAGCCAGTCTTGCTTTTCGCATGGCTGGTTTTACCTCTGTCAACTCCAACTGTCTGCAAATTTCTAGCAGTTCTGTCTTTTTAAAAGACTTCAAAACCCCTACGGTTGGTGATGCCAAGAAATCATCCATTGCTGTTGTCAATATATATCTAGGAAAATTCACAAAAACAATTTCACAATTTGGAATGTTAGATTTTCAATAAATTACTCACACAATGGTCTATCCCGGACCTTGAGCCCCCAATTTGTTATGGCCCCAATTTGTTATTACATTTATAACACAACAGCAACAGCAAGGGATGACAAACACAGTTTTAACAACTAAAACACATTTAATTTTTAACAAAGACAAAGACTAAACTACTGACCAAGATTGATAAATAAGAAAAAACAGAAATAATTACAGTCCCTTTTTAGTGGGGTGGCTTGGTGATGTCCTGGATGAAGAAAATGCTCAAACACAGGCAAAGAAATCCACAAAAGAAACGTCACTGGTCTTGAACAGAATGGCAGGTCTGGTCATCTTCTTGCAATTTCTCCTACTACTTTACTGTCTCAATTCTTTTCCTTATATACTCTTTTGCAGACCCCACCCACATTTAGACCTCTTTTTTTTTAACTTTCTGAGACTTGCCCCAGACATGTCCAGGACATGTCTATACATGACTCCAGTCTGAGCTAAACAAAAAAAGATAAATACTGCCATCTAGTGGCCTATATTCACATTACAATATTGAATCACATATTTTCAATTAAAGGTGTATTATTATTATTATTGTTATTATTATTGTGCATAAATATAGTACAATCATTTGTAAATTGAACAGTATTTATCAGATTACCATGACTATTTCTTGGTGTGTTGCATCAGAGAAATGTAGTACAAAAGATCTAATGAGATGTCCATTTCTGAATGTGAGTTTTGTAATGTGGGGGGGAGCCACAAGATGGCGGTATTGATATTTTTTTTTTGTTAAGCCCAGTTTGGAGCTAGGGTTTTGGGCATGACCTGGGCATCCCTCAGAGGGGAAAGTCCCAGAGAATTTAAAAACGTCTGGAAGGTGGGAGGGGGCTGGAAAAGAGTATATAAGGAGAAAAATTGAGAGAGTAAAGTAGTAGGAGAAATTGCATGGAGAAATAGTGGAAGGATACATTTGACCAGACCTGTCACTCTTTACAAGACCTGTGAAGCATTTTGTGGATTTTTGCCTGTGTTGGAGCATTTTCCTGTCCCAGGACATCGCAAGATTGCAACCCCATCTCCATTACCAGGGGACTGTTACTATCTTATTTTTTTTATTATTCCAAACTTGGTCAGTCTTTGTTTGATTAAATCTGTTAAAGTTTTAAAATTTTGTATGTAATCCCTTGCTGTCCGATATGTCATAACAGTTTTTACAAACAATGTGCTTGTGTTTCCCTGACAACTATTGCCAGGAATCCCATATTAACCGGAACTCCACTTTCCCATTTGTTCCCTTGTGTTTCTCTACTGCTTCCCACTGATGAATTAACAAAACACAATGCAGGTGACTTGGGAAAATAAACTGCTCTAATACTTTTTTTTTCTTGAATAACCTAGAAAATTGAGGCTGCCGTCTGTTTACTGTGTGAAGCAAATGTTATTACTTTGATAAATAAGAGCGAGCTATGAGCCCTGTTGTTTTTGAGTGTAGTGTGAGTGAGGCTGGTAGCTCTGGGACTAAACCCAAAAATCACATGGCAGCATCCTACTGAATTGGGAATAGAGCTTCACTGTCTGCAGTCTCCTGAACAGTCAGGTCTGGTGTCTGTGGCCAAGCACTCAGTGCAGTTGCTGTGTTGTTCCTGAACTAACTGGATATTTTGACTCACATTCTGCTCTGGCTTGTTTTTTCGCTCTGACATGCGCTTCAAGATGAGAAAAACTAGGCTCTATGTTTCTAAATAAACTGTAAATGATGAAATGTGCAATGCCTTTTACGCTGCCAAAAACAGTCACGGCTGGGACAATGCAGTCATGAAAATGTATGCCCTCATTTTCATGCGCTTGCATAGACTTTCCAGCATGCTCAAAATCACAGGTCTCCTGTGATCTGGAAAAACCTAGTGCGTGTGTCACTTTTGGTAGAAACTGAGTTTAACCTTCATTTGCAGTAATTAACAGTGGTGAAAATCTTAACCCTATAATGCCCCCTGTATCATATATGATACACTAAATTTGAAGGACCATGCCCACCTGGTAAGATGCAACACAACCACGACTGCTCACTGTATCTTATCTGATACACAGTGCTGCCACCTGGAAGGAAGAAGTGAGATTACTGCAGTAGTCTCTCCCCTAGTCACTTACTTCAAGGTAGTAGCTCCCATGTGAATGGGAATTCACAAATTTTCTTGGACTTTGGCAGTGAAGTTCAGCATTCCAAGGTAAATATTACACAAAAAGCTTATTCTTATTCATGTTAAGGGATAGCAATAGATAGTAGAGAACACATAAATAATTTGAAATTTCGAGTGTTGAGTTCTGTAGGGGTGCTGATTTTTGGCTGTATCAGATATGATACTCCTGGAATTAGAAGTAGTTCTGTTCAGCAATGTATATTTTGCGGTCACAAAACCTAATGATGAACAGTGGATCTGAATTTATTTCTTTATTTATTTATTTTATTGACCCCCCAACATGTGGGGAAGCACCCCACATGAATACTACCCTTCAATACTTCAAAAATATTACTGGGTCATATTTTTCCTATAACAATGTCTGTGTCTGGCCATTATATGGTTAAAACACTAGCTATTAGTATCATATGAACTTTCAGAATCAAGTTTCTATCATATTTTTTTCTGTTAGAAAAAGTCCAGAACCTAAAATTTTTGTTCAATTGCGAGATCTTTGCCACTGATAAACTTACTAGGTTTTTCCAAATCACAGGAGAGGTGGCGGATGTTTGTCCGCTTACAGCAGGCTGTTCTCTTCTCAAGTGATGTCATTGGGGTATGTGAATTAAAATCAAAGGTCTCAAGTCTTCGTGACTTATTTACCTCAACGGCAGGAATGTTAGAATTCTGGCATCACTCCACTGTCCCCATTCTCCCACTGCTCACTCATAATGCAGCCTGAATTTCCTGGATTTATTGTTACAATAGGCTTTAAAAAAAACTTTTATTCTCTTTTTACAGCCGTGTGGAGTGCAGTGGATTGCACTGCCACATCTCGGCCTGAAGGCACTGGGTTTGAATCCTGGCAGGTGGTCTTTTGGGTAGAGTTGAAATGTTTTCCACCGGTCAGCATGTTTCTGCGAGTTTCCTCTTACAGTCCTGAGACTTAAGGTAGGCCAAACTCTTGATGGCCTAAAGGTGTGACTGGTGTTTGGGTCCAGTATTAGATTGCTGTTTTGTCCACAGTGTATTCAGTGTATTCTCTCGCCTACTGAATACGGGGATGGCCTTCTGTGACCCTGACCATGGGCATGTCTGACCTACTAAACTTGCCTGCTTATCTGTACAGTGCAGTGAAAAAGTACTTGTATTTGCCCCTTCCCAATGTCCTCCATTTTTGCTTACTTGTCAGACTTAAATGCTTCAGGCCATCCAACTAATTTTTGTATAAGACAGTGACTATGTGGACACACAAAATGTAGGTTTTAAATGAGAATTTCATTTGCTGAAGGTAAAGAGTTATACAAAATCTTGATTACCCGCATAAAAAAAGTAATCCTAAATGCCAGCCCCTAAACCTAATAACTGGTTGTGCCACACCTGGCTGAAAAAAAAAACTGCATTCAAACATTTGTGATGACTAGCAATGAGTCGTTTTGGCCCACTGCTCTTTTGTGGAATTGTTGAAATTTAGGCACATTGAAGGGTTTTTCAGCATGAACTTCCCAGTTAAGGTCAGGTCACAGGAACTCAATCGGAATCAAGTCAGGACTTTGACTTGACCTCTCCAAAACATTTTGTTTCTTTGGAGCCATTCGGAGGTGGACTTGCTTGTGTGCTTCGGATAATAGTCCTGCTGCATTACCCTACCGTGCTTGAGCTTTAGGTTACTAACTGATGGCTGGACATTCTTTTTCATGATTTTCCGGTAGAGAGCAGAATTCATGGTTCCATCATTTAAGACAGGTTGCCCAGGTCCTGATGGAGCAAAGCTGTCCCAGACCTTCACACTGCCATCATCGTATTTAACTGTTGGCCATGATGCTCTTATTGTGGAATGCAGTTAGCTTCACGCCAGATATAACGAGACCCCTTTTAGAGAAGTTCCACTTTTGTCTCATCAGTCCCCAAAAAATGTCACAACCCCAATTCCGAAATAGTTGGGACAAAGTGTAAATTGTGAATAAAATCAAAACGCAATGACTTTCAAATCACACCAGCCAGTATTTTATTCATAATAGAACAGAGATAACAAAGCAAATGTTGAAACTGAGATATTTTACAATTTCATCCACAAAATGATGAATAGATGTCATCTGGAGGGGAGCATATGTTGCTCTAAAACCTTTATACACCTTTCATCATTCATGGTGCTTTTTAAAACATGCAAGTGTCATATAACATATGCACTAATACATCCCCATACCATCAGAGATGCTGGCTTTTGAACTGAACGCTGAAAACCGGAGAGGTGGTCTTTCTCCTCTTTAGCCCGGAGGACACGAAGCCCATGATTTCCAACAAGAATGTCAAATTTGGACTTGTCTGACCACAGGACACTTTGCCACTTTGCTACAGTCCATTTTAAATGAGCCTCAGCCCACAGAGGCTCCTGGATCATGTTCAACAATGGCTTCCTTTTTGCATCATAGTGTTTTAGGTGGCATCTGTGGATGGCACAGCCGACTGTGTTTACAGACAGTGATTTCTTGGAAGTATTCCTGGGCCCATTTAGTAATGTCAATGACAGAATCATGCCGGTGAGTGATGCAGTGGCGTTTGAGGGCCCAAAGTTCACGGGCATCCAGTAAAGGTCTTTGGCCTTGTCCCTTACGCACAGAGATTTTTCCAGTTTCTCTGAATTTTTTGATGATGTTACGCACTGTCGATGATGAGACTTTCAAAGCCTTGAAAATTGTTATTTAAGTATTCCACTATTTTTTTACGCAGGCCTTCACAGTTTGGAGAGCCTCTGGACATCTTTACTTCTTTACTGCATGCTCTTCAGTCGGCAAAAGCCATTAATCGAGATTCAAGGAGGTAGTGTGGGTGGTGAGAGCCGTAGCAAACTTCACGTTAAACAGTCACTGAGACTAGCTAGCTAAGGGAGAAGTTCTACTGACCCTGACTGGTCACTTTCAACACCGGCACAACCTCCTTCAACCCAAAACAAATATAGCCATATAACTTCTATGCTTGGCTCTGCTTCAGGCTTGATTAACAGGTTCTGTTAACTGCGGAGCAAGCAAGAAGTTCAGCCTGAGACCTATATTTCATTGCTAATTGCAGCTGAGGTATGTAGCTAGCGTATGCAATCGCGTGTTACTGTTCTCTTCAGACTGGCCATCTTGCAAACTAGCTTACGGTATTTAGGGAAAATCTTTGTAAATAATCGTCGTAGTTTAGCGACATAATTTGGTTTTTGCCCTAACCTCACTAGCAAAGAGTCCCAGATACCTGAAAGTACAGTTCAGAAGCACGAAAGCGCTGCACCTTTTAACACATAACATTTTCAAAACTTGCTAGCATCACCAGCTATTGCTAAACAAGCATAAGACGTGGTTGCCTTTCAGACCGTAAGAATACCGTACTCAGCTGACTCACTAGAAGGCCATGGCCCTGTTTCTAAATATAGTAACACTGAAAGTGGAAAAAAAAAGTTAGCTTGCTCAGTTGCTAAGCAATTTTTCTTTTTAACCTGGCAGCAACATTCATGGTTGAAAAAAAAAACATTTTTTTTTTTTCATCTGGCAGCAACATTAATGGTTGAAAAAATTTTTTTCTTTCTTTTTTTTTTACACCTGGCAGCAACATTCGTGATTAAAAAAAAAGGTTCACCTGGTGGCAAAATATGGTCGCACATTACGCATGCTACACTATCTGCAGGTACTTATCCTTGTGTATGTTGGCATATTGGAACGCATGTGACAGAGACATGACGTAATTAGTAATAAAATGTTTTGAAGAAAAGTTTATGTTCAGAAAGGAATATTTTGATAATCATGATGCCATTGAGTCATTGCTGCACATCTCAGTGATTATTGTTGTACATTGATTTTTGTACTTAGGAAAGGAGGAGTAAATCTAGAACCATGGTTTTCAATGCTGGGACCCAAGCAATGAACAATTTTCTTTAGGACTGTCTGAGAGCAGCCTGATTTTGGTAATCAGGGGCTTTGTCATTAGGTGATCAGAGCACCTTTTGTGTTAGCGCTGAGTAAGAAGAGAAATGTGCACCTCATTCTGGCCCAAGGCATGCAATTTGAAACCACCAGTGTATTAATACACTGAATTGACGAAAGAATGGGGAAATCTGCTCATCCAACATCTCATTCCAAAATTGTGGGCATTAAGAAGGAGTTGGTCTCCCATTTGCTGCTACGACAGACTCTTTTGGGAAGTCTTTCCCACTAGATGTTAAAGCATCGCTGGATATTTCTTACCATTCCATCCGCAGAAGCATTTAAGAGTTTGCAAAGGGATGGCAGCAAACCACATATGCACCTCATTCTGAGCACTGCAGTAATGTTGTGACAAGAAAAGGCCTTCCCCAAACAGCTCGAAGCATAATAATCTGGTATGTGATTGATTGACTGATTGATTGATACAGCATTAAGATTTTCCTTCAGCAGAATTAAGAGGTCTAGCCTTAACGAAAAAGATGCCCAGACCAAATAGTCACCACGAACATTTGGGAACATACCGTAAAATGGGGTGATAAGAGACACTTGAGATTTTTTTTTTGATTCCTCCCAAAGCATCCTGGCCAAGTGTGTGTCAAATCTGTTTATTGCAGTTAATCATAAACGAACAATAGAATCATATCCCACTCACCTTGAAATTTTCAAGTACCTACCAAGCTATCATAAAAATAATGTATCATGACAGGGAGTGTCAAAAAATTTTGAATTTGCGTTTGAAAACTTTCTGAGAAAATTATCCCTTGTTACCCGGCCGTCCTTTATTACCCCATTTTATGGTACTGTACTCCTCTACCATAAGAAAGCAGTGCTGTTGATTGATCCTGATTATTCATTATGTTTGACCATGAACTGTCCAATATGTTGGGTGTGTGGCAAGCAATGAAAAAAGAAATAAAGGCAGCGTGCATTCTCCTTTACAGAAGAAACAAACGTTTTCCATTACTGAAACTAATCCCAGCTGGTTACTGGTGGTTCCCTGCACATGCAGTTCCAGTGAGATGGCTTTCAGCTGTGGCTGGAGATGGCAACTGAATCTTCTGTTTTCCAGTCACCGGGTGCTCAAGAAGTGAATTCAGTGCAAAGCGAGGGTTTGCAAATTTGCATGTTAAGTAAGTCAGGAGAATAATTTGTGGACTTCCCCCCCCGTTGGCAGCAATAAGCTGTGGGGGGGGGGAAATTTCCCCCATGTTGGCAGCAATGAGCAGTGGAAAAAAAATTATTTTCCCCCCTGTTGGCAGCAATAAGCTGTGGGGAGAAAAAAAAAAAAATTTTTTTTTCATTGGCAGCAGTAAGCTTCCGTAGTTTTTACCCCTCGGCCCGGATGGGTATTGTTGTCACCTGCGTGTCTGTCTGTTTGTCCGTCGTCCATCCATGATTTTGTCCGGGCCAGTACTTGGCAGCTAATGATCGCAACTTCACCAAATTTGTGCAACGTCACGTTTTTTTCTGGATTTGACCTTTGACCTTAGCGCTGTGACCTTGACCCTGGAAATCTTCTCCGGATGACATTTTCCGGGCCAGTACTCAGCAACTAATGATCGCAGTTTCACCAAATTCAGTATGGTAACTCATTATGACCTATATATGTGCATCGTCAGGTTTTTTGCTGGCTTTGTCCTTTGACCTTAGCGTTGTGACCTTGACCCTGGAAATTTTGTCCGGGTCATTACTCGGCAACTAATTCTCGCAGCTTGACTAAATTTGGTAGGGTAACTCAATATGACCCATAGATGTGCAATGTCAGTTTTTTCCTGGATTTGAGCTTTGACCTTAGCTCTGTGACCTTGACCCTGGAAATTTTTTCCGGGTCATTACTCAGCAAGTAATTCTTGCAGCTTCACCAAATTTGGTATGGTAACTCAATGTGACCCATAGATGTGCAACATCACATTTTTTGCTGGATTTGACCTTTGACCTTAGCTCTGTGACCATGACCTTGAAATTGTTGTCCAGGTCAGTACTCGGCAACTAATCATTGCAGCTTTACCAAATTTGGTATGGTAACTCACTATGACCCATAGATGTGCAACATCACATTTTTTGCTGGATTTGACCTTTAATCTTAGCTCTGTGACCTTGACCCTGCAAATTTTGTCCGGGTGACATTTTCCGGGCCAGTACTCAGCAACTAATGATCGCAGCTTCACCAAATTTGGTATGTTAACCCACTATGACCCATAGATGTGCAGTGCCAGTTTTGTGGCTGGATTTGACGTTTGACCTTAGCTCTGTGACCTTCACCCTGGAAATCTTGTCCAGGTCAGTACTCGGCAATTAATTCTCACAGCTTCACCAAATTTGGTATGGTAACTCACTATGACCCATAGATGTGCAGCATCAGGTGTTTTACTGAATTTGACCTTTGACCCTAGGTTTGTGACCATGACCCTGGAAAAGTTGTCTAGGTCAGTACTCGGCAACTAATTATCGCAGCTTCACCAAATTTGGTATGGTAACTCACTGTCACACACGTGCACTGTCATGTTTTTTGCTGGATTTCACCTTTGACCTTTGCTCTGTGACCTTAAGGCAGGAAATCTTATATGGGTCAGTACTCAGCAACTTCTGATCGCAGTTTCACCAAATTTGGTAAGGTAACTCACTGTGACTCATAGATGTGCAGCGTCACCTTTTTTGCTGGATTTGACCTTTGACCTTAACACTGTGACAATGAGGCAGGAAATCATGTCCGGGGAGGGGTATTCAGCAACGCATTATGTTTAAAATATTAAGCTTTTTCTAAAATTTTTTTTTTGTCCTATAGAAATGCATTGAAACTGTCTTCAAACTCTACTGTCACAGCGAGAGTGGGAGCTGAAAGCAGACAGAATTAAAAAGCTCTTTCTCTATCGCTCTAACTTCAATAAATTTGACTCCCACCTCATGAAATTTCGCAAAAATGTAGGAAAATTTGTTCTTGTTACAGCAGTATCATTTTTGTAGCAGTGAACTATATAGCTTTGGCTCAGGGAACAGTCAAAGGACAGGAGCCTCATCCAACTTCGCTATCTCTTCCATTGAAAAATCACCCAACAAAAATTTGAGAGAACAGCAAACGGCCGGAGTTTTTAGGTCGCTGTTATTCCAAAAATGCATCACTCAGAGAAATAAAAAAAAAGACACCCGCGCACTCAGCAAAGTCTCGTGCCTTGAATGATGTGATTACATTGCTGACCGGATAAACGGTTTTCGCGTGAGAAACAGATGTTTGAGGTGTGCGGGAGCGAGGCTGAGTAACTCAGTGATTGCCTGTGTGTGCACTTGACTGTATATGCCTGGCTCTCACTGTAATCGGACACCGCTCCTGCCATAGCGCTCCGTTGTCGTGAATTTCTCATTTTAAATCTAATCGAGCCAAGCTGAGTTTCCTTGCAAATGCTTTCGTTAGAAGAGGGGAATCTTCATAAGAAGAAAGTGAATCGAGCCAGCTATTTTGCGGTGAGGGAAATTAATGCAGCTCATTCTCCACGCCGCTTATTTCTATTTGCAGGTCTCAGCAAATGCACCACTATTTTGAAACATTGCTTTCTGTGTCAAACAATCAAACGCAACGACAAGTTCGCTACAAATGCAACGTTAAAAAGAAAAATATGTTCACGAATGCGATACGGCATTGCTTACAGTCTACCTTAAATGGAGGTAGCCTACTGCTTTGCAAAACTAGTAGCCTATTTGTCTACTACTACGTTCATTTGCAAACGTTATGTCTTCACTGATTAGAGTACAGGCTCTGTAACTCAACAGTATCTGTTTGCCAGCGGTACCATTAAGATAATCGAAACCTCCGAGGAATATTCGCACAGACAACGTAGAGCTCTCTGCCCACCGGCTGCCTCTGCTTGCGACAGCAGCTCTCATCGACTGAAGCTCTAGCAGTGGCGCATCAGCAAACGCCGACACGTATTTAGTTTAATTTCATCAAATGAACACTTGAAATATTTTAAATCATTCTCAACTCTGTCATACTGTGTGTTTTATTATGGTTTTCATGGCGTGAGTTCGTACTTGCGAATGGCCGTTTTTATTTTTCTTTTACATACGTTCCCATCCGATCACTAACCCGTGTGCGCCGATGTTGATGACACGGTAATGGAGCTGCTCTATTTATGCACGCAGTTACATTATTCTGTCACACGAACGGAGACTTGTTGATTTTTGAATGCTTGTTCAAATTTGAATGCGTTCAGAATATTGACAAGCTCCCTTAATTACTTGCTAAATGTTCTTTCAGCTGATTCTCTTATGTATTAATTGGTTTTTCAGCCCTTTTTTGCCTGTATCCCAACTTGTTGCAGACCTGTTGCAGCCAGAAAATTTGGAATAGGCTCATTTTGTGGATAAACTGTAAAATGTCTCAGTTTCAACATTTGAAATGTTATCTTTATTCTGTTGTAAATAACATATTTGCTCGTGATCTGAAAGTCATTGCAGTTTGATTTTATTCACAATTTACTCTTCGTCCCAACTATTTCGGTAATGGGGTTGTATTTCAAAAGTTTTGGGGGTCATCTGGATGGTTTTTGGCAAATGACAAGCTTTGTGTGTTTTTTTTTTTTTTTGGTCAGCAGTGGATTTCACTTGCAGCTCTCCCATGGATGCCATTTTTGCCCTGTAATGTGGGGGAAAAACCTTTTTTTTGTTAAGCCCAGTCTGGAGCTAGGTTTGGGCATGTCCTGGGCATGCCTGAGAGGGGAGAGTCCCAGAGAATTAAAAAAAAGTGTAAAAGGTGGGAGGGGGCTGTAAAAGAGTATATAAGGAGAAAAATTTAGAAAGTGAAGTAGTAGGTGAAATTGCAAGGAGAAGGATTCATTTGACCAGACCTGTCACTCTTTTCAAGACCTGTCAAGTTTTTTGTGGATTTTTGCTTGTGTTGGAGCATTGGAGGACATCACCAAGCAACCCCATCTCAAGGGACTGTAAATATTTTTTTTTCTTGCATATGTCAATCTTGGTCAGCAGTATAAATTGTGGGTTAGTTGTCAGTCTTTGTTTAATTAATTCTGGTTAAGTTTTAAAATTTTGTCTGTCATCCCTTGCTGTCTTATATGTCATTACACATTGGGGCCATAACAGCCCAGTGTCATCCTTATTGTGGAATTTTGAACACCAACCATAGCTGAGGCAAGTGAGGCCTGCACTTCTTTTGATGTTAGTCTGGGTTTTTTTGTGACCTCCTGAATGAGTCATTGATGTGCACTTGACAGAATTTTGGGAGGCCGGCCGCTCCTGCAATGGTTCAGCACTGTGGCAAGTTTTCTCCATTTGTAGAAAATGGATCTCATTTTGGTTCGCTGGCTTTGTAATCCTTTCCAGACTAATAGAGGTCAATGACTTTGCTCCTCATCTGCTCTCTAATTTCTTTAGATTGCAGCCTTATGTGCTTCATTTTGGCCTCTTCACATTGCTGGTCAGGTTATATTTAAGTGCTGTTTACATTCAAAAGGCAACAGGGCTAGCTGTAATTATGCCTGGGTTTTTCTTGTGAAATTCAACCCAATTATCAATTGAATGTATTTGTCTGATTGATTTAATTTCTAATGGGGCAGTCAGTTTTTCACACAGGGCAAGGTAGTGTTGGATAGCTTTTTTCCTGCAATTAATTTAATCATCATTTAAAGACTGTATTCCGTGTCCACTCAGGTTGTCTTTGTTTCATTTCAATATGAGATTGATGATTTGAAACATTGAAATGTAGTGGAAGAAATTAACAAGGGGCAAATACTTTCTCAACCACTGTAAATTTAGTACACTGGATGAGGAATTTGATTAGAAAATCCTTGAGTAATATGCACATTTTCAGGGTATCGCTGAACATGATCATGTCCAAAATTTATGTTTCCTGAAAAAATGATGAGAAACAAATGATCTCTCATCACTGACAGATATACTGTATCGTCCATGCTATTATCCAGCAATATGATTGAATAGTGTACTGTTGTTCACTTTTGTTATAAAAAAATATCTTCTTTCATGATCTATCAGACCCACCTCTTTAAAAACATTTTATATTCACTATAACCCTGTAAAATCCCTGGGCATCCTGGATTTTATGAACAGTGCACTATGTTTAGAGAAAATGCTAACCTTTTTGCCAATTTTTAAGTTTAATCGACTATATTTACAGAACATTTTGCCTACTTAACAACTTTTTCATTCAGTGTACTCCACTCTCTCTTTTTAGAAACTGTCTGTATTTGGGTAGTTGGCAGTAGTGTTGTAGGTAGTTGGCAGTAATGTTTAATTGACAAAACATATATTATGAACAGTGTTGTTAGAAGGCTGTACCAGGATGTCCCAGAAATAAATTATTCTAGGCAATGTGTGGATACCCTGATATGTTTTACAATTACCTCTGCAAACAATCAGCCTGTAGCTTTGTTCCTGACTCATGATGGCCTCAGTACTGCATTTTGTCTAGTACACGCACACGTGAAGAAAATTCCAATAGAACAACTCGAAAAGAATGGATGGAAAATAATTACGGTAAGCTGTTCTGTACTGAGCCGGGAAATGGCTTGTAAAAAACCTTACAAAATAACGTAATTAAATGAAAAACAAGGAACAATGACTTTGCACTCTTTGACAGCCACGTCTTGTAGCCGGGAAGCCGGGGCACAGTAATGCTAAGTTATTAGTTTTGAGATGTGCGCTGTACAGTATTGTAGTGCACTAAGAAGAACATGCCACATTAGGGTATTATTCCACAGCTGATCAATCGGACACTCTCTCTGACTCACTCTATTGTGCTCAATCCTTTCACAGTCATTGACTGGGCTCAATGTTTTAAGTGTAGTGAGCTGCTATACTGCTTCAGGTATCTGTGTGTTGTGTTTATTTTATTTGTGATCATGTATGTGAGGATCTTATTTCTTTTCTTTTTTTTTTTTTTTTTGCCAGGGATGCCATTTTCAGTGGGATGACCTGCCCTTTGAAACCCACACAATGACGGGTCTGCTGACTTCTGTGGCTCTCGTAATTTTAACCACGTCTCCCTGTTTTTCCCCCATTGTTCTGTGTCTTTATAAAGGATTGATGCGGTCATGAAGTGCTACTCTCTAAATGTTGAGGGGCTAAATCAGCCAGTATTCAAAGCCCTTCAAAAGCCCTTCGCCTGAGGGGTGTAATGGTGTGAGATTCTAAAAGTGTGATATCTCTAAAAAAATACCATGGTTGCACCTTACTGTGGTACAGTGCTGATATAGCCTTTTATTTGCTTTATTTATTTCTCTATTTGGCATCTCCAATCCCACCAGAATCTGGAATGTCCAATAGGGGAACTATGTACAAGGCTTTTTGCATTTGCAACCCCTGTTGCCAATTCAAGAGAGTGAGACAGCTCCCAGCTCTCCTCTGAAGCACGCGCCCGGTGCCACCGCTTCTTCTCGTAAGCTCAGAACGAGGGCAGAGGATACCCGAACATGAACGAGCTTAGAATCTTCCTAATGAGTGCCCGTCTGGCCAACAGGAGTTGCCTGAGTG
The DNA here is from genome assembly GCA_029721435.1 of Gymnothorax reevesii. Classification (NCBI taxonomy): domain Eukaryota; kingdom Metazoa; phylum Chordata; class Actinopteri; order Anguilliformes; family Muraenidae; genus Gymnothorax; species Gymnothorax reevesii. The sequence goes on along the minus strand of CM056587.1, from coordinate 21,346,051 downwards.
AGAACTTGTTATTTACGTTACCCTATCCCGGCAGACGTTCCCAATTTGCATCCCTGTAGCGCATTGGCCAATTGCGCGCTACTCTGAAAACAGCTGCCGACCACTGCCGGCTGATAAGAGGTGGGGTTCGAAACTCGTGATAGTCACTTCTCCTTCGCAACGCGATGCTTTACCAAGTGAGCTATCCGGCAGCTCTAATTTCTTAATTTTTTAAATATTTTTAATAAACATGGTGACTTTACAGGTATAAGATCTGTTTCATTTTGGCTATCTTCAAGGATTTTATGTTGGATATAAACACTCAAAATGTCCTGAAACAAATAAAAATGTGTATGTAATATGTGTTCAATGTGTAATAAAATTAAACAATAATGTAAAAAAAGGCATAGGCTCCATGTAATTTTATATTATTGTATTCAAATTCAGACAAATCTGTATAATTTAAATTAGAAAAAATTGTTCCTACTGCGCTTTAATTGTATGTCACGCTTATTTTTTTTAAGTTGGGCCAAATAAAAAAATCACTTGGTTGGTATCCCTGCCCACCCCAGAAAACCCCTCGAGGCTCTGATTTAAAGAAATTCCTATTTTGAAAAAAATCTGTCAAAATTTTGCCAAAAAAAAGTGAGAAAAATGCTCAGAATCCCTGTTCCTGCAGCAAATGGACAGCTTCGTTTTCAATCTCTGAGCCACTTTGATTTGATTTGATTCTTTATGTTAATACAACTACTTTTGAGTTGAATTTCTGGCACTATTTGGATCTCAAACTCTTCTTTAATAAAATAAAATTACAAGAAACTCTCGCCAGCTCCTGAAAATTGAAATGTGAAGGATGCTAGCTGACAAATTTTTTTTTTGTTTAAATTTGGTCGCACTGCGGTATGTCAAGGTTTATGAAATTAAACCTGAGCAAAGACCCATTACATGGAATACAGAGAATGAGAAAAAGGCAAAGGTCTGTCTGTTTTTGCAACCGGGGCTAACTGAGACATAACACCGCTACATCCCCATCCTGCTGAGGAAATATAACTCAAGTGGGGCACTTGCGCGCGCTCGGTCAGAACTGCTTGTTGATGCTTTTACACACGCCATGCTGTTTGTCAGCGCTGGAGATTGAAGGGTATGCAATTTATCAAAACACAGCACAGAGTGGAGCTGAAATGCCATTCAAATAGTGCTGAGATTTCAACTTTTGGAATACTTATGACAGCACATTATAATTATTATTTTTTCTCATTTTATTTCCACCTAGCGGAACTGAATGTCAAGTTTTTTTCAATTCTCAAAAAAAAAGCAAACAGAGTAATTGCTGCCCTAGTACATGCATAATTGTGCAGGGATTTTTTTTTCTTAGAATTTGTGCTCACTCCTACGATAGAATTACAGGATCATGATACCATGCATGATCAGAGTATTCTTGGATATGGTTACATTGCCTGAAATCAGGCGTGATCAAAATGTTTTTGCGTTTAAATCAGGAAGGGCAAAATAACGTCACATGGTCTAACTTGTGTTCCTTTTTGAATATTCCGTAATTATACCAGTATCTCCATCCTCGCTTCGCTCAAGTTCTCTTTTGAATATTCAGTTCATTTGTGACAACCATACATTAATCTTCACATTTTGTGCTAATTCTAAAACTCTGAGGCTAGATCATTAATAAACACAAGTATGAAAACGACTCTAAATATAACTGATACTTCATTTGATGTATCTTCTTCTCGTAATATATGGGTTTTCCAGACGATCGAGAATGAATTGACCTGGAACTGATGAAGACAAAGTGTCTCCTTTGTTTCTTTCCAGTGTTGGTAATATATGGCCATTCTTCCCGGTAATTAATTATTTCATGAAGTAATATATTGAAAGATTAAGTGTCTCGTAACAGCTGAGACTCTCAGCTTCATTGGCTGCGTGTTCCCTTATCCCTCGCAGTTTTCCGTAGTGGCCTCTCAGACCGGCGTCACGCGCGGCTCTCGCCGTGTCAATCCGCCCACAGACGTTGTGTCATCAGCTAAAGCCTGTGGGGAGAAAAGTAAATTGCACACCCTTCACGGCGAGAGGAACATGTGCTCCATACCTGGCTGTCAGGGGAAAATAATGAAGAGCTGAGCTGCTCATTACCTCCACATGACCAGCCTCCCGACTGCCATGTCCTCTGTGGCCCGGGACATATTTAACCCTTTAAGGTGGAGGACGACGAGAATGATGAAACGTCCGTCGCTGAACTGAACTTGTGACCCAAGTGCTGATGTAACAGTCACTACTCATAAATGGAAGCACAGATCTTTGTAGAAAACTGACATCCTGTACTGGAAATGTATTTTTTTGTTATAATACTTCAAAAAAATGTACAAGTGCTCACAAATATGCATTAAAAACATTTTTAAAGTGTATTATTTTCATTGGTCTTTGGCCATTTTAAACAGACAGACAGACAGATTTATTCAGTATTATTGCAGCCTTGATTATAAATATAAGGCATTTTGCATTTCACTAAGTACAGTTGATACAAATAATATGCCATGACTGACCCCTGACCTCTACATCTTCAAGGCTGTCTGGTGTCACCAGGGGAGACAGAGACAAGTGTGACTGTGAAAACAGCGTCTTATGAAGCAATAAATCTGCAGGACAGTGTCCCAAATTTTTCAGGCAAATATTGATTTTTGGTAGTTTTTGAGTTCACAGCACTTTATAGTAAGTTTTTCAATTGTTGGAAACATTTAGATTAATACATTTTGGAAGCATCTTCACCGTACGGAATTGTGTTAAATGTGCTGAAAAACCTCCGAACAATACTGTATGTCACGACTGTTTACTCTGGAGATGTAGTTCATTTATTAGTCCCCTACCGGAAACGGAGGGGACTATAGGATTGCACTCCGTCCGTCCGTCAGTCCGTCCGTCCGCATTCGTGTCCGCTCCATAACTTCAATACCGTATGACCTAGGAACAACAAAATTGGTGTGTGGATGCATCTTGGGGAGAGGGTGGGTCACTTTGACTACTTTTTTGGAAGTATAATATGCATACACCGGTAGGGGACTAGTATTGCGCAGCAATACGACATTCGCCGTTAGGCTGTGCACTTGTTATATTTATTTTATTTTCAGTGACAACTACATACTGGTGATAGATAATTGGAAAAATAAACATAAACAGTCTTAGTAAGGAGTTGAGCCTCCCCAGGCCTCCAGATCAGCTTCAGCACACCTTGGCATAGAGTCTACAAGTGTAATACTGGAGGGACGGAGTACCTTTATTTCGAGCAATTTTCCCTGATTATGTGTTTAGATGTTGGTGACAGAGGGTGCTGTCCAACACATTTTCACAAAATCTCCTGTTCGAGTTCAGTTGGTTCAAGATCTGGCGACTGTGAACGCAGTGACGCATATTAAGGATTATTTTAACACTCATCAAACCATTCAGTGACCCCTTGTGCCCTGTGGGGCTTGGTACATCGTCGATCTGGAAGAGACCACTCTCATTGCAGTATGGTAGAAATGCTTCATCAGGGGATATAATGGTGACCACACAGAATTACTCAGAATTGATTTTCATCGACTTTTCTGTTAAACAGCTCCTGAAAAATTAATGGCAGCATCTGCATTATGTTTGTCTACACATTTAATCCCAGCATTTTCCTTTAATTTGTCACCCAACTGTTTGTAGCACAATTGTTTCATATCAGTATAAGTAAAACCTTTAATAGCCAATTTTATCGCGAATTCTGAGCCGTGTATGCCCACTTCATAAAATGAAAGCAGCTGGAGTACCGTTTGTAAAATTTTGAGGGAGAACATCTTGACCACAAATGCGTTTGTCTTCTGTTTGTGCTTTTGTGCCTGCTAATTACTGCCAGAGCTACATTGTGACATGAATAGTATTGGCTGGGTTGGTTGGCTCGGGCATAAGATTATTACTTCGCAGATGTATTCAACTTTTTTGGATAAGTTAACCTCGGATTACCTGCAGCCACAAAGAGCCGGGCAGGACTACATCTTCAGACAGATGCCAGGTGTTTAGTATTTTTAATCATTATCTTTTCTCACTCGTCTGGATCACACCTTTTGTGTTGCAACTTCCTCTCATTAGTGCTGCATGTTTAGTGCTATTTCTGTGTGCTCTGGATTGTCAATTCTGGAAGGTAGACGTGTTTGATTGGCTCATCAGGTTATTTATGTCCTGCTTATTTTTATGTCGATGGTCTCGCAGTTGAATGCTCCGAGAAATAAGCGGTGCAATCTCTTCTATTCCTCTGTTCATATAAAAAATGAGCGCATGTCAGCACGAACTGACGTAACTATTTGCGGCCTCATTACCGTCGTTGCGGCTACAATCATATTTTTGCTCCAAAAGTACATTACCATTCTAGGATTGTTGCACTCATTTTTTCAGTTTTAGTTCATGTAAATAATTTCGAATATAGCGACATGGGACGTGAAACATCTTAATACGCAGAATAGTTGCCTAAATGTTGAAGTCACTGAAAAAAGCCATAATAGTAGGTTAAACAAGTTGTTCAGTTTTCCAGTGAGGGAGGTAAAATCAAGCAAATTTGGGATGGCATATCTGTGGAACTGTACAGTACTTGGTGAGAACTTACCATATCGCGAATATGACTGTCCATGAGAAAAGTGGATGAATATGCTCAACAGTTACCATGGCAAACGCTGTGTATTTTGGTGAAAAATATTACATTTCTTTTTAACCAGGCATCTCTTTTTTCCATCTCAAGCTGCTTCATAATTTTTGTTGCTAAATTTACCCAGATTAGTTTACCACTGATGATTTGCGCATTAAAATAAACCCATGGCCATGTGTTCTTGTAAATGCACCCGTTTAATTTTTCTCTGGCTTAAAGAGTCATACTGCCAGCGCAGTCTCATATAAAATATTTCATGGTGCAGAGGCATATGACTTCCTGCAGAATTAAGCAGGTAGACCGCTTCTAATGTAGGATTCAGTGTTCGAACCCCCCCCCCGCCCCCCCATTGATTGCCCCTTTCATTACGTGTGACAGAGTGAATTAAATGAGAAAATCTTCAAACAATTCAATTTCCGGGCATGGTGTCGGACCAATTGATGTTTAGTTTTTGCAGGGTCATGGGGGAAAAGAAATAGAGAAATAAAAATGACATAATGTTCCCTCCTGCCGTTCTCCTGGGAGGTGAATCCGCTCCTCCAGTGTGGATAAATACCATAATCTCCCGCTCTGAAACAGTCAAGGACAAGATGGCAGAGTCCGTGGAGGGTAACTGTGCTCCTAAGCAATATTTCTGCTGAACCTCACACACTGGTGAGCCTGCTGCCTTACAGCCAGCCCACATTTCCACACGCAATCGCTTATTTTCCACAACTTTTCCTCCCTCCTTCGCTTCACCCGCAACTCAATGGAGGTTCGCCATCATCAAAGAGGTTCGTATCTATTTAATGAGTTATGAAGAAGGAATAATGCATTTCTGCAAGATCCTGAACTGGGATAGATGAAGCTGTTCTTTGCCTGGAATGTGTGGCCAGTGACTTTTCCTCTCCCCATCTATAGAGCATCTGCTGCATCTGAAATAGTCCGTAACTGAGGTCACTTTAACTCACATTCATAAGAGTTAGGGGTGCTACATTTAGCTTGAGTCGTTGCGACTCTATCTAGGGACTCTACCCTAAACCCCTCCCCCTTTCTAAAACATGAGATCACATCACACACACAAGCACCCGCATGCGCAGACAGGCTCACACACACACACACACCTACACACACACGATGATGCTGCAGATGGCACTGTAACATTCGAGTCAAGTGTCCTTATTTGGCTCTTTTTGAGGAAATTCGGGATCGAGGAGGAGCACCTGGAGTCTGATGAACAAGAGAGCTTCCACAGGTATGAAAGACCTCCGAGAAGAAAGAGGAAGCACATTTGTTTGTTGGCCGGCTGTGTCTTTTTACCCACCATCCTCGTGCAGTGGGTTTTTTTATTTTTTTTTATTAAAAAAATTTGGCATCTCCAATCCCACCTGAATCTGGAATACCCAATGGGAAAACTATGTACAAGGTTTGCTCGTTTGCGACCCCTTGTTGCCAATTCAGGAGAGTGAAGACAGTTCACGGCTCTCCTCCGAAGCACACGCCTGTCGGCCACCGCTTCTTATACACTCATTGGTTGAATCTTCACAAGTTCAGAAGGAGGGCGGAGGATACCCCGACATGAACAGACTTAGAATCTTCCTGACGAGCGTCCGTCTGGCAAACAGGAGGCGCTTGAGCAACGAACAAAGCAATTTATTTCATTTCCCATTCCCGGCAGTCCCTTCCCTTTTTGAAATCCTGTAGCGTGATGGCCAATTGTGCGCTACTGTGAAAAAGCTGCCGACCACTGCCGGTTGGTACGACAGGGGCTCGAACCTACGACGCGATAGACTCTTCTGCGCTGCAACACAGTGCCTTAACCAAGTGAGCTTTTGCCATACTGTCAATTTGAATGAAATGAATAGTACACAAAGATTTTTGTTCATTCATGTTAATTTTGAAGAAGACACCCCTAGTCAGAGGTGTATCCAGGGTTCAGAAAGTAAAAATCCTACCATGTTTTCATTCCACCCGTAAACTCCTGCCAGCAGATTTCACTTGTTAGTTTTACCTCCCAGCTGAAGAATAGGGCCAACTGACAGGTCTTTTGTGGCTGGAACAATATTCTGGGATGGACTTTTACTTTCTGAACCTGGATTTTACACCTCTGCCCTTAGTGAAATCACAGTTCTAGCATCAAGAGCTGTTAACGATTGAGCGGTGGGTCTCCTTGTCGGTCCTGGGGACCTCCCGTATATGTTGATTTTTGTTCTAATCGCATCTGAGAAAACAATTTTAAACAGCCGTTAATTTTTCCTTAATGAGGCCCTTTTCAGGTTTAATTGGTTTATTTACCCTCCTTCATCACTTTGTCTGAAACAGCCATTACTGTGTGCCATGAAAAATAAAAATGATGCTTTATTGCAAACACTTCCAAAAAGGGTACTCATGTTTAACTGACCAAATTAAATACCACTGGTGAGTCAATAGGGTAGTAATTACACTGGCAAACATGACTTTCTTCCATTTTTTGTAGGGTTATCACTTTATCATTTGCCATGTCATTTAATGTCATTAATTATCAAATGGCTATATTTTTGTTACTATGTATCCTCACCTTCAAAAAAATAGATGTCAACTAATTATTTAATCTCACAGGTAACAATTTTCCCTTTTTAAGTCAATAAGATAATATAGTATGGCACAATATAGCGCAATGTTAATATGGAGCTTTTCGGGGCATGCATAGCCATTCTTGACATATTGAGGCTTGACTGGGCAACTAATCCATGTTAACGTGGCTATTGCAAGGGTGAAAAATAAACACCTCATAAAAACTCTGGGATTGCGGTTGTCATTGGAACAAAAACAAGCTCATACAGGGGGTCCTCAGCATTGAAGTTAAGAACCACAGCAAGAGAGAATATTTCTGCTATATTTGCTGATAGAACAGTTAAGCATGCCACATTTGTCCAGTGAAACTGTCATGCTCACCAATTGGAGGGGTGTATCCAGAGTTTTTTTTATTCTATTTTTATTACAAAAATGTTTTACAAACACGCTAGAGTTGTTCTTTCCTATTTTACAATAAGAAATACAGATGAGTAGTGGCACCTTTTCCTATTAACGGAAAATATTGCAGACAAGATATTGACCTGTTTTGCCTTGCTGTAAAATAAGGAAACATATAATGCTTTTGTGTTTATGTTGTATTTATGTTTGGGCTACTCAGTGAACCGTGGTTGTGTTTTATTGAAAATCTGGCGTCCATTAGAGCAGCGGAGGGGCATCATATTCAGAATGATAATGCTTTGTTCTCCGGATATGAGAGCTGCGCTTCCCGAAATGTTAGACACAATTTGCATCTTCTCCTCATATCTGCTTTATCTCTCTCAGAGTGCTGCAGTTTAGTTTTCTTCACACAGACCAAAAGACATTGATGTTAGACTGACTTTAAATTGGAATGATCGGTATGAGTGAGTGTGTATGAATGTGTTTGCTGTGTTTTGTGCCCCGTAATAGACAAGCAAACTGTCGAAGGTGTATTTCTCTCACCCAAAGGATGCTGGGATAGGCTTCAGTCCACTTGATTATAGTGGATGGATGAATATTCTGCCGATGCCTCGACGTGCTTGCTCTGGAGGTGAAGCCAGGCGATTGCAGGGCTGTTGCTCTGGAGACGAATGAAAAAGTCAGAGAGGCATTTGGGGTACCGGAGGAAGAAATGGGTGAGGAGCGAGGTCAGGGCCAAAGAGGGATCAGGACCCAAATCTTCACACAGGTGTGAAGACAGAGTGGAGACTAAAAGGAGAAGCAGGTCCTCTGCTCACTCATTGGACCACATCTCACTCGCTCTTCCCCTATTGGCCCACACCTCCCTCGCTCCGCCCCCCTGCCCACTCTCCAGTGTGCCTGTGTGACCTTTTTATGACCCCTGTTGGACTACATATGACTTCAGTATTACCAGTGATGTGGGAAGAACAGCTGTAACCAACATAATTCCTGATGATCCACCGTGCTGTAGATTTTCATTCCAGTGTTATGACCTTGTGTAACAGGTCAAGATTCCACTGGCATTAATAGTTGTGCAGAATTAAAGTTAAACAAAAACTTGCAGGATTGTAAATCTCCAGACGCAGGGTTGGCAACCACTGGCAACCAGATAACATTTCAGTTCAGTGTATATAAGAAGAACAAAGGGTCTTGTTGGCACACTGCTGCGACTGGAGTTTCATCTGATTGAAATAAAGATATTGTAATTTAATGATGCATACATTAATATTCTATGGGGTTTACTGGCAGATTGACAGAATTGAGGGAATCACCTCAGTCATTGTTAGACCTGACCATGTCTGTTCTCGGTGAGTGGTATGTTAGTATGTAAGCACTGGATGGTACCATTTTTTGATTTCTAGGATAATTTCACATGACCACTACTAGAGAAAAATGAGCAAACTAAGATATTATTTTGAATGTAATATGGTGAGCATTGGTGCGGCACTGGGGTACAGAATGAGTGTTCTGAGCAAGAATTTGGTGGCAGTCGTTATTAGAATTTTTTATTTCATACAATGATCTACACTCTGTATTTAATTGAATGAAATGCACAACATTTTCCTTGGTGAAAATCTCTTTATATTCTGTGATTAGCTTTTATGATTTTGTGAGTTCTGTAAAAAGAGAAATGGATTCTGAAATTCACCCTCCCTCTAGACCACAAAACCCATATATCCTGATATTTCACTATTCTGAGCGTTAGTGTGGCGAAGCTGTGACTCTCTCTGAATCAGCCGAGTTTCTGGAAACTGCGATATGAAAAAGTGTCTCTGTGCAGCCGTTAGTTTTATGCCAGCTGTTCCTGCTTTTGAAATACCAACTCTAGCGAAATATAGCAAATGGAATCGAGGGGCAATTGGTTTTTGATGCGGGTCTTTCTGTACCAAGTCAATACAATGTGGTTTTGTTACAAAATCTGCAGTTGACTCCAGCATAAGGCCACCAGCTATCTTTCTTTCCTCCTCAAAAATCTATTTCCCCTGGCAATTTGAAGACACGCTGATGCCCTTATTCGTCCCCTGTAAGTCTTCAGAGCCGCTCCATTCGAAGCATCCAATCAAGAGAGGCGGCCACACCACACGACGGTATCATAACTGCTGTGGATTTCTAATGTCAAAACTGGAGTCCTCATTTCCCTGAGGGCAATGAATGTCAACGCTTACAATGCTAAAATGTGTAGTATAGAGAAATATCAAGCCAGAGGATAATGGAATGTAGTTGATTTTATGATGCAACCATTTTCACAGAAATGTTGTGGGGACTTTGTTGCTGAGTGAACTTACAGATTGTTACCAATGAAAATTATCTTTATGGCTGAGAGCAACAGGTAAGGTTCCATTTTTATTGGAGGTATTCTGTGGCTAATCTGAGTTAACTCTTGTCTCCTCTTTAGCAGAGGCTGTGCCAGTTATTTGGAAACCCCAAACACAAGTGCACACACATCTCCTCAGTACATTCTGTCAGCATCGAAGGATCCCTCTTGGGTGAGCTATTTTTGACTGCTGAGGGGAAGTTTTCGGTTACGTTATTGTTTCGAAAATAGTCTTGGTTCTTGTTAAGACCCCTTCGCCAGGTGTTTGCTCCATTATTGCTTTCACTTTCTTTTTTTCCTGTTACAGTGCAGCTGGAAGGGCAGCTCCATTTTAAAGTCTGGCTTCTGCGATCTTTCTGAATTCATTTTCATTCTTTAGCTTTTTTCTTTGACGTACAATGTTATTACTCATATGCACTGATGCTTGGTGAGTTTAAATTGTAAATTTTAAAAGTATGATTTCTTTGTTTATATTATTGCTATATGTTGTTTGAATTACATGCACCACAGGTAGTACACAACAGTTGCTCATTGCCATGGGCTATATTTAGCCTGTTATAAACAGGTAATTGATACTAACTGGGCTAGATTCAGGGTATTTATATAAATAAAGTGATTGCATCCTTCTGCATGACCATTCATTACTTGCAGTCCAGTCTGAACTATCTTCCTGAAGCCTTCTCACAAGGATCACATATACTGCAGTCATATATATTCGACTGCCAAATCTCTAAAATTCAGCCTTGCTGACAAGTGGCAAAGCAAATTAAATCCTGGGCTTTCGGAAAGCAGGGCAATTTCAGCATCTCACTGATGTGATGGAGGTGGGCTTCTGAGGGAGGGGGAAATCGCAGAGGTGGAAAACTGGCGGATAGTAGCAACTCTTATTTTTCTCGGTTTTACCGCTGCACACCTGAAAATGAAAACAAAACAAGACTCTGGTGGGTGCCACAGAGACTATTTTAGGCCGCCTCTGCAGTTCTGCCAGGATATTGGGGGGGGGGGGGGGGGTTTGCTACTAACTAAGGAGAGCCATAGAAATGATTCACTCACACCCTGCAGGTACTCAGTCAGTTTGTGCTATTCGCCTTCAGTGTTTTATTTTTTTATGTCTCGGGGCTGTTCTCAGTTAATCACATGACATCTGGCCTGCCATCTTACCTTCAGCTGCTTTTCTCAGCTCACAGCTCTCCATACCGTTCTGCAGTGACCCTGAGGGCGAGAGGACTGTATAAAGCAGTGATGGATTCAATTTAACTGTGTTGTGATGTGAAAGAAAACCAAATGGGTTAAAGAATCCATGCAGTCATTAAAGACCATGACAATCCCTGGGCCACACGCAGCTGAAGATTAAAGTTTGCTGTGCAATTCATTTTAACGCCGCATTGCTGCTTTGTGGCTGTCTGCAGAAATCTCTTCCCACCCTCAATCAAACAGCCCCCTTCCAGGACAATTTCAATCTACTTTAAACCTTGATATTCTGATTCTTAACAGTGTACATTATTACAGTACATGTGGGAATAGATAATATGGGCATTGTATGGTAAAGATATTATCAGTTGCTGCTACATTTGTCTGGTTTTGTGGCATTGGTTGTTTTCCTTCGCATAAACCTTCAATCAATTGATGTGGAATGTTAGAGTACCCATTATTCTGAAGGGGTAGTCCGTATAGTCTTCAGCTGTGATACTGCTTTTGGGCTGATGATGCGTGATACAATTCCTTGGGGAAACTTTGGTTTGGTTTTGGACACATTTTGCTACCTTTAATCATCCAGGTCTGATAATGTCCACAAATTACGCCCACATTATTCTTTGAACATACTGTTTTATGCTTAGGTTTGTTTTGATGGGTGGACGGTAGTTTCTTCAGAAAGTACTCTGGTAATAGATTAACATTAGCTGGTGAACACAAGCCCTATGGCAACTGCATTACCATTATTTCTCCACTAGGTGGCTCTATAAAAAGGACTGACTAAGTGATTTTGGCCGTGGGTAAAGCAAGTTCTTTTTCTTCTTCTTTTTATTCCCCTTGGCTTTTTTTTTCCCGGAGGAGAATGACCAGCTACAATCTGCCCTTGCTCTTATAGAGGTACTTTAGCAGCAGGCATTGATTTGATAGAGTCAATAAACAGAGGGATATTGTTCTTACACAGCTAGGAAATAGCAGTGGCATTTTTCTTATGGAGACAGTTAAGGTTGCAGTGGGCATTGATCCGGTGCAGACAGTAAACAATTAGAGTGGCATTGTTCTTATCAAGACGCGAACCAGCAGCGAGACTGTTTTTATGGACTCGTGTTGCAGGTGGTCTTACAGCGCACAGATATTCATCATTTCACATGTGTACCCTTATACTATTTAAGAATAAAGTAAAAAATCTGGAATCAGGCAAAATTGTAAATGAGCAAATTAATAAAGACATACGTGGCTATTCGCGCTTCCAGAACAGGTGTTTATTTATGGGAAAGTTTTTTTTTAAAAATCACCATTTTCTGCCAACATTTTTTTGAAAAAAAAAAATTTTAAGTTTTAAGACAGGTGTAGTACTGGCAGGTTCAGGACACCAAATGGTTCTAGGCATTCCTTTTACCTTTCCTGTATTTGAGACCACTATTGGTGTGGTCAATGATCAAGGATAATGTAAAGAATTTGAATATGAAAGTGCATGTATTATCATGTTTCCTTAATTGTCTCTTCCCCCTTTCCAGCAACCTGCGTATCTTTTTGAGGAAGTGTCTCCTTAATTGGTTTGGCATCTTGTGTACCTCCCCTCATCCAGGTGTAATCCATTTCTGTGCCCGGTTCCCTAGTGTTCCTCTGGTGTATATAAGCCTTATTTCTGTGTGGCAGAGTGACTGGACTGTAAAGCTATTTTGCTGTTTAGCAACCACTCAGTTCATGCCTTTTCACTCAAAACTTTTATCATCCTCAGAAATGATTGAAACCTTAATTACAGTGAAATGCGTAATTACTCTTCAGAGGTAATAAGGGCAAACTCCCAAGCCTCATCATTGCTCACCAGGATTAGGACTGCATTCCTCTCAACCGGCCTTTCCAGTTTATTCCTCTGCCCAGTTTATTAGGAACACCCCCCAAGTCTTCATTGGTTTCCAAGATTGAGATTGCATTTCTGCAAAACCCTTTGGACCTGCTGTCTAAGAGTCCTGCTTTTGTGAGGGTTAACACCACCAAGCATCTGCTTCGGGGTGCCACTGGCTGGATGCAGACATGCTCAGTACTCTCACCACTCTATATACCATCTGTGGCTTTAAATCCACCACTGCTTCCTGTTCTGGATTGTAACACAGGAGGCTGGTTAGTACTGGCAGTACTGCTGGAGAGCATGCAGCAGCAGGGCTGCAAACTTTCTACGCAATCTCATGCATACGGTGTAAGTTCCATGCATTTTGATGGCGTATTCTCTGTAGACAGCAATTATTCAACCAACGAATATTATTGAGATTCTTACATGTAATTAAATTCCTTGTGAGTAGAAGTTTCAGTTTCACTTGTGTTATGGCGGATTCCACTGCGAGTAACATGGGAGCGATTGAGACACCAAACATTGTGCGCATTTCCTCGCTAAGGGGTTGGAAGCGATGTGTGTTTTCATGATCGTTTAAATTGTTTAAACGAAATAAGACCATTTGAAACGTCTTTATGCAATTCCATTGCTTCCAACCCCTGTGTAAAGACAAACGTGAGAATTCCAGAGTCATAATTGATTTCCACGTCTCTAGTGGTGAAATCCACCGTAATCCACATGAAACTGGTTAACTTCCATGGTCAAGGACTCAATTCCGTGTGAGAATCTCTTATATACGCATCAATTGAATAATTGCTGACTGCAGCATGGGAACATGAATGCCTGTAAGAGGCGTGAGACTCACAGCGAATGCGTGAGAGGTGGCAGCCCTGCAGCAGGAGATGAAAGTGGCATTTTAACGGTAATTAAAGTGTGCATTTGCCTCTTTAAACAATGTTACAGTTCTGCTTTGCATTTAAATAAATTGAAAGTACATAATTTTTATATATGAAATAACAAGGAGCTCGGCAGGACATGAGTTTTGAAAACAATGAAAATGAGGTTAAGGCAGAGACTGTCGCTGTTTGTGTGCAGGTATTTCCATCCAGCCTCTGGACTATGTAAGAGTTTCAGCTCCTTTTACAATGTCATAGTTCACTTACTAATGGATTTCATGGTACATAGTGAAGCACTGTTAATACAAGGCCTAAAAAAGGAAGGTGGAGAGTGTAGGCCGACTAACTGTAATCATAGCATAGGTATGCTATCTGGTACTCATGCGGCAGACAATTTCTGACTTCAGGTGCAATGATTTTGCCCTGGTTTCTGAAAACAGAAAAATTTCCACAATTGTGGTCTCTGTTATAGCCATCAATGTATCTGGATTAGAAATAAGGTGAATAAAATAGTTCTGTTGGAGAGCAATCATCAAGCTAATGGCAAGTATAGCAGGTAGAAAAGAGGAAACAGTCTGCACATTGCAGGCTCCCAAAAGGCCTGAGGAAGACCTTTATTGATCTAAACGTTGCTTAATAAATAAATTAGTACTTTTGGGAGCTTGCAGTGTGCAGACAGTTTCCTCTTTTTTGCTCTATTTTGAAAGTTTTTTCTCTTGTCTACACCTGTAACTTTAATTGTATGTGCGTGCACTACCCCCACTTCACGTTAGTATAGCATGTAACCCATATAGCTGTTCAGTGAACACGCATCTGCTTCAGACACCCTGGCCTGCAGCAGACGCCGAAGCACCGATTGATGACGGTTCGCCGTGTTAATTCATTTACAGCCTTTTCTCTCTCCACTTTTCCCACTCCAGTTTCATTTGACGGATTACGGTGATCAGCACAATTGTGCTCGTGTTGCTGGTTGCTTTTTGTTTTTTGCTTGCTCGCACAAAAGTGGAGCCGCATAATGGTTAGAGGAAGTGGGTTAGATAGATCCCTGGTGGGGCAATGTACCCATGAGCAAGGTATTTAACCTTATTTGCTTCATAAATATCCGGATAAACAAATGCCTGTGCAGAAAATGCAAGCCGTGTAGGTTACTCTTAGGTTTCTTTCCTGTTTTATTTGGGGGCGGGGGTACTTCTTATGTGCAAGAAGTACCTAAGTCACAAAATAACACTTTAGAAAATTGTGGGGTCAAAGTTTTCAAAAGATACTATATATATTTATATATGTATATATATATATATATATATATTATTTTTTTTTTTTTTTTTTTAATGGCAGTAATATATATATATATATATATATATATATATATATATATATTTTTTTTTTTTTTTTTTTTTTTTTTTTAATGGCAGTATACTATGAAGCCCATTACTGTTTCCAGGGGCTGTTGAGAGCTGAAAATCCCCTTTTTTGTGGAAAAAATACTATTGTATCATGAAGTTAACAGGAAAATTAATTTTGGATGCAAGTACTTTTTACACCAAGATCTTCAGTTCAGTTTTTACACCAAGGTCTTCAGTTTAAAATATGGCTGTCTTTTACAAAGACCTGAGAGAAATGATAGAGAGGATAGACTGAAGTTTGGGAACAGAGATGGACCTGGAGCATAGTCCCTGGGATATTTTTTTATGGGAGTCTGAGGGACCATACTCATGACCTAACAGGAGAGCTCTCCCCAACTGAATCTCTCAGGTCTCCTGCGAGTTACAGTCCCAAGCCCTACTGGAGGCTGGAACCCATGACCTACCTTCAGTTACCCTTAATAAAACCATCAGTGTGATGACAAGGAAGTACCGAGAGGAAATGCTTGAATTGTACTGTGACAGCGCAAGGGCCAATAACAGCTTAAATCACAAGCTATTGCACCAATAGCTTTGCCTCCTCAAGTCCTTTATTGTCAGTTTCTCCGGGCTGCAGCGTTTGCATCGTATCGGGAGGTAGATCCCATCTGTGGGATGTCACATGATCCGTGATGGCCGCACCAGAGGGAGCTCAGTCATGGGAAAACTTCATATAAGCGCAGCAGAGAGATTCTATTTAGATTGCTGCTCTAATCCACATCCTGATGCCTTTACAACGGGAAGAATGAACTACATTTGACAAATCAGGAGATCTTTATTTCTCCCGTCTACACCTTTCAGGAACCAAGATGGGTGGTATTCTGGAGTGAGCATGGAGTTTTCCCATTTCAGATGACCTTCAAGTAAACTTCATTAGGAGCATTTCACTGAATAATTGCTTTCATCTCAGAATGCACCTTTCGAAACCAAATTAAATGTTCACCTTTGTAGGCAGAGACATCACAGACAATTTATATTAGTGACAATCGTAAACCGCCAAATATCAAATGTCATAGAAGTCATTTAAAAAATAAATAATATGTATATATAATCTTCATATGCAAAAGCAAAAGTCTAAATTTCATCCCTAGTGCATCTATGGTCGGGTATATCTTTTGCTTGACAATCACTTCTGTCATCACATTTGATCACATGCTACATATCCCTCCATTCTTCCTATAACATTTAGAATATGCTAATATTACTGTAGGTAGATCAATTTATTCAAATATTTTTATTTCAAAAATGTTTTTAAATGGTGTATTACTTAATGACTCTATTGCTCCAAGCCCAAACAAACATTAAAACTGCGTTCTATAAATATCATGGCACTTAACTGGCTGCTAAGAAATTCATATGGGTTGGTTGAATACCATTTTTTGGAGATATCTGAATTTAAAAAATGTTTAATTCATTTGAGTAAAACAGCACTATATGAAGACAAGGCTGCTACTGCTAGTTATGCATTGTCCTCTAGTTTTAACTGATAAATAAATGGATGAGGTACATTCAGACCAGTGCCTATTCTGTTCCTGTGGCTTGATTAAAAAATGTCAACAAGTGAGATGTTTGTGGTTTTGCATTATGGAGCTACTGCAATGAATTAACAGCCAACCTGAGTTTACAGCCTCAATAGTATAATATTAGATGGTTGCGGTTGTGGAGATTAGAATTTGTAGTTTGGAATCAGTGTACTGCCCTGTCAAGCCAGACAGCAGTATCTGGGTCAATGACAAATAAGCCTTTTAAAAATGTTTTTTTTTTTAAATATATCTTTAAAAATGTACAGAATACATTTATTTGAAGTTGGAAGAGTGTGTTTAAGCAAGCGTAAATGGTTGCACAACATTTATAGGGTTTTAGTACAGTTTTAGACTGTATTTGAAATTTCACCAGCCAAAAAATGTCAGGTGGCACAACCAAAAGTTTCTTGGAAAAAAAAAACACACTTACCTCTTTTATTTCTAAGTGATTTTTTAGTAAGTATACCTGAGAGTGTCTAATCTGCCTAAAACTATTTTGTAGTTTAGCTGGGTATTAAAAGTAACTTTGGATTCTTTATTGTAGGGGGCTGGTATTTTGGTTTTCCAAACAATTTAAGAACAATTAAACTATTAAACAATATAAAATTATGCCCCCATATTAATATTATATTCATTCATATTTTAAATTACATAGTTAATACATTTCACATAGTGTTAACTAGCTCTGACGGTTGCGCCACCTGAAATGGCAAAACATAAAGTATATATCATTTTTATGATAAACTGGAAATATGTACAAATTAAACAGGTTTTATAGAGTAAAATGATGTTTATTTTGAACCATTTAAAATGATTTTTAACCAAAGTAGAGCACTTGGACAATGTCACGTCATTGACCCATTTGCAAATTTCTCAAAATTGGGAAAACCCACCATTGACCCTCTACAGCACCAGCTCCATCTATTTTTAGTAGAGATTAACCAGATCAATACACATGTAAAGTTATTACAGGAGCAAGTTAGCAGTATCTACAGAAATATGGCAGGAGGTCAACCCAAAGGGCAGTATCTGCAGTATCTCTTATCTGGGTCAACATCTCAAAAATATTTTGATTCACCAAAAATTCTGGGTCTAATAGGAAATCAATGTCATTGATAGCATTTCGGTCCATGTAATTGCCTTCCAGTACCAAGAGTAAAACTTTAAGGCCAATTTTCTCAGTTTCACTATTTTGTAGATACTGCCTTGACATGAGACCACTGCCTCTCCACCCCTGAGCCAAGTACTTAACCTGAATTGCTTTTATGAATATCTGGCTGTGTGAGAATAGCTGGCAAATGTGCCTGAGAACTTAAAATTATTATGGTAATTTGAAAATAAACACGATTTTTGATATCCTGCCCCTTACAACGAATGCTAACCGGTGGCATAGTTGGAAATGTGAGGTTACTGCTGCAATTAGAGATTTAATAGTCGACAAAAGTCAACATGTGGTAATTTTTTATTTGGACGTGGAAGAAGTGCGACACCACTGAGCAGGGGTAGCCAGTGAGGTGAAGTTGACGATGAGACCAGAGAGGACTGTGTGGAAATCTAACTGGATATTGATCGCCTGCTTACGTATTCAGTGCCACAGAATTAGTTTGCATCGCACTCTGGCTGCCACATGGTTTTGAGCCCCAGCCCGAGTCTGGAAGTTTATTGTCCTGGTTGACACGCAGCAGCTGAACATTTGATCTCCCAGAAGATTATTGCACAATTAATAGTGGAAATATTGCGTGCTGACAATTTTGTTCCTTAAATCTTTCACAAACAGCAAGCAATTGCCTGTATTATATTGGGGTCATTGCTGAGTAATGAGTTAAGTGGCAATGTTGCTGAATAGGGCTTGCATTATTTTTTGAGGAGAGGAGAAATTGGGTTAATGCGATAATGGGATTTAACAGGATGTGCCTTGCTCTATAGTTCAGTGATTATCAAACTTGACTGGGGTCCTCTGTGCGTGCTGTTTTTGGTTCAAACACTGTTGTATTCCCTGAATCTTCAGAGTGAGTTAATTTTTAATGAGGTGCTTTTTATATTTACCCTGATTATGTATCCTCTTCAGACTCTTTGTGCCTGAAGTGGATATGAATGCTGTGCGCTAACTGCATTACATTGCAAACAGTTGCCCAAAAAGCGCTAACAAAAATTAACTGATTAACTCGTGAGCATACATGCTACTCTACATAATTTTCACAATCAAAAGGCGGCAGCTTCTTTATTTGCTGGTATCGGGATTGTACATTTACATTTATTTCCATTTATGCAGGCGAGATTGCACTACCATGGCAAATAAACCAAGTCCCTCTCCAATGCCATCCCTCCCCACATGGGTACATATGAGTACACACCAAAAGGCAGGATACGCACCCGAAAAAAGAACACTTCACATATTTGTTTGATGAGTACTGCTCTAAGCAGCTCTAAATTTGAAGATACATGCCACATATCTCCAGCTCAGGGGTCTCAAACTGGTCTGTAAAACAGCCACACAGCTGCAAGTTTTCAATCCAACCGAGCAGAAGCACACTTGATCAGA
Source organism: Gymnothorax reevesii (assembly GCA_029721435.1). NCBI lineage: Eukaryota > Metazoa > Chordata > Actinopteri > Anguilliformes > Muraenidae > Gymnothorax > Gymnothorax reevesii. The sequence continues at coordinate 21,326,730 of CM056587.1, read as the reverse complement.
GGTGTATGATCCAGGGGTCAGAAAGTAAAAATCCCACCATGTTTTCATTCCACCCGTAAACTCTTGTCAGCAGATTTCACTTGTTAGTTTTACCTCCCAGCTGAAGAATAGGGCCAACTGACAGGTCTTTTGTGGCTGGAACAATATCCTGGGATGGACTTTTACTTTCTGAACCTGGATTATACACCCCTGCACTTGATACAACTAATTTAATCAACTGATCTCTGCCTGCACAGTTCATTAGTTGTGTCAGATGTGCTACTGCTTGGCTGAAATGAAAACCTGCTACCCCTAGGCTCTTTAAGAGACCAGTGTCACACCCCTCCTCTCGCTGGATATATTCCTTTCCTCAGTCAGCATAGACGCAGTAACAGCATTAACCCCCAGGGGGTGATGGTGCTGCTCAACCCCTGTTCCTCTCCAGGTCGTCTCACGGCTGCTTACTCGCTTTAAGCCTGAGCGACTCTCATTTCCAGGATGTGTCTCTCTCAAGCAGCATGGGCGGTTATACATATTCATTATGATGAGGCGCTGATAAAGAAAAATGGGGAGTGGGCTGCATTTTTGTGGATGTGATGGCTGAGGTTTGATATGTTCTGTAAAGTTTCTCCATGCGTGTATGATTAAATCTCCTCTGAACTTCTCTCTTTTATCCCTGCCATTTGCCCGAGGATATGATTGAGCTTCTGTTACCAGCAGACTGTTCTCAGATTTGGACACTACATTACATGCTGGGTTTCATAATCTCTGAGGGAAACTTCTTTTCATTCCCTTCAAGAGCACTTTATGTTAAGTACTTTATGTTAAAAAAATCAAGAATTTTTATGATTAGAAAAAAATTTCCCCTCTTTTTTTCCCCCCAGCCTGAACATGGAATAGTTTGGCCCCCCGCAAAGTGATCTGCCCCCATCGACTCAGAAGGAAGACGCCGTGGTACGTCGTTCCTCCGACTCACATGACGACTAGCCCTTGCTTCATTGCACTATGCAGTCGCACGACCGATTATGCACTGCTTACGCAGGAGGATCGAAAGTCAGAATAGAATTTAGTTTGTAAAACTAAATGTGCCAGGCTGACCAAGAGTGGTCGCTACAGAGAAATGAACAAATACATTTCAACCAGCTCAACCCCGATATCCCTGGCGAAGCCGTGTCAGTTGTTGCCTCGCCGATACAGACCTCTGGCCAAATGGCCTCCAGATAAAGGCCTTAGCTGGGAGCCACCTGGAGGCTAAAATTGGCATAATCATTATCATTTTTATTATCATTATTATTATGATTTCGGGGAGCAGGTTTTTGAACTTCCCTAACTTTTGTTTAACACCAGCAAGTCTTTGCGATTTGCACTGGATATTCTCTGTTGTAAATAAAATGCTTTTTACAGCTAATTCTCTGACATTTCCCCGAACCCCATACTTTGGCTGACACCTCGCGATTGGACAGAAGCCTTTAATTGTCCTGGTACTTGAGTGATTAACTGCCTCACTTTTAATAAATATTTATGAACATCTGCTCGAAAATGCAGAAGAAATGATGCCAGTACACAGATTTACCTCTAAAGTGCTGAGAATGGGTTTTGTTTTAGTGTTTTCTAAAGGCTACGGGACTCTTCGACCTGAGATTTTTACCGCATATTTTATAATATACAATGATGGAGAGTACCATTGTGGACATCACCAAACTTTATTGTGTTTTGTACGTTGAGTAACATCCTGACAACTATGGCAAAGCCAGGACACAAAGCCGTCAAAATGTGACGTACAGCAAAAGTTTTGGGCACAATTAAAAAACTTTTTTGTGGGGCAAAAATACTTCCAAAAATAATTAAAATAAAGGTTTCTAAGTATTGAAAAAATGTACTATGAAGTTCTGTAAACTGTTAAAAACTGACTCAAAGCTTTATTTATTGTCACTTCCCCATGCCTTAATATCTGGGACACTGTCCTGCAGTTTCGTAGTTTCATAAGATCATAGGCTGTTTGGTTGTTCTCAGCATACTGGAAAATGTGCCACAGTTCCTCAGCAGGCTCTCAGTCTCACGTGCTGTGGTAATCCCAGACAGCCTTGAGGATGTTGAGATCAGGGCTCTGTCATGGTCTATTATTTGCATCAACTGTATTTAGTGAAATACAAAGTTCTGATGTAATGTGCTCTTAATTACTGCACGACTAATATGGAAAACAAAAATATGCATCGAACATCAAATTTAAATAAAGAAAATCTAGGATGACTGAGACTTTTGCGCGGTACTTGCATAAAATGAGATACAGTCAAAAGTCATTTGCTGACTATGATCCACAATGTATGGACAGGAGCCTGTCCAAGAAATGAAACCTGCTAGGGTTGCCAGACATGTCACTCAGTCTTACAATGAGGCTAATGATCCGGCTGACCACTGCAAACACTAGGGTTGGCACATCTAACACCAATCCATCTGACTTCTTCTTCTATTCTCTTTCGGAATATTTGTGATGTTATGAAAGATATTCATAAGGAATCAATAATGGATTCTCCACGGGGTTGTAGATTATGCATCAAACATTTCAAAAAGGCTTATTTGAGCCTATTATCAGCACAGAAAGAGCTCTCAATGACTGATCAATTTAAGGATCACATTTTGTAAAAATTAGTCTTATAAGAATCGTTTGGAGCTGCTCAGAATCCTGGGAAGCTTTTACTTTCAATTTTCCTTTGAGGAGGAAGAATGATTCTGGCATCCAGCCAATCAGCATCGATTTCCACATCACAGCCCTGCATCTTATTGTCTGTTCTCATTTATATACACACTATTGAAAATCGTTTCTCTCATAATCTTAAACAAATAAAAATGAACCGCGAGTTAAGACATATTAAAAAATAAGGTTTGACTGTTCATCCCAAATGCATTACAATCTCCTTGCTTAAGATGATTTGGCAGGAGCACTGGCTAACTGGTTAAGCATTGGATTATTGGTGTCACAAAGGGCACTTACAGCCAATTCATTCTCAGCAATGCAAAAAAAAAAAAATCACAATTCCATTATAATCAGAGACTCTGGCAGTAAATGACCAGATGCAGTTATCCCATGTTTTTTTTTTTACTGTGGGGTTGCTTGTGTATGTGTGGGTGTGCATATAAATGTGTTCATAGATGAGTAAATGTGTGAATTTTCTGTATGCATTAGTGTGCATGTGTATTTCTAATACAAGGATTCAGTCAAAATTTGCCCAATGAAACACTAAACGCACTAAAAACACACTAAAATACAAAGCTTTTTTTCTTCTGCAGGAAGGTTCTATTTTGTGATGACAAACGCTACCAAATTATTTAGTAATTAAATGTAATGATTTGTTATTGTAGAAAATACTTCCCCATACAGGCCGCAATCAAGTACATACTGTATATTTATTGAAACACGATACATTTTTGTATGTATTTATTAGGGTTTAAAAACTTCTATCCGTTCATTATCTCACCTGCTCATTCCTCAGCAGGTTTGCCAGGCAGGAGGCAGAAACTGGACCCCAGCAGTATTCACACAGTTCGCTGACACACTCATATCCACGAGCAGTCTAGAGTCTCCAGTTATCCTGGCATGCTGGTCTTTGGACTGTGGGAGGAAGCAAGAATAACCGCAGGAAATGCACATGAACATGGGAAGAATATGCTAACCACACAGAGAGGCCCCAGGCTGTATTCAAACCCAGGACCTGCTTGCTGTGAGGCAACAGTTCTACCCACCACGCCTACACCATCATAGCCTATTTCTATCCAATGCCACCTCTAAATAACGTTTAAAATGACGTTTATGCAAAAAAAATAAAAAAAAAAAAGTTGAAAAACTGCCCGCTTGGAGGATTTATTCACAATCCTCAACATCTACAATATGATAGTTCTACAATGTGTAAATGCATCATTCAAACACCTACGCTCGACCCTCCGTGACAAATTCAGATGTTCAGCCTTCTGGGAACAGAGCTTTACCTTACATTCTACCCTCCATGCTCTACTGCCCTCATGTATACAAGTTAGATAAATATAAATGCTTAATACCAGAGCCTGTCAATCTGTTAGAGAATCTGTCAGGCAAGCCTGCATTGGATTTAGAAGCCACCTGTCATGTGACTCAGGTTCTGACAGAAAGCCAAAGCACTCACAGGTGCAAGGAGGTGCAGTTCTACACTTATGCATCTCCGCACTTGTTGGGTTGAAAGCGGTACCATTGTTCAATGGTTACACAGGTCATGTCTACCCTTGGAGAGCCACAGGATTTCATAGCTACCCAGCAATTAATTGCAGAAAGGGTCTTTCAACTTCAACAGATAACTGATATTAATGCAAAAGTAGAAACCTGCCACTGTACAGCTCCCTTGGGGCAAGAGAATGGACCATTATAATTGGGGTTAAGTTAATGATTCAGTTTAAAATCAATTTGAAATTTCCTGAGCCATTCTGTGTAAAATACTGCGGTAAGTGGCCTCGAAATTCTAGCATTCTTCGGTACGGCTTCACCCCTGCACTAAATGAAACTGCTGGTAATACATAACTATTGTGTTCAGTTTGAATAGGCCTTTATGTTACAGATGCCTCCCTTCTCCTCATGCTGGGGGAAATGCTTGCGTGTTATTTGATTTTAGTAGATTTAACCTTATTTTCATTGTGCTGAATATAAGTACGGAGTCAATGAAACGCTGATAGCATCTAACCATAAGTTCAAATAATAATAAATAGATATTAATAAGGTGGATTGGGGCAGAATGATTGTATTGTGAACAGAATGTGCAGTATATATAAAGTATAATGTGAGGAGGGGGGTACAAGATGTGATATATACAAACAAGCAGAGCATTGTGCGAAACGTAACAATGAGTGGCCATGCGGAATGAGGTAGACAGAGGTGCAAGTATAAAAATTGAGGTTCAATCCAAATCAATGAACGGTACGGACACGTGTGCAAGGATCATTCAGATGTGTGAGCAATGGGTTCTGAGGTGATGTGTGTGCATGTATGTCGGGGGGTGGGGGTGGTGGTGGGGGGGGGGGGGGTGATGGTGGAGTTGATCATTGCCGGAGTAGTATACAAGAGGAAGAGCTATTCCTGAGTCTGCTGGTTTCACAACGAAGGCCCCCTGTAAAGTGTCTTGAATGGGAGAGGATCAAACATTCCCAGGTGGGGGGTGCCAGAAATCAGTGATGATTCTCCCCGCCCTCCATGGGCGGAGTTTGCAATGAACGTCCTGAATGGAGGTGGCAGGGCCTTGGTGATGTACTGGGCAGTTTTCACCACCTATCGGAGAGACTTCCTGTTGGAGCCTGAGCAGGTACTAAAGTCATAGCAAGATGCAGTTTGTCAGGATGGTACTGCAGTAGAAACTGAATATGATGTCATATTTGGGCTTTCCTCAGATTCAGAGGCATTGATTCATCCCCCATACCAGTGTGTTGGTGTCAAAGGCCCAGGTGAGCTCCTGAGTTATGTGGAATCCCAGTAATTTGAGGCCACACACACACACACACACACACACACACACACACACACAAATATCACCCCCATGGGCATATCTCCGCTCAGTCCACCAGAAGTCCACACTGAGCTACTTTGGTCTTCTGAGTTTTTCTTGTCACGTCTCTCCACAAGGTGCTTGACCTTTACCCTTCAGCCTGACTCATCCCTGGTCAACTGCCATGATGTCACTGCAATCCTGATCATGGTGTTTGAGCCATACACAGGTAACAAGTTTCCGGTGAAGAGAGGTGAGTACACTGCCCTCTAGTGTCCTGGCGTTCAGTATTAGAGTGTGTTGGAGTTATGGTCGCCGAGCCTGAACGAGATTGGTCAGGATTATTGTCCAGAGTCCAGTTGCAGAGTCAGGTTTCTGATGCCAAGATTGTTGAGTTTGGAGATCAGCATGGATGGGATGCTGGTGCTAAAAGCTAAACTAACATCAGGGAGCAGCATTCTAACACAGAAGTTGGTTTAGTTTTGGTGGGCCAGTGCAGAGCGGACAGCTGAGAAGATGGTGCCTTCTGTGCATCCTTTGTAAAAGTCAGCAAACTGATAAGGGTCCAGCAATAAAGCCGAGCAGGATGTTTTAAGTGAAAATAAACCAGCTTCTCAAAGCATCTAGCGATGACGAGGGTACAGGAAACAGGGTGGAGGTCATTGCGGGTCGTAGCAGCTGAGTGTTTGAGCACCGGCGCAGTGGGGAATGACCCCTTGGGCTTGAAACAGGTTAAAGGTGTTTGATCATTTCCCATCCACCTGCCCTTTGCTCGTCCTAAACAGCCGGCCTGGTATGTGATCAGGACCCACAGAGTTGCGCACGTTCACCCTGCTAAGAGTAAAGCATATTTTTTCAAATATTTTTTCTACTAATATCAAATGTATGTGAATAAAAATTTAACTTGCTGTATAACATAAATGTCTCAACGCACCTTGTGGCTGAACTGGAACATGTTTTTCAAATGGAATTTTTGTATAGTGGTAAGAGTGTTAAGGACCTGTCTGGCAAACCATCACTTTCTTTTGTGTATTAAATTATTAAATGAGAGCTTAGCAGTTGGAAGACTGCAATTTGATTCATCATAGCCTTGATTGCTGTTCAAAATGTTTGCTCTTACCCTAGTTAAGGTCAATGAATGTGTGTACTGCTGTCACTTGTTTGTCAAGTTTGCAGTTCCCATGAACCTTCTACTGACTAAGAGCCTCTACTGATTGTGGATTCATCACCCGTGCATTTACTCAGCAGGAGCGATGTTAGCTCATCACGGACATGTGACCCACCGCCATTTGCTGTGTCTCCATTCTGTGTTCTGACATCTATTAGGGCTTTCCAACAGAAAAAAAAAACCTTCCAGAATAAAGATGTTCAGCATTTCCGAGGAGAAACACACCATAATGAATTCTTCATAAACTGCAGTGAAACAGGAAGAGTCAGGCCTCCTCTGGGAGACCATGAATTTTCCAACATCTTGTCATCCCACGTCTAAATTTGACATTGAGCGAAGCCCCTTTCGATGAAATCCAGCTCAATTATTAAACAAAGAAAGATGTCAGGAACCGTCAAAATAGAAAGTACAATTAGGCCTTAAACCAATTATACATGAAGAAATCAGTGTGAAAGAGAACCTTTGCCCTTACGCAGTGTTCTCAGCTCTCTGCTGCGGTTTGAAGGAGGTTAATCCTGACTCTCTCACTGCAAACCCATGCGTGAGATATACTGCAGTGTACTTCCTTTCATAAATAAATGATAGGAAATAGATCCTGGTGTTACAGTGAAAATCTGCTTGTGTTCCTGCTGATTAAAAATAAAAACATTTTAATGGGGGAGAAAAAGGGTTTGCATCAATATTATATTGCACCTGCATGTCTTCCCACACATTTTATTTTTAATTTAGGTTATACACTATAGCATTAACTATGGGGAAAGAAAACTTAACAGTAACAGGAAGCATTCTGTATGACCTACCTTAGAGATCACACCATCATTAGCTGGAAATTAGCGGGAGCAATTAACCTTTATGAAACCCTGATCACGGAGTATGTCTGTACAAGACCAAATATGGTCTACACTCATCTGCCTGTCGGGCGTGACGTCTAGATTCATTAATTAGGCGCTGACAGTGATGGGAGTAATAAGCGGAATGGCAAAGGGATTCTACTTGCTTTTCTTCAGTGGGCAATGAGTGGAGCTTATTCTCAGTTGCATGTCGTACAACAACACAAAGCAGAGGCAAAATATTCACAAACCCATATACTGAACATGTAAATATGTAAGATCAGAGACCACACTCTCTCATGCAGTGTGAGAGAAATATCACACATCACACACAGCCAATCCCAAGTCTGAGTTATATTTCAGTGAAAAAGGGTGAAAATTCCATACTGATCAGAGACCTGGTTGTGAATGAACAGTAGTTATTTTATAATAGCGGGTTGGCTTCAACACCCTTCATGAGTTTCGCTGTTTCAATGATTGTGATTCGATGATGCATTTTCAAGCATGGTCTGACTTTTTCCTCAAGTGCAAAATCTGAAAAGATAATGAAATTAAACACTGCTTTATCACGTCAAGGTTGGTTTTAGTTTCCGTAAAACCGAACAGAACTTCGAGCTGTGGAATATAATTGATTTGTCAGGTCACTGCTGCAATGTTTTATGGCAATTATAAGAAAAAGAGTGATTTGTGCGTTTGGCAGAGAGGAATCAATAATCTGAGAAGTGCTTGCATTATTGATGATGCATATTGAATCCTTCATGCAGTCTTTAATACACATGGCTACTTAAGAGTCTGAAGAGCCATTGTGAATTATGTCTGAGCTGTGATTCGTCTAGTTTTTCTAATCGGGAAATGGAAGTTTTGTGTGCGATTTGTAATTTGCAGACGGTTCGGGAAACAACTTTTCTGCTCTGAAAAGTTCCCAATATGGATTTTGTGCACAGGCAAAAATAATCTCATATTTTCTAATGCTTCTCATATCTGCTGAAATAAACCATGTTATGACTGAAGGAATTAAAGCAAAGCTTTAAAGATTTGTTTTCTGGAGTAGAATCCATTTTACAAATGTAATAAGTTTATGTTAAGATGTGTGTTATCGTATAATGGCCGTACACCAGGGATTTTTCGAGACATGACTGGTGACAGTCAAGTTTCCATTTTAGACGTGAAACATCAAATTTACTCGCTCAGTTTATTTATATTTGAGGTAGTTCTGTGTATTCGAAACTGGAAAAAAAAAATGTAGAGCAATTGTGACAAAATTATTTTTTTGCATTCAATCTTACATTAAACATGTTCAAGAAATAATAACAGGTCAAACAAACATGGCAGCCTTCATGAATATATAATAAAAAAATTATATCTCATCCGTCACATGGTAATACTTCATAGGAAATGAGTAATAAAATACATCAGCTATTCAGACAGAAACACCTGAGAGTTGTGCGCGCATAATTTTTTGGTGACTTTTTGTCATGACTTACATGCATTACAGGTGAAACTCTTGAATTAGATGGAAAATACCAATAGTTATGAGGATATTTATTTTCTAATCATTTAATCTTTCCGTTATTAGTAAGTGCGGTCAGATTAACTTGTAGCCCGAGAGACAGCCAGGAAAAAATGCAAATGCAGCCTTTATCTTTGTTCTCCATAAATGTTCATCAGTATGGTCCCTACTGGCACCACTGGACCACGATACATAATATACAGGCCATAGGCAATCTGAATTAAACTACTGAAGTGGAACTATTGATCAGACATGTAAAAAAAGAAAAAAGAAAAGATCTGAAATAATGGCTGTGAGAACTGGCATTGTCCTGCTGCTGCCTTAACAAACTGACAGGACATGACATTTGTTTACAAATCGTGTATGATTGGTGATACTTTTACATAACCTGAAACAGGAAACATCTGCTGTTTGGATTAATTTGTGCTCTTGCATCTTAAAGATTGCTGGGCTAATGGATAAACTCAGACGGTGAAATAATGAAGAAAGCAAAGGTCTCCTGTGAAAACATTTCAGATGTGCAGCATGCTACTAACTTTTTTTTTTGTCTGTTAATTCTCTTTCCATTTGTGACCCGCCTCAACCTTTTACCATTAGCTATAATCTCTATTCGAGAATGAGCACGGAACCGCACTGTAAATATTATGCTTTTAACCAAAATGCTTTTTATTTTTCCATTTGCAAAGGTCATGTAAGTACAAATGATCTATTCCCCTCTGCTGATGATGAACCAGTTGGTCGGGGAGCATTCACGGTAAAACTGTGCTATGTGGGAACATTAATTTACATTTATTCGTGAATTATTATTATAAATAAGCATTATTTAAAGGCATTAACACATGCATCTGGTAATCATTCACCAATGGTGTTGTCAATAACTCAGGCATTCATGTACAATATTACATAATGTTACAACATATACAGTACTGTACTCCGCTCAGTCTCTGTCTTTCCAATGTTTTTGGGTTCAGTTGAAGGAGAAAATAAGTTGATAATCAGGTTAACTGTTATCTACCTCAAGAACTGGAAATGACCCTGAAGTGTTTAGGTATCGCGTCATAAAAATGTGGCTGCGCACAAGTCACAGCATATTTCCATCAGGGTCAAGGGTAGCCCGAGTGTTCACTGGTCTGGTGTCCAGCTATTATTATTTTGATGGTTGATGCCCAGTACCAGTTAAAATGAACCAAAATCCAAATAAAAACTTGAAAGAAATAATTTTGACTCATTTTATTGCATTTTATTTCATCATATTACATACCATATATAAAACCCTACCAGTGCTTTGAATTATAACAAATAAGCAAAGAAAAGGTATTCTTTCACTTGTATTACTCAGGACAAACTTTGTGGCCTACCATTTGGGTGTCAAGACTTTTAATGCTGGGATTTCCAAACCATAGCTGTGTTGTACAAATGTTCTTGATTGTGGCAATCTAAAAGTACTTTCAATCTTGAGTATGACTACTACTACGGGCTGCAAACTGGGGTGAATTGTATACGTTGCTCTCTTCACGATAGTTGGATTAAAAAGAGAGGAATTTGCTACCAAGGCTCGTCCAACCCTTCTCCACCCCCACCAGACACACTCGCACCGCACACACGCACGCACACACAGACACACACACACACACACACACATACAAACACACACACACGCACACACACAGGCACACACTCACTGTACACTTGCCTTTTTGATTGCAACAAAAATGTTGCGCAATATAAACACATTTTTTTGAGCTGCATTTTAATTAAAGTGCCACAGTTCTCTGCATTTGTCTGGACTACAGATATTTAGTTGCCGTATATCCTGTAAATGATGACGATACTGCCCTAAAATTGCATTTTAATTCAGGCAAATAAAAGCGCACTAATTCAAAAAGGCATGAACTATACACTCGGGAAGCAAAAAGGCGAAGCGTCTCAGCCTATTTGTGCAATTGGCTTCTGTTTTGTCTCAACTAAATCACGCTCATCTTTCTGTGTATGTTTTTTGTACAGAGCCAAAGTCTAGCATTTAACATCACTCTATAAAAGCCAAAATTTGGGCTTTGAGTCAGTTACAACTCTTCATTCGTTTTTGGGGAAATAAGACAGTTTGAATGTTACCTGACTGAATTAGCCAGGGTGCGCAGTAATCTAAAAGATCATTTGTTTTTACTGCATAGCCTCTGGTTTGTCCTCCACTTCACCTTGGCGTATAATGCATTTAATAGTTATATTAATGGTTTTCTTTTTTTTTTTTTTTTTTTACTGCACAGAGGTGAATAAAAGTAGTGCTAATGTGATTTACATTAAAATTTGATGATGAAAAGGCTACTTCAAAAGATAGCTGGGTCAGTTTGCTCGGGGTATGAATTGGCTCGTAATTAGAGCACACCACAGTGAGACATGGATGTGCCAAACTCGGAAGTATTTCACACTTGGCTTAGCTCCAACAAGAATTACGGCCCTTTGTTTCGATACAGTAAAATCTTTTCTCTTGAAGCAGTGAAAATAGTAACAAATAGAAGGTACTTGGTTAGCAGACAACATCCACCGTAACAAAATTCTTTGGTGGAAAAAGTCGGATTTGGGTTTCTCCAAGTATTTGTAGAAAGAAGCATTCTGACAGCTGATGTGGCCAAGAAATTATTTTGGACTCTAGATCAAGAACATGAGTCAAAACACCATCAAAATTCGATCACTTCCTTCTAGGCACAGTATCAATTCACAGTATTCCATCGATCCATCCATCCAGAACTTTTTGAGATATCCTGTTGACTGACGAACAAACAAACAAACGCAGCTCAAAACATATTACCCTCCATAGTGAAGGGAAAAAAAAGAGGAAATTCTGCAGTATTCTTCATGATTTTTTTCTGGTTTTTGTGACAGTGATTTGTGATTCGTTCCTTCCTTCCCAAATAGACAGTCACTGCCCTGTCGTCATTTTGTAAGCGGCTTTGCTAGCATTTTTCCACTTACAGTTCCATCCCTCCAGTGTCCGCGAGGAAAAAATGATTTCAAAATGTCTTCAAAAATTGACAAAAATAAGGTGTTTGAGTAAATTTGTCACCCGAGATGGTGTACATTTTGTTTTATGAGATAACATGCACATTTCCTTACAACCATGTGAAAGTGAAGTTCTCCGTGTCCATAAAATTTGAATGTTGCTAACGATATAGTATCATGAACAATGACTGAATGACAAGCATGGATGACGTTACGATGAGCTGATGATCTGATACCAGTGGGTGATGTAGCTCCATATGACTTCTACCTCAGCATGTCAATAGCAACATTTCATTTTAGACCCTGTTCAGTTCTAAAAGCCTTTCACTTTTAAAAAGGGCTGGAGTTTTCCACATTATCACAATAAATAACATGGCAAGGCTTTCCATGAGTTATTTTAATTATGGACATTATTTTCGCCAATTTTCTAAAACACCATTAATTTTTTCCATAGACATTGGACCATTGGAACCGAAACTAAAATCATGCAAACGAATGCACATTCAAATTTACATCACACTGTGACTCTCCATTTCTCAGTTCCTCAGACTGCATAGAGATTGGAGGGACGCAGCAGGTAGGAGGAGCTGGGGGTAGAGGGTTAGAGTTTGGTCATGAATTGAGTGGGTATTTATTAAAAGAGCATCTTGGTAGGAAAACTCTACCAAAGAAGATTAGGGTAAATCTGGTTGATGCATTTTGAAATGAATATAGGATTTCTGTGCATCCAGCCATGTGGCACATGCAAAAAAGGATGCACAGAAATGCACCAGCTGTATTTTCATGATAATAATGAGTGTGAAGGAACTTGATAGCGATGCAGGGTTAACTATGAAATCAAAATGAGAAGCATTCCACAGAACTCTTTTTACCCAGTCAGACTGTCGAACTGTAATAGTAACAAGAAATGGATATGAGCAGATGTGTTCTCAAATTGATTGGAAATCCCAGGACTGGTTCCACAAAGCAGGATTACTGAATAACCATACAAGTATGACTTGGAAGTGCTCTCTACTTCAATCCTTTCTCTGAATTTGGGAAAGGCCAGGATTTTTCTTCTGCGCAGTTTTCTGACTAACGTAGTAATCCTACTTTGTGGAATAGGCACCTGGACGTGGGACAGTTTCGCAAAACCACTCATCCTATAAACCACTTGGAGATACTGATAAACCTGCCAGACTACGGAGAGGATTTGGACTCTCCTGGTGTCAGCTGAATTGGATATTGAGATTAGTCACTCAAGGCCCAGTCTCATCACAGGCCAGCACATAAGTAAAAAGGAAGCATTTTGCACAGTGTAATGTAATAACATGCTGGCCTGTCAAGATGCAAGTAAAATAACAGCCAGCAATAGCTGACATTCAACAGCTCTGCTGCGACTTTGCATTTCATTGCGGTAGAAGAGGTCTTGCCATCACCAACTTCTTCCAAGAATTATTTTCATTAATAATCAATTTCATTAATTCTTCAAATACAAATGGAGCCACATGGATTAAATTAGCCATTAGATTTAGGTCCATACCTCTGGATACAGGGTCCTTACCTCCCAGTCTCATTTCCTATAATTATGTGCCCATTTCCATGACATGAAAATGTCTACTTGTCTCAAGTAATGCTGGAACATGGTGTTCCTTGGGACTGTTTACTAATAAATGGCCTTTCACAGTTTATATTGATATTTCCTTATTTTTCCTTTGTCTGTATCTGTATTTCCTGTGTCTGTACAGGCGGCACGGTGGCACAGTGGTTAGCACTGCTGCCTCACAGCAAGAAGGTTGTGGGTTCGAATCCGGCCTGGGGCCTCTCTGTGTGGAGTTTGCATATTCTCCCTGTGTTCGCGTGGGTTTCCTCCGGGTACTCCAATGTCCCCCACCTACAAAAACATGCCACATAGGAACACTCCAACCAGTACCCCTGACCAAGGAACTGCCTTTAGAACTGGAGTTGGTCCCTGGGCACAGCTCTGTGGCTGCCCACTGCTCCTAACTAAAGGATGGGTCAAATGCAGAGGACAAATTACCCCACGGTTTAATATTGTATATATATGTATCTGTTTTTTTTTAAATGCAAATTTCAAAACTACCAGGTGGAACTAATGTCCTATGTGCACTATGCGGAAAACTTGAATGCTTGATGGTCAGACGCAGTCGTCTCGGCATCACACTTTGGCCCTTGTCAAAGTCTCTCAGAACCTTATGCTAGCCAGTTTTTCCTGCTTCCAATGCACAATCTGATCAGGCAAGGGGCGATTAACGTGTTGGATTAACTAGTTAAGTTAATACTAAAATTTCATCAATTAAGTTAATGTCTATTTGGAAATTAACTAGTTAAGTTAACTCGGAAATGTGTCAAAATGAACTTAAGTTAAATGCTAACTTTGTAGTTTCCAAGCCATCAACAATATTTTCAAATATGTTGATTGACTTAACAACGACAGAGTTAAGATAAAGTCCTATTTCAACTGCATCTAGTTTTGTCAAAACACAAATATATATACAACCCCAATTACAAAATAGTTTTGATGTAGTGTAAATTGTGAATAAAATCAAAATGCAATGACTTTCAGATCACATGAGCCAATACTGTTATTTACAATAGAACATAGATAAGATTTCAAATGTTGAAACTAAGACATTTTACATTTTTATCCTCAAAACGAGCTTATTTCAAATTTTCTGGCTGTAACAGGTCTCAGAAAAGTTGGGACACAGGCAAAAAAAGGGCTGAAAAAGCTATTAATATTGAAGAGAATCAGCTGAAAGAACATTTAGCAAGTGATTAAGTTAACTGGCATCAGGTGTGTAGCATGATTGGCTATAAATGGGATGTCTTAGAGAGGGCGAGTCTCTCAGAAGTAAAGAAGGCCAGAGGCTCTTGCGTAAAAAAATTGTGGAATACTTTAAAAACAAGGCAATCGGAGACCTGGCCCCAGCCACGGGCTGACAGACAGACTGACAGAAACACACACACACACACACACACACACACACACACATGATCATTGCTTAACCAGGCCCTCTAGGGGAGGGGCCAGGTAACAATGTTCCTCAATATCAAATTGCAAAGACTTTGAAGGTCTCATTATCAACAGTGCATAACATCATAAAAAGATTCAGAGAAGCTGGAAAAATCTCTGTCCGTAAGGGATGAGGCTGAAGACCTTTACAGGATGCTCGTGACCTTCGGGCCCTCAGACGCCAACGCATCACTCAGCAGCATGATTCTGTCATTGACATTACTAAATGGGCCCAGATATACTTCAAGAAACCACTGTCTATAAACACAGTCCGCCATGCCATCCACAGATGCCACCTAAAACTCTATCATGCAAAAAGGAAGCTATTGTTGAGCATGATCTAGAAGCATCGCCGTGTTCTGTGGGCCAAGGCCCATTTAAAATGGACTGTAGCAAAGTGGCAAAGTGTCCTGTGGTCAGATGAGTCCAAATTTGACAAATTTCTCGTTGGAAATCATGGGCGTCGTCGTGTTCTCCAGGATAAAGAGGAGAAAAATCACCCCTCCTGTTATCAGCGTTCAGTTCAAAAGCCAGCATCTCTGATGGTATGGGGATGCATTAGTGCATATTGTGTGGGACACTTGCATGTTTTAAAAAGCACCATGAATGCTGAAAGGTATATGAAGGTTTTACAGCAACATATGCTCCCCTCCAGACGAAATCTATTCCAGGGAAGACCTTGTGTATTTCAGCAGGGCAATTCAAAACCACACACTGCAGCTATTACAACAGCATGGCTTCGTAGCAGAAGAGCCAGTGTGTTGAGCTGGCCTGCCTGCAGTCCTGATCGTTCACCGATTGAGAATATTTGACGCATAATTAAATGAAAAGTCTGTCAAAGGAGACCCAAAACTCTCCAGCAGCTGGAAGCCTGTATTAAACCAGAGTGGGATCAAATTCCAATGGCTAAACTCAAGAAACTTGTCTCCTCAATGCCCAGACGCCTCCACTCTGTGTTAAAAAGAAGAGGGGATGCTACTCCCTGGTAAACAGGCCCCTGTCCCCACTTTTTTGAGACCTGTAGCAGCCATCAAATATAAAATGAGCTAATTTTTATCCCTGTTCTATTGTAAATAAAATAGTGGCTGGTGTGATTTGAAAGTCATTGCATTTTGATTTTATTCACAATTTACACTTTGTCCCAACTATTTTGGAATTGGGGTTGTACATTTGGCAACAAGTCATCATATTATCAGCAATGTATCATATTGTAATCATGATCTGTATTTACTTCATACATAGCATACAAAACCTCATAGCATACATTTACATACACTTGTGTATTTCATTCTATTATTAACACAAAAGGTCATTGGCAATCTCCAGTGAATAACAGAATTTCAATGTCTACTAGCCTTGTTAAAAATCAATAACATAACACAGCTGATATAAAGTGTATGTATATAAGTGTGTAGAACAACATCATATAAGTTTATCATTGTAAAACCATAATTATTATGGGGACAAAATTTCATCATTGCGGTCGTTAGATGTTTACAAAAAATACATTAGTAGTCTGCTTTATCAGGTCAACATTGTTGCAAAAATTATGAAGTTAATCAAAACTTCATTGAAAAAAATCAATTAATCTATGAAAGTCAATTAAGTAAATATCCCTTCTCAAACGTTACCTAGTTAAGTTAATGGGATTTTGATTTAACTTGATTAAGTTAGCAATTAAGTTAATTAATCGCCCCATGCCTGAATCCAATATCACCCTCTGAATGCTATTCCAGGATTAACAAAATTATGCTTGTCCAGGAGTAGCATTCTAGTGCACCAATGAATAGCACTTCTGCTATGATGATGTCATAAAACTATGAGGGCTTTACCACTGTGCATTGGATGTGGCTAACAAGCACTTTTGGTTTACAGTTTAAACAAGCATAATCCCTGAAGTTGAACAATTGAGTTGGGGAGATGCAGGAAAATTGAGCCCTTCTATTTTTGGCAATATTTTCCAATAACTCTTAGTTTGATGGGAATGTTTGTAATCATACTGAAGTCCAACTACATAGCTGTAATTTAGGCAGGGTATTTCTTATTCCAAGTCACTACGTATTAGCACAGCTTTTCATAGAAAAAAAAATGATCAAGTAACTCAACTCCCTTGTAAAATGAGAAGAGTTGAACAGTGTTACAAGGTGAGTTCAGTCAGGAAAACTCAAGCTTCAATAAAATAGAACAATTTATTCATGGGTAGGCTATAAGCATTACATTGTAATTGGCGGCAATTCTGGTCAGGAGGTATGCCTTACGTAGGCACAGCAAATATACAAACATAGTTAGTCATGAACAGAAATCAAAATCCCCCTGATGTGAGCAGAACCAAGCAGGTGGAGGCTGGGGAGGAGGAGGCAAGCAAAAACTAAAGAGCGTGTTGCAGAGCATGAAAAGTCATTGCAAATAGCAGCAGAAGTGAGCGGGCTCGACGTCTTTTAAATAGACTGCCGTGTTACCTGATGTGATGTGTATCCTCCAATTGTTGTGTGCCTGCTGATGCTGACGGGGCTGGTAGCTTACCAGGCTGCTGTCAGCTGACGTAGGTCTACTCAAGTTTCCTGCCTGAACTAGTTACACTTATTTGTGCCACTTGTGGAAGAGTTGAGCCACCTTGTAACACAAAATACTAAAAGATTGTGATTTGGCTTATTGATAGCCAGAAAATGAATGAATGAATTAAAAAAAAATTCTTTCTCCCACTGATAATGATTAGTTTGAAAATCAGCACTGATCTTAAAGTTATTTTGAAATAATTTAAGATACTCTTCATCAGACCAATATCAACATAGCTCAAAAGAATCACTCACGATGAAGTATAATTAAGCTATATTGGAGGGTTTTGGAACATAAACTGCCTCTCAATCAAATTCAAGTCAGGTCAATGATCAGGCCGCTCCAAAACCTTGATTTAGTTTTTTTTGCCATTCAGAGGTGGACTTGCTTTTCTGCTTCAGATCATTCCCACATGGAAAGAATCTATATGAATACATATGCTACATTTAGGCCATATATAGGCCAAATTCAGGTACATATATGCGCATTTGTTGTGTTCTGTGGGTTTCTGTGTTTTGGTTAGGTTTTTGTCCGTGTCTTTCATGTTTTTAGGTTAGGATTATGTTCTGTTTTTAATATTAGGTTTTATTAATTATTGTTATGTCTGTTTTCTGTCTCAGTTTTAGTGTTTCACATTTCGTATCTCTCCTGTGTTATTCTGGTCCACGTCTTGCCCATGTACGGTTTTTGTTTTTTCCCCTGTCGCGCCATGAGTTCGTTGCCGTTTCTGTCGTAATAGGTTGGGTCACTATTTCGGGTGATTTAATGGATTCCGGGTTTCAGCCTTCCTTCCGATCTCGTATGCTTGCTTTACCCTGCTTTTCTATCTTACTAACCCTACTGACAGTTGGTTGTTTTTCTATAATTTACTAACCAAAACTAACATTGTATATAAGACTAACGTACCAACGAGCACTTGGGATTGTACTGCTGCACTTACTAATTGACGAACGACCTCTGCGCATTCGCCCTGTTCTAGTCTCCGCCTCCTGCTCTCGCCTAATCTCCTTCGCTGCATTTCTTGCAGATTCTCTGCAAATTCTCTCATCTCTGTCCTCCCTCCTACTCTGTGCACTTAGAAGTCCTTATCCAGTTTATTTATCCCGTCTATGGGAGAGTGATCCTTGTCCGTGTGTTGGTGTTTTCCTAATCTTCATGTAATTAGGTTTCCCTCCTGTTCCACCCCTTGTTATTCATATTATTTTCAGCACCTGTGTCTGTCCGTGACCCCCCCCCTTATATATTTCCAGGCTCTGCAGAGCTGGGCAGATCTGACTTCATACCAGTTCTGTGCCAGTTGAGTGTAGTGCAGTCCCGTGCAGAGGAGTCCTGTGCAGTCTAGTGCAGTTCCGTCTAGTGCAGTCCGGCAGACGTCTTCCGAGTCCTCTGCATCCGAGTGTCCCTGTACCTCTCAAGCCCTCTGTGTCCGAGTAACCCTGTGCCTCCCGAGTCTGCCATCTGCCAGTTGTGCCTTCCCGAGTCTGTCAGCTGCGCTTCCCGAGTCTGCCAGCTGCGCCTTCCCAAGTCAGCCATCTGCGCCAGCTGCGCCTCCCGAGTCTGCCAGCTGCGCTTCCCGAGTCTGCTTTCTGCGCCAGCTGCGCCTCCCGAGTCTGCCATCTGCGCCAGCTGCACCTCCCAAGTCTGCCTTCTGCGCCAGCTGCGCCTCCAAAGTCTGCCTTCTGCACCAGCTGCGCCTTCCTGAGTCTGCCTTCTGCGCCAGCTGCGCCTTCCGAAGTCTGCCAGCTGTGCCTTCTCGGGTCTGCCACCTGCGCCAGCTGCGCCTCCCCGGCCCTCCTGTGTTCCTGAGTGCCCTAGTCCATGCTACCCTCTAGTGTTCCTGAGTGCCCGAGTCCATGCTACCCTCTAGTGTTTCCGAGCGCCCCAGTTCGTGTTACCCTCTAGTGTTCCCGAGTGCCCCAGTCCGCTACCCTCCAGTGTTCCCGAGTTCCCCAGTTTTTGCACTAGCTATTCCTGAGTTTTTCCCCTTTTCAGTGCTTGTGCACGGTTGTTTTTTTTTTCGGCCTGTGTGCCATGTTTTTATTCTTTCCCGAGTCTTTTGAGTTTTTCATTAAATATGGTTTTCCCTGCAATTGGTGTCTCGCCCCCCTGTTCCGTGTTCTCTCTGTGTTTACCCCGTGTTTCTTAACACATATACAGGGCATATAGGTCTCCTCTATCGCTTCTTTATATCCACATATGGGCCCTATATGTACATACAAGGTGTATGTCTGCTATATAGCTCATATACCCAGTGGCAGGTTCTGTTTGTCATACATGATGCCTAGCTCATATTTTTATTCTCGTGGTAATATCTGCGTACAAGTCCAAAGTCCCTTACAGAAATAACAAGAATTTCACACAATAACTTATTAATTGCATGTTAACACGTGAGATTGGCATCACATTTGATCCTAAATAAGTGTTGACATGTGACAACGGCTTCTTATGTGTAAACCAGTCATTATTAACTATGGCAAGTGAGAGAAGACAAAAAGCTATGATATCAACACAAATATCCAATACTATTTGTTACATTTTTTTCCTGAAACATTAACAATACCAAGGTCATCAATTCTTCCTTGGCCATACTTATTTCCATTCTATGAAGATTGAGTTGTGTGTTTTGGAAGAGAAGGAAATGTATAAAAACAAAATGGTTGGATTATGTTTATTTCATCAATTAAGCATGTTTTCAAGTTTCAAGTCACTGCCAGATTCACCACATTAGATAAAATTGGATTCACATCATAACAGCTCATACACATCCACTGGAAGGTAATACACTACACTGTTATATACAACAAATGCAGTGTTTTCTATCTTTTCTGTTATGCAGTTTCTAGATGAATATAGCCTAGAGGTCATTAGTCTAAATGTAGCAAAATAAAACAAAAATAACAAAATAAAAGTACATAGAAGAACATACAGTCAAGGAAACATGCCTTTCAAAAGTCATTTTCATCCCCACATCTATCTGAGAATTTCACTGCGGTTAATGAATTTGAAGACAAAGTCTACATTTCTGTTCCCAGTTTGATGAACAGACGCTTCTCTTTTATCTGAGATGCTTGTATAGCAACTAAAGGTCTCAGACTTTCCTACAGGGGTGAAATACCAAAGATTCTTAAATTACCACATGGAAAGAACCTATAT
Organism: Gymnothorax reevesii; assembly: GCA_029721435.1. NCBI lineage: Eukaryota > Metazoa > Chordata > Actinopteri > Anguilliformes > Muraenidae > Gymnothorax > Gymnothorax reevesii. The sequence continues at coordinate 21,306,020 of CM056587.1, read as the reverse complement.
AAACATAAAGGTTTCAATATAGGGCCACATATAGGTTTCGCATATTTGTGACTTACATAAAATTGGCCTTTTTCATATATTGTAGGTACATATATGTACCTATACTCAAAGGCAATGAAAACGCAACACTAAATTTTGGTTTATTTTTGCTCAGGACCTGAGTAGTCCAATTTGAGTTCTTAAGTGACCATTGGGGTCACAATGTGTACCTCGTTACACATGATTGATCATCATGTAACTCAACAGTGTGAACTGGACTCTCATCAATCCATATTGAGTACAACATATGGGATTAGGAGTAGTGCAAGTACAGTGGTTGAAATGAAGGAGAGGTTGTCTTCCCTATATAAAGGCATGATAAAATTCACACAAAAAACATATTTTAGTGTCATAATGCCACGTCTGTCGACTGACCACAGGACAGGGCCCTGGGTATGCTAGAGGCGGGAGTAAGTGCCCGGCAAGTGGCTCACCGTTTTGGGTGTAGTACCTCCAGCATCAGTACGTTTTGGGTGTGGTATGTCCAACTGGGATGAGCTCTTTCATCAAGAGTACCCAGACCTCAAACCAGGCAGCAACTCCAGAATACACTACAGGCAGAGTGGCGATAACTTCCCCAAGACAACCTAAGACGTTTAGTCAGGTCTGCCCGTGTGGATGTTCGTGGGGGTCACACCCGATACTGACTGTTCTTTTGAGTTCATTTTTAAATGTGTGTTCCATTCAGTCTTGATGTGATTTTTCATTTTCAACTTGTGCTCGTTATGTTTAAAGCATCTGTTTATTATTGTCCAAATCGGCCCATTAACACATTTAATTCATCAAAGTCAACCCACCCAACATATTTGAATTGTTGAAATATGAAAATAAATTTGAGTCACAAAATTATGTGAATCCAAACGGGCTTCGCTTTTTCATTGGCTCTGAGTATATAATGACACCAGCCATTGGCCTGCAATTATTTTACCAACTATTGAATAGCTTTGGTGATGAGCGGCAAGAACAGGCGGGTCATACAGTAATCGGATGGAATAAAGTATTGGAATGTCTGTTTTCCCCAGTCTTAGGAGAGCAAACGGAGAGGTGAGGACTGTGGACAAAACCCAATTAACCCTGTCACATCCTCACAAAGAAAAAAATAATAGCAACTTATTGGTTTGCTCTACCAAACTGTTGAGCGGAACATTAAAGGGTAAATACCGCTGGTTTTTTGCTCTTTGAACGGATGGTGCAAACATCATGAAAATGGCCATTGATTACGCTTTGTAAAAGCCTCTAATTCAGCTTCCTGCCATGATTACCTTTGAAAATCTCTAACAGCCGTCTCACACGTGCTGGCTGCCCAGCAGTCCTCATCAATATTCTACAAAACTTTTGCTGCTATTAGAGCAAACCTTTCAGCAAATTAGTTAGACATGCGGGGTTTTTTATGGCCATTTCCTTTGTGATTTTTTTTATATATAGATTTTTTTTTTTTTTTTTAGAAAATTTGTCCTTCAGTATACGTGAGGTTCAGAAAGCTCAGAAATTGATTTGTCATGCGTTGATGGCTGTCGTTCCTGCAGAGAAGCAACAATAGTGATGACCATGTTGGTGCTGTGAGACGTAGCATTTTTAATACCGGTGTGGAATTTGGTGCATTAATAAACCAAATAAATACACAGTTTGGAAAAAAGGTATTTTGAATGAAAAGCTTCAATTGAAATTGTACAGTTCTGCTGAACAATATATTGGGTGAATCAACAAGATTACCTTTGGAATTGGCAGAGTAAATAGTTACCACAATGAGAGAGCATGCATTTGTGATGAGCGGGGCGGAGGTATTGACTAACTTTGCAGTTTGCAATAATATTACATTGATTACCCATCTTTTCCCAAATGTGCAGCGCCAAAAACGAGGGTTGTGTTTGTGTTTGAGTATGATTCAGATTTTGAGATGACCCAAAACATCTGATAAATTTGACTGCTGTGGTTAATGAATGATGGAGTCAATCCATTCTTGCAGGGAGTGCAAAAAACTCACCCTTGAGAGCCTCGCAGAGCAAGTTAGATGCCTTAGATGCCTCTCAGGCAACTTTGTATGGGAGCAGGTGCTACCCTTTGAGATTTTTACAATTCCTCATGATCTGAAGTAGACCACCATTTCGATTGACTACACCATTTGAGATGGGTTTCTCCACCAGCCTTCATATGACTTGAAATATAGGGTACTAATATCTCCTCACTAGCACAGAGCAGGTCTAGCTCCACCGTTTCTATGTTATTCGGTGGTTTGCTTATTCTCTGTATTGACATGCTCATAACTCCACTTTGTGTGACTCCATTCAGGTCTTAAGCCTCTTCACCCTGGAGTGCATTGATTATTAAAACTTTCCATGTTCTTCAGTCCTTGAGTGCCACTCTTGAAAGTACTAAATTGATTTTTCTTTTTGTCCAGATCTCCGCTATGGAAAAACTGTCAAGCATCACGTCAGTCCTCTCCAGTCCATCAGAAAAAAAGGACTACACCTCGTAAGTTAACAGTCACACAATGTGATTTTGTCGGGTGGGGAAAAGTTATCCGCTTGGCACCCCATACTGTTACGACACAGCCTTGTAAAAATGTCTTGCCAACAGAGGAATGAGTCCTTTCTAACACGCTGGTCTATACTATAATATTGTAGCTTCATAAGCTCTGCGCTCCTGAGAGCAAGTCCTTGATTCAGAGACTCAACCTATGAGTCAGAGTGATCCAGTGTTGAGACTGCACTGCTGAGGAGAAGAAAGACTACTGAAGGTATATCAGCCTCTAGATCCATAATGAATCCTGGGTACTTTCATAACTCAGAGTGCCGCTGCAGAGTACTGTACCAGTGAGATGCATATTAATCAGGATTTATGTACGTATAATGGAGAGACTCGGCCGTACTCTTTAGCAGTACTAACTAAGCGAGCCTGTGTGTGCTTGCCCTAATATAATATACTGCCACATAACTTACTTACTCCCCTCTCTCTTCATGGATAAAGTTGGTTCAGGCGGCTCATCCGCTGTAAATTACGTTCAGCACTGAAAAAGGCAGCTGCAGTGTCACAGATAATAAAGAATTTGCCCAGAAAATTATGGGACATGTTTTACGGGAGCATGAGATTTTACAGGTGTAATGTTCTTTCTCTCGTGAAAATGAATTGTTCATATTTCCATGTTTAATTAGAGAATACACACACACACACAAACACAGTCATGCGCACACATACACATGCATGTTTGTATAGCTGTACTTGTGAGGACATGCAACTGTTTACCAAATTATGCCAAACCTTAACCCTAATTCGAACACTAACTAATGCTATCTGTTACTGCGACCCAAATTTAAACCAAGTAACCGTGATCATCTTTGAGGAATACACAAAATGTCCTCACAACCTCTGATGTCCTCACAACGTAGTGTTTTCTCAAGAGTTGGTTCTCACAAGTTTTCATGGATACACACACGCACACGCACACACACACAGACACCTGTTTCCATGCATATAAACACAAACACAACCACGCTGAAAATAAACAAGCTCATGTTTACAAACTCAAATAAGCACGCACACACACACACACACACACACACACACACACACACACACACACACACACACACACACACACACAAACTACACATTTTTGATGTTTGTTTTGTTGGGGATGGCCTTTGTGATTGAAAGATTTGACGGCTGATTAAAGTGTGACACAGGCGGTGTATGAGTGCGTTGTGAGTACACAGTGGGTGTACACTCCAGCAGAGAGACGCTGTAATTCCTGGGTAAATGAGGGACAGGTGGTGGGCCCGATGGGAAATTCTCCCTCGCTGGAAACCCTCAGAAGCGAAATGAGAGCTCATTTTCTGACAAAGTGAGAGCAAACATTTGTTTCTCGCCAGTATCTTGTGATTTGATGCATGAATACATTAACTGCATCAGCAGGGACAAACTTAAGGTTTTTCATTTTTGTTTCTCCTCAGCCATCATCTTCAGCGAAGAAAAAGGACTCTTTATGCCAAAAATGCATGGCGTTATATAAAAGAGAAGAGATACTCATGCAAATGATTTCCATCATTCATCTTTGGAGCTGGGGACAGTTGAATGCATTTTTACAGCAGTGATCTTACGTCTCTGGTCAGGTAGCGGCACTTTATGGCATTGGGAGTCTTGTTTGGCATCAACTCAACTCATCCCAGAAGCACCACTATTGATATTGATCTGCAGAGCTTGTATATGTTTAGATATATTTTTTAACAAAAAAAAAAAAATTAAGATCAGGAAATTTTACAGTATAAACTTAAAATGGGAATAAAACAAACAAACTATTAAAATTAATTTCTTAATTTTTGCCACATATGAGGTCAGTATTTCTAAAATTCATGATACTCTAATCCACAGATGATACAAGAAATACATTTTTGTGTTGTATATATGATCGTATGATTTTGTCGCAGACAGTATAGAAAACGTGTTTTAATTGACTGTACTCCTGAGAAAATAAAGGTAAACACACTGCACCTTCATAAGTAGAACTTCTGCCATTTTATCTGCAAATACATGACCCCATTGGCCCACGTCAGGATATCACAGTGTGATTTTATGTTTTGTTTATAGAAAGTTTAAAAATGATGACAGCTTCTCTGTCCTGGTATTGAAATCTAACCCCTGTGCCCATTAACTTTATTAACAGAGACCTCGGCTCCATTTTAACCTACAGCGGAGGGACTACTTCGGGTATCACAGGGAGATAAATAGTAATTTTTAAATGAAAGTTGATTTTCCAGCAAGCATATTAGCACAGTATTTATTTACATAATTCAGATCAAGTTTTGCCTCGAGGAGAGATTTTTTTTTTTTAATGTATTGCTGCAAATTTCCACATTTGTATGTACTTTGAACCTGAACACATGACATTTTGTCATGGTTTTGGTTTTTGGTCATGTTTTATGTGCTGGTTTTGTGTTCATGATTATTGTCTTTTATTTATTCTTTTTGGTTTTTGTAACATTCAGGTTTTTTTGGTTCATTCCATGTTCTGTTCCATTGCACTTGTCTTCCCCGTCTTGTGATCTAGTTGGTTCAGTCCGTCTTCCCTGTCTGTTTGCTCACTGACTTTGGGTGATTTAAATGAATTCCAGTGTTTAAAATATTCTTTCGAAATCTCGTTTTCTTCCTTCGCCCTTCTGTTCTGATTAATAACAAGACTAACATTTGTATTTTGTATCATAGTCCACTAACACTACAAATCCATGTGTATAAGATGTTCATAACTTACTAACGAACACTCTAGTTTAATATTTAAAGTTGCACCGCTACTAATCTAGACTAATTACCTCTCCGCGATCGCCCTGTTCTAATCTCCGCCTCTTACTGAGCTATCCCTGTTCTTTGCTGTGTGTTCAGCGAGAAACTCTCGCACGTGCTTAATTACTCTCCTGCTCCTTATCTGTGCAAGTAGAACTCATGGACCGGAGCTGTTTAAATGTAATAGGCTGTTTGTGTGATTCCCGTTCTTCTTTTGTCTCTCGCCAATTTTCGTGGTTAGGGTTTCCCTCATGTGATTTTCCCGATGTAATTAACCTCATTCCCCACACCTGATCTCTGTAAAGCATGTGACCTTCCCTGTGTGCGTGTTAGGAGTCTTTTCACTCACAGATCACATCAGAACGTTGATCAATACTTCTTTGTGCAGAGCGCCTCGTATGCCATTGAATATTGTTTCGCTTCTACTGGATAGTCCGACCTTGATTCTTGCCATAGCCCTTTTTGAACTGTTTTTGTCTTTCTGGATTTTGAACTTTTTGATGCAAGTTTAAGTGGCATATTCACGCTCCTCGGCTATAGTCAGCAATTAAATCTAAGCATTTGTAAGAGATTCTGCCGTGGAATTGAAATCCTTGTGCACTGGAGGGGTTGGAAGCAATGGAATAGACCCATATACTGTTTGCAAACAAAACAGGCTGCACGCGCAGCTTGGCAACGGAAGTATGGCAGACCATAATAGCTTGTCAAGCTATGAGAAGGCATTAGCCATCAAAGATCGTGAATTTTACCGAAACAAATTCATCCAGTAAGTGGGTAGATGATGTTACTTAGTGGCCCAGTATTCCGTGGCCTGATATATATATATATATATATATATATATATACATATATATATACACCCATTTGATCGAGAAACCTATCGTGTGCACTAGGGAGGAACTACGAGCACACAAGTAACTGGATGCTTATGACTACGTTATCTCCGGACATATGCAGAATGTTAAATACCAAGACAGACTTGGAGTTTTGTGTCTCGAAATCAGAGGTTCCTAGTCAAAACACAAGGGCATAAATCCGCCTTGTATGACACATGGGTTATAATAAAAAATAAATAAATAGAAAACTACGTCCTGACAGCTAATTGTACCTGCATGGCAGGCTAAGTATTATTTTGTATTGTTGGCTTGCTAGCTAGCGAGTTTGACTGCGTAGTTGCTTCGGTTTACCATTATTCTCACATATTTCATTTAATGTTTGTAACCGTGAGACGCGCGTCAAAAAATTGGTTACATTAATTTCAATGGAGCAAAGCCCACTGCCAGCATGTGACACACGTCAGATTTTTACTTTTCGCCATTCCTCAATTTCTTGAGCGTCAACTCAATAGAAATGCATTAATCCTTCAGGTTAGCTATTTAACTATTTTGCCTTGTCATGGTTGGTGGCACACAGGGAAACCTCACATGCAGTTGTCGAAACCGATATACCTGCTTTTTAACCAAGTCGCAGTTTTGAGAAGAAATCCGTTATTTTGTGCACATTTAAGTTATCAAGCGATCTACAGTGAGACAGAACCTAACTCAAGGTACACTGGCAACAATTTAACACTGCTAAGTTATCTAGCTAGCTAATTTGCTGCTGGGAGAAGTAAAGTGAATCAAAATATTAATTTACTAGACAGCTAAATTTAGGAAATTATGCCTGTATATAATATATAGTGCGCAGTAACCTGAATGTTGCACTTAAATCACTTAAAATAAGCTTTATCGGTAGCCGTTTTCAAAATTAAACGTAATCTTGTTGAATATTTTGAGAGTGACACCCATGGTTTCTCGGTCTTGTTGACAGCTGTCAATGTTGATGCGGCTGGCGCTTTCAGTGGGCGTTTAAAAGCATCAAGGCAACGCTCGGAGTTTGACTTGATGCTTCACTTGCGGCCAGTGGGCGTTATACGGATGTGATTCTCTCGGAATCCAGTAAAACTTGAGTCCACCAATGAAAAATCAATTCTTACAGCCATAAACACAACAACCAGACATTTCGGTGCTGGTAAAATATCTGATTCAATGTTTGCAGATTCATAGCTCTTCAAACTGAATTGGGGAGACCGCTACTTTCGTTGCCAAGATGCGCACGCATCTTTTTGATGACGTTGGCTGTAAATGGGTCTATTGACCTATGGCTAAGCCCTGCCCACAAATGCGATGAGCCAATCACGACATCTTGTCACTTCGCTGGAGATTAACGTAAAGTTATCTCATACATCGCTAAGTTAGCTAACGTCAGCTAAAATTGGTAAACTCTATTGCTAACTTCAGTGCTGACTGACGTTGGCTTAACGTGAGCTCTTGGCTGTGTTGTTCACCATGTCACCTTGTTTACTTAGAAGAAGTTCAGTCAAGTCAGGTTAGATTTCTTAAATTCGGTAGCAAGCAATAATAATACGTAAATTAAATTTATTACCCTGTGGTGCATGAACAATGCTGATCCTCTATCTTGTGTGAGAGGGTGACAGAAACAAGATGTGGTAGATCACGTTTGCACTGAGACTGGAAAATTTTAGCTTCTAATTTAAACTTTTCATTGACCTTCTCCATTCTAAATTCATTAATATATCCCTCCAAGGCATAGTGTAACCCCATTTCCTGGCTTCTTGGTGATATTCCTACCGGCTGTTGCTACCTGTGATAGCAGGCCTTTTGTACCTGTACAGAATAACTCTGGTCATTTTTCCTCGCGTCCTTTTTCTAAAGAGAAAGTGCTTGAAGAACTTTTTAGCACTGACCCTAAGCAATCCACTGGGGCGGATAAATTGGACCCAACCCTCTTATTGCTGGCTTCACCTTTGATTGCTATTATCCTGACACACATTTTTAACTTAATACTGTTGACCGGTTCGATTCCTGTCTTGTGGAAAACGTCCCTTACATAAAGGTGGTTCTTCAGATGTTCTGAATAACCATTGACCAATTTCAAAGCTGCCGTGCTTGGCTAAGTTTTAGAGAGAGTCGTTAATAATCAAGTTAGAGCATTTTTATCAGACCATGCTATCTTGAATGTGTTTCAGTCAGGCTTAAGACCAGGTCATAGTCCTGTATTAGCTGCAGCCAGGGTATTAAATGATATTGTTTCTGCCTTGGACAATAAGCAAGACTGTGCTGTCCTGTTTATTAACCTATCAAAGGCATTTGACACTGTTGACCATTTTCCACTAATAGAGCAGCTAAGTGCAATTGAGTTTGATAAAAAAAAATCTCTGAATTGGTTTAAAGATGATCTATTTGGTAGGTGTCAAGCTGTTGTGGCCGATGGCTATCAATCCAACTTTATTAATCTTAGCAAGGGGGTTCCACAGAGTTCAATTTTGGGGCCCTCGCTGTTTGCACTTTTTATTAATAAGTTCGATGCTAATTTTCTCAATAGTAAAATCCATCTCCATGCAGATGATACAGTCATCTACTCAGCTGCCCCCTCTGCTGATTTGGCTCTTCAAAATTTGCAGTCAGATTTCCAAATCTTCCAGAAGGCTTTTGGACCTTAAACTAATTTTAAACTCTGGAAAAACTAAATTCATGCTATTCTCTCATAAACCAGCTGCTAGGTTCCATAAAGGTACCATTACCACAGTAAATGGAATCCAAATCGAAGGAGTTCCTTATTACAAATACCTTGGCATTTGGGTGGATGACAATCTTAATTTTAGGAAGCATACTGATGAGCTGTTCAAGACTTTGAAGCCAAAATTGGCTATGCCGTACAGGAATAACGCCTGCTTTCTGAAGAGTTGCAGAAGACAGATTGTTCAAGCAACTATTCACTCTAGAATAATATTATGGTGACGTAATTTATAAGCACACTGCACCCTCCTTGCTGGAGTCACTTGACGCAGTGTGCCACGCTGCATTAAGGTTCATAACTGGAGATGGCTTTCGAACACATCACTGTACACTTTATTTTAATGCTGGTTGGTCTTCGCTGGCCATGAGAAGGGAGCAACATTGTTGCCTTTTTATATACAAGGCATTGTTGGATAAACTGCCTGGATATCTGACCAGTTTGCTTAACATGAGGAAGGGGGAATACGGTCTGCGCACTCTTGACTTTTTGGTTTCAGATGTCCCAAGGGTGCGTACTGAACTGGGTAAAACCGCTTTTTTTTTTTTTTTTTTCATGTGAACAGGTAAAACCGCTTTTATGTATTATGCTCCACAGAAGTGGAATAGGATTCAGCAGTTTTTAAAGTTGGAAAGTCTTATTTTAATTGATTGTTTTAAATGTTTTTTTTTTGGCTGCCACAAAGCAGGAATGTACATGTGTAATGTATTCATTGTTTTTATTTATTATACTGTTTTTTTGCTACTGGGCTCCGTTGCAAAAGAGAGCTTGCTCTCAATCGGACTCCCGGTATAAATAAATAAATAAATAAATACATTTGAGCCTTCTATCGCCGAAAATCATCGACAGCATGAAACCTGAAAAATATCTGGCAGTGATACCAGCCGTTAGCGCAGTTGACTGTTTGTCCGAGGCAGTGGAGGGGGTGGGGCTTAGCCATAGGTCAATTGCATAAGGACGTTTCAAATGATCTTACTTAAACTATCATGAAACACACCCATTGCTTCCAATCCCTGGATATAGAAAAGCGTGAGAAGTCCGAAGTCGTAATCGATACGCGTTATAAACTGGCCACATCTGATAATATTGAGAGTTTTCGGAGATTCTGTAATGGTAATTTAAATGAATGACTGAAAACTGGTTGTGACCTATCATTAATTTTAAGGGATTGTTTTCAGCCTCCCCTATTGCCAGTTCACAGGCCTCCACTGATATACACACATACACATACATACATAAAATATTACTTAGAAAAAGGCAATGTATTTGCTGAGGGCCTGATGAAATGGAGTGACAGAACAGTGACATTATTTTCTACCTGCCTCAGAGCATTTTGGTCACAATGCCCGCTTCGAACTGCAATCAGTTCCCCCCAGCAGTGTCGGAATGGGCGTCCATTTACAGAGGCAATAACGATGGCGGGAGCCCAGATTCCCCTGTCTAGCATTAAAGGAATTGACTTCACCCCCGTCTTCATAAGATTACTCCCATCTATTTCTCTCTAAACTGCTGTGTTGCCGTCTCCCATGGAATAATTGCTGTCTATGCAGGTCAGTCTCTTGTACCTAAATATTTGCCAAGGAAGGCAAAATACATTTCTACTATGACAGCGGCCGTTCTTCGGTGAAGACGCTTCAGAGTAAGAGGGATAGTTTTAGCTGCAGAGCATTTTCAATCATGCTTGACTCAGGATGTAGGGGCAGTCGTACTTTAAATCAGATGGTCCACTGAAACATATTACTCACTTTCACTCATTGTGGAACTAAAACTACTGTATAGGTGTAACCGCACACAGCCAATATCCCTGTCCTTTGAGATTAACCATAATGGCAATGAAGATTTGTGTTACGGTAATGATGGAGTACTGGAGGGATGACCAATGAAAATACACTGCCCGGCCAAAAAAAAAGTCACCATTTGGAAATTAAAGAACAAATTCTCTAACTGGATCATTATTGAGGTTATTAATGTTTCAGCTGGCAATAATCATTTTTATCCTGACTGATGAAGCGCATTGCTACTTTTACTTTCTTAAAAGATCATGTCAAAAGACTCATCCCTTGATGGTGGAAAAGATGCTACAGTATTTCAGAATGAGCAAGTTATTGGCCTGTATTTAGCAAAGAAAAACATGAATGACAAAAACAAGTATGAGGAATCATTTTTATCCGAAAAAGGGCTGTTACAGGACAGTACCAAAAGAAATGGACTACTGACTCTGCTTCCTCTTGACAGAATCGACAGAGGGGTGACGGCTCAATTCCCCAGATATTTAGCATCTTTTTCGTTGCTAGAAACTTATATATTAGCTTATATTGAAAATATCTTACCTTCGGATCAAGTGATGTATTGTAAAGAATTTTGAAGACTTTATTCAATGGAACTGGTGTGTCTAACAAATTTTCCCAACTATCTAGAATTCTATGTGGTGTCACAACTAAATTCTTTATTCTTAAGTAAAATGTGTATATATGTTTATTAATCTTTATTTTCTTTAACCATTGTACCATTTTCATTTGAGGCAGACAGACTAAATGTCCTCCTGGTCTTTTAATAATTTTTGATTTCCAAGTATTTGGTAAAGCTCCAATAAGTTGATTATGTTCTTGCAGTGTGCAGACAGTTCCATAAAAACTAGTTAATTGTCTGTAGGACATAATTTTATTTTCCTCATTCACTATATCCTTTAAAAAAATAATTCCGTTATCGAACATGCGTTTCCAGAAAATCATGCTTCTATCAACAAGTATATTGGAATTTAACCATATTATTTGTTGTAGAACTTCTGCTCTGTATTTTCTGGTGGATGAAACTGAAATTGCAACCAGCTCTGTAGAGCTTCTTCCAGAAAGGTGGAGACACTGAAAAACATGTCAGTAATTAACTCAATATGCACAGGTTTAATCTGCAGGAATGGGAAGAATCCTTTTTCAAACATAGGATGGACACTTTTAAGTAACTTACTAGAAAACCAGTTTGAATTGAAATAGAATTTTGGAATAAGGGAGGCTTTCAGTGAAAGATTTAAAGCTTTTAAATTTAATAATTTTATGCCTCCAGATACATAATCATTGTGGAGATACACACGTTTAATTTTATCAGGTTTGTCATTCCATATAAATTTAAATGTCTTCTGTTCATAAATTTTGAAAAATTATTCTTTAGGAGTTGGTAATGCCATGAATAAATATGTAAACTGGGATACAATTAATGAATTAATCAGTTATTTTTGCCATAAATGGTCAAATGTTTCCCTTTCCATGGGAGCAGAATTTTTTCAATTTTACTCAGTTTATTATTGAAATTAACCGTTGAAATTTCACTAACATGTTCTGGAATGTGTATACCGAGAACATTGACGGGTCCATCTGTCCAGTGAGTGGTAGATTGCATGGATTAGTGAACTTTTTATTTTTCAAGGAACCAAGTCTCAGTATTTGACATTTTTCGTAATTAGTGTTCAGCCCAGATTGTTTTGAGTATTCATCCAGGTCTTTTGTAAGACTCTGAAGTGTTTCATAATCAGAATTCAGTAAAAAAAAAAAAAAAGGTATCATCGGCATACATTGAAATTTTTGTATTTAGATCTTGCATTTCTAGGCCACAAACAAATTTACCACCACAAAGTCCTGACTTAAAACACATTAAAAGTTTTTGGGATGTGCTCGAGTGCTCCCTGTATATCAAGCAATGGCAAAAGTAGGACATTTTACTTTCCAATGATTATACAAAGTAATTATTCTACCAAAATATTGTATTCCATAATGAGAAATTTTAACTCGACATTCCAACATGGTAACATTCCTTTGTTTTGTGAGCAGATCAGCTAAAGCAAAGCAGTTTCATAAGCCCATGATCAGTTTGTTTGTTTTCCGTATACAGAAGTTGTCTCGTCTTAAATTCCTTTGTGCATTTCTCATGACAGTTTCATTATAGGCAACAACATTCTGTGGGAATAAAGATTACAAAAATTGAAAATGATCTCTTTTATTTGCTTGCATCACCCATGCTTTAAATATAAAGTTCTCTTTTGATTATTCTTTTCTATTAACTCCATTATTAAATAAATGGCATTTACACCTGGATGAAAAAGGAGGGACGGACAGAGGGATCATCAAGAAAATGTTATAAAGAGACACCTGACCTGGCATGATGCTGCACAGAAGATTGTGTTTTTAGTAGTGAAGATGTATGAGTATGAGCAGTTTGGGTAAATGGCCCATTATAAGTAGCAAGACCAAGAATGGGATGGAAGTGAAGTCCCCTTTACTTTTGACTTTTATCCACCAAAATCTAATCAGTTTCTTTGAGCTCTGAGTCCAAGAGCATATTTGTGCCAAATTTGAAAATAATAATCCCTCCAGGTATTCTGAAGATATAACTTTCACAACAATGAGACAGACTTGAGGTCACAGCGACCTTGACCTTTAACCTTTGTCCACCAAAATCTTATCATTTCATCCCTGAGTCCAAGTGGATATTTGTGTCTAATTTGAAGAAAGTCCCTCACTGTGTTCCAGAGACATTGTGTTCATATTTTGCAACAGAAGGGTGCACAGACGGACTGACAGACATATGTTTGTGGCTTGTTCGTCTGGCCATAACATGAAGTGTGGCCGCATGGTGACACAGGGGAAACTTTGTTTAATAATTGCGAATAGTCACAGAGATGCACCTCTGAAAATCTGTATCAAATTAAACTGACCTATATTTAAACCAGTCTTAAATAAAGCAGTTACTCATGAGCTTCACAGACTGGTTGCTGTGGCAGTGTTTCTGGCGATTTCTCCCTATCTGAAATGAAAGATAAAGACAATTGAGTGGCCTTCTTTTACAGCAGCAGTGTAACTTTTTCCTTCTGCTAACTGATACAAGTTCATTGTTACAACATTGACTAAAATTGGGGTCCTTGTCCAGGGCATGAGAGAGGTATGCATACTGCTGTGACTAGTATAGACATGAGTCATAAAACCACTCCACTCAAAAAAAGCAAAAATCTTATTCATTCATTCATTCATTCATTTTCTATACCCGCTTAATCATCACAAGGGTCGCGGAGCGAGCTGGAGCCTATCCCAGCTGACTACGGACAAGGGCAGGGACCCATCCTTGACAGGTTGCCAATCCATCGCAGGGCGCACACACCATTCACAGACCATTCACTCTCACACTCATACCTTTGGGCAATTCAGTGTCTCCAATTAACCTGATATGCATGTCTTCCGACTGTGGGAGGAAACTGGAGTACCCAGAGAAAACCCACGCGAACACTGGGAGAACATGCAAACTCCACACAGAAAGGCCCCAAGCCGGATTCGAACCCACGACCTTCTTACTGTGAGGCAGCAAAAATCTTAATGTATTGTAAATCAAATCATTATTTAGAGTTCAAGTGCTCGACACAATTCAAATTTATTTTAATCACTTGTATTGCGAGAGGCATTGTTCTTTTATCAGTGTCACAACTTTAAACTTATACTCACTAATAGAAGCAGGCAAAGTTCACTCTAATTTTACATTATTTGCATGCATATTCATGTGACCCATGCTGCCCTTTAAAGTTGTGTTAATATCAAATTATGGACCTCACACTAGATCAGAAAAGTGTTTGCTTTCACAGGTTCTCATGATGCGACGCCATCGCTAAAAATAACCTGAAACATTCCAACTCAAGCACTGCAGATGAAGGTGCCAAATTCTGGAAAGGCTTTATTAATCAAGGCTTTCATCACTTTTTCTTTTGAATTTTCTCATTCTGGCTTTCTGTTCAGGTCATTATGTTTTCGGAGTTTCCATTGCTTTCCAGACTGCTACCATGGCCCGGCCAAAAAATCTGGCAAACAAAACAACATACAGTGCAGATTTCTTTTACTTTTGCTTCTTTGTCGGATTAAAATTTTAAAAATCATCCAACTTATTTTTATATAAGACAAACACAATGTGAGTAAACAGCAAATGTAGTTTTCAAATGAACATTTCATTTATTGAAAGTAAAAAGTTATTCAAAAGCTGTGTTACCCATGTGAAAAAAAATAATTGCCCACTAAAGCCAATAACAGCCTGTGCCACCCCTGGCAGCAAATCCTGAAATCAAAAAACTACTGTAACTGGCAAGGAGTATTTTACATTGCTGTGGAGGAGTTTTGGCCCTCTCTTCTACGCAGAATGGTCTTAATTGAGCAACACCGGAAGGTTTTCGAGCGCAAACTGTCTGTTTAAGGTCATGCACTTTGACCAGACCACTTCAAGACCTTCATTTTGTTTCTTTTGAGCCATTCAGAGATGGACTTGGCTGTGTGCTTCGGATCATTGTCTTGCTGCGCTTGAGCTTTAGGTCATGAACTGATGGCCAGAAAATCCATTAGGATTCTCTGATTGAGAACCTTTTTTAATTGTTCCATCAATTATGACAAGTCCCTCAAGTCCTGAAGCAGCAAAGCAGCCCCAGAACATCACACTACCACCACAGTGTTTGACAATTGGTATGATGTTCTTACTGCGGAATGTTATGTTAGCTTTATGCCTGGTGTAATCGGACCCATGTATTTTGTTACATTTCACTTCTGACCCATCAGTCCACTCAATATTATCCCAGAAGTTTTGGGGGCCATGAAACTTTTTTGGGGGGGTGGGGCAAATGTGAGACAAGCAAATTTTCTTTGTTAGGTCAGCAGTGGCTTTTGTCTTGCAGGATGTCATTTTTTTTCCCCAATCTATTTGGAATCATGAACTCTGACCTTAACGGTACAAACTGAGGCCTGCAGTTCTTTAGATGTTTGTCTGTTTTTTTGTGACCTCCTGGAGGAGTTGTTGATATGCTCTTTGAAGAATTTTGGTAGGCCAGCCACACGTGGGAAGGTCCACCGCTGTTCCAAATTTTGTGGCTAATCTCTCACCATGGTTCACTGAAGTCCCAGAGACTTGGAAATGGCTTTATAACCAGTTGCAGACGGATACATGTCTACAGCTTTGTTTTCTATTTGAAATTGATTTCTTCAGATTATGGCATCATATGCTGCCTTTTGTCCACTTCACATTGCCTGACAGGTTTCATTTAAGTGATCTTTTGATTCATAAGGGGTGGCAATAATCATGCCTGGGTTGTTTGGTGAAATCTAATTCAATTATCAATTTAATTCATTTAATTGGTTGACGTGGTAACTACTGGGCAATTACTTTGTCATGCAGTGCAAGGTAGGGTTGGACAGATTTTTTCCTTCAATAAAATCAAATCATTTAAAAACTGCATTTTGTGTTAACTCAGATCCTCTTTGTCTTATCTTAATAAAAGTTTGATAATCAGAAACAAGTGCGACAAATATGAAAACAGAAGAAATTGGGGTAACACTTTATATTGAGTACACATTATTAAGCCATAGTTAAGCATTAATAAATTTAAAGTTTGAAAATGCGATAATTAAGCATGTTATTGATGAGCTTACTAATGAAGAGAAAAAAATGACTGATTATAAGCTACTTACCAACGAGTATTCATGTTAAAAACATGATTTATAAATTATGAATTCAGTATTTACCAATCCATAACTAACATTCTTATTAATGATGAGTCGAGTAAGACATTTACAACTGTTTATAAACTACATACTAATGAGTATTAAGATGACAACAATGCTTTATACATGATGAATTCAGTTTTTTTCGTGCTTAACTAACACTTAGTAATGTGTACTCATTATAAAGTGTTACCGAAATTGGGAGGAGCAAATTGTGAGGATTACGTGAGGAACCACAAGCGAGAACCAGTGAATACAAAAATGGAGGCTTTATTTCTGAAGGGGGAAAACTCCCAACAGTGCAGGCAACGATACAATGTCCACAATCCAAAAATTTAAATCCTAATGGCGAAATCCAGAACCGTAAACGGGGCACCAATCACAATACTTGTGGTTGGGCAAAAATAGGTTCAGTACACAGGCACAGGTATGTCAGAAGCAAGCGCCAAAATCCACTGGGCGTAAACAGAGTCGAATACCAGGCCAGCAATCACAAAACTCATAGTCGGGCAAGAAGGATTCGTAAACAGATGCAGACAATAGTACCAAAGAGCAGAGCCAAAAATTGTAAGTCCAGTCAGACGGTCCAGTCAGAAGAGTTACACTATGAGTGCAAGGCGAAGAAATAGCAGCACAGGTAAACAAGAGAAACGTTCTGACAAGGAAGTGGTGTGAAAAGACTCCTAAAATACACTCACGGGAAGTCACATGCTCAACACAACACCGGTGGAGGAAGTCAGACTGATTACTAAGGAGGGAACATGAGGAAGAACCTAATCACATGAAATAGGCAACAGCCAAAACATGGACAGGGATCACAAGACAATCCTATAGACAGATATACAGCTCCGGTCAAGGAATTCTAACGTGTATAGACAATAAGAGAAAGGACAGCGTGAGCAGGTGTGGAGATTCCAGCTGAGAGGATTAGGGAGAGACAACAGGCGGAGACTAGAACAGGCCGAGCGCTGAGAGCTTGTAAATCAACTGAAGCACTGATTACTAAAACCCCACCAGTCAAGTCAAGTCAAGTGTGACATGGGGTTTTAGTAATCGGTGCTTCAATTAGTAAGTGCAGCTATACAATTCCTTAGTGCTCGTTAGTAAGTCAGTATTATGTACAATATTAGTTTGGGTTAGTAATTTTTTAACAAAAACAACAACTGTTAGTGTGGGTTAGTAATATAAAAAAAGCAAGGCGAAGGAAGTCAACGAGATTGGAAGGAATGGTTTAAATCCAGAAACCATTAAATCACCCGAAGAGTGGCACGCAATAGTGGGGCTGTGAGCAATGACAAGAAAAGAGACCAGACAGGGGGAGACAAAGAGCAATGCATGGGTGAAAGCAAAACATAGACCTTAATGAAACTAAGGTAAAATACAAAACACTGCAAAGACTAAACTAGACAAAACATGAACATAAACCAGAACCAAATCACAATGCATAATTCAAGGCATGGTCAGGCAAGAACATAATCAATATACAAAATCATAAATATAGCAGACAGATTAAAAGCAGGGAAAACAGGCAGAATCACAACACAAATACTTTTCACTTCACTGTATGTTTCTTGTTTTGGGGTGCAATGCATATACAATTAAGTTTTTGATTATAAAAGCTGATATAATGGCATTTAAAGAAAGTGTAATATTTTCCTAAGATGGATTTTACTTCCATAATGTTTTATCAGGTTCTTTAAGTGAAAAACTGAGAAAAGCAGCAGCAAAAAATGAAGCCAACATATTTTTTTTCCATGAGGATGAAATAACTCATTCAGCTATTATGGGTAATTTGGCTGAAATGTATAAGTGAAACTTGATTTGCTGAGTGCTTCTGGCAAAAAAAGTTGACAGGGAGGGAATTTCAGGCAAATAATTCCAGGAATTTTTCTTAAATGGAACATTGTGATGATATGTCACTGGACTGCAATCATACATGTTAGTCAAGACCGTCACTTTTGATTATATACAATTATGGAGTAACAGACAGTTTATTTTTTGTAAGTAATTTTGCGCAATTTTCCAGGTGGAGTGTGGACAAATGGAAAAGCTATAAAAAGAATACCTTAAAGTAAAATGAGTTTTCTCCAGGAAATAAGGACATTGTCCATGAAATCTGGGACTGCCAAAAAAAAAAGGGGACTACATCAAAATGTTTTATTCCAAATTTACATTACAATTACAACCATCCAAAAGGCTGCCAAGCTAAACATTTTGAGACCACTCAAGAGGCAAGCTGATTTTTAATGGCTTAGTTAGGCTTTATCACTTGCTATGTATGTGATTTTTTTTAAAAACCATATTTGAGAAACAAGTCGACATGGTCAACAACATCCCCCGCCAATCGTGTGCTTCTTATTTTCAAACTCCATCAAGGCCTTTATGGTCTGAAGCTACGCACCAAATTTGGTTGTCCTATCTGTAATAGTTTCTGAGAAAAGTTGTCCCCTTTCTCTCGGATGGATGGACGGATGCACGCACGGACGGGCGGACGGAGGACAAACCTATATCCCCCTCCCTCTTCCAGTTGGCGGGGGATAAATGCTTACCAATTGACAGTTGCACCACATTATGAACAGTTGTAAGTATTGGACTTGTGGCATCAGTAAGATAATTAGGTTTTGTACTCAAATATGATAGTTGACCATCTTTGCTCAATGAGCACCACATGCAGGCCCTCCTTATAAATCACTTACATAGAAGCTTCAGATTTCACCCTTATATTGAGCCTGCAAGCCTTTCCTCTGAGATGTGGCATAAATTCAGGGGATGTGATTTGCGGAGCAGCCCATGGGCAATTTTCATGATTTACTATCCAGTGTAGATGGGATTGTAACCAGAAGAGATTCAAAGTCAAAGCATACTTTGGTGGCATGTCAAAATAGCAGAGAAACAATATAGTACAGAGATTAAAGCCAGTACTCTAAACCCTGAAAGACAGCTTCAGTTTGCAAGTTCTCCTTCTAATTGAAGCACAATTCCCACACCATTGTGGAGGGCAGCTGAGCACTACAGGTCCATGACAATACAATGTGCCCCAAAGTCCGTTATACTGGGCAGGGGGTGAGCCAATTGAAGAATCTACAATAACCTGCTAAGGCACACATGAATGGAAAAACTATTGGAGGAACCTGCTGTATGTAATAACTTACTCACAAACAATCTTAGCAAGAATTTGGATCTCTGGAAAAGACAACAAGAAGGGAACATAAAATTTAGAGTAAGCTGTTAAGATGACCACCAAATACAATGATCCAGCTCCAAATGAGCAAAAAAAAAAAACCCCACAAAACCTACATATACAGCATTATCAGCAGCTTCAGCTGATTGCACTAAGGGAACGATGAGCCAATCAACTAATTTCAGGAACATCCCGCCAGACTGCCAGAACCGATAAAGCAGACGGGTGGTTTGTGGCATAGCCACTCCTGGGAATGAGTCCACAATGATCTGCAATAATGTTCAATCACCTATTTTCTCTGCAGTGAAGCAGACTTATACAAAAGCTAGATTGAGGGCACAAAACCTCCCACTGGACCATTCATCATAGCTCTTGGCCTATATCAAAGGTGGCCAACCTTGGTCCTGGAGAGCCACAAGGTGTGCTGACATTGGTTTTTTTTCCACCCAATTTAAACATAAGACACTGGGGGCCGGTTTCACAGGCACAGCTTAAGCTTAATCCTTGACAAAATTCAATTTTCAATAGAAAATCTTCATACAAAACTCTGCTAAGTCCAGGACTATGCTTAAGCCAAGTCTGTGAAACTGGCCCTAGGTGAGAAGTTTGTAATTGACTGCTTTAATTCATTAATCCAGTACTGTGTGACATCAAAAACCAGCAAACACCGCAGCTCTCCAGGACCAGGGTTGCCCACCATTGGCCTACATTGTCTCTTGCTTGCCTTGTCCCTGACATGGACCTCCAAGTTACATGATTTATGATGAGAAAAGCTAGACAACAACAGAGTTTGTCTGTATATCGATATCCCTACTATAGCAACCTAAGAAAAAAGTTTTGGCAAACTACTGTCATAGCTGTCACTACTGTCATCTCCTCTCAAAAAATTCAGTGACTTTTGGAACTGTGCCCTTATACAGTCAAATACACTGATCATCCCCCTGGAGAAATCTCCTGGAACCTTAAACTGACTCCAGTATCACTATTTACACTGTAAAACATGATAGCACCATTAATTTATGTGAACTTACTTGTATTTCTTTTTTTTAACTTGTCATGACAAGGTCTAGATACTGAACTCAAGTTTATAAGTTTTCAAAAGTTACACTTAAGGTTATCCACTGTCTTGACTAATGATAATTTGATACAAACCTTATCTTCAAGTTCATTCAACTCATATTTAATTGAATTAACTTGTATTTTTAAGGCAGCCGGTGAACTTTAGTTTAAATGTTTAGCCACCTTGAAATGTATAACAGTAGTAGTGATAAACTCCAGCCTATTTCCAGAGATGCCAAGTCTCACGCATTTGGTGTGAGTCTCTCGCCTCTTAGTGCCATTCACATTCCTGTGCTGTAGTCAGCAATTATTCAATCAACTTGCACTGAAGAAATTCACTTGCGGAATATAAGTCATTATGCATTAAGTTAATCAGTTTCACCATCATTACGGTGAATTTCCCCACTAGTGACACAAAAATCGATTATGACTCGGGAATTCTCACGCTTGTCTTTACTGAGGGATTGAAAGCAATGGAATTGCATAAAGATGTTTCAAATGGTCTTATTTCATTAAAACAATTTAAACGATCATGTAACACCTGCATTGTTTCCAATCCCTGAGTAAAGCGAAGCGTGAGAAGTCCAGAGTCATAATAGTTTTCCATGTCACTTGTGGTGAGGTCCACCTTTACGCAAGTGAAATTGAAACTTCAACGCAAAATGATTTTAATACCTTGTGAGCATCTCATGAATAAGCGTTTATTGAATAATTGCGGACTACGGTGAATAAGCCTAAAAAAATGTGTGAGACCCACGCCGAATGTGTTAGACTGGGCATCTCTGCGATTTCAGTCTGTTCAATTCTGTTCACTTCTGTTTTGTTGTTTAGCTAATTTGTTTGCAAGCTGAACTTAGAAGATGAACCTTGCAGTGGCCTGGAGATGGGTGGTGTAGGGGTGGGATGGAGGGGTTGTGCTGCATGTGAAATATAAGGGAGGAGATGCACAGATGAGAATTTTTAAGCTCCCGTACCTCCCTTGGCTTGAGAATCGTCCCGGAGAGAAGCAAGGACAGTCAGGAAACTCATCAACCTGTGCTGGCCTCAGAATCAAAGCTGAAAAATAAGGCGCTCCCTGGCTGCCATAAATGTTTTGAGACCTCCTCCATCCTGGTACTTTTTAAAAGGTTAACAGGTCCAGGGGCTGTATCAGTATGCAGCACAAGGTTTCAGCATCCAGATTAAACTCATCTGTCTCGCAGCAGGAAACACTACAGCTCCCTGTGAGGAGTGCCCTTTCGCCTCCTCACACGCAACGGGCTCACATGCACACAAATTCAAAACTTTCTTCTCATAATCTTTGGCTTATGAGTACATACACAGGCACAAACAAGGAGGGGCATATACTGTGCCTCCTGCCCCATACAATCAAAGCCCTTGAATAATGCCTATATAAGCCATGCTATCTGCCTTCCTGCAGGTGTGTGGTGAAAGATTAAAAGGACAGCGCTCCGTTTGACTTTTCTATTCTCTCTGTGAAAGGGCTGGAGCTTCCAGATAGCTAAGAGCAGGTAAGACACTTTGGGAATTCCTGACTTTACCTTTTCCCATTTTCTACTCTGTGAATAATACCTTAGAGATGCTCTAAATCAAAATCCACCCTCGTATAACTAAAGCTTTTCAATGCACAAAGGCTCTCCAGAAAGCCTAACACAATTCAAAAATTACTAGCAATAGTTGCACAAAATTACTGACTAAAACTTTTCGACAGCGAGAGTGCAACTACTGTGTGGAAAGGGACAGCCTGTATTTTACCAACAAGTCAGGATATCACTTTTGTGGCTCAGTTTATTTACTACCCTCCTGAAAAAAGGGTTTCATTGATGTTCTTGCTGTTAAATATGAAGAATATGCCTTTGCCTACCATCTGCCGAAGGCTAGATATTTCTTTTCTTTGGAAACGGGTAGAGTTACTTATTTTTTTTAGCGGAACAAAACTAACTGTTGCAATAAACAAAACTGCAAAAGCAACAGACCAAAATTGATATGTGGAAAAGGGTACATAATTAGGGAGAGGAAGGCACCTACAGTGCTGTGAAAAATATTTGCCCCTGCCCAATTTCGTAAATTTTTGCGTATTCTTCAGATATAAATGTTTCAGATCATTCAAATGAAGCTTAGAGAAAATTCAGTCAGGAAGACACTCTCTTTCGCGGTCGTCAATCCTGTCTATTTTATTCATGCATGTTCACTCGTGATTCTCCGCAGTCAATATCCGGGACTATCAATTGAGCTGTCAGCTGGCACAGCAGCTGATCTTTTCTATCCAACCGGGGCACACCTCAGTTGCGTCGTTAGCCAATCATTATGCTGCTGTCTTTTTAAAAATTGTCAATTTTTCCTCCCTAGTTCACCCATGCTGCCGCTCGCTGACCCTCCTCCGCCCCAACGCCACCCTACTCATCAAACCTCCCGTTCTGCCACTCCAGCTTCACCAGTCTTCAGCCACCGCCACCAGTGCCTGGACTCTTCGGGGGATTTCCTGCTGCTGCTCGAGCAGTGCTCCTGCTCTACGAGTCTTCTCGAAGAGTCCAAGCGCCTAAGACTTGTTTTGATTCTAAACATGTTACCCCTTTAAGCTCAATGCATCATAAATGTTTTCTTGATTTCACTTGAGTCTCCCCTGATTGAACTAATTTTAATATAAGACATAAAAAGTTCAGTAAACAAAATGCTGTTTTGAAATGATCATTTCATTTATTGAAGTTAGAGTTATTCAAAACCTATATCACCCATGTGAAAAAATAATTGCCCCCCTAAACCTAATAAACCCTTGGCAGCGACAACTGCAATCGGTCATTTTCAGTCACTTGCAATGAGTCTTGTACATCACTGTGGATGAATTTTGGCCCACTCCTCTTGGCAGAATTGTTTTAATTCAGCCTCATTGGAGAGTTTTTGGGCATGAACCACCTGTTTAAGGTCATGTCAGCCCATCTCAGTCAGTTTCAGTTCAAGACTTTGACTTGGCCACTCCAAAACCTTTATTTCATTTATTTTGAGCCGTTTAGAGATTAACTTGCTTGCATGCTTCAGATCATTGTCCTGCTGCATAACTAAACTGCAGTTTTACCAGTTTTTTCTGGTGGAGAACAGAATTGAAGCACTGATTACTAAAGCCCCACAAGTCAAGTCAAGTGTGACTTATGGGGTTTGAGTAATAGGTGCTTCAATTCATGCCTCTGTTAATTATGGCAAGTTGCCCAGGTACTGAAGCAGCAGCGTAGCCCCAGACCATCACACTACCACCTCAGAGTGTGAGTGGTGATATAATGTTTTTACTGTGGGATGCTGTGTTAGCATTACATCAAATGTGATGTGACTCATGTCTTCCAAAAAGTTTCACTTTATTATCAGTCCTCACAATATTATTCCAATAGTCATGGGGATCATCAAGATGTTTCTGGAAAATATGAGACAAGTCTTTGTGTTCTTTTTGTAGCTTTTCCCCATCTTTGCCCAGTGTCTTTCTTACTGTGGAATCATGAACTGTGACCTTAACTGAGGCAAGTGAGGCCTGCAGTTATTTAGATGTTAGTCCGAGTTCTTTGTGACCTCCCGGATGAATCAGCAATGCAATCTTGAAGGCATTATGGTAGGCTAGCTACTATTGGGTTGGTTCACTACTGTTCCAAGTTTTCTCCATTTGTAGATGATGGCACTCACCATGGTTCGCTGGAGTCCTACAGCCATAGAAATGGCTTTGTAACCCTTTCCAGAATGATAAATGTCAACAAATTTCTTGAATTTCTTTAGATTGTGGCATTATACTGTATCTGATCTGCTTCATATTGGCAGAAAAGTTTTCTTTAAGTGTTGTCTACATTCAACAGGGTGGGCAGTAATCAAGCCTGGGTGTTTCAAGTGAAATTGAACCAACAAACTTGCTCAACTTGTTTAACTAAGGGGGCAATTCATTTTTCGGATGGTCGTGGAAGGATTGAATAGCTTTTTTCTTTCAATCGATTCAATCATCATTTTAACAACTGAAAAATCAGAAAAAAAATCAAGGGGACAAGTACTTTTTCACAGCACTGTATGTGCCCACTGTTATGGCCCCAATTTGTTCTTACATTTATAACACAACAGCAACAGCAAGGGATGACAAACACAGTTTTAACAACTAAAACACATTTAATTTTTACATAACAACTAACTAAACTGACCAAGATTGAATAGGGAAAAAAAAGAAATAATTACAGTTCCTTTTTGGTGGGGTGGCTTGGTGATGTCCTGGATGAAGAAAATGCTCAAACACAGGCAAAGAAATCCACAAAAGAAACGTCACAGGTCTTGAACAGAATGGCAGGTCTGGTCATCTTCTTGCAATTTCTCCTACTACTTTACTGTCTCAATTCTTTTCCTTATATACTCTTTTGCAGACCCCACCCACATTTAGACCTCTTTTTTTTTTAATTTTCTGAGACTTGCCCCAGACATGTCCAGGACATGTCTAAACATGACTCCAGTCTGAGCTTAACAAAAAAAAGGTAAATACTGCCATCTAGTGGCCTATATTCACATTACACCACATAGAGACATAAAGGTCTGAGTACCACATTTGACAAATGAGGAGAGTTTGGATCAATTTAGAATGGCATGCATGTGAAGGTTTCTTGCTTAATTTTGCCTGGGAACACAGCGAACACCACACTATCCTTCAAGGCACTCTGACTCTGGTCTTCAAAGCTTTCCAATACGAACACTCACAAAATCTGTGAAAAAAAAAACTTGGTTACATCATCATTTTCAGTTCCTCGTGCATCTACACTTTGCATCATTAGTAGTTTGCTTATTATAGCTAAATGCAGGCCAGATATATTAATATACTTTTGTATTATTTAAGTCAAACTTTATCACTGTGAACTTAATGCTATTAAGCTTTGCATTGTTTTCTAACATTAAATTGCTCATGGGAGCTTAGGAGTTCCACTTAACAGTTTCTAAGGGTAAAAAGACTGAAGGCAGGAGTCACATGTCTCTTTGTACACAAGAACGATCAAATAAAGAATGAGCACTCTAATCAGATATGGACTACATGCATCTCAGCACTGTGTGTAAATTGGAATGAGCAGCAACCTATGGTATACAGGGAGATTATTACAAAATATTTCTGCTTAATATGAGAAGATAGTTAAATAGATCCTGATGCTTTCAAATTAAATGCTACAGATGAATGATATGTAAAAGTAATGTAATTATTCTGGCAAGAATCAGTCATAGGTGTACTCGTCGCAATACTTTTGAAATTTTAGGTGACTCCCAGTTAACCTGTGCCTATTCTAAATAGCCAATCCTGAGGCATATTAATTATTTTTAAATTCAAATGCAATAAATAAATAAATAAAAAATAATAAAAACTTTTTTATGCACATTGATACGCTATTGCAACTGCACACTCATTCAAATGAGACCTCAAATGCGAATGACAATCTGTACCACAAATTTGTAAAGAAAGTCCATCCACTTCGCTTCACTGTTCTTAGCTGTGCAATAAAGCCGGACAAAATGTCAGGTTGGCATTCTCTGTTTTGGGCGGTGCTCACAGGGGGAAGCGATATGCATTAACTGCATTAACTGCTAATGAACTGGTCGTTTCTTCGGGTCCAATTGTCTCGAGGAAATGAGAATGAATTAATTCTGAATGTCCCTGGTTCCAGGGTCCTGATTTTAATCTCCAGCCTGGTCCTCCATTTTCATTGGGTATCGCCTTGCTCAGCAGGGAGTAAAAGCAAAACTGACCATGAGCATAATGCTCTGTGTGGCTTTTTTTTTGGCCACAATTTTCATGGGCCTAAGAATTAAGGCATTGAATGTTTCTTGCTTGTTCTATTATTTTAAGGTATTTTAACTTAGCAGTGTTGGGTGCTCCAAATAATATTTCCAATGGTATGTCACACACCTTTAAATCAGTGGCGATTGGTGAACTGGTGATAGGGGAGGCTCAAACCCATCCCTTAATAATGATTGGTCATAATCTGTTTTCAATCATTCATTTAAATTACCATTATAGAATCTCTGAAAACTCTCAACATTATCAGCTGTGGTCAGTTTTCATTTATAACGCGTACCTGTTAACTCTCACACATTCGGTGTGAGTTTAAGTGGCATATTTACGTTCCCCTACTGTAGTCAGCAATTTTTCAATCAACGCGTATGTAAGAGATTCTTGCGCGGAATTGAAGTCCTTGTGCATGGAGGTTTATCAGTTTCACATGTATTACAGTGATTATGACTCTGCACTTCTCACGCTTTCCTTTTACTTTGCTTCCCGTATCACCAGTTCACCAGCAGCCACTGCATGAAATCCAACGCACCCCCACCCAGCTCCCTCCACAAAGCTCATGCTGGCATCTGACCTCAAGCCCTGATCCCCCTCCACACTTGAGCGTGTGGCGAGGACGTACATCTCCCCAACGCCATTTAGGTCCAGAGTCAGCTCATCTCACCATCTAGTTCACCAGGCCAGCTGTAGACCAGGCTGTTTAGCTTGTATGCTTTTGTATTAGCTATTCCAAGTAATTTGCTTTAGTCAATGACTGCATCTATGCAACACATTTGCATAGTATTTCAGAGTAATGTATTTGTTTTTACTTGTTACACAGTGGAAACCTTCTTCAAATTCCACAAGAGACCAGCCTCGAAAGGGGTTTTATATCAGTTAAATTCAATAAAAAATAACACGCATTATGCCTGAAGTGAATGAATAATTGATGAGTACTAAGTGATTGGTTGACAACACTTTTGGTTTCTCGCTATTAAAAATTTCATACTTTGATCACATGCAGGCAGCAACACATACAAACAAACTGAATAAAACATTTACAGAAATCTTACCAATATTTGCTTGATGGGTCTTATCTTTTAAAGGTCAGTTTATAAAGCCCAATAAATGTTGCCATGACAACCCATTTAAAAAGCAGTGGTAACTAAATGGATTTAATACAGTTGGTGAAATATGTTGTCTCAGCATTTGAATATTTGTTCTATTGGACTTTTGACAATTGATATGAATGTAATACGGCAGGAGAGCCCGACACCATTTCTAGAGGTGTTCATACCAACTCAAGCAAATCACATCTCACTCTGTAGCCAGGGATCTAATTACATTGCTAATTAAAGAAATTAGGTGTGCTAAATTAGAGTTGCAATGAAAGCCAACAGGATGGTTGACCTCCAGGAACTAGGTTTGGCAGCACTCTTGTAATACTAAGACAGTTGAATCTGGTCCTCCGTGCTGTCCTGATTTCCTTTCCTCCCAGTTTATTATCAGGCCCTGTGGTTAGCACTGTTGCCTCACAATAAGGAGGGTCCAGGTTTCAGTCCTGGCCGGCAAGTGCCTCTCTGTGAGGAGTTTGTATATTCACCTTGTGTAGGGGTCGGTTTTCTACTCTGTTTCCCTCCACCCCGAGAGACTTGCCGGCCAGACTTATATAGAATCACTCTCGCCACTGCCCCGACCAAGGTTCTGACTTTAGAACTGGAGTTGAACACCGAGCCACTGCACTGTGGCTGCATAGTGCTCCTCAGTAACTATAGGATGGGTCAAATGCAGAGGACAAACTGCCCCATTGGGTTAAATGAAGTATATATTATCTTATTTTAAACAGCTAATATTACAGTTTGGCCAGACTGTCCTCACACCAGACTCCTAGGTAATGACATGAGGGAAAATTGGCAGTTCTTAACTCCTGAGGACTGCGATTTTCAAAGCAAGGTCTTCGTGCATTGTTGAGAGACAGAAAGTAGACCATGACCTTAGGTTTGCTGGATGAGTGCTCTAAGAAATATCTGGAACCTTTCTGCACTGAGGCCGTGGACTGAAGGAAAAAACAGCTGTCCCAGAATTAACTTACAGCAGTTAAGTGACCTATTATTCCTATTTACAGTTAGATTCCAAAGTGTTTTGAGGGTCATGCAATTTTCATTAGCTTGGCTCTGTATGCCACCACAATGGATTTAAAGAGAGATAATCAAGTTTAATCAAGATGGGCTTCAATTGCAGCCTTTCTGCTTTAATTTAAACACGCTAACAAAAAAAAAATTGTATGAACTTTGTAGGAATCTACCTCCCTGCCTCAAAAAGCTCTTTAGTTGCTTTTATAGTATGACTTGGCTCACTGAAAATTTGCACTGTTGAGCGCCATCCAATAAGACTTGAAGCGTTTGGCTGAATCTGAGTAGAAAATATAGTGTATTGCAATTTAGTGTTCCTCCTGTTGCTTTTCTCAGTATTCATATTATCAATCAATGGAAGGCAACCAGTTCCATGCATGCCCACGCATCAACATTACCGCAACCATGTTTCACAAATGAGGTGGTATGCTGCAGATCAGTGGTGCCCTATCATATGCCACAGAGGACGAGTGTGCGCAGGGTATAATTCCAATAAAAACTTGCATAAGCAGAGCACGTGCACATTGTTTACCTGGGGAAGAGATGGCACCAGCATTGCGTTCTTCAATTGTCCAGTTTCTTTACATTTATCAGTTAACATTACTTATTCTGTCCTAGGTCAGCTAATATGGTCAGAAAACATTGGCAAGGCACTCACAGTGCTTTCTGTATGGTCTACTGGTTTGTTAACCTGCATGGACCAACCTAGCTGTGATGAACTTGAGCTAATATCTTAAACTGAATCTCAAGCATTATTGATGTAATAAGCACTATATATTTATATTTCAAAATGGCTGACTTCAGAGGGTCAAAGCTGAGGAATGTTATGGTCCCACAATGTTAACTCTCGTCATTGGTCGTTGAACTACTGCACAGCTGTTCTCTGCCTTGGGAACGTTGACCCTCTGAGCAATTTTTGCTGGTTTTGCCAATTTCAAAATTTAATGTTGGAGGAGTAATATACGTTAGCCAGTTACACAGCTTACTGCCCAAGTTCACAAACATTAGCTAGGAATGTAATAAGCATAGCCTATTCTCATTTGCCAGGTGCCATTAGCTAGCCCAGGGGGATGATTTTTTTCAAACATTACTCTGTTAACTCATCAAGTTAAAATTTTAATTTCATGACACTTTCACTTTTTGTCATATTTTGTTCCATTATGAGCGTACTTGATCAAGGTATTTGATCAAGGCAAACTAAAACAAAACTACTCTAAAACGTCTATAAAACTATGATGAAAGCTGTTTCCAGTATTTTTGCACGTCAATAGCATGGCAACCTTACAGGTTGCAGTCACAAAACGTTACAGGTGAGTAGCTGGAATAAAAAAGGAAGGCTGAGTTTGAAGATGGGCGTGGCCTGAGAACGCATTGAACATGTTATAATGAAAATGGCTATACTGAGACCAGTATCAGCATCTCTGTTGTGATTGGTGCAATCCCAGACAATTTATAGTCCATTATGTTTTTCTTTTTCGGAGTTACAGAACACTTTTCCCTGATCTGGCCCTGTACTCTAGACTTATAGTTATACCACAACCACCTATAAATGACCTTTAAAGACAATGAGCACCTCTGAAGTGGATACAAAGAGTGTCAGGGATGAACCCCTCCCAAAAAAAAAGAAAATCACGTTTAAAGGCAAAAATACGTATTGCTTGTCTATCCTCTGTCTTAATAAAAATGGACGGAACATTTAGATCATTTTGTGTTTTTTGAGGTAGACTGAATTTATCAATGGACAGTATTTACCACCCTTTCCCAAAGCACCAGTGAGCCACGGAGACATTGAGGAACCTGAGACACTTCCTTTAATGTTGTAGTCATAACACTGATTCAGTTTGGCACAATGGCTCACATCTTCCGCTCTCAGCCCTCACCTTTCCTTCTCGACACCGTCAAGGTGCGAGAAGGTGTGAATAATGGCTCCCACTGTCTCCCCAAACATCTGTCAACATGACCCCCTTTAAGTCCCCTCTTCCTCTCCAATCAATGTAATGGTGCATATGGATGTTTTCTGACAAATTAAGTTTTGAGCACAGTCATGTTTGCCATTATACTGATTGTCACATCGCGATTGGTGCAATGGTCCAATTTCTACTGCTGTTCTTTTTGGCATTGACATAGATCCAAGAACCTGGCAGAAAACTGGGCCAGTGTGGAAATCCATCCCCTGTGACGCTACCTGGCCCGACACCTGAACACCTACCTCCTATCATTCCAGAACCGTGGCTCGAAATCCTAAGTTGCTCATTTATGGCTCCTTGTTTGAGGGATAAAACACATAGTTTGTGTACTTAAAGCACGGAAACAAAGCTTCTATTGAGTCCTGCAGCCAGACTCCCGGATGAGCCGTCATGTGAAGCTTTGCTTGTTGCCACGTACGAGAATGTTCAGTTTTGACTCTGTAATTCAGTTGTATATTTACATATTTTATAAATACATTTTAAGTACTCGGGTCTATGTTTAATTTAGCTGGTAACTGGCTTTAAGTGACCTACCTGGGAAGTCAGTGGTTAAAATTTGATCTGTTTGGCTTCTCTGAAATTCATCTGACTCTCCCTGTTAATACATGATGTGGGGATACACCTTCAAGCTGGTCCAGAGAGGATAGACATTTAAGCTTTTTTATCATGGAGTATTGCATCTGTTGGCCTCTGTCATTAAATCAATCTCCTCTTCATGACGGTTTTCTATGTTGAGAACGGGGATCGACAACGTTCGCCTTCTTAGGTCCCTGAGCCGCTATCAGATACATCTAAAGAAGTGGCATCCTACGCAAACCCTGAGTCACTGCAGACATCTCATCAGCTTCTGAGACGTGCACATTATGGCCGGTGTGACATAAGGTATAGGATACAGACATAAAATGATCTGAGAGTAGCTGCAAAAGTACAGCACTCTTATAGCCATCAAGTCTAAATTCTAAAGTGTAATACATCAATTCTGTTTTCCTTTCCTAAACTGTAAATGGAATCAGAGCAATGATACAAGTTCAAAGATGACTTACTTGAAAATATATTCTTTCCAAACAGCATCAGGTTGGGAACACATGCAGATACCTTCGCTCTACTCAGCTAATTTATGTTGTTGGGTTAGCAGGGGGGGACTTCAAAGTTAATGCATGAACTGTCAACGTGGGAAGATTTTTGCCACTTTTCTGCAGTATGGAGCAAAACTAATGTGAGCAGCCGCGAAATAAAAAAATAAAAATTAAAATCGCCACCTGACATGGGCCTTGCAATATTCTGTGCATTCCATGAACAAATACAACATTTCTGTTGAGGTTTTAAAATATAGCGCATATTAATGCAGAACTTTTTTTTTTTTGAGTCATGAATATGTATTGAAATTTTTTCTGACTCCCAGCTGAAAAATATTATTCAGACCAAAACACGTTGATGCATCATGAGTGACACAAATTATTTGAAAAAAATAAAAAATCAATAATGTTTACTCTTATTTTTAAAATGCATTTTAATGAGATATCTCCAGTAGTACAGGTTTCTGGATCACAACATGTATATTTTTTGAGGAAAGATAAGGGTCGTCTGTGTCATACAGGGGAATGAATTAATTTAGGTTTCAAGGAGTTTGAGTTTTAACATACATATTGTTACCACAAATACATGAATTTGTGTGACACAGATTCATTTTTTGAGGTTTCCATATGTGTAGGACCTTGAGTGTAGCAAGTCAAGTCTTTGGCATCACTGCATTATGAAGGTAAAAGTGATCAAAACAATCTACCCCCTAGTCAAGGCTTTGTTGGTAACGCCTCATGTTTTGTGGTGTCGGAATATGTGTTGCAAAGCAGGGAGGTCCCATGGGCCTGGCGTGTGAATGCGATTAGATCTCGCAGGCCTGGGATCACAGGGATTTCCAGCCGTTTGATAAATAATTCCCTTGGCCCTTCAGCAATGAAGACAGCCTGCTCACAGCCACGGCTGTATTTCACTTAACGCTCTCTCTCCTGGTTGCTTCCCTGGTAGGCATTGAGTAGCTTGTTTGAGTGCTCACCTGAGCTTTAAGCACTTCTGTAATTGAGAACATCAGTATTGATTCTCTGTCAGGTGTTTTCAATGGTTTTTCCCCTCGCAGGCTACTGTGCATCATGTGGTAATGGGAGACCGTATAGTGCGGGTTTGATTGCCAAGTAAGGGCACTGGCGCTGCAGGTACTTAACCTGAATTGCATTGGTCACTATATATGTCCAGCTGTGGGACTCTATGGCAATGGCAAAAAAAGAAGAGACAGTGGATAAAATTGTGTCAAACTCTTGGCTGTTGCTTGCGAGATGAAAGAAAGTTCCCTAAGTACTGACAGCGGCATGCCGTTAGACTGATGAAACGATTTGACTATCCTCAGCTTTTAATTACCTATTTATTCGCAAAGAGTTCCTGTATTAATTCACCTGACTAACAATCAAGCATTAATTAGCAATTGCTACCAATAATGACAATGAAAGAATAAACTAGCCAATCATTCAACCATTAGTCTTTGCAAGTTCGTAAATTGGGACTTGGTAGGTAATCAGGCAGAGTAAGCCGTTAGAGGTTTTGATTAATTCAGCACTAAAAGTTGAGGTTACTATGGCCTGTCATACCTCCGATAGCACACCACTAAGTGCTGATATCAGTGAAGTTTTTTTCCCGAAGTATTCAGTAGGTCTTTGATGTTTGGCTGCTGTTTGTTTAGGCGTGCTTCAGGCATGACTACAAGTTTCCAGAAAAAGAAATGGCACAATTGCCTGCACGCCCCATGGCGGCAGTTGGCCTTGTCACACTTTATAGGGGCACTGTCATGGCTGCGGGTGCGTAGTGGATGCTCAACGGTTATCATTGAGATTGTTCAGCTGTCCACAATATCGGTTCAGTAATTATGTGACTTCGGCCTTTTGCAATATAACTTAGAATATAATATCTTCCAATACCTATGATATTTTTCTTAAAGTTTTGGCTTCCCTTTTTTTAAATTTTCTAACAAACTGCCACTAATCCTACATATGAGACAATGAAGTAAGTAGCGATTCTGCGCTGGTACTTTCACTCCTATATCCATGGCCAGATATAGCAGCATGTGGACAAACGTGTTGATGTTCATGCAAGCAAAATGAACATTTAATTAAAAAAAAGAACTAAATTATATTACGTATAGCTCTCACCCTAAAGTAAGCGATTTGTACGTATTTCGAAAGAACAGCTATGATAAATAGCTCTGATTTACCACAATAAACATTCAACTAGCAATTTCCAAAAACTATGAACTTGGGAAAAAGAAATACCTCCGAAGTTTATTATGCTCGCTCAGTGCCTCTAATTGTGATTTATTACCGGCACATCCGTATAAAGAGTAATGAAATAATATTTTACATTTCATTCAAGATGATCCTACACATAATGGGGACTTTTAAAAAAAATAGTAGACTACATTCTGTGCTCACAATGTATAAGCTGACCAAGACGATCGTCTTCCACTGCTGAGACAATACATGGGCCTTCCATATGTGTTTTTTGCTTCACTTTCTTTCCCTGAATTAACAAAGTGATGTACATAAAGATTGCCAGAGCCACTGCCACAGGGAGGCCAGAGTGGAGACAAATTGATTCATTTCATCAGAGCCTTTCTCAGTAATGTGACATTGTGAGGGTCACTGAAATCAAGGGAAAGATTCCCAACCCGCACCCCACCGAGCACCCCACATAGCGAGAGGTATTCCCAAACATCTCATCAGTGTTGTCCGGAGAAGGATTGTAACACAATGGTTGGTTTCTGGAGTTTTTGACTCCAAGGTTGAAGATGGCATACCTTGGAGAAGTTCTTCTGCTCTGCCCTTGAGCAAAGTGCTAAACCTGAATTGTTTCCAAAAAATATGCTGCTTTTATATGTTTATTGTGTTCGAACAGGTCAGCTTTCAGCTGCACTGCAGATGGCTCTATACTCATATGCCGCCAATATTTCTCAAACTGTCTCTCAAGCCTTTATGTTCAAGAGCCGAGTGATTCCAGGAGGAGGGCATCGAAGGCCCAAACAATAATCCCAGCAACTGTTATCTAACAAGCACAATTTACAGAAAGATTATTTTCGTTGGCCTTCCTTGGCGCAGAATACAAAATTTTGCCAATTTTTCCTGTTATGCTTGAGCCTACAAAATGTCCCCATAAGACACGGAATTCCAGATTTCTTCATCCTTATAGGGACATTTTTAGGTCCCCATGAAGAAATTGAGCTATTTTAGAGTTAGGGGTTAAGGTTAGAGTTAGGTATGTACTGTTGAGGGTTAAGGCAAGGGAAAAGGGTTAGGGAATGAATTCAAGTCTATTCAAGTCTGACATGTCGTTGGCCTGCAGATGAAACCGCGTATCTTCAAATTGATAAGAAACAAAGACTTGTATGTTTGTATGTCCACTATTCTTACATGCAAAATCAAACATTTTTTTTTACTTCATTTATATTTTAACTTATATTTATATTATAATTTTTTTATTTTTATATTTTTGTATTTTCTTGTATAGTTTATCATTTTGAAGATAGGAGGTTTTATCATCAGGCCGACGATATGTTTGATGATAATGTTGCATTGCGTGAAAACTTTGCCTAACATTGCCAGGATTTTTAGGCAGAGAAGAAGGAAAAGGACCTCAATTGAAGCACCTATTACTAAAACCCCATAAGTCACACTTGACTTGACTTGTGGGGTTTTAGTGATCAGTGCCTCAATTGTATTTTGTGCATATACTACAATTATTGCCTCTTCAGGCGTCCATAGGAATGTCTGGGTGTGAGACAGCCACCATGATCAGTCTGCCAGCTTTTCAAATATAAAAACTCATTCATTTACCATGCGGTCACTGTTTATGCGACAAAATAAGCTAAATGGTTGCAGATTTGATGATGTTAGAGACACAATGTACAATAAAACCCGATCAGCCTGTTTACACGGCGGTCACATTGCCACATATCTGATACTTATCTGATTTATTTCCACATATGAAAGAGGCCTGTACCCGATCTCAAAATATCTGAATGCATGCGTCTTTTTCCTGTCAACGAGCATATTCGATCTGTGCCACATAAGAGCAAAAAATCGG
Source organism: Gymnothorax reevesii (assembly GCA_029721435.1). Lineage (NCBI taxonomy): Eukaryota > Metazoa > Chordata > Actinopteri > Anguilliformes > Muraenidae > Gymnothorax > Gymnothorax reevesii. Next base: position 21,270,390 of record CM056587.1, on the reverse strand, counting down.
AATTGGGTCACATTACACTGACAATAAAGTGTCCCCAAAACTTTGGCATTTTGTGCATACACATTTTTCAAACCAATGAAATGTCTCCGTCTGCTGCCTTCATCACAGTGATTAAAAGTGACTTTTTGAGTCAGGCTTTTAAAAGTTACATTTAATTGGGTTTGGCCTCATGGTCCCATAGGTAAACAACATATTGTAAAGCATCCGTCAAACATCAAACATGCAAAACATAAATTAATAACTTAAAATTTCCAACCCAGCAAAAGCTGACTTGTAAGATGATGTTTACTGAAGCATGCTTCTTGTTGATGCAATTCTATTTTGCATTGCCATACAAGTGAGAAGGCCTCTCAATAAATTTTTTAATACCCTGAACTGAAGTTGACTCGTGCTGCTTTTCTCAAGGTCTACTGTTTGCCACTTTTTGATGGCAAAATGGCTTTTTTCAACTATTTCTGTGTCAAGGTGCATAAAGTCTGACATAAAGCATCTCCTTCTCCCAATCCTGGCATGTTTTCTGTGACGCTATTTATGACGGCAATAGAAACTGCAATATAGGAAATAATATCAGGGGAATCTTTCTGCCGACAAGCTGGACGTTCTTACATTTGTCTTCAGTATACAACAAGACCTATGTATATAAAGGTGTAGGGAATGTCATTAACTGGATGATAGTACGGCTAGAGGTTATGATAACAGTAATCCACCACCTTTTGAATAAGTATTAAGCGCTCTCTGCTCAGTCTCCAGAGGTGCCAAGGGGAGGGCAGTGGGGTCGGGAAGTACAAGTCCTTTCATGTGTTTCATACACCCACAAACTCAGCCAGTTACTTTCACAAATTACTGTTACCTCACGGCTGAAGCATTGTGCTGTGTAATTAGCAAATCCTGAGGACTGAAGTTATAATAATGATAACATTTTTACAGGCTGAATTTTGAGTTTTTACCTCAGCCAAACAGCTTGCTTTGTGTAACATTCTTCCTCCCACACCTATGATCTTCAAGGACAAGGTAGGCACTTAAAAATGCTGTGGAAAGACTGAGTGGTGTTATCTAATAAATTTTGTAAGATAATGGTCCTCAAAATGTCACGGGCCATTTTTATTACCCCCTCGTATTCGATCTCTCCAGTGTCTTCATTATTAAAATGACAATATGAAATGTAATATAATACACCGAAGTGAATAGGTTTCGTTAGGCAAAATGTCTGTTCAATAATATAGGCGGTAACCCTGGAGATCTTGTAAACTCTGTGATTGAATTTTGCACACAATGAGAAATGTCAGTATTTGTACTTTCCTCGAGAGGTTCTCGACCTTGGCTATTGGTAACATTGATTTTTGTAATGAGAAATCTCAGAATTCTGGTATTCTCACTTGGACAGCTGCTTATTGATAAGGGGGTGGTTGCCGTAAAGGTCTTTGCAAAACCGACCCGCACTAATGAGGGGTTGTGGTGAGAACATTTGTCCTCTCCGCTGTCTTGTTATCTTTTTGTGTAAATCCATTTACTCTGCAACAAATGCATTTCATAAATGAATAGCAGCAGGTCGTAGCACTGTGTGCAAGAAATTTATTAGAAAGATGAGGCCTCTAGAAATAAATCTGTAAAATACATAAGGAAAACATCTGACAACACATTTAATTAGACAGGAGAGGATCAATTAAAAATGCTATAGCTCAATAATTTATTCTTTCCTATATTTATTGCAAAGAACAGAACTGAAAACTCTTCTAATAGCTGGCATACCAAATGCTAAATAATCTGTTGTACATGAGGCTTCTGTTGGTGATGTAACATTCATTCTGTGTTATGTAACATGCATTCTTCCCTTTTGTGGACTCAGATTTTGGTGAGTTCTTCACATTAATCAATACATTACTGTGAGCCTTGTTTTTGTCGTGAGAGCTAATGAGTTATATAGTTTCTTCCGAGTAAGTAGCAGTGGCTGTTTGATTTTGAAGAGCTGAATGTGTGCTTTATATTTTAAAGCTGCTCTTGCAGCTTGTGTGGGTGAGTGACGTCACGCGGAAATCACCATGGAGATGGAAAGATAAAGAAGCGCACACCGCAGATGTGATCGTTTGAGCGCTGACTGACATCGGCTAGCATATGGAATCCTACCTACACACCTCATCAGCTGCGTCGCGGCCGCAGTGCAGATTGTGATGAAGCGTTGAAACCCCTGCTTCATTAAATCCAATCCCAATATCATCATGTCTTCGCCAATACCTAATCAACACCAGAAGAAACTTCAGGTATTCGAACTTTCCCAGAACAGCATATGCGTTCATATTGTTTTTGAATCCAATGGAAGAACACAGAAAATGGGAACAAATGTTAAAATCGGCGAGAGGGATGATTCCGTGTCAGTCTAACAGAAAGGGCACCATGATCGAGAGGCAGAATTTGCATGCATTCATTAACAAGCAGAGCAAAAGCTGATCATTTTGAATGGCCTCATTAGCAGGGAGAATTAATGTGAATGCGCTTTATTATGGAAGTGCGGAGCTGGCGGGAACGATGTGCCGAGAATCACAAACACCCAGCAGCTGGACTCCACATCTGAATCTCTCACTAACCCCCTCCATTAAACTGTGATTCATCACAGTGAACTGTGGCAAATTCAACAGCCTGCATGTTTACAGGTATCAGTTTGCTGGGTCATGTACCTGTTGACAAGGGGTTCTTTTGCTTCAGAGGCAAAACTTAACATTATGATATGAATAAAGTCTATTTGACCCTTTTATGTCTCAAAAATGTGATCATAATGTTCTTAACTAGATATGTTAATGCAACAATTGCACTCACGATTGAAGGCAATGGCTTTCTTTAATACTTCTGGAATAAAAAATCCTTAAGTCTTTCCCAACTGGCCTACATGTGGACAGAATGGCTAAGGTAAAACACTAACCCCACCCCCCCCCCCCCCACACCCACACACACACACACACACACACAAAACTATTCTATTTTCCTGTGTTCATCTTCTGATGAAATATCAGTCCATTCCAAATAATTTCCATAAGAAAAGTCATATGGACAACTATGTAGGTCCAGCTCCTCCTCAGAATCCATAAGATACCATTTCAGTGTTACTTTGTCATTTTCCTCGAAGTTTTTGGAGTGATAATGAGCGAAAACGAAATGGTTGCAAAGCATACACACCATTCGCTGATTGTGAGCAATTGTAAGCAAAGGATTTTTCTCGAAAAAATTATGTCATGTGCTCGGAGCTGCCAAATAATAGCAGAACATTTCTGCATTTGGGTATCTTCAGAAAGAGCAGATCCTCAGTTTTCTTTTGATGGATAACGTCAGTAATCAGATGTGATGAGAAATACCATCATGGAAAGTTTGATAACCTTTATTGCAAGTCATATCTGACCAGGATTTGCAAGTACAGTGAGGAAAAGGTTAAGTTTACTGCACTATTCGGTAACTTAATCGTTTTGGGAGTCTTGAGGAAGAGAATGTTACGACCCCTGTCGTACATTTGTGAATCTGCGCTTGAAATCTGTTATCTTTTTTTTTTGGTTCGCCTAGGTCTGATACTTCCGTTTCCGGTTTACCCCTTTAAAATGCGCGGTCTAGTGTCAACCGCGGAGACTAGCTCTTCCGATCTATTAATTGCGTTAACGTCCTGTGAGATTAATTGTTTCTGCCTTCTTTGACTCGGATTGCCTCTAGATTTACGATTCTTGCCGTTCCCTTTAATTGGTTTGTTTGAATTGTGGTGGCTGACCCTTGGCTTGTCCCATTAGACTAGAATTCTAGCCCTTGCGTTTTGGTTTGGTTGCTTGGTGAATTCCCGGTGTTTTGACCTCGGCTTCTGTATCTGACTATCCCTCTCGTCTTGCCTTTCCAGTACGCTGTTAGGTCTACTCTGGTTAGTCAGCGTGCTCCCAGCTGGATCTCACAGTCCTTCCATCGGGGCACTTCTTTGTTGTTTTGCTTTGTTATTTTTCCTTTATTATTTTTAAAGGTGATTCTGGGCGGAAACTTGTTTCCACAGGGGGTACACTATTCGTTCCCTCAGTCCTTATTTGCGGACTGGGAGTTCGGGAGTTAAGTGTTTAAAAGCCGCCCCGAGCCCGGCGAACCTTCGAAGATTAGCCATAGGAATAGTTTAGCTTTGGTTAGGCAGATAGGGACCAGAGTAACTGAGCAGCGTACTATTCGTGCCTTTTACAGTTCTCCCCGCCCGTCCTTCCCTTACTTTCTTTACCTGTTGCTGTCTGCCCTAGACCGGGTCGTAACAGAGAAAAATAGAAAAAGAATTGGCTTTGTCACTGCATTCATTTATTTATACCTTTAAATCTATCAACCCTGATAGAGGTGCTGGGGAATAGGCGAGTCTGTATGACATTACAGCACTAAAACATTTTATGGTTCTGGATGGTCATTTCCTTTTTTACATCATTTTTTGTTTTTGCTCATTTTGAGGGCTTTCCTCGATTTTGTGTTCAGTTCATTCGGAATTCCTATCCTTTCTCAGCTTGGGTAGTGGATGGTTATTGGGATCTCCTGTGTTAATCAGTGTGGGTGACAAACTCTTAATTTGTGATTGACAGCAGCTCGGTGCATTCCCCATTTGCCCAAGCGGGTATGACGACATCCGTTATTTGTGGCTTAATTGAGGCAAATAATGACACCCCTTGGTCATTTTGATTATTTTTCTACATCCAATTTGAACAGATACTGTCAGGCAGGAAATGTGGGGTGTGTTCAAAGTCGGCAACACATAGCAAAATGTATATTTAAATGGCAACAGTAGTGCACTGAACACCCTGTTGTGTCACGCAAGCGTTGCAACTATGGCAGCCGCGAGGGCCGTACTGTGCGTTCTTCTGAAAGAATTCTCGGAGCCTGATGAAATAGGTTCAAATTCGTGTTTGATTTTTAAACTTTTTAAACTCCTACTTACCAAAAACATGTCGTTTGAAGTCATCAACTGTGGTGAATAACAAGCTGCAAGAGATGCATTTATATACTACCCTCACTGGATTCATTGTGCCCCTGCCGTTTTAAGATGGCGCAGTTTATATAGTATATGTTGCAGCTGATTGGATAACACCCCTGGCACACCCACCAAACAGGAGAAAACATACCTCAAAAAAAGTTTGTTCAACCCGGAAACCGTAACAAAACGATGAGCACCGTTGTGACTTTGAACGCACCTGTGGTCTTTGTAGGCCCATTTGAAATTTCTTTCCTGTCTTTTTCTTATCTCTTTGAGGGTAACTTTTTATTTTATTTTATTGTAAGTGGGGCAGACCTGGTTTTCGGTATCTTCCTAATCAGCTGAAGTCCGGGGACACAGTACCCGTATAACATCTTGCAGTAGAATCCACAATTCGGCATGTTTACAGATAAGAGTTCATATCCCGAATAGTGATATTGTTTTTATTATTTTTTTTTAATGGCATCAAATGCTCTCTATGATTGAGAAAATTGTTTTTGCGATTTCAATGCTTTCTATGTTGTTTCTTAATGTGTTTGTAATTAAGACTAACTTGAGGACACCAATCTTTTTTATGGTCTTAGAAATACACACATACACATTAAGAGGATATTATTTTTTTTAGATTCCTTTTCCTGAATATAAAAATTAACTAATTCAGATAATAAGAGAAAATGGCCGGAAATCACACAAAAACTAGATTCTGAGAGCTATGGAGATGCACTGCAGAGGATGTGAGGTGGAATGGAGACACTATGGCAATATTCTCACTGTTAATAAACAATGACAGCATAGTTGTACACGCGCAGTTTGGGGGTCGGCAGAAAGCGTGATCATAACATAAAGAAAATAGCAAGTAGCCTCTTTGGTTCTTCACTTAGAATCACTTAGAGCCCGACTCTTTGGTGATGTGGTCAGCGCATGTGACTACTACCTGGGAGTCTGGAGGTTTGCTCGGGCCCTCCTTTGGCCTGCTACATTTGGTATGATTCTGTTCAGAATAAGTCTAGGAGTTTGATGAAACGCATTTCATACCAAATAAAATTATGGTTTACTCAATTTTAGAAACTCCATAACTAACTCCAAAACTAGCAAAGTAAAATATCCTCTCTGGTGATCATCTCGTTTACCTTGCCCTCTGCTAAATTATTATATCCTCCAAATGATGGCGACCTAAATTCCAGATTCGACCACCCTTCCAGGTAATTTACATTTGGGGAAGATCGCAAACGACTTCCCACACGTGATTCTAGATGCTGTGTGGTATTTGCAATAGGTTAAGAAGATTGCAGTCAACTTTCCGCAGGTGCTGCTGTAGACGTGTGTAGCTATAACACGTTAGGAGGATCGAAGACGACTTCCCACACGTGCTTCGGCATGCCTTGTGAAGCTGATATAGTTATGGAAGACTGTATTCAGCTTCCCAGCATACTTTGTATGCACGTAGCCGAACCAGGTTGGGTAAGATGCTGTTACGCAAAATTCTTTTATATAAATTCTAAACTACGCAACGGACTATTGAAATTTACAATGTGAAGCTACCTACCTGTTTAATAAATTTTTCTTTCAAATTAATAAATTGTCCTAATTTAATTTGTGTGGTTTTCATTAATTTAAACTCATCTTGGTTCCTTTTGGTCAAAATTGCTTCTAAAATACTCAGGGGAAATCAGGGAAAATGGTATTTTACATAGCGTTTATACGCATAAATATAAATGGGATACCTGCCACATTCCCCACGTACAACCTGATTATACATAGATGATTTAACACCAAGCAGATGTTTACAAGGTAAAGTGTGGACTTTCTCCACATTTGAACCAACATTACAGTCTATACCCCAAACTTCAGCACTATATAGCAAAATAAGCATAACTTTCGAGTCGAATATTCTGAAAAATATATGGCAACGCAAAGGTTGTAGCCTAGACAGAGACCTTATAACACTGAACAGGACTTTTTTCGACTGGTGGACAGAACTGTAAGTGTTTATACCATGATAGGGATTGTGAGAACAGAACACCCAAGTACTTATAAGATGCCACACATTTAATCAGATTACCTCCATGAAACCATTTTTCTCTCCTACTAAGTTTTCCTCCACTTCTAAAAACTACAATTTGGGACTTATCTAAATGAACTGTAAGATTATAATCAATGCAATGCTGTTCCAACACATTAATACGCTTTTGTAAGCTATATATAGTATCAGAGAGAAGAATAAAATCGTCAGCAAACAGCAACAGGAACAACTGTGTTAGCTCCAGATGAAGTTGAATACCCGGGTAACAGAGAGCTTCAATATTATCTACCAGCTCATTAATGAATATAGAAAATAGAAAGGGACTAAAGACACATTCTTGTTGTACTTCGATGTTACACTGAAACATCTCGGAAAATGAATTATTTGATTTAACACAAGACTTGACACACTCATATATAGACACGCCCTTCCTAATCAACACCAACCACAATTTAGATCCATTAACCAAGTCAAAGGCTTTTGAAAAGTCGACAAAAAAGGCATACAGCTTCCCATTTTTGGATAAAATCCTTTTTCCAATAGTATACAGTACAAAAATATTGTCAATGGTGGAGTAGCCAACTCTAAATCCAGACTGCCACTCTGAGATATTTTCAAATGCATCAGACCAAAACTGTAGCCTGTTTATTATGACAAAAATATATAACTTACTGAAAACGCCAAGTACCGTAATGGCTCTGTAAAACCTCATTTACATCCACTCTTTTATGGATAGGAACTATTACACCTACAGACCACTGACCTGGGAATAAACCTTCATCAAAAAGAACATTAAACAAAACAATAATGTAGGGGACAACAATATCAGAGGAATGCTTAAAGAATTCTGGTATCAACTTGTCATCACTGGCAGATTTGGAAGATTTAAGTGAATCAATTGCCCTGGTAACTTCCTCCACTGTAAAATTCTGTTTGTTGTTCAAATGTTTTTTTTTCCCCTTTATTTCGTTATCAATCTGTTCTAATCGTCCTCTTTTTTTTGTTTTTGCTGTCGGACACAGAGTATTTTGCGTTTTCTTTAGTAACGCTTGCGAGAGTTCACAGAGATAGAGGAATGTAACGCATCTTACCAATTTACATGGAAGAATCAAAACAATGGTCGGAATGTGCTTTGAATTTCCCTATTCAATCTTGCAACCGATACGACAGTTAACAAGCATGGAGGACAGTATAGGTTGCGAGGTTGAATAGGGGAATTAAAAAGACATTCCGACCATCGTTAAGATTCGTTTACGCTAGATTGGTATGATGTGTTACCATCTCCCTTTTGAATTTTGCAGCCGGTACCAGAAAAAACAACCGTTGAGGACTGTAACAAAGCTGTCTTATATATACACTCATAATAAGAGTAGAAGACATGAGCTGCAACTTAAAGGCCGGCAGTATGTCTCCAACATTCAATAGGGAGATGGACGATTTTAACAAAGTGAACCAATCAATGGGAAAGAGGAACGTTCAGATAATTTCATTATTCTTCCTATTGAATCTCACAACCAATACGAGAGAAAAAGGGTACAATGAAGGGATACATTATCATTTTAGCTATGTGACAAAGTGCAATACTCGGTTGGGCTGTAACTGTTTACACGTAGACACGTAATAAATCTTAATATAGCGGATGCATGCTACGCTTGCCCTAGCTAGCCCGATCTTTAAAATGGTCCATTGTATTTTGTGGCATTACATGCACAATCAGCCCATTTTTGGGATAATCTTCTTTCACGCTAGATTGGTTTGGTTAGTTTCAGTCCTTCATGGTTTTTTTTCCTCTAGTACCGCTAGTGAGATTCCACGGAGATAATGTTAAAGTACAATTTGACTTATTCCAAGTTATTTGTATTACAAGCAGTTGCATTAAAGTTACTTTTAATATTTTATTTGTTCATTATTTTGCATTGTTTGTGCTGGTGTATAGCTGCTCTTTCATTTTTCTAATTCCTTCAAAAGATGTTTATGACAATGCTATTTACCAAAAATAAATTTGAAATTGTTGAATAAAATCTCATGTAAGCTCTTTTAATATCATGGATCCCTCTTAATCTCACACTCTCCCACACTCCCCACCCACTTTAGAAAGAATTTATTAGCTCCGGCTCATTACTAAACTTGCCCTTCATACAACTCTGAGAGCTTTGTCTCATTTAGCACCCTTCTCTTGGGCCCACATTCTCATACAGCACTTGGCGGCCCAGCCATATACTAGGTTGCTCCTCGTCTTATTTTCCTAGTGAAAAAATATAACAGTCGGTAAGACAAAAAATATTCTAGACCTGTTTACCTACCCACCAGACAGGCAGTAGAAACAACGGTGAGATCAATTGGCTTCAGCGTTTTAACTTGGACTTCAATCAAGTGCGAGTAAAAGTATTAAATCAATAAACCCGAAAATGTGGGTCTATGTACAGAAGGGCATCCATTAAAAAATGCACCCAATATCGTTGAAGAATACCCTCAAAGCTGACAGTCTGCATTTTGAATTCATTATCATTGTGTCCTACCAAATTCAAAATGCTAGAGTACACAACCAAAATGTCACTGTCCAATGATTTACGGTACTCTCCTTACAAATGTATACTATAGTTTACCTTTGCCTGTAAACAGTAATAAACAGCAAGAGAGCTAATTTGACAGTATTCATGTTCAAAAAAGGGTGTCATTGACAGTTATCCCAATACATGAGCTGCGAAGTGTAATTTTGCCAAGCCACTCTAGCTACATCAGTTAACAGCTGATGTTCGCCTTCCACGCCTACCATGTTGCATGAGACATTCTCCTACTCCACCCCAGCCCTATCCTTACAACTGTGCACACTGCTGCTGAATGTATTGTATGCAGGGGCTCAGGAGGCACGGAGGACATGTCCCATACAGTGGTGAGAAGACCCCCCCCCAACACACCTTTGACAGGGAAAAAAATACTTAGGCTAAGCTGAATGAAACCTTTCACAATCCGATCACATCCCTACTAACCAGAGCCATATGAAGAGACAGCACAATCTCGAATTCGCTCTGCTAGTTATCAGTTACATATCTAAAAGGTTTGGTCATTTTGTGTAGTTTGACAACCATCGCAAACTAGACTACTCGCTTCTGTAGACCATCTCCCGTTTGCCCTGTATGCAACATTCAATCATTTGTGGGCTATCAACCAACTGAACTGCTACTGCTAATACTTGACTTATTTTCACTCACAGCATTTGACTGATTAAATAAAAGATGAACGACTCATCCATTTTAATTCCTAAAACATTGTTTTAAGGACTAACCAGGACTAATTATTGTCAGAAAGTGACGAGTCTTGGCCCACCCTCTGGCTACGCCACTGATCCATAGCTTTACAACCAGTCAGCAACCCATGTTTGTGAGGTTTTACGAAATGAGCCAAGAGCGAAAACCAGATAAATGCAAAATGGAGGCTTTATTTCTGAAGGGGGAAACCCCCCAACAGAGCTGGCAACAGTACAATGTCCACAATCCACAAACAGAATCCAAAGGGCAAAGTCCAAAACTGTAATCAGGGCACCAATAACAAAACTCAAGGTCAGGCAAAAATGGTTCGGTACACAGGCGTGGGTTTGGTGGAGAGACAAACTCATAAGCCGTAAACAGTCCGAATCCAAATACCAGGGCAGCAAAGACAATAGACGTGGTCGGGCAAAAATAGGTCAAAACTCACGAAGGCAATCAGATCCAAAAGGGCAAACCAAAAAACAAGTGTCGGGCAATCCAGTCAGAAAGAAAATATCACGATGAGCAAGGCGAGGAACGTAGCACAAGACAAAGGAGTAAAGACGATCTGACAAGGAACTAAAAGTGCAGACACCTTATATACACATCCGGGGTGAACACATGACTAGGGTAAACAGGTGTAATCAATGACATGGGAGTGACACATGAGGAAAACTAATTACATGAATTTGGCGAATGCCGAAACGCAGACAGGGATAACGAGACATTCCTATGAACGAATAACAGCTCCGGTTAAGGAGTACTAAAGTGTATAGTCTAAAGAAAAGAGAAAGCCTGAGATATAAATGGAAACTGCAGTAGAGATAATTAGTGATAGGCAAGGAGGGCGGAGATACAGATTGGGCGAATGCTGAGAGATCGTTAGTCTATTAGTATGTGCAGCTATACAATCCCGAGTGCAAGTTAGTCAGTTAGTATGAATATACAATGTTAATCGGGGTTAGTAATTATCGAAAACAATAAACTGTTAGTAGGGTTAGTAGATAGCATAAAGAGAGAGGAAGGAAGAAAACGAGATATGAAGAAAGATTGAAATCCCAGAAACCAGGAAATCACCCGAATGAGTGGCACGTCAGACAAGGGACCGTGGGCAAAGACCTACACCAGACAAGACAGGGGAAAACGAAGTGCAGGACTAGAACCAAAAACAAGACTATGAAACATGGCAAGGCTATGAAACATGGCAAAGACGTAAATAATAACAAAACAAGAAAAATAATAAAACATGAAATCAAACAACCAAAACACAATACATAATCCTAGGGATGGTCAGAGGCAGGCAGTGGTCACTAAAACACAAAAGGCATACATGGCAAGCCAGGCACAGAACTTAAACATGGGGCTAGACAAAAGACATGGCTGAAATGCAGAATCACAACAATGTTATTTTCGAGTGTTAAACCATTAGCCCCAAACAATGTGGAATAACTCAATCAAACTTGTAAAAATAGAATTTTATAACCTTAAAAGTTGGGACCTCCCACAAAGCAAGAGACCTGTGGACCACTGGGACAGATCTGGCGTTTCGCTGGGCATTTTGCTCATCGGTTCAAGGGGGGTCCACAGGCAGGTTACTGTCAAAAATTTGATTTTGATTTATTTGATATGCATTCTATCCATACAGATGAAAAGACCCTCTTACAGGACAGATAGACAAAGTATAACACGTGAAAAGCAGTAAAAATGTACACAGGTAAGAGCAATAAATTACAGGCTGCACTTAGAACATTCTTCAGCTGCCGCTTTAAATGAATGTGGTTATTCAAGATATCTACCACAGATCTATCATTGGCATGATTATAAAATTTCTGAGCTGACTGTAAAAAGCTGCTATTCCTGACATTTATCCGACAAAACTGTAGTTTAAATTCGTAGAACCCAATTAGGCACATGCAAATTAATTTGACTAGTTAGATAAAAACAGTCAATAGTACCATGTAGACATTTATGAAAAAACAGTAGTTAAAGATAATTTCTCCTATTTTCTAAACTAACTAATTTAAAAGTCTTCAATAGTAATCAATGTCAAATTTGTTGGCAAGATATTTTACACATTTTTTTTTTTGCACACTCTCAAGCTGGTCAACATAAGCTTTTTGCCAAGGTGACCAAACACGAGCAAAGTACTCCAAAATACTTCTAACCAAAGAGCAATAAAGGAGAACATGACGTTTAATCGACTTAAACCCTTTACAACTGCATTTCACAAGACCAACCATCTGGAGTGCTGTCTTTTTCGTCTTGGCTCCGTGAAAGTCAAAATTTTAGACACCAAATGACAACAAGATCGTTTGTTTCACACTTTCTGTTATTTTGCATTTTATTTATGAAATAATTAAAAGAGAGTTTCACTTCTTTGTTTGTATAAGCCATTTTCCATTTATCACACCAATTGTTAAAGGCTCTTAAATCAGACTGATGATTTTCAGCATCGGCAGATGATGAAACTTTCCGATAGATTTTGGCATTATCTGCAAACAATGGGGACTCAGAATGTTTCAAAACCGTAGGCAAAGTATTTATATGTAATACGAACAACGGTCCCAGTAAAGTACCTTGAGGCACGCCTGAAGTAATGCAACACCAGCTTGATCTATAGCCATTAATTACTACACTCTGAGTTCTCTGGTGTAGGTAGGATCAACACCACTCAATAAGACTTCTATTTTTTCCCACATGGCTTCAGCTTGTTAATAAACAAAGAATGGGAGCCTTATCAAATGTGTTAGAGAAGTCTGTATATATCGGATCAACCTGAACCTTTTCATTGAAGCATTTTAAGATGTAATGCATAAAACAGATTAAATTGGTGGTGCTATGACATATGAACTCATGTTGGTTTTGACATATTGCATTTGGCACATGATTATAAATGTGTGGGTACACCACTTTCTCGAAAACTTTTGCAATAACTCATAATAAAGACATTAGTCTATAATTTGAAATTTCATGTTTGTCCCCTTTTAACTTGAATACAGGCACTATGTGTGCTTGTTTGAAACTTCGAGGGAATCTCCCCGTAAATTGTCAAAAACATGTTAATAGACAGACTCCTTCACCCTCCCATTGCGTATGTAATTCCTGCATGCAAGTTCTTTTTATATTACGAGACTAATTGTTCAGTGTCATACCATGCTTGAAACCTATGCTCAGTGAAGATCAGTTGAAATGATCAGTTGTTTCTGGTTTGAAATGTATAGCTGTCTGGTTTTCTATTTGAGTCCTTCAACAACAACTGCTCTTCCTTTTACCACCAGTGAAGTGGAGCAGTGAAAGCATGCTCGAAAACTCTCTAACTTTGCACACAAGTTTCAATTGTGATGCTCATCTTGGTGTTATTAAGGTAAGGTGAAAAATCTTAACTACAGACCTACAGCTCCAGCTTTGCCAATTTTGATCGAAACACCTTTCAAATCATTCGCTCATACTTCTTAATTCATTGTATTGACAATTAGTGTTTTTTTCTCAATATTCAGGCAAGGTAAAAATATGATGGTGCCTTTTGGTCTGACAGTGGGCCTGAAGTGGTAGTCCAGTATCTGGAAAGCTGATTTTGCTATCTGGGCTTTAGCGCACAATTTGGACCCCCCCACCCCACCTCAAAAATATCTCCTGTGCCGCTGATTATGTGTACCCCTAGGCTTTCTTCCTGTCACATCCACCCATGTTTGGATGGTGGGAGGGACTCAGAGGCACAGCCACTTTGGTTAATGCAATAAAATACAGTTACATTGTATTGGCTTTATCTTCCTAAAAATCAGACTTTGACTGTGGTCCTCACTGAACCACGCCAACATGGTACTTTTTTCATCTACAAATCTAATCCCTGCAGTTGAAGCCATCTGTAGACCCACCAGAAATAATTTTATCAATGAACAAAAGCGCATTTAAATCTTGGCATGAATGCAGTAAGAGAAATGTATATCAGCCTCATAAAATTTTCAATATTAAAACTGGTAAGGCTGTTTTTCATCACCAGAAAGTTATGGGTGAATATGATGAATATAATTTGACCTCAGTCAAGGTCCAAGTACAAATTAATGATTATTTTATCAAAGCAATTTAAATACAGTAGGGCTAATTTTATTACAAGGTTTAACTGTCTTTTAATTCATTTCTCCAAGCACTGTCCCCTCGGTGTTAATCATGACTGTTTTTGTTTAGCTGTTACATACAAGGGAGGCTGTTCCTCCGAAAACATATCTTCCGAGGCAATAATGTCTAATTGATTCGTGGAATATCTGTCCTCTTGAACAGAAATGCAACCAGAGGGTCATAAAAATTCCTTGAGATGGTTGTCAAAATCTTTTAGGAGACCAAATGTGAATTTATCCTATTTCAAGAGTGAAACCTATGTGCAACCATAGCTGGTGATATAGTGTCCTGAGCAGACTTGTTTGGCACTGGGAGTTTCTGAGGATATTATTTTTGCCCCGCCCCACACACTGGGCGAGAGGTATACTATCTTCTTATCTCCTGTCCGTTTGTCAATCAGTGCAGTCGATCGTCACACATATCTTATTTGCGCGATATCTACTGAAGGAGTAGATGGATTTTTTCTAAATCTCACGCGCCACCCGTCAAAGGGTAGCTTCAACTGATAAGGTTTTGGAGGTTAACAGGTCAAATGTCAAGGTCACATGAGGTCAGTGTATGCCGGGGCTGAAAACACACTTCTTGGGTGTATGAAACAGGCAGAGGCATAGCGATCTTGCCTCAACTACTAGTAAGCATAGTGGACCACACTCAGCAGGTTTACTGTATCATTTCAACAAGCTTCACTCAGTTTTAAATGGGATTAGATTTCAGAACTAAAATTCAGCTCCCGCTCTTCCACATGAGCATTGTTCCTCTCTCGCCCTCTTTCTCCCTCTCTCTGCCTTTGGATTAAAATATAAAAGGAACAAACCAATCAAATATCCTTGAGCCGTTTTCAAACTTCAATTTTTCTTCAGCCCCATTCAGACCCTTTTTTTTTCTACATGTACGTTTTGATGCAATGGTTTACTCTCTTACATCATTGTTTTGATTATGTGAGACTAAAGGAGCGAATATTGTCAAGATTAATATGCATTTTGGACAGCGTGAAATGATTTTGGTAAAATGAAAATGAAATGGAAGCACCCATAATTAGAAAAAAATGCATAAGACAAGTGGGGGAGTGGCAGAAACTCAATTTATGCAACTAAACTGGCATCACTCAGTCCAGGTGATTTTTATAATTACTGATACAAAAGCCTTCTGGTAATCTAATCACCGTGAACGTTAATCACGATACAACACTCGTCGCATGACGAACTCAGGCTGTTCGAGCTATTATTTAGTGCATATTATGAAATTTCCATAAGCCCAAAGAAAGGTGAGTGAGTGGCCCTCTCTATTTTTTACTGAGAGTGATACACGGCGATCAATAAGTCATATAGACAATAGAGCTGTGGGAGAGGTAATGAAGACTTTTGGTGTAAATGCGTACCTGAGACGTGCAATACATCACTGCAGCACAGCTTGTGATTGCAGAACAAAAGCACACACTGCTGCGCAATTAGCTAATTTATTGCTTTCACTTAAAAACGATGATATTACATCGGCAGTCACAGAAAAGCATTCTTGCTGTTGGACAAGAACACGCAGGAGGTGTCGATGTCTTCTGAGAGGATAATGCAAAAGAGTTTAAACACCTCAGCTCTGCCTGTGGGGAGTTCAAGGGTTTGTGAGGCAATGCCGATAGGTGTTTCAACACTCCAGTTTTCCATTCTGACTCATTATATATATATATATATATATATATATATATATATACACTGTTTATAGGTATATTAGAAGAGGCAAACATTTTGATTAGTAATTATTTTATATTGATATTATATTATTATAAAATATTATATTTTATATAGTAATTATATTTATATTGTAATGATTAGGTCACAAATTGGTTGAAATGAAATACCCACAATTAGGTTTAACCCTTTAACTTGCTCTCTGAGAAGGCAATGGAAAAGCATTGATCTGCTCTCCCAAACACAAGTTCATGATGCCTTAGTTCTGAATGTAGTCCTTTGCTGTGTCTGCTAATTTGCAAAGAGCAATATGCATGTTCAAGGGTTTGGTCCCTTCAGAGCACTGAGACCCTCTAACTCCTGGTTGGAAACAAATTCTGGTGCCCTTGGATGGTTCTGCTGGCTCTAATAATTTGTATTTCAAATTAATTTGACCTATTTTGATATTTAGCTAAAAACTGCGGCAGCTCTGGAACACTCCAGGTATTTTGAGATTATTTTATACTACTGTTAATCCAGGAATTGACAGTTGTGGCCGTCTATGAACTTGGGAAATTTTTGAAATGCACAGCAGGGTCTTCCCTCTCTGTTTTTCTCCTAATCATGAAACCATTTTCTTAAAATATGATTAATTTTCTCCAGGTATTTACGAACCCATAACAGGTATGTCAGCAAAGATTAACTGGTCATGATGAACTGTAGAAAGACCAGTATACTTTCATTCTTTCAAAGCTGATTTTACAGGGTTGATATGACCTTTTGTTGGACGAGGCAAATTTATTATGAGCACAGTGGTGAGCTTAATACTTGACTTTCAAACATAAACTGTCTGAACATCTGGGTCAGCGACCTCGGTAAATCTTTAGAACAAGATGGCTTTCTACCACAGATTTTATTTGCTGCATGAGATTTTCCAGGCTGTCAGTGGTTAAAAGAAAAACGGAAAAAAAGTTTGAATTATTATGCTCATATCCTCATAGCAGAAACACTGAATCGGTCTATGTTTGCAAGAACATTTCTCATGTTCTCATGTTTCCTGATTCATGGGTTTGTTGCTTGGATCAATATTATATGTGTTTTTAAAGATTGCTATTTTTAATGTTTCCACGTTTGAACGTGTTGTGACCATGTGACCATGACCATGCAAGTCGAAAGAAAACATGTTGGAAATGACCTTTTTTTCTTGACGGTCAAGAGGTTTAAGCACTTACACTGCTATCAAATAAATTGCAATAACATTTTTAATATTTCAGTCGGTCTGAAAAATGTTTTCTGGTGCAGTGAACCAGCAAAAAAAATGTATTTTTGTAGAACCCTACAAAACAGAACCCTATTAGCACTGTGCCACAGACAACTTCTGTCCATTTCAAGTTATTCCACGTGCATTATTTATATTGATGCTGTATTGTTGAAATTGCACAGCATGTGCAAAACGATAGCCATTTGTGCGTGCAATATATGTTTATTCATTGAAAATTCACACTAAGCAAACATCATACTTGGTCTAAAGTGGTGGTCTCCAAACTGGTTTGTAGATGTACATTTTAACCCCAAACATAAGACAGCACATCACATTTTACTGCAAGTCACTTCCTAAAATGTGGTTTAGACTCATGTTCTAGCTTCAAAGGTCTCTAGGTAACTACACAGGCTGGAATTTATCTCTTGGTTATTTCCAAGTGATTAACACACATAATTTCTCTTGCAAGTCCTCTGTACTGGTAGTTAACTTACACATCAAGGATGCATAGTGGGTGCTCACTGGTTATGAGCGATTGATCAGCTGTCCGTGCCCTTTGTTTTAGTATGTGACTGATCTTTTGGCTTCCCATTTGTTTTTGTTTTTTTTTAATTCCCCAAAATAGTGCATGCAATCAAATATTATGGACACTGAAGTCCGTAGAGAATCTATGAGGGTATGTTTGTTTCCATTATCCTGACGTAGCAGCACACAAACAAATGTCTCAAATTTCAGAAAACAAAAAATTGATGCTTGACCTGTTCCACTCCGGAGTTGTCATTGAAGGGACATTGGTACTGCTCTATCATTGCCTTATAGTGCAATATATCTCCAAACTCGATGCAATTTAGGTTGCCTCATTACCAACTAAGCGTTGATTTGATGTTTTGAAAGGATCAATCCGTATCCGTCTCCCCTCAGCTTGGTTTATAATTCGTTACTATCTAGCATTTTCCTATCTACATTCATGGTGACATAAAATGCCACTGTCTTACAAAGCTTCTGAGTTCCTGCTGCTCACAAAATGTAATATATTTATTTCTGCATCCGTGTGCGATTGGCTTGATACGCCTAAATTAGAAAATGTTTTGAATCAAAGTGACACTCTCATTAACTCCTGGATAAGCTGTTTGTGAATCTTACCGCCCCTGGTCGAGCTTGATTGGTTGGTGAGTGACGCTCGAGTCCCATCACAACACACCTTCCTAAGCTTCGCTTATCCAGGAGTAAAAATGCAGTTTTGGGACTTAGGTGTGCATGTTAAGGCTGCTCATGTAAAAATAAAACTCTGTCTACAACCGGTGACATTACCAAAATGCAGGTTAACACTCAACCTATTTCCCAGTAAGAATCGGATAATAAGCAGAATTAATTTACTGAGCAAATGGGCTTCCAATAAGCTGCGTTGCCATGGATGATTATGACATTCAGCTTTGCGTCAATGAGGAAGGATACAGTATGAGATTGCATGGATGGCAATTAAGTGAAATTTCTCGAAATTCCATCTTGAAGTAGAGTATTATGTGATAAATGCTGCAGAAGACAGTATTTAAATAAGGTTTAGATTTTGCTTAATTATATAATTGCCATTCATTCAACCTCATATTATAGCCTTCCTACAACTTTCCCAGAAGCCGAACGGCAAAGATCTAATGAATCACTTTGCTACCTTGAAAGTTCGAGGCATGTCATGGATACTAACTGATTTCAAATGCATGCCATGCGTCAACTGTCACAATGCACTAATATCCAATTAGCTAAATTATTCAATCACCAACACTTGGACTTATGAAGTGTTGGTAATTGAAAAATTAATTATCGCTTTGCGCGGAAACCAGTGTGCAACTACGCTTCCATGCAAATGCAACCCATTCTTTTCACTGTTGTCCGTTGTTAATGTTACCCTTCAGTCATCTGTCACTTCTTAATACTTTCTTAATAATCACAGGCTTATATATTGGTCTTGATTATTTGGTAAATAAATTCTGTGATTAATCATCAAGCGATCTCAAACAGGGTCAGGTTGACAGCACTTATGCGTTTAAGGGTTGGAGACTCACAGCACGTTATTTGAAAATCCCAGAATCCCATCGTTACTGCCAGAGGGATGTTGGGCTTTAGGGAGTATAAAAAAAAAGCTGAACTAAAATATGCATACTGTGAGTCCTGCCCTTCAGTAAATTTGTTTTTTGGTAAGAACAGCTATGATTAACCACAGTGTAATGTTAAACAAGGCCTTGGGCTCCTACAGACTATGATTTTTACCATGAAGTCACTATCACAGACTAATCATGGCAAAACGTGACCAAATCTTATGTCGTGACTTGTTAGGTCAAATGAGCCGTTTCGGAACGCGTTGTGCGGCATGCTTAGCAACAGCAGATTTGGATCAACTGCCAGATAGGACTGGCTTAGTCTAATTTCTCACTCTGTCCTAAATTTGGGTCTAGAATTTGACAGTGTGACTTCTGCTATGAGCCATGTCTCCAAAGTGCCTAACTGGAACATGGCATTGGATCGTGCTGAATACATACGCTGACACATCGGGACAAATCCACATAACAGAGAAGCGTGCTGCACGAATGTGGAGCTGAAACACTAAAGATCACGGTAATTATGCTCAAGGGCAGGGTTATGTCTTCCCTTTCATTTTAAAGTGTTTGCAGTCGCAGCAGGAAGGCAGTGCAGACAGATGACGCACACCATCACAACAGGAGAAGTAAGTACATTTGTCTGCATTTATAGTCTGTATGCTAGGTAGATGAATTAGACAGTGTTACATATAGAGAACATGAAATCTCACAGGGAGATGCATAATGCAATCAAGATTTTAGATGACTCTTCCCATACAATGTAACATGAATGGATTTTGATTGAAGAACCAAATCGCTATCGCATTTATGCAGTCACTTGTGTTCATTGGAGGGAAATCAACACTAATGGCCCCATTTAATTTGATTTCTTTGCATTGCTGCTACTTCGACAGCATTGACTTATTCTTTCCCCATTTCCAAAAGTGAAAATGATTGAAAAGTCTCATTTACAGAAGAGTTCAATCCCTTTCAAAGTCCATACTTTGTACAAGTATTTTTTCTCTTGCTTTGTTGGTATTGTATTGCCCAGAGGTCTCTAGGGTATACTGTACAAGCGTTTCACTTCTAGATTTTGGAAACTCGCCCATTGTTCTTGCTAAAATTTCTCTCATTACTTAATAAAGTAAACGCAGCACTTTGCTTTTCAGCCAAATGGTTCAAGTCTTATCGGACCCTAAAATCTTAAAATATTTTGTTAGGTTCCATGGTACGCAGAAGCTCCACCTCTGACTTAATGTTGACCCTTGTTAGAAATGGCCTCCATCTTACCACTCTCCCAAAAGAGGCGATTTGTGTTGACGAACATTTCAATCCCGAGAAAATTTTTGTTCTATAATGACAATCACTAATGGATGTTTCTTTATTCTCTAGGGCATTTGTTACTAATTTTTATAAAACTCAAAGAAACAACTACAAAAATATACATTCTATCTGAGAGGAATGGATATATGGTATGAGAACTGAGCCAGGAAGATGACAATAGCTCTATTTGTGCACCGCCCTGTTGCTCACTGCAACCCTTCAGACTAACTTTTGGACCTGGGAGCTCATGTGCTCTCAATCTGAAAAACTTGGGCGCGCAGGCCAAAATTTAGGTGCGCAGGCCAAAACTGTGGTCACGCAAAGTGCCATGATACTTTTCTGAATATTTACAAGCCCAAATAAAGATAAATGAACAGACTATCAGTTGTTGCTGCATTTATCTTAGAAACATTATCAGAAAGCACTTTGTGAACTGAAAAGTAGATATTGATGTTCACAAGATGTTTTTTTTTAATGTTTTTTTTCCCATCCCTACCTCACGGTGTGTGATAATACAACAAGTACTTCTAGTACAAGGTTCTTCAATTGTTAAGTTCCATCTGCCTTTCCTTTACATCCCAGAGGTAAAACCCGTCAGAGAGTGACAGTGTTGCTGTCCCAAGTGACTTGCTTAAATGGAGTCAACTCAATTTAGGATGCAGACCACAGTTATCAAATCAACAAGAGTAACTCATAAATGTACCCAATTGTTATAATAGCTTAGGTAAACTACCCTCTGTTCGCAATTCCTCATCTGGGCACATCTTAAAAACACTTGTTCTAGCCAATGTTTTGCCATGATTCTATTTTCACCCAGATGGGAACAAATAAGGAAGTGATATTTCCTGAGGCCACAGATAGCTGCCCTCACTAAATCTGTAAATATTAAATGATGATTCTTTCTCTGTTCTCTTGCAAACCACCTTTTTTGTTCAGTTCCTTGCAAAGAGTTTTCTTTTTTTTCTTTCTTTTCAGTGGAGTGTGTGAGTTACCTCTACCTCAAGACTTGTCAGTTGATAAAGACATGGGATATATGATACTAAGTGCGGATTTCATATGGGCCTGGTCACGTGGTAACGGAGTCACAAAATTGATGTACTTTGTATCATAGCTCCAAAACTAAGTAAGATAGAGTTACAACTTAAATGGCCTTGTGTAGGTGTTCCTTAGTACTTCAAACAACAAAACAGCTAATTTTGATCATTTGCTTTATTTTGGGTGAAAACGTCAAAAAAAAAAAACCGATTGGTAACAGAGTAACAAATTTGTCACTTCATTACCGCGTGACCTGGCCCATACACTCCTGATCAAAATCTTAAGACCAGTTAAAAAATTGCGAGAATTTACGTTTTGCACTGTTGTATCATAAGAAGGTTCTAAGTAGAGTTTCAAAATGCAAAAAGAAGAAATGTGAGCAAAAGAGTAAATGTTTTGAGCAGGCAATTTATTGAAAAGAACAATTTAATTAAAATAGGCTGTTCATCAGCTGATCAAAAGTTTAAGACCATAGCTCAAAAAAACCCCTAAAACAGAAATTAAAGTCTCAAAAACAGACTCAGTAATGAGTAGCTCCACCATTATTGTTGATCACTTCAAAAATTCGTGTTGGCATGCTTGATGCGAGTGTTTCCAAAAGGCTTGTAGGAATGTTGCTCCAAGTGGTGAAGATGGCTTCACGAAGGGCATCCACTGTCTGGAACTGATGTCCATTTTTGTAAACTTCCCTTGCCATCCATCCCCAAATGTTCTCAATTGGATTTAGATCAGGGGAACATGCAGGATGATCCAAAAGAGTGATGTTATTCTCCTGAAAAAAATCCTTTGTCAGACGGGCATTGTGAATTGCAGCATTGTCCTGCTGAAAGACCCAGTCATCACCACACAGACGAGGGCCCTCAGTCATGAGGGATGCCCGCTGCAACATCTCCACGTAGCCAGCTGCTGTTTGACGCCCCTGCACAACCTGGAGCTCCATTGTTCCATTGAAGGAAAAAGCACCCCAGATCATGATGGCGCCCCCTCCGCTGTGCCGTGTTGAAAAAATCTCAGGTGGCATCTCCTTGTCATGCCAGTAGCGTTGGAAGCCATCAGGACCATCAAGGTTAAATTTTTTCTCATCAGAGAATAAAACTTTCTTCCAACTTTGAACGTCCCATGTTTGGTGCTCCCTTGCAAAGGCCAAACGGGCAATTTTGTGGCGTTGAAGGAGACGTGGCCTTTGAAAACGTTTTTTTGTTTTTGAAGCCGTTCCTTTGCAGATGCTGTCTGATAGTTATTGGGTTGCAGTCAGCACCAGTAATGGCCTTAATTTGGGATGAGGATCGTCCCGTGTCTTGACGGACAGCCATTCGGATCCTCCGGCTCAGAGCCGGTGAGATTTTTTTGGGTCTACCACTTGATTTTTTTGTTCCATAAACCTCAGGATCTTTTAAGAAATGCAAAATGACTGTCTTACTGCGTCCAACCTCAGCAGCGATGGCACGCTGTGAGAGGCCTTGTCGATGCAGCTCAACAATCCTGCCACGTTCGAAGGCAGTGAGTTTTTTTGCTTTTCCCATCAAGAGGTCTTGACAGTGTGATTACTTGACAGAAAATGACATGGAATCCAAATTTTTTCCACAGATTTGGGCTTTTAAAGGATGTGGTCTTAAACTTTTGATCAGCTGATGAACAGCCTATTTCAGTTAAATTGTTCTTTTCAATAAATTGCCTGCTCAAAACATTTGGTCTCTTGTTCCCATTTCTTCTTTTTGCATTTTGAAACTCTACTTAGAACCTTCTTAAGATACAACAGTGCAAAATGCAAATTCTTGCAATTTTTTAACTGGTCTTAAGATTTTGATCAGGAGTGTATGTTTCCGAGCTGGTAATGATGCATACTCTGATCTTTATGGAGTAGAAACATCATCTAGCTTCAACAGTTTAGTTGCTTTGTGGGCTGGAATTCGCACCATGCTGTCTGTCCTTTATCCGTAGTCCCTCATAACTTCGAACTTTGGGTAACGTGTGGCATGTAACTGGCGCCAAGTGGCCGAGATATGGCATGGCAAAATTCACAAAGGCCAAATCATAATCACATATCACATAATCATAATCAGATTAATTAACCACTCATTCTTCCTTTTGTTTTCCTTTTGAGGTTCATACAAAATAACTTCAACCCCCGAAGAAAATAGTGTCTTCTCCATGTGGTGACATTCATTAATCAAACTCTCCTGGCCTCTGCTCTCCCTAGTTTAGTTCTAAGGGGGGGGGGGGGGCAAACTTAGTTGGGTATATGCAGTTGTGTTATATTGTGACCCAGACATGTTATGGCAAAAAAGGATGGACTTCAAATGAGGCATTTCAGGTAGTTCAGAAACTGCGTTGTCTGTTGAGGAGAATTACTCTGTAAGACATGGATTTACACTGTAAGACATGGATTTTGAGCTTTATAACTTGCATGCACAAT
The DNA here is from genome assembly GCA_029721435.1 of Gymnothorax reevesii. NCBI lineage: Eukaryota > Metazoa > Chordata > Actinopteri > Anguilliformes > Muraenidae > Gymnothorax > Gymnothorax reevesii. The sequence continues at coordinate 21,246,272 of CM056587.1, read as the reverse complement.
AAACTGTCTCACACCAAAGGAAGGGGAAGAACCAAATAAAGCATGATATATCCCTTATAAGAACTGCCCGATGCACTATTATCCGCACTGAAAATCTTAGGAATGTGCTGGAAAAGACTTTATGGACTGGTTTAACTCTCCCGTCGTCAATACAAGATCTCAGCCCAAAATCAGTACAACTCTGGATGGAAATGAATGGTGTCATGTCGTATAAGATATTTCAAACAATGCCATGACAAATGCACGCCGTAATCAAAGCTAAAGACGGTCCAACAAAATTTCAGTGTGTCCGACTTTCTATGTACACTGCTAGGAGAAAAATACAGTACAATGTAGTATTACATGCGAGTCAGACAGTTCATCATACTGACCAAATATTTAATGGGTCTTACACATGCAGAGCCTGAGTGGTTGGGTTGGTGAACCTCATTCTCGTTGCATTTATGCAAAGGGAAGTCAATGATAATGGCTCCATCTAATTTGACATTAAGCCCTGATGATGCTGCGACTGCATTAACAGACTTTTTCTCCATTTCAAAAAGAGAGAATTGTTTTGAAGTCTCATTTACAGAAGTATTCAATCCCTATTAGAGCGCATAGTTTGTAGAAGTATTTCCAATTTACTTTATTAGCTTTGGCAGCAAATACATGTGCTGTATAAGCTTTTCAGATCTAGGTTTTGGAATTTTTCCCATTGTTCTAGCTTAATGTGCTCCAATGACTTGGTAAGGTAAACATAGTAGGGATGCTCCGATCAGGTTTTATACTGCCGATCACCGATACCGATCAGCCATGAGTGCCGATCACCGTCACCGATCACACGGATTGGCTGTAAATTTTTTGATTTAGTTATGATGAGTGCTACTGGCTACACGATCTGGAAAAAAGGAACCATAAAATCATCTCGATTTAGAAAAAAATGTTTTTACTAACTTCTTCAAGAGAAAAAAATACAAAAACCTTGCAGGCACAATGCAGCAACTATTCAGTCAAAAGGACAACTGAAAAACATTGAAATTTACCTGCTTTCAGTAACACAATCTTTAACAGATTAAAAAAATTAAAGGGAAAGTTCACTCAAAAATGAAAATTCACTCATCTACTCCAAGGCTCGAATTAGGATTTTTTGACTGGGTGCACATGGAGCACCCAGATTTTGAATGGGTGCACTCGTGCGTGTTTAGGTGCACAGTCTAAAACTTGCTGAATTCAATAAAAAAAGCCACTTTGCAGCAGCACAAAATGAATTCAAAAAATATTCTTAAACTCATTCTTTAATATGCCATAGGACAACTGTAAATTTTAAATAAACATTCGTCCCGGCGAGCTAAAAATCTGAATCCCAGGCGCGTAATCCAAGTCATAATCAGGGCAGCAAATACAAAACTTGTGGTCGGGCAAAAAAGGTTCAATACACAAATGCAAACAAATCCAATACAAAGCCAAAATAAAAACCAGGGACCGGCCAGTCAGAAGTGAATCACAAAGAGCACAAAGCATAAACAGTCGCAGCACAGGGAAACGTTCTGACAAACACTGGCTGTGAAATGACTGTTTAAATATACAAACGGGAAGTCACATGCTGCAATGGGAAACAGGTGAGCTGGATCAGACTAATTACAAAGGAATGAACACGAGGAAGTTCCTGATTACAAGATATAGGCAAAAGCCAAAACGCGGACAAGGATGACAAAAACAGCCTATTGACTGGCATATGGCTCCGGTTAGGGAGTTATTACGTGCACACATAAGGAGGCAGAACAGAGTTTAACAAGTGCGGAGGTTCCGCTGAAACTGCAGCAAAGTAGATTGAGTAAAGACAAGAGGCAGAGAATAGAATAGGGTGAATGCTGAGAGCTTGTTATTCAATTAGTAAAGTGCAGCTATACAATCCCTAGTGCACGTTAGTAAGTTAGTACTATAAACAATGTTAGTCGGGGTTGGTAACTTTAAAATAACTAGGTGATGCACACTCTATAGAGATGCTAACCCATGCCTCTTGTTGACCTTGACCTTTGACTTTTCTACCTCAAAATGCAAATTTGGACAGGGTACCCTAGGATCATCTACCCCACAAAGTTTGGTCACCCTAGCTTCAGTGGTGGCCGAGCTGTCACACGGACAGACACACACGCACACACACACACACTCACACACAAATGGTGCTAAACTGTGTATTCACGCCCCCTCGTCGGGCGTGGGTAATAAACTGTTAGTACTTGTTAGTAATTATAGAAAAGCAAGGTGAAGGAAGCAAACAAGATTGGAAGGAATGATCAAAATCCAAGAAACCATGAAATCATCCGAAAGTGTGGCACGCAATTCTAGGACTGTGAGCAATAACAAGACATGAGACCAGACAGGGGGAGACAAAGTGCAATGCATGGTGAGAATCAAAACAAGAACCAGAATATAACTGCAAAGGTGGAATATGGCAGACATTCAGACAAAACAAAGACAAAACATGGCATGGAATCCAAAACAAAATACAAATCATGGTCAGGCAAAGCAGAGATCATAATCCAAACATAGCAGACAAGGCAGAATCACAACAAAATTGGTAAAACTGAGTGTACTATTGTTATAAGTCAGATAATATTCAATCTATTATTTTTTTCTTTTTTGTTTTATTATTTTTTATTTTATTTTAAAAAATTTGGCATCTCCAATCCCACCCGAATCTGGAATGCCCGATTGGTGAACTATGTACAAAGTTTGCCCGTATGCGACCCCCTGTTGCCAACTCAGGATAGTGAAGACAGTTCACGGCTCTCCTCCGAAGCACGTGCCCGTCAGCCACTGCTTCTAATACACTCATTGGTTGAATTTTCGCAAGTTCAGAACAAGGGCGGAGGATAACAGGACATGAACAGACTTAGAATCTTCCTGACGAGCGCCCGTCTGGCCAACAGGAGGCACTTGAGCAACGAACAAAGCTGTTTCATTTTATTTCCCTTACCCAGCAGTCCCTTCCCAATTCGAAACCCTGTAGCGCGATGGCCAATTGTGCGCTACGCTGAAAAGGCTGCCGACCACTGTCGGCTGGTACGACCGGGACTCGAATCAATCAATTATTTAATTTCACTTTGTTTGACTTGCCCGAGAAACGAAAGTAATTTTCCACTACTCCATCATAGGACCTCTCTGGCCTCAATAGCAGCAACAGTGCTGCTTTTTGCTGGTTTTATATTTTTACATTTCATAACTCCATGATTGAGGCCCTTTCCTCTTAGATTATATTTCATCTAGAAGATTTTTTTTTTTTTGTAAGATTTTATTAATCACCCAGCAACTACAAAAGTACTTACAATACATCCAACAAGTTAATTGCATACATCAACCAACATGAATGAATCTTCACACATGAATCTCAATTACAATTTCCCAAGTGTCTACCCGAGTATGCGCGGGCATAATTTAGAGTGTCCACCCAATCAGTTTAAAATGTCATTTATTTCTCCCGTTTGGTCACTGTCCCATTGGCTAGATCTGGATCTGTGATGGCGGCGCTCCTTGGTGCCGCGGAGGGCAGACATCCCACAAACTCTCTGATCCTGGATCAGGGAAAATCTTTGATGAGAAATATAATAAGCGATCAGCCAATGTTAACACATATGCAGCCTCAGACCGAACGTGCTCCACAATCTTGTAGTCCCATCGATTTTGCCATTTATTCTCAGTGATCGGTTTTTGTGATCGACAATGAAAAGCATTTTTTTCACGGAAATCGGCCGATAATTATCGGTGGCCGATCGATCGGAGCACCACTAAAACACAGCACTTTTCAGTGGGGTGTGAGTGTTACCTCTGCCGCTATTCTTGTCACATTGAAGACATGGAAGGGATACTGAGAGGATTTTGGATATTTCTGAGCTGATATTGATGACTATGAGGCGCCATTTATCTTGGTTAGTAGAATTTTCGCCTAGCGGAGAAATGACGCGATTATGTCAAAATAAGTTATGCAGCTGTCCCTGTTTAACCTCACCCTCTATTTCGACATAGGTGGATCCAGTGAGCACTGCACAATCATGATCTTACTATTAAAAAAAAATGAAATTTACTGGTTATTTTGAATGCAACGACAAGCTGGAAGGTGATCTCCTTTGTAGACTCTGTGCCCTGCTTGACATCGCCGCTACCTTGGGTTCAAGAACTTTGCTGCAGCATTATAAAAAATTCTTTCACAAAAAGTGGGTAGAAATGACTTAAACAACTTTCAAAAAAAATGTTTTCCAATTGCTCTCTATTTCAGTGCCCCTTCAGTGCTGTGGTTCAAAGAATTAACTTTCACATCAGGGCATCCTCTGCTACTTTCTGACCCTACAACACCTGAGATTTAATCTCAAGCGATCACCGGACACTGCATTATTAATCCTCTCCATCATATCCTTTACTCCTCCGATCGAGTGAATGTGAATTTGTTGACGACTCATTCCCGGGCCTCCACATGAACCTCATAAAATCGATCAGGTGCCAGAGCTGACTGACTTCCATCTTAATAGTAGCAGAAAACAGAAACTGAGGTGAACCCTCAGTGGAAAAGATTGGATTGAAGGGGTGAGGTTTCTCAGTTACAACCTGACAATCCTCTGCCTTACTTCCAGTCAGCCCCACATGCATGTTTGCGAACAAAAAAAAAACATATATAGTGAAAAAAAAAAACTGTACATACACCTGGGCAAAATAAAAAATGGGCCAAGACAAAAATGGCAAATTATTACATTTTTCAAGGTCTTAACAACAAATCGCTGGTCTGAAAATTACTGATGATTTGATGCCAAGTAGGCATACACTCTGGCTACCCTTGACCTAGACAGAAACGGATAGTGACCTCATGCATTGCCTCATTTTCATGACGCTATCCCAAGTACTTCTAGTTAATTTCCAGTTCTCTATGTAGAAGATGGACGGACGGACACAGGGATGACCCCAGGCAGGCAGGCAAGCAGGCAATGAGTCAAGCTATCAGGCAGCCCGAGTAATTAAATAAAACTACTCTTGAGACTAGTGCCACCATTTGCTCGTAGACTTTTGCTGCAGGGAAAAAAACAAGACACTACTGCACGGCAAAGCTGAGCTGCTTCAGTCTGAAAAGTCAAGCAATGCTTTGGAATACAGGAGATTGGTGGAGAATTCCCAAAGTTGAGAAAAAAATGTTTTTTCTTTCTAATAATGAACCATCAGATGGTATTTTCAACTCTTCTTTCTGTGAAAAGCTGGCTGCAAGTCTAAACACAAGGCTTGGACCTTTTGAGAAATCAAAGTTGAAATCTATCCCATACTAAGTAAATTTATCCATTTGCGTAATTCCTGCAAATTTTCTGAGTAACGATTTGTGGCTAAGACCATTCAAAGCTCCTCATTTTGTCAAGTTAGTGTGACAGTTGATGGCTCCTGTCACTAGAAATGCCTCCTAATAAGAGTGCACCCTGGCTACCTTGCTAACGAGCCTGGGGTTCAATCCCCCACCCAGGCCCTCCTTCGGCCTGTCAGATTCTGGCGTAATCAGCAGGGTTCAGGGAATCCCAACAAATGGCAGCATGGAGCGTGAGGAAACGCTCCCGAAAGAGGGGGAGAGATCTGACATTTGATGGGGCCAGTTGATGGGCGGCACGGTGGCATTGTGGTTAGCACTGTTGCCTCACAGCAAGAAGATCGTGGGTTCTTCCTGGAGCCTTTCTCTGTGCAGTTTGCATGCTCTCCGGGTGTTTCTCGTGGGTTTAGTCCGGGTACTCCGGTTTCCCCCACCCACAAAAACATGCATTATAGGAACACTCCAACCAGTACCACTAACCAAAGAACTGGCTTTAGAACTGGAGTTGGACCCCGGGTGCTGTTCTGTGGCTGCCCACTGCTCCTAACTATAGGATGGGTCAAATGCTGAAGCCAAATCACCCCACAGGTTACAATAAAGTGTATCTATCTATTTGTCTGTCAGTCACCAGAAGTGCCTCCTAATAAGTGCACGCCCTGGCTACCTTGCCAATGAGCCTGGCCTTTTGGCGATGTGATCAACGCACTTGAGTCTAACCCGGGATTCAGTCTGGGGTTCAATTCCCCACCCGGGCCGCCTTCAGCCTCCCACATTGGCAAGGCCCGTTTTTTTCCTCAGGAATGTGTTTTCCCTACTGTTGGATCTATAACAGAAAAGTAAAATCTGCTGGACTGTACTGAAGGAATACTATCCTCTTGTGGTCAGATGAATTCTTTCGACTTTGCTACTTGCAGGTAAATTCACTGTTCAACTTCACCCAGTGATGGTTAGTTTAGAAAATGTTTCACTATTTTCTTTAAGCAGGGATGGGGAATTCTGGTGGTCCTTGAAAGCTGGTGTGTACACTGTTATCTACTCATTGCTGAATAGAGCTAATAGGCTGTATACACTGGCACTGGTTTTTTTCTCTAAGTTCGATCAGACATTTATATACAGTGGGGACTGGGGAGCCTAAGCTCAAGATGCCAGTTCTTTTAGCTTCCATCAGGTGTACCTGAAGAGAAAATCTAAATGTCAGATGGTGTGAATGTTTGGGCTAATTAAGTAATTAAAGTCAAAACTTGGCATGGCAATCAGTATGAGATATGGTCTTCCTCTGCACTAAACCCATTTATAGTCCCACAGGGAGGGGTGTTAAAGTAAAAATATGCCGAGTCTGAGAGATTTGTCCGTGTCATCATCCCAGTTCTGTCTCTTATGGTCATTATCCCTCACATCAGGCATCATTTGTGGACAGTCCTCCACTTGACTAAGTAGGAGGAATTCCTCAGGTGGTGTGGGTGCTTGGTGAGCAGGTGAAGATGTCCTGAATGTACTCAGTGAGCAGGTAAAAATGTACTGAATGTGCTCTAGACCTGTAGTGCTCTTAGCATGGGCATGGGATAGATTAAACCCTTAAGAATTGAGATCCCCCGGTACCGGGGATGGTTATTACGCATTATAAATACAGCATTTTTTCAAATCGCGACATTGTCAAGCGGCATATCCACATTTCGCAAAGAAACTCAGCCAAAAGCTCATGTAAACCATTTTTACCTCAACCGAACACAATTCAAGCACCAAGCAAGTAAATAAGCATGCAGTAGAACAGGATAAAATCATATCAGTGCTGAATCGCCAGGATTTATGCTGAATTCATGCTATGCATAAAAACGATACCTCAAATAAAAGAGGAAAGTCCACAGAATGCAACGATATGAGCCCTGTCATTTTAAACCGACACCACATTGAAAGAACAGCAGGCACACACTTTACAGTCTACAGAGATGAGCAGAAAAAATTCTTACCTTTGATATTTTGCAATAAAAAACTGTTCGAGGGTAAATCTGCGCTTGCTATTGTTAGCCCAATCTATTCGTGTTATAACGAAACTAGATCTGCCGGGATCCTAGCATGTTCTTTCCCTGGGCGTTGCTTCAAATATCTCAGCTCCGTAGCATTCCGCCTCCTTGCAATGTATTATTCTTTCTGAGATCGGCTTGTGATGCTGTCAGGAAGATTATGCCGGTAGGAATTTGATTGTATGAGTCCTGATGATTCTAACAAACTCTAAACCACCTTAATGGCAGAAACCTAGCCTGAGCTACAGTCTTGCGTTCCGAGTGCGTCAAACTGAGTCCATGGGACATAATGAATGTTCTTGAATAGCGCGACAATGTAAACGCATAACTCGTTTGTTTGAGGTATTGTCCGAATAATTATCCGCTAAATATTCAACATTCATTTTCAAAGTCGTTTTCTGACAGAATCTTTGCACTATTCCGCACAAATACTGAGCCTACAACAGTACAGTAGCCTACGTATTTTCCTTACCCATTCGTTGAATGGGCAATTTCACCATAGACTGCTGTCGATTGGCGCAGCCTATTGGATAAAATGCTGCGCTGCTGAAAGGAAATTGAAAAGGTACGATTCCTGATCGGGGTACCTTTTTTTATTTTATATATTTTTTTAGAAATAATCGCAGTTGCCTTCTACAAATAATCGCTGGGGTTTTTGTTATTCTTACTTTTCTTTAACATATTTTCACATTGCCTTTGTATTAATCATTTTACTTATTAGGGCCCGAGCACCGACCGGTGCCAGGAACCTATTGTTTTTGATGGGATTTTTATTCTTCTTCTTCTTATTATTATTATTATTATTATTATTCTGCTGCGAGAACGCATTTTTGAGGGCTTTGCCATGCACGAAAACTCACAAAAATTTGCTGACACGTCAGTCATGGTGAAAATTGCAAGGTATTATTATTTTTGTGCTTGGACATGCCCCAGTGGCTCTATAGCGCCACCAAACACGCGGCCATTTTGGAACGCACTTGCTCGGATTCTCACGAAATTCAATAGGGTCATAGTAGTCATAATACATTTTTTTGTCAATTTTTTTGAAATTTTTTTGCCACACAGGAAGTGAGCTAAGAGCCATTTCCTGCATTTTTTCAGATTTTACAAACACATTTTTGAGGGCCTTATCATACTCGAAAACTCACCAAACTTGGCTCATTGACTAAAAGTATTAAGTTCTTTCATTCGATTTCTCATTTGCCACTAGGTGTGACATGGTAGCTCTATAGTGCCCCCTAATACATAATTGCATTTTTGAGGGCCTCAACATGCTCGAAAACTCACGAAACTTTGCAAACATATTAAGCTGGTCATACTTTTTACTAGAATATAGGGTTTACAGATAGATGTGGCAAAATTGCATTACAGCGCCACCTAGAAAGTTTCAATGAAGCAGCCCTCGCAGCATGTATAACCTACATGTACAAAATTCGGTGGACATCTGTTCTATGCCAAGACCTAAAAAAAAGTCTCTTGGTGCCATGACCTAGACTCAACAGGAAGTCCGCCATTTTTAATTGAATTTGCAACTTTTTTTAATTTTTTGCCATTCACAGGTGTCGAACTTTAACGAACTCCTCCTAGAGATTTTATCCAATCAACTTGAAATTTGGCACAGGCCATCTAAAGACCTTCGCCATGTTAAATTGCGAAGCTTTTTTGGATTCATCGAAATTTGTGTCCGTGGCCTTGCGGCGAATTTCTAAGTTCCGCCATGAAACTGGAAGTTGCTTTTATGAGCACATGCTTCGTGAGATTTGCGTGAAACTTTACAGGCTTAATAATAGTCTACTTCAAAATATACCTATTTGTTGATATTGGATTGGGTCTGGTCAAGTGGCTCCACAGCGCCCTCTTAACACGGCCATGTTGACATAAAAGTGCTTGAATATTCATGAAATTTAGTCTGATCATTGCATTTGTTTTTTTGGGCTATGCGTATTTTTAAAAAAATTTTCGGCCAAACAGGAAGTAAGCTATGAGCCATTTCCTGCGTTATTCCAAATTTTACGAACACACATTTGAAGGCCTTAGCATACTCGAAAACATGCAAAACTTTGCAAAAATTATATTTGTCTGATTGTCTTCAATTTGAGATAAAAATTGGCAGTAAATCTGGCATTATGGCTCTATAGCGCCCCCAATCAGATTTTTAAAAGAATTGCCTTTTTGAGGGTCTCAGCATGCTCCAAAACTCATAATATTTTGTCCAATTCTAAATACCATCATTCTTATGACACTGATAAAAAATTTACAAATAGGCGTGGCAAAAATGGCATTATAGCGCCCCCTGGAAAATTTCAAAGAAGCAGCCCTCGCATCGTGGTTGACCTGCACGTATGAACTTCGGTGGACATGTGGAATATCCTGAGACCTAAAAAAAGTCTCTTGGAGCCATGACCTAGACCCAACAGGAAGTTTGCCATTTTTAATTGAAATTTCAACTTTTTTAGATTTTTCGCCATTCGCAGGTGTCGTACTTTAACGAACTCCTCCTCGAGATTTTATCCGATCAACTTAAAATTTCGCATATGACGTCTAAAGACCTTGTCGATGTTAAATTGCGAAGCAATTTTGATTTCATCGAACGATGTATCCGTGGCTTCGCGGCGAATTTTGATATCCCGCCATGAAACAGGGAGTTGCTTTTACTGCCACATACTTTGTGGGATTTGCCCGAAACTTCCTATGCTTGATAAAATTGTCCTCCGAAGTATAAACATATGCTAATATTGGATCGGGAGGTGCTAGGTGGCTCCACAGCGCCCTCTAGATATGGTCATGTTAAGATAAAAGTGCTTGAATGTTCATGAAATTTGGTGTGATCATTGCATTCGTCATTCCGGGTAATGTTTAATTTTTTGAAATTTTTTGGCCAAACAGGAAGTGAGCTATGAGCTATTTGCTGCGTTTTTCCAAATTTTTCTGAACACACGTTTTAAGGCCTTAGAATGCTTCAAAACTTGCAAAACCTTGCACAAATTATAAATGTCTTATTTTGTTTAATATCATCCATAAATTGGCACTAAATGTGGCATAACGGCTCTATAGCGCCCCCAATCAGATTTATAAAAGAATTGCTCTTTTGAAGGTCTAAACATGCTGAAAAATTTACAAAAATCAACACACTCATGGAGCTCGGTATTACGATTACTATGTTGTAGATTTTGCCCTCAAGCATGTCAAAAAGGTATCATAGCGCCCTGCAGAAAATTTTTGCACTCCCCTCAGGAAAACACATTGTACGCGGTCCAGCAGTGTCCAATGGCTCTAAATGGACACCTGCACCCATCAGGATCTTGCTGCCTCCCCAACGTGCACAAGAGATGCGAGGGCCCTTTCAACGCTGCTTGCAGCTTTAATTTGTTTTGTTTTTAATAAATATGCTCCAGTGGAGTCAAACTTAATTTTCATTGTATGTATTATCTTTGAATGGGAAATTGTAAAAAAAAACTGTTGCTCCCTTAACAATTCCTATCACAATAACTATTTTTGATATAATTATTATAACTATCAACTATAATATAAATATGTTACGACTATTATGAGATATACCTGTGTACATGTACACATACACATACACTCACACGCACACACACACACACACACACACACACACACACTCACACATTTACACTAAATTATCAACTTTTGTCCGTCATTTTATCTGTCTGTCTGTCTGTTTATGGGTCCTTTTATGTATGTGTTAAGGCCCGCGCCTCACACAATAAACATCCACTCATCTGCCATTGATACACACCCTTACCCCCCACGTGGTCCTATCTGTTACATACTTCATTCACCAATGTTTAATTTACATGCACTTATCTACTGGAATTCAAGTTGAGTTATCTCTTCTGTTCTAATTATTATACTTTTTTCTTTCTTTTATTTCCCTTATTTTCTCTTTAATGTACTATATATCTATATATTTTGTTCTTTTTTTTTCTCTTACAAATGTCATTCTGCTGTCTAATTTGCATTTTCTCATCTGAAAATAAAAACAAAGTTGTCCTCTAAAGAGGGGGGGTGGTGGGCTTCAAAAAAAAAAAAAAAGAATGGGAAATTGTATGGGCAACAAAACTGGCAGAACTAATAATAATTTTTTTTTATTCTAAAAATTAAAAAATGTTGTATTTGGTTGGAATGAATGCCTGTAGTTATATATAAAGTGAAATTTTATGGGTTTTACAGCTTGGTATGTAAGAAATCTGAAATGGAACACAAGGTACCTAAATTGCCAAAATGGAGAGGCCACCTAGACATGCCTCTCTAATTTTGTTCTGATTTACCTGATCAGAATAAACTTTGGTACAGATAATAATGACATTCTGTGCTGTAATTTTTTGAGGTTTCAGGCTGCAACTCAACAAATTTACAAGGGATCGAAGTAAAAATTTGTTAGGTGCAAAATGAGATCTTTCATTTACGCTGTGTTCCATCTAGATTTACTCTGACTCAGTGACATATATAGCAATTTTTACACCAGGTATGAAATCCCAAATGGTTTTACCTTTATTACGATACCAAGATTATTCAAATGGACCAAGCAGTCGCAGAGATATACTCATTTATACTCATTTCATTTTGGGCTTGCCATTTTCAACAAAGAGGCTCAGGGCTTAAGGGGTTAAGATGCTGTTGGATATTTAAAAGGAAAAAAATAGGCCCTGAGAACTAGCCTGTTTCTCTGAACCAGGTGAACCTCATTCTCAAAGAGTTTGACTTTTTGAATCCCCTCTGCACATGACTACTGTTTGAGTGCCAGCACTGTGGGCAGTCCTAAGGTCACTGATGGGTCATCTGCTTCCTTCGGACTTGATAAGGACTTTTGAAGACTTTACACATTTTTAGCAGGCCTTCAAACCCAAGATAATTTCGCCATAGGTTTCAAAACTTCGTCCGGAGTCAAAATTATGGCCCCATAATTACTAGGCAAAATGGTTATTCCTTATCCGCTATCCAATGGCTTACAATGAAGCGACAAGTCGTATGCTAAGGCTGCTTCTCTGTGATTGCAAAACAAGGAAAGAGAGCTTGATTGGGTGTGGTGTTCTCATGTTTCCCTGTAGGTTGCAGTAAAACCCAGTATGTGTCTGCTTGGTGCATTACTGAATAGACATTAGAATGCTGAGATGTCTTTCATTTGCACAGACCTTGGGACAACTAATAAACAAACCTTCCAAACGAGGCTAGGATCAACAGGGGATGAGACTGTGAATTGTAAAACCACTGGCTAGACCCAACTATTCGCACTACTTAGGTTTCAGTGCTAAAATGCACACCTCATCGGCTGAAGCAAAACAAACAAAAAAAAGAATAGGTATAATGTGGATTCAATAAGCAAAAAAAATAGATAAATAAATAAATAAATAATCCCCCTCGGGCTATCTGAGCTACCCTGCTGGTCCTAGACACAATTTTAAAAAATGTGTGTGTGCGTTTGTTTGTGTGCGATAGAGTAGAGCAGGAATGTACTTTTTAAGCCACCCAGGCGAGCTTATGAGGCTTTTATTAGTGAAGTAAACAAATACTGAAATAGGTTTTACCCTGTGTTGTTCACACTGTGAATTAAATATAATGGATCAAAGGATGCAGATACTGCTGACAAGAAGCTGGAACATTTGAATATTTCTGTTAGCACAGGTAATTTATTTGTTCCTGCATTGCTTGTTTTTCAGAAATTTTGCCTTGAATACTGAAATACTTCTGTATTCAATAAATAGATACTGCAGTGAGACTGCAAGGGCTTTTTCCAATTGAGATGCCAGACATATGGAACACAGGTTGTTTCATTCCCAAATCATCGCTGGATACCTGATACTGCTAACGCAGAGACTGGCTATCTGCATCTCATTTTATACTAACTTTAAAATAGTTACAAGAATAAGTTCTAGGATGGTTTGAGCTCTACTGATAAGAGACTATATCTAAAGCGTGGGCGACTTGATGGACATTAAGTAATTAATTAAATTATTTATTTATTTATTTATTTATTACCAATGTTAAATATACTTGCTCTGGGAATGAATGAATCCTATTGCATAGCTCTTTGGCAAAAACATTTTCATGAAGAAATGCACTACCAGTCCAAAATAAAAGTCACACTCTATAATATTTTGTTGGACTTTAGCTTTGATCAAAGTGCACATTCCTTGTGGTATTGTTTCAACAATCTTATACGATGTTACAACATTTATTTCCGACCAGATTTGCATTCATATTTGGCCGATATATTGTATTGATGATGGGTGAGTCAAACCACCCCAGTAAGCCTTCTCCAGCACATCCCAAACACTTTCAATTGGCTAAGGTCCAGACTCTGAGATGGCCAATTCATGCGTGAAAGTGATTCCTCATTCAGTGAACCACTCTTTCACAGTTTGAGCCCAATGAATCTTGACATTGTCATCCTGGAATATGTCTGTGCCATCAGGGATTAAAAAGTCCATTGATGGGTAAATGGTAATTCTGTACATTCAGGTAGTCAGCTGTGTTCATTTTATTGCTGCAAAACAGTGCTGAGCCTAGACCTAACCCCTTGAATGGAACCCAGATCATTACCCTGCCTCCCGACGCTTGTAAAGTGGGTACTATGCACAACAGGTGCATCGCTTCATGGGCTTCCTCTCTTACCCTGACATGTCCATCACTCTGGATAGGGCAAAGCTGGACTCATTAGAGAAGATGACCTTTTTTCATTGCTCCTCGGCCCAATCTTTATGCTGCCTTGCCAATTGAAGTCATTGTTTTCCCAATAAGCCTCACAAGTGGGTTTCTTGTGGCCATGCAGCTGTTTAGTCCCAATCTTCCAAGTTCTTGTTTTATTGCATGTGTGGAAATGCTCTTACCTTCACAATTAAACACTGCGATGAGTTCTTCTGTTGATTTTTTTAAAGAAGAGACATCACCGAGCATTTTAGTGATCTCCAATCAGGGTGAGTCATGATTTTTTTTCTGACCCATTTCTTCTGCGATGTTGACAGTTTGTCACTATCCTTCCTGGTTTAAATAAATTGTCGAACAGTTCCTGACCCAGTTCCAGTGATTTCAGCAATCTCCTTAGGTGTTTTCTTTGCTCAATACTTTGCCCCTCTTGAAGCAGAGTAACATCATTTCAATGACTATGAGTTAAATCTTCTAATGTATGGATTTAAGAAATTAAATCTTCACAGTCAGAAGACATATAGGGCGACTCAATAGAAAAGGCTTCATCAAAATCCGATGAGGGCGCATGGAGAACTTTGACCTCCCAAAATGCCAAATTCCATTTTTTCCCTGACTAAAGTACTACCTATACTCTTGCGCCCTCCACATCCCATGCTTAATTTGTGTTGATTATGTAAAGGACCTCCAATGGTATCATATTACAGGGCTGGCATAAAGAAAATATAACCGCATCGCAAAAACGTTACGCTGTAAGGCAGGGGGAATGAGTGGGACTCAATCTGCATGCGATCTCCCGACACAAAGTCAGAACCACGAAGATTCCAACCACTAGAGACTCCTAAGAGACTGACTGGAGGGACAAACCCTGTAAATGAAAAATAACGTGGCTGAACACTTCTACGGGAAGGTATCCCAACTAAAGAAAAAGATACCTGCCATCTGAAAAGACAGGGAACGGAACGGAGGCTTGAGGAGTGCAGCTCTACAATTCAATATAACAGGCAGTGCTACAAATAAAGAGAGCGAAGCTAAACGAAACAGTAATCCTTCCAGGAGAAAGACTCACGGGAAGGCAAGAGCGAAAGAAGAGTTTTTTAGAGAATGAATATCCAGCGAACTTAATCGCAACTTCTCTTTTTAGTTCTCTTTCTACACAACAAGCGGTACCGGCGCACAAGTATAGAAGACTCTAACGCAAGGAAAACTCTGCACCTGTCTCTAAAAGTCTGTAGAATTTTGTAGCATTTTTCAGAACAGTGTAGCAAAAATGAAACCTAACAAAAATGTCTGCATATGCATTTTAACTTTTTATTTTCAACCCTTAGAACACTTAGCTAACAGCACTAACACTAATTAACATAGCCTAATGAAGACCAAGGCAGTCGAGTTACAGTGGCATCGCAGTATGAAAACTACTTGGACTTACCAGCTGGGTCCTACTTGTAGTAACTCAGAAACTGAATGGGAATTAGTACGGTTCAGCTGGTTCTACCTCAGCCACTTACCTGACTCAGGCTGTGAATGAGTGAATATTCAGGACTGATTTTTATCATACATAATATTTTTACTGTGAAAGAAATTTATATTGGTAATTATTATTAAGTAACTATTTTAATATTTCCTGGCAACAAACACCCGTAAAAAGGGCTAGACTGGGACAAAAAAATGGCCCTGGCATTTTCGGCCATGGCGGCTCAACCTGATCGTGACCTAACGGACCGCTATACGCACACACTTTCCTGTTACCAAAAGTTAAAATTAAGCTCAGTTGTAGCCTACATGCCCTGGAACTCCACACAGAAAGGGCCCAGGCCGGAATCGAACCCACATCCTTCTTGCTATGTGGTGGCAGTGCTAATCACTGCACCACCATGACAAAAAAAGAAGTTATTGTGAATATTATTATTATTATTATTATTATATTTACATGAATGAATATAAAAAAGATATGTGACTTTGGGGCCATTTTTGCTATAAGACCATTGCACTATTGGGATTGATTCATGCATAACCTTTCTAAATAATGTTACATATCTTACAGACTCAACAGGGCATAAATAGCCCACTAGCTTCAGAACCGCAGTACTCGCTGGTTGCAAGTTTACTGGCAGGTGATTCTGAACGCCAAGGCTGGGCTTTAAATGGGAAAATTTGAAAGTCTTCCTTGCTGTATTCCAGGACAAATTTTATTTGCCACTGTAAAACCATGAATCAATATGCATCAAATAGTAGGTTATTAACAGCTGGTCCATCAGTGGGGGCCTTTTGTAAGCCCAAGCAAATTTTTACCGAATACATACTTGCAATAGCCTATTAATTTAACATCAGTCTTAACGCATTTTGTGTCCCCCTCCAAACAAAAACTGCTTGCTACATGAGGATCATCGTGGCCAAACAGCTGGTCAGTTTTTTTAGCGTTTGAAAGCGTGAGGGTCCAATGCCTGTTTACTTTATTCTCGAAGCTTTTCCACCTCTCCACTGCTTTCTGACATTTTTGTCTGATCTCATAGTCATTGAAACGCTTTTTAGACTGTTAACAAAACTGGGGACAAGCAAGGCCATTGGTCAAAACTAATTTCCCTGCAAGCCTGCCTTCTTAAACTTTTAGGACGAAAACAACAACATTAAATAAACTGTACATGGCTTAAGCCTTTGCATCGTTTTTTTTTTTTTTTTTTTTAATCTACTAGAATACAGGTTTTTGGTAATTCCTATATCATAAAAAAAATTTGTAAATAGATACTGAAAAAGGGCCAAGATGCAAGATAACCAGAATAGTGAAGTAGAAGATTTAAAAGTGGTATATAAAGCATATGTCAGCTTTACATTAGAATGCAGAAAATACGGGGGAGAACTCTCTAAGTAACCTAATGTAAGGAGAGGGATACAGTAATTTCAAATTGATTTCCTCTATATGAATTTCCACTTTGAATTAGCTAAAATCATCCTGCTGTTGGCTACCAATGCGCAGTAAGCAATTGCGTTTTTTTTCCCTGAGGAGGGAGGGCTCAGAGATTTCATTAGGCCAGCCCTCTGTCAGTGTAGAAAATTAACCAACAGGTCGCTTTCCGTGTTTTAAGGACCGCACGGTCGTTCACAATTATCGATGTTATTACAATTTATAAACTACGATTGCATCAGCCCAAAATGTGCATCAACGCCAGATTGCCAGTCCAGCCTTGCCTGTGACGCCAGTCCAGTGTTTTTCATTATTTTGATCTAGTCGCATATACACACATACAGCGTTTCATTGCACAATTCCCCTGCTGACTCTTTACACAAGACGGCAGACGCGTCTCACGTTTTGCGGTTGGTTCAGCCAATGACGTTGTCCACTCAAGTGTTTTCTTTAGCTCTGTGGGTGGGACTGGCGCAGAGGCAGGAAAATAATGGGGTCATTCCACTCGTTACCATGATTTCAGATTCGCGGCATTAGTTTATCCACTATATCACGGCGATATGAAGAGACTGTAGGAGCCTGTTTTTGCTCAAATCTGGACAAAAACTTACTTACATTATCCGTGAACTGTATCGCAAACTATGCGATGGGGATTTCAATAGCCTTTCGCAGATTGGCGCATTTCAAAAAAACTGATGGCATTTTGCGATGCGATACCGCTTATCGCCAGCCCTGTATTGTAAATAAACCGTCTTGGGCTGTTAAAGGCACAGTCGAAATGCCCCTGATATTACTGCTCAAATGGCCAAAAGTAGGATTTTGCAGCGCGCCCTGTAGGACGCGCCCTTGATAGCAAAGAAAAATTTTCAGACTACTGTGAGCCCTTTTTACAGTAGATTGACATGTGTAAAAATGAATGTGGGCTGCTGTTGGCATAGTGAAATAATGGTTAACTGCCTGATTCTTAGAAAAACTGGCTTTTAAGTATTTTTTTGCGTATTTGTCCTATACTTCCCGCAAACAAGCCTTAAAGCGTGCAATAGTACAGTAGTGCAATAGTGTGGTTTTGCACTTTGTTTTTGAAATGTGCATGGCTTTTCCAGGAAACGATTCCACGTTGAAGGCAGCATAGAGTATGTTACTCCAAAATTTCAGTGCACTTTTCAGCATTAATGGCTCCTTTAGTTACCCTTGCCGTGGGCACTGACACAACCCCATACGTTGGCAGAGCATGGCTTTTGGACTTGTTGCTGGTAACAGGCTGGATGGTCCTCTTCCTCTTTGGTCTGCAGTGCAGAGTGTATATTATAGATGAATCGCAGTTCTTGATGCAGTGCCATCTGGGATCAGGGGTCTTCAGCTTTGGCTTGCACCTCTACCCTTTTCGCACAGAAATTCCTCCAGATTCCTTGCATCATTTAATCACGTTGCGAGCCGTAGTGGGTGAATATTAAAAATCCGTTCCTATCCCTCTTTGTGGAACTTTGTTTTTAAACCTTTCAATGATTTTCTCATGCATTTGAGGGCAGCTTGATTATAGCTGGCCCATCTTTATGCCAGAAGGGCTATGCCTTTCCTGGATGTAGCTTTTGGAGGAAATCATGACTACTATCATCTGCTGACATCAGATGTTGAAAAGCGCATCATAATACATAATAAATTTTCAGCTCATTACTAGTCCTCAATTTACCCCATTCCAATTTTTTGGAATGTATTGTCGGCTTGAAGGACAGGAATAGATGAAAATAATAAATGTTTTGCCTGGACAACTTCATTTTAAGACTTTAAGACATTTTGATTTCCCAAAAAGGCCTCATATTACCTAATATGAGGGTGCTGAGTTAAAAAATGTATTATTTAGAGTTTTTTCACAAAATTTGAATGAAGATTTTCCTTTTTAAATCATATATACTATATATCAGCTTTTATGCACCGTTCAAAACGGCAACAGATGGTGTTTGGGTGCAGTGAAACACCCACAGATGTAGCCAAAAACTTTGGGACTCAAACTTTTGCATTTTCTTCTGTCAGTGGCTATATTACTAAGCCTGAAATCAGGATTAGGTTCTGGTTTAGGTTCATGGTTCTGGTTTTTGTGTTCATGCTTTATGTTCATGGTCATGTCGTTTCTTTATTCTTTTTGGTTTTTGTATTCTCCGGTTTTCAGTTCGTACCATTTTAAGTTTCATTGCACTCGTCTCCCCTGTTATGATCTAGTTGGTTCAGCCTGTCTCCCAAGTCTGTGTGCTCACCTGCTTCCGGTGATTTCAATGGCTTCATATTATTACTTCAATTCTCGTTTACTTCCTTCGCCTTGCTGTTCTAGATTACTAACAAGACTAACATTTATATTTTGTATCATAGTTTTGTACTAACCCAACTAATCCATGTATATATTACTAACTCACCAACAAGCACTTTAGTTAATCTGTAGAACTGCACCGCTACTAAGTAGTACTAATTCAGTCTCAGCAATCGCCCTGTTCTAGTCTCTGCCTCTTCCTCGCCTTTCCCTGTCTCTCCCTATGTTTCTGTGAGATCTCTCGCACATGCTTAATTGCTTTCCTGCACTCATTGTCTGTGCACTTAGAACTCCCTGACCAGAGCTGTTCATTTGTCATAGGATGTCTGCGTGAATCCCGTCCATGTCTTGGCTTTTGCCAATTGTTGTGGTTTAGGATTTCCCCATGTGTACCTTCCTTTGTAGTTAGTTCTCATCCCATTCACCTGTTCCCTGTATAGCATGTGACTTCCCTTCTGTCTAATTAGAGTCCTCACTGCTGTTCTGACTTCATCAAAACGTTGATCGTCATTCCTTTGTGCAGTCTCTCGTGCGTGCCAATTTATTATTGCTTCTCTTCAACTGTTTCGTCCGACCTTGAATTTAGCCATAGCCCTTTTTGTCTTGTTTTGCCTTTCTGGATTTTTGACCAATTTTTGTATGACCACGTCTTCTGTGTTTGGATGCCCTGTGTATGACCCACTGTTTTGGATTTTGACTACGACTTTTTGCCTACTGTCTACGTACCTTCGCTCCGCTGCTTTTCTGGTTCTGACCCCTGCCTGTCGAGTCAACTTTGTTTTTGGATTTTGTTTTGTGGCTTGGCAATTCTTGTGTCTACTGGTCCTGATCCGGCAATCAAAGGCATACATATTTTTTGGATTTCCCTGTCTCGCTTGTGGTTCCTGAACGCACCGTCACTTTAGGTGTAAAATAATGCCTTTAGAATCCCTCATACATGTGAAAATAAGCCAAGATTTGAACAAATGGTTCTCATCTGGCTTTGAGAAAGATGAAAATCATGGCTCTGTGGCAGTTCTGGTGTTTTTATGGGATGATACAAGACTTCCTAACCCATCAGGTGGTTGTCGAAAGTGACAGGGCTATGAAACGCGCATCATGCAATGGGAGAAAATGTGGCATATCAGAGCAAAACAGGAACTATTTTTGGAATCAGCAACCCAAAATTAGTTAGAAACAACTATTGGATTTTACTCAGCAAAAATGAAGCAGGGTGGTGATATCCTTATTTAGGTCTTACTGCTGTCTGTTTTTCTGAGCATTTTTCATACCATCTAAATTTTTTCTTAGTTGGAGGTGTGAATGGCATTTGTACAGTGGAAATTCTAAGCATATAAAACAGGAGCTGAACGGGTCATAAAGACAATAATACAGCTGCATAAACTCTCACATCAAACAATACTGTAATCAGTACTGTTATGTTTACCTACAAAATATTTACTCTTTGATTCAAAATTCAAATCTGGGAGCCTTTAAAAGAGGGACATCCAAAATCATCCACGGTGTAAAAAGGGCCACAGTGGGTGCAAGCTTTGGTTTTACCCCAGCTGGAAGTCAGCCTATTCTACTTACATAAGATACCACAGTATAATTATTGAAGACCATGATTATGTAATCTTTTAAACTTTTTTTCATTTCAACAGTAAATTTATCAATTCACCATCCTAGTGCCTTGCACCTTATGGCATGGGAAATCTTATGAAAGGAGCAGTTCTCCTTTGGTTACTTCACACAAGCCAGATTTAGAAGCAGATTTAAGTTCATTTTCCCGAAAATCTTCCAGCTCATTGGTTTTTCACCATCTGCTCCTCCTAATATACTTTCGAAATGAGGAGTGATTCCAGATAACAATGCGAGCCCTTAGTTAAGTGCACAAAGGTCATTCACACTGAGAGATGTAATTGCCTTCATGTTATTTCATCGCCTATTTGCAGCAGTTAGGACTGAATAAGAACTAAGGGAGAGGCAGGTAAGTTTTACAGTGCAATTGATATTTCTCTGTGCTAAAACTAGTCAAGTGTGTCCTCAGTGTGCACTTGAGGTTTGGTCAGTTGGAGAGGAGTCGGTACAGAACCCTGTAGTACTCAACTCTATGGGACACAATATGATGTAGAAAAAAATTCTGAGCAGAGCTGCTGGCTCAGACCCTAGCGCAAAAAGTGCTTGAGTCACAAACTGTCCATTTCGAGAAAATCAAGTTGGTAACTATCAAAGACGTTTCCCCATCCTTTCCTTACAGTGTGTGAAAATGTGACTTAAGTACTTTTTACACTAGGCTTTTCAATTGAGCACGCAGTGATCGAAAAACTGACAAATTGTGGAACTGATTGATCGAGAAAAAGGAACAAGTGCAACCAAATGCCCTGAATTATCAGCAGTCAGAAAAATATTTCATGAGATAGAGAAACAGTTTTGTCGGCAGAGTCAAACACCAGATCTAGATCTTAACTGAACCTGCGTTTTACATGTTGAAGAGGAGACGGGGGGGGGGGGAGTCCCAGTAACAAGCAGGAACTGAAGATGGCTGCAGTTCAGGCCTGGCAGAGCATCACCAGGGAATATATCCAGCATATGGTGCAGTCACTGCATGCAAACAATATGCGACCAAATGCTAGGAGGGAAAAAAAGATCATTTTTAATTCTGTAATTTTTTTAACGTGCCTGAAAATGGGGGTACAAAAGGTGCTGTCATTTCTGATGAGGATGAATACACCCTCAGATCAGAGCTGACAGGCTGTGCATCCTTGCAAACTCAAAGTGCTAGAATACGGTGCCAAAATAAAAAATTGCCACTGACCAATGAATTATAGTGCTCACATTATGCGGTTTATATAGCTCTGTCTAAATCGGCAGCACAAAAACTAATTCACATTTTATACGAGTGAAAGCTTCACTCTAGAAAAAAAAACTATGAACTATGAAGTGCCTTTTCTATTTTTCTATCTCATTTGTACATTTTGCTGAGTCATTTTGCTCTTGTATTCAGCGAGTCAGAGCTAACATGACAAATGTTAGCCATCATGTGAGCATGTGCTTCTTCGCCTGAATTATAGAAATAGTGAATAAATTGGGTAGAAAAGAAAAAAAAGTAAATAAATGACTGGACAGGGGATTTTGGGAAGGTTTCACTGTCAAATATTATTTACCATATTAAGTGGGGGGAAGAAATGGTGGCACCCTCCATGATTACTACAGTCCTAAGCCTGTATACTTAAAATGATCATATAGTCATTCTCATCCTTGTCAAGAAAATGTTAATTTTTAGTTAAACTAGAAACGCATATAGAAATACCAGAAATACCAAAGCAAAAACAACGAAAGGCATGGCGTTTTTAAACCTGTTCATAAGTGCGTTCCCCGGGATCGGCAGGTTCAGATACAGGTCATTGGAAGGAGAATGAATACGATGCTTTTCCTGGGTTCTTTTGATTATGCAACACTGGCAGAAGGGCCCCTGCTGGGGTTCCTTTCTTTATCTTTTGGGTTTGTTCTCCTGACTTTCTGTTGCTTTCTGGGCTTGTTTTGTACACATAGTTTGAGTCTCATCACAGATTAAATTAAATTTTGAAATTTGCTCATTCAAAACTGAATTTATATCCTGGCCTTTTCCTGATCAGTGTCTGGGAATCCGGTGTTACACAGTGCTCTCCGCTAGCATTGGCACTCTTGGTAAATATAAATAAACTTTTTTTTTTAATGTCTCCCGCATCCTGTCCAAACAATGTTTATCTATTTCAAACTTAATTTGAAATATTACAAAAATTGCTCTTTAAATACAGTAATTGAATGAGAAAATACCGCGTGGCTAATATTATTTATATATATATATATTATATATATATTACGTGTTCTATTATTAGTCGATCTCGTGAAGCGTGTTTTGTAATCTGATTATTTAACAGTTAAAGTGGTTTTTTGAAAAACTGTGAAGCTGTTTTTGGCCTGTGATTTCTGATCAAAAACCACAAGGGCAAACCGAGCTGAGATCAGCTTCAAAGCTGGGATCTGTCATGGTGTGGAGATGTGTCATTGAAAATGCTGAGTGACTGGTGCGTTTGCAAGGACACCATTAATGCAAAAAGAAATGTACAAAATAATTACAAGAAGTGAATGCAATTAAAAGACACAGTGATGCTACACGGTGGTAAAAATTCTCATTCCGGGTAAGGTTGATTTTTGTTCTGTCAAACCATTACCCTAGGGCTCATATATCCCCTTTTGGGCTAATTTTATTGATTTTTCTGGCTGGCCTATTTCCTGTTCCTCGCTCTTTTAGTATATTTTTTGAAGAGACCCTCTTTTCTGGTTTTTGGATGGTGTATACAGTTTATTTCAGTGTACTGGCTCTGGCTTTTAGTATATTGTCCTCTATTTTGAGGCTTTCAACAGGTTCCCATTGAGAGACTCTTATAAAGAGCAGTAATGGACTCTGCAGCTCAAAAGCAAGAGTCACATGTTTTTAAAGTACCATACGTCCTACCAAAAGAGGACGAAAGGGCCCCTCTTAGCTCTTAGTTTTGTTCACTTACTTTTTATGTTTACTTTATATTGTAATTAACTTCACAGTGTAATCCTACAACTATGTTTTTTGTATACATCTATGAACAACTTTACACTGTGTATCTTACTTTGCTAATTTAAGAAAGCTTTAATCCAGTGTTCCCCAAATTACAGTCCTCAGGGTCAGAGAACTGCTGGTTTTCCACCCTCCCTTTAACTGGGAGTCAGATGAGAAGCTACTCTGGCCAATCAGCGGTGCTAATTGTCAAGTTAATTGCCCGGGAGGAAAGTAAACCAGGGCTGCACATCTAGATATGACAAATAAGCAATCATAAAGGACATCAGGAAAGGGTCAAATTCATTTTCACAGGACAGGATAACATACTTGACAGGGGCACTCTGGAGAGGAACCAGATGTTGATACCACTGAAAAATACTAGTGAAGATTTTTTAATTAAAAAGTAAAAATAAACTGTACAAAATGGGACCATGCAGAAGTGAGTGGTGATACACAGTAGACAAGACTGCAAGGAATACTCTAAAAGACTGAACTTAAATAGACAGGGGTGATTGGGAGTGGGAGTGAGACATTTAAACAGGGTGGAGCACAGATGGTGACCGGAGAGAAGATGAGGAGAAATCAAGTCAAGGGCAGACAAGACTGAAAGCATGGAGAGGAGGAAGATACAATAAACAAAAGCAAATAAGATTACAAAATAATTACAAAACACAGAGAGCTAATTAAGGGAACAAAAAGAAGGCGAGCGTGCAGGCAGAGAAGCAGGAAATGGGTGTGGTCAGAAATGAGCTCATGAGAAGCAATCAGTCATGGAGCAGAGAGAGAGAGAGAAGGTTTGTCTCCATCAGAAGGAAGTCCTTAAACTAGCCAGCTATTTTGCGGTTAGGGAAATTAGCCAAATAGTATAAATTTGCATCTTCATTAGCCCGAAAGCCCGTCATTCGAGAAACTTGCCTGAAGTTTTCGTATGCGCACTGTGCATCTTTTCCAGATAGAGTGCGTGGTTCAGTTTGGCTTTCCCAGTTCAATTTCGGTCTAATGAACACACAACAGAAATAGTGGGCTACTTCGAAAATTAGCTGGCTATTTCACGAACTAAACCAAGATTTCTTGAGAAAATCTCCAATCAAATTAGCGGGTTATTTGCATCTTCACTACAAAATAGCCAGCTAATTTGACATCAGGCTACTTTCAAAACCGAAAAATAGCTAGCTAATTTGAAACTTCGTTCTAATGAAGACAGGCCTGGAGAGAGATTTTTTCTTTATTTTTAAAACGTACCTTCATTATATCATACTAGCTGCTACCCGCTTTGTAGCTCATTATTTTATCGCTTTTAGATCACATGAGGGAGGGAAGCCGTGTCTTCAATTGCCACTTGATTATTCTTGAATTGGAAAACGTTTTAATCAAGGGAAACCATCTAGAATCAGCCAGGACTAATTTTTGTCAATAATTGCCCCCGAATTTTCAGGTCTAACGCCAGCCCTGTGATTTTTCTACTGTCAAATTTGAATTTGGGAGCTGTCAAGTTCGACTAATCAGAATGCTGCATTCGTGGACGAACGCGGTGCCTTCTCAAAAGCCTGGCTTTCATGCAGGCTCTCTTATCACTCCTTCGGCCCCATCGCAAACAGTAGCCTGCTCGCAGGATACCTCAACGCACGTTCATAAGGACACTGCGGCTCCTAGCGGTGCAACCGGATATTGCAATGCGAATCAGGTTATATAAGTTTACACGCTACCTGGAGTGAAATTGCCATTTTTTTTGGGTGCATGACCGTTTTTCAAAAATTGGGCCACGTCAAGTCCTTCCTGGTGTCCAAGTGGATATTCACACTAAATTTGGTGATAATCCGTTGAGAACTGTAGGAGTAAAACGTGTACATACACACACAAAGATAGACATCGACCTCAAATATCAAATATATTATAAATTTCTTGACGCCATTTACAAATAAACATAATTAACTTTAGAAGCAACACCAGAGAGCATGAAATAAACAGTCACCATTGGGGGAGTGGAGGAAGAATAAATAAATAAATAAACAAACAAACAAACCCCGTTACAAGTCTTTTGAGGAAAAGAACTGGTTTTCAATTACAGAACACAACATTTCACCATGCGCCCACGTCAGGCTGAACTGATCAAACTCCTTCATCTCTTTGTAAGAATTAAAATCAATCATTATTCTAGCTATGACCGTCCACCTGAACTGCAGAGTCAGATCAATGCCCGCTGAGTCCTCAATCTTCCTCTTTCTGCTCACATAGACAGCCATATTTGCTTCTCCCAACACAAAGTTAATGAGCTGACATTTGCATTTTGCCAACTTTCCATACTAAAAACCAAGAACAAGCACTTGTTTGGTGAAATCTTTACCCACTTTTCTGAACAAGAACTCTAATAACAGGAACAGTCACTGCATACGCACACACTCCGAAAAAAAAAAAGCAATGAAACCAAGTCTCTCTATCCGAACAGTGGGGAGAGACAGAGAGAGAGAGAAGGGAAAGGAAATCAAAAGCAAAATAGAACTATAATCCTACAGATGAAAATCTATACAACAGAAATAAACACAACCACTGAAATAAGAAACAGAGCCGTAACAATACTTCACACTGAAGTCAGGAATACGGACTGCAAACCATTGTAAAGGTAATATTTCTGTGTAGCGCTGGAGGGTCGTCAGCATTTGAGGCATTTTGCCATTACAAGGAGCTGGGGCAGGTGCTGTCTTCTCAGTCGGTACTTTTTGGCCGAAGTGGGCTTATGCTTTGTGAAACATTACATGAGGGAATATTCAATGTTTTTTTATGCAAAGTCCCACAAACAATTAAATTTTCTAATCAGCTAAGTAAAACTGAAGTATTACTTGCTGTGAACAACACCTTACACACAACTGGCAATTGGCACATTTGGGCTTCTGTCTGTACAAAGGCCTCATCTGAAGCATTAACAAACAAAGCATAAACAAAATTAAATTCACTGTTCTGTGTCTGTGGGTTTTGGGAGGGATCAAAAGAATGTTGAAAGTGTTGATGAGGTCAAGAATGTAATATCAAAATAATACAAGGAAAAATCCATGGAAACCATCTAAATTACTCTGTGAAATCATGGAAATTACAGGCCAAAAGAAATACACTCTATAGACTACTCTCCAGGCTCCAGCTCAGACAACACTCCCAAGCATGAAATGGGAAAATTACTTGGAAATCTCCCTTCACTTTTTACTTCTAGATACAAATCTCTTTACCAAAAAATCTCATTTATGGGCAATACATATTTACAATGTACACAGTATGAAAGCCTACATATGACTTGAATTTGGGCTTGATCATTACTCAGGGCCAGATGCAGCCTGCTTTGACTAGAGGTGCGGTGAAAATTTCTGGGGGGTGTAATGGTACACTGTGGTGGTCTAGTTTCTAGTTATCAGTATAGTGAGGCCTAACCCCCCAAGCCCATCCCTCCACACACTCGTGCACTCAAGCAAAAAAAAAAAAAGCCATTTCTTATTAAAAATGTTTCATATTTGTCAAAACATTTCCTTTTCCATTTAGCAGAGGCAAGCTACAATGAAGAACCTCGAATAAACAAAAGAGTAGGTACACACCACCAATGGAGGAGAGTGCTAAGTGTAAGTGCTAATGAAGTCAAAGTGGAAGGAGAGAATTACCAAAAAAAAAAAAACTAAGTATTGATAGATTTTCTATGTTTGTTGTGTTCCAGGGTTCTGGCCTTTGGCCAGAACAGTATTATTCATGGTTTTAACAGTTTCATGTTCCAAGTTTCATAGTTCATAGTTTATAGTTCCATAGTTCATGTTCATAGCCATAGTTTTAACAGTTTCTTGTATCAGGTTTTTGCATTTCATGTTTTACATTCCATGTCTTTATCTTGCCATGCCTCTTGTTTCTGCTTCTCCAGGTGTTGCCCCTCATGTGTCATGATTACCAAGCCTTTATCTGGTTGCGGTGGAAGTTGGCTGGCAGACAGTGTCTCGCGTCTCGTTGCTTGTGCAAGTTTAGCCAAGTTCTTGTTATCATAGTTCCCTAGCATTTCTAGTCTCAAGTCTTGTCCCAGCCTCTTGTTTTGTGTATATATATATTTAGTCTTGTTATTTACTTTTCTTGAGCATCTTGCCTGGAGTTTCCAGTGCCTTTTGTTTTTTGCCTTTTTGCATTTATTGTTTATAGCTCTGTGTAGCTTCCTTAGTTTGTTTTTTGCAACCCTTTGGGCCAAGTTTTTTGTTGGCCCTCGTGCCTGTTTTGTTTTGGTTTATCAATAAATCCTCATTCCCTTTTCCCGCATCTGGTGTCACTGATTCCATATCAGTAGACACTGTCTCATTGACACCAGCGGGATGGAGCGCAAGATCGCCCAGCAAGAGGCTGAGCTGCTGCGGCAACGGCAGCAGATTCAGGAGCTGACAGCTGCGCTGGCCACTCTGCAAGCCAGCCTCCCCTGGGCGGGTTCCAGCCAGGCTCCCACCATGCCTGCTACCCAGCCCCTTGCCACCCCTGCACCTGTGCTCCAGCCCGGAGCGGAAGCACCCCAGCTGCAGCCAGTCACGCACCCAGGTCCTGAGCCTCGCCTTCCACCACCTGAGCGGTACGGCGGAGAACCAGGGTTCTGCAGGGCCTTCCTCACCTCCTGCGAGATGTGCTTCGCTCTGCAGCCTTCCACCTTCGCCTCGGAGCCGGCCCGAGTCGCCTTCGTCTTTTCCCAGCTGACGGGGCGGGCTCGCCTGTGGGGAACTGCCGCATGGCAGGCTCGGCTGCCCTGTACTACCACCTACCAGGCCTTGGCGGAGGAACTGCTGCGCATCTTCGACCGCTCCAAGCAGGGAAGAGCTGCAGGGCGAGAGCTACTGAGGATGAGGCAGGGGAGGAGATCGGTGGCGGACTATGCCATCGACTTCCAAACGGCGGCAGCTACTTCTGGCTGGAGCAAGGAGGCATTGTGTGACGTGTTCCTCCAGGGGCTGTCCGAACCAGTCAAAGACCGACTGCTCTTTTGTGAGATCCCAGAGTCTCCAGAGGCCCTTGTCGACCTGGCCCTTCATATTGACAGCCGCCTGGAGGAGAGGGCGCTCACCCTTGGCCCTGGTCGACGTCCTGCCCCCTCTGGTCAGATCCAACCCCCGGGTCCCAGTCATGCGTCGCCTCAGGACCAGCCGAGGAGAAGCACCACCACACCCCCTCCTGGGGAGGCATCTCCCATGGAGATCGGGAGGTCCCGGCTCACCCAGGAGGAGCGCCAACGGAGAAGGAGGTCGGGGGCATGTTTTTACTGTGGCCAGCAGGGTCATGGCGTGCGAGGCTGTCAGTCAAGACAGCGCCCCCTAGCATCTGGAGGAGTACTGGTGGGTGCTTCATCCAAGGAGACCTCCTCCTACCGCCGGACCTGCGTTCCGGTGACCCTGACCTGGGAGGGCCGCTCCCGCAAGACCACCGCCCTCATTGACTCGGGGGCTGAGGAAAACTTTATCGACGCCAGAGCTGCTGCTGAGTGGGGGGTTCCCCTATGCCATCTTCCCAGCCCATTGTCCATCTCAGGGCTGGGTGGGCAACCCCTAGCTAAGGTGTCCTTCCGGACCGTTCCCATCCAGCTGCTGGCGTCCGGTAACCACCACGAGCAGATCCGGCTGTTCGTGACCGAGACACCTCGCTCCCCTATTGTCCTGGGTCATCCCTGGTTGGCGCTACACGGGCCGGTGATCGACTGGGCCCGCCATGAGGTGCGGGAGTGGAGTGCCTCCTGTTCAGCCAGCTGCCTCCTCGACTCCCGACCTTCTTGCTCTGTGGGTGGACCAGCTCCCGATGGGAGGCCAGACGTCTCCAGAGTGCCCCCCGAATACCACGACCTAGCAACAGTCTTTAGCAAGTCCCGTGCAGTGTCCCTGCCCCCGCACCGTCCGTATGACTGTGCTATTGACCTCCAGCCTGGCACAGCGCCTCCTAGGGGTCGTGTCTTTGCCTTGTCTGAGCCAGAGAGGGGGGCCATGGACAAGTACATCCGGGAGTCCATTGCAGCTGGCATCATCCGTCCATCCTCCTCTCCCGCGGGGGCAGGCTTCTTCTTCGTCAAAAAGAAGGACGGCTCCCTGCGCCCCTGCATCGATTACCGAGGCCTAAATAAGATCACCATCAGGAACCGCTACCCGCTTCCACTGATGTCCTCGGCATTCGATGTGATCCAAGGGGCGGCTATCTTCACCAAGCTGGACCTGCGGAATGCTTATCACCTCCTGCGCATTAGGGAAGGCGACGAATGGAAAACCGCTTTCAACACCCCTAGCGGCCACTGGGAGTACTTGGTGGTTCCATTCGGCCTGACCAACGCACCCGCAGTGTTCCAAAACTTGGTGAACGATGTGCTTGGAGATATGATCGGGCGGTTTGTCTACGTCTACCTTGACGACATCCTGATCTTCTCCCGGGACAAGACGGAGCACACTAACCATGTTCGCCAGGTGCTCCGCCGCCTCCTCGAAAACCGCCTCTTAGTCAAGGCTGAAAAGTGCGAGTTCAGCACCACCACTACCTCCTTCCTGGGGCACGTCATCTCCCCTAACCACCTGGGCATGGACGAGGAGAAGGTCAAGGCTGTGGTGGACTGGCCCGCACCCAAGGACCGCAAGGCCCTACAGAGCTTCCTAGGATTCGCTAATTTCTATAGGCGATTCATCAGGAACTATAGCACCGTGGCAGCTCCCCTGACGGCCCTTACCTCCATCAAGGTGCCATTCCGTTGGACTCCGCAAGCCGAGGTGACCTTCTGTGAGCTGAAGAGGCGCTTCACCACCGCGCCCATCCTCACCACCCCCGACCCCGCCAAGCAGTTCATTGTGGAGGTGGATGCCTCCAATGTCGGGGTTGGTGCGGTACTATCCCAAAGATCCAGCAATGATCAGAAGGTACACCCGTGCGCGTTCTACTCCCACCGACTGACGCCTGCGGAGTCCAACTACGACGTCGGGAACCGGGAGCTGCTGGCGGTGAAGCTGGCCCTGGAGGAGTGGAGGCACTGGCTTGAGGGGGCAAGGGTTCCGTTCCTGGTCTGGACGGACCATAAAAACCTGGAGTACCTCCGCTCCGCCAAGAGGCTGACGCCCAGACAAGCCAGATGGGCCCTCTTCTTTGACCGGTTCAACTTCTCCCTGGCCTACAGGCCAGGGTCCAAGAACACCAAGGCTGACGCGCTCTCCAGGCGTTTCGACGCTTCCTCGGCCAAGGGAGAGCCCAGCTCCATTCTGCCCAGAACATGTTTCGTAAACAACGTGTGCCTCCGGATCGAGGAGCTGGTCCGCAACGCTCAGAACGGCGCAGCTACGCCCAGTGCCTGCCCTGCCAACTGCCTGTACGTCCCTGCAGCTGCCCGGTCTGACGTTCTCCAGTGGGGCCACTCCTCCAACCTGTCGTGCCATCCTGGGGTCGGCCGGACCCTGCGGTTCATCCAGCGCCGTTTCTGGTGGCCCAAGATGGCAGCAGAGGTCCGGGGGTTCGTTTCTGCCTGCTCAGTCTGTTCCCGCGCCAAGTCCTCCCACGCACCTCCCTCTGGTCTGCTCCAACCACTGCCCATTCCTCACCGTCCCTGGTCCCACATAGCTCTGGACTTCGTCACTGGCCTGCCCGTCTCCCATGGAAACACCACTGTCCTCACCATAGTTGACCGGTTCTCCAAGTCTGCCCACTTCGTGCCCCTTCCCAAGCTCCCCTCTGCTAAAACCACAGCTGATCTACTTATCCAGCATGTTGTCCGTCCCCATGGCATTCCTGTGGATATAGTATCAGATCGTGGTCCCCAATTCACCTCCCAGTTCTGGAAAGCATTCTGCACATCCCTTGGCACCTCCTTCAGCCTCAGCTCCGGATACCACCCACAGACCAATGGACAGACTGAGCGGGCCAACCAAACCCTGGAGACGGTCCTCCGATGCGTGTGCTCGACCAACCCAAGATCCTGGTCTACCATGCTACCCTGGGTCGAGTACGCCGTAAACTCCCACGCCGCCTCTGCCTCCGGTCTCTCCCCCTTTGAGTGCTGTATGGGCTACCAGCCTCCTTTGTTCCCCAGCCAGGAGGAGGAAGTCGGGGTGCCTTCAGCCGGGGCATTCATCCGGCGGTGTCGCCGTGTGTGGCTGTCTGCTCGCCGCGCCTTGGTTCGGGCGGGTAAGACCATGAAGACCACGGCAGACAAGCGTCGGCGCCCAGCCCCTCACTATCGGGTCGGCCAGAAGGTCTGGTTAGCTGCGCAGGACATCCCACTCCAGGTGGAAAGCCGCAAGCTGGCTCCTCGGTTCCTGGGTCCTTTCCCCATCCAGAAGATCATCAGCCCCACTGCTGTCCGGCTCAAGCTCCCATCCACCATGCGACGTCTCCACCCAGTATTCCACGTCTCACGCCTGAGGCCTGTTGCCACCTCCCCCCTCATGCCCCCACCTGAGCCTCCCCCTCCTCCTCGGCTCATCGACGGAGGGGAGGCCTACACAGTCAAAGCACTGCTGGATTGCCGTCGGAGGGGCCGGGGCCTCCAGTACCTCGTGGATTGGGAGGGGTACAGCCCAGAAGAGCGTTCCTGGGTCCCGGCCAGGCACATCCTCGACAAATCCCTCATCCGTGATTACCACCAGTCACACCCCAAGCCATAGCCCATAGCCACAGCCCCAAGCCCAAGCCACAGTCCCAAGCCATAGCCAAGCCAAGCCAAGCCATAGCCACAGCCCCAACCCCATAGCCCATAGCCATAGTCCATAGCCCATTACCATAGCCCAAGCCTTAGCCCCAGCTAGCTGGAGACCCCAAGTAATCTTGTTTATGTTTAGTGTTTCTTGTTGTACTGTTTCTTGGTTAGGTGTTTTGTGTCAGAGTTTTTGTCCATAGTATTTACTTGGTTATTAGTCTTGTAGGATTTGTATTTAGTTTTGTGCGGCTTCATGTATTTTATGTTATTGGTGTTTTTTGTCCGCGTCAGGTGCCGCTTTTGTAAGGGGGGGGTACTGTTGTGTTCCAGGGTTCTGGCCTTTGGCCAGAACAGTATTATTCATGGTTTTAACAGTTTCATGTTCCAAGTTTCATAGTTCATAGTTTATAGTTCCATAGTTCATGTTCATAGCCATAGTTTTAACAGTTTCTTGTATCAGGTTTTTGCATTTCATGTTTTACATTCCATGTCTTTATCTTGCCATGCCTCTTGTTTCTGCTTCTCCAGGTGTTGCCCCTCATGTGTCATGATTACCAAGCCTTTATCTGGTTGCGGTGGAAGTTGGCTGGCAGACAGTGTCTCGCGTCTCGTTGCTTGTGCAAGTTTAGCCAAGTTCTTGTTATCATAGTTCCCTAGCATTTCTAGTCTCAAGTCTTGTCCCAGCCTCTTGTTTTGTGTATATATATATTTAGTCTTGTTATTTACTTTTCTTGAGCATCTTGCCTGGAGTTTCCAGTGCCTTTTGTTTTTTGCCTTTTTGCATTTATTGTTTATAGCTCTGTGTAGCTTCCTTAGTTTGTTTTTTGCAACCCTTTGGGCCAAGTTTTTTGTTGGCCCTCGTGCCTGTTTTGTTTTGGTTTATCAATAAATCCTCATTCCCTTTTCCCGCATCTGGTGTCACTGATTCCATATCAATGTTGCTTACCACTTTTAATGCAAATCCCTGTTGCGTCTGCATGGTCATATTTGTTTTTAATCTGAAGCAACACCAAATTAGCCAGGGTTTCAATAATCTTCTTTTGCAAATTATGAGTATAAAAAGTATGTGTTCACAATCTCTCTAATATTTGCAACCTTTGTAAGAGTGCAGTCAAACAGCTTCAGGAAAAGCCCAGCAGAGAAATCAACATTCATAGACAGAGGGTTCTCAGAGGTTACACGGAGGAGCAATTCACTAACCGCAAAAAACCTTACAGTCACTCCGATGCTTTTATTGTAGTACTGTATCTATTCCTCTCAGTATGGTTTGGGCCTAACAGGTAAGCAATAGTTCCTCCAGTTGCCGGTCTCGTTCCCATTTCTGCCCATGAGAATGAGAATTGTACAATGGCTAGAGCAGTGCTTCTCAAACTCAGTCCTGTGGGACCATCGTGTAAATGCAGGTTTTCATTCCAACCACAAATGCAACCAGCAAATTTTCCTGAGTTGTCACTTTTTCTTCAGTGCCCTTTTAGGCAATATTGTCAAAAATAGTTATTCATATTATGAACAATTCATATTCATGTCATGGTGTATGGGAAACTGCAGAATAATAAGCGAGAAATTTAAACAGATGTACCAGTAACTTTCAAAAGGCTCTTGATTATTATAATTATTGACGGTCACTAAATTTTACCATTTATTTGATAATGAGGAGTAAGAAGGCAGAGCAATTGACAATGACTTGCACCTGTTTTGTGTACATATTGTCAAAAAAAAAACTTTGAGCTTGCGTGCAGCAACCTTTTGGGGCTCAATAATTAACTTGTGTATGACCTGAATTTGTGGTAAATATAACAGACCTCGAGCAATTATTTGTATTGCAGCATTATAATCACAATATGGACACGGGGCTTTCATTTCCCATGGCAGGCATAGCATTTCTCTCATAATGTGAAGTTAAAAGGTAAAAAAAAAAAAAAACCAAACTAATAACAGCTTAATAGAATTCTGGGGTTGCATTTCTGGCTGCAGTGAAAACCAGCATACACAGTGACAGTGGTCCCCCAGGACCGAGTTTGAGTACCACTGGGCTAGAGGCATGTTAACTGAATCCCCAGTCAGACTCGAATGCCGTTTTCCAATTAGTGAAGCCTTTTCTAGTGAACGTGATGTCTTTGTCATTTTTAGCCGCAAACTTTTGACTAGGGAAACAGAAATATGCATCTAGCTTTACTGAGTACTCTAACCATGGTCGAGAGTGGAACCAACTTCAGATGAATGCCCGAGGATTTTGGCGAGAAATCCGCATGAGGTACGTTATTAACATTGGCCGCGTCGGAGCCCTGCCGTTAAGACCGTGTTCGCTGACTGTACCACTCACAGGAGCATTACTCTCCGCACCATGAGAGGAAGAAATGCAGGCTAGCACTCTGCCTGCTCTTGAGTAGGTCTTGCGCTAGATGTGTCTGAGCTAGTCCATGCTTTGGTGATTATAATCGATGCGTCATTTTTTCTTTCTTCCCTGAGGCAAATTGGTACGCAAATAAGATAAAAGTCGTTGTGGATAACCAGTCTAACAGGGCTATCTTACCTATTTATGTCAACTGAAAGAAAATGTCGACGATGAAATATGACGAGTACAAATAAAGGTACGAGCTTAAATTAAGGTAAGAGATATTAGTGTTTTAATAGTAGAAATTAATTGTACGATAAAAAGTTAATGAAATCGCTACCCAACAAGGCTGACAGTTGCTCCAGGCGAGACGAAAGTTTTGGTTGATATCAGCTTTATCAGTGAATGTGGAGGTGGAGCCACAGACTTCGTAGCCAATATTCAACCAGCCAAACAGAAAATCAGCTCGAAAAATGCTACTAAATAATTGAACGGTCTTTAGATTTTGGCTGAATTACACCGTGAATGGGCTGCAGGATACGTCATTAAGTCAGGAGGAGCTCGGGGGCGCGGCAAATATCTGGGGGGGGGCGTAGCCCAACACTGCACCCCCCTGGATCTGGCCATGTCATTACTTGCAGTTGTTTGTGGTTGGATATCATTGAGATTGAATCTGTTCGCCTTTTAGATGTGAAATGTACATCTTGCAGGAAAGACCGTACTGTGTAACTGAAGGAAGGAATGACTGAGATGAGAACTTGTGTTGTGAGAATATAATTTCAAAATATATACGACCTTTATAACTGCCATGTCCTGAAATGTTAAATGTTGTTTGTCATGAAGATTCCCTCTCCAGATTGAGGAAATATTACTGCTGTCACAACAGTGATCTTTTCCCCCCATCTCCACCTTCCCTCCTTCTCTCGGTGCATGTAAGCCACCCCCAAGTTCAAGGGTACAGCAGTACCATATGTTGTCATTGATAGTACATTCTTCTGAATGTCCTTCTCAGTTAAAAAGGCAAGGCCACTGACATTCAGGTGGAATAAGAACACATTTTCTTCTTATTTCAATAAAAATTATTTAAGTAAACAATTGAAGCACCTATTACTAAAACCCCATAAGTCACACTTGACTTGACTTGTGGGGTTTTAGTAATCAGTGCTTCAATTTTTACCTCGACACCACACAAACCATGCTCACAGTGTGGCGATTGAAGCCCTTTCTATTGCCTTTGCCTGAAGAGAGCAAAAGGTCACGGTGTCAGCACTGATGCTACCCATTGGCCTTAGCCACTGACCCTGAGCTTTACACAGCAGCCCATTTATACCGTGAAGCCACACTGTTGGTTAAATTTATGCATTCGTCCCTGTCCCGGGCCCAGATGAAAAGTCCCCATAAGTTTGGATGTGCAAAACCTTCAGGTTCACTAAGTCATTAGAAGAACCAGTTCTTTTACACTGTGAAAACAGGGGACGGTGACCTCAATACAGCCTTAGCCATGGTGCCTTTTTCAAAGAACTTCAGCGCTTCAAACTTCACTTTCTAAGGACTCCTTAGGTCAGACTATTATTAGAGAATAATGAATAATATAGTCATTACATGTGAAATCATCAGACTCCTTTTTTCTAACCCTCAGAAAATCTGAACGGATGGAGATAAATTAACTTTTTTTCTTCCTTTTGGCCTATAGGACTAAAAAAATTGCACAAACTTGAGGCAGTTCTGAGACCATGAATTAGGGAGTTATTGTGAACTCCTGTGATTTCACATAGGGAGACCCAATAGGAAAGGTGAATCCGTTTTTACATTGGGCTGACCTCTGTGGCTTGGCATTATATGAATGTAGTAATGCCCGAACATCGTCTGACGAGAGGTTGCTTTTAATTATACATTCTCTTGTCTGTAAGATGTTACCCCTGAACTAAGTTTGAACCATGATGGCATTAATTGAGTATTGCTTGTGTATTATGTCAGGAGGCCTGCATGAATGCTTGCAAATAGTATCTCCACAGCTCTTGGCAAACATAAGAATATCCCCAAATGTGGTCGTGTTTTAATCGCTGCTTGCAGTACTGATGCTGATTCCGCATGTATGCATATTTTCCGCATGCGTAATTTCATTTCGGTTCCAATGTTATTCAATGAGAGCGATCACACTGCATGCCGAAGCCGCTTGACTCACGTAAGGAAAAAACGTACTGCTACCGTGCTGAAAATGTAGATTCGGACTCTCGCCAAATTTTCCACGCTACGCATGCGGAAAAAGACAAAGCAGAGCTGAAAATGACTGCCATAAATACACGCATTTCGCTATATTGCGGAGGATGCGTGTCTGTTACAAGCATGAAGCAGACAAACAAAAAATTTAACAACACTTCCGGCATGTTTATCATGTTAAAAGCCCGTTTATATGGACATAATCCCTTCCGCTCAATTCAGCAATGCTTTGTGAAATATTGGAACATGTAGCCTAGTGGGAAATTTCCAACTTTCATCGTAGGCTGCTGTCATTGAAGGGAATATATGGAGAAGTATTTAGTCATTCCTAACTTATTTTTGAAATCTTTTATATGCTGTTGATTGTTTTCTTTTGGATTTAGTTGCTCGGGAGGATCAACGTATTTTGCAGGGAATATGACATTAATTGCAGAGCCAAGCCAATGAACGTAGCTTATTATGTTGCTGATTAAAGAGTAGCAGGGCAGTACTTTTCCGTATCTCTCACTCTGGCCATGACACCCACGCAATTGCTGAACCTACATACTGTAGAATCTAGAAATGTAAGTGACAAATGGCTGATAAGCTCGGTCCAGAGCCAAGCCAAATAGCAATAAAACTTTTGTGAACTTTCCCCCAGGATGCTCGCTAGGCCTGCATGTGGAAGATGTTGATGGTCTTTCTGTTATTTGGTATCGTAACCGTTGTGCTTTTGTGCCCCGTTCTTCGAACAGAGAGAATAAATAACTTTATTGCAATTCACACCAGCCAAAAGAACACATGGACCCTTTGTCCCCGGCAATTTCCGTCGTTGGTATTGTTCTGTGGGTTTTACAATACGACCCCCCACTTATATCAGCAACATTTCAGGTGACTGTTTCCACTGGTAAAGGAAAAAAAATGACTAAGCTGGACACAGTGACTAGACGAACGTACAGCACATCAGCCCGTCTCTGAATGTCTGAACTGTTCCTTTTACGGTCGTTAGTCGCCTAGCCTATATGAATGGTTTCAGTCTCGACTAATGTAAATTAGATCACTTCTGAAAGCATATTCCATATCCCAACACCCTTCCCCTACCCTGAAAGCACCATCAAAATGAGCACGACCAATCCAGAAGGGTTTGCAAAAGGCTGATAGTGTAATATGATCATGTAATTACATTGTTTGTACGATTCAAAACGCTCAAGCATGCTTCCCCTACTGTTAATATGAAATATTTAAATAGTAGGCTAAAATGACTTGAGAAAAAATAATATATTATGTTATTGTGGTTTCTTGGGCAAAGTCGTGCCGAGACAGAGTTGGGAGGAGGAGCCCGCGGTAGACCTGCCGTTGCAGATATGCAGGCAGTGTGACCTGTAGTGCTTGGCTTGCGGAATCCGCATCACTACTGCAGGCGGTGTGGCCCGGGCCTTAAACATGTAAAACAGCTACTATAGTAAGGTTTTCAGCATTGTCACTCCTATGGACCAATACATAGGGCCAACTGCCTCAATGCACTAACAGACGCGCTGTTTTTGGTGACCGGGTCCAGTGAATGAGCAATTGAATGGAAAAGCTGCTCGCCTACAGCTCTCACTTCAGGAACATAACACATTATCAAAGGGATACTGCCATTAAGAGGCAAATTTATATCATTTGTGTTAGATTGAATAAAGATCACGCAGTTCTTGTAACAGCACTTGAGGATTCCGTTGTTTCTGGAAAATTTCCAACCTGGCTCTCTCAAGCAGCCACCTAATCAACCACCGGTTTAATTAAGTCATTAATTTCTTCTGCTGTTTCCTCAGCTGATGGGCGACAAGTGATGCAAAATAACCTATGTTTATCACCCATGTGCATTTTAAATACAGTTGTTCAAAGAGGTGGCTTTTCCCCTTTCATGTGATTGTACGCAGTGAAAAGCAATTTCATATTGGTAGTGTAATTTGTTATTTGTCAAAGCAGTATTTATTATTCGTTTTATGGCTGCTGCTATGAAAACACTATTTTTTGAACACATGCAATGTACGGAAAGCGCACTATACAGCTTCGATAACCTGCCAGCACTCCCAAACCACAAAATGGGAAAAGCAATCATTATTTAGTCTACTTTAGATAAAAATGTGAATAGCAGTGGAATGCTTTCAGAGGTTAATAAGGCCTTCAGTGAGGCATTCACCAAGGCCTTCACCTTGAAACCATGATTGCTCACAAGATGTGCATGTTTCAGCTCACCTGATAAACAAATGAACATAATCAAGTCTAATTTATGACAAATAATGATTTAAAAAATGATAATGACAAAATGATTTCCTATTAGTTGCAGGTATATGATGGACGTGACATTGTAAGGATGAAAATCCGAATAAATGCTAAAAATCCAAAACTTTCTTTGACTAAAGTCTCCTGTTTTAGGATTTTTTTTCAGCCGAGTAATTAATCCTCAGATTGTGCTTGATTTCGTAAGATTGTTATTTTTATTACACCTGAAGAGGAATACATCATTGGTGTGTTGAATCATACGCTATGTTCACATTCCAAGCCTGACTGTTCATTCCCAATTCATTGATCAGATAAGATTTTCCCTGTCTTGACAGTTCACATTCTCAAGTGACACGTATCATTCTGTAATGCAGACATATCTCCCCTCTGAAATGGAAGGCATGCACACATTGATAATGTTTTGCTTGA
Organism: Gymnothorax reevesii; assembly: GCA_029721435.1. NCBI lineage: Eukaryota > Metazoa > Chordata > Actinopteri > Anguilliformes > Muraenidae > Gymnothorax > Gymnothorax reevesii. The sequence goes on along the minus strand of CM056587.1, from coordinate 21,206,622 downwards.
GTTATCTGCATCACCAACAACAAGAAAATGTCATGTGTTGGAGTACTCACGGACTTAAAACCAGATTCAAGCCGAGAAAATGGACACAAATGTAATGAATGTATGGATGGGATTTTGCCCTGTAGGATGGAAGACCGTCAGCTGTACGTGATGAGGTCAAGATGGAGGGGGAAAAGAGCCTGATAGCCGGCTTTTTAGGTTTTTAACAGCACTCAACGCAATCATTCATGCAAAAAGCCGCATGTATTCCAATCTGCCTGTTCTCGTTCATGTCGCATGGCCACAAATCAGATTCGTATTTAATCTATGTCTGCATATGAAAATGGCTTATGGATCTCTTATACAGTAAGATCAGATTTCTGTGTCCATGCAGCCCTGAAAACATCATATCTGTATTGGATTAAGGCAAAAAAAAAAAATGTGAACATAGCAATATTGAACTTTCTGATGAGGGCTTTAATTACTATAAGCCTTGCAAACTAGTTTACACAAATCTGTGCCATTTCATGAGCTACATGAGTTCAAAATCTTTGCTAGACATATCAACACTTTCATCATTCATGTTCAGAGAAAAATGCCTTTTAGCTTTGTGATGCAATGAACAATAATGCTTTCAAAAATTAAGTGGATAGTCATTCTACCAATTAGCCTCAGCAGCTGTTGGTAAACAGCACAAGGTTTTGGCAATTAAAAGGTGAGGTTACCAAAGGCCTTTCATACCACCTGGCGAACTGAAAGTTGGTGAGGCACAGAACATCCCTTGAAAAAAAATTATTGGTCTTGACCTGTTTTCAATCATTTATTTAAGTTGACATTACTTTAACTCCAAAAAAAACTTGGGAGCTTCAGGTATAGCCCGTTGTTAAGGACAACAAAGTCTCATTCTGACTTGTCATATACTAACACAACCTGACCAAGCGTCAATATATGAAATAAAAAGAGGCTTTTGGTGTCCTGTCATGGTTTTGCCACTGCCGGCTGAAAACAAGAAAGTGGCGGGCACTGGGACCATGTTCCCAAAAAGTGGGTGAGGGACCCACACACACAGACTGAGTACAAAAATAGAAATGTTTAATAAAAACAGGTAAACACACAATATAAAACTGAGGGGAGCAGCGGCAAAAACAACAAGAGGGCTCAGGCATCAGAATGCAAATATCATACACTTCCCCTCCAGTTCAATGAGCAACTGGTGTGTGTCATGGTTTGGGAGCTTTGAGAGCTGGTTGTTGCTCTCATCCGGGACGATATCGTTTTGCTCCCTATCGGATACCTGGGCCAGCTGCCATTGATTGGGGGCGTGGCCCGGACTCTATTTAAGCTCCTATTTCGCCTCGCTCCCGTCGCTAGAGTATCAGTTCATCTTTGGCGCTTTAGCCGGTAAGGTCTCTTGTGAGATTATTGTTCAGGGACAAAGCTGCATAAGAGGATCAGTGCGAGTGAGTAAGGGAATCTTTGATTTTTTTCCCTTTTCTTTCGTTGTCCTCGAGCTCGCTTGTTTTCTACCATGGACGGCGTCTGGTCCGTTGGTAGCGCGAGGCTCGCTATTTTAATCTGTTTAATGTCTCTACACGCTTTGAGGTTTGCCTTTTTTTAAATATTTGGCCGCTGCTGTTGACGTCCACCGTCAGCAGCTATCACAGTGTGGCTCGTTGATGTGGAGGGAAAGACAACAGGAGGGGGGAGGGACTGCAGGGCAGAACCATCACATGTCCTTAATCAACATTTAGGGTTGGGGCTGGGAGCTAGTGTTTGTTACGTCCGCCAAGGACGTAATAAAATCGCCTCGGTTTTTTGGTCTATCTGTCTGTGTGTCTGTCTGTCTGTGAACAGGATAACGTAAACATGGATGAACCGATTTTCATGAAAATTCACACATATGAAGATCTCATACCTGGGAAGACCCCATTAAATTTTGGTGTTGATCCGAATTCGGATATCGATTTGGCTGATGTCAGAAATCTCTCTTCAAATAAGGATGCCAAAAGCTTCCTTTTGCACTGTATATTGACACTTGCTCAGATAGTGTCAGTATATGACTTTTTGGAATTAGTCCGCACTCTAAAGGAATGTTGAGAACAAAGTTTTGATCTGTTTTCCATCATTTTCCTTGATTAACATGTTTTCCAATAATAATCATTAGCCATCGGCAGTTAAAGCTACTGCTCCCTCCTTAATGCAATATTGCAACATTTGAATAGAAAATGTTGACTTTACAAAAAAGAAAATACTATGCTAACTTCTGTGGTTGCTTTCAGTGTGTTCTACACTATCTGTTAGCGTTGTGATTATTTAATTACGACAAAGAAAGCAAAAATTAGGAGCAACAAGAGCAATCAGAGATTTCTGACGTCTGCCGAATCGTGATCCGGATTCGGATCAACTCCAAAATTAAATGGGGTCTTCCAAGGTATGAGATCTTCATATATGTGAATTTTCATGGAAATCGGTTCATCCGTTTTTACGTTATCCTGTTCACAGACAGACAGACACACAGAAAGACAAAAAAACAGAGGCGATTTTATTACATCCTTGGTGGACGTAAATATCCACAAATGAATGACATTGACTGAGATGCAATTTTGCTTCGGAATTAGCTGTTTTTACTCTCATGTTACCTTAAAGAGGAAAACCAACCACACCTGATAATGTTGCATTGAGTGTTTTTAGAGATTAAATAATGTTAATGGAAATGAATGATTCCAAAAAAGTCAAGATCAATCATTGGCCAATCATATTTTTAAGGGATCTTCTGTGGTTCACCAATTTTCAGCTCACCTACTGCCACTGGAGAAGACAAACCCATTCATCCCCATTTGTAAAAATGCTAGAACGGTTTGCTAATATGGCCAATAAATGTTATATTGGGACAGCATTTTCCTGCAATAGCCACATCACATATTTGTTTCATTTGATATCTAGGAACAAGCTCGTCAAGATAACTGGGTTTCCATCCTCAACCAGACCAAAGCATTTACGATTTTCCATTGCTCTAGAGGTCATATAATATTGCATACAAATGCCATTTTACAGTAGATTGCCGGAAATTTGCAATTTGATGGCTGCTATGATTCAGGTCTGAACAACACGTTAACCTCAGCAGTGATCTTCATGATGGTTATGATTACCATAATCTTTCAACTGATTTTTGATGGCGCTTTTGAGTTTCTCAGTTAGTGTCTACGCGATCTGAAAACTCGTTCTCCCCAGAGTCTCATTGACACATGATAATATCTTTTAATTTTATGTGCAAAAGCAAGACTCCAGTTGACGTGGGATTCATCTGGTCTCACTTTTTGCCTGGAATATGCTGTTGGGTGAAAACATATCACACCCTTTTATGAAAAACAGAAACATTAAAACAATCACCAAACATTTGCAACAGGCCTTGATTGAGCCGTAAAGCTGTTTTCTGGTGCACTTTGCTCTTGATACTTTAAAAACATAGGAAGTGCCATACAGTATATACTGTCGGTTAAAATAACTTTCATTTTAAAGTTGTAATGTAAAATGAACAACCAGAATAAAGAGAACATCGCCAGCTTACTTTTCATATATAACCCCAGAATGAAAAAGTTTGGGCTGCTTGGAAAATGCAAATAAGAACAGAAAGCAGTGATATGCAAATTTACTTTGACTCCTGTTTCATTTCAGACATTATAAAGAAAAGATATCTAATGTCATGTCAAGTGAAATTCATTTTAATTTTTTATATACATCCATTTATGCTATTGAAGCCTGCAAAAAATTCCAAAATATTGGAATGAGGACAATTTAGGACTTCAAATTAAAATTCAAATCAATTTGTGCTCACCACCCACTTTACTGGATACTTCTTTCCAATGCTGGGCAGGGCCCTCTTTGCCCAAAGAATTGTTTATGGCATGGATTCAATCAGCCGTCTGAAACATTCATGAGAGGTTCTGGTCCATGATGACTCAGTATGTGTTTGCTCCAGGTTTGTCTGCTGTACATTCACCTCTTCCACCACATTTGAGGTGTTTTATTATTCGGGCCGTCAGGCCAGTTTCAGCCCCTGTTCTTTTTTTTCTTTTTCGGGGTCGTGATTGTCCTGCTCATGTTGCCGCGTGATATCGCGATTGGCCCAGACCTAGACCCGAGTACAGGCTCTGAGGAGCCTCTTTTAGATTTAGGTCTGGTGACATTTGAGACCTTTTAAATGTTCTCAAGTCACTGTCATGTTCATGAAGAGCTTGGGATCACGTGTGGTTTGTGACATGACACGTTATCCTGGTAGAAGTACAAGGATGCACATGGTCAGAAATGATGCTCGGATGGGCTGTGGTGAAATTAAGTTGAATGGGCATTGACAGGCCTAATGTGTGCCAAGAAAATATTACTCATACCATTACACCATTACCTGCAGCCTAAACTATTGATAGGACAATGCAGGGATTCATGTGGTTTATGCTAAATTCTGACACCACCATCTGCATTTTGCAGGACAAATCTAAATTTGACAGGCCAGGCAAGGTTTTTTCAATCTTCTACTGTCCATTTTTGGTGAGCCTTTGACCACTCATGTCTCACTTTCCTGTCTTTAGCTGCCTGGAATGGAATCCAATTTTGTCTCTAGCTGCTGTAGCCCGTCCACTTCAAGGCACAACGTGTTGCGCATTCAGAGGTACTTTTCTGCATATCACTGTTATTTGGGTTATTGCCACCTAACAGTCAGTTTCAATAAGTCCAGTCATTCTCATCTGACCTCTCATTAACAAAGAGCAATGCTGCTCACTGGATCTTTTTTCCTCCGCACTGCTCACTGCAAACCCTAGAGACTGTTGCGCATAAAAATCCCAGGAGATCAAAGGGAGATCAAACCTGGCTCCAACAACAGTCCACTTTCAAAATTATTCAAATCACATTTCTTCCCTATTCTTGTGTTGTGTTAGAACTGAAAGTGAACCTATTGATCAGGTCTGAGGGCTTTTATGCTTTAAGCTATCGCCGTATGATTGGCCAGTTTGATATTTGCATTGACAACCAGGTGCACATTGAGTGTACATGCTGGGCTTAAGTAGCTAATACCTTAGAAAACTCATCAGGTTTAGACTTCAGTCACTATTATTATAATTATTATTATTATTGGCCAGAATAGCCAGCAATCAGAGATACAGGGAGTTGTAAATAGTCGTTGCTGACAGTACACAGCCTGGTCAAGTCGCATTGGTGTAAACTGGCCTTACTGGGACCAAAAGAGCTCCTTAGGAACTAATTCTACTTTTAGTGGTATTCAGCCAATTTTCAAAACTCACTGCTCTTTTACAGCTTCAGCTAGAGGCCACAGTCCACTTGTATAATGCTTGGCTTACTTAACATATCGAGGGCCGGTTTCACAGACACAGATTAAGCTAAATCCTAGACTAAATTACAATGACAATTTTTTAATATATAGAAAATCTCTATACGCAACTCTGCTTAGTCCAGGACTACACTTAAGCCATGTCTGCGAAACTGGCCCCAAGAGTACTGTTCAACCTTTTAATATCTTTTATACTTTTAGCCACTTCAGACATTTTAACTGAGCCACTGTTCTAATAACTTTTAATCAAATATCTTTGACTACTTATGTAACTTGAAATTTACCTTATTAAAACTTTATCAGCTGAAGCAAGCATAGAGAAATTGAGCCTTTTCTAGTTTAATCAAAGTACTTTTGCAATACCAGTAGAATATATGCAAATTTCTGTTCTTTTTTCTGGCATTATTTAAATTCAGAGTAGTCTTGGACACAGTCAATCTGTAATTTTGATTTCAATGGCACTTTCCGTACATAACATGAGCTGTCCCTCTGTCGGGTTTGTCAGTGAAGACATTCAGAATCTACCATGGTAGTTTTCTTTTCTTCCATTCCAATGAACCTCTATCTTGTGGAGCCATCAGGCAGTTTGCCACGTCACCTTCGTGGCAGATTGATAGTCTATTCATCCTCAACCTGACAGTCAGACACCCGCCCAATTCTCTGGGGACGGCCTAACCTGCTCATTTGTCACAGCTCTATTTTTGCTCTGCTATGTCTCCTCTTTTCCAGGCAGAGCAGCAGCTTATTTTATAATTTCCTTGCATTTTTACGCTGTTATAACTGATGCTTACACTCACTGAAGGAGTGCACTTGTGTATATTCGTTCATGCCTTATCAAATTGGAATCGTGAGTGATAACATGGCAGGTGGGCAAGTAAAAAAAAAAAAAAAAAACACCATTGTTTACCTTCCCATTCCACCGTAATGGAGACTGAAAGCTTAATTAATCTAGCTCTGCAGGGAGTTTTAAAAGCTTTTTTTGTTTTACTATCAGAATAGTAATGTGTGTGTCACAGGTACTGGTTAAATACCTTGTGTAAAACTACATTATTTTAATAAATTTGGTTTCATATTTTGATGAAATTAAGATGAATAACAAGCACAGTAATGCCAGCAAAAGTAGAAATTGTGGTACAGACAATTAATGAGCTGTTATTGAAATTGAATTAAGTCAGGACATACCACTGAAACACTTACTAAATCTGCGTCATAACAGAAGATGACAGTTTTCCTCCTTGCGTTTGGTTAAAAAAAGGATTTAATTACCAAATCAATGGTCCGAAATCTTAAAGTTTTTTTTCCATTGTGATTTCACAATCCATTCATTACATTTGCTGCTGTAGATATATTTACTTATTTATAACACATCGCAGGAAACTGTTTACTGTGTTTTCTTCCATTCTTGTTCTGCTGTTCCAAATTGCAGGCTAAAGTGAGATTAATTATGTATGTCGCATGTGCCTATTTGATCATAGCCTTTTTGTCTCAGGCATGTTGGCATTTCTATTTTGACAATTCCTCTCGATTATTAGTTAGTCGAAGTTAGTTGTAAAGCTCAGCAGGAAAAGTGCCATTACCAGGCTCCCCCAGTTACAGGAGCCGAAAGCTAGATGAGAAATTGAGGGAAATTGTTGGTGCAATCATACAATAGTGTGCGGAGTCTTATTACTGTCATTGGATCTTGATGGTACTGCAGCATCAGAGGAAGGGTTGCCCCGCATTTTCTCGCCTCCTGAAGGGAGTTTTCTCAGTGAAGGAGCCGGTTGTTACTGGGCTGTTCTCATCCAGACCTTATTAGGACTGGTAAAGGGAACTGAGACGTTGAGGGCCTCCTCAAGATTGGATTCAAGGAAAATCAAATGAACCATTTAGGAAGAATCAACTTTAGAATTAGATTTAATTGTTCTATCATTGTGTTGAGCAGCCACGAAATACCATTAAGGCAATTGTACCTCTGTGGAGAATCTGCTTAACACACTAGATCTCCTGGAGTCATGGGTATTGTGTGGTTATATACCGATGAGCCAGAGCATTGAAACCTTGCATAAATTAAGAAAATTAACATTGATTATTGCGTAACAACCGCACATGTCCAGGTCTGCGAACAGCCCTTTGACGTGAAGTGAATAGATACTTCTTGTAGTCGCTGCGTTGGATGTGAGAAAAATGGGACCAGAGTGACTTTGACCTGGGGAAAATCATTATGACCTTGCATGGGTCAGGGCATCTGAACCGCTGAGGCTTCTGGGGTTCTTGCAGGCAGCAGTGTTGAGTACCTAACGACTGTGGTCCAAAGACAAACATGAACCGCTAACAGGGTTTTAGGCACCTAAGGGTCACAGATGCACAAGGGCAACGAAAGCTACCGTGTGGAGTTTGTACCAACAGGAGCAGTAACAGAAAATTTTGATGATACTTATCAGAAAATATGTTACAACACACAGCGCATTGCAACCTGCTGCTTATAATGCTTTGTTTCGGCAGACAAGTTCGAGCGCGCATTTTTACCGCGGTCCACTGCAATATGGCCTACAACAGGCACATGGATGTCAGAACTGGACCTTGGAGTTATTGAAGGTCCTCTGGTCCAATGAGTCCAGTTTTCTTTCATATCATCTGCATTGACCAGATATGTGAGCACCATTTACTTGGGGAAGAGATGGCATCAGGATGCACTGTGGGAAGAGGACAAGCTGATGGGGGGAGTGGGATACTCTGGGAAATGTTCTGCTGGTAAACCCTGGGTCTGGGCATTCAAGTGAACGTCGGTGTGACGGAGCTATTTTGCTAGCACGAAGGGGACCTGCACAATGTCAGACAGGAGGGTGGATGTTGTGCCTGATTGGTGTGTAAACTTGTTTATGCTGGTAAACTTGTTCGTGTTTACACACTAGCGATCTTGTTGTCTTGTATCTGGCCTTTTGCATTGAGTGCATTCAATGTAACCCAATCAACATCTCCCATTCCAGCACATCAGCAGCTTCAGCTCTTAATGATAATGAGACGAGACAGAACTTTAGTGCACAGTCTGAGGTGTGGCGTCCTAAACACTGAGGTATGTGCAGCATGCCTTAGTCTCAGAATCAGATTCCCCTTCTCACTTAGAGCTCAAGTGCATGCTCCGAGGCCAGAGTTTTAGGGTTAGATTCCAGGTGGAATTAGCTCAGATCACTGAATCGTTGAGTTTCCAAAAGGCCCAACTCCGATGACTGAGAGGTTTGGGTAAATGTTTTGTCATTTCAGCCAGAAGTATCCCAATGACCCCCTCTTGAAAGGAAATAGAGTATATAGGTTATAATACATTGGTTAAAAAAATTATTATTTTTTTTTTGCTGAAAAAGTGTTCCTTGGAATTTGGCGCTTCGGAAACTCAAGGATTGAATAGAGTTTCTAAATATGGGTTCCAATTTTAACAACCCACTGAGCATAAAAATAAATCTGCATACAAAAGCCTCTCAGTTTCTCGTCAAATGTTAATTAAGTTTCTCCAAAAAAAAAAAAAAAAAACTAGTCACCACACTTTATAACTGGAATATAGAAAAGCAGGGGTTCCTAAACACTAATGCGCCTGTCACCTGTCATTACCATAGCAGTATGTAAGTTATTACTGGTTTGTAGTGCTTCAATGGCACTTTTCCCCTTTTTATTCTTTACAAAGTATTTCAGCCGTGTCTTTATCGGTTTCCAAGTCTGAAACCTTTTTTTTTTTTTTTTTCTAACCAAAAATCATATTTTTGACCTATGCCTGACAAGATCCTCTGCGTTGTCCTTGTCCAAGCACTTTCGCTGACTAAGGAACTTTTTCAGTCGGTGTTTTGTGCAGACATATGAACAGATTCTGTGGCTGTCATTTGTACCACAGTAAACATGAGTGCATTACTTGCTTTACAGTAATCAGCTTTGTTAGCTTCGCTTCAGCTAATGCACCCATTCTTTCCTGTCCCTGATGTGTACCACACTGTCAGCAAATGCAGCGGCACATGGTTTTCTGCAGTCTGCTGCCCTGCAAACAGGGTTGCCAGATATTACAAGAGAAACAACTGACCCAAACTTTCATAAGAAGCCTGGAAGAAGTTACTTGGCTCCAACAATGAAGCCCAAAGAACTATATTTCTTTGCTATTCTAAATTTTTCCTAAATTTAATCTATTTTTCTGTGTATACGTGACAAAACCTAGGAAATCTCTCTGTGAATTATGTTGCACTGAGTGAAAAATATCTAAAAAAAAAACAGAGCAATTTTCAATTTGGTTTATTTTTGCTTTCATCTTCACTTTCCTCCTGCCTTTCCCTAATCCCCTCCAATAAGCAAAAACCGAGAACCCGAATATACAGTGTTTCCTTAAGCCTACCTCCAGACTACCCCACTGTTGTCTCTCTAAAAGAACATTTCGCAGATGCCATTTTTCTTAAATACCAAGACTGAAATTAAACAACACAATGCTTTGCTTGAACTATCGCAAATTTGAACAGCAAAGTTAAATGAGGCCAGAGACAGAGGTAAATAGCTGCAAGTATTGCAATTTTGCAGCATATACTCCGCATAAACTTTCAGGTTCTAGTATTTACACGGTGGCATTTCTGGGAATCTCTCAAAAAAAATCTTTTTGTGATATGCTCTAATGAGTCTACAGTGCTGAGAAAAACTATTTACCCCATTCCTGATTTCTTCTATTTTTGCGTATTTGTCACATTTAAAAGTTTCAGATTATCAAACTAATTTTGATTAGACAAAAGATAAACTGAGTTAACAGAAAATGCAGTTAAAGTTAAAAATGTTTTAAAGTGATGATTACATTTTTTGAAGGGAAAAGACTGTTCAACTCTACTTGGACTTATGTAAAAAGTAGGGGTGTAATGATTCTGATTCACGTTTTTTTTTAAAGCGTAGTAACACCACCTGCTACCATGGGGCGAACATCCAAGCTCTCCCTTTTCCTTTATTAACCTCCATGCTGTCCTGAGCGAAAGTGCCAAACATCAAAGGGCATGGGAAATGCTTCCGGAAGAAACTTGACTGACATCACAATTTTTCAGCGATGTGCTGAGAGGAGCCAAGCAAATGCAAACATCTTCTCCTATTAACCAATTAGGCAACTCTAAGAAAAAGAGTACCTGTTCCCACTTTGCTTGATTAGCAATCGAATGGTGGATTCGTTTACTCTTTAAGTTGAATGAGTGGAGCTATTTCTTCAGACAACATGTTTGATTGCTGCATTTTGAAATTTAAATGGCCATAGAACAACACAGATTTGCATGAACATGATTTCCATTACCATGCCATTTCATGCGACTGATAATTTATATCTCACATTCACGTTTCATCCGCTTTTCAGAATGGTTTCCACCTCGTATATTTTTTAGATGCTTAAAATCCAGGGCAATCTGATAACAAATCTGTTTTAAATTAATCTTGAATAATGTCCTCAAATGTTACAATGAGAGAGTTAATTCAAAGGAAGATTTTTATCTAATTATTCAAATTATTGGCATTCTTTCAATTGAACACCGTAGCCCAGTTTGGTTTGTCTGCTTTTCACCATCACATCTTAATTGTTACAGGCTAATGGCAAAATTATTTGATTGTTATTTAGGCCAAGTTCAAGGGAGCAGATTTAAGGATGGGCGAAGCACCTGCAATTAGTGAAATCTAAACTCAGTCTACTTCCTGACTGTATTTTAAATCGTTTAATCCGCTTCAGGTGTGTATGTTTCAAGAAATTACGCGTGACTGCCGACACACTCCATGACTGCAAGTTGTCTCATCACACTTTAAAAAAAATCCTTGTTCAACATCGCCACATCCCAAATCATCATTTCCTCTCTCATTGTACTATTTTTAGTAGATCTATAATGATAAAATGCATCTCTTTATTTTTATTTTATCATCGCCCTGGATTTCAAGCGTCTAAAAAATGCACACGGTGGAAAGCATTCTGCTAACCTGTAACGGGGGGTGACAGGACGCCAGGAGCCGTGACCAGTGAGAGAAAGAACTGAGAGCAGCTCAGCTAAGAGACAAACACAAAAGAGGGAAACACCTCCTGTAAAATCTCGCGCTTCCGAGGACGAATAAATGTCCTCATCGCAGAAGCAGTGCGAGAGAAAAAACAACAAGAGAGAAGAGAGAATTTTTAAAAGAAGCAATTCCTAACAATAAAGGGAATATAACAAATCACTAGGAACTTTGACTGGAGATTTTCTCCGGCCGAAGTGCTAGAAACAAATAGACACTCTAGCGATAGGCGTGGCGAGCCCCCGGCTATACATATAGAGTCCGTAAAACTCCGCCCAGCTCAATCAGCCAGCTGGGCCAGGAATTTGATGGAAAAGAAATCCGATATCGTCCCGGACAATAGAACAAAGAAAGGTCCAACAAACAAACGCACGCCTAAACCATGACAAAACCAGATAAAACGTGAATGTGAGACATAAATTATCACAATCACACAAAATAGCTAAACACGCGTTCTTTCAAATCTGTGCAGTTCTATGGCCATTTAACTTTCTGAATGTGGCAATCAAACATCTTGTCTTAATAAACAGTTACTCATTCAGCAAAGTAAACAATCAAATCTCCAGTTTGATTGCTAATTGAGCAAAGTAAACAGGGACAGGATTAGAGTAACCAAATTGGTTATAAGGAGATGATTCTGTACTTTTCTTGGCTCCGTGCAGCACATTTCCGAAAAATACTGATGTCAATCAAGTTTTTTCCAGAAGCATTTCCCATGCCCTTTGATGTTTAGCACTTTCTCTCAGGACATCATGGTGGTTAATAATGGAAAAGGGAAAACTCAGATGTTCCCCACATGGTAACATGTGGTGTTACTACGCTTTAAAAAAAAAAAAAAACCCTGTGATTCAGAATCCTTACACCCCTAGTAAAAAGTAACTGGCCTCCTAGTAACTAAATCATGCAATGTAAAAAATTCAATTGATAATTGGGTTCAGTTTCTCTGGATGCATCCAGGCATGATTGCAGTTCAATCTAAACATCACTTAAATAGAATCTGTTGGCAAAGAAGGCAAAAGCAGCACATGATGCTGTGATTTAAGGACGAGAAACAAAGTCGATGGCATCCAACAACCTGCACAGGGCTACAAATCCATTTTATGGCTCTGGGACTCCAGCAAACCACAATGAGAACTATTATCTACAAATGGAGGAAACTTGAAATTGTGGAGAACCTTGGCAGGAGTGAGTGGCAAACCAAAATTTCTCCAAGAGTGCATCAACAGCTCATCCAGGAGGTCACAAAGGAACACCTAAAGAACTGCAGGCTTCCTCTGTCATGGTTTAGTGCCGCCAGCAGAAGGCAAGAAGCCGGCGGGCACTGGGACCATGAACCCAAACCAAACAGAGGGACCCACACACACAGGCTGAGTAAAAAGATAAATAAAGATTTAATTAAAACAAAACCAGGGGAGCAGCGGCTACAGACAGGACTCCATCACACTCAGAATAGAGACCAGAATGCAGCTGCACTGCCGAACTGGTAGTGCAGCTTTTTTATACTCTCACTAGCACCTCCACCTCAACGAGCAGCAGCTGTGCAAGCAGGAGGGGGGAGGGCTTGCAGGGCAACACCATCACATCCTTAACCTCTGTTAAGGTCAGTGTTCTCGATTCAACAATAAGAAAGAGACTGGGAAAAAATTTAGTTCTTCACCTTTTTTTATTTCATTTATTTTTCTTTTTTATCTTATTTATTTATTTTTATCTATTTTGTTTGCAACCCTGAATACTGCTCAAGATTTTTCCAGATGAATAAAGTTTTTAAGCGCAGTAGTAAAACTTTTCAGAGGTATTTGATAACTGAGCTTCATTACCTCCTACCACATTCATGTTTGCTATCATTAGAAATAGACTAAATCCATGAATGTCTTTATAAAAATTCCATTGAGCTCAGTTCTGCTCCTAAGAACACAAGGGCATTTTAATGCACGAATGGCCAGTTAACGTTTCTTACACCTTCAGACATCCACAGCTTCACCAATCAGCACAGCCTGCTTTCATCTCTAAGAACCGTCTCCTCTCCTCTCTCTCACCACATAAAAATGTTGGCCTTTGCTTAGTACTGGGGCTTTTTGGTACTGTCAAGGGTTTTTTTTTTCCCCCCATACTAAGACCAACTAGGAGTTCTTGACACCTGTGCAGAGGATTTACGCATTGATATCTGCCTTTTACAATTTGAAGATGTCACTGTCTTCTGTTTCTGAAACTTTTGGCCTTCCTCGGAACAATTTCAGGAGGTTGAAGGTTCGGTTTGGCGTTTTCTTTATTTTTCTTCTTTTTTGATTGTTTTTGTCTGTTCATTTCTTGTTTAAGGTAGTAGGCCCTTGTCTGTTGACATAGACGTTGTAAGTTCTGCTGCAATTCTTATGAAATGTCCAACTTTTGAATTTGACTTTGAGTTGTGCTGTTTGATAAAGCGTGATCCAACAGGTTGCTCTGATGATGGACGAATTCAGCAATTTAATTGTTAAGTACTATCGTTGATGGCAATTAGTAAATGAACTTGAGTAAATTTTTCTTACACGTTGGATAAGTGTGGGGTTTTAACAATTGATGGATTTGCGTTCAGTATTCAGAGTGCCGGACGATAAGCGAAGGTCTCTATCTGCTCAACCTGTTGGATTCAGACATTGCTCATCATTCAATTAAACTTCTCTTCCCCACCATTATATTGTAAAATTAGTTGCATAATGTGGGAAGGGGGCAAATACTTTTTCACAACACTGTTTTGCAAAATTTGAGAGGATTGTAAGCAGACGGGCAGCGCTAAGTGGGGACTGCAGTAAAAACTCAATCTTGATGCCTAAGATTTCCAAGGCTAAACACAAAGAAATAAGCAAGATCATTTTTAAAACCAGCCAAAAAGACTCTTTCCCATGAATGCCGATGTTTTAAGTGATTTAGGCAGAGAAACAAGTCCAGAGGATATGACGACCATGCCTGCGAGAAAATGACTTCAGCTTTGCTAATGATGGGTTGTCATGATGTGATGTGCCTATGCATTTTGCCGATACCTTCGCAGTATTATCAATGTAAAAGTGCACACAGTGCTCATGGATCCAGGTAAAATAGAGTTCACTGAAGTAAATTACATCTTCCCAAGCGTAGATTGCATTTGTAAAACTCAGATGGGTACATAATTCTCCAAATTTTTTATATTATTCCTAACATTGCCGATTTGTCACTTTGACTGAATGGGAGTGATTGAGCATTGCGTGCTCACAGATATAAATGGAGGTGCGCATCACTCAAAGTAATGGAAAGATAATATTCAAGCTGCGCTAAATGAAATTGCACAAGGTAATTTTTGAAAAAAGCAATGATGGTTTTCAATATTCTTATTTGGAATGGCTGCTCTAGTAACTTGAGCTGATATTTATGAGATTGACCCAGACTATTACACATCCAAAATGACCTCGTCAGAAGTTTGTTGTCTTGGAAACTTTTACACAATATGGTCTCATTTTTGTGGGTCAAATTCTCACTGCTGGAGACACTGGCTTGTATTCAGAAATTATTTTAAAGGGGAGGGGCTGATTTGGGATCAGTTTTTCACAATAAGGGTTAGTTATGGACCGGAGGGAAAAATTGATCCTAGATCAGAGTGACTCAGTGTATCCTGTAATTTGCATCCAGCGCTGGTCGTGCAAATATGCCACAGGAATGGAGGCTGTGATTAGTGTGAGATCACTCTGCATTTTCCCCCCCTCTCTTCAGGAAGTTTTACCTTTCTACTTCCTGATGGCAGAGCTATGGATAGGCTTTCAGGGCTGCATGTGTGATGTTGACAGAGTATCAGCATGTAGTTAAATTGTCTTTTGAGAAAAGGTAAGGAGAAAATGGACTTGTCAGTCAAAGAGAGGACTCAGAGATGCCTGAGATCCATAATCAGTCACTTCACAAGATGTAGGAGAACGAGAGCTATATGTGTGAGGGGGAGGGGGAGGGGGTAGGGCAGAGTTATTTAGAATCTGTGTCTCCGTGCAAATCATTCACATGTATAAACAAACTCTTCTCAGGTTATTCTGCACATTCCAGAAGGGCACTTTTTCACGCACGAAATTGAACAAAGTGCTGATGAAGGGTGAGAGCTGGCAATATTTTCCCACACTCATTTCTGACAACTGCTGGATTAAAATAGAGCCTTTTTTGATGGATGGGTACAAAAATGTCACAAAAATTGATATGAGAGATTATTCTTTTGTAAGGATGTGGTACCTTAATGTGCAACGAATGTCTTGAGGTTGAGAAAGACAAAGTCGATGGAACAGATTCTGCTGATTCTCTGAACACCCAATGTACCATACCATATTTTATCAGGCTAGTGTTGGTACAACATTCTAATTCAGTCAGTTCCATACGCTAATATTCCTACAATTCTGAGGTCTGTCTCAGACTGCTGTACTCTCAATGTTGTCCTCTCTTGTGCTGGAAACCACTACTTATTCCATGTATTGACCAGCCCAACACCAGGCCATTCCTCAGCTAAAAATCCTCGTAGTAAGTGTGTTTGAGTCATACTCAAGACAAAGGAACCTCACTTTGTAATCGTACAGTGCGTGGCAGTAGTCACAGTCTATTTCTTCGCCACCATAATTACCAGTTCTGAGTACTGCGTTGGATTGATTAATTACCCACTCCACATGATGAAACAATTCATGTCATGTTTGAGCAACTCATCAAGTTACACTTACCGCAGATGGCAAAATAAGATTGGATGGCTAATGGCCTTGCGGCTCAGCTGTTTTGTGTTTTAAGCCTCAGTGTATTCATGCTAACTGCTGCGGTTGGGCCTTTGAGCAAGGCTGTTAATCCAAGGCTGTAGCCAAGTCTTATGACCTGTGAGCCATTTAGGATAGAGCTGTTTTTGGAGAACAGATTAGCTCTGTAGCTGTTAGTTCTCCATGCCTATTTTGGAAATGGTACAGTGTGTTGAAAAAGATCTATTAATGCAACTACTACTGCCCTCATTATTTGTCATAAGTGGCTCCTACATGTATGCCTACTAGCACAAATATATGGAGCACAAACCAGAAAAAAATTACACCATATGTTTACATCTGGTATAAGTGAGACAATGAGGTACATAGATGTTATTTAGCTTATTTTTCAACACCAAGTTTGATGGAATCTTATTTATTTGTCATTTACAACTTTCAAGAAAATCTCTGTGTCAGAATAATTGTGGCTGCTAAATGTCAGCGATTCAAGAGCTGGTATTTCAGTCTCCACAGTGTCATTCCTTTATTGAAAGTTTATGGAAGTGCTGTTTTTTTTTTTTTTGATGGCCTACCATATCCATGTTCTGATGTGCGTTATTTATAGATATGTTCTAGTAATGTGATTGGCTGATAATTCACGTTGTAAATGGAATCGGGTCTAATCATTTTTTTTTCTTTATCAAATGGCGGCAAACTTGCTCTCAGATTGCTCTGAAAATAGGCTTGTGCATTTTAATGAAATTGAATAGTCCCCTGAAAAAGATAAAGTTTTTGGTATCCCTCATGACTGTGGTTTGAGAGGGGAAGAGATGGTGCTCTGTAAGCTGGTGCATAATTTATGTCACGGTACATGAGCTATTCATCATTTGTGAGAAGCACAACATGATGTGCTGTAAGGAAGACAGGTCACTGGAGCCCAGTCTCACTCCGATGCGTCTTATTGTGATGCTACCAGACCAAGCGTCTATATCCAATGCAAAAGGAGACTTTTGGTGCTCTTATTTAGTGCCAGTGTAAAACAAACCCAACCCCCTAACCTCTTACCCTTAACCCAAACCTTCAGCATCAAATAAGGATGCCAAAAGCCTCCTTTTTGCGTTGTCAACCGACGCCTGGTCAGGTAGCGTCACTATGTGATCAGTCAGGATGAGAATGTGTTGGTGGCTGAGGCAGCAGTCAATGGAGGTTAATGCTTTAAAATCTATATTTACCTCTGCCAAATGAAGTTGGCAGGAGGTTATGTGATCGCCGGCATTCGTTTGTTTGTTTGTCTGTCTGTTTGTTTGCAAGATAACTCAAAAAGTAATTCACCGACTTCGATGAAATTTTAAGAGAATGTGAATATTAAGACAAGGAACAGGTAATTAAATTTTGGCATATCTAGGCCAGAGTACAGCGGAGATAAACGCGAAAGATCAAGATTGCAAGTCTTTCCAATGGGCCGGTGTTATAATTGCCGTGCTTTTGGGTTTTGCTGCCACCTGGCGGAGCCCTGCGCTCTCTGAGTGCTTTTCAAGTTTTACAAATGTCACAGAGACACAATGACATCGTATTGTGACTTAGGCCAGACGTCTTACTGAGCACAAGGCATGGTATGTGAACTGCCAAATGGTGTTAATTTATGGCTGTAATTCAGTCAACATTGGTCTTTAAGCAAAATTAAATGAAATCAGTTTTTGCCATGGAGGGACAAGTTATGGTTCATACCAATATTACGATCTGTTATCTGGACAAATACCGTGGTCTTCCATGCCCTTTCTCATGAAAAGAGTAATGTAAGATTATGCTGGAATTTAAGTATCGCTGACTCTTCTATCAGTCTACTCAAGGTGGTGTTATTAGTTTTGCCTTATGTTCTGCCTGCTCTACTGTTGATGCAAATTCAGAGGATATTCAGTTAAAATTTATTAACCTATTAACAATTGCGATTTAGCAAGTTGAGCAATCACTTAATTGTGAAAGCAGCAGTTTATTTTAAACTTAGCCGCTCCTAGTCAGCAAAATATTTGCTATCCCTGTCCCTCTATCCTTTATCAGTCACTCTTTCTCACACACACATACACATGCAATAAAATCACAATTGAAAATTCAACTACATTTGTGTTTAGTCAGGACAACATCTGTATCTACACCATCAGAGTTGATTTCCCCCCAAATATTTTGCTGTGCAGATACACATACATGCAAGAAGTTCGGATTTTGTCCTCTCAATACTCAAGAATGTAGATTGCAGTTCTGGCGGCCAGCTTAGGTTTGAACTGTAAAACTGGTGTAAAGTGAACTAACGTGAAATGTTACACGTTTTCGAGTTCCCTCTTTATATGTCAAAAAAGACGTGTAGATGACACAAGTTTTACCCGTGAATTTTTTTTCCGGGTAGTGCCCACTTAAGTTTCTGAAGGCAGTGTTATGATCTGGGGTTGCTTCAGCTATTCAGATCTTGGGTCAGCAATGTTATGCAGCGGTTAAATGAAGTCAGCAGACTACCTGAATCTTCTGAATGACCAGGTTATCCACTCGATGGAGTTTTTATCGCTGATGGCGCAGGTATATTCCAGGATAAATATGCTAAGATTGTTCAGGCTCAAAATGTCTTTTCATATTGCAACTGTCATTTAATCATACTTAGTGGACGATGTCAAGGAAATGACAGTTGCAATATGAATTCCAACTGTTAGTGGCAGTATTGAGCACAATGTTCAAAAACACACTCTACTAATGGAAAGAAGAAGAAAACAGCATACATCTTGATTTTACATGGGTCGTATTGAGTTGAATGTAATATACGTTACACTAATGGGACCGAGTTGCATTTTTGCTCCTTTGAATGCACCTTACAAAGGCATAAAGTCAAAATGTATCAGACACTTTTTTTTTTTTTTGAAACAGGCTAAAAAGTTAGGCCAGCCTTATACTTCAACAACATCAGCTCATGATGAAAAAAAAATTATGTGCAATTGAGCATATTTCAGTCATGTATTTCCAAAACACGGTGCGTCCGACCCATTGGCAATTTAGTAGACAAACAAATGTATTAATACTGACAGAGGGAAAATTCATTACAAGCTATAGGTGGGTGACACAGGATTCATTTCTTAATAATCCTACAAAATTCCTAAATCACTTGCTCCATTTTTCCTATTTCTGTGCCGTACTGATTTTTTATTTCCTGCCAGTGTCCTATTTAATCTATTTTCAAGAGCTGTATTCCGTTTTATACAGTATTTGATGTAAAACAAGTTAGTGAACACTTTCATATCTCATGTTGTATGCATCACATTTTTAAATCTGACTCACTGTTGGCACTGACTTTTGGCTATGACTGAATTAAGTCTCTAAAGCTGTCTTTTGGCCCTGGTTTACACTCTAGCCCAGATGTCCTGGACACTTCAGCCAATCAGATTGTCCCTAACTGGCACTGTATGCCAATCAGATTGTACATAACTGGATTTTTTTTTCCCAACTTGGTGATGAAAAAAAAAAACCCCCAGCATCCTCCACCGTCTCAGACCCCCTCAAATCTGTGACTTATAATCCAGTTTTTAGGTCTGTTTGCCCGCAAGATGAAAAACAGCCAAAGAAAACTTTGAACCACGTCTCAAAACCACGTCTCCCAGAAAGGAGTAGGGTACCAAACGGAAATGGCTTGGCTAATCCCAACAACTGAAAGCTTAATTTTTAGCTCCATTCTTATTGTTTCTCAACAAAAGAATACTGAAATACATACATACATTTTCAGTGATTTGTCACATGTTGATATTATACACATATATCAGGTATGAAATAATGAGTATCTGTCATGTTCTCCGTGCTTGTGTGTGGAAATATAGCTGTTATTTTTTGAGTCTGTGAATCACCGGGATGCTCAAGCTGCATTTCAGGGGTTCATCAGATTCGCGGTGTCGCCCATCACAAATCTCAGGTGCGTCAGCACTGTCAGGCTGTCTCCCACCTCATAGGCCCTGCGATCCAAACAGAGGCCTGGAGGTGCGGCCTTACACTGGTTCCCGGCACCTCTGAATGTTCCCCCTTGTGATGGCTCTGACATTTCACATGCAGTTTTTCATTAATTTTTTATATCTCCTTCACACACTGGTGTCCTCAGAGAGTGATGGTCCCACTCTCTACTCATCCTTTTGTTAAGAGAAGATAAATAATTGTGCTCAATACTGTGTTTTTACCAAAAAAGAATCACTCGGAGCTAGACTGGTTATGAAGTCTGGCTGTTATATATAGGCTGGTATTGTTCATTCTTCTGCAAGCCTCTTGGAGACTAGTAAATATATTGTAAAAAAAAAAATGTGATTATAGTGAAGAATAGCAGAATATACAGATGATGACAGATACTGTGGTACTCCTTAAATGCGGGCTCATTTACAAATTGCTGCTTTTTGATGTGACAAATCTGTCTCACATTTATCCATATACAAACATGTGGAATACCTGCACCAGAGCAATATTTTTATTTGAGAATACAATGTTAAACACGGTTGGCTCCTGTTTTACATCTGGCAAGTATTAGTTCTAATTGTTCAAAACAGTCAAAATATAAAGCACTCTCTTCTGTTCCTGATTCCCCTACCACTATAAACATCGGGCATCAGAAGAATGGAAAGCCTTATACAAAGCCATCCTCTGGTGTAAGAGGCTCATAGCATTATACTACTGTTTACCGCTGGGACTGATCAGGAACAAAGAACCCATCAAGCTGTTCAGGACATCGGTTACTCAAAGAGATAATTTTGTATCTCAAATCCTTTGAACTTGGAGTCTTAATGTTCATTGTAAGGAAATTTGTCCTCGCTGTCGCGTGTCTATGCTGATGAAGACCAGCCGAGTTCTGCACAACATCTTTATGTGACTACCATGAGGAGGTTGTGTGCAGCATTGCATACTTTATCAAATAGAGGGCTTTGATAACCCTTGTGTCTCCTTAATTGTCTGCACCTCTCTCCAGCAACCAGCGTGTATTTAAGAGGTATTGTCTCCTTAATTGATTTGGTGTCCTGCGTGCCTCCTCTCATCCAGGTGTTATCCATTATGTGCCCCATGCCCTTGGTGTCTCTGTGGTGTATATAAGCCTTTTAGTCCGGGAGCCACGGGGTCGAAGCTTGTTTTGTTGGATAGGTTTTTTCTTTGCCGTTTCTTGTAGCCTTGGGGCAGCTCATTAAGATTCAAGAGGGTGCCCAGCGGGATCCCTTGGGCTATTAGAGATACTAACCGCTTCATGACCAAAGCACCAAAATAATGAAAAAAAACTCCTCATTACGTCTTTGATGTAAATACTCAAATCAAAGGCACCTAGTTTGTTGAATTTTATGTTAATTCACAAAGTACTCGATGTACAATCAAATTTGACTGAAATTCCAAAGAATTAACCCTTTTCTGGCTGTTCTAAAATAGTGATTTTTGCATTTTCATGCTTTTTGACCGTTTGTAGACCAGATGCCGACTAGAGAATCCTATAGAATAATGTCATGGTGACTATTGCAAATTTGAACCAAAGTTACCCTGCCAAAAATGTCTAAACAAGAAGAAATATGACTCAAACCCACAGGCCAGGTTGCTCATTGTGTTTGCTTGCCCAAGTTGCAGTGCAGCATAGCCATATTCTGTAACCAACTGGCAGATTGCGCCACGGTTTCATGTCATGCCAGTATATGCAATACGAGGTAGATTAAGAAAGACTGAAATTCCTTGTCATGATATCCAATTCATCCTATTTAATTCTTGAGCAGCCTATCCTACAACATGCATAAAACATGGTGCATCGTAATCCACAAGCATGACAACTGCATCTCTTACATGGTTACATGGGTGTTCACTTTTGCAGCTGCATCTGATTATCTCCAAAATGTAGTCTGGGGCAATTTTGACATTTTCTGGAAGATTGATAGGGGCCAGTAACTTGTTGTTGACGCCTTTCTTTCATCCAAGTTATTTTGGGTTCAGCACTGGTGGAGCGTTTCCACTGAGTGTTAACCACAGTATTTCGTGAAGGTAGGCCCTCTTTAGATTTTCAGTGAATGCTTCCCTTGTTGGTGGAAGGGTGGCCAGGTTTGGTGCAGATATATGACCTCTTCCATTCTTTTTTGCCCATACAAGACGCCTTGTTTGTGACGTGTCCTTACCATCCACTATGCCGTAACATGCTGAGATGAAGCCAGTAGCTTGCTGTTCGAGTGGTGCATTAGTATCACCAATGGTCTATAGTTCACATCAAGCTTTCAGGACTTTAACAACCAAACATTTTCCAATGCCAAAATAACAGTCTACAGTGTCACATTCTGACATGGTATAGGCAGGTAACAGGTTCTTTACAGTACCTTGGAGCTTGGCAAGAGTTGACTTGATGTCCACTATAGCCGTTTCCTTGTTGGGAAATTCCATAGTCAGTGGTACGAATGCATCTGTAACATCAGAAACCACAGAGACTTGATGTGCTTCTCCACAACACTGCAAAACCTGTTGGACAATGATTATATCTGCTTCTTCATGACGAGTCTCTCAATCATGCCAACTCCTCTTCTCTTCTTGCTTGATTTCTATGGGACAAGGATCCTCGCCAGTTACAACCAACTTGTGTTTCTCTGTGTTCCGTTGATGGGAAAGCCTGTCCTGAGTAAGTTCATCACATTACATCTGTTGTTATTATAAGTTGTTTCTCATCCCGCCGGATGGCTTACATTGGTCAACGTCTCTCTCCTACTCTCATCCAAGCCCCTCGCTCTAGTTGACACTCCCCTGAGAGCTTGCTCTGACTTCCCGTGCTCCGCGTTCCGCCTCGTCCCCGCCCCATTCCGCGGTATAAACTTTCTGCAACAAGCAAGTAGCTGACGGCGGTAATGCACCAAGTGTTTGCAAACCGCCAACAAACATTAAAGAAAAAGAAGAAGAAGTAGCTGAGTAGCAGCTTAGCAACAAGTACTAGAAGAATGGAAAAGAAAGACAGCGACAGCAGCAAGCGGCCCCTGTTTGCCCCAGTGGCAGAAGTTGGGAGAAAGCGTAAGTCTGCAGAGGAAAAGGCAGAGACAAAGAGGAAATGTGAGCAACGCAGGACTCAAAGCTGAGTAAACATCGGGTCATCCATTCACCGCTGGAGGAAGCTCCAGGAAGATTTGGGCCTGAAAACTGATGCTGATACAGCAGACTTTTTGTTGAACAGGTAGGTAATTTTTTACTTTCATTGTCTGAGTTGTTACATAAATAACGTTTTCTAGGTCTATGACAATGCTGGCTTATGACTGTAAACGCTGCCGGTCGTTTTCTCTGTGTCAATACACGGCATCGGAACGTTAGCCGTTTATTTTTAGCATTGTAAACTAGCATTTCTATCATCAGTGTTGTGCCTGAATGCATTCAATTAATTCATGAACTCCTTCATATGTATTTCCGATTGATGAATGTTATTGTGAACGTGTTCATTGTGGCGTATGTGAACGGCGCGCTCTCTTACTGATACATTGTAGTTTACGTTAGGTTTAACATGCATTTAATAACTTTCAATGTTGCTATACCTGCGAATCTGACATGGTAAATCTTCATTCAAGGCTGGCTCTGTGTCTCTTTACTGCCGGCCGGCTTGTTGTTCTGGTAGAGGAGGTGTGTGTGGGAGTCTCCACGCGGACGGCAACGAGTGCTCGGTGGGAGGGATCAGGGAGCTCAGAGGGGAGGGGTGTGTGTGCGTGGGCAGGATGCTTTTTTCAAAATTTCCTCAACGTCTCAATCGTTCTCAACTGATTCTCAGATCGTATACTACAGCTTTAAGATAAATTCTGTTTCTGCCTGTATTATGTATTCTGTGGTTTATGCTATGTCATGTGTAAACCACGTCAGGAGATGGATGATATAGCGGCCATATAGTATGTTTGATTGTGTGCGTGCTGATGCGTAAAAATTGTACCGACCAAATCTATAATAAACTGTAACAAACTGAAACAAACTAAATTCTATATGTTCATACTGTATGTAGTATGAGAATTCTGACGCACCCATATTGTTTTCATCACCATTTGTTTAAAAAGGTGCAGCACTGCTGTTACTGATGGTAATGCTGTTATTTGTGGTTATTCAGGAAGCGAGGAAATGGTCCTTTGGGCGGTATCAGTCATTATCATAGTGGTCGCATTCGATGGCACGGAAGAATAGATTTATATGATAGTTTTATTATTTATAGAAATTATTTATTTTATTTATGTGGATATGTTGGAACTGTTTGCATCGCAGTAAGATGAGGCAACTGGTCTCACCTGCTTTGAGGAAAGAGTCCATAGGTGTCTGGCTTTTTAAGTTCACATTGCAGGTTGTGATCAGTGCTACAGCCAGCATGTGATTGGTCATTATAAACTGTGCTGTAAACTCATACTGTGGTCATGTTACTGATTTTGTGGTCAAAAACTAGGTAATCATTGGCAGATCCCCAAAGCTGACTTATAGGTAATATTTATGGACATGTTTCCATTTGTAACAGCATAATTTGCATAGTGGTGGAGGATTTGTAAACAGGTTGATGCATTCTGTGGAGCAGAGACAGTCAGTGTCATTGGAGGCAGGAACAGATGGGCCTTTCTGAATGTAGGATCACAGTCAGCAGGATTGTATTTGATGATGCAGGATTACATGCGTTTAAGATTTATTGCTTTCGGCGAGAAACAAGTCCTACATTGAAACAGCAAAGTGCCAGCATGGGCTCTTGTTTTTGTCAATAAGAATGTGTCACAGATGCTGTCATCATTTTCGTTAGCTTGCCCACTATGGGAGAGCAACGAAAAATGTGTGTTGTTCATGTCTTTGGTCTTTGTTTCAAAGCAACATGATAAGAAAAATAATGGTGCGAGGAGAAGGCCAGGCCACAAAAAGAAAAAGCAATTGTCAGTGTTTTTTCCCCCACATCTCCTAAAATCAATAACCCTGTACTTGTTTGTAGCGAACTTTAACCTCAGTTGTATTGCTCTTTAAAAAAAGGTGCAATGTATCGTGAACCATTTTGAAGCGAATGGTAGATTATTTTCCTTCTCAAATGTCTGATGGCAAAGACTAAAGTGAATGACACTGAGAATATGGGACAGAATTAGAAACAGATAAGGTGTTATCTCTCGCTTACACATCTTCAAAGTCGACTTATTCAGGTAGGGCGAGTAATCCATACCACAATGCAAACAGAATGGTACCAGAAAATTCCTTTCTTTTCTATGTCGCACTTAGCACAGGCATAGGCTAAGGTCAGACTTAAAACCATTCTATACGGTGGGCAGATACATGGAAGGTTTATTCATATACTTCACGCCACAAAAACCAGGTTCCAGAACGTATGTGTAAAAAATGCTCTCAAGCCAGCTTGAAAAGGAAATATATTACTCTTCCATTGATAAAATCAAAGCATTTCGATAAGACGGATTTGCACTTATGAGGGAGGCAATTTGGAGAACTTTGTCGTTTCAACAAAAACTGCCGGTGACACTTTTGTCGTAGGTTCCCACCGTTTTTGTATTTATCACCTGGGGCTTGTTTCTGAAAAGCTGTGACGCGCTAACTTAGACCTGCATGATGTGATAGATTTCGCCTGCTGCCTACTCTGGCACCTGAAATTTAAGGATGTGAAAGTTTCACAAAACCCCTCCATGTGGGCAATCACTAAACTGGAAATGATTTGTCTTTTTAGATTTCGTTCAATTGTCTGGTTTTTTATATTTTTAATTGCATTAACTGTTTTGTTCCTGTGCGTTGTGTGGGTGTGTGGGTGAGCTAAAGATGTTGGAAGCCAAGTTTGTATGGAGTTCCTTGATGTGGAAAAATTAACTTTGCAGTGAGACTAAAATGTAATTACACATTATGCTCTAAATTGTGTGTTTTGCCATTTGTCATTTTAAAATTAAGTCTGCCCACTGTTTACTAGAAGTCCAACAGTAACACAAATCAGACCTGGTCGTTATGCCACAGAATCTGCGATCTGTAATTGGAATCGAAAGCTTCTATGCTCATTGAGTGGTACTCTGTACTCAGTGCTCATTCTCAGTTGAAACCCTTATGGGAAATGACAGATTAGGGACTTGGCGCAGACGACAAATCAGTTTCACAGACTTTATTGAGAAGAAGCTCATAGTCCGACAGTCCAGGTCTTTTCCGATCAGTAGGATTGCAGCACTAAAACAAAAAAGCAAAATCAGTGGGAAATGTGTCAGGAACCAGGCAGACAGAATGCAGTACCTGGTAGTAGGCAGAATCTTATGTTGAGGACAGGCAGAGAATCACGAATAATGACCATAGAGGCACTGAGGGCAGTCAAAACTCGAGAACCTGCAAAAGAGAATCAAAACCAGAAATCACGCTCGGAATACAAATGGTCATAAGTAACTGTGAGAAAATGAGGCCGACTCACCAAGACGCTGGGGAAACACAGAGCTTTAATAAGGAATACAGGTGATTACTAAAACGG
This sequence comes from Gymnothorax reevesii, assembly GCA_029721435.1. Classification (NCBI taxonomy): domain Eukaryota; kingdom Metazoa; phylum Chordata; class Actinopteri; order Anguilliformes; family Muraenidae; genus Gymnothorax; species Gymnothorax reevesii. The sequence continues at coordinate 21,180,125 of CM056587.1, read as the reverse complement.
GAACAGGTGAGACGCTGAGGGAAACGCAGAGCTGGGGATGTGGTTACAAATGAGGGAAAGATTCTCAATAATTACAGAGAGTGGGGAGGGTGAGCGGGGAGCCGAAGGCAAAACAGACACGTGGTGAAATGAAAGTGGGAGAAACTGACAATAAAGGGGAAATGTGGGCAAACTGTAAAATAAATACAAAATAAAATCAACAGATTACAGAACCTTGACAGAAAATTGTGACCTATCATCTACACCAAGGGATATAGGATCACCGCACAGTTTGTAAATGTTTCACATGACATTGGTATTGGGGCCGGACAATTTAAAGCTTATCACAAATCAGCTAAAAGGGCCTTTTAATGCGGCTCTGGGAAGTACAGAAAGCACAGCAGTAGTGCTTTAAGTGCCCTTTAATACAACCGCCTTTCTGGAGCAGGATGCGTGTTAGCGATCTCTAAATGTCCTTAAAATTCATTGCTTTGCACTGAACAGAAACTGTTTCTGTTAAACAACAGTAGCACCATGTAGAATTGGGAGATAGTCAGTGATCACTTAAATAGCCTTGTATTGCAATTGTCTTTTCGCGGCCGTAAATGTGCCAGCGAGTGTTAGAGGACACTTAACAGAATGTTGTAGAACTGTGGATGAGTGCGGGCGATCATTTAAGCACGGTTGCGTCGCTATAGCAGTTCTCCTCGCAGAACAGTAAATGTGTCTCTGCTCATTTAAATGCCCTCTAATGGTGCTCTATTTAGAATGTAATCGTAACAGTGATCACTTTAACGCCTCTGCACTGGAATGCACAATATAGAACAATAAGTGAGTCAGTGATCATAAAACTTCCCTTATAATGCCAGACTCCACAGGACAGTAGCTGTGTCAGTGATCATTTAAATGTCCCTTTAATGGTGAATATACTGCAGGCCTATATATTTTATTTTTCTTATGGAGCTGGAGGTGTCTGAAAGTGCACTAACTGTGACCCTGATCAAATTTACTAAGGCAGTAGTGCAACGATAGTTCTCCTGCATGCTTTATCAAAATAAATTCTCTCTGTACGCTTGGCTTATTATCATTACCTTTAATCATTCTGTCTTGGCAAACACAATACGCTTTCTTTTTCAATATCCTTTTTACATGTTTCTCTGTCCTTTTGGCAGAGCCCAGTGGACTGGAAATGTTGTGGTGGCTGTAAAACTCTCTGGAGTGGTTGCAGCTTAAATGTTTCGAGCAGAGAGCATATATTTGCATATCAGACCTCTTGGAAAAAAAAAATGGGAAAGTGAAAATTCATTACATTGTTTTTTTATTTATTTTTCTGTTCCCCTCCGTCCCTGACTTCGTGGAATTAAAATTCGATCCGTTCCTTATCAACGCACTCTCCGTCATATCAGCTCTATTCATTATCCCAGACTGGCAGAGAGAGCATTTAACCCCTTTGTGAATCTGCATTCAGGCTGGTTTCATTGCATTAAAGGGAGAGACAGGCTGGCAGACGGACGGACAGTGTGAGATTATAATAATTCATATTGATATTGAAGTAACTTTATCTGATTCTCAGGAATAAGAGGAAAGTTCTTGTGTTCATGTATGGCTAATGTTAATTTGTTACTGCAGTTTCACTGAATTGAATGTTTCAGTGATAATAAGTGTGGAGTTTTGTTATTTACCAATGAAGCAGAGTGTACTACACTCAGTGAAATTAATTGAGAGAGAGGAAGATGGACAGAATCCAAGGAAGAAAGGGACATGTATGGACAGAGAGAAAAAGATAAAAGAGAGAGTGAGGGGTGGAATAGAGAGAGTGTTGGAGTGAGAAGCCCACACAACCTTACCTGGAGTGTCAGAGAAAGGACAACCTATTTCTACCAGTAGCATGCTTGTTCATATTCATAAATGTGCATGTTTTTGGTTTATAGCCAGGGAACCTGCTGTGTAAATGTGGTGCTATTTACAATGTTTTTTTTTTCATTCTCTCAGGCTGATATCTCTTTTAAAATATATGTAAATGAGTCATTATGTAATTATATTAATTCACCACAGGGCCACTTGGTGGCTCTACTGCATGTGTCAAAGAATAAGAAGGAGTTTTGGCAGCCTTGTCCCAGACAGCTGTTCCCTGCCAGCTCTGGGCACTGCCCAAATATTAAGCTCTTTTTCTCTCTCTTTTAGCCTCAAGATGCTGTTCTGAAGCAGATGCAATCAAAAAAGCTCATTGAAATCAACCTTATAAAATTTATCTAACTTCATCTATGGTTTTTCCTAACAGGTGGTTTCCAGGAACAGTGGATCTGGTAAAATGCTCTGAGCTTCATAAGGATGGGTGCAGACCAGCCACGCCTATGTCTCTGGGGTTAGGTGAAAAGAGTAGGACACAGGATGTCCTAAAATGGACGCTCAGCTCATTCTCCTTTATACACTGGCTCAAGTTGTTCCAGTGTGTTCCCTGTTCATTCAGACCTAAATTACAGTATGTGTGTGTGTGTGTGTGTGTGTGTGTGTGTGTGTGTGTGTAATATTTCAATCCAAATATGGCACAGTTGTTGCTGCTTTGCAGCTCAGTGAGCTCTCTAGCTGTTGAATAAAGTTTACTTTAATTGGGTTGGAGAGAAAACCAACTGGACAGTTTGGGAAACTTGGGCATTAGTGACTGAAAGACAGATTTTTAATTATACATGTTGACGCAAGTAAACATGGACAATTCATGACACTTTGCAATTTTGAGATAAAGGCTGTTCAAGTTGACCACTTTTTACTTGAGCCACGATAGTGGTTTACTTCTTGAATGATTCCATTGAAACTAATCGGTGAATTATTACAATTTTTTGACATCAAACTTTATTGGTACATACAGCAAACTGTGGCAAAAAGTAAAAAAAAAAAAAAAAAGTCCAAATGTCATTCTTTGTCAATTCTTTCTACATGCATTTACAGATAATTGAGTTCAAGCCATATAACAACTAACAAATGTTATTTTATGGTAACATTATAGTGAATTGAGCATTACAGGTATTCAAATGTGGGTCTGATAATTTTTTTTTTAAATTTGGCATCTCCAATCTAGCCTGGTAAAACCAGACTCTGCTACTTTGCATTGCTTCATACACAGAGTCTGGCCAGTCATCATTGACAAGTGTTTACTTCCTGGTGGGTGGGCGCTTGTCTGAAGTTTAAAATCATTGGTGTACCCGTAAACTAGTCACGTTAGGCGATGACATATGTTATGCGCCGGCTCAGCCACCAAGTACATCTGCTGTAAACCAGGAATGCAGCGAAAACTAACTGATCAGTACATTAAACTTAATACTGTACATATGCCCATCTACCAAATTTTAGCCTTCACTCATTCACTTAAAAGAACCAAAGATGCCCTTTTTGTTCTCATTACAAGAAACAAACTGTTGAGCTATCGTTTTTTCCTGCAGATACTGCTGCTGTTAAAAAAAACATAAGAGACCTGAAACCACCGGCAGAATCGAAGAGAATAACGCATTATTTACATCAGGATGATTTTTGCGTTTACACGAAAACTGAACCGTGAACCATACTACAACATCATACCTAGCTTGCTGTCTAACTTTATAGCAACACAGTTTGGCTCTAAGCGTTTTGCTGTCTCAGACAGCTATTTCATTCATGGATAATGACAACAAAACACTGACACAAGGAATAGGTCTCGTGACGCGAACAGAAACATGACTTTTAAAAAGTTTGCTGCTAACTTCAATAATGTGAAATTCACGGGCAATGAAACACTAAAGGCTACAGGCTAGCTGAGGCTGTCTCTCACAGAGATGTACAGGGTGTCTATTTCATGATGGCTATTAAGTAGATATGACAATCTGTAGGGAGTAGCGCTACAACTTCATTTCCATTCAAAAAATTAACCAAACATTCATCTTGTTGTGGCCATAAGTCGCTGATACCTGGGATTTTCTCCACGCCTCCCATGTATCTATGTCCGAGGCCATTGTTGTTTTCAGAGACTACAATTTCGAACTTGTCGCAGCTGCTACATTGTGGCTCTCGGCCACGCCTTCTGTTCGTTGGTTGGTCCAGCAGACTTTCAGCCGAGGTAAATGAGACAGAGCTTGAGTGACCAGACTGAGTACTGAAGCGAAATGAAATTATGCGGAAGTCCGAATCCCCCCCCAATTTATGGTATGTACAATCAGCGAACTATGTATAAGCATTCCCATAAACAACTAATTCCACTATTTTGGGCGGGGGTAGATAGTTTGAGGTCGTCCTCTGAAACACAAGTGGTCAGCGATTGCTTCTTTTTCACTCATTGCTTCAAGCCTTGCATGTGCAGAACAACGGCAGATGGACCAAAACATGCACCTACTTAGAACACAACAGACCAGCGCCCGAATGGCCAGCAGGAGGTGCTTGGGCGATGAACAATGCTAACCCATAGCAACTGTATCCTTCCCATGTCCCTGAGCAGCGCAAAGGCAATTGCGCACTGCTCTTACAAGGCTTCTGGCCGGAGTCGGCGCTGGCAGGGAAGGATACAATCTGATGCAGTGGCCACTCTCACGCCGCAGTGCGCCGTCCTTAATGAGTGAGTCAGCCCTGCAGCTCGGGTCAGTGGACTTTAATATGAAACCGTAACTGCAGTTTGATTTGACATTGTAAATATTGTGCCCTCTCCTGTTTGTATAGGCGGTGAGTGTGTGATTTCCAAAGTGCTGTATGCTGGCAAGAGAGAGAGGCAGGCTAATGAATGGCTGAACCCGTGTCACTATCAATCTTACTTCCGTTAAGCCACTCTGCTGACCAAGACCAAGACACAGGGACTGTACCTGTGGATGCTACCGGGAAAATGTGCTGAGCAAGGCCTCTTGAATACCCAGCGGGGTGATGCAATGGAATGTTGCATTATGATATTTCCTTCACTTGGCTAACTGCCCATTAACCTCTGCTGTCTCCAGGGTGACTGTGAATGATGAAGGTCGCGGCCAAGGCCTATGGCTCACTCACCCGGAGGAACCATTTTCAGAGCAGCTGACTCTCTGCCCCAGGGGTCTTAATTAAAGGGCGACTTTCAAATAAATGTTGCGGCTGGAATCAGCAGCAATTTTTTTGTGGTTACATGGGAGGAGTAAGTGCAGCTGAATAACAAACGGATGGAGATGAACACATTCCTCCAGTTAGAGTTGTATAAAACAGCAGAGTACACAGGAGAGTAACCTGGCACTACTGTGATAAATGCTGTGCTAATGGTCTGTTGCACATCCATTGTGAATATCTGGTCTGGACGCAGATTTATGTCTGGGAGGCAAAATATAATGCCGTTTCTACACAAAAAAGTCAACTGGTGTTATTACCATTTTAACATTAGACAATTTACAAGAATAAGCTGTTATTATTTACCTCCTGTGTTTACATAATTACGGTCATACATTTCATTTATACGGCACAATTCTTCCTGTACCTATAAAACCAGAACAGTACTAAACTACACCACAATAAAAGCAAATAATAAAAAACTGATAATTTTTAACATGGCCATTAAATTGCGAAGACAAAGATGCCGGCACATTAGGAATATTTTGTGGTGGCAGCGTGTAATAATATAACTTGTAACCTAAAGGTTGTGGGCTGGATTTGTAGGCTGCACACTATCCAATGTAGGTTACTTGCTTATTTCCCCCTCAAGCCGACTTCTCTTTGTCTGGCTGTACCAAGGATGTGATGTGAAATGGGATCTCTATTATGCTACCAGGTGCACAGCTAATCAGCCATTATGAGCCAGTTCAAAGTCTCTCCTACCTGACATCACAAGGGGGAGTGACCATCCAGAATAATGAAATCTGATTGACTGCTTGGCTTTAGGTGGTCAGTTCTTCTTGCCTCTGGTTGGTTACTTCCCCATGTGATGTCAAGAGGGAAAAGATTTTGAAATGGCTTGTAATAACTGGGCCCCTGAGAACAAAGGTGGTCGAACTCCGTTTTTCATAGTTTTGAGATAATCTATGCCAAAGTTCAAGCCCTGGATAAAATTCAGGACTCATGAAGGGTATGCCATTTGTCGTCAACCTGAGGGTTTATGGCCATGTTTTTCTGCAAAAGTAATGTTTTAGAGGTTACTTTCTATAAATTTTCCTGAAAAGGCCCTTTTTATAAGTTAGACCACTCTTGCACTGGCTGTCTTAACAAATGTAACTGACTTAAGACAAATAAATTAATAACTCAATTTTAATAACTAAATAACAGCTTTAATTTCCGGCATGCTTGGCATTCGAGACACAAAATAACAAGAGAAAACAGACTAAAAGTGAAAGATTGTATCGCAAACTGCTGACCACTGAGAAAGTCATCCATCAGCTAATCTTGTTCCTCACAGCTGTCTTCGCTGTCATCATCTAGATGAGTTTGGGCCATCTTCATCTTCGTTCAGACCCAGATAAAATGAGTGGTGGACAGGCTGTACAAGGTTAAGATTATCTATCAAATCCTTGACTTTTGAAGGGTTCAAAGAGTTAGACCACTGTTCCACTCACACTTTTTGTCTTAATGGAAGAGATGATAACTAAAAATCTCTGTATAGTAAAATGCATCACTGTGACATCTAGACCACTTATGCCCTGAATAGATTTTACCTTTAACTTGCGAAATATGAGTCTAACTCAAAAATGGGAAAATTAGTTAGACCACTATTTCACTCAGTGACTCAACTAATTAGATGTGCATCTGGTAACATACTAGGGGACCTTTAAAAAGCTGGATATGTTCCCTTGAATAACAAGCAAAGTAGCAATAATTTCTTGTAGTGGAAGCTCGTACTCATTAAGGACCCTGGCATCTTTGTTCTCAGAATGCATAGCAAAACAACATTTTTTTTATGTTATTTGATGTATTATTTAATTATTAAATGTGTAATTCAATACTTTTGGTAGCCATTTTGAATAGCCAAAATGGTAGCCATTTTGAAAGCGCGCTGAATATTGGTCCCCGACGCAGCAATAATTGTCATGATTGTTTGGAATCTTATTGTCCTGTCTTCAAGTGTTGTACACAACAACAAGAAGATCAACAGCTTTGGATTGTGAAACCAGAAAGAGATAAAGATAGAGCTTGGATAACTAAGAGTAGCAAACGGCGTAATGGCTGAACATTTTATTTTAAATTCTAAATTGTGGCTATGTTCACAAATTGTACAGTTTCGTTTTTAATTCAGCTGGTTTTTGCCCAGCTCGAATTATTAAAATGGTATATACTGTCATTCATCATCGTCTGTCATCTGTCGTCTGTAAACAATTCAACCCCTGACCACAAGCGGTCACAAATATTTATTAAATTTGGCATAACTTGGCAGGGGTTGCCAACCGAGTGCAGAGAGATGCCGTTTCTTGGGATGGCAAGTTTAAATAAGCTGATCAAGGGCAGGATTGAGGCACAGTCGTTAGAAAGGCCCCAGGCAGCAGTGCTGAGTGGAGTTTGCATGTTCGCCTGTGCTCCCACAGGTTTCCTCCAGGGTCTCCGCTTTCCTCCCACAGTCCGAAGACTTGCACGTCAGGCTAGTTGGAGACACTAAATTGCCCATAGGTATGAGAGTGAGAGCGAATGGTGTGTGCGATGGATTGGTGAGCTGTCCAGGGTGGGTCCCTACCTTTTGCCCATAGTCAGCTGGGATGACTCCAGCTGTCCCGCAACCCTATTGAGGAAGAAGCGGTTTAGAGAATGGATGGATGGATGCATGGATGGATGGCTAAATTATAGATCAGGAAATTCTGTGACAGCAAAGTCAGAAGAGTTCTATGAACTCAGGCGACTCTCTTGCAAGTTTAAGAGGCTGTTCTACGCTGATAAGACCTTGACTCCATGGCCCATCAGAATTTATGTCAAACCTTGCCATTTGTTTTTGCAGCATTAGCCATACCAATCAAAGTGTTTGCATGTGTGCTAATGGCTATTGTATGAATGTGAAAAACAGGTTTTCTGTAAAAGAGTTAGAAAGACACCACATAATGCCTTTGTACCTTTAAAAATAGCTTAATTGTCAAAAGAATTTTCACATCACTGTTCCTATTTTGAAGTCTGGTATAATTACCAGAGACTGTGATTTTTACAAAAGATAAAGTATTATTTGGTAATATGAGAATATATTGTGCCTGAAAAAGAAAGTTATTTTTTACAAAATTTATAAATATTAGACTCAGCAATTAATTTAAAAGCCAGAACATTGAATTCAAACTTGTATCCATGGGTATTAGATCATTTGTGTTCAGTTGTCAGTTAACAATCTCAGGTGCTCCAGCTTAAGACTGGATAACATTGTGGGTGCTCATCCAGGATCAGTACAACCGGGAGGTCATTAGCTGCTGAACCCAGAACATACACTGAAGCTGAAAGAGAGGTTGCTATAGTCATCCACCTGGTGAACTGGGACACATCCAGTAATCGTGGCAACTCCATATACTTAGCAGACGTGTCTGTGGGATATTAGTCTCATCGGCTCAGCGAGACACACTGCATCAATTGAGGACAATAGAGATGTCAAAGTTCTCGCAGCTATAGGTAACAATGAACTTGAAAGGTTTGAATTCATTGTTGACCACATGACAAATGAGAAATTAAAGTAGCTGAAGGATGAGGGAATGTCCTGTCTTGATGAGCTGAAAGGTTACGCAGATTATACACCAGACATGGATGCTGGGCAAAAAGACAGTGAGTTAAGAGCTGAGCCACAAAGGGCTCTTAACTCAGGTGCAAGTCCCCAGCAAGTCCCTGGGTTTGTAAGACTTTGTTGTGTCTGCCTTATTACTTCTCTGAGAGTGTAAAATACATGGTGGTCTCATCTCAGATGCTGGCCTTGACATAAGAAATAGTAGCTTGCGCTAGCAGGTTTATATGGGCGTCAGGGATACATTTACAAAGATAGAGACCATACCTGTCTTACTAAAATTGAGAAAATCAGGTTACATTTAAAGAAATACACAAACAAAGAACATTTCACCAAAGCTGAGTTGAAACATTTTCTAAGATGACACCTCAGAGAGAAAAACAGTAGAGATTTATTCCAAGAGTTGAACAATACAAAATAGTATGGTAAATAATCACCCATCAATTAATGTATAGAATTTTAAATTCAAAACAAAAAGTGTTCTTAGCAGCTCAGCAGGATGGTACCAAATTTAACAATGAAAAAAAGTAGATCCAAGATATTTTACCTCATACATTGCATCAGTAATTAAATTAGGAGAAATCTTATGCCTCACGTAGCCGACTGACGTGACTGACGACCTGCCTCTGTAACAACAAAATCAGCCACACAAGAAGCTGGAAGGTGGAAAAGATTAGCCTCTGCTTCATGACTTAAGTACCTGACTGCAAGCTCCTTCCCTTCATGCTGCAATCATGAATCAGTTTTCCAACCTAGTGAGGGAGAAGTTGAGAAAAGAATTAGGACAAATTGCTCAGAAATCAAGTGATTGACTGTTCTGCTAACGGCTTTCACTTAAGCCCTTAACCTCTTAAGCCCCAGCCTCTTTTTTAGGTTTCTGTTTGAAAATGACATACCCAAAATGAATAGAGTATATCTCTGTTTGTGCAGCATGAAGTATCAGAGAGGGAGACATGGAAATGTGGAGAGAGGGTTGATTTTCTGATGCTACTCGGATTTTGATATTTGAACATTAATATGCTTGGCGTTTGAGTTGTGCTTGGTGTATGTAAAAATGACTTATATATGCTTGTAGCAGAGGCTCTCTTGTTTCATTTGATGTGTAATATGACTGTATTGCTACTTAATTAGCGCGGCATTGTAGGTATTTTGCTGCGGTGAGTCTCAGTCCCTGGAGTTTAAGAGGTTTTAAACCCATTACGCATAATCAATACACTATGTTTCCTAATTTCAGCATAGTCATGCAGCTTATCCAGTTTAGCTGAAGAAACTCGGCAAAAAGCTCATGTTGACCATTTTTACCTCAACTGAACACAATTCAAACAGCAAGCAAGTAAATAACCATGTAGCAAAACATATGATAAAATTATATCAGCGCTGAGTCGTAAGCATTTCTAGTGAATTTGTGCAATGCAAACAAATGGTACATCAAATGAAAGAGGAAAGTCCACACAATCTAACAAAATAAGCCTTATCATTTTAACCCGACCACACTCAAAGAACAGCAGGCATACACTGCACAGTCTACAGAGATGAGCAAAAAAATTTCTTACCTTTGATATTTTGTAACAAAAAAACATTCCAGGGTAAATCTGTGCTTGCTATTGTTAGCTCAATGTGTCCATGTTACAACTATATCTTCCAGTCTCCGAGCACGTATTTTTTCCAGGCCATTGCTTCAAAGGTATCAGCTCCTCAGCATTCAGCTTGCTTGAAATGTATTTTCCTCTCTGTGATAGGCTTGTGATGCCATCAGTAAGACTTTGCTGGTAACCATTTGATTCCATGGGTTCTGATATTTCCAACAAGCTCTAAGCCACATTAATTACACAAACCTAGCCTGAGCTAGAGCCTTGCGTTCCCTGTGGGTCAAACTGAGTCCATGGGCCATTCGCATGTACTTTAATGGCGCAACAATATAAATGCTTAACTGGCTTGTTTGTGGTACTTTCCGTATAATTATCCGCTAAATATTCAACAGTCCTTTTCTGACCGTTTTTGTGCCATTCTACTAGAATACTGAGAGTAAGACAGTACATTATGTGTTTTCTTGACTTATTCTTTGTATTTGCAATTTGACTGATAGCTGACAATCAGCTGTTGTAGCCTTGTGGTTACAGTAAAGCCCAGCATCTTAGACTGCAAAGGTTCAAATCCTGCTGTCAGATTGTATTTACTCAAGCAATAATACAATTTTTCTTGTATAAATTATTGCTGAGGTTTTTGCTCTTTTTACTTTTTAAAAAAATTTTTTTTTTACTACTTTAACCTTTTTTTAAAAAAAAAATAAATCTGCTCCAGAGGAGTCAAACTTCATTTTCTTTGTATGTATTATCTTTGAATGGGAAAATTGTGTAGGCTAGAGTACTGGCAGAAATAATAATAAAAAAATTTCTGAAAATTAAAAAGTGATTTTATTTGGAAGGAATGTATGCCTGTAGTGACATATGTGAAATTAAATGAGTTTTACAGTTTGGTATCAGAGAAATTTGAGATGGCACTCAGTGTCACCTAGACATTCCCAAACTAAAACCTCTCTAATTCTGCTCTGATATACTTCGTTAGAACAAATAATCGTGAGGTTCTGTGCTGTAATTGTTTGGGGGTTTCAGACTGCAACTGAATAATTTTATGACAGATAAATGTAAAACTTTGTTTGGTGCAAAAACATGTTTCATTCATGCAGTGTTCCATCTTCATTTACTCTGACTCAGTGAAATATACGCTGCACTGATTTTTGCACCATGACGAAAATCCCCAAGGTGTTACCTTTATTTGGATATCAACATTATTCAATCGACCAATTCTTTGCAGAGATGCAGTCATTTTATTTTGGGCACGTCATTTTCAAGCCAGAGGCTAAGGGCTTAAGGGTTTAAAACTGAGTGAGAAAATGGTCAGGCCTGTAGATAGCATGATTCAGAGGCAGTCCTTCAACCTGAAATCAGATAGCTGTCAAGAAAAAGACTTTGACCAGACTTTGTTAAAGAGAGAAATCAGATTTGTCCACATTGCTAGGAAACATTGTGAGGTCACTGGTGAGGACCATAAAAAGTAAATTCCATTTCAGTTGCTCTGAACAGTGTCCAACAATAACTGTGCCGACATTCCAAAGCCACCAAAACGACCATAGAAACCCTGTATGCCACAAAACAAATGTACTGTCCAACATATTGGCAGGCAGGGCATGCCTTCTTGTTTCTTTAATGGAGTCAGCACTAAGGTCTTACTTAACTCAAGTCAGACTCTTTGGAAGGATTTCTATGGGAAAAAAGGGCGACCAGGTGTAGAGATGCAATCCTCTGATAATCAACCTAATGACCTTCATGTCACTGCAGCCAATGACACAATTATTCCTTTTGATAAATGGATTGAAGTACTCCTCAAACTGAAAAATGTACAACATGGATGTAATTCATATACCAATGTTGATTTGTCAAACTTTTGTGGACACCCCTCTGTCAAGTTCAAGTGTTATTGAAGAACTAATTTGTGAGAACACTGAGGAGCCTGTTGACATGCTTGGTTTGACAGCTCTACCAAGTGAAGCCATTAATAAGCAAGAGAACAAAACCAATAAGCAGGGGCCTCATTTATAAACGGCGCGTAGGCAGGAAAAAGATACGCAGGCCACTTTCTTTGCAGATTTCTGATTTATAAAAACAAACTTGACATTAAAAAAATAGTGCCACGGCACTGTAGCTCACCTGGACATTCACTCCACCAAGTTTTTCAGTCCTTTTGTTTAAGTCAGCCATTGAATTGTATTATTTCAGTTGCCAATTAAACACAAACATGGTAATGAAAATATTTTTGAAATAAAAACTTACAGCGTACATTATAAGCCGGGCACAATTTTTGATTGATAAAAATGACAAAAATTCAATCAGAATTATTTTGCAAATATCTTCTGTTCCCAGATCCATATATCTAAATTAAAAAGAGTAAGTGATCATGTTTGTAGATCTATTTAAAATAACCTTCAGTGCATTGGGAAAAAATGTGACATGTTTGGAAAAGTGTATTTATTAGATTCATACACTTTCCAGGATCAAAAGAAAGGACAGAGGGATGTTCTGTGGTCATCATTTCCAACAGGCATCCAACAGTCTACTTACCAATTAATGCTTCACTGTTCCACACCATGTTGTTTCCTGAGGCTTCCCACACCAGCTGCCTTCATAGTGAATTTTAGTCTAGATAGCTCTATATTTTTCTGTAGCAATAATATACTTTTCATACAGTTGAACACTATCAGCATGATCAGTGAAAAAGTGCTTTTATTGGTATTTCCTCTAAAAAGGTGTGGCCCAATGGTGAAATTTTTGCAACGTCAAAACACTTTGCGCAGCAAAACCTGTAACGTGTTCAGCCTTGCTGCTTCGCATCTTCTAAGGAAATTTCAATATGGCTACCACTGTTGCCATATTTGAAATGGAATCAGAAGACCCCGAACAAACTTTCATCTCCCTAGCTACAGGACGGTGCATACAAAGATTCAGCTTGATCAGTCACACAGTTTCAGAGAAGATTTTTACACAGCAAACACAGCATTCACAGCAAATTTCAGCTGAATCGCTCCAGAAATGAGCGACTAATGAGCAAAAATAGCATTTTCAATATGGCAGCCAAAGCCGCCATAAAATGCGAAAAGTCCATGAGGACCAAAAGTCCAGGGAATAAAAATTCGGAGACAAAAAGTCCAGGCACAAAAAATCTGGGGATGAAGAGTCCTGTAACTATGATATTTACCTCCTGTAGAAAACAGCATTGGGTTTTGTCACACAGATAGCAATTGTTGAACCGCTGGCTGAATATGTCAATGTAAGGACCAAGTGGCTGGAAACAAGCGAGACACTTAGCTCCAGCAAAGTAAGCCAAAAGAGTTGTCAGGCTTATACTAAAAAATTGCATCCACCCATCAACCTGGGACACCTCGAAATGCATGATCAGGAGATAGCCAGACAGATATTGCTTGATTAGACTAGTGTCTTTGCTTGTGAAGTGGAGGATATAAGGTATAAACGGCTGAAGAAACCGTAGTGAAGGACACGGAGGAATCTGATCGAGAGTCGGGATTTTTCTTTGAAGTTTGAAGCTACAAAGTGCAAGATTATCCTGTCACTGATTTGATCAATTCTTAGTAATAATAGTACAGCAAAAACAGTCTTCGCACTTAAACTCCCTTTTCAAGATATTGATGGAGCGACTCAAGCCAAGCTTCAAGTTACCTTCTTTAATATTTTACGGATGTGCACATTTTTTACTTCTTTCATCAATTCCTAGTAACCCAGGCATAAAAAAACTAAATCGTTCAGGCAGTAGAGAGACACTTTGTTAGCCTATGATTAAACGTGTCCATCTCGTGCCCACAATATTGGATTTGACGATAAATTAAATTTACAGCAGTCTGGGTAAAACAGTTTCAAACATGACGATCCACTTATATTTCTGATCGGTTCTCATGAAATTTGCAATAAATGTTGGCCAATCTACATATTGAAGAGGTTAAAGTTTACGCCATTCTTTATTTGCCGATTGTTGCTGTGGACTCTCTGTCAACGATCATCTTGGCATGATCATAGCTCTCAGCATGGGGTTCAAATTGATACAGTCTACTCCCTAATATTTTTGGCAAAAACTCATCTCCGCTATGTTCTCTCCGTACATCGCCAAGGTGTGACATATCATTGATAGAGGAGTTGTAAGAGTCAGAAATGGTGCTCGAACCTCCCACTGTCTTAGTGGCCACATCTATGCCTGATTGTCAGAGAGTCTGCGTCCAATGGCGTCATTGCTGACAAAGTTTCCTGTGCAGCGTTTTCAACATCAAATTAAGCACCTTTCAGATGGGAAAAAATGACAAGCATATATCGTAAGGTACAAGTAACAACCTCAGCTTATGTTACAAGAAAAAACCATTTGGGAATACCTTTCACCTCAAATTGCTCCAGGAGTTTTACGCCCCGTTTCTCTCTATCCTTCCTCGGTTGCATCTGTTCAACCAGGCATTTCTTCCAGGGTGCCCTTAAAAGGGAAACATGTCCTCAGTGGAGCTTTAACTTGGTGAAATAAAGGTAAAAATCTTGACAAGGATTTCAGATGATTACTTTACTGAGCGAGAGAGCATAGTGTCAAGCTAAGGCCTGGAAAATGTGAACTCTGAAAATATCAGAGTGGGGTGTTGTCAGCAGATGGCATTCAAGTTTACCCTAAAGACGTCAAAGGGGTCATTCCATTGAAGGAGAGGGAGCAAAAGACAGTTGGTGATGTATGAGCCCTGAGTGAGATTTCTCAGTTATTATAGATTCTTCATACAGGATTTCTCAAGGCTGACTCAAGCATTGTCTAGTCCATTTCAGGTAAATGCAGATGTGAAAAGCCAGTTGCATCAAATTCCAACAGAAGCGGAAATGCACAGAAAAGAAGAGAATAAAAGTGACTGCCATCAAAAACACCAATCAAATGGACCTCTATATACCAAGCAGTTCCGTCTGAGTTATATATATACAGGTGCTGGTCAACGAATTAGAATAATTTGAAATAGTGCAATCGTTAAAGTTTTTTAATGCATTTTTTGTGCAGAAAGCAAATCAGGTGTTCACCGCGCCTGTCCTACTTGTTAGAATAATCACAGAACTCGATACCTGTAAAAAATTTGCTCAGCTGAGCTTTCCAAAAGGCCCATTTAGGCCATTTAACTGTGGCACTGTTGTTTTATTGAATTAGAATAATTGAGAAACCGTTTCACTGAATTAGAATAATTTTTATTATAATTAGAATCATCACTTTCTCAGTATTTTGTTGCTGCCCCCTTGGCTTGTATGACTGCCTGAAGTCTCCGTGGCATCGATTTGACCTGCTTGTCACAAGTTACCGCACTCACAGCTTCCCAGGCAGTGGCGATGCTCCGCTTCAGTTGGTCCAGCGTAGTCGGCTTTCTGTCACGAATTTTCCGCTTGACGATGGCCCAAAGGTTTTCAATTACATTGAGGTCAGGCGAGTCGGCCGGCCATGCCAAAACTTCAAGCTGTTTTTCGGCGAACAAATCTTTGGTCGACTTTCCCACATGAGCCGGTGCAAGATCCTGTTGAAATATGAGGTCTTCTTCACCGAACTGTCCCTCAACAGTCGGAATCAGGAACGTTTCCAGAACATCTTGGTATACGGCAGCATTGACAGTCTTCTTGAGGAAGCAGAGTTTCCCTACACGCCGAGCGGACATGCATCCCCAGACCATAAAGCTCTGGGGAAACTTCACGGATCTTTTTACGCACTCGTGGTTGTAGGTTTCGCCACCACAACGCCAGACACGAAGACCTTGGTCACCGAAGGAGATGCAAAAACGTGATTCGTCACTGAGGACCACTTTCTGCCAGTCTTCTGCAGTCCACTCTCCGTGTTCTTTGGCCCACTTCAGCCGTCTTTCTATTTGTTTCTTGTTCAGCATCGGTTTTACTGCTGGAACGCGAGATTTGAAGCCGAGTTCGCGCAGACGACGGTAAAGGGTTTATCTCGAGATGTTAGCGCCGGTCTGCTCGTTCCACAAGTCGCTGAGCTCAGAAATGGACTTGAACCGGTTGCTGACTGCGATCTTTCTCAGCTGCTTGTTGTCACGAGCAGAAGTTTTTCGGATGCCGGAACAGTTGGTGCGCTTGCTGCAGTCTTCCTTGAAAGCTTTGCAGATGGAAGACTGGCTGATGCCAAGATGCTCAGCAATTTTACTTTGGGTCAAGCCTTGTTAGCGAAGGGCTTGAAATTGAGTCACTATTCCCATTGAGAGGTCACGCTGCTTACCCATGATTGATTTTACTTAGAAACTTAGAAATTCTACTCAACCCTGACTTTATACTGCACAGTGAACACTCTTCACAGAAAACAAAAATTCGAGCACTTATTCTAATTCAATGAAATGACTTATGAATTATTATAATTCAATGAAAACAGTTTCACAGTTAAATGGCCTAAATGGGCCTTTTGGAAAGCTCAGCTGAGCAAATTTTTTACAAGTAGCGAGTTCAGTGATTACTCTAACAAGTAGGCCAGGCGTGGTGAACACCTGATTTTCTTTCTGTACAAAAAATGCATCAAGAAAATTTAACGATTGCGCTATTTCAAATTATTCTAATTCGTTGACCAGCACCTGTATATATATATACACACACACACTGCCCGGTGTGGGGAGATTACCTCTTGTTACTTGGTGGTGTTCGTTAAGGGTGGAAGACAACTGAAATAAAGACTTGACCAGATTGTGATTAAGATATAGTAAATTTATAACAGACAAAGAGTGAGTACCAACTGCAACAGAGGGATGTTCTATCACAGTTCGGAGAGCGCTCTGCCCAGGCATTGCCCGGGCATCAGTTCTTATAGTCCACAGTCCGTTAGCTGTACATCAATTGGCTGTAGATCTGTCTACAACTGCAGTCTAATCAGCTCCCGCTTTTCTACATAGTATTGTCCAGTCTACTTTGGACGGGTCACTGAGAGGCGGTTACGGGATACCTGATGCCAATTTGGACTGCGCTTTGGGCGTTTTCTTTCTTGGCAGAACCTTTGCATTCCTGTGCCACTGTTGACCTTGGTCTTCTGTACAGTTCCTCTCACACACAGACACACATTCTAGGTAAATAGGATTATAAGCTTTGGGGTATTGACATGAAAGATGTTTTAAGCAGTAAAAGATAATAATAATGCAGAAGATGTTTTGATAACAATACTGATGACAATTAGATGATACGAATGCTAAAGATTTTTTGTATTGTTCCACACCGGCCAAAAAAAAAAATCGCACACTCAAATATTTAGTTGGAACCCCTTAGCTTTGATTACAGAGTGTATTTGTCTTGTCATTGTTTTGACAACTATATGCAATGCCAGAACATTTATTTTTGATCAGAAATACCATAATTTTTAGCCGTGATCTTGGTTGAACCATCTTGAGCCATCCCAATAACTTTTAATGTGTTTAAGGTCAGGACTTTGTGGTGGCAAATGTGTGTGTGAGAATGATTCCTCATACTTGTTTTTGTTATTCATGGTTTTCTTTGCTAAACATAGGCCAATAACTTGCCCGTTCTGAATTACTGTAACATCGTTTCCACCATCAGGGGATGTGTCTTCCGACATGATTTTCCAAGAAATAAGTAGCGACCCGCTTTATCAGCCAGGGTAAATATGATTATTGCCAGCTGAGACATATTAATAACTGCAATAATGATCCAATCACAGAATTTGTTCATTAAAACGGGGACTTTTTTCTTGGCCGGGCAGTGTGTGTGTGTGTGTGTGTGTATATATATATATATATATATATATATATATATATATATATATATATGCTTACAAGCTTATCCACATATTGTACAAAGAAGCATCTAATGAGGGTCTGGGTGCAGTACTTCATCAGCATCAAAATGGAAGACTGTTGGTTCTCACACCTATCCAGAATTCTAATCCAAATGGAGCCCAATAACCATATGCATGTTGGAAAACTTGAGTTTTAGTGCTAGAATAGGCAGTCTAAGATGAATTTAGGGATTACTTCTATTATGCACGATCATTTAGGGCTAATTCTAAAAACAATCCACTTGTGTGTTGAGTGCTGTAGGGCATCTCTGATTTTCTTTTTTTATAATATAGCTTGAGGATTTTAATTTCTATATTAAATATTGACCGTCAAGATGATCAGCAATGCTGATGCTTTGTCGAGGTATCCTTAAAGTTTCCATGACCACCTGAGTGAATATTTCAGATTCACAATGTATTTATTTATTTATTTATTTACACACACATACACATTACCTGTAGTGCATAACTGAATTTATGGGGGTCATGTGTGAATCAGGCCTCCCAGAAAAGCTATCAAAAGCAAAATACACTGAAGCAGTATGGCATGGAAGCTAGGCTGTTCAGGAGGATGATGTTCCATGGGTAGCTTTGAGATGTATCTTGTTGTGACGCCTGGAGGATCAACTCACCCATGGTTGTGTAGTTCCAGGCCTGTCCATTGAAGATATAAGAGCTGTCCAGCGGGATGGTCGAACCATCAAGGAAATCCCTGAGCTGAAGGAGAAAAGCTGAAAAGAAAGCTGATGCAAGAAATAAGAGGACATGTGCATGAGTGCTGTAAATCTAGATTGGAGCAAAGGATATTGTATGGAGATTCCAGGGATCATGTGCAGTTGGCTCTACCAGACAAGTTGAAACCCTTGGTTTCAAAGAACTTAGGCAATATAATTGATTATTTTAGCGCAAATAAAGTGATTCACTTTGTCATGAATTCAGAGCAGGAACCAGCGCACATCACAAGTGATGCCGAATTTGGCCTTGATTAACTATAGAAGAACAACTCAAAATGCTCAAAGTGGAGAATTTCTGAAGATGTTCCAAAGTCAGGCGAGAATAATCAGGAACATAGAGAGTCAGGCAAGGCATAGTCAAGGGGACTGGTTTCAGGTCAGCAACCGGGATGGCAAACCACATGAACTTGGGCATACTGGATTTGTGCACATCTAATGGGTGTCCATGAAAATAACTGGCATATAGAAGACCTATACACCCTTTTACTGCACTTTCTGACTCACATTTTCCCTGGAATGCATGGTGAGAGATGTGTCCAGTTGAATGCTACTTAATTCATGGACATACTTCCACAGAATGAGCACTGCCAATACGCGATACCATAGCAGAAAAGCTGAAAAGCGCCTTGCCTCTCTCATTTTCACTTGTAAATTTGTGGTTTTCCCTGCAGTCGTACGTAGTATTCGTGCTTTCTGTGAAGGCAAATCCAAAAGAATATACAGTATGTGTTTTTAATAAAACAAATACAATTTTCAATTGCAACCAATAATTTAGAGTACAACAGTAGCTTTCAGCTGATGCAGTATTTATGATGTCGATTCACATTGAGTTGGAAAAACCACAATCTCTGTAGTTGGTGATCAATAAGTGTATCAGATCAGCTCTGGTGTGTGTCCAGAGACCAGCCCAACACAGGCCTAAATATAATCATTTAGGCTAACGTTTTTATACTGTTATAAATTTGATATTTAGGTCATCTCCATCTATCTTTTCATTTCAACTACGACCTCTGAAATGGAATACAGAGCTCCCTTCCCCTATATATATATATATATATATGGCTGCAATTAAATATGATTGTTCATAGCTTGCTGCCATCAGTTAAATAATCTGTATTCACTTACACATCTTTCAATCTTGGTTTTGAAATTTTTTTTTTTTTTTACTGGGACTCTTTGGAGGGCAGCAAATCTGAGGCTCCTAGCCAATTGGATGTAGTCTGTATTTAATTTTCTCTGAGGTTAATTACTTATTTGACTTATTCATCTTAATCCTGTGCACCAGTGCGTCCAGTCAATCAGATATGGGCAGCAAAAGTCCTGTGGGCTACTTGTTGAAAGAGGATATATGCGACTAAAAATGCTGTCGACTTAAACATATGCAAATACTACTGGTGTTTGACAGGACTTTGCCTGACTTCAAGTTCCAGTAGGCAAAATTACAACAAGATCCTCTTGAGTGTTGTTCTTAGATCAGTGAACCTGAGCTTCGCAGGTAGTTACCAGGTCATATCTAAGTGCCTTTGTCACCACAGACACATACGCATATGATATTGTCACAAAGGCAAGCAAAACAGCTGAGAAAAGGAAAAAAAACCTTCCAATGTGGTTGTTTATTTAGAGTAGACATGTATTGATTTGAATATTGACTTTGAAAATTTTCGTTTTTTGTATCGCCCGAAAGGGCAGGCAATACTCTCTCGAACTGGCTAATAGGAGGCCCTTAAGCAATGAAAAATGCTATAATACTATAATCTAAAACCGACAGTCCCTCCCAATGTAGTTCCCTGCAGCAGGAAGCCAATTGTGTGCTGCTCTGAAAGGGCTACCAGGCAAAGGGGTGCTTTAACCGGGTGGACTAAACCAGTAGCCAAACAATTACATAATTTTTGACGATCATAAATCTAATCTGAAAGAAATATTAAACTAAACAAAACCATGAAATGAACAAATTATGACAGGCAGACAATGGTCAATGCACTCAACTTCCTTTCCACGTGTCCCTGATTCCCACGAATTACACCATCAGAAACAAGCTATTTTCGGTAGTTTTTTTTGGGGGATGTGTGTGAGTTGTAAGGGTGTTCAAAATGCCTTTTTTTATTCTCTGTTTTATTCATGATCTCCATGACATTAACTGTCCTTGGAGGTATAATTTGCCCATTTTTTGATATCTCCATACATGGTTACTCTAAATGTTATAGGCTTTTTGAAATCTTGACAAGATTTCACTAACCTATTTTCCACTATTCTTGTCTTTTTTAATTTTCTGAAAATATTTTTCCAATAAATTTACTGACATAGCTTGTATTCTCCCAAACCCTTTGTTTCTTACCGAGTATCCTTCTGAATGCCAATATTCAGGCCTGGTCAGTATGGATGCCAGATTAACAGGTGGTTATTTAAATCATGTGAACTGTCCAACAAGTCCTCACATCCAAATAACCATATAGGCTGATTGTTCCCTCCTCTGATATGACCTACAGGAGCTTTTCATTCACCTTGGAAGGAGCATTTCCTTAATTACGACAGGTAACAGCAGCATTGTACCTTAAAAAAACAAAATAATAGAAAAAAAAAAAAGAAAAGGTTGCTGCGTCGGTAAAAGTTACTACTTCCAAAAGGTTAATCTTAGGGCTCAAGGTTAGATTAAAGTGATCTTTTTTCATGGAAAAAAAAAGCAACGACTCGTAAATGCAAATGTTCAACTTGCGGCTGGAAATGGGAATCATGACCTGATCTCCCATAGGAAGACCAAGCTCTGGCCACAATTACTACAGTTGCTAGAGGGCATCTGTCACCTGTACTCAAATATGGTGTTGGGTTTTACTAAATGAACCAATAGCGAAAACCAGTAGAATACAAAAAGGAGGCTTTATTTCTGAAGGGGGAAACCCCCCAACAGAGCTGGCAACAGTACAATGTCCGCAATCCAAAATCAGAGTCCAATGGGCGAAATCCAGAGTCATACACAGGGCACCAATCACAAAATCATAGAGAGATCAAAAAACAAGAATGCGGCAAAAGTACAGGGAATCGGCAAAACTCGGTGTCTAGGGCGGTCCAGTCAGAAAGATAAATCACTATGAATCAAGGCGAGAGAAGCGTGGCACAGGAAACAAGGAAGAACGATCTGACAAGGAAGTGAATCAAACAGACATCTTAAATACACATCCGGGTTAACACATGATCAGGGAAAACAGGTGCAATCAATGGTACAATAATCAAGGAGTGACACATTAGGAATAAACTAATCGCATTAATTTGGCCGTAGCCAAAACACGGACAGGGATAACAAGACAAACCTATGAACAGACAGACAGCTCCAGTCACAGAGTACTAAAGTGTATAGATTACAGAAAGGAAAGCACAAAGTATTTGTGGTGATCCACAGAAAATCGCAGCAGAGATAATTAGGGAAAGGCAAGGAGGCGGAGACTAGAATAGGGCGACTGCTGAGAGATGTAAGTGCAGCTATACAATCCAGAGTGCTCGTTAGTAAGTTAGTCAAAATATATAATGTTAGTGTTGGTTAGTAATTAGCAAAAACAACAAACTGTTAATATGTGTTAGTAAGATAGTAAAAGAGAGAGGAAGGAAGCACACGAGATAATGAAAGAAGATTGAAACCCAGAAACCAATAAACCACCTGAATAAGTGGCACGCTGTTGTGTTCCAGGGTTCTGGCCTTTGGCCAGAACAGTATTATTAATGGTTTTAACAGTTTCATGTTCAAGATTTCATAGTTTCATAGTTCATGTTCATAGTTCATGCCATAGTTTTAACAGTTTCTTGTATTAGGATTATGCATTTCATGTTTCTCATTCCACGTCCATGTTTTTACTTTTCCATGTTTTTGTTCTTGCCAGGTCTGCCATGCCACTCCACCGCTTGTCTCCGTTCCGCCCCGTGCCTTCGTTGTTGCACATTTCTGAGCTCTGGTTGGCTTTGGTATTTCCCCTTCCTTCCATGCTGTGCTGGATTCGGGCCTCTCTAAGCTTAATTGACAATTAACTGTTTTTAAGTTACTAACATTTACTAACACTCACTGGGTGGTGTAATTCTTAGATAGGCACATTACTAATACTACTAATTTAGACAGGGAGTTTATTGTCATGATTCCTTCTTTGCTATTTCAAGATCTTGCTGTGCTTTTCTGTTCTTAACATTCATGCTTGCTTCCAAACTGCATACTTAATTGGTACTTAAGCTGAGCACGCTCATTCTCTTAATGAG
Source organism: Gymnothorax reevesii (assembly GCA_029721435.1). Taxonomy (NCBI): domain Eukaryota; kingdom Metazoa; phylum Chordata; class Actinopteri; order Anguilliformes; family Muraenidae; genus Gymnothorax; species Gymnothorax reevesii. Next base: position 21,157,181 of record CM056587.1, on the reverse strand, counting down.
CAGGTCATGTCATCCAATCTCTGTCCATGTCTTGATCTTGCCATGCCTCTTGTTTCCCTCTCTCCAGGTGTTACCCCTCATGTCATGATTTCCAAGCCTTTATCTGGATGCGGTGGAAGTTGGCTGGCAGACAGTGTCTCGCGTCTCGTTGCATGTGCAAGTTTAGCCTAGTTCTTGTTGTCAAGTTCCCTTGCATTCTAGTTTCAAGTCTTGTTCTAGCCTCTTGCCTTTTGTGTATATATATATAGTCTTTTATTTATTTTCCTTGATCTTCTTGCCTGGAGTTTCCAGTGCCTTTTGTTTTTTGCCATTTTGCATTCTTTGTTTATAGCTCTGTGTAGCTTACCTTAGTTTGTTTTTTGCAACCCTTTGGGCCAAGTTTTTTGTTGGCCCTTGTGCCTGTTTTGTTTTGTTTATAAATAAATCCTCATTCCCTTTTCCCGCATCTGGTGTCTAACTGATTCCATATCACACGCAAGACAAGGGACCGTGGGCAAAGATACACACATGACAAAACAGCGGAGAGACAAAGTGCAAAGCATGGAAAATAAACATGGCATGAAACATGGCTAGGAAAACAAAACATGGCATGGAGACTATGATAACTAAAACATGAAAATAATAAAACAAGAAATCCTAAATATCAAATACACAATACATTATCTAAGGACGGTCAGACAAAGGCAGAGGTCACATAACACAAGAATCAATCTATCATGGCACTAGGCCAGGCACAGAACTTGAACCAGACATGAGCATAAACATGGAGCATGGCATGGCAAAGACACAAAATGCAGGATCACAACATATGGTTCATTTTGGCCTCTACTATTTGCAACCAAACCAGCTGTTTTAATCTGGAAGACAGTCCCAGACTGTTGGATATGTCATGTCTTGAGCCCCTGTGTTTGTGTTTCATGGCGTTTCAGGGGAAAGGATCTCTGTTCATTGATTAAATGCCTCATCATTACCCTGTTAGACCTAGTGTGCACTTCCCACGCCCCATCTTACACCTGTTTCATGTCCTGCTCATTGTCTGTGAGTATTTGGGTTTTCCTATTTCATTGGGTCTTTGCCAGAATGTCTAGCCCAGCTTCTTGCTTGTGCTGCTTTCTCAAGTCTTAATTCTCATGCCTCAGTTTACCCAAGTTCCTCATTCTCAGCCCAGCCTTGTGTATTTGTTTGTGTGGCGCCTGTCTTTACCTTGCCTTGCCCTGCCTTAGTTTCCTATCCAGTGTGCTCTCTGGTGTCCTAAACTGCTTTCCTGGTTTCAAGCCCAGCTTTGGCTCTCAATTTTGCCCTGAGGCCTGCCATTGAACCGTGCCACCTCTGTCTGCTCGATAACTGCAGTCATGTCACAGTATATTTTTAATAAGAAATAAAAGTTGCATGTAAAAACATCTAATTATTTGTTGTTGTACTGTTTTTAAAATATATAGCAAGGTCAATGTACTTTTAAATTCAGTCATTTTTTATTTTATTAGCATTTTTCATCATGTGCCAACTTTTCTGGAATTGGGGTTGTACATGTATGGCCCTTATGGAAATAATAAGTTGGAATGTTTTTGGTGGATAATCGATTTGTCCATTACTCGTACCCATCCTTTCCAATCACAATGCTACCTATATTCACACCCTGGTCCTAAGTGGCCGCAAAATCGATACCCTCAATATATTGATGTGTCCAATAGTGAAAAGATGTCTCTTCTAAGAATTTTCATTTAGAAAAAAATTATTAAATTATTAGATTTGCTGAACAAAATCTTAGCGTGAAATATCAAATATTCAATGTGAAATGCAAATCAATGTGAATGTTGATTTGAATATTCATCAGTTTATCTCCTTAATTCAGTCAAATTCAGAAAGAACTCCCACATGTAGGTAGCAGGAAGGGGCTAATGTTGTCCTTGCACTTGGTCTTATATCACAAACATTGGCTGATTCTATCCCTTCCAGTATGGACAACAATCTATTCAAAACATAAAGTACATTTATTTCCATGGATGGCTCTAATTTCTAACATTTACTTATGTGACAGTGTGACACAAGAATTAATTTGCATACATGGAGGGGAAAAAAAAACAAAACAAAATAATAATTGTTGTTCTGTATAAGTACTTTTAAAACTTAACTACGTTCAACCAGATCCTGTTCCTGTGGCTAACAGTGATGCTCTCCGCTTCTCTGAGATTTTGTTTGAGAGAAGTAAAGTGTTTGGTCAGTGATATAATGCAATGCAACTTATAGAATAAGTTATAGACCTGGCTGTGAGTTGAAATGCTGATTTGATTAGCAGCATGTTAAAAGGATTTAAATCGCAGGCGGGAAATGTTAGCACAGAAGATATGTCCAAACAAGCAAGGCTAATTTTAACAATCATGTTGTTTTCTCAATATTTAATGACCTTAATCAGCCGCACTAATTATAGGCAGATATAACCCTATCTTGCTCTCACGACTCCATTAATGATATAAGTCTACATGCATTCAAAGTGGAGATACCCCAAGAACCATTCTTTCTCTGCTTCTAGCAACCTGCTAATGTTGAGTCATTAAAGGGATAATAGAGACTGAAGTATTTTCCACACACACACACACACACACACACACACACACACACACGCACACAAGCACGCATGCGCACTCATGCACTCAGGCACATCTCAGTCAGCAGTTCATGCACAGTGGTGGTGCTTGTGGTTAAAAGGCCCTGACACAGGCCTGCTCCATCTGGAGAGTGAGGAGGTGGTAATTAAGGAGGTGCTGCCTGCTTTCCAAGAGCCCCTGTCTGTCACCATGCTTGTTATCGCCTGTGCTTGTTATTCCTGGGCCCCTCTTCGCCTTGTTATCTTCTGTGTGTGTGTGTGTGTGTGTGTGTTTGTGAGAGAGAGAGAGAGAGAGAGAGAGACTACTGTCCATCACTGGCTGTCCTTGACCCAAGATCATTTCTGCTGTTGAATCCTCCATCTTACCATAGAGAACTAGGGAGGGACTAATCCTGTAACAGCATCCCAAGAAAGGAAAGCGATTGCAACACTATTACAGAGGTAAACAAATCCTGTAACGGTGTTCCAGTGAAGGAAATTACTGAAACTGTATTTTAAAGAAGGACAAATCCAGTAACAGTGTTCCAGTGAAGGCAAGTGACTAAAATATTTCATGGAAGGACAAATCCTCTAACTGTGTTCCAGTAAAGGAAAGTAACTTTAAAATTTCAGGGAAGGACAAATCCTGCAACAGAATTCCAGTGAAGGACATGCAAATCTATTCCTGCGAAGGACAATTCCTACTACAATTTTCCAGTGAAGAAAAGTGACTGGAAAAAGTGACTAGTATAACTTATTGTCAAGTTATACTAAATGAGTCAGATGTTGTCCTAACCCTCATTTGCTTTCAGAGAGCTCACTCGCACTGAAAATAGCGTCTCTTTCTGAGTGATGGTTGACTGCAGGGAACATCTCCCTTGAGCCGCACTAACTTGCGGCGGTATTTCGTTATCATGGCTTTCAGGTGGTTACAAACATTAGAAACTCTGGATCATTTACAGCCACGTGCTCGACGCAATCGCAACTATGCAAATTTTAACTCTAATGATCATAACGATGCTGGTAACTTACTAACTGTCCACCTGGTTTCAGTGTTTACGAACTACACTGTGGTGAACTCGAGGTTAGCATTTGTGTACCCAGTAGCTACTGGTGAACTGGCAATAGGGGAAGCTCAAAACCACCCCTTAAAAATAATGATTGAAAGAAGGTCATATCTCATCATTTAATAAAATTTTATTTACTTGAACTCCAAAAATCCAAAGGATTATCAGGTGTTGCCAGTTCTACTTATTAGGTTTGAGCATTGATAATTATTGCCCTGTTTTCAATTCATTTAAATTACCATTGCAAAAACTCCGAAAACTCTCAACATTATCAGGTGTGGCCAGTTTTCATTAATGACGCATATCAGTCAACCTTCACACATCCGGATTTTTTTTCTTTACTCGTCGGTTGGTAAATTCTGCGCTCAGCTGGCTCGTGGGGCACGTGTGGATTGGTCTGCGAGGCTCAAGTAGCTGTAAATCACTAGAATCCATTCTTTTCTACATTGTCATTTGCTGAATGTAGAACGAATTGTCCGGCACGTTTCACAGCTTGTTGCTTAGTGAGCCTCGCGGGCTGTCCTGCGCCTTTCGCAAGCCACACGACCGCAGAATTTATGAAGACATGCAAATATTTACGTCGTCATTTATGTGCGAAAGAAACACCTCAATTTTGTGAAGAAATGTATAACAACGCTATCAAAAATAAATATGATTGTCGTTTTGTCAATTAGTCTAAGAAACTTTCTAATCAAGAAAAGTAAACTGCGACAGGCTCAGGTGATTCAGCACTGAAGGGTGAGGATTGAGTCCCTTTGCAGCAGCCGACGCGCCGCCTGTGGTACCCAGTGCCCACTATTGTCAGTTATGCTCAAGTGGCGTTTGTGAATAGCAACTGGCGAGGAGTGGGACCGCTCTCTCAGTTAGTGGTCGGTCGATCTCTATCTCACACTCCAGTTACATTTCAATCGTGCTGACTAAATGGTGAGTGGAGGGTGAGTGTGAGTGTCGTTTCTGAATACGGGCCTATGTGTCTGGGCGAAGGATTTATGTGCCAATGATAGACAGAGTATTCAGGTGGAGAACAGAGACTTTACAGACATGTGACCCTGTCAGTCCCCTAGAGGAAATAAAACTGTACACTCAGCTGAGGATTAATTCTGCCATTGAACAGTCATGTAACCATATTACCCCATTTTCATATTGTATCTGTGGATTCCCCGCAAATATCGGAACATGGACTGCGTACTGTAAGCTGGTCTGCAATGTTTTGTGGGAATTATGTTTTGTAAGTATAAAGTCATAATTTTGAGACTGGTGTCAGCAATATGCCCTGCTTCGAAGGCTAGCCAGTTTATTAAGAGGGTAGAGATTGGATTATTGATGAATTGGTTATGTTGCGATTATGCCCACATTTGATGAGGAATTTTGCTTTGATCTTTGGAGAAACAGTGGGTAGAAAAGTGGAATGATCTGGGAAACTCATTCAAATGGGCTCCTGCATGGCAATTTCATATACACATTTTACTTGCTATTTCGATAATAAATTGTTTTCATTTGAACAAGTCATTTCTCAGATAAGGAAAGATAGTCAGCTCCGTTTGCTGTTGTTTCATGACCGCATCAGGCATGATTTAAGACAAAGAAAAGGCACGAGAGTGTCTATGTGCCCCATGAAAATGGCTACTCTTTCTACGCCAAAAACATTGCAGCGATATATAGTATGTCTTGCAGCATTAATACACATAGATTTTAGTTCCTGCAACTTGCGGTTACTCACCAGCTACTCCCTGGTAGCCCACTTTCTGAAGACACCTTTGAATCTAGTGACTAGTGTAGACCGACAATACTGGCTGATATTTGCAGCCGCCTGTGTGCACTTTTTGGTGCAGAAGAAGATGAAATGTAATCCCTATATCAGAAAAAGATACAATGGTATGGAAAAGGTAAGAAAAAATATAAAACAGTAATTTGTATATCATCTTTGTCCTGTTTTAAATTGAAAACAGTTAAAGGCAAAATATTTTATTCTGAATTTTATGTTATTTGTAGGTTCCAAAACAATATGGGACATGGGTAAGTGAAGAATTGGAAAGTGTTGGAAAAAAAAAGGGGGTGGACATAGGTTGAAGAGGTAATGCTATCAATCATCAGCGCTATTAATCCAATCATACTTTGAGACAATAGGGTCAGTTGCTTACAAGCAGCAAGTGGCCAAGGCTTGCTACGAAAGGGACGCCCCTGCTTATTTCAATAAGATAACGGCAAGCCGCCTTATTCAAGTTACAACAGCATGGCCTCCTAATTAAAGAGTGTGGCTGCTTGACTGGCCTTCCTGCAGTCCAGACCTGGCCTCTGTTGAAGATACATGTTGCTTAAAGAAGCACACAATATGACAATGCAGACTCTCTCTGAGCCACTGAAAGAAAAAAAAAACTCTTCAAAACTGGAACAACTGCTGTTCCTGGTTCCCAAAAATGAGTGTGCACTCCAACCTCAGTCATGGGGGGCCTAAGGGCTTGCTGTTTTTGGTCCTGCCAAAAACTTGAGACAGAAGATAACAAGTGAGGTGAGTAACTGTGTAATCAACTGCTATAATTGATCACTTAGGCTCAAAATAACACAAAAAAGGTTGGCACTGTGGCCCTCCAAGAACACAGTTGGTTTACCCCTATTTTAAAGTGCATTACAGAACCTGAAATGGTGTCTCTGTGAAGGTAAAGACTATCATTGGGTGTAAGTAAAGGACAGTGGCTGAAACAGTGTTCCAGTGAAGGGCTGAGCCTAGAACGGGTCTTGATGAAAAATGGAGACTGTTATGTGTCAGTGAAGGACAAAGGCCATAACAGAATCCCAATGAAGGAAGAGATTATAACAGTGAGTGAATGTCAGTTTGGGTGAATGATAGAGACAAAGTAGAGACCAGAGCTTGTTTGAGTGGTTCAGATATTGACAAAGGCACATTCCTGTCAAATTTCCTCAATCAATAAAAAGTGGGCTGTGGGATTTTTGATTTCATCGAGGAATAGAGTTGCCCACTATGCCTATTATGACCATTAAAGTGCTTTCTAAATCTGTTCTGTCACATTTTCTGCCAACTGATTATATTTTTCTTCAAAAAGAAGGATTTTCCAAGAATTTATGAGAGCTGTGATTTGGGGGTAGGGGTCGGATGGTGGGCGGGTGGGGGGTGGAGAAAGGTGGACAGCATTGGGCTCTGTTATACATAGTTTCGATTTGTTTCTATATTTCTCTGGCTAGTTTCTACAGGGTTATGTTAATTACTGTGCCTATGCCCTGCTTAAAGAAAAAAAAAAAAAAAAAAAACACCATAAAATGAAAATACTCTCTCATTAGGGTTTTCATTTGCATTTTTATAGCTCGTTATACAGATTGATACTTTTAAGTTCTCTGTGTTCTGCCTTTTTCTCAATTATGCATCTGTTCAAAAATATAAATGCATAGTTCAATTACAAGTTCACCACAAAAGTCCAGGTATCAGTAACTTTTAATGGCAAGGGTAATTGCGTCATCAGTCACTCCACAGTATCATACTTTGGTCTTTAATCTCCAGCTCACATACTTGGCATTTTGCGAAGACTAATAATTTGTGCTGCATCAAAATTAAATCAGAATTAATCACAAGTTCTACTTTTACTGCGTGCTGTGTTGGACTGTGATCGTGAACATTTTAAATTAAGGCAAATTCCTGCAAATGATAAATAGTGAAATCCATTTTACAAAAGAGAAGCGACCTGATTTTTTTTTTTTGTTCCATCATGACGATCATTTCCTGGATTCTCCAGGACTAGAACCTTAACAGATGATTGTTTGTTCCCTTCGGCAACATATCACCATATCCAGAGATTTGGAGCGTTGTGCTGACCTCAGATGCCTTTCATTTCCTAAAAGCTTATGGCATTTTTGCCCCCATCCAGATCTGTCCACAATTGCAGGTACCAGTTCCAATGGCCTGAGTCATTTAGAGTTTGTATTTGCTGTGACAGGAAGTTATTTACTTCAGTGGAACAAAGTTATAGGGGGGGAAAAAACCTTCAAAAATTGATCTCCTTTTACAGGTCTTCATACAGCAGCTGGCCCGATACACTGCAGAAAGGAAAGTCGTCACTTCTTATCAAACTTGTTTCAATTTGAGGTCTTGACCACAAGAGAGCTGTAGATAGATTGGTTTGACGGTGCCTCTTGCTTGTTACACAGCCTCTCTGTCATGTATGCGCTCATCGGATAACCCTGCAAATAGGCAGTTAAAAATGAAATAAAGGATAGTTCTTTTTTTTGTGAGCACATGTAGTTCAATTGCCCAGTTATCGTTTAAGATTCATGAATATCATCAGATCATTTTGGTAATTATTTTTTTAAATCGCTTGCTGGCCAGATAATAGCAGTTAGTGCCCTCCCCCTAGAATGACATGTCACACTTACGGTGCACAGCGCTACACCTCAATCCAATCCATCACTCTCATTAAATCAGATTAAAGCTACATAGTACCTTCAAGCTATAAGCGGCGACAAGCTTTGCTTAGTGTGTGCCACTGTTTGTCCCACACCCAGGCTCCCATTGAAATCTCAAAAATCTATTGTTGTGAGACGATTCACGGATCACCACATGAGGAGTCAGACATTAGATATCATTGGCACTTAAGTCATAGTCAGGACCTTAGATCCCTGATGTTCTTCATAGAACCTGACGATATATAGGATCAATATGGTCATTCTCAAGGGACAAAATTGACGGAAGACACAAGCGCTTGTTGCTGTTGGTCATGTACAGTTGTGATGTCTGAGAATGACACTCTGGATGGTCATTGGGTGTAAGAAAATGGAATTACAAAAAAGTTGTGAAAGATAAAAGGAAGTTTAAGTGAAACAGGGAAGGGCGCTTCACAGTTCGCCCTGCTGCAATATCAGAGATGACACGATTTCATTTGCTGGGGTTTCATGTCACAATTTCCCCAGGGACTCCCTGCCAAATCAAGTCGCCATCATAGACACAGCTTCAAAATTTGATGTCTTTGCAGGGTGAGGGAAAGATCAATATTTGGCATTCTGGGTTATTGCCACCTGCCAATATATGACCAATGTATTCCATTTTATATTATATTATTATTTTTGGCAAAAAGGTGTTTGCTTCTTTAAACCATCAACTGTAATTATCGTTCATATACAATAAGATTATTATGTACATGAAGCATTATCTAAAATGAAACTTGTATTATATTCAGAAATTCTGAGATGCATTGCATATTGCTAGTGACTTAACACGGAGACCGTAGCTTTGATGTGAATATCTGATAGCTGAACTCAACCACTCAAAAGTTTCTTTGGCTTGTTTTTTTTTTTTTTTTTCCCTTTAGATCATGCATTTGTATCAGTTTCAAGAGGAATATTAGCAATTTTAACTTATTTAAATGACCTCACTTGCCCAAGGTTGAATGAGAATAATGAGACATCAAAGGGGTTTCATAAATTTTGGAGTTTTTAAAAAAATCCACACTTATACAGACATATAAACGCATTAACTAATTATTTACTTTCTCCATCAAGGAATGTAAAATCACACTTGTTTGGGGGAACCCGGGAAAAAGCGCCCCAGAGGTGGAGGGCATCGACAGTATTGGAGGGCACGATCTTTCTGAACCATATGACTGTTGTTTCTGCAAATATACCGTAAATATGCACTGTAATTATTGAGTCTAGTGATGGCTATTTTGATTACATTTTTTTTTTAAATAAAGGGGAGTTTACATTTCTTTTTCAATCTCTAACTGCTTCAAAATGGCGGGTTTATGAAAAGTCATTACCAGCAGTGCACATGGAAGGGTCATACTACTCTGATGTTTGTTGTTAAAATAGGCTATAATCGTTTGTGCCCTGTTCATGGCATGTTTACTGTGTGTGATTAAATGTTTGATTTGTGAGCACTGACACTGAGTAAACATGGCAGCAATAAAATCTAAGCCTGTGGGTATGTTATAGTGTCATACGAAGAGGAATCTGCAGTGAAAAGACCAAAGCAGCCAGTACTTTAACAGAAAAAAAAAATCAATATGTATGCCAGTATCTTTGAACCTCCTTGGACAAGCAGGAACAAATCAACAACAGGGGAATCATTACCAGCCTAAGCCAACTCACACAGTCCTCGGAAAGCAGCTATTAAATAATGTGGCGCTACATGACAAACCATCACATAAAATGACAAGATCACCCAGTAAAAGCCATGTGTTTGGGACCCTTCACACCAAACGTGCTTTATCAGTGTGGGGCGCCCTTTTTGTCAATATTTTCAATGATTTGAAGCGTTTTGGACGCTGCTTTTGTACGCTGGGGGCCTCGCGTTTTTTTGCGACGTCTTGCTGTTTCTAGGTCGTTTCCAGCTGGAAAAAAAATTCTACTTTGAGGCACCTCAATTTAAAAAAAAGGAATTCACATCATTGTCAGTCTTTTCTCAGCATTCCAATCACGAGAAAGCAGGGGTGGAATTTCATTTTATGTTAAGTTCTATTGTAAACAAAGATAGCACAGAAGTCTGTAGTTACCATTAGCATTGTCTTGGCCGTAAAACAGCAATTTCATTAAAGTTGTTAAATTTTCCCACTAATTTTATTTCTCACTCTCCTTAAGAGCAAAAGTGAGTGCCAACCGCTTATTTGTTGTTTGAAAAAAAAAAAAAAGAAACTAGAGTTGTCAGAAGACAACACAGCTCGCCAGAAAACTTTAACCTTGCTGTCCACAAACGCGGACACCGATGCAGAGGGTATGGCAATAGCTCTCTGAGGACGTTCCTCCCGGCGAGCTAAAAACAGACAAAGCACTGGACTTTGCCGCAGAATCAGTTTGCCCCTGCCCTTAACACTGTTCAGACTGTTCACAAAGTGAGTGATGGGTGAGTTACATAGCGACAGCGGAAAAGTCATATCCAGTGACTTCCTGAAGCCATTGTAGGCTTCAGAAAATTTGTACCATTTCCACTCTGATAAAGTCCATTACATTGCATTTATATTGCAGAAAGTAACGATTTGGCCTCTATCTTACACCCAGCGCAGAGGGGCGCACAACGTAATTTCCCGTCCAGCGCCTTCGCTGCATAAATAGCCAAATTGAGCGCCCATGGGCATGTTGGTCTTAAAATGAGGTGTGGTCAGGCACAATGCTACCTTTTGCTATCTTGAGGTCGCGCAAAACTTTTGCACCTATGACCAACAAAAACCTGGTCTACAGTCAGTAATCAATTTTAACTGCAATTTTAAGGGCGCATTATTATGAATATTATGCGCTTTTGTCAGTGAGTGCATAACGCACGTACCCTCTGCTTGTTACATGTTACACAAGGACGAACTGCAGCGCCCACACAAGCAAACTATTAAAAATAAAAAAACCGATGATGTGAAAGATTATTTTCAAGACATTTCAAAAACACGTTGTGATGGCCAAGGTCACACAAAAAGAGCAGTACAAGGGGTAATACGGTACACACACTCACCTCACTTCTGTAAGTACACAGGTTCATTTAATTTGCTGTCAACCACACCCCAAACAATTCATGTCCACACTACACAGTTTATTTGATTTATAATTTGTTCATTTTCCTTTAGCTTTACGTAGTTTAAATGGAGTGCACACATTTTCACACTGTAAGGTTAACCCCTTTGCGCAGAAGCCAAATCTGGCTATTTAGGTGTTACCTGATTTAAGGCTTTATAATTCAAGACTGCAGCTTTACAGGCAGAAAAACTTTGGCTCAATTGAGTTTAGACACTTGAAGCATTTAGACTCCCATTGTATTTCAGTTTATTTTTCTGATTTTGGTGGAGAAAAGGGGCTGCAAACACAAAAAATCTTCATGAAAATTCAACTTTGAATTAGCAAAAAAATAATACTGACAATTGAAAAATTGCTGGGGCTTAAACCTATACATTTCTGGGATCATCAAAAGTCTTAACCACAAGTACAATTCATCTTGAACATTACATTCTAGATTACCTGCTTGCTATGAGCCAAATTAGACAGCTATCCAGGTGTCCCCCCAAAGTCTGAACCATTTTGCTGTTCAGCGACAGTGGTTGGACAAAATATCAAATATTCTGAGTCAAAAAAGACACTTCACACTTATAAATTTGTAAATATTTTCTTGAAACTTTCAACAAAAAAGTTTTCACTATCACGATGGGTAAATATGTTGTCAAAGACATCATGACATACATCAACTCCGACTTGCATAGGTACGTAGCATGTGCGAGCGTACTTTAAGCTAAAACCATGTTTTCTTGTGTTCCTGGTCAGGTGACCATATGAGGGACGTCCCAGATAACATGCCGGAGTTGGCCCGACGTTGGCCCAACGTAGTCATACACGTTGGCCTGACGTCACACGCCAACAATGGGCCAAAGTCATTTTGGCCGCTGGGGACACGTTGGGCCAACATTGTGTTGCCAACATATGTGTAAAGGTTGGCAATACATTGGCTTATATCCATTTACCGACTTAAAACTAATTTCCTTTTAAATTTAGCTCATACACTTTTTATTTTATTTAACCGAAAGTCCTGTTGAGATTGACATCTCTTTTTCAAGGGGGCTGATGTGGAGAGGGAGAGGGCAATTTGCATAGCCAATTAGATCCAGGGATCATTAGGTGGCTCGTTGGAACTTTTAGCCTACTCTTATTGCAGAGTGTCATAGAATCTTTCATGACCACGGCAAGTCAGAAACTCGGTTTAGGATGGCATCTTCTTCAGGCATATTCCACCCGAGGGAAAGATTGCAACCTTCTGGCTCGGCAACTGCGATTGGTCTCCCATCCAACTACTAACCAAGCCCTGGAGCAGATTAAATGGTGGCATCTGATATGGATGTAGTCTGCAAGTAACAGTTATAATATTTATTTACACAACAATTGATAATCAAGTAATTACAATCAAATAATTACAGAACTTAATTACACTATCAAGAACAATAATAATGATGATAAAAAATAACATTAATATTAATAATATTAATAATAGCTAGCTAAATGGGGCCAACCTCAGATTACCAACAACCCCTCCTTCGAATAGCTGAACGCCCGCTTGTTCTCCAACATGGGACCTCCCACTTTAAAACTCACTTTTATTTCAGACCGACATATACAGCATGTGGTTTTCGGTGTCCTTTGTTTTTTTTGTTTTTTTTGTATGCTGTGTATTGCTTGTTTTGTATTCATGTGTGTTTTGTTTCACTTTTCCAGTTGTTCTTTTGTTATATGTACATGTAGGAGTCCTTGAGTGGCATGAAAGGTGCCTTAAAATACATAAATATTATTATTATTATTATTATTATATGCCATATTGCTCAATAATAGAGATGAAATGACCTTAAGGCCAACCAACCAACCTCAGTCCTTCAACCAACCTCATGTAGAATTCCAACGTTGGGCCAACACTGAACCAACGTTAGTTGCCCAACCTATTTATTTGGTTGTTTGCCTTACGTTGGTACAGCGTTGGCCCAACGTTGGAATTCCAACTCTGATGCTGCCAACCATTGCCAATGTTGGGCCAACGTCTGCTATGTTATCTGGGGTGCAACTGAGCTCACGTCAGCGCGTTAGAGTTTTTACAGTTAATTATTCGTTGATTTTCAATGCCATGGCTGTCAAACATTCAGCGTGAACGGGCCATTGGCCTGCTGAATACGGAAACATCCGTCGCTGACGTTGCAAGGGTAATGGGATGCAGTGGACGGACTATCCATGATCTTCGGACACGTCTCCAACAAACTGGCACCACAGCTGACAGACCTCGTTCTGGTAGCCCACGTGTGACGTCAAAAGCAGAAGACCGACAAGTTGTCTGATGTCATTTGCATAATCGATTTGTCACTGCAACGTCCACTAGGAATGAATTGTTTAGAGGTCCTGTGACTGCCCAAACCATACATAATCGCCTGCGCACTGCTCTTATTCAAGTTGTAACTTACCATTTTTACTCTTGGACATTTCTGTAGCATTTCTGGTGGAATTGGTTACATTATGGACATTATTTTTATGATACACCATCTTTACTGAGTACAGAATTAAATAAAATCATTATTTAATACCTCATTTCTTGTATGTTCAACTTATCGACCTCCAAACGACTGTGAAGTTTTTATTTTGCCTGAGTATCCATGGCATACAACGTCTGACTAGAGCTTGGATTTTTGGTCTCTCACACAAACTGTATCTGAACAAATATTTGAAGTGCTGAAATGCACACCAAAAGTTTGGATAAGTCCTGTACAGGTAGACTCGTTATCTGCAATTATGTGAAAAAACAATTGAATCCAATAATACGGGGCCTGCTGTCCCATTTCCATTATCAAATGCAAAATCTCTCATTTTGTTTGGAAAGGGATTTTTTATTCACAGTATGGCTGACGAAAGAAGTAGCCTTAAAAACCGGCACCTTAAGAAAAAGTCATGGATGACATTGTCATCATCTGTAATTAGTCCGAATTTTTTCCGTATGTCCGATTCCACCTTCAATTGTAAGACAAGCAGAAACAAGTTCTTGTAACTCTTGTTGAATATTATTCAAGGGGTTACAGTATGTGAGGAAACATTAGCTCTGTTTCTTTCTCGCGATATTCCTCACTTGTTTTTATTCCTCTTACTCGTTCCCCTCAAGCACGTATATTTACTTTGTTTTTTGCCTAAGTTCTAATGTAATATAATGTTGAACTGCAGCCCCAGGGATTCATTGTTTGGATTTTTAACACCTGAATATGATTTAAATTTTGAGCAATATTTTAATTTTATCGTAACATATTTTTTTTTTCGTCTCTAAAAATATTTTTTATGACTTTAAGATTGCTGGGATCAGGTTCCCATACTTGAAGTAATGGTTTGCTCGCGCGCTTTCACTTTGGGCACGAGCAGCCCTCATTCTGATGCAGTAAAGAGTGAATTTTTTTTTTTTAATAAGGGCAGTGACGTTCACCCTTATACTAGCTATCTGCCATGGTACAAGTTCCCCTGGCTTTTAAAGGGAATAGCAGATGACACTCTGGCTTATTCCATGTTTTGCCCAAAACAATCCTATGATTAAGAGATTAAATCCATCCCCTTTGAACCTTGTGGTTTACTTTGCACCCAGATAACCCGTCATAACTAGCAAAAATGGAGTTGGACATGCCCTAAATGCACTTGCGCCACACGTTTCAGTCTGAGCGCTTAGATCGTTAAAATCGGGCCCATGTAGCTGACAGCAGGCATAAATCAGCTCTACTCAAGCATTGCAAAAAATACAAGCAAGTAAACAAGAAGAAAATCGTGAAGGGAAATAAAGTTTAGAAAGGGTGACCAGGGTTTTTTTTTGGGGGGGGAGGGGGGACTGCTTGATCATTTACTGTCAAAACAGATGGATCTCAAGACCACAGTGGTAGATCTGCAGAGACTGCGCAGTTTGCAAGGAAGTTGGCAGGCCATAAGACCACTGGGGGAGCCCAGTCTCGTCCAAACTCGTCCTGACCAAGCGTCAATGTTTTATGAAAAAGGAGTCTTTTGGCGCCTTTATTTGATGCCAGTTGAAAACAAACCCTACACCCCAACCAAACCCTATCCTTAAACATCAAATAAAGATGCTAAAATACTCCTTTTTTGTCGTATATTAAAACTTGGTCTATATGACAAGTCGGGATGAGAATGTGCTGACTCGGAGCTAGATTTGCGAAGGTTTGTGGTCTGGAAGAGCAACTGCCATTGAAAGGAAGGCCCACAAAATGTAGTCGTCCTATTGCAGCAGAGTAGAATGGCTGTGCTTCATAGATGTTATATGTATTGCTATTGCGTACCACTGCTTGGTGGACATGGTTGAAAAACATAAGGAACTAGCCAGTAAGTTTGTCAGAAACCAAATGGCTGGTTACTATTGCCTACCCGGCTGGTAAAATAATGAACTAGAAATTGACAGAGGGAAGTATATATGTTTTAAGACCTGAGTAGCCTACTTTGTTTGCTACCATGTGCCTTGTAGCCCAAGGTATGTCGTATGCTCATTCAGCTAGGTCTGGTGATGCGCTTAGTTAGGGCAAGGTTTCAGATAGTGTCTGACATCTCCATCAGCGACTCTGTTAGCTATAATGAAATTGATTCTGAACTGTTGTTATAATCTAGGGGCGTAGTTAGCGCTCAATTAGTTTGACATATGGATACTAGTCTCTTTTTCTTTTCTTAGCTTTTTCTGTAAACGTTTGTACGATGTCCGTGCTGACAATTCCAGGCTAGCTTCTTCTTATAGCTGGCTGAGGATATACAGTTGCTGTGTGACGTATAGTGTCATGAAGCATCTCACAGGTAATCAAACCTCGTCATCCCAAGTTATATCGTGCAAGAGTAGGCATTCAGGTGTTCAGAGTGGGAGTGGAAGACAAACTATTCTTACAATTCCAAGTTAGTGAACCATCAAAATAATTTTGAAGCTATTATTTTTGGGCAAAAACATTGCATAAACTTTCTTTAAGATGCACTTTAATTAACTCTGGACCACTCCCAAAGTAGGGGGGAGTATTGAGAGGAACTTGGGACAGGAGATCGGGGCGAATGGGATACTGTTTGGGCTTGGTCTGTGATTGTGCCAATGTTGAGAACCCCCACGTGGCGAAACTCAGGGTGGGGCTCGCATCTCTCGTCGGAGTCCGTGTGGCTCCTAAACCCCCCGGGGTCCCAGGTGGTGGCTGTTTCTTGCTTCCTTCTTGGAGAGGGGAAGTGTCGGAGGGATGTAGAAATGAAACACCCTTTAAATAATGAGCATGGAATCATTTTTATGCATCTTTCTTTTTACAAAACAAAATCTATTCAGTTGGAATGTCATGATTCATGACATTAATGTGGTGCAAGTCTCGGTTTGTTTGTTGTTTAATAGTGAAATTTGTCAATTTAATTGTCCAGAAAAGTCCTCAGAAGTGACAATTTACAGTGTGTTTGGAAAAACAAAATTTTCCAAGGAATTACCTGAATTAACCAAGAACCCCCTAAATGTTCTTGTCCACATTGTTTAGCTTATCACTCTCAAATTACCACTAGCCACCACTGCTAATGCCATATTATACTCGGTCTTTAAGCCCCCAAAATTCCTTTCTCCACATTACATGCCCATTCCACACAGTGATCACTCTCTAATACAATCTATTCCCAGTGTCTGTTTCACTTAATGCCATAGTTGGCCAGAAGGCTGGGCGAGTACACTGCTTGTAGATTGGGGGCAGTATGTACTCCGAGGTCTGTTGTTGCTGGGGCAAGTGTGTATACGGAAGACAAGCTGAGCTGTATCTTCCAGAGCTTGAGATGTCATCAGATGCTTTTTTTTCCATAACTCTGCTCACAATCCAAGCTTGTGACTGTAGGCACCTGGCCAGCCAGAAAGCGACGAGGGGTGAAAACCAGCTGAACCCTAGCTGATGCTCCCGGCAATTAGCCATTGCCCAGCGGAGCTACTGGCCGCAGCTGGGATTTATTCCCGAGACACAGAGAAAATGCATTTTATTTTTATCTGTGCCAGTTCCAATCTGCCTTGCCATTCCATTTGCAGCAAACCGAGCCTTCCTCGCTGTTTGTTCTCACGATTGTGACATTTACGTGAAGATGAAATGTCACGATTGTACTCAGTGCTTTTTTCTTTCTCACCTTTATAGTAAGTAATATTAATTTCTCAACCATAAGTATGGTAATGTTGAAGTGAGGCGAACTTGATTAATCAGACTGAGGCGTCTATGCCCTTTTGCAAAGGCCTCTCTCCTTTAGCCTGTTGAGCTTAGTGAAGCCACACAGTTCCTGGGCCCCTCAGCGCTGATGCACATTCTGCATTATTAATAATCCCTCAGGGGGGACACTGATGAGTTCAAGGATAATTTCACTGGACCAGCTGAAACTCCAGTATTGACTATGTAGCTAAGTTGAATATAATGCGGTTTGACTCTTCTGACTGAATCAGAAACAAGCTCAGGCCTTAATTCCTGTGTCGAGGACAAGGCTTCACTTCAATTTTTAAGAGACTTTTTTAGGGACAGGAGCTAAAAGTGTGAAAAACTTTACAACTCAAGGTTTTGTAGCACAGTGAAACTGAAATTAATAAATGAAAATTAATGACTGTCATGATAATGCAAATGTATTTCTACAACAAATCATTGGGGCCCATTGGTCACTCGATGAAAAAAGGGATCGGCATTCATGGCCATTCTGTCTACATGTGTAATAATGAACAGCACAATACTATAAAATATAGGAGAACAATAATTAAGACATGCAGTTTGATCATAATTACCAACTCTGGAGTACAGTACAGTCGCCATTAAAACGGAATAGACAGCGTTAGTTAAGGCCCGATTACCTTGGGCATTTCGCCCTTCTAACCCATTTCTAACCACGATCTAACGAGCGATAACGTGGTACTTCACACTGCTGACCAACGACCCGTATCACAGGACAATTTACTGTCAGGAATAACCACATGTGGCTCCGCAGAACTGAATGTATAAGTTCATATAAGTTATACAATAGAAGGCATTTTGACTGTTAGAATAACTTTTGTGTTTGCCATTATGTATTTTAATATCTTTTTATTTTCTCTTGCAGTGAAAGTGGAAGTGAGAGCTTATGCGACCTCTGGAAAGCGTGTGGCTGATTCCTCTGTTTAAAAAGCCTAGCATGAACAAGAAAAAAAAATATTATGTTAAATTTGACAGTGTAATATAAATAGTAAAGAGAGTTTGCGCTCTTAGATACTCAGCTGTCCAGGATTGAGACAGGTGCGTGAAGCTGAATGAAATTATGCAAAATGAAAAAGGTAGCCCGCACACTGCTACAAAAAGGAAAGAGGCACAAAAATGCAAAAAATGGCTATAAAAAACCCATGTGAAAAAAGTGACTAAAATAAAAAGTGCTCAAAACAAAAAGAACGTTTCGGCTTAAACAGCCAACTTCAGCCGAAACGTTCTTTTTGTTTTGAGCACTTTTTATTTTAGTCACTTTTTTCACATGGGTTTTTTATAGCCATTTTTTGCATTTTTGTGCCCCTTTCCTTTTTGTAGCAGTGTGCGGGCTACCTTTTTCACAGTGTAATATAAGCAATTGTTTTCTTGAAGGAAATTTTTTTGGTATTTTAAATGTGTTTCTCTATTGCAGAAACTGTGATTCTGAGAGTGTGTGGGTTGAACTTCAGCGAAGTGTGCCGCAATTGATGTATTGGTTTTGAAAAGCCAGCCAATGCTCACGTTATCCTCCGAAATTATCCGTTTTCGGATCTGCAGAGGTTTGAGGTTGTCTCTCGCCGAGGAGTCAATCTTCGTCGTAAACTGTGAGGAAATGCGTCGTATCGTGACAGGTTCCATAGTTGTGAATGTGATTTGTCAATTTATGGTTGGGCATTTTATAGAAAATTTCTGCCACGCGCTGAGCAGGTCATTAATTCTTTAATAGGCTACTTCAAGGGATTATTAGGGTGACAATGCGTAATAAATAGAGATGACTCAAACTGAGCTGTATTGAATCAGTGCCAGATGTGTCCGCTTTTAATTCCCTGAATTCAGTTTACGAAAAAGCCATTCTTAAGTGACATTTAGTTATTGTCTTTTAGAGACAAGATACAGTATTAATGAGGCCAATTGTCATTGGTACAAGCAAGTTTTTAAATCTGTTTGTTCTGACCTTTGCTACCATGCACCTGCGACCAGAAGGCAGTAGCCTGTATTGGTAGATCAGCGGGTGACTGGGGTCAGTCAGGATGCTTTCTGTTTTCCCGATAGCCCTGGCTCTATATAGGACAGAGAGCTCCTCAAAATTTGCCCCGCAATTCTGTCACACATCCTCACTATTCCGTTAAGCCTGTTCTTGTCTTTCACAGTGAGGGACCCAAACCAGCAAATAAAAGAGAAAGTTAAAACGAACTCAATAAAACAAGAATAAAACATCTTCATAAAAGAAGTTTCTACATTCAAACCTCTCAATTTGCGATAAAAATACATGCGCTGGTGGGCCTTTGCACAAATGGCATCGATATTGGCCTCGAATGTCAGACTGTAGTCAATGTCGGTGCCCAAGTATTTGTACTGTTGTACAGTTTCAACCGCTTGACCACGAATTAAAACAGGGGGATTTGAAGGAGGCTTCTTCGTAAAATCAATAACCATTTCTTTGGTTTTAAGATTAATCTTTAAAAATGAGCTCTCACAGCAATCAATAAAATCATTCACCACTTGACTGTGATTGCTGTCTTTGTTAAGCAGTGACACAATCACCAAGTCATCAGCAAATTTAATAATATGGTATGTTGGCAGCTTCCAAGCTCAGCACGCTTATCTGCAGTCTACGGCGATGTGTTTGTTTTTAATACCATCTCTCAGACCGCTTTTGCACAAGGTGCAATTGTTCGGTACCGTGCCACAGTGCGATTGGGTAATATGTTTTTGAGGATTTTATAATTGAGAAGAGGCTTTAGAATGTTAATATCGCGAATGCATGCTGCGTGTGCCCTAGCAACCCGGTGTGTCATCACACAGTAACATGGATTACCACGTATAGCAGCACAAGAAATAAACTCAAAATTTTCTTGACTGAATTTCAGTGGCTAAATCATCAAAATTGCTCCCCACCACTGTTAAACACGAGTCCGTCATCTTGAGTTTGCTTGGAGATGCCACCTCCGGGCATGCCCACTCCGACTTGCCGTAAATATAGCCCCAAATCACCCTTTAGGGCGCCGTAGATATAGCCACTGCCTATTTAATGATCCAATTGCATAATATACTGCTCTAAAGTTTTAAATAGTTGCACAGGTTGAGCAAACTGTATAGTCTAAAATAAAAAGGTTTGCAGAAATGATTTCCGGCAACATCACCCCCGCCAAAGCAAATCAATATTTTATGGAGGCTAACCTACTCTTGAATTCATATATGCAAATAAATTGCCAAAAAGCTGTGCCATAATCTGCATGTATGGACTACTGTCAACACAACCGCCCCAACCGCCCTCGTGGCTCAGTTATGATTAAACAAACACCCGGCTAATGGGCTATCGCCCAACTACCGCGTGCCTGGTAGGTGGCGGGAGGTCTTCTTTTGTCTTCGTGCGCGTCAAGATGCCTGACCTACCGCACAGCTAACGACGAGATTTCCCGGCCCTACCGGCAGCCTAACGCCCCCCTACTGCTGGATTAATGACCTTTTCTTTCATTTTAACGGCGACTGTACTGTATACTGCATAGGTGATCATTTCAATGTTTGATATTGTCCTTTACTCTCTATGGCCTCACAGAGCCACAGAGTCCTTCTCTCAAGTTTCAGGGAAAGATCTGTGCAGTTTGGGAGGTTTAATGCCATGGGTTTAGGTTTGTTAGGTCTGTCATTCCTTTGCTATGATGGCTAATCGGCTATCGGAGGGCTGATTTGGGGGGCGTGGTCTTGGTTATTGGTGCCAGCTGCGCTGAGTTTATTTAATCCCTTCGGTTTTGCCGCCCAGCGCTTCAGTGTCCAATCTACATGCCTGAAGTTAAGATCTTTCATTCGTAGTTATTTAGGTCTTGAATCTATGACTTAGCCTCTAAGCCTTCTGGTTATCTCTTCTTTGAAAATTATTCCTCTGACTGCCTTAGCTGGATTCTGGCAGTCAGTCCTTTTCTTTTCGTTCGTCTCTATCTTCCTCTCTTCACAGTCTTTTCCGTGGGAGGATCATTAGCGAGAGTGGGCTATTTAGTTTTTGCGACTCTGCCTGGTCGCATTTATATCAGTGCCTATTTGAGATTTCCTCTCCTTGGGTTTGGGTGCGTTCCCTTTTGGTTTGCCTCTTAAGTAGAGGCATTAGTGGTGATATCTTCCGGGATATCACTTTTAGACTGTTTCGGTTGCATTTTTCCCCTCAACACTCTCCTGTATGCACAAGCACGAAACCTATGCATCACCTTTCATATTTCTACGCATTACAGAATTTCAGGAATTTAGAGACTCACTGCTCACACATCAGGTGAGGTAACATTTAGGCTGTTACCAGTAAACAGACGCATAGAATCTATACCCATGTGCCAATGCTTGTGGAAATGCACTGAATTGGTCATTTGAAATGGTGTAACAAGTGAATATAAGGCAATATATATATATAGATGTAATATCTGGACTGACTCTCTCTCTCTATTTAAGCACACATCAGGGTGTGAGCAGCTCTCCCACTTCAAAGAAGCATTTAAAGTGTTCTGCATGGAAGAGTTGAAAATGTGACTCAGAGATGTTTCGGGCTTGTTGCAGCATTGTTGCTGTAGACTGAGGTCACCGTGTCCTTTCTCAGAATTCAGCTAATCAGGAGGTATTGATTGAAACAGGACCACATCTGTGGTCCAAGTAGCTCAGTCCTTCCACACCGCAACCCGCCCCCCCCCCCATCTTCTCTCAAATAGCAGCAGGAGCAATTTTAAAAGGAAACTATTATAACCGCCTGCTGTGTATTTGAACGGTATATTGGCAGATCAAATCAAGTCAAATAAAGACCATTCATACCATTAATCAAAACATTTATAATGACTTGGGGACCATTTGAAATATTTCCTATTTTACAGAAATGTAATTACTTTTCAGGGATTGAAGAATCGCCCCCCTGAATGATAATTTAAAACTAGTCTATGGCAATGCATTAAGGTCCCATGTGGATTAATACAATTAAATACTACATGCAGTGAATAATCATCTTGCTGGCATTTATTGTTGCTCTCTGGGCTTCAATTCGGTTCAGAATTTCAATCTTTCTCGTTGCAGAAATGTTATCTGTCAAACAATTGCCAAACAGATTATTTTCTTTTATTACCAACTGGCACTTTAATAACTCATTAAACCAAATGGGGAAAAGATGCGCACACTGATGCTAGTGTTCACTTGCAAACCAAGTAAGAGAGCTCCCTTTCAAACTGAAGCCTGAGGAACACTCCGGAACTCTGCGTTCATAATTCAGCGGCCATTGTCCTACATGCTGAGTTTATAGGGAAACCCTGCTTAACATGCTTTCTCTGGGAAACCGCTTTTACACTATGATTAAAACAGGTAATTTGGCTTTCCGCCATAGATGAATGTTTTTTAGTTCATCATGTAAACCACCATCATATGTGTGAAAGAAAGAACTAGGAACTCTTTAACTGGGTTGACCTCCACTGAGAAATAAGACAGTCCCTTTTGGGATCATATGAGTTAAGTCTGCAAAGGGGATGACATTACCCCAAAATTATGTCAATTGGTGTTGCACAATTGTTGTAAGTAACTTCACACGAAATTCTAAGATTTCAGGTTATTTTAATTAATTAAATTTATGGAAAGTTAGTTAACTCAGCCACATCAGTGACACCAGCTAAACCAGGTGACATAAAAGTTTGAAGTATATCCAAAATTTTAGTTTGTGAGTGTATGCAAAATATCACTCACTCACAGAACATGAAAAATAACCATTTTAACTAGTGGCTGGCATTGCCTGAGGATTGAAAAATTGCTAATGTTTTCTACTTTTTTCTTTCTTTCTTCAGGCTCGTTACCTGCCGCAATACTGCTCGTCAGAACCAACTAAAGCTGCAGAACCTACCTGGATACCTGCCGACGCAACTGCAAAATATATCCAAAATCAAATAATAGTTTTATTAGGCACGCGTCAGGTGATGAATTTATACTCATCATTTCAAGGGCCGAGCAGCCAATTTAGAAGTGTGGGTGTTCTGGGTGAGAGATGTGAACGCAACAGCCCCCTCTGTGGGCCTCCATTCCCGTTTTCACACCATGGCAAAGTAATGAATCCCATTCATTCCTACATTTTCTTCACCATCTTATGCAAATAATATTCAGTTCAAAATCAACATAGTAGCATCAGTCCTGCTGCTCCCAAGATAGTATATCACATACCATAATATTAAGCAATGACTCCAGGCTTTTTGGAGTTATTTCAATTTATTTATTTATTTTTTACAAAAGTATGAAGAAAAAGACTGTAGTTCTTTTTTTTCTTATTTCACTCATTACACACAAGACAGAAACTGAGCTACATTGTCCAACTGTGCCCATTACGCAAAACCAGTGTCAGTAGGTAGATTGCAAGCTAGCTTTCTGTCTCCTTTGAAAACAAAGACCCAGCAAGCCCACAATGCTATAAATGTACTTACATTACTACTTGACTTGCAAAAAAGAATCAATCTTCTTCTGCCTTTTTCATTTGTGCATTTTTCCTTGTGTCTTGCATCAGAAAAAGAGCAATATGCATTTTGAACAATAAGTAGCATGCTGAGCAAAGCAGGGTATGAATAAAATGTCTTTCACTCAAAAATGTGACAAATTCATTTTAGCGTTTTACTGAAGTAAATTATTTAAAGAAATAAAATGCTGAATTTTCTCTACAATGAGCGTTCGTCAACTAGAAGCAACCCCACAAAATCCTTTGATTGAACTGAGTACTTCCAGTCATGTTTTATATTTTTAGTTCACATTTTGATTGCAAATTCTAAAATGATCAAGCATAACTTCATGTTTCACTGGGGTATAAATATAAAGTGACACAAGTGTTATGGCCCCAATTTGTTATTACATTCATAACACAACAGCAACAGCAAGGGATGACAAACACAGTTTTAACAACTAAAACACATTTAATTTTTAACAAAGACAAAGACTAATAACAACCTACAACTAAAGACCAAGATTGATAAATAAGAAAAAAACAGAAATAATTACAGTCCCTTCTTGGTGGGGTGGCTTGGTGATGTCCTGGATGAAGAAAATGCTCAAACACAGGCAAAGAAATCCACAAAAGAAACTACACAGGTCTTGAACAGAAATGACAGGTCTGGTCACACGTATCCTTCTTCTTGCAATTTCTCCTACTCCATTACTGTCTCAATTCTTTTCCTTATATACTCTTTTGCAGACCCCACCCACATTTAGACCTCTTTTTTTTAATTTTCGGGGACTTGCCCCAGACATGTCTGGAAACATGTCCAAACATGACTCCAGTCTGAGCTTAACAAAAAAAAGGTAAATACTGCCATCTAGTGGCCTATATTCACATTACACCTCCATTCCAAAAGGGAAAAATTTTGACTCACAAAGGCAAAATTTTTCTTTTCAATACAAAATGGTTAAGTGAACACTTGTCTATATATACATATCATACAATATTCAAACACATGATATATATATACACATTCAAACACGGGATAAGCAATCAGCAATTAAATTGTCTGTACCCTTCACATGCTTAATTTCCAAGTCAAACTCCTGTAAAATCAAACTCCAATTCAACAATCTCCGATTCTTGTTTTTCATCTTACTCAAAAACATTAACGGATTGTGGTCAGTGTACACAATCATTGGCTTTTCCCCTGTACAAACTTAAACCTCAAAGTGTTGTAAAGAAAGAACCAGAGCCAACAGCTCCTTCTCTATTGTGGAATAGTTCCTTTGGTGGCGATTGAACTTCCTGGAGAAGTATGCCACGGGATGCTCAATGTCATCAGAGTCACTTCTCTGTAGGAGCACAGATCCACAAGCTTGGTCGCTAGCATCGACCGCGATGGAGAACGGTTTGTTGAAGTCAGGAGATTTGAGCACGGGGAAGTGACACAGCAGAGACTTCAGGTGATCGAAGGCTCTCTGGCATGCATCATCCCAGGTGAACTTTACGCCTTTCTTCAGTTGGTTAGTTAGACTGAGAGCAATCTCAGCAAAGTTCTTGCAGAACTTGCGGTAGTACCCGATCATTCCAAGGAAGCGGCGCAAAGCTTTTTTGTTGTCAGGAACTGGAAAGTCCATGATGGCTTGGACTTTAGCATTTATGGGTGCCACCTTACCCTGGCCTATGACGTAGCCAAGATAGGTGACAGTAGCACAACCAAAGTCACTCTTGTTCAGGTTAACAGTCAGGTTAGCCTGGGTCAGGCGCTGGAACAACGTCTCTACATCTTTTAGATGTTCTTCCCAGGAGTCACTCCATGTGATCAGGTCATCGATGTATGCACCCGTGTGTGGCAATCCGGCGATTGTAGACTGTATCATCCTTTGGAACGTGGCTGGGGCATTTTTCATGCCAAAGGGTAGGACTTCATACTGGTACAATCCAGATGGTGTGGCAAAAGCAGAGATGCTCTTGGCCCTCTCAGTTAAAGGCACACACCAATAACCCTTCAATAAATCAATCTTGGTCAGAAACTTTGCTTGCCCTACACTATCAATACAATCATCAATCCTAGGTATTGGAAACACATCAGTTCTAGTTACAGCATTGACTTTGCGATAATCTGTACAGAATCTAGTACTTCCATCAGGTTTTGGAACTAGCACACAGGGTGAACTCCAATCGGAGTTGGAGGGTCTGATAATATCATGTTTTAACATGTACTCAACCTCTTTCTCAGCAATCTTTCTCTTTTCAGGATTCATCCGGTATGGATGCTGTTTTATTGGTTTGGCATCACCAACATCTACATCATGAGAGGCTATAGTAACTCTCTTTGGAACATCAGGAAACAAATCCTCATATTTCTTGATCAACCTTTCAAACTGATCTCTCTGTGAGGGTTCTAAGTGCTGGAGTTTTACATCAAGATTTTGCAACACTTCAGTGTTTGACAATTTACATGAAAGAACTTCAGCTTTAATTCTTGGTTCATCACCTTGAAACTCCCCCTCATCTTCACACGTTTTGACCATTGGAGAATCTGAAGTGACAGCTGCAACCCTAGCATTTCTGTCATGATAAGGCTTTAGCATGTTAATATGACACAATTGTTTTGGTTTTCTCCTATCTGGAGTCTTCACAATGTAATTGAGATCATTGAGTTTTGTCAGAATTTCATAAGGACCATGAAATCTAGCCTGCAATGGATTGGACTGCAAGGGAAACAACACAAGGACCTTTTCTCCTGGTTTAAACTCACGGCTTCTAGCCTTATGATCATACCAAGTTTTCATTTTTCCCTGACTTGATTTCAAGTTCTCTTTGGCAAGGTCACAAGCTGCACGCAATCTTTCCTTGAACTTGCCAACATAGTCTAACAGACTGATATGCGGCTCTTTCTCTTGCCATTGTTCACTCAATAATAGCAAAGGTCCTCTCACTTCATGACCAAACACTAGCTCAAATGGACTGAATCCAGTAGACTCCTGCACTGCTTCTCGAGCTGCAAACAACAGCAAATGAACCCCTTCATCCCAGTCTTTCTCATGGTCATAACAATAAGTCCTCATCATTGTCTTGAGAGTGGAATGAAACCGCTCTAAGGCACCCTGACTTTCTGGATGATAGGCACTAGAAAGAATCTGCTTTGCACCTAGTTCATACACAACCTGCTGAAACAATCCTGAAGTGAAATTGCTACCCTGGTCTGACTGAATTTCCCTGGGAAGGCCAAACAACGTGAAGAACTTTATCAAAGCCTTCGAGATTGCAGTTGCCTTGATGTTACGTAGAGGTATGGCTTCGGGGAATCTGGTAGATGCACACATGATTGTCAGTAAGTACTGATTTCCAGATCTAGTCTTGGGTAATGGACCAACGCAATCAACAATGACCCTAGAGAATGGCTCCCCAAATGCTGGGATAGGCTGCAATGGAGCTACAGGTGGGTCTAACTGGTGTTTTCCAACTACCTGACAAGTGTGACAGGTTTTGCAAAAGTTGGAAACGTCTTTCCGAAGCCCAGGCCAAAAGAAGTGTTTCATGATCTTATCAACAGTCTTGTTAACACCAAGATGACCTCCTAAAGGTAAACTATGAGCCATTGTTAAGATCTCATTCCTGTAGACCTTCGGAACAACAATTTGCCTGACCACTGCCCAATCTGCATTGGCAGGGATATCAGGAGGGCGCCACTTCCGCATCAGCACACCATCCTTGAGATAATACCCAACTGGAACTGCGTCTATTTCTTTATCAGGAAGGGCTCTCCTCTTTAGTACACAAATTTCAGGATCATTAGTTTGCTCCTCAATCAACCGCTCTCTGGACAGAGACAAGTCTCCAGACACATCAGAATCACCAGACCCATCCGGCTGGCTGAATAGAGAAATGATAAAAGTATCTGATAAGTCCTCAAACGGAGAAACCATAGTAGGCCAATCAGAGTCATGAGGCGAACCACCTGAGTCCTGACTATTCAATGTACTGGACGGCACCACATCATCATCTTCTTTAGCCTTCTTGGCCATAGCACGAGTCACTGCGCAAGAAGGATACAGAGATGGGTCCTCATCCCCATTTTCAGTGCTCGGCTGTGAAGTAAGATGTACAGGGGGAACTACTTTGCCCCCAGCCAGGTCATTGCCTAGCAACAGAGAAACACCCTTTATAGGTAGACTTGACATAAGTCCCACCTTTACCTGTCCTGTAACTAAATCTGACTTCAAGAATATAGAGCGCAGGGGTACAGATACAGTCCTCCCTTCAATACCTTGTACAAGTATGAAATCCCCTGAAGCGGTCTCATCACGTAACTCCAAAGAGTCCATCAACAAAAGTGACTGAGAAGCTCCGGTATCCCTTAGGATATATATGGGGACAGGAGTAGTATGCTCATTCAGAGCCACAAATCCCTCTGACACAAATGGAAGAAATTCCTCCCTCACAAAGTCAGCTGTATTAGGCTTTTTAGCCCCACAAGAAGCAGGCAATTTAGCAGATTGATTATCTACTACAGGGGTTTCTAACCTTGTTTTCACAAAGGCATTTGGTTTGGTATCCTTTTCTTTTTCTTTCTTAGCTTTAAGGAACCAACAGTTAGTTGTAACATGACCAGATTTCTTGCAATAACTGCAAACTAGACCACTTTTGTCACTGTCAGCTTTCACACTTTGATCAGACCTGTTACTGGATTTCTGAGCACCATCACCAGATTTGCCTTTGTCTTTGGGTGAAGAATCTTGGGTATCACCGTAACCCTTTTTCTGAAATTGGGACCATCTATTGTTACTGCTAGACTGAAATTTGGACTTATGAGTGAGAACATATTCATCTGCAAATTTGGCAGCTGATTGCAAGTTCAGTGCTTGCTTCTCATTAAGGTAGGTCTTAACATCATCCTTAACACAGTTCTTGAATTCTTCAACTAACACCATCTCTTTTAGTGAGTTGAAATCATCCTTGACCTCCATAGAAGTACACCAGCGCTCAAAGCAAACCTGCTTTTCATTAGCAAATTCAACATAAGTCTGATTTTCAGATTTCTTCAGACCTCTGAATTTCTGTCGGTAAGCCTCTGGAACCAACTCATAAGCTCTCATAATAACCTTTTTGACAACCTCATAATCAGAGGAATCATCTGCAGACAAAGCCGAATAGGCTTGTTGAGCTTTTCCCTTGAGGACAGTTTGCAACATCAGAGGCCAGTGTTCCTTTGGCCACTGGCAACTCTTTGCTACCTTTTCAAAACACTGGAAATAGTTGTCAACATCCTTTTCCGAAAATGGAGGCACCAGTTTTACCTCCTGGCTAGCCCGAAATTTATTTTCAGTTTGAATTTTTATTTTTAGTTGCTCCATTTGGAGTCTTTCTTCTCTATCGAATTTCTCTAATTCAAAATCTCTCTGTCTTGCAAATTTTTCTAACTCAAATTCTCTTTGTTTTTCTTCTCTTGCTAATTTTTCTAACTCAAACTGCCTTTGTTTTTCTTTTTCTTCCCTCTCAAATTCCCTTTCTTTTTCTCTTTCCTCCCTTTCAATCTCTAGCATTTTTAATTTAAGTTCCATTTCTAGATTTGGATTTTCCACTGGAAACTGTTCCAGATCTCCTGGTGCAAACACATTTTCATCAATGTAATATTCAACTATCTCTCTAGCCAGTCTTGCTTTTCGCATGGCTGGTTTTACCTCTGTCAGCTCTAAATGTCTGCAAATTTCTAGCAGTTCTGTCTTTTTAAAAGACTTCAAAACCCCTACGGTTGGTGATGCCAAGAAATCATCCATTGCTGTTGTCAATATATATCTAGGAAAATTCACAAAAACAATTTCACAATTTGGAATGTTAGATTTTCAATAAATTACTCACACAATGGTCTATCCTGGACCTTGAGCCCCCAATTTGTTATGGCCCCAATTTGTTATTACATTCATAACACAACAGCAACAGCAAGGGATGACAAACACAGTTTTAACAACTAAAACACATTTAATTTTTAACAAAGACAAAGACTAATAACAACCTACAACTAAAGACCAAGATTGATAAATAAGAAAAAAACAGAAATAATTACAGTCCCTTCTTGGTGGGGTGGCTTGGTGATGTCCTGGATGAAGAAAATGCTCAAACACAGGCAAAGAAATCCACAAAAGAAACTACACAGGTCTTGAACAGAAATGACAGGTCTGGTCACACGTATCCTTCTTCTTGCAATTTCTCCTACTCCATTACTGTCTCAATTCTTTTCCTTATATACTCTTTTGCAGACCCCACCCACATTTAGACCTCTTTTTTTTAATTTTCGGGGACTTGCCCCAGACATGTCTGGAAACATGTCCAAACATGACTCCAGTCTGAGCTTAACAAAAAAAAGGTAAATACTGCCATCTAGTGGCCTATATTCACATTACACAAGCAAACTTCCCTTTGTCACTCATCACCACGGGAAAGTTCTGAAAACACAGTGAGGATGTGCAATGAAAAACTGTAGAGCTGTGCAAATCAGGAAATGGATGAAAGGGTGCCAATAACTGATGCACATATTTTTTTAAAGAAATTATTTGTCATGTGATAAGAATTTAATTTTTCTTTCAATTATGATACTTCAATTACATATTAGATTTTTGTGGATATTTTGTACGAAAGATAATGATCAACATTAATGATTTGTATTCTACGAGTGGCCTGGTGGCACATCAGTCTAAGCGCGCACACCATAAAGGCTCTCCTGTCTCTCGCTACTGTGTGACTGTCAAATAAAGGAACAAATCTCAAAAAATTTTTCTTTAAAAAAAAAAAAAGTTGTATTCTACATCTCCTTTGGCGCAATTTCATTAGAGGGTCAGGTTCAGAACGAGGGTGGAGGATACCTGGACATGAACAAACCCAGAGTCTTCCTGACGAGCGCCCGTCTGGCCAGCAGGAGGCGCTGGAGGAACGAACAAAGCTACTATTGTATACCCAAATCCGGCAGTCCCTTCCAAATTTGGAACCCTGTAGCGCGATGGCCAATTGTGCGCTATTGTGCGAAAAAGCTGCCGACCCCTGCCGGTGATAGTCACCTCTGCACTGCAGCACAGTGCCTAAACCGTGTGAGCTATCCGGCAGCTCTCAGTTGGGCTTTTTAGTGCAGTTTGCCTCATATGGCCACCTATTTGCAGTTAGCAAAACCGACATTTCTGGTCTGAACGTGAAATGCACCAGCTTTGAAACATCATGAAAGACTCCGATATAAACAGGTTTTTGGATATGCGCAAATATCACAACGCCTACCTTTCCAAGAAGGTGGTTAAACGAATGCTAGAGAGAGGCTATGTATGCGCGGTTGAACAAGCCCACCACTGGTGGAAAACTAAAAAATCCTATGTCTATCGGTGTATGTACAGCTGCGTGTGAAATGGAATATTGTCGCGAATATTCATTTTTGTTACCCTACCAACCTGATTTTGTAAAAAGTATGGATGGAACATAATGTTTCACAGAATAATGGTAAAAACTGGATGAATTTCAGCATGTAAATGTAGCCTGTGACAAACTCACTGAATGCTGTTTGCAAACTCACCTTCTATCAAGCACACCAACACCGGTCTGTTACCGAATGCTAGCCTACTGATTCGCTGAGATAAGAGATTTTTGTGAACTGAGTATGAAATGCCCAAAAAAGTTGGGCGTTCAGACTTGCTATCTAGCTGTAAAAATGCTATCTTGCTGGCTAAATAATGCCAGCTAACATTAACTTGGAGTTAGTTTGATTGCCACCTGGCTTGCATTTGGAATGATTGAAGCAAATTTCATTTTAATGATGGATGTTCGAAGACAGGCCACACTGTTATGGCCCCAATTTGTTATTAGATTTACAACGCAACAGCAACAGCAACAGCAAGGGATGAAAGACACAGTTTTAACAACTAAAACACATTTAATTTTTAACAAAGACAATAATGACTAAACAACTAACAACTAAGACCAAGATTGATTATAACAAAAACAAAAGAAATATTTACAGTCCCTATTTGTGGGGCGGCTTGGTGATGTCCTGGGTGAGAAAATGCTCAAACACAGGCAAAGAAATCCACAAAAGAAACGTCACAGGTCTTGAACAGAATGGCAGGTCTGGTCATCTTCTTGCAATTTCTCCTACTACTTTACTGTCTCAATTCTTTTCCTTATATACTCTTTTGCAGACCCCACCCACATTTAGACCTCTTTTTTTTAATTTTCTGAGACTTGCCCCAGACATGTCCAGGACATGTCTAAACATGACTCCAGTCTGAGCTTAACAAAAAAAGGTAAATACTGCCATCTAGTGGCCTATATTCACATTACACCTCCATTCCAAAAGGGAAAAATTTTGACTCATAAAGGCAAAATTTTTCTTTTCAATACAAAATGGTTAAGTGAACACTTGTCTATATATACAAATCATACAATATGCAAACACATGATATATATATACACATTCAAACACAGGATAAGCAATCAGCAATTACATTGTCTGTACCCTTCACATGCTTAATTTCCAAGTCAAACTCCTGTAAAATCAAACTCCAATTCAACAATCTCCGATTCTTGTTTTTCATCTTACTCAAAAACATTAACGGATTGTGGTCAGAGTACACAATCATTGGCTTTTGTCCTGCACAAACATAAACCTCAAAGTGTTGTAAAGAAAGGACCAGAGCCAACAGTTCCTTCTCTATTGTGGAATAGTTCCTTTGGTGGCGATTGAACTTCCTGGAGAAGTATGCCACGGGATGCTCAATGTCATCAGAGTCACTTCTCTGTAGGAGCACAGATCCACAAGCTTGGTCGCTAGCATCGACCGCGATGGAGAACGGTTTGTTGAAGTCAGGAGATTTGAGCACGGGGAAGTGACACAGCAGAGACTTCAGGTGATCGAAGGCTCTCTGGCATGCATCATCCCAGGTGAACTTTACGCCTTTCTTCAGTTGGTTAGTTAGACTGAGAGCAATCTCAGCAAAGTTCTTGCAGAACTTGCGGTAGTACCCGATCATTCCAAGGAAGCGGCGCAAAGCTTTTTTGTTGTCAGGAACTGGAAAGTCCATGATGGCTTGGACTTTAGCATTTATGGGTGCCACCTTACCCTAGCCTATGACGTAGCCAAGATAGGTGACAGTAGCACAACCAAAGTCACTCTTGCTCAGGTTAACAGTCAGGTTAGCCTGGGTCAGGCGCTGGAACAACGTCTCTACATCTTTTAAATGTTCTTCCCAGGAGTCACTCCATGTGATCAGGTCATCGATGTACGCACCCGTGTGTGGCAATCCGGCGATTGTAGACTGTATCATCCTTTGGAACGTGGCTGGGGCATTTTTCATGCCAAAGCGTAGGACTTCATACCGGTACAATCCAGATGGTGTGGCAAAAGCAGAGATGCTCTTGGCCCTCTCAGTTAAAGGCACACACCAATAACCCTTCAATAAATCAATCTTGGTCAGAAACTTTGCTTGCCCTACACTATCAATACAATCATCAATCCTTGGTATTGGAAACACATCAGTTCTAGTTACAGCATTGACTTTGCGATAATCTGTACAGAATCTAGTACTTCTATCAGGTTTTGGAACTAGCACACAGGGTGAACTCCAATCGGAGTTGGAGGGTCTGATAATATCATGTTTTAACATGTACTCAGCAATCTTTCTCTTTTCAGGATTCATCCGGTATGGATGCTGTTTTATTGGTTTGGCATCACCAACATCTACATCATGAGAGGCTATAGTAACTCTCTTTGGAACATCAGGAAACAAATCCTCATATTTCTTGATCAACCTTTCAAACTGATCTCTCTGTGAGGGTTCTAAGTGCTGGAGTTTTACATCAAGATTTTGCAACACTTCAGTGTTTGACAATTTACATGAAAGAACTTCAGCTTTAATTCTTGGTTCATCATCTTGAAACTCCCCCTCATCTTCACACGTTTCGACCATTGGAGAATCTGAAGTGACAGCTGCAACCCTAGCATTTCTGTCATGATAAGGCTTTAGCATGTTAATATGACACAATTGTTCTGGTTTTCTCCTATCTGGAGTCTTCACAATGTAATTGAGATCATTGAGTTTTGTCAGAATTTCATAAGGACCATGAAATCTTGCCTGCAATGGATTGGACTGCAAGGGAAACAACATAAGGACCTTGTCTCCTGGTTTAAACTCACGGCTTCTAGCCTTATGATCATACCAAGTTTTCATTTTTCCCTGACTTGATTTCAAGTTCTCTTTGGCAAGGTCACAAGCTGCACGCAATCTTTCCTTGAACTTGCTAACATAGTCTAACAGACTGATATGCGGCTCTTTCTCTTGCCATTGTTCACTCAATAATAGCAAAGGTCCTCTCACTTCATGACCAAACACTAGCTCAAATGGACTGAATCCAGTAGACTCCTGCACTGCTTCTCTAGCTGCAAACAACAGCAAATTAACCCCTTCATCCCAGTCTTTCTCATCGTCATAACAATAAGTCCTCATCATTGTCTTGAGAGTGGAATGAAACCGCTCTAAGGCACCCTGACTTTCTGGATGATAGGCACTAGAAAGAATCTGCTTTGCACCTAGTTCATACACAACCTGCTGAAACAATCCTGAAGCGAAATTGCTACCCTGGTCTGACTGAATTTCCCTGGGAAGGCCAAACAACGTGAAGAACTTTATCAAAGCCTTCGAGATTGCAGTTGCCTTGATGTTACGTAGAGGTATGGCTTCGGGGAATCTGGTAGATGCACACATGATTGTCAACAAGTACTGATTTCCAGATCTAGTTTTGGGTAATGGACCAACACAATCAACAATGACCTTAGAGAATGGCTCCCCAAATGCTGGGATAGGCTGCAATGGAGCTACAGGTGGGTCTAACTGGTGTTTTCCAACTACCTGACAAGTGTGACAGGTTTTGCAAAAGTCGGAAACGTCTTTTCGAAGCCCAGGCCAAAAGAAGTGTTTCATGATCTTATCAACAGTCTTGTTAACACCAAGATGACCTCCTAAAGGTAAACTATGAGCCATTGTTAAGATCTCATTCCTATAGACCTTCGGATCAACAATTTGCCTGACCACTGCCCAATCTGCATTGGCAGGGATATCAGGAGGGCGCCACTTCCGCATCAACACACCATCTTTGAGATAATACCCAACTGGAACTGCGTCTATTTCTTTATCAGGAAGGGCTCTCCTCTTTAGTACACAAATTTCAGGATCATTAGTTTGCTCCTCAATCAACCGCTTTCTGGACAGAGACAAGTCTCCAGACACATCAAAATCACCAGACCCATCCGGCTGGCTGAATAGAGAACTGATAAAAGTATCTGATAAGTCCTCAAACGGAGAAAAGATTGTAGGCCAATCAGAGTCATGAGGCGAACCACCTGAGTCCTGACTATTCAATGTACTGGACGGCACCACATCATCTTCTTCTTTAACCTTCTTGGCCATAGCACGAGTCACTGCGCAAGAAGGATACAGAGATGGGTCCTCATCCCCATTTTCAGTGCTCGGCTGTGAAGTAAGATGTACAGGGGGAACTACTTTGCCCCCAGCCAGGTCATTGCCTAGCAACAGAGAAACACCCTTTATAGGTAGACTTGACATAAGTCCCACCTTTACCTGTCCTGTAACTAAATCTGACTTCAAGAATATAGAGCGCAGGGGTACAGATACAGTCCTCCCTTCAATACCTTGTACAAGTATGAAATCCCCTGAAGCGGTCTCATCACGTAACTCCAAGCAGTCCATCAACAAAAGTGACTGAGAAGCTCCGGTATCCCTTAGGATATATATGGGGACAGGAGTAGTATGCTCATTCAGAGCCACAAATCCCTCTGACACAAATGGAAGAAATTCCTCCCTCACAAAGTCAGCTGTATTAGGCTTTTTAGCCCCACAAGAAGCAGGCAATTTAGCAGATTGGTTATCTACTACAGGGGTTTCTAACCTTGTTTTCACAAAGGCATTTGGTTTAGTATCCTTTTCTTTTTCTTTCTTAGCTTTAAGGAACCAACAGTTAGTTGTAACATGACCAGATTTCTTGCAATAACTGCAAACTAGACCACTTTTGTCACTGTCAGCTTTCACACTTTGATCAGACCTGTTACTGGATTTCTGAGCACCATCACCAGATTTGTCTTTGTCTTTGGGTGAGGAATCTTGGGTATCACCATAACCCTTTTTCTGAAATTGGGACCATCTATTATTACTGCTAGACTGAAATTTGGACTTATGTGTGAGAACATATTCATCTGCAAATTTGGCAGCTGATTGCAAATTCAGTGCTTGCTTCTCATTAAGGTAGGTCTTAACATCATCTTTAACACAGTTCTTGAATTCTTCAACTAACACCATCTCTTTTAGTGAGTTGAAATCATCCTTGACCTCCATAGAAGTACACCAGCGCTCAAAGCAAACCTGCTTTTCATAAGCAAATTCAACATAAGTCTGATTTTCAGATTTCTTCAGACCTCTGAATTTCTGTCGGTAAGCCTCTGGAACCAACTCATAAGCTCTCAAAATAACCTTTTTGACAACCTCATAATCAGAGGAATCATCTGCAGACAAAGCCGAATAGGCTTGTTGAGCTTTACCCTTGAGGACAGTTTGCAACATCAGAGGCCAGTGTTCCTTTGGCCACTGGCAACTCTTTGCTACCTTTTCAAAACACTGGAAATAGTTGTCAACATCCTTTTCCGAAAATGGAGGCACCAGTTTTACCTCCTGGCTAGCCCGAAATTTATTTTCAGTTTGAATTTTTATTTTTAGTTGCTCCATTTGGAGTCTTTCTTCTCTATCGAATTTCTCTAATTCAAAATCTCTCTGTCTTGCAAATTTTTCTAACTCAAATTCTCTTTGTTTTTCTTTTTCTTCCCTCTCAAATTCTCTTTTTCTTCCCTTTCAATCTCTAGCATTTTTAATTTAAGTTCCATTTCTATATTTGGATTTTCCACTGGAAACTGTTCCAGATCTCTTGGTGCAAACACATTTTCATCAATGTAATATTCAACTATCTCTCTAGCCAGTCTTGCTTTTCGCATGGCTGGTTTTACCTCTGTCAGCTCCAAATGTCTGCATATTTCCAACAGTTCTGTCTTTTTAAAAGACTTCAAAACCCCTACGGTTGGTGATGCCAAGAAATCATCCATTGCTGTTGTCAATATATTTATATAGGAAAATTCACAAAAACAATTTTACAATCTGAAATGTTAGATTTTTAATAAATGACTCACAAAATGGTCTATCCCGGACCTTGAGCCCCCAATTTGTTATGGCCCCAATTTGTTATTAGATTTACAACGCAACAGCAACAGCAACAGCAAGGGATGAAAGACACAGTTTTAACAACTAAAACACATTTAATTTTTAACAAAGACAATAATGACTAAACAACTAACAACTAAGACCAAGATTGATTATAACAAAAACAAAAGAAATATTTACAGTCCCTATTTGTGGGGCGGCTTGGTGATGTCCTGGGTGAGAAAATGCTCAAACACAGGCAAAGAAATCCACAAAAGAAACGTCACAGGTCTTGAACAGAATGGCAGGTCTGGTCATCTTCTTGCAATTTCTCCTACTACTTTACTGTCTCAATTCTTTTCCTTACATACTCTTTTGCAGACCCCACCCACATTTAGACCTCTTTTTTTTTATTTTCTGAGACTTGCCCCAGACATGTCCAGGACATGTCTAAACATGACTCCAGTCTGGGCTTAACAAAAAAAGGTAAATACTGCCATCTAGTGGCCTATATTCACATTACAACACAAACATGACAAAAGTATAAGAGAAAACTTCAGCTCTATCAGCAACAAGGTAAATAGCTGGATTCTTCCTCTGATCTGTGATCACTGCCAGTGGGTGACTGATGCCCCATTTCTACCAGCCTTCCAACTAAAAGCTTTCTTCAATGGTTTCCTCTTCACAGGACTGTTGGTTTGACCAAATGGCTGTAATTGGCTGGATGGCCGTTCAATCAGTCCAACTTGACCACCAGGTTTTTAAGTATGGGGAACTCATTTGCTAAAGTTTTATTTTTTCCTCATCTTAGTTTAAATTGATCAATGATTATCTCAGGAGAAAGTGTGG
The DNA here is from genome assembly GCA_029721435.1 of Gymnothorax reevesii. Taxonomy (NCBI): domain Eukaryota; kingdom Metazoa; phylum Chordata; class Actinopteri; order Anguilliformes; family Muraenidae; genus Gymnothorax; species Gymnothorax reevesii. The sequence goes on along the minus strand of CM056587.1, from coordinate 21,119,346 downwards.
GGGATGAAATCATGTTTTTGCAAAAGTGCAGGTGTCTTAACAGCTGTAACGCGACGCATCTTTGTCATTTAACACATATTCAGATGTGTGCTATCTTTGAGTTCTCCATTTTCATTAATTTTAGAGTGAAAGAGATCTAAATAATCCCTTTTTAATTTTACCCGTGTTATTCTCAGAGTGTTGGGTACACCTCATGCTCTTTGTACATCCGCCCATTCCATTCCACCAGCTGGAGAGTCACTTCCACTTCAATTAAAAGCCACATTCATAATAGGTCGATTATAGGCACAGTCGCGTTCTGGGTCCGGTGCACAGAAAATGGCTTGTCTCAAACAATTAAGTCAATAAAAATTAGCTCAATTTAATTAAGAGAAGTGACATCTCTTGTGTCGTCAAGTGGTTGCAATTAAGTCGCGCTGAATAGAAATATGTCGATGGCGGTTTGGCGGGAGTTAACGCAGCTTGCTGAGATGTCAGGATGGGTCAGTCATCATTAAAAGATATTTGGAGCAAATGACACCCTGGCAGCTGCGTGTGGGAACGTGAAACAGAACGGGACGGACAGCGCCTCCTCTCACTCCAAATCACCGCCCCCGTGTGCCGAAACGACACATGTAACGGTCTCTTAATCTCGGGGTGACATTGTATCCAATTAATAATCGCAAGAAGTGAAGTTTCTGCTCTCAAGGACATGATTTTGGGATTTCTGAGTAACAACAAATTCAAGTAGTATTTATTTATGGTGCTTTTTTCAAACACACGTATTTTGGAAATGCGCAAGCTTGTATATAAATTAAAAATGAATCCATTCCAGTAAGTCACTTGGTTTGAGAGAGAGAACTCCTGCTCTTCATTTCATTGATTTCATCCAATGAGTAATTTATTAGTCCCTTCATAAAACCGGCGCATCATAAAAGTAGCATCTGTTGTGCCCTGCATCAGACTGGCAAGTCTGCCAAGCGTATTGGCCAAGCTATCGATGACCTTGTTTAAAATATGCTGATGGGAAAAAAAAATGAATGAGCCAATTTCTACATTTGAAGTTAAATGTTCCCGCTGATCAGAGTTTGGAGAAAACATGCGTTCAGTGTTTACACAACAGCCAGTGAAACTGGCAAGGGATTGACTGTCTATGAATTTTTCATTTGGGTTCACTTGGCTGGCTATTCCTAAGCAGCAATATCAGCAATATTGCCCATTAGTATTTATGCCTAGAAACCGGGCATGTATTTATTTAACATCTCAGAAAAAATTACTATAATTATAATTATTATCATTATTGCATAGGCATTAGAATATTAACACTTGCAATGTATCAGTGAAAATGCCCATGGAGTAGATATATTGTATTAGTCAAAAAGTTTTTGAGTAAGCATAATTTACACATTTTGCAAAAAAAAAAAAATGTTATAAGTTAATACAAGGAATTTTGTGATCTCAGAGTGAACAACTCCAATTCCATCACTATTCAATGCAAGAGAGAATAAATTGAAAAAAAAATCTCAATTGAACAGTGGGAATTTTTTCAGTAAAAAAGTGAGATTTAATTAATATCTCAACTACATTCTTTGCTCATCAAACAGTTCTATCACGCAGCTGACCTTAAAGAAAATTATTTTTCATCATTTTACTTGTCACCAGCAGAGGAGGGAAGGGGTTTTGTAACCTTTGTGTTGGGTTGTAAAAGTAGCTCTCATCTCTCTAGGAGCACAGAAAATAAGAGGAAAAAACAACATCCATATCACTGAGGAGCCTCATGAACCCTTTGGGGGTAACACGTGAGCTGACCAATAGGATGGATTTCTTTCTTATGCTGAACCAATCACAGACCGACTCAGACTGATGTATGCTTTCACGATGCCTAGCAACTACCATCTATCCATCCATCTATCATCTACACCACTTCTTCCTCACTGGGGTCGCAGGGGGAGCTGAAGCCTATCGCAGCTGACTATGGGCGAAAGGTAGGGACCCACCCTGGACAGCTCGTCAATCCACTGCAGGCATTGCAGCTACCTGAGAATGTAATTATCACCTACCAATCCGGACAGAGGGAAGTTGAAGGTCATTAAAGTTCACTTTCAAATTACAGTTCACTTGTCAATTCATCGCATAAAACTGCTGATTGGGAGAAAACGTACATCATTCATGATGGCTGAAGTGTCAGAGAACACAATGAGAACACTGACAACAGTGACACGACCATGACTGAAATACTCAGAGTGTCATCTGCGCTTGCCAGCTGCCAAGTTACTATCACTTAATGAGGAAGCCAGCGGAACATTATGAGCTTGTGCTATCAAGTCCCCAAGTCAGAGAAATGGCCTTCTGAGATCAGAGCTAATGCAGCAGCTTCAGCACAAATCGTTCCTCATGATAGGTCATCTTATTCCTGAGTGTCTCTGCTCATCTTTTGCTCCAGAGAGAGAAGGAAAAAAAACAGGTTCCTGTAGAAAGGCAGCGCTCATTGCTGTGATGAGATATGCATCACAGTAGTCAACGTCCAGTTGGTTGGGACTCCCTGTATTATAGTCCAGTAAGGTCAAGTAAGCATGAAATCAATATGTTCATTTCAATGAGAAAATTGAGCAGGTAGCTTTTACAGAAGAGAAGCACTGGTAAGAGGTCAAATCTCTGAAGATGAGTTAGGTTAATTAATTGCTGGAGTGGCTCACTAAGGGCCAAACTACTTCTTTTTTTTTAGTATTATTGAGCAGTAGTTATGCCAAGATATAATCAAAGGGTGTTTTGGACAATTTTAAGGATACCGCATGTGAATATGTCAAGAATTAATTCATCTTAGCTGCTGAATGCCTCTAATGAAATAACATTGTGTTTTATGCCAGTTGACTTTAAACACAGCTTACCTATCCAGAGATTTAATTAAACTTCCAGAAAAAATGTACTGGAACACCATCCAAGTGTTGATCTATGAGGGACTCAGTGCTACTTTTTAATTCCATTTGATGTTTGGAAATGTGGGATGGGAAAAAATATCTTTTGATCATCTGGTCAACAGAGCTGCCCACTAATTAGTAAAAAGATTTTTAATGTTCAGAGTGACATTGGTTAACGTGTTAGCCGAGGACAAGCAACAACTTGAACTTCCTGTGACAGGATACAGATCAATTTTAAAATATTTATTTGTATATTTACTACACTGTCCTTCACTGATACATTCATGTAAATACATAAAGTGCATAATTTGCATCCCAGTTTCATCCTGCTGATTACAGAAAGATATGGGGTGACGTGATTATTGATACACCAAAGAGGAGAATAGATCATGGTCAGGTTCCGGCCATTCCTCAGACTAGCATCCTACAGATCGCATGTCAAATTTTGAGAGTTCTTCCAGGCAGCAGTAGAAAGCTACAGCAAACAGCTTCCATACAGCAGCTCTTTAAAAAAAAAATCCCAAAATTAAATCCACTGACTGAAAAAAACCGGCGGAGTTAACTGATAAAATCAGTAATAAAGCTCACATAAGCACTCTCTCCACTTTGAGTCACTTGGCCTGGATCGTAGTGGGAGAACCTGAGTTCACTTTTTTCCCCCAAAAAGACAATAAAAAACATTGTTTTGCTCTTTCTACCGGCGCATCACAGTGCTGGATTTCAATCAGCCTTGTAGCCAGCAACAGGGGAGCGGATGAGACAGCTCTCTCTCCTGGGGGTAGGCCCGTTTCCCAACTTTGAGAGAAAGTATGAATTGTGTATCACTAGTTTGGTTCCCAGACCCAAGCGCAATATCCTGCCGAATTGTTTGTGATGACAGGAAGATAATTTAATCCCACAGAGAAAGGATAGTCACACAGGTTCAATTATGCTGCCTGCCTTCATTTGTCCGGGTGAGTGCTTTTTTCCGCTGCAGAAGGTGTTACCAAGTCTGCACACTACAGCATCAGCTATACTTAGATCACTTGGAGGAGTGTGATCAGGTTGAAAGTCTAGTTGTTTTTATCTTTCAATAGAAACGTAAGATCACAAGTAATTTTAGACTGCTCTAGCAAAAATTAAACTGGCAGAACGGCGGCGGTAAAAACAGTGCTAAATATTTGTTATGACAGACTTTATGTCAAATGAGTGCTTATGTTCTTCTTATCTTATGCAGTGAATGTGTGGATGCAGGTAAGGAGAAATAGGCAATATGCACTGAAGTGACATGTACCTTTGTATAATACGTAATTATTCGATTTTTCAAATTGGGAGAAAAATCCTTCTTTGCATGATGCAGCTTTCACGTGCATTTGTGGATTACTCAGCAAACTGTGTTCATAGACAATGATTTATGGAAGTGTTCTCGAGCCCTTGCAGTGAATTCCAGTGCAGAATTATGCCTGTTTTTAATGCAGTGCCGCTGGAGGGCCCGAAGGTCACAAGCATCCAACATTGACCTTGGGCCTTGTCCCTTGCGCACAGCGATTTCTCCAGATTGTCTGAATCTTTTGATGATATTGTGTACTGTAGATGGTGGAATATTCAAAATCTTTTCACAATTTTACATTGAGGTACATTTTTCTGAAATTGTTCCACAATTTTTTGCAGATTGGTGAGCCTCTGTCTTTACTTCTGGGAGACTCTGCCTCTCTAAAATGCTCTTTTTGTGCCCAGATCTGTTGCCAATCAACCTTTTTAGTAGTAAAATGCTCCTCCAGCTGTTTTTTATTCGTACCTTCTACCTTTCCAGTCTTTTGTTGCCCCTGTCCCAACTTTTTTGAGATGTGTTGCTGCCATCAAATTCAAAATTAGCTAATATTTTTCATGAAATGGAAAAATGTCTCTTTCAACATCAGATATGTTGTCTGTGTTCAATTGTGAATAAAATGTGAGTTTAGGAAATTTGCAAATCATTGCATTCTGTTTTTATTCATGTTTTACATAATGTCCCAACTTCATTGGAATTGAGGTTTGAACTCCAATTCTGAGTAAGTAAAAATTTTAAATAAAAAATAAAAAATACAATATGGCAGAAAACTAATTTGGTGGACACTGACATAATATAGCACACTTAAAATTAGAAATACTGCACATTTCGAGAGCCGCATGCATAAAGGTACCTCCAACTTTAACCCATAGGTGGCACAAGAGAGTTTGAGGTGTGCATATGAAACTTGATAATCAGGGGACTGTCCCCTATCGCGGTGCCAAATTTGAAAAGTTTTTTCTCCGCAGTTCTGCAGCAGACACCCTCAGAAGAAAAAGAAGAGGAGGACAGAAGAAACTGTTTCTCATGGCTGTTGCTCAAAGGCAACATGCTTCGTAAGACGCGTTTCTTGGCTACGCCGTCATCGAGGGCTGTTCCAATGATAAGACGCATTTGAATACAGCCGGAAAATGGATTCACCTTGTCTGACAGCAGATGGAAATGTCAACTCATTACACTCTGTTTCCATGTTGACTATTCCATCTGATATCAGGCGAGATGAAGGCTGCATTTATTGGCTGTATTTGCCTGTGCTTCAAGAAATAGCTATTAGGGCGCTGACGCAGCTTCACTGCTGGGCCTCCATTAAGCAGCAATAAAATAGAGGATTATCCTATTTATTTTTCATTTTCATATTAAAAGTTCATTTGTTTACTCCAATTTTTTAAAAATGCATCTTAAGGACAAGTGGGCATTTTAATGACAAATTGCCCACAAACAGAAAAGCCTCCCTCAGCTTCCACAGATGTGACCTGGATCTTAGTGCATCTAAAACAGATGCTAAACATGGTTTGATGTCTCTTTGGGGACTTCATGAAGAAAAGCCCTTAGTCAAAGAAAGTAAGTTTTGCAGATTATATCTCTTTATAAACAGCTTGCAGCCAAATTGTTTGGCACTTTTTGAGTGGAACACATTTTGTTGGTTGGACATATTTATTTGCAGGTGACTCAAAGAAGTAAATATAAAAGCAGCTAATAATTTTCTGCCTGGTGGTTGCATTGTAGAATAGCCATTGTGTCTATATTATAGATCATGTGAAACTGTGTACAATATTGCTTGTTGGAAGTATGGATTCTAATTATTAGAAAAATGAAAATACATTTCAATGCAAATGCTTTGTGCTTCAGACCTACTTCAATGCATTTGCACTAACCTGCTAAACAAATTATTCCATGGATTTAGTTTGTTTGAATACTGTTGAGATTGACAAAATTGAATTGAGGACATAATGAGATTTTCAAGTCTTTTTTTTCCCCAAAAGCCCAGCGTCCTCCTAGCAGTAACGCTGGCATTATGGGATTTTCCCACGGCGTGCCGTTAGCCTCTGACCCTTAAACGCATAATTGTTTTCAGACTGTTCTAGTTTAAGATTGCCTTGATAATTGAATAATTTAATGAATAGGTTATTGGTGCATGGCAAAAGTTTGACACAGGGCATGCATTTGCAATAATTGAAAATGTATGCCATGTGTCAAACTTATATGGTAAAAAAAAAAAAATTGATGAGGTCTTAAAAGTTTCCTTTCCCGGAAAGTTGTAGCGAAGGTTCAATATGTTTTTATACGAAGGACAATTTTACCATCATCTGCAGTATTTACTATATATATAATGTTCCACTTGAAAAAAGAATTTTGAGAATTTTTCATTAATTGCTGCCAATGCAATCTCATATTGTAGCCTTCCTCTTTAACTTAAAGCTATGCCAAAGCTGAGCAGCTTATTGGTGGCCTAAACTGTAAAAACTAACCTATAGAATTTACCCAATAAATTTGAGGTAACAATTTGCATCCACTTTTTTTGGGTAGATTTAATTCCATACATTGAGTATAAAATAACTGAAATACAAAGCTATGAAATACTTAAATAAATTGGGTATAATTTACCTCACATTTATGTATATATTCAACAGCTACTTACTCAATAAAATTGGGTAAAATAATCTTTTAATTGCTAGTAGGTAATACCTGATCATTACTAATAAAAGTTAATTAAGATCAGTTCGTAACCAGGGGCGGACTGGCCGTCTGTGTATTCTGGGGAATCACAGGACGGCTGGTACCCCAGGATGGCTGGCGGCCGCCAGGCAGTCATCGCCACTCTCCCCCCCCCCCCCCCGGGCGGACTGGCCATCGGAAATACCGGGAGTTGTGAGCGAGAAAACCTGCCATAAATTCTTTAGTACCCCTAAGGCCCACGATGGAGTCCAGTGGCCCATACTGATTCATGCGGATCAATCTCATAACAATTTGCTGTCTTAACAATAAATCCCTGGTGATGGCACAGTAGAGAGAGATATTATAGTTTGCACAATTCGAATATGTCTGACGGTCAATCAACAGAAGGTACTACCTTGTATCATACTAATATATAAGTAGTTCTACTTCACTATTCTGGTTGTTTCAGGTTACGGTCTATTTAAAAAAATATATTTTCATATTTGCTTTATGCTACAGGAATGCCCTAAAAACTATTTTCTGGATGTACAGGCTTTGGCTATTCACAATTTATTTAATTTTGTTGTTTTCGTCCTAAAAGTTTTAGAAGGGAGGCTTGCTGGGAAATCGATTTGACCAATGGCCTTGCTTGTCCCCTGCTGCGGCAACAAATGCGGTTCGATGGCAGCCGGAGCGAGAGGAAGATGGCTGTGCAAGAGTTCCCTGTGCCGCTCGCTCAAACACACGGTCTGACGCATGCGCAATTTGGAGCACAGGACTCACGGCTTTGGGGTATATTTTACCCTATTTTTCTATGTAACAGTTGTTACTGTTCACGAATCGATAGTATGTGTAAAATTTACCCATTACTTTATAATAACTTGGCTGACGACAATAATCGAGTAAATTTTATACGGTTTGCATAGATTATATTTACCACTCTCCAAAATCACTTTTTACGGTGTATTTGCTCAGCGAATTAATTCAATTAAATGTCTGATTCAGAATCAAAAACAGGTTGAGACAACCTGCATTATGGTCAGAGACGTGCTGTCAGGAGAGGCAGTGACTTCATCTATAATTTCTGTATTTTGTCAACCTGTTTCCACGTGCTATGTCTGATTTACAGTCAGTCAATTTCCACTTTTTTACCAAACAATTAAGACCTAGGCTAGATTTAGCCTGTAATGAATAAGAGGTGATAGCGACAAAAAAATTCATTTACGTATTGGCTTTGATTCGAGACTGCAAGGATGGATATCTGAATAATTAATTAGGAAAAAATCTCAACTCTCTAATTCCATGTATCATTTAAACATTTTTTTTTTCCCATCGGATTTTGAAAGAATACTGAAAATAAACTCCCCAATTTTTTTAAATGGCATTAAAAAATCCATAATTAATGGGGAAAACATTCTTGTACGCATATTGATGAAGCATTGAATGGAGCAGAAGAAAGGTTTTAAAATTTGTTAATGGAATTTTGTTGGCTTCCTGTAAGCAAATATGAGCTAATTTGTTGTCTCATGAGCATTTCAAGTTCAATGCCTTGAGGATTAATGCCGTGGAAACTTAAAATGGCCTGTCATTCTGATGATAAGTCTACGTAAATTAGTCAATCAATTGTCAATTAGTTAATCAATTAGTTAATCTTGATTGCTCATCAAGCAAAGTAATAGGCAATAATTTTTTGTTTAACAGTGAGGATTCTGCCTCACCTAACTTACATCCGATGGCACATCACTGATTATGGTAATGTCTACAACCAGTGACATTACCATAAGGAAGTTTGATTTTTACATAAACAACCTTAACACATGGACCTGTGTTGGCAAAATTGCATTTTTGAAAACAGGCTAATCAAACTGATTGGACATAGATGCAGAAAAAACAAGAGGCCCACGGACCTTAATGGTCACCTGAGTTGCATAAAAACTATATTATTGATGTGAATGAACCAAATATACCCAAAAGAATCATTTTCCTACATAACATACAGCAAATTTCACCCCCTACCCAGGGGCAAACATGGAGCCTGGGGGCCTTGAAATTAACAATTTTGATAAAGCACCTGAAGACCCTTCCATCTATGAAGAGTATTGTTTTCCAGCATATCTGGGTCTGGAGGAGAAGATTTTGAAAAATTTCAGCCAACTTGACCACTTTCAGCCCCGCCCCTCAGAGCTTCTGGGGGTGGGCACCATATAATTCACAATTTCGGTGCATATTTGACCAAGGAAGGTTCTTGCAAAATTTTATGGAAATCGAATCAGTGGTTTCTGAGGAAAAGTGGACAATGTATCAACCAGTTTTAGCCCCGCCCCTCAGAGCCCCTGGCGGTGGGCACCATATACTTCAAAGTTTTGGTGCATATTTGACCAAGGAGGGGTCCTGCAAAATGTTATTGAAATCAGATCAGCGGGTTTTGAGAAAAAGTAGAAAATGTACTGGCCAGTTTTAGCCCCGCCCTCAGAGCCCCTGGGGGTGGGCACCAAATTATTCACAATTTTGGTACATATTTGACCAAGGAAGGTGCCTCCAAAATTTCGTTGAAATTGGATCAGGGGTTTCTGAGAAGTGTAAAATGTAAATTGTTTACAGACGCACAACGCACAACGGACAAAATGCGATTAGGTCACTTTGAGACTTCGTCTCAGGTGACCTAAAAAAAAAATACATATATATATATATATATATATTGGAGCTGTACGCAAATTCAGAATTCAGAATAGCTGCTTGAAATATAACTATGAACTGTTAGTCATAAATAGTGCTTAACCCTTTAAAGTGCAGTCCATTTTTTTGCAAATTTCCTCCCAAACTAAAATACTCAGTGCTCTTGAATCACTTTGACTACGGGTATAATAATGGTTTCATTTGAAAGGTGACTGTCAGTACATGGCTCTCAGTTTGAAAGAATTGCTGAGAATTTTGCTAAAATTGAGCAACAACCCTGGAGGTAAATGTTTATGACTGTCAGAAATAAGATTTATTTTTTTCTGCTGCCCCTATTCCACATTGACTAAGCTGTATCAGGCAAAATAATAATAATTTAGCCACAGCCAGATGCCTAAACAACTACAGGTTCAAGTATTATGACCATTTACACAAAAATGAATATTTTACATTTTTGTAGATTTTTTCTTGGTCATGTTTTTGCATGTTTCAACAAACAATTTTGGAGAGTCCAAATTTTCCTGCATTTCTAGCCATGGTCATGTTAGCTTTTAAAACAGTTTTACAACTTCCTTCGATCAAGTCTTCTTTCCCATATGTCACAAATTTTTCATTCTAATAAACCCTTTTTATTCCCAGCACTGGTGTGCAATTTTATAAATGCGATAAAGCCACTTCTGAAACTCCTTTGTTTCATTGACAAAATCCTCCCCTTGTCAGAAGGTATTGAACGACTCCTCTTCATAAAAATAAAACCCTTGGCTGCCATACGCAGCTGTCTTTTGAAAGTTTCAGACCACTACCAGTCTGTGTAAACGGAAAGAATTTGATTTTATTGTTATATTGGAGAAAGGGCTGATAGACTAAAGCACTTACTGTTCTATTAAATCACAACATAATAGCCAATGGTTGCACCTACTTTGTTCCTAAAGAGCTACTGTAAAATTTACAGCACTGTTTCACGAGTGAAAAAAGTTAATTGCAGTGAAATTTGCAAATATGTGCAGCTACTGCCTCTTTGTCAAAGTCGAATTTGTGACATTTGTCCACACTTGCTTTTGCAGATTAAAAACTATATAACCCTTAAATTACACCAGATGCATGTTCGGTCCAACTCCGCTCCACCACAGCAGCGAAGTAGGTGGGTTTCACTAAAGTCAATGTGACTCTTTCCACTGGCTCCTCTCCGTTGCATTTCTCCTCCGTCGCAGCTTCGGCAATTCTGAGCCCTCAACAGCAGACATGCAAGGCTTCCATTTTTGCCGGATGCCAGACCACAGCACAATTCAGCTCAGAACATGTTGATCAAGACAGGAAGCCAGACAGAGATATGATTTTAAAACCTCTGGTCAATTTTTAGAATTTAACACTTTTTTGACACTAAATAGGCTAGAACAACAAAAATATTAAGAAAAAATGTTTTATCTACATAGTACTTTTTTAAGAAATAACACACCCAACATGAACAGGAAACTAATTAAGAGCACTTATAAATAGGCTACTAATCCATGGTAGAAGCACAAAAATCTCAACAAAAAAAAAAGAGACAAATCCAAGCACGTCAACCTTTCTTCTACTCATTTGGTTGATAACAATAATCTTTTGCTAATTTGTTGTTGCATTTAATACCACATACATTGTGTTCTTGCGTGATTGTATGTAATTCTGTAATTCCTGTGTGATCTGACTAGTCATGCCTCTCGAGCTGTTCAGTGCTATGCTGAGAAAAGCACCGGTGGGTGTTGACGGACGATGAAGCACGAAGCACGGAGATGGGCCGAATACACATCTGGCGTTATCTCGGGGCAACACGTTTTTATTTCTGGACTGCTACTGAGGTGAAAAAAATCAATTTCAGCATATTTTGACAAGTCTGAACAATACTTTATGATTGAACCTATGTGACTGCATAGTCAGGCTAAGGATTGTTATGACACAATTTTAAATGCTATTTTCAGTATTGTATGTGCATCATATAGTGGCTTAAGCAGTTGGAATTTTGAGTCCTCAAAAGTTCGAATGATAAATAGTTCTACGATGTAGCACAATATTTCACGGTTAGATGACGCTTTGAGGCCCAGAAACTTGCCCTCAGGCTGGTGTTTATGAAAGGGTTAACTGTTATCACCACTGAAACTGGATTTAGTTCAACCTGTTCCAGTGGCAAAAGCAAGGTGGAAGTGCAATTTAACCATGTTATATACATATAAATGGCAACTTATACTTTTTATTTCATTTAATTTTAATTTATTTCTTAAACTTGGGTACATTTCTTGGAACCTGTACGCTCATTTGCAAGGTTATTTTGCACTGCATTACAGAACAGAGAGGTGTGGTGTCTGAAATTCCCATCAAGGCAACAGCTTGTTTTTGTGGATAAGTTAATGCTCAATTAACATACAATTTGAATGAGATGTTAATTGTTTGCAAATGAATGAAGATGCAGTGGTTAAATACCCCAGAAACACACATGACTGCTACACTTGCAGCAATTGTGTTTGGTGCCACTGCCAACATAACACTCGACAATACGGATGGATATTTCAAATAGCCAAACTTGCTGTCATGCTTAGACTAATATTTCAATTAAATTAAATCTCTCAAATTACTTTTTTATATTAGTGGGTAATTCCAATCTTATCTCTGTGCAAGCCATTTTTTTTCATATGGCAGATACTCCTTGGTCCCTCGGCTCCTGTTGTTCCAAGGTCAGCCCACGTAATATGGAATATAGAGGGGTACTATACATCAACATTGAAGTTTGATACAAAAATGAGATGAAGCTGGTGAATAAGAATGAGAGCCACAGTACTGATTGCCTAAATGAATGTGCTTCGCCACGTGTTTTTTATGGCATGCAAAACTGTGATATTAATGTTAATGTTCAAAGTGTAGAAATCTCACTTTTGACAAATTTTGTCATGTTCCAACTTTCTTCAAAGAAACTCCTGCTTCCAATCTGCAATTCAAATGCACCTCTTGATCACTTGAAGCACTTGATACATCTTGATCAGTACTTGTTTGATATTCATTTACTTGATTGTCATCTTTGTAAATTGGTGGTATAACAATATGCACAGCTCATCTTCGCACTTCTGCACTTCTCACATTCTTATACTCTTGTATCTAATTAAATGTTTGTGAAAAACAGTCTTCTGTCGATCAATCATCTGACTTGTTTTTATCTTTATGCATAGATGATGAGCAGGACTCAATATTCTTAAGACTAAAGTCTTCAAGCACTGAGAGGAGCTCTTGTGCCATAAATGGTTCTTTAGGTTTCAAGTTGATGATGAGCACAGATGTAAATTTCCGACTGGATAGGTAGTTACAACAGGCACAATAAGTGTCATAGCACTTTTGTAAGTATGAAAAGGCACATCTACACAGTAACATGCAGCCACATATTAAATTTTGTTGAGAAATATGGAATAGTTTAGGACAGTGGTTCTCAAGTTCGGTCCTGGCGCCCCCCTGTGTATGCTGGTTTTTGTTCCAACTACAATTGCAATTCTGGGATTTTAAAAAGCTGTTACTTTGTCTAAATTAGCAGCATTCCATGTTTTGAGCAGTTATTTGCCACCTTAAGTCACACTTGGATGGACATATCCATTCTGCTATGAAAAATAAAAACCCTTGAACATATTGTGCTTAATTTTCAATATTGCTAGGATTTTGAGGTGAAAGCATTTTTACACAGATCAAATTAGACTCTGAGAAAATCAATAAGCTTCAAATTAGGTTTCTGAACACAGGTGTTTTGAGTTTTTCCCAAATAACCTGCCTGAACCAAATAAAATCAACAGGAAACACAACAGGTGTGACTCCATTGTTTGCCAAGTAAATTGTCGGGTTTTGCCACCTTGTGTCAAGAGTTTCACCAATGAGGAACCTTTTGATTATTTATGATGATTAAATGTTTGGTTGAATTGTTTCCCTCTGCCAATATTTACAGTATATCTCAATGTGGATATTTGCATAAATGCACCTAATTGAAACAAATCATCAGCTTGTTAAAATCTAAAGATTGCAATTGTAGTTGGAACAAAAACCAACATACACAGGGGGGTGCCAGGACCGAACTTGAGAACCACTGGTTTAGGAGTTCAGGCCCGGAAAAGAATAGGATGGATGATATCAGGCCTGGAAAAAAACACAGTGGAGAGACAGACAGAGGGACTGAATGACAGATGGAAGTATGGAAAGGCAGATCTACACACGAATATGTATCCATTTAAAAAAAAAATTCTAACAGTCTGGGAATAATGGCCCAGAAAAGAAGCATGACGGATAGATAGACATGCAGAAGTTCAACAATCATTCCTATATGCCCATCCACTACATGGCAGGAGATTGTAACTGCATTTTTCTCTGGGGAATGTTTTCAAGCCAACTTCTGAATGAAAACTGTAGGGAAAATGGCACAGGCTTCTTCGTGAAAAAAATGTGCCAACTGATACATGCCCCACTGAGGTGCATGTTATACAAACTGAATCATGGGATCAGGGAATTACTGGGTAACTGTGAGGTGAAGAGACCTCTGTTTGTGTAAACTATTACTTCGTATTAAAAGGAATTCACTCATGTTTTGTATTTATCATAGTCATTCGTTTTAGTTCAGTATAGTTTAGCTATTCCATAATTTCAGACAAAAAGGAGTAAAGAATGATGAGCCAAAACTGATTCACAAATTAAAAGAAAAATTAAATATACTACTTGGATATCACTTCTGCTACAGATAATTAAAACTATAACACATTTCAAACAAAAGCTTGCAGAAAGCGATTTTATTGGTTACAACTAGCTCATTAAGTTTGAATGCATTAACCCTTTTGCAATATCGGCCCAAGGGTGGGCCACTAGGTATGATTACATTTTTTACAGTCAAATGTTGGGTTAAGTTGTAGATCTATGTTGTTTGAAGGCTTGACGACTCAGCATTCTAACTGTATAAGCAATTTTATGATGCAAATACAATAGCGCACGAATAATATTTAAAATGGTGTTCTAACAACCCACAGCCTGATTATGCAGTCCCATCGGTTCACTGTTCAGCATTGTTCAGATTTGTCAAAATATATTGAAATCGATGTTCTTACCGTGGTACCCATAGTGATAAAAATCCATTACAGTTTTTGTCCCGCACATCAAGCAAGCTTGGACAAACTTAACTAAATTGACTTTGACATAGAGGTAGTAGCTGTGTGTCTTTGTTAATTTCAGTATAATTAGCTTTTTAACTCATACTGCAGTGCTTTAGACTGTACAGTAGCCCTCTAGGAACAAAATAACTGTACCCATTGGGAATTATGTGCATATCTAACAGAACAGTAAGAATTTTAGCCAATCAGCCCCCAATCCAATATAACAGGAAAATCAAATTATTTTAGTTTACGCAAGCAGCAAGTGAGCTGAAACTTCTAGACGACAGATGCCTATCGTACACAAGGGGAGGTTCTCAATTTATTTTTACGAGGAGGTAAAATGTTTTAATGGTATCGGACATTGGTATCCTTGATAGTTCTCAATCATTTTCCTTTATTGATGTGTTTTCCAATTATCATAATTGGCAACTGAAGACACGGTTTCTTTCCTTATGGGATCTAACAACAATGAAATCATAGGCTAAAATTCAGTACAGAAAAATTATTTACCTATTAATAGGCCAATGCTTTGCGTTGATTGAACTGGTCCGCATTCCAATGTTGGTAAATTAATAAAGAACCAAGAACGTTGTCCCGATGAAGAAGCTCGGAGTCTGACCAC
The DNA here is from genome assembly GCA_029721435.1 of Gymnothorax reevesii. NCBI lineage: Eukaryota > Metazoa > Chordata > Actinopteri > Anguilliformes > Muraenidae > Gymnothorax > Gymnothorax reevesii. Next base: position 21,104,043 of record CM056587.1, on the reverse strand, counting down.
TGATGGAGCGTTTCCGAACTCTCCAGGTTTATCTTCCCATAACGCTAGCTAATTGGTTGTAAATTAAATGTACTCACCTCTCTTCATATGGGTTGGGAAACCTAGCAGTGGGCCAAAAAGCGACTTCCACACTGCTCCGCAGCGCCAAATTTGTTGGTAAATGAATTAAAAACCAAGAACGTTGTCCCGATGAAGAAGCAGACTCCGATGTTCGTAGCAAAAGCAGTTAAAAGTTTACTACACAGCCGGCCGTGGGAACAACAGTGTGATGCAGAGTTCAAAATTCCTTAATTTTGTCAGAAACTTTATACATGTTGAAAGTACAGATATTTGCATATGATTTCTTTAATGTCATCAGAAGTTGTTGCTGATTGGTTCTAGGGTTTACACATTGATAAAAAGGAAAATTCTACAATTGGGCCTCTCCGGAGCCTCTCAACTTTATTGGTTCAATAGACTCCCAAGCCTCGAAAGTGAGCTCCATATGTGGGCATACGGAACCTCCAGCTAAAAGGCGCGAGTGCATATCATGTCCTGTCCGAACTGAAGACAATGGAGATCCCGGATGGAAGTAAAAAATAGGTGATATGTCCTGTCGGACCAAACGGCTGCTCTTTATCTCCTAATACACATGCAATACCTATTGATCAAACCGTCTGGCTCACCTCAGATTGCAAATACCCAAAAAATCTTGTTTCCCAACACCAATGAAATATCACCTTTCACCCTTGGTATTGCGTGGGTGGATAAAAAAAAGTGGCACTCGGCAGTTAAATAGACGATAAAAAGCCTGTGGCTCCAGCTATTAGCGTGAGTGTCGACAGATATGCACTTTTGAATGACGTTAATTTAAATACAGAAAATAGAAATAGAAATTCCAGATTAATTTCTGGAAGAGGAAGGTCCACTCTATAAAAAAAAATATCATAAAACTGAATTTTGACAATTTTGACCCTGCCAGCCTTTTTTCATGGCTGGTCACATATCTGCATTGATGTGCTAAATTGCTGGGGTATAACTTATTAGATATCCTCCACTTTCATGCATTCGAAGCAGCTGAAATGTCACCACATGCTTCCCCCTCCCTGGTTATGATTAGTACAAGTTCTTGCATACACCAAGACTGCATAAAACTCCTCAGCATATTGACCTCAGAGCAGCAGATTCCGCCATCTGTGCAGGAATACTTCAGTTCCTGTACAGATAAAATGGGTTTAAAGGCACTGCTTCATTGAGCGGGCAGTGCCCAGACTGCAATTTATGTGCAAGGCATTAGAATTCTCTTAATAGCAAGAAACCTACATAGCAAATGATTTGAGCTGGAAATAGTTTGACTGATAGCCAAAAAAAGAAGCACAGAATTGTCAATTTCATGAAGGGAGGCAATTAGTTCCTCATTTGCTTCCTTCCTGCAAGAAAATAGTGGACCAGTGTAGGAGGAAAGGAAATATTGAATACGGATGACAATCCTTTGCAACTGTAGTGACAGGAAACACCATTTGGGCCAGAAGTTTTCCAATGAACTGCGAAGACTATCTTCACCCTCCAGCTCTTGCCGAAAAGAGGAGAGGACATTTGATTTTTCTCAAACTTGCCTGAGGTACTTTAAAAATTAAACTGCAACTCTTCCTTGACCCAGGTGACATTTTCTAGTGAGGTCAGGGAAAATTGGAGAAAGAAGTAATTGAAAACAAGTCAAGTCCAACCATTAGTTTAAAGGGATATTTCAACATTTTGGCAAATTAGCCTATTGCCATAATCCCGATAGTCATATTAGTAGGTACATTTCCTTTAGTTATTCGTGCCTGTTGTTTTGAGATTTGGGGGGGGGGGGCAAGGTGCTCATCGAACATAATGAAAGTGAACGGTACAGGTCCCTGGCTCCTTCAAAACTCATCAAATACACAATCCAACAGCTCCAAAATGCTCTCGCGACAAGTTGTGACCTGCACATTCACCACGCTGTGAAACAACTGAGATGGCTGTGGCAAAGAAACACCGGTTGTTTGAATTACCTTTGGCATTGACTTTGGAAGAGTTAGACTTTTCTTTGAAAGATGAGCAGAAAAAGGAACTCAAGTCATCCATTTCAAAGACTAATGTATTTGCTGTTTTGCCAACGGGATACAGCAAAAGTTTAATTAGCAGCGGGCTCCGCTGGTACCAAAAGGAATGGGAGTCAGTGAGTGACTGCGTTTACATGCACAGAATATTCCGATTAAGGTCCATATTTGGGTTAAGGTAATACTCCAAATAAGATGTTTATATGCGCTGAGAGATGGGAATTTTACATGTTCACATGTTAATTAGCATATCCACCACTTTGGTCTAATCTCAGCACTGGGTTTTTAGCAAATATAACGCTCGAAAGTAATCGTCATGGCTTTGATTGCCTTCTGTCAGAGCTTCAAAGCCGACATCGACTCCACTCTCTTGACCATTGCCATCGGTCTCTGTCCCAAAATTTCATCAATGACCACAAAATGAATGAAACTGGCTGGATTAGGACAGCTGGTATTGTTTGGCTGTGGCTATTTTTACGCCAGTTGTGAGCTTACTGTAATTTGCTATTCTTACGAACTTCCGTATCCGTCTGCACAATAGGAAATTCAGCTTCAGAAAAAACTGCTACTCAACTGGGTTGAAAACATTTTGCTTCCGCTGTGTGCCTTGTGGTTATTACTAGACCGGCTAGTCGGCTTATTTACTTTAAGTTACAGTCAGGATGTCCTCTACTCAAGTTATGTAGGGTTAGTTATTAGCCAGCTAACTTTGCCAGCTTGCCATCTAACTCATTAGCCAACTTATACTCAAAAATTTCTTGCAAGGACAAACTTTGTGCAGCTATCAGCTCTTCTACTCGACACAAATCACTACTGACTATTGATTGTGGAGAGTGACGACCTGACAGTTCCCCAAAAATTAGCCAGTAAAAGTTGAAACTAAAATTACACTCTCATAACTACCTAACCTGTTAGCTAAGTGAAGCAACTAGAAAACATAAGTAATGTTACAGCCGTCCTGCTGGCTAAGGTCAGCTGATACATCATACAATACCGCACAAAAGTTTGGGATCACTCGCAAATTTCTTTGTTTTCCAAAGAAAACTACATTTTCATGCATTTCACAAACATTTTTCTCCATTTCACAAACGATTAAAATTAATCAGATAATTTTCAAAGAATGAAAAAATGAGACAAATGTTGACGTGTTTAATACATTGTTCGGGCCATGTGTTACTGTTATAAAATCAAACTGACAATTAGCAGGGGGCGCCCCGGTGGCTCATTGGTCTAAGTGCGCGCACCATAAAGGCTTTGTCCTTCTCGTGGCGACCCGGGTTAGATTCCAGCCTGGGTCAATTGCCTCATGTCTTCCCCATTCTTCTCCCCAACCTTCCTGTCTATCTCCACTATACCACTCTCAAATAAAGGAAAAAATCCCCCCCCATCTCCCAAAAAAAAAATCTTAAAAACAAAAAACTGACAATTGGCAGTAGTGCGGTGTACATTTTAGGACATCCCCAGGTCTCAGGTGACAGGAAAACCTCTGTCATTTGTCAGACAAAACGGCGTCGTGTCTCAACCAAAACTCCATCAAATCAAACTGTCTGAGGCTTCAAAATAAACATCATCAGACCAAACGGCGTCAGGTAAAACAGTCTCAGATTAAACGGCTTCAGATGAAACTGCCTAAAATAAAACGGCTTGAAAATAAAAATCACCAGACAAAACTGCGTCAAAAAAGTGGCCTCACATCAAATGGCCTCAAGTGTTAAAAAACGCCATAACATTTTATTTTGAAGGAACCGGAAGTATACGGTGGCTACCTAGCTTAAGTTAGTTTGACTGCTTAACCACCAAGTTTGCTAGCCTAGCTAGCCATCAGTTTGGTGCACGGTTGTCAACAGAAAATAAATGAATAAAAAACCATTATTTTGCCATCTCACACAGCTAGAGTTGAACCGCGAGCATTCATTTTATAACAAATATAGTTGCTCCCTACCCTTAATTCACTCGCTAGTTCACTAGCTTTGCTAGCCAACAGTTTGGTGCACAGCATTAAATAGAAAATAAATGATTAAAAATTATCCATTATTTTACTATCTCACTTAGCTAGAGTTGAACCGCGAGCATTAATGTTACTAAATATGCTAAATATAACTGTCAGCTAGCCAGGCTAGTGAACTAGCTAGCTAAGCAAGTGAACTAATGTTAGCAAGCTAGCTAGCGAGCAGTTATATTTGGTATAGCATAAATGATTGTGGTTCAACTGTATCTAAGTGAAATAGCGAAATAATGGAAATTTTATTCATTTATTTTCTATTCAATTCTGTGCACCAAACTGTTGGCTAGCTAAGCTAGTGAACTAGCAAGCTAAGCAAACGACTTAAGGCTAGGGAGTAGCTATATTTGGTGTAAAATAAATGCTCACAGTTCAACTCTAGCTGGGTGAGATAGCAAAATAATGGTTTTATAATTCATTTATCTTCTATTGATATCCTATCCATATATACCTAGGCAGGTGAACTTGGTAGCTAGGCAATCAAACTAACATTTGCTAGGTAGCCACCGTATACTTCCGGTTCCTTCAAAATAAAATGTTATATCATGTTTTACGACCTGAGGCCATTTGATGTGTGGCCGTTTTTTGACACTGTTTTGTCTGATGATTTTCATTTGTAAGCCATTTAATCTGAGACCATTTCTTCTGAAGCCGTTTTATCTGACGCCGTTTTGTCTGATGATGTTTATTTTGAAGGTTGAGACCGTTTAGTTTGACAGAGGTTTGTCTGACATATGACGCCGTTTTGTCTGACAAATGACAGAGGTTTTCCTGACACCTGATACCTCACTCTGAGACCTGAGGATGTCCAAAAATGTACACCGCACTGTTGCACTCTGGCTGCAGCACATTTGCCACGGAACAGCAAGGAAACGATATTTTAAAAATAAACATCTCATAAACTCTGCTGCAATGCACCCAGTGATTACATCATTTATGATATAATTTGAAACCTTAACACATTTTAAATTAATAGTCTTATTATGTATTTGTGCTGATTACACCGTTGCTTCTGTTTCACTTGTTTACTTTATGCTTTTTGAGGAAATTCTGTTTGTGTTATGCTGTTAACAATTATGTCACATTATGCAAGACATTCTTCAGGAATGTATTATCTCTCTGTCGATAAAAAAACCAGCATAACTGAATAAGGGTGTTTGTTTGTACATAAAAACATAATATTTAAAAATCCACAAACCTTTACATGTGATATCTTTGTTCTGCTGCTGGTTAAACACTTATTTCTTATCTAAACACGCTGTGTGTATACAGACAACAGGCATGAGTCAGAGGTAACGTTAACAATGTCCAAAGGTTGCCCCTGTGAGGAAAATATGTATTGCGTGTGTTATTTCCTAACTTTGCACTGTGAAATTAAATTCCACAGAAGACCTGAGCATTTGGTGCGTTCTTCTGCCCCAGCTCTCGCTTTCACTCTACCCCAATCCCTCAGCTATGCCACAACGTGATGTTGCCGTACGACTGCCAACCTTGGTACAAAAATCACAGCACATCACTGGTAAGAAGTATCATTACTACACTGCCTGTCCAAAAAAGAAAAAAAAAGTCAAATGCTAATATTTTGGTGGACCGCCTTAAACTTTCATTACGGCACACATTAAGAGAAGCATCTTTTTGATAAGCTTATGCAATATCACAATATTTGTTTCTGTCCAAATTTGCATTTATTTGTTGTCAAGATCTTGTATTACCTGTTGTTCTGTTGGTTGCCAATATATTATATATAGGACCCACACTCGTTTCCCTCCGTGCCGGTTGTCAATATATTGTCCCCAGGTAGCTATTTCCCGTTATGCTCGTCCTCAATAAGCATTAACCAAGAGACAGGACTGAGGTTAATGTTAGAAGAGTTGGATCGCTGTGTTAAGTCTTCCCCAGCTCATCCCAAAGATTCTCAATGGGGTTCAGGTCTGGACTCTGCGATGGCCAATCCAAGTGTGAAAATGATGTCTCATGTTCCCTGAACCACTGATTCACAATATGAGCGAGATGAATCCTGGCACTGTCATCTTGGAATGCACCCATGCTATCAGGGAAGAAAAAAAAAACATTAATGGAAAAACCTGGTCATTCAGTATATTCAGGTTGTCAGCTTAGCTCATTTTTGGGCACACATCATTGCTGAACCAAGACATGACCAACTGGAGAAACCCCAGATTATAACACTGCCCCTACAGGCTTGTACAGTAGGCACTAGGCACGATGGATACATCACTCATCACTCCACCTCTCTTCTTACCCTGATGTGCCCATCCAATATTTATGCTCCTGAGCAAATTAAAAGCTTTTTTTCTGATTAGCCTCAATGATGAGTGGTTTTCTTAAAGCTACACTGCTACCTTAGTGTGGAAATGCTCTTACTTTCATGATTAAACTAAGCCGCGAGTTCTACTGTTAATTTTTTACGATTCAATCTCACCAAATGTTTTAGAGTTCTCCGATCACAATCATTAAAGATTTTTTCTGACTGCATTTTTTTTTTTTGTTGAAGATGATGGTTCAACCTTATCTTTGTAGGTTTTAATGATGCCTTGAATAGTTCTCGACCCAATTGAAGCACTAATTACTAAAACCCCACAAGTCAAGTCAAGTGTGACTTATGGGGTTTTAGTAATAGGTGCTTCAATTTTAGTAGTCTCAGCAACCTCCTTTATTGTTTTCTGTGCATGATGCAGGCTATAATTTGACCCTTTCGAAACAGAGTAGCCTCTTTTCCATGACTAAAGGATATGTCTTACAACATGGTTGTTTAAGAAATGAGAAGATTCTCAATGCATCAGTTCAGGTTAAATAAATTCTTGCCTACTGAAACATATTAATCACTGCAGTAATTATCAAATGAAAGGCAATGTATTAATGAGGAGTAGGATATGTAATCTCACAAACTGTATATGGGAGGGGAGAGAAGGTGACTTGTTGTATAATAGTGCATAATTAAGCACTCTTATAATTGTTATCATTGCTGGATAATAATTTTTATTTTTCCTCCCAATCTTTCCATTTAATCAGTTTTCCTTTTTTCTGGGTTTATTCATGCAGAGCGATTTATTTTTCTTAAAATTAAAACAAATATGCTGCCACTTGTGATCATTGCAGCATCTGAAATGTAGGTGGCGTGTATTAAGCGAGTTTATTTGTGTGCGTACTGAAAACCTCGGTAAAGCACTCCATCAAATTGTCTAATTCTGCAGAGCAGTAGCCTGATACTATGCATTCCACTGGTATTGATCATTAATCAAACATGGACGCATCGCCACTGAACAATACTCCTTTCAATTTTATACTTGCACTCAGTTAATCCAAAAAAAAAAAAACTCTTTCCATTGTTTCTATTGAGTGCAGGAGATTGGATTTACAGTGCATGGTATGCATCATAAGTCTCATAAAACATGTCAGAAAAAATTTGGCGAAAATATCAAAGCTAGTCTTTGTCGAAGGTTGAAGCATATTGATGTTTTTACATCCGTTAATCAAATTCCTGGCTTGGCTGCGTGTATTTGATTACCATTTATTGTACTTGATCACAAATCAGCAGACATCCCATTTCATTTAAAAAAGCTTTCACTGTATTTATATCAACAAGACAAATTTTCTCTCTTGAATTTTCATCCTCCACCCATCCTGTCACAGTTAGATTAGTATCCCGCCTTCCCTGGAAGGCGCCATTTAATAGAGCATGTCTGAGTGAAACTTTATAATTTCCCTTTCACATTTCACGATTTGTCACTAAAATGGCGCCCGTGGCGTGGTCTAATCACATTGTTTGCCGCTTTAAAGAAGTGTTCGCATATACAACATGCTTGCTCTCTTCACCATGAACTTTCCTTTGATTTGTCCTCATAAAATTAGCAGAAAGCATCCATGCTTTTTTTGATATTCATCCGCATTTGATTTTGCTACTTATCTTTATTTTGTCAGTTCATCACACCTCTTGCCTTGTGAGACGTTTAATTGAAGATATCAGACACCTGTTATTTTCCACCATATGCCAAGAGAATGTGGGAGCTGCCTCAAATATTGTTTGTGTTCTTTGTCATAGGCATCCAGCATGTCTTTTGTTTGTTATCTGATATTGTAAGCACAGTATATTTGTTGGGTTCTTGGTGCAGATGCCAAAATATTGCTTTAAATTCTATTCTATCTTAGAGGAAAGTAAATTAACTGGGAGTGGGAAGACCCCAGAAAAACCATTTTCCAAAGAAGCAAATATTGATATGAATTAATATTGATTTTTGATATTTGGCATAAGGGCATGGTACAGTTCAGTCTCTTTAGAGTGATTCAAGATAGCTAAGACACTTTGTGGAACTTCTCAATCTGAATTCAGTGCTATCTTGCAGCAGACAAGTCTTCGAGCGATTTTCAGGGCGAAGAACTGATATAGAGTGGAAACCCATTCAACATACAGTGTGGTGAAAAATAAATTTGCCCTGTTCCCATTTTCTTCTATCATTGCATATTTATAACACATAAATGATTAAAATAATCAAGCTAATTTAAATTTTGGGCAAAGATAACATGAGTACACATATAATGCAGTTTTTAAATGATGATTTGTTTTAATGAAGGAGAAAAGGCTCTCTAACCCTACCTGGCCTTATGTGGGGAAAAAATGTAATTCCTGTCATAGTTGCCACTCTGTTGTGAAAACTTATTTGCTCCATTCTCAATGTATTCTATTTTTGCATATTTGTCACACTTAAATGTTTCAGATCATCAAGCTAATATCAAAATTAAACACAGATAATCTCAATAAACACAAAATGCAGCTGTGATGAAAAATAAGCTATCTTGGCTTTATGTGCAAATTTAATTGCCCGCTTAGTTACTAATTCAACCAATTAAACAGATAAATTTACTAATTTGGTTTAATAGTAATAGACATGCCCAGGCATCATTACTGAATACAAACATTACTTAATTAGAACCTGAACGACAATATGAAGCAGGTAAAAAGTAGCACAATGACGCCGCAATCAAAAGAAATTTAAGAACAGATGAGAAACAAAGTCATTGATATTAACATGTAAGGTGAGGGTTACAAAGTCATTTCAAAGGCTCTGGGACTCCAGCACAGCAATATGAAGGCCTTTATCTACAAATGGAGAAAACTTGGAACAGTGTTGAACCTCCGAGTGGCTGGCTGACCAAGGTTCCTCCGTGAGCGCATCAGAAACTCATCCATAAGGACATAAAAGAAGCCAGACATAACTTCAAAGCACTGCAAGCCTAACCTGCCTCAGTTAAGCGTAGTGTTTTTCATTAAGAAAGAAACTGGGGGAAAATGACATCCATGACACTGCTCCAAGGGGTCTATTCTCCCATGCGCTTAAGTCGAAAAAAGCGCGTAGCTACGCGCTTTTCAGCCTACGCGTATTCTCCCCTCGACTTAAGTCTGTGCATTACGCGCCTTGAAGGCAGTTACGCGCTTGGGGCGGAGCAAGGCCAAAATCGGGGCGTTTCCGGGCGTTTCTCATGCAAATAACACTTACCCGTATTCTCCCCCTGGCTTACGCGCTTTTTCTGTTAAGCGCTTTTGAGGGCTGTATTAAGGTCAAGCGCCAACATTAGGCGAAATTGAATATTGCGTTTGATGTCGGTTATAGGCCGAATTCTCAACATTACTTTTATTTTATTTAACATGGTAAAGGTTGAGACATTTAATATTCGATTGTTCTTCCTTATTTCTAAACTACATTTCTCAAAGCCATGATAATTTATCAAACGAAATCATCACATGATTTTACGCATCAGCCTCTTCTCCAATCAGTTAAATTACAAACGCAAAACAATTAATAATACGAGTATACATAAGACCATCATTCTACCATGCTCTCAAAATCTAAAGTCAAAATGCCAGTCCTGCATTTGCTTGCACTCTTGCGTGATTGGGAAAGAGTAAGAGGACCGCGCCGAGCTCAAAGACGAACACGCATAGCCTATATCGGCTTCGTTTGGACATCCTGGGACAAACAAACATCGAGTGCATCCATCGCTTTCGTCTGGACCGTGCATGAGGCAATCATCTATCTTTGCCGACTTCTGGATGAACAGCTAACCAACCCGCAGAAATTATCCACAAAACAAAAACCGTGGTCATCAACGTGAGAACTGCGCTGTCGCTCCTGGCTTCTGGGTCGTTCCAGAGAGTGGCTGGTGATGTCATTCACATCACAGGTGTCTGTGTCAAGGTGTCTGACTCAGTTCGTTGGCGCTTCAAGTTCTTTTCCATGCACTTCCACTGCAGAGAGAGTGGATGCCATCCCCTCCTCCTGTGCAGTGAAATGCACAGGGGATGATGGTTGCCCACCACCTGTTGCGGGTACACTTCTCCGGTGTGCAGAGAACCTGGCTTCACAGCGCCCCGCAGATCTCTCAATTTATGCTTTAAATCGGGGATACTGCGCTTACATCTCCCCACCGAAGCCACATCCAGAACGATTCGCAGCTTAATTCCTCGGATCAGCCTTCATTGCTTGCTTGCTATACAACACCAACATCTGTGAAATTTGGTTTTCGGCTTTGGCTCGACGTCGCCATCATTGTCTTCCATGTTCTATTAACAAATGCGACTGCCCTGTATGTTCGTGATAGTCTAAAAAGTTGTGATGTTCTCACGAGTGAGGGGATTGATTTTCTAATTGAGGATATCTGTATTTTCTAACTCGAGTCCCTGTAATTTTTTTTACCATTGGTAATACTGTGTAATTTAATGTGTGAATAAAGATATTATTAAATAGGCTACTCTAGATTGAGCCCTACCCTGGCAAATACCAAAGCACTGTTGTTAATCAATTTTAGCCTTTAAAGATTAGCCGACATGGGAAGAATCATTATCAGTAAATGGGATAATTGATAATAATAAAGTATTAGGCACAAGTTCAGGTGAATGTGTCGCTCAAATCAAATAGGATGATAGGCTATGGATATGGAATTCCGTCATTACTGAGGCGGTTTCGGGGCGGGGAGATGACCGCGTGCGGGGTAAGAATCCTAGTTAAAGCGTTTCCATGTCCTTTAGTTGCAAACCTGACATCGGAGTAGTTTTCAAGTGCGCAATTTCTAAATGAGATTCTTTGATTATCTTTGTGTGACTAGAATGTTCCCTTTGTCTTCTTTCCTGTCTTCCATGGAACAAACAGGCTGGTGTAGGAGAGGGCACATTTTCAATGATCTGATTGCGCTAATTGAGAAGCGCTAAATTCTTTATTTCATTATCGCGGCAATTTGTTTGTATGCATAGCTTTAATGCCATGGTGGCTAGAGTCAGAAATAACAAGTGTCTGTCACTAACATATTCCCCGCCGCCGCAATTTTATGTGTCCGTACGGACGGAGCCCAATGCAAAATCCCCCGCTTCGCACTAATCGTGCGGCAGGGGATAAATAAAGAGATGTCTGAATTACGTCTTGTAATCGGTACGGCCTGCTATTACAGCGGCATATAAAACCTTGTATCTTCACAATGACAAACTTCACAGGAAAATAAGAAATAAATATAAAATAAAATTATAATAATAATTATAATAATATAAATGGATAAATATAGTTTAAAATAAAAATGTTTAATTTTGCATGTAAGAATAGTGGACATACGAATTTTCGTTTCTTATCAGTTTGGAGATACGAGGTTTTATCAGCAGGCCGACGATATTCAAATTTAAAGTCTGGTTTGCGTTTTCCATGGACCACAAATGCGTTTTCATGGTTAATCAGAAAATCCTTTTTCCATGTTTTCCTGATAGCCATAATCAATGAGCTTTGTACAGAGTCTGCCTCTCTTTTGGATCAGTCACACCACTTTCTTAAGGCCGCCTACATTCTGAAGTTAAGCGCTGTGGGCGTGATCGAAGCGAGTAGGGGAGAATACGCGTAACTCAAAAGCGCTTAACTCGAAGCGCGTAAAAAAAGACTTACGCGCTAATGGGAGAATAGACCCCCAAGTGAAAACCACTGTTGACCGAAAAGAACATAAAGCCTCATCTTACACTTGAAAAAAAACATCTTGATGACCTCCCAGGACTTTTGGGATAATATTGTATGAAATGATGAGTCAGAATTAGAACTTCTTGGTAGAAATGAGTCCCATTAACATAACATAACATAAATGGCGAGAACAGGCCGTTCAGCCCAACTAGGCTCGCCAGTTTCTTTATTCTATTGTGAATATATCATTTCAGATACTCAATGACTCAATGGTATCTTACTTTAATTACATCTGTCATGGAGCTAACACAATATTCCACAATGAGAACATTATACCAAACACAGTTGCAGTAGTGTGACGGTTTGGGGCTGCTTAGCTGCTTCAGGCCCTGGGTGACTAAGCAGCAGGACAATGATCTGAAGCGTACAAGCTACTCCACCTTTTGAATGGCTCAAAAGAGGCAAAATGATGGCTTTGGGGTGGCCTTGTCAAAATGGATGTGATTGAGATGCAGAGGCATGACCTTAAACAAGTGTTTCATATTTCATGCTTGAAAGCCCTCCAGTGTGGCTGAATTCAAACAATTCTGCGAAGAAGAGTGGGCCAAATTTCTTCCACAGAAATGTAAAAGGCTCATTGTTAGTTATCGCAAATGTTTCCAGTTTTCACCGCAACGGGTGGCACAACTAATAATTTTTTCACATGGATGATATACTAGGTCTTGAATAACTTTTTACTTTTGATAATTTCAACGATCATTCAACCTCTTTCACTCTGGAATTGTCAATAGAGAGATATTGGCACTGCTCTCACCTCGCCTGGAAGCACGTTGTATCTCCAAATTCTTTCCTATTTCGGTTTCCTAATTACCAACTGAGCGTCAATTTATTCAGTTGTGAGAATCGATCAGTATCCATTTCCTCTCAGCTTGCTTTATAGTTCATTTCTGTAATTATCAAGCATTTTCCTATCCACATTTATGGTGACATAGAATGTCAATGTCTTCCAAAGCTTTTAATTTCCTGCTGCTCACAAAACGGAATATATTTATTTCTGCGTCCACGTCCGATCGACTTGATACGCCTTAGAAAATGTTGCTACCTTGAAAGTTCAACACATGGCTTGCATACAAAATTATTTTAAATGCATTCCATGCATCAAATTTTCACAATGCACTAATATTCAATTTACACAATTATTCAATCACCAGTACTTCGACATAAGAAGCATTGGTAATTCTAATAAATTAATTATTATCGCTTTGCGTGTCAACCAGTGTGCAACTACTCTTCCCTGCAAACGCAACCTTTTCTTTTGAATGCTGAAAACATTATGATTATGTGCAATCTAAAAATAAATTAGGTTGCACTGTTAAAAAAAAAAAAAACAGAACAGGAGATGGAATTCAGGGAAAGCACTGGGTTAATTAATTGTTTTTTATTATTTTGTGTTTTTTTCCATCCACACAATATCACTATTAAGTCTGCTGTCAATGTTACCCTTAAGTGATCTGTCATTTCTTAATAATCACAGGCTTATAAATTATTCTTGATTATTCAGTAGATGAACTGTGTGATTATTGATCAAGCAATCTTAAATAGGGTCAGCTTGAAAGCAATTGTGCATTCTCAGAGCCTCACAGCACGTCATTTTAAAATCCCGTAAAGGTGGCGGCATCGCCAGGGGGAGGATGGGCTTGAGAGAGTTAAAAGCTAAATTCAGAATTTATTTACATTTTCTTTGTCTTATTCAAATTAGTTCAGTGATCTGACGCATTTAAATATAGGCCTAATAATAAGCCGAAGCAAAAATAGAAAAGAAAAAAAAAACAGATTTTTTTTTAAAGGATTGATTTGATCACCAGGAAAACACATTTTTCCGAGTTATTGCATGTATACATTAGTCACTTCTCACTGTAACAAAATCTGAGATGTTTTAGAGCCAAAGTAGCTTCCTTCCCTCCTTTTTTCCTCATCAACTTCACTTGCGTGAGAATCGAAGATTTCAGGTTGGGCATACGGATGATGTGTACTTGAGCGGGGGAGGAGTCGACGTGTGGCTAGGGAGTAGCAAACCACGCCTACTGTTTTCCACAAACAAACCAAAGAAAAATGTCCTGCGGCCCCTGCCTCAAACCTATCTGTGAGATCTCAGTATTTCACGTCTGACTGTTTCTCAAACTTAGGCCAGTGCAATGCTGGCTAAAAACCTGCACCACAAGAAAGGTATTGTTCCAACACAACGGGACTTGACAACTGTGATGCAGTGGTAAGTTCAGGCCTGTCGCTAGAACTGGGAATTGGAGGGGAGGGGGGGCACGGACACGTCCCTTTATGACAAGAATTAGTCCTGGCAAGTTCTCAATCATTTTCCTTTATTGACGCGTTTTCCAATTATCATACAAAGTAATTGGCAACTGAAGACACGGTTTCTCTCCATATGTGATCTAACAGCGATGAAATCATGGGCTAAATTCAGTACGGAAAAATAATTTACTAATTAATAGGCCAGTGCTTTGCGTTGATAGAACTGGTCTGCATTTCAATGAAATATCGCCTTTCACTCTCAGTATTGCGTGGGTTGATTAAAAAAAAAAAGGTGGCACTCAGTAAAATAGGCTATAAAAAGCATGTGGCCCAAGCTGTTTGCGCAGTTATGCAATTTTGAATAACATTGATTTTAATACAGCAAATACGCTTCAAGAAGAATGATTGTCGTCTTACCAAATCAGGAAGAACAACCAGCACCTCATCGGCCTGCTGATAAAACCTTGTATCTTCAAATTTGGTAAGAAACAGAAACTCTAATGTCCATGATAATAACATCATTACTGCAAAATACAAAATACATTCTTGGAGGAAAAATAGTCATCCTACCCGAACACAGCTCAACTGTATTCTTACATGCGAAATGAAACATTTTTTATGCTCTCTCCTGTAAAGCTTATCATTTTGAAGATACGAGGCCAACAGGCCAACGACCTGTTAGGTGTGGAGTGCACTTGGAGTGAACCTTTTGTAAATAATGAAAGTCATGGGGGGGGGGGGGTAATGAGAGAGGGGCAAATGCTTGTTCACAGCACCATAAGTTCTTGTGCTCTGTAGAGTTTTATCCACACTGAGCAAATTTTAACCACCAATGACAAGTTAATATAGAATATACTGAGAAAACATGCTGTTCTTTATGGAAATGAGAACATCTCCACATTAGGGAAATGGGTTCGAGTTTTCACTTTGACATCTTGTTTTTCTGTGTCATGGGTAGTGCTGTAAGCTACAATAGACTTGGTTGAATTTGATTTATATTCTTTGATTCTGAATGTATTAGTTTTGTTCAAATACATTCTCTTTTTTTTATTTGTTTCAGCACGCAACACAACTAGGCACCATCAGTCCCAATTTGTGAGAAGTACCTTAAAACATGACATGTGCCTAGAGATTCCAACATATAACAGAAATTATTTGTAGCCCTCTGGGACATTCATTTACAAGTCGTTCATTTTGCGGTTTCATTGTTTCATCGCAGAGTGCATCTGCACTTTCAATTGAATCATGTACAGTATGTATCAGTAAAAGTAAATAGTTGAAAAGCAGCAATATGAATGAAGGAAATAGCCACTAACAGCAAAGCTTTTAGATTTATTGCTAGACCGAAGGAACAAACAACCTGTTGTATGCATCATTATTCATTTGCATGAGCAGGAACACAATGGAATATTTTCTATCTGGATTACTCCCATTACTCTTATGAATGTTTTGCAGTTGCCCTGTGGGTTTTATTTACGTCGCTAGCTGCGAAATGTGATAGTTAAACTGATAAAATTTGGTGCAGTATACTGGCTTCACACCAATGGAATTCTGCCCATCCTCAAGAAATTAATGTCTGCAGTAAATTGTTTTCTCCCAGGCAGATGGGGAATAAGTTGTTGTGAATAGTATGATGCAGCAAGAAGTTACCATGTTGAAGTATTAGCCAGGACCTTTGAGCGTGGATTTTGCACGTTTTCCCCATGTTCCATACAGGTTTGCTCCAGATATTCCAATTACCTCCCCCAGTCCATAAAGGTTCGTTGCTGAGCTAATAGTAGACTGTAAGATTGAGTCCTAGTTCTCAAAGAAATTCATCTCTTTGTTCTCCACTATCACCTCATCTCCTCTAGAAGTCATTTTGTGCGCATTCCTCCCTCCAGTGCCCCAAACGTGGACAAGCCAAGCAAAGTAGATTTGAGTTTGGCTTCTCATCCCCTCTTGACAAATGATATACTGATAAGTCTTTGCAGATTACTGAGAGGCATCATCATGGAGTCTAAAAGACCGTCTCGCAGAATCGGACACTTTCCAAACATTACGTGACAGTGTTGCCGGAGAGCTTTCCTCAGTTATTCAATTCACAAGGGGTGTTAAATTTTGTCCCCATTAGCAGGAGCAAGGGATATAAAATGGAATGGATTGAGTGATTTTTGACTTTGTTGCATGATGGTTACTAAAGTAACCAAACCCACCCACCACTCTTATTAGGCAAAGAAGAAAACAGTCTTGCAACAAAGGGTTTAGGATAGCATCAAAGTAGAGTTAATACCGGGTGTTCTGATGCACCCAACAGCCTGCCAAAAATATATATATATATATATTCCATATATTTCTTGTTCCCCTGTTGAAGAGTGTCATTTGAAAGGTGAGAGCGTGATACATCTTTTGGCATGACAACCCACTGAGACTACCAGCTTCTTCAACAGCTGTCTTGTGGGAAAGGTAATCTTTTTTTTTTTTTACTCACTGCTGTCTCATACACTGTAATTACCGAAAGGTGATTTTGAGAAATATGACCTTCGTGTCCTTTCTTGAAAGCTTTTTTTAATCAATTCTTTAGAAACCAACAGAGATATCTGCCTTGGCTATCAAAAAATTCCTTCTTTCTGGGAGGCTCACACTTTTAATTCCCCCGTGTTATTTTTGGTATTTAAAAAAACATTGAGAAAGGATGTTTTTGTTTATTTTTAGAACTATTTTTCTCATGGAGCGCAATCCACCGCCATAGTCTGTGTGTCACAAATTGTGGGCACTCACTCACGGATGTTTCGTGGGACTTTCAGGGGGACAAATGCTCAAGCGCTGAAGATCTGCACGGTTTGGGGCTTCTCGACATGATGAGCTCAAAACAATTGCCCTGCCTCATCTGTAAAACATGGTGGAGGGGGTGTTATAGCAAATGTCAGAAATGCTGCCTGTGGAACATAATCACTTGTCCACATTGATGATGTGACTGCAGACAGAAGACAATGAATTCTGAAGTATACTATACAGAAATGTATCGTCCACTCAGATATAATCAAATGCTTTCAAACTCATTGGACTGCGCCTCATCAGACAACAAGACATTGACCCAAAATTCACGGCTAAAGCCACAGAGAGCTCTTTCACGCTCAAAATGAGACTAATTCTTGACTGGGTGGGTCAGTCACCAGATCTGAATCCATTTGAACTTGTATTTTACTAGGATATCCAACTAAATATTAAAATGAATCCCTTTATTCTTCATTGCTCAATTATCCAATATGTTTTAATAACTAAAAATGGGCAGATTGAGTAACAGCCTCCATGATTTTTAAATGAATCTATATGGGGGAAAAACCCTAAAACTGAAGCTGACAGTCTGTATTTCAAACTCATTGTCACTGTATCTTGTAGAACTCAAAGTACCACAGTATAATTTCTCCAACTCACCGTTATTTTGCATTCAATTGAGTTTTGGAGCATAATAATGAATACGACTTCTCCCGCGAGGGGGCAGTCAATAAAATGCATCTTTTAGCAGGAATAAGAGAGAATAGATGTAAAGCTGAATGGGTTCCAGATTTTTCTATGCCTGTGTAGAGCATCCTGGTAAATGCTGGGATGTTCCACTCTCAAGCTGTTTGTGAATGCCATGCATTTAAACTGCCATATTGGTTATAATACACCTAACATTATGACTCGCATTTTACCTTTACCCTGAGTTTGAGACTGTTCTATTTTTGCAGCAGTTTATATTAGTGGTTCAAGTTCATTTGCACCCCGAGTCAAATTGAAGAATATGTTCATGTCCTACTTCTCTGATGTTATCGGACTTCATGTTTAGAAAATCATTGTCTTGGTTCAGAATGTCCAGATAGATTGGCGGTGCGACAATGGGTCACTTATGGGTACTGAGCTCCATAATTGTGCTGTTATTTTATTTGTCAGGTGTTTGTAGTTCGCTCCAGTTTTTTTTTTCCATGAATATTCCAGCACCTAATACAATGTGAATTAAATTTTAAGCTAGCTCAAACCTTCGTATTAGCAACTTACTTAAGAAATGCAAAAGCCATGACAAACAGACCACAAACTTTATTTAAATTTTTTATATGGCTGGTGAACCAGGAGCTCAGTTCTCATTTGCTGTAACAAAACTCCTGTGAGTACAAGACTATATGTTTCCGCAGTAAAACATCTTACAACCACAGTCGACCATTGCTAGCCAAAAATATAATCAACAGCAATACAGCATACAGCTTACGCTGCAGCAAGCAAGACGGTCCCTTCCTCCCTACAAGTAATCACATCACACAGACCCGCTCAGCCTCTCCGCTCCGCTGCGAAAGGATGACTGTATCCTCTTGCCCTCCATTTGAATTGCAGTCTCTCATCCAGATAACAAACCTTTTTCACTCCAGTGCAGCTCCCTAGTGGTGGAACAATCTACCCATATGAAGTACTCAGTCTCTGCAGATGTTCCTCTGTGGTGTTAAGACTCATCTGTTCAGACCTAAGGTCTCAAATTTCTCTCCCCAAGGGCTGCAGTGTCCATGACTATTTGGGATGTCCGAGTACTGAGGACTGAACTCAGGCCTCAAAGGCATTGTGTGACGACTCCTTATCCAATTAACACCTTCAGTTAAGCAATTGAGTGCTGGAACAAACTAAAACCAGTAGCCACAGCAGCCCACCAGGATTTGATTTTCAGATCCCTGGTTCAGACAGTACCTGACATAGCACTCCCTGGAGGGGTGGGGGGGGGGGGTATTGTTTTTGTACGGTTTCCTGTCCACGTTCCCCTGGTGGTTAACACTGTTTTTGGGCTGTGACTCAGAAACCGTTTAAGATATTTACATCAAACCTTACACACTCTTTCAATATTGTATGTAGATGTGCCTTTTATTGTCTGTGAGCGTCAATGAGGGGGGGTTGCGTTCAGGTGGGGGGATACAATTGTTTTTTTGCCTTAGAATCAATCTAGATTTTGTTTCTCTTTGCAATTATCTACTTGTTTACTTGCCTGTCCGTTTTGTAATGCTCGAATATGGCTGATGCACGCCTGCTGTCTACCCGACTCGTTACTTGTTACTAGCTCATGATTAAGCTGTCTGACACTCCAGATAAATGGTAGCTTGTCTGATCTGTTGTGTGGCTGTTTCGGTGACCTAATTCCATGCACTTACTGTACATCACTTTCGGTCAAAGCATCTGACGCATAAATGCAATGCAATTATACCTGTATCATTATCTCCCTACATTTTGTGGCGAGGGGATGTAGGAATGAGTGTTGTCCTTCCTCTTTTCCGTCCGTCTGTCAGCGTGTTCGTCCTTTCTTTTTCAGGTCAGAAATCCTGGAGCTGTCAATTTTTTTTTTCACGAAATTTGATATACCTGTATCGATAGATCTTATAGTGTAGATGTTCCTCTTTACACTTCCCTCCGTCTCTCCGTCACATTTCGTTTCCAGGCCAGAATGCCAGAACCATAGCGGGGGTTCTGAGTATTTTATGCTTGATCTTTTGCATATTTTCTAGGAACAAGCACGGAAATGGATGAAGGCCAGTGAGCCGTGACATAAAACTGACACTGACTGTGCTCCATAATATTTTCTTGAGATTATTTTTTTGCATTCTGTAGGAAGATGTTACCTTCATGAGCTGATGCTGAGTGTGCCGTACCTCTATACTGAATGTGTGTTCCCTTTAACAATCAGAGGAAGCTGAATTCACTGTCTACGGCAGCAGTACCTGCAGCAGTGTTAGAGCCGCAGAAGGCTGTCACCATCTGTCACAGCTCCTGATTGCTCTATCAGGCGTGCGCTGTAAACTCTCCATCGCTGTTCTCACAGTGCCACAGTTCCTGAAGGGAGGTGAAAACTCACGCATGTGGGCAAAGACGAAACTCACAGACATACAGGCTCACACAAACACACGCAGTCAAAGATGGGTTTGTAAGTATGTTTGTTTCTGTAAATAGCTGACTGGTACCAGGAAATTAAGTGAATGTGTCACAGATATGTACAAAAAGATGGACACAGCACCCGGGTCTGAAAAGTAATGCCAATGCGGAAATCTCTTAAAATGGCATTCTATTTAATGGCCAGTAGATGGCGACATTGGTACTTTCCCACCTGATTTATTATTTCAATAATGATTTTTCACATTATTTTATGGTTTCTATTGCAAGTTTGAAGTTTCCTTCGATATATCATGATGTTCATTTTTGTAAATTATGGTCCCAAATAGACTAGAATAAAGGATAAAGTCAGAATATGCTTTATGGGGTGTGGCCATCCTCTGGTCCTCGTCAGATACGGTCAGATCCACCCGTAGATCCACCACTCGCTTCTCCCAGCACCTTCAATTCATGCTCTCGTCCGATAGGAATCACATCCAGCTTCAAAATGATAAAATGGCGATGTTCAAATTGCCATAATCGAGGTTTCCTAAATGGTATGCTGAAACCAATCGGTGATGTCACGGTAGCTACGTCCATTTTTTTAAACAGTCTGTGGTCCCTGCAGACATGTATGCTTCACCTGTTCTTGTTCTTTTGCGCGGGGGTCAATCACTTTTAGAACAGTGTCGCAACCCTCGTGTGAATGTCTTCCGTGTCCCTCTCATCCAGCAGTCTTTTAGAATCCTTTGATTGGTTTGCCTCTAGCATGCTCCCCTAACCTTCGCTGTGTTCAGTGTCATAGTGACCTCACCCTTTGTACCTGTGACGTGAATTTTTACGCCCTTTTTGAGTTTGCAAATTGCAGAATTGCAATTGCAATATGCAGTTAAACACCAGTCAGTATTTGCTGGCAAAACTCTTTGTCTTTTGAAAGTAATATACGGAAGTACTCTTCTTTGTTAAGTCATTGGAAACAAGCTACCAAGACTCTCTCATTGTCTCCTGGATTGGGACCTCATACTTGACAATCCTCTCCCAAGATTTTTCCCTGTCCAGTTGATTAGGAACAAGCTCCCAAGCTTTCAATGGTCATCAGGATTGGGATCGCATTCCTCCAAACTCCATCCTGCCATCTGACAGTTCGGCTCTGGCAAAGTGTGCTCTCCATCTGGTAGTCATCCTGGAAAGGCACATCACCTTATCATTGCAACTTGTCACATCAACAGTAACCCTAAATTTCCCCTCTGCCAACTTTCTGATGACTGTTGCAGTCATAACATTTTAAATTAGCTTACATTTTTAAAAAAGATTGAATCCACTGGTTTAAGTATCAAATAATGTATTGTTGTTGTGTTCTCAATAGAGTTTTGGGTGAAGTCCTTTTTGATTTTACTTTTATAATATGCCAATTGTTTTAGAAATTGGGGTTATATTATTATTATTACAATAAAACTCGGCCAGTGGAGACTGAATTCCCCGTCTAAGGTTTGGTACTAGTCCATGTGCACTTGTGGGGACATTTTTCACAACCAACAAAATCGCCGCTGCCCAATTACTGTAGGTACTGTAGGCTCTAAATTCAATGCGTTTTTTTTTTTTTTTCTTGTGGCTTTACAAGTTCATTACCCCCTCGGTACCAGAAAAACCTCAATTCTTATTCTATTTCGGTTTCCACTCTTTCTCTCCTCAAAACAGCTGTGTTCCCTGCTGTTACAGAAACCACAATGGTTTTCATACTTTTAAAAGCACTACTTTCATCTCTCCGCAACTTCTATTTGCCCACTTTCTCCGAAACACTCACTGCGTGCAAAATGTCAGTTTTATTTTTCTCACCACAAATCTTGCGCTGAATAACACAGCGAAAACCTCGACTCCTCTCATGCTGTCACGCTGACGGACAGTAAAATGATATGGCAGACCATCTTTGACCGAGTGGAATTACAGGGCTGTGTGGGCCTCCATTCGATGATAAGATGCTGTGAAAAATGTCATTGTTGAGCTCATGTGATCCAGTCTTTTTTAAAGCTGTCACATTCATACAGCATTATTATTGTTCTACACGTCCATTCGCACAAGTCCAATACAGAGTGACACTGGCAGCACATATAAAGGTTCTACATCTATTCAACTTCACTGTGTAATTGTAGGTATGAATGAATTTACTGTTGATGACTGTTCAACATTCAATTAGCTATGTGGAAGTATGGGATGAGATGGAATATTTTCAAATTCAAACAATTATGCCTCCATTCAACCTGTACATAATTAGAGTGGTGATGCAATGTATGAATGTGTTGTAAAAATTAACTGGATTCTTTGTTTTCAGAATACTGTTTATTACTTTTACGATGTAATAAACAACACAGTCCTCCGCTAACACTGATATCATTTGAAACAAATGTGATTATGAATTCCATTTCAAAATTCAAATATTAACAAAATTATAGCCGCAATTGAAAGCCGTATAGCTGTAATCGCAATACAGTAATAGAAATTATAATTATGTTTCTAAAAAAAATGTTTGCAATTGGTAGATCCCCTTCATTTAATACTTTATACAGCCTCCCCTTGCAACAGTAAGAGCTTTGAGTTCTCTCCTTTCCCAAGGTTGGGTAGGACATCATAGAATCTGACACCATCCCTCCATGCAGAAGCTTCCTAGATCCTTCAAGTGAATTGGTACATGTTTATGAACTTCCCTCTTCGTTCATCCCTCAGGTTTTGTAATGGCCGGTAGTATATGGAGGCCAAGCGCAACGACAGAGGGAAAGAGAGTAGCACAAACACAGTACAAACACAGAGAATAATATAGACCAAACGCAAGTACCCGCGCTTCCAAAGGACATATAGTAGTCCGAACCACGGAAGCAAAGCGAGACAGAAAAAGGGAGAAGGACATCCAATAATAAGAAGATAAAAAGTCATACAAAACCTGACTACAAATATCTTCGGCTATAGTGCGAAGCTAAACACTGACACTCTAGCAAAGGAGGTGTGCCGGACATCTTGTTTATGTAGATTCAAGGGAAGCGCCGCCCCAGCTCAAACAACCAGCTGGGTGAAGAATTCGATGGCCCAGGAATTCCATATCGTCCCGGGACTTAAGCTGCAATGACAGATGAAAATACACCATTGGTCGGCTGGCTGAGTGCACTTTTCTTATTGCTCCTTCAAACAGATTTGGTGCGAACAGTTTCTATGAAGTCAACTGGAAGCGTTGACAGTGGAACCACACGGATATACTTTGACAACAATTATTACTGACTGGAAGGTTACACGGGGAATGAACCTTGACAATCAAGCCCTAACAGAAACGCCATAGCATCTACATTAAAGGGACAAACTGCAAAACTCATGTGAACAGCTGGAACAGGGAAGAGTACCAAAGGAGACAGTGTGAAAGTGTGACAGAAATGTATTTCTATTAGATTTTCCAGGGGTGACAATGTGGCACATACTTTTGGGGGGGGGGGGGGGGGGGGAGACATCAATTAAAATGAGAGTATTTTCTTCGATATTCCACAGTGGATATGAGGAGCCTTCTCTGGTATTTGTCTCCATTTTGTCAAATATGTTGGCGCTGTACCTGCCCAAAAATTTCAATGTGAGTATCATCTGGCCGCACCACCTTTGTCCAGTCATAAAATAAATGTCCTCCGGCAAATTGAAAGCGCTCGCTTCTGTGTCTTGGGGTCACAGAGGGTTTCCTCAGGCAACCCTTTCAATGAGCCTGTGGTAATTGAGGTGGCATCTGATTATGTTTTTTGAAATCTGGTGACCTCGAGATGCCACCAAGGCCTGTAATTCTTTCACAGTGATTCTTTGGAATTTTCTCTTTTGCTTTTCTCACCATCCACTCTCTTATCCTGGGGGTATAATGAATTTGTATCCTCTACATGACTGATTTTCAATGGTTGAAAGAATAATTATGAATTATTATTGTATTTTTTGTGCATTTTAGTGCATTTCCAGGTAGGGGTGCCAATAATTTGGAAGCTTACTGTATATTAAAAAACTTGTATATCATTTATCATATTTAACCTTCTCAGAATAGGGCAATTCCGTCATGTGTTGAACGTGGAAGCACAATGTAGCCAATTTAGCTTTTATTCGTGCGTATGGACCATGAATAAAAACAGCATGACATCTTTGTACTCACTCCAGGATTCATGAGGAGCACGTCCCCATGCTATTCAAAGTCAAATGTGCATTACAGTTGCGAGGAGTCATTGGGAACATATCACTATCGAGACAGTAGTAGATGTGGATGGTCAGATGTGGATGATCAGGTGGAGCGTGAAATGCAGGCCGGGTCTTAGTAGGCTTGTGATTGTGAGCACTGGAGGCGTGGCATGATAGACAGTTGCCAGGAGACAGCATGGTGAACCGCAAACAGAGAGTGCCTCAGTTTAACTACTTTTTTTTTCTTTTTTGACACCCAACTTCATAAAATGAGTTATTCGAGGTAAAATGCTGGTCCATTCAAAATGCAACGCCTCAATTTTCATTCTTTAAAAAATTAAGGTCTCTTCAACACTAGTCTTTCTGGGGGGCACCTCAACAGGCAAGGAACCCAAATCCTTTTTAAAATTGATTTATTGCATTTGCGATTATATCCCTTTGGTATTTGGTGGGAACTACAATCTTGCAGAATCTGATCAAAAAGATCTCAGGGAGAAATGGTACTTGTGTTAATATACTGTTTGAGTATTTCTGTTTGAGGGTTTTTGGTGCAATGGTTGCATCGTTGCCTTACATAAGGAGGTTTCAAATTTTGCTGAGACCATTCTGTCTGGAATTTACATTTTCTGCTCATATTTGTGTTTTCTGGAGTCTGTACAGTTTTCTCCAAATGCACCGATGATAAGCCTGAGTGTGAAATTGTGTGCCCTGTAATGCTTCAACAGTTTTTCTAGAGTGTACTCCTGTTTTATACAGTCAATGGTGAACTCCTGCCTCTTGCACATTGGATGCTGGGATAGGCTCCATCCCCCCACCATACTGACCACAAATAAATGGGTAAGGTGAGAGATGGATCAATATTATAGTTTTATCAGGTACAGTGCTTAACAAATTTATTAGACCACCACTGAATGTAAGGTTTATGCCACTGCTGCCCTATATTAACAGTGCCAAAATATTTTTTATGTTTCTGTAATGGATAACTGAAATGATATTTTTAATGCTAAAATATAATTGTTGTTGTTATACACTACAGGCCAGAAGTTTGGAAGCAAGGCCAATACAGGTCAAAAATTTGGAAGCAACTTCAAGTTTCTGTTCACAATGCCTTTCTTAAAAACTAGAATGAAATCTGTGGATTTTGGGATGTATTTACTGCATGATTAGACTTTTTTTTCATTGATATGCGCCATTTTCCTGTTTACCTTAAGGTACTGTACACATTGATGTTACCAGACCGTTGCTGAATAAATGTTAACAAAAGGGGGTTGAGATGATTTGCAAGAGTCACAACTTCAGTGAAAAGGTAAAAAACAAATCACAGTTTGTATTATTCACTTTATGTCATGGTTTACAGCCCACCGGATGCCAAAGGCAATCCGGCGGGCTCTAAGACCATGGGCCTAGTAATATGGGCCTGATAATTTGAGTAAAAATGTGTTCTGAGAAGTGACTCTTTATATAATAATCATGTTTATTTTGTTGCAAAGTATGCCAATTGAACTACGATCCTTTTATGTACAAATTTGATCTTGCTTCCAAACTTTTGGCCTGTAGTGTATATGGTTAATTAACCATATTGCAAGGGGCATAAATACGAAAAACTATTGCTCAGCACTGATAAGAATGGTTTTGGGGGCTGGAAGCCATTACTGGGATGAAAGAGCTAATGAATACACTTTTGGACAGAAATTGCCAAGGACCTCATAAAACTATGCAAACAAAATACTTGGATGCCAGTTGGATTTGCACTATGATGTATTGCAATTTACATATCTTTATCATGAATGAGGGTGAGGCAGCCAGTCAAATTTACCACAAATTTACTAAGTTTTTTTTTCTTTTTAAATTTTATTTAGCAAATATAGAAACTAAAGAATGGCATATTTAACCCTTTATCAAACCTCGTCCCGAGGCTGGGCCACTTGACTAAATAGCATTTTTATGCAGTCAGATGTTGTGCTGTGTTTGAGCACAATATATCATTTCTAAGTGTGGAGGATCAGCATGCAAAAATAGTATTTCAAATCATATAGTGACAACCCTCAGCCTGACTGTGGAGTCCCATACGGTTGATTGCATAGCACTGGTCTAATCTGAAGAAGCTGATAAGGCTTGGTCACAGTGCCAGAGAGCACGAGTAAAACAAAGAATCTTTTTCTGTTAGATGAAAACTTCTATTTTCTATTTGATACTCAGTTTGGGTAATATTCCCAGTAATTCTGACGATAGGAGAGCTATTGGATAGTGTAACCTTACAAAAGAGACGATGGAGGTGGTGAGTGTTGGTGTTAATTTAGCTAATTTAATTAATTTAACCTTTGAGGAAATAAATGTATATTGAGATATATTTGAAAAATTTTTCAGAGAACAACTTTATAAACTCATTAAAAACCATAGAAAAAAAATGTATCTTTCATTGAACTTCATAAATATAAAAAGAAAGTAGTTTCTACAATGTATAAATAAATCTGAAAATTATCAATGCATAAAAAATATGCAAGAAAAATCTGCTTTAGTGATCAACTTAATTAGTTTAAATAACAAATTTAAGAACATTGGTATCATACATTTAACTGAACTTGTGCCCAGTACATTAATGACCAAACAAGGTTTTTTTTGGGATAATTAAAAGTGTTATATCAAGCAATAATTACACTATGTGTGTGTGCCCACATGTGTGTGTGTGTATGTGTGTGCGGGTGTGAGTGTGTGTGTGTGTGCACGCATGTGCTTGCTTATGTGTGTGTGTGCACGTATAATCTTAAAGCTGCGTATAACTTAACATAATTCCAACTAATGCTCAGGAGCGCTTTGGTCTTTGTGAAGGAATGATGTGAAGTACATGCACAGTACAGAAGGCAGTGATTTCAAAAATTATGTTGACTTGTATTTCATTGCAGACAATATGAAGGCAAAATATTCTATTTTTAGCTTGGTCAACTTACTTTTGTTATTCAATATACTGTGCCTCCACTCAGACCAGAAACGCATTTCGAAGAAAGTTGCGATTCGGGCAATTCAGGACTAGAAGGAGATAAAATGTTTGAACAATTATGTGACTTGAAACGGCTGATGTCAGCAGGTCATTGTAATCATAATTTGATTCAGAAGCAGCATCCAGGAAAGGCCTAGTCTTTCTGGAGCAAAGATGGTCCGAAGATCACCAATTTGCTCACAAATCTGGGAGAAAAATCATCGAAAGGTTTAAAAACAATGTTCCACAAAGAAAGAAAAGAGATTTGGATTTTTCAGCCTCTACAGTGCAAAACATAGTTAAAAGATTCATGGAATCTGGAGGGATTTCTGTGGATAATGGGTGAAAGTGAAAGCCTAAGCTGAAAACCAGCGATCTTCAGTCTCTCAGACAGCACTGCATCAAGCACTATCATTTCTTTGTACGTAAAATAATCAAATGAAAACAGGATTACTTGAACAAGCCTTTCTTCAAAGCATTTCTGTGCATAGTTTCATCCACAAAATGACATTTATACCTTATACCTATACCTTATGGTATCCTGAACTCTTCGGGGTCTATGTTACACTCAGCACAAAGTTGCACTAAGTGCAATGCTAGTGTCTTGGCAAATTTAAAACTGATTGCAATTGTATTTGTTAATATAGCAGCGCACTTGCTATATTGGTGGATACAGTTCTCCATAGATCATTATACGGTCAGGTGTTTGGCTCTGTTGGGTGTCTCACAGAACAGACACTTCAGATCAGAGAGATTATATACCTCTTTACAGAGCTCAGGATGTCAGACATCATTATAGATGGGAAAATGGCCGTATCCACAAGTATTTATGTATTTTTTACTCAGTTCAGCTTTGACTTTAATGGCCAAAAACATATTTTGTTACATCTAAGGGGTAGTTCTTTTGTTTCCAGTCCACTTCATACAAAGGTTGTCTTTCCCGGTAATATTTGGAGAAAGTGGTCTTTAGATGTGATTTAATCCCAAAGAGTTACATTTTTGTATTTGTGTTCCAAGGATTTATTAGATGAAGGCCTACTAGTGGATTCTTTTCATGATAATGTCATGCTCTCTCTATCTTCATTATGTAAAATATTCCCTTTTAAATTATGTTTACATTTAGCTGGTGGTTTGCTGGGCCATTTTTTATCCTGGATCCAGAAAATGGGATTTGGCAGTAGCAGACATGCGTTAAGGGCCAAGTGGCTCTCTACAACAAATGTTTGGCTCTGGGTGTCTTTTTGGACTTCCTGCTCATCCAGGAGGCTGTGAGTGCTCCACTGTAAATATTGTCTCTTTTCAGAAGGAGTAATATTTTTCATGGCCAAGATGGCACTTCCATTTTGCCTCCATTCATCTGTAAGGGGTTGAAGTTGTGCATTAGAGAGAGTGGCATAAGCCTATTCACTTCCCTAACCAAACTAACAATGAGGCCCTTCAAATAATTAAAATGCAGGTGTGAGGGCATCGGGCAGTATGCTAACATGAGAAACAAGCCTAATGGCACCATCGTGGAGTTAGGTTGCTCAAATACTCATTGCAGAATGACTTTTGCTTGATCCAGAAGTACAAAGTACTCTATTTTGTCACTTCAATTCTAGCTTTCTCAAGCTATTGAGGAGAGGGATATCAGAATAGTCATCCTGAGTTACTAACGAAGCAATGGGTGCTTCCTGAGATGCTCGGGGCACTTCATTTTGGTGTTGCTTCCTGCTGCTTTGGAAGATTCTGCCCCCAGCCTAATTATTATTGTCATTCTATAATAATTGTTAAAGGGAAAAAGAATATATTTCATCGCTAAGATCTTGTACTGGATTGATATCAGATATTAAACAAGCGGGGAAAAGCGACAAAATAAGCATTGGCCGTCCACGTTAAAAATGCTGAAACGTTGTGCAGCAACAGGTTCCAATAATAGGAACAAGCTATCCATCTTCTTTTTAACAAAAATATTTCTAACAAATATGACAGTTTATTAATGATTATAATTAAGTATTTGACATTTAAAATGAACCTTATGTGGTTCATAAAATTCATTAATTGACTTAATGTCAAAAAAAGACAATATCTAAATGCCAACTGATTTGGTAACCTACCCCTAATTTGCTGTTGGAGCTGATCATACGCTAAAGCCAACAATTATACGCTATGCATTCACGGAGATTTTGGGTTACGAGTGACAGTGACGCATTTATGACCTTCTTTCTCTAATAATGTGAATTACATATTATGAATTTGGTGTATTATCTTCAAATGGTGCAATGCTTCTTGATCCATACTCGCTTCAACAATTTTAGGCTTTTAGGTTTCATATGGTTTTATTATTTTTTTCTTGATTATTTTAATTATTTGACTGCTCTTATTGACGTTTGTTTTTATATTGATTTGCTCAGTTCGATGGTGAAGTATTGCAAAAACTATTTGAAGAATTGCCAGCCACAGGGGATTGAATGGCCAATTTTTGTCTTCACTTTTCTCATCACTCTCATCATTTATTTTTCACCTCATGAAATTAATATTTCTCTATTCATCACCGCGGAGGGTCTGAACTCCATGGGCTTATTGGGTTTTGTAAAGCTCCCTGGCGAGACGGGAGGTGGCTGACTGATATCATGTTTACACTGGAGAATAAAAATGGCAAAGCAATTACTCTGCACAGTTCTCCGGTTCCCAAGACTCACAAACAGCAATCCCCCTCCCCCACACCGCGCGCGCGCGCACGCACACACACACACACACTGAAATAGTATATTGGCTTTCTTGTTAAGAACATCCACAGTTTTGGATCTGGCTCCTAGCAAAACATCCGCTAATAATTCAACTCTAACAGAACAAATGACTCCAATAGAGACAACATGCACTTTGGACCAGTTGATTTACAGTGAGCAATTTTAATGGCGACTGTGCAATTGGATAACTTTATTCATGTTTTCTGACCAGAAAATGTGAACAGTGCATTGTGGGAAGTTTCTGAATTAGTCAGTGATTGGGTGAAACAGGGTCACAGTCATTAGCCGTGGCTCTGTTTCAGGACTCAAAAACATCCTTGTTATTGAGAATGCAGCTGCTTTTTCGGGTGGATTGATATTTTTTGGAGGCGTATAAGTGGCACATGGGGTAATTGTTCCAGTTTGGTCATTTTTTTCCCGGTGTTTTTGTGCTTCTTACGGGTGGGTGTGAAGGGGACTGGCTCGGTCATTCTGGTTGAGTGTGCCGCTCCAAACAT
The DNA here is from genome assembly GCA_029721435.1 of Gymnothorax reevesii. Taxonomy (NCBI): domain Eukaryota; kingdom Metazoa; phylum Chordata; class Actinopteri; order Anguilliformes; family Muraenidae; genus Gymnothorax; species Gymnothorax reevesii. Next base: position 21,073,475 of record CM056587.1, on the reverse strand, counting down.
GCAGTGTATGACGCAGTATCCGCCAGCTCATACAAATAATATACCGGGCTGTTAATCATTTTAATGTCTGTCAGTCTTTTCATGCAACACTGAATGTCCCCATCAGCTCTAGTTTTTGAATATTCTTATCATGTGATAAATCATACTAGAGGAAGAGTATCACATGAAAACTCACCCACAACAAAATGATGGGTCACTATTGGACAGAGTGGGACATCCATTCATTTGATGCAGGTACTGGGTTGGACAGATTTTAAACGGGTTATGAGGTTGGTCATTTGACGGATGCACTCGTTCAAAATGACTAAGTGTTTGACGTAAATTGTATTCAGACACAATCAATAGTTTTCTTTAAATGGGGGCCAAGCACTGAAGCTGTGTGGGCGCTCTACTGTGTTAATACCTTTTCTTCTTCCTTAAGCAATTTATTCTTGCTTGGGTGTCTATGACAACCCCGAGAGCAATTTGAAATTTGGTCCGGTGATTAAGGACAGACCCCTGATTCTTTTTACCGAGTTTATTGTCTCTGCCTTGAGCACTCCAGTGCCACCAACGGGTCGTAATTGGAGGTGCAATTACACATGGACCTTGTAAACTGTACACCCGATTTTCAAAAGTGTGTTCAAATTCCTTGGATCAAGCCAAGTTCAGCATACCTTATGATTTAATGATTTTTTGGATTTTCTGTCATATTGGATTTTTTTTTTTTAAAGTTGAAAAGTTTTTTTACAAGCCACCCATTTTCTCCAGTTCTCTCCAAATTTTTACTGGATGACATTCAGGGTAAGCCCAGAAAATAAGTCAGAAGGACTTTAGATTTTTGAAACTGTTTGCACATTTCTACAAAATCAAAGGCAAAGGACCCAAACGGGACATGAGATCATATCTCATTCACAATCTGTCATATCTGAGTGTTACATCAGTTACTTCTTTACTCAATTCACATTAAACTTCCGCTCAGTGCTTGCAGCCATACTTTTAAAATGGTGACATCTAGTTGCTATAGCGACTGTTGGGCTGCTTGGGTCTCTCACTGCGACCCGCCACTATATATGTTTTATTTCAGCTAAGTGAATCATGAGAAAAAAAATCGCAATATACGAACAACCCAGAAGAAATGTGTGTTCAGTCATTTAAGAAAAAACACAAATTTTATCAATATTTCATAATGTAAGTGCATGCCAATTGATGCAGCATAAACTCTAGCCTAATCATTAACTTTTAATATTATTAAGAATGAAAGTAAAGGACTGACATTAACTTTGATATGGAATCAGTGACACCAGATGCGGGAAAAGGGAATGAGGATTTATTGATAAACCAAAACAAAACAGGCACGAGGGCCAACAAAAAACTTGGCCCAAAGGGTTGCAAAAAACAAACTAAGGAAGCTACACAGAGCTATAAACAATAAATGCAAAAAGGCAAAAAACAAAAGGCACTGGAAACTCCAGGCAAGATGCTCAAGAAAAGTAAATAACAAGACTAAATATATATACACAAAACAAGAGGCTGGGACAAGACTTGAGACTAGAAATGCTAGGGAACTATGATAACAAGAACTTGGCTAAACTTGCACAAGCAACGAGACGCGAGACACTGTCTGCCAGCCAACTTCCACCGCATCCAGATAAAGGCTTGAAAATCATGACACATGAAGGGCAACACCTGGAGATGGAGAAACAAGAGGCATGGCAAGATCAAGACATGGACAAGATTGGTTGACATGACCTGCTCATTAAGAGAATGAGCGTGCTCAGCTTAAGTACCAATTAAGTATGCAGTTTGGAAGCAAGCATGAATGTTAAGAACAGAAAAGCACAGCAAGATCTTGAAATAGCAAAGCAGGAATCATGACAATAAACTCCCTGTCTAAATTAGTAATATTAGTAATGTGCCTATCTAAGAATTACACCACCCAGTGAGTGTTAGTAAATGTTAGTAACTTAAAAACAGTTAATTGCCAATTAAGCTTAGAGAGGCCCGAATCCAGCACAGCATGGAAGGAAGGGGAAATACCAAAGCCAACCAGAGCTCAGAAATGTGCAACAACGAATGCACGGGGCGGAACGCAGACAAGCGGTGGAGTGGCATGGCAGACCTGGCAAAAACAAAAACATGGAAAAGTAAAAACATGGACATGGAACATGAATAATGAAATGTAAAATCCTAATACAAGAAACTGTTAAAACTATGGCATGAACTATGAAACTATGAACTATGGAATCTTGATACATGAAACTGTTAAAACCATAAGCAACACTGTTCTGGCCAAAGGCCAGAACCCTGGAACACAACAAACTTACTTAATTTTTCTAAGTCTTAATTTTTGTTGCTGTGCTTTTCATTTTCTTTTGTGCTTTTCTTCTGGCCATTAGTGGTCAAATTTGGCTGGAAATCGAACTCAGCCAAAATCTCATAGGAATACACGGACAAGACAAAAATAAAAGGGATCGATCAAATACTGAAGGTGATTTGAAGGTGAATACTGAGCGTTAAGGTCATCACCAAAAATGACAGCCATCTGTCGCCACTTGACCTACATGTATATTGAATAAAATTTGTTTAAATGAACAATCTTTCTTGATGTGTGATGACCCCTTGCCATAGCTACCTTCCGTAAAAAATTTGAGCAATCGAGCACAAAGGATAAGGTACTTATGGTCTTTTTTGTGTTTTTCATAAAACGCCCCCTATTGGCCAAACTAAGTCTAAGAAACAAATATGGTCGATTATTGAACTCGATCTGCGTCTCACACCTATACAGCTATGCACCGCCAAGCAGGCTAAAAATCTGAGCAGTCAAGCTCAAATGGAAAGGGACTTATGCTCCTTTTTGTGTTTTATAATGGCTAAAGTAGTGGGATATTCGGGCCAGAAATCAAACTCAATCGAGATTTTATGGTCATACACCCACATATAAAAAACCAGAAGGCTACGTCAAAAACTGAAAGAACTAGAGCGCTGACAAGGTCAAAGGTAAAACTGCGTTGATTTCCCACCATTTGACCTATATATATCTTAAAATGTGGTCAAATGAAAAGCCCATCTGACGTGATGACCCCTTACCATAACTACCTTCGGAGCAGTCTAGCTCAAATGGTAAGGGACTTATGGCCATTAGGCAGGTTTCCACTAGGTACTTTTTGCCCTCGTGAGCCACTATGGGTGTGGCTTGGGAGAGAAAATCCTCCCAAGATCCGCTCACATACACCGATATGCGGCTCATGAAGCGGCTCAGAAAGTACCTACCTCGCGTAGGTACTTTCTCAGCCGCTTTCTGAGCCGCTACTCACTAGTCAATGCTGATTGGATACCGTTGAGACTGGATATGACGTGAGTAGAACTCGACACGATCCACAACATAAACAACGCCAAGAAATAAGCAGAGCAACATTTGAGAGAGTCGAATAGTTTGCAATCTGTTCCCCTATCCTTCCTATTCGTTCGTCCTCGTCAATCGACTTATTGTGACTTTCAAGATGGAGGCGACTGGAAACTACCTCAAGGTACTGTTTTTGCATAAAAAGTCTTTTTTAATAAACTACCCATGCATTTTCAAAGTTCTCAGTGCCTCATTTTAAATGTCAGGGCCCTCGGATGAAGTGTGGAGCTTCTTTGAGCCTTGTTAATGATGAAAAAATAGCGATTTCTTTGCATGGCAATGCTATGCCCGATTCGCTACCATTTTAAGCCTGTTGGGAGCTTCGGCTAAAAAGCCATTTATTTCAAAAAGTTGCGTGCATACGGAGGTGGGGTATTCAACAAAAGTTAGTACTCATTATCATGTTTCAATACACCCCAAGTCAATTTTACACCGGAATTCTCCTTTAACGGATGTACGTACTAACGAACGGACGCACGACAGACCACCAATAAGCACGCCTGTCATAGCATTAGCCCTTTTGGCCATGCGGCCAAGTGGGCTAAAAATGCAAGAAGTCAAATAATTTTTGAGGGAATCAAAATGAGGTAAAATCTGCTGTGTGTATTCCTGGAGCCTAGAGTAGTTCCCCTGTTGATTTTCTGGACCCTTTTTCTATACCCTTGGCCTTTTAAGTACCCTTTCCTCTCGTGCCATCATGAGCCAAACTAAATTTTGTCCGGGGGCAGAATGCTACAGTTTTGGGGAAATGACCTGCAGTCATCCACCAACAGGATTTATCTATTCTTTTCCTAATCAACGTTTTAATACTTTAGAATGAATGACAGTCAATCTGTCCATTCACGTCCATTCATTTTATTTTATATCATGAAAACCACAATGATTCAACACATTTAAAATCTTCCAGGGCTTTTAAATGATGAGAACTTGATCTCTATGTCAACTAATTGTGCATTACTCCTGAAATAATATTATTAGCGTCATAGTCTCAGGCTCTTCTGTGTCTAATCCGCCGAACATGGCACTGAAGTGAATGAGACAAATAGCAAAAATTCACATTCTTGTTTGTCCTTTGTGTATCTTACGGCCAATTAATGTGACGCTCCGGATCAACCTTTCCACAAATAGTTATGTGAACCTGTTCCAAAATTTTCTTTAGATATATTGATGTCTGTTATACAAACACGGAAAATACTACCTAAACTTTAGAACGTGTAATAAAAGTACTGCCCCAAGGGGCGGTTTTCAGTCAGTCTCCTGCCTAGTCTGTGCCTTGTTTTCCGGCGTCTCGCTACAGATACTGACTTCTAAATGCTGTGATATAAATGTAACCAGTAAACATCACAAAAATCAAATATGCACCATTTTAAAGTGCTTCTCTTCTGTTTTCTTACATTCATTCACACAAATTGTTCGGGCCAATTTTAAGGTGAGAAACTGGAACACTTCCTCCACAGTGCAATCTTCATGCTCCCAAACAAATTGAAATTGTTTTTTCCTCCAATTAGCCTCACTGACAAGTTGCTTTCTTGTGGTCACACAGCCATTTCATCCCAGGCCTGGAAGTTCTTGTGAAATTGTGCATGATGGGGAAACGCTCTCACTTTCACAATTTAACATAGCCTAGAGATCTACTGTTGATAACTAATAGGCTTCAAGTCTCATCATAAATTATCTCCAATTACGATCATTTGTGATTTTTTTTCCTCATCCATTTCTTTCATAAAGTTGACGGTACATCAAAATCTTTTATTCATTTAAAAGGACGTTGGACTTTTCTAAACCCAATTCCAGTAATTTCAGAATTCTCTTCAGCTGTTTTTTTTTTTTTTTGCTTAAGTCGGGCCAATAATTTACAATTTGCCCCCGTCTGAAACGCAGTAACATGTTTTCCATGACTGTGGGATACATCTTGCAACATGGTTGTTGAAGAAAGGAGAAGTCCAGTTCTCTAAACCCAACTCAGTTAGTAATGCTTTAAACTCACTTCAGTTAGTAATATGCTCACATGTACTCTACCAACCACTTAACCAGTGTCAGTTGTGGAGACACAAAAGGCCCTGAATTACAGTGAGGAATACTTATTTCCTTCTGTCACTCATTTAGAACATCAGCCAATATTAGAAATATATCTTGAATAATAACAGGACACTGTATCACCAAGATACTCTCTTTCATCCTATGCCTTCAGCAACTTCACCTGGTGCGCACCAGAGAAAGCCTCACATAATATAACCACGTCTCCAAAAAAAGTTGTGATGCTTTGTAAAATCCTTAAAACCCTATATTTAATTGAAATTAGTACAGAAACAATACATCGAATGTTCAAACTGTGAAATTTTATGTTGTTTTGAAAAACATCAACTCAAGTTGAATTGGATTCCAGCAACACTTTATAAAAAAAAGTTGGGGTGGTTTTTAAACCTAAGTGGCCCTGACTGGCAATGCACACACAATGCAAAAAATATGTACATGCAAGATAATTATAGGGAAATGGAAAATACTAACGTGTGAAATACTCCTTTATTACTGTTTCGATGGAAACAACCAAAATCATTGGTTGTGCACCTATTAAGGGACTTTTCATTGATTATTCTTGTATTCTTGAAGTCTCCTGAAAAAGGTTAAAATCCATCATCGTTCAAAAAAAACACAAGTTTTCTCATGCTAGCCATTTCTGCAGTATCTGGCTGTGAAACGCTCTGTTGAGGTCCGTCCCCCGCCCTCCCGAAAATCTCAGCGTGCTGTGATTGGTCGACTTGATAACTCACTTGTGATTGGACCACCGTTCGTGCGTGTGTCAGAAATATCACACCCCTTACCATCAATGGATTTACTCTCCATAGTGTAATGTGAATATAGGCCACTAGATGGCAGTATTTACCTTTTTTTTGTTAAGCTCAGACTGGAGTCATGTTTAGACATGTCCTGAACATGTCTGGGGCAAGTCTCAGAAAGTTAAAAAAAAGAGGTCTAAATGTGGGTGGGGTCTGAAAGAGAGTATATAAGGAAAAGAATTGAGACAGTATAGTAGTAGGAGAAATTGCAAGAAGATGACCAGACCTGCCATTCTGTTCAAGACCTGTGACGTTTCTTTTGTGGATTTCTTTGCCTGTGTTTGAGCATTTTCTTCATCCAAGACATCACCAAGCCACCCCACTAAAAAGGGACTGTAAATATTTCTGTTTTTTCTTATTTATCAATCTTGGTCTTTAGTTGTAGGTTGTTATTAGTCTTTGTCTTTGTTAAAAATTAAATGTGTTTTAGTTGTTAAAACTGTGTTTGTCATCCCTTGCTGTTGCTGTTGTGTTATAAATGTAATAACAAATTGGGGCCATAACAAATTGGGGGCTCGTCCGGGATAGACCATTGTGTGAGTAATTTATTGAAAATCTAACATTCCAAATTGTGAAATTGTTTTTTTGAATTTTCCTAGATATATATTGACAACAGCAATGGATGATTTCTTGGCATCACCAACCGTAGGGGTTTTGAAGTCTTTTAAAAAGACAGAACTGCTAGAAATTTGCAGACAGTTGGAGCTGACAGAGGTAAAACCAGCCATGCGAAAAGCAAGACTGGCTAGAGAGATAGTTGAATATTACATTGATGAAAATGTGTTTGCACCAGGAGATCTGGAACAGTTTCCAGTGGAAAATCCAAATATAGAAATGGAACTTAAATTAAAAATGCTAGAGATTGAAAGGGAGGAAAGAGAAAAAGAAAGGGAGGAAAAAGAGAAAGAAAGGGAAGAAAGAGAAAAAGAAAGGGAGGAAAAAGAGAAACAAAGAGAATTTGAGAGGGAAGAAAAAGAAAAACAAAGGCAGTTTGAGTTAGAAAAAATAGCAAGAGAAGAAAAACAAAGAGAATTTGAGAGAGAGAAAGAGGAAAGAGCAGAAAGAGAGAGACAGAGACAGAGAGATTTTGAATTTGAGAAATTCGATAGAGAAGAAAGACTCCAAATGGAGCAACTAAAAATTAAAATTGAAACTAAAAATAAATTTTGTGCCAGTCAGGAGGTAAAACTGGTGCCTCCATTTTCAGAAAAGGATGTTGACAACTATTTCCAGTGTTTTGAAAAGGTAGCAAAGAGTTGCCAGTGGCCAAAGGAACACTGGCCTCTGATGTTGCAAACTGTCCTCAAGGGTAAAGCTCAACAAGCCTATTCGGCTTTGTCTGCAGATGATTCCTCTGATTATGAGGTTGTCAAAAAGGTTATTTTGAGAGCTTATGAGTTGGTTCCAGAGGCTTACCGACAGAAATTCAGAGGTCTGAAGAAATCTGAAAATCAGACTTATGTTGAATTTGCTAATGAGAAGCAGGTTTGCTTTGAGCGCTGGTGTACTTCTATGGAGGTCAAGGATGATTTCAACTCACTAAAAGAGATGGTGTTAGTTGAAGAATTCAAGAACTGTGTTAAGGATGATGTTAAGACCTACCTTAATGAGAAGCAAGCACTGAACTTGCAATCAGCTGCCAAATTTGCAGATGAATATGTTCTCACTCATAAGTCCAAATTTCAGTCTAGCAGTAACAATAAATGGTCCCAATTTCAGAAAAAGGGTTACGGTGATACCCAAGATTCCTCACCCAAAGACAAAGACAAATCTGGTGATGGTGCTCAGAAATCCAGTAACAGGTCTGATCGAAGTGTGAAAGCTGACAGTGACAAAAGTGGTCTAGTTTGCAGTTATTGCAAGAAATCTGGTCATGTTACAACTAACTGTTGGTTCCTTAAAGCTAAGAAAGAAAAAGAAAAGGATACCAAACCAAATGCCTTTGTGAAAACAAGGTTAGAAACCCCTGTAGTAGATAACCAATCTGCTAAATTGCCTGCTTCTTGTGGGGCTAAAAAGCCTAATACAGCTGACTTTGTGAGGGAGGAATTTCTTCCATTTGTGTCAGAGGGATTTGTGGCTCTGAATGAGCATACTACTCCTGTCCCTATATATATCCTAAGGGATACCGGAGCTTCTCAGTCACTTTTGTTGATGGACTCCTTGGAGTTACGTGATGAGACCGCTTCAGGGGATTTCATACTTGTACAAGGTATTGAAGGGAGGACTGTATCTGTACCCCTGCGCTCTATATTCTTGAAGTCAGATTTAGTTACAGGACAGGTAAAGGTGGGACTTATGTCAAGTATACCTATAAAGGGTGTTTCTCTGTTGCTAGGCAATGACCTGGCTGGGGGCAAAGTAGTTCCCCCTGTACATCTTACTTCACAGCCGAGCACTGAAGATGGGGATGAGGACCCATCTCTGTATCCTTCTTGCGCAGTGACTCGTGCTATGGCCAAGAAGGCTAAAGAAGAAGATGATGTGGTGCCGTTCAGTACATTGAATAGTCAGGACTCAGGTGGTTCGCCTCATGACTCTGATTGGCCTACTATGGTTTCTCCGTTTGAGGACTTATCAGATACTTTTATCAGTTCTCTATTCAGCCAGCCGGATGGGTCTGGTGATTCTGATGTGTCTGGAGACTTGTCTCTGTCCAGAAAGCGTTTGATTGAGGAGCAAACTAATGATCCTGAAATTTGTGTACTAAAGAGGAGAGCCCTTCCTGAAAAAGAAATAGATGCAGTTCCAGTTGGGTATTATCTCAAGGATGGTGTGTTGATGCGGAAGTGGCGCCCTCCTGATATCCCTGCCAATGCAGATTGGGCAGTGGTCAGGCAAATTGTTGTTCCGAAGGTCTATAGGAATGAGATCTTAACAATGGCTCATAGTTTACCTTTAGGAGGTCATCTTGGTGTTAACAAGACTGTTGATAAGATCATGAAACACTTCTTTTGGCCTGGGCTTCGGAAAGACGTTTCCAACTTTTGCAAAACCTGTCACACTTGTCAGGTAGTTGGAAAACACCAGTTAGACCCACCTGTAGCTCCATTGCAGCCTATCCCAGCATTTGGGGAGCCATTCTCTAGGGTCATTGTTGATTGCGTTGGTCCATTACCCAAGACTAGATCTGGAAATCAGTACTTGTTGACAATCATGTGTGCATCTACCAGATTCCCCGCAGCCATACCTCTACGTAACATCAAGGCAACTGCAATCTCGAAGGCTTTGATAAAGTTCTTCACGTTGTTTGGTCTTCCCAGGGAAATTCAGTCAGACCAAGGTAGCAATTTCACTTCAGGATTGTTTCAGCAGGTTGTGTATGAACTAGGTGCAAAACAGATTCTTTCTAGTGCCTATCATCCAGAAAGTCAGGGTGCCTTAGAGCGGTTTCATTCCACTCTCAAGACAATGATGAGGACTTATTGTTATGACCATGAGAAAGACTGGGATGAAGGGGTTCATTTGCTGTTGTTTGCAGCTAGAGAAGCAGTGCAGGAGTCTACTGGATTCAGTCCATTTGAGCTAGTGTTTGGTCATGAAGTGAGAGGACCTTTGCTATTATTGAGTGAACAATGGCAAGAGGAAGAGCCGCAAATCAGTCTGTTAGACTATGTTAGCAAGTTCAAGGAAAGATTGCGTGCAGCTTGTGACCTTGCCAAAGAGAACTTGAAATCAAGTCAGGGAAAAATGAAAACTTGGTATGATCATAAGGCTAGAAGCCGTGAGTTTAAACCAGGAGACAAGGTCCTTGTGTTGTTTCCCTTGCAGTCCAATCCATTGCAGGCTAGATTTCATGGTCCTTATGAAATTCTGACAAAACTCAATGATCTCAATTACATTGTGAAGACTCCAGATAGGAGAAAACCAAAACAATTGTGTCATATTAACATGCTAAAGCCTTATCATGACAGAAATGCTAGGGTTGCAGCTGTCACTTCAGATTCTCCAATGGTCGAAACGTGTGAAGATGAGGGGGAGTTTCAAGATGATGAACCAAGAATTAAAGCCGAAGTTCTTTCATGTAAATTGTCAAACACTGAAGTGTTGCAAAATCTTGATGTAAAACTCCAGCACTTAGAACCCTCACAGAGAGATCAGTTTGAAAGGTTGATCAAGAAATATGAGGATTTGTTTCCTGATGTTCCAAAGAGAGTTACTATAGCCTCTCATGATGTAGATGTTGGTGATGCCAAACCAATAAAACAGCATCCATACCGGATGAATCCTGAAAAGAGAAAGATTGCTGAGAAAGAGGTTGAGTACATGTTAAAACATGATATTATCAGACCCTCCGACTCCGATTGGAGTTCACCCTGTGTGCTAGTTCCAAAACCTGATGGAAGTACTAGATTCTGTACAGATTATCGCAAAGTCAATGCTGTAACTAGAACGGATGTGTTTCCAATACCTAGGATTGATGATTGTATTGATAGTGTAGGGCAAGCAAAGTTTCTGACCAAGATTGATTTATTATAGGGTTATTGGTGTGTGCCTTTAACTGAGAGGGCCAAGAGCATCTCTGCTTTTGCCACACCATCTGGATTGTACCAGTATGAAGTCCTACCCTTTGGCATGAAAAATGCCCCAGCCACGTTCCAAAGGATGATACAGTCTACAATCGCCGGATTGCCACACACGGGTGCATACATCGATGACCTGATCACATGGAGTGACTCCTGGGAAGAACATCTAAAAGATGTAGAGACGTTGTTCCAGCGCCTGACCCAGGCTAACCTAACTGTTAACCTGAACAAGAGTGACTTTGGTTGTGCTACTGTCACCTATCTTGGCTACGTCATAGGCCAGGGTAAGGTGGCACCCATAAATGCTAAAGTCCAAGCCATCAAGGACTTTCCAGTTCCTGACAACAAAAAAGCTTTGCGCCGCTTCCTTGGAATGATCGGGTACTACCGCAAGTTCTGCAAGAACTTTGCTGAGATTGCTCTCAGTCTAACTAACCAACTGAAGAAAGGCATAAAGTTCACCTGGGATGATGCATGCCAGAGAGCCTTCAATCACCTGAAGTCTCTGCTGTGTCACTTCCCCGTGCTCAAATCTCCTGACTTCAACAAACCGTTCTCCATCGCGGTCGATGCTAGCGACCAAGCTTGTGGATCTGTGCTCCTACAGAGAAGTGACTCTGATGACATTGAGCATCCCGTGGCATACTTCTCCAGGAAGTTCAATCGCCACCAAAGGAACTATTCCACAATAGAGAAGGAACTGTTGGCTCTGGTCCTTTCTTTACAACACTTTGAGGTTTATGTTTGTACAGGACAAAAGCCAATGATTGTGTACACTGACCACAATCCGTTAATGTTTTTGAGTAAGATGAAAAACAAGAATCGGAGATTGTTGAATTGGAGTTTGATTTTACAGGAGTTTGACTTGGAAATTAAGCATGTGAAGGGTACAGACAATGTAATTGCTGATTGCTTATCCCGTGTTTGAATGTGTATATATATATCATGTGTTTGAATATTGTATGATATGTATATGTAGACAAGTGTTCACTTAACCATTTTGTATTGAAAAGAAAAATTTTGCCTTTATGAGTCAAAATTTTTCCCTTTTGGAATGGAGGTGTAATGTGAATATAGGCCACTAGATGGCAGTATTTACCTTTTTTTTTTGTTAAGCTCAGACTGGAGTCATGTTTAGACATGTCCTGAACATGTCTGGGGCAAGTCTCAGAAAATTTTAAAAAAAGAGGTCTAAATGTGGGTGGGGTCTGAAAGAGAGTATATAAGGAAAAGAATTGAGACAGTAAAGTAGTAGGAGAAATTGCAAGAAGATGACCAGACCTGCCATTCTGTTCAAGACCTGTGACGTTTCTTTTGTGGATTTCTTTGCCTGTGTTTGAGCATTTTCTTCATCCAGGACATCACCAAGTCACCCCACTAAAAAGGGACTGTAAATATTTCTGTTTTTTCTTATTTATCAATCTTGGTCTTTAGTTGTAGGTTGTTATTAGTCTTTGTCTTTGTTAAAAATTAAATGTGTTTTAGTTGTTAAAACTGTGTTTGTCATCCCTTGCTGTTGCTGTTGTGTTATAAATGTAATAACAAATTGGGGCCATAACAATAGTTTAAATGAGCTTTAGAAGCAAATACCCATGTGGTCTTGTAGGCGTAACCCACTTGATTCAAGGGAGTGCCAAACTATCTGCTTGGCCTGAAAATTCAATTGGTGACATAGATGCAAAAAATTGCCTGAAGCTATTGAGGCATTTCGTTCAGCTCTGAAGCAGAGGTTTTTGTGTCAGAGAGCTCTTCTTCTGGAGGTGACTTTGAGTTGTTTTCTGACACAGACCTTTTAAATGCACATAAAAACAATGTGATTCACACTACAATATTAAAACAATGAAAACCACAAAAGCAGCACTTCAATACAAAATACACTTTAACAAAATGAAGGTTTCATAATAATTGGCACCCTTTATTTAATACTTAGTGCGACCACCTCTGGCAAGGACAATGGCATGGTGTTTTTTCCAGTAATTTTTGACAAGGTTACAGCACACATCTGGGGGGATTTTGGACCATTCCTCTGAGCAGATCCTGGCAGAATCATTCACATTATTGGGTTTGCATTTTTCAACCACCCTCTTCAACCCAGCCCACCGGTTTAAAGTGGATTGAGGTCTGGCGACTGAGATGGCCATTGCAGAACGTTGATACATTGTTGCAGAACCATTTCTGTGTGGATCTTGAGGTATGTTTTGGGTCATTTTCTTGTTGAAAGGTCCATCTACAGCCAAGTTCCAGCCTTTTGGTGGAGGCAACCAGATTGTCAGCCAAAATATCCAGATACTTGATGGAATTCATTACGCCATTAATCTTAACCACTGCCCCTGGACCTCTTGAATTAAAACGGCCCCAAAACATGACTGACCCGCCATCATATTTCACCATGGGTGCTTCTCTTTGTATCCATCTCTGTTTCAAGGCCAAACATGCTGATGCAAACATGCTGATGCTGTACCTGACCAAAGAACCATGTTCAGGTCATAATTTAAATGACATCTGGACAACTCCAAGCACTTGCCTCTCTGTCTCATGGTCAGAAAAGGCTTTCTTCTGGCAGCCCTTCCAAAGAGCCTGTGATTGTGAAAATGGCGCATGATGGTGCTTTTTGACACCTGGTGACCCCAAGATGCCAGCAAAGCCTGCAATTCTTTCACACTGATTCTTGTGGATTTTATTGCCTCTCTCACCATCCCCGCAAAATGCAGTTACGTCCTCTATTCTTGAAGTTTTCACAAGTTCCATACCATTGGAATTTTTTAAATAATTGCCTTGACAGTGCTCAGTGGCTTATTCAATCATTTTAAATCGTCTTGTAACCATTACCAATTTCATGAAGGTCTAGGACCATCTGTTTCTTTTGAACTTACACTTGTTTTGTTTTCTTCATGGTCTTGCATGACAAAGGGATATTGCATGTGTGTTACCTCATTTTTATACCCTAGTGAAACTGGAATAATGTAATGACTCAATATCCTTAAAACTTTAAATAAGTGGAATTTAGATATTATTACAATAACCCTAGAGAGGAATAAGCGGGTATAGAAAATGAATGAATGAATTATTTACAATAATCTTTAAGGCTGCCATTAATTGTGAAATCTTGATTTAATTAAAAAGTAATTTCCTTGAAATAAGTAAATGATTTGGTTGGTTTCTTTAGAACAGTTACATTGTACAGTAATTTTCATGTTGTAATTTAGATTTTCTCTATAAATATTTTTTTTTTTTTATATTTTAGAATCTTGAAAAAAGTATTTTTTGTGCATTGCCAATCAGAGGTACCAGTAATTCATGCCACCAGGTGTACAGCTAATTAGCTATTGTAAGCCAATTCAAATTCTCCGCTTTCTGACATCACAAGGGGCGTGACCACCCAGAATAATGAAATCTGATTGACTGTCGGCTGAAGTTGATCAGTTCTTCTTGCTACTTGCTTCTTGGTTACTTCTCCATGTGATGTCAAGAGGGGAAAGGTTTTGAGATGGCTTGTAGTTGTGATGGCGTTGGTGTTTAGACGCCAAGAGCAGTGGCCTGAAATGAAAGTAAAATCCAGCAGCGTGCTGAAAGGCTAAAACAAATGGAAATCACCAGGCTCGCGTTACCAACGGACCTGATGCCGTCCGTGGTAGCCAAAAAGCGAGCTCAAACACAATACAAGGGAAAATAAAACAAATGAATCCCTTACTTACTAACAGTATACCTATTATGCAAGTAAATCCTGCCAATACTCTAACTTCTCAAATACCTTACCAGCTAAAACGTCAAGCGCAGAATGACACTCCAGCAACACGAACGAGGAAGGACAGGAGCTTAAATAGAGTCCGGGCAACGCCCCCAATCAATGCCAACTGGCTAAGGAATCCGACGGTGAGCAAAACGATATCGTCCCGGACGAGAGTAACAAAAGGAGCTAACAAAGCTCCCAAACCATGACAGTAGTGACTAAATAGCTGTGCACCTGGTGACATAGTAGGGGACTTCGATCTTATTGTACCACAGAGTATTCCACATGTTGCCCTGCTATGTCTAGTCGATTTTCTCCACATTTCTAAAAAAGTTGATTCGTTCAAAAAGTTGATTTGTTCCGCACAGTTAGGCCAGTGTGGCACATGGTGCTGCTTGCATAGAATGGGCACGGAATGGTTACAAACAAATTTATATTCTAAATTGTGACATTTATGTAAAATTGGATTTCTTAAACTGTTAATAACCAAAATGGATCCTTTACCCAGCAGCACCAGGACACAAATGCCAATACTGTCACACAACTCAGCTAAACTCCATCTATGTGTGAGTGGAACAAAAGTCGATGCATTTTCTAATTGTGGTCTCAGGACGCAGATTTTTTAAATATTGTTTTTATTCATTTAGGTCATTCATGTCTGCATAAGACATTTTGTATGAGTGCCACTTACAACCACAGAATGCAAAGGACCGATAAAGACTACTTCATGTTTAAGTAGCTCACAGAAAGGTTTGAAAGTTACATCAACCCACAGACCAGCATATTGGGACCGCGGTTCTTCCTGTTATTCAGAACCTGCTCCAGTTGTCACTGTGGATGCTCTCTCAAAGCAGTCTCAATTCCTGGTTTCAACTCTCACTCACCCTCATCCATTCTCTACATTATAAATAAATGTTTCTTCATTCCAGTGTCAGATTCACTGGAACCTTTTTTCCTCAGGGCTTGTCTGTGAATAACCTTCAAACTTTTTTTTTTTTTTTCCATTTAAACATGTCTATTCAGTCGAGGAAAATTATCGTAATCATGCCTTATGCCTGCTGTGAAAATGTATTCAAAAATATATTCAATTTTACGGTCAGCGGGAGAGTGTTCAGCTCCACAGGTGGTGCTGTTTTGTGCTTTGATTGTATTTATTTACCGTCCTCTTGAATTTTATTTAAATTGCAGTGAAAGTTGGCTTCAAGAATTTTATTTATTTATTTTTTCACTAAAGCAATATTGGCTTTTATATAAAATGAAGAACACATAAAAAAATAAGATACTGTTTCTTTGATAAATCATAATTTTTTAATATGGATTGCCCTCACTTTTGTGCCAAATATTTGGAGGGTAGATGCGTGTTCTCATAACGCAACTCATTTCTGCTTTAAGAATGTACTTCAAAACATTTTTTGGCCCAAATAAATACACAATATCGGATACATGACAACATGCTCTGGTCTCCTAATCACATCCAGCTGGTTTTGGACAGGAGTACCCCAACATACAAGCACAAACACACATACTTACACACACAAAAATCATACACACCTTCCTTCCTTTAAGTTGCCGTTATACGGTCACACGACCCCCTTAAGTGGGGGAGAGCAAAAAGTTCAGATTAATTTGCTTGGTCAGGTCCACAGTTGTGAACAGATTCAGGTGCCATTGACGGCATACTGCACATTGCCCTGCTCCATGCTGTTCATTCACAGGCTTCTGTCGTTCCGAGATACACTCGTAACATTTCTTGTCAATCTCCCTTCTAAAGGATCTTTTACTTTCGTTACACTTTATCTTGTTGCTTGAGTGTTCTTGGGCTTCTTGGTGGCAGCTAGCAGTACTCAGGTTCTCCAGTCCTTTCTCATAGGCTGCTCTCCACCTTACCCATGAGGCTGAGGCCTCATTGTACCACTTATCTTCCGATACACCAATAACCTTTAGGTTACATCACACACACGCGCGCACGCACACACACATACACACACACACTCACACTCAACCCATTATTACAACTTTGCTTGGTGCCATTTACAGACAAATTTACATTTCACTGGTTTGCAGCCATGAACGAATGAACCTTGAGGACATGTGCAACTGTTGTGAGATAATCAACATTATTTGCTGCATCTGTAAGTTGTTTTGACGTTTTGGCTCATTGATGTGTTTATATATGCAGAGGAAACCAGGTTCACGGCATCGAACCTCTGGGACAGGTAATTGAGGTAATTGTATCTCCACAGTTTCCTGTTGAACACACCTCCACCCCAGGGACCTGGGAGGCACTGTAAAACAGGACGTGGAATATCAGTACCATGGAGAAGGCTTCCTGGGACAGGGTCAAGGGAACATGACATTCACCTAGACAGCATTACAGCTTTGCCTACTCCCTATAGTAATTAAATACTAGACTGAATCGCTTTATTAGGGCTGGTGTTGCCGCAAACTGGGTATAGCAAAAAGGGGAGGGAGGCTCCTCACTGTACAGAAGCACTCTGGGAAAAATAAACTATAGAACAAGAGAGCAGGAGAGTATAACTCATAGACTGAAAACCTCACTTCTCCCTCCCCTTGTTTTCAGTCGGAGAAACCTACTGTTAAGGGACTGCCAAGGGACTGATGGGGAAGATTCCAGATTTTGCTCTTTGGGAGCCTGACAAGGATCTTTTTAATCTTTTTAGGGATCCACTGCACATTCAGTCTGAGAACAATCTAAAGTTCTCCAAGTGAGATGTTTATTGATGGTTCCTTTATCACTGGAACCATCCCCTTCATTGTGAGAGCATTCAAATCTCTTCCTGGCACATTTTAGACATTACCACATCCCCTAACCATCTGATATATAGCTGAGATATCATTTTTCAAATGGGTATTTTGAACTTTTCAGCTTTGAAATTATCGTCATTTTTGCCTTTTTAAAGTCAAACATCTTTCTTTTGCACATCATTGTTGCATTCTTTTGCCTTGGCGATGGATGACGAAGATTAAATATCACCTCATATTTAATTATTAATCAAACTGAAGGATTTTCAGTGATTTTGAGTGAAAGACTCAATTAACCACAAGCACATTTTTTCATAGCCTTCATAAAGGATATTTTCCAAAGGAACCAATATTAGAGGAGGACTCTGACTATAATAAACTTGAAACAAGGCTGAGGTTCACCTTCTTCTCGCCATTTCTTCAACTCTGAAAGACATACAGTGATGAATTTAAAAAATAATATTTAATTTTCTGTTCAACAAAAGCCTCGCAAATATTATATTACAGAGAGGCCAACTCCTGTGGATTGCATGAGGGATTTGTGCCCCCAGGGAACTGTGGAGAGCACCGGGATAAAGAAAAGAACACAGCAAAGTGAAAGTAAATTAGCAATGTTCAGCCCCAGGGGAAAGGCACACTACAAAGGCTAGGAAATTAAAGAAAGTGTTCATTTCCATGAAAGAATGGAAAAGACACCAGAGAAGTGTGGGGTACATTAATCAGAGTGAAACATACTGAATTTTATAAGAAACAAGGCTGGATATTTTTTGGATTTGAAAGAATGCCTATAAAATGTCACAAGATTTAAGCTTTCACCAGAGCGAAAAGAAATTTTAAAAAAATCTGTTTTAAATTGCAACAATGGTTAATAATTTGTGTCCTTTGTTTAAATTATGCGTTGCGCTCTTTACTAGTGCTGTAATGCATTGGTACGTGGCAATGTGTGTGGCGTTTCCTGTCTGCAAACTCGCTAGTGGTATCCGTAGTCAGTGTTCCTCTTTACCCTCTGATGGTGTGTAACACTGGAATTCAGTCCATTTGGGATCAGCATAAGGCAACCAACACCTTAGCGGTTCTGGGTTTTGGTGCCCAGCCTTAATCCATAATGGTACATAATATTTACTTTCTGCTCAAGGCACTTAAAGGAGCAGTGTGTAGGATCTAGCAGCATCTAGCGCTGAGGTTACAGATTGCAACCAACTGAATTTGCCTCCGCTAACTCCTCTAACCGCGGAGTGGAGCTACGGAAGCCTACACCTGCCAGACAGTTCAGCAAACGCTGTTATCCAATGCGACAATAAATAGGCTACAACCGCTACAACTCCATGATGTCAACCTTGCTCATAGCTGGAGAAATTATTGTGACATCAAGAATGTAAGTGCTACGTGATGCAGTCGCATTCCCCTGTAAAATATTCTATTGTGTCCTAACTTGCTGGGCTTTCCTCAACAAACACATCAAAATAAATCAAGTAAAGCACAACTATCAGGTCAACTACAAGCATCATCACAGGGAGCCCCCTGTGTTTAGCTGAAAAAGGCCTATGTGTAAATTTGTACTCTCAGGTGAGAAATCAATGCGAACTACCTACGATTCCAATAACCATACTCTCAATTCATAATCTGTGCTGCCTGATTACAAATTCATGCCAACAGATTTGTACACCGAGCCCCTGGATTACCAGTCCGTGGAAGAGTATTTATTCCTTCAAAAGGGGCGTTCGAGTGGTAAAGCAGGCAGTAGTCTGTCGATGTAGGTAATGTTAGCTGACGATATGTTAAGGCTAGTAGGCTTCTACGACATACTCTCAAAGACTCGTATCAAACACAAATCAACTGAATAGAAATAGAAATGTCACTGCAAAGTTTTTCTTCTTTTGGGGGGGCTCTGTAAATCAGATATTTTTCAAAAGTGACAAAATGGTAACTTAGGCTCAGAAGTCATGTTACCCAAATAATTTCCGTCATTGATGGATTTTTTTTTTTTAACAATGACGTTACATTTTGAAGGAGTCTGTCATTTTGTCAAATTGGTGGTGGGTGTCATATTGTCTCAAGCATTGTCTTTGATCTGTATGACAGAGATGCCAAGTCTCACGCATTTGGCGTAGGTCTCACGCATTTTTTAGGCTTATTCACTGTAGTCCGCAATTATTCAATGAACGCTTATTAATGAGATACTCGCACGAAATTAAAATCCTTGTGCATTGAAATTTCGGTTTATCTTGCGTGAAGGTGGACCTCACCATGGAAAGTGATTATGACTCCGGACTTCTCCTGCTTCTCTTTACTCAGGGATTGGAAAGAATGCATGTGTTTCAAGATCGTTTAAATTGTTTAAATGAAATAAAATCATTTGACATGTCTTTATGCCATTGCTTTCAATCCCCCAGTAAAGACAAGCGTGAGAATTCCAGAGTCATAACTAATTTCCGTGTCACTAGTGGGGAAATCCACCATAATGCACGTGAAACCGACTAACTTAATGCACAATGACTTAAATTCCGCAAGTGAATTTCTCCAGTTCGCGTTGATTGAATAATTGGTGACTACGGCACAGGAACATTAATGCCACAAAGAGGCGAGAGACTCGAGCAGAAATCCGTGAGACTTGGTATCTCTGGTATGATCCTGTATTCTTCATATTTTTGTAATATGATCATTTGCTTTTCATTTGTAAAATATGCCGTTCTGCTGGTGGCAGACGATTGGTTATATGCTACAAACGCCGTCTCTGTTACGTGAACACGCAGATATCTAGGTCGGGAAATCCTTGGTTGACATAACGAGTTGATAAGCTTCGTAGGACCGCTTAGCGAGATGGCAGTTGTTAGGCTTAGTGAAGCCCAGCAATAACTGAAAGCATTGTTCATCCACGCAATGCTGTATTTAACACAGTGCACAATGTGTGTCTATATGAATCACTGTCGACATCAGCTAATGCGTAATCTATAAATTATTCTGTTTTTTAAAAAAATTAAATGTAATCATTTTAAAAAATAAAATTATAATGACGGATAATAATTGACTAAGACGGAATTTTTATGCCACTGTCCGTCACAATGACCGACAATCAGAAAGGGTAACGCAACCTCTGCTTAGGTTACTTGTGTTGGAAACTATGCCCATGGCCATGTTCTAGCTAAAGCAAGCACGCAACACATAGCATTTACATTGGTCGTCTACATTACCTGCCTAGCCGTAAACAGGTGACTTTGGCATCACTGTTAAGATGTTTGTCCCTCATCAGTGACTTCCATCTGGGAAAGGCTCCACCAATTCTTACCTGTGTTTTCTGTCGACATCTGTCTCAAAGTCATTTTGCCTCATGTTTTCTCTGTTATGATTCTGCCCTTCTGTGTGTTGTCCCGTGCTTATTTGTGCTTGTGCTTTACTTTCGTTTTATATTTCCAGATTTCAGTTCAGCCCTCTGACGATCCACTCCCAATCTGTCTCCTGTGATGTCGCGTGACTGCCTTCAGCATGCGTGCGTCTCGTCGTTCAATCACGTTTCCTCTTTCGGTTTCGGCTTGGGTATTTCATTCATTGCTTCCAGCTGTGTTTAATTCTGGGTCTCGCGAAACTCCGAGTGAATGCGTTCTCTGATAGGATATTACTAACCCGTACTAACCAGCACTTATTTAAAGGTGATTGTAAATATTTGGTCACATAGTATTAACCTTGTTTAACTCATTTAGCGAGCATGTGCGTTTCTGGCTTTTGTACATTCAGTCTGAGCTGTCTCTGATTAACTACATTTAAAACTATGCTTTTCTCTGCTTCTCTTGTGATGCTTTTTACTTGTCACGTTTAGATTACCTTGATCTAAACTGTCTAGCTTGATTGATGGTCTCCCCATCTTGTCTCGAGTCATTATTGTTAACCCGGTTTTTGTGTAATTGTTTATTAATATAAACCCCCCCCCCCCTTTTTCAGAATTGCTGACCAGACGAAGATCCAAGTCGGATCGAAACGTTGTCATTTTATAATTAATAAAGTTTTCTTCGGTGACTTGGAGTAAGTGTGCAGGCGTCTTCTCCTTTCTTAATTGTTTATTAATCCCATGTGTTCCTGCTTTAGTCCAAGATTGCATTTCGAGTCCCCGCCTCCTCTTGTGATTAAATATGTGGCTGCATTGGGAGCGATTGTCAGCCAGATCCTCCGTATTGACTCTGTTCTACATGTCTCAGCTCCTCGTGCCTTCCAAGTGTCTCCTGTGTATGATTCCTCAGTCTTGTTTTTTGCTGCGCTCTTGTCTTGACTGCCCCGTGTATAAGTCTCCAGGTGTGTCTGTCAGTTTAGTTAGGTTCAGTTTTTGTTTTTCTAGTGTAGCCACTCTTGGAATGAGTATTTCTGTTTCCCCCTGCCTTTGGCAGTGTACCTTAGTGTCCCCATTTGTTCAGTGCATGTGCACGGTGTTTTATTTCTGGCGTGTCTACCAACCTTTTAGCCTAGTGTTTTTTGTGTTCAATAAACACTTCTGCATCCTGCATCTGGTGTTCCCCGGACCTCTTCAAACATTCTTTTCTTCAAAGCAGATGGTTGGCCCTCCCCTGCGGTTTCTAGTGCTTAATAATATGCACGATCTTCCATTTACCAAAGTTCTCTCAACTGTACAACTCTCTCACAGTGCTCATGACACAAAATGTGCAGCCAGCCCGCTGCACACTATTTATCCTCCTCTTCATATTTCGTCTTCACAATAGCAAAAGGCTGTCTCCTGCACGACTGTCTGGTTTGTTCGTTCTGGGCTACTGTAGAAAAAAAATAGCGGCCTCTACTGAGGTGAACCCGCTCCCATGTAGGTTTCAAGGACTTATTCTAAGCTAAATGAAACTCAAAGATTATTGTTTCCACGTGATTATAAACTACTAAAAAGTAGTTATGAATGAAATTCTACACACAGCTCCTTTAAGACTCCTGTATACTCAATGGTCTTCGTTCATGGCAAAAATTGATTAAATGTATACAGCGTTGCTTTCAAAGACAAGCAAGCATGCCTGTAAATTATTGTAAATATTGTAAATTATTATAACTCAATTAAATTAATCGATACGATTGATTCACTGACACTGACGCAGGTAAGGTGACGGTTTCTGGCAAGGCAAGACTATCATATGCTTCAGACGATTAACTTGGGCTACCAAGTTGGCTCACTCAATTAAAGGTTCCCTGACATGAAGCACACCACCTAAAATTGTTGTTTTATTTTGTTCTATATGATTATTTATATCTCTCTATGCACTCAAAAGTTCTGAAATGGCTGAAAAATCCATCAATTTTAAGGAATAAAAGTAATATTTTTGCACTCTAACGCCTCGCCCCCTGAAGTAGGAAGTTTCCGAGATGTAAGTCACATGTTCCTATAACGTCATCAAAGGAAAGCACCTCTGCCTTAGCAATCTCTGCGGTCCATTTACACGCTTGTTTACACATGTTTTATATTGTGTTTGTTTAGTGTATGAGCCTGCAATCAAGATATCCATCTATCCATCTATCTATCTAATTGTTACACTCGACAAACCGTAGTACACAGGCTGACGTAGCAAGATGGATGGATACACAGTGGACATGAGGACAACTATCCAAACTCAGGAATAAATCTAATGACAAGGGTACAACAAGACATCAAGATAACTCGCCAATTCATAAAAAAATATTGTATGCATGTTGTGGCTGAAGTCACAAGCCTATAAGACAGCGTTAGTTCCACTGTCATCATGGATGCCCACCTCATACAGCACAGCCAGAAATCAGGCATCACAATACAGCCTGCTGAGTTCATCTGGATCATACTATGATGGCAGCTGTTGATAATCCTGTTACTCTCCAGCTGTGACAGTTAGCCTCGCCTGCTAATTTATCTAAGGTAACCACCTATGGCATTAAACTTCAGGATTACTCGCCAGAACATTTGCCAGAATTGGTGGCACCAAACCGCCTTCACACCGAACGCGAAACAAATTATTCGCATGACAGATTACATTCAAAGTCAATGCAAAGACAAGAATACACGTAAAAAACTCTGCTCATAAAGCTCTCTAACAGCCTGAACCGAGACGGGGGTGATTGGATAGAGGGAAATACACGCAACTGTCACTAACTAACGTTAACTTGCTAAATAGTAAGGTGGTTAGTTAAACTGGCTGATAGATAGTGTGTAACTTGACGGTTATCTCAACACTGGACTGAATGCTTTCTGTATAATTTCATAATCGACATTCATGAAAATCTAACGTTATGTCAAAATTAAATTAGCTGGCTACCCAGATAGCAAGCGCCTCCGCTCCGGATCTGCCCCGGCTCTGCCGACTCCAGCTGATCCGGCTTAGAGCCAGGGCAGATCCGGAGTGGAGGTGCTTGCTATCTCGGTAAGTACTGCAGGAAATTGACGTCAGCTAGCCGTCTAGCTTGCATGCATGTCTAAAGTTGCTTTCATACTGGACGCGATACAAACCTTTTCCCACAATAGATCACATCCTAAGTTAATGAGAAGACGTGAATACACATGTCTTTGAATGTCGTGCGAAAAACCCGCCTCGCATCCGGTGTGAAAGCGGCTCAATGCCACCTATTCTGGCAAACGCCCTGGCGAATAATTCTGAAATTTATAGTATTACAATAGCTTTTTTTCTGTACTGTTATTTCACTAGATATGGTAGCCCTACAATATTTCAATATTTGGGGGCGGGACTCTGATAAGCGATTTCGCTTCTCCCGCGACCCTTTCGGTCAAGATACATGTTGTGTCGAGTTGAAATTGTCATGAAATGATTTACAATCATGCCGAAATTTAAAAAAAAAAAAAAAAAAGTCACACTCAAATACAAAACCCAAAACCAGCGAAGTTGGCACGTTATGTAAATTATAGATAAAAACAGAATACAGTGATTTGCAAATCCTTTTCAACTTATATTTAGTTGAATACTCTGCAAAGACAAGATGTTTAATGGTCAAACTGAGAAAGTTTTTTTTTTTGCAAATAATCATTAACTTAGAATTTAAAGGCAGCAGCACATTGCAAAAAAGTTGGCACAGGGGCCTTTTTACCACTGTGTTACATTGCCTTTCCTTTTAATGACACTCAGTAAACATTTGGGAACTGAGGAGACCAATTTTTGAAGCTTTTCAGGTGGAACTCTTTCCCATTCTTGCTTGATGTACAGCTTAAGTTGTTCAACAGTCCGGGGTCTCCGTTGTCGTATTTTACGCTTCATAATGCGCCACACTTTTTCAATGGGAGACAGGTCTGGACTACAGGCAGGCCAGTCTAGTACCCGCACTCTTTAACTACGGAGCAATGCTGTTGTAACACGTGCAGGATGTGGCTTGGCATTGTCTTGCTGAAACAAGGCAATCAGAGATAGCAGACCTGGCCCCAGCGACGGGCTGACAGATAGAGTGACAGAAACACACACACACACACACACACACACACAGACATGATCATTGCTTAACCTGGCCCCCTAGGGGAGGGGCCAGGTAATAAGCAGGGGTGTCCATGAAAAAGACGTTGCTTGGATGGCAACATTTGTTGCTCCAAAACCTGTATGTTCCTTTCAGCATTAATGGTGCCCTCACATATGTGTAAGTTGCCCATGCCTTGGCCCTAATACACCCCCATACCATCACAGATTAACTTTGCTGAACAGTTTGCCAGGCCATTGTAGGGATCAATTACTCATACCTGTGGGCAATTTAGTGTCTCCAATTAATTTATTTTGGTTTGCAAGAGAAAACACAAGAGAGCATGTGGCTATGCTACTATGCCACCACTTTGTGAGGTATACAGGCTGAAACAAAACTTAATAAAATAAAATTAAATGAAAATAAAGATCTTGTACCTTGAAACACTTATTAAGTTCTTCAAACAGATGGGAATGAGATGTTTTGAAAGCTTTGCGTTGGACAGCATTTAATTCCATTTTGAGAGGGTCTCAAAAACCTAACAAAACCCAACAAAAACCTTTTGTTATTGCAATTGAATAGCTTTCATTGAATAATTTTTTTTTAAATGAAATCATGCCATCTCACCTCATACAAATGTCACCGTCCTCGAGCAAAGTGTAGTTTAACAAAAAAAACACTTCAACTGCATAATGAAATGATACAAAAGTAAAATTTAGCTGAATTTCTTTATTCTGTTTGCAAATTGAATTTTACTTATTATTCATGGAAAAAAATGTGCTGCACTTTGCTCTTAAATAAATGCCGTAAGTAATTTCATAAAAGTGGTCTTTGAGCCTGCCAAGCGGCCTGATGTGTTTGCAGAAGAAAAGAGAAGTGTTGATGTGTCCAGACCTCAGCCTTAGCCTTGCACATTTATTGCAAATCTCCATGCACTTTGCTTCAAAATACTAGCACAAGAATGTAACTGTAAACACCTTTTCAAAAGGTGAATATGCCTTCCCATTGTGTGCGTTTCTCAAAAAGTTCTTTTAAACCAATGAAAGGGTAATAGAACCTTGAAGTTCAACTTTTCTGTTGAACTGTGTTGTACGCTCATATAATCTGTGTACATAAGACTCACGCATACTGCATCCCTAATGGCGTAGCTCAGTAAAGATGCTTCTGGTACTTCAAAGTCACCAACCAAACGTGCAACTTTGAATTCTTGGCTCTTTTTAAAGATTAAAAATGTCATTTATATCCTTTATCTGTTTCATGGCTTTTATAGTTTGGGCAGTTAAGTGAAGCACATTCGCCATCTACATTCATCAATCACTTATCGACATTAATCACGGTCTTTGTCCTGAGTAACTGCAAATACGGTCACAATTTTTACGTATAGAAAATAATACAATACCAATTCCAAAAAATTGGCTCATCATCCAAAATGCAAAAAGAATACAAAAGAACCTATTTTGTATTTTAAATTCACCGTCTGTTAAATTGAAAAAGTACAGCAAGTATTGCACATGGCCTTCGCCACATAATTTGCTTTATAATGTGTCATACCATAAACAGATCAGGACTTCAAGGTCAAGCGAGCACCTGAATTGCTTATTCAACCCTGCACTTGTATTCCCCTCAGAATTTGGTTTGCCGTCTTCCACTCGGAAAATGCAGAAACATCCCTGGTACAGGGAAGAGGCTCTAGCTTTTTGCATTAAAAAAAAAAGCATTTAATGTCACACGGTAACTTCGTTCTCATTGTCTGTCATTCACAAATAGGGTATTCACAGCCTTAACCCAGTTTGGTAATTTTTTGGTCTGCAAAAAAGGTCTTTGCGTCACCATGGGATGGACGGGTATATTGATAAAAAAACAGTTGGCACTGTACTAGCTTAGTGTCAAAGAACTTATTTGTGTTTTTACTCACTTAGACCATCTCACACTTCTTATAATCATTTCTGGTGAATAAAGGAAGTCTGATATTGATGTTCATCACCTTACGACCTTTCCTGTAGTACCACCACAGAGCCAAACTTTCTTTTCATATTTAATAATCACAATAACTTGAACACCTTTAATTGGAATCATGTCAAATCTGATTTCAACATTACTGGTGCATGACAGAGTGTGATTCCGTTCGCTCTTTAGTCTTTCCTCTAGCACCATCTCTCAGGTAAATGTAATATTTCCAAATGTGGTAAGTCAGACAGTTTTCATTGGAATCAAATCGAATTGTCCGTGATTGTCCTTAGTTCATAAAGGTAATGTTGGTGACCCTATGACCTTCCCTGTAGCGCTGCCATCAGCCCAAAATTTTCATTTTGAAAAATGCGACATCTCAAACAGTTTTAACGGGAATCCTGTCAAATCTGTTGCACTATCACTATGAGATAAATTACATTTCCAAATACAATTAGTCAAACTGTTGATCGGAATCAGATCAACTTTGTTATGAACATCTTGGAGCACAAATATTGATCCTATTGTTTTTGGGATACTACGGCCATTCTTGCAGCACTGCTCTTAGGATGAGTTTAACTTTTTCAATAATTGCAGGTGGAAACAGTTCTTATGGGAATTGGGTCACATTTGCTGTGAACATTTCTGTGGCCTTAGAGTCAGACCCCTGTTGATTTTCTGGACCCTAAACCCTCTTCTGTAGCATTACTACTAGGCCAAACACTAGCCCCGTTTACATGGATCCAAAAATCCTATTTACAATCAGATTGAAAGGTCAATCAGATTAAAAATGTCTCATATAAACACCTTAGCCAATCTGATTCACCCGGATCTGATTGTAAGAGGAAGTCTACGGCGATTGATAATCCGCTCCATGCTCCATGTAAACGACTGAGTGGAGCGGATTGTGTTTATAAAGAGGATTGTTCGATCCGCGCATGCGCTCCTAGTACGTAAGAGGCTCGTACGTGAAGTGACGTACGCAAAGTGACGTAATGCGCAGGTGAAAAAACACAATACAATCGGATTCAGCTGGGGCCATGTCAATGCGGATTGAACGTGGATCTCTTTACTTAAACTTCATGTATACAGATCAAATCAGATTCAATTATTCTGATCGATTTCAATCAGATTGAGGAAAACTACCCATTTAAACGTGGCCATTGAGTTATGCCTGTGGGAGGGTGCAGTTTTGGAAATATACCCTGCTGTCATTCACCGACAGCATATGTCTGGTTCCAGAAACATACCTAGCAATGTAACTGACTGTGCTGAACTAAAAATACAATTTTAAATTTTCAAAACTTTTGACAAGGCAAGAGGAATCCACTAAGAAAGAATATTTGATGCAGTGAACATACTAAGCATCTGGTAATATACAGGCAAGATTGGATAGTTCTACTGAGGGTTTTATATAGCTGTCATGATCTGACATAAATCGTAAATTAGCATCCTTGGTTCTTCAGATCACTGTAACCACACCTCAGCAGTAGGGTTTTCCATCGGAAATTCTTAAACACATTTCCAATGTCTTTCAGTTCCAAAGTAAAGTTTGAAGCACAACCAGTGCAAGAAATGGCAGAGGTAAAATTTTGGAATTGATGTACAGTATTTGGGGATGTTACTGATAAATGTCTCTACATATATAATGCAAAGGAGGATGCGAGAGACATAGCTTTAGGTGCAATATGATTAGCTATGTATTATGTATGGGGATCGTTTATCATATCCTGGGTAGAATGTTCTAGCGGAGTTGATTTATTCATTAATTTGACAAGGTCAATGCACATTAATGAAAATTTCTGTAAATATGCCAGGGAGTTGGCTAGGGAGCCTCATTTTCCTCTGTGCTGGGTTACATATGTTTGCAGTGGGATGAAAGTGGAGTACCCAGAACAAATTCACCAGAACACAGGGAGAACATGCAAACTCCACAAGCATGTTTCCTGTGAGACAAAAGTACCAATTACTATGCAGGAATTTTAAACTTCTGTTTTATAGATGACTAGATTACTTGAGAATTTAACAGATTCCTGAAGCGATATATTGACGTGTTTGGCTTAGATGAATGCACTGGGATGGAGATGTGGCTACTGGGTGGTACCATGGCAGTTTCTTTTATTTCATATAAACTAGCAAGGCGTGCACATTGCTTAATCCTACCAACAGGAAAAAAGGGGGGGTTATTTGAGTACAAAACAGTGATGTAGGTTTGCTATTTAGTGAGTACCCGAGACCCACAGGTGGTGATTTGAGAGGGTCCCTGGGAAATTCAAAGGGGTAAATTCTTCAAAATTCAATTCCTCTATTTCTTAAATTCTAGTGTTATACTCCTTTGATAGTGGTATGTTATGATATCATTAATGGATATATTCATGTATGTTCAAAATGTATCTGAAATTAAACAAATAAAATTCCGAATCTGAGAAGTTTATTGCAAAACAACTGTCACAGTGGCATGGTATACACATTTTAAATAAAATAGCATTTTGTAGCAACATAAATGGCACCAAAATAAATTACTAAAATTCATCTGAAAACAAAATGGTGTCTGTAGTACCAAAATAAAGTGCTGATTTTAACTCATGAACAAAACATTCTCATCACCATGAAAACAAATAAATTGTCACAAAAATAACACCAAAATCTGCTTGTCTGAATATCAAGTAAATCAAATGAACTGTCAATCACTGTGAAACTTTCAGCACAAAAATGAAACTTAACTAACACAGTGGAAAGTCTGTTGAGAAAAATAAAATGATGCAGATATGTCTGTGGTGAGAGGGTTGAAACGGCGCTCGTCTGGTCTGCTGACAGCAAGGTTTCTTTTGCTAGTTACTGTGATTTTAAACACGAGTTGTTGTTCACTATCGGCCGATTTCACAAAAGTATTTTAGCGTTAGTATAACCAACATGCGTTTGAATTTTAAATGCATGTTAAAATGCCGTTGTACGCAGACAGCTAAACGAACGTTTAAACACCATTTCACAAGA
Organism: Gymnothorax reevesii; assembly: GCA_029721435.1. Lineage (NCBI taxonomy): Eukaryota > Metazoa > Chordata > Actinopteri > Anguilliformes > Muraenidae > Gymnothorax > Gymnothorax reevesii. The sequence goes on along the minus strand of CM056587.1, from coordinate 21,043,886 downwards.
TGGGATCATCGCACGTTTAACTGCACGCGGATTTGCGTTTAGCCCTGACTAAACAGGTGCGGTCAAATTATGACAACCTGCCATTGCATAATAGGCGTTTCCAATTTCCGTAACCGGTTAATAACCCCATATGTAAGGGTAGTTGCGTTCTGGACATGCATTTCGCACAGAGATGCCGCCAAAAAAAAAAAAAAAAAAGTGGCGACAATTTCACTTCGCTCCTAAGAATGTCAAACTTTCTTTGCGTGTCCTGAGGACGTGAGCAAGATGCTGACGTCAGACGCATCCTTCACCAAAACTGTTTCATCCTCGGCATTCGTGGTGATTTCACCCCCTCATTTAGGCTTTCATTATCGGTGAAGAGTAAAAATGCAGACTTCACTTCGGACTTCACTCACGGTAGCCTTTTTAGAAAATGCAAATGAAGATTTAAACGAAAAAGGTGGCCTTGCAAAACTCTTCTATTAAGAGAATAAGAAACTGAAAAAAGCAACTAATTTATTCGTTCATTTCATTTATTTTATTTATGCATTTTTTTCCAGAAAAGGCACAATTCTTGCTCAAAATCTACCAGGCAACCAAATGAAGACAGGTTGGTGTCACTAATTAAGGCGCAAATCAATCCGTGGTGGTGGTTTTTGCGAGTTAAACATGCCTTCGGGAGCATTTACGTAAGTGTTCTTTGGTTATTTGACCGCAGGCGTTAAAACTATTTAGACGATGAGTTTACTGCATCCTTTCAGATTTTAATGCGTCAGGGATGCAGGACGCAAACCAAGCAACATCACTGACAAAACATGAAAATCCTCCCAAATGGAGGATGTAGGGACAAGTCTTCTGAAATAGTGGCATTGTCAAAATACCAGCATTCCTCTACTGTATAGACCACAGGGCTTCTACAAGTTTCTTTTTTTTTTGTAAGGAAAAGAGAACTGGGGGTTGCCTTTGTGTGTCTTGCAGATCCTGTCTTGTCAATAAGAGCTCCACACCGAAAAAGTGGAGCCCTGTTTCCATATGGACCCATCTCTCCTCTTCATGGAAGGATGAGCCTTTTCTATTTTTTGTCCTGCAAAACTGCAAAAACTCCAGCCTCTCTCTGGACTACAGAGATAGCCTTTCCTCTGGGAGAGAATTTTACTACAGGGAGAAAGAAACAAACAGGCGTCTCTGGGGAACTTAAGTTGTATACGGACTCTCCCACTGGTGCGCCTGTTTACTGCAGCGTATACTTGCCCTGGAGTCTTACTTACTGTGGGCTGTAAGCACGTGGTGAGGCAGCTGGATGGGTGCAGATATAAAATGAATACAAACACTGTCACAGAACAAAAGAGACAAGGGCATTATGTGCCCCCATTTTTAAAAAGTCAGATTTTTTGCGCGCTGTCTTCTGCAGTTTGCCCTGTTAAGTTGTCGCCTCTATTAATCTTCACTACCCTTCACCCGACTCATGATGGCGCAGATGAGGAGTACAGTATCCTCTGAAAGTCTCAGGTGTTTAATTATATTTTATTTCGTCCTCTTCGAAGAAACCTTTGGTTAGGGAACTAGTATGTCCCTCCTTTAATCAGCATAATTTCACGGGTTTCTCTCGAGGGTGCTGTCCTACATTTTGTGCCCTCTGAAAAATCGCCGCAATAAGAGGTCATCGCTCTTGGTCGAGACTCTGGCTCGCTTTCCTTCTGGGGATTCAAACCGTGACAGAATTTCATTGTCTAATTGCATCGGTGATTGCCTAATCCCTTCTGCCATCATGAGCCCTTCCATCCAGTAGAACAACAAACAAAGGGAACACTAGTAATAAAGCACGCTTGACTCCACTGATAATGCTATTAGCCACATTTAAATTGTACATCCCAATTGTCGCAAGCTGCTAAGCTTCAGGGATAAACCGATAATGAATTTGTACTCCAGAAAGTGATAACCTTGTAATTTAGTTTGCACCTGTTGAGGTGAAGAGTTTAAAAAAAAAAAAGATTAATAATTACATGGTTGTTAATTTGTATGTTTCTGAGCATGCACGATGTTCATTAATTCAGTTGCGTATAGATGATGACATCCATTTCATCAAAGCATAAACTGGAAGAAGAAACTGGTAATTGTACAAGCAATCAACAAGAAATAGATAGGCTAATTGAAGCAACGTAATTACCAGTGCGCTGTGGACATTTCTGAAGAAACCATATACACAACTCTGATTTATTATCTGCGGTAAAATGTTCACTACTACCTTGTCTCTCATTTGAACTTTTATGCACCTACTGATGGAAGATAGTGAAGTGAGCATTTTGGCTGTTGCTGGCTGTGATCTTTTTCTTCCATTTCCACGCTGAACCTTAAATTACACGTCTCACTAAGACAAAATATTGGTTTCAAAATTTTTTACAAACTCTGTAGAATAACAAGGGGCGTGCTTTCATTGAACTTAATGATTATTAAAATAGTAACATCATAAAGTACATTTTCATTTAGGTTTTTAAAAAATATTTTATGGCTAGCCTATTTTAACAACTCATTGTTGACTCAAATGTTTGTTTGCTTCTTGAAAGGTGTGACTAGCAATATATTTGTCATCCACAGATGTTAAATACTATGAAATTTCTCAAATTTTGTTCCCTAACCTGTACATCTGGTCTTTTCTACAAGCATACGGGACAGTATGCAAGAGCTCTGATTTGTAACAGTGGCCGTACTTAAAGGTAATGCTACTTCTTGGAGTAATAATCCCCTCTCCTTATGGCTAAAGGACTATAGCTTTCAGAACGCAAGACATATTTACGCGCAGCAGTCAGCAAAGCCAACAGCAAATGCTTGCAAATGCCCAGTTTATTTTAAGAATATGACCTAGTTTGCCACTGCGCATGCTCAATCGGAAGCTGTCAGCCTCCCAGAGAAAACAAAACTGCTGAAGAAGAAGTGAGAAAACATGCCATATAAAAAGAAAAAACTAAGTTGCTCCTCCCAAGAGATAAGTAGAGCAAGGGTACCGAACTGGAAAGAAGATGAAGTCGTGTTGCTGTTAAAGGACATACGCCTCATGTGTTGGCCATGTTGCAGCCACATTAAAAAAAAAAATCATTGGGAGAAATTTTTGCCGAAGTTAATGTTTGCAGGGGTGGCAAACAGACCTGCGCTCAAATGCAGATAGAAATAGGGAAAATGCAATTTCCTACAAGTCTTGAAGTTTCGTCTAGTCGTATCAGATAAATCAGCGCCACCACCATTTTCAATCTCGATTGCTGTCCCCTTATGAGAGTTATAGGCCTATTCTTCTGCCTCTTAGTTATCAGACAAAATGTAGGCCAATAAGACCAAATGTCGCTTCATGAATAGGTCTTTCTGGGAGTTAACGGACCATAGACTTCAGTGGCCCGTCAACAGCAATATTGTCCTTTCATGAATTCAGTCCCAATGCATGATGGATCTCGATTACCTGTGTAACTGCTTCTGCCTAGTGTGAATACTTGTGTTCTCTCAATTATTTCCCAATTTGCTTGGTGCCTCATTTACTTAATTGTTTCTCTGATAATTGTGCATTTAATATGCAGTTCAGCATGTCGACAAAGCTTTCTCGGGTTGAATTCATTTTAATATGTCAATTTGAACAAAGCGGGGTCATTCCCGATTTTCTGAGTCTCAAAGCACCAAAAATTTTAGTCTTATCTTGAATTGACATGGACCATATGAAGGTAATTGGTCCGGGCTGGAAAAAGGTTGCCTATGCATGGATATAAAGTGATTAATGTTTTACATTGAAACAGCTGCGTGCTTGTGACTATTTCTAGTTTGATAACCGTCAGATTTTAATAGGTGAACTCTGCATAATTCTAATTAAAGATTATTCTTGTCACTTTAATCATTCATGTGTTGACCTTCTCTGCCTGTATGTAGAATTAGCTGCATAAAATTCTAAATTGAGATATCACAGAATTAAATTCGGGGACAGATTAAATCATTTTATTCATTCCTGTTTTGAAGAGCGAAATGAGATTTTAAATTTGTTCTGAGGGTTAACTGTAAGAAGATAAGACGTTCCTCTCTCTCAGTGATTTGGAGGATGGCCACCTTATCAGCCTTCACATAGGTGTGTGTGTGTGTGTGTGTGGGGGAGTTTTGCATATGCGTGTGCGTGTGTGTGTGTGCGTGTGTGTGTGTGTCTGTGTGTGAGATTGGGTATATGTCCCAGTCATTTTATGAAACACTATGGATGCAGTGTTTAACACAGTGATATGGAATGGCCCCTTGTGTCAAAGTCCAGAAATATTTTGAATGTGAAAAGGGCATCGCTATTGCTGCTGTTTCTGCCAGCATATTACAGTTTTAATTAAATTATCAAAATGAGTTTAACGTGCAGACTTTGTACTCTTATTTGAGGGCATGTACAACCAAATTGGGAGAACGGAGCAGGACTGACGGCACTTTATGTGGTTACCCCTATTTAAGGGACCCAATGTTATTGGACAGTCGGTTGCACAGTTGTTACATTGAGGGGGTAATTTCCTGCTTATGTCATTTTTGGGTAAGCAGGGTTCTTACTGTAGATTACGCATTCATCAAACTACTCAGTCAGATGGCAATGTTTTATGAAAGTAATGCCATTAACTTTACAGTTTCAAGCAGTTTCAAAGCACACTATTCAAAACACAAGCAGTTAAAACCTTGAAAACACCACAATAAAATTCAAGTATATTTGAGGATTTCCAAGGGCCCTTAAGAGCCCTGAATTCTACAGTTGTCAAGGAGTTGACATTTGCATTTGGAATCTTCTTTCAATTCTCCTGTGAATTTTTAGTCAAACAAGCTACCACTGCCAGTGAAGTATGCCATCATCAGGCTGAAAAATCAAACCACCCCCCCCCCCCCCCACCCCCCAAAAAAGTCAACAATTTAATATGTTCTCAAAAAGTAAAAAAAAATGCACGTGTGAGCTCAGGAACCCCAAAAGACACAGAGGATCATGGAGAACAACTACAGATGAATGATTTTCCTGATGACCAAAGACCACTTCACAACAACTGACCAGATCAAGAACGTCCCCCATGAAGTTGATCTTTTTTAGTATCAAAGTCAAGAATCAATGGAGGACTTAATCAGAATTAATACAGACAGTAAATACCAGAGTGAGGGGGAGAGAAAAAGAGAGAGGATAGAAGGGAGGGAAGGATAGGAACTGGTAATCGTAAGAAGCATAGTATTTGGTAAGCATGATGGATGTAGTGTAATGGCGTGGACATGTATGGCTGTCAATGGAACTGGTTCCCCTTTATTTATTATTGACTTAACTACTGAGGAAAGCAGAAGCATGATGAATCATTTAGTTGAAAAAGTGCCCACCTCCATGGCTCTAGGAGTCTGCGTCCCCGGCGTTTAAGTCCTCGAATTTTTCATCCCCGGATTTTTGTCCGCGAAGAATTTTCATCCCTGGAATTCTTCATCCCCGTGAACTTTTCGTCCCCGGACTCTTCATTCCTGCATTGTTCGTCCCCAATCATGTTTTATCCTATTCCTGTATTATACCCCAAACCCTAACCCTCAACCTTATATCATGGTGATCCGTCCGTCTTCCGTCTGTCAGTAATGGTGGCATGTTTTGTTATCATCAGGGGATGAAAAGTCCAGTGACCCACCTCCCCCCCTTTTTAAATCCAGGTTATCACTGGATTATATCAGTGAAGGCTGTGGCAGTACAAGTTCCACAATTATTAATTTGAATCATACAATGTCCCAACTCCGGGAGCTGGGCCCCTTTACAATTAAATGAGCAAGAGGATAATGGGGGTAGTAAGTGGCTGAAAGATGGCGATGCCCATGATGTACAAAGTATGCTAACTCCAATGAAGAATTCATGCCAAAAAGAAGAAGAAATAAGGAGGAATGGAAGTCGAACAAAGTGAAGGGAAGGGATGAATCACATTTATGAATGAGAAGTATAATTTTGGCTTTCCTTTCCTCAGCCCCCATGGCCAATAAATGAAGGTTTCAATGTTTAAGATCATATTTCTACAAATTTTGAAAGTTTTCGTCTTCTTTTTTGGAAATAGTGATTCCAGATTGCACATTTTCATGATTATTACGTTTGGTACTCAGAGAAGGCTATATTCCGTTATATTATACAGTAGTTTTGGGGGAATCATGTATAGGACCTAAGGGGTTAATAATGAAACTATAAAACCAGTGAAGTTGGCACGTTATGTAAATCGTAGATAAAAACAGAAAAAACAAAATTTGCAAATCCTTTTCAACTTATATTCAATTGAATACATAACAAGGGCAAGATGTTTAATGTTCAAACTGAGAAACTTTATTATTTTTTTTTTTTGCAAATAATCATCAACTTAGAATTTAAAGGCAGCAACACATTTCAAAAAAGTTGGCACAGGGGCCTTTTTACCTCTGTGTTACATCGCCTTTCCTTTTAACGCACTCAGTAAACGTTTGGGAACTGAGGAGACCAATTTTTGAAGCTTTTCAGGTGGAACTCTTTCCCATTCTTGCTTGATGTACAGCTTAAGTTGTTCAACAGTCCGGGGTCTCCGTTGTCGTATTTTACGCTTCATAATGCACCACACATTTTCAATGGGAGACAGGTCTGGACTACAGGCAGGCCAGTCTAGTACTACGGAGTACTACTACTAGTACTACTACGAAGCAATGCTGTTGTAACACATGCAGAATGTGACTTGGCATTGTCTTGCTGAAATAAGAAGGGGCATCTATGAAAAAGACGTCGCTTGGATGGCAACATATGTTGCTCCAAAACCTGTATGTACCTTTCAGCATTAATGGTGCCTTCACATATATGTAAGTTGCCCATGCCTTGGGCACTAATATACCCCCATACCATCACAGATGCTGGCTTTTGAACTTTGCGCCTATAACAGTCCGGATGGTTCTTTTCCTCTTTGGTCCGGAGGACACGACGTCCACAGTTTCCAAAAACAATTTGAAATACGTACTCGTCAGACCCCAGAACACTTTTCCACTTTTCATCAGTCCATCTTAGATGAGCTTGGGCCCAGCAAAGCCGGCAGGGTTTCTTGGTGCTGTAGATAAATGGCTTTCGCTCTGCATTGTAGAGTTTTAACTTGCACTTGCAGATGTACCGACGAACTGTAGTTACTGACAGTGGTTTTCTGAAGTGTTCCTGAGCCATGTGGTATTGTCCTTTACACACTGATGTCGGTTTTTGATGCAGTACCGCCTGAGGGATCGAAGGTCACGGGCATTCAATGTTGGTTTTCGGCCATGTCGCTTACGTTCAGTGATTTCTCCAGATTCTCTGAACTTTTTGACGATATTTCGGACCGTAGATGATGAAATCCTTAAATTTCTTGCAATAGCTCATTGAGGAATGTTGTTTTTAAACTGTTCGACAATCAGCTCACACATTTGTTCACTAAGTGGTGACGCTCGCCCCATCCTTGTTTGTGAATGACTGAGAATTTCAGGGAAGCTGCTTTTATACCCAATCATGGCACCTACCTGTTCCCAATTAGCCCGTTCACCTGTTGGATGTTCCAAATAAGTGTTTGATGAGCATTCCTCAACTCTCTCAGTCTTTTTTGCCACTTGTGCCAGCTTTTTTAAAACATGTTGCAGGCATCAAATTCCAAATGAGCTAATATTTGCAAAAAATTACAAAGTTTACCTGTTCGAACATTAAGTAACTTGTCTTTGCTGTGTATTCAATTGAATATAGGTTGAAAAGGATTTGCCAATCATTATATTCTGTTTTTATTTACGATTTACACAACGTGCCAACTTCACTGGTTTTGGGTTTTGTAGATGGTCAATATACCTGCTTTAGTTAAATTGCATGGTATAAAGCAAAGTTTCAGAATCTGTGCAAATTTATTTCATCAAAAGCCTGTTCCATATTCAGTGGTTGACTCATTTAAGTTTTCAATGCAGAAGGGTCCAATTCCTATGGGTTTGAGAAGTATGCATCATTTCATGGTATGCTGAATTGTGTTGAAATTCCTTTGATCTCTGTTCATTCAGTAAGGAGATGGATTGGAAGTATTCCTTGGAAAATAAATAATATTTCCCCTCCCATGGAAAAATGCGTTCAGTGGACTTGGGCCTTCTCGTAACTCACTGATTCAGGTGTACAGCTGTACAGTTGTAATATCAGCTCAGATTCTACAAAACACTTCAGAGCTCATTGGTTGGGGCTTAACAGTCCAGGGAGGCCATGGCCTGAGCAGTACTCAATAAGCAATCCAAGTTGTTCACGAAGCAAAGAAATGGAATGTTCTATAACGATGAAGTCAGTCACCTGACCTGAGTCCATAGAGCCTACATTTTATTTGCTGAAGGCAAAACTGAAGGCAAAACATTACAATAACAGTTGAAGGCCGTGCAGAGCATCAGAGAAGAAACACAGTGTTTGTGATGTCTATTGGTTGCAAACTGTAGACAGTAATTAATTGCCACATTACGAAAACTGAAAAAACACGCTGCTGAATACTCCTCGGCCGGGACAAGATTTCCTGCCTCAAGGTCACAGTGCTAAGGTGAAAGGTCAAATCCAGCAAAAAACATGACAGGGCGCATCAATGTGTCATAGTGAGTTACCATTCCAAATCTGGTGAAGCTGCGATCAGTAGCTGCTGAGTACTGAGCCATACAGGAAATCCTGCCTCAAGGTCACAGCGCTAAGGTCAAAGGTGAAATCCAGCAAAAAACAGATCGTTGCACAATTGGTGTGACAGTGAGTTACCATACAAAATCTGGTGAAGCTGCGATCAGTAGTTGCTGAGTACTGAGCCATACAGGAAATCCTGCCTCAAGGTCACAGCGCTAAGGTCAAAGGTGAAATCCAGCAAAAAACAGATCGTTGCACAATTTGTGTGACAGTGAGTTACCATACCAAATTTGGTGAAGCTGCGAGAATTAGTTGCCGAGTACTGACCCGGACAAGATTTCCAGGGTCAAGGTCACAAAGCTAAGGTCAAATGTCAAATCCAGCAAAAAATCTGGCACTGCGCATCTATGGGTCATAATAAGTAAATATACCAAATTTGGTGAAGCTGCGAGAATTAGTTCCCGAGTACTGAGCTGGACAAGATTTCCTGGGTCAAGGTCACAGAGCTATGGTCAAAGGTGAAATCCAGCAAAAACCTGACGTTGCACATCTATGGGTCATAGTGAGTTACCATACCAAATTTGGTGAAGGTGCGATGATTAGTTGCCGAGTACTGGACCGGAAAATGTCACCCGGACAACATTTCCAGGGTCAAGGTCACAGCGCTATGGTCAAAGGTCAAATCCAACAAAAAACCTGACTTTGCACATCTATAGGTCATAGTGAGTTACCATACCAAATTTGGTGAAGCTGCAATCATTATTTGCTGAGTACTGGCCCGGACAAAATCATGGACGGACGACAGATGACGGACGACAGACAGACACGCAGGTGATGACGATACCTGTCCGGGCCGAATTCGGCCAAGGGGTAATAAGTCCACCTTCTCAAGCACTTTGATCTTGTATTAAGACTTAAAAACTTATTTCTAATACTTTTTTTCTCAGTATGAAAAAAATTTGCCAATGGGGTGAGATAATTATGACTTATTTCTAGAGAGGCCAATGAGGTAAGACAATTTCACTTGTGAAGCACATGGTAACTTAAAACAAGCACATACATATTCCACTAAATGACTTGTTAAGACAGACACTTTTTGCAGTGCAAAGATTTGCCAACAAGTATGAATAATTTGAATTAAAATCTAATTTCTGAAAAAAAAAAGCACAATATGGAAAATGCAAATTAAAAAAAGAAAACAATGATTTGTCACTCCTCCTTGGCCTGCATTAAGAAGAAGACTGGGCAAAGACAGACTGAATGCTTTTCCTTCTCTATTGTATTAGTATAATTCTTATTGTTTGTTTAAATAAGTCACAATTCCAAATTTAATGTCTGCAAAAAATTGCTGAAAAGTCAGGATAGGAGAGTGTACAGTGTTTAGCACTGTATTACATCATCTCTCCCTTTGTCAGCACTCTAAGTAATGACTTGAGTAAAGACTCCATGGATTTTTCCCCATTCTAAATTGATACATTTCCTCAGCTGCTGAGATGTCCAGGATCTTCACTGCTAAATTTTGAAATCCCTAAAGCCCCACATATTTTCCATGGCAGACAGGTCTGCACTGCAGGTAGGCCGCCCTGACAGTCACTCTCTCAGATCACGCAGACATGCTGTTTTAATAAAGGGTGTTGCCCATAACAAAGATTAATGAACCAGACCACTCCCAATGCGCCTTCCTATTCATCCGCACGCCGATCTATACCGCCTTCATTCCCACAATCCCCGCTCATCTCATTTCCAAGTTTCAGGGAATTGAGCTCTCAGGGCCACCGTAGGGGCAGGCTTTAGACAGTAATTTGCATTTGACACATGGACATGCAACTAATGCCGTCTGTCACAGCTGTAGATGGTCTTAAATTTTTCTGCCATAATTTCTGGTTAGTCCAAAATAAAGAGTGAGGTTATTCTGGCCCAACTCTCAATTTATTCTAATTTCCCAGCTTTATTTTTGCATTTGGCACTGAAGCGTGATTTAATGCAAATGTTAGGGTTCTCACCTTGTGTCACACAGGTCCTGAAACTGAGGAAACAGTTTTTTGTCAGCAAAGTCAGCACATTTGTCTTAAGCGATTGCAATGATTTCAGAGCATTGCGGGGATTGGAGTGACTGGATTTTGCAGGTGGGAAGATGAATACAAGGTTTAAATTAGCAGCAACAAGTGTTTGCCACTAACATGGCAATATCCCCCGCCGCCTCAATTTTATGTGTACGGATGGACGGTGCCCAATGGTATATCCCCCGCTTTGCGCTAATTGTGCGGCGGGGATAACAAGCTCACACAAATTCATATTTGCGGATAAATAAATTGTTTGCCTGTTGCTCAGGTGATCTTAAATGGAACAGGTTGAGAGCAGTTTTGTATTTATAGCTGGGAGGCCTCTTTACCTCTGACAGCATGCCGCAGAAAATCTGCCTGAAAATCTGGGTTGTTCGGGTTGATGACTTTAATTAGGCTATTTTATGCCATGCCAGTAATATTTTAGTGTGCTGACGAATGGCGAAAGACTGAATGAGTGTTTTGACAATGTGTGGATGGAGCGCTAAACGGTATACAATGTGTTGTTTTTGCCATGCATCATCCATTTGGCTGTTCATTAGAAGACTGTGATCAGAGCAAGCTGTCTCACTGTTCAAAATTGGCTTGGAATTTTTGACAATTTCAGTCTTCAGTTGTTGGTTTTCAAGATTCACTAGTTAGGACTACAGGACAAATTTGTGTATGAAGGCAAAAGTGACTCACAATGAGACCATTTCAAGGTCCTTACGGCAGATGAAAATGAGTCACACTCACACTTTCCAATGATATACTATAATGTTCAAAATGTCATCTTGTAATGATGATGATGATATTACTTTCACTTATACACATGCACACACGCACACATGCAGACACATTAGTGACTTCACACAACGGTGTGTCCACTGACTCCAATTATAACACAGGTTAAATGTTGGTTTATTTCTTGCTTCGTAATTGAGACGTCTTTCGGATGAGACGTTAAATCGAGGTCCTGACTGACAGTGGTCATTAAAGATTCTATGACACTCTTCGATAAGAGTCGGGATTCCCCAGTGTCATGGCTGAAGTCCCAACCTGGCTCGACCTGCCACCTAATCATCTCCTGATCTAATTGGCTGTGCAATTCCTCCCCACCTCTACTCCCGGGGCTCCCTTGAAAAAGAGATTTCAATCTCAACGGGACTTCCCTGGTTAAATAAGGGATAAATAAATAAATAGATGTTACGATGAGACCAGAGTTTGCATGTAATTTGGGATTCTATATCTGGGAGCAAAAAATATTTGTCATTTATCTCTTTTGAATGATTAACAACTGGCTCCGTTACTGTATTACAGTCAAATTCCGTCATTGGTCAGAATGGACTAAAATCTGAATATTAATCTGGGTATTACGCTGTAGGATGTCCTCATTCAGAGTGTAAATATCTAGAATACACAACAATATTTGATTATTCTTTTGTATTAAAATGTATAGTCATTCTGATAATATATTATTCAAACACTTATCAGCTTTCACAACCCATTTAAAATGCCTGGCTGGATTGTGCAAAGGTTGATGTTCATAAATCAAAGCACCGCAAATCTCACAGAAAAATCTGCTTCACTTATCTTTACTTATTTCAAGTTAATGGAGGTTGCAGTGTTGGATGAAATCGTTTTGAGAGGTAATGTCTTGTTTGAGAGGCAAAGCTTTCTGATTGGAATACCTATCTTCTGCTGTACAAGATGTGTGGTATGACTTCTGCTATCTACTGATCAATTAAATATAGCAGAAACAAAACATTTTGAACTTCCTCTTGTAGCATGGTTGAAGACATCGCTTGAGTCACTCAACATTTTTCTCTAAATTGTGTTTATTCATAAGAAAGCATCAAACGCAGGATATAAAAACCCAAATGTATTCATTGTGAATTGTGTCATTGGAATATAGGGAGTTCCCAAGAACGTAGGTTAATGAACAGGACCCCGCCCAATACGCCTTCCTATTCCTCCTTACGCCTATATATAGCTCCTACATTCCCATAATTCCCGCTCGTCTCGTTACTACGTTGGTTACTCTCAAACCAAACAGCCAAGCGCACAGGAAGAGTTTGCTTACCCGAAGCACGAAATCCAAAATGCAACTAAGTCCTTCGGACGCGGAATTATTTCAAGACTCTGATGCTCAAGAGGAATCTTCTCAGTTCGTTCCCACAACTCCCGTTTCTCTTCCATGCACCCAACTGTGCTCCACCATCTTCATACCTCCACCACGAAGCGTCACCCGCTTGCCCCAACCGGGGTGCTCATATTCCGCACCACACTCTCCCCGCGATGATGACCAAAGCTGTTTCCCTGTCCGGACTTTGCGCCACAGGATTTCCAGACCACTGTCTCGCAGTAGCTACGCCTCTCGTCAACCACTGTGCTCAGAAGCAAGAGCCTGCGGCTCCCCAACAAGGCTTACCACATCAGCGCTTTGGTTATTGGTGCACTTTGCCTCACCGGCAAACATTCACGGATACTACGTGTATCAACCTCACAGCCGCCCGCAGTGGCGCAGCTCACTAGCGCTTCGGTTATCGTAGGCACTCACACATCTGCTAGACGGTGAGCCTGAGTTTACCTAATGCTCACGAGAAGCGCTAATAGTTGACCTCCGCAGAATAGTAGCTGCACGGGGGACCCTATCTTGTAAAGTAAATAATGCAAATAGCGCACGTGTACCGCTTCGGAAGTGGTCTCAGTCGGTTCCTCATACCTGAATTATATATTGACTGATTTTTTTTTTTTTTATTAATGCAAACTGCACCTTCTTCAGTCAGTAAAAAATTATGCAAGTGCACTTTTGGTTCATTGGTGCGCTTTTGCCTCGCTGGCAAACATTCACGGATACTGCATGTGTATCAACCTCACGGCCACTCGCAGTGGCAAGGTTCACACTCTCGACCATGGCACCAGCAGTAAGTGTCTATATGGATAAGTATTTAGGGCTTTACCCACGGTTTCCACCCCTACTTAGTCGCCATTCCCGATCACTGCTTCACATGCGTTAATTTACAATACGTTCTTGCAGAGCCTCATATCATCGACAAGCTCATATAAGACAAAGTCGACGCAGGTTTCATGATTGGACCCTACACCGCGGTACTTTTCCCCATCCTTTGTATCAGCCCTGTCAGGATAGCATCCCAAAAATGTTTGGGAAAAAGCGATAATTCATAGACTTATTGTCCCTTCACGGCTCCACCCTCCCCGGTATCAACAGCCTTATCCCCAGTAACATCTCTCCATGCGCTACTCTTCCGTGGACCACCCTACCACTCTCATCCGCCTCGCCAGTTACGGCGCCTGTATGGCTAAATCCAATAACACAAATGCTTTTAAGGTTGTCCTACTTGCCGCACTTTTTTGGGGTTTTCTTTTTTTTGGAGTTTCCTGGTAAGGGTGCTATTACTTTGCCGTTCGTCTCACGGCACCCCATTATCGTTTCCTCCCCTATTTGGGGTCACGAATGGGCCACCAATTGTAAAACCGTACATTCTGACAACTCGACCACAGTAGACACCATAAACAAAGGCTATTTCCGCACCCTTTCATTCATGCCATTCCTCAGGAAACTAACTCTAATTTCCGCAAACACCAGTCCATGCTCAAAGCCACAACTATTCCCAGCTATAAAGTGCCATCGCCGACGCCCTTTCTCGTTTCTCTTGGCAGTGACTCAGACTCTTGGTACCAGGCTCAGACTTTCACCCTAATCTGGTTCCCCCAGTTTTTGCGACCGTCTAAGCCCGACTCCACAACTTGAGCCACTCGCCGCTTGATCCTGAGGCCATTCAAAATGGGTTCGCTCCATGCTCACTTACCTCATTCCTCGCAGGATGGAAGCAATTCAAGAAATTCCAATCAGCTCTCATACTGCCGCTCAACATCATTTCCAGCACAAGCTTTATTTCGTACATTCACTCCGTACACCGCGTTCGACCAGCCTCAGTCTACCTCAGCAGCATGAACCTCTTTGTCGAACCGGCCACTGGGTATCCGTGCTTGTCAATTTCCCATTCTCACAGGCAAACACTACAAAAAGGTTTACGTAAACAAGAACCTCCCGTTCCGACTAAACGTTTGCCTCTGACGGCAGACCTCCCCTCTCACTGCATCCAGCCGCCACACTCAGGGTACCGTTCTCTTCCTTGGATTATACTGTAGAAGCCATGTTCCTATTGGCCCTCTTCGGTTTCTTGAGATGTTCCGAGTTTGCTCTGCTCTCCACTAATTATAATCCTCCTCGCCACACCAGCCTAAACGACATTTCTTTCTACTCACTGACTGTCCCACCTGAAAAATAAGCTCGCGAATGAGTTTTAGAAACCATAAAAAAACAAGAAATAGTGCTCATACCTGCTCTAATACCCTCCAGTTCCATTCTTAACAACATTATGCAGTATTTTAACAAATTAGAGCCCCTTAGCTTCATTATCTGCAGAGATATAATCAGCTGAATTTCTAATCAGAGTGAAAATTATCGAAAATTGCCAAAATTCGACAGGCCAGAAGCCAGTGTAGCACAAGTGGCAGGGATATGAAACTTTGTTCAGGAAAGCATCTATCATTTGGCTGTTTCCACATAATAATTGCAAGTTTTCCCCATCACAGTATCATAGAATTTTTTTCACATTTTGTTAGCCATTATCGGTAATTATCAGAACTTGTCAAATTTGGTGATGCTATGTTGCCTAGAAGCTGAGATACAAGCACTTCATTTTCTAAAAAATACCCTTGAGGATTAGGAGGCTGGTTCAGGCCTATAAATTGCTGAAACTTAAAAACTATTCTGCTTCAAAACTATTTGAATTAGAGATCTAAAATTTTGCATGGTATGTTCTTTTGGCATTATCTTTAAGTTAGTGGAAGCTTGTTAAATTTGAAAATGGTGCCGCAACCACTCCTGGGTGATTTGACATGGACTGACCCCAATATCAAACTACGACACCCTGAGATACAAGAACCATGCTTCTCCCCAAGACCCATTATTCACGACCGAATTAGATTTGCACGATCTTCGATATGCCATTTCCTGGAGCTACAGACACCAGTGTTTAAATGGACTTTGATCGAACTCTGTTGCCATTGATTCTATTAATACTTTATTTTGCTATTAATTAGCTAGCCCGCAGAGGATGGGCTTCCCCACCATAGCCGGGTTCCTCCTGTGATTTCTTCCCACCGGGGAGTTTTTTCTTACCACCTTTTGAGGATTTTTCTCCCTATTGGGAGTTTTGCCTCATTTTCTTTAGTGGGGTTAAAACTGGGCACTGCCCTTTAATTTATCTAATCTCTCACCATAAACCATCTTTGTGACAGTCTCTGTGAAAAGCGCTATACAAATAAATGGAATTAATTGAATTGAATTAGATTCAATATTTTGCCCCAAATACTTCCCCGGGCATTCTTTCGTATTGGCGCCGCCACCACAGCATCCAAGCGAGGAGGGCCAGACCACCTGATTAAAATCCTCGGCCGCTGGACATCAAACTCTTGTGCAAGCTATATTCACAATAATATCAATGAAATACGTAGAGCCCATCTGTCGTTGATTCATTAACACCTTTTGGGGGCTTAGAAGCCTACACGGGCTCCGACGAGAGACCCTGAATCTCGCCACCTGGGGCTCCCAATGTTTGCACAATCACAGACTAAGTCCAAACAACATCTTATTCGCCCCGATCTCCTATGTGACGGTCCACCAAATATTCTCCTCCACTTGGGGAGTGGTCCAAAGTTCATTAATTAGCATGTAAAGATAACCGGTTTGCTAAAGATGGTGCTTTTCAACAATGTCACTGGCATCGCAGAAATTTTAAGTTGTTCAGCCTTCATTTTCTCCCTGGAACATGCTGCATATTTAACTTATTGAGCATATTTTTCTGTTGTCATGCATATGCTAATGCACCCTGTGAAGTAATTTTGCAATTTTTCGAAAACAACATTTTTAATCAGAGAAAAAAGATTCCAGACAACAATTGTAATATAAATTTTGACGCTGATACATTTTATCATTCACATTCTTTTTTTCTTGATTGGGTACACTGCATTCCAGAATAGTATCTGTGATTTGTGACCTACAGTACAAGCCAAAGAATTAATGAACGTAGTCACATTATCTGCTGTCTTTGAGGGTGATTTCATGTGACAGAATTTGCTTTAAAGGTGGTGAAAAAATGCCAAGATATGAGTTTTATTTAATGGGAAGAAGTGGTAAAATGTTTATGCTGTAATAAGAACAGTACGCTCCATTCAGTCGACCTTTGATGGTTCTGTGACCTTTGGTGTTTGCAAGGCAGAGACAAAACTACAATCTCATTTTTAAGAAAGTTGGAATGGTACAAAAAATGCAATTAAAAAAGAAAGTGGACATTTTTGAATCATCCTTGAATGAAATTTAAAACAGTATAACGGCGAGATATTCAATGTTTCAACCAAGGCTTGTCACTGGGGCAGTACCCTCAAAGATACTGCCGTTGTACCTTAGAAGTGGGTTTTCCTTTGTTTTGGAACATAGTAGTACCTTTTAGACCCTAAAAAGGTTCACACGGGTACCTTGAGGTCCTATAATTAGTTCTAAAGGTTACATAATAGCTTGGGGAACAGAAATGGACTCCTGCTGTACCCCTATTTCTGAGAGTGTGTGGAACCATAGACTGTATCAAAAGATGGTCGAAGCAACTGTGACGTCATCCACTGGTTTCAGCATACAATTTAGGAAGCCTAAATTTTGGCAATTTGAACAGCGCCATTTTGTCATTTTGAAATTGGATGTGATTCCTATTGGAGGAGAGTGTGAATTGAAGATCCAGGGAGGAGCGAGGGGTGGATCTACGGGTGAATCTGACTGTATCTGACAAGGACCAGTGGATAGCCAGGCCCCTAAAGCATATTGTGGCTTTATCCTTTATTCTAATCTATTTGGGACCATAATTTACAAAAATTAACATCATGATATATCGAAAGAGACTTGAAACTTGCAATAGGTACCATAAAACAATGTGGAAAATCATTATTGAAATATTAAATCAGGTACGTTCATTTTCTCAGAAACTATATCATTGAACTTCTTTCTGCAACCACCGACGTTGCCATCTGCTAGCCATTAAATAGAATGCAATTTAAAGAGATTTCCTCATTGGCCTCAGTTTTAAGACCTAGGTGCTGAGTCCATCTTTTTATACAGTCTATGTGTAGAACAGATATTAGCTATGTGCATACTGCAGTCTCAATGATCGTTTCAGAAGAACCCAAATAACTTTTCCGGCTGGGCGGAGGGTCGCATGACATCATTTCAGCAGTTCAGCCTTTGTCATCTATTTTCATTCATTCACCGCGCTGTGCTGTTATTGCTGTTTTTTTTCTGGGGTTTACTGGTGTTTGCTGATATTTGCTGGTAATGTAGACTGACCATGTTCCGTACAACGACCATATTCCGTACAAATGACCTTATCCGTTCGATCACAAAATAAATTTTTCCAGGTCATTAATAAAATGTATACCTGTGTTATCTTCATTTTGTCCCCTTTCGACTCCCCCAAGACAAGGGAGGTCACGCGATCCGATCAGGAGCAATTCCGGTAAGTTTACCGGGAGCGCCGCCCACAGCCGAAAGTGAAGGCTAGGGAGACCCAAGCCCGGAGCTGCTGCCATTTTGGGGAGAGCGCAACATTGGCAAAATGTACATTTTTATATTAACATTGCCTTTTAAAGAGCTGTAATCTGTCCAAAAATATTATTTGGTTTTTGGAAGTTGTTAAGTGAATTACCATTTTGTTGAAAAAAATGCTTTTAGACCATTAATTTAGGTGACGCTTGGTGTTCGTTCTCCAAAGGCAGGCAGCAGCAGGTCTATCACCGCAGGCGCAGTTAGCACGGCATCTTTCATTTTCTTTCTTCTTCTTCTTTGGGGCTTAACGGTAGTTTACAAACCTAAGGTGTATTACCGCCAGCTACTGGTTCTATGACGTTTCAGAAATTTAATTTACGTATAAAGTTTTATTTATGTATAAAACTTCAGAGTGTTAATAATAAAGTTTGGATCATTTGAATACATTTTTTAATGAATGAATAATACATTCATAATTTTGACTTAAGTATTGTGTGTTACCTTACCACAGAAATGAACTTGTGCATGTTGTACAGAACACTGTCCAGCAACTGTACGGAATACTGCAAGCCCAGATGGTCTTCAGTACAGAGGTGGAGGCGGCAGTTTCTCCCAGTTCTCTCAAATATTATTGAATCAAATACTGTCAATCAAAGTGTCGCTTGTCCGATGAACATCCCCCCAGAAAGTAAGCACACAATCAAGAGGTGGATCCTCTCAACAAAAGAGGAATGGTTGCTGACATTTGCAGAAAAGGAGGAAATGTGTACGGAACATGGTCAGTCTACGTTATAATCTCATCGTCTGATGAAGATTATTGCATATCTCATCGTCTGATGAAGGCTAAGCGCCGCTGATCTATGTCCATCTTCTAGCAGAAATATCACCACTTATGCTTGTTCCAAAGCCAAGCAACTAAATAGGCTCTTAGCTAAAACACAAGAATGGTGCATCTGTCGCATGCACATGCGAATCCAAAATGAATCAGCTGGTTTGATAGTTGCAAACAAACTTATAAACAAATGCTGCAGGGCTGTTGACAAGCACGTTTAAAACTTTAAATGCCAATAGTTTCTGCCATTTCTCGTTGTAGGCACTTCATTTCATCTCAGAATTAGGCTGTCTGTATGAAAGTACTAAGCTTACAGCATCCTGCAACAGACTTGGCTGGAGTTTTATTATTAAAATGGACATGCATAGAGAAATCCGGAAATGGGCAAATTATACCTCTACAAAAAGTTAATGTCATGATGACGATGAATAAAACACTTTCTAGACACTCACTCAAGTAGGAAGAGCATAAATTAGGCATTTTGAACACATTTGTGCACAGCCCGAAAAAAACCAAACAAAACTGATGACCTAATTTGTGGGCACCAGGGACAAACAGTAAGCAAGTTGAGTGCATTGACTATTATCTGCTGGTCATAATATGTTCACTTCTTGGTCTCGTTTCATTTTATATTTCTTGCGGATAAGATTTTATTCTTCAAAAAGAATTTTATTGTTGGGCTACCAGATTACCTCACCTAGTTAAGGCGCCGTTTTGCGGAGCAGTAGTGAGAAATCGGACCCAGGTTGCACCAGTGTCGGCAGTGGCTAGAAGCCTTTTCAGAGCAGCGCACAGCTGGCTTTGAACTGCATGGAAATAAATTGGGAGGAACCGCTGGTTTTGTATTCTAGGATTATAGCATTGTTTGTTGCTCTCAAGCACCTCCAGTGGTCCAGCCGGGCACTCATCAGTAAAATTCTATGCTTGCACATGTTCAGGTATCCTCCACCCTCTTTTTGAGCTTGTCAAGTTTCAAGCTATGAGTTTAATGAGAAGCAGCGGCTGACAAGTGCGTGCTGTGGAGGACAGCCACGAAATGTCTACCCTCGCTACTGATGGCAACATGAGCCACTTACGAACAAGCTTGTGTACTTAGTTTGCTAATTGTGCAAACTAAGGTCACGCTTAATTTCCAGTGGACAGTACATTATATGGCAATTTCCCCTGAAGGTCAACGAGTGGGAAGTTCAAATATCTTTTTAATAAACTTGAGTGAAATATCTCATTTTACTAACCTTCAGTGGCATTCAATTGTATTTAAGGAAAAAATTTTAATTAACTTCAGCATATCAGCAATGCATATGTTCTCGACCTTTAATTGAGAGTGAATAACCTCTGTATTTGTATCTAAGAAATAATAAATAGTAATAATTGCAGTGTAGTAAAGAACTTGAGCTATGATTTCTGAAACACACACACAGAAATCGTCAATTTGGTATGTCCAATGGCCCTTTATGTTCTGTGAGAGTCTCTCAATTCTATGATATGCTTGAAACTTATATGATATGCTTATGATATACTTCACACACTCTTATTTATTCCAGATTTTTTATTTCAGATTATTGTGGGAAAGCGGGGAAAAAACAAACTATAAAATCGGGCTTTTAAAACTTGAAATCCTCTAAAATAAGTTCAGATTGAAAGTAAAAGCAATATAGATGAGATGTTAATACTGATTTTTAACATCCATTTTAACTTATTTCTCTGGAAGGGATTTCGGTTGAATGTTCATTAAACTTCAGTAATATGCCTCACACTTGATGCATAAAGATCTAGTGTTCATGATTGATTTTAGACTGCCTTGCCTCTCCTGCCAAACAACACTCTTAATTATCAGCTCAAATCAAACTGTTCCTGTGATGTGTTAGTGCACACATTCTGCCAGTGCTCCCTATCTGGCCCTGTGATTATATTTGCAACTAATTTCAAATGATGCTTTAGGTGGAAGGAGCCCCAGGAGCTGAAGTGAGTGCATGATAAAAGGATGAAATAAGGAGGCTGTATCTTATGATACACATTTTAGAGGAGACACTCACTATTTAATAGCATTCTCTGCCCATAAAATTTATGGACAGTGCTTTAACTGCTTGTGTGAGAACACTGTTTACAGTTTTGTCCATTCTCTTGGGTGCTCAATGCCCTGTCTGCTTTTCCCGCTGCAAACAGTAAAGGTGTATTACATATATATATATATATATATATATATATATATATATATATATATATATATATATATATATATATACAAGCACCCTTCAGTTGTAATGCATTCAATAATGTTTTAGAGAAAAAAAGCCAACCATAAATTTACATTGGGAGACAAGGAAGTATATAAGGCCTACAAAACCATCCTTCTGATTGGAACATCCTTACAATAAGATTTTTTTTAATCTAAAAAGTTACAGATATTCCAAAGGGTCATTTGTAACTAGGCTACACCAGCTTTATAATTAAACATTAGTTATCCAGTGTGCTACACCATGCAGAACAAAAGTCAGAGTGGGAGCTATGTAAGTGCATGTATGTTGATCGCTGTCGTAGCCAGGTAGGTAGACCGCTGGCTGGTGCAGGACTTCATCGCAGTAAAAATGTTTGCATGCTGTTACCAACGGCAGTGACATTAGTGCAGCAACATTTAGGAGACTGAAGTATTGTGTCTGAGCTAGGCGAATGGACTGAGCCAACGGCAGAACCAGGAATTAAGGCACGCTGAGCTTCATCAGTAGAGTGAACAGCCCAGGGTTAAAGAGTGATGAGGAACAGGTGAAGGAAAGGGCATGAGGACAGCACAGAGAGAGGGGCGAGATAACGAAGCAATAATTGAATAATGAAAACTGATTTATGAAGCAAGACCAAAACTGACATGGACAGCCAGCTTGCAAGGAAAAAATCATGAGAAATGGCATATATTTTTTCCTTATCTGATTTTTTTCCTCTTATTTCCCTTTGGGGCCTTGTCCGTACATCAAAGGGAAATATGTTTGTTATTTTAATCTTTGAGAAGTCCCCAAACATTTATTAGTGATTAGCTGTGGAGGAATTAATCCTTTGGTTTTGAAATGACTGTTATGTCAGCGGTCTCAGCGGTTTATGTTGTACTGAGTCTTATCCAAGATTAACCCTTGTGGAAAAGGTGAGGGGTGATGGCTGCCTGGAGGATGGTGAAGAAGATGATGACTGGCGATGCCGAAGGAGCCAGTTTCACTGAGCCGTTGTCACTGTTGCAAGCGGAAGTCAGCATTGTAGCAGAAAACTATGATGGCTAATTTTTGTTAATTATTTTCAAATCTGAATCAAAAAAACTAAGACTAATGGGGGCTGGTCGTTCGGAGGCAGACTGCTAATGGGAGTTCAGTTTGTGGTTTGTCTAGTTACATTGGTAAAGTGGCTTTCTCACATTCACGGATAGCAACATGGTTCATCCTTGATCATCTGGCATCACCATCATCTGGCTCTGGCATCACCGTGTTTTCACCGGGCAGGCATCTGGCATGATTCTTGGTGCGCCAGCATGTGCGGGGGAAAAATTAAACATGCACAGTTTTTGTACCAGAGTATATGGATGAAAAATGATCTGTGTCACTCCTGGTACTTGTCATGTACCTCCGCGTAGCCGCCAAATATATCCAAAAGTCTCTGTGTAGCCACCGGGAGCTCCTTATCAAGACCGGTATCCTCCGAGTGCGAAAATTTAATTTTTCTTTTTGCATGCACGAATGCCCAAAGATGTACACATTGCCATGAGACAGCCATTGCGGTATCATTGTTGAAACCAGGGGACAAGATGCCTGAAAAGTTGGGGAAGGAGACGAGGGGTCCTGCCACAACGGGATCCACCTCCTAATCCACCTCAAATTGAAGCGTCTGAATACGCTAGCATGCAAGCTGGCTCGCTATAAACCACTCCTACACAAGGTATACCTTAGCCTTTTAGTTTGACCACTGCTCCTGCCATAGGTACGTGTTAATATAGGCTGGATGAGGAATGGCATAAATATGGAGCATTTTATTGTGCACATTGACCAGATATTAGTTTGGGCCACCTTCTCTCAAGTGACCGCAGTCAACACACCGTCACCACATCAGGGGTATCCCAGTAAAGAATGTGTATCTCTGTAAAAAGACCGTTTAAAAGCCCAGTCTGGAAATGTAATTACCTCCTCCTATTCATACAGTCAAACCTCACGTAAGATTTTGCGGTAATGCAATGAATAATTTTTAAGTAATCCCACTGACAAATACACACGCACGCATGAAAGGATCACAATACCTCCTGGCGGAGGTAAAAATGAGATTTTTCTCTCAGCGTTCTAAACATTATCTCGATAGAAGCGTTTCTCCTTGCAGACAAGCACTTAATGAAATCACCTGCAATGAATCCAGGTTTTTATTCCTTCGCAAATTCTTGTGACTGTTCAACACAGCAACACTGCTCAGTCTATCTTGCTCCATGGTGGACTGCAGATTTGTTTTGATTGTTGATTGTTGGGCATTGATTTTCAAATTACAAAGTTGTCACCATTGTCACAGTTTGTTTTGTTGGCAAGCCATACTTAACAATAAAGGAATTAGCAACTTTATACTTTCTCCATTACCACTTCAAATTGGGCAGTAAATGCATGTGCTAATGTATTCAATCGTATATAAGTAAAAGCCTTGTCTGGACTTGATGGATTTCCCTATGGATGCTCAGCACTCCACTAGTTGCTTGAGACCCCGAGCAACTACGGTATTGTTGCTTTTCATAGATAAATATCAGTTCACTGGACAATGTGTTTTGTATGAAAATACAGTATATGGGCCATTTAAAACCATATAAACAGCACCCATGTATTGAAACAAGGGTGAGACTGAAGTTAATTATTTGAATTTCCCCCATTACAAAGAAAATATTCACATGTGTAAGAATACCCCCTTCCCATTGGGCCACCACTATAATTTTGTGTACTAATCAGTGCTTCAGCAGAAAAGATGCCTCCCCCCTGAGCTGGAAATGGCAGTGGTTGACATGTGGTGTATTCTGCTGAGAGGCGAAACCTGGACTATTGACATAAAGACAAGAGGACTGTGTTACAGGCACCTTCTATACTAAGGGTTATTTGGAGGGGAGTGATTTTCAATTGTCATGGGAGTTGAATGATGTGCAAATCCGGATGAGCCTCGCAGTAAGATGCAGTCAAAACAGTATGGCAGTAGATACTGAGACCTGGATGTTTGATGACAACAGCTTAATGTATTTTTTATTTGCTCTATTCTTATCATGGAATACTCATTGTCAAAAAATGGTAAAATTTTGATTTGAGGGTGTGCATGTTTTGTCTGAAGTTTTTCAGCAATTGTGATTCACCTTGAAGAGTCATGACACTTCGACCTGAGCAAAACCCCTACATTACTGCCAAGGCAGATTCATATCACCACAGTGAGAAAATAGAGAAAAAGCATTTTCACCACAACAATGACTGATGGTTTATATTATTTAACTTTCCAGTTATTCTCAGGAATGCAATAAAGACTTGCGGACTCATATTTCTGCATTATTCCCTGAAATGCAATTAAAACCGAATGGAGGATAACTGTATGCTGCCTATTGCATTATCCTTTGTTGTAAAATCTGTACTCAGTTGCAGTGACTAACTATAACACAGCTATAGGCCATTGCTCCTCTGAGTGAATTCAATAATTTAATAGATAAGCTGAAATTCTGTATCCAACGTATGCACGTGGATGTGGACTATTTCAAGTTGAAAATGAGTACTTGCCGTACTAGTGTCTTTAGCAGATTGACGTTCTGCGTGTTTATTGACAGACCTTAGGCAGGCATGCCAAGCCATGCTTATGTCCCTCACGATAAAGCCTAATAAACTTCAAATGAGAGGCACTTTGACCCTTTAACCTCTTAAACTCCAGGACATGAGACTCACTGCAGCAAAATACCTACAACGTCGCGCTAATAAAGTAGCAATATAGTCATATTACACATCATGAAACATGAAACAGGAGAGCCTCTGCTACAAGCACATATAAGTCATTTTTACATACACCAAGCTCAACTCAAACGCCAAGCATATTAATGTTCAAATATCAAAATCCGAGTAGCGTCAGAAAATCAACCCTCTCTCCACATTTCCATGTCTCCCTCTCTGATACTTCATGCTACACAAACAGCGACATACTCTATTCATTTTGTGTATGTCATTTTCAAACAGAAACCTAAAATAGAGGCTGGGGCTTAAGAGGTTAACTGCCCAAAGGTTTTGGTGGAGCTCATTATATTTTGAGTCACTGTATCTTAAAAAAATAGTGATGAGGAGATTGGGGTATGCTGATGTTTGCAGAAGAATGCAAAAAAAAAAATACAAATTACAAAATAATTATTGGGAACATTGAAAAAAAAAATCTTTTTCATGTTGGAGTTTTTTTTTTTTTGTCTCAGCTTTCCTATCTTGCATAGTGTTTCCTCCTTGACAAGTGACCAACATTGAGTACAAAAACCTAAAGTATTTATGAAGTATTTGCTTGTCACCTTGTAAGCATTTCAGAGGGTCAGCCGTTGTGAAGAGGACACAGTGATAGAAATGAGAATAAAACTGACAGTGTGTCAGAGGTGCACATTCCAGGGGTCACAAAGTGATTGTCTCCCCATGTTTTACTCCCAGCCATGATCTCAGCAGGCTGATTTTCGAATGACTTCTACTTCCTGGCTGTGTCTCCAAATCCAGGTGGTTGGAACAAAATACAGTGCCTGACAAAAGTCTTGTCGCATAAAGACATAGTTACTAAGAATAGCATATAACTTTATTTCTAACCAGTTGATTGTTATAATAAATGGTCCATTTTAATGTCAAAAGAAGGTGCAAAGAAGGTGAAGGTACTTCAAAAGCAAAGAAGGAGAAGCTACTCCAGGATTGGCCGACCCAGTCACCTGACATGAACATTATTGAGCATTTCAGGGGTAAGATGAAGGAAGAGGCTTGGAAGATGAAACCATAGAATCTTGATGAACTCTGGGAGTCCTGTAAAACTGCTTTCTTTGCCATTCCAGATGATTTTATCATCATGTTATTTCAGTCATTGCCAAGGCGTATGGATACAGTCCTCCAAGCTCATGGGAGTCTACGCAATATTAATTCTTTTTTCCAAGGCACCAAGAATTTATGTTTTAATATTATGGTGGCATATTTGTGTATTCAAAATAAAGTGTATGTATGATTTCCACATTTTTTTCAATGCGACAAGACTTTTTCACTAAAAACCAAGGCTTGTTACTGGGACAGTACCCTCAAAGGTATTACTGTTGTACCTTAGAAGTGGGTTATTAGTTATTTTGGCACATAAAGGTACCTTTTAGACCCTTAAAAGGTTCACACAGGTACCTTGATGTCCTGTAATTAGTCCTATAGGGTACTTAAGTGCTGAATGTACCTTGGGGAACAGAAATGGACCCCTGCTTTACCCCTATTTCTGAGAGTGTGGTTGATAGCCACATAGGAACAGTGAAATATGACAGTGAATCCTCCTGCCTGATATTGTCATCATTGATTGACATCACTGAAATCCTCTGTGAAATCAATAGCAGCTAACAGCATTTTGGTCGACGGGTGGTTATTGGCAGGTATGTCAAACAGGAGGATCGACTTTCATCACTTCAAAATAAAATGTAATGCCATGACAAGGCTGTGTCATGGTCATACAGGGGCCGGGGACAGCTATAGGAAGGTAATTGCCGTTTAGTTAAAGCTCTCTCAATTTATGCAGATTACAGTCCTCGTGTTGAAGTGTAGTTCAAGGGAAATTGTAAATCACTGCAAATAATTTATACCATTCATGTTCTGTAATCAAGATGCTGCAATGCTTTTAACACAGTTACACACAACTCAAAGTACATTAAACCAATGACAAAGAGTGTCCATTTACAACTGAGCCAAAGTCAGTGAATCCTCTATTGTATTACATTATTTAATCTGCCCAAAAAATGAAAGAAATCCACTTGAGGTGCATTGCAAACAGAGTGTTTGAGACAAATGGGTGATAGCAAAGTATAATGGTCAAGGGACTTACAATACATGTAGCTTGAAGCATAAATATAGTTGATTCTCAGGAAGGGTGAAGCCATCGTGGATAATGTATCATTGAAAATGGCATTTACTTTGACCTGCACTGGAATACTGCGCATTTAGCTCTAGGCAGGGGAAAGGTTAGTTTCAGGGCCATGCACAGATATTTGCTTGGGGGGGCCAGAGCCTCAGGCAAGAGAGGCAAATCCTCCTCACTTCCATTCATTCTGAAAAAAACATTTATGTCTGAAAATTGGGGAAAATAAACCACAAAGTTAGTTAGTGGATCTGCCAAGAGATACTCCTCCAAATGTGTTTGCACTTTTCAGACTGTGGAATCAACCAAATTTCTCCACATTTCTACAGTGTGTGCAATACTGCGACTGGAGAGAGCCGCTACTCTAACCAGCCAGCTTGAGCTCACTCGCTTACCGTTCTCTTCTTTTCTTGGTATTGCACTGAAATCAGTTCATCAGTAAGGGTTAGTCCTTACTAAATTAAACTCAAACTTTAGTTTTGGGAAAATTACATAGCGATGAACTGTGCTGAATAAAAATGAGGCACTAGATTATACCTGAACAGCAACTGAAGTCTCACTTTGTCACTTCTTCATGCAATCAAAATTAATGTGATGATAAGATTTTAAGGCTAGTCCATGAGAAATTCAATGAGGTTGGATTAGCTGCAATACATAAAAACAGACAGCTGAAGCAGCTTCATCATTTAGGGTTTTGGCTAAATCACAAAATCTGAAGAGAGAATATATTCAGGATATCAGGAGAGAGAATGAGCGACCACACAATGGTTGCACATGTTGGTACAAGGGTGCATACGCACATGCAATGATATTTTTTCCAAATGCTAACAACATGAACAGTAACTTCAGTAAGATTAGATGAGCTGCCACACTTTCAAGTCTGAGTTTACATCATGTCTCCCGATTTCATTTGTAATGCAAGCATATTGTAACTGACATTCGCAAGGCTACAATAACTGTGATGGACTTAGTGACATGTTAACGCATCACAAGAGACAACACTCCTAGCAAGTGCATGCACACATCCACATGCACTAGCAAAACAGAATCATGTCACATTGAGTGCATGTTGAAGTGGACCTGTTACCCATTCCATATTTGGCTGTCATGCCTGAAAAAGAGGCAAAGTGGTTCTTTATTCTTTAACAATAGCTTACTTCATGTGAATAAGCCTAAACTTAAAGAATAGCATATCCAAACACAGTTTTATTTAGTCCATTCTAGGCTAAAATGAATTGTTACTTTTATGGTGATTTTATCTCAATAAAATGCAATTCACCACGCAGAGTTTAGGACTCAAGATTGTTTAGCACCGGTCTCACCAGGGTATTTTTGATCAATAAATTGGCACGTAAATCGATTCTTAAAGTTTGTGGTGGGTTTTACAGAGTACAAGGATAATGTGAGGCAAGTTATTTCCAGTTTATACAGCTGTTCTTTAGTGTCAGTCGATTTTTACGCAGTGGAAATTTCAGTGTGTTCAAAAAATGTTTTTTGTTTAATATACAAGCTACTGAAAAAGCAAGGATAGTTGGTAACATACATAGCAGCTACGGGACCACAACGTGCCTAGTTATTCCCATACGACGCCATAGCAAGGTCAGTTATCCATTGGCTGGGCGATAGTGTTGCTTGGGTTTCTAGCTCGGTGTCCACAAAGCTGTGATGTGGCCCAAGAATTCTGGGCAAACTGCAGATCATGCGCAGCTAATACCTAGCAGTTAAGTGCATTTAAGTGCCCTGTCTGGCTCTTACGGGGCTAACATACGGCTCTTACTTGGCATATACAAGGTCTTATGAGGGTCATACGTGACGGGTACGAAGGTCGATATTCTTTTTGGCCTATTTCAAACTTTGCAGCTATTATTCTGCGAACTTTAGAGAAAATCTATACGAGGCTCATACGTAAGCCAAAAACACCCCGGTGAGACTGATGCTTTACCAGTTATCTATAAACAAGCATTAGAGACGTGGCTTTTTGCATTCGAGTGTTGTAGTTCATCATAGCAGGGTATCACTAGGTTTGCTTGCGGGATTGTAAGTTGGTTGGGGGCGTGATATTGTGTGATTTTGTGTAATAAATTAAAATCAGAGAGGGGCAGAGCTCTGATTTACGTCTGGTGGATAAAGAATTGATTGACAGCTCCAACAAAGAGAGCATTGTTCGATTCGGACAGAAAAAAGGCCCGGCTTCAAGCCCCAGCTGGGGCCTGTCTGTGCTCATACCTGGTACATTCAGCTAATCCCTGTAGAGGAACATTTCCTACTTCCTTTTGGAACCCTCTATTTTAGTCTGGATGGCTAATGAAATTGATTTCATATTTTAATGAACATGCAGTTTATGTTTTCCGTTTTGTTGACTACAGACAAATGCAACAGATCTGTCCCACTAAACGGGAAGAATAGCTAAACTCCTGCAAGTACCTCGAAACAACAATACTCAGGAAAGGAATAAATATTGATTTAAGAATGGTGGTCCTCTGGGATGCCTGTCTGTGACTGGAGGGTTCCCGTGAATGTGATTGTATGCTTGAAGAAATCCACGTTTGTGACTGCGGACGCTGACCATTGGTTGGCTGCAGTGATAGTTTCCTGACCAAATTTATTCTATGCATTTCTGGCCTGCTGCTCATCAGAGTTGTGACATGTGAAACCTTCATTTTGTGTACGGTTTCAATGGAAGCTAAAGTGGTCACTTCATCATTTATCCGCGACTACTGACAGTTCGCTGGCTACGTGCTGTGACAGACTGAATTCAGCTCTCTGGCTCTACGGAAACCGTCATAAGTTCATTTTAAATGCGGGTAGCAAGTTAGCTACAGTCTCCATAATCCCGCATAATGTTTTGTTATGCATTATCTCCATTTTAGCCTGAATCCGTTACCAAATCATTAGCTGATAAAAGGGTGTTTGCGTGGGCAAAAAACTATTTCTCCATGAAGGTAAACTGAACTAAGTTAGCTGGTTCAGTTTAGCTTGGCCTATAGTATTAGCTATGAGAAGGCGCGGCGCCCATTTAATGATTACCAGCTTGTTTTTTTAAGTGCAAAACTTACACCAAAAATTTTTGAATGCTTTGATTTGATATTGCTGGCAAATGACCACAGTATATGCGAGGCAATCAACTCGTAGGTGTGCATTACATGGTTTTAAAGCACTTTGCGGAGGCAACCACCCTTTGCTTCGCATTTGGTGACTATTCGCCTTCGCGTCGTGCCTTTAAACCGTGTAATGCACACCTACGAGTTGATTATCCCTAACGTTAAGCACATCTGCCAAAGAACTCTTTACTGTGGGCATTGTTAACCATGCACAAACATGATCTGACAATACGTGCATCTAAATGTAATTGAATTTGAAAATCAATGCCTTGCGTTTCTTAGAATGATTTGATTCTAACAATGTTTGCTGTAAACTATCTATATAAATGCTGCTTGTGTCAGGAAGGAGAGATGTAGTCATTTTATTCTGTCCTTTCTCAATGCTGATAGATGAGGTACAGTGGTTTCACATTTTGTCATCAGGTGACTTTGAGGAGTCTATGAGCAGTCAGCTGACAGGGTTAGAAGGTAAAAAGACCCAGTTTAGAGGCCCCATTGCACGTTATTGGCATAAACCCAGACTCCAGCTGCTGCTCGCCTTTTAGGCCTCTTGGCGGCTATGTTTGAGGTTTTTGACTGCTTTGAAGGATACTTTGGGGTAAGCTTGTTTATTTTTAATTATTCCAACCTTGAAAACGAAGCCAAAGTTTGAACTTTCTAAAAGAACTCCATGGAGACAAGCTGGAGCGGTGTGTTGACAGGCAGAGTGTATTTTTGGGTTGTTTCTCATCTTTGCATTCTATCCATTGAATTATTTCAGTCAAGAAAACTCACGTTTCAATAAAATAGAACAATTTATTCATGGGTATAAGAATTACATTGTATTTTGGCGGCGGTTCTGCTCTGGATGAATGTCCTACCTAGGCACAGAAATCAAATTCCCCCAAGACAGCAACCACCACCAAGTGAGGCTAAACTATGTGTACAGTGAAGTACCCACTGCCTCCTGGATGTCCAGGAAGTCCATAGAGATATCCAGGGTCAATCATTGACTACTAAAGGCTGCCAAGTCTTTAGCGCAGTTTTGCTATCACCAATGCAGATAACCTGGATCAAGAATGGATACACGATCATTAATGTACATGACCTCACCATGGGTAGCCTGGTCCCACTGCAGGTACCCGTTAGACTTGTTTCCCAGAGAACACACTGCTTGGTGCCCTCACATCTGTACTTGCGAGCAGGGCCTCACGGGGTGCTCCCTCTAGTGCACGTCTGCAACCCCTACAGAAGCGGGAGGCAAGATGAAGCGTCATCTTGGTCCTGGAAAACATTCTACCTAGCGAGAAAAACTATGTGTACAGCAGGAGCACCCACTGCCTCCTGGATAACCAGGAAGTCCATAGAGATATCCAGGGTCACAACATTGGCTGCTAAAGGCTGCCCAGCCTTTAGTGCACATCTGCCAGAGATGGGGACTCGAGTTTGCGACTCAGACTCGTGTATATATATATATATATATATACACAAGTACTTTTAGGTGTTTTGTTTACAAGTTACATTTAGCTAAACTGTGATGTTTTGCACTAATTAGAAGGATGTTAGTCAGCCTGTAATGCCTTTGACTTTAACATTTTTTATATTTGTTCTTATTATGGTCCCACTGAGCCTGCACAATAAGGGGCAAGATATATTGTAACTGTATGTTCATGTTGGAAGAATACAGTTTCCTTTAAACTAAATAATTGTGTTTTCTTCATATTGCATCGCAGTACCCAGTTTAAAGTGATCATATAACAAACAACTGATCAGTACTGATACTTTATTGTTTATAGATAAAGGAGTGATAATAATACAGTAAATGCTCTGAATTTCTTAGATATAGCTGTGCAGTATTCTTAGTAGACCGAATAGCAGCAGATGATCGAAGACTCATTACAACAAGAAGAGACACGAGACTTTTATTTTTAGAGACTTGAGACTTGACTTGGACTCATGACCAAAGACTTGAGACTTGACCAAGTCTCACCCCACAAAGACTTGAGACTTGACTTGGACTCGTGACCAAAGACTTGAGACTTGACTTGGACTTGCAAAAAAAAAGACTTGTGAACATCTCTGACATCTGCTGCCACCAATGCAGATTACCTGAATCAAGTAAGGACATTCCACCATTAAGTGTGGCCCAGCCAACCACATGCACCAGCAATTTAGTTTAAATTCAATTCAAAATTTTTTCAATTCACTTTATTTGTATACACTTTTCACAGATAGGCTGTCACGAAGACGCTTTACGTTGAGAGATTAAATAAATGAAAGGGCAGTGTCCAGCCAAATTCCCACTAGAGCAGATGAGGCAAAAAAACTCCCAGTAGGGAGAAAAATCCTCAAACAGTGGTGAGAAAAAACTCCCCAGTGGGACGAAATGTCAGAAGGAACCTGGCTATAGTGGGGGAGCCCATTCTCCGCAGGCTAGCTAGTTAATAAAATCAAGTAATAATAGAATAAAGTAGTATCTAAATAGTGGTGTCTGTAGGTCCAGGAAGTGGCATGTCGAGGAAGGAGCTGAACTGGATCCGGACCAGATCAGGACAGCAGGACAGCAGCAGCCAGCGCTTATGTTGAAGGACAGGGCTCAGATGGTCCAGGACTCAGGGTAGTGGAGGGAAAGATCCTCAGAAAGAGACACAGAAAAAAGGGGGGTGAGGCACTGGATATTACTACTGAATATAATAGAAATACTGTCCTGTCTCTCGTGTGCCAAGTAAGAATTTAGGAGCGATTAGTCAGAAAACAGTCAACGCCCCTCCATCTGCTTGTTGCATTATAATTCTACTAGAAAGAAACCGTCAAGTACCTTTAATCCTAGGTTAAGAGCAAGTAATGATTTATCATACTTCAAAACCCCCAAAACCCACGAAAGTTTCTCATGAGGACAATTGTGGTCCTGAAAGGCCAGTGTGTTAGGAAGTTTGTATTTCTTTCGATTTCGATGACTAATTGAATAAAGAGTTATATACAAAAACAAATTTGCTCATGCAGTAGAGAAAATGTTTCACATGGGGCGCCAAGTTTTTTTTGGGGGGAGGGTTGTGTGAAAATTTAGAGATACCGCTGAAACTTCAGATTTTAAAGAATGCTTTTGCAAATTAAGGCAATTAACTAATAAAGGCCAGAAATGGAGCAAAAACTAGGGACAGATCCGAGCAGAATGTGATGTACTATGATTATGCATTGACATTAATTTGGAGCAATTTCAAGCAGAAATCTAAATCCAAGCATATTAACATCACGTTGGCATTTTGATGGATTTCTAGCACACAAAGGAACCTTGATGTTTGGAGGTCTGGTCTGAGGCATGAATAAAAAGTGAAAGCACATTAGCAGCATCATTTTACAGACCCTGCATGTTCACAGCTTTAGGATGACATTAGTTGCATGTATTGGTTAAAGGATGAACTTGGATGAAACGGTCAAAAATACTGAACAGCATTGAGTAGTGGCTGCTACTCCTGATATAACCAGTGAGCTGCTCTCTAGTACAGATTATTTGTTAATGCACACTATAGCAAAGCAAGTCATGCGAAACATTAGATTTCAGACAGCGACATTTGAATGTTAGGTTATTCCATCAGTTCTCCAAGACTAAGGAATAAAATCCAAAGACAGCTACTTTACTGTAGAATTCCAAGGATTTGGAAGATTTAAGTCATGAATTGAATGAAGCTGGATTGGATGCAAGTTTGCATTTGTGCTACTTTTTAGACAGCAGTCCAATCGCAAATTTTGGAAAAAGCTCAGTAAATCGCCTTTAGAAATGCAAATTGTATTCTAATGCACAAAACCATCCATTAACTTTGGTTTTCCCCTCGGCTGACTCTAGCCGGAGGGGTATTGTCGTCACCTACATGGCCGTCTGTCGTCCGTCGTCCGTCCATGATTTTGTCCGGGCGAGTACTCGGTAACTAATGACCGCAGCTTCACCAAATTTGGTATGGTTACTCAGTATGATCCATAGATGTGCAACGTCAGGTTTTTTGCTGGATTTGACCTTTGACCTGAGTGCTGTGACCTTGAACCTGGAAATCTTGTCCGGGAGACATTGTCCAGGCCAGTACTCAGCAAATAATAATCGCAGCTTCACTAAATTTGGTATGATAACTCAATATGATCTATAGATGTGCACCGTCAGGTTTTTTGCCGGATTTTATCTTTGACCTTAGCGCTGTGACCATGACCCTGGAAATCTTGTCCGGGTGACATTGTCCAGGCCAGTACCCAGCAAATAATGATCGCAGCTTCACCAAATTTGGTATGCTAACACACTATGACCCATAGATGTGCAACGTCTGGTTTTTTGCTGGATTTGACCTTTGACCTTAGCTCTGTGACCTTGAACCTGGAAATCTTGTCCGTGTCAGTACTCAGCATTTAATCATTGCAGCTTCACCAAATTTGGTATGGTAACTCACTGTCACCCGCAGATGTGCAATGGTAGGTTTTTCGCTGGATTTGACCTTTGACCTTAGCGCTGTGACCATGACCCTGGAAATATTGTCCACGTCAGTACTTGGCAACTAATTCTCACAGCTTCACCAAATTCGGTATGGTTACTCACTGTGACCCATAGACATGCCACGTCAGGTTTTTTGCTGGATTTCACGTTTGACCTTAGCGCTTTGACCTTCACCTCAGAAATCTTGTATGGGTCAGTACTCATGAACTAAATACCGCAGCTTCACCAAATTTGGTATGGTAACTCACTGTGACGCATAGATGTGCAACATCATGTTTTTTGCTGGATTTCTTGAGGCAGGAAATCTTGTCCGGGTCAGTACTCAGCAACAACTGATCGCTGCTTCACCAAATTTGGTATGGTCATCACTGTGACACATGGATAAGCAAGGTCATGTTTTTGCTGGATTTCACCTTTGACCTTAGCGCTGTGACCTTGAGGCAGGAAATCTTGTCCGGGCCGAGGGGTATTCAGCAAAGCGTTATGTTTATATTTAAAACAATATTGTCAGCTAATGTAAAAGGTTGCATGTTTGCGAGTCTTAATAGAACATTGAACCACAGGAGGCCAGCTGCAGCAGACATGAGCCACGAGCAAACACTTATGAACGAATACAGAGCCAACCATGACGCCATATTTTACTCTGCAAAAGAGGTTATAATGTGCAAGGATCTCAGACATGGCTAATACCCTCCGAGTCCTTTTAAGAGAGCGATTTCAGCTCCAACGCACACAAATTGCACAAGGAATTCCCTAAAGTTCAAAGGGGTTTCCCCACTTTATGTTGTTAACAAATGGGTACCTTTGCAGCAATGTGTATTTATTGCCCTGTTCAGAGCAGAGCCGAAGTTTCTGCAGCAACATACATGCATTTACCATTCTCAGTGAATCAAATGCATTCTGCCGTTTTAAATTATGATCTGAGCTTTGTAATGCCACGATACCTGTGTGATTTCTGTAAAGCAGAAGTGTTCATGCGTTTCACAAAATTAAATTTGTTACGAGATGATAACAGAGTAGGCCTGGTGGTTTTAATGCAACATACAAACATAATTTCATCCAATTCTTGCAATTCAGAGGATGAAACCGAATCTTCAGAATATCAGACTTTATTATTCAACAGAAAATAATTCCAGCAATCTTTATTTTTTCATCATCTTTAACGGTGCTGTCTTTGAGTTAATTTCTTCTTCTGCATTAAAGTATGGCTTTTAATTACTACGATGAGCTCTTCGTCCACCATGAGGTGCTATTTAAGTAGTGCTGTGTTGGGTCCTGCCATGAAGACGAAATGGAGGAATAGTGTAGTTCAGCCGTTTAGAAGGAAACACTGAGGATGCACCATGGGAGGCATGGGATATCTTGTGTCTGCCCCGCAGCCTGTCGCAGCAGGACTTCAGCCGTATTAATGGAAACATAGCTTAATGCTCTCGTACTGAACAAACCATAGACAGATGACCATTTATGCTCAGGTGGGTCTAACACTCATTTACAATGGACAAAAAATTACTCAACTCGATAAATCATGTATGCATTCGACAGCTAAAAAGAAAAAACGCGGACTAATTTTGCATACAGTTGAAGCAATAACTTGTTTTTTTTTATTTTTTTTTTTAATTCAGTTAGTCAGAAAGATTGTAGAATTGAGGAAACAGGAATTATTCACGCTGTGCAGTCATATTAGTGAGTATTCATAAAGTTTTCACCTGTGACGTTTGTTGTCAAACATCCATCTGCAACATTGAACCATCTCGACGCTAACCACCTTCTGACATTATGTTCACTGTTGATCATCCGACCATCGCGATATAAAAACACCTTTACAACAGGCATAAAAGCATGGAATTTAGCAATTTTCAGTTCCTTGACGTAGTCAGCAAACTGCAGCCTGAGCGTGACTGCCAAACGATTCAAGGTCGCAAATTAAGAATTAAATCCCAGTACAAAACGCTTCACAGAAAAACTAGGGTTATGAGTGAAAGTACCACCTCCACTGCAAAGCAAAACAAATACTAGGTCAGCGCACAATTCATGAATGTTGAAGGAAAAGATCGCATAAGTATCCATGCACTGCCCTAGTGCTATTAAAGTCCAGTGTTTGTGTTTTTATTTATTTATTTATGAGAGACAGGGACATGCGTAGCAACTAAAAGGAACAGAATTATATCCATAATCAAGCAGACTTTGGTCAACAATTCAGCACATTTAGCAGAATTAATCGCAAAATTAAAATTACCTGCATACTTGGATGCTACGGTTGTACAGGAGCTGCCGATGTGGTAAACGAACTCCGTCGGTTTGCAGAAATTGGCGTTTTGCGTCTAGACAGGAACTAGGTCTCCAATTGAATCAGTCCATTGACCATCATTTTGACTTTTTGGAGGAACCTCACTTGAAACAGAATTATCTTGGGTTTTTAACTTGAAAATAACGTTTGAGGGGCGTTCACATGCACTTTACCATTCGCAGCTCTAACAGGATAAAATCTGATTGCAGTAGTAATTCAATTTCATCAGGCGCCCATTAATCCTGGAACATTGAGAGAATACACACCAAAAGCCAAGGAAAAGCGCAAGCAACAACACACTGTAAACTGAGCAGAAACAAAATAGCAGCTTAATAACCAACAAAGACAGCAATGAGGTGCAAATGCAATCTGTGTAGCGAGGGACTGCTGCAAGCGCCAGTATGAACATCAAGCAAAAAACCAAACACCTTGTTGCATAGCATGAAAAGTCATTGCAAACAGCAGCAGAAGTAAGTGAGCTTGACGTCTTTCAAATAGACCGCTGTATGACCTTGTGATGTGTATCCTCCAATTGTGTGCCTGCTGATGCTGACGTGCTGGTAGCTTACCAGGCTGCTGTCAGCTGATGTAGGTCCTTCTTCTTTTCTTTAGTTTCCTGCTTAAAATTACAGTAGTTACACTCATTTATGGTAGTCGACTCCGTTACAGCTAGCTATCATTGCTTGATCTGAGTGCTATCTCAGGAAACTGAATTGCCATCTCAAAAACATATGAACAAACTAACAAGCATTCAAAAGCATCATGTTTAACTGAAATGCTTCTGGAAATGCTAAGTTGTGTTGATAATTATTCACAGTATGTTCAGGTAGTTGTTGGCTTAGATATGTTCCAGATACTACCACTACTTTAACTTAAGCTCACTGAAAGGTGTTGAGATTATCAGGCAAGACCATTAAAAAAAAAAAAAAAAAAAATCCACCAATCAGGCAGTACTTCATCTTACTACCGCATGACGAATATTGCCCATTACCTTTGTCAACCTACAAGGTTATTTGGTTGTTATGTACTCATCCATGTCTGTTTGTCCAAACAATGTGTCTTTCAAATTTCTCATTCAATTTCAATGATATTTGTGGTAGTGTGGGCCATTGCCCAAATAACAATTTATTAGATTTTTGTGTTGTGGTCCGTTGTGGTCCGGCTTTCCATCCAGATCCAGGAATTTTTTATAGAGGATTTTTCACCTTTGTGGGATTGCAAGATTGGAATAAATGCTGACATCTTATACTCTGCTCTTTGATATAAAACTTCCAAATGTGTTGGCAGAGATGTGTGCACTCTGAGTGCCCTCTAGTCTAGTGCTCAGTGTTTTGATCATGGTCATCACAAGGAAAGTGATGTGGTCTGCCTATGCAGTTATATAATGTGTGACATACTGTGAAGGGGGATCTGTAATGTGAGTGATTGTTTTTGAATGGAAGGAGAAAGAAATCGTGATCCAAGAGGGAGCTGTAGGAACACTACGAGTGTTGGACAGGATGTACATAATATGACATGATAACCCCAGATCAGAAACAAAGGTGGGATGGTATGTTAAACTGCAATTAAAACTAAAAGCAGTGATTTGTAAATCTTGGACTTGTTTGACACTAAGAACAATACAACAGCGCATCACTTGATGTTTCACTGCATGAATCCTATTGATTTTTCAGTATAAATACTTATTACCGCTGCCAAGGAGGTTATTTTTTCATAAGTGTTTGTCTGCCTGTTAAGAGGATAACTCAAAAATCATGAACGGATTGGCACAAAATTTGGTAGTATGGTTGGTAGTAGTCCAAAGATGAGTTGATTGAATTTTGGAAATGATCCAGAACATATTCTGGATGATTTGGACGAAGTTAAAATATACCTGAATAAAAAGAAGCACTTCGCACATCTGTTGAGCAAGGCAAGGTTGGAGATTGAAGAAAAAAAAATAACAAAAGAATTCCCGCACACTGTCCAACTTGCAATAGGTAATTTATTTGTGACGTTTCGGTACTAGACCTTCAACAGGCAAACATTTTTTGGGGCATGAGAAACCATCTTAAATAGGGAGTGGTTGTTTTATCCGCAACCAATCCCACTCACACGCGTAAACACAGAGGGCTAAAATTATCGTCAGGTAATTGAAACACACAGCACACCAAGAGAGCCAAAAACAAAACAAAAAAAAAAAACCACTGTGTGACATCATTCTGAAGTAATCCCCACATGTCTAGAAGGGAAATGAATGACAGTGAATCAAATATAGATAAATAGGTATTTCTAAATATTTGTTCTGCAAATATTGCAGACTCCCCTAATAAGTGGGTAGGTAGGGGTATGTATACGTTGTAAGTGAAAAACAGACAAAAACTTTGTATCTAATACAAAAATACACCTCCAACATCAAAATGCACATATAATAACAATGATCAAAAGTTCATTTTTCCTATCTGAACTACACACATTTGCAAATACAATGAATGACCGCAGGAAAAAGTCATATGAACCCCAACTCCTTTTAACTCTGCCGAATTTATAAAAGATGGCATCTACAAAAATATTTATCACAGGCAATTGTACACTAATGAACAGGGGATCAAAGAATGCAGCAAAATTGTATACATATATAAATGGACACATAGTTTACATGTGTTTACATGACATTACAAGGATGTCTAGTTAAATCGCTGTTTGGTATTAGCAAATATTCTCGTCACTCTAAGTTAATGGAAGCGTTATTCCTTCAATTCGCCACTCAGCAGCTAAAATGTCTATTAGTCTCTGGAGAAAAATTTTTAATGTTCGTACACCAGTGCGGCAACTATGCAGTTTCTTTTTGTCACAAAATATGTGCCGCGGAAAAGTATATAGCAACATTTTATTGTCTAGACTTATCGGTTTAAATGTCTCGCCAGTCATATTCGCTCCAAAGAAATATACGGATGCTGGTTTCTCAGCTGGCGTAGCGGACGGACTGGTTGACACCTTGCGCTTTCTTGTATACTCGGATGAATATAATAACAGATCATCTGCTGCTCATACAATGGTCAAGCTCTTATATAGAAGGTAATCTAGTTATTTTCGCTCCAATACAGTGTCATCTTTAAAGCTAGTCATGTGTGATTTTAGCTCCAATACTGTGTCATCTATAAAGCTACTCATTTTTATGATGGTTTTATTGTATAAGGTTTTTTTTTTTTTTAATAGTACTGTAATTGTTTCTTATGTTTTCCTCAGTTTCGGGGGTTGATTCAATAAACAATAAACAACAGTTAGATTAACCTAGTGATATATATGTATATATATACATATACATATTCATACATGTCCAGAATTATCTGGACAGTGTGCAGGAATTCTTTTGTTAAATATACCTGAATAAAATGATTCTGCAGTATGTAACAAACAGATTTTCATAAAATTTCAGCATTAAAGCAACCTTTCTGGCATTTTACACTTTTCTTTTGTTATCTTCAAAAGCTCCTAATAAGCAAATGGCACACTAAAATGTAAAATAAATCCACCATGTGTTGAAACTCTTCAATATTCTATTCTCATATATTTCTGATAATAGTCTGACCAATAATTTTATTTGATCCGAATAAAATGACATGCATAGCTTCCTGTCTGTCATCAGTTGCTGTGTCCCTTCCAGTTGCCTACCGCTGTCACTGCTTGCGAGTCATGTGCCTCTCTGGCAGAGCGGTAGAGTGGTGAGAGATAGCAATGAATTGGGAAGAACTGACAATGACTGACCAAGGCAAGTCGCCACTTCCACGCCCAGCTGCCCCCACAGAGAAAACGATTCGCAAAAAATAGACTATCTCACAAAAAGTTGCACAAAGAGAACATTTGATGTGACAAGAGGCAAGACACGAGTCAACATCGGCTCTGCTTTCTTGCAATGGCGAAGGCTAATGCAGCTTCATCCGGAGCTAAAAATTGACGAGATGGTCGCTGAGTTTTTGCTGGACAGGTACTTTTAGTTGGCCTAATCCTAGAACACAATATTACATGTGATAACACAGCATCCAGACGCTATCAGTTACTGTAATTCTGTAATATTATGTTATTTGTGCAACGAATATTAGCGTTAGCATCAGCGCTAACATAACCGGTAGTGTGAACAAACCGGGCGTGTGACCATGACCATTAGCTTCAGCGTTTGCATCAGCCTCAATGTTTATTGTGAAACTTGTCATTTGCCCCGTTCTAGTGTTAAAACTCCGGGGTTGTGTTTGACTTTGTTGGTCATACAGTAACCAATGCTAGTTCAGCACATTGCTTGAGTACTTCTCGGGCTAATAGATAATGCTGGCTAACTGAAATCTTTGTAAATAAGACAGATCTGTATATCCTTGTGGCTTTTTCCATCCTTGGGAAGAAGTACTGTTTACCAGTAGTGAACTTTACATTTAAATAATCCGTCCATGTAATCTGTGTGGTTGCGTGCGTGTGTGTGTGTGTGATCATACATGCGTGTGTGTCCATTCGTGTATATGTGTTGTTCAGTTATGAGAAAACAACTTCAACTCCAGTAAGGCACTGGAGAACACCCAGACCAGACAACCCTCACCACCTTGGCCCTCTCAGTAGTGTCCCTGCGCCATCAACTGAGGAACTGTTGGAGAGGCAACGCAGCAGAGGTCTTGGTGAGTTGACACATACACTGGCTCCACTTACTGTACATTGTGACAACATCACTGTGCCAAAGGAACAGTTGTTCTATATAAACTCTTGCCTGTTTGAGTTTATAAATGGATGCTCAGTGGAAGATAATGATGCGCTTTAAGGTAGATACTAACACATAAACTTTCAATTTATGTCCCATGTCACATTTCTGTTTTCTTTACTCAAGGTAAACCACTCCCACAGTAATGGAGGACATCCAGCACCAGCCAGGACTTGGTACCCCCACATCTCATGAAGAGCTGAACGTTATATCGAAAAGATTTGTTTGCATTACTAAACAGTAATCTCGCATGTGCCTGATGTTATTTATATTGTTATTGGCCTAAACAGCTAATTTGTTCGGGAAGACAGCTGTGAAAAACTGAGACAATGTGTAAAATAATTTGTCCAAAAAATTGATTTTAGTAATTACTGCAGGTTATTCAGATGAAGAGGGAATATGAAAAATGGGGCATAATGCACATATGATTTTATGTAAGTAAAAAGAAAAAGGCAAGTATTTAACTCAAGGTTTCATTGATAAATGTGAATAAGAAAAAAATACAAAACTTTTTTAGAAAATATGTCTAAATAAAAATGTTTTTGAACAAAAAATGGCTAAAAATAAAAAATTTACAAACAAAAAACACAGAACACTTCAAAAGCATCAGCAGAGGTGTGAACATGACGTAGCCTTTTCTATGTTGCTCTGTTTGCACCAAAAAATTGAATAAAGTGACTTATGCGGTAAAGATGAACACTTTTAACATGAACATATTGCTTCACACATACAGTGGAATCTACTTCTCATCAGGGCATATCTACTGGGGATAAAACCTCTGTAGATTCCATTCGGGTCAGGGCATTTGTCTCGGATGGACAGGGGTGGAGGGGGGCATCAGAGGTCAGGCAGGGGGAGGAGGTTCGGACTTTGGAGGGAGGTAGAACTGTTCATGTTCAAATTTTTACTAAGTGCTGTGTGACATGCCAGAAAGGTAAGAATTGCTTTAAATAGAATTTACGATCTAAGTATGGTGGTGGATCTTTGATGTTGTGGGGTTGTTATTCTTCTGAAGGCCCTGGACATCTTGTTATGATCCAGGGTGACATGGACTCCACCAAATAACAGCATATATTAAATGAATACCTGACAGCCTCCGCCAGGAAGCTGAAAATGGGCCATGGTTGGAGTTGAACAGTGATGGAAAGCCCATCACAAAATCTACACAATTTGGCTTACAAATCACAGAATAAAGGTTTTGCCCCATTTATCGCTGTTCCTTGACCAAAACCCCCCTTAACCCCTTTGCGCAGAATACAAAATAACGTAAATTTTCCCTGCTATGAATGAGCGTATTTAGGCTTTATAACTGTATCACAGAGACTCTGGAAAATTATTCCAGTAAAGCAAAATATTTGGAAATTCAATTACAGAATTGTTCAGAAATTTAATTTCGGAATTTACGGTCACCTCGTCTATATCTGCACAAAGGGGTTAATGATCTGTGAGCTCTGCTGAAGAGGAGAGTCTACTTGTGCCATTCACTGAATCTGAAGGATTGGGAGATATTTTATATGGTGTCAG
This sequence comes from Gymnothorax reevesii, assembly GCA_029721435.1. Taxonomy (NCBI): domain Eukaryota; kingdom Metazoa; phylum Chordata; class Actinopteri; order Anguilliformes; family Muraenidae; genus Gymnothorax; species Gymnothorax reevesii. The sequence continues at coordinate 21,000,625 of CM056587.1, read as the reverse complement.
ATCCTGTGCTATGTGTTCACCAACCTCATCACACATTGTAAGAGAAGACTCGCAGCTGTGATCTTGGCAAAGGTAGGCCGCTCCAAATAATAATTACTCTATGTTGATTCAACGATTAGATATTTATAAATATTTTGGATGAAAGATGAGGATTTACAATATGAATTTTTTTTTGCTTCAAGTTTTTGTAATTCCTTAAGGGTTTGTTTCTTAAGGCACTGTATGTCTGTATGTATACACACACAACCACACATACACACACACACACATATATATATATTTATAGTGCCCTCAATAATTATTGGCACCCCTGGTTAAGATGTATCAAAAGCCTTAAAATAAATTCAATTTTAATTGCAGAAGCACACTCTCACACTGAAATTCGTAGAAAAATGTAACCTTCAACTCAAGTGAATTTTCAGGGGGGAAAAAAATCTCTGACCAAGAAATTATTATTTTTCATAAAATCACCTGTTCCACAATTATTGGCGCCCCTAACAATTCCTAGGAAATAAATGTAATTGAAGCATTTCTGTCATTTCTACAGTAGTTTACAAAGTTGATCAGAGTATCTAAGAACATTTAATTAGTAATTTATCACTTCTTGTTTCCCTAGGGTATAAATATGACGTGACACAGAGGCCATTTCTCTTATCCACTCTTCAAGATGGGAAAGACAAAGGACCATACCATTGAAGTTAGGCAGATGTCTGTCGACCTTCATAAGTCGGCAATGGCTACAAGAAAATAACCACTCGCCTGCACCTGCCCAGATCTACTGTCAGAGGCATCATTAAGAAGTTTAAAACAACTGGAACAGTGGTAAACAAGCCTGGATGAGGGCGCAAGGTTATTTTGCCACCACGCACAGTGAGGAGGATGGTAAGAGAAATAAAATGTTCTCCAAAGCTCATTGTTAAAGAATTGCAACAAATGGTAGCATCTTGGGGTCAAAAAGACTCCAAAAGAATCATCAGGCGCTATCTGCATGCCAAAAAGCTGTTTGGGAGGCATACACGGAAAAAACCATTTCTCACTCACAATCATGAATGCAAACATCTGGAGTTCGCTAAGCGGTTCTGGGACTTCAACTGGGACTGTATGCTTTGGTCAGATGAGACCAAGAGATTTTTGGCAACAAACACTCTAAGTGGGTCTGGCGGAACACAAAAGATGAGTATGCAGAAAAGCACCTCATGCCCACTGTGAAGTATGGGGTAGGATCGGTGATGCTGTGGGCCTGTTTCTCTTCCAGAGGCCCTGGGAACCTTGTTAGGGTACATGGCATCTTGAACACTTTGAAATACCAGGATATTTTAAATCAAAATCTGGTGGCCTCTGCCTGAAAGCTGAAGATGGGTCGTCACTGAGTCTTTCAGCAAGATAATGACCCAAACGTGTGGCCAAATCTACACAGAAATGGTTCACCAGACACAGAATCAAGCTACTCCCATGGCCTTCTCAGTCCCCAGACCTCAACCCCATTGAAAATCTGTGGAGTGAGCTGAAGAGGAGAGGACCCAGGTCGCTGGATGTTTTAGAGAGATTGTGCAAAGAGGAATGGTCAACGATCCCTCTTTCTGTATTCTCCCATCTTGTGAAACATTATAGGAGAAGATTAGGTGCCGTTTTGTTGGCAAAAGGGGGTTGTACAAAGTATTAATATCAGGGGTGCTAATAATTGTGGCACACATGATTTGATGTAAAAGAATTATTTCTTAATGTGAGATTTTTTTCCCCACTGAATAAATGCACTTGAATTACAGGTTGGATTTTCCTCCTTTTTCATTGTGATCCTATATTATTTAGAAAAAAACTGAATTTATTAGAAGCTAAAGAACACATCTTAACCAGGGGTGCCAATAATTATGGAGGGCGCAGTATATGTATATATATATTTATATACATATTTCTAAACAGGCCAAAATTTGGATGATGTAATGGCTTGGAATACTATTACCATCGGCTAATCATCTTTTCATCATATTTCAATCCATAGTCCTTGGTAAATTGTTTGATGTAAGGAGGGAAAGATGATGCAAATGGGACATAAAAGTGGCCAGAGCACTTAGAGCACTGTAAAGAAGTATACTGTTGGGACAGTTTGCATTGTTCTGAATGAGATCCGCCTTGCATTTTAAGTAGAGATTCTCAAAGAATGATTGTCTACTGATGAAAAACAACCCTAATGCACTCATATCCCCCCCCCAAAAAAAGGGCTTGAAATTCAAAATTCATATAAGGCAGAAAAATAAATAGTGGAAGAAAAGCATTCAATTTGGTGTTCTTTTTTTTCTTCAGACAAAACACTTATACATGCTAATGCTGAAATAAGTACAGAATAAAGTTTCTTTGGAAAATGCACATTTATCTCTTATAAACTTACTGCCATGGGGGTGCATAATGAGTCCAATTACCTCTGCAGCAGAAGAAATCTATTCGGCAGGTGATAAAATGGCTTTTGGTAGGTGTTTGCTCCATTAAAATGGGGACTTTAATGTGTATTGTTATTTCTGCGAGTCTCAGTTCGAGGGTGTGTGTATTCCGTAGTTGTTAGCATTCTAAATGTCATCTAGAGCAGACGAAGGAAAATATTCAGATGCTTGCATTTAATTTTGTTCACTTTTCAATGCAGCTTTCTGTATTACTTTACAGGAAGATAATATCCAGTGTCGAGTGTAAAATCGAAGGCTCAACAGAGCGGGACTGGCACTGGGTTGAGTTGGCGAGCAAATGCATGATGGGAAGAGACGGAGGGGTAAGACGGAGTGCCTGGGACTATCAGTGAAACATCTGTGAAGTGAGTGCTTTCGAGCTGCTTGGCCTGCAATGGTGTCGTGGCTTTGGCTATAAAATGGACAGAATTTATGGTAGCGTTTACTTTAGTTGAGAATTGACTGTTTTTTTTTTTATTCCCATGTTCATCAAAAGAAGTTTTGTTTAATTTTCCATTGAAGTTACGATCAAACCAAAAATTAAGTTCCCAGAAATTGGGTTGTTTCTAAACAAAAAAGCGCTCAAGTCATGTCATTATAATGAGAAAAGGATCTTGCTTTTACAAGAAAATATTCCCATTATAATGTTAGAAATTTCTCACAGCGTGAAAAGTTTCTTTCATAACGAGCAGAAAGCATTTTTTTTCGGAGCGGCAGCAATGCCCTAGCGTATGTGGGAGGTATGTTATCTTCCCTATTCTTTTCCTTGGGTGTTGAAAAAAAAAACAGTGAGAGAAAGTCTTGTGAAATCAACAAACAAATGTCGTGTTTGTTGGCAGCATTCATGCACTGGGCAATTGGCGCAAGAGCAGGAGCATCAAAAAAGTTATTTACACTGTGAACACAGCGCAATTAAAATATAAAAGACAAAAAACCTTTGAAAAATTTGGTTTGTGTGCTCCACCAGATGTGGATTGGGCCCCTGAAAACCCCATAGAGCATTTAAACCAGGCTTTCTTGCACTGCCCTGAGTGCAGCTGTACTGAGAAATGCTTTTTGAATGGATGCAGGCATCTGCCAAGAACAACAGTATCAGGTGTCACTCTCTCAAATGGGGATTTTAAATTATCTTCAACACTTTATAAAGGTCATTATTCATATTTTTGGCTGCGCTTGACTTTGTAAATAACGTATTATTATGACTGCGCGGGAGATTTTTGGGAGGAATGAATGTGTTTACCGGTGCGTACACAAAGCATTGAGGTGTGCAGAGTAGTCTTTTCCAATAAAAAGTGTTCATATGCAGGGAATTATCTGCCAATCCTGACATTCATTACAGGAGCCGTATTTGTGTGATAACCTTTTTAGACGGCATCCTAAATTTCATCATTTTCTATATTCTTACCAGTGAGTATTTGTTTGATGGCTTGTTGAGTTTGGGCCTTATTTCGTGACGGAAGGCTCTCCTTCCAAAGACCATGTTCAATAATATACCTCATTGTTCCCGCAATGTCCATACTGAAGCAAAATATAGGAATGGGAGCCAGCAATTCAAAAAGCACTGGGGGGAAAAAACAAGTGTTGATGTTGAAAGATTTCAGTGTTGAATGACGATCAGCTGACCTCTCACCTCCAGCATGGGCAATAAGTCAGAATGTGAATCTTTTCCAGCACCACTTTATTTGAATAGTTCTAGGGTTTCAATTGCAAATATTTCTACATCTGCAACTGAAAAAAGTTTTCAGTTAAGGGTCTGGTGATCTTCTGTTTTATGAAATCATTTGAACCTTGGGAGATGAATGCTGATATTAGACAGTTGTCCGTAATTTTAAAATTGACTCTCAAGAATCCGGATGTTTGAAATTCATATAATCAGTTTTGAATGGTGAACAAGCTGTTTTTTTCTGTGCTGAATGCTTTACTGACTACAAGAAAAAGAAAAAAATGTTAGATATTTACTGGATGAGATCATGACCAGCAGAGCTACAGATACACCAATACTGATATAGGATATCTGTTCCGATACGCACTGAAATAGCTGGATCTGGTATTGGTGACCTCGGGATGAACTGGTATTGTAAACTAATATATCAGTGCATAACAATTCAGTGCATTTATATCCTCACCTTTATTCGTTTTAAAAAATTTATTTTGTCTTTAAAATTTAGGAAAGCAATGTTTTAGTCAAATCTGATGTTGTCTTACGCATATGCCGATCAATCCTAGTCTCCTCCAAACAGAAAGGCGTAGGGCTTATCAATTAAATACTGGTAACAGATTGGAACTCAGCATTGGCCTAGCCGAGATACTGGTATCACCACTGGGACTGAAATAGCTGGATCGGTGCATCCCGCGGTAGAACCAGCCATGCATTCAGATAACAGTTGGCATGGTCTTATCTATCTTTAAAGCTGTGAATTCAAAGCAGCAGCTTACCCCCAGGAGCATCATCTGTCATTTGTCAAGTTTTCCAGCTGTTTTCCAGTTCACTCATAATGACTGGACTTGATTTGCCATATAGGGCAGGGAAATTATATCACTCATCGAAAAGAAAAGCTTTGAGCAAAGAGACACCTTGTTGATACCAACCTAAATGACTGAAACTCACATTTCCTATGTGTCTCCGTTCGTGACTAATTGTAAGTCTTATGGGTTTTAAGGTACAGTTGGCACTAACATAGAAATGAATGCGAAGCACTGGAGAATAGAACCGTTGTCATAAAATGAGGAGAACTGCCATATTTTAAAGCACCCCACCAAACAGTTCCTCTGGGTACAATTTTCAAAAACTTGCTGCTTTCCCAGCAATTCTTTATTTAATCCCCCAATTATACAATATGTTGGGGAATGATATTTCTACATTTTTCTAAGCCTTGACTTTTAAAAATATACTACAAAAACTCATTACTGTTTTGCCTTATTGGTTAAGTTATGTCTTTTAAGATAGCAGGTGTCTGCACGGTACACAGAGTGATCTGGATAATAATCATTTGCATTTTTTTGTTCTTTTCTTGTTGAAATTATATATGTTTTTGAAAGTGCATTCCTGTTATTACCATGATTAGATTTATCTATCAACTTGCTTTAGCATTATTTTCAAGGAGCTCATCTTAAAAGTCAGTTCATTAAAAGTACAGCTGGCAAACTGCAACAGCTAAAATTGTATCTGTTTCAAGGTTAAAGAACTTTTTAATATTTAATTTTCCTCTTAAAAAGCTAGGGATTTATTGTATTTCAAACGACAGTGTTTTCAATAATTCAAAAGCCCAGTTAATATCACCGAGATTGTCCTCTCAATCATTAACATGCTGATTTCCTCTAATTCTTCCCGTGAATATTAGTTATTTTCCTCATTATTGGCTGTTGTTATTACCAAAGTAAATCTAATGCTTTCTGGTTGCAGTGATTATTATAATTCATGTATCACTCCAAAGCTTTTACAGATCCACATTAATATTTATGTATTTGAATAATGTTGTCATTGATTTATAATCATGAGTCCTGTGCTTTATGGGTCTGCCACTTTCTTGTTCACATCAGTAAATTAATTTTGACCTTGGGGAATTATAAATCCACTGCAACAGGGAGCAATTATTTATAAACGGGGTTCTTTTAAAAACAGTTATCATAAAGAATAGGTTATTGATTTCTTCACCGCTGCCTTGGAAAGCATTGCACATTACAAACGTCACACTTTGTAAATGTTGCCTATAAATCAGAGAGTGCAGTTTGCCTGTCATATGTGAAGTCATTTAGAGGGCATGATGGAGGAAAGTTGTTTCATCTATACATCGGATTCACTGTCGGCATCTCGGACAGGGCTGGAAGCTTCACTCATACAGATGCGCCTGCACACACACATGCACAAAGATTAGGGCTTGACAAGGATATTCCTTGGAAAAATTGCATCAATGTGTCCAATTAATAAAGATGTGTGTAGAATCCAAAATGTCGGCTACTGCAGATGAAGCGAAGTTAAAATGCATGCACATCAAAGAAAAAAAAAATTAGTTGAATGACTGCCTGACTCTCAAATGACAGCCGATAATCAACAAGTTTTTATCGAATTCCAGTTTGGCTTTAGTCATATTCATCCCCAGTTGTCAGACTCTCACAGTTGGAAATTCAGTGGATCACACTGCTCTCAATCTGCTTGGCTCTCTCTCTCTATCACTCTCTCTCTCACTTCCTCTTCTGTCTTTTTCCCGAGGTACCGATAGCCAAAAATGTGCAGTTTTCCTTATTACACATTATCACTGGTTACAGATAAGATAGCAGTGGAAAAGCCAGTTTTCTGTGAGTGGAAGGTCATTCTCAGCAGGGCTCAGACAGGCTGGGATTGAACTGAAGGTCATGAAGATTTCCGGCTTGATGCATTTGTAAGGATGGCATCCAAGTTAATAAGATTCATCTAAAACTTGATAGTTTGCTTCTGGACCAAATTAGCTCAGAGGCAGATTTCTAATTCTAATATTTAAAATGCACATGTGTAATAAATCTTGAAATTACCATTTACATATTTCCATTACCTCATATAATCACTACCTATACAACCAAAATGGGGGGTGGGGTGTAATTATATTGGAATCATCCAACAAAAATGCTTTATATTTGATGTCCCTGAAATGCAGGGGGTGCAGTTGCATTGCATCCCACAAGTGATGAGGCCCCATTAACAAGGAAGCACATTACTTTGGAAAAATGGTTCTGAAAAACATACTGTCAGACATAGTATGTGACATATTACTTTTAACTCATTACTAGCATTTTTTCTGACATAAAGAGCACCAAAGTCAAATGGGAATTGGAAGCAAACATTATAATAACAGACAAAAAATGGGAAGAAACATTTAAAGCCGGGCATAGATTAACCAGTAGTCCATCATGGAGAGAATTCGACTGGAAGGTAAAGATGCGGTTCTTCAATACTCCATTTATCATGTCAAAATACAGTAACACATCAGAATTATGTTGGCGGGGCTGTGGAGCGGTGGGAGACTTTACTCATGTATTCTGGGATTGCCCAAAGCTCTTGGTTTTTTGGAAAAGTATTGAAAGAGAGATTGAACAGATTTGTGGTGTTAATTTTGCTCTAGATCCTGCTCTTTATAAACTGGGGATACTCCCAGATAATATGACAGATCAGGACTTGAGTTATTTAGTGAGAATTCTGCTCTTAGTACCAAAGAAGATGATAACGGTCTCCTGGTTGAAACCGCAGCCTCCAGACATATCACAATGGAGAGACAGGGTAAAAATGGTCTTCATCATGGAGAAAATCACAGCGAATTTACATTTGAAAACAGACAGACTTGTTGAAAAGTGGTCACCTTTAATACATCTAATGCCAGACCTCTAGTCACCTCTCTTATATGTATTTTCTTTAAGTTTTATTTATTTTAGTTTACATAGGTATATATATATATTTTTTAAATTAATGTGTTTATTATTATTATTATTTTTATTATTATCATTATTATTATATATACACATTTTATTATTATTATTATTATTATTGTCTCTTTTTATTCATGTGCAGTATTGTCCCGACTGTACTGACTGTATTGCTATTGCAAGGGTGCTACAGGCTTAGGTTCCTGTAAATTATTATGCCAGAGCAGAGTAAAAACTGTATAACAATGCTCAGAATCGACATGCAGGGACTGGGAGCTTTACACAACTATACTCTGTGTTCTGTGTTTGAATAAAAAGTGAGTTCCAAAAAAAAAAAAAAAGAGCACCAAAGTCAGCCCAGCCTCCATCCTAATGTGAACTACCGCTCAATATATTTACACCATATCACCTCCTGCTGTGCAGCACAGTTATCTTGTTAGAGATCACAACTTCCATCTAACTGAGCGGCGATATTGATCCATAATAACAACCCCCTCAAACTACTAGTCGGTACAGCAGGGCCTCGTAGTAGTAGGTACAGCATGGCCCATATCTATGGCGCGGATAACAGATAATTGCACCCATTCGATAGAATGAATCACTGGCGACAGCACATTATTTGATGTCACTCCAGGTAAATTTTCTGGATTTTTCAAAATAAAAACATTTCAATTTTTATTCTTGGAAAATATTTCCAAAAAAGTAGTGACAGTAAAGTATTTTACACTTTGTGATGTTGCCATTCTTATTTATAATACTAAATAAATGTTTTGGTACTGAAAACACCAAGTGATGAACTACTTCAGGTGTCATTTTGTCCCTTTCTTCAGGTGTACAAAGGGTTTAATAGCCAGCAAATCTTGTGGTATGGTGGCATGTTAATGTCCATGGCCTGAGTAACTGGAGAATCAGTGTCAATACCATTTATGCTGAAAGAAATTTGTTTTTGGAGCAGCATGTGCTGTTTTCTGGATTACATCTATTCAGGGATGCACATCCTTATATCCACAAGGCACAATTTGATATCGCCATGTAAGCATTCTTCCAGAATGAACAAAATAATGCTCATCCAGGAGTAGTCCACCAATGCCCCTCAGCTTTGATATTTAGGCTTCCCATACAAGTGTCAAGCATTTTAGCTGTCCATTGATGGCTAGCTAATGTTAACAAGTTTTCATGCTGATGGGAAATGCATGTTATTGAGAAAACTCCCATAATTGTTTTTTTTAATGATTTTTATCACTTCTACTCTTAGACTGCTAGCCGAAGGTACTAGCTAGATACCTGCGGTGCATAGTTGTAAAGCCTTAGTGGCTTCATGATGTCATCATAGCAAAGCTGCTATTGATTGGTGGACTATAATGTAACTCCAGGATGAGCATTATTTTGTTGATTCACGAAAAACTCTTACACAATGATAGCAGATTGCGCGTCCATCAGACAAATGTGTGGCTTGTTAATTGGACAGTGTGGGTGGCCAATCTTTAGTGCAGCCCTGTCATCCTTTGAAAATATAGTATGCTGCTTTAAGAAACAAAAATTATGATAAAGAAGAGTACAGACACCTGAATGGCTTATTATGCATATCAAGGAAGAATGGGTAAAAAAAATCTTCAAAACTGGAACAACTGTTATCTTCATTTCCCCAAGGGATTATTTAAAGGGCTGTTAAAATAATGTAAAACAGTGGTAAACACAATCCTCTCCCAACTTTTCTGGAGCATGCTGCAGGCATAAAATTCTGAATGATTGTTTGTTAAAAAAAAATTTAAATATTAAAAACAAAAACTTTTCTTGTCTTTGCGCTGTTTCCACTGGTCAAAGATGACTAACAAATCTGTTTCTTTTTTATTTGTATTTTTTATTAATACTACCATTCCAGAACTGAAGCTGTAGATGCATTAATTCATTTGATTGCATCTACAATGAAAGCATTTGTGCACCTGTACTTTCATGATTATGTCCTATCACTGTGTACTGAATGTTTGTTAAATTGCGTAGACTGTACAAAAAGATGGGCGAAGCAACCGTGACATTACCCATCAGTTTCAGCATACCATTCAGGGAAGCCTTAACTTTGGCAATTTGAACAGCGCCATTTTGTCATTTTGCAACCGGATGTGATTTCTATTAGAGGAGAGCGTGAATTGAAGACCCAGGGAGGAGCGAGGGGCGGATCTACATGTGAACCTGACCGTATCTTACGAGGACCAGAGGATAGCCACGCCCTATCAAGCATATCTGGCTTTATCTTTTATTCTAGTCTATTTGGGATTATAATTTACAAAAATGAACTTCATGATATATCGAAGGTGAGTTGAAACTTACGAATGATACCATAAAATAATGTGAGAAATCATTATTGAAATAATACAACGTAAATCATGTGGGAAAGTAGGGTCATTTTCTCATAGACTTCTACAGCATTAAACTTCTCTCTGCAACTACCGACTTCGCCATCTGCTGGCGGCTATATTGAATTCAATTTTCAGGATTTCTGCATGGGCTTCACTTTTCAGGCCTGAGGACTGTTCCACTTTCAGGAAGGGGTTTTTGTTGGTTGATTCATTGGTCTCATTACCTTGTAAGCTCTCTCTGTATTCCTCGCGTCTTTTCCCACATGTTTCTCATGGTGTGTTGTGTTTTCTGTCTATTCAGGTTTCCCCAGTTTCCCTGTTCAGGGCCAGATTCTCTTCTTCTTGCATCTTCCCTGTTCATGTTTTCTTCTGATTTTCTTGATCTCCTGCTTCTAATTTCCTCATTCCAGCTGCTTGTCTTTCGTACCTATTTTCTAACTTGTTTTTCTTGCCCTTTGTCTTTATTTAGCCGTTTTCACAAGTGGCCACATGGCTGATCCGTCACTTTAAATATAGCAGTATTTATGAGCTGAACTGTGGGATGTTGGTATCGCCTCTCCGTCAAGGATGGTCGAGTGTACCTTATGCTAAAAGAGATTAGTTAGGGAGCGTTGAAGCACCCTTCCTGAACATTTAATGAATTTGAACAGGTATTATCATGGCTGAATGCAAGTAATGGAAGAGTAAACGAAAGTTCAATCACGAGACGTAGGAATGCCTTGACAATTTCATTCATCCAATCGCATTTATATTAATATAATCTACATACACAGCCCGGCCAAAAAAAAAGTCGCACACTCAAATATTTAGTTGGAACCCCTGTAGCTTTGATTACTGTGCAAATTCATTTTGTCATTGTTTTGACAACTATATGCAATGCCAGAGCATTTATTTTCGATCATACATGCCATAGTTTTTGGCCGAGATCTTGTCTTCTCGACATAATGGTTGAACCACTCTAAGGTCTTTCTTGAGCACATCCCAATATCTTTTACTGTGTCTAAGATCAGGACTTTGTGGTGGCAAATATGTTTCTGAAAATGATTCCTCATACTTGCTTTTGCATTCATGAGTTTCTTTGCTAAATACAGGCCAATAAGTTGCCTGTTCTGAAATACTGTAACATCTTTTCCACCAGCAAGGGATGTGTCTTCCGACATGATTTTTTGAGAAATGAGTAGCGATGCGCTTCATCAGTCAGGGGGAAAATGATTATTGCCAGCTGAAAGATATTAGTAACTGCAATAATGATCCAATTCTAGAATTTGTTCATTAATTTCCAAACGGTGACTTTTTTTTGGCCGGGCAGTGTATAATAATGTATTTTTATTTGCTGTTTGCAAAGATTTCGCATCACCCACCACCTCCCCATCACCACCAACTTCCTGGCTCAGCCCTCTTCAGCATCAAACCCATTGCCCTGCTGAACAGGTGACCCCTCTTTTCAAACGGGGGATGGCTTCGCCACTGCCTGCCACGCCAGCAGATCTGCAGCCCATCTCGCTAAAGGGCTCCTCGAGGATGGAGTCATCACCAAAGATAATATCAAATTCATTTCATTGTCAATATATCTTTTCTCCTTTAAGTCTTCGTGATTGAACTGCCTGGTAATTTTCAAGGAGTTAGGGACTGTCCTAAACAAAACGACTTTTCAGACCCTGCCTGGGTCTCCACCACACTCTGTTGGGATTAGGGAGGGTCTACTTTTTTGTCCTAATTTATTCCACATTTTTTGTTTGTTTGTTTCACTCATGAAAAAAAAATTTATAATAATTTTAAAAGATTGTGCACTCACCTGTTTTTATACGGAAAAGTGTTATAGTCAAAGATAATGGGATTGTTCTCAGTCTCACGCTTCTTTCAAAATATTTTTGGTATTACAGTTTTGGTGCATTGGTCACGCAGTTTTGCATGCCACAAAGGGTACTTCAGACATTAAACGAAGGTTTCTGAGAATTTCCTGACTCTGAGCCACATAATTTGTACAACCCCAATTCCAAAATAGTTGGGACAAAGTGTAAACTATGAATAAAATCAAAATACAATTACTTTCAAATCACACCAGCCAATATTTTATTCACAATAGAACAGAAATAATATAGCAAATGTTGAAACAGAAATTTTTATAATTTTATCCCCAAAATGAGCTCATTTCAAATTTGATGGCTGCTACAGGTTTCAAAAAAGCTGCAACAGGGGCCTGTTTACCATGGTGTAGCATCTGGGCATTGAGGAGGGTCATTCTACAAAAACGGCCACTTTTGGGATAGCATTTTGTCAAAAAAAAAAAATTGTTTCCATACATTTAAACTTCAGTAACTTTTTTAGTAAACCATTTTGCTTTATGAATTCACAAGAATTAGAACTTAATCGATTACCATTATTTTTTTACACTTGCTGAAAACTTGCTTCTGCAAGTTCTGCTGTATTTTTTGTAATTGGTGTTACCTCATAAATTCTCAAGTTTTCAATATTTTTAAGATATAATATTGCTTAACATATTCTGTACACATAGATGAATTAAAAAATATATGAAGGATGCCTTTTCAAAGGCTTAGAACAAAGATAATCACAGTAACATAAATGATGGTAACACCAGAGACGGTAACACCAGTGACAATTTTCATCTCAAAGCCATTTTACAAAATGGCAGTAATAGTAATTCAAACCAAATGTTGCTATTCATGTTGGCCTCATTAAAATGCATAATAAAATCCAATTATATTACATTTCTTTGCATTTCCCTTCTCATGAAATGGGTAACACCAGTGACACCTTCTAAAATCCCCACATGAAATTGTGAGATTAAGGGTCAATTTTACAAAATATGAAAAGAGGCAGCAGACTTATCATGTTCACTCCATGACAGTCTCTCAACAAGTTGTTTGCTCAGTAGGAAACGATTTTATAAATGTTTTTATTTTTTTCAGAATAGGGGTTATTGTGAAGTGGTAACACCAGTGACACAACATCCGGGGACAGTCATTTCCATTCAATTATTTCTAACAATGAGTTGGAATTTTATTAAATTATGCTATCCATTTCATAAATGTGATATTGATGAAAAAATTATTGGATTCAAAATGAGGGGGAAATATATTTAAAAACTTAAAATCTGACATTAAACCTCCACACATCTGCCTGTGGACATGCAATTTTCATGTGCCTCAAATTTGGTATGATTGGTTAAAAATGAATTTGACCCGATGCCAATGCTCAAATTGGTATTACTATTCAAATAACAATCTTATATTACTCAAATGTATACATCTAATGTGAATATTAGGTATATTCCATTTGCAAATAGTATGCAAAGCCAAGGGACAAGAAAGTGGTTTTTTTCTGTAGAATGACCCAGGACACAATTAAGTTTCTTAAGTTTAGCCATTGGAATTTGATCTCACTCTTGTTTAATACAGGTTTCCAGCTGCTGGAGAGTTTTGGGTCTCCTTTGATGAACTTGCACTTGCAAGTGAATGCACTTTTCATAATTTTGTGCCAAATATTCTCAGCCGTTGAAAGATCGGGACTGCAGTCAGGCCAGTTCAGCACTCAGACTCTTCCACTACGAAGCCATGCTGTTGTAATAGCTGCAGTACGTGGTTTTGAATTGTCCTGCTGAATTACCCAAAGCCTTCCCTGGAATAGATGTCAGCTGGAGGGGAGCATATATTGCTCTAAAACCTTTATATACCTTTCAGCATTCATGGTTCTTTTTAAACCATGCAAGTGTCCCACACCATATGCACTGATGCACCCCCATACCATCAGTGATGCTAGCTTTTGAACTGAACGCTGATAAGAGGAGGGGTGGTCTTTCTCCTCTTTAGCCCGGAGGACACAACGCCCATGATTTCCAACAAGAATGTCAAATTTGGACTCGTCAGACCACAGGACACTTTGCCACTTTGCTACTGTCCATTTTAAATGAGCCTTGGCCCACAGAACACAGCAGCGCTTCTGGATCATGCTCAACAATGGCTTCCTTTTGGAGTTTTAGGTGGCATCTGAGGACGGCATGGTGGACTGTGTATACAGACAGTGGTTTCTTGAAGTATTCCTGGGCCCATTCAGTAATGTCAATGACAGAATCATGCCGGTGAGTGATGCAGTGGTGTCTGAGGCCCCGAAGATCACGGGCATCCAGTAAAGGTCTTCGGCCTTGTTCCTTATGCACAGAGATTTTTCTGGTTTCTCTGAATCTTTTGGTGAGGTTATATACAGTTGATGAGATCTTCAAAGCCTTTGCAATTTGACGTTGAGGAACATTGTTTTTAAAGTATTCCACAATTTTTTTACGCAGGCCTTCACAGGTTGCAGAGCCTCTGGCCATCTTCACTCCTGAGAGACTCAGCCTCTCTAAGACATCTCTTTTATGGCCAATTATGTTACACACCTGATGCCAGTTAACTTAATTACTTGCTAAATGTTCTTTCAGCTGATTCTCCTGTATACTAATAGCTTTTCCAGCCCTTTTTTGCTTGTGTCCCAACTTTTTTGAGACCTGTTGCAGCCATAAAATTTGAAATAAGCTCATTTTGTGGATGAATATGTAAACATTTGAAATGTTATCTATGTTCTATTGTAAATAACATATTTGCCCATGTGATCTGAAAGTCATTGCATTTTGATTTTATTCACAATGTTCACTTCGTCCCAACTATTTCATACTTGGGGTTGTACAACTGGAAGCTATGTTTCCTCCAGTTACTCCAAATAATCAAGGAACCGGTTAATCAGATAGTGCTACTATTATGGAAATATATGCAATATCAAGTTTAATAGTATGCCCTTATTTCCCTCTGTAAGTGCCCTGATCTCTGGTTGCATTCGGCATTCATATTCCCAAGGGAGAGCATTGGCAATGATGTATTTATCTTTCAGTTTATAGCCAAGAACTTTATCCATCGTTAAAAAAATGTTTGAATTAAGACTTTGATCCTGACCTCAGTGATGACATTTATTTTGAGATTGGCAGTAAAATCCCTGCCCCCCCCTCCCATTCACCCGTAAAAATGATAAAGGTGAAGTGTAAATGTGTCCATTAATGTCATTTCATAACATTAAATGAATGCTCTTACAGCATTAAAGAAGTACAAAAAACTAAATTTGAATATCCATGCACCTACGTTGTTGCTGCAATATATTTATAAATGTCTGGCTGTCTAACCACTTCATCTTGATTCAAAATTGATTTTCTTTGGATCCTATGTTTACTGATAGTCAATAATTATGTTTGTCCCCGATAAACTACAAATCTTTGATAATATAAGATCTAATACCAAAATAAGTGAATGTGCGAATAAATAAACAAATAGGAATAAATAAATCAAAAGTATATGCTTGCTCTGGGTAATTGAAACATCCTTGGTTATTTCAGATTCCTTTTTTGTCATTCATTGAACTTGCAGCATTTGGAATATGGTGATCATCATTACTGCTCAGAATTAACAACGAAAACCAAGTTGGAAATGGCTTCTTTTGGAGCTTGTGCATATTCTTAATCAAACCATTACCTTACCATTTAAAGGTGTCATGTTTTAGTTTTTCTGCTTCTCAGTTTGAGCTGCTGGAGCAGGAGGTAATGGGTTACTAGACTTTTTGTCTGCAGATTTTTATCCCTGGATGTGTCGTCCCTGAATGTCTCCTCCCCCCAGATTTCTCGTTCCGGGACAATTTGTCCCCAAGGACTTTTCTTCCCTGGATTTTTCATCCCCTTTTAATAACGAAACGTGCCACCGTTGTTGACAGATGATGGACGACGAACAGACCACCATGATATAAGGGTTAGGGTTAGGGTTGAGGTTATAATGCAGGAAGCGGGCAAAGCATTATTGGGGATGAACAATCCAGGGGCGAAGAGTCCGGGGACAAAAAGTCCATGGGGACAAAGAGTACGGGGATAAAAATTCCTAGGAGATGAAAATTCCGGGGATGAAGAGTCCTAGAGTCAAGGTATTGGCGACACCTCTAGCTCTGGCGAGGTCTTTGATGACTGTTTGCTGATCAGCATGGGAACACAGTACCAGTCAACCCATATTTTTCAAATGCTTAATTATACAAACTGGAGGGCACTCAGTAGAGCGCATAACTTCGCCATGCCATACATCTGTTCTTTTGGTGACAGAATATGTTCCAGATCACTTCCAAAATTGAAACAACTCATCCTTGGACTACCACCTATCATCCTGCCAAATGACATGCCAAACCATGTTTAACTTTTAGAGTTATCTTAACAAACAGATAGACAGACAGTCAGGCAAACAAACAAAAACATGAAATTGCTCAAAAATCATGCCAAAATCATGGTTCCATTAGTTGGTGACTTTGACCTTGCCCTTAAGGCTAGTGTAATGGCCCCAATTTTGTTATTACATTTACAACATAACAGCAACAGCAACAGCAAGGGATGACAGACACAGTTTCAAAAACTTAAACACATTTAATTTTTAACAAAGACAAACTAACTACTAACTAATCTACTGACCAAGATTGAATACAAAAAACAGAAATATTTACAGTCCCTTTGGTGGGTTTCCTGGTGATGTCCTGGATGAGGAAAATGCTCAAACACAGGCAAAAATCCACAAAAGAAACTTCACAGGTCTTGAACAGAAATGACAGGTCTGGTCACATGTATCCTTCTCCTTGCAATTTCTCCTACTACTTTACTGTCTCAATTCTTTTCCTACTGTTCCTAATACTGTTTTGCAGACCCCACCCACATTTAGACATCATTTTTTTATTATTGGGGACTTGCCCCAGACATGTCCAGGACATGTCTAAACCTAGCTCTAGTCTGAGCTCAATAAAAGAAAGGTAAATGCTGCCATCTAATGGCCTATATTCACATTACACTAGATTTGTCATTCTCAATAGGCCTAAACTAGATGTCAGTGCCAACGATATGAGCTAACTTGCAATGAAATGTGGCCAGTTGTTTTTGCTCAAAATTGCAAACTAACAGACAGACAAACAGACAAACCAAATTGATTAATAGACATGCCAGCGTGTCACTGAAAGGACACTCTGTCGAGCGCATACCTCCCCCTCACCATGTGTCAGCATTATTGGTTCTGGTCCACGAGAATATTATCCACATCAACAACAACTATAATCAATTCTGCGTTAGTGTAGACTATACAACGCCAAAATTTAATGAAAATCTGCTCATTACATGAAGGACAATCATTGTATTCAGGTTAACTTCGTCCGGATTTACTTGTAGAATCAAAACTATATTCTGTGTCACTTACAAAATTCAATCAACTCATCCTTGGACTAGCACCTGCTATCCTACCAAATTTGGTACCAATCCATTCATAACTTTTTGAGTTATCGTGTTAACAGTCAGGTAAACAGACCAACACAGGTGAAAACATAACCTCCTTGGAGGAAGTAAAAACAAACGAGTGAAAACAACCTCCTTGACGAAGATTAAAAAAAAAGTAAATGAATAACAAACATTTATTTTACAGAACAAATTATCAAAATCCTAAATTCATTAAACTAACCAGCTTGTGTTAGAATCGCTGGACACAATGATACATTTTTTCTCAAGGGGTAGTGGTCATGAGAGTTCACTCCAGCAAAGCTGTAGTTTCCCACAGATGTGCTGCTCCTGTGGTTTCAGAATTCAGACTTAATTCAGTATTGAGCCTCTTCAAGCTGCTGTATGAATGAGCCCTTAGATATCAGTGGACAATGGGTAGAAAGGGTTTATATTACCTACATCCATTTTGGAAGCTAACCGCAACATTATAAGCTGGTAGTCTGCACTTTAACATTACATTCATCGTTTCATTTCAAATTGTATGTTCTGTAACATAAAGCCAGAACAAAACACTTTGCTGCCCCAATACTTATACAGCTAATGTTGTGTGTAATGTGTTTATATACCACTCAGTCAAAAGATTATGATCACTTACAGATGAAGTAAAGAATGTGGATTATGTCGCAACAACAGCACATGTAAAGGACTACAAACAGACCCCCTATCAAGCCATTATCAAACACAGTTTTGTGTATTCACTGGTGAGCCAAAACATGACCATGGACAGGTGAAGCAAGCAATGTTAATTATCTCGCAACAGTATCACATGTCAAGGTCTATGAGCAGAGATTAGACACTTACTCAACAGTCAGGTCTCACAGTCATTGTGCTGAATGCAGGTCAAGAAGGGCTCTGCGACTTTGACATAGGCAAAATTGTTATGGACAGACGACTGGGACAGAGAATCTTTGAGGTGGCTAGGCTTCAGCAAGGGCACTGGCTGCTCCTGGTCAGCTGCGGTGAGTACCTACTGACAGTAATCCAAGGTTTAACTGAGCAGTAATAGCGTGTTGGGCATCCAAATCTCATAGACGTGCGACGGCAACAAAGCCTATCCTATGTATCAGAGCATATAATGTATCACATCTTGCTGCATATGGGGCTTAGTAGCTGAAGACCACTCAGAGTGGGCATTCAGAGAGCCCATTCTAGCGCCCGTCTACCTCTTAAAGCACCTCCAGTGAGTATGTGAGCATTGGAACTGGTCCTTGGAGTAAACAAGAAAGGTTGCCCGGTCTGATAAGTAGTTTTCTTTTACATCAGGTACATGAGCATGGCACGTGTGCACCATTTACCTCGGAAAGAGATGGCGCCAGGATGCATTATGGGAAGAAGTCAAGCCTGTGGAGGGAGTGTGATGCTCTAGAATGTTCTTCCGGGAAACCCTGGATCTGGGAATTTATGTGGATATTAATTTGAGGGGGTTGTTGTGATTGCACGTGACTGACCAAATGCATATTTACCAAGTGGTCATAATTTTTTGGCTCATCAGAGAAATAATAAACATTTCATACACCTCTGATATAAACCCCAAAAATACAAATTGTCATGCAGAACCATAGATGGTATCAAAACATGGACAAATCAACCATGATGTCACCCTTTGGTTTCAGCGTACCATTTAGGAAACCTCGATTTTGGAAATTTGGACAGCGCCACTATGTCATTTTTAAACTGGATGCGATTGGACGAGAGTGTGAATTGAAGATTCAGGGAGGAGCGAGGGGTGGATTTATGGATAAATCTGACCGTATCAGACGAGGACCAGAGGATAGCCACACCCCTGAAGCATATTCTGGCTTTATACTATATTCTTGTATATTTGAGACTATAATTTACAAAAATGAACATCACGGTATATCGAAGGAGGCTTGAAAGTTACAATAGATACCATAAAATAATGTGGAAAATCATCATTGAAATAATAAATCAGGTGGGCCTTTTTCTCATAGACTGCTTTGCATTGAACTTCTCTCTGCACCCACCAATGATGCCACCTGCTGGCCACTGAATAAAATGTTATTTTAAGAGATTTCTGCATCGGCTTCACCTTTCAGACCCGAGTGCTGCGTCCATCTTTTTATACAGTCTATGTGCAGAACAAAAGGAAGTGCATTACAGGTGGCTTTCTTGTCTGGGTAAATCATATTGAGTCCATCAACTGCTTGCACTTCAATTGCACTTTAAGGTCGACCCTATAAGTAGATGGTCCCAGTTCACGAGTGACTGACTGATTGGAGGTCAAATGGTGGCTAACTAGTCATTGTCACTGTCAGAAAGAAAATTTAAAATCTGCAAACCTCTCTTCTGACACCACTATGTTTGAAATTTTGTTACTGAGTGCGTGAATGCTTCAGACAAGGAAGCTAGGTCTCGAGAATTGCATTGCGTGGGTGTGACTCATTCTCACATCTGTCACTCAGGGCCTAGGAGTAAGCTCTGCTCTTTTCTTTTTGATTTTTGACTTTTCAAATCTTCTGAATCTGCTAAAAATGTTGCATTGTTTGAGCTTTTTCAATGCTGGGGCAATTACACACAAGTCATCAAACAGGGCATCAAAAGTGCTGCCTCTATTTACGGACTCCTATTGTTTTTTTATATATGAAGCTTGTTATTTGAACTTATTTATTCCCCTGGATTTATTTATTTGACGATGGTTGAACTGAGCCTCAGAAAGTATGGAATGTGGGGTGTTAATATGCCATTTTAAGTGATTTGCATTACCTTTCTGCGAAGGAATGATGACTCAAACTCTTGAGCATTGGAGATCAAGACGTAATAGGAAAGATACCTTCATGTTTAAAAGCACTCAAACGGAAATGGTTTTAATTTAACTTTGAGAGAATTTTCACTAATCCCCCATAATATGTTGACATTGTTCCATTGCCAGACTTTTACAAATATACCTAGAAAGTTCACTTTGGTGTTTTTGAAGGTGTGCGGGACATGTCTTCAATGTCTTAATATTCTTCATAATGTGTAACTGTCATTTTAGAAAAGGGTTATTAATAGTTCCCCTGTTCCTCATCTCAGGTTAATGACAGAGATGTTTAATTTCACCCACTTGTTATCGCAGTTTGCCATAATTGGGGCTCTGGATTGCACAATTAGTCAGATAATAACTGGAGACAGACATGATGGGGATTAATGGTTTTGGGAGAATCTGCAGAACTGTTGGCCCATGCAATGTGACGCACAGGCAGGAAGGCTGACCGATTGGGAGGCGAAAGAGAAGTATTGTATGGAAGGATTTACTACATTACAATCTGTGGTATTTAGACTGTTAAATGGTGAAAGTCTCTGATTTAACCTTGATAGAACCCACCGGGTTACCAGCGCAACCATCGAGCAAAAAAAAAAATAAAAAAAAAAAGTTTTACCTGATGAAGGGAAACGTGTTTTGTTTAAGTCACATTCTATTTGAGCACATTTACAGAAACGAGAGGGTGTGAGCTTTCAAATGAGGCTTCATACATGCATTTTGACCATGCTGTTTATGTAATTAACGCTGTCCATTTGGCCGCATCAAAAAGACAGTGGTAGCACTGCCACCTCACAGCAAAGAGGCCAATGGTTTGAATCCAGCCTGGGGCCTTTCTGTGTGGAGTTTGCTTGTTCTCCCCGTGTTTGCGTGGGTTTCTTTCGGGTTTTTCTCACAGTCCAGAGACATTCATTTCTGGCTATTTGGAGACTCTGAATTGCAGGTATGACAGTGTGAGTGAATGGTGGATGAACCCTGTGATGGATTGGCAAGCTGCCCAGGGTGTGTCCCTGACTTTTGGTCATGGTCAGCTGGGACAGACTGCATTTCCCCCGTGACCCTAGAAAGGCAGAAGTGGTGTAGATAATGGATGGTTGGATTGATGGGATTTGAAGGGTTAATCTGTTCATTTTTTTCCCCCACTCATCCCATTACTTTTGAACCTGTATATTTTGGCTGAATTCTCATGCGGCTCCACTGAATGTGTATTTTGGGATACCCTGCCAAAGTGCACCAGCAGGAGGTAATAGTCTAACTGCCGCATCACACCGCATTGTTTTTGGATGAATGCTGAGATAAAATAGACTGCACATAAACATTGCCTGTGTGACCACTGATAATTCAGTGGAATCAATAGAAAATGGAGCCCAGTTGCGTGAGGCATCAGAGCTGTGGTATCGAATATTTTTGGGCTGATGATGAATACTGTCGGTGGCCGATCACTTAAATGCAACTCTTAGGGAGAGCGAGAGATGGGGAAGAGAGCAAGGGAGTGATAGAGAGAAGAGACCAAGATAGAGATGTGAGTCAGAGACGGAGAGAGAGAGAGGGGGGGGTAGAAAGACATTGTGAGGGGAATAGAGAGAGAGAGACAGAGAGATAGTGAGGGGAATAAGGAGAGAGGGGGGGAATGGATAAAGAGAGAGATAGAGAGGGGAATAGAGAGAGAGCGAGAGAGAGGGGGGGATAAAGGGAGAGCTCTCAGTCTTCTGGTTAATTACAGCTGCTGCACTGGACAGATCCCTCCCCTGGCGAAGTCCTCCTGTGTGGAATGGATGGTGTGGAATTTGAATGTATCATTTGGGCAGGTCTGGTTGAGCGGAGCCCCAGAGCTGAGGCTCTCCCTGCCTGTCGCCGGCTCCCTCACTGTAACTCCATTCATTAGGAGCACTGACGCTGGCAGCTCAACAAAAGGAGCCAGCGTGTAAACGCGCACTCTATCACAGACACACACACACTCCCACGCTCACACTCACACACACGCACACCCACACACAGACAGGTGCGGGCACGCTCGCACATACACACTCACACCCACACACACCAACAAACACGTTCACGCACGCACGCTCACATGACATGTACACAAACACACAAACTCACGCACGCTCTCACACTCACACATATACGCAAACACACACACACACACACACACACACACACACACGCACACACACACGCCACACACACACACACACTCATGCACACACAAACCCACACACATACACACACGTGCTCTCGCTCACATTCAATCACAAATGGGCACACGCACGCACAAACACTCACACACACAAAGGTGTCTCCACATACACACACACACACACACACATGCACACCCACAGTCACACATAGACACACACACACACATAAGCAGATGCGCACACTCTCTACACACTCACACACACGCACACAAAAACGCGCAAGCACACGCGGGCACACCCACAACCACATAAATGTGTTTGGATAGTATACTTGTAAGGATATTGTAGGAACTTACATTCATTCTGTGCAATTCCTGAACTCAACACAACCAAAAACCAAATTTTGCTTAAGCCTAGCCCTAACCTTAAACTAACCCTGACCTTAACCATAACCCTAACTTTACGCAATTCACCATACACCCCTATCATCCTCACTGAGGTCCACCCGAAATTTCTTCACAACCCAAAATGTCCTCACAACATCGTGCTTTCTCAAGAGTCCTTTTTCACAAATGTAGCCACACAGGCTCACACACACACGCACACACACACATACTTGCACAACTCCCACACTGCGGACATGCAGGCACACACACAAACTCCAATACCCCCCCCCCCTGCACACTCACAGATACACTCTAATGTGCACACCATGTGTAAAATTATTCTGTAATTGTGGGCTCACTTATCCATTGATTGCTTGTGTTTGTTATGGAAGCGAGTTGCTGGCTGCAGACACAGAATTGCTTGAATTTAAATGTTCTGGCTGCTGTCCTTTTGGGTTAAATCCTGGGGTTTATTGTCAACACTCCACTGTGCATAAGTGTTGTTTTTCTGCGAGCTCTTAGCTACCTAAGTATCTCTTAATTGGGTTTGACAATGAAGTTTGCATGTGTGTGCGTGTACGTGCATGAGTTGGAAGGTGCTTGAATTTATTTGTTGCTTGAATATTCTTTTGTTCATAGAAGTGGTTACACCCAACAAACAACAGTTACAGATTGTTGCTTTGTGAACTATTTTTTCATGACAAAATATGTTTAAAAACGGAAAAATGTGTGTGGAGAGAATATGTTAATTACTGATTCCGTATTGATGGGGGCACTGACTTTCTGTATCTGCGCGTGGTTGCCTAATTATTATTTCTCAGCATTCATTTGCTTATTCCACTTGTAAGACAAGAAGATTCAAAGTTCCATATATTATGTTGTATACATTGTTTTATTCTGTTTACTATCTTTAGTGATGTTTGTATGGTGCTCTATGATATGTGAGTGTGTGTATGTGTGTGCGTATATGTGTGTGTGTGCGTGCGTGTGTGTGTGTGTGTGTGTGTGTGTGTGTGCGTGCGTGTGTGTGTGTGAGTGTGTGTGTGTGCGCGCGCGCGCGTGTGTGTGTGTGTGTGTGTGTGTGTAGCCGTGACGTTCTGCTTCTATACTCCATTTCAAAAGTCAGCACTCCAGCATCTTCTCGCCTATGAGAACAACGAATGCCACTCTACTTTCACTCCAGCTCTTTGCTGCACAAATAAATAATTGAATATACAGTCAAATCCAGAATTATTGGTACCCTGCCTAAAAATGAGCTAAAAATGTATTTACAAAAAGAACCACACATGCAATGAGTGATATTTTGGGCTTAAACAACTGGGTAACTATCATGCTTTTATTGCTTTATTGCTGAGAACATACATTTTTCCTTTGGTGACACAAATTTTTTGAGAAAATGCAGTTTCCAAAAATATTAGTACCTTGATTTTCAGTATTTGGCAGAGCTTCCCCAAGAATGACAGCATTCAGCCTCTTTTGGGAGAATTTATCAAAGTTGGAGAACACTTATGAAGGCATCTTAGACCACCAAAACATTTCGGCTTGAGATTCTTGGGCTCTCTCTTGTGAACTGCCCTCCTCAACTGGTGCTGCAGGTGTCCCACTGGGTTCAAGTCTGGAGACTGAGAGAACCATTAATAAACCTTGTTTGTTTTTTTTTTTTTTTTTGTTGCCGCAACCATTTCTTTATTGATTTTAATGCAAGTGTCACGTCATTGCGTTATCAGACGACTCAATCTAAGCCCGGTTTCAGTCCTCTGGTAAAGGCAAGCAGATTTATTTGCTGAAATGGTTTGTAATCTCATGGAATTCATTATACCACTTTCCAAAACAACAGCACCCGGTCCACCAAAGGCAAAATAGCTGCATCAAAGAGCAACCTCCATATTTCAATGCCAGAACGAAGTGAGGTGATGTTCTCCAATGTTCAGTTCACCAGGCACCATAGTTATATAAGCCCCATCTTTTGCCGAGTGGATAGCACAGAAAATGACTTGATAATTATTTATTTTGCATCATATTGACATAGCATTGACTTTCTAAGACCTGCTTCCACCTCAGGCTCATAACAATACTGCCGACCTATTCCAGCTTGAATTTCACAATCTTTTGACAAATCTGATATTTCAGCGGACGCCGAAAACAAAGCATTTTCTCGACAATCCGCACTGCTGTTGTTGTAAGTGTTGCGCATGATTTGTATCGAATTGTATTGAAGTGAAAAATGCAAAGGTTTGTTAGTAGCTCGAGATAATTGTGTGTGGTACTGCATGCAAACCCACTTCCCCCAGCCCTGCTCAGAGCACTGTCCTTATGAAGATGATGTTACACTGATTACGTAATCTTAGCAATTTTTAAGGAGCGTTCCTGAGCAAGGTTTTAATTTGCGTTTCATACTTCTCATGAGCTAGTCATGGAACCTTTCAGGGAAGCCAATATTTTTGAAGTTGACTGTATGTCAGTTATTAATTGTTTGAACCAGTCACCCAATTACATAATTAGTGTAATAAATATGTTTGATAAAGACATTTGTCAGTGGCTGTGCTGATACCTATTGGCCTGAAGTTTTTCTTCTATGTCATATAATAATGGCAATGTCGCAGCTGCTGACTATTCGGGATTTTCCAAGTGATTCCCAGAATATCTGCCAATCTCCCAGCATTCCAACATGTCAAAAAATGTTTAGGATTATTAAGTTTTTAATTTTAAAAAAAATTACAACACTAATTGAAGAGCCTAGTGCTAAAAGTGCAACATTTTAGTCACATTTTTACACACCATGAGATTAGGATGAAAAAAGACATTTTGTGACTTAAGTACTTTTGGAATTGGGGTCTGCTGTTGATTAAAATACTGATCATTTCCCTCCTTACACTCAAGTATTGTTAATAAAGCCAAGTGCACATATAATAATCATGACTCGTTTAAAGACAGGCCTGTAGTACAAGACTGTGGTATGTTTCATGTTTCTGTGACGTCAGTATTTCAGCTAACGCCCACATATTCAACCACATGCTGAACTCTCCAATTCGGGACATCCAAACCCATTTTGGCAGTTTTTCAGAAACAATTTTCAATGTTTATTTTGCTACACATAATGTTATAAATACTACTGTGGAGTGAAACTGCACATCTCATAAACCATTTGTTTGCTTTCACGCAAATTTAAAATAACCTTCCGTCGATCACTCAGTGGTGAGAAGCGTGACTTTTAATATAACAGATTATCTCTTTGCTTCAACAGCCTGAGCCAATATTTATTTGAATTTGCACAGTGAAACTGACTTACTGCGTGGATGTACAAATTACATTTTTTACTTCCAAAATGCTGTAGGCCAATCTGCCAAGCATTTCAGTTTGAAATAGAACAGCCCTGTTGCTTCTGAATTTGAAAATTTCAGTGGAACTGAAGAAGTGAAAGTCTTGTCTAGGGGACTGCAGGATACATATCTTCACTTTGGCTGGTTACAGCAATGGATTGTTTTACTGTTTGAAATAAAAATGTTGGCATAAACTTGATTGTGAGGAATACGCAGGGCATTCTGGGTGGGGAGACCTAAGCGGAGGGTATAGCAGGACCCTGTGAAGCGCGCTTCTCGCTCTGATGAAATGATAACCGCTACACTTATCGCCCCTTCCTGCTCTGCACCGCTCACACGCTTCGGTGTATAGTGCTTTATGATGTGAGTATTGTGCTTTATGACGTGT
The DNA here is from genome assembly GCA_029721435.1 of Gymnothorax reevesii. Lineage (NCBI taxonomy): Eukaryota > Metazoa > Chordata > Actinopteri > Anguilliformes > Muraenidae > Gymnothorax > Gymnothorax reevesii. The sequence continues at coordinate 20,974,110 of CM056587.1, read as the reverse complement.
ATATTGTGCTTTATGAAAATAGTTTGCAGCCGAGCCAGGACCCACCCGCATCAAGTTTTGAAATTCTGCTGACTCCAAGGTTTGTTCTGCAGTTATTCAAGTGTGTATTATAATTGGACATGTTGCCCAGTCCCTGTCAGTGGAGAGACCTCGATATCATAATACAACCACATTTTCCAGTTCCTTTCAGTGTCCTATCTGTCCTGGGGGAAAAAATAACCCCTTCCATCCCCTAACTGAGGGAGGGCTTCTGAATTGAAGAGTGAATTAAGCAAGGCTGCCTCAAGTATTGACTGGAAGAATGTAAAAAGGGTTCCCTAACTCTGTATTGCTAAAGACTGAAACAATCTTACAGACAATATATTTGCATTTTTATGCTGAGCTAAGGAGTGACATAAAAATGTATTGGACTAAACGTTAAAAGCCGAAAAATACTCTCGCCATTTATAATATTTCATGGGGCTTTGAGCATATGTCAGGGAAAGTTAATTGGGCCGAATTAAATTAAGTAAAAATAAAGCAATTTAACAAAGCTTTAAAGATGTCACTGTCACTCATTGCCGGAGCTAATGTATTAGAAAGCCATTATGCTGTTACTCCATCATAAATGATGTCAGTCATTCCACTTTGACATCTCTGTAATTTTCTGTTTTACAATCAATCCAAATTACTGAGAGAAATGGTCCTGCTGAGTTGGCTATTCACATTTTGTATAGTTTTCTGTTTGTTTGTTCATATGTTCAATAGGCCTAGTTTGGTCTTTTCTTCATTTTCTTTAACAATGAGACATTTCAAATGGCAAAAAGACCTGGCTTGAGTTTATTTATGACACTTTTACAAGCTATCTGACCCATTGCACTGGCAAACACATAATTTGTTCACAGAGTTTGTGGAATGTTCAATCAATGTTGAGGTCACATGATTCTGACATTATGACAATATTTTTTCATCAACTGACTTATAGTAGAAAGCTGAAAAAGAGTAAGTTGGTTATCAAAGGCTGGTTTTACCTTTTGTCTTATATCTGATTCAGTACTTGTTTTCTGTTAAAAATGTTAACTTTGCTCTTGCAAAATAAAAAAATACCATCAGAGTTCATTACCTGCGAATAATACTGCAAGATTTGGATTTCTCAGCCCAAGAGAATAATTTACATTCTCCGGCTTTGATGTCATTACTTCACATAAAGTAGAAGACTTGTAATCATAAAATTTAACCTTAGCATGGAATAGAGCAGCTGCCAATCTGCTGAGTTGGCGATTCTTGGTTTCGCAGATGTTTAATGACCATATTTGTCAGCTAAATATCCGCTACCATATGAAGGTGTTCATTTTTTGGGTAACAATTCATTTCAACAATTGATTGAATTTGTTAAGCTGTGTTGAGGTAAGCTCTGTGAAGTAGTCTCATGAAGCACCATTTAATTGTAAATACATTTGTACATCCAACAGGAAGATACTTATGTAATTACTGCAAATTAGTAACTACAAGTAATTGAAATTGAAATAGAAACTAATTAACAATATTTAAATTGAAGCATTTCAGCTGAGTATAATTTGTTTGGCGTCTGCTTTGGATAGCCTGAGGAAACAGTCACGACCTGAGTTGGCAGTTGGCAGATTTTAATTCATGTCATTTGCTTGCTCATCGTGCCTTTCTCCCCAGGTCTGGCAAGCTGAACTACAACAATATTTGGCTTATGGCAGACAGCTGCTATCTAAGTGTCAAATTTATTACAGAATTACATATATTCTAAATTTTGTTAGATGTTGAAGAAAAAATTATACAGACATTGCTGTAATCAGATATTCCTCGAAATGTCATTCTTATCATATATTCTCATAGACAGCCTGTCTCACCTCCTGACTTCACTGTGATGACTAATTACCCCTGAGAGACTTTTATATTCCATTGATACACAGCCCTTACACTATGTACTTAGCGGCTCTGTTCCTGACCCTCCTGTAATTACGAAAGAATGGCACTTTAAAGTCTGCAAGAGACTGTAAAGGGGACTCAGATAGCTCTCCGATCGTATTTGCTTTTAAGACCTGCCTTAAGGAATATAAAGCACCATTTCAATAAATGAGGAAATAATGTCCTTTTTAAGATCTTTGTGATCTTCTTTCTTGGACTGGTTTTCTGATGTCCCTGGAGATCATTTTCATTGTGTCTCTGCCTATTATACATGTATGTAATCGTCATGATGTAAATCTATAAATTGAGCTTTCTGCTGTGAATTGGCATAGATAAGTGGTTGATTATTATCTGAGCCATGTAAGGGTCCAAAAAGTGGGCTTTTCAATGTTTTATTCAAAGCACTATAAAAATAGGACATTAACATAATTGTCAACATTGCGTCAGTGCTGTATGCATGGCTGCAGAGCTGTTTCAGTAAAGATTGGCAAGCTGTGTATTCCTGAGTCTTGCCCTGCTAGATGATTGACAGCAGCCTCCATTACTCTGGCAAAAAAAATAAGCCCGGTGCCAGTGCTGCATCAGGCTAGCAACAGAACTGCTCAGGATAGTGCCATGATTTTGTCTGGATAGTGCCAAAGGTAGACAAGTTGGAAGTCACATGCTATGCCGGGAACAGGTGAATTGGATAAGACTAATTACAGAGGTAAACACACATGGGGAAGCCCTAAACCACAACAATTGGCAAAAGCCAAAACGTGGACAGGATCCACACAGACAGCCTATGACAGATAAAAAGCTCCGGCCAAGGAGTTCTAAGTGCACAGACAATGAGTGCAGGACAGTAATTAAGCGGGTGAGAGAGATCTAATGGAAACGCAGGGAGAGACAGGGAAAGCAACAAGGGCGGAGTTACAGAGCAGAGCAGAGCAGGGCAGAGTTAGTTATATTAGTAAACAGTGATATCTACACACCTAATCAAAATACAAGATTGTTAGTTAGTTACTTACTGTACAGATAAAGGGATTAGTATACAGTAAAATGACCAGTACTAACTAAGCAGCCTAGCAGTTAGTTAATATGTTAATTTCAGAAAAGAGGGAAGAGGACTTGAAGGAAGTTCATGAAATACCGAAAAGCTTCCGAAATCGTGCACTGGCATGATGACACAGATCACATCAGACATTACAGGGGAGACAATGTGCAATGCAATAATGGAGTAGATAAATAAACATGAAAAATAATAAATCCAAAATCAGACAGATACTGAGCGCATAACAGTTTTAAGTCATGTAAATAACCTCAAATGGCAGAAGTCAAGATACGGAAAGTGCATGGACCAAAAATTATCTGTCATTTCACTGGATATTGACCTAAATTTCGGAGTTAGCAGAAACTTAGATAAATTGGTAAACTAATTATTTCCATTATCTGTCAAAGGATGTGAAATAAACCCATAGTGGAGCAAATCAGACAGAAAAAAAAAAAAAACACAGAAAATGCTAACTACAGTGGGGCACATCCTTGGGAACATCCAGAATTGTGTTAGGTGTAAACCTTCGGAATCATCTGACTGTCCCTGTAGAAATTAGAAAAAAAAGAATCTACTTTGCAGCAGAAAATAACCACTTTGATCTAAGATTTTGATAGTTTTGAAAGGGTTCTGTTACTTTGTTTCTGTGTTCACATTATTTTTGCCCTGTTTCCATGTGGCTTCAGTGTCCGTGTTGTCAGTCCTGTGAATACTTGTTTACCTTTCGCCTGCGCATCAATTTCCTCTTTTTCCAAAATTGTTTGTTGTTGTTCTACCAGTGTTTCCTCATGTTGTCTTGTCTCCCGCCTTGCCCTCACTGCGTTTCCAGTGTCTCTCCCCACCTGTTTCATGATAGTTCATTTTGTCTGCCTGTACATCTAGCCCTTTCTTTCCATAGGCAGCGTGCGGCCCTCCCAATTACCTCTGTGCAATTTATGTCCTCTGTGAGGTCCCAAGCCATTATTGATGTCCTCCGTCAGGTCCTAAGCCATCCTGAAGCCCCGTTTGCTTCTGGGCTTTCAGGTCTGACTCCGCATTCTCTGCTGACCACCGTTTTCGGATTCTGATTTTTGTACTGCAGTCCTGATCTCAGACATGTACTGCATTCTACCCGCCTGGATTTTGAATTCTGCCCGTCTGACTACAATTTTGAATTCTGATTTTGTGTCGCAATCTGTTAGCTTGATTTTGACCCCCTGCTATTTGACTTCCCCAAATAAACTTTGGTTTATTTCTTTAGCTGCTGTCTGCGCTTGATTGTTCTGTGCGTCCTGACAAGTTTTTGTAAAACAAAAAGCATTCAAATTTCATTTTTTCCATCTCTTGACTCCTTGAAAATGCCAGGTGTTCTCAAACGTCTGCCAAGTACCTTATAATATATACAGTGTGTGTATACATATATATCTTATGGTCACAAGCATGCATTTCAAATAATACAAAATCTGTCCACTCCTATGCTGCTAACCACACCCTTCATTAATATTAATGAGATTCATTCCTTTTACGATGTGTCTGCTGTTGGTGTGCATTCAGTACTTCATTCAGTCTCCTCGTATCATAGTCCTCACCTCTTCTCACAATTCCAAGTCACAGGGTGATCTTGGAAATTTTCTATTTCAATAAATAAATGGATAAATCAATAAACAATTCTTCAGTGTCACATTCAGACCAAGGCCCAAGATGGCCACTCACCATTGTAGTTAGGATGTTATTTATTCCCCTGAAGTGGTTTCAGGTTTTAATCGACTTTGCCTCATTGTATGAGTCAATGACGACTCTTTCTGTGGCTGCTAATGGCATATTGATGGCTACGTCTCGGTGTCTGCGGCTGGTTGATTTAAATGCTATTTCTTTTTTTTTTTTTTTGAGGGGGTTGTTTTTCTTCGAGCAGATGCAAAGCTGTACTTAGCTTCACTGGCCTCTGCCTCCCTCTGTGATCAAGGTTGGAGAGAATCTTACTGCAGCAAATATCTCATCTTTATTTGACATCAGATTAAAGAGGCAGATGTGTGATGGGGTGATTTCGTGACTGACCGTTCCTGCAACTGCTTCAAGAATTTCAAACTCAGGCTTGTTAGTGTGCAGCACTTTATGGCCTTGTAGTAGGTGATTTTGGATCCAGTCAGGCTGAGTGTGTGAGATCAGAGCCTTGGGCGTAACTTCTGTTGGACACACGCCTACCAATGATGCAAGTGGCACAAATATTCGGAGAAATTAGTGGTTAGGATGCCACTTCAATCGCCCGAATTGTTAATGATTGATAAAAATGAAATCCACTTTTGCTGGGATATGGGAAATGAACCTTTTCTGGCTTCTTAGAGGGGAAAATGACAGAAAAAGTTTGAGAACCACTGGATAAAGGCATGATTCATGCCTCGTAGCCTGATCTGTTCTCAGATCCTCTGATTTCACCGCGAGTGAAAACCGTCAAACACACTTTGATAGTTACTAAACTCAGCCCTTTGAAGAGCTCTGGACCTTTCTCATTTTAAAATTCTCAGACCAGGATCTAGAATAATACTGGCTCTTATTCCCTGTGTGATGGTCGCTCTTGCAGCAGAATCTTCAGTTTAGGACATTCTCATCACATATTTTGAATCTCGTACCCATCCATCAGTCTCAAAGCCTGTGGGATTATGTAACCTCTCTCGATGTAGAAAGGGCGAGAGGCAGGTGCACACTCCCAGCAGTTTACCGGTCCATCTAAGTAAAGAGTGTGCACCTTCAAGGAAAAGCTGCTAATAATGATTGTTTCAGCAATGCTCCTGTAACCCACTCCTGGGTAAGTACACCTTCGCTCTAGGTTCGTGAGGAGCGGAGTTCACGTGCAATGAGCAGACATGCACCAGAGTTAAAGTTACTTTGACTTTAGTAAGCCAAATGTATGACTGAACAAATGCAATAACATTTACACATTTATGAAAATAAAATGGGCCCTTTGAAAATGAAATAAATTGTCCTTTAAGTTGAGTCGTTGTATTTCTTTGAATTTAAATGGAAGTTCCTTTTACCAAACCTGGCGTTAAGCATAAAGTCAAGTGTCAAGTTAGTCGAGTCAAATAACTCTGTATCCCGTTCCCAGTGTATGGATATCCGAAGAGTGATGACCAGTGGTATGACGGGTACAATCCTACCAAAACAGCAGATAGTGCATCCGGCTGGTTGAGTGGACAGGGTTCAGTGCACAGAAATCAAAGTGGGTTGGCTGCCATCTATTGAGATCGATGCATCTCCTTCCAGGACTTTCAGATCCAACCAAAAAACTTGACCTGCATTCACAACCAGACTACAACCTTTTGTAAAGTTTCATTCCTCTTTTCCTGAATGCAGATTGCTTATATATTCTTTTTCAGATTCTCCCGTGTTTGAATGTTGTACGACATTAACCTCCAGTGTATCAAAATAAGTATTAACAGAAGTGCATATACTTCTACATGCTGAAAATAGTGAATACCATTCAGTTAATCAATGCAAAATAATCAGGTAGAATACCTTGTATTAAAAAAAGTACTTCACATCACAATTGCAATAAGCTTATAATTGCACCAAAATACAATTAGTTCCTTTCAGTATAAAACATTTGAATAAACACTTCATAGTATCATCTCATTTGCGTTTCACACATGAAAACATCATCCTAGAACCAGGTTTAACCTTTTTTCCTTCCAAAATAAAAGTAACAGCTTATTTAAAGCAAAACACTTTTCCATTTTAACTTGGTAACTCTCCTCTTGGTACCCCTCTCAGTAAAAGTAACAACAAAATAAGCCTTTTACATCTTTTAGAAAAGTATTTCTTAAGCATAAGTTCAACCAAAACTAGAAGCACTCGGAAACCGATGTATCCAGCTAGGGTACATTGCGGAGTATTAGCGTTTCAAATTAAAAGTGCCGAATCGGAACTTAGAAAGAAAAAGTATCTTTTCATCAAATAATGTTTTTCACAATGGCAACTTAATTCCTATGAACTTCCTGATTAATATTTTGATCTGTAACCATTTCTTATTTCTGTTCTTAACACTATTTATCGGCTGGGTTACACTCCGTATACACACTGGATAGCATTAATTCTATCGAGACCTGCACACAATTTATTGTTGGTGGAATTGATACAATCACTTTAATGTATTGCCACAGATCAGTCTGATGATGCAAATATCAGAAATACAGAATAATCTTAATACTGGAGTAATATTTAGGATATTGCATACTGTGTAATGCAGTTTCTGAGTACAGCACACAATGGAGTAATAGAGTAATTAGCCATGTTGTGTGCTTTGTTCATGCGCTGTCAATGTATCTTCTTCCTCTTTGGCTGGGTATGCTGTTCAACCATTTGATTCTTTTTTAGATAAATTAAAATTGATTTTTGGCTCTAAGTTGACATTTGTATTAAATGACGGTACTGCAGTTAACTATTGATTTTGTTCAATAGAGGCCTAGGTAGATCTATGTTTTTAAGTTGCCGAAGTGTGTTAGCATCTGCTGTCTCTCGCACTTAAAATGCTATGTATTCCTATTCCAAATCAAAATAACTTGCTTGTCGCTAAAGGCTTAGCATAACTGTATGCATGCATCCAGGACAGGACAACATGCTTGACATACCAATGAGACTCCTGTTAAAACTTGTGCTCCCAAAAATGAAATCACATGACTTAATTCTCCAGCATTTCTTCAATATTCACCACATTTTTTTTTTTTTTTTGCGGTTTATGGGGTTTTACTTTTATTTTATTTTTCTATTCCACCAATGAGTATTAATTACCTTTTACCTTTATTGCTAAAAATGGTGTCTTGGTAGCAATTAGCTCCTGTTACATTGACTCTAATGTTCAAGAAAGCAAATGCTTGGTGTCGTACTTCTGATGAACTAAGAATTATATCACCCCCCCCCCCCCCCCACAAAAAAAAAAATAGAATTCTGGTCATTAACGCCATTTGCCAAATTTCAGTGCATGGATTGCACATGATCTTTTCCCTGACAACTTTCTCATTAAGTGGTGTTACATAACAGAGTAAAACCTCATGATGTACTCACCTCCACCTGTTGGCTGCATGTGTGTTCAGGCTTAGCATAACCATGTTGAGTCATCATGCAAGTGTTGAATTAGCAGAAAAAAGGTCAGCAGGTGCGACTGAAGTTATGTCTATTTGCAGGCATTGAGTACAGGGCCATTATGAGTGAAGAGACCGGACTTCATATGAACTCCACATACGGTTAGGATTTCCTTCTGCAGCAATCACTCCACTGTGTATCATGGACACAATAGTCCTCTCATGATACGTTGAGAGACTTAGGCATTTCTTGCTGGAATGGCTGCTGAATGTAATTTTTAATCCCAGTTGGCTCGCATTGGACATCTATCCGAGATGTTTTATTTTTCATTTAATTTTAACTTGGCATGTCAAGTTTTCAAAAAAAGAAAAGTGTTCATGCCTGTTTTTTGGTCCTTACTGGACAACATAATGTCTTGTCTGAATAACTGATGGAAAGAACTACAAGTTGATGGAAATTCACTATTAGTGAATTTACGTCTTAAGAAATTTCTATCATCACTCAAGTACTCAGTTACTCAAGTACTCAACGAATCACTCAAGGCCAATTTTTGATAAATCAAAATAAGGATTGTTTATGTAGGACAGTCTGAAGATGCTCTGTTGCAAGTTTGGTGTCAATTGAGCAAAAATTGTGGGAGGAGATAGGTTCAGTAGGTTTCACAGTTTTTGAAAAAACTGATAGATGGACTTCATAATTTGCAACAGGTTTAAATGTACAAAAGTTTCTTCAGTATTGGGGCTACATTTTGGTGAAAGTTGCAAATTTGAAGCACATATGGCTGATTTGTTTAGAGGCTTGCTGTAGCGCCACCATCAAGACTATTGGCCTGTTATTGCTGCTGAGGCAATCTGGCATGGGACTGGACCTTTGTGCAAAGTTTGGTGATTTTTCTTGCATGGGAAGTATGATTTCCTCAGAAGAAGAAGAAGACAGAAGAACATGCAGGATTACAGTAGGGTCCTGGCAGCTTAGGCTGCCCGGCCCCTAGTTATTTTAAATGAGTTGCTGTATAGAGAAAATGTACTGTAGAATTTGGATGCAATATTTCCATAATTTTTGTTTTTGAGAGTCACATGCAGATCTGGCTTGCCCAAATACTGGTCTCCTGTTTGCCCTCAATGATTTGTAGTCATCAGCTGTTAGATGTATTGAGTGACTGGTCCATCCACACCCAAGATTTCATTCCACACCCATAGCATGCAAGCCAATTTTTATATAATATCATCACTAAGAGGTTCTGCCAAAATGTTCAGAAAAAAATAGAACTGTCAGTGCACAGTTTTACTCTAAAGAGCAGTAACAATACTGGGAATTTGTCCGAGACATTTAACCCGCTCTAGTTTTGCTCACCATGCAGAGCACGCAAACAATTTAAGTGTTTTGAAATTGAGATTGGATGCTGACATGCGTACGGAAGGAGCCGCCAAATGCAAGCTGCACACACTTCTGTCAGTTTTAATTAAACTGTGGCCATTTTTCAAATTGCAAATTGTGGTTGGTAATTTTCTGGAGTACAATTTTCCTGCTGCTCAGCAATTGTGGATGAGTTCTCTCTGCGATATTTTTTACATTGTATCCTTGTGTAAAATGAAATAATGACCCCCTGTATGACCATGATTACCGTATCGCTGTTACTTACTTACTTATTCAGATGTGGAGAAATGAGCTGTAATTTCATCCCATACATGTTGTAACTGCAATGTATAGATTGACCATTACCAATGGCCATATATTATCATATATTATTGACCATTATTGACCATTATCTTTGCATGAATTGGAAATAAGCCTGCAGAAGAACAATGCATTGGATATGGCATGGGGCTGTGCTTGGTATTTCTATTGGGAACTTAGACACAAAAGGAAGCAGGCAAACTCACTCAGGAATTTGCTCTCACATGTTGCTCAACGAAACAAGTTTCTGTGGAAGGGAAAGCGGTGACAAACTTTCAACATTGCGTCCCAATAGGTAATTAATGTCCAATTTATAATGTGTTTTCCTGGACTTGAGTTTAGTTTTCTGGTCCTGATATATTCATCTTTTCTTTGAGATCAAAGTTTAAAGCTGAGAACTCTCCACAAATTTCACTCTTGGGTGGACCAGCTAATTACTTTTTGGTAATGAATTATTGCAGGGAGAAGGCTGGATTCAGTCCATGTGCATTTTTAATTATGACAGAATTAAATCCAAGTGTTGCTTTTTTCAAAAACTTGGCAAATTATTACTATCATCTCTTCACGAGACGATCTCTGATGGAGGAAAATAACACTTGAGTCCTGAAGTTGATCTATGTCCACACAAAAGTTTTAAGATTGGATACAACATTAGATTCTCTATTGATTATATTGTGTCTCATTTTTGAATTGCTGTGCTTTGGGAAAAGATGCGTAAGTTCATACAAGCAAATCAGAAAGGCATGAACTGAAGGAAATACAATTTAATGTTTGCACTACTACATTTGTATCAGTGACGGCTGGTGAACTGACGATAGGGGAGGCTCAAAACAAACCCTTAAAATGAATGATTAGTCATGACCTGTTTTCAATCATTCATTTAAATTACCATTACAGAAACTCCAATAACTCTCAACATTATCAGATGTGGCCAGTTTTTATTTATAATGCGTACCAATTATGATTCTGGACTTCTCACGCTTTTCTTTATTCGGGGATTGGAAGGAATGCATGTGTTTCATGATCATTTAAAGCTGCAATATACGATCTGAGAATCAGTTGAGAAAGATTGAGATGTTGAGAAAAATTTGAAAAAAGCATCCTGCTCCCACACACACCCCTCCCCTCTGTGCTCCCTGATCCCTCCCACCAAGCACGTGTGGCCGTCCGCGTGGGGACTCCCACACACACCCCCTCTACCAGAGCAACAAGCCTGCCGGCAGTAAACAGACACAGAGCCAGCCTTGACAAAGATTTACCATGTCGGATTTGCAGGTATAGCAACATTGAAAGTTATTAAATGCATGTTGAACCTAACCTAAATTACAATGCATCAGTAAGAGACCGCGCCGTTCACATACGCCACAATGAACACGTTCACAATAACATTCATCAATCGGATATATATATGAATGAGTTCATTGAATGAATTCAGGCACAACACTGACGATAGCAATGCTAGTTTACAATGCTAAAAATAAACGGCTAACGTTCTGGCGCCATCTGTCGACAGAGAGAAAACGATCGGTAGCGTTTACAGTCATAAGCCAGCATTGTCATAGACTTATAAAAAGTTATTTATGTAACAACTCACACAATAAAAGTCAAAAATTACCTACCTGTTCAACAAAAAGTCTGCTGTATCAGCATCAGTTTTCAGGCCCAAGTCCTCCTGGAGCTTCCTCCAGTGGTGAATGGATGACTCGATGTTTACTCAGCTTTGAGTCCTGCGTTGCTCACATTTCCTCTTTGTCTCTGCCTTTTCCTCTGCAGACTTACGCTTTCTCCCAACTTCTGCCAGTGGGGCAAACAGGGGCCGCTTGCTGCTGTCGCTGTCTTTCTTTTCCATTCTTCTAGTACTTGTTGCTAAGCTGCTACTCAGCTACTTCTTCTTCTTTTTCTTTAACGTTTATTGGCGGTTTGCAAACACTTGGTGCATTACCGCCACCAGTTACTTGCTTGTCGCAGAAGGTTTATAACACGGAAAGGGGTGGGGACGAGGTGAAACGTGGAGCACGGTGAGTCAGAGCAAGCTCTCGGAGGAGTGTCAACAAGAGTGAGGTGTTATGATTCCACCTTGTTCTGTTCATGTTTTGCCATATCTTGATCCATGCCATGTTTTGTTCCTGTTTATTCCCGCATATGCTCCCATAGTCCATTCCCTCAGTTATATTACGGTCCATGTTTTGTCTCATACCATGCATTGCACTTTGTCTCCCCCTGTCTGGTCTCGTGTCTTGTGATCACTCAGGCCCAGTATTGCGTGCCACACTTTCGGGTGATTTCATGGTTTCTGGGATTTCAACCATTCCTTCCGAATTCGTTTACTTCCTTCACCTTGCTTTTCTATTTTAATAACAATACTAACAGTTTGTTGTTTTAGCTAAACTTACTAACCAAGACTAACATTGTTTATAGTACCAACTTACTAACAAGCACTAGGGATTGTATAGCTGCACATTACTAATTGACTAACAAGCTCTCAGCACTTGCTCTGCTCTAGTCTCCGCCCCTTGCCTTGACTAAATTTACTTTGCTGTGCTTCAAGCAGATTTTCTGCACCTGGCTAATCACTGTTCTGCCTCTCACTCTGTGCACGTTAGAACTCCCTAACCAGAGCCGTATGTTTGTCAGTAGGCTGTCTCTGTCCTTGTCCGCGTTTTGACTTTTGCTAATTTCTTGTAATCATGAACTTTCTCATGTTCATTCCTTTGCAATTAGTTTGATCCAACTCACCTGCTTCCCCTTTGTAGCATGTGACTTCCCCTATGTGTATTTAAGCAGTCATTTCACTCACAGCTCTTGTCAGAACGTTGATCGATATTTCTTTGTGCAGAGCGCCTTGTATGCCATTGAGTATCGTTTCTCTTCTATTGGATTGTCTGACTTTGATTCTTGCCATTGCCCTTTGTGTACTGGCTTTGTCTTTCTGGATTTCGACCTATTTTTGTATGACCACAATTTCTGTGTTTGGATGCCCTGTGTATGACCCTTGGCTTTGTTCATCGAGTACGACTTTTTGCGTATTGTTTTTATACCTCTGATAATCTGTCTTACTGGTTCTTACCCCTGCCTGTCTAGTGGACACTGTTTTTGGGTTTTGTACTGTGGCTTGGCAATTCCTGTGTTTTTTGGCTTTGACTCGGACTCCATTAAAGGCATACGATTTTTGGATTTCTGTCTCTCGCGAGTCGTTCCTGAACTGTACCTCACACGAGGGGATTGGATGGGAGTAGGAGAGAGACGTTGACCAATGTAAGGCATCCGGCCGGATGGCTTACATTGGTCAACGTCTCTGCAGCCCTGCAGCCACTAGAGTGAGTGGATTTTTTTCGATTCGTTTTCACTTCACATTGTGTACATTGTACTATAGGACCATAACCACCATCTAAATGAGGTTATTAATAATGATCAAACTTCCAATTCGTATACTTCAATCTCAACAGGACTTCCCTGGTTAAATAAATAATAGATACTGAAGCGTTGGTCCCCCTCATTCACAATTTTGTTAAAACAAAATGTTTCACATGGGTTGAACCCACACTTCGGTTGCAGGTCCTCACCATTCATGAAAGACCTGCATCTGTTTGCTTCTGTACATCCCCCTTCCATTCTTTTTTTCTGTTTTAACGGGGCTGTTGCTTTGCTGCGGAAGGGACATTTGCGACCCTTGCCATCTACATAACTGATAGGTCTTGATAAATGAATGTATTGTGTTGTCTTGATGTTGTACCTACTAGGTGACCGGGAACACATTGAGGATTTCACGCAGGAAGACGCTCTGTCCTCATTATCAACATCTTACCGCAAATTTTGCCGAATCCCGAAGAGACTTGTCCGCTTTTTGATGGGGTTTGTGAGTGTTGGGAAAATCAGCAGTCTTTCTATCTGGGGGGCAGTTGGTCCAAGCCATTAGCTTAACTGGCTTCAGGCAACCTAACTGCAATTGAGATTGAAATTAGAGGTAAGTGATCCAAGTGTGACCCAAGCTGAATGTACATGGATTCAAACTGTGCAGTGACCTTATGTTTCTGTCCATCTCAGCACTTCACGTTTGTTTCAAAACTATAAAAAAAAAATAAAAAAAAACTGGTGGATTTTTGGGGGATAATGACAAACGGGAGGAAAGTGTGTCCCTGGAAGTGTAATTATCAAGCCTTTGCAAAGTAAATTAAATCACTGCTTCAGGGTAACAGATGAATATGCTTTTACAGCACTGGATGGTTGCCCAAATGAGAAATACTCCTGAATGATAATCAAAGAATGGACTACCCATTTTCTCTCTCTTCTGTATCATGATATTTTCCTGACAATCCAATTATTTTTGAATTAAATGGGCAAACATGCCATTTTCACTGTGGAACAGGAATCAGGTGCTTCATTGCCTGCAACAGTTAATGTTGTTCATTAGGGGTTGCAAAATTATGCTTTGATGCTGCAGTTTATTATTATATGTTCCCCTGTCATCAGACATTTGAACTTGAACAACGTAATGGAAAAAAGTGCATGATTAAAAAAACTTTTAATGGCTCATTTTTTCATGCTTTATTAATAACTTTTTTCTTCCCTGATGAAGTTCAGAGTCCTTCAACTTTGTAAGTACAATGATTATGTGAAATTGCTTTCTGCAGTGTGTATGAGAACCGCGGGGAAAGCCCAAGGAGTACTTCTCATGAGTTTTGTATTTTTGCCTCAAAATTAAGTTATTGAAAATTTAAATTAAATCAATTATTCACATATTAGTCACACTAAATATGGGCATAGCAAAATTCTTACACCTTGCACACACAACGTACTTCTGTGATTTCAATTTACTGGAATAATCAACAAACTAGATAATAACAAACCAAATTGTAAAAAAAAACCAAAAAACCAAAGTGTACTATATCCAACTGAAGATTGACTCCTTGAGCAGCGGGGTCTCTTGGTGTAAAACTCATGAAGTACCTTGATTTCCATTGTAACAAGCTGACCCTCTGTAATAACACCAATTGAAAAATAATTGCAAGGCAACAGAATAACATCACACATGTACTGTTCCCCAGGAAATAGTTTTTGAAGTGTGCATTGACACAAATTAATTTTACACCACATCAGCTTTAACTAAATTAATAAAGCATTTGAAAGAATATTTTTTCCTTTTGATATATGAACCATACACAATTGAAGACCCTGGTGCTAAAAGTACTTATGACACAAAATGTCTATTTTGATTTTTTTTAAAAGAAAGGGTTTGAATATGTAGGCTAATAGATCCATATAGTCTGCTAATTTTAGACCCCAGTGCCAAAAGTACTTAAGTTGCAAAATTTCTATTTTGAGAAAACAGAGAAAATTGTACTTGAGTAACTATTTAAGATGTTTTTTTCCCATCCTTACTTTGCGATGTGTGAAAATGTGACTTAAGTACTTTTAGCACTAGGCTCTTCAATTGTGCTTAACTTAAAAACCTCCATGCCAACGAAGCCCACCCTTCCGTCAGTGCATGTTCCCAATACCCAACTTTAATCTGAATTTAAAGTGTTGTGCTGTGATATTGGTCGATAATTACACTCATGATGCTGTAATGGGAGGGACTCGACACGCCGATAGATGCTTTGATGAGGCTGGTTGCCCCAAGCTGTGCAACACACCTGACTCGTAGTGGGGAAAACAGAACTTTATTCATGATTTATTGCCGGTGAAAATAACGGGCTTTTTTTCTGGACTGGAGCTTAATCAGAAACCTTGTTCCCAGGATGGCTCACTGTTCCATGCGCCGTACATGTATAGCGCCGATCATTAATATTAAAACATCCGTTCACGCGCCATGCATTGGTGACAGCATTACTAATAGAAATGTTTTTGCTTTTTATTGAGATCTATTATCCTAAGGCGCGAGTCCATCAACACGTCGAAATAATAAAAGCAGTGTCTTAATGGATGCTTTTCTGTGTTGTAAATTATGTACCATCTTGTAACCTACATTTGTGTTAATTTATTGCTTGATTTAAAAGAAAAAAAATGTTTTGCGGATGGATATTTGTCTTGGAACAATACGGTACTGCGCGCGCAGGCTCGATTGCCTCAGCAGTGTGTGAACAGTGCTGCATTGAGGCTGCTGCTCGCGCTTGACTGTGGGTCGTCTCTGGTCGGCAGTGAACGCGTGAGCAGTGAGCGAGAGCGGAGCGCGCGTGCCAGCCACTGACAGAAAGGAGCGGAAAAGAATCAGTCTTCACAGAGCGTCGGCGCTCGCAACTTGCTTAGAACAAGGGGAAGCTGTCAGTCTCCCGAACCTGCTCAAAATGATTCCCAACATCATCTGTTTCCTCGGATTGCTCGTCTGCGGCAGTCATGGTAGGGAAGAAATAGCCAACACTCATTTGCTTGAAGGAATAAGTTGCATGGATTCATTTCACCCCTCCGCTCAACATCTTAGTCTTGATTGAAGTGCTGGAGGTTGTTAGGGGAGATGTGGCTGCAGGAGATGAGAGAAAGGGGCGGATTATTGGGTCTGCTGTGTTTTGTAGTTGGAGCACGTCCCTTCGGAGAGAAAGCATATTTTAAAAAAAAATTGTCAATGTAATTGGTGTCTCGTTTTCTGACGTTTTCTCCAATCCTCAAGGATTCGTGCGTTTATTTCAATGGTCTGTGCGATGCTGCGATATTTGGGTCCGTTTAAACATGTTGCAAGTTGAGTATTGTGTCTCGATGCCGCCGGAATACAGTCCTGTGAGCTTTCATGAGCATAGCACCAAGTGAAGCCTTTTTAGCGGCTGCCGTGCGAACGGAGCGAAGGTATTAAAATTTAAATGCGGGTTGTGAATGGAGCAAAACAATTTTGGAGAGGTTACTGGTATGGACTGCATGATGGCGAACCGAATTCAGGAGCTCGCAGTCTATGTAAATTAAATAGGGGGAAAAAAAACTTCCCACTAATTTTAAATGCTGCTTTTTGTGCTTATGTTTAATATTTTTTAGTCGGAAATAAGATTCTAAACCGAAATCTTTGATAAACAAAATATGTTGATGCGAGAAGTAGATTATTACTATTTGAAAGTTGCGGGAAACAAGTTGGGAATGCGGAGTGAAGTGCCTCTGCTGTTGGTTGCGGTATTTGTGTGTAAAATAATTTTCAGGCACCCAGCTGACGCGCGCGGTACTGGTGAAAGTGGCGGGAAGCCATGTCGCCGCATTGGTGAGGCTGGTGCAGAAGACGACAAAAGGCGCGGAAAAGGGCGAGCTTTGCCTTCAGTGTCCTTCGCTTACTGAACTTTTCGGAGCAATAAGTGCGCGTATCCGGGTCCCAAGGGAGCGGAAAAAGATTGTTTGTCTGGACAAAAGATTTGGTTCGTGGCGTAGGACGGCAGGTGGGGGTAGAGCGCTATGCATTGATTTAAAGCGATGGATATAGAGGATGCTGATGTTCTGTGCGTAAGAACATCCTCTGCCTCTGGTATGTTATGTGGTCAATCGGAGAGGAATTTAACACTTAGGGTAATAGGATATTTGGAGAGTTTGTGATATGCAGGGGGGATGCAGACCTCTTGCACATGTTTCTAACTGCCATGATTGAATAGTATTTAATTCTGATGCTGCTTGTAGACATTTGACGTTACACTAATTGAGCAGCTGAGAAAACATTAAAGTTACCATAATGCAAGAATGTCCATTTGTTTTAAAATGGAATTCTAATATATTTTATCTTGCTCTGTTTGCAGCGAGAGATTTTTGTCGCACCTTGCCCTCTAGTCATCAAATAAGTTGAGCGTGCAGTGTATCTCCGCCCCAATTAATGGTCTGTTTGTTTGTTTATTTATTTATTTCCTCGAACTTTATGAAGGCAGCCTACTATGTTACCCACACGAGCCACGACAACCTACTCTCATTAGCCTAAATATTGCATTTTGTGCCAGCAGGAAGAAATATGATTATTTGCACCAGTAGAGTGCATCTCTGCTGTTAAGCTTTTTAACAACGATCTACTCTGTGGTGCACAAAAACAATTGTCTGCTGAGACATTTGTTTAGCATTAACTTACCATAACTTATCATGTGCTCTGGGTGGGCTTGTAGAAGGCAACTGAAGAAGTAGTAATTGTACAATGGAATTAATTTTTGTAATTGTTCTTCATGGTAATAATGAAGATGCTGCCATGGTCAATGATGATGACAATGAAAACGATTTGTGTAAATACCCATATTAGTCTTACTGACTGAGAACATGGTGATGTTTGCCAGTGTTCCTGCATACACCTGATTCTGAAAAGCTAAAGACCCCCTGATTGGAAAATATTTAGTTTGTTGTGCTGGGCTTTAACTCAAGGGATGTGATTTAATGTAAGGAGCATTTTTCTGATGTGCTGATAAAAGCAATTTTCTCGGTTATTAGATTGCGAAAGTATAACAAAGCACCCGCAGCCTCTGTTTTCTTACAGTGCTATCGCTGACATTTAAAGCTATATCAGCACTGCCTGAAATTCTTGTCTCCGTATCTTGTTTGCTAGCTTTGTCAGTAAACAAGATATCTTCTGGTTTTTAATAACCCCTGCTATACTGTGCATTGCACTGGAAAAGATTTCACAGTAAAATGTTCAGAGTCAAATCAAACCTCTTACAGAGTCTATTTGATCCCACTGTAGTTGGAATGGGGTGAAACTGACACTGTAAGAGTTGATTTAACATTTTAGAGTGTAAAATGATTAAGTACGATTAAGCATGAGACTGACACAGTTATCATCTTCCAGGTCACCGTTGTCTGAATTAACAAGTTTATTTTTTTAGTTTTTTGGAGGTTAGAGGGCTATTTAGCAAGTAACATCGCACCATCACATCACACTATAATGGGTTGGAGAACAGAGTGGGGTGAATCCCTATCTCTCCCCAATGCATGCTGGGATACTGCTTGCCCCCCTCGCCCCCCTGGGTTTGACTAGAAATGAGTGAGCAAAGTAATGGATGGGTGGAGTAACACTATTTGAGAAATATTTACCCATTCAAACATTTTTTCTTTATAGTTCCATTATAATGCTGTTGCTGGGTGTGGCCATTTTGCTATTGGCAGACTGTTTGAGAAACAGTAAGAACCATCCTTAGAGAGGATACAGTGGTGGTAATAACCTCAGGTATTAACCTTTAGTAGCAGTTTCAAAACTGTTTTGCAGTGAATGGGGAGTCAATGAACTATGGCCGTAGACCAATACTTGACAGGACCCCTTATTGCCCACGGTTACCATCTATAGGGGCAGTTAAAGCAGTGGAATGTGCCCATCCTAATAGCATCATGTGAACATAAGGGCAAATAAACTGGAGGTTAACTACGCCCACGATCCGATGTGCTATAAACCTTGGCTTGTTAGAGCCACAAATCCTGTCATCCCAACATTCTAGTAGGTCAGTATACAGCAGCGCTGTATCAGTGTTATTCCTATATTTTGTATTTCAGTAATATTATGACATTTACAAGGTATGTTTTAAGGTATTAGAGGGGTAAACAACTTTTGATGTTCTCTTTATTTGACAGAATTAGTATATATGTATCTGCGAGAGCGAGCCATACACTTAAATAAAGGCTTATCCTCACTTGGGAGGAAGGTGGCTATACTTAGAAACAATTTTTGTCTCCCCTTTCTCTAGGTCATTGCTAATGCTTCCTAGAAGGTTTGCCTGGTATGAATTTGACGGCCCGGTAAAATAAATTATGGGATCTACCACATTCGCAGGAGACCATTATAAGAGATGTTAAGCGCCATAATTATGCAATTTCTCTGACTCTTGCTGTGAAATGTCAGTGGTGGGAGTACTGAAAGATTTATGTCCTGCTGCCGAATGCTTGCCTGGATACAGTATGTAGCGCCATCCCTCAACCTGATGATGTCCACACTGAGCCTGCAGGGGGCGCAGTGGGAAGGGGGTATAGCAACAAGCATTGAGTTACAGAAACACCTCTGAGGTTAAATTGTAACTAGTTTAGTAATAAGTGTTTATCCTTCCATAAATATTTTTATAAAAGAAGTCGTCCTTCTGTCTGTATCTGTTGTTCATCAGTGAGTTGGCCAGTCAGCCTGAAGCTGCTCGTTGGCATTGAGCATAGCCATTAGCAGGGATTGACAAAACTGATTTTTTCAATTTCCCCAAATTTACCTGTTTACTAATAAATTTTAAGGTGTTTACAAACATTTTTGGTGTTTACGAACATTTTGGAGCTCTGGTGCGTGCATACCCGGATGTGGATATTTACCGACTAGCTCCAAAATTGGTGACAAGCAAAAACAGTTAATTATGACTGAATATCTGTAAAATATTGTATTTAATCGCATAGATGGTACCTTCGTGGACCTCAACAGATAAACTTTTCATGCTTATTTCACAGTGTTCATGATGGGGAATTTCATTTTACTGTGAAAGATGCAACAAGGATGGTTTTTCTATATTCATGATGAAGAGATCTGCTAACTGTTGTTCCATGTTATCTGGGACTAGTCAGTGAAAAACTAAACTGGGAACAATTCAAGTACATGGAAATGGCTGCAGTTTAGCCCTCACCCGCTAGATTATATAAATGAGCCCACAAATACGTACACATTTACAGGTATACATTCAATAGATTTATACAGTTTACGTGTGGCATGCATACACGTGCCCCACACACAAAGACACACACGGGGAATGCACGCTGTAATGCACGCTGTAATGACTTTATACATTATTTTTGCATTTGAAAACCCCAAGGCGCAAAATCAACCCTAATCTTAGCCCCTTTTGTAACCCTAATCCGAACCCCTACCCGAACCTTAATTGTAACCTTTGCTCTACCCTAAAATCCCTTGAAAATAACCCTTTTTTACCTGAATCTGACTCCTTAAAATAGAGAATAATTCTAATACTCAGCCTTAAAACCAGACCTAGTCCTAACCATTAATCCGGTCATAATGCTTGGCCTAAACTTAACCCTTAGCTCAGAATTAAGCATTTTCCTCACAATAATATCTCCAGTCTGCTATTTTCTTTGACTTTGATATTTTTATGAGGTCTAAAAGTCACGGCAGTGCAATTTTTTTTTATTCCCCACAAGTATAGCAAAATGTGTACATGCATACACACACACTTGGAACTTTCTTGCACTGCAGATGCCTTTGTCATTTCAGCTTGATGCATGAATTTTTTTTTTTCAGAAAAATGTGTGGATTGATTATAAAGAAAATAAACCTAAACTATCACGTTGTATGATACTTTTTACTTCGGCAATATTCCTAAGTATGTTATCAGTATATTTATTTGTTTATCTGCAAGTTTTTTATGTTCTAATAGTCTACAGAGTGTCTTATTAAAGACATACAGAGCTGTTCACGTAAGAAATAGCTTGTCCATGTGTTTTCATGCGGAGAAATTGATTGTATTATGTGATTAATTGAGTAAAAGAGAGCACACACACTGCCTGTATGAAAATGAAATTACTCCCTGAGGGAATTGCGTAAGGAAAATCAATTTAAAGAATGGCTAGAGTCAGCGGGCGTCTGAATCATAATAAAGGCCGATTCAATATCAGAGATATGACGTTTGTTTTCTTGTTAAAAAGCCGCATTATTGCTGGGATTTTTTATTTTTGTTTTCTGATTAGATATGCCTAGCTGTAGACATTGTGTGTAAAATACTGGGCGGATATTTTATCGCAGGCATTATTTGTGTATATTATGATGTGCTGTACTTTTTATTATTGAGTTTACAGTGTTCTCCACATTCTATTTTTGAATTGTGCATCGACTCAATTTCTGTTCAAGTTCTTTTATTGGCGTGAAATATGAAAATTACTGCAAACGCTCATATGAAATGTACGCAACGTAATTTGACAATATACAAGTCAAACTGATATCCCTCACCTACATGCACAGTCACTCTTTCATACACACACACACACACATGCACACACACACACACACACACACACACACACACGTGCACACTTTCTCTCTTACATCTCTAACACACATGCCACAAAGAGCATTAAGACCACATATGAAATTTCACTAAGAATTGGGTCAGTTTCATGCATAGCTGACAACTGAATGAAGTTATAATAAGCTAAACCTTTCCTCCCAGCTTTTAGCCGCGTGCATGTGTAATCACAAAAATCTTTTGTCTTTGCCTATGTACATGCCAATGGCTTGGGAATTAAGGTCCTGATATTCAAGAAAATGCCGTGTTTTAATACTTGGGGAGGGGGAAAGGGAGAAAATTAAGATTAGGACCTTTTCACTCTTCTCTTGGTAACTTGCTAAGAGCAATGCTACCATTCACTAAGGGTGGCCAAAGCTGATCAAAATGTGAAAAGAATGATTTTGTTTTTTTAATGAATTTGCTTTTTTGACCGTCTTTATTCGCGCATCACTGAACCTTAAGACTTTTTTTTGTTGTTTTTTTTTTGTTTTTTTTATCAAAGAGTGTGGGGCTTTGGGGTCTTTGTTTAGGTGAACTGCTATTCTTTGGCAGGTTCCTCTCAGTAGGCTTACAGTACCAAAAAAAAAACAAAAAAAAAACAACAGCTGTACTGACAGGTAAGGGGGAGAATTGAATAGATTGGATATGGTCTAGGTAGAAGGTCTGAGGTTGGCAAGGGTTGCCAAAATTCTATTGTAACACGGGGCCTGTTGACCCCAATATCATGCATCACATCCTAGAACATTTATTCTTCACGCGTGGTGCTACCCAAGAGAGCAGTGTTGGGTTTTGACCCCTTGATCTTACGACCTTATCATTCCTGTTTCTCAAGGGTCCCAGTCAGAAATGACCCCCAGAAATGCCGCTCACTGTGCTGTGTCGGAACTTTCAGCCAAAAACCTGGATATATTTTGATGAAAACTGAGGGGTTTTCATGATATGATTTAGCCAGTCTATGGGGATATTGTGGTAAAAGCTGAGCTATATTGGGGTCAAGTCATCTTTGCTAATATCAAAATGTGTCTTATCCTATATTCTACCCCTCATTATTTCCATCTGTTTTAATTCCAAATTTTTAGTTCTTGGCACCCTCTTTGTCCCTCTTACTTGTTCAAGAAGATTTGGCTGATCTGTGATAGTCTTGACGAGCAAAGATGGAAAGTCCAGCAGTCCGAAAGTGGATGTGCTTTTATGTGTTTCTTTACATTACATTACATTAAATTACAGGTTCTGAGCAGACGCTCTTATCCAGAGCGACGTACAAAAGTGCACAAGAACAGTACAAAATTGCAGACCTCCTAAGAGACAAGTAAAAGCTAACAGTCAGTGACAGAACAGATTCCATTGTTACAGTCCAACCAATGGACTCAGACAAATAATTTAATTAATTAGTTCCACTTCTAAGCTGAGGAACTGTACCGCAAATACAGGTGCTTGAAATAGAATTCTGAGTTGGATTTCCCTCTTATGTTCATGTTGCAGTGGCCGAGGGGCCGTCCCCCTTATTCGTCAATCTCCGCCCATTTCATCTCCGCCTCTAAAGCGGCTGAAGAAGCCTAATGCTCACTCATGAATGGATGACTCCCTCATTTCCACTAATGAACTGGGGTAATCTTGTTACTGTAATTGTGTAGGATTTAAGTGCTACAGATGCATTATGGAAGATTGATTTTAATTGTCTCCTTTCCCTTGGAATTGCTTCCCTCTTGCACTATTTTATTTTCATTTGAGTATTTGATATTTCCCCTCAAAATTCCACCCGAAGTGTTTGTCCACTGCTAAGTGCTTAACCACGATTGAATGTACTTTGCCTCTTTTCTTGAGATGCATGAAATATTGATGTCATCGTCTGATTTCACCTTGCAATGTTATTATTTAGCTAAACATCGATATCATCAATACTTGATTAAGCACTTTGTAGAGAAGAATATTATTCATCAAACCCACAAAGACATCCAAAATCTTCCAAAAATGAACGCAAAATATACTAGTCATTGAGTTGTAAAGTGTTGGTACTCATTTATGCTCCCTAGCCATCATTGAGGACACTGAGGTCCATAATTGATTGGACAGTGTTTCATTATTAGCGCACCTGGACGAAGTCCAGCAATGAGCTCGTGTTGAGGTCTGCTTGTCTGTTGTCTGTCATACACCATCCACTGTGGATTTTCTGTCATGTGTCAACAACTTCTTTTCTGAAACCGATAAAACCTGAATTAAGTTATATTAAGCTAAAACTTTCCTCAAGATTTTAACCTCATGCATGTGTAATCACAAAAATCTTCTGGCTTTGCCTTTACGCATGTACGCACATGCCAGAGACTTGGAAATTGAAGTTCTGATGTTCAAGAAAATAGTGTGTTTTTATACTTGAGGAGGGAGAGATGGAGAAAATAAGGAGTAGGACCTTCTCACTGCTGTGAAGATGAAACTTCGCTTATATCTTCCTGCGAATGAGGAAACCTGAATTTGTTTAAGAGTCCTGGATGTAATTTGAAAAAAAAAATGCCATTTTGACTCATTTGCTAATCATTTCTAGCAGCTGAAATTTGATATGTAGGTAATAATTGGCAAGATTCCATTAATACATTCCAGGTTTTGATTTGCAGGTCTATCCCATTTTGACCATGATTTGCCCTGTTATAAGGTCAAGCCCCCAAATAGCTTTCAAAATCTTTTCCAAAACTACTTGACCAAGGAAGATGGAACTTTGCATGCATGTTCCTATTCATGAGTATATCAAAGTTTATTTGAGGCATTTTGCTGAGAATTTAAACATGAATGCCATGGCAGCCAGCTTGAAAATTCCTTCATGACCTATATGTCAAGCGTTTCTGCAGCAATCTAGCTGAAAGAATCAAGACTTTTTTTCCGAGTTTAGCATTGTGATGTATTTCAAATTTAAATTGACCCTAATCATTAGGATATACCACTAAATGTCATGGCTCAAGTTTAAAAATGTAGTTTTCACTATCCAGTCTCATTTCTTCTATGGTTCAATGTATATCAATAGTAATTTTGCTTTTTTCAGTAATGTTTAATCACTTGCAGATTAAAAACAATGCAGATACTGACTTTTGGCATCAAATGGTCAGTGATTGTTGAATTTCTGGAACCTGTAACATGGTGCCTGTACTGTACACTTTGAAAAACATTTGCATATGTTAAGTTACGAAAGACAGATCCATTTCTGTAATTTATTCCTACATGTCTGTCAACCACAGCATGACTTAACTTTGTTCAATCAATTTCTGTAGATTAATCTTATTTTTTACTATTATCAAATGTAGAAAATGTTTTACATCTAGCATCGCACTGTAATCTTTCTGGTTGAGAGCTCTTCACACATTGTAGCTAAATTGCCGTAGTCATGGAAAGCAACAACTGAATCCCTGCTAAACAACTGTTCTAAGTTTCATGGAGACAGTATGCAGTATCACCATCTGCATTGGCGGCTTTCACAATATCACACATCTAGTCTGTTGCCAAAGGCATTTTCTCCGCTGTAAAAAATTGGGTGCCATAATACATATGTTGAAGCAAAATAAAAGGTATCTAATGTATGCTGTTCATTACTTAGGCAAAACAACTGAAATGCATGATACGTTACAGTGCCCACCCACTGTTTTAATCAGTAAAGCAACATAATCTGCTCCCTTTGTCTTCATTTTATGTTTGGCTTATGTCACGACATCTGTGAAGCTGTGTATAGAATCATGTCTTGTGCGCTCCTGCTGCATGCAAGGTCAAAATTCACATGAAGACTGAAGAGGTGACTTCATTCTTTGTTGTCTTGGGAAACTGATTTTAAACATGGCTGCTGTGGCGGCCATTTTGAAAAAGTGACTTTAGCTTATATGTAATCTGTTATCGCTTCAAATTGGATGAGTTCACTGGTAAGTCATTAAAAGCATGCTCAATGCTAAATCCTGGAAAATTTGCTATATCTTCATTAACTGGCCTTTATTCTCATTGATATCCTGTTCACTGATTAGTCCAGGTGAGCCACAGTGCCGAGGCACTATTTTTTATGAAGCTCTGCACTCTAGCACTGAGTTTGAAAGGCTACAATGACAATGAAGTTGAAATGCAGACTGTGAGAGCTTTTGGTCCCAGGAATTTTGTCCCTAGACTTTTCTTCCCTTAGGAATTTTCATCCTCAAGCTTTTCGTCCGTGTGGATGTTCTTCCCCAGACTTTTCGTCCCCATGAACTTCCCCATTAATGCTTTGCCCTCTTCCTGCATTATAACACTATCCTTAAGCCTTATATCAAAGTGATCTGTTCATCGTCCATTTGTCCATCCGTCGGTCAACAATGGTGGCACATTTTTGTTTACCATTGGGGACAAAATTTCCTTGGGGAAGAAAAGTCCAAGGACAAAAAGTAATTGAGGATTAAGAGTCCGGGAATGAAAAGTCCATGGGGACGAGAAGTTCGGTGACAGAAAGTCCAGAGATGGAAAATTCAGCGACGAAAAGTCCAGGGATTAAAAATTTGGGGAGGAAGGGTCCTGTACCCGACTGTAAGCTTTGACTTGAGGTTCTTATCGGTCATTATGGATGAACTGTTTATAACTGACATTTTTGGGTAAGTCAAAACATATTGAAGAGTTTACTATAATGTAGAATAAAGCACTCATTTGTAAGATTTGATCACATATCCTTTGCCTGTCGTGATTGCTTGAAGTCTGTGTAGTACAGACATCACCAGACACTGGGTGTCTTCCCTGGTGATGCTCTGCCAGGCCTGTACTGCAGCCATCTTCAGTTCCTGATTTTTTGGGGAATTTTTACCTCCAGTCTCCTCTTGAACATATATAGAATTTTTGTTCTGTCAGATTCATATCAGGTGATTGACTCATCCAACAGAATAAAAATTAAAATTTGTCACTGTCCAATTAATTATTGAGCAGGCTATATTTCACTTGTACCTTGTTTGTGAGTGGTCGTGATTAGCAAGCAAATAGTACATTATGTTACAGGATGCCCCTAGGATGTTAGCTCCTTAACCCTCGGAGTCCAAGGGTATAGTTGTTTATTTTTCACTACGTTTGTTTCGAGACTACTGGGTACCGTTGGATATCATTAGAAAGGGTAAATATGGCAGATGATTGTCATATTGGAACAATCTCAGTGGATTGTGGCAAGACCAAGTTACTAAGTGGCGCTATTGACACTATTTGCGTAATTGTGTTCCAGTGGTTGAAGAACACAAATATACCACCAATGAACTTTGTTACTGTGACACCTAGAAAAAAAAATGTTATTTTACTGCTTTGGGGAATATATATGAGTAACACAGTACAACACTGTCACAGCTTATCTCCTTTTTGAAAATGGGTGACGCCATTTACTGTGTAACATCACATGCAGTATCTTTTCGCAAGCATCCCCCTGTATTCAAATCACGGAAGACAACATTATTATCCCCCTGCGCCCAGGAGGGATGGATAATACTGGCGAGGAATTTGTCATCATAGCATCAGTGAGAATTTGCCGGTGTGACCATTGCTGCGGGCTTTATGAGGACTGTGAGGGGGGTAGGTCAGGTTCTGGGAAGTGAAAGAATTGCTCTCACAGGGTTTTTTTGTGTTACCTCAGAGTAGAGGCTGTGCTGATATTATCGGGACTTGATTTGTTCTGATGGCCGGGTGCTATGAGCAGGTTACTGTGCTCTCTGGCCATGCTAAAGCGCTGGATGTTTCTGGTGCAGAGACAGACAAACAGCATTACGACCCGTTCTGCTCAATTCCTGGAGAGGTGTAAAAAAAAAAAAAAACTCATGTGTCCGGATTTACAGGGATGCACTTTCTGCATCAGCGAACTCTTATTTCACAGTGAAATGGAATGACAGGCATGTCTGATTTTATCCCAAATGGGCCAGACAGCTCAGGACCTGATTTTTTTTTCTTAAGACGATCAGCAGGTTCGCGGGATATGCTCATGAGCAAAGACCTGTCTGATGCTGCACAGCAGGAGGAGAAGATACTAGTGCAGTTGAGGGGGGTGGGGGGGTAAGAGGTTACCTTCTGTGGCACCGATATCTGTGACCTTGAGGTCTTCTGCTCCGGGCAGAAAGATGACTGATCTGTGCAGGTTACTCAAGGTTAATTCTTTAGAAAAAGTACAAAATGGTGAAAATATATACTGTACATACCCTGTGCACTTCCCACAAGTTAGGAGAAAGAGGAAAATACTGGTGCAGTAGGGGGTAGTGGTACCCCACGTCCTCTTGCTCGACCTCCACCCGCTGCCCATTGCAGCAGAGCCTGTGACCTTGAGGTCTCCTTCTGTGAGCAAGTATGAAGAGGATGGGGGATTTACACTGATATCACAAGGTTAATTCTAAATAAAAAGTACCTTGGACACCTTCACTCTGATAGAAACAGAAAGGTTAACTTAAGAAATATGGGGTCCATTTAAAACAAACAACCAAACAAAAAAAAAAAAACTTGACAGAAAGGCCTGTTTTGTAAGTGACATCATCACAGTCTGGGCTGTTAATCTGATGGAATTGTCAAATTGCATGTTGAGTTGAGTGCAGTCAGACAGCATACCAAGAAAGAGGCCATATTAATTGCCTTGCAGCTCTTTCTGACTGCACGTGTCAGTTCCACGCTCTACGCATGGTGTGGATCGTCACCCAGGCTGAAAACTAATCAAAGTGAGACACATTAAATTGCGGTGAAGTATGATGGGCTTAAATAAGGTGATTTGTCTTAATTCAAATGGTCTTTTACTGGATTTCATCTAATTTGTGCTGAATTTGGCTCAATTTAATCAAAGAGTATTGAATTGTTGAATTTAAAGGGGCCATGTTGTGCTTTTTGAGTTTTTGTGTACCTGCTAGGTTACAAAGCCCAATTTAAAGGCCAAAGGGAGTTATTCTCTCCAACAGAAGACACAGCTCCTAAACTGCCTGAAACGCCTTGTTTGTCATCCAGCTTTTCATTCTGTTCACCCTCAAACAAAGCTAGGTAGAGCGGAGGCCAGGAAGAAATTGGTTAGGACCTATCGGCACGTTAAAAAGATGCAGTTTATTTCAGTGCAAGGGCAAATGCCTTTGTTATGGACTTCCAAGTGGACAAAGTAAAGAGTCTGTGGTTAAAATTCATTTTTTCCTCTATTCCTCAGCAGTACAACCTTAGCCTTTTATTGTGTTGCCTTCGTTTCACTGAGGATTGTATTTCCAACAGACGTTGTAAGCGGTTGGCTAAAAACCACCGACTGTATAAAAAGATGGACGCATTGCCCGGTCTGAAAAGTGAGGTCGAAGCGGAAATCTCAAAAATTTGCATTAAATTTAATGACCAACAGATGGCGACGTCGGTGGTTGCAGAAAGACGTTCAATGCTATTGAAGTCTATGAGAAAATGACCCTACTTTGCCACCTGATCTATTATTTTCAATAATTATTTTCCACATCCACATTTTGATGTTCATTTTTGTAAATTATGGCCCCAAGTTGACTAGAGTAAAGGATAAAGCCAGAATATGATTTAGGGGCGTGGCTATCCTCTGGTCCTCGTCCGATGCGGTCAGATCCAGAGCCACGTTCCTCCCCGGATCTTCAATACATCCTCTCGTCCAATAGGAATCACATTTGGTTTCAAAATGACAAAATGGTGATGTTCAAATTGCCAAAATCAAGGCTTTCTAAATGGTATGCTGAAACCAATGGGTGACGTCCTCGCTGCTTTATCGATCTTTTTATATAGTCTATGCTAAAAACAACAGAGCTTTAAGGGAGGGACCTTAAAGACACAGGAGTCAAAAAAGCCAGTTTCAGCCTGCGTGAATCTGAGGTAATGCTCACACAACAGTAAATGGGTGCTTTTTGACCATATGAATTTGTAAAGACTAGTAAAATGATAGTATTAAATTTTAAATTAGCATAATTTCGACTCTGAAACTGAATTGAGAATTAGTTGGGTATGTGTTTCAAAGCCTTGTCCCAGTCTTTCGTTCTCTCACATCAGATGGGTGTTAATTAGCTCATCAGAGTCATCTGGATTTAAGTAAAAATCCCTGTAACTTTCACTGTGACTCATCTTAACTTAAGGTATCATCTAAAAACATACCTAGAAATACATAACTTTTTTATTTACCTGTGAAAGACTGGCTTGAATCAGTGTGTGTCTGTGTGTGTGTGTGTGTCTGTCTGTGTGTGTACACAGGTTTGTTTGCATGCCCGCTTGTCCACATAAGCGCATGAAGCTGGAGATGCAACCTGCTGGGTGACAGTACAGAAGTAGTTCAAAGTTCACAAAGTTCAAAATTTTGGACTACTTAAGTGCCATCAGGGGACATATGGGAGAAGGTCCTCCCAAAGTAGAACTGGGATGACCCAATTTGACAAAAATACATGACTCCACCGAACACCATAAATCTAACAAATTTAGATTCTCCAACAGAGCATCTGTTGGTGAGAATAAAGTCCTGCTTATTTGACATTGGACTAAAGTGCTGGATCAACTTGCTGGAAGTCACATTGACATGCCGTCACAAGAGCAGAGGGCTATTCTGCGGCTCTACCAGAACAATTCTTAAGGCGGCAGGGTAGCCTAGTGGTAGGCTGCTTGACTGGTACCTCAAGAGTACCCCTGGGCTTGGGATTCAGACTTGATCTGTAGAGATGAGGCACAATAGATGCAGTTTGAGGTTGGGAAGAGCTTTGCTATTGGGCCTTGAGCAAGACCCTCAATCCCAAAATTACTTCAGGGGTTATAG
Organism: Gymnothorax reevesii; assembly: GCA_029721435.1. Taxonomy (NCBI): domain Eukaryota; kingdom Metazoa; phylum Chordata; class Actinopteri; order Anguilliformes; family Muraenidae; genus Gymnothorax; species Gymnothorax reevesii. Next base: position 20,943,782 of record CM056587.1, on the reverse strand, counting down.
TCTGGTTTCTCTGTACCTCACTTGCAACTGCTCTATCTGACTTTTCCCCAAGGGTGTCCTTCAAAAAGATAAATATATTCTGGATGGCACTTTCCCTGGTTAAATTAGGGTTAAAAAAATAGTCTGAGTCAGTAATCAACCTGATGACACCCTTTTCCGGTCTATTTTATAATCTCCATCAGAGACTCCTACCTGTCTCTACCTGCAGTAAAATTGGGAACAGGCAATAATTATGCCGTTGTTGTAGTTGGACCTCTTAGTGAAATGAGTGCTGACCATATAAGCTGTCGGCATCACGTTTTCTGCAGTGGAGATGACTGCTGACTATGCTGAATAGGGCTGCACGATAGGGAAAAAAAATGCAATAACTAACTAATGAATTGGAGGGCGATATGCAATGTGATAACCAAGCAGTAGCGTGCGGTGGGGTTTCAGTCAGGGCTAGCAGTAACCTCACCCTTTACTGCTATTGGATTGTCCTCAAGCTGTTCTCGTTAAAGTTCACCTGACTAACTATCAAACGATTTATCAACTGAATGACCAAGACCAATCCATGATCCATAATAAGGATTGATGATGAAAAAAAGAATGCCTCTAGCCAACATTTATACAATTGGTACAACATTGTAAGGTTGGAAACATAAATTCAGAAAATCTGTAACTTTCGCTGACTTCGCAGCATTTATTTTTGCCATCACTTAGATGTGCATCGTACCCAACAACGCAGTTTAGCTGGGACTACATTCAGAATACAGAATGGATTATCGGGGCTTATTGCTCAATGAGCCTTGCAAACTTTACGAAAATCTGTGCCATTTCACAAGCTACACGAGCGCAGAAATTATAGGACATTGATGTTATATGTAGTCATTTATGTGCGGAAGAAAACGCCTTATAGTTTTGTGGTGTGATGTATGACAATGCTATCAAAAAGAAATTAGACTGTCATTGGTTCCACCAATTAGTCTGAGCAACTGTTGCTAATCGAGAGAAGGAAACTGCAAGAGGTGTAGGTTATTAAGCAGTGAAAATGAGGTTACCACTGGCCTTTGTTCTTGCCGACGGACCACCGCTGTAACTAAGTAATGTGTGAAGTCCATTCCAACTATTTTTAAGTTTAAACAGAAAACAATTGAGCACAGCGGTAGTTCAGCTAGGCCACGGAGTCACGCCCAGCTCACAAACCTGCCTTCATTAGTGATGGCACAGACCGCAAGCCAAGCCCTCATCAAATGACAGCTCAGCTGATTCCTTTCAGGCACTCAATTGGCAAATCATAAACAAGGCGTCCTATTTAAAGATGCTTTGCCTGCCCTTTTTTGCTGCTTTCTCTGCTCATTTTGCAACCCGCCTCCATCCCCAGCTCCTCCTGTACATGTTTTTCTGACTTAAGTCAATGACGACGCAGTCATTGATGGTTCAGTCTCTTCTGTACCCCTGGGAGGGGTGTTTCTGCTGCTCTCTCCACCCATGTCTTTCACGTGTATGCATGAAAGGGCAGGTTTTGGGCTCTCCCTGCCTACTGGCTTTTCATGCATACGGGTGGTAGGGCGGGGAGAGTTTGACAAAATGGACCTGACTGAAATAAGGGCAGATCTAAGTTGCCTACAGTCTTGCTCTTTTGCTCTTACTGGGCAAACATTTAAAGAAAAAAAAATAACTGCAACCCTTGAATCTGGAGAGGAAAATTATTATTCATGTATATACATAGACAAGTTCTGTTGACAAACGCATAAATGTGGCACAAGGTATAAATAGTTCCTTCAGATGTCAGCTGCGAGAGAGATTCACATGCCTATATTTTTTGCTGCTCTGTGTATCCATTCTTCACTACTGAAGTGAATTCCGACCATTCTATCATTGAAATCTGGCGATATACTACGACCCCTTTTCAAAACAGTTGGGATGCTGAGTAAATTGTAAATGAAAACAAAATGTAATGACCTGCTTATCATTTGAACTCTATATGTAATAGACAGTAGTGCAAAGACAATATATCAGATGTTGACAATAAGAAATTTTTTTTTTTTTTTAAATATCTTCTCATTTTGAATTTGCCTGCAACATGTTTCAAAAGAGTTAGGATGGGGGCAACACAAGAGTGGAAAGCGGTATGATGCTAAAAAATACACATTGTGGAACATCTTGCAGCTTCAAAAACAGGCCTATAACATAACTGGATATAAAAAGATCATTGAGAGGTTGAACCTTTTGGAAGTAATGACGGTGAGGGCTTCACCAATCTGAGAAAGACTGTGAGTAACAGCTTGTGAATAGCTTTTCTCAATGTTAAATTGTAATTTTACATCCTATTTCATTGCAATTTGGGGTTTTATCATCTATGATAGAAAATACCATGCGCTAGTGCACAGGGCATGGGTAACTTGCATGTGTTACAGTCAGATTCTGAAACCAGTCATTTTGTGAAATGACTAAAAATTTGTAGTCATTTGCTGTAATGACTGAGGTTTAGCGCTAGCCATTTCACGAAACGACAGGTTTCACAATCTGACTGTAACACGTATGTGAAGACACCATTAATGCTGAATGATATGAGTAAGTCTAAGCCCAACATATACTGCCATCAAGAGGTTTTTTTTGAAAGCCTCCTTACTTATTTCCGCATGACACCACACTCTGCATAAATAGCAACATGGCTCTGTAATAAAAGAGCCTGGTTGCTAAACTGACTTGTCTGCAGTACGGAACTGTCACCTACAGAAAAAATTTGGCGCAATATGAGGCAAAACATATGAAGAATGAAGCCACAAAATGTTGAGCAGCTGAAATCCTATATCAAGCAAAAATGAGAGAACATTTTGCTTTTAAAATTACCACAGTTGGTCTTCTCAGTTTCCAAACACTTTTAGAGTGTTGTTAAAAGAAGGGAACAAGAGATGACGCAACACCGAGGTAAACATGCCCTCATCCATACTTTTATGAAATGTGTTGCTGACTTCAAATTTAAAATGAGCAGATATTTTTAAAAAACAGTAAAAGTTAAAATTTCTGATATGTTGTTTTTATACTATTTTCAATTCAACTTAGAGTTAAAATGATTTGGATATCATTACATTCTGTGTTTACATTTAACACAGAATCTCAACTTTTTGGAAACAGGATTGTAATTGTGGTATGCAAACATGCAATAACAATTAAAATTTGATAAATTGTGCAGCTCTAATGCTGAGGGCATTGCTTTCTTTGGTGAGAATTCTATCTTGGATATCACTGAAGTTCTTTTCTTTCATGTTGTCTGGTATGGAGCAATTTGAGGTTAAAGAACAATTAAAAAGGAACAAAAAAACGTATCAACAAGAAGACATTTTTTACATGAGGAAAGCAGAATAATCCATGTTATGCATTTGAATTGACGTGAACATGTGACAGATGGCTATTCTAATGACTGGAGCTGGCAATAATTCAATGCAGTGGCATTAATATGCTTTGTCATGAGTACTTATATTCTTCAGCCACAGCGAGAAAGGAATCTTGTGCATAACTGCATGATGCAATGTTTTCACCCAGAATACAGGCTGATGCATGCACTACGATTGCCCCTCTTTGTTCAACATTCCCATTATTTCTCAAGTTAAGCCTGCGGTTTAGTAGTAACAGCAATGATGAACAGTCTGCAGCTTTCGGAAACAGTAATTGACTGAGGTATGCCCCTTTAGATAGTTTTAGTGAGGACTACACTAGAGGAAGTCATACAGACTGTTTAAGCTATTTTGGCAGTAAACGTTCCGTGAGCTCGACCACAGTCCTCCGGCTAACGCAAAGGGTTTAGCACACCGTGGTCTCTCAGAAATAAACCTCACAAGCTCCATTGTGTTCCTAGATCTTACAATTTATCTGATTGGACGGTGGGGATAGCCAGCAGGTGGCCAAGGAATGGATTTGTTCGATCGATGCAGAATGGCAGTTTCATGGCTGGTAAATGGCTCATTTTAGGTGAACACAGCCAATCAGAACCCACTTGAGTGACTGCTGCACCAATCAGAGATATCGACTTTAGAATAATGCTCACGTAGCATGGGTCATTGCCCAGGACTGTGAAAGTGATGGCTGGATAAGCGCTGATGGACTAAACATTGTTGTGATTGATTGATTTCCCTCTTCTCAGGGATTGGTGGAGGACAATGGGAGGTGGTTTAGCTGAAGTTAATGAATTAAACATAGCTTTGATTGATCTACTCCATCCTCTTTGTGCAGATGGGATGTGAAACGTGTAAATGAGAGCCACTTTAATTCAGAGGGTGGCAGTACAAAGTGTTCTGCCAATAATGTTTTCAGTTAGCAGCACAGAAAATGACCAAACCCCCCCATTCTTGTGGATGTAACAGCTTTCTGAAGTTGCCCTGCCAAAGAACCTGAGGGTCATAGTCTCTGATTTAGGTAGATGGAATCGGTAACCTTACCTCAATAGCTCTGGCTAAATGCCAGCGCTAAAATGAAGACAGACCACTTTGTCCAGGTCCAAGACTCTTCTCTTTAGCCATCTTCTTGTTTGGATTTTTATTTGTACTTGCTGTGCTAATGTAGATGTGTTATACATTCCTCAAACTAATGATGTTTTTCATTTCTGCAAGTTGCTCTGCATAATATTGCCTGTTAAGTGACCGAAATATATATGTAAGCACAAGTACTTACACAAAATGATAAACACTTTGATAAATTGAGGGAAAATTAGCCTATCCAAAAGAGCCTGTCACACACAGAATCCATTCTTTATGAAATAGACATTTCAGCTTGCACTTTCACTAATGTAAAAATAATGGAGAGGCCTGAATGCCAGTACTCTTGAACCTGCCTGTACCTTTGAGCAGACCTAAGTGATTTTGAAAGAGGTTTGAATTTGTTATCTAACTGCATTTGGTGAGTGCTTCAGTATACCTTTATGGAAAGGAACCACAGACGGTGGATGTCCCTTCCAAATGCTATACATGATTTGATTGGCTTTCTCAAACAAGTTCTTGAGTCTCTGTCGGCATTGGTTGACCTTGCTGTGGCACACGTAGAGGCCTTAAAGATATCGTGACCCATGCAAGTGCCAGTACATTGGTATTTGCATTTTCAGTTATTTCTTCTTTACGGCAAGGTTCACTGTCTTGCACAGCATTTTGAAAGTGATGCACATTTGATTTGACAACTGAATATTGGTTATTTTTCCGGTCGGAAACCTGGTTTCCTATACCAGATAGCAAGCAACTTCAGGCCAGGTCTGCGCCATTTCTACCTGACTGAGGGCGAGGATAGGCGCAGATCCTGTCTCTTGATATCAAGGATGTTCTTCCTCATTCCAGCAGTAATCTGACTTCCGATCCCAGCAAATAAGACATCTTTATGAATGTTTCAGTGAGGGAAGAGAGGGGGAAGGATTCCTGGCTTCATCCCTGGTGTAAACGTTCTTGATGAGATGCGCTGTGCCTGGGAATGCCTTCCCTGGGGCCCACTGTGCTGTGCTTTAACACCAGCCTCCTTTACACTGCCAGTGGTTTTCTGTCAGCTGTCAAGACCGATGTTGATTGTGTTCGCTTAATGAGTTCCCTATCCCAGTCTGAACGAACGGCTCTGCCAGGACTGTTTCATTATAGCAAAGGCATTCCTTTTCCGATGTATAAACCCGAACGCTGTTTTCTGAGGATGCAAATTGCGGAAACAGTCAGGCCTGTAGTGTGGTGTTTTGTCTTCTGAGAGATGCATTTGGGCTGCTTTGTTACTGATTCTCACTGTTGCTTGAGGCAGCTTTCCATCGGCACTCTTGGAACATCTCACACATACACACCAGTACCAAACATAACACAACAATAGGAGTGTGTGACAGCATATCCCCCCATAGGCTCAATCTCTGCACTTCTGGCATAAACTTGGGTGCATAATACCATGCTGAAAATTGTGTTGCTTTCTCTGGATGAGTGAAACTGTGCTGTTGAGGGCCAATTTGAGTTTATTGAATTCCTAATTAATGTTGTGCATTTGTTAACATGCTGAAAGGCCTTGATGAGATTTTGAACTCAAAAATTAACATTTTAAAGTGTATGATCACAAATGTTTTTTGAACTGTGCGATACTGGTGTTACAGTCAGCACTTGTAATTGAATGCAATGGCATTTTAGAACACTTTCTGAGAATATTTAAAAAGCATTCCCACTAGTGCCTTACACTGCGACCAACCATGACTCACTTTGTGGGCTGAGAACACTCGACGCACCTTCCGCTTTGATTGGCGCTAACATCTGTCTAAAGTGCTGGAATCATCTCTTCTTGCTGTTGCCAGGAAACCACACTCTGCTCATGTCTATCAGTTGACTGCTGTCAGTAATTTTTTTTTTTTACTTCATTTATTATTGCATATTAATTTGATAATTCGGCTTGGTATTTGCTTTTGACAATGGGAAACGGAAAGCTCTTGTTCTTTTAAAGAGTGCATGACAAACGAGTCTGAAAAACAAAACGGCTTTTGTGAAATCATGTAACTGTGGGTTGACCAAAGACAATTACTCGTTGGTGCTCTTTTTCATAATGGAAACTGAGGAAAAAAAAATAAAAGCCCACTGATTTGCTAGGATACCTGCTTCTTGGAGTGCAATGAAGTCAGAGTCACACAGCAAAGAAATGGAATGTTCTAATATAGACATATGAATCATGAACCTAAATCAAACTGAGCACGCATTGTATTTTTTAATGGAAAAATTCCCTAACGACAAGGCAGGAATTAGAGACAGCTGCTATGAAGGCCGGGCAGAGCGTCACTAGGAAAGAACCTCAGGGTCTGGTGATGTTTTTCACGAATATATCTCGCAGACCATGTATGAATTATTCCCATTTTATGCACAGGCCTCTCAGTTTTAGGGGCTCAAAACTGACAAGACAAACTGAAATAAAGTCGACTTTAAGCACTTCTCGGTTTTTTCCTTTCAAATCCAACGCGTTGGTTTAGAAAACTAAGACAACGAAAATGGTTTTTCTGTCCACATATTTTTGAACCTAACTGTGTGTAACATTAGCCTGCATACAGTTGTGTTGTTATTTTTATTGGCCCTAATGTTGCCGCGCTAAAATTAGGGCTTGTTTAAATAATGTAGGCTAACTTTAGTATGAAAGCCATTTCAAGTTCTAGTTTGTTTTCAGGGAAAAATGTTAGCAATGTGCATCACAAATACAGCAATGATCCTGACTATGCATCACAACTGCTCACCTCACTCCTACTTTCAAAAACTTCGCAAAAGTTATGACCTACTCTCTCTGCTCAGTGAAGAAGTGCCAGAATTGGCAATTCAGCTCCACTAGCAACCCTCTACCATATTGCTTGATTGAGAACCCCTTGTCATGATTGGATAAATTCACCCGGATGTTTTTTTTTATTTGTTTTGGCTATAACTAAGCCTGAGGGGTGCAGAGAGACTAAGGTTTCACCACCGATGTTATTCGGCAGTTGAGCCTGATTAAGAGGTGAATGGTGCTGAATATGAGTGAAAGTGTACTGAATTTTAATGCTGACCTCATCTTTAATAAATAATTTTGTTTTATTATTTATGCTTGAAGTCCTTTGAGCAAGAATGTTTTTTGATTAAAAAAAAAAGCGAAGGCGTGCAGCTTGTTCTCCAAGGGAACAACTGCCGCATTCAAAATGGCGCTCTTGTTTAACACATGCTCTACGCTGCATCAGTGTATACTGGATACTACGTGCTACTCTTCTCAGTGGTATATGGTATATTAGGCTGTCTGTGAATATAACCATGTTGTGTGTTATGCAGTCATGCTGTCTGTTATGCATGTGTTATGGTTTTTCCCCCAAAGACATGCGAGCACTGGGACCATGTACCCGACACCAAGAAAAGGGACCCAAACGCACTGGCTGAGTAAAAATATAAATACATATTTAATTTGAATAAATTAAATAAAAGATGTTGTTGATGGCTTGTTGAGGTGGAGGTGCAGACAGCAGGATGGAGGAGGGATTGCCAGGCAGAACCATCACAGCATGACTGTTGACTATGTTATGCATGACTATGAGTAAACTATTCAGATGACCTGGGTCTGGTGGAACATTACCATTGATCGCATTCCATTGTGGGATTTAGAACCGAATCCTTGGCTATCCCTTTGAGCTAAGCATTTTGTTTCAGGGAAATTTTTCGCTTTATGTGTGACTCATGTTGTTGACTGTTAGCAGCGTAACTTGATTTTATGAGCATAAGCTGAATGTGGTGAATTAAAATTCCCTGTATTCATACATCAGAGTGGCCAATCAAATGAAAAACCAAATATCATACAGCAAATATAAAGGGAAAAAAAGCAAAACAGAGCAATTATGTGTTACCATCTGCAGTTTGCAATTAAGAAGATAAATTATTGTAATCAAACCCGGTTTGTTTGCATTTCAGTCACTCTAAAGGTGCACTGACACCTTTTAGACTGAAACCTTTATTTTCCTTGCAGTCAAAGAAAATGTCACTTGAGCATGAAAAAAAAAAGATTATTTTTGTCTATTCTGTACCCTAGTGTGTTTGAGTTTGTTAAACTGGCACAGTGTCCTGTGTTATAGGAAGCTGTGAAAAGCATGCATAGTAGGCAGATGTAATTTGCAGGATGGACTGTGGATACGAAGGACCCATCTGGAGTATGGTTCAAATGAAAAAATTACTTCCATTATTATCATTTTATATTTAACCTTTCTATGGGTGCACAATCATTTTTTCTTTCCAATATCCACCTCATGCCGGGTGTGTGTGTGTGTGTGTGTGTGTGTGTGTGTGTGTGTGTGTGTGCGTGTGTGTGTTTGTGCATGTGTGTGAGTACTGGCATCATGGGTAATATTAATATTTCACACAAATCCTGACATTCTGATATCTTTGCTTTCATTCAGGAAAGGAAGGGAGGATTTAATCCTCGCAGCAATACTGAAGTATACTGACATTAACTGATATGAAAAACGCTATCTTGATTTATTTTTTTTGCCAACATCCAGCCCTGTTTGATTCCAGCATTGTTTGTTTACTTGAAAAAATTTAGGCATTGCGCTATAAAATTAAATCGGCCGCAATTCGGCCCAGGCTGGCAAATAGAGCAAATAAATTTAAAAATAAATCAAGGTCCATTGACCATGGTGAAAGGGGCCATGACCTGTTCAATGAATGACACCGGCTCAGATTGAATGTCACGTAATATAGGGTCAACAGCTCGTCCCCATGGCAGCGGTCATAATGACCGTGTCTTCGGTTCCTGTCCTGCGTTTCGCTCGCTGCATCTCCAGACCGTACGCCAGAGTTAACCTGTGCTGAGTCCTCCCTTATAAAAATATGATTTTTGCCCTTGTGTCAAGCACTGTTTCCAGAAATACATGTATACAGTTCATGGTCTCTAAGGAAACTCAGTGCCATTTAGATGGGTTAAGTGGTGTCAGTAATGATCAGCTTGTCTGTGTGTTAGCCGGGAAAGAGATCCGTTAGCTTGCGGCTGAGTGAAATGAAGGGATATTTTTTTCCTAGAGGGGTTCGGCATTGTGTTCAGTGTTCGTCAGCACCAGGATGCTCCTCGGGGATAAGAACATGGATATAATGAAGCCCAGTGGGAGGTCATGTGATCTTGGTTCCCTTGTTGCCATAAAACAGCCCTCGGCACTGAAATATTTCCCAGAATTAGTACTGGTGGGTTGATGAGTAGAGTGTCCTCCTCTGTGTCCAGACACTGCAGGCTGTGAACCACGTTGGTCTGATTGCTTTCCGGATATCTGGGAAGGAAGGGTGCAGAAGGTCAGTATTTCTGATTTATTTGCCCGTTTCACTGGCTAGAATTGTGAAGAAAAATGATGGTTTTCATCTTTCCCTGAGTGCACTCAGGACGAGACCATGGGCAGAAACTATGAAACTAAAAGTACACTGTAAACCCAGATAGTATGGGGCTTTCAAGTATTTTGAAGAAACATTCTTTTTGCAGAAATATTCTTTAAAAAAATAAAAAATGCGCAAGCCAGCTTAATGCATGCCTGGAAACTCTCCCGGATTCTGCGGGAGACTCCCTTCAAATATCTCCCGGATTTCATATTCATCAACTAATATTGTCAAAAATGCATATTTCCTGTTGCAGTATAAATGAAATTAATCAATTTCTGTTCACTGAATTTCAAAGTAAAGAACTAGGTCCCAGATAAACAGGTGTCCTCATAGGCATACCAGCTAATCAGCTTCTAGGGAGGGCACACGCTGTGGGGTGGCACTGGTCCTTTTATGATACCTTTCTTTCAACGTGACCACAGTCACACAACATTCTTCAACCTTGATAAGCAGATTCTGTCATAGAAGCTGCAAGTACACAGTTTGGCACGGGATATGTCATTTTACCGGTAGTTTTTGCGCATTATACTGTTATGTATGCGACTACATATGGCGTGCCTCTTCAGAATGTATAGCCATCTAGCTAGGTAACATTAGTAAAGAAAAATCTTTGGAGGTAATCGCCATATTTAAGCGATGTTATTTTGTTCTTGCCCCAACTTCACTAGCTACCTGTAACAGCGATTGCTCTTTTACTAGCTAACAAGCTAACGAACGTCGCAAAACAGTTGGGACACACAAAAGTGCTACAGAACATATCAGATAAGTTCATTCTTATGTTATGGCCCCAATTTGTTATTACATTTACAGCAACAGCAAGGGATGACAGACACAGTTTTGAAAACTTAACCACATTTAATGAACAAAGACAATAACAAATAACTACTCTACTATCTACAACTAAATGACCAAGATTGATTAGAAAACAAAAAAAAAACAGAAATATTTACAGTCCTTGTGGGTTTGCTGGTGATGTCCTGGGCAAGGAAAAATGCTCTGGGGCACAGGCAAAAATCCACAAAAGAAAACTTCGCAGGTCTTGAACAGAATGACAGGTCTGGTCACACGTATCCTTCTTCTTGCAATTTCTCCTACTACTTTACTGTCTCAATTCTTTGCCTTATATACTCTTTTGCAGACCCCACCCACATTTAGACCTGTTTTTTTTTATTTTCGGGGACTTGCCCCAGACATGTCCAGGACATGTCTAAACATAGCTCCAGTCTGAGCTGAATAAAAAAAAAGGTAAATACTGCCATCCAGTGGCCTATATTCACATTACACTTATCACAGCTAGCTGGTGAAGTTATTACAAAAACCAAAACATATCGCTCAAATACGACGATTATTTTCAGAGATTTTCCTTAGCTTACATTAGGTGGCTAGCTAACGTAACCACTATATAATGTAAAGAGTTCAGTAATACGCAATTTCATACACATGAAAGTGTACAGCAGTCGAACTTCTTAGATAAATCAATAAGCAAGCCATATGGTTAGTCCAGCTGATAAACAATTTTCTTATACCTCAACTCATCTTCCACTCTGAACATGGTGCTGAGACTCAGCAGTAACTGACTAACATTAACTAGATAGCTACGTAACAACATGGTATGGGTGAGATCACTTTGAAAGTGACCAATCTTGAAAGGGTCAGTACCTCCCAAGAGCGAGCTTGACTGACTTTAGAAGCTCTATGAACATGAACACACTACAGTCCTTGTTGATAGAAAAAAAATGCTTGTGCTGGCATCTCATGCCATGAAGGGCAATTTTCAGAGAATATCCCTACGACAAGGCATTGCAAGCATCAGTGAGGAGTGTATCTGCATCAAGTGTTGGAACCCACTCATCAACCAGGGAATTTTAAATTGGCATGAAATGTATGGAACCAACTTCAACCAAGATTCTAATACTGTCCCTCTTTGGATAAAATTTATTACACAGAGACCAGTTAACTATAATACACCTCATGAAACTGAAAAGCAATGATTGCAAGTATTATGTATGTTTGGTTACACTTTATTTGAAGTGTTGCTCATAAAGGCTTTATAGAGCATGTATAAAGCCTTCAAAAATGAGACATAATGTCTTCATAAATCATACATAAGCTAACGTCAGGCTTTGTTAAGGTTGAAATAACACATCCTTCTTCAGCATGTGATGCCAGATGTGATATAACTGACGATGTCACTTTGCTAGTGGCTAATTGCGATAAAGGGTGACATTGTCATTGACACATCTCGCGTTACATGTTGAATAAGAATGTGTTACTTCACCCTTGACATTTGCTTATGTATGATTTATAAATATATTATGTCTCATTTATGAAGGCATTTTACTTGCTGTATAAAGCCTTTATGAGCAACACTTCAAATAAAGTGTGACCGTATGTTTAATATGGTATCCAAAAGTTTATTACTGTTCACTATCAATGGAAACACTAGTTTTTGCAGATTGATGCCTAAAAAAATCTGTTTATGTAGCAAAAATTCTGTTGAAATCAGCTGAGGAAAATCCAGGAGCTCCCGGGAGCACTGACCCCTGCTCCTTCAGCAGGGCATTATTGCTGGACCCCGCCAGGCCCCCCCCCAACTCAATTTGGGCCGCTCTCTTTGCTCAAGTTGGCTGAGACAATTTTTTGAGGTAATTGGTTTCCACAAAACATGTCAGTGAACCACACAATCTGTGTTAACAGTGTAGTGCATCTCTCCACTGTCCTTGTCATAGAGCACATAAAATAAACTTTGTAAATAAAGATAATTTCGCACTCAATTAAAAAAAAAAAAATTTAAATCTGTTTAGTTTTCCTGTATCTATGAGGTTAAACCAGTCTTCACCTTTACCTTTGGTTCACTTATCATCTGAATTCTAAGCTCATTTCCTGACAAACAAAAGTGCGGGAATCGGAAATGAACTCCGCAAAGAGAGTGAAGGGGAGAAATAAACACTTGCAAATAAACATTTATCAGGCGTAGTTGATTGGCCCCTCTTTCGCTTGCTCTCTTGCTCTCTGTGATTCTCTCCATCACTCTCTCTCTCTCTGCCACAATAGCTCTGTTATCAGAAGGTCCACCTGCTGCTCACAGTCAAGGCCCTCCCTTCCTCCAGGGGGCAGGTCAGCAGATTAAACCGCTCCATTCTCATCCGCTTCACTTCTGACACCTGCGCCAGCGATAAGCCCCTCAAACAGCGCGCACAACTCACACAGCCCCCACCCCCAACCAGCCCTAACCCTCCCCCCTCACACACCCTGTCTCTCCAGAGTGCCGACGAGGCCGACGTTGCTTTCTATTGGGGTTTGGTAGGGTGATGGGAAGAGTCTAATGAGTTTCGCTGAAACTTTATTCCCTATATTTCTCCCGCGCTGCTGTATAATTGTCTAAGAACAGTATGTTTTTATGTTTCTTGTTGTTTCTTTACGTGAGGACGTGTGTTTGGTGTCAAGATGTGGACGTACGTTTATTCGAATCAATGTTTAAGCACTGCAATGTCTCTGTGTAATACAGTATGTTCAAGTGTGTTTGTAGTGTCGCATGAACATTATGCATGAACGTGTTTTGCAATGAATAGTGAGTGTACAGACATATTTGGCATGGTGATTTTTGTGTGTACGATTTTCATTATGATTGTCTGCCTGTATTTATCAATGCTTGCGTATACTTGTGTATAGATGTGCATTTAGAGTAGCGATTTTATGCATGTCTGTTGATGAATATTTGTTTAGCATTGCCTTCGTGTATGTGCTAGTTTGAACTTATGCGCTGCGTTACATTTTTATGCATATGGATGTGCGTGAATGTGTATTTGACTTTGCGTTTACACTTCTCTGTATATGCATTATTGTTTGAAGTGGTACTATAGTCAGGCGTGACTGTCTTAATCTTTTTCGCTGCAGGGTTGAGACGATGGTTGCCGCATGGATGCTCTGTGTAAATGGGCTGTCTGAATGCATGAAGATAATTATTTTACTGTGAGGTGATTATGCATGGGCTCGATGGGTAAACAGCAGTCATATCTGGGCGCTGATGCTGACACAAATAAAGGGCGAGATAAGTCTTTTTTTTTTTCATAAACAGGCCGTAATAATCCTGGTGAGGCTCGACACGGCCCCTGTCTCCGCCTCCCTAAAGGTTGAGATTAGTAACTATTAACGGCATTTCATTTTCTAAAGCAGAAAATCCTGGCCTGATTGTTCAGATAAAACTGAGCGTAAGGAAACCAAAACGGCTGCTAGTGAAATGCCAAATGAGCTGAAGCCGTTTCAGGAGGAGAAACTTAACCCTTCAACTGCCTGCTCAGTCAGTTTGGTAGCTCACATTTTGAGTCACTGTATGTAATTGAAAGATGAGCTGGACACAATCAATTGGATTATTGTCAGCATAATGTACCTCAACCAAGGAGATTAATCAAGTTGATTTAAAAACATCCTTCTATGTCTCAAAATGTGTTCTACCAAAACACTGAAGCAGGCAAAGGCTTAAGCACAACCAAGCTTGGTCACCTTGGCTGCTTAATTTGCTTCCTCATGCGCAAGGTGAGAATTTTTTTTCCACCTCCTTGGTTTTACTCTCTCTGACGTTGGGGGATTCATAAGTTCTGCTCCCCACCTAATTTTTGTTATTATTTAGTAAAATCTTGCAATGCCATGATTGGGAGCACCTCCAGAACAGAAACTTCCTCCAAAGTAAAAATGTCATTACATCTTCATGTTAATAAATTTTTAGTATAATCCTAATACATGAGTTTACCTGACTGAACTACATGTAATGGTCTTCAAGCTTAACTGGGAATCTCAGATGCATGTGGTTGGTAAACTATTCAAAAAACAATGAACTTTTATGTAACATTAGTTTAAATCCCTCAATTTATAGTTGTATGTAACTTAACTGCTTCTATCAGAGAGTTATTAGTAACTTAGTGCAGCTGAATTTCAAGAGTATTTCCTCTGTGAGGCGTTTGCGGGTGAGGCATTGCTCCGTATGCTTACCTGCATGTCGTGCTGATTAGCTTTCACAGTTCTACCAAGATGTTCATCCATTTTTCTTTCCCGAGAGCAAAGCAAGTATGGCAGCACCCTCGATATGCGTGGCCTTTGTACATCAGTAAACACAATGGCACAAATTTTCAGCAGTTCACTAATACTCCCAGAAAGTGATGATTGGATTATTGAACCCTTACAACAAGAAAGGGGGTCTTGTTTCTCTGGTCCTCAAAGCTAATGTCTGAGAAGACATTCAGCTCTGTCTTGGTCGTCGAGCCTGTTTACAGGGGTATTGATCTCGTGCATACATAAAGAGAAGCTTCTGCAGTGTCTAATGAGCTCAGAGTTTCAATGAAAAAGCTCCCTTTGAATCAAAGCCCCTCAACATCTTCCACATGCATTCTGAGGCTCACTTATAACACAAGCTTGAAATGGTGGCTGGATAATCACAGTCCCGGGGGAAATTTTCTTGATGTGGAAACGGTCTTTTTTTTTTCCCGAGAGTGATTTCGCTGGTGTGGAATCTTTGCCTTTTCAATAAATGTTGATGAGGGTTGCCCTTGGGCTCGAACCTTCCCCTTGCCCTAGTTACAGTTTCAGATTTGATAATTGTTGCGGTTGAGTCAGACGTCAGATAAGTTTCTCATAATGGAGTTAATGAATGATAAAATAACTGTCTCGTCAGCTTAAATGTCAATGAGATGTGATTGCTATGATAGCTCATTAAAGAACTATAATGAGGGCCCTCTTCTCCCTGCTCTCTGTGCCATGGCTGGCACTTTTTTACAGGCCAGGGAAATGTCGAGCTGAGATCCTGACCTGGTCTCTGCTGGTCTGCTGCTAGGCAATGCTGGTCTGGCCATTAAAATAAGTTGGTCAACGAAAGCACAGGGTAGTTAGCAGGTTGACCAGCTAAATGTATTGAAGTTGCAGCGTAACACAGCTTGGCTAGCTTTAACGTGTTGTTGTCAAAACGTGAAATAGTAACGTCTTCTTACAGAGGGCTGTCCCACACTCCATGGTGAACACTCCGACCAATATTCTACTTCTCTGCCGAAGATCTCAGACCAACACTCATAGACCTCTTTTCCCCAATATGGAAAGACTGTATTGGTTCAAAAAATGTCAAGTAAAATGAATTAAAGAAGTGTGTTGGAAAAAGAAGAGATACCATCTCTAGCTCGCTCATCAATGGAGGATGGGCAAAGCCCTGCGAGGGATAACTGTAGGCATTTGTGTGACGCATAAGTTGTACCCTGGCAGTGTAATGCCATTTTGGTGAGGCAGGGCGGGGCTCCGCAGAGCATGTTGTGTCCCAGTGATGCAGGGCTGCTGTGATGTTCAGAATGGTGCTTTATCTTGGGGATACAGAACAGAACCTGCAGGTCCTGCAGGTGAAGTGCACTCCAGAAGTTGTGTAGGGTGGAGTAAGATTTTTTCGATTCAATTCTTTTTTATTGCAGACTCTGGGTTCATACATGACAAAGATCAGATGACGTACAAATTGCACATCAACAGAAACAACAACAATAATAATAATTATAATAATATTGACAATGATGGGTAAAATGTTAATTTACCTAAAAGCAGGCATTTATACCAATGCGCCCATAATTTGGCTTGATATTTTATTGCACTGTTCCCAGGATTGACTCAGGTCATAATTATCATATTACTAGATTCATGAATTCGACATATGAATTTAACATATAATTTTATTTTTGCTTTATACAGGTATTAGAATTTGAGGTTAAAAAAATGACTCTGAATAAGTAGTTCAGGGAGTTAGTGTTTATTTTATAGTATTGACATGCAGAGGATGCTTTTATAAGCATTATGTATGTTTTTTTTTGCTTCCCTGGATGCAGCCCTCTCTATCTACTCAAGAGTAAGCAAACAGACGACGAAGAGGTGGATGACTGACACGTACAAACTGTTACTTGAGTGCTCCTTTTCTGCTTGGAACTCATAAAGCCTGTTTCTATTGGATTGCTGTCTGCAGATGCACCTAAAATCAGTAAAAAAATAAGGATGAAAAAGTTAATCGAAGAAGAAGTACATTTAGGAGCAGTTTTGGCAGATTATAAGGTCTGGATTTTTTATGTTCAGGTGATCCATTTACGGCAAAGTTTTGGCCTCCTAAACGTGTGTATGTGTTGGAGGGGGCGGGGGATTCTGGGGGTGGGGATTTCCTGTTTATGGCCATAATCCCTTGTTCCTTGATTATATAGTAGTGAGCAAGGATGATTATGCACCAACACTTTCGTCTAAAAGGGGTGCTAATATATTACTGCTCAATAATTTTATGGTTAAAATGTATCGAAAAATACTTCTGTTGGCGATGAGAACAAAAAAATAAATAAAATCATTCCCACGAGTATACTGAGGAGTAATTTCGGTAATTCACAAGCACACTGACAACAGCCATTTATAAGAATTGAAAGCTGTCACAATTTCTTTTTTTCTCTCTCTTACATAGCATGAATGCATGTTTAAATACTCCATGGATATTTATGCTAAAAAATTATGGTGGTCAGTTGTTCCAAAATGCCACCTTTCAAGCCTTTCAAAGAGACCGGTTTGCTAAAAACTAGTGGCAATAGAGATATAAATTGGAAGTTAAGTGCCTCTGATGTTCATTAAAAATAAAATAATAAAAAAATCAGTAGTTCATGGCATGACAACTTCATGATGATACTAATTGCACCTGAAGTGAAGAGATGAAAGTATAAAGATCTACTATTCCAGACGCCTACGTGAAAATGGTCTGATTGTGCGTCTTGCAGCCAAGAGCTGGCAACATCAAAAAAAGATTAGAGTTTGCCAAGAAGTTCAAGGATTGGACTACACTAGACTGGTGAAAGGACTGATGAATCAAAATTCAACATTTTTTCACCTAAACACAGAATGTATGTGTGCGATAGAGTTGGAGAACTTTCTAAAAATGATTGTTTAACCCCTTCAATAAAATATGGAGGTGGTAATATTATGGTTTGTGGGTCAGTCTGCTCGACAGGAGCCAGGGATCTCATAAAAATCGATGGAAGTACGACACCATCCTTGCAAGGCATGCATATCCATGTAGAGAGGGACTTACTGGTCAGGAATCTTATTTTCAAGAAGATAATGACTCTGAACACACTTCTAAGTTGGGCAAGAATTATCATTGTTAGAAGGAAACATCTGGTGACATAACATGTTATGTCTTGGCCTGCTCATTGTCCAGACCTTAATCTGATCGAGAAAATATGCTGTAACATGGAAAGAATCTCTTTAGAATGAACTTCAAACCATATGGAAAGGTTTCATGAGTGATGAAATAAGAAAAAAGTGAAAAATATGCCTGAAAGATTAAATGCTGAAATCAAAGTGAAGGGTGGCCAAAATAGATAGTGACTTTCTCTCTCCAAAAGACATCAGTATTTTTGTTTTTATGCCTCTGTAAACGAAGTTTCGGGGGCATATAGTTTTTCACCTGTCCGTCTGTCTGTCCGTCCGTCTGTTTGTCCGCAGTGGAAAAAAAAACTTTAACCTTGGCCATAACTTTTGATTGGTTAGTGGTTGGTCTTTGATACTTGGCATGTGCATTCCTTGTGACGAGACCTTTCAGATGAGGTCATCAAATTTGACCTTGTGACCTTGACCTTGGCGTCAGTGACATTTTCATAAAAGTTCAACCTTAGCCATAACTTTTGACTGGTTAGTGGTAGGTCTTTGATACTTGGCATGTGCATCCCTTGTGACGAGACCTTTCAGATGAGGTCATCAAATTTGACCTCGTGACCTTGACCTTGGCGTCGGTGACATTTTCATAGAAGTTTAACTTAATACTTAATACTTAATAACTTAATACGACTCCTCTTGTTGAAGAACGGTGATCTAGGCCTTGATCCTGTCTTCTTAACCTTGGCATACGGGGGCATTAATGTTTTACAAACACATCTTGTTACTATATATTGTCATCTGTTTAATTATTTTCATTTATATGACCCAATATTACATGGAAATAAATGCTTGAATAGTACTTGGTTTCTGATTTATCTTCATTTTGTTAAGTGTATTATAATCACTGCATACTTCTGTATATAAGGTTCTGTTTACTTTAATAAGTGCTCTTGGGTTTGTGGGGATGAAAAAACACGAACTGCCATCGTATTTCACCGTAGGTATGACGTCATTTTACTTCCAATGCCAAACCCTCCTGCCAGTGGGTCCTTCCAAAAAGCTGCTTTTTTTTGCCTTATCTCACTCAGCACCTTGTTCTAATGCTGAATTTCTGTTGGAACCCGAAGCAGTAATGACTCAATGAGCAATCGTCATTGATTCACTCGTTTCGGGGATGCTGCTCACTGGTGCGCATTTTACCTGACGTGCACCTGTTTCACGAGGAGATAACACCATCTGTGATCTCGGTTGTTACTGAAAAACATGCAACTGCTGTGTAGCCATTAGGGTTTGAATTTCCTATAATGGAAATCAACAGATTTTCCTGTTCCTTTTCCGACAGTCATGCCAAGTCTGTGCCTGTTCTGTGCCAATATTTAGAGCCAGATGCAAAAGTATGTAACTTTCCCATATGCTTGGCTTATTAGGTCTTGATTACTATATACAACATTTTTTTCTTAGCTAATCATGTTAATAATTCTGCACCTTTCAGATATGCGAAATATTACCTGTGCATTGGTGATCCATACTCTCTCAGTTATTAATGGACGATGATGTGCTACACGAGATTAGGCCGGGTGATTTTGCTGCATCTCATTTCTAATGCAGAGCCACACAGATCCCCTCGTTCAGACGCCGTGTCGAACGGAGGATCAGCCGGGCGTCTCCTGCATTCCTGGGCTTGTAGATCTGAGTCTTACTGACTGGCAAAGCCGCCCATTCAGCTGCTGATAAGCCCCTCTGTTCTCCAGACGAAGCTGCTTTCTTCTACAGTGCAGATTAATGGAGTCTCTGGCGACGGGCAACTCAACACAACATAACTTTCATTAGTTGGGGGGGGGGGGGAGAGAGAAATCGAGGGATAGTTTTGGCAGGGCTTCAGACAATGCGTGATATGTGTGCAGATGTGTGTGTCTCTGGATGTGTTTGCACCTCGTTGCGTGTAAAAATGTGTGTCTAGCTTGATGTGTGCATCCAAATGTATGTGTGTCTTATTTTGTGTTTAAATGTGTGTCATATTTCCTGGCTCTCCCCATCACAGTGTATGCTTTCCATCTATTCGGAAGAGTAACGGCTAAAGCACGAGTTTAGATGTATTTGTTTTGGTGCAAGAGGAGGAAGGAATGTTGTTTGGACCAACAAAACAGCGAGTAGTCAAAACATAGACACTGTTGGGGTGAAACTGAGCCAGAGGTCAGGCTCAGGTGAGCTTGGCTGCCCTGCCTTACACAAGAGTGGGTCCCAGAGCCATCTACACCATTTAATAATGCTCACAGCTCTTCAGGGAAACAGGTCAGCGTGAGCTCTCACTGCTGGCGAAGGCATACAGCGCTCCGGGCTGAACAGGAGTTACTACTTTCATCGGAATGAAGGTAAATGTGGAAATATTACTCTTTCTGCATTTTTTATTTTGCATTAAAAAGAAAAAAGTTTTAATATTTTCCAGTTTGCTGCACTGCCTCTGCATATTCTCATTTCCCGCAGAAAAATTGCCGTGCGAGGGTGGTGTACGCACAGCTGAATTATAAATTGTTGGAAGTTTGCGCTGAAAGATGTGACTCCAAATATGCAGAGTTCTTTGAAATGTAAATCTACTCCAGTACAGCTGCGGCACCTTTAAATATGAGGCAAAGGTAGCCTGCGCCTCTGAACAAATTAACTGATCTGCAGATTGGACAAGGGACACGAACACGGCAGCTTAGTATTTAGTTGGCCAGTAATCCATTCTAATGTCAGTGATTCAAATAAACTGCACCCCCCACCAATCATCACTGATATCACTCAATTAGCCTCTCAAAGTCTTCCAATAGACAGCACCACCCTCCAAAGAAAGCCCACTTGTTCACTGTGAGTCTCGGAGGGGGGTGCTTGGCCAGTCATCTCTGGAGAAACCCTTCTGCGCTGATCACCACATCTGAGTCATGTTTAGTGGTCCTAACTCAGCCTTCCAAAATTATTTTATCCTCTTTATTTAACCTTTATTTAACCAGGAAAATCCCTTGAGATTCAGAATCTCTTTTTCGAGGGAGACCTGGCCAAGACAGCTCACCATTTCACTTAAAATTACAAAGTGTGTAAACAACAGGAGTGACCAAATACAATTAGTTAACAAAATACAAACCTTAGGACAACAACTGCACACCTCATTTATATACAATCCTCTTTCTTTAAGTCTCCTCTCCTTTGCTCTCATGATTCTTCGCAGATACAGTTTAAACGATTAATATTTAATGTCCTTTTAGGAACCGTTTTTGATGTACTCAGAGGTAGTGTCGTCTCACAGCGGAATTTGCGGTTTGGGTCTTGTATCTAGTGAGTGAAGTCTCTAGAGAATCTGGACCTGATTCACTTTGGGTAATAATCACAGTTCCAAAGCGTTCACTATATAGTGGTCACATATACAGACACTTTGCAACATGTGTGAAGCCCCAGGAATGTATTTATGATATAAGCTCTTAAAGTGGTCGTTTCTATTTTTAACTGAATGTATCTTTTTGAACTGATGTATATTTTGTACTAGATTTCAGGGTTTCTCGCAAGCAGTGGATCTGCTCTTGGAACTATTTATGAACTGTTTTTCTCAACTCCACACCAGCCACACGTGTTCAGTGCTGAATGATCATTGGTTGTCAAGAGTTTATCGAGGTCAATTTCCAAGGAAGTTCGCGAGTTTGCCAGCGTACTGGCAGGAACTTAAAAGTGACGTTAGGCAGAGCACTCTTTCTCTCTCAGCTTCGGTATTATAGTATTATGAAGGTATTATATTACCAGAGGTGTTATTTGTATAGAAGTGGTCTTAATTAGTAATGCCATGATTTTTTTAGATTCAAATTATGGTCTTGTGGTTGCTAAAGGATAATTATTTTTTATTTTATTTATTTATCTATTTATTTTTGGTAGTTCAACCAGTCAGCCAGCATTTAAGGAAGTATACCAACCTCCAGTGACAGTAATATATAGCATCAAGGTCTTCAGCCAATAAAAATGATTCAAACACATAATGAATGATAAACAAAAAGTTACCATTAGAAATGACAAAATGAGTCAAAATGGCACAGTGGAGCAGCAGATTAATATACTTGCCCTTGGGCAAGAAGGGTGAGGGCTTGAATAGGCTCTATGCAGGCGACACTTCTGTGTTCGACATGGGGTCGCTTTAGCGAGGCTGGTCAGCTAGATTGGACCTACATCCATGGTTTGAGCCCAAAGAAAATGGCAGGATAGCAGGATCTGCACTCTTTGCGTGCTGTTCACTGGAATTCATGAAAGTAACGGTCTATTATGTGTAGAGAAAAGTCAGGAAGTACTCAAAAATGCTGTCGATGGAACATGAGGGAGGCTTCAGGTTTTCTGTGCCTTCTTATCTCAGCAATTAGGTGGTTTGTCACGAATGATGCTACTCTAACGCTACTCTGTTTTTGTCATAGCTTGTCCAAAACTGCTAAATTCCCTATCTGCTGAATTTGTATTATCACTTTAATTTTAATGAACAATTGAGACCTTTGTTACAGCTTCCTGCTAACACTTAATGTATAGATCTTAAAATGAGACACTGCGCCAGCTGAGAGTAGATCTATGAGCAAAAGTGTTTTGTTCAAAATTCTGTTAATCATGTTCTGAGTTTTTTTTTTTTTTTACTGTTCTACAATGTTTCAGCCTGGCCAGCCTTCTGGGCGAAGAGTTAATGTTAAGCAAGTATTCCTATACTCAGGAATAAGTGGGTTTGGCGATTGATGGATAGATGGATGGATGATGGCACAAACCCTGAATGTAGAGAAAAGACAGGGCAGTGTGTAATGCGACTAAGACTATGCTGCTAACATAACTTGGGTAAGAGACAGACATTCACTGGCAAAATATCATCTCTGTCTTCTTATTCGTCAGTGTCCTCCCCTGGGATTGAGTACGACCGTGTTTAGAAAAGATGACTCTTTATTAACATTAATTTCCTCCACAGCAGTCTGGGCTACATCAGCACTCGCACTGTTCACTGCCTGCTTTCCATAGTTCTGAAAATCAGCATTCAAAGAACGCTTACAATTAAGCCATGCTTTTGCAAATTAGAGGGAATACTTAATCTCATTTGCAAACTCTCCGCCCTGTTGTAGCACACTGGCCCGACTTCTACATATGCATGATCATGATTCTCACTTTGTGTCAAAGGAAGATTCAGGGAGTATGGTAATCCTCAAGAATGCCATTATAGTAGAGAGATAACTCATTGCTCGTGTTAAGTAAATCCGACAAAGATACTGTGATTTTCCAGGGGTTGAGTTTGGAAAGCAGGCTCGAGGCTTCTGTCAGTCAGTCCAAAGTGCAAATTTCTGCAAGATTGACATTGGACGGGGCATCAAAGGAAGGCCGTACTGTTGTGGATCATGGTGCTTTGTTACACTGAGTTCTCCGTTCACAAAATATGTTGCCTGAATTGCACGCAAGCCTCCCCAGGAAAGTGGAAATTATGGTGGCCCCTCTCATGAGCTCTGGTGCCCAAAAACTGTCATCATCCTTCCCCCCATCAGTGACAGGCCTGAGTCCATGCTTGTGTGTGTTTGTGTGTTTACACCTGTGTTTGTGTAAGAATATAACCAGCCAGCGCTGTGATTCAGCTCAGCGGAGACGGTTCTTTTTAACACACCCAGTGTCTTTTTAGAGCAGAGATGCTATTATTCCTAATCTGCTTCTTTTGTTCCATTGTGAGTTAATGGATTCAGTCCCAGAAACTGTGGGCTTGGATTCAGTCGCTGGCACACAGAGGTCGGAGGTTTCCTGCTCTTATTCGGTTTTCCTCTTGTACTCACAGTTTCTTGAAGATACAAATCGGAACGATGGCCTCTGATAATGAGCTCAGGGCCTTGAGCAAGCTGAGCTCTGGAGGCCGGTGTGATTACACACCCTGAGAGGGAAAATAGAGCTGAAGAGAAAGGGCTAAAGGAGGAGGAAGGGAGGGAGTTAGTGAGTGTGTGTGTGTGTGTGTGTGTGTGCGCGCTAATGTGCGTGCGTGTGTGTGTGTGTGTGTGTGTACAAATACGTGTATGCTTGTCTGTGCATGTGTATGATGCATGTGTCCGTGTGTGTCCACATGCATGTGTGTGTGCATTTGTGGAAATTGTGCATGTGTGCAAATACGTGTGTGCGTGCGTGTGCGTGCAAATATGCGGGTGTGTGTGTGCTTGTTTTTGAGTCTGTGCGTGTGTGTGCGTTTGTGTGTGTGTGCATGGTGCGTATATGCACATGCGTTGGTGTATGTGTGCTTATTTTTGAGTCTGTGCATGTGTGTGTGCGTGCATGTGTGTGTTTGCGTGAGTGGGTGCACGAGTGTGTGTTCGTATGTGTGTCTTTGCGATAGTCTGTGTGTTTATGTGCGTGCGTTTTTGTGCGCATATTATACGTATGAACATGCATGCATATCTGTGTACAGTACGCACGGTATGTGCATACGTTTGTGTTTATGCTGGTTGGTAATTCTGCATACAGACCTGCAAGTAAGGTAGTGGTTGGTGATTGGCTATAACAGTATTAAGTAAAGGACAATTAACGAGAAGCTGTGCATTCCACGGTTTTAATGCACGATGCAGAGGCAAATAACCACCCAATGCGCAGTGGAGGATAGTTGTCTCCGCGAAGTGCGTTAAAACGATGGAATGCTCACCTTCGAGTTGATTATCCCGGTTATACCATGGTCATTTGCCAGCAATATCAAATCGCAGCATTCAGAAATGTTTGGCGAAAGTTTTGCAAAAAAAAAAAAACGAGCTGGTAATTATTTAACAGGCGCCTTCTCATACCCAATACAATAGGCCAAGCTAAATTGAACCAGCTATCTTAGTTCATCTTACATTCATGGAGAAAGAATTTTTTGCACATGTTTACATCCGTTTACCAGCTGATGATTTGATAACGGATTCCAGCTGAAATGGAGATTATGCATAACGCAATATTATGCGCGATTATGCGTACTGTAGCTAACTTGCTACCCACAATTACAATGAACTTATGACGGTTTCACAGTCAGTGAGCTGAAATCAGTCTGCTGGCATAGCACGTGGCTAGCGAACTGTCAGCAGTTGCTGATACATGAAGCGGACACGTTAGCTTCATTTGTAACCGTACACAATTACAATCATTTAATGAATAAAGCCTGATAACTTCGCTGCTATAATATTTCCGGTCATTATCGCTTGAGTACCTTTAGTTAACCGCCCCGCAGGACGCAACTTGTATGATACCGCCAAATTTACTGGAGATAAATGAGCAGCTAGGTTTCTGTTGTACCCAGCCGAATACCAGGTCTACCGTTGCTAAGGTTACAAGTTGGCTAGTGGATGAATTTCGAATGGTGAAACTACCATAGCCTGTGCGGTTCCAAGGTTTTAATGCATACCTGCCAGCCAATCAGAAAAAAGTATTCCTCCAGACCATGGAAAATGGCACATAATCCACTGTGATTGCATTCAGATCATGAGGTCCCTTGTAGATTACCTGACTCATTTAGGCCATCCTCAGCTTACTTCCTCCCCAGAAATGACCCTACCCTGGGAGTCCGCAGCTCTAGGGCATCACTTATAATGGTGCTGCGATCTGAATATGTGAATATGGATATGAAGTCATGTGAGGTTATCCCTTTGAAGAGATATGTAGTGCAGTTTATGCATAGTTGGACAGTGACCGTTTATATTATGAGATGTGTTCCAAACTATACAAATGCTAACACCCACAAAACAAAGCAGGCTACAGCTGTACACTGTGAACACATATTGAGTCATCAAACACAGTGCCCGGAGATGAGAGCGACAAGCAAGACTCATCACATTGTGCAAATGCTTACGGGACACAGTTGTGTTGGGTTTTTACAAGAAAGATTTCTGTCAGCCCATCCCTTGGCATTCGGGACCCAGAATGGGTTGGTGTGAGCAGGGCTGGGGCACGTTTCCCAAAAGCATAGTAACTATGTTAGAAACTTACATAGTTTGAACTGTATACAGATAAGGATTCAGGCTATGTTAGTTTGGAACTAAGCATTTGGGAAAAGTACCCCTGGGTGATATAGAGTGCATCGATATTACTTATATTGATATTGTGGTAAGATTGTTAAGGATCTGATCTGTCTTGCCATGTTCATGTTCTGCTTTGCCATGTGCCTGATCCGTTTGCCATATTTTTATTCGCCTTATTGAATCCTTTCATTGTCTGACTGTTCTTTGATATGTGTATTGTGATTTGGTAACCTAGATTTGTTCATGTATTGTCTTAGTTTATTCTTTCCATGTTTTACATTTAACCATAGTTTCATTCCGGTCCATGTTTTGCTTTCTCCCATGCATTGCACTTTGTCTCCCCCCCTCTGGTCTCTTGTCTTGTCATTGCTCACAGCCCCAGTACTGCGTGCCACTCTTCGAGTGATTTAATGGTTTCTGGATTTCAACCATTCCTTCCTATCTCGTTTGCTTCCTTCACCTTACTTTTCTATTTTACTAACCAATACTAACAGTTTGTTGTTTTCGCCAAGATTACTAATCCAACTAACATTGTATATAATACTAACTTACTAGCAAGCACTAGGGATTGTATAGCTGCACTTACTAATTGATTAACAAGCTCTCAGCACTCGCTCTGTTCTAGTCTCCGCCCCGTGTCTCTCCCTAATCTAATCTGCTGCATTTCTGTGGATTCTCCACATCTGCTCGCGATGTCTTTTCTCTCATTATCTATGCACGTTAGAACTCCTTGACTGGAGCCGTATGTTTGTCTATAGGATTGTCTCTTGATCCCTGTCCGCGTTTTGGCTTTTGCCTACTTTATGTGATTAGGTTCTCCCTCTTGTTCCACCCTTTGTAATAAGTATCATTTCCTGCACCTGTGTTCTATGTACCATGTGATCTCCCTGGAGTTTATATTAGGTGTCTCGTCACAGAACTTCCTTGTCAGAACGTTTCTCGTGTTTTCCTGTGCTGCTACTGTATTCCGCTTGTACTCATTGTGTTACTCTTCTGACTGGACTGCCTGAATATGAGTTCTGTGTTTGCTGCCCTGGTTTACGACTGATGCTGCCCTCCTGGATTTTGACTTTTGGATTGTGAACTCTGTACTTTTGCCTTCTGCCCTGCGGGGGCTACCCCCCTCGGTCAATAAAATCTCCTCACCTACAATCCTGTGTTCTCGCAACTGGTTCCTGAACGTTACCTCAGAAAGACATATTTTGAATATTTTAATTGTAATTGTATTATGATATTACATATTATTTAGTGTTATCTCATCTGGTTTTAAGACTGTATTATTTTAAAGGGATGAAGTTGTCTGCACTTATTAGGCTGTTGTAGCTGTTGCCTTTACCTGCTTGGTCCTGGCCACATTACTGGTTACTGTTTAATCAAAAATCACACTCTGCAAATATTTTGTGAAAGGACCAGTAGTTATCCCAACAATCACCACAGCATTGACATTGAGGTATTCTGTCAAAAATATTGTGATTTTTGATTTTGTTCATATTGTCCACATAGAAAAATATTCAGAGTTAATTAAACTCTTCCAGAGTCAAATGAACGATTACAGAGCCTATTTTAGCTCTTGTAGGAATGGAACTGAGTATACTTTTTCAGAGTTGATTTTACTCAGAACATTTTGCTGCGCAGCCCCACAATCCAGCTGCATTTTGTCCTCCCGCTGCAGTACGATGGTAAAAAAATAATAAAAAAGACCACGGTGACTGAAGGCATTCGCATCACATGACCGTGGCTGACGGCTTAATTTAAAATCGGGGCCCAGCCGCAGCAGCCGGGGGGGGGGGGATGATTTATGGGCTAGTTTTAATCAGCCTGCCGAAAATGCAATTAGACCTTATTCCTGGAGTGTGCAAATGAGCCACCCCAGTGGCATTCTGGGACATGGTATGTTAATTAGTCTGCAAAGACACCTGTTGTAGAGCGCTTTGCTCATGGTGGAGGGGGGCTGTGAAGTGTGGATAGGAGAGCGAAGGTACGGTGAATGATTGACATCGAGGGGAATCTCTCACCCACACTGAGAGGTGATGGAAGATGTTGATTGAGCAAATGGGTGATTAATGTTTTCTGGCTCCGGTGTGATGAACAAACAGATCGGCACAGGAAGGGGGAGGGGTACTTGAATGTATTCTGCACACAGTCTGTCCAAAGAAGTGTTTTTATCTTGTTATGATACTCCATCTTGCTTCCTCCATCTCGTTGAAAATTCTCGGGGTGGACAAAGTATTGAAAGCAAACCTGAATAATGACTAACATTATTCTCAAATTTCGCAATTACAGACACATCTATTTTTGTCATCGCTATTGATTTGAATACTGATTAGCAGTGTGCCTCTGCTTAAAAGTTATCTAACTACCAGCACTTCGCTATGTCTGCAAAGCAAGATTAAGATAATACACGTTCCAAGGTTATCAATGCGTTGATGTCTGAAATGGAGGTGTGTTGGTCACCAAAACTGTAAAATTATGACTAGTGGGGAGGGGAACTGTGTCCAAAATGATGAAAAGAAATACCAAATGCCGTGAAAACAAGAACACAAAAGGGCGATTCCATGCAAGAAAATGCTTAATTTGAGAAATGTTTTTAACTGACTGGTCTATTATAATTTGTAAGCCTGAATACCCAAGTCATTTAGAACAAGTTAGTTTTCTCACTTAAATGAATACAGAATGGTGAT
The DNA here is from genome assembly GCA_029721435.1 of Gymnothorax reevesii. Taxonomy (NCBI): domain Eukaryota; kingdom Metazoa; phylum Chordata; class Actinopteri; order Anguilliformes; family Muraenidae; genus Gymnothorax; species Gymnothorax reevesii. The sequence continues at coordinate 20,915,117 of CM056587.1, read as the reverse complement.
TTTTTTAGGGGGGGGAATAGAGGAAACATGAAATTTCATCAAATTTTCAATTTTCCAGTATGTTCAATCAATTTCCTTAATTTCCCCACTAATTGATATCACTCAAGTTCCCAATCTTTACAAGTCACGTTTCTGGAGCAAAGTCTGTCCACTTGCATAGTGACAGTCACAAGACCCTTTGCTTGACAGAGAAAAATATGGTAAATAACGGGCTGTTTATTGTCATATCCCGTACAACAGAAGGCAAAAAGTTCTTGCCATTTTTTTTACTTTTTGAGGGGAAACATTTATTGCAAATCCTCAAATTTTAAACTAAAGGTACTAAAATGCTACTGTCTCCCCACAATTCCATTAATTAGTTTACACAAAAATAGCCTAAAAAGTATTGTTCTGTATAGCAGATCATTAGTACAGTCCTTTACAGAACTGCATAAACCAAATCTCAATGCACTTACTTCTCAGTGGGTCAGCTCTGCCTGACAAAAATTTGGTTTCTCTGTAATTCCTCACCTCTGAGACAAGAGGGGCATTAGTGAATGGAAAATTCCGCTGAGGGAGGGCAAGTGACTGTTTCAAGGGTATGCAAGTGGCTGTTCAGAGTTTCTTAATGGCATCAGTCGCCAATTCAGAGGTAAGTAAAACATTGAAAATGTTTTGAAATTAAAGGAATTGTTAAATGAGGATATTTGTGAAAGTAACATCTGCCATGTCTGTGTATTTCATTAGTTTTTACATTAGAAAGACAGAAAAAGCCTGACTGACTGTCTCATGCATGAATATGCACTGTGGTTCTGTACATTTTATGTCAGACTGGCTGAATAAAAATGTGTAAAATAAAGTGCATGTAATGAACCCTTCAAATGAAAAAAGAGCATAATACTTTGTCAACAATTGGGCGAGGACATTTTTCCTCTGAAAACTCCAAAGGCACTTTCACTCGAGGAACGATTGTTCCGTACTCTGCCACAGTATGGCCACAGCTTTCACACTAGCAACGTCGTATTGTGCCCAAGTACAGATTATTTAATGAAAATTCCAATACAGAAGGTAGCAGTATGCACCTAGGTGGTTTTAAATAGAATAATATACATAAAGAAGAAGAGGCAGCCACAGAAATGGATCTTTTTTATCCCTGCTAGACTTTCGCATCATGTTCTGCACTTTTAAGATATTGCAGCTACACTTTCTTTCGTTTGTCATGGCTCTGTTCTATTGTTCGGCGATAACCACGCAAATGTAAATGTAAATTATTATTATCTGTGTGTAGTAACCAGTTGTGATTGTATGTATTTCTCGTCTGCCCAAATTTCGAGTGAGCATTTAATTTCCTCTGCCCAAATTTCTTTGTTTGACCAGAGAGATCCTCTTGCCGCTGTATACGTCAGAACAAAACGGTCCAATAGTAAAGATGTGACGTAATACTCCACTTTCGTGTTCGAGTACGGTTGCTTTCACATTCGGTATGAGTACAGATAAACCTTGCCCGAGTCCACCTCTTCCAAGCACTCTCGCGTACCGTGCCCAAGCAGGGTACGCTTGTGTTCACTCTTTCCAAATGCACCGGACTTTGGGGTCAAGTATACTTGGATTCATGCCCAAGTCCCTAGTGTGAAAGCACCCTGAGGCTACATGCAGCTCCAAGTTGGCAATGGAATAATGTACCGATAGTAGTTTTTTAAGTAAAAAAATGCCATGATTACTGGTCAGCTTATTATAATGTACATAATAATAATAAAAATAATAATAATAATAATAATTACGGGCAGTATATGTACTGTTTGTTATGGTAGAATTTCAAACTGTTTTTTGAAAAAAAAAGTTGGTCAATAATGAGGCAGGAAAGGTTGATAGTTTTTTACATATTGTAGTTGTCCCATACGACTGATATTTTGTCCCATACAACAGGTACAGAATTATCAAAGGATCAGAGCTAACTGAGGGGACATGAATTGTTACAAATTTATCAGTTATCATTTATTTAACTTTAGCTGTTCAAGTTTGAAGTGCAACAACAGGTGGGGGCAGTGCTTCAGTAAAAACCTGAGGTCAATTCAGAGCGTCCCGTACGACAGATTTTTTTCTGTCTGTTACGTCTCTCTGCTCCAATGGTGGTCTTCTGCCCCATTGTTGTGTTGTTTTTAATTGCCTTTATTGGCGAATTTGTATTCCTTTTCGTTTCCGGGTGTGCACCTGCGCCGCCTCACCACCTGACGTCTCCAGGTCTTATATTAGAGACCCTGCCCAGAGCCAAGTGGGAGAGGGTTCGCTGACGTGGCAACATCTGCTTTTGTCCTGGTCGACTGCTTTGTACTTCCAAAATAACGTCACTTTCTTTTGTGCGTTCCTGAACTTGAAATAATTAAAAACTTCTTGAGAAACTAGAGCCTGTGTCACCTCTCCCACTTTTATGTTGTGGTTTGTCTTCGTTTTATGCGGGACAGATATCCCCTAGAATTTTTCAAAAGCTTTCAATAGCCAATTCACAAACTTCTTGAAAAGACTTCGTTGAGAAAAAAAAAGTGATTTCTCTGCGTCCCATATGACAGATTACATTTCTGTTTATTTCACCCCCTCAAAATGTAAATATGAAGATAAATAGTTCAACGCCAGCAAATTTAGTTTAAATAACATCGGAAGAGCTGCCGGGTGGCTCACACGGTTAAGGCACTGCGCTGCAGTGCAGAGGTGATCACCACGTCGCGGGTTCGAACCTCGGCGTACCCACCGGCAGGGGTCGGCAGCTTTTTCAGAGTAGCGCACAATTGGCTATCGCGCTACAGGGTTACAAATTGGGAAGGGACTGTCGGATTTGGGTAAAAACGATAACAGCTTTGTTCGTTGCTCCAGCGCCTCCTGTTGGCCAGACGGGCGCTCGTCAGGAAGACTCCGGCTTGGTTCATGTCCGGGTATCCTCCGCCCTCGCTCTGAACTTGCTCTGAAGATTCAACCAGCGAGTGTATAAGAATCAGTGGCTGACAGGCACGTGCTTCGGAGGAGAGCCGTGAACTGTCTTCACTATCCTGAGTTGGCAGCAAGGGGTCGCATACGAGCAAGCTTTGTACATAGTTCCCCAATTGGGCATTCCAGATTCGGGTGGGATTGGAGATGCCAAATTTTTTTTATAAAAAAAATAAATAAATAACGTCGGAAGTTTTAAACTTTTAAATTTGCGGGCGTTGAATTCCAATGAATCCCAGGAAATTTCACAAAAGTAACTATTTATCGATATTGTAAATCATAAATTTCACAAACATAACTATTTATCGATATTGTAAACCATAAGCGAGAAAGAAACGTTTTTTTTGCACGGACTCTTTCGTATGGCGACGTAATCCATCACAATTAGGTCATCGAGTCACACGCTATAATTCCGCAACCTGTCAAGTTGAACTGATGGGCTGAATGAGCGAAAGTAGGTCCGTTTTCATGCTAACAGAGGTGTATAATCCAGGTTCAGAAAGTAAAAGTCCATCCCAGGATATTGTTCCAGCCACAAAAGACCTGGCAGCTGACGCTATTCTTCAGCTGGGTGGTAAAACTAACAAGTCAACTCTGCTGACAGGAGTTTACGGTTGGAATTAAAACATGGTAGGATTTTTACTTATTGACCCCTGGATTATACACCTCTGCTTGCTAATGTATTCGTGAGCAGGTGAAAAGGTCCTGTCATTTCAGGGATGTCGAACACTATTCGACAATGGTAATTAACCAGTCAGATTGCAGAAAACACCTACTATTGGTTTACAATGAATGTTTGATCATTGAAGAATATTGAAGTGTTGTAACATACAAAACCCAAAACCAGTGAAGTTGGCACGTTGTGTAAATCGTAAATAAAAACAGAATACAATGATTTCGAAATCCTTTTCAACCTATATTCAATTGAATACACTGCAAAGACAAGTTACTTAATGTTCGAACAGGTAAACTTTGTAATTTTTTGCAAATATTAGCTCATTTGGAATTTGATGCCTGCAACATGTTTCAAAAAAGCTGGCACAAGTGGCAAAAAAAACTGAGAGAGTTGAGGAATGCTCATCAAACACTTATTTGGAACATCCCACAGGTGAACGGGCTAATTGGGAACAGGTGGGTGCCATGATTGGGTATAAAAGCAGCTTCCCTGAAATGCTCAGTCATTCACAAACAAGGATGGGGCGAGGGTCACCACTTAGTGAACAAATGCGTGAGCTGATTGTCGAACAGTTTAAAAACAACATTCCTCAATGAGCTATTGCAAGAAATTTAGGGATTTCATCATCTATGGTCCGTAATATCGTCAAAAGGTTCAGAGAATCTGGAGAAATCACTGCACGTGTGTAAAAGGACGTGTGTAAAGGACATCACCACATGGGCTCAGGAACACTTCAGAAAACCACTGTCAGTGACTACAGTTTGTCGCTACATCTGCAAGTGCAAGATAAAACTCTACAATGCAAAGCAAAAGCCATTTATCAACAGCACCCAGAAATGCCGCTGGCTTCGCTGGGCCCAAGCTCATCTAAGATGGACTGATGCAAAGTGGAAAAGTGTTCTGTGGTCTGAAGAGTCCACATTTCAAATTGTTTTTGGAAACTGTGGACGTTGTGTCCTCCGGACCGAAGAGGAAAAGAACCATCCGGACTGTTAGAGGCACAAAGTTCAAAAGCCAGCATCTGTGATGGTATGGGGGTGTATTAGTGCCCAAGGCAGGGGCAACTTACACATATGTCAAGGTAATATTAATGCTGAAAGGTACATACAGGTTTTGGAGCAACATATGTTGCCATCCAAGCAACGCCTTTTTCATGGACGCCCCTGCTTATTTCAGCAAGACAATGTCAAGCCACATTCTGCACGTGTTATAACAGCATGGCTCCGTAGTAAAAGAGTGCGGGTACTAGACTGGCCTGCCTGTGGTCCAGACCAGTAATACGACAACGGAGACCCTGGACTGTTGAACAACTTGAGCTGTACATCAAGGAAGAATGGGAAAGAGTTCCACTTGAAAAGCTTCAAAAATTGGTCTCCTCAGTTCCCAAAAGTTTACTGAGTGTCGTTAAAAGGAAAGGCGATGTAACACAGTGGTAAAAAGGCCCCTGTGCCAACTTTTTTGCAATGTGTTGCTGCCTTTAAATTCTAAGTTAATGATTATTTCCAAAAAAAAAGTAAAGTTTCTCAGTTTGAACATTAAACATCTTGTCTTTGCAGTGTATTCAATTGAATATAAGTTGAAAAGGATTTGCAAATCATTTTATTCTGTTTTTATCTACGATTTACATAACGTGCCAACTTCACTGGTTTTGGGTTTTGTAATTTAAAGGTCACATCCTGCTTTAAAGCCAGTCATCCTTTTATTCTCTGGATGTTAAATACGGTCCAAATGTCCCGTACGACAGGCATGGAATCGCCCAAAAAAAGAGTTGTGGCCGCAAGTGGAAGCCTTCCAACAGGGACATACGGACACTGAACAGGACAGTTGCTCACATCCATTGCACTAAAGCTCTAGAAAATACAGCTGAATTGCATCAGTCTGCAGTACGTTCTGAACCAGACTCAGAAAAATAAGAATGGTATGAGCTTCACTGAGCTTGTATTTAGTGTTTCTGATTTTTTTTTACCACCCCCCCCAAATTGACTAGTTTTTGCTCCCGTTCGCTTGACGAGTGTAAATTTCTCACCCGACTGGCAAGTAAAAAAATGTCATCTCATTCACTCACCTCATTCTTCTTCTGCATTATATGCAAAACCTAATAGAAACGATTTTAAGTGGAAATTAGACTGAAATGCAGTTTGAGATCAAGTTATTTTTCGGCTTTTACAGCTTCATTCTGTTGCAGTCTCGCAGCCTGTTATATTGTGGGGTTCTGCATAAATCTTTCTTTCACCACATTGAGTTTGGACAGCAGGAAGTCCGAGGCATGAAGCTATATTTACATGCAAACAACTTCTGATTTTTTATTTTCATATTCTGGAAAGATATGACTTCAGCATAATCATATTCATGTATTCTCTGCTTTTAGATCTATTCTGAATGTAGATGAAAAGAAAAGGTTTATCTGAGATTATTTTTAATATTTGAGCAGTATTAGCTGCTTGCTGGGGGAATGGTTTTCACGGTTATTGTCTGTAAGCTGCCCTTTGTAAAGGTCACGACATTTATTTTTCACTGTACACTGTATACCCCCGATTTACGTCAGCGATATTTTTATAATGTATACTTTTAATAACAAGTATTAAATCCGTAGCTTCAGTTCAACTTTAGGCTTGATCCTAACACATTTATGCAGTGAGAGTGAGTCGATGACAAACTCGGAAATGGATGGGAGAGATTCTTCAGGTTCACATCTAAATTCCTTCAAATTTTGAGAAACTATGGCCATTTTTTTTAGGGATTGTCACCCTCAGATAAAATATAGCTGTTTTCACTTACCCAGAATATATTCACTGGGGCTTATGCTCATACTTTCAACATCCCTACCAACGTTTTCTACGAATATTTTAAAAATATTTTTCAAATCAAATCTAACTTTATTTATATAGCACTTTCATACAAAGAATGTCGTACAAAGTGCTTTACATATTAAAAACAACGCCCCTTCCCTCTCAGCCACCCTCCGTCCCTCAACTTGTCCCATCCCGACAGAGACTTAGTGAGGTAAGAGATGAGGAAAGGTATCCTCAGACATTTTATAAATGTGTCAAGAGGGTTGCTGACCCTCATCCATTAACAAACATCCATAGACCTTGTAGGGCACGTTTAATCAAACAACTTTCAGAAGTATGTCAGTTTGTGAGTCTTTCAACTAAATTGCACCACATCGTGTTGAACACATACATGATATTCATATTGAATTGAATGTATTATAAACGAAGTGGTATTTATCTTTGCTCACCTTTTTTTAACTTCATGCTCCTTTTACCTGTATTTGTTATGCTAAAATGTTGCATGCTGGCAACGTGTAATTTTTTGTGTGGAGGGGATAGTTGTGGCTACTGAGCATGCAGAAGTGAGGATATGTGCTGTAACTCTTAGCAAATTGACATATAATTATAATATGGACAAACCACTTTTAAATCTAGAAATCAGGGGTAGAGGGCAGGGGTTAACAATGACCTTTTTACATTGTAAACTCAGAACATAAGCAAGGCTGATTATAATGGATAATATGCACTCTCATCTTATGTAAGATTGTTTCAATGAATTGAACATTAATAAATAAAACAGTGCAATGCGTTGAGAACACCAAACAGGGCCTGTATGAAATCATCACAATGATCTGAATTATAATTGTAGTAATATATTTGTTTGTATTATATTATCATTATCAGTGTTCCAGCTGGTGTTTTTGTGGCCATTGTTCTCATGCAAATTTATGATGTTAAAGTAGTATGCACTTATAAATAAAGCTTTAGAAAATCTCTCATTTTCTCCCTAATTTAATTTCCCAGCTGCTCATTGCAGCATGTATTATTATTTTAACCCCTTTGCGCAGAAGCCAAATTTGGCTATTTATGGGTTACCCAATTTAATGCTTTATAATTCAAGATTTAAGCTTCATAAAGAGGGGAAATGTGGCTCAACTGAGAGAAGACACTCACAGCATTAAGAATAACATTGTATTTCAGTTTATTTTCATGATTTTGTTTGAGGAAATGGGCCTCAAACCAGGGTTTCCGTTATTCGGTAATTACCGGACTTTGACCGGTAAAATCTGCCGAAGTCCCACATTTTTTCACACCGCCGGTCAAAATGTCCGGTGAAAATATTCCCTCCAAGCACTATTTGAATTATTAATAAAAAGCTATTTCACGTCCAGCGGCGGCTCGTCGGCCGTAACAAAGGGAAGCCAGAACCTCGCCCTTCAAAGCTTAATGACTTCAACATTTCGTAGTTCACTTTTATTTATCAGCAGTTGCTCATACGAATTGGTTGAAGGACAATCACATTTATTTTCGATTGCAAATGACGACACAAATTATCAACACGTCTTTATAAATTAGTTTGCGAGGCTTCTTTCACAAAAAGCCACGACAGTCCATTTTCTACAATCTTAATATAGAAGAAAAGAATGCGATGTTGCACAGCTTATTGCTTAATGAGCCTCACTAATCAATTTGCGCATCTATACCATTTCGTGAGCTTCTTCAGCGCGGAATTTATAGCGTAGGCCTATGGTAATTTATGTCATAATTTATGTGTGAAAGAAAACCCCTCATAATTTCGTGGTGCAATGTATAACAATGCTATCGAAAATAAATTTGACTCAACTGACTGTTCTTCTAACAATTCGTATGAGCAACTGCTGATCAAGAAAAGTAAATTGCGAAAGGTTTAAGTCATTAAGCTTTGAAGGGCGAGGTTTTGGCTTAACTTTGTTACGGCCGACGACCCTCCACTGTTTAAATGAATGATTGAAAACAGGTGATGAACGATCATTCACATTGAGGGATTGTTTGGGCTTCCCCTGTTGCCAATGCACGAGCCGCCACTGTTCACGTCTCATTTTATTAAAAAACAACAACAACAACAAAAAAAAAAGCCTGAATATTATTTTTTATGAATAGGCCTGGTCTATGTGGAACAAAACTTTTTTTTTTCCACGCGGAACTAAACTTGCAGCACTCGTTTCATTTACTCTGACAAAGCCTGCAGTACAAAGACAATAGCGGGAGCCGGAGAAACATGTCAAAACAGGCGAAACTAAAAGACTATTTTATTAAACAGAACAGCTCAAAGGAGAAGGATGATGGTGAGGCTGAAATCCCGGAGACTGCAGCAGATGGTGCCGTGCCTCCCGCCGAAAAAAAAAAAATGTCGGTCGTTCCGGGCCGAATGGAAAGATAAATATCCCTGGCTAAGGTCAATTGACGGCACTCATTTTATTTAATACAGCCTATACTTTTCAATAAAATGGATTATAAATTGACATGCTTTGATATCATTCTTATATATCCTTAATATCATTTATCATTTTAAGCCAGCCCCGTAACGTAAACATGTGAGGATCCATGTCAGCTCATTATCATGACTTTAAAAGCACCAAATTACTTGCCTTCACGAATTTCGTTAGTAAATAATGTGAAGAATTGTAAAATATCATTTCCGTGAGGCTGTTCAATCAGACAGTGACAGATCATCCTATAGAGCCCTAAGTGTCATAGTCGCTGTCAAGGTGCTGATGCTATGACTGTCATTATACGGAGCTGTCCGTGCTCCGCTATTTAACTCCTAATTACTCATTGACACACAGTGCAGGATTTTATAATCAGTTTTTGTAAACAGTCCACTCAGATTGTTACACAACTGTACTGTGAAGATAGAACAAATGTTTCTAAGAGCAAATTATTTCTATTATAAATCGGTTTATCACGTAGAGCGACAAAGATTACATCAATTGTGAATACACGCTCACTTAGCAACAGGACTACGTTTTCTCACAGCCTTGCAGGTGAGTAGACTATATACATGTTGTGATCTTTTGGCATATCGTTGAACAAATTCCTATTTAAATTCAGTCCGCACGAAGTTTGACAGGCAAGGGCGGGGCCCTTTGTAAAGTATAAGCCCCACCCCCCACCCCCCTCGCGGAGGCTGCGGGGGTATACTTTACGGCGCAGATTTAAGCTCAATGAAGTCAGATAATATTTGACCGGAATTTCGAACATTTGTCCGGTAAATTGAAAACCTGCCGGTCACGTTGTCCGGTGCCAATTTTTTCTAGGGGAAACCCTGCCCCAAACATAAAAAAAATCTTCACGAGAATTCACCATTGAAATAGCAAAATAAATAAATAGATAAATAATTCTGAGGATTGAAAAACTTTTGGGGCTTAAATCCATACATTTCTGGAATCATAAACTCCTTGACCACAAGTGTAATTCATCTTCAACATTACATTCTAGATTACCTACATGCTATTAGCCAAATTATACAGCTATCCAAGTGGCTCCCCAAAGTCCGAGATCCCTCAAAATGGTGCACTGTCAAATCATAAAATAATCATTTATTTAACACAAATAAAGTTTTGAGCCAGGACATTTAATATGAACAAATGATTTTCTGGTTGAGTTTAGCATGAATTTGTCAATATCAGTGCAGTTGAACATCAGTGGTCACCAGTAACCTCTCCAAACACAAAACATGCCTTTTCTCCATAATAAAGTTTAGAGTTTTGTCCATTTTTCTGCATAGTACCCCAAGCCAGTACAAATACTCATTAAATAAACTGCTGATTAAATGGTCAGAACATTCACCCTTTAATGGAAGCTACCAGTTCCCTCTTCCTAGCTCACAAACTCATTTCCACACTTATAAGGAACAAGTACAACTCACTAACTCAGTAATATCTGAATTCTGAAATATACCTTATTTTAACAGAATGGACATTCCACTTTCAGGGAAGATCACACAATATATGCCTCCCTAGATTCAACAGAACGGTGCAATGAACGTACCAGGGGGTCCACCCAAATGCATGGGCAGTTTACGTTTTTAACAGGAAAAAACCTCGGCATTCGACTTTGTTGAGTATGGTATACATTCCAAAACAAAAAGCAAAAGTAGCAGCCTAACCTTTTTCACGAATCCCTCCACCAGAGACCGATGTATCCAGTAGAGGGAACCCTCCGGTCCTATTCATTCAAAATAATTCCCATTGACAATGTCCTTATCTCATTTTAATCCTCCAAATGTAACTGAACACTTCAAGGCCAGTTTTGCGAGTCTTTTTTTTTTTTTAATGAATCACGTTCATTTCAGCCGCGCAATGTGCGCAACGTAGACAGAATACAACCGAACCTGCTGATATGCATAGGCTTGTATGCTCTGTGTTTGTCCAATCAATGTGTTTCACTTATAGTGAAATGTGTAAACACTTGGGAATTGGATAAGAAATGAGCCGATCAATACATTGTACCAAGGGAGTTTCACGAGGGCATGAACTATAACTGTGGAGTTAGGCAGAAGAGCCTAAGTGTAAAATTGAGTGATTGGCTATCAACACCAGTACTTGGGTGGATATGAGGAAGCACTGAATTTGTCAATGAAAGAATCTACACGTATATCTACGGTAGGGAACTATGCATTTTTTGTATGTTATGACTGTAATTGACAGTAGAATGTGAGAGAATGAATACCACGTTGAATTTTTTTGCTTTAGAAACTGATTTTTCTGAACTACTAATTGGAATACCATTGGCTCACTGTAGCTAAACTGGTTGCTACAGAGGACAATGATTTTTTTCTTTCGCAAGAGATCATTGTTTTTAAACTGCTGGATCGATACTATGGGCAAGGATATTGACCAGTTTGCACATCGGGCTTAGCTGAGGAGTTTAATTCATGCAATTCTTGAAAAACAGGGAGTGGAGTGAACTTCCCCATATTCTAAACCGTGTTCGAACTCTGCTTGCTTGTGACTATTAAATAACTGATCCAGGGGTGCCATCTAGTGATCGAGTACAGTAACAGTGGGTTTAAATTTGCAGGTCCATAGACGCGAGTGTCTACATCTACGGAAAGGGGTTAATATTGAACCAACCATTCAGTGCAAGTTTGAGTGTGGACGCCTAGCTCTCAAAGTGAATGCATCATGAATTCTTTTTGTTCAGGAAAAAATCCTGTTCAACTTGACTGACAAACTGCTTTGCCCTGTCTCTTTCCCTTGCTGATACTTCAGTTGGACTGTATACAGAGAGTGCATACTGGTCTGGAGTAGATTCTTACTCTTAGAAGTAGGGATCTATATGTGACACAACCTTTATTCTTTTTTTTTTTTATTTAATTTGGCATCTCCAATCCCACCCTAATCTGGAAAGCCCAATTGGTGAACTATGTACAGAGCTTGCTCGTATGCGACTCCTTGCTGCCAACTCAGGATAGTGAGGACAGTTCACGGCTCTCCTCCGTAGCACGTGCCTATCAGCCACTGATTCTTATATACTCATTGGCTGAATCCTCGTAAGTTCAGAACGAGGGCGGAGGATACCCGGACATGAACAAACCCCGAGTCTTCCTGACGAGCACCCGTCTGGCCAACAGGAGGCGCTGGAGCAACAAAAAAAGCTATTATTGTATCCCCAAATCCAGCAGTCCCTTCCCAATTTAAAACCCTGCAGTGCGGTGGCCAATTGTGCGCTACTCTGAAAAAGCTGCCGACCCCTGCCGGTGGGTACGCCGGAGCTCGAACCCGCGACGTGACAGTCACCTCTGCACTGCAGCGCAGTGCCTTAACCGAGTGAGCTATCCGGCAGCTCACACAACCTTTATTCTGAATGATTTACGGTGAACTTTGTATATCAAGACTGAGCCAGAGATGTAGAAATTAGCAACAGATGAATGGAACATAAACAGATGAATGGAGGACCGGAATCAGAGCAGAGATTCTGGCTGCAACATGCATTAGCGTCGCAAACAGTGTTCACAACTCTTTAAATTACGCTAGATAATAATTACACTCTGCTTTTTGCGTTCGACACCAATGCCTCAATGTTAACGAGCTTGTTGATCCCAGAGGACCCGGGGACTCCCAGGAAGTTCAGGCCAGGAGAAATGAGGACTTAGGGATAAGCAGTCTGCTCAAAACCCCATCACACAGTTTCAGCAGTTACTGAGTGCTGTCGTATCGTGCCCATTCAATAACATCGGGGGATGGGGGGGGGGGGGGGGCGGGTGTTGGCTTCCTGGCACAGCTATCCGTATGCTTTCAGAATCCGTTAATGAATCCATCAATAATTCCATGCTGGCCGAGTCCCCAATCCACCCACCCAATGAACGCTTCAAGGCAGGCGGCAAAATGGCTGCATCACTACAAATATGTCCATCTCCTCTGCTTCATAATACAGGTCTGATTTTGTGACAACGGATGCTAAGCTCTTTGAGTTGTAAATTTATTACCCTCTATTCTCAATGGAGGGTATGTTTACCGTTTCCCATTTAATATGTGCAGGGTTCCGTTCAGAAAATACATTTATACCGTTTTCAGCAAATAAAACATGCTATTCTTGCAGTGCCATTGCTGGATTGTGGAATTGCTATGATTGCAATTGTCCTCTTTATAGAATGACATATAATGCCAGAATGCCAGGGACATTTTTCTGCACGACCTGCGTGCAGTTTTGGCAATCGGTGAGGCTTTCACTGTGTGTGGTGGGTCATATTCACAAAGCCAAATGTCATGTTTGCAAATGTATTAATGATGCACTGCAAACAGGTACATCTTCCTTATGGAATTGTGTCAACGATGATTGGAGGAGAATGATCAGAAAGACCATGAGAGGAGGAAAATTTAACTTCAACTTTTGTTTGCTCAGTAAAGCATTTTTAGGCTACCGTAAAATGCTCTATTTTTGACAAGTTATATACTTTGATGACCAAAAGGGAGGTTTGCAAACCTGGCAATGAGTAAATAAATAAATGATTCATTTAAAAAATCCATTTGTTTCTAGGCAATTCATTGCCAGTCATTCCCTCCTGTTTGAAGAACAGGATGCTTTGGATGGGCGTTCTCTCTGCGATAACGCGCCCTGCTCTGATTCGCCAGTGAACAGTGCTACCAGCTCCTTGCTCCAGGTGACAACAGATAGCAACTAATGCATCAAAATCCCTGAGGTTGACTTTCAGTCTTCAAGGTCAACCATCTCTGGGCTGCTGAGTACAATGGAGACCACAGCACTGGTGGACTGAGCTCAGAAAAAGTATTATTTAAAATATGTGTGCTTTATATGCATGTTTGCCTATTGACAGATGCATTTATTTATTTATTTGTTTGTTTTGAAAAATTCTGGATGAACACAACTACCTCTCGGTAGACAGTTTCTCAAAGCCTTAACAGGACAAAGAAGGGAAACGTGCATTTCACAGTCAAGGTCTGCATCCCTGCGGGACCCGTCACAATGGTGTGCAGCGTGGCATAATTTTTCATTGTGGAATGAGGGCGTGTGTTGGACAGCGCAGGTGTGCCAATGCGGGCAGAGAGAAAGGACGATTCACGAGAATCCAGCAAAAAATTATGTATCGGTATTAAAATCATTGGCTACTAAAAATGATTTCATTAATTTTGCCAGCCAGTAAAATTTTGGCACAAGAGCAACAAATTAGGCTTTATTTTACTGGAATTGGGTCATGGTTTCACGCCATCCCAGTGGGGGGACTCAAACTGACCATAAACTATTCAGGGAAAGATGAAAGTTGGAAATTTCTCGCTGAAAGATCCACATATGTTAGCCTGTGATGCTTATTTTTGACAGGCAACATGCATCACGAAATGAATAGAGGTCAATACAGGTAGAATGGAGTGACTTTAAATGTCTTACAAAAATTTACTTCAAAATTGTAAATTTGGTCTCACTTTTGGTAAAATACAGTCGCCAAACATAGCGTAATGGAACTGGAATTTTATCTGTGATGCCATGCTGGGCATTGACATTAGTTTGTTAAGCAAGATTCAGTTAAAGGCCACCTTAGTTAGCTTTGTAGAAAATAGCATTAAAACATGTATGTAGCTATTAGCTTGTCAACAAGTGCATTGTCTATGCTATTTTTATTAATGTTTAGCCTATTTTTTTTTTTTTTAGGTCTAATCATGTTTTTTTTTGTTGTTTGTATATAGCAGGATTTGTGGGTTTACTATTGGCCTTTATTTTTAAAAGAATCAACCATTTTGAAGTAGGCAGCAAATGATGACAGCTTAAAAAATATGATTCACATTTTTCTTTAGTTTGGGATGCAAGACAAAAAACTAATGGGATGAGATGTGGGACAAAATGTTACTTATTTTTCTGGGAACAGGCGGGCTGAGAGGACAAAAAAAAATGTCTCTCGCAGACCTCTATTTCTCAGCATCATTTGAGTTGCCTTGAATGATCACCGAAATCTTTTGAGGACAGTCACATATTCTTGGAATGGGTCCCCTTTATCAGCCCTGTAAGATGACAGGATTTGATAATGCGAAATATGGAAAATTCTACACATTAAAAGGCCACTTCAGCCATACGGGGATCTGTCAGTGGGGGCATTTCTGTGACATCTTTTCTTCAATAATGTTGCTGAGGGCACGCCTCTGACATCTTTCAATTAGCACTATTGTAAAGGGCACGTAGGAAGCGTCACACCTTTTAATCAACACTTTTAAATGGGGCACACCTTTAATCACTCATCTTGGTGGCCTCGTCTTTGTGACATCATTACACCTTATGATGTCCTTTTATACAAAGTAATTTTTTTTATGTAGATTGAGTATTGAGGTAGGAAGCTTTACTCGTTCATTCGACTTGTATATATGCAATATCCAACTTTATTTCCAATTTTTATGAAAAGTGCAAGATTTGCAGAACAGTAGAGGTGCTAAAATGACTACGAATTTCAAAATGTATACTAAGAAAGAGAAAGGTTTTAATCTTCTTAGGTATGTATTATTCTCAATTGAAGTGGCTAGTTAGTGGAAGGGTTCCTTTGTACTATCTCAGATTGTTGAGGCAAATACTGTTGCATTGTTCAACGACCAGGTTACCTGAAAATGGATTGTCAGGGACATAAGCAGAGGTGTATTATCCAGGTTCAGAGAGTAAAAGTCCATCCCAGAATATTGTTCCAGCCACAAAAGACCCGTCAGTTGGCACTATTCTTCAGCAGGGAAGTAAAACTAACAAGTGAAATCTGCTGACAGGACTTTACGGGTGGACTGAAAACATGGTAGGATTTTTACTTTCTGACCCCTGGATTATACACCTCTGGATGTAAGGAGATAAAGGGAAAGATGCCAAATTTTACATTCATTTCCACTTGTGCCCAGGGTATGTATCCAGAAAGCTTAAAGGACTCTGACAAATCTTGCATGACAAATCTTGTTATTGAGCAGTCTTAACTGACTTTGGTGAAGTTAGGAAAGCAAAGTATTTATTTTTTTATAGCTGTTTATTAAGTAATAGAGTGCATTTGTATTTGTCCCTTAGCATTTGAGAAATTATCTTTATTTTAAGATATTCTGTCCAATCATGTCTGAGGTCTACAAAAGGTCAAATATATGGAATGTTTATCAAATGGTTTTAGCCACTGCATATCATGGTCCAGAGCAGCTTACAAAATGACATTATATTTGAAGTGCATTGTCAAAAGATTGAAGCAACAGTCATGTGAATTCATGTGTCTTTGGAGATGAATACATTGAATGGCACGTGTTTCATTAACTATCCTGAATGACTTTGCTTAGGGCATGTGCCAAAACATGCCCTCCTGGAAAATGAAATTAAGTTTTTCCCTCTCGCTTGATTGGTCACCGGGGTGTGGTCCTGATTTTTGGATTAACGGAGTGCAAGATATATTTGCTGCTGGTGAAAAATCAATCATCCATCCATTATCTAAAATGCCTCTTCCACATCGGAGTTGTGGGGGAGCTGGAGACTATCCCAGCTGACTATGGGTAAAAGCAGGAACACACCCTGCACAGCTCGTTAATCCGCTGCAGGGCGCACACGGCACTCACTCACCATTCACTCGCGCACTCATACCTACAAGCAATTCCGAGCCGCCAAATTAGCCTGACATACATGCCTTTGGGCTGTGAGAGGAAATCCATACGAACACGGGAAGAACATGCAAACTTCACACAGTAAGGCACCGTATTGGATTCCAGCCTAAAATCTTCTTGCTGTGAAGCCATAGTCAATCATTAGAACGTAAATGTATAAAACTGGTAAAAACTAGTTGTGATTTTTGGGGATATTTTAATGATAGTGACAGGCCTTGGTGACTACTTGAGGCATTTTCAGTGTGCTTGTTTGTGTGTCTACATTGAAGAAAGACTCTACAGTTGAATTGAAGTCAGCCCATCTATCTCGATGCATGCCACATCTGTGGAGGTATGGCAGATTGGGGTTATCGTATCCAGTTTACATTTGCAAAACACCTCTGCCTCGTCGAAAAATCTCTTGGGGTAGAAAACTTCACAAAACAAAGAAGGAGCAGCTGCTCTTATAATCCCTGACAATCGGTTCATTACATACGGCAGCATCTCTGCATTTTCAGCTGCAAATCTATTATTAAACTGCTTTTTTAAAAAATGGCTATTTCAGCACTTAAAACAGACTTGCGCACGAGCTAATTATAAGAATGTTGGAAAACTTCAGTCAGAATCTCTATATGAAGTAATTTTTATTTAAAGAATCGAGGCATATGTTCAGTATGCTCTCAAGACATCCTCAATGTTGTGCTTTGAATAGACAGAACTTTTTTTTCTGAAAGCATTGAAATAACTGAGCAGTACGATGGTGAGAACCGGCCTTGGGACGAGATTGCTTTTCCAGTGGAGCGTAACAGAAGCTGTGCTTTTATGTAGTTCTCTGGCGGATAGGGCATAAGGACAGATGCAAGTAAAGCCCTCGTGGGTAGTGATGGTGAGGGCCGCAAGTTTCTTTTTTTGGAGGGTGGGGAAGTTTGGCGGTTTTGTGGAGCGTCCCTGCCTTATTGGATCCTCCTCGGAGAGTGGGACTGATCGGAGTACTTGAGAAAAAACACCAGTCTTACAAAGTGAAGGATGACTTGCAGAAATGCACTGTGGCATCGGGGAGAATGGGGACTGCAACAGAAAGTATGTCATTACCCTCGGAGACACAATAGTCGGAAAACTTTTTGTGGAGTTTCTCTCCCTGTCGCAGAATGGGTTTATTGGATGATGGGGGTTTGTAGCTTTCACACAGCAGAGGAATTTGCGCAGCGGCGAGAGATTTATGAAGTCTGTCCACCATTATAGCGGCTTCTGCATTGGGTCCCGCCTTAAAAGTATCGGCGCATAACAATTGCGGTATAATACGGCAGGGTCGGGATTACCTGTGGGTTCAGATCTGCCGTAATTGCTCCTTCAATCCCCAAGCTCGCAGCAAGACGAGTACAAAATTTAGCGGTTCATACCTGGCGGGTACGTGTGGGATAATTACACAGTTGGTTTTGCTCTTCTAAATAGATCTGTCTATTAAGGCTGGAAATGGCCTGGGTATTTAAATGCGAAGGAAAAATGAATGTTCAACTCAGGCTGGAAGTGGGTTTTCGTTGTGGGGAAGGACTGACTCTGGTTCTGAGTCATTAGTAAAGGATAACCAATAGGACCTGTGTGTGTGCGTTTGTATGCGTGAGTAGAGATGTGGTTATTTGTAAATAGGCAGGGCTCTGAAAGATTGGTGGTTTTATTTTGTAACGTGCCAAGACAGTCAATGAAAAACCAAACGGACGGGTGTAAAATGGGAAGATTAGGCATGTTAGCGATTACAATCTAATTTTCATTTAATTATGCACATATTTTATGTATTTTATAAAGCTGATGATGCTGTTCTCCAAAGAAGTTTCCAGTCGATTTTTATACTTTTCCTTTCTGAGGAATTTTTCTCATTGTGCGAGCAATGATAAATTTTAGCTGTGTTGATCGGTATGATATAAAGAAACTTTAGCAAACCTTATGAGACTGCAAAAAAAGGAATGAACAATGTTGAATGCATACAGGAAATCATTAACAGGGAAAAAGTGGCATTTGAATTTTAAAGGTACTATAAGTAATTCTGGTAACAACACTTTCTAATATAAATATGAATATCGTGTTTAATATGTATTTGCTCTGCTCGTATTGTTTCAAGATTCAGTTTGTTTACCCCATCCTTACAAAGGAAAATTATTAGTTTGATCACAGGATGTGCAGCCAGGATGCCAACATATTGAAACCACGTGGCCATGATAAGGTCACAGTCTCTCTTCTTAGCAGAAAACCAGCATATTAAAAATATCCTTCGGATAGTTTTTGCTTTGTGTTTCCTAGTCTTTGCTTGGGATCAACATTAACAATGCAAATATTTGATTCATGACTAAATAAGATTTTCTTTTTTTTTTTACAACTTTATGGCTATAGCTTACAATCAATGTACCTTAGATGCTGCAGTAACAAGCAGTTACAACATCCAACACAAGTTCAAAAATGTTAACTATTTCTCCTCCCCAATAATGAAGCTGTTTTGCCAAGTGCTGATCTTTCTACCCTGGCTACAAAATGCCTGTGTTCGGTAGGCTAGCCAAAGTTAAAAAGCTGTGGTTATATTGGTGTGGTAGTTCTTCATTATTTCATCCAGCACTGAACCATGCTTTTCACATCATTTTTAGAGGCTAACCAACTCACCTCTGAGTTTCCATCTACATGTATTTCAGAAATTAGTCTCTGTCTTCGGCTACTTTTCTTGACAGGCCCTCGTCACACTGCAATATGCAGGTAATTTGATGTTTTAACCTGTTAGGAACTCCGTTGCCTGTCCACGGGCAATGCCCCTTTAACCCTTTAGGCGTGATAAATACAGCATATTTCCAAATGGCAACACTGTCATGCGGCATATCCGCTTTACGTGAGGAAACCCGGCAAAAAGCTCATGTTGACCATTTTTACCTCAACCGAACACAATTCAACCACCAAGCAAGAAAATAAGCATGTAGCAAAACATAGGATAAAATCATATCAGAGCTGAGTCACTAGAATTTCTCCTGAATTTGTGCTATGCATACAAATGACACCGCAAATGAAAGAGAAAAGTCCACAGAATCCAATGATATATGCCCTGTAATTTTAAACCGATACCACACTCCAAGAACAGCAGGCATACACTGTAAAGTCAACAGAGATGAGCAAAAAAATGTTCATACCTTTGATATTTTGTCATAGAAAAACTGTTTGAGGGTAAATCCGCATTTGCTATTGTAAGTTGAATATGTCTGTGTTATAACGAAACTAGATCTTCTAGTTTCCAAGTGTTTTTTTTTTTTTTTCTAGGTCATCGCGTCAAAGATCTCAGTCCCTCAGCATTCAGCTTGCTTGCAATGTATTTTCCTCTGTGTGATCGGCTTGTGATGCTGTCAGTAAGACTTTGCTGGGAGCCTTTTGATTCTATGGGCTCTGATGTTTCCAAAGAGCCCTAAACCACCTTAATTGCACAAACCTAGCCTTAGAAGGAGCCTTGCATTCCCAGTGCGTCAAACTGAGTGCATGGGACATTTGCATATACTTAAATAGCGTGGCAATATAAATGTTATAATTAACAGGTTTGTTTGTGGTATTTTGAGTGTAATGATCTGCAAAATATTCAACAGTCGTTTTAAAAGTCATTTTCTGATAGAATCTTTCTGCCAGTCCATGTGAATACTGAAGGCACAACAGTACAAACAAGGTGAATGACATATTTTCTTGATTCCTTCTTTATATAGGCAATTTGGCCACAGAGCAGCAGTCAACTGATATAGCCTAATGGTCGGTGTAGCGCTGCAATATAGACTAAGGTTCGAGTCCCCAGTCAGTTGCACTTTAGTAAGACTAAAGTAACATTTTTCTTGTATAAATAATTGCTGGGGTTTGTGTATCCTCGCTCGAGGCTAATCAGAGCTCGCTCTTCGCTTCTCACAACAGACATTAGAGCTTTGGGATGCCTGCCAGATGGCGGATCAAGCGAGGATCAAGGATCAAGGAAATATCAAATAAGAGAACTGAGGTATACCCTAGTTTTTCGCTACTTTTCTGTTCTAGGCAGACCGTCTACACGCAAGAATATTAAGGTAATCTCTTGCATTACCACAAAGCTTTAGCTACTCCTGTTCTGGTGGATACAACAGAAAGTCATTTCTACATGCAGCTTCATGACCAGCAGCCATTTCGGTTCTTGTGCAACACGACAGAAATTGATGGAGAATCGCACCTTTCTTATCCCCGCCGCGCGATCAGCGCGAAGCGGGGGATATAGCATTGGGCTCCGTCCGTCCGTATGGACACATAAAATTGAGGCGGCAGGGGATATTGCCATGTTAGTGGCAAACGCTTGTTGTAGTTGGTTTAGACTTATGCTCTCTTTGAATGCCTCTTTTACTGCAGATACACTTCCTGACCAAAAAAAAAAAAGTCATACACTCAAATATTTGGTTGGAACCTCTGTAGCTTTTGTTACAGAGCAAATTTATTGAGTCATTCATTTGACAACGGTATGCAAGGACAGAGCATTGTATTTTCAATCAGAGGTGCATTCATTTCTGGCCAAGATCTTGTATTGATGATGCGATCGTTGAAACACTGTAGTTTTCTCCAGCACTTCACCGTGGTTAAGATCAGGACTTAGTGGTGGCCAACTCATATGTGAAAATGATTCTTCATACTTGTTTTTTTCATTCCTTGTCTCCTCTGCTTGATGCAGGTCAATAATTTCCCCCCCTCTGAAACACTGTAATATCTTTTCCACCACCTAGGGATTTATCTTCTGGCATGGTTTTTTAGATAATGAGAAGCTATGTGCTTCACTAGTTAGGGTTAAAATAATCATTGCCAGCTGGAACATGTTTATTGCTGTAATAATAATCCAATTATAGTATTTGTTGATTAAAATCCGGACATTGAGTGTTTATTTTGGGACAGGCAGTGCATCTCCATGCAGTAGCAGATAAAGATGCCAGTGGAATGAAATGCAGGCTCTGCTGGGCCCTGTTTTTTGCCCCCTCTTCTTAATAGTGTTCTGTTTAACCCCTTGGCGCAGAATAAAAATATTGGCAATTTTTTCCTGTTATGCATGAGCCTATTTAGGCTTTATAACTCTGTATTTGTGTTACAGAGACTGTGGAATATTATTCCAGTGAAGCAAGACATTTGGAAATTAAATTACAGAATTACTTAGGAATCAAATTTTGGAATTTATGGGCGCTGGAGTCTGTATCTTCGCAAAGGGGTTTATGGGTAGGTGCTCCAACTGAAAAGCAGCAAAGAAAACTATTTTCTTCCCTGTTTACAACTTTCATATTTGGGCCTAAAAAGTTCAATCAATCACTCAATCAGCAGGTCCCACCACCATCCTCCTCAACCAGTTTCTCGAAGTTCCTCGAGATCCACTGAGCAGTTATTTTTCACTCCAGCCCTAACAAAAACCCTCCTCATTCAATTGCTGGAAATCGTTTTCAGCTCCTACTTTGTAGAGTCAGGTGAGCTGAGCTATGTCTGAAATGTACACCCTAGGGAGAGAAAATCTTCAGGAACAGGTTTGTATACCACTGACCTTGACAGTTTTCTGAAGTTTTTTGCCAAAAAATCAGCGAAAGTGTATTGCATATAGTCCAAGACAGAACCCAGATGCTATGCGGTCTGTCATTTGGAAAAGCACATCTGTGAGTGTGATTTTCTTGCAAAAGACAACGTGTCTTCCAAACAAAAAAACAGGCCTTATTCCTTCGGCAGTCTGGAGCCTGGAAATCTTCTCCGCTGTTGACTGTGCTTGAGTCTGCGAGCCCTCCTGTTGAATGAACCACTCGAATTTGTCAGGATTGCATTTGGCTAACCAACTGGTGAAAATGTACCCTATGAATAGAGTAATGTGCAGAAGAGATGTTTACATGGGTTCACATCCAAATCCCAATTCAAATTCAGATTTGGGCTGAATGAGGCGGGGTATGCATGCGTAAATATGAATGAGTCAAACTGCAATAAATGAGAAGAAAATGAATAAACATGGCACACAAAGTCTCTGAGGATATCCCCAACTGGAGTGTATTTTGCCCGAACTAACACTGGCAATCTTGCTTTATTTATTTAAAGATGCTTTAACCAGTACATGGCCAAAGGTATGAAGACAATTCTAGCTCATCAATCATCTCAGTCCAAATGTTTAAACGGGGAGTTTGTGCCCCTTCGCGACTGTAAAAGCCACTTTTTTTGGAAGGCCTTTTATTAGATGTTAGAACATTGCTGCTGGGAATTGATTTCATTCTAGCACAAAAAGAATTAGTGAGGTCGAGTAGTGATGTTGGACCAGCAATAGGATTGAGGTCAGAGTTCTGAGCTGGCCAGTGTCAAGTTCTTCAGAACTGGCCCTCCTCAACAATTGGAAGCAAACAATGTTCGTGAACGTCATTTTTAGGCCAGACCGTTAAGATTTTCCTCCAGTGAGACAAAAAGTCCTTACCTGAACCATGCAAAACTGTGCCAGACTGAGGAGTGCCCACACACTTTTCCCCATGGGGTCTCACTTGCATGGAAACATTGAAATATCTTTGAATCACTTATCTAAGCCATGTCTTCCTATTCAAGATTGGGAGAGAGTTGGAGTCTATTCCAGCCTACTACAGCCAAAACGCACGTAAGGATCGCAAACGGCTGGATGTGTAATTTTACAATTTTCAATGTTGCAAGCATGTCTTCAAAGCTTGGGACAAAGTCAGAGCACCCAGGGTAACAGCACAAAAACATGTAAACTCCACACAGAAAAGCTAAGGCCTGCATTCAAACCCACAGCCATAGACGTTGGAACTATATTCTGAGAGGGGGGGCGGGATTTTTGACGGGGGTTTGTGCCCATATATGTATGCACAGTGTTTTCTGAACAAGGATTTGATTTTAAGCAGGATACTGTGATTACCACTCAGTTATTAAAGGCTGTATCAGCAATATGATGTCACTATTGTTGACAGTTGAAATGTTCTCAAAACACGATAGAGCTGCTTGCCCCTCTCCTTCAGAAGCTTGGAACATGAACGCGCTTTTCTTGAAGTCAAACTTCTCAGCAAAGCTGCTTTCACACTGGACGCAAAACAAATTTTTTGCGTGACTGATTACATTCAGTCAGGCGCGTCTTTGTATTGACTTTGAATGTAATCTGTCGCGCGAAAAATTTGTCTCGCGTCCGATGTGAAAGTAGCTTAAGAATGGCTCACTCAACTGGGTAAATGGCCGTGTAGGCTACAGCTCACTGTGATAAACGCCCGGTATCATTCCAAGCTGATACAAATGACTTATTTAAGGATAATTCCACCGACTTTAATTTTCACATTTTAAAACATTGTTCTATGTTGAGGTCTTTTGATTTGAAATGAATTGAACAAATGAACTGCTGATCATTCATGACTGCAAATTAGCAGACTTTCCACCATGTATTGTGAAGAATTAAAAACTCTCTAGAGTTATTCATTATTTTGTACTTGCTTGAATTTACCGCCTTTGCCAGCTATCAGGAAATAAACAATGCGCGCGCTTACGTATCAAAACGAAGGAGAAGTTTTCCAAATTGCACTGTCTCTATAGGCTACAACTGGCACATGTCATTAGGCTGCACACAAGATATATAAAGCATATATTTTTTATATGAAAAACATAGGCTTAAATGTAAGTCTGACATGTTTGAATTCACATTCTTTATATATATATATATATATATGGGCAGTATTGGGCTGATGGAGGGGGACAGGGGGAGGGCGCTCCCCCCATCCCCCCCTGTTCCAACGTCAATGCCCACGACTTTCAACAGCCCAACCCACTGTAAAACAATTCCTCTCCTCATAGGAATATATTTCTCCTATTTTTGCTTATTTTTGGAAGGTCAGGACAAAATTGGTATCTGCCCGAAGATCTCCTGTCATCATTGTTTGGCATATTGTGTTTGCGCTGTCATAATAAATGAATACTTCATACCCGCTTGACGCCAGCTTTCCCCCAGCGAGTTGTTTTGCTGGTTTTGGTGGCTGAGCCTATGGAGATAAGAACTCTAGCTGTACGCACGGAAAGGGCAGTGGCATATCAAGCCAGCCAATCAGTAATCACGTCTCACATAGGTTCAGTAATGATTTTTCCTGCAGATCATTAGTCAGTATTTGTTAGCACTTTCTCTCTTAAGGCTTTTGATCCTGCTGTCTTCACAAGGAGGCCTCTGTTCATTAATTAATTACATTGTGAGTTTTAATTACTATCGAAATGAGACTTAAGAAAAAAAGATAAACTCCAGCTGCTAGTGCAAAGACTATAGGGGCAAATGTGGATAGAAAAGGCTGCTGGGGGTACTTTCTCAGTGTGAGCCCAGCACACGTCGTTCTGACCCCCCCCCCCGGCCTCTCAGTGTGACTGCCGCAGGGTACAATGCTTGGGTTTCTGAAGAAAAATAAAGGCTGAATTTGTAATCTCGCCAGAGAATTCAGCCCTTGCCATCTCTCTCTCTCTTTCTCTCTCTCACACATTTTTGCTATCTCCCTCGTTCTTGCTCTTGTCTCACTCTTTATAATAATATTATATGGTGTTATTTTAATTTCAGACTGTTATAAACCGTGCATCTGAATCATGGCCTATCCACCAGTGCCATTTCAACACTCACATGCTGAATAGTGAAACTGTACTATATAATCTCTCATATTGTGATGCACTGCCATTTCATTTCTACGTTTAATTATTAAATATTATTATATATCTTAATTATTGGATATCGATAGTTAACACAAAGGTGCTGAGTATGAGAATTTTTAATCGAAATCTAGGTAATGTGCTATAACTAGATTAGCGGACTATTTCTTGCATCTTATTCCATATCAGATCAATTAGGACCATTCAGGTCATGTTGTGGATTTTCTGTAGAACCTTCAGCAACAACTATTAACATGAAGACATGTTGCAGATTGTCCATAGGGTTTCTTGGATGTTCACAAAGCAAATTTCAACCTTTCCAGCAAACAGTTAAGAACAAAGAATGCCAAAAATGATGAAATTCAGTCCAGAATGCCAAAATTAAAATATATTGCAAAAAAAGTTTTTATAGAGGAGCTATTGTATTTTTCAAGTTCCATGATATTTTAAAAAAAATGTCCTTGATATTAACTGGGATAAGGGATGGGATGAATTTGTGGTCATACATCTGTTATGTTGATTCCTTAATTAAACCCTTTGTTATGAGATCTCTGAGGGAAGAAATGCGTGTTTATCATCAAAAGAAGTAGCAGTAAATAGAAATACATGTCATAGAACTGCTCTTTGACTCCCACGAAAATAGGATGTTTTTTAATCCTAAATAATTGATTTATTTATAAATCTGACATAGTGAATATTATTCAAACAATCTGTTAACGGATAATGTAACTGCAAAATGGTGGTCGCTAATATCCTCTCCTCTGTTGATCCTAATCAACATCTCTGAGGCTGTACTGATACGGTGTAGTTCTGCCTCTCCCATATCACTTGTTGAAATCCCCACATCTCCCTTTTCAACCTTAGTATCCCATCAGCCATGGCTACGATTGGACCAGCTCTCTGAGTGGGCAATAAGACAAGAAATTATGGATGGTGGATACAGTTCTCATATATGATTTATGCCCTCTGGGGATTAATAGAATAAATTCATTTTGGTCAGTTCAGCGTTTGCTTGTAGACTGTGCGTCCCATGAGCTCACGAGCTACGCCTGAGATTAAATGACCCGATTTATTCACCATTAGGTTTTATTTGTTCGGTTAATTCTCTCAGCCCAGGAAATCAAACGGTGATCTTCTTGATTAGCTCAATGTGGCCATTTCTGTGCTGGCAGCCTGGCTGGCTACCAAAATGAAATTATGTACATGAGGCGAGTTTTACCTCCTTTTATTCAGGTTTTTTTTTTTGACGTCTTTGCTGACATCTCATTTTGATACATCATTTGGCATTCATACATTTTCTGTCACTTCTGTCACACATCCAGTCGATTTTAACATGGTCAGCAAAAAATCTGTCAAAATATTACCCTAAAAATATTTAGCATCTGTACAGAAATCATGTTTCTTGCCCAATAAAAAATGCATATATGGGAGACCGGGTCTAGTTGTTGCACTTTTTCTTTTAACGGCTGTAGAATTGACATTATCAGGTTTTTGTTATCAATATGCACTGCAAAGATAGAAAGTTTATTAGACTACATGACTGATCTGCAGCAACCCCTATATTTTGCACATTTCGCAATACTGGTGAGGAAAAAATAGACTTTGTTACAGGAGGGGTAGTTTGTCACAGGTTGTGGGGCATTTTGTTACACTAAGAATTTGCTTAAGTGAGATGTGTTTCCCACTTAAATAGGCAAGTTAAGGTGGATGCCTTACTACTTTTATCCCACAAAGCCACAGCAAGGAACCTCTTGTTCTCTAATGGCATTGCCACGTTTCGTTATTCGTTTGTAATTTTGAGGCATCTTTCTGAAATAAAACAGGTAGAATGTCATTCAGTGAGGTTCATTGAGGCAATTCGATCTTTTTTCAAGTTTTTACAGGTTTTGGGGCAAGTTCTTACTGTAAAAACTTGGGTGATTCAACTAGTCCATCAGCAAACCTTCGCCATTGTCCTGACATTTTTAATTGTTCCAGTGCAATGTTTACATGGGTGTGTCATGACACAGTGGCTATTTTGTTTCTCTCTCATAATCCAGAAAATCTTGGGTATGTATCAAGTACACTTGATGTTAATCGAAATCTCCCAAACACCAAGAAAGTTACTTTTTCAAGATTTTTTCTGGAACACTAACCTGTGACTTTCATCGTATGTCCTTCTGCCACCTAAAGATGCGGCTCACCTTCGCAGAGCAGCAGGAAAAATTAGAGTGCTGTCTGTGTTTTATTATCGGAACTATTTAGAGTGTAACAATATGGACGTCTAACAACTAGACCCGGTCTCCCCTAATGAAGCTGCAAGCGTGATCAGTATATCAGTTTCACTATGAACTAATTTCCAGGTTTCAGAACATGCACAAATTGGTGCAATACATTATGAAAATGAAAGGTTTCTTCATATTTGTTTTGTGATAGTTTGATTGACAGAGGTAGCATTAAATTTATTGCTTCATGCAGAAAAGACATTAATGATGTTGAATATTACTATTATGAAATTAGTAATGTCAAATTATGGTCTTCGTTCAATCATTGCATAAGATTGCTAAGGCCCATTTTCAGTAACCATTTCTCCAGTCACCAAATAGGACCTTCTGACCCCAAGTCCTTCAGCAATGAGCAATTATCATGATAGTTCTTTTTTTTATTTTGATAAATAAAAGTAATTTCTAAAACAGTCAATGTATTAGCTTTATTATTGTTTAATGTATTGCTGCCTTGGTGAGTATATCAATTTTATTTCATAAACATCAAACATTTCTCTGTGATTTCAAACTCCTGAGTGGTACGGCAGGTCATAAATATGCAGATTTTTTATCAGTCTTAAGATTACATGTACTTAAATCTGAAGGAGGCTTGGTATTCATGGTGCAGATTGATGGGCTACTTAAGACAAGGCAACAGAGGTGGGACTGCATTTCATTCAAATCTCCATCAATAGCAAGATGGTTGCATGATGTAGAATTGGAAATGGCTTCTACGGAACAAAGACAGAGAGGATTCTCAGAGTGCAAAGAGATGGTCTGCACTGAGTGCTCTTATAAACCAGAAAAAGAGAATGCAAATGACCCTGCGGAGAACTTTTCTCACACTAGAATATATGGTATATTTGAACACTGTATCTTTACTCATATAAATTCCCCCCTGTAGTGGAGAATAATTATGTTAATCTAAATAGAAATTCTGTAAAATGGAAATGTACAAAGAAAACGAACGACTTAGCTCCTGCATAAAATATCCACAGTATGCTTGCTAACGGGCATAACATTCATGCCAAATCTAATTAAGTTCATACATTCTTATGATTAATTCTATACAGTTATATTCCCTCCATAGAATAGTGCTCTACATGGTACTTTTAGTGTCAGTGCGCACAAGCTGTCAGGAGGCTGGCGGCAATCAGTCAAAATGGACATCTCTAATGGATTTAGAATGCAGACATATTACCTTTTAATGTTTGAGTATGTACACAGAATGCTATTAATTCAAGCTGTTAACAGAGACTGTAGACAGTGAGAGACAGGTTTTCACAGTAGCTGTGGCCGTCTGGTCTCCCCAGGATAAACACAGTACTCACAAACTCCAGCCAGCAGCACTGCCTGCCTTACTTAAGCTGCGCTGCGGCAACTTACTCGGAAAGAATTACCATGGAAGTCAGAGCAGAAAAAACTACTTTGATTGTGTCATTACCTCTTATCTGGTATGAATTGCCTTGGGCGACATCAATGGCACTCTGACAGAAATAGATATGTATCCAGGTATTTTTTTTCCCATATTCAAAGCATACGGCCTCTGAGTGTGGTTGTCCATTTGCAGCTGATTGACTGACTGACTTACTGACTGACTGACTGGCATACCTCATTAAAGCTGCCCAGTGGAGCAGTTGGAGGAGGTTATGTGATCCTGACTGTCTGTCTGTTGGTTGGTTTGTTGGTAAGCAGGATTACGCAAAAAGGTGATTCGATTTTAGGAGGTCAAGGTCAAAGGTCAAGGTCAAGAGCATGCAAAAGGTCAAAAACACATTAAAAACATATTTGCGCGAAGACTACAGGACTGCATAAACCCAGGCTAGCCAATAATGGCAAAAATTACATTGAGTACATTGGCAGAGGTACTTGCGCTCTCTGAGCGCAGCTCTAGTTCAATAAGCTTACGTGGTGTAATACCGGTGCTGAGTTTGTGTTGTGTTGTGCTGCCAACGTTGATAAGAAATGCCAATACTGGTCTCTGTAAGTGAACAAGACAGTAACCTACATATGAAGCGGTCAATAAACTTATTCCTTTGCCTCTTATGGATATGCCTGGTAGTCGGCTGAAGACCTGGGGGGATGCCTCTTGCTTTTACAAATGGATGCCTTTTGATTGGGCCATGCAGTGTTGCTCCTTCCAGCCAGCTTATTGCTCACTGGCCACCATGTTGGACACCCTGCCTCCACTGGACTGAGTCTGAAATGAGCCTAGAAGGCGCCCCTGCTTCTTTAGTGCTGCGACTGAGACACTCCTGTTCATCAGGGCACAGTTGGACTCTCCATCTTTGCACTTAAGAGAGCTTTTTCCTACTGGTGAGTCTCAACAGGGCAACCATTTCACCTGCCACTACATCCCAGCAGAACTGTATTCGTATATATAGCACTTGTGAACCAATTCCTGTGAAAGTATCCCCCAGATTGGAGCAGTGTAACTCACATTCTCACTCTAGTGAGAGAATCCCACACACTGAAGAGATGAGCTGATTGGCTGACATGACAATGAGCTCTGACAGCTATCATCCTTGGACTACATGGCCCTCTGACCTCGCTGGATTAATATGTGTGTGTGTATGTGTGCGTTTGTGTGTTTGTGCATGTGTGTGTGTGTGTGTGTGTGTGTGTGTGTGTGTGTGTGTGTTTTCTTAGGGAAAAAAAACAGTTTTGCCACTGATATAAAATCATCTTTGACACATTTCTGGAGTTGTCCATGGGAAAATTCCAATTACCCAATGGACAAATCTAGAAATTAGTCAAGATTATCTCAATCAAGTGGCAGATTTTTATTTTTTTTATCAGAAGAAGAGAAGGTAATACAAATAAGTGTTTTAAGTCTAAATACTTAATTATTTTAATAAGATTAAAATGCTTGGTAAGATTTTTTTTTGTCATTGCGTAAAAATATGACTGTATTCAGAGTTGAAATGATGGCAGATAGGCAGATTGAATTTACATCTATCATTTATCTATTTATCTCATACGTTCCATTGTCTTCAGTGACTTAACAAAGTGCACCGGCTACGATATGGGAATACAGACAGCAGTATAAATAAAAAAGAAAATATCCACAGCTAAGATATAAAGAAAAGAATATCAAATGTTCTGCGTGTGATCGTGATAAATCCTGTTAATATGCATTCCTGTGATATGAGGCTGTGGCCAGGCAGGAGAGTGATGCCAGTGTGTTCCTCCCTGAACACTGTTCAGAGAAGTTTGTGTTCTTGCTCCTGCCTGGTGATGTGGTTCGATTCCCTGAATAGCACATTAGTGGATTGTCTGAGCTCTTTCTGAGCAGTGATTCTGGTAATGACTGACTAACAAGCTCCCCGCGGGTCATTTTTGAAACGTCCCCTCCTTATTGGACACTCAAGCTCGCTCTCTCCCTGTGCCGAGGCTGTTCTCCGCCCTGAGGGGCACAGGTGGTCCTGGAGGCAAAAAAGCATAATCTGTACTGAAGGACGTGCCATATTTTTTTTGTGCCAGGGCCAAACTCTAAACCCCGAGGGAAAGGCTTTGTCCTGAAGTCATGCGGCACGCAGGCGATGGTGAAGGAAAGGCTCTGTCCTGAAGTCATGCGGCACGCAGGCGATGGTGAAGGAAAGGCTCTGTCCTGAAGTCATGCCGCACGCAGGCGATGGTGAAGGAAAGGCTCTGTCCTGAAGTCATGCCGCACGCAGGCGATGGTGAAGGAAAGGCTCTGTCCTGAAGTCATGCCGCACGCAGGCGATGGTGAAGGAAAGGCTCTGTCCTGAAGTCATGCCGCACGCAGGCGATGGTGAAGGAAAGGCTCTGTCCTGAAGTCATGCCGCACGCAGGCGATGGTGAAGGAAAGGCTCTGTCCTGAAGTCATGCCGCACGCAGGCGATGGTGAAGGAAAGGCTCTGTCCTGAAGTCATGCGGCACGCAGGCGATGGTGAAGGAAAGGCTCTGTCCTGAAGTCATGCCGCACGCAGGCGATGGTGAAGGAAAGGCTCTGTCCTGAAGTCATGCGGCACGCAGGCGATGGTGAAGGAAAGGCTCTGTCCTGAAGTCATGCCGCACGCAGGCGATGGTGAAGGAAAGGCTCTGTCCTGAAGTCATGCGGCACGCAGGCGATGGTGAAGGAAAGGCTCTGTCCTGAAGTCATGCCGCACGCAGGCGATGGTGAAGGAAAGGCTCTGTCCTGAAGTCATGCCGCACGCAGGCGATGGTGAAGGAAAGGCTCTGTCCTGAAGTCATGCCGCACGCAGGCGATGGTGAAGGAAAGGCTCTGTCCTGAAGTCATGCGGCACGCAGGCGATGGTGAATCACCAGCCTCCAGCTTTTTTTGGAGAAACATTTTTAATGGCGGAATTGGAGCAGCATGCAATACAAGGGCGAGTCGCTTCAGGTAAACTGAAGTAAAGTGGCGATTCACCGTCTCGCCTCCTCTGTAGACAAAGGAGAGTGTTGTGACACCAGCAATTACTCAACGCAGTGCATAAGTATTTGTACAGCGACACTTCGTGCATTAGACGGGACTGCAATATCTAAGTGATTCATATGATATGAATATAAATGCATGCACATTGCGTGTTCCTTTTAATATCCATTGTTTTTAAACTAACAGTTTGGGGTAAAAAACCATAAAAGAAAGGACCTCAGTGAAAATGCTAAAGGACTGCTCTGTGTGTTTTATATCTTGTACATGGTTTATGCTTGTTATTCAGAGGAGCCACATCACAGAGCCCAAACAGTGTTGACTGAGTACTAATTTAACCCTGCAGTAACACAGTCTGTAAAACATGCATTTCCCTCACACACCTATTGTGACTATCAATGATGGGCTAAACTTATCAAAGTCCAAAATGATTCTGCTTTGACTTTTTGTCTCTAATGGCATACTGAGTTTACTTTATGATCGCTATCAATGTAACATTCTTAAATAGTTAGTTTTAAGCAATTTTGCAGTCTTTTCCCATAAAACGTCCAGTGGTCATGCAGGCATATGCTGTGACCTGTTTCTCTGTTGTAAATGTACAGAGGCTGCAGGCCATATGCGCTCACTTGTTAAGCTCACGACACTGTTGTGTTTCGTCTTCTTTGCACTGTGCTCGACAAGCAGCACTTGCGCAGACGTGTCAGAGGACTCTTCTCGTGGAGCTTACCAAGCTGACCCTACCCTCCTGACTGACCAGCAGGGGTCTGTGATGTTTGACGACAAAACCAGAGCCAAATGCACATCGCCCTGCAGGGCTTCCAGCAGCAGAACTGACTCAGTCTGGATCTGAACCCCTCAGAGGCCCAGCCAGAGCTGTCACTCTCCCAGGGAGCATCAGGCACGGTGGATGGGGACCCCTGCTGTAGCAGCAGCACCAGCATTAACGTATGCAAATCTGAGCAGGCGAGTCAAAGATGACGGGTCAGAAAGTTATTCATGCCATCGTGCCTTATGTTTCATCCACCCGCGATAGCATCCCGCTGATTTTGCTAATCGGCTCTCGCTCCTGAACGAAGAATTGTGCTAATTAGCGCAGCCATTTGATCGTAATGAAATACCGGGGAAAACTTTTACTGTCTAAACCTGGATTTTACACCTCTTCCAAGTTTTTGTTTTGGATTGTTATGGCCCCAATTTGTTATTACATTTATAACACAACAGCAACAGCAAGGGATGACAAACACAGTTTTAACAACTAAAACACATTTAATTTTTAACAAAGACAAAGACTAATAACAACCTCAAACTAAAGACCAAGATTGATAAATAAGAAAAAACAGAAATTATTACAGTCCCTTTTTGGTGGGGTGGCTTGGTGATGTCCTGGATGAAGAAAATGCTCAAACACAGGCAAAGAAATCCACAAAAGAAACGTCACAGGTCTTGAACAGAATGGCAGGTCTGGTCATCTTCTTGCAATTTCTCCTACTACTTTACTGTCTCAATTCTTTTCCTTATATACTCTTTTGCAGGCCCCACCCACATTTAGACCTCTTTTTTTTAATTTTCTGAGACTTGCCCCAGACATGTCTGGAAACATGTCCAAACATGACTCCAGTCTGAGCTTAACAAAAAAAAGGTAAATACTGCCATCTAGTGGCCTATATTCACATTACACCTCCATTCCAAAAGGGAAAAATTTTGACTCATAAAGGCAAAATTTTTCTTTTCAATACAAAATGGTAAAGTGAACACTTGTCTATATATACATATCATACAATATTCAAACACATGATATATATATACACATTCAAACACGGGATAAGCAATCAGCAATTACATTGTCTGTACCCTTCACATGCTTAATTTCCAAGTCAAACTCCTGTAAAATCAAACTCCAATTCAACAATCTCCGATTCTTGTTTTTCATCTTACTCAAAAACGTTAACGGATTGTGGTCAGTGTACACAATCATTGGCTTTTGTCCTGTACAAACATAAACCTCAAAGTGTTGTAAAGAAAGGACCAGAGCCAACAGTTCCTTCTCTATTGTGGAATAGTTCCTTTGGTGGCGATTGAACTTCCTGGAGAAGTATGCCACGGGATGCTCAATGTCATCAGAGTCACTTCTCTGTAGGAGCACAGATCCACAAGCTTGGTCGCTAGCATCGACCGCGATGGAGAACGGTTTGTTGAAGTCAGGAGATTTGAGCACGGGGAAGTGACACAGCAGAGACTTCAGGTGATCGAAGGCTCTCTGGCATGCATCATCCCAGGTGAACTTTACGCCTTTCTTCAGTTGGTTAGTTAGACTGAGAGCAATCTCAGCAAAGTTCTTGCAGAACTTGCGGTAGTACCCGATCATTCCAAGGAAGCGGCGCAAAGCTTTTTTGTTGTCAGGAACTGGAAAGTCCATGATGGCTTGGACTTTAGCATTTATGGGTGCCACCTTACCCTGGCCTATGACGTAGCCAAGATAGGTGACAGTAGCACAACCAAAGTCACTCTTGCTCAGGTTAACAGTCAGGTTAGCCTGGGTCAGGCGCTGGAACAACGTCTCTACATCTTTTAGATGTTCTTCCCAGGAGTCACTCCATGTGATCAGGTCATCGACGTATGCACCCGTGTGTGGCAATCCGGCGATTGTAGACTGTATCATCCTTTGGAACGTGGCTGGGGCATTTTTCATGCCAAAGGGTAGGACTTCATACTGGTACAATCCAGATGGTGTGGCAAAAGCAGAGATGCTCTTGGCCCTCTCAGTTAAAGGCACACACCAATAACCCTTCAATAAATCAATCTTGGTCAGAAACTTTGCTTGCCCTACACTATCAATACAATCATCAATCCTAGGTATTGGAAACACATCAGTTCTAGTTACAGCATTGACTTTGCGATAATCTGTACAGAATCTAGTACTTCCATCAGGTTTTGGAACTAGCACACAGGGTGAACTCCAATCGGAGTTGGAGGGTCTGATAATATCATGTTTTAACATGTACTCAACCTCTTTCTCAGCAATCTTTCTCTTTTCAGGATTCATCCGGTATGGATGCTGTTTTATTGATTTGGCATCACCAACATCTACATCATGAGAGGCTATAGTAACTCTCTTTGGAACATCAGGAAACAAATCCTCATATTTCTTGATCAACCTTTCAAACTGATCTCTCTGTGAGGGTTCTAAGTGCTGGAGTTTTACATCAAGATTTTGCAACACTTCAGTGTTTGACAATTTACATGAAAGAACTTCAGCTTTAATTCTTGGTTCATCATCTTGAAACTCCCCCTCATCTTCACACGTTTCGACCATTGGAGAATCTGAAGTGACAGCTGCAACCCTAGCATTTCTGTCATGATAAGGCTTTAGCATGTTAATATGACACAATTGTTTTGGTTTTCTCCTATCTGGAGTCTTCACAATGTAATTGAGATCATTGAGTTTTGTCAGAATTTCATAAGGACCATGAAATCTAGCCTGCAATGGATTGGACCGCAGGGGAAACAACACAAGAACCCCGTCTCCCGGTTCAAACTCACGGCTTCTAGCCTTCGAGATTGCAGTTGCCTTGATGTTACATAGAGGTATGGCTTCGGGGAATCTGGTAGATGCACACATGATTGTCAACAAGTACTGATTTCCAGATCTAGTCTTGGGTAATGGACCAACGCAATCAACAATGACCCTAGAGAATGGCTCCCCAAATGCTGGGATAGGCTGCAATGGAGCTACAGGTGGGTCTAACTGGTGTTTTCCGACTACTTGACAAGTGTGACAGGTTTTGCAAAAATTGGAAACGTCTTTCCGAAGCCCAGGCCAAAAGAAGTGTTTCATGATCTTATCAACAGTCTTGTTAACACCAAGATGACCTCCTAAAGGTAAACTATGAGCCATTGTTAAGATCTCATTCCTATAGACCTTCGGAACAACAATTTGCCTGACCACTGCCCAATCTGCATTGGCAGGGATATCAGGAGGGCGCCACTTCCGCATCAACACACCATCCTTGAGATAATACCCAACTGGAACTGCATCTATTTCTTTTTCAGGAAGGGCTCTCCTCTTTAGTACACAAATTTCAGGATCATTAGTTTGCTCCTCAATCAACCGCTTTCTGGACAGAGACAAGTCTCCAGACACATCAGAATCACCAGACCCATCCGGCTGGCTGAATAGAGAACTGATAAAAGTATCTGATAAGTCCTCAAACGGAGAAACCATAGTAGGCCAATCAGAGTCATGAGGCGAACCACCTGAGTCCTGACTATTCAATGTACTGGACGGCACCACATCATCTTCTTCTTTAGCCTTCTTGGCCATAGCACGAGTCACTGCGCAAGAAGGATACAGAGATGGGTCCTCATCCCCATTTTCAGTGCTCGGCTGTGAAGTAAGATGTACAGGGGGAACTACTTTGCCCCCAGCCAGGTCATTGCCTAGCAACAGAGAAACACCCTTTATAGGTAGACTTGACATAAGTCCCACCTTTACCTGTCCTGTAACTAAATCTGACTTCAAGAATATAGAGCGCAGGGGTACAGATACAGTCCTCCCTTCAATACCTTGTACAAGTATGAAATCCCCTGAAGCGGTCTCATCACGTAACTCCAAGGAGTCCATCAACAAAAGTGACTGAGAAGCTCCGGTATCCCTTAGGATATATATGGGGACAGGAGTAGTATGCTCATTCAGAGCCACAAATCCCTCTGACACAAATGGAAGAAATTCCTCCCTCACAAAGTCAGCTGTATTAGGCTTTTTAGCCCCACAAGAAGCAGGCAATTTAGCAGATTGGTTATCTACTACAGGGGTTTCTAACCTTGTTTTCACAAAGGCATTTGGTTTGGTATCCTTTTCTTTTTCTTTCTTAGCTTTAAGGAACCAACAGTTAGTTGTAACATGACCAGATTTCTTGCAATAACTGCAAACTAGACCACTTTTGTCACTGTCAGCTTTCACACTTTGATCAGACCTGTTACTGGATTTCTGAGCACCATCACCAGATTTGTCTTTGTCTTTGGGTGAGGAATCTTGGGTATCACCGTAACCCTTTTTCTGACATTGGGACCATTTATTGTTACTGCTAGACTGAAATTTGGACTTATGAGTGAGAACATATTCATCTGCAAATTTGGCCGCTGATTGCAAATTCAGTGCTTGCTTCTCATTAAGGTAGGTCTTAACATCATCTTTAACACAGTTCTTGAATTCTTCAACTAACACCATCTCTTTTAGTGAGTTGAAATCATCCTTGACCTCCATAGAAGTACACCAGCGCTCAAAGCAAACCTGCTTTTCATTAGCAAATTCAACATAAGTCTGATTTTCAGATTTCTTCAGACCTCTGAATTTCTGTCGGTAAGCCTCTGGAACCAACTCATAAGCTCTCATAATAACCTTTTTGACAACCTCATAATCAGAGGAATCATCTGCAGACAAAGCCGAATAGGCTTGTTGAGCTTTACCCTTGAGGACAGTTTGCAACATCAGCGGCCAGTGTTCCTTTGGCCACTGGCAACTCTTTGCTACCTTTTCAAAACACTGGAAATAGTTGTCAACATCCTTTTCCGAAAATGGAGGCACCAGTTTTACCTCCTGACTAGCACAAAATTTATTTTTCATTGCTATTTTAATTTTTAGTTGCTCCATTTGGAGTCTTTCTTCTCTATCGAATTTCTCTAATTCAAAATCTCTCTGTCTTGCAAATTTTTCTAACTCAAATTCTCTTTGTTTTTCTTCTCTTGCTAATTTTTCTAACT
Source organism: Gymnothorax reevesii (assembly GCA_029721435.1). NCBI lineage: Eukaryota > Metazoa > Chordata > Actinopteri > Anguilliformes > Muraenidae > Gymnothorax > Gymnothorax reevesii. The sequence continues at coordinate 20,877,579 of CM056587.1, read as the reverse complement.
CAAACTGCCTTTGTTTTTCTTTTTCTTCCCTCTCAAATTCTCTTTGTTTCTCTTTTTCCTCCCTTTCTTTTTCTCTTTCTTCCCTTTCTTTCTCTTTTTCCTCCCTTTCTTTTTCTCTTTCCTCCCTTTCAATCTCTAGCATTTTTAATTTAAGTTCCATTTCTATATTTGGATTTTCCACTGGAAACTGTTCCAGATCTCCTGGTGCAAACACATTTTCATCAATGTAATATTCAACTATCTCTCTAGCCAGTCTTGCTTTTCGCATGGCTGGTTTTACCTCTGTCAGCTCCAACTGTCTGCAAATTTCTAGCAGTTCTGTCTTTTTAAAAGACTTCAAAACCCCTACGGTTGGTGATGCCAAGAAATCATCCATTGCTGTTGTCAATATATATCTAGGAAAATTCACAAAAACAATTTCACAATTTGGAATGTTAGATTTTCAATAAATTACTCACACAATGGTCTCTCCCGGACGAGCCCCCAATTTGTTATGGCCCCAATTTGTTATTACATTTATAACACAACAGCAACAGCAAGGGATGACAAACACAGTTTTAACAACTAAAACACATTTAATTTTTAACAAAGACAAAGACTAATAACAACCTCAAACTAAAGACCAAGATTGATAAATAAGAAAAAACAGAAATTATTACAGTCCCTTTTTGGTGGGGTGGCTTGGTGATGTCCTGGATGAAGAAAATGCTCAAACACAGGCAAAGAAATCCACAAAAGAAACGTCACAGGTCTTGAACAGAATGGCAGGTCTGGTCATCTTCTTGCAATTTCTCCTACTACTTTACTGTCTCAATTCTTTTCCTTATATACTCTTTTGCAGGCCCCACCCACATTTAGACCTCTTTTTTTTAATTTTCTGAGACTTGCCCCAGACATGTCTGGAAACATGTCCAAACATGACTCCAGTCTGAGCTTAACAAAAAAAAGGTAAATACTGCCATCTAGTGGCCTATATTCACATTACAGGATGGACCCCCAAATCATTTATTTATTCATTTATTTATATTTTTTCCAGGGCCTCCAAACGTCGAGGGATGCCTCTTAAATCTGGGCCCACCCGTTGGCCTTTTACGGAAAAAAAAACTCAACCATTTAACGCTTATGTTTTTATGAATACTTTATTAACAATTATGTTTCAGTGCCCTGAGAATTCCACTCATTTACCAGATGAAATTGCAACAACATCACAAGCATATTTAGTTTATAAAGAACGTAGTTATTACTCATTTGTCTCCTTGCACCTTTAAGGTTTTATGTGGATGAGCCGTGCAGCGACCTCTGATCACAGTTCGCCTATGGTCACGCTCTACGTTGAAGTCAAGAGCTGCTGAGGAAAGGGCCAAAAAGAAGAAAATTAGTGATTATTGTAGCGCAGTCGCAGGGAACTCTTGCTCAATGTCGACAGCAGCAGTTCTATTTTGCTCAAGCAACTGGAAAATGAGGCAAGAGAAGGAATTTTCGTGCAGTGAGCGACCAGCAAATCTTCAAATTCTTTTGGTCTGTGTGACTTTGGAGTGTGGAGGGAGGGTGAGGGGGGTTGGGCAATAGGTGTCCCGCTTTATTTCCACATTTGTTTTTCTCCGTCGGTGTTGTAGCTCATAGAGATTGACCAGGGCCAGGCTGAAACGAGGACCCGGTAATTACAGCCCATCAGGCTATGGAGCAGTGTGGGCAACGCAAGCTGTCAAGGGCTTTTTAATTAATGGCTCCAATTTCTGTCAGTTTGAGCTGAATATCCAGTGGCAACAGGCACATGCATTCCATTTTACCTGCTTACAAAATAACTTATTGAATAAATTGGCATTCTCTCTTCTCTTTCTAGACATTCTTAATTTGTTTTGCCACAGCCATGCCGGGGGCATCTAGGGTTACCTTCTGTGTCCGTCTTTCCATACATCTGTCCCACTTGATAGGAGATGTTATGTATCCACTTTTCCTCAAAAACCAATGAGCAAAATGAATTGTGCCAGACCCTTGTCTCCAGGTTTGCTCCTAATACTTTCTATTCAACTTGGCACACCATGAGCAAGAATTTTACCTTACAGTAACAGGGGCACATATGTCTCATGGACAGAATTTTTTCTAGTTCTACCTGTTCCTGACAGCTGTGGAACCGCTCATGCCTCAGCCAGATTACATGTTTATGCTTTCTGTATAAAGTATATCCATACAATGAGGTGTTTTCTCTGCAGGTTCAGCTCTGAGCTTAAAATAGAGGAGGAATAACAATTCACTTTAAACTGATGATGAAGTCTTGACCCGTTTTTCATCGTTTTATTTTATTCACAAATTTTTTAATGATTGGCGTAATCCATCAGCAGGAAAATGCTAATCTTCTTTTAGAATGCAGTGTAATGGCAATTCATAAATAAATGCAATTAAAAAAAAAAAAAACTATTTTATTCACAAAGTATGCTTTATAGAAAAAAGATTTTCTGTGTTAGCTTGTAGCATATCCTGCAATGCAGGCTACCAAACCTTTGCTTGATTGTTTAAATTAAACCAATTATTGATAACATTTATCCACTGGTTGGAGCAATGTTGAGTATATTGTGCTGAGTATACCATTAGTTTTTCTTTAGAACTTGAATGGTTATTGCAAGCTTATTTTGACTTTAACTATCAGTGGGTGTGGAAAGGAGATGAGCTGCCTCACGATGGGCACGATTCAAATTGGGTCCCACATTACGTACTGTAAAACCTGGGCTCCCTGAATCCCATAAGATAAGCTAATGAGAAACTAGGAAAAATTGCTAGCAAATAACTTTGTACAAGCTACAGCCTAAATTATGACGAATGAATTCAGTATTATGCGCTGTAAAAAATAAGAAGTTGACTACGCTTTAAAAAGTAAGGCAACCAGCTGTAAAGCATTTTTGAGTTCACTCAACTTCAAGTCCCAGTAGTTGCACATACTGATTTTTGAAAGATATGGTACTGGAAGTTGTGCAAAGTAAAAAATTCTCTGCAGCTGGATGCCATACTTTTTAAGTATAGTCAACTTCCTATTTCTTCTCTGTGTGGTAGTTTTAGTCCCTTACACATGTTGAATGTGACTGAACGACCAAAAAAGGTTTATGGTCCCCTTGGTACTTTCCTGCGACAATTGAGCATACATTTTCAGGGTATGGTGTTAAACATCATACTATTTTTATAATTTCTGTTGCAGTTGTGGATTTTTAAGAAAAGATTTTATCTGAGAAGCTGGCAAAGTTCTGAAGTGATAATGGCTCATTTGCATAAAACTTTCAATTCCCTCAACTCAAAATTTTAAAGATTTATCATAGGAGTAATTCTGGTCTTCTGCTGGAACTCTCAGTGGTATGACCAATGATATTGAATGCTAAAATAAAAAATAAAAACAATAAAAAATATTTTTTCCCTTTTATGGCTGTTGCTGCAGAAGAGTTGACCGTCCTCCCTTAGTTGAACGATTCACCAAAGCAGCTGTTTTCACAAAGGAAGTGAAGTGTTTTCACGTGATAATCAGCAGAATAGCTGGTTTGAAGTGTGTTCTGTGACATTACGTTCATAATCTGGTCAAAATCAGCCAGGTGTTATTGGGCTACTCATTTCTGCATAGGACAATGAAAAATTGAATTGGTGAGTATGAAATGCATAAATAAATAAATAAATCCCCGAGCAGATAGCAATTCCTTGAATGGCCGCAGCTGCTGATTCAAAGTAGTTTCATAAAAAGTTACGAGAGTCTGCAGAATTTGAGATTGGCTACACTGTAATGCTCTGGTGTATTCACTGGGTAATATTGTAGCAATAGAAGACAGGGCATTTTCATTTCCAGAGTTATGAAGCTGACTGACAAGTTGCTTGGCAGTTTGAGTCTTTTGGGCATATCACTCTGAAGGAGCTAGCTGGGCAGTTTTCCTCCCCTTACTGTCCCCTGGGGGGCGCCTGCTTGGTTGTAATCTGGAGCATGCAGCAGGGCAGGGCTGCACAACATAATTCCTTGAAATTGTTCTCCCTGCAATGCTATTTTAGCAAAACATATTCTCCTAATTAGCTGATCAATTCAATCTCTAGCTGTCGAATCTCTGGCGCTTTAGGCATTAAGGAAAAACCACCAATGTCCTGTTAGCAGTGAGTTTGGATAAGTAGAATCTTTACCTTTTCAAGCACCGTTACTGTCCGTGTGTTCCTGTTCACTTTGCTTGATAAGCAATCAAACCACTGATTTGTTCAATAACGTAGACTAATTGATAGAATGACTAACCAATTTATAGGCAGACAGCTTAAGTCTTCAGTGCATCGCAAAGTTGTGGAGTATTTGCCTGTCCTCATGACATAAAAAATCAAATGGTTTTTTTTCGTAGGAGAAGAAAACTTTAAATGCTTGTGCACTGGCAGTGCTTTGCATCCTACATGAAACCATAATGGTCATATTTTCTTAGTCATTGTAAGCTCTTTATTTGTCTGGATTATTCCATAAATATATGATGTAACTGTTAATCACACAATTACACAGTATGTGGATGTAAGTCAAGACTAATTCTGCCGTGAAAATGAGGCTAGTGCCTTGCCTGATGGTGCGCATTTGGTGAAAACCTATCAAATGGTAGATTTTTGGGAGAAGGTTCGTACAGCCCTGCCCTGGTACCAGGGTGATGGACACATGGCGTAGTGCAGCACTCGACATAGTGCATGCTCAAAAACTCAGGCTCAGCCCTTCAATCGAGATGTTGTCGTGCCGCACACGTGTCTGTCTACCCATCTCCTGCAAGCTTTCACTGTGGACGCCAGACATCTGCCTCCTTCCCCGTTCCAGGATAATTAAACTGAAGTAAGCTGGCTGCGGTCCAGTTCCCATGGGAGAGATTTCTCCATGGGAGGAAAACGCTGGAATCTGCCAGCAAATGGAGTTAATGATTTAAGACACTGCACTTTTCTCAGATTCTTTTGAGCAGATCTAACTCGAGTGTGTGTTTTGTAAAGAGGGCCTATTTCTTTTATGTTTTTTTTTTTTTTGTATTTTCTCGTACCAGGTTTTGTTGAGGCCCCGTGGTTATGGTTTCATTGTATCTGACATTGATGCTTCGATAAAAAAGAAGTGTTTCAAAGATTAAGCACTGAAGGCGAGTATTGCATTCTGATTCAGGATTGAAATATGCAGCAGGAATGTGAAGTTGAGCTGCTACAGAATTAAAATTCTCCCATCGTACCATGACCTTGTAGTCTTGCTACTACTTCCTGTTGTAGTAAGTCATGCAGGTCGTATTGGGGCCTGTAGCTAGTGATGCTTGAACCATAAAAAGTAAGAATTAAGACATTTTTAATGTGTTTCCTTGAGAGGGAGTCCAGAGATAGATAGAGAGGGAGCAAGAGAAAGAGAAGATAAGGGCGTGAGTAGGACGGACGGATGCTGCTCCGTAAATACTGAAGAACTATTTAAATGTTTAATTACAGGGCTCAGTGATTTTAAGCTGTCCACTTAAAGTGTTAATAGAAGACTTTGTTCTGGCCGGCTCACATGGCACAATGCATGAGAATTGTTTTTTTTTTTAACTGTGTGTGGATTTAAACTGATGTAGTAAACAGGATCCATGTCTGTGATCCCTTATTTCCTGTGAGATTTATGCAGATGTAATAAACATGTTTTCCTGTGATTCGATCTCATCCTGCGCAGCATCGCAGTCCCCCCTTTTGTTTTCCGCGCGGTCCTCTTCATCTTCTCCACAGCAGATGCTCTTTTCCCGGCTTGGAGCTTTTCCAGCATGACTGGAATATTCTTGAGTGGGCACAGTAATATCTGAATAAAATAACAGCCCTACCCCCGATTTTACTGGCCCGTAACACTCGAGTCAAAGTACTGCTATTGTTTATATCTTCTGCTAAACCTTGGCGGTATTCCTTTAATGCAGTGGTAATGCTCCTGTTACACTGGTGTTGATGGATATTTACTGATCGCATGCTGTAACGTTGGTATTGCGTACCTGTAATTCAGAGAATTATTGTACTTTGAGGTCTGTCGTAAGATTCTGTGATGCCTACACCCTTCTGAAAATGCTGAGCAAGCAATGTGCATTTATTTATTCATTGCAGTTTCAAATTAATTGATTTGACCATTTTTTCTGTGACTACAATGACCTGACTAGAAAGTTGGGTTGTCCTCCAGGGCATAACTTGCTGCCAGCTGTTGTTGGATTCTGTTCATTGGCTGCCTCCCTGCAAAGATGGCTGCCATAAATGCTGCCCCAATTGCTGAATATTCATGCTCATTCAGATGGGCACCACTGACTATTTCAGAGCTCCTGAATTGCAGACCTTGAGATTGAATCCTTTTGCCTAATCCTGGGTACTAGAACTCTGAAATACGGTGACTGCTGCAGACATGTTTGGCTTTGTAGAGACAACAAGTGTGTTGAAAACAAGTGAAAGTAAAGTGTGATTTGACAGCAAAACAAATCAATTTCTGAAACAGGTCTGCTTTGGAGAGAAATGGAGTCAAAATTAATTTTCCTCTTTACCTCTGCAGCTGCCTGTTTGGTGAATTGAACATGCTATGAAAACAACAATCAGTGTTGGGCAATTAAGTGCTTGAGTGGTAACTCTGCGCCATTTTAGAACGTATCGACCAAAAAAAGAGAAAAAATGGAAAGAATCTGAACTGATAATTATATGCTTGAGGCTTGAAATAGTGCCTTTGTGCAAGAAATTTGCCCGATAAGGAACAGAGAATGAGGGAGAGAAATAAAGTTGTGATCAGTTTCTTTGTAAAACTAGTGTTATACTGCAGTTCTGTGTTAAGCACGGAATGGGTTGATGAGCTGTGAAATTAATATTTATATTCATAGGCGTGCGCCCTGAAAGAGCCTCATCCTGATAGTTATGTTTATGTTATTTTCAGATTTCTTAGTTTATTTTGTTGAAACCACCCAGAATGTGAAAAGTATTGTAACAAACAATATAAACTCTAAAAGAGGTGTCACTAGAGTAGGCTCCATAATATTCCTGAGGAGAAGTGCTTTGAGTCAATCGCTGTTGTCATGGTTTTGGCTGTGTGTGTGTGGTTTTAGACTTTCTTTGTGGCTTGTATTTTGACCACGTCTGTTTCTTCAACTATCGGATTCTTTTCCCAGCTGTTCATCAGTCGAGGGCGTCTAAGGCTATATAAGCCGGATGTCCGCCATGCCTCCTTTGCTGGAGTGTCTGACTCTAGTTATCACGACAGCCAGAAGATCTCTCTAGTTAGGGATTTTTGGCGAATATCTTCACAGTATTTTTGTGGTTTACTTCTTTAGGGAAATTTAATTTTTGCTTTCCCTTTTTGTTTGTTCCTCTCTCGCTTTGCTTCCTGTTCGTATTGTTGGGCGTTTGTTTTGGAAGCGCGAGAGCTGGTTCTTTTACTTCGTTTATATTTCTTCCTGTGGGGAATTTTAAGTCCTTACTGGTCCTGTTTTCTCCTAGTCGCTGCAGCTGGGCTCCTGATTCCTTCAGCCATTACAGCTGTTCTCCTTTAGGAAAGCATAACACTGTCTGTTTGTCAGTTCCCAAATCAGACAATATGACTCCTAGTCATATTTTAAATATCATGTTGGGAAATGGCTGCTAACCAGGGGCGCATTTCCCAAAAGCGAAGTTGCTAACTTAGTTAGCAACTTACATAGTTCGTCCATTCACATTCAATGGGTCCAAATATGTAAGTTAGCATCTGTGATTTCGGGAAATGCACCCCAGGGTTACTTTTACTGTGTAAACATCCCCTGGCCTGTATGCCCATCGACATGACCTTGCCTTAACCTGCATTCTTTTATTGCACATTGGGTCTATTTTCCCTGAGTAAATGCTTAACTGTAATTTCATAGGCGATCTGTATTTTATCTTCTGCGAGTATGGCTGATGCATTATGCATTTTCTGTGTGTTGTTTGTGGCCAGAACATCTGGCACATCCCACGTTTGAACCAAATGTTTATTAATGTGCACTGTCCTTTTTCATATAAACTAAAACTTGGCTATTCTCTACAGTCTGTAAGTACTTAAGAAAATGACGCCATATACATAGTGACAGCAATTCCTTCGTGGTTCAAACAATGTATGTTAAAACTTACTGATTATAGCTGACGGTCTTGTCTTTAAACTGATGTTCATTGATTTCAAATCCAAACTGCACGTGTTGGTGATTTGACTAGTCTTCTCTGGTTTACCAGAATTGTAATGTTTAAAACTGTGAACGAATCCCTTTTCTACACAGGTTTAGAATTTAAATATGTGTTTTGTGGATGGGCGCAGGTCTTCCACCCCAGCTCTCTAGTACAATGGCTGAGAAAACTGGTCATTTTGGGTGCATTTTTATCTCGGTTACCTTGTGCAGCATTGTGTATTATGGGACCTTGTGTATGATAGTCATTCAATTGTGTCTTGGCTAATTTGTGTATGTTTGATCGGCTTACGTTTCAAGTCTAGGTGAGTATGACATGCATTGAGTCATGGATTATAGCCTCATAAAATGTTTAATTTAAGGATGTAAGAACAGCCCTTGGTGGTAATTCAAGAGCTTTTTAAGAGATGCAGCCAAAATGTAAGATTGCGTTACTGGTTAGGTTAATTAAGCTAATTGGGTAATTCAACAGCGGCCCTCACTGCCCACTCACTGGCCAATCTCATAGCATTTTGACCCACTTTACATTGTAAGGCGACGTCTCCAGCAGTCCAGCTCACCAGTCTACTAAATCTTGGAGCGCACTTCCGTCATTAATTAAATATTATCAGTCACTATTCAATTATCATTTGCACCTGTTCCCTGTTGTCTCTGAATGGTAGCAGAGCATATTTAAGGCTGAGCTTTGTGAAGTCTGTGTAACCTCATTCCTGTTTGACACAGTAATTGTTATAGGCTTGTTCTCTGTATTTTGCGTCGTAAGCTCTAAACTCCAAGCCAAGTGCTGTTATAAGGAAACGCAGCACTTTTATTTCTTTTTCTAAGGAACATGATTTCCTTTTTGTTTTGTGTAATACAAATACTGCAGTGCTTTCCAGTTCTAGTATTACCTACTGTAAACATCTTGTTCGGAACCTCTGTTCCTTTTGTTTTGTCTGCAACGTCTGTGCCTGCTGCATTACAGTTGGGCATAACAAACCAACCAAATCCACCTCTGCACTTGAGTCCAGTCCTCCACTTCCTGTCCTGTCCTTCCTGTCCTGCAACTGCACTCTGCACTCTGGACGAAATGCTACACACATACATCATTTTTCTTGTGCTTTCTTGAGTATTGGTCAGTGTGGACTTTTAACCTCTTCAGGTATAAGGTGACAAATGTAGTACTCAACATGAATATTCTGCGCTAAACATTCTAAGGCTGAAAGAAGGTTGTTGAAATTAATTGAATGCTAGATCACTGATTTTGGGAAAAAGAAATCCAAAAGTCTGTTCATTATAGGGTTAATAACAGCCTTCAGTCAGGATCCTACTTTGACTCCAGTCACCTTTATGTTCTGTGGTACTTTCTCCCATCCCTTCTTGGGCAGTCACCTTGGAAATAATTGGGGGAAAAATCCATGACTTTATTTCTGTTGGGATTTTATCTGCGATTGCAAAGAGGAGGTCGTTCTACTTTTTAAATCCTTTATACGCATCTGAATAAACTGCTTACAGGTTACCCTGGGACCATTTTTTTTTTTTTTTTGCTGAAATTCCTCGTCTCTGAACGAATTGTTATGTTAAATATTTCTCTGGCGAGGCTAGGTCAAGGGTGGCTACTTCAGCTGAGGCGGAATTAAAAAGCTGATAGCTTGGCTGGGAGATTGGAAGCTCAGTGAGTTGAGGGAGATGAATTTAATTAGCATAACCGGGAGTTCAAGGACATACATTAGCACACACAGATGCTGCTGCATTCATCAGAGCACTTTGTTCGGCGTGTGATCTGTGGAATCAAAGATCCTCCTACTAACAAGCAGCAAATACGATGCTCCTCTCTAAACGTTTTAACACCTGTCTGCTGCGGATTAGAATCCTCGGTATTAGTAGATGTCATCGTTGAAGATACTTGAACAATGAAAATGAGCATAAGTGTTGGGGTGTTTGCTGTGAAAATGTAGAATGGCCTGCCCTGGTGCAGTGCTCAGGGTATATTTATGCCTAATGCCCAGTGCATGTTGGGCGAAGCTTTATATACAATCACTTTACAGTTTCTCAACTGGCCTACATGAGGGCAAAATGGCTGAGGAAAAATACTGGTGGGCAGACACACACACGCACACACACACACAAAATCATTCAAAAATATTATTTTTCAATATCTCAGGTTAGTCATTTTTTGATTAAATGGCTCTCCATTCCAAATAATTTCAACTAGAAAACTCTTCTGGACTACTATTTAAGTCCAACTCCTCTTCAAACTCCATAACAGAAACCATTTTTGGTTTTGATCAAGGTTTTTTCGGATGATGATGAACAAAAGGTCACAAGGCAAATACAAAATTTGCTGTGTGCGAGTGATTGTATTGAAAGGATTTTTCTAGAAAAATATATCATATTTTTATCCTCATTTGCTTTGAGGAGCTGAATTATTTTGACCCCCATATCTGATGGCCTAATATCCCCACCCTCTCTATTAGCCACATAGTTTAGTGACAGGAAACACTGGACCCTTCAGAGCAGTGGTAGACTATTGCTGGTTTTGTCTTCCACCTTATTGTAATTGGTCAATTATTACCTCTGATTGACCTACGATTTAATTTGCCTGGCATCCCAGGTTTAAATAGGTCCTGATTAGAGGGAAGGACTGAAAACAAGCAGTACTACTAGTCTTGAGGGGGCGATTTGAGCTTCCCTTCTCTAATGTCTTGCACTCGGCTCATGAGCACTGCCTTGGATACAAGCACAAGACCGACTTCCATGTAGCTCATGTTAAGTGGAGTGGAACTAAGTATAATGGGCGTCTATGTAGTCCAGCGTCCTAACAGCATTTATCCCGCTGTTCTTTTCAGATACATTAAGAGGACACTCCATGATGTATTCTAGGCCATATTAAACAAAGCTGATGCACATTTATTCATGAAACCACCTGCTCTGCTTTCACTAATGTGATTTTTTGCATCCAATACACTATATGTACATTGGCTGATGCTTAGATAATGGCGGTATTTGGCTTTTGTATTAATAATGTATCTGGAGAGACAATGAATGATAACCAGATGGAGGGCTATGGCCTTTTGTTGAAGTGGATTTGCAAGTGGCAGAGTAACAGCATGCATTTATTTACATTGCGATTGGAAATTTTAGTACGGTATATGCTAATGTTGACTGGGTACTGCAGCCTTGACTTTTGACTTGAATTGACATTCCTTTCATGTAGGAAGAAATAAATGTTGAATTAACACATTTGGAGAATATATTTTATAACTGTGGCTTGCGAAAACATGTTCACCCTGGAAAACTTTAAACAATGAGCTTGCAGCTTAGACAAATTCTGTGTCTAGCCACTGACAATGAGAGTAAATGTAATGAGCAGCTAGTATTTAGAGCGCGGAGTTGGTTAACTATGACTTCGGGAATTTTGTTCGCATACTTTTTTGTGTCTGTGCGAATCAAATGTACGCTGGTTGTTTGATAGTGCAGCGTTAGTTGCTTCCCGGAAAGCTCATTGTGGATTGTCTACCTGCAGAAACGTAAACAACGCTTTTGTTAGCGGCTGAATTTCCACTGTATTATTGTGGCCTTGGGAGCGTTAATGCACAGAGGTATACCTTCAGAAGCATTAGCCAGGCATTATCTAATATGCAGGGGTTCATTACCGCACCTGGGGGCACTTAAGGCCTGGCCGCATTAGAAATCAGGCTGGTTGCCTGTGGGAGCCTTAGCGGTGCGTTGCCTGCCTGTGGGAGTGTTAATAGTGCATTGACTGCCTGTTGGGTGTATTACCGCTGCATTGGCTGCCTGTGGGGATGTTATTATAGCGTGCACTACTTTCAGAAGCTATTGGCTTTGTTATCTCTGGGTAAATGTTAGCTTTGTTGCTCACAGCAGTGGCCCTCTCGCTCGACCCTCGTCTCGTGGGAGTTGATGTGCCATTTCCTTTTGGGTAAGATGCTTGGAGTGCTTTCACGAGGGCGAAGACAACACGCAAAGGCTCTTGTGAAATGCCGATATCAAAGGTAAGGTAGCTTGTTAGCAGGACTTTGGGGGGAATGGGTTTGAAGAGAGATGACGTGGGATGTGCTGCTGTTGTGTGTGTTTAGTAGTTGGTCTGGTGACATGTGAAAAGCTGTTTCTTGAGTCTCTGTCTGTAGAGGGGTGAAAGGCAGCTCTTACAGTTTATGAAAATCACAAATGTAAATTATGTTAAAGCCAAAAGAGTGAAACGGCTAAATGGTATTTTTATAAGTCAAACTAACTTGCAGACTGATGCTGGGATGCGGGACTATTCCATGGGCTGCTATCTGCATTCACATCCCACTTGATGATTACGTCAATCTATCCAGGTAATTGGCTCCCAGAAAGTTACAGATTGCGCTTCTGTACAAGCCTAAGGTTAGCCTCCCACCATAAATCGGCTGGTAACTGGTTCCTGTTCCGTTTCACCACCCACATTTTTTAAGGAGGCAAGAAATATTATTGCTTTCAACTCAAGAAAATATGCTTACTCTCCCAAATCGAAGCGCAAGTTGGCAAGGAGGTCGAAAAAACTCTGCACCCTGGCTGTTTGATGACTCAGGATTAATGATAATGGACAAGAAAGGACAACAAGAAGAAAACCTGGGGGGAAAATGGATGTCCGTCAGCAGAATGGCCCTGACCTGCCTCGGGGAAACTCGGGGGCGCTGGTATAACGGGCTTTGTTTTACCACTTTTGTCTCCAATGGAGTGCAACTTTTCTCCAATACTCAGCTTTTCATGAGAGAGAATACGTGCCAAGAAAACTCTCTGTGAATTTGAAGGCTAACTGGGGTTAGCCTGCCTGATAAATAGTGCTACTTTCACTCATGAATGTCTGAGCCAGTTAGACTGGTCTTCATCTTTGACCCCACACCCTCCCACCCAATTAGATTCCAGGAAAGCATTCACAGGGAGTCTGGCCTGGTTTCCACATGGAGGAGACCTCACACCATATAAGGTGACAGAAAAGCCCCAAACTCTGACTCACGACAGCTATGACTGTGAAGAGCCTTATAGAATATCTGCACTCAAATCTCCTGAGCTGGATTTTTGATGATCGCGTCCACAGAGCACTGTCAAAGGTGCCAATCACTGGATGGGTGTTCGATAACACAGCTGATAAATCACATTTTGAATTCTGAATATCATTTATATCACAAGTGGTCCCCTCTCTGTCCCAGGAGAACATTCAAGAATTAGAATAGCACCTAATGGTGGTCTGGACTGATTCCCAAAGAGAGGTTGTTTTTGAGAGATGCTTGTCCTTCAGATTGAGTGTCACTGGGTTTGCCCGCTAACGTCCTCCTACGATGAGGAAAAGTAACTGTTACTGACATGAGTGTGTTTGTCGATAAACTTTCAAAATTGTATTCTCTGCACCGATTGGAGTTTTGAGATTTCAGCCGACTCTAAAAGGCTTTTTCTTGATGGAGAGCAGAGCCCAGCGCAATCACTCTCCCATCAGTACAACCTTCATGTGCTTCTCTGACAGTTCACTTCGACAAAAATATCTGATCGATGCGACTTCTCTTAAAGGACTGTTTAGCTTTTAGTTCTCTGCAATATTTGAAATGGACTTTGACAGAGTACTATCAACTCTATTTTATTGTGCTCTGGATAGTGTTAACCATTTTTACGATTCTTAATAGAATTAATATACATTTACTGAGCGCTGTTTACATTATTACAATATTTTTTTTGTTTTAAATGAGGTGCCAGACTGTACAATAGATTACCACAATTTTTTTTAACAAGATATGAGCGATTTATTCCACAAATCAGAAATTGGCAGCATCGGAATTCTGGAATAGGCAAAACCAGTTTGTCTTTATGGATTATCTTTAAGATTCAAGGGCACCTTTTAAAATTAATTATATTTAGTGGGAGAGATTCAGTAGGACTTTGTTGCACCAGGAGTGCAAGTGTGGAGTTACTATTAACTTATAAATTGGAACTTCCCCAACCTGTCAATCTTGAGGAGAAATTAACATTTAAATGAGGCCATGGGATAATCTGCTATATTGCTAATGTGGGAGGCATTTATGCATGAGTTTATGGGATACTCAGCGGGCACTGTATCTATGACCAGAAGACTACAATTTTGTATTGAGGTGGGATTCAGTCTGAATCTGAAATGTTTGCGTTATGAGCTGGTTGTCCCGAGACAAGGGATCTGCCGGAATGATAAACAAAAAGAATGCAATGTCATTTTAAATGCCTTGTCATGGAGCAGCGCAAATTCAGTAGGGAGCACAAACTGATAAACCTGCTGGAGCAGTACATGCGGACGGGCAAATAGGGACACAGCAACAGGTTCTGCGGAGCCAGAGACACCGGGTTTAAAGATGTGTTTGGGGATACGGCTCAGGGTCCTGCTGCTCGCAGATAAAGCGGACAGGCTGGCGTTGTGATGTTTATACATGCTGTGATGTTTTTTCTTCCTCTTATTTTCCTCTTTTAGAGGCAGGCTGGGTAGTGCTTTTGGGAGAGTAAGGGAGGAGGTTGTTTTCCTTGTGTGTGTGTTGTGTGTGTTTGTTTGTTTTTTTTTGTTTTTTTTGCCTTTTTTTACGCTTACGCAACAGGCTGTGTCTTTGAAGGCTCGCCGACTGTTCCTCCCCTTGGAGCCGCCTGTCGATTTGTTGCCACACCTGCGTATGAGCCGTGACAAGTGTTGCCCCTCGACGCATCCCTCGGAGAGTGATTTAGATACATTACCCATCAGTCAACATCATTGCTGAGGTTACGATTCCACCCTTAACCCAGCCCCTCGGAGATGAGCGGGGAAGGGAAGCCTTGTTAGCGACCCGTGCTGAACTAGAGCTGAACCTTTCGTCAATGACACGAGCCCCGCTGTGCAGAGGTGCGAATGGAAATGGTTAGCAGGGTGTGCTCAAAAACATGAGATATTAGAGGAAGAAGTATCCAGGATAAGGCCGCGTTACGTTTGCTCGATGCACAGGCAGACAGTTGCCATGCAACCACAGCTAATACATTACCTGTGGTAATCTATGTTTGAAGATGGAATGAAGAAAGTGTTTACATTTTCTTCAAATTATTATGATTAGTATCATTGTTGCTGTTTTGTTGAATTAGCAGGTAAATTGGAGGGTTTCTTTACAATGCCAAATCTGCCTCGTTTTTATAGGTCCTGCATATTGCTGAATAATGCTACAAAAAAATATTCTCCTTGTATGTTGAAAAAAGTTTTGTCTTTTTCTCAACCTGGTATATTTTTATGTTGTTTATTTATCGTGATGGTGTGCATTTGTGTGTCATGTACTGGGAACAAAATGCGAACAGTCTTTCCTCATTATGGCTTCCTTATTATGGCATATTACTAAAGTCCATAACATAGATGAGGCAGTATTCTGGAGTTGAAGGAGTTAATGTTGGCTGTTTAGTCATTTAACCATTTGGTAGCGTTTCAGCAAATTTGCCACAGGTTGGTTTGCCTGACTTAATTTTTTTAAAAACTCATATTAAAAAAAGTTATTGTGCTGAGCATATTTGTGCTACTAACTACTTCAGTTGAATGGCCTTTTGGTTTGGATATTAGTGTACAAACCTTATCTTTTATTTAATATCTAAATCCTGGCAAGCAGCTGCTTGGTGACTGGAGTATTTGGTCTTGACATTTATCATTTGCATGTCAGTTTTAGTCTGTGTAGTAACTGACTGAATTTTTTACTTGTGCTCATTGATGTAGAGCTGTTTGCTAATAGGTACGGGAGCTCACCTTACACACTGATCTTGGATTGTGGGGTGTCGGGGCATTAAGTACGTTTACATGCTCAGCACAATCCGATAACAATCCGATAACCGGGAATAATAAGATAATGGCAATAATATGATTTGAGGCATTTACATGCACTTTAAGAAACCGATGTCTGGAAAAACTTGGTTTTCATGATTCATTCAAGTAGTTGGATTTCTCTCGAAGCAGTGGCAGCACCACAGCTGAAAGTTAGGGGGCTACAGAACATCCCTTTATTAGTCCTGGATAGTTCTCAATCACTTTCATAATTAACAGTAGATTCGCTCAGAGAGCACAGCACACCATTAGGTGCTGCTAATTAGGTATGACGTTGACAATCATTCATTTGGACGCGTTGCGCAAATTACGCGGCATAATTTGGTGCATTTAAATCAGCGTAAGCCTATTCCAAATTGCATACCTGTCAACTCTCACGCATAAGGAGTTTAATGCCTTAAGTGGCATATCACGTACTCTCGCTGTAGTCTGCAATCTTATAATTAGTTGATAACAAAAGTGAAGATTGAAAAATTTAAATTTTGCAAACAATATTATAATTAATTGCCGAGTCCCACGTTTTAATAAACCCATGAAAGTGAAAGGCGATATTTCATTGGAATGCGGATCAGTCATTATTCAATCAGCGCATATTTAAGAAATTATCACACGGAAATTAAGTCTTCTCTTGCTTTCCTTTCCTCAGGGGTTGGAAGCTAAGAAATTGCATTAAGACCTTAGAAATGGTTTTTTGCAATGTAGTTCATTTAAACAATTTCAGCGGCTTAGCCAGCGAGGGTGCTGAGACACATCCCTTTTTGACTGCAATTAGTAGTTCTTAATCATTTTGCTTTATTGAGGCATTTTCCAATGATCCTAATTGACAACCGAAGACACGGTTTCTCTCTATATGCGATCTAACATCAATTAAATCATGGGCTAAATTCAGTACAGTTGTGGAACAAGAACAGAGAATTGGGTTGCACAAAACTTCCGTTTTAAACTATTATTAGTCCTGACCTGTTCTCAGTCATTTTCGCAATTAACAGAAGGTTCACTCTGAGACACGCGTTCAGATTAATGATTGTCGTTTTACCTAATTGGGGAGAACAAGCAGCACCTGTTAACTATGGAGTGCTCTCGGAGTGAACCTAAATGGATTATTGGGCAAAAAGCTAGGTGTGTTTACTGGATTTCTCATAAACCGACATCGGCCTTTATCCGATAATGATTAATGGACTTTGCCGTTTACATGACCACTTGAATAATCCAATAACTCCAGTAATCCGATAATAATTGTTTTATTAGTGTGCATGTAAACACACTCATTGACATCTTTTTGGTTTTGGTCCGATGTAAATTTTCAACGTTTCTTTACACTAGGTCCATGTTTTTATTCTTATGAAAGTGTATACAGATTGCATTTAAGCAGCTGAGTGTGGTAGGCAGAAGATAGAGGAGGCAGAAATAATCCCTACAAATGATTAGTCTAGACCTGTTTTCAATCATTTTCCTTGATTAACAAGTTTTCCAATGATGGCGATAATCAATTAGCAGTTAAACGCAGATCTTCTTTTCTTTTTTTTTTTTTTTTTGCAATGTTATGGCAATCAAATTGAAAATTTAATTCTGAAAAATGTCTTAGTCAATAAGTCACTACCGTTTACAAACTACTCATTTGCTTTTAGCATATCCTGCAATACGGGCTATGTAACCTGCACTTAGGGGTGCAGATGGCGAGGGTGACCCCAATCAGTCCCCCCTCCCCGCACAACTTTTCCTTTAGGTATTGTGGCCTATAGGCCTTTAAATTCATTTGCTTTTATGGCGGATAGTGGCTATTTACAGTTTTTTAAAAGTGAAGTGTAAGCCTTTGTTGTAGATACTTGCATGACAGATTCTTTATTGACTGCTTTTTATGTCTTCAGTTGAGTGCTTTTGTCATATGCTGACATTGATTTGGTGAAAACTTTTTAATTTTTGAAATTCAGACAGTATTACAGGCTAATTCAAAATCATCACCCCCCAAAAAGGGCTGTAGTCACTGTTTTTTCGTTTGCTTCGCCAGCACTTCACTTATGCTCGTGGCAGATGTGTTTGGGCAACATTTTCTCTCTGCAATGAAAATGTGTAGAAGCTAATTAAAATTTGTTAAGCAAAAAGAATTCACATCTGATCAGTGGTGTAGAACAAATAAAACTTACCCTGGAGCTGAACACTAAAGGCAGCTTATAATCCTCAGAAAATTTAAGAACAGTGTAACATTGGATAATAAAACACATTTGAATGACCATATAATTGACAGCTCTGGAGTTTGTGCATAATTGCGAGCTCACTCCTTGTTCCAAATTTTCTGCTGAGGGAAATTCATTGTTAAGGACTGGAAGCCAAATACTGAAAGTAAAATGGGACTTGTCCATCAAACAAAACCTAATGGATTCTGCTCGGCTACTGCTTTCCTGTTTTCTCTTGAATTTTAAGCAAAAAAAGGCACAGAAAATCCATGAGTTTTGGCAAAGAAATCTTGGGACCTGCCAACTAATTGATTGGCTTGTGCCTAGTGTTTCTTTGCCACTGGCATTATAACGCAACACATTTGGTCTTTTTGCACAGCCAACCATGTGCCTGAAGCCTATCTTAGTTTTGCATCTTAGGTGAAAATGTCCATTTAGTGGTGATGGTTAAGGACAAAGGGGTCTGTCAGTATCTCAGGCTCTGGCAGATGCAGTTCAACGTAGATACCAGTGGCCAGAATGCTCATGCTTCAGAGAAACAGCATTAGTTGAAGTTTTATGTCGGATAACTGTTTACTACATCAGGTTAATTTGAGGTCCATCATGGTGAATAGTCGGGAGACTATTTATTTTGGTCCTGCCTTAACCTAAAATTCTCCTTTTATTAGACGGTGCCTGAGCTGCAAAAAGTCTTTCCCCCCCATTTAAGACATGAACTGCAAGTACTGTGCCATGTGCTGATGCCTTACAAAATTAATTTTCTGGGCCTTTCCCCCCTCAGCTTAGGTTGCTATTTGAATAAAAAAAATATTGATGATGATAATGATTGAACTTCTATGTGATGAAATGGTTTTTTTTTGGGGGGGGGGGGGGGGCATTTTGGTTCCTATTTATGTGTAATTAAGAAAAATGCTTTTTCATAATCATGAGAAGAACGGCCGAGAGGCCTCTGTTTTCATCAGGGAAGGTCTTGTGCAGCCTACTGCGGAGGAAATGGCTGCTTCCCCTGAGGTGCTTCATTGGATGGGACCTGTAATGAGCAGACTGGGGAGAGTCATGCTTATGTTGACTGGAAAGTCGTGTCACAACAAAGAGTTACCCTGCCCATGCGATTGTCAAATTAGCCCATGAAGAACTTTCAAAACTGCCTTCTTATCTTTCAGAGCCCAAAAAGTTAAGACTTAGACATTTCACTAACCAAAGATTTATGATAATATGTGGAGAGTTTTGTAAACCACGTCCAGTGTACTGAATGGTTTTTAAATGATTTGATGTGCGAGCAAACCACAATTTTTGTTCATTGTGCTGAACATTTTTCATATTTTGCATTACAGCCAGTGTTAAAAAAAAGCTAGCATGGAAGTTTAAGGGGATAATTTGTGGACTTTTTGCTTGTTCAATGGACTGTTTTTTGTTATGTCGACATGAAAAATCACATTATCTGTGGTGCTGCATCCAGAAGTGTGTGAGTTGAATTTAAAATGAATTAGAAAAGACAATCGGCGTGTGAACCATTGTGACAATCCCTTAGGCTCACGGTATTAGCTTTGCATGAAGGATGTGGAGACAAGAAAAAACAAAGCAAATCACTGAGGACTAAAATTCCCAATCTGGATTCAGGCTACTAATGAGCAATACCTTTACTGGTAAAGAGATGAGTCATTTTCATGGAGAGCGGTTATTTAATCGCCTGTCTTCACAGACTCCTGCAGTATTTATTTCAATTCCTTGTAGACGGTCCTGTTAACCCCAGATGACTCTTGAGGTTGTGCCGTGCAGTACATTTTATTCATTTTGCATTCTAATGCAGTTCTTTAGCTCGAAGAGAGACATCTCACTAAACAGGTTCAGTTACCATATGCTGGTGTTTTTTTTGATTTAAACAAAACAAACAAAAATAAAAGAGAAGACATTTTCATCAATATTTCCTGCCACTATGGAATCTCGTTTTTGAACTCAATCAAATTCATAACTAGTTACATACACACAAGGATTTTCATTAATTCTCATTGGTAGACTAGTTTCTGAAAAAACTTGTCCCTATTTATTTGGACGGACGGACGGAGGGACAGGCTGGTGAGAGGATGATCAGACAAGTTCCATTGCAATATCTCTCCCTCTTCTCTGTAATGTCTTTTGAAGGCACATTATTATGTGCACTGAAAATAAAATTGACAGTGACTGGATTCAAATGCAGAGAAAAAAGGATTTTTATATTTGTTACTTTTGAAGCGGACTTTTGAAACAAAGCTTCAAAACTCAATATTCTGAATACAAAATGGGAAAACAGCAATTCCCTTAGACAGTTTCAAAGAGATAGCTAGACTAACGTTAGTCTGCTATTTTAGAGTGCAAAAAGATATGCATGTAATACGCTGCACTGTGGGCTTACGAGACTTTGCCCTGGAATGGTGCAAAGCTCAGGCCTATAAGGACTATACTGGATAATTGGCTGCTGATACACAGATGCATGTCGTCAAATGATGAGGGGAGGAGCAGGCTGGTTCCTCAGAACTCTGGTGCTGCGGAGCGCTAGGGATGCGGCATGAGACTCTTTGTGGTGGGAGGTTTATAAAGTTGGTTGTATCTGACAGGCGACCACACATCCTGAAATGGCTTTCTTGAGCAGCCACCTTGAAATCCCCTGTAAGTGAATTATTCATGATTGCGTATCTATGTGTATTTTAGCTGCTTTTTACTAATTTTCGTTCGTACGCACTTTTGAAACACTGGATGCAATCAAACTGCTTTCTGGCTCACTGTTCACTGTAATTTTGCAAGATTACATACAAGCATGTGATGGAAATTGCGCCAGTGAGCAGAAGATACCTGATTAATGAAAGGTCGGGAAGGAAGGTACCCCAAGAGTGGGACCACACCTCCTAAAGAACTGCTATGACTAATTATCTCCGGCACTGATGGGGCAGTGGTTTAGATTTGATCAATCAAGCTGAGACTGCACCTCTCAGTGTCTTAGCTTTATGTGCCACCATTGAACCACATCTTGATCTTTATTGGCCCAAATCTTTCTAATGAATAACCTTGGACTGGTCTATGAAGGCCAGATACTGATTATGAAAAACAAAGGCGTATGGCCCATTATAGGAGTCAAAGCACCAGGATTTTATACACTGGAGGGTCGCAAGGAATAACACTCACTGTCAGCTCAGAATCCAGTCCACGTTGGCTCGGGCGGCTGCTAGGCCGACTTTAATCCTCCCATTTGAACTGGATCCAAAGTTTCAGGCCTAATGAAGATGAATTGTCCAATAAAATCAGTCGATAATGGAGTGACTGCAGCAGGAGCCAGAGGGCTGGTGGGAGGAGGGACTTGGGTACTGGGGTGTGGTCAGGGGAGTTCCCTATCCATTGGTCTGGATGCATGAGCAGGGACATACACACACAGGCTCTTGCCCAGGATTAATGGGTGTCCATTCAGTAACACCCCAGACCCCTGCTTATTGGACGTGTGCGATGTCACCATTTATTTTCCAGCTCATCTATTGGACGAGATGGAATTTCTCTCTTTCGCAGTACTGGTGGGGCCCATCCATCCTTGGTTTGTGGTCTTGATGGGAACCGCCTGGGGAAATCAATGAATCTGTGATCAACACTGTGTAAAACAGCTCATTTGACTCTCGGACTGAGTTCTTTTTAAGGTTTCTTATCGGCCAATCAGCCTAAATGTGGATGTCTTCACCAGTTTCTTTGAGTAATAAAAACAAAAAAAAAAACTTGTTTTTGTTTTCTAGGTGTAGAGTAGCCTCAAATAGTCTTAAGTATATTAGCAGAAATACATTGTGCTTGCCCACGAATATAAAGGAACAACATGTGGGTTGGTTCTTTGTAGATGTAGAAAATATTCTAGTTCTCCTGTACTGTGACAGTTTTTCCTAGGGATTTTTCTGACTATTTTGGAGTGTTTTTTTTTTCTTGTAATAAACATGAAGTACAGTATTTTGTATTTTCACATTGTAGTAGTTTGGCTGTAAGTTGAGGCTTTTGGTTCTTGTAAAATGTAGTTATTTGCAAGGGTTTAAGGTATGGTGGCATAATGACAGCTGGTGATCAGATACCTGTTCCGAATCAAACGCCTGCCCTGCAAGTACTGTTCAGGTGCTGAGCCGAAACTGCCTCATAACAGCAATTAGTCAACTTGTCTGCCTGCAGCTTTTAGTTTGTCTTAGTGGCTTGGTCTTAGGCAGCAGTCTCATCGCCCGACTTTTCGACTGACGCTAAAATGTTTGCCAAAAATTCATTTTGATTTACTGTGAAAGTCTTATATTTAAAGTTGCAGTTACACTGAGCCCAATGTACGTATAGAAACTACAAGATTCATTCCTAAATTTTGCTCAGAGTTATTCAACCCCCCCTCCGCAAGCCTTGCGATGGAGACAGATGCCTCCTGGCACGGGAAACATTCGGCAATCCCATCCCCAATTTCATGCTGGGTCCCTTCACCTGGATCATTTCCCTGCTCCTTCGGTAAGAATCTGCAGGTAAACCAGAGTGATATCGGCACCTAACAGACTATCTGGGGTTGAAAGCCCTGTGATGCTCGTGTGTCTGTTTGGCTGTCGGGTGTTGGAGATAGGAGGCTCATGCTCGACAGAAGCTGCTGGATCCGACGGAGAGAAATGAAGTGCACTAAGTCACAGGGGAAGGACTTTCGCAAAATCGGTAATGTTGTGGCAGACGAGTGCCGAATCTCTGTCTGAACCCGGAATTACGCCGTCCCGGAGTTACACCCGGATCACCGCGAGTGGAGCTTCTGCCTGTCACGGATAAGACATGCTGAGAACACGAGGAGTATACGCCAGGAGTCACCCGCACCGGCCCCCGATTTGAATACAAAGCTGGCTCATTTGCATAGCGTTGGTGTGCAATTTGCATTCCGGGCAGGCGTTGCGGACTGCCTTTGACTCTGTGCGGAGACGCATTAATACTTAATGAGGCCCTATTCATTCATTTACTTTGGCCATATTCTGGAATGCTCAGTATCGCTGGGAGGGAAGGTAGAGAGGCGCGGGATGAGTAATGTGATAATGCCTGCTGATGCAGCTCACTCTTTATTAGCACAGGCCCAGTGTCTCTGCTGGCTTAATGAGGGCCAAAGGTTATTCGCTGCGGCCCAGAAGCTCATTTTATATACGCACAAACAAGTGCCGCTCTTTGAAATTCAAAGTGCGACCTGAAAAAAAAAGTTGATGACCCCTTTCATTTTGGTAAATTAAATGATTTTTGAGGTCTTGTTTGTGTGGCGTGAGTTCGAACGTTTTATCAGAGCAACTCAAGGGCTCTGCGGGAATGTGTAAACAGTGGAAGAAGTCTGCACACCATGTCTTTTCAAGTTTTTGGGTTGATTTGGACCATCTTAATGCAGCTTTCTCAGTATTTGGCCTGGTCACCCCAACAAGGCACGTTTTCATCGTGTATCAACAGAGAGTGACAAGGCTGCAGCTGGCCATTGAAACTGAGCCTGCCATCCGTCTCAGTGTCACTGCTAAGACTTTGCTGACTCGGATTAGCGTCTCTTTACCCTGAAACATCTGCTTGCACTACTGTGTGGCAGGATGGTTGACATATGTTATACTTGGCCATGGCCACCGAGGTTTCTATTAAGCCGTGTTTGACAGTAGAGGGCTTCTTTGGCAAGGTTCTCCAGAGCTCACCTTTAGCCCATGTTATCTGCTTCAGATGTCTGGATGCTTTATTTTAAAAAATCCTGTTTCAAAAAAGCCTGTGTCTCATTTGAAATTACCTCTGTTTGCGGAATAGTGCCAGAATCCTCATTCTACCACACTGTAAACCCAGATGGTGTGATGCACTCAATTGTTTCATGGAAATTTATTACCTCAAAAAACTTTTAAAGCCAACTTAATCATCTTATGTTCACAGCCAACACATTCTCATCTTAACTCGTCATACATTGATGCTACCTCACCAGGTGTCGATATACAATAAAAAAAGGATTTTGGCCTCCCAATTTGACGTTTTAGGTTAGGGTTTGGATTAAGGGTTAGGGGGCAGGGTTCGTTTTTAGCTGACGTCAAATAAGGATGCCAAAAGCCTCCTTTTTTTATCGTATATTGACGGTTGATCAGGTAGTGTCAGTTAGTTGGGATGAGACTGAGCTATTACAGCACTTAAAAACATGATAAGATATAATCTATTTTCTTTAAGTACTGTCTACACAATGAAATTAAGTTGGCTTACACAATATATTTTGGTAGTAGGTTTCCACAAAACATTTGGGTTTGCCACACTACCTGGGTTCACAGTGCATGATTATGTTTCATATATATTGAATTATCTTAAATATCTTAATATATCTTCACCTGAGCTATTTCTGGATTTGTCACAAGGTGCACCAATATAGTGCTGTGTTTCTAATGGGAATAGTGCTAGTGAACGTGGAAAATCTCAGAAAATTAGTGGACCAAAACTTTTAGTTTTGTCATGTGCCCCTGTTTTTTTCCTTAACTAAAACATTTTATACATATAAATGCTCAATTTTATTTAATACCTAAGGGCTTAGGGTTATGGGACTGACTTCCCTAAAATCAACAATCATGAACTTTCAGACATATTCAGTTCTAAAAGGGACTCTTCACACCATGACACAAAGTCAAAGGAGGCTAACAGAGTCAACAGCAAACTTTTTAATGTGCCTATTCTCAAAGAGAATGTAAAGAAAGATAAACTATGCGGTAAACCTGTGGAGCTTATTCGATGTGAGATTATTTTCCCGACCGCATGGTGCTGAAAAATACATCCAATTACGTTCACACTAAGATTAAAATCTGCTGCTGCAAGATAATGTTGATCTGTCGAGCAAGGGGAGATATTCAGACTGGCACTGCATCTTCTGTGCTGTTAGCAAGAACTATGCTGTTCTTGCATTGCCTTGGCAGTGAAACTGGAAATAATGCAGAGGTAGCCAATCGCTGGTTAAAGAAAATGGAGAATTACTGGGTTAAGGCAGAAAGCTATTTAGGTGATAAATTGCTTATTGTTTCTGTTTAAAACACAGTAAACTTCCCAGTTTCTTAGAAGGCACTACCTTACTTCAGGCAGTTGTTAACCTTATTTCACAACGCAAGCCATATTTCCTTGAGGAATGTGATAACCTTTATCAAAAAATCATTGGCTGGATCTCAGCATAAGTGCATCTGCTGAATCAGTGCAGCTCCTTTTACAAAAAGGTTTTGAAATGCTAGAATTTGAGTAATTGCACAAATCAGTGGATGCATTTGGCATAATGTCTCATTAATATTGCCATTATTAATCCCTACATGATTCATACATCTCAGCGTAACCTTTTAAATCTTTTTTTTTTGCCATGCTGTGTAACAGCACTGCTGCTTTAGTATTTGCTTTTTTAGATGATCCGCTCAACTGCTGTCCTTTATTTCTGTGAGTGATATCCGTGTCAAATTGCTCTCAGACATGCTGCGCATGAGGGAGCCAATGGTTGAATTGCACATGGTGCTCAGTAAGTGACATTATTATTGTGCTTCTGGTATGTTAAACACATCATGGTGATGCTCATTCCTTTTAGTATAGTGTCATCAGATTATTGACTAATTTTAGAATTTGGGCTTAAGCAATGAGTTAGACACCACTCTTAGTAACTACAGCTGAATCACTGAAAATCTGTTGATATACAGTAACAATTTGCTTTGGATGAATACATTCCTGACTGCAAGCCTGATGAAGTTACAAAACTGAGAATCTGGCTTCAGTGTGACTATATGTGCAGTGCCGTTTTAATGCACGGGCGTAACGGGGCACCCGACGACATGAAAGGGCCCATGGCAAGGCTCAGGATCATGACAATCATCGGGAGAAAGGTAAAATAATGCTTATACTGTGCTCTGACTGTTGAGCGTGTGTTGGGCCTAGAGATAAAATTACATTAAATTAAAATATAAAACCCATTGTGATTGGTTAATGGGTGACGTGGGTGCCTGTTTTTATTGTCCAATGAATGTGGTTTTGACCCTGATCTGTGCAAATCACTGACTGTTACCAACCAGGGGTGCGTTTTCCAAAAGCGTAGTTGCTAATTTAGCAACTTACATTGTTTGTCCATTCACAGTCAATGGCTCCAACTTTGTAAGTTAGCATCTGTGATTTTGGGAAACACGCCCCAGAAATGTTACCAGCACACATCGGCAGTTTTGAGCACTGGGAAAATGGGCTGAAGTTCGTGCGAGGCGCGATAAAAATTCGTCCCAGCAGCAGCCGACCCAAGCGCAAGCAATGGCTGTTTTAGAGCGAGAGCAGAATTTTGGGGGAAAAACTTTGCTAAATCTAGGTATGAAATCTTTTTTTTCTGCTGTTGAAATACAACGCTCTTGAATGAAGATAAGAATGTACCTCCACGACTTAACAGCTAGGAGTGTAACTCTGTGACAAAACATGCTAATATGTGAGGTGAAATCTGAAAGTGGAGCTCAGGAATGCAAAAATGAACAAGAAAAGCGGCAGTGGGAATCACAGCTATTGTTAAATATAACCAAACTGACTAGATATTTCAAAGCTGCAAGCCCCGACAATGACACCGAAAACCCTCTATCAGCAGCGGCTATCTGGGGGCTGCAAACGATCTGCCTCTGGCAACGTCGGCGGGCACCCTGGCTGCTAACCATGTTGACTAGCCGTCTGCAGATTAGACGACATGGTATTTAGTTTGCAAAGTACAACGACAACATTAGAAAATGTAAGCCATTGTTTCTGTGGCGTGTCTACTCCAGTTGAAGAGTTTTACCACAGAACGCAAAAGCTAGCTATTATAAATATCCATTTGAAGCCTTTTAAAAAAAAAATGCTAATTATTGTCAAGGGAAAAGTAAACATGGGACAGTTTTCTTGTTAATACGTCTTGCTAATCAAGTGAGATAAAGGTTCCATGATACTTTTCAAGCCAAGAATGATGAATTTTGTAAAAAATTGATTTTTGTTGTGATTATCAGGCAAAACGCAAGATATGTACAGAACTGCGATTTGAAGTCAAAAGCCTGCCAGTCTATCATAGACCTGCATATTTCTGTGTTTCTGTGAACGCTGGCCTTTTTTTATTGTGAATCTGCTGTTCAGTGTTGCGAAAAACTCGCCAATGGGGAAAAAATTATGTATATAAATGGGAAAGGCATTATCGACGGATAAATTGGGGAATCCTTTTTTCCCACAGTGCTTACAGTACAGCCGTGACACACGCAAGTATGTTTTGCCCAGAACAAGAGGCACTAAACAGTTGGAGCGTGTTGGCAGTGCCGGCATCTCCATCGCTGATGGGCAGCGTGGATGTATAGCAATTAGCAGAAAAACTGCTAGGGTTTCCCATGGCAAAGGAAAAAATGGGGTCCCAGAAAAGCGTTGGGGTGTAAAAACTGAGTCCTTTGTGATCTTTGTCATTGAATGAGTCCCATTTGCCATTGGTGCTATGATAAATTTATATTTGTAAATTCCTAAATAACTTTACTGTATACAACATTTTTCTCGATGCATTTCATTTTTGCTCTAGATGGCTGGTAGACTCGCTTGGATGTATTCTTTGTGAATGCACTTGGCATCATTAGATGTAGAAGCATGATCTTAACCCACCTTAGATTTTGCTTGCACATAAAAACCAAACCTATACTTTACCTTTATCCAAAATTTTGCTCTTTGTAATCTTTGTACCATTACCTTGTGTGACTGTGGTGAGTAAAATATTGTTGGTTAATTAATAAAAACCAAGAACATTGTCCCTTTGAAGAAGCAGATGCCGATGTTCGTAGCAAAAGCAGGAAAAAGTTTATTACACAGCCGGCCCTGGGAACAACAGCATGATGCAGAGTTCAAAATTCCTTAATTTCATAAGAAATTTTATACCTGTGTAATTGCATATGACTTCTTTAATGTAATCGGAAGTTGTTGCTGATTGGTCCTGGGGTTTACACAGTGATAAAAAAGGGATACCCTACAATTGGGGCTCACCTGAGCCTCTCAACGGAATTGGTTCAATAGGCTCCCAACCCCAGAAGTGAGCTCCATATATGGGCATACGGAACCTCCAACTAAAAGGCACTAGTGTGTACTGTCCTGTCGGAACTGAAGACAAACAGAGATCCCAGCTGGAATTAGCAAATTGGTGATATGCCCCGTCGGACCAGATTGCCTCTCTTATTCTCCTAATACACATTCAATACCTATTGATTGATATCCGTCTGGCTCACTTCATATTGCCAATACCCAAAAATCCTGTTTCTCAACAATATCATTTACAAAAAGTAGAAATTTCCACATTTAGTCCATTCTAATGATCCACATAATTAGAAGCAATTTGTCCAATCTCAATTCTGGACTAAACGTGGGAGAGCGGTCACAGAAAAGTACTTGCTAAGTATAATAATATACATCCACCATGATGTTTCCACTTTCATTATGTTCTACTACATTGTAACTACCACCATATGACTCCTGGTCATTTCATTTGCTGCATCCTGCAACGTTTTCCAGGTTCCATGCTATGCTTTTTTTTAACTGCCTTGTGTTATGGGCAAATCTATGCCCATTTGAGGTCAACCTATATGGCTTATTCTATGGCCGATACCGATCTTTAGAAATCAGGGCAGCCGATGGCCGGTTTAGGATCCCGATTAATCAAGATTGAAGGAGTTGCATATGATTGCGTTGAAATTCACCAGGGTCGTCAAAATGTCTTACAGGAATTGCAAGTTTGCCTGCAAACAGGGTGGCAGTCTTTAATCTTAAATTAGGGCTGTTAACTTCAAAAGGGTGTTTGAACTCCTGTCTGACATATTTCGGTTAGTTTATAAGTAGGTTTCGCATCTTTTTTCAGAGGAAAAATATGTCTGTTGGAAACATAATTTCCCCATTGGCGGAATTCCACAGAAAATCTGAGTTTTACACATTAATTCTAATTCCTTGATTTCGTCCACTATTCCGTGTTTGCAGAATATTGCTACCCCTACTAACGTGATTCACATTTTCTCTCTAAAAGTAACATTGCATGTTGTACCAGTGAAATGCATAGGGCTTTGAAAGATACGGATTTAAGCCTTACATTTTCTTCTTGGAAGTTGAGATGTCATTGACAGATGCATTCCATACTTCGTCCAATCTCACGACAACGCTGGGCTGCCCGCAGATCTGCCTTCGTGTTATTCGGCTTAACATGCTCATGTGTCGACTGATGCTAATTATGTAAAAATAGAAAAAATCATCCCCAATAATCAGCCTGCTGATCAATTGGTCTCCCTCTCTTTTATATACTGAAGTATACTACTCAGTCGAAAAGTTTTGGTATCAGAATAATTTGCAAGGCTATTGGGACGTACTGCCCTCGAGTGGCAGACGTGGATTCCATCGAAGAAGGAAGATTGCTTTTTTGCATATGAGGCATACCTTCCAGTTTGAAGTGACATTGATTTTGAATCCTGATGTGTCTTGTAAAGTGTCAGAACAGAATCAACACTAGCACACACTGTTAGCAATATTTGCGATTAATCAAATTCTGGATACGAATGCAAGATTTTTCAAGACAAGCTTTACAAAACCACTCTGATAATTCAAATAATGTATAACTTGCACAGTTATTTTCCCTGTAAACACTTGACAGTTGTGAGCACTCAGTTCTGATTCGGCCTATGCCATTCCGCTTATAAAATGAATGAATTGCAGATATTAAATACTCCCGACATTTTGTAAAGGAGTAGCTTTGTCAATAATTACTGTGTAATGAAAAACCCTACCAAACTGAGATTAGAAGAGTCTGACATTCATTTTTGCGAGTTCAGAATTGCAGGGCTTACGCGTGAGATTAAGTGGCATATTCATGTTCCCATACCGTAGTCAGCAATTATTCAATCAACAAAATGCATGAGTTTTACGAGCATTCAAATTGTTTAAATGAAATAAGACCATTTGAAACGTTTATATGCAATTCCGTTGCTTTCAACCCCCGAGTAAAGAAATGCGTGAAAAGTCTGGAGTCATAATTGATTTCCATGTTACTGGTGGTGAAATCCTATGTGAAACTGATTAACATTCATGCACAAGGACCTCAATTCCCTCTGAGTATCTCTTACAAATGCACTGATAGAATAATTGATGACATACAGCACGGAAACGTGAGTATGCCACTAAATCTCATTCCAAATACGGAAGATTTGGGAGCCCTGGAATTGGGATTATGAATTGCCTCTCTGATTACCTGAATGTGTAGACATGGTGCATATTATATACTAAGAGGCATTAAAAACGCAACATGCAACAATGTACAATATTTTGTAGAAATTTGTTTGTATAACAATATATCTATTCATATCGTTTCCCATAATTTGTATCTTTAAATGTCAGTTTGTTGAGATATTCATAAATATAGTGAATGGGTGAAATTTTAGTTATCTATTGTTACCTTCAAATTCAATTTGACTGCGCAGCAGATGTTTTCGTCCTTGTCACCTCGTGGTTTGAGACTGGTATAAAAGCGTGCGTCAAAAACAGAACACAAAAACATATTTTTTATGCTTTGTTCCATTGTATATTGTGGCCAAAATCATCTTTGTGTGAGTACAATCACACAGCGTGTTAAATACAACAAGATTATCAATATTTACCCATCGAAAGAGATGAAAATCCAGTCATTGTTTTTGTGATGTGCAGTATGTGGGAAGTACGATATTTGCTAGTGTGTTTTCATACAGCTATAATCTTGGACATCCAGCCCCTCCGGTTCTGTATTTAAATACAGAAAGAAAGCAAACCCACAATGTAGTAGCTAATTTTTTGTATGACGAATGGAGAGGGCCCACATATGCGATCTGATTGAAATTGTGCTAAGCGATTGTGGTGTCGTTTCAAGAATAATACAATGCCGTAAACTTTTACATGGGCCGTTTACGTGGTGTTATGGAATGAGTGAACGCGTCAGTGGTCCGGCGTTAATCAACCGCCAATGGCAAGTGCACGTGTGTTCGTTTTCCTAGCATTTTTTATGCCCCCGTAAACGAAGTTTATATTATAGTCTCATAGTTTCATATTATAGTTTAATATTATACTCTTCCAAAAAAAAAAAAAAACTATACATTGTTGTTAGCATCAATTTACTATACATGAAATGTTTTGACAAATGTGGAAAACATATTGAAAAGAAAGTATAATCAATAATTCAATATTTTCTTTTATATAGTTTCTTTTATGGAAGAGTATATTTTCTGATTATAAACAAACTAGCTACAATATAATTGACCATTTAAATGAAAAGACACTTTAGGCAACGATTCTTTGGAAGAAAAAAAAAATCAAAAGAACATTTTGCCATTTCAGTGCATTTAACGTGATGAGCTCCACCAGCGAATACAAAATTTTTTAATTTATTGATTATTAACATTTTTAACAGTTATAGATACATACTAAGCTTCCCCTCATAACGCAAAATCTGTGGTGTAGTGGATGAATTCAACTACATGTAATTGCGCAACCTTCATAGACTGAGGGCTCAACTCCCACAGCGAGAGAACTTTTTTTTTTTTTCACGTGCTGTCTTTTTATTCATGGCAACGTGTGCTATTCATGGAAACGTGTGCTCCGATGAACAAGTGATCATTAAGTTTAGATGATTTGTGTGACACGTTGTCTCTTTTGATATCAGTAGTAAATATTTATTTAAGGTCACCCACCTTATTCATGGGCGTAGAAATACACACACAGACAAAAATGGAATATAAAAAGTAAACATTTTTATTTCTTTTTCCTAACTTAAAATGATTTCATTGACTCTAAGAACAAAAAATGGCATAAGACCACAGAAAAAATATATTCTGAGGGCCACGGATGGAGATACAGTGCAGTGGATAGGGGGGGAGATGGAGGGATTGCCAGCTAGACATTACTAAGGAGAGCAGCAGCTCTAAGGAGTGCACTACAGAGGTGGGAGCTCCGGTCTGTCGGCCAGAAATGGTGCTTCAAGCTAATGCTTCTCTTGTTATAGGTCGGAAAAAGGCCGGATATCAACAGCGCAGCCGAATGATCATTATTGATATTTACCAAAATATTAACCAAAGCTCATTTGTTTACACAAGTTCCAACGAGAGATGCGCCCATCCCAAGATGGCGGCCAGCTCTATGTACATTGGCTGATCTTGAACGAATAAAGTAGCGCCTCTAACTTTCCTGTGAATTTTACTCTTATCAGGTCAGCTTATGCAGTGAGTGGGTTTATGCGTGTTTACATATCCTCACCTTTGTTTATCCATGGATTTTTTGGATTGGGAGGTGAAGTTTTTTGGTTCCTTTTCATTTCGGATTGAATTCTACCATTTTGGATATTTTTTGTAGAAATACACGAGCAGTTTGACAGTTTGTCTGAGGACAAATAGTATGTCACTTTTTATCTGAGGATCAATAATATACAATAAGGATTGCAACACTACTGCGATTATGTGAGGTTATCTTGTCAGATGTGAAATTGATCTACTTGTCTATCATATTCTACTGTCTCTGCTAGTGTGATGCAGCCTGACACTTTCAGCTGTTTTAGCTTTGGAAAGCAGTTAGAAGTAGTTTTGTGTCAAATTTTGTGCAATTTATGCCTGTGAGCTTAGTTCTTGCCTTTAAGGATAGGCGAGGACTACGTATCGTCTGGCTTCCTGCCAGTTGCAGTGAGATACTTGCGTTTGGACGTTCCCCTATTTCAAAAGCATTTTTTCTGCAGATGTTTTTGTTGGTTATGACGTTGCTGCAGTGGATAGCACTGTTACTTCACAGAAAGTAACTTCATTCAAATTGGGTCTGGGCCACTCTGTGGGTTGTTTTCATATTCTCGCTGTATTCACTGTTTATGCAATTCATGCAATATTTATGAGCATTGACTTCACTGATAACAATCTGGATGAATACCAACATGTTGGTCATTACTTTAGGAAGCAAGGCTAATTTGTTACTGTAAGTTACTAAAAAACAGTACTCAGTGGCACTGTGACTGTCCTGACTTTCACTGCAGTGCCTTGGCTTTTAAACATTCACTTCGTTCTCTCTATTCCTCTAATCTTTTCTGGGTCTACAAGCTTCATTTTTATTGTTGATTGATTTACAGAATTCCTTTAAAACATTTTACACTGTATATATCAAGGTATTTTGCCCTTGTTTGTAGTAGCAAAAAAGACCCCCCCTTCTATTTAATATGTCTGCTTCCCAAAAGCATGCCACAAAACAATAGTAACCTGATTTTTTTATGTTTTAATGTTGTCTTTTTTATTTATTAAAGTTTTTTATGCAGCTTTAAAATAATCAAAAACATTTAACTCGGTTGAGCAGAAATCAGTCCATAGAATATAACTTGAGCAAACACTGCGATGGTCCTGCCCTGCAATCCCTCCCCCTCCGGCTGTCTTCGCCTCCACTTCAACGAGCCACACCTGTTGCCCGTTGAAGTGGAGGTGAAGTTTAGAGTGTATAAGAGCTGAAGCTGCATTCTGGGTTTATCCCCGGTGTTTTGTGTTGCTGCTGCTCCCCTCTGTGTTTGTGGAAGGTTTGTTTATTTTTAGGAATATTTATTAAAGAACCTTTTCCTTTTTTCCAGCAGGTGCAAGTGGGTCCTTTTACCTGCTTTTAGGCCCATTGTCCCAGTGCCTGCCGGCTTGTAGTTTTCAGCCAGCGGGCCCAATCCATGACAAACACTAACGAACAGTGCTCGTATCTTAGCATTTTGTGGATTACTGCTGGTAGAAAACAATGTACTGATTTAAAATATTGAATAAATAAAAAGAGGGGGATGTCTTTGTCATAGATGAGTACTTAAGTGTTTATATAAATTTATTTTAAACCTTGAAGCAATGTTTCATCTTTACAAGACATTTAATGCTGTTAAATTATGCTTGGAAGCAAAATGGGGTTTGGCCATAAAATTAATATTTCATTTCCAAAACAAAGTTTTTTAAATTGAATGTTGAAAAGCTTAGCTTAGCTTTTAGCTCGTCTTAAACTCGACATCAACGCGAACAACATCGTCTGCATCACAGGAGACCAATTTTTGACGGGTTTTGGCCATGATTAAGCCGTAAAGCACTGTGTGACTGGGCCTTTCTACACTACTCCCAAATGAAAGTGGCAGGATGGCAGACCAGTTCAGTTTCTGGTTTGTTTGAACTTCTTGTTACAGAAGATTATCACAATAATGTTTATGGTAATAAAAGCACAAAAAGTGAAAAAGCTGGGCCAAAACCTTCAAATTTAGGGCATGTATAATAAAAAAATCTTCTGAGAGGGGATAAAAATGGTGGGACAAGCATGGACTGCTATTCTGGGTAAAATGAAAGCAAAAGGTAAAGCATTCTTGCACTATGAACCCATTAATCTCAAGTCAAGGTACATTAAATAGTGATTCAAGCAGGCTCATGTGAATCTGTAATTCTTTAACAAGCATTTTCCAATGTTGTAGCTTAATATCTTGTGGCATATTATTATACATGCATAATGGATTTGGCTGAAAACCAGAAGCACATGCCTCATTTATGGATCTCCACAATTGGATAGAAAACACAGATTTTTGAAACGTAAAGAATGTGTAGGCCTAACTAGTCTCTATCTGCACATTCATCATTTATTAATGAATCATCACATTTTTATTTTTACTGGGCTGGCAGATTTGTTGGTCTTAAGTATTTTGTAGGCCATTGACAGCACAGGGAATATTTTGTTGCTAATTTTGCTTGTGAAGCACTTGTTTTATTGATGGATAATCATAGGCTTTATGCAAATCCAATTCAGCCATCAGTTTCTTGCTCCCCACACTGGCTGCATGACAATTCAACAAAAAGGTACATGCGGCCATAGATAGAAAATTTAGAATGTGCAAATAAAAAATATAAGTGAATTGGCGGTTTAGTTCTACCCTTTCCTGCACCTGAGAGAACTCCAAAAATGAGCTGTTTCCTTTTTCTAAAAACAGCACTGAATATTTTTCCTGATAAAAGTATTAAGTATTGTTGAATTCAACTGATTCAGTGCTTAATCAGTAGAAGTCCCATAAGTTTAATACTTATGTGTGTAACTACTGTGCATTGCGCATTTATTTTTATTTTTTTTTAGAGTTGTCTGGTTTTTCTCTGATTTACATTATATAAAAGAAAAGCTTGTAGATATACACGGGCGTATAATGGACTGCAAATTAGCGAAATGAAATATCGCTGAAATTGAAACTGACTCGCGCAGTTGGTTTGGAACAGGAGGTGACTACATTTAATGCAGGTGCTTATTCAGAAAGGTTGTCCTAACAGGCATTTCACGTTGATGCCTTGTGTGTTCAATGTACTTTGCAATGTGCTCTATCAGGGTGAAATTGCTACCATCATACTGATGAGTGGTAATATGTGCCGGTAAGTGCTTTCACAATCACCTGCAGTTCAAAATATTTCACACCTTAATGTAACCCTGCAATTTGTTGTTTCAGCGAACTCACAACAGTTTCCAGCAAACGTGGCACTTTTTTTTTTTGTAAGTATGGACTTATATATCACAAGCACTAATGCAGTGGAATATCCACAAAATAATAATCTGAAATCCCTAAGCACTTTGGAGTCCTGACTCGTAAGTACATGATGGTGCATATTGTCGTGTGAGGCTTAATTTTCCGCTCATTGTTCTGCCATTACTCCCCATGGAAAACAGCATAAATGTGTCGCCGTCTCAGCCGGCACTCTGGTCCTTCTTGCGGCTTTCCGCTCAGCGTGATTAGCCTAACTGGATTTTGATCGTCTGTTTGGAGTGGCGCTGAACCGCTGATTAGCTATGAGGAGCTCGGCGAGTCACCGGGCACATGCAAACGTGCGTTAACACTGCCATTAATGGGGCCGTTATCGATTCCCTATTTAATGAAATGAGTTGTAAAAAATGAGCGGGGGAAATGCACATGAAAGCCAGCGGTGTCAACGGAAGATCAAATGATATCAGAAGTGTTTGAAATTGCCCCTAATTTGGGGTTTGTAATTGGGATTAAAGAGGGAAAAAAAATACCCAGGAAGTGTTGTCACGCCGAGAGCAAAAGTTTGGCTCGCTCTGGCTTTCCTTCTTGAGGTTTAGTTTGGGGAAACATTCCCATTAGCAGGTGCGCATTACACACCGAAGAGGTGTGAAAATGATGCGAACTTGCGGCTCTCTTTTGCGTGTTGATTTCGGTGAAGGTACCCCGGGCATAATTCTTCCAGAAGTAGCACCTGCCGCTTTGACTGTAATTTATCTTGCCTGCCCTAATTAAGTAATTAAACAAATGATTCACTTAGCTGGACCTATTTAAATCTCTCAGATGGAGAAAAAAAAAATGATGCTAATAAGGTCTGAGGCATAGGAGGTTTTTTTACTGTGAAAAAAAAAATGGCAAGGAACTGAGTTTTTTTTTTTTTCTCCCTTATTTGAAAATTACTGGAGGTTTTCTTTAAAAGCACACAGCCCTTCAGCTCGCCGGCCGCCATGTCTAACGAGGGAATACAGCATGCTGGTCCTGCTAGAGCTCTGGTCCAAACTGATGGCAACATAGAGTGAAAATACACTGAAATAACAAATAGCTGTTGGATCATAAGCCAGATGAAATGGGACTCTTTGGCCCAGCCCCCCCTTTCCTATGTTAAATGGATTGTGTGCACAGGACAGAGGTACAGGAGGTAAAGTAAGTAAAACTTTATGTGTATAGCACTCTTCACAGCAAGAATGCACAAGAATGCTTCACAGAAGTAAAAAAATACAGGTAAGAACATGCAAAAACTGCACAGGCAGACACAATTAAAATTTAAGGGAAAGAAAGAGCAATAAACCCACAATAAACAAGAGAAAAGTATGAAGTAGGCCAAATACGGCAAAACGTCTGACTAAAAGGAGTGATTAAAAAGGAGGAAGACTGCATACAGACTCTTCCCCCTTAACCCTTTGAGGAATAATATCTCAGATTTTCCATTTAGAATGCATTAGATTGAACATCAAAACTAGGCAAAAATTATCTTTAGTAATTCAATGGCTTCCTCAAAAGCCATCTAGGAATTCAAGAAAAAAAAAACCCCAAAACAACTCCATGAAGGTTTAATTTATTTACTGTACTCATGTCTTGCCCTCGGTTCTGACGTTCCTGCATGTAATGTATTCACCCTACACACCCTGCCCACAGCCTGATGTGATTTTTTGCTGCTCCGGATGTACAGGCAGTGCATGTTCATAGTACAGCCCATGAGGGGTGGCATTTCATTTACGACTGAGTCATGTTGTTTATACAGTTATGTTTTCTGGAATGTTCTCAATTATGAGGCATGGTATTTTTTTCCAGACCAAAGCAATTATGCCTTTAGAAGGGAAAATGTTAATGCTCGGAATCAATTTGCAGTTGAAGTAAATGGAATACAGTGAGTCACTCATAATCCCGATTGCTAATAATGCTGTGCTTTTTTTATAAAGCCCTCTTGTGGAACGGAGATCTTCACTCCAGAGTCAAAGTGGGTCCATTGGGCGTGAACGTGCCTTATTGAGTTATGATTAAGATTTGGGTGTTTGGGTGTCAATTCAGAGGAATGGAAGCATGGACGAGTATCTGCTGTGTATGCGGACATGATTAGAAGGCACTCATTCAGTATTTTATTCTGTGTGTGTGTGTGTGTGTGTGTGTGTGTGTGTGTGTGTTTGCATGTATTTAGGCTAGTGCATGTGTGTGTGTGCGTGAGAGCCTACTTGCATGCACACACATGGGTATTCAGCACACCTGCATCAACACACACACACACACACACACACACGCATACAAGTGCAGGCATGTGCTCACACACATGCTCATACTGGCGCGCGCGCGCACGCACACACACACTCATGCATGAACACACACATACACACACACACACACACGCAGAAACCCAAATTCTGTTTTAGGATCAGCAACAGAAATCGGCTATTGTACTCTTTGATCTGAGGCATGTTTAAGTATTCTGAAAACACTGAATCCCAGCCTCGGCCCAGCCTCTCCTCTCCTGCAAATGAGTTTTTCTGTGGACTTCAAAGACCTGGCGGCAGTCCTGCTACCACATCTCTTAAGTTGTTCTTAATGTAATTACGCTTTGCGTCTACTCTCAGGGGGCTGGATGTGTACGTGCATCACTGTTATTCTCTGCATTGATCAAACCGCACTAATGTTACCGCCCCCTCGCCTCTTTGATAATTCCCCAGCGAGATTTTGAGGAGGTACTACGTCAGATGATTTGCTCTTTATTGTCGGAGGAAAAAAAAAAGGGTACAGAAAATAGGGCTGTATTATCCAAGGGGATTGTTAACGATTAGTAAGTACAGAAAAGGTAGTAATGTCAGCTGTACCAGTACCAGTATTTTCAGTGCAGTTAAATGAAGAGAGTAAGAGAGAATGGAGGATACTGGGAG
The DNA here is from genome assembly GCA_029721435.1 of Gymnothorax reevesii. NCBI lineage: Eukaryota > Metazoa > Chordata > Actinopteri > Anguilliformes > Muraenidae > Gymnothorax > Gymnothorax reevesii. The sequence goes on along the minus strand of CM056587.1, from coordinate 20,839,048 downwards.
AGATATGCCCACAGGTTAATTGGAGAAATGGTACATGCTGTGACTCAGGTGACACAGACGTGTAATGGGATTGCACTGCCTGCTGGCCTGTTTGTCTGGCCACAGCTGTACTAGGGTAGTGACCTCTGTCCCAGGACGGCTTGTGCCCCGCTGGGCCCAAGGCTCCACTGTTTCTGCCCCCCCACCCAATGTAATTAGCATTGTGCCTGATGTCATTACTCAGTACGTTCTGTCTTTCATTGTATCCCCGGATGACGAGTCAGGGATACTATGGATTGGCATCAAGTGCTGCATCCAGAGAGCTTTACTTGCGAAAGCTTTACAGGCCAGAAATTTCAACCAATTTCTTCCATACTTGGTGTGGGCCTTGTGTGTGGTAAGGTCCTGTAGCCTATCGACTTTGAGAGTGATTACTCTAGGGGGCCCAGGTATACACGCTGACCAGCTGGCAACTGACTGAGCTGTTTTTTCATCTAAAATATTCTTTTTTTTTTTTTTTCTAAAATATTTGGCATCGCCAATCCCACCTGAATCTGGAATGCCCAACTGGTGAACTATGTACAAGGTTTGCTCGTTTTACCCCTTGTTGCCAATTCAGGAGAGTGCAGATAGTTCACGGCTCTCCTTCGAAGCACACGCCTGTCAGCCACCGCTTCTTATACACTCATTGGTAGAATCTTTGCAAGTTCAGAACAAGGGCGGAGGATACCCGGACATGAACAAACTTAGAATCTTCCTGACGAGCACCCCCCTGGCCAACAGGAGGCGCTTGAGCAATGAACATTTCCCTTTCCCGGCAATCCCTTCCCAATTTGAAACCCTGTAGCACGATGGCCAATTGTGCGCTACTCTGAAAAAGCTGCCGACCACTGCCGGTTGGTACGACCAGGGCTTGAACCCGCGACGTGATAGAAACTTCTGCACTGCAAGACCGTACCTTAACCGAGTGAGCTATCTGGCAGCTCCCAAAAATATTCTTTTTTAAGAGTATAATTAACTGTCAATATATTTCAAGCATGTGTTTCATTGTGTATTACTGTCGTTTATTGATGTAAATTTTAAACATAATTACGTCCCCATACTATCTCACATATTCTTACACTGGATTGCCGTGGTGTCCGGAGTGTGTTCCTTCATCTTGGCCTTTGTATGCTGGGTCAGAAAGATAGATGGATGGATGGATGGATGGATGGATGGAGGGATGGACTACTACCCATAAAAATCCGTAAACATTTTACAGTATGTACACAAAGTCAGAAGAAGTGAGGTAGGGCTTTACACTCTGAATGAATGAGTAGGTGAGCTGCTATAGACCAAGATCTCCCAACAGCCTCTTCTGTGCCTCGGCCAATTCGGCTCCTCTCTCATCGATCCCTCGGAGGCGCAGCGCGTGGTCCGTGCTCTTCCCTGATGAATCCACCTTGCGTGTCAGACGTTATATGTGCTAGCTGTAATTAGGAGCAGAGCGGGACGGCCGCAGGGTCGCACAGGACAGCAGCTAATTCCCCACAAAACCCCACACAGCAGCCCGAGCTCTAACCGACACTTTAACACTTTAATGCGCTGTCTGACTGTGATGACCGTAACAGAGAGGGCCAGCTGTATCTGGGCCGGGAATTTACGCTCTCAGCCCGCACCTCGTCTCCTCCGGAGTGAGAAAGGTTACCTTTTATCTCCGCAGATTGCACATTACTGGGCTAAGTGCTTTTTTTTATTACCTCCCTCCATCACGGCGCTTTAAACTAGCTTGATATAAAACACACTTTTATTATTTGCACATTTAAGAGTGGAATGATGGCTCAGTCAGTGGTCGGCTCTGTGCATATCGGTTATGTATCTCTTGTTTTATTGTGTTTTTCATGCTCCTTTGGAGATATAAATCCCCCGCCACTGCCCCGCCCTTGTTGTATGTGGAGGAGCTTTGATTGCGTTGACGCCGATATTCATTAAAAGGGAAGGATGATTATTTTTAGGCCGTGCTCTGCAGCGGCACTCTCTCTCTCTTTCTCTCACACACACACACACACACACACACACAGAAGCGTAGCTGCAGTTGAAAGACAGGCCGTGGTGTCTCTCCTTTAATTGAGCACATGAAGGGGCCGCACCAGTCTTCTGAGGCTGTGCTGAATTGAGACCTCCTCCTGGCTCCACTAATGGCCTCCCCTGCTCAACCTCCTCCTTCCAAGGGCAGCCGCTCTTTTATAGGGTGGAATAAGGGGGAAGAGAGGCTAGAGGCTTTATTTCCTGAATAAAAACACACTGAAAAAAGAGCCATGCGATGCTTATCTGTGTGTGTGTGTGTGTGTGTGTGTGTGTGTGTGTGTGTGTGCGTGTGTGTGTGTGTGTGTTGGTTCAAAGCAGTGAGCATGATGGAAGGAAGAGTGATAAGCTCACTAGCTGCGGTGAGCGTTATCGGAAAACTGTCCATTGATCTGCTGCTGTGTGAATCCGCCGGTGAGCAGGTTATACACACAGATTAGAGCTGCAGCTCTTTAACATGCAAGCAGAGGAGGAGCCAGGATTTTCAGTGTGAACCCGGACTCTGCTTCCGCGCGTGACTCTTGGACATTTGTACTTATCAGCCTGTCAGCTCTGTTACGTACGTACTCCCTGAAATTGAAATTGTTTACTCAAACTCGCGCCCTTTCCCTGAATGCACTGGGCTGTCTCCTGGACTTCTCACCCACGGAAACCATTTTCTTCACAGCAGGAGAGCCATTTTTCTCACACACTGCTCATTTCACGTGTTTTTTTTTTCTGTATTTGTTTTGTTGATAAACCAGAATCACCGTATTTACTACATTATATGATCTAACAAACATTTCAACCTTAGCTTGGCTTCTGATTAACTTCAGCCTTGAAAACTAGTATTATTGGGCAAAAATCATAATTTTGTCTATCTATTATAGGAATAAAAACAGTCTCACTGTTGGTGGAAAACTGGTAACAAACTTGAAATCAATCAGCCCTGCGGCCACGACACAGTTCAGAACACAGCTGTCTTTGGACACAGAGAGAAAAAATGTTTTGAACAGGGCCTTAGTTCGGATGGATATGGTGATTTGGGAAGTCTGTGAGTGAAACGGTCAGTTGAGGACACTTTGAAACTCGCAGGCAGTTCTGAGAGGCCACAGATCTTAAGAGGGACTCGCGGAGCATGCTGTTTAAAAGGGCCTTCACTCCGCTCTGCTGGGTACTGTAGTTTCTTAGGGGACTGGCGAGTGATGTTGGCCACCCTTGACTAGCTGAAATCATTTCACAAGGAGAGGGAAAGGGGGGCCTTGACTCATCTCTGCTGGCTACTGAACTTTCTCCAGAGACCAGCCAGTGGTGTTATCTGCACACAACTGGCTCAAATCATCAGGGAGAGAGAGAGAGAGAGAGAGAGAGAGAGAGAGGGAGCAGGAGAGAGTGAAAGTTCAGAGTGAGACTGAGGGACTGGGTGGAGGTGGGAAATAAGGTGGGGGTGTGAGGAGAAGATGGTGGGAGTAAGAAGGGGGGGTGAGATGGCGACAGGTCGAGATGACGCCAGTGAGGAAATTTGCATGGTAACATGAGATCGAGGAATTATTCTTATTGCTTAATTTTTCACTCCTTCTGGTGTTGCATTCTTTACTTTATTTTAGGAATAAACACAGGGAATCCAAGAGGAATGCAGTTTTGCACTTTTATATGTCATTCCCCTCTGGAGAAAAAACAGCAGAATTACACCAACGTTGTTAAAGGTGATCAGAAATTTTACTCGATGGAGCCATTGTAAATCACATTGGAAATGATATTGTGACAAAAGAAAACTACAGCCGTTACAAAACCATTGAGGTATTGTATTGCAAAGGTGTGTGAGCAGGCAATAGTATCACTTTTAAGCAGGGATGCCCTTCAAAGTCATTATAATGCCCAGGAATTAATAAACACAATCATTTCATGGCTGTGTCCCTCCAACTCATTGGTTGAGCCTCAGTTATGCGCCTAATTGCCCTCGTTAGGACATGTTTAGCGAGGATGATGGGGAGAGGGTGGGAGAAAACAGACTGAGAGAGAGATGGAGATGGAGGGATGGAGAGTCTTGGAGAGGAAAGGATGGAGATGGAGAAGAGGAGTGTAGAGTCTGGGACAGGGAAGGATAGAGGTGGAGAGGAGGACAGTTTGGGAAAGGATGGAGATGGAGAGATGAGAAGGAGAGGAGGAGAGTGTGGGAAAGGATGGAGATGAGAGGGAGAGGAGGAGAGTGTGGGAAAGGATGGAGATGGAGAGATGAGAGGGAGAGGAGGAGAGTGTGGGAAAGGATGGAGATGAGAGGGAGAGGAGGAGAGTGTGGGAAAGGATGGAGATGAGAGATGAGAGGGAGAGGAGGAGAGTGTGGGAAAGGATGGAGATGGAGAGATGAGAGGGAGAGGAGGAGAGTGTGGGAAAGGATGGAGATGGAGAGATGAGAGGGAGAGGAGGAGAGTGTGGGAAAGGATGGAGATGAGAGATGAGAGGGAGAGGAGGAGAGTGTGGGAAAGGATGGAGATGAGAGATGAGAGGGAGAGGAGGAGAGTGTGGGAAAGGATGGAGATGAGAGGGAGAGGGAGAGGAGGAGAGTGTGGGAAGGGATGGAGATGGAGAGATGAGAGGGAGAGGAGGAGAGTGTGGGAAAGGATGGAGATGGAGAGATGAGAGGGAGAGGAGGAGAGTGTGGGAAAGGATGGAGATGGAGAGATGAGAGGGAGAGGAGGAGAGTGTGGGAAGGGATGGAGATGGAGAGATGAGAGGGAGAGGAGGAGAGTGTGGGAAAGGATGGAGATGGAGAGATGAGAGGGAGAGGAGGAGAGTGTGGGAAAGGATGGAGATGAGAGATGAGAGGGAGAGGAGGAGAGTGTGGGAAAGGATGGAGATGAGAGATGAGAGGGAGAGGAGGAGAGTGTGGGAAAGGATGGAGATGAGAGGGAGAGGAGGAGAGTGTGGGAAAGGATGGAGATGGAGAGATGAGAGGGAGGGGAGGAGAGTGTGGGAAAGGATGGAGATGAGAGATGAGAGGGAGAGGAGGAGAGTGTGGGAAAGGATGGAGATGGAGAGATGGAGAAGGAGAGGAGGAGAGTGTGGGAAAGGATGGAGATGGAGAGATGGAGAAGGAGAGGAGGAGAGTGTGGGAAAGGATGGAGATGGAGAGATGAGAGGGAGAGGAGGAGAGTGTGGGAAAGGATGGAGATGGAGAGATGGAGAAGGAGAGGAGGAGAGTGTGGGAAAGGATGGAGATGAGAGATGAGAGGGAGAGGAGGAGAGTGTGGGAAAGGATGGAGATGAGAGATGAGAGGGAGAGGAGGAGAGTGTGGGAAAGGATGGAGATGGAGAGATGAGAGGGAGAGGAGGAGAGTGTGGGAAGGGATGGAGATGGAGAGATGAGAGGGAGAGGAGGAGAGTGTGGGAAAGGATGGAGATGGAGAGGGAGAGGAGGAGAGTGTGGGAAAGGATGGAGATGGAGAGATGAGAGGGAGAGGAGGAGAGTGTGGGAAGGGATGGAGATGGAGAGATGAGAGAGAGAGGAGGAGAGTGTGGGAAAGGATGGAGATGAGAGATGAGAGGGAGAGGAGGAGAGTGTGGGAAAGGATGGAGATGGAGAGATGGAGAAGGAGAGGAGGAGAGTGTGGGAAAGGATGGAGATGAGAGATGAGAGGGAGAGGAGGAGAGTGTGGGAAAGGATGGAGATGAGAGATGAGAGGGAGAGGAGGAGAGTGTGGGAAAGGATGGAGATGGAGAGATGAGAGGGAGAGGAGGAGAGTGTGGGAAAGGATGGAGATGAGAGATGAGAGGGAGAGGAGGAGAGTGTGGGAAAGGATGGAGATGAGAGATGAGAGGGAGAGGAGGAGAGTGTGGGAAAGGATGGAGATGAGAGATGAGAGGGAGAGGAGGAGAGTGTGGGAAAGGATGGAGATGGAGAGATGAGAGGGAGAGGAGGAGAGTCTGGGAGTGGGAAGGATGGAGACGGAGAGAGCGACGGACTGAGGGAGGAGGGAGAGAGTTTGACACAGAGAGCGATATGATAAAGCTCGGCCTGGCTTCCTTCGCTCACACGGTCGCTCCTGCATGAGCAGTGAACGCTGGTATCGGCCGCTGCTCTTGCGTGGCCGGAGGGGAGAGGGGGCGTCGGGGGTCCGTGAGGGGGTGGGGTTATTGATGGCTCTTTCAGGCGAGTGGTGATGGGATGGGGACCGGCGCGAGGAGGGGCGGGCGTGGGAGGAGCTCGCCGCGGGACGCTGGATGAATTGGGCTGTCACTGCGGAGGGATCCGTCACAACTGCCACTGCTGTAAATTATAGGCATGGTGTTTCTGTGGGGGCGTGTGTGCGTGCGCGAGCATGCATGTGGGCGTGTGTGTGTGTACGAAGGCCTGGGTGCACACCTGAGGTTTGTCTTAACACGCAGACACACACACCAGACACACTCACACAAACTCATACACACAAACACAAGAGTTTCAGGCAGTCACACACAGCACACATCCCGACAACCCACTCTCTGTCTCTCCACACACACTTCTGGGCTGTTCTGGAGGTTTTCTGCTTTGTGCTTTAAGCCTGAGTTGAATGAAAGAGGCTGGCAGGCATTGGCAGATCAGATCTTTGTTGCATGAGCCCTGGATTATGCAACATGTTGCTCTTATCTTGGTAATTTGTACCTCTGGGATTTTCCCGGCTCCCAATTTGACGCCTTCGTTCCCCCTTCACTCCCCGTGGCTCCCGCTTCAATGTTTTTATCTACTTAGCTGACGAGCTAGCTTCCGCTCAGAGAGAATAAGACTGAAGGCAATTTTAAGTTGTGCTTTTTCATCGAACATATACCACTATACTACTATACATTGAGTGAGTTATGAGCTGCTGAAGTTAATAAAAGTGCTTATTCCTGATGAGCAGAGCCTCCCCAGGCTGGAGAATTTTCCAGAAAATTTGTTGTGTACTTGCTATTTGTGTCAGGTTGAGCATCTGCATTGACAATGCATCAGTCGTGGGCTGTCTGTCCTCGCTAATCGGAGTCATGAATAAACACCAGGTTATCCAACTGAGGTCTGTCAGAACACACTCTGTCCTTTGTAGGCAGTAATAGGCATCTGTCCACACTTGGGACTACACCCTGCTGGTTTCAATAATTTATTTCCTTGGTAGTTTTAGGTACGTTAATTGGGTGAGAGCAGTTGGTGAGGCAATTGGCTTGAAAACATGCAAACTCTTTGCCCACTGTAGCATGTTTTCATACCACCATGTAAAATAGTTTTTTTGTACGTGCCATATCCTCTGGTTTTCCTTTTTTTCACCAATAGAGCGCTGAAAAAAATTTTGAATGAAATTATCTTGTGCTGTTGAATACCTATCATGTGGCGACTTGTTTAAGGGGAGCTCTATTAAACAAGTCGCCACATGATAGGTTTTCAACAGCTTTGATTTTGATATTTTACATCACTGAGCAACGCTATTTGTATTTAGCGCTCTAAGGGTTAAAGTGGCCTCAGGCGTTGGGATTGTTCTGAAGATGAGGTTCGAGCCGCGCTTCTCGGGGTACGCCGCATTGATCTGCATCAGTGATTGCCTTTGGGCTTAATAATTGTTGGCTGTGCTTTCTAATCAGGGCTTCTTTGGTGAAATTGTGTTCCATCAGCAGTTTGCATGTGAAATCGGTGCACTCGCCTGCATTAGTGCTGATGCTGACTATATGGGCTCAGGGCCGGTATCTGGGCGTAGAGGCTGATCTTGCGACGCTCGGCAGGTTTCGAAGATGCAAAGTTCTCGGGTCAGAAAGGAAAAGTCACTTTATGGGTTTTTAGCGCCCATGACCTGAGCCAGCAGATTTCACCGACTGAAGACCTCATTGCTAAAAGTACTGAAGTCACATAATGTCCATTTTGAGAAAATTGACTCAGGTAACTATAAAAGACATTTTCCCTTCCTTACCTGATGGTGAGCATGAATGTGATTTTACCTTTAGCGCTAGGCTCTTCAATTAGCTATCGGTCTTGAAGAAAACTGCCAATTATCAGTAAATTCAAGGGACCTGAAAAAATCATCAGGGATGGATTTTTACCTTTTAAAGCTGGATTTTCACCTCTTGTAAAACTTCCACATCAGACCGACATCGGCCTCACCATCCTCCACTGGGTTGCGTGGAAACAGAAGTCTCCGGCCTGCGCCAAGTTGACGAGATCCAGAGCGTCGCTCAAGTCTCTGCAGCCGCTCAAACCATCTCAAACCTCGCTGATCCCTCTGAAACTCTCTGGAAACCTCTCAAACTCCCTGAAAGCTCTCCCCAGCTCTCTCTCAGAAGTGCACACTCAGAAGTCACAAACCCAATGGCCGGTCTCCCACAGTCGGGCTCATTAAATAATGTGGGCGCCAGCCCTTTGTGGAGAGCAGCGTGGGGTGAGGACTGTTGCAGTTTGGTGGCTCTGCAGTCGCACCCCCGGGGGGCGGTAAAAGTGCTTCTGGTGGCTCCTTTAGCGAAGAGGCCTAATCGCAGCCCTCGGTGAAAGGCAGCCGCAGTGCCTGGGGCTACGCGAGTTCGTGGGCCTTAGCAGGGTGCCAGAAATCTGCTGCCTGAGATGAAAGCGCGATGTTCCAGCCAAATTCATTCAGAGTCCTCATTTTTTTTTCTTATTGCACCTTGTACATAATTGATTTTCACTCGCTGTTTGATAGCCTATGAGCGCTTGTTTGATGCTGCCAAGACATACTGTGTTATTACTGATATCTCTCAGTACTCTCTGGGGCATTCGTGACCTCAGCACCCCCTCCCAGCCTAAACCTGGCAGTGTCTTAATGATCTGGCGGTATTTGTAGCATATGCCAACATGGAGTGACGAGATCTGTTGAGAGTTTATTTCATGTTACTGGAGATTGACTTCCTGTGAGGTCCATAAGTATTTGGAGTGTGACTCGGTTTTCAAGGGCTGTAATTCCGACTGGGTTTACGGTGCGTGACTGAAACTACCGTGAAAATAAAGTGATAAAGCAGACGGCCAGCTTTAATTTGAGAGCAATTATGTTCACGCAGAGAGAACCGTGCAAGAAAAGCTACCCTTGCGTCTCTGCCCAAACACTGACAGTTGTTAATGATTCAATGTCAGTGAGCACCATAACTCATTGGGCATTGACAGATTTTTGGTATTTTGATTCTGTCGGCCAATCACCAGTTCTGTGTGCAAATGAACGGGCATTTTACATGCTGAAGAGCAAAAAACTCCCAAAAACAAGCAGGAACTGAATATGGCTGCAACAAAAGCCTGGCAGAACATCTCCAGGGAAGATACTCGGCATCTGGACATGTCTATACATCACAGACTTCATGCAGTCTCTGTGTGGGAAAAGATCTGCATAGAGATTTGAAAAATGATTACTTTATTCTACAATAATTTAAACTGTCCAGTATATTTTATGGGCCTGAAAATAAGAAGCAGTATGCACGAAAGGTGCTGTCATCTCTAAAAGGATCATCCCATATGGCAGAGAACACCTTGAGACTAAAGCTGACAGTCTTCACTTCAACTTCACTGTCACTGTATCCTTTCAAACTCAGAGTGCAGGACCAACATAATAAATGTGTCACCGTCCGGTGAATTATGGTGCTCAGTGGAGGTTTAACAGTGCCACATCTCCACTGTCAGGGTGGTATCATGACGGAAACGCCTTTAAGGATTGGCATGACACCTGAAGCGAGGCGTCTGTGGCGGCACAGCGGGCACAGAAACGTCCGGCGGGGAGAGAGACGAGTTCTAATGCCAGCAGACGTGGCGTGACTGGGTGCTCTCTCTCCGGTGCGCCGGTCGGGCCTGCGGCTCGCCCGATCCGTGGCAGTGGGCCGACAGGCGTGTCCTTGGAGAAGAGGTATTTTTATTTGTCCGTGTAATGTCAGGCTTGTACGGAGCACCCCTGCTGCTTCGCAATTATTCGTCCTCGATCTCAGTGGCTATTGCAGAGGGAGCATCTGTACCTCCCTCCCACTGCTCTGAGGAGATAACTGCCCGTCACTTCCTGTCTTTGATGCCTCGTCGCCCTCCGACTACGGTGTGTGGTCTGCAAAAATGAGCTGTACCAGAATGTCTGGGAGATATTCCTCAGGAGTCTCAGGATTTACTTGTGTGTGTGCATATCTGTGTCATTGTGAGTGAGTATGTATGTGTGTCTGTCTGTGTACATGTATGCACGTATGTGAATTTGTGTGTGTTTGTGTGGAAAAATGTGCCTCTGTGTGTAGATTTCTGTCTCAATGCCTGCATCTGCATAAGTGCATGTGTGTGCGTGTGTTAGTGTGTGTGCTTGCGTGTACGTATGTGAAGTTGTGTGTGTTTGAGTGTATTCGTGTCCGTCTGCGTATAGATTTCTGTCTCAGTGCCTGCATCTGTGTGTGTGTGCGAGTGTGCGTGCGTGCGTCTATGTGTGTGTACTCGTATGTACATCTCTGGTCCTGTCTTCAGGTGATGCGGTACATGTCCGGTGAACTCTGGCTGAGTTTAGTTGTGGGGTCACGGCCACAGCAGAGGTGACTGGGCCCCTTGGGAGCTGTGATCCGTTTCCTCTGGATTCTCCGTCGATCGCTCCTCACCCCTCACCTCTGTATAAACGCTGCCCTGCAGGGCCCACAGCTGTCAGGGCAGCATTCTGCTGAAGCAGTTACCTGTCTGAGGCTGCAGCCTGTGACTCCAAACTGATTGTATTGTTCTCATGTAAAAGTACGGAACGTGATAAGAATGTTCATAACTGCACTTTTTAATGCGGTAACTACTGGTGATAGACTGTATAAATACAGTGGAGCTTGTCACTGTGATGTCAGCCGTTTGCTTCTCTCAGGCTTGGGGTAAAGCACGCGGAAGTTCAGTCATCAGGCGCCATGATATTGTAGGAATTCGAGCGAATGTCTGCGTAGTGCAATCGCCCAGTCTGAGTCATCCACTTAGCACGACTGTGCAGTGATGTAATTTGCACATATTAAACATACATTTACTGGTGGGAACAGTTGGACAGCGTGGTATTTTTACCTTGAAGCTAGCATGTATTTGAATGGAGAGTCGGCTATGGGTCTCCATCCCTAGGGTGGATGGCGGGTGGGCATATTGTTTTTGGCTCGATACCGACTGTACTGGTGTTCGCAAAGTGTTATCAGATAGTAATTCAGAAAGTGTTCCATATTTCTTATCCGAATTTTGGAGGTGCGTTGCTCAGCTACTAAACTGGTGCCGTTTGGTATTTGTGGCAGGAGAGAGAAATTTGTTTTTACGTGTAAAAGCACACTCTAGTTGAGACATGTACTGCAGCCAGTCGTGGCGCCATTAGAGGATAATGTCTCTCAAGAGGACCCAGAAAAGAGACTCACTGTGGCCACTTGCTCCCGGGATATGAAATAAATGTAGTTCAGGAACCTACTCCACAGAGGATTGAGGTCAGTTGTTACAGCAATAGTCACTGACTTGCCCATAGTCACTGTCGCACTGCTACTAAATACACATTTTTTGCTGTCTACTTAACTGCAAGTTTATGGGTAGTATATCCTTCATTGAGTTTGGCATTCAGGTGTTTGATATGATTCCCTGTGTAAATATTTTAATGTGTGGTTATGGGTTTTTATATGTTTTACCTGGTTGGATGCCAGTATAATTGATAATGCGCTATTGTTAACATGAGGTAATCGGATAGTGGCCTGTCGTTCCACCCTCCCAGAAAAGCTGTCTTCCTTTGCCTTGTTTGCTGTTGCTTTCAGTATTTTTCTTTTGTGCCTACCATATCTGTCAAGTTAGTGCACTTTTCATTATTACTGAGCCGCTGCAAATGTCTTTAACAAACTGCTCACCTCGCTGCCTTTTTAAATTCAACAGATTTTGTGTTAAAAAATGTGCGATGCTACCTATCACCCTGTATCTCTAAAGAAAGAGCGACAATTTGTGCTGCCACCGAGTCGCAGTGAAATTGCGGATTTAATTTTTTCTCTGTGAATCAAATGAGGCAGCACCTCCGTTAAGAACACATTTTAAAAGCAATATAAACCTTCCAGTTTAGAGTAATATTCTTACATGGAGAAACCTTCTATTTTTCTTTGTATTTTTTTCCACTCTCTCTCCTCCAAACAGCTGCTTGTGTTAAAAAGAAGTCTTGCCTTTTTTTTTGTAATTTATGCTCATGGGAAATGGCCATTATCACACAAAACGCAAAGAAGGAGTATGGTTGCTAGTTCTGACCTCATAACGTATTAAAGAATACATGTATATTTTGGCAATTATGGTTTATTGAACACATGCATATTCAGCATACTATTGCATAAACTGCCACATTGAACAAATGCCTCTTCAGTGCAGTTAATATCTGTATCTATGGCTACTAAGAGAAATAAATAACTAAATTTCTTTCTATTCTTTTCCCTTTTTCTTTGTTTACAGCCTTTTTTTATTGGACAGCTGATAAATCCTCCACCAATCAGGTTTGAGCAGGTAGGAGGAGGGTTTTCAGAGCTTAACTCTGACAAAGTGACACTAATAATAAAGTCTGTGCTGCCACACAATCGGTTCGGCAAGTATGGGCCAGTGTGAAAGAAAAAAAATAAATAAACAAATGAATGAAATGAAATTAACAGGCAAAAATAACCTGCGGTCTCTTGGGTCTGCAGCTCTAACAAAGCCATGCGGCTGTCTTTATTTGGAATTTCCAGTTCCCCCGATTAACCGTAAATAAATATATAAACAAATAAACAACCGTAGGCTCATGCCAGAATGAGCTGTTCGTCTTGCACCGCTCTGCTGTTGTGGTTATTGGATTTTCAATCTTGCTGCCTTTCAAACCACGACCCCAATGGAAATGGCTGCTCACCCTCATTGCTATTCTATCGGTCTGCATTTTTCTCTCCTTGACATTGAGTCTTTTACTACGGGAAATACTCTGTTTGTTTGAGAAGAGCTTTTGCCAAGGTGCTGCTAACTGTTTTCGATCTTGGAGAGTGTCTACTGTGCGAGGTAATGCAAATAATTTACTACAGTGCGGAAGATTATGTACCGCGAGACTGCGGAGGATTGTGTGCAGTCGAGGCCTCAGGGAGGGTCTGTAGACTGTGTGCTGTGTGATTGAGGAAGGCTTTACTGATGGGAATGCATTTGTGTCTCAGATTATGCAGAACCCTCAGCAACGTAACTATGACCTGGTACATTTGTCGCAGCCTTTATCTCGTGACATCGTTTAATGTGGCATATTTCCGATTCGGGTTGTAGTCACAGGTTATATGCTGAAGGGGTAGAAATGTTTGTTTCAGAAAGTTCTACCTCAGATGATGAAAACCTGAAGAAAGGGACTGTGGCGAAGGGATGTGAAGGACAGCTGGACCATTTCACAGCTCTTACCTCTTCAAGAGCAGCTGAATTGCTTCTGATTGAGTTTTTTATGCCGGTATGTTCTTTTTTTCGGGGCATTCATTCCGCGACACTCGCTAGAAATAGCAGCACTGCTGTAACACGGTGATGCATAATTTCCTTTTCTGTCAGAGCCCAATATCATCGAAGTATACCTGACTGCGACATTAATTTTCTACTCCACGCCGATCAAGGGGATACTGACAGAGATGGACCATTATTGGACTCGGCTCCATTGATGTTGCTGCACTGTTTGAAAATGTAAACTGCCCTTGGTGTCCTTCCTGGATCAGGCCCATTACTCTTTTTCACAGAAGGGGTTTGTTAAGTGCTTACAAAATAAGTTAGGAGTCAAATTAGGGCATGCACCATTTCCCCGTCCTTGCTAAGGTTTTGTATTGGCTTATGTGTTGAGTGTGAGCCACCTTTGAGAGGTTAGCTCTTGTGCCAAATTGCTTGCAAATGCGCAATCCAAGGAGACCTCATTTAAAAAAAAATCACAAATGAAAACAAACAAAAAAAATTAACGCAGGTAATCGTCCCTCACTTTTTTGACTCACCACCTTCATGGGTTTTTAACAATAACGTTTACATAGACACTGAAACATCTCAGCACAAACAGGAGGTCATTAGAAAGGAGGGGGTACACATGAAAGAAAATGCATCTGGTGTTACAAACTACAAGAAATTTGGCTTGTTAGTTTAGTCTGGGGGAGATGACTTTGTTATATCACAGTTTGGGGAGTGCAAGTTGTTTGTACTACAGTTCAGAGGAAATGTCTTGGTTTTATAGTACAGTTCAGAGGAAATGCCTTGGTGTTATAGTACAGTTAAGAAGAAATGTCTTTGGTGTTATAGTGCAGATCAGAGGAAATACCTGGGTGGCATAGTACATATCAGAGGTAATGTCGTGGTGATCTAGTGCAGATCAGAGGAAGTACCTTTGTGTGTTAGTATAGTGCAGAGGAAATGTTTTGGGTGCTATAGTACAGTTCTGAGGAAATGAGTTTGGTGTTATAGTACAGTTCTGAGGAAATGTTTTGGGTGTAGTGGTACTGATCAGAGGAAATGTTTTGGGTGTAGTGGTACAGCTCAGAGGAAATGTTTTGGATGTAGTATTACTGATCAAAAGAAATGTTTTGGGTGTAGTAGTACTGATCAGAGGAAATGTTTTGGATGTAGTGGTACTGATCAGAGGAAATGTTTTGGGTGTAGTGGTACTGATCAGAGGAAATGTTTTGGGTGTAGTAGTACAGCTCAGAGGAAATGTGTTGGGTGTAGTAGTACAGCTCAGAGGAAATGTGTTGGGTGTAGTTGTACTGATCAGAGGAAATGTTTTGGGTGTAGTGGTACTGATCAGAGGAAATGTTTTGGGTGTAGTGGTACTGATCAGAGGAAATGTTTTGGGTGTAGTAGTACAGCTCAGAGGAAATGTGTTGGGTGTAGTAGTACAGCTCAGAGGAAATGTGTTGGGTGTAGTTGTACTGATCAGAGGAAATGTTTTGGGTGTAGTGGTACTGATCAGAGGAAATGTTTTGGGTGTAGTGGTACAGCTCAGAGGAAATATGTTGGGTGTAGTAGTACAGCTCAGAGGAAATGTGTTGGGTGTAGTTGTACTGATCAGAGGAAATGTTTTGGGTGTAGTGGTACTGATCAGAGGAAATGTTTTGGGTGTTGTGGTACCGATCAGAGGAAATGTTTTGGGTGTAGTGGTACAGCTCAGAGAAAATGTGTTGGGTGTAGTAGTACTGATCAGAGGAAATGTTTTGGGTGTAGTATTACTGATCAAAAGAAATGTTTTGGGTGTAGTGGTACAGCTCAGAGGAAATGTGTTGGGTGTAGTAGTACTGATCAGAGGAAATGTTTTGGGTGTAGTAGTACTGATCAGAGGAAATGTTTTGGGTGTAGTAGTACAGCTCAGAGGAAATGTGTTGGGTGTAGTAGTACAGCTCAGAGGAAATGTGTTGGGTGTAGTTGTACTGATCAGAGGAAATGTTTTGGGTGTAGTGGTACTGATCAGAGGAAATGTTTTGGGTGTAGTGGTACTGATCAGAGGAAATGTTTTGGGTGTAGTAGTACAGCTCAGAGGAAATGTGTTGGGTGTAGTAGTACAGCTCAGAGGAAATGTGTTGGGTGTAGTTGTACTGATCAGAGGAAATGTTTTGGGTGTAGTGGTACTGATCAGAGGAAATGTTTTGGGTGTAGTGGTACAGCTCAGAGGAAATATGTTGGGTGTAGTAGTACAGCTCAGAGGAAATGTGTTGGGTGTAGTTGTACTGATCAGAGGAAATGTTTTGGGTGTAGTGGTACTGATCAGAGGAAATGTTTTGGGTGTTGTGGTACCGATCAGAGGAAATGTTTTGGGTGTAGTGGTACAGCTCAGAGGAAATGTGTTGGGTGTAGTAGTACTGATCAGAGGAAATGTTTTGGGTGTAGTAGTACTGATCAGAGGAAATGTTTTGGGTGTAGTGGTACAGCTCAGAGGAAATGTGTTGGGTGTAGTAGTACTGATCAGAGGAAAGGTTTTGGGTGTAGTAGTACTGATCAGAGGAAATGTTTTGGGTGTAGTGGTACAGCTCAGAGGAAATGTGTTGGGTGTAGTAGTACTGATCAGAGGAAAGGTTTTGGGTGTAGTAGTACTGATCAGAGGAAATGTTTTGGGTGTAGTAGTACTGATCAGAGGAAATGTTTTGGGTGTTGTGGTACCGATCAGAGGAAATGTTTTGGGTGTAGTAGTACTGATCAGAGGAAATGTTTTGGGTGTTGTGGTACCGATCAGAGGAAATGTTTTGGGTGTAGTGGTACAGCTCAGAGGAAATGTGTTGGGTGTAGTAGTACTGATCAGAGGAAATGTTTTGGGTGTAGTAGTACTGATCAGAGGAAATGTTTTGGGTGTAGTGGTACAGCTCAGAGGAAATGTGTTGGGTGTAGTAGTACTGATCAGAGGAAAGGTTTTGGGTGTAGTAGTACAGCTCAGAGGAAATGTGTTGGGTGTAGTAGTACTGATCAGAGGAAATGTTTTGGGTGTAGTAGTACTGATCAGAGGAAATGTTTTGGGTGTAGTGGTACTGATCAGAGGAAATGTTTTGGGTGTAGTAGTACAGCTCAGAGGAAATGTGTTGGGTGTAGTAGTACTGATCAGAGGAAATGTTTTGGGTGTAGTAGTACTGATCAGAGGAAATGTTTTGGGTGTAGTAGTACAGCTCAGAGGAAATGTGTTGGGTGTAGTAGTACAGCTCAGAGGAAATGTGTTGGGTGTAGTAGTACTGATCAGAGGAAATGTTTTGGGCCTTATAGTACAGATCAGAGGAAATGTTTTGGGTGTAGTAGTACTGATCAGAGGAAATGTGTTGGGTGTAGTAGTACAGCTCAGAGGAAATGTGTTGGGTGTAGTAGTACTGATCAGAGGAAATGTGTTGGGTGTAGTAGTACAGCTCAGAGGAAATGTGTTGGGTGTAGTAGTACTGATCAGAGGAAATGCGTTGGGTGTAGTAGTACAGCTCAGAGGAAATGTTTTGGGTGTAGTAGTACTGATCAGAGGAAATGTTTTGGGCCTTATAGTACAGATCAGAGGAAATGTTTTGGGTGTTACGGTACAGCTCAGTGGAAATTAGTTTGTGCTATAGTGCAGCTGAGAGGAAATTAGTTTGTTATAGTACACTTCAGAGGAAATTAGTTTGTCGTATAGTTCAGATGAAATGTGTTTGATGTTTTGGTACAACTCTGATAACATTTGTTGGTACTGCAGCACAGTACAGAGGGCACGGTCATCGCTTTGTCACGGTTGACTCGTCTGCAGTTAGAGCGCTCTGCTTCATTTTATTTATTTATTTATTTTTTTGCCCTGCAACAGACTCACTGACGAGCCCATAGTGAGAGGAGATTAGGAGCTGTCCTTTCCTCTGCCAGCCGTTTAAATTAAATCTCTTTAAATTACATCTCTGTGGTCTTTCTTCGCTTACCTCCAGCCCACAGTCGGTAAAGCACTGGAAGTGTTCTCCTTTCACTAGTGACAAGACAAAAAGAGCCTTTTGTCTCCCTGCGGTCTTAGACTTTGGGCCAGAAAAGTGGGCTTATCTGATGGCCCAGCTGTAAGTGGCTTGGAAGTGTGCGGTGTTTCACTTCTTCCCGTAATGATCACTGCCTGGGATACCCCGCGCAACCCCTTCTGAGGGTGCTAAGACCACTTTGCTGCAGGGATAATACAAAGGTTTGCAGTCCCTGGCGCACTTGCTTGTTTTTATTTACTCCCAATTATGCTGGCTAAATTGGCTAATTCGCTGTACCTTTCAGCCCCGGTTCAGTTGTATATGAGATGCTGGTGAAGTTTTCCATACATAACAACAGACAAGTGCTTCATTAACAAGTACTGTTTTCGGGGAAACATGATAAATCTTTGACATTAGCATCCCTGTTATGTCGCTAAAATGTCAGCTAGCATATATTGGGCGCCGGAAATTGTTAACGCCGTTAGTTGGCAATCAGACCCAAAACGGCTGTGCTCTCATTGCCCACCTTAAAATTACACAGACCTGGATATTTGTTGCAGATTATTTAACTTGGTAAAGGTTATGTATACTAGCAATCGTTCTCCATCACCTGTGGCAAAAGTTTGGAGTAATGAAGTGACGACACATCACTGTTTCCCTACCAACCCTGTATATCCGTACATAGTTCTGATGATGATGATTTTAACATCACAAATGGGTATTATCTTACGTTTACTTTAATTATCATTTAATTGTTTTTTAATTTGCAGCATGATATCAGCACCGTTCAGGTTGTTTTTCGCCCCTGGGTCTTGCCATCCCAATGAAATACTCAGAATATTTTCTCCCTGTAATAACATATCTCATTAAAACTTACCACCTGGTTGAGTGATTTTTGAAATTTAAAAATGTCACAGCATACACACTTTCCCATTTCCCGCATTTGTAAACAGCACCTCAATAGGTCTTCTTGTCAGGTCCATAATGGAGGAGGAGGTTGTGATTTATTTATTTAATTTCATACGATGTAATAAAAATATTATTTTTTTTTTTTTTTTTAAATTTATTATCCATCAGTCAATCCATTGATTATTTAAACTAGCTTACCTCACTAGGGTTGTGAGGGAACTGAATTGACACACCCAGACAGCATTATTATTATTATTATTATTGATGATTAATTACTTTCTTTTAATGATTGGTATTATCAGTTATTAGTAGCTGTTATGCCAGTAATGCTATTAGTATATGCCAGTGGCTTGCTGTCAGATGCTCAAAGTACCTTCTGTAACCTCACCCGTTACTGAATTATTTGCTCTCAAACTGTTTTCATTTAAGTTAGCCTGGTTAATACTTAAGCTGTTTTGTTATGGAATAATTAAGCCAATAGATGATCTGTACTGATTAAGAAATGATAATAAGAAAGTGATTGCCTATGTTGGCTAAATTTATGTGATGTGATTAAGGATGGCAAAAATCAAAATAAACACATAAAATCCAAAACTTTAGCCAACTTTCATCTCTAGTTTCTTGCACTGATATTTATAAGTGCCATCCTTACAATGTCACTCCAAGATATGTCATGCCTAACAACGCCCTCTATCTGTGACGAGCATTTACAATATAGCAGGGACTCTCCCTCTTGTTAAATAAACCTTGCAAACTAATTTACACAAGTCTGTGTCATATCATAAGCTAAGTGAGCACAGAGTAATCTAAGGACATATTTACATTTCAAGTTGTCATTTATGCGCGGAGGAAAATGCCTCATAACTTCATTAAGCAATGCACAACAGTGCGATTGAAATTAAAGTTTGTGATCATTCTATCAATTTGTCTTGCAACTGCTGCTAATCAGGCAAAGTAAACTGCGACAGGATTAGGTCGTTAAACATTCAAAAGTGAGGTGACTGAAGATATTCTATATCGCCAGTGCTGCTGCTACGCAGCCAGTTCAGTTTAGTTTTATGGGTCATTCCTTTTGAGCTTTTCTCCTCCAGAGTTGAGAGATATTTTTTCTCTTGAGTTGTGCGAGTTCCACAAGGAAATAGGGATCGGAGAGGCGTCATCAACTATATCTGATCAACTGACAAGATTTAGCTCTGAGCCACGGACTGCATTGCACCAATCGCTTCTGCTTTATAGCCCCTCAAAGTGTCTGCTTTTTACTCTTATATTACAAAGAGTGAATTGATAAGGATTAAAGAGTAGTGTGATACTTTCTCCACAAAAGAATAAAATAAGGCTTGACAGAGAGAAGAGGAATCGGAGTTAATTACACCAGTTAGCCCTTTCAGCACCCGGGACACATGGAGCATGTCAATGAAAGGAAGGGAATCAGGCCTGCTGTCACTGTGTTCATTGTCCTGTAGCCAATCACTGCTGTGCCTCTTTGCCTATTAAGGGTGGTGGGTGGTTTTGGTTAGTTTTGTAACAGCTATGCAACCATGGGTTAACTTGTCAGTTTCATGCTCAATTTAAATCATGGTTATGCCAAGTACAGAAGCAAGTTATTGCGGGGACTCAAATGCAAATAAATCACTCTTTCACTCTCTCGCACGACTGTTAGGAGATCGATATCTAAACGTTATTTTTCATGCTACCGCAATTGAGTTTGAAATTGCAACGTGGAGATTTGTATTTTCACTGTGTCCAAGAGTTGGCCATTGGGGACGTTTGATAGAAAAGATCTGAGTTTTCCCCCAACAAACACGGTTTACTTCATAAGGGGCTCAAGTCTGAATACCTGGGACTTCTGGTATGTAAAATATCTGCACACAGCCTGAACTGAACGGCACTTGTGTTTCTTTTGTCGAGATACCTGCTCGTGTCTGTGCATCATGGTGAGCCCGGTCTCATCCTGACTGGTCATATAGTGATGCTACCTGACCAAGCATTGATATACAACGAAAAGAAGGCTTTTGCCGTCCTTATTTGACGTCAGTGTTAAAACAAACTGCGCCCCTAAACCCCGACCCCCTAACCCAGACCCGACCTGTAAATGTCAAACAAGGACATCAAAAGTCTCCTTGTTCATTCTATACACTTGGTCAGGTAGTCCTGCAATATGACGTGTCGGATAGGACTCTCTTGTCATGGTAGAGCATGCAGTGTAGGGTACAGTAATCCTTTGAGGAATACTGCTCCTGTGTTAATTTTGGGTCTTTTTTCAAGATTCTGCAAGGTAGCCCGTGGGTGGCATGACAGTGTAGTGCATGGGTCATGGTTTCAATTCCAGTCTGCTTGTTCTCTCCATGTTTGCGTGGTTTCCTTCTGGGTACTACGGTTTCCTCCCACAGCCCAAATCATGCATGCCAGGCTAATTGGAAAACAGAATGTGAGTGAATAGTGCTGATCCCTACAAGAGTATAAGTACTGGCACAATATGACCTTTAAGTCTTGAATGAGCCATTGAAACATAAGCAATCGATCTATCAATGGAAGTGACTGGTAGATTTGATATGTATTGGTCACCCTTGCCATAGAAGGTCTTCAGTGGGTCAAGCTGGGGTAAATAAACAAATGAGTGTACTAGTGTTATCTAAAATATAACTGATATAAATTCATATTGGAAACAGACTGTAGTGAAGCCCTTAGTTTTAATGTGTTTCTTTTTAAGGCCTGTACAAGTCTGGGGTTATCCCTTATCCATTTTCCACTAATGAATGACGACATCTGGCTTTCAGTGAACAGGAGTCATTATAAATCAGTGATGCACAAAATCCAGGATTTGGTTTTGAATTCAGCTGAATATCTTCCCGTTCCAGCAGAGTCTCGGTGTGGCCTAATACCTAGGATCAAGAGAACAAAATTAAATTTTCTTATGCAAATGTGGGTCCATGTTTTGCAGCGGTATTTAAATGTGCGAGTATATTTTATGCAGTTACAGAATGGCAATCCGTGTGCCGTCGCAAAGTACATAGCTGTTGTGGAAATTTATCCTTCAGAGGTATTTCACTGCGCAGTATTCCACTTGCAAATTTAAGGGCTGTTGACATCATAAATTGTGGAGACAATAATTTGCCTGAATGGACTATAGAATTTCCTCAAGAAAGAAAAAAAAAATAATGATGGTTGAAATGTTGCAATGATGCCGGAATCAACAATAAAACAAAGCTTTCCGTTACAATGGATGCAAACAGATGTTGGAAAGATGAGGGCTGTGGAGATAAATGTTTTATGTTCTTTTGGTGGATGCATGAGTCACACAAATGTTAAAACTGCGAGCCAAGTAGCTCAAAACTTCCATATTTATCTCTTCCCCTGCAGAATTATGGCTGCCATGAAGGATGAGGGAAATTGGAGAGTCCTTGAGACAAATTATTTTTGTATGGTGGATACGCTAGGAAATGACTCGGGAAATAGCATGGCCCTGGATGTGTGATTAGACTAGCCAGGCTCGCATTGGCTTTGTTTGCTACCTTTGGAACCCAGAAATACCAGCTGCCACACCAATTACATGAGCTGAATGCCTGACAGCAGTTATTCATCCACTTTATGACTTGCTGGTTAAAATCCGAATTGGAAAAACCCATGGCTTAGCAATTGATTGGTTATGATCACAGAAGTTCATTTTGCGGTGTGAAACATCGCGTAGCAAGCATGTAGTGAAGCGCGTCAGACCTGTGACTGAAAATAGAGTATTTCCATAGCTTTAAGTAAGATTTGCTATGCTACTCAGCCACATCTCTTTGCGCTGGATTCAATAATCGGCTGCAATCCGAAGAACATTGCTTACTTTGCTTTGGCGCCTTACTTCTTTGGCAGCGCAGCTGAATTGAGGAGCCGAAGCTTTGTGCTTGTGTATCAGAGAGCAAGCCCTTCTGGGTTTGCTGGGACAATAGAGGAGATGATGGCACCTGATTTACAGTGCGGATGCCGGTTAGCTTTGGGGACTGCAGACATGTGAACCGCCTTTTACCTCAGAGACTGTGAGTTGGCACTCGGTGGATTTATCCTTTGGTCTTTCTTGGTGGGCAACATTAATATTAACGCACCCTTATTTTACTCGCTTCTCTCCTATCTCTCGCTCTCTCCCTGTTTGATCATGTGTTTTTCAGTGAGAGCTCCATTTTCTGCTATCACTCCTCCCTTATCCTCTGCTTTTTTCTCTCTGTAGCAGCTGTCATTGGTTTTCTGTTGACCACACCAGCATTAAGTCATTTTAATGTGCAGAGGAAATGGCCTGTTTTATGCAGTAAATATAATTCATGCACTTTGATGCATGAGTTCTACGATGACCATGCAAACTTTAATGTACAAAACATTTCATGTCCAGATTCCCCTTAACATCCTTAATGTGTGGTTTCTATTTTAACTTACGGAATGTTCGCTATTCACACTCACTTTAACATACGGATATTCTTTGGACTTCACTCACTTTAACATATGAAATTTGCTTCGACCGCACCCTTTTTAACAAATGTAACATGTTTTTGACCTCATTTACTTTAACGTATGAAATGTGTTTTGTCCACATTCTGCTGTAATTCACTTGTAATTGCAATTATTAGATTTGTTCATTGTGTTTCATTCTGTCCTTGTGATGTCATTGATTGTTGTAATTAGGATGACGTGTGGTGTTTTTACGCCCACTTAAACCCTACGAGCGTCTTAATCGACGTGTGCTGAAGACTGCTCTTCCAGAAACGCCTGCTTGCTGTTTTTTCTCCTGCGGTGAATGAAGAATGGTTTAAAGAGTGCGGACTATTTACTTTTTTTTTTTTAAAGACCAACCTCACATTAACATATACAACATGTTTTGACCTCATTCACTCTAAGAAATTAGATTTTTTTGACCACCACTCTCTTGAACATATGAAAATTTTTTGACTGTGCTCACATTAACAAATGAATTGTTTTGACCAAACACTCTTTAATATATGAAACGTTTTGACCACACTCATTTTAACATACTAATCATTTTGAACACTCACTTTAACGTATAAAATTAGTTTTGACCGACCTCTCTCTAACATATAAAACATGTTTTGACCGCACTCACTTTAACATGAAACATGTTATGACCACCCGGTCTTAACATATGAAACATGTTTTGACCACACTCAGATTAACATGAAACATGTTATGACCACACTCACTTCAACATGAAACATGTTATGACCACCCTCTCTCTAACATATGACACATGTTTTGAACACACTCACTTCAACAGATGAAATGTTTTGACCGCACTCACTTTAACCTGACATGCGCTGTCCTCACCTGACACATTTTCTTTGAGTTAGCCAGGGCGCTAATACCAGGGCCAGAGTACTGTATGTGTTTCACTGGGAGTCGCTTTCAATGGAAGGACTGAATTCAGGCCATCACCAGTGAGAGTGTGTCGCAGTTCATTTTCAGTCTCCTAACAGACCTGCTCCAGCTGTGCTTCTATCAGGGTCCAAACGAATTCGGGCAATCCCTGGCCGCTTAAACGCGGAGTACAGAGGAGTTGTCTGCATAGACGCATTTCTTAATTTTTTTCTGAAGTGTTGAACCAATGTGAAGTAGGTTGAACCGGGGTCATAGCAAAAAGATAATTTACGTGAACGGGTTTCTACCCGGAACAAATCTACTGCACTTACTGTACACACAGGAGAGTCTGCAGCTGCTTTGTTTGCCTGGTAATGAAAGCAGGGCTGTTTGTTCCCTGAAGCTCCAGAGCTGCGATTCCCCCTAAGGCTAGCAGAATGTCTGCTACTGATCTGCGTTATCACAGCGAAAACCGCTGTCAGCTGACAAAACTGTTTGGAGAAAAAAACGTCTCTCCATCACTCTCTCCCTCTGTTCTGTCCCCCTAACTATCAGCAATAGATATTTATTGAGCTCTCAGGTCCGCTGTGAGCATGTGCGTATTTTCCTCGTGTGTAGTATCGCATGACATTACTATGTCTACCCCCCCCCTCCGGAAGGAGAGGGAAGACAGATTGTTTTAGGCTCTGTTCCCTTTCACGTTTGCGTTTGCGTGTCTAGAGCGTAACTCCAAAACTGTTTGCATGATCTAAATGACACTTTGCGGACTTACTACTAATGTCCTGAAGTGGTGCCTGTCAGTATGTGCCTGTCTGTCTGTTTGTCTGTTTGTCTGTCTGGACGTGATCAATTATTGTGCGGTGCATAATTCCTAAACCGTTTGCACAATCTAAACGAAACTTTGCATACTTACTACTCAGGTCCTGCAGTGGTGCCTTTCGGTACGTGCCTGTCTGTCTGTCTGTCCATCCAGCCATCTCTACGCTGGGTTAGGCAGATAAGGGGGCGGGGGGGGGGGGGGGGACGTCTGTTTACACGCACACAGGTTGTGTAAAACTCACTGATAATCATACAGTCTATTGAAACACTTTTTTGTTTTTTGCACGCTGGCGTGTTCAGGTGAATAGTGACTCTCCTGTTCAGAAACACCTGACTCTGAATACAGCTGCTCAACAGGCCCTGGTGCCTCTTTATTTGTCTGGCTGGCAGTCTGTGTGACTGAGACCACTGAGGGCTGGAGCTGGTCCCGCACAGACACAGACCTTGGCTGCTGTTATTACATGGGCCTTGAGGCTGTCTGTGCTTATGCCATCTCTATGGCTCTCTCAATCATAGATCAATGAATGAATACATTACCATGAGGCATTGAAAAGTGTGTTATACATCAGTTTGAAGCATTTAAATATAAGACATTACTATGAACTAAGAAAATGAATGATATGTTATTGAGAAATATAGAAATAGATGATGCGTTAGTAGGAACTATGAAAATGAATATAAAACATTGATATGAAGTATGAAAATGAATGTGATACATTAAGAGTATGGAAATGAATATGATACATAATTTATACTGAACAAAAATATAAATGCAACAGTTTAGTCATTTGAATATTACGCATAATTATTTCTGAGGTTGACTTAATTGGTTTATTTATGTGACCAAGGTTGTGTGCCACTGGTCAGTGTGCATTTCAGTCACCTTCTCTATAACATTGTCAAGTTCATGCTCTTTGTCAAAATTGGCCTGTCAGACAGGTGGGGCCTGATCCAGAGCTACTGAAATCAGGTAAAGTCAGCCCAGGCACATCCTGTACTTTGGTCAAGATGTTCAAAATGCTATAAATAACTCGAGCCATCAGGGAGTGTGCCATCGGCATGCTCAATGCAGGAAAGTTTCTCAGGGATGTTGAAAGGGCTCTCAATGTCCATGTTTCAACAATAAGTGGCATAAAACACCTTTTTGAGGAATGAGGCAAGACAGCAGACCGCCCGCATGCACGATGACCATGTGTGACAACCCCCACCCAAGCTGCCATATCTGGACTCTTTATCTCTGTGATCGTCTGAGACCAGTAACTGCCACTGGAGATGAGACAGCTGGTCCCAACCATCACCCCATTTTTGCTGAAACCGTGAAATATAATCTTCAGGAAGTCCATATCTTTACGTCTTTTGCCCTTTGTGGATTGGACCTCTCCTCAGCTTGATGAAAAAATTGATTTGACTGAGTGAATAGACACGTTTGATGGCCAATGGCACAATAATGGACTGTTTTATTTACAGAGAAGTCACGTTTCCAACTTCACAGAGCGGATGGACGGAGGATCGTTATGCTGACATCCTTGTGGTGCCCAAGGTGGCACATGGTGGTGGAGTGCTGGTTTGTGTGAGAATATTCCAAGGACATTGCACCCAACTGCAGTTGATGAACAGCAACTTGAATGCAGTGTGATTTCACGATGAGATGCTGCTGCCTATCGTCCTACCATTCATCCATCAAAACAATAACCATCCAGCATGACAATGCCAGACCCAAGTCACCTGTGTATGCAAAGAATTCCTTGAGCCTGAAAACATTTGTGACTTTGTATTGCTGGCTTATTCCTCGGATTTGTCCCCCTTCCAGAATCTTTGGGATGTCCACAAGCAACGAGTTCGTCATTGGTTCCCATTTTCAGCCAATAGCTGCCAACTCCACACAGCTCTTGAAGAGCAGTGGGAACATGTCCACTAAGTCACCATTGACCATTTGTTACAGTCCACACAGCAGAGATGTGTAACAGTGCAGCAGGCCAAAGGCGGACATTCCCAATATTGATTTGTGAAATTTGGACAATTGACCCCATCCCCTTTATCATCACGCCATCGCGAGATTCTTGTTTGTCTTTTTAAATCATTGATAGAAATGTATTGCAATATTGTCATCCAATCTGTCAACACTCAATCAAAGTACAATGAACTTCTGAACGTGGTCATATTTCTCACAATAAGAAGTGTTGCGTTTATATTTTTGTTCAGTGTAGAAGTATGACGATTAATGATACATTTGTCAAAGGAATGGAATCAATTATACATTTGTAAGGAGTATAAAAGTGTTTATGATTCATTAGTAGAGAGTATGGAAAAGAAAATGATACATTGGTATGGAGTATGGAAGTGAATATGATGCATTAGTATGGAGTATGGAAGTGAATATGATGCATTAGTATGGAGGATGGAAATGAATGTGATGCATTTCAGTGGGGTTCTAGAACAGGGAATTGGAGGGCGCAGACACGTCCCTTTATGACAATTTCTCCTGGCTAGTTCTCAATCATTTTCCATTACTGTCGCGTTTTCCAATTATTGTAATTGGCAACTGAAGTCGCGGTTTCTCTCCATATGCGATGGAACAGCGATAAAATCATGGGCTGTATTCAGTACAGTGGCGGAACCAGAACTGGTTCGTTTAAACCGTTTAAAACAGTTATTAGTCCTGACTTGTTCTCAGTCATTTTTATTATTAACAAAAGGTTCACTCCGAGAGCGCTCCTCAGTTAACAGGTGCTGCTTGTTCTCCCCGATTAGGTAAGACGACAATCATTCATCTGGACGCGTATTTACTGTATTTAAATTAACGTTATATAAATTTGCCTACCTGTCGACTCTCAAATAGCTTGAGCAGCACGCTGCCTATTTAACTACCCACTGCCACTTTTTTTTTTTTTAAATCAACCCAGGCAATACCGAGAGTGAAAGGCGATATTTCATTGGAAGGCAGACTTGATCAATGAACACGAAGCACTGGCCTATTAATAAGTAAATTATTTTTCTGTACTGACTTTCGCCCATGATTTCATCCCTGTTCAATCGCATATGGAGAGAAACTGTGTCTTCAGTTGCCAATTACGGTAATTGGAAAACACGTCAGTAAAGGAAAATGATTACGAACTACCCAGGACTAATTGTCATAAAGGGACGTGTCTGCGCCCCCCCCCAATTCCGGGTCCTAGAACCGCCACTGATGCATTAGTATGCAGTATGGAAGTGAATATGACACATTAGTATGGGGTATGGAAATGAATATGATTAATTAGTATGGAGTATGGAAATTGGTACATCAGTATGTTGTTTGAGAATGAATATGAAAATGGGATCATCGCGCTTATATGACTGTCCTATCCTGCATTTAGGTCATTTCAATCATGAGAGACAAGTGTACACTTTAAATGCTTGATTTAACAAACATAAATTTGACTATGGCGTGGTCTCCTTTCAGGCCTGATAGCCAATCATGTGAACATGTGGGAAAAAAATCCCATGATAAGGCAGCATGTTATCCTGCCCATTTATCAACCTCTGAATATTAAATAAAGACTTTATGCCGGTGGTGGTCAGATGAGCATATCTATACCTGACTGGCAACATGATTCAGGAACAGGAGACTGGGGTTCATAAAAAAGTGGACAGGGTAATTATTGCACCCTGCAGAAGAGTGGAAGGTTTAGCTTAACATGAGGAGTGGTGAATGAGGTCTTTCCGAGTGAACTTGCACTAAGCTCCGATGGCCATTCCGAAACTCCCAGCCTTATTTCCAGTGGCTGACATCTCAAGTAACTAAGAATGGGCGAGGCGTTGGGATTGGTCAGTTTCGTTGATTGGGCTGAATAAATAGCTCACTCTGTTCAGGAGTCATCATCTCACTGTCCTGACCTAAAGTGGTTTCTGTTTCTGTAAGCGTGAGGCAGTGTGCTGCAGTGTTGCTCATCAGATATACAGTAATAACATAGTGACACATGCAATGTGTGTTATTTAATAGTACCTGAAACCGTGGCAGCCATCTAAGCTTCAGACAGTACAAAAAAGTGGCAGTGTCGCACTGCATCCATGTGATTGTGTGACATTTCATTAAATCACATAAAATATTTTGCTCCTGATTGGCTGCCTAATGAGTACCTGATGGATAACAGTGCTTAGGTTTTCTCCTGATGGGCCCGAGGAGCTGGGATATTATTACTGCAGCAGGTATGTTTAATGAAGAAAAGATTTCATGAAAAGCAAGGCACAATGTAGTACTGCTGATTATTATTGCAGTTGATGGCTATAATCAAAACGTATTACCAAGTCCTTAGTGCAGATACGTTTTTAAACGTGTGAAGTCAGAAGGGGTCCCTGATTTCTGCTTGATGCTGCGTATAAATTATCCGCAGCAGTCATTTCCTGACTAAAAGTCTTACTGAATGGGAGTAGGCCACCAGAGAAGCCTGCATGTTTCCTGACAAGGGCAGCCCTGACAGAGGATGTGGGCAGTGGGCCGACTCTGCCTGTGTGCTGGCTTGGAATGGGCTCAGTGTCGAGCCAACAAACACCATATGCATCTCCACAGGGGTCCCACTCAATTAGTCTTTTTACCATAGACTGTGACCAGTGCAATACTGGAACCTAAAAGTAAGGTTAGTACCCTCTTTCACGGCTTCACTGAAAAGGCACCGCATTCCCATCAAGAGCAACGGCTTTTGAACTCTTTCCAATCAATTCTGTTGATTGCTTTCAAGGCTCTTTGGCCGGGGTTGAGGTGTCTTTTATGTCTTTCTTCCTGCATTTAGTGTGAGAGGTGATAAGCGTGTGGCTATTCCAGGGTGAGAGGACTCTTTAATCTCGTTGTGGTCTTCACAAAGGCTCTTATAATCAGGCCAGCAGGCACCGGCGAAACCCCATAACGCTGTGCCAAGATAGTCCATGCGGTTCAATAAAAGGTTGTGCGGGCTTTACAGTACGCGATTATGGATGCTTCAAGCGGGAAGAGACCAGCTTCTAAAGAGAGCTGTCAGACACTGTCGCCGTCTCTGAAAAGTGAGGAAAACTTTGGAAGTTCCCTCTGAGACCGGAGTGTCTCCTGTAGTTCAACTCCCTTCACTTTCATCTCAGATCATTCCTGCAGCCCTCTCTCTGACTTCAAGTACTCTTTCTTATTCATCTTTCCCCTCTCTTTCTCTCTCTCTCTCCCTTTCACTCCCCTCTCTCTCTTGCTTGTTGGTAATTCCCAGGATGGTGGCAGTCATGTGTGTCCTTTCCCCATCTCAGAAAATGAGGAAATAAGAGAAGCCAGAGGCTTTTCCAAATCATGTAAAATCCTCGGTGACCCTGACGAGCCTTATCTGCCTTTTTCTCTGTTTTCTGCTTTCAAGGTGTTGAAATTCCTGATGTTTTTTTTTTTCATCATGTTATAAAAGTATGGTCTACCCTTTAAAGTATTTCTAAATATTTTTGCACTATGTATTAAATAATATGTATTTGTATTAAATCGCCAAATAGTGTGTATGTGCATGAGGTTATGTTAGTGTGTGTGTGTGTGTGGGACTGTGTGTTAGAGTGTGTGTGTGTGTGTGTGTATGCGCATCGGTGTGATGAAACTGGAGTGGAGGCACATATCAAAAGGGACCTTGTGCTTTTGAAAGTGGTTTTCATTAAATTGGTTTAATTTCAAAAGTGTTCAGCCAGGGGCATCGTTCAAGCCAAATTCAGGTGGGTGGGTGGGGTGGGTGTGGGGGGTGTGTGTGGGGGGGGATGACGGGAAGGGACACAATTACAGTGGGGGCCACTGGGGTCCTTCACCAGATAAGAAGAAAATAATGATGCAATTTTCTGAAATTTTGCTGGCATATTGAAACACTTTGAGGAATTATTTAAAAATTTCACTGAACCACTTTTTGTAGCTCAGTAACCTCCCAGTAAGTATTTGGGTAAATAGAGTACATTTATTTGCAAGTACACTGAACAAACATATAAACTTAACACTTCGTATTGTGAGAAATATGATCATGTTCAGAAGCTCATTGTACTTTCACTGAGTGTTGACAGATGGATTGACCACATTGCAATACATTTCGATCAATGATTTAAAAAAACAAGCAAGAATCTCGCGATGGCGTGATGATAAAGGGGATGGGGTCTACTGTCCAAATTTCACAAATCAATATTGGGTATGTCTGCCTTTGGCCTGCTGCACTGTTACACATCTCTGCTGTGTGGACTGTAACAAATGGTCAATGGTGACTTAGTGGACATGTTCCCACTGCTCTTCAAGAGCTGTGTGGAGTTGGCGGCTATTGGCTGAAAATGGGAACCAATGACGAACTCGTTGCTTGTAGACATCCCAAAGATGCTGGAAGGGGGACAAATCCGAGGAATAAGCCAGCCATTCAAACTCACAAATGTTTTCAGGCTCAAGGAACTCCATACATACACAGGTGACTTGGGTCTGGCATGGTCATGCTGGATGGTTATTGTTCTGATGGATGAATGGTAGGACGATAGGCAGCAGCATCTCATCGTGAAATCACACTGCATTCAAGTTGCTGTTCATCAACTGCAGTTGGGTGCAATATCCTTGGAATATTCCCACCCAAACCAGCACTCCACCACCATGTGCCACCTTAGGCACCACAAGGATGTCAGCATAACGATCCTCCGTCCATCCGCTCTGTGAAGTTGGAAGCGTGACTTGTCTGTAAATAAAACAGTCCGCCATTGTGCCATTGGCCATCAAACGTGTCTATTCACTCAGTCGAATCAATTTTTTCATCAAGCTGAGGAGAGGTCCAATCCACAAAGGGCAAAAGACGTAAAGATATGGACTTCCTGAAGATTATATTTCACGGTTTCAACAAAAATGGGGTGATGGTTGGGACCAGCTGTCTCATCTGCAGTGGCAGTTACTGGTCTCAGACGATCACAGAGATAAAGAGTCCAGATATGGCGGTCTTGGGTGGGGGTTGTCACACATGGTCGTCATGCATGCGGGCGGTCTGCCGTCTTGCCCCATTCCTCAAAAAGGTGTTTTATGCGACTTCTTGTTGAAACATGGACATTGAGAGCCCTTTCAACATCCCTGAGAAACATTCCTGCATTGAGCACGCCAATGGCACGCTCGCTGATGGCTCGAGTTATTTATGGCATTTTGAACAATGGCAGAACTGGTACTTTTGGGGTGGCCTTTTATTGACCAGATTACTGGATGTGCCTGGGCTGACTGTACCTGATTTCAGTAGCTCTGGATCAGGCCCCACCTGTCTGACAGGCCAATTTTGAGAAAGAGCATGAACTTGACAATGATATGGAGGAGGTGACTGAAATGCACACAGACCAATGGCACACAACCTTGGTCACATAAATAAACCCAACTAAGCCAACCTCAGAAATAATTATGCGTAATATTGAAATGACTTAACTGTAGCATTTCTATTTTTGTTCAGTAAATTTATGTCAGTTTTTTGTGTTGTAATGATCACTTATTCACTCCTTTCTTCACTGCTGCCACTTTTCTTGAAAAAGTTAGATCTTGTCTGCTTCAACAAAATTTTAATATGAATTCTAATGGGAATAAATTCTCATAACACTGTAATGGCAGTGACTAGCAATGCTAGCTGCATTAGCAGAGCTAGCAATGCTAGTCAGGGATACCTGAGAGATTAGTGGCTTGACCAAGGATATTTACTCACCGGCACAACATAATGAGGAACTAGAGGGTGGAAATTACGCTTTCGCAACAGTCAGCTCATCGTGAGTCAGGATGGCGTTATTAGTGGTAACCTTCGCGTGAGCAGTGCCAGTTACTTGCCTTCACCTAGCTCTGGAGGAATGGGAAGATTAGCTAGACTGCTTGACATGCGGCGGGTGATGGAGTATGGACCTCGTTTACTGCTGTCATTATACCCACTCACTGAAGATGCACTCACTTTAGCGGGCTACAGGCTCCTTCCCCTGGAACACAACCTGCCATAATGTTTTGGTTGCCATCTCATGTTGAGTTGCGCCGTTAGCTTAGATGGTTGCACACGGCACTCACTGTGAGAACCGAAAAGTGGCTTCGCTGTAATAGCAGCAGCTAGCAGTGCTAATAATACCAGGGGCTCACTTTGGGGGCTACTTGCTCGACCTAGAGCTCCTTACTCACCTGGGCTAAGGACTGCAGGGGGTTCGCTTGTACAGTCGAAGTTGTTGGAGAGAGGCCCAGCGCATCGTTATCGCCTTGTACCCACTCGTTACAGAAAAACTCATTTTAGCAGGCTGTGGGCTAGATTGCCTGACAATCTGCCCAATTGCCGCCGTGTTTTGGTCGTTATGAGTGTCAAATAATGGTGAATTCTCCTGTGACGCTGGATGGTGAACAACCTTCCCAGTACAGTCTTCTTCCTCAAGTGGCTGAGGGACTGAGGGAGATGAGCAGCAAGAGCACAGGAGTTATACAGGGAGAGCGTGCTGCGCAGATGTATCTCCTACCGGGCGGTGAGCACAATTTATTTTCTCGGGTGCCGAGGCAGAGCCTCGAAAGTGTAAGCAAATAGCAAAGCTTATTGGAGGGGAGAGCACATATGATATTGAATGGATGTATTAGGTATGTACCTGCTGTTGCGAATCAATTCATCCTGCAACTTATGCAATACACCATGACCATAGGGAAAGGGGGTGTGTAACCTCTATGACATAATGAGAAGAATATGTTTGACTCATAATGTAAAGTGCTCATGGCTTTATATTAGTAAAATAATAATACTTAAGATAATGAAATAAAATAAAAATCTAAAAATCCAGATAAAAGCAAATCCAAATATTAAAAATCTGGTGGGGCATATGACCCCCAGCTCAAGAACTGTGTCACATCTGAGTTCAGTTGCACTTGAATACTCCATGCAGAAATTGAACTGACAATATGGCTCCAGCTACTGCATTTTTTCAGGAGTTGGTCTATCGCCCTGGTCCTCAATTTGTAGTCCATGAGGTGCAAGAACTACTGGTTTTACAGCTTCCCTTCACCTGGACATTAGGACAGTCTGGTCTGTCTGTTTGCCTGGTCAGAGGCACTTAGTGTTTATTACCTCCGGCACGAGGTTATGTTTTGCTTTTGTTTGTTTTTTTATTTATTTATTTGTCTGCTGTTAGCAGGATATCTCGAAAACTGCTGCATATTTTAACCAAGTAGCACAATAGGAACAAGTGATTAAAGTTTGGCATATCAAGGCCAGAGGGTTGAGATATTGGCCAAAGTTCAAATCCAGCTTTTCTGGTGGAGGTATGGGCTCTCGTGAGTCCAGCTCTAGTTTACTTACCTGGGATAAAAGAATATGGGCTGGATTTGGATTCAAGGTCTGGATTTGAGGCTCCCTGGTCTATCGTATGGCCACGTTCTGTTTTTGCGCCCCGGACGATGAGTATCTCTTAGCCAACAATTGTGACCACTTTTAGCTGCAGTAATGTGATTGCAGTCAGCACGACATCCTTACATCATCTGGTCATCTCTGTAACCCACAAAATGGCTGAAATCCATTCAACATTTGTTTCCGAACTCTGACTGTCAATTAAAATCTTACGGTATTTATTTTCCCTTGAAATCACAGCTTGGGAATTTAGATTTTTTGACAGCGGAACTTGTAACTAAATTGTGAAGAAAACGCTTGCTTGCATTTGCCGAAGTTAAGGATGTGTCCGTTGCACACAGCTCACACGGCCGTGTTTTTCACTGACAGAGCATGAAGGTGCAGCTGATCACATCATGCATTTCAGCAGAGAACGTTTCTGCTCATGGAACAAACACTGTACGTAAAGATAGCTTATTTTCAAATTAAGGACTGGCATGAGCTGTTATTTAGAGTTGGATGTGACTGAACAGTTACTCCCACTCGGCTGATCAGGCCCCAGCTGCTGTGGCGACAGTTTTTCCGAGCGGAAGTCGGGATGTTTCGGAGGGGTCCTTGAATTTGCCTTGGGCCTCAGAAGTCTAGAGACACCTCTATGTTTGAAGGCAGATTATATAAACAGTTTGCCAATCGAAAGGGTTACCTCTGTGAACTTTAGTAATGATGAAGTCAATGGACTGGCATTTTGGCTAATGGGCTTTTGTCAGAGATGAGCCAGGAGTACTGGCCTCAAAATCGGAGGATGGATTAAGAGGCTCCAGAGGGGAGCCCACAGGTTTGCGCGGCTCAATGCAAATAAAGCCGAGGGAAAAAAAAAGTTCATTATTGGAGCCTTTAATTGTTTTTTTCTCATTCAGAGGTGGAACTGATTTTATGTTATGCTCCCTGCAATCAGTGGCTTGGACGCTAATGACTTCTACCTCGGCTTATTGGATTAGCCTAGATCGCGGTTGTAAACATTTGGTGAGGCCTCCTTTGACATATACACATTCTCATATGTATGTCAGTGCTTGAACTAGTCGACTAAAACCTGTTTTGCACGCTGGCTATGTTGGAAAGTGATTCTGTTGTAATCTGGAAATGTTCCACTGTTTGTCAAAATGGTGGAGATTGTCCAGTCTCTCTGATTTCGCCCCATCTCATCTCCAGGTGCGTTACCATGGGGATCAAAAGGCAGGAATTAGCAGAGGTGCCAATCAAGCCTCACTCTTTGAGAAGTCAGTTGCCATGGATGATTAGTTTTCGTAGTATTCGTAGTATTTCTGTTTTCGTGTAAAAATTACAGCATAAATTATAAAGTGCAAGAGAGAAGGGCTCCACTGATGTCCCGATTTTTACTCAGTGCTGAGAGTCCCATCTTGCACTCACAACCTCCTGATTGGATCGATTGAATTTGTACATCTTTTTCACGCTTTAATAGCTTCGTGCTTTGCCTTTTTGCATCTACTGTTTGTCTGACACTCCGAATGAAGAAATACAGCAGAACTCGCATATATCGGGCTTGCAAAAACCGGAAACTTGTGTACAGCCAATGGCTTGTCTGGCCCTGGTTCCGTTTGATTGTTTTTCCAATAAAATACTTCACATATAACGGACACTTGCCTATATCAGACCAATATGACCCCTCCCAGCCCAATGCATTTTCTTCCAAACAGCCTCGCATGTATCGGACACGCTTGGCGGTGCTGATCTTGGAATACAAATCAACTCAACATAAAACTGTACTCACCAAATTGACTCCATTTATCCTACAAAATGGTTTAATTCAAAATTATGTGTACATTGTACATGTAGCCTCACAAAGTTGCTTGGTCTGATTTTTTGCTTGAAATGTCAGGAAATCCGCACGTGCTGGTACTGATTGAATTAAGTGTTCTACTGCAGTGTACGCGGACTTGCATTTTATTTTTTTTTTTTGGTGTGGTTTATACCTTCCATGTGTGTTTCTTTGAATACTGGTGAGGGAGCCTGTTTCAAATGAAAGATCGGGCTTTATCTGTGCGCAATGAAAATTGTCAGATGTCCAAAGTTTTACATTATATCCTATAGTATCCAACAATGTTCCCTGTGTATGTTTGAGGACAGTTATGAGAAAAGTTGTACTGCCGGAAGCGACATCATTTTTGTTCATTTGTCTTAGTGTGTACTTGTAGTTCCATGGATGTTTCTATGAAGAAGATCCTGTTTTTAAGCAAAGATTGGACCTACCTTTAGGTTACGCAGCAAAAATTGTCCGATATCCTGTGGCTATTCACTGACGCAAGTTTTACAAGCCCAATGGATAGCCGACTATTTCCCTTGTGTCCAAGGCCCGATTCCAGTGAAGCTGGGACATTGCGTAAAACGTGAATAAAAACCGAATACAATGATTTGCATATCCTTTTTGACCTACATTTAACTGAATTCACTACAAAGACAATATATTTAATTTTCTCACTGATAAACTTTATTGTTTTTTTTTTTTGAAATATTCACTCATTTTGAATTTGGTGCCTGCAACACGTTCCAAAAAATTTGGGACAGGGGCATGTTTACCACTGCGCTACATCACCTTTCCTTTTAAAAAACACTCAATAATCGTTTGGGTGCTGAGGACACTAATTGTGGAAGAATTGTAGAATTGTATTCCTGCTTGATGTATGACTTCAGTTGCTCAACAGTCCAGGGTCTCCGTTGTCGTGTTTTGCGCTTCATAATGCACCACAGATTTTCAATGGGAGACAGGTCTGAACTGCCGGCAGGCTAGTCTATTACACGCACTCTTTTTCTACGAAGTCATACTGTTGTAACACGTGCAGAATGTGGCTTGGCATTGTCTTGCTGAAATAAGCAGCGACGTCCCTGAAAAAGATGTCGCTTTGATGGCAGCATATGTTGCTTTTAAACCTGTATATACCTTTCAGAATTAATGGTGCCTTCACAGACGTGCAAGTTACCCATGCCATGGGCACTAACACATCCGCGTACCATCACAGATGCTGGCTTTTGAACTTTGCACTGATGACAATCTGGATGGTTCTTTTCCTCTTTAGCCCGGAGGACACAATGTCCATGATTGCCAAACACAATTTGAAATGTGGACTCGTCAGACCACAGCACACTTTTCCTCTGTTATGGCCCCAATTTGTTATTACATCCATAACACAACAGCAACAGCAAGGGATGACACACAGCTTTTAAAACTTAAACACATTTAATTTAACAGACAAAGACAATAACAACTAACTAACAAATAATGAACCTAAAGACCAAGATTGATTAGGAAAAAAAAAAGAAATATTTACAGTCCCTTTTTGTGGGGTGGCTTGGTGATGTCCTGGATAATGAAAATGCTCAAACACAGGCAAAGAAATCCACAAAAGAAATGTCACAGGTCTTGAACAGAATGGCAGGTCTGGTCATCTTCTTGCAATTTCTCCTACTACTTTACCGTCTCAATTCTTTTCCTTATATACTCTTTTGCAGACCCCACCCACATTTAGACCTCTTTTTTTTAATTTTCTGAGACTTGCCCCAGACATGTCCAGGACATGTCTAAACATGACTCCAGTCTGAGCTTTACAAAAAAAAGGTAAATACTGCCATCTAGTGGCCTATATTCACATTACACCTCCATTCCAAAAGGGAAAAATTTTGACTCATAAAGGCAAAATTTTTCTTTTCAATACAAAATGGTTAAGTGAACACTTGTCTATATATACATATCATACAATATTCAAACACATGATATATATATACACATTCAAACACGGGATAAGCAATCAGCAATTACATTGTCTGTACCCTTCACATGCTTAATTTCCAAGTCAAACTCCTGTAAAATCAAACTCCAATTCAACAATCTCCGATTCTTGTTTTTCATCTTGAAACTCCCCCTCATCTTTGGGTCAGTCTATCTCAGATGAGCTCAGGCCTAGAGAAGCTGGCGTCGTTTCTGGGTGGTGTTGATATCTGACTTCCCTTTTGCATGGTAGAGTTTTAACTTGCACTTGTAGATGTACCGACGAACTGTGTTAACTGACAATGGTTTTTCGTAGTGTTCCTGAGCCCACCTGGTAATAGGCTTCACAGAATCATGTTGGTTTTTAATGCAGTGCCACCTGAGGGACCGTTGGTCACGGGCATTCAGTGTTGGCTTTCGGCCTTGCAGCTTATGTGTAGAGATTTCTCCGGATACTTTGAATCTTTTGAAGATATTATGGACTGTAGATGATGTAGTTGTTCACAAAGTGGTGGACCTAGCCCCATCCTTGCTTGTGAAAGACTTAGCCTTTTGGGGATGGTCCTTCTTCCTAATTATGACACTCACCTGTTTCCAATGAACCTATTCACCTGTGTAATGTTCCAAACAGGTGTTTTTTAAGCAAACCTCAACTTTCCCAGTCTTTTGTTGCCCCTGTCCCAGCTGTTTTTTGAACGTGTTGCAAGTATCAAATCCAAAATGAGTGAATATTTTCTAATAAACAGTAAAGTTTAACAGTTTGAACATTTAATATTTTGTCTTTGTAGTGTATTCACTTGAATACGGGTCAGAAAGGATTTGCAAATTATTGTATTTCGTTTTTATTCACATTTTACTCTATGTCCCAACTTCATTGGAATTGGGGTTTGTACTTTGGAGACAGACTCACCCAGTGCGGTCCATGGCCATCAGTGATGCCGGAACGATACCGACTGTGGCCAAAGAACAGGTATGAGAACGTTTGTACTGATATATGTGGTGTAATTTTTATACTTTCTATTCTTACTGTTGTACATTATCACGTCAATGATTATTTCTCTTTGTCAGTCGGGAAGTTAAACAGCGGGAGGATTTCTTCAGCGGACTTTGAGTTTTGTTTTACTGTAAACTGTGTTTTATATCAATAAATCCTCCCGTAAAGAACTTATTTGAAACTTGGGCTTACCTTTCTCTTTGTTCCAATAAAAAAATGCATGTTATAAGCAGTACATCATTTTCACTGCGTTTTTTTAACCGCCCTATATTATCTTAACATTTGTAGGATTGTATACTCGGCTCTGGCTTTTCCCAAATGTTCGCTTTTAGCTTTAGCGACAGAATTCAATTGAGAAAGCCAGCCTGAAAGATGGACTTCCAGGAAATGAGCTGAGCATGGACTACGCAGTTAATAAAACACGTAGCCTAGGCACAGTAAATAAAAAGAAAGTTGTTTTCTATTAACTTTTTATTTGCCTTTAATACATTACTGTCTCAGACGCTGAATCGCTGGCTGTAATCTTTGCATATCGGAATGTATCTGGTTAATGCATATATTGGATTTTGCGAATAAAGGACAAAAAATGCTGGTCTACTCATGTCTGATACATACATACTGTACATACATTTTTTTTTTTTTTCTGGCTTCCATCAATGGGGTGAAAATGTATAAGAAAGGAAACAGTTGGTGCAGGTAACAGAATAGAAATACTCTCCTCTTTATTTTGCGCAGGCAGAATTGTCAGTAATGTGTTTATTATTTGGGCCATTTCGCACCATGCTCTGTGTTTGCAGCTCCCACAGGTGTGGACAACTTTAAGAGAATGAGAGAATTGTTTAAAAAA
The DNA here is from genome assembly GCA_029721435.1 of Gymnothorax reevesii. NCBI lineage: Eukaryota > Metazoa > Chordata > Actinopteri > Anguilliformes > Muraenidae > Gymnothorax > Gymnothorax reevesii. The sequence continues at coordinate 20,799,707 of CM056587.1, read as the reverse complement.
CCTAATGCTTGCTGGTTGGCTTTTTATTTAAATGCATCATGGTGAACTCATGTTTGATACATTATTTGATTATGTACTGGGGATCATGAGCTTGATTGGCATGATTGGAGAATATTTTATCATAATTTATCATCGGAGCCTGAACGTGAGCATAAATCTCATCACAGCACAGCGCTCTCTCAGCGTGAACACTCTCCTGGAACTTTAATTACACAGTATCACCGGCAAACTCACTGAAGACGTAAACAAAAGAACAAGTCTTGGTTTTGAATTGTGAGAGAGTGCGGATAATGGGCCGTGAGTAGCTGTCCCAAGGGCATTTTCAATAATTTTGCACGGTGCCAGTGAATTACCGGAGCATTCTTAAACGCAATCATGAGGCAAAAATGGCAGGATGTGCTTTAATTGCTTTTGTGCATAGACATACTGTGGAGATTTTGATAATGGAGAGAGGTAGTGAAACTGCGGCTCTGAATATCGCCGTACGGTCCTGAGAAACCTGCATCCTTTCCTATGTGTTACGTGTAGAAAGATGCCTCTTCTACATAAAGTGTGTGGGTTTGCACACTTGTGCTCAAACAAAGTAGGAAATGAAGGAATGGAAATATGCTGCATTAGCAAGTAGGTGGCAGTGCATCTCTGAATGGGTCCCTGTAATGACTTTGGCAAAGTGAAGTTGCTCTTCAGAGAGAGTGCACTTTTAGTGCATACTATTAAGCGTAATATTAACAATGATTTGTTTTCTTCACGGTGTTGTCAGCATTGTACAGCTTAAGGAGATGAATGCTGGTGACTAATGCACCTAAGCAGCTCTGATGCGTGTTTGTCCCTGCCCTGCAGCGCCCCGCCCCCCCCCCCCCCCCCCCACACACACACACACACACACACACTGGGGTTCAGTGATTCCTCCTCTGTTGAACAGTCTAATGGAAATAAACAGAGATGTTTAATGCATGAGGCTTGTCAGTAGCACTTTGGAGTGACTGTAAAGTGCTCTCTGTTGAATGCTGGAGGTGAATATATACATATATAAATAAATATATATATATATATATATATATATATATATATGGAAAGGTAATCTTGTGGGGGTGGGGATGAGAGAGCTCGGGGCAGACCTAACCTGTCCATCTCACTCAGCTGCAAATGAACTGTCACAGACGGCAGGATCTTGTATTGCAGAGTTTTGTTTGTGTCGACCGTCTTTAGGTTCCTGCCAGTCTCATTCTATCACTCCCTTTCTTTTACTTCTTCCTTCATTTCATGCCCCTCTCTCTCCTCTTTGATTGTCCTGTTTTCTCCAGGGTGGTGTGTGTGTGTGCCGCCCCCCCTTCCCCCCCCACACACACACCTGTACAGCCTATAACTTATTAATGTAATTTTTCATGAGTCTCCGGTGATTCGGTGCAAAAAAATGCATCAAAAAAGTGTTTCATAATACGTCCCTGAATTTACAAGCTGTGAGAAGAATCTCACTGAATAAAATCAGACTCACGGCTCCAACACCAAGATTCCAAAATCGACCCTCAGCTGCAGCAAAGCTGTTTTGAAGAACGTGCCGCACTCGCTGTGTCATAATCCAGGGATTAAAATCAGAAGGGGATAAATGGGGAGTTTTCAGACTCTCTTCCTTGTATGGCCCATGACGGACAGGAGCGTGAGGCCTTGCTCTCAGGAGGGGTCAGACATAAGGGAGCATCAGACAGACCCAGCCGATTTCTCAACCACTTTTTGGCTCCTCGTCATGTTTTACCTGACTCTTTATTCGGTTTTAAAAGGGCAACCCAGGTAGAAATAAGCGGGAAAAATAAACAAACTCGTGTCGACTGAGGTTCAGTGGCAAAAGTGCGACATTGATTTTGGTAACTGCCTGTATCTAATGTTGGTGTCACTCATCGTCTCCTCTCAGGTAAAATCCAGGTTGTTAACCCTTTGAGCGCTGAATACATTTTCAAGGAATTAAAAATGTAGTTATCCCGAGCTGTTGAAAACCTATCATGTGGCAATTTGTTTAAAAGAGCCTCCCTGCGGGTGCTCTTTTAAACAAGTTGCCACATTACAGGTTTTCAACAGCGTCTGATTTTGATATTTTGCATCATTGGACAACTATAGTTGTCCACGGCGCTGAAAGGGTTAAGTCCTGCCTAGAAGTTTGCTCCAACCTGTTTGGTTTGCTCATTAGCACAGCGTTTCAGCCTGGAGAGTGATTTAGGCCCAATTGGTGAGATCAGCTGACTGAGTTCATGAGTTCATAGGTGAAAGATACAGCAAAATTTCGACCTCCTGACCTCTGGACTTTCTACCTCTGCATCCTTTGACCCACGTATAGCCGAGTGCTTTACAGCGCTGGACATTCATGATGCTGAAAGCAGTGGAACTAAGGTTTGAAGAAAATCTCATTACCCACAAAGCTCAACAATGCATTTGTAATGCTAATCCTAGCCAACAGAGGTACTGCTCGCACACTCAAAAAAAAACAAAAAAAAAAAAACAAAGAAACAACAGAAACAAACCAACCAAATCAAAACAAATACAAGAATAAAATTGTAATTGTGCTTTTGCAGTACAGAAAGTACCTGAATTACAGTAATTAAATGACGCCATTTTGCCGCTATTTTATTGTTGCTTTCTGTTGGGAGCACACAGGTGCTTCGCAGTGTAAACACAGCCACTCGAGCTGCAAAAGCAGGAAGCCATTTTGTATTCAGTGCAACATTAAACACCATTCGAACAATGCCTTTGCAGGTTTTCGCAGCCCTTCTAAAGTACTTATGCAACAGTTATCAAAATTCATCCGCGCTGTGTAGAAAAACGCGACCTTTAGAAAGGACTGCTTTTCAAGAATAGGCATGAGCAAATCGCACGCTTTGTAGTCACGCAGCGCGCCGATCTCCTGGAGAAGAGAGCTGAAGTTGTTGCATTAAATGTGAGTTTGTGCCTATTCTGTGGAGCCGACTACTGATGTATAGATGGTGAAAATTTTAGGTGTAGACATTCTGCCATCCTTTGACTTTAAGTGTATTTGTACCTCAGAGTCGCACAATAAGGGCTGTATCTGTAGCCCAAAAATGTAAGCCACATTTTTTGAGGATGAGTGTACAAATGATGGCCAATGTCTGATCATGGACCCCCAAGAAGAATCCCATCGTGATCTAATCTGAGAGTTGTTGGTTGTTGGAATACAAATGGCCTCTCAGCTCGTTTAGCCCGGGTAGTTTGTTAAAACAAAAACCAGATTACAAGTTCAGCCTCCAGGAACCAAACTGCCCGCTCCAGTACTCCCGGATCTGACCTGGGACTGCCCCACTGAATCTGTTCTGACTGGGACATGACTGTCACTGGTCCCCTGGGTTCAGTAAAATTAGCCTGCGGGTCAGCAGTCCATGTAAAATGATCAATTATTAATGGTAGCTATTAATATGTGCAGATCCTGAGAGAACATAGATAACTTGCCAAATCTGCATTGCACGTGGTTATATGCATGAGTGTATTCAGCCCATTCTCCGCTATTGACAAGATTTATTGTCAATTATGACAGAATGCTTCCCCCACCATTCACAAAATATTCTGGCGATTAACATTTTCACTATTATATTGTGGGGGGTGCGGTTACAGATCTTCTGACAAACACAGTTATCAAAAATGGATGAATATAATCTGAAATGCTGGCAGTGGGTGTTAACGTAAAAGATACACTGCTGGAGGAAGTGATTAGAGTGGGGAATATATTGATTTGGCCTTCACTTATAGATGACTGACATTTTCATTGAGGAGTATATTAATGCAGGGGTCTGGTAGTAAGAACAACCCCTGTCCTTCTCCGTCTGGCTATTTTCTGCCTGGAACATGATGTCAAAGCTGTCTGAATTTTGATGAGACAGGTTTTCCTCCTTAAGGCTGTTTTACGCATTTGTGTACAAATAATTTGTGTAAAAGTCCGGCTGCGTTGGAGTTTCGCTGGATACCTGGCGTGTGCAAAGGCTGCAAACTAATGTTTACGAAGATGTAGGGTACCTCCTCAAAACTTAAAAGCATGAAGTTAGCAACCTGCGGTCATGTAATCCGTGAAGATGAGGATTAGTTGCCTGGTGATTTCACATGAGATATTGGTCACTCATATTACAACTTTTAAATGACAGATGTTGAGCACTTTATTTAGAGGTCTGATGACACTTGTGTACTTTATACAAACATAAATTTAAAAAAAAATGCGTATGTATACACTACCTGTCAAAAGTTTTTGCAGACCCTAAGATCTTGTCAAGTCTTTATTTTACCTGTATGCTTACAACAAATAAATGACTGGAATCCAATACTTGTATATTACAAATAATACACTTACAAGAAAAATCCACATGAAATCCAGCACTGGTGACAGAAATGATCAGCTCACTATCAACCCCCTGAAGCTGCCTGATAATGCGTAGATGGAGTGAATCACCTGAGCTGGAGCAGGGAGATCTAACACCTGCAGGACAGGTGGTCCTCCAGGAGAGGGTTGGGGAACGTTGGATTAGACCATCTATACTGATCTGCTTAAATATTGACAAAATGACTGATCCTGGTTTTTCTTAATTTGTTTTGTTCTGTACACGGTTTGTACATTGGGCTTCAGTTTTCCAACCTTTCTGTGATACAACCAATGTTACACAAGAACAAAATATTAAAAAGTAACAATTACAGAAAATGTATGCAGGACTAGGAAAAGGGGTCACCTGGGATTTTTTTCCATTCTGAGATTAACAGGGTATCTCGGTGATGTCCCAGTGATAGTGATATCCCAGCACTACTGTACTGTCAATTTACAACACTTTGCAGTGCAAAAAAATTAACCCATTTTTTTTTCTCAAAATGAAAAACTTGGATCACTCTTTGATTGTGTTAAAAAATCTCAATTTTCATAAAATGACCCAAGTGACCCCTTTTCCTACACTGCAAAAAGTGATTTTCAAGAAAAGGAAATTTCCTTATTTTAAGACTTAAAACACTTATTTCTATCACCATTTTCTTAGTAAGACAAGAAATTTGTCCTTGATTTTAGGTAATTTTGCCTACTTTACCAATGGGGTAAGTAAATTTACCTTTCTTGAAAATTACTTTTTGCAGTGTAGTCCTGAACACAAATGTTGGGGTGTGCAAAAACTTTTGAGTGGTAGTGTATAAGTCATAGAAATCTGTTTAAGTGTCTTACATGGGCTGAGCTACATGGGCTGTGGTACAAATGCTCAGCCCATCTGTGAATGCCACACTAACACAAATCACTCAGTCTCTGCAGCGGTACAAAACCACCTAAGGACTCACCAGTAATAAGCCATCTTTTTCGAGCAGCTTTAATATTTTATAGGCACGTTCCTCCAAGCCAGTGACTGCGCTGTGTGAAACACATCTGGGTGAAATCCTACTGTCTGAATGACAGACTCTGATGTAAAAAAGCGCATCCAAAATCACTGCAATTGAGTGACAAGCACCCTGAGTGATTAATATCAGACTGTTTATCCATCCTTAACAATCACACAGTATATATATCCCATTAAGAGTCTGATTAGCAGTCCCAACCTTTCACTTTCCTGAATTATTTTTTTCTTTTTCTTTTTTTTTGATCTTGGCATAATCTGTATTTGTGAAGCATTGAGTGTTTCAGTGGGAGAATGCTAAGCTGCTTACAATGTGCCCGTGAGCTAAAATTCACATCACATTCGCGCGCAATATTGACATTCAGATTGAAATGCCTTAATAGCTACAAACGTTTTTGCATAAATTCACTTCCGTGTCAAAACGTTTCATCCGCAGCAGAGCTGATGTATTTTTTCCTCGTGTGGTGGAGTTAATGAAGTTAATTAATCCAAGTCTCTCATTCCATTCCATTCAAAGTCATTTGAAGGCGCGTCTGAAGGAAGCCGAAAGGAAGCTGCTTATGTTTGCTTTGTAAACAGTCCGTCTGCAGAGCAGATAAAAAGCACTTTGAAAACAAAAATAAAATCAAAAGGGCTTTAATATGCCAAGGCTGAAAAGTCAAAGAGGCAGCCCTGGCTTGTTAAAAGTGAATGGGCACATCAAAATGTATTTTGGCTTCAGTGGCATCAGTCTAGTGTGAAATTTCCAGCGCCCGGATTTGAAAGAAAACATGTTTAGTGTCATCTTGGGTGACGACAGGATTAAAGAGAGCAGATGAGCGACTCAAAAACAGGTAATCACCACTACTCCTCCCTTACTGAGTGTGTGTGTGTGTGTGTGTGTGTGCGCGTGTGTGTGCGCGTGTGCATGTGTACGTCCATGTGTGTCTGTCGCAGACAGGTGGCACATTGAGTAGCATTGTTATTTCCCAGCAAAAATGACAGGCTGTGGGTTTGAATCTGGCCTGGGCCCTTTAGTATGGAGTTTTCTCACCTTGTTCTCCTGGGTTACTCTGGGTAGTGTAGTTCCCTCCCACAGCCCAAAGACATGCATGGATCCTGGACGAATGGCTGTGTATTAATTCTGTATGTGCTTGTACTTGTATGTGTCCTGTGCGTACATCTGTCCCTGTGTGCATGCATGTGCCGGTCTGTGTGCTTATGTGTGTCTGTGTGTCTGTACCTCACTTTCGCGTCCAAGACGTGCAAGCAATTCACGAAACAATTCCAGTTTACTACAGTAATATATTCTCCCCCACCAACAGCCAGTTGGCATCAAGCGGTAATTCATTCCCATGGCGCTAGTTTTTTACTAAGCCGCTGCGCGCACATTGTGTATTCGTCAGCGCGCCTGAATCAGAGAGAACTGCGGTCCTCGATTGCTTTTTCTCTCTTCAGGTGACAATAAATCAAACTGACCCCCTCATTCCACGCTCTCGTAAAGCAGCATGCTCTGACCGCTTTATGAGAAAAGATAAAAATAATATTGGACAAAATTGCTCTTTCGTGGGCTCTTCAGATGCACCTGCTTTCATGTAAGTTCAGGCGGAACTGGTAGCGAGCTGTCAATCACGGCTCGCGGCATTCTTTTTACATCTGTCTTTGTATGTGGGCAGTACAGAGGGAAGAGTGCATGTTTGTTTCTCTCTCTCTCTGGAGCGCTCGCCCTCTCACATTTGAGACTGATGTGTAAGCGATGGAGCTTTGCCGGGAGACACGCTTATCTGCTTTGAATTTTTGTCATGACTTGAAGACGCAGAGTTCGAGGATCTGATGTCGACACCTGTCTGAGCTGGACTGAGATGAGAATGCTGGAGCTTTCGCTGCCCTGGCAGGGTAATTGCGGTGTAGAATTATCCTACCGCCCTGAGAATGTAACTTCTCAAAATATTATGTGTGGTCTACACAGAGAATAGCATTTGAAAGGCTTAATCTATATCAATATTTTCACTTTTTTTGGCTTTATCAAAGCCTGGCTTGTGAAAATAATAGCATTTTATGTGCCTTGGTCAAATCACTTCACAGGTTTCCAACAAACTGAAACAAAAGACAATATGTTGATCATTTCTGTTAAAGGAAATGTTGCCGGATGTTATTGTAGTATTCATTACTCTGATTCCATAATGTTCCGTCACAGTTCTTAATGGACATGGAAGGTTTTCAGCTATTAGTCCTCTTGTAGTATTTGCATACCAATGGGTCACTTCACATATTTTGCATTCATGCATGCTCATATGGTTGAAGAGGTCCCACTAGTGTCAGCAAGCTGCAGCTGTGCCCTTAGCCCAGAGTGTTTGTATGCGTGTGTCCGCACATTTTTGAGCATGTATATGTGTGTGTGTGTGTGTGTGTGTGTTTGTGTGTGTGTGTGTGTGTGAGTGTGTTTGCACGAGCATGTGTGTGTGTGTGTGTGTGTGTGTCTGTCTGCGTGTGTGTGAGTGTGTGTCTGCGTGTGTGTGAGTGTGTGTGTACTTGTCCGCCTGTATGTGCGTGTGTGTGTGTGCGTGTATGCGTGTGTGTGTGTGTGTGTGCTTTGCTGGGTTACAGTAATCCAGTTCAGGAAATTGCATCTAATCATCCAGAAAAAATCTACAAAAAAATCTAAACATGGCAACACAAAATGCAGTCTGAAAATCTATAAAAAGATCCCACAAACATAAGTCAAATTCAATTAGAATCACACCCGCAAACCTTTCCATCCACTCTAGAAGTGTAATTGCCACCCGCTAATGAAATAACACAAACTGAAAGGTGTGAGATGCATGTGCAAAATAGTTTTCTTTTCACAGTGACAAGACCTTTGACAGAGACAACTGAGACGAGCTTGCAAATAGCTCTTTGTTACAGATAAACAGTATGCGGTATTATATGAAGTTTGGACAGTATGGAAAATGTAAAATAAAAGCAGAAATCAGGGATTTACAAATATATTTTTACCTGCATTCAAGTGAAATCATACAAGACAAGTATTTTGACTAATACATATTTATTTTTTGTTTTGTCAATAAACACTACATATGATCCTTGCACAATGCTCCAAAAGTCAAAACAAGGGTGTGTTTACACAGTCTCTGCTAAGTCTGTGCTTTTCCCTCAACAACACTTTTACAGAACTGAGAAAATCCAATATAATACTGATGCTGTTCAAAGTCCTGGGATTCTGCTTTCATACATCATGCATGACAACGTGCCACGTTTTTGTTGGAGAATCTATCAGGTTTTGGTGAATGCACATACATCCAACACCAAAGTGTCAAACTCAGGCTCACCCCAGACTTATGTACTGTCCACCTTGCTTTTAAGTACGTGTACATGTAGCAACAGAACTTCTCCAGATTGCAGCTACCCTGTGAGATTGTCTGTCCACTGTCCTATAGTCCTTTCCTCAGGGCTCTGAGTCAGAGTATGAAGGTAACCTACCTGTCGTTGTGATATCAAAAACCAAGGAATAATTCATTGATCTTGGGCAGAATAGAGAGTAAATGCCAGCATTATACACGGCGAGGATGTTCATATTGTCGACTCACAAGTACCTAGGAACGCTGTTTGACTCTCGACTTGATGTAAACACAGAATCCATTGTGATGCCTACACATCAAGGAATTCACTAAACGAGGAAGCTAAACTCGATAACTATTTTATACGACTGTCATCAATCATTCATGGAGAGTCTTCTCATTTTCTCATTTATCCGCTGATTTAATGGGTTGCCTGCGAAGGACAAGATGAGCTTGAATAGTATTGTGAAGGTCTGCTGTAAGATAATCGGAGCTCAGCCGGGAGAGGTGTACTCTTGGGAGAAAAAAGAAAAACAGGTTGCCCTGAGAGCAAAAAGAACCATTTCCCAACCCGACCATGTTCTGCCCAGTGCGTTTACTGTAATACCCTCAGGCTAGTGCTAAAATGTGCCCATTTAGAGAACAAACTGCAACTTTAAGTCCCTCGTTCCGTTCACTTTGTTACAACCGAATGCCAACAGCACTTATTTTACATGACTGCTGCAAACTTGGTCGCTTAATTGGAATTCAGGAAAGGTTCAATTCTCTGCTTCTTACATACTCACTGATTTATTTACTACTGCTGCCTGTTGTTTCTTTGCATTGACCCAAACACGATGGGCTGTTGCCTCTGAAATATAACTGCCTTGTATGCATGTTTGGGGTTCTGTATTTGGACAGGTGGTTTGCAAATGAATTGCCCTTTTGGGACAGATAAAGCTGTCAAATCAAAATCACGGATTCCATCAAGCATCAAGCACTTATGAAATGAAAACCTGACTGCCTCTTCCAAAACGCTTCAGCTAGGCCTTGGTTGAGCCTTCTAGCAGAACAATGGTCCAAGGCATGCATTGAAATCAACACAAAAGAGGTTAACTTACGACAGTATCAAGGTTTTGCCATGGCCATTGCAGTCCACTGACCTAAACCCAACAGAGACCTGCGGAACAAGCTGCGCATGGAGAGAGATTAATCCCAATATTATTCATGAATTCATATATCTTATTCGAAGTACTTAAGACACATCTTGCATTTATTTTGATATGCGTGAATAGACAGCTTTACATTTTCAACTTGGCTTTTGTATTTTCACAAATGTGAAACAATTTGAACAAATACCTCATGCTTTGTGCATAAATGCTTTCTTTTTTGCACAAATGCCTCTTGACTTGTGGATGAAAAACAGATTCATTCCCTCCCCTCCCATATTTGCTGATAGGAATTGGCCTGTTGCCAGGAATCAGTAATCTGTGCAGTATTTTTGGTCGTGTTTTACTTTAGTCTCCCTCATTTATTTTGTTTCTCTGTTTGTATTTGTCGTTTCCCTTGTCCATGTGCTTGTTTACCTTCCTCTTCCATGTGTCATGTCTACCGTCTTCCCTAACTGATTCACTGTCTTGTTACCTTGCCCCTTCTGCCTAGCATTTCTCCTGCACCACCCCACTACCCCACTCCTGTTTGCTTCTTTGTTCCATGTTTATTTATTCCCCTTCCTTTTTCAGTCTTGTGTGAGTTTGCCATCTTTGATTTCGTTCCCCTGTTGTCTGAGCCTTTTTACCGCCGGTGCGCTCCGTCAGTCTTTTGCCCTGGTTTTTGATTGTTGCATCTGCCCTATTCTAACCACTGATCCTGCCTAATGATGACCTGTTCTTGACTTTGAGATTTTGTGAGGTGTTTTTGTGGTGCATTCTGCCCTCAGGGTTTCAAATTCCGCTTGTCTGACCCTGATATTTTGGATAAACTTTGATTTATGTTTGTTCGCTCTCTGCGCCTGAGTCCATGAGCTCACCAGACACCTGAATGGTATTTGAAGATGTTTTGTACAGTATTTTGAGTGCAATTATTTGGTGGCAGAAAGAATTAAATGGGAAGTAGCTGTTATCTGCTGTAATGATTTCTCATTAAAGTATTTGCTGTGAGATTTTATCACTGCTGTGCAAATTTTGGGCATTCAGGATCTTTATTAAACTGAGGTAACATTCTCAGTGGATTTCCACATGGACCACAATATACCCCAGAACTGAGTATTTTAAGATGGGCACAGATTTCAAACATTGATGTTTTGTGATGACCCCTCATGGTCTTTCCATGTTTCGATTTATGTCATGAGTTGTTTATTCCATTTATCAACGTGAAAATTAATAATTATTATATAATTATTATAATAATTATTATAATTATAATAATTATTAATAATTATTTCTTAACCCAGAGTCTTCCTGACAAGCGCCCGTCTGGCCAACAGGAGGCGCTGGAGCAACGAACAAAGCTGATATTCTTAACCCAAATCCGGCAGTCCCTTCCCAATTTGAAACCCTGTAGCGCGATCGCCAATTGTGCGCTACTCTGAAAAAGCTGCCGACCCCTGCCGGTGGGTACGCCGGGGCTCGAACCCGCGACGTGATAGACACCTCTGCACTGCAGCGCAGTGCCTTAACCGAGTGAGCTATCCAGCAGCAATAATTATTTCTGACTGTTGTGTGCGAACAGTGCCTGCATGTATGTACTGTACAAATATATATACAGTATGCACATTGTTCTCTCAGAAAATGCATTTGTGAATTCCACTGCATACAGTGTGCAAACATACTCTTTGGTGTGACAAAACATGATCTTTCCTTTTGGGACAAAAATGTGAAGCTTTTGGGCTGGACTGCATGAAAATGCAAAAACCTGGGTAGTAATCTTACAGTTCAAATCCGTTTATTGGTGTTAAATCATTAAACGTCCCTCGGTCTTTCCGTTGGTGAGAAGTGCAAAGAAATGTGTGTCATGGAATTCCCTCAAACTTCGATGAAAAATGCATTTCTCTTTGGGAACAGCCAGTCAGTTGCATGATAAACTTGGTTTTAAACTGCAATAAACACATTGAACTTGACACAGGATCTCCTGACAGGGTGAACACACTTTCTGGAAACGTGGGTAGCACTCGAAAACTGGGTTTCTTTCGCTCACATTGCAATTTATGACTACAAATGCCATAAAAAGTCAATACCATTGCACTCTGTGCAGAGAAAGTTTACATGGAAGGATTTGTTCAATTTGGCCAGAAAAACAAGACAATCAATACAGTATTTGGGGTAGTTTTAACCCTTCCAGCGCCGTGGGCAACTATAGTTACCCAATGATGTAAGATATCCAAATCAGAGGCTGTTGAAAACCTGTCATGGGGCAACTTGTTTAAAAGAGCTCCGGCAGGGGAGCTCTTTTGAACAAGTTGCCCCATGACAGGTTTTCTACAGCTCAGGACAAGTTGCCACATGGTAGGTTTTTAACAGCTCGGGACAACGGTATTTTTAATTCCTCGAAAATGTATTCAGCGTTCAAAGGGTTAATCATAGCCTATGCAAAGAGTTACTGTAAAACCACTAAAGAAAGATAATGTACGGAGTTTCAGAATCCAAGGTGGCAAAATTTTCTTTTGTCGTCATTGGATTTATTGGTGCTGTCAGCAGCCTTGGGGTTGACACTGGAACGCAATGAAAGACCATAATCAGTTCTGACCGCTCAAGGTTAATGTCGGTCATGATCAAATAATCTTGTTCTACATCATCATTACATGATACAGCTTAAAATGTCATGGAAGAGCTTTTCAGGGCGTCGTTATTGGTTGAGTAATCGCTAATCTTCCAGATGATCGGGGAGTGGGAACGTAAACATATTGTTGTGTCACTCATAGGCTCCCTGTTTCTTTTTTCTGATGATGTTGTCCCTCCATGACTTGGACAATCCCAGCCCTGTCTTTCACCATGAGCGCTGGCTGCTGCTGTCCTGATCCAGTCCTGATCCAGTTCTGCTCCATCCCTGACATGCCACCTCTGGAGCTACAGATGCCACTGCTTGGATGTTTTAATCAGTTGAACTCATTCCCTACGGAATAGTTTGATACAAAATTGTCGCGTTTGTACAGAATACGTTTCCCGAAAATTACACGGTATAAAGTAGTGAAGTACAGGTGGCCCATGACCACGATCGCCAACTGATTTCGTGTTTTAATCAGACTGCGAATGGTCATCCATGCTGCTGGCGCCGGCTTACCGTCGGGAATGGTAGAATTCGCCGCGCTGTTGGCAGCAGTTTGCCGTAGGGAGTGAGTTAAGTGAACTTTGATGGGCGCCTCGGTGGCTCATCGGTCTGGGCGCGTGTATCATAGGGGCTGTGTCCTGCCCGCGGCGACCTGGGTTCGGGTTCGGGTTGTTTGCTGCGTGTCGTCCCCATTCTTCTCCCCGGCTTTCCTCTCTCTCTCTGCACTGTGTGGCTGTCAGGTGTGGGAGGGATTCCCCAAAGGATAATCTTTAAAAAAAAAAAAGAACTTTAATGGAACTTTTTTTTACCATTTTTTTTTATTATTAATTAGCCAGCCAGCAGAGGATGGGCTTCCCCACCATAGTCGGGTTCCTCCTGAGATTTCTTCCCACTGGGGAGTTTTTCCTCACCACTGTTGGAGGATTTTTCTCCATACTGGGAGGTTTTTTTCTTTTTTTTGCCTCATTTGCTACAGTAGGGATTAGGCTGGGCACCACCCCTTTTGTTTATTTATCTATTTTCTCACTGTGAAGCGTCTTTGTGACAGTCTCTCTGTGAAAAGCACTATACAGATAAATTGAAATATGAATCCCTTCGACTGAAAACGTGAGATAAATTAGATGAAATGACCAAGGTTGGAAACTGCTCTCAGAAAACCTACCGTGGAGAGAGGTCAGAGGAGAGAACGAGATGCAGGTGGAAAGATCCGTTGTAAAACATGGTCTCGGTGGCAGAAATCACCCAGGCAGAACATCCTGACATTCATGACCTTAACTCATCACTAAGGGGGAGAACACCACGGCTGGCATGGTTGAATTGACAAGCATCTTAGCGCCGAGGATCAAAAAACAAGCATGTCTCATTCATTCCAATGCAGGAGGTTTAGCAATGTGCTGTTACATGGAAATATTGATGGCATATGCACTCAACCACGATGATCACTATTATTTTTGCTCGCTCAGATTTGTACTGAGCACATTTGTCATCGAAATGCTGAAGGTACCAGAATGCATTCAATGTGGTAAAATTTTTGTTTTTTTCCCTGTAAACATACATTTTATAGTATTTATTAAGGGCTGGTCTGGGGTTAAATGGGAATTTTTTTTTTTTTTAATAAAAATATTCTATAATAACCCACCTGTAATAATCACTAATTGTTACAAAGATTTAAAAACTGAATTTGGCCATAAAATTATGATTTAAAAGCAACTGTGATGATGAAATTTATGCTTCTCACTCCAGGAAAGTGATAAACATTTGAATAATCAGATAATACAGTATGAAAATGGGTGTGAGCCACGGAATAAGACTGAACTCAACTTTTCAATGCGGTCTAATGCATTTTCCATTGATTCCCTAAAGCATTACTTTTTCCACATTTCTCATGTTTGTGGCAGCCATAACTTTTTTTTATTTATAATTGAAGATCAATGAAATTTGTGCTGCAGGTACTTTACTTCACTCGAAATGCAATGACAGAGGGAAATTTTGCCTATCTGTTATATACTTTGAATATTTTGAGTATTAATCAGATTCTACGCAAAATAATTTCTAAATTTGAGTAAAATGCCCCAAAATCACAAAACTGATAAATTGGGCAAAGAATGGCTATGTCATTGCATTTGGATAAGCGATGGCTTTTAAATGATGAAAGAAAAACTGAATTCTATTATAGAGTTAAAGAGGAATTGGTGCCAGAAGTTTTCTGCATATTTAATGAGCTTGCTCGGTTACCATGGCAACCGCATAAACAGAAAAATGCCAACATGTATCTTTTTTGGTTGTTATTACATATGCCTCTTTTGATTAATTCTGAGTTGTTTCCCCATGTCATTTTTAATTTAACCCCAGATCACCCCTTAATTAAAAGAAATCTTCTTTTGTCTCTAGCTAATTTAGCAGTATTGTGGCTTATAACATATACAGTCAATACCATACTACAACTTGCTCTAACCAAATAGTTGAATCTACTGTGAGTTTGGTGAGTACTTGGGTGGGAGAACTCCTGTGAATTCAAAGGACATATGAGAAATCGTCCCCTGACTGCCATGTCCTCAAAATATTTGCTATGTAATGAACATACTGCCGACCACCAGCTGCCTGTTTCCCACAAAGGCAAGTTGAACACTCTGGCTCATATTGCTCAAGCATCTGTCTCGTCCTGTGTACTCGGTTTTCTTAAGCTGTAGAAAGTGAGTGCACTGCTTCAGATACAGCCTAAATTGCTGCTGGATGTGTTTTTTTGGTTGGCCATTAAGGGACAATCTTTTCTTTTTCATCAATCTTGCATAAACTCTGGTACAATTTAAGGGACTTTGTGCTGCTGAAAATGCTAAGGTTATGTCATTCACTATGGAACTTAAGGATCCTGTTACTGCGAGTGCAAAGACCAGGAAGTTCTTCAGTGTCTTGGATACAGTCCAACCTGGCCCTCCCAACCTGCCACCCAATCATCTCGCGTTTAAACGGCGAGAGCGACTCCTTCCTTCTCCCCCTCTGATGTGTGCTGAATGTTCCGGACTCAGGGAGGCAGGTGCGACATGCCGGTGGTGGTTGAAATGAGTGTACGCCCTGTATTCGGCTCTGTCTCTTTGGCTAGTGCAGGAAAGGTGAAAGAAACTGGGGAATAATATGGTACCAATACAGATTTTCATAATGAAATAATAATAATAATCAAATAATGGTACAATATCCCACATGCCATGTTTGTCCTCGGTGATGTAGGGAATGGCTCGGAGATGTGTGAATGACCACTAAATGCCCTGTCTAAACAGAACTGGGCACTGGGTCACTGGTACCAGGGAGGGTGTGGGGGGAAGGGAGAGAGAGTGATAGAGAGAGTGGTGGGGGTAGAGGGTTCTAGATCGACAAGGGAGCTAAAAGTAACTATATATAGCAAGTCAGCATTGAAGAGGTAGTGACACTCTCTCACTGAAGCCGTATGTGCCTGAAGGCAGGAGTGAGTCAGCGAGCTCATTAGCATTCGCAGTCTCTCCGCTCCTCACACCTCCCTCAGTCCCACTTAGTAATCATTATTGCTAAATTAAATTATTCCAGTTTCTGCCTGATAAGAGAATGTAGGTCTAAGACTGTTAATGCATTGTCGTTCAGTCTGATAAAAGTATATGTAAACACATCGCTAAATGAGACGTCCGGTCCTCCCCCACTGTTACTGTGTCTGTACAGTTTATGCTCTTTGTTGCTAATAGATTTGACGGGAAACTGCTGCTGTAATTACATTTGCCAAACATCCTGAGAGACTTGGAACATGTACAACACATAGTTCTCATCTACAAAATCAACAGATGCTGTGATCGTGCTAATTAATTTTTAACGTGTAAGTTTGCGGTTGGAGTCCTCCTGAAAATACAGAACTAAGCTTCAGAAGCTATAGGAACGGAGGCCTGGGGCCTTTCTGTGCGGAGTTTGCATGTTTTTCCCCTGGGTTCGCGTGGGTTTCCTCCTGTCAGTCCAGTATCCTTCCACAGTCTGGAGACATGCTAACCAAGCTAACTGCACCCTCCAGATGGCCTGCTCAGCTGAGTGTGTGAGTGAATAGTGTGTGAGTCCAGAGATGAATTGGGCAGGTTGTCAAATGCATGCTCCAGAGTCAAGCCCATTGGATGCTGGGATAAAATTTGGTGGCCCCGTGACCTTGACCAGGACCGATGGATCAACATTTAGAGAGCTGAATATGCACTGTATAGGACTATTCAAAATTTTTAAACAAAAAGTTCCATCTCCAAATTACAAACCCTGAGTAGCAACTCAATCTTACCAAGCGTCATAGAGGCATATTTAGCTGAATCTGATATCTATCAGCCAATTCATTTTGAAACCATTAATTGCAACGTTAACAAATAGATACAATGACGGTTTAGCATCTAGGCTCTGATCCTGACACACTCTGTAGCCGACTGAGCTTTAGATGAAGAAAGCAGGAAGTGTCAAGATTTCGAACCAAAATTAACCCCCCAACCGACACAGGCGGATGCCGGGGGGATGTTAACTAGCAGCGGGCAAGAGTGATTGAGTGCAGCAGCGGGCAGAGGCATGTTTTATCGCAGATGTCTGGAGTCAAGAGTCTGCCAGAACTAGTGAATTTCAAGATTTGCTGGTGGAGTGGGAATTTCTACATTTGCCAAGTAAAATTCGTCTTAAAACATACTGGTACTGTATTTCAAATAAATAAATTTTAAAAATAAGGGAACATATCCATACAACTTATTATTAAAAAGTGTAATAAAACCATTCGGTGCTTCACACAGACACGTTTCTGGAGTGAGAGAGCGAGGGAAAGAGCGAGGAAGGAAGAAACAGGCCTTTAGAATTGGATCGGCTGAAAATGAGAGCAGGACCTTGAATGTTTTCCAAGATCCGCATCTTGCTCTACCTCTTTCCCTGCCTGTGAACTCAGCCCAGCTCTTTACTCAGCATATAAAGGACAGTCACTGCACTGCACAGCACACAGGAGATTTGTGAGGGAGCAGATTAATGCACACGTGTGGTAAATGGACATACTGTTCCACATAAAAGGCCTGCTGTTTTTGCACATGCATGGTCAATTGACTGATATTGACCCTTGCTGGGGCTATCAGTGTGTAGGGGCTGGGAGGGGGGGGGATTAGCTAATGTAGTTTTCATCTAATAACAACTGAAAAGTTATGTGAACAACTAAATCTGCTAATGCCAGTCGATGCAGTTAGTGTTGGAATAAAACAAGAAATTTGTGCTTCTCAAGTTATTTGTTTATCCTGTAATTTGATAATATACAGTAGATGACCCATAACTAATATATAAGTAACTACTTGTCTTTAGTAAAATACTGAAAAGTAATAGGTTCATATTTTAATTAGTTGAACAGATTTACTTCATGGCAATAACTGCCTAAAGCATTGCTTGTTTACGCCACTCCTTTGCATTGTATCTTGGGACTTTGTTTATTTAAAGCTTACATGATTTTGGCTTTAATCTGCAGTACTGGCGGCTGCTGTAATCTCTGACTGTTGACGGCTTCAGTGCTGCTTTTGTGTCAGATTGCCTTTATCTATCGGAGCCTGTCTCTCTGCCCATAGAATGTGTTATCTGTCGAGGGTTTAAAAACTGGCTATCGCTCTTATATAAAAAGCATATGCAAAAGCTTAACAAACCGAATGCTTCTGGGCCCACTCCTTTCAAAATGTCCAGAGGACTAAAAAAATGTTCAAAATATGTTGGGAAATTCTTTATCATTGGCTGTGACTCACTGTTTTGTTAGCGCAGGTTACTGCTTTTGAACAACTTTTACCATCTTTAGCAATATTTTATTGGCTAACACTCAAAGGAGGCTCCAGAGCTGGAGTGTGGTCTTCAGACTCACCCATTGATCACAATGTTTATCGCTCCCACATACAAGCTGTGCAGTGAAAATTTTAATGCATTTTGTTCAACCGCAGTCACTAATGTGGCTTCGGTAAAGCGTCAGAAGCCATTCCAGGGCAATTGCAGGGCAATTTAGCATGGTCAATTATTCATAACCCTGCATTCATGCTGTCACTGAGTCATTTATTCATCCATCCATCTCAATTTATGTATTGGCTTACATTCGTTCATTCATTCATGCTTCAGACAACACTGCGGCGAATATTCACAGCTTCTCAGTGACTTTACTTTTTTGCATAATATAGTGCTATCGTTGCAGTATACGTTGTACATTGCTTACATATCTGCTGGTGTAGCTACTTTTCTGTTCATCTGTGGGTGATTTTGGTTTTCAAGTTTACAGTGGTGAACAGTGATTCTGTCTCAGTAATAGGTGTGTGTCTTGGTGTAATTATTCCCGTGATTTCGCTGTTTGAATTGGTGCACTGGTGAATATTGCAGCTATTTCATCACTCAGCATTTGCTCTCATGAGCACTCGTGCACATGCTGCTCCCACTATTTAGGAACTGGTGGTGAGTTTCTCAGTGTACCTGTGCTATATATTTGTTATGCCTTAGTTGCTATGTTCGCAGTGTGGCAAGAGGTGTCACTGCCTACAAATGAATTTACTTGACCCCCTAACTTTTTTTCATATTGTAGGGCAATGTAGCCTAAATATCATACATGTACTCTTCGCAGCGCTTCACTGAAGCTACATTATACTTAAATTGAGAGAAATATTCAAACCCAGGAAGCAGTTTTTTTCACGGCCTCAACATCCTGAGGATGAGACTTTGACTAGAAAGGATTGAGATCAAGTGCAAGGGCAGGATGAGCCAAAGGCCATGACCAGCGTCAGCAGTTGTGATTGGCTGAGCTCACCGGCCCAACACTCTATGGTGCTTTACCCCGTGTGCCCTTTCTTCTGGTGCCCTCGGCTATTTTCCACCTCTCTGTTCCCTCCCGCCGCTCCTGAGAGCTCACACTGGTGCAGGCTTGTGTAAACTCCAGGACACGAAACGCACCGCAAACACCGACACTGCTCATTGCCCGGGAGACGCTGAGCCCTCTGTAGTGTCTACAAAAACTCCCCCCCCTCTCGCACCTGACTGTACTGAGAGTCCCAGGCCTCACACCCAGCCCATAGCAGACGATGGGAGGAGAGCTAGATGCTATTGCCTTCCGCTGGACTATTTCTGTTTTCCTCACAGCATTTTTTATCAGGGTTTTAAATAGGAAACGCGATCGCAGATTGTCAGCGGCTGTCGGTGGTGACGCTCGCTGCAAATCATGACCTCATTACCCTTCGATTTCAGCCCGATCTCACGCCGTAGCTTTATACTTGGGTGCTGCGGCTCTCAAGCGTTTCTGTGCATTTAACAATCTGAGGAGTGACCCGTATTAAGTACTTAAGTGCTAGAATATGACTAATGTTTCCAGAAAATCTTAGTTGTCCAGCGGTGTGGAATTCAGGCATCAAGCCGAGTGCCAACACCAGGGGAGACAGGCGGAGCTCGACTACACTTAACAAGATAACGATGATCTGAGCAGGGGGTCGCTAACTTGTGAACTGAGAGGGTGAGAACCAGAGGCGAGTATCTTGTACTTGGTGGAAAATGAGCGAAGTGCACACAGAGCTGTACGCTTAAATCATAAATATTTACCAGTTCACATCAGTTACTAGTTTTTTCAACCAGATATATCAATAAACTGGCAAACATCTGAATTTACAACAGGATCTTTGAACCTATTGTTCTCAGAACTTTCCGTTTGCGGGTTAGTAGACTCTGGTTCTCACTCACTCAATAGGAGACATGCTTTTTCACACCCCCGACTCTGCCTCCCCCCCACTAAGTATGTGCTCTCTGGAGGGACTCACGAACTGTGGTACAGAGCGAGCCAATCACAGGATCGAATGCACAATCAGGAAGAGCTTTATTATTAGAGTCGACAGTGCAGGTCAGATCACTCGCAAACAGTGATAGAGGGCAGAAAAATCGCGGTCGGGGGATGGGCAGAGTTCGGCAGCAGCGTTCGGGGTTCAGGCGATGAGGCCGGTCAGGGTCGATGTTACGGTCTCAGGTCATTACCATGGAGTCAATCTGGAGGGAGCGGGAGACACTAGCAAGGGAAATGACCCTGGGCATTGGAAAAGAAACGGCAATAACAAAGAGAAGATAAAGGCACTGGGGGGTTAGGAAGGAGTAAACACTGTTGAACGCAAGAGAGTGATGTGAACATGGAGGCAAGTCAACAATCTGGTGAGGCGGAGGACAAAAACAGCAAATTAAACACACCGAAACCACAATTAACAATGATGGTGAAGAGCGGGAGAAGGCAGTAGAACGCGCAAGGGGAGGGATGAACCCATGCGACAAAAATTGAATAATTAAAATCAGTTGGGAAGACTGAGAGAGACACGGACAGCCAGATTGCTAGTAAACTAATTAACACAGAATCAGAGGAAGATATTGAAGGTATTGTACATACTAGTGAATTACCCGTGGCGAGAATAATTTCTTGTGATGACCTACGTCCACATACCAACTTTCATGAATACGGTGACCTTTGACCCTCGTGACCTTGACCTTTGACGGGACGGACCTCTCGCGATCATTTCTTGTGACGACCTACGTCCACGTACCAACTTTCATGAAAATCTGTCCAGGGAGATAGGAGATGCGAGAAATTGACCTTTGACCCCAGTGACCTTGACCTGTCAAAAAACTAACCCCTCAAGGACAATTCCAGGGACAACCTACATAGACCGACCAAGTTATGTGAAGATCCGTCAGAGGACCTTGGAGGAGTAGGGGAACAAACAGACAGACGGACAGACAAACAGGAACAAACAGAGAAACAGACAGACAAACGTTCCTCAAATTATAGTATGATAAGCCGTTTCTCAAAGTGAAGGCTGCATCCTTTGTAGGCTGCATTTTTAAGCTGCTAGATCATTGCAGGCTGTTCCATTGTGAAGTCGCTTTCGATTTCAGCCAAGAAACACAGCCTTTATCTCGCCTGATATCAGGCACAATCATCAACATGGAAACAGTGTAAACGAGCTGATGATTCCATCTAATATCCGGCAAGATGAAGGTTGCATTTCTCGGCTGTGTGCAAAAGCACCTCCGCAATGAAACAGCCTGCGATGACGTAGCAGCCTATAAAAGCGGCCTACAAAGGATGCAGCCTTTTGCTTTGAGAAACAGCCGTAGTTTTGGGACTGAATACAGTAGGACTGGTCATTGCATAACATATTAAGCGACTTAGTCTGGGCCCGTCTCTTTCGTGCATGTTTATAAGGTTTTCAAGCAGCAAAACCGTTTCAGTCCCTCAGGAGACAGTTTAAACACTTTAGTTTATGGGTAGCCTAGGCTTTAAAATTGAATTTGTTCTGGAGATTTTATTTTGTTTCATCTATAACTGCAGTGTGTTGTTAATGGAGGCGAGTTGATTTCGGCCCTTCATAATTTTGTAATTGTGTTGACTGACTGGATCCGCTTTTAAAAAAAATGCAATTGCCTTTTCTACTCAATAAGAGAGTTTTTACTTTTTTGAGACTGTGCAATGCCATCTTTTAAAGTTTGTTTTACTCTGCTGATGCAGGCTGGTTTTTCGTTTGAATGCTGCAGTGCTATAGTTTTCCGCTGAGATGTTTATCACACTAATTAGCGGCTCAATGAGACGCCGAGCTGTTGAATGAGGTGCGCTTTGTTAGGTTTGGAGTGAAAACCTACAGGGTGGCACATCTCCAGGAAGACTGTTGGATGGCCCTGCTCCTGAAAATTATCACTTCTGTTTTCTTCAAGGTTTTGTATTGGTGCCGAGCACCAGTAGAGCTCATCCAAGAGAGGCAGACTGTTTTTTTGTAGTCCCTTCTACAGCTGCAAAGGCAATGATCTTGTCATTCATGCCATGCAGTGTAATGTTAGGCCAACAGCAGACCGTTCCAGCAGCGCTGTTGTAACACAGGCATTGAACATGGTCAGACAATCCTGTTTGAAGCAGGTTGTACTTTGTTTTTATTTCAGTTTTACACGTGGATGCAGCCAAAGCTGGTTTAGCCCAGAGACCTGGAGGTATCAAAGCCCTGTACCAAAAATAGGATCCATTTCCTGGGAATCTATGACAGGGTTGTTCCATATTGGTGGTAATAGATTAGAAAGCCATTCATGTTTTATTTCTGCCCATCACTCAATGCATGCTGGGATAGGGTCCAGCAACTCAACTATGACTCTGACCAGGAATTGGTGGTCTAGAGAATTGACTGAAGGGCAGATAGATTTCCTCATTGTCACCGAAGGAGAAAGTCGGCGTCAGAGTGGACTGCAGTGGCAAGATGTCTCTAAAGTTCACAAATGGAGAGCCAGTATTTGCTGATTGTGACTCGTAGCTCACTTAAGCTGGAATAAAGAGTAGATGCAGTAGTGATAACCTTACAATCCAGACCGAAATCTCAGAGGAAACAATTGCAGATGGTGGCTAGAGTCTTGACTTGTAAGGTTATGGGTTACTATGTATTAGTTTTCCAATCTTTTTGCCGGACGTTTGTGTAATCTTGTTGTCGGGGTCCTGGTCTGACCTCTGCACCACAGGAACACTGATCTGTGTCCCATGTTTGTTACTCCTGTGAGTGGTTTAGAGCCGTTTCGCCCCAGAGAACACACAGCATAGCTGTTAATCTTTCGGTAATGGAACATGGGGTTGGGAAGTGCACAGTTCAACAGCACTTCAAGGTATACTATCACTGGGTATACTATCACAAGAATATGTGTCTAGAATGTTCCTATCTCAACAGTGTAATGCTGATGCAAGCTATGGATTTTGAAAATGATTTCAAATTTTTCAAATACACTTTCAAAGGTTAGTATTCTTATTTTAGCGTTGCAGCCAATCCTGAATCCGCAGAATACCGCTGTGTGGTTTACATGAAGTTCTCAGTTTAGGCAACCTAGGAGACGGTGTTCTTTTAATGATATTATATGGTCCATCTTATAATTCCGATTGATCATATATGGTAGGAACTTCCTTTTCTAAATAGGTCATTCACTGTAAGCCCTGATAAGTGCAGAGAACTCAAATGTTTTGTGAAAACCGATTACCTCAAAAAAATTGCGCATGCCAACGTAATGATCTTGTGTTCACAGCACTTAAAAATGTGAAAAACTGCTTTATTTTATTTTAGTTCCTTCCACACTATGCAATTAAGTTGGCCAACACAATTTTGGGGTAATCAGGGTTTACTGTGTTGGAATGCATATATTATAAGTTGTACAGCTCTTTCAAGGGGTAGATGGCGTGATGTACCCTGCCTCTGAATTTAATCTATGTTACCCAAGGCGAAGCTGCGGGGAACATAGACTCAGAGGCAGGGTACTTCACGCCATATACCCCCTTGAAAGAGCTGTAAAACGTTTTTATCTTACCGTTTTTATCTTACGGCGGCACCCTATATATTGTTCTTAAATCCATGTAAAAGTGACTCTCAGCGTCTCAGCCAAGCGAACGCTGTCGAAGTCCACATCTTCTCCTTTTTCTGTTAGGTATTCACGCAACATAGACGAAGATAAGGTATTTGACTTTTTTGTATTTTGGGGGATCACTTTTGCGCGTTTCTCAAGAATGTCATCTGTGTGACTAGCGAAACGTTTCGATGCCATTTTGACAGCTGTCAAAAGCAGACGAAACGCGGTAAACAATTCAGATTTACGTTCCATTACATCGGTAAACAAGCGGTTGAATCGAATTCAAGGAATTCAAAATCATACTCTCACGGGATATATGATCATATACCCCGGGAAAAGAATTAAACGTCTGTCAGCCAATCAAAATAAAGGATTTTAACATTAGGTAAGATATATATATATATATACGTATATGGATCCCTACTGTTAAATATGAGTCTTTGGTGGAGATATACAATATTGTCAGACAAAGAAAATGAATGAAATGAATAGAATAGATTGAAAAATGGGCTGTAAAATGGCAGTGTACTGTCAAAAAGTACATCAAGGCAGTATTTGAGGTTAGCACCCTTCTGCTAAAAATGAAGTACATTGACCTGTCTTATAGCTTCATAAGAAAATTGGCTGGCTGTTTGTTCTGAACATATTGGAGAGCTTGTCACAGTTTTTCAAATACTGGCTTCCTCACTTGCTTCAGTCTCTCCATGTAATCCTCAATGTGAGGATCAAGGCTTTGTGGAGGCCATACCATCTGTCACTTTCTTT
Organism: Gymnothorax reevesii; assembly: GCA_029721435.1. Classification (NCBI taxonomy): domain Eukaryota; kingdom Metazoa; phylum Chordata; class Actinopteri; order Anguilliformes; family Muraenidae; genus Gymnothorax; species Gymnothorax reevesii. The sequence continues at coordinate 20,775,157 of CM056587.1, read as the reverse complement.
TTAAAAATGCAAAACAAATCTCAGATATGGCATTTTCTACAGACACTCTAATGCAGGAAACAAAGAAAAAAAAACTACATGTATTAAGTTTTATTATAAAAAAAATTTATATTACAAACATCTAGGGCACCAAGTACTGTGATGGTCTCTCCCCCCTCCTGCTGTCTGCACCTCCACCTCAATGAGCCACACCTGTTGCTCGATGAGCTGGAGGTGAAATAAAAAGTATGTAAGCACTGCACTGCCAGTTTGGCAGTGCAGCTGCATTCTGTGTCCGGGGCCCTGTTGATGTTTTTGCCGCTGCTCCTCTCCTGTTTATTTTTATCTTGAAAATTAAGATTTTTATATTTTTTACTCAGCCTGTGCGTGTTGGGTCCCTTCATTTGCTTTTGGGTACATGGTCCCAGTGCCCGCCGGCTTCTTGTCTTCCACCGGAGGGGGCAAAACCATGACAAGTACAACACATTCCGTACACGTATACTGTATATACACACCGTATATTCATGCTATGCGTTTAGAAGTTTTTCCGAAGTTTAGTGAAAAATCTTTTATTTTCAAGCACATTTTGAGAACCTGCGGCCAGTTCCATGCATATTTTGACAGTGACGCTATTTTCATCATTTAGCTATGTACACCATTACTGTGGGTTAGCGATCAAACAATCGAAATATACTTGAAGTGTTAAGTTTCAGCTATAATTTAAGGGATTGATTTTTAGTATTTGGTTACAAATCATTTGCAGTCAATGACTACCTTACGACGGGTACCCATAAACATTGGCCGATGCTGGGTGTCCTCTGTGGTGATGCTCTGTCGGGCCTTCAGTGCAGCTGTCTGCAGCTCCTGCTTGTTGTTAGGGCTTTCCGCCTTCACAGTTTTGCTTCAGGAAGTGAAGTGCATGCCCCAATGAAATCGGGTCCGGTGATTGACACGGCTTTTCTGGAACACTCCAAGTTTCTGACTTGTTTTGCACAAAAAAATGTTCAGAGTTAAATCCACTTTTACTGAGTATATTTGGCTCCGTTCTGGCAAGTGTGGACTCAGACTCCATGAGAGAATTTGACTGTAGGAGTTGAATTTAGTCTGAATATTTAGCTTTTTAATTGCTTTCTCAATATGTTTTGGGTCATTGTCCATCTGCACAGTGAAGTGCTGTCCAATGACTTTTGAAGCACTTGTATGAATTAGAGCTGGTAAAATGGCTATATTTAATTCTGGGTTTGTGCAGAAGGTTTTTGCTGCTGTCTCATCATCTATAAGTACAGGGAACGCAGTTCTATTGGTAACTATATGTGCCACTTTACAAGAGTGCTGCAACCCTGCTGTGCAAATGAGAGTAATTCTGAACTCTGGACCTTTCACCAGCGTACTTGCAAATGAAAAACTGATGAAAAATTACACATACCTGGCCATGGAACTGCTGAGCAGAAAATCATCCTGTTTTTTTTTTTTTTGGGTCCTTAGGAGAGAAGAAACATGAAAGTGGCGCTGTAATCCCGCACCGCTCACCTGATTTGGAAATACCGTGAAATTAAAGCTGGAAGTCTGCAATTTTAGCTCTTATGCCTTCTTTAATTGCTACTTTAGTTTATAGACCAGAATGTATGGATGGGTACAGTTAACCTCTTTAATGTTAAATAAGTTTGAAATCTCCAAAACTCCCGCAGCAGATAATTTCCACAACATTTACGTTAAATTACATTTAAAATGAAATATAAAAACAGGTCTGTGCATAAGCCTTAGGCACCCCTCATTTTTTAAAAATCTAAATATGGCTTTAAATATAAACTTTTTGTTTTCCTCAATGTTGTAGCTGAGAATACGAAGATAATTGAAATTCCAAACGCTAATTTGAAAAATAGTTTTATAAATAAGAGTATCATTAAAACAGTTTTTACTGAAAATATGGTTTTGACAGAGCCCTGATTTCACCATTGTCATGGCTGTGTGCAGTCACTTCGAGGGATGCAAGTCAGTCTGTAGAATGGTGTCAAGTTTTCCAATTTACTTGGAACAAGCAAAAAGCCAATTATCTTGGAATACTATAGCACAAGGGGACAGTGTCCCAAATTTATACAGCAAATATTGGTTTGATATCATTTTTAACAGTTAACAGCTTTGTATTGTACGTTTCTCAGTAAACAGAAACTTTCAATTTCATTATTTTTGCAAGCATATTAACCCTATGAAATTACTTTAAATGCAATTAATAATGAGAAAATAATAATAATAAACACAGAACTGTAGCTCTTTATCTGCCTTTTCATCTTTTTCATAGGGCACATTTTGATTGGCTGTATCAAATTGAGAGATGTGTTGAACTTAATGGATTCTTTCAGCATCCAATACCCCAACTGAGTGTTACAGATGCCTTATCGGGCTCAACTCTTCTTTCAATTAGATGCAGTGACTCAAAATGTACCCCACCAAAAGTTTGAGGCAGTTAAGGGTTAAGATCAACCACCTCTACTTTTACACAAAAAATCCAAATAAATTATAATGGAATAGTTAGGTAAGGACAGCTCTCTAAGCACAGAACCCCAGCAACAAGCCTACATCACTGGGGAGATTCAAAGGCAGCCGATTACATTTCCCTCAACGAAATTCATCTCTGAATTCTTACAAAAGCACCCATTCCTCCTCTTTATACTTCACCGCTGTCAAGACAACTCTCCTTTCAACCTTTACAGGTAATATCCCTGGACAGAAGCACAGAATTTGGCTTCGAAAGTGCTAGGCTGAGCCTCGGATATGTCAGTTGCCAAGTATAGCCTGGAGCTGGCGAATGGTGGCTCACACTTGTCTCAGCACTGCCAGTGATGGAGTGGGTTTTGGTTAGCGTGTACTTCTCAGCCGTCTGCTGCTTTTGGCTCTCATGACAGTGCGCTAGCCAAGCACAATGCTATCGTCCACATCAGCAAAGCAATCTACCGCTGACACACAGCTATCTTCTGTGAGAAGCCGGTCTCCATCAGTCAAAAGTGCTCGCTGGGCTGTGTGCATATACCATAGAGAAAAAGCACATTGTGTACTTAATAATAGTACTGATAATAATAATTATAGATGCCATACATTCACACAAAGACACACACGAAAGCTTGTGCACATGATCAGGTAGACATGCTCACTCAAATGCTAATGCAAAAGTGCATATACAGTAAAGAAGTGTACACACACACATACCAGGCACACACACACGCACACACACACACACACACGCACACAGTAAGAGGTAAAAAATTTGCATTCAAAATGCAGTTGTGTGGGCTTGCATGCAGGTGAGCATCAACGCATTTAAAAACACAGATTCGCACATTCAAATTCTTGCACACAAAGGGGCGTCAATACCTCAAAATCCAATTTTCATCCTGGGGTAACCTACTCCCCGACTGCAGGAAACAAAACAATATCACAAATGTCAATAAATCTATCGGGCTTAATGTCAGAGGGCGATACAGAAATGCCAGTGGAGGTTTATCATGACTGGGTATATGAGAGGCCAGTTCTCTGGTGGCCTGGCCCAGACTTCACAAGCAGGTGTCATTTGAAAAGTCTGTCCTAAATCACAGTGAAGTCCATGACAGGATGGGATCCTAAAGGTCAGAACAAATGACTTCTGCATACGCGTCTAGTTTATATGGAATGTTCTGGAGGGCCTCAGTGGTGTTTCATTCACAGGGCGCTGTTTCATTAAATTTTTCCATTTCATTGTCAAGGGTGGAAATGATCTAATTATACACACAGAGATGGCTGGAGATTCTGAAGCTGGAAGAGATGAAATCTGTAAGCATGATTCTGCCAAGCACCTTTAATGGTGAGCGATGAACAAGTCAATCAGTCCTTTTAACTGTGGACTGGGGCTATTTTTGAATCCCACTTCTTGACTACATAAAGTAATTTAATAAATGGCGCTGAGATTTTTTTTTCTTCTTCTTTAAATGACATCCATTCGTGAGAGGAGCGGTGAGAGATGAAACCCATTGCCGGGCGCATAAATTTTAAAGGATGAGGAACAAGTGCACATTTCTGTAGTCTTTGCTCGCTGCAAAGTGGGGCAGGTTGCCTTTGGGGATTGTGGGACATCCTTAATGAAGTCTCCACCGTGGAACCGTTATCCATTAGATGGTGCAATCCGGTGGATAATTTTATTAAACTAGGGTTCATCCCGAAAATCACTGCAATTTATGTTCATTAAATTCAGCCACTTTATAACAGTAGCTAAATAATTTTCCTAAAAACACTGTGTCGGACAAATAATGGTCATTTTATGCTTCAGTTGTAATCCTCATTTATGTACTATTGTAGTGTAGGTCAAGTTAATGATACCTTTATATTTGGTTTCAACATAAAGAAATAATTGTAGGGGCATTATTTTAACTATACTTCAAACAGGCAATTAAGGTCTTACTGTTAACACACTGTAAGTACAGAGCTAATGCAGCTTCTAAAGAACAGATGCCCATGAAAGCATACTGTTTCCACTGTCTTATGTCAATGGGTTGCAGTACTATTGTTTGACTCACATCATTCAAGTGCGTTACTCTTTCAGCTTACGTCAGGGTAATGGGGTAATGCCTCACACCTATATATTTCTTACACTGGTGCCGATTCATGCAACTTCTCTCTGTAAGAGAGCAGATCTGGGATCAGTTTTTCATGGTCGATGCGGTGAGGAGGCGGACAGGAGAAACTGATTTGGGATCAGTGCTCCTGCTCTTGAGGGGCTTTTTGAATGCAACATTGTGCTCTGAGAGTGATGCACTTTAGAAAATGTGCTGTACCTCTGACAGCAGGTCTCCTGTTACAGCCGCAAATGAAAAGCTGCCACAGCGCCTGCCTCTGAACCATCTATACTCTGTGACTCACTGCCGCGCCGAGCAAGACGAGATTTAAAGTATTTTTGTTTTCGGGGAACCGCAGCAAAAAATGTGGATATCACCTGGAACATTTATCAAGTCGCTGCGCGCGAGAGAATTGCTGCAGTAGCAAAAGAGCGATTGGGAATTTTTAGTGCAATTTTAAACTTAGCCTAGATAATATTTGGTACCATAACAAATTTTTCAAATCACTGCACAAATGCTCACTGACAAAATAGACCTACTTTTGTTGATCAGTGTTGCAGTTTTGCTGTTAATTGTAATTTCTTTCAACGATATCTGCATATTCGTTTGGGAGAGTTACTTGTGAAAAAATGATTCAGCACAGATCACATTTTCAAAGTGTATACTTGAATTTGAGCAACATTGGTTGCCATTCTTCCTCAAATTTCATTGGCAAAACCAATATAAGCTTGCTGTGCTAATGTTAATCTCATCATTAAGTTTCCTTGGTAAATACCTTCAGGCAGAGGGACGGGGGTGAATCCCTGACCAGGAGGCAGGTATCCCTCTGTGGGCCCCTGACGGCTCGCCAATGGCCTGCAGCTGCTCCGTGCTTAATGGCTGATGGCGAGTTTCTAAAGCCTGAGTTATTAGAGCAATCACCTGGACGCTATCTGCACAGCAGTGCTGCAGGCAGCGGCAGCTGTCCATGGGGCTGATGGAGGTGCCGGGCCTGGGATATGGTGGAAGATTGTGTGTGTGTGTGTGTGTGTGTGTGTGTGTGTGTGTGTGTGTGCGTGTGTGTGTGTGCACGCCTGTATGTGTGTTCTTTTACTTGCTGCGTGCTGAGGACCAACATGAGTTTTTAACCAACAAAGTGAAGTCTTTTTTGGGAAGTGAGGACATTTTGGCTGGTCCTTAAAACTACAGAGACAAATTGTGACTTATTAGTCAAGGTGAGGGGTAAGGTTAGAATTAGGGATAGGTTAAGGTTAGGGTAAAGGTTTGGGTTAGGCATACACTGCTTATTGTTAAGATTAGGGAAAGGTTGTGGAGACGATGGAAGTCAATGTAATGTCCTCACAAAGATATAAGTACAAGGATGTGTGTGAGTGGATGTGTGTGCACCTGTCTTAATATGCGCTTGAGAGAGTGAAAAAGAGAAAAGTGCAGTGGTACGCGATATGGCGAATACACCCCTCCCCACCCCTCCCACCTCTCTCTCTCTCATCACATGGTATCAATGACCATTTACCCTTCATCTTTTTTTGTTAAAAAAAACTCTCTTTGCTGTGTGTACAATTAAAGAACTACTGAGCTGTGATGGGGTTGTTTCATATATTTAGGAGTGTTTATATATATACAGTACAGGCCAAAAGTTTGGACACACCTTCTCATTCAATGTGTTTCCTTTATTTTCATGACTATTTACATTGTAGATTCTCAATGAAGGCATAAAACTAATGAATGAACACGTGGAATTATGTACTTAACAACTGGTGTGAAATACCTGTAACTGAAAACATGTCTTATATTCTAGTTTCTTCAGAGTAGCCACCCTTTGCTCTGATTACTGCTTTGCACACTCTTGGCATTCTCTTGATGAGCTTCAAGAGGTAGTGACATGAAATGGTTTTCACTTCACAGGTGTGCCTTGTCAGGGTTAATTAGTGGAATTTCTTTCCTTATCCATGGGGTTGGGGCCATCAGTTGTGTTGTGCTGACAGCCCTATTGGACAACTGTTAGATACATACATAATTCCACATGTGTTAATTCATATTTTTGATGCCTTCAGTGAGAATCTACAATGTAAATAGTCATGAAAATAAAGGAAACGCATTGAATGAGAAGGTGTGTCCAAACTTTTTGCCTGTACTGTATATATATCTAGAGAAAGTCATGCTAATTGTGTATCAGGGCATTGTGCTGTCCGACATCCAGCAGTAATGCTTTTTCTTTTATAGCAAATAAAATTGAGTGCAAGCATAATGACTCTATAATTCAATACTTTTCCAGTTGGCTTATGAGCTTCGTGAAAGTTGCTAATGAGAAAAAAAATCTGGTAACCAATGTTCATGGCATGTTGAGAGGCTTGGCGAATTTAAGTTAGCTATGAGCTTGCATAACTATGCCATAGTCAGGAAAATCTCCGATCATGCCAAGGTGATGAAGCTATACCCCCTTATCTCTCCCTTAATTTAATTAATTAAAAATAAAAAGTTGATAAAACATCTTTGCAGTGAAGCTGGAATTAATTGTTTCATCTGGCGATCTGAAAACCACTGCTAAACATACAGCATCCATGAATTCTTTTGTTTAGCTTCACATCAGTCCATACATCCGTGTGTCGGTTCATACAGGATTGGGCTCAGATCAGGGGCAGAGTAACAAGCCTCCGTGTTTCAGAGGTGAGGATGAGAGTTGTGGTGCCAGTAATATTCAGATCAGCAATACAAGTTCCTGAGCTCATGGTATAACCTCTCGGGGGAGTTTCCTGCTACCAAATTTTTATTCCCTCATGCTTTATTCATGTAATAGAGATGGGGGGTGGGGGGAGTACCAGCTCCTGTCTAAGCAAGGTGACCTCTTGGGTTCCAGTGGAAAATGAATCTGACTCATTGGCTGCAGTCTGTCAGGCTCAGTGTGCAGACAGCGGCTCACACAGATGCGCTGATGATTACAGAGTGAATCACACTGCTGGTCTGATTGCTGTTGATACCCTTCCCCAAAGCTGCAGTGCTGAGCCTGACTCTGTGTGTGACTGGTGTCTTTCCTGGTGAGGTGTACAGGAGTGATGCTGAATAATGAGGGCTTGGTGGTGAAACACTCAGCGTGTGCAGGGGTGTGAGCGAACGCTGTCCCGGGGGGGTGAAGCACATCTGCACAGTCATTCTTACGCTCATGAGCCATTGTGCAGCTGCGGCATGACCCTATGCTTATAAATTGCACATACTGACTGTTATCCAGTCAGCATGCGTTATGCGTCCATCCATCTGTAATCATTTCATTTCCGGAGCAGAACTTGAAAACCATTCAATATTTTTCCGCAAAAATTGGTGTGCACATTAATCATGACCTTACGTGGAACCCTTTCCTAATCCGAAGTTAACGATTTTGGGCCGGGGGATTTGCCATCTCCTGATGGCTCTTGTTTTTATATAGTCATCAGTATGTCTGTCTGTGCGTCCGTCCGCCCGTCTGTAATCCTTTTGTTCCCGGAGCAGAACTATAAAACCGTTCTACATTTTTTTTAACAAAACTTGCTGTGTGTATTAATTAGGTCTTAAACTGGTCCTTTCTGATATTTTTGGATTTCTGAGATTTTTGGGGGCTCTTATGTCATCGTCTGATGACTCTTGTTTTTTTTTTTCTTTAAATGGCTTCCTAATTGTTTTTCATGTGTCTCTCTTTTCTCTCTCTGTGCTGTCATCACTGCTGCTCTGGTCCTGCCGTCTGCACCAACGCCCCATTCACTGCCAAACCCAACGGCCATCACCTCTTCTAATATGGATCAATACTCCTCACCGTATGGAATAAATCCTCTGGGCCGATTTGGAACGAAAACCTGACCCGTGCCTCTCCCCTCCTGTGACCCTGCGTCCTGGTGCACTCAGGTAAGACAGAAATATGGATTTTTGCTATTTGCGCGGCATGTTTGGACATATTTCTGTGTTCCTAGAGCACACTCCGCCCCTCTGGACAGTCACTGCGCCAGTGTGTCCGAGGCAGAGTGGGGGCTGAAGGGCAGAGACTGTCATTGCAGAGCAGAATCCTGTCCTCAGAGCTTCAGGGCCACATTGACTCTGACTAAAGCGCTGTAAGGAGGGCTTGATGGCGCAGAATATGAGGCAGCTGATGTGCTAGAACTTCATAAAGGCAGTACAGTTAGCTGGGTACTAAAGCTGAGATTTTGCGCTGTTTTTTCCGACACTCTTTATGATTAGACCTTGTAATGTAAGATCTCAGGGTTCTGGTCTTGTCCCTATTGAATGCTGGCATGAGTGGGTCTGACAAGGAGAGGAACTCTGAAGTGATTCTTATCATCATCCCCAGGCTTGCCTGCGGGATTCCTTACAGGGATATGCGAAAAAGTGACCTACAGTTAACACCCAGACACAACTGGTACAGACACCACTTCCAGCTGTATGTTTGTTTGTATGTTTTAGATTGACTGTATCGTTATCAACATTTTCTTAATGTCAACCATTTTGCTATAAATGCAAGTGAGTAGGAGCTTCAGGATCAAGAAAACAGTTGGCGACTGACATTACATTGGAAAAGCAAGCTTTTTTTTTGTTGTTGTTGGAAAGATATTAGTGAGTCTTGCTGTCCTTTTCATTGTCAGCCATTATTTTGTACAATCAGAATTTTTTTGATAATATATGGAAAAACTATTAGAGCTTCCATATGGGCAATGGACCTTCAATTTGGAACCCCAGTGAACACCAAAACAATCACACAGCCAAATGTTCAGAGTGAATTTAACTATTAGAGTTGAATTCATTTTGTTATTTATAATGACGGTTGTTCCCTGACGCGTTACACTCTAACAGGATTCAGTGTCACGTTGCTCTTTTGACTTAACCCCTGCACACCGGCTAAGTTAGCCTCCATGACTTGATTTGAAGATTAAGCATGAAAAAATTCAATCATGCAATATGTTGGCTTACTCAATATTTCTATTTCCTATGTTACGTATCTTCAACTTACTCAAATTTCACTCGTTGCTTTGTCCCTCCACTGCGGGTCTTGAGACTGCCACACAACAGCCAGATTGTGTTGATGGTGCAGCCATACGAAAGCATTTTCAGCTTCTACCAAAACCATAATATAACGCACAAAGTTCTGTATCCACTATATAATACACACTGAGACACATTTTAGGCACTCAAAGCAATTACTGTGCATGTTTATTTTGAAAGTACTGTAAAGCAGCCAAACACGAGTTCAATCACCCAATCTGACAACACTCTGCGAGTGTACACACTGTGTGCTTTCTCCTTTCACCTGGGGCTGCCTCTCGTCGTGCATACAGATAAGTTCAGAGGTCAATACAGTGGTGGATCATGTATTGAGCTTGTATCCCTTCCATCCTCTTAAAGCCTAAGTGGCTGTGAAAGCAGTCTATAAAGATTTAACCCCAGTGAGATCAGATGCTAAATCTTCCCCTGCTCTAAACCTGCTCAAGAGCCTATTGATTTTAGCCACTGGGGTCAGAAGTATTGTTCACCGTTACAAAATGGAGAGACAGATGTCCTAGGTGGATAAATATGATCACAAAGGACCATGTGCGCCATCGTGCAATCGATGTTTCAATAGCGAAATCCCAAATCCGCTTAAGGCTCGGTCACTGATGTAGTGACAACAGGAAAAATGATATTCACTTAGGACCCCCTTGAAAACAAGATGGCACATCCCAAGGGGTTAATCCAAATAAAGAATTTTCAACTAAGAAATGGGTCATTCTGTGACATAGAGAGCCAGAGACCCAGCATTTTTACAGGACTATATGATTCACAAAATTGTATATATAGAAAAAATACCATTAAAAAATACCTTTAGAAAATACCATGCATGAAGGGCAGTGTATATAAAAAAGCTAACACAGGCAATATAATTGGTTTTCTGAAAAAGATTAATTAAAAATAAACTGCATGTCTTTGAAAAACCTGTAGATAAAAAGTGTCCAAATTTGTGACATTCATTGCCGTCACACTTTGAATGTAAAATTCTCAGAAATTTTAAATAAAAGTCTGGCTGAAATGGCATTTGTTCTTAACATCAATTCCAAGAGATTTACCCGCAACAGCAATTGACTGGGAAATCCAGATGTATAACACTGCAATTAGCGCTTAAAATATTGTTGTGAACGAAACTCATGGTGTCCTGAAAAGTTATGTTGAAACAGTGCTGAGACCCGTCCAAAATATTGTCTCAGAAAACAAACAGGTTTTGATAAAATTCTTCTTTTTGTGGAGCAAAATGTTTTGCGTCATATTTTTCCAAGTTGCGTTCAACACAAGCCTGGCTTGGCCCGATCTCCCGTACCCCCTTGGGGTCTCACAGTGGTCACAGATATGGATTTCCTTTCGAACCTCCTACTTCTCATCTGGGCACCAGCCTATCGTCTTCATGAAGGAAGCTGAGCAGGTTAGTATTTTTGTGTCCCAGAAAGTTACTTTCAAATGGATTGACGTTCAATCACTAAAATCTTTTGGAAAATCACGATTTTCAACACAGGCATGTTTTCTATAGGGATTCATAATTTGGCCAGCCGTTTCACGTGTTTGATGGAGTGGTGCATTGTTATTGGTCGCGCAAGCTTCGGCCTTCGTAATTTGTTTAGAATTTGGACACGGTCGTGGTTTTGTGTCTTAGTTATTTTCGACTAAGCTGAAACAACAGCTTTCAGTGGTTTTTACCAACTTATTGTTGATTGTTTACTAGGGCTAGGACTTTAACGCGTTTATTTGGCTTAATTTATTACAGAAAAAATAGCGCGCTAAAAAAATAACGCATTTAATCGCACCTTTCTCAGTTTTTCAGTTCTGGCACACGGGTAACACAGATGCACACACTTTAGCCCAGTGGGTGGCGGTAATGCACCTTAAGTCTTAAAATGTTGAATAAAAAGGCTATAATTGCACTAGAGAGTTCGCACTCATCAGTGAATGTAGTTCACAGATGAAAAGTTCACTAAAAAATATAGATGAAAAGTAAACCTTTTTGTTGTTTAAGATCATATATATATATATTCATCGATTTAGTCGTCAACCAAAATTTATTTGAATTGAAAAACTTTGCTTATTGTGTCAAAAATTGTTTTTGATAAAAATGCGATGAATCGAGATTAATTAATTACAAAGCCTCCAATTAATGAGATTGATTTTTTTTAATCGCGTCCCACCACTATAGTTTACATGTCTACCGGCACCTCACCTCCATAATTTTTCTCAATGAAGCCGCCACTCGGCAGTTAGGTTTATTTTTGTGGGGGTTGTGGCAAACCTTACTGGGACATGGCCAGTCACTGCTGTTGTTGTGATGTCCATGTTGCATTCAACGCACTTTAGCGAAAGAAAGGATATATTTTTCAAAATAAAAAGAATTTTGATGGAAGTTGTTTGGCTGAATTGCCTGTTTAACATCTACTTTTTTTTTTAAAAATAAATGTTGCACAGAAAATGTAGGGTTGCTTTTCTGAAGTTCCAGTATTTCAGCCCAGAATTGTGTTAAATGTTCAACTGCATGCTCTGCTGAGGAATTGAAATCAACAAATTCATCATGTTGACCATTAGTTGTACCATTGTAAATTGAATAATCAGTGGTTTCCAATAACAAAAAGTGCGTAGGGTGAAAACAGGTGATGCATTTGCTAAGTTGAGCATTTTTTGTGTCCATGTTACATTCGCATTATTTGTCATGCGGTACAGTCCAGATGACAAATTCTGCATTTAGCAGCTAGTCTACTCTAAAATATTTTCAGAGCTGATGTGTACTTACATGGGCTGCCTTCTCATTTATATTTCGTTCAGAATACTACATTTGTTCCGTCCTCAGATGAACATGACAGATCAGCAACTTATCAAAGCCCTGCCAAACATGTTCAGACCTTATTAGAGCACATCTGGGCATTGCCAAACTGCTGGTTTGTTTTAAGTTTGTTCTCTGTTATACTACTTGAACAAGTTGAGACTTTGTTATATTTTGAAATAAAATTTTTATTGCATACTTTTGTGTTAGTTTCATGTCCTTGTCACATCAGCAATGCTGAACGTTCGACACCTTGCCTCTTACATCCCACAGTAGGTCTTGCCGTTTAACTTTTGTCATGTTTTGACTCATGGGAACGCCAACAAATGTGAACCAGTACTTGCAAAATCTTTGTTTCAAATTTTAACAGTCATGTCACACTTTGGCTCTCTTTTTCATGGAATGACCCATACACTAGTGTGAATTCATTAGATTCTGAACATGTGTGGACCTGATATAGCTGTAATAGCATGCACAGCACTGCAGTAAGGTTTATATCTGTGTTTTAGAAGTACATTAATTGGTTGTTGCAGAACCATTCAAATTAATGCATTCTGTGAGCAATTATTTTCATTCTTGTAAAGTGATTATATTTATTCAACTGTTGTATGATGAATGCATGATACAGCGAAGTCATTTGCTGGTGCGGTGGTTCATATATTTCAATTCTGGATAAGACCTGTTACAGAAGCTCTGCAACAAAGAGTGGCTTCACACTCACAGGCTAACAAAAATAAAACTGCTTTCAAAAAAGCTATTAAAAAGAGAAGATTATTCAGGGGAAAAATATAGAATACCTCAAAACTTGTCCAAACGGAAATACCTTTTCCTGTTGGATTTCCAGATAAAAGCACTCCAGGTCTTTCACTTGGAAAGCCTGAGCACTGGCTCTTTTTAGAAACCCACTGACCGGGCTGCAGGTTGTCTGCTATCTTTGCTCTTGTATGTGTGAATGACCTGCAGTCCTGGATGTATTTCAAGCTTCCTGCATTACTGTGTACTCTGGCCTTCAGAGGCTTGACCATTTTTCATATCCTGGCACCCCAGTGGGAGGAAGTTCAAACCAGCAGTGGTGCCTTGTTATATATACATTTATGGCTCCCAAAGTACACTGCTGTTGGTTTCCTTGAAAGCACGGCCCAGTTAATGACCAGAGTCCTCTGCTTTCATACGTACAGGCCTGCACTCACATTGGAACTTTCTGGAAAAGGTTCCCCACCCCTGTTAGAGCAGTAGTTCAGGGCCACGCTCATCCTTGCACCACGCAATATTTGTGGGTTGGTGATTGTTTCTGTCACCCTAAGAGCCCTGCCCACTCCCAGCTCACCCAGTGATTGGTTCCTTCATGACCCATTATTTCCCACTAAAATCACTGAGCCAGATCTGCCTCTTGTTGTATTCAAAACAACAGGATAGGAAAGTCTCAAGCACTGATGCATTTAGATAATATTTTGTGCTAAACCCGTTCGTCAATGCATTCTGGTGAAATTTTAATTGGCATGTTGCATGGAGGGGTAATGCAGCGTAAGTAGCTCGACTGCCGGTTGGTTGCAGTGTTTGTGTGAATTAATGGCCTATTAAGTGCACTGAAAATATCTGCTGTATGTTTTTTTTAATTAAAATGCCAACATGCCTTTGGACCACCATTGCGACTGCTCAGTAAACTGAACATATTCTGTCAAGTGTCAAGATTTATGTCCATCTTATAAGAAATATGGGAGACTGAGGAGTGTCTGAGGAGCACTGAAATGTTACATTGACATCACCAGGGCTCAGTGGGGTATTATTAGGCAATGATCCATCCACATTCAACATGGTGGTATTGTGTGGTATTTCCTGCTCATTAAAATGCCCTGTCTGAAACATAGGGATAATTGTTATATCCCAAAGGGCCAATATGTACAGGCAATGACATTGGCAATTAAAGTTTTGCTATATCAGGGAAGCAGTGTGCTAGTTATGCAAGAGAAAAATGTTAGCAATTAATCGTGTATCTTTGCTTTGCTTTCTATGCAGGTGTTTCATAATGGCGTAGTTATATCCAGTAGTAACACAATAGTGCATTCAACAAATGTTAATAATATGAGAGATGGAACTAAGATGAATAAGCTGCAACAATAAACTTAACAGCTGGACTGCCACAACCTTTCTCTATATCAATGCTATTCATCAACACAAACTGTATCAAGTCATCAGCTTTTATTATTTACCACAGGCAGGACCTCTGAAAATAGTCTCAGACAATTTAGCGCTGTCAATGGGGACCCGCCCGGATGACATCATGAAAAATGTAGATAATCGTCACGTGATGCGGATGTCAGGCAAGCATCGGCGTCTGCCGTGAAGAACCATTGAAAACAAGATGCACTAAGCTGCTTGTTATTTGTTTTTTCTCCATGGAATGAAGCGCAAATGTGTGCTCAAAGGAACTTTAAAAATGGAATTACTCCTCCCGAAGCAAATATTGATGAATATTAACTGATTACAGTAAATGAATGGGCGAATGACAAGCGGTAAATTTAGTCACACTCCTCCCTTTCTCCCCCGTCCCGGGCTACAACTTACGCCCAGGTGACCTGGTTAGCCTGTTGCCTTCTGATACTTACGTAGACCAACCAGCAGCGATAGGTGTGCAAAACTCCTTTAGTAGTCTTCACAAGCTTTTTTCCCTTACCTAGCATTATTCTTGAACATCAATATAGCATACACTGCGAGGTTTGAAATAAGCGGTATTGCATCACATTTGCGATCTTAAAATGCTTACTTAAGAACCAAAATGAACAATACCAGACAAATGAATCACCACTGCTGCGAAAGAAAATCCTTACAACATAGGTGGAATAACTTGAAATTCTACCAAAGAATCATACAACTAGCATATTATCAAGTAGGTTAACGAACTGTTACCAAGCTAGCTTGCCGTTACAAACCTGTCACAGGGGTCACAAATTAAAGTATGAATACGAAGTCTCCCGTTATCCTGCCGTGATTCCAACTTTGAACACGTTGCTTTTGCATTTTGATAGCTGGCTAATCCAAACAAAAAAAGGGTTGTTATTGTCTTGGTTATTGTTATCTGGACTGCCTCTTATCTGTGTTTCCTTGTTAGCTGTCGATGGTGAAGTGAATTTTTTCAGAGCCATAGTTTCATGACCTTTATATGTGACGACAGAGAGCATAAGATTCAATTTAACTGAATTGTGTGATTCAATAGAAAACAAAGGAAATTTCCATTAGCACATTAATGGTATTTCCCATTATATGTTAGCATTCAGCTAACTCCATCACTCTGCTCCACAGTCAGTGAGTCGGACACTTGCGTTCGTGAACTAACAACGGTTTCTAGATTCACGCCCAGATGATGCCATAACTTCCATATGTGACGACCTCTCGTGTAAGATCCTTAATGTATCAGAGTCACACTACAGAAACTTGTTTGGCTGAAAGTGGACTTAATCAAGTTGGTCATTACGATCTCTCTTTTCACTCTGATTCCTCTGAGGCTACTTCTCAGACACCAGCCAGGGAATTTCCTGGCATTCCTACCTAGTTTTGTGGGAGGTTTGGCTGTGGTTTTCAATCATGAAGCCATTTTGGAAGATTCTTCAGCAAATTCGCAGTAGTTCTGTCAAATTCTTCCGCTATTTGGCACGTTTTTGCAGCTTCTCTCTGCATTCATGTGCTTTTGTAGGCCGGGCTGTTTCTGTATAACACGATCAGTATGGTTTTAGGTGCTTGTACCACGCTGTTTGTTTCTCTGTACGAACATTTCTCTGACTGCACTTCCATGTATAATCTCACAGCCTGTCAATGAGTACTTTATTAGAAGTTTATCTTTGCTTTATCCCGGCTATCTGTCTTCACGCACCACCGGCGTGCCAGTGACTGGCTTCAAACCGAGTTGCTCCCCCCCTCTCTCGGATCAGAGAGATCCCATATTCCCGCGTCTTATGTGCTGTGCGGACACTATCAAAATGATTAAGCCTTGTCAGGGAGCAGCAGAAAGCCCTGCTGTGCTGAATAATGCATGCAGTCGGTGCAGAAAATACAGCCCTCTGAGCCATATTCTGCCTGAGATATACACCGTGGCACGCCCTAGGGGGATAGAGCGTAACTCTCCCAGTGTTCCCTCAGTGCTGGAGCCACACTATCATATTTCCACAACATCACAGTGACGCTGGCAAAAAAAAAAAAGAAAAAAAAATGCTGTACACGCGAGCCAGTGCCCGGCAGCACTCTTTTTTCGGTTTCGCCTGATGTTTGAAGATCCTTCAGTCCTTAATCCTGTAACAGGATTACACATTTTATTTCCCTCCATTTTACTGTTCCTTTCTTTCCCTGTATACCAATACCCCGGAACTGCAGGGATTCCAATGGGAGGATTACCATAATATTATCACGGTTTAATATTACAGTTGAAGGTTTGCGATGAGAGAGGATTGTGCTCCTGTCAAGTCTTTCTTTTCGGCCCGCATTGTGTTTTCTGAATGTTGTTTTCTGTACGGGGTGTTTTTTTGATGGATTTATGTGTATCACGCTGAACGCCATAACTGATGTCAGACCGTGTGCTTTCCAGATAGCTCGTAGTGGTTGGTAGATGAAAGTAACGATTTTCTGGAAAGGTTTTTCTGTTAGAAATTTGTCAGTGTGCTGCCTGTCCTTGAATGTCAAGGATACTCTCTTAAGGGCAGAGCGAAGAGTCTGGACTCTTTGTATGGACAGTTGTTGTTCTTTGAATTGAGAACTGTTTATTTGCTTCATCAGTTGTTCCTTTGGAGTGGAAATAATTTGGTTGAAACTGAATTCATGTACTACCGTACCCCCATTCAAACACGACATTGGCATTTTGGCTCTAACTTGACATTATCCACAAACTTTGGATTTCTTTTGTTCATAGCCGGCACTTGTTCCCTCTTTTACAAAGGGCATATGATTGATTCAGGTACTTTCAAACCCTTGCACCTTATTTTCACCGTTATTTTTGCCGTGACCCTGACGTGGCAGCTTGTTTTCCAATAGAACCGGTGGGGTGGAACAAAGCTATTCTGTTCGGACATGAGGGATGAATGTCACAGTGGGGAATGAAGTACACTGAGATGCACTGGGCGAATGTGTAGCCCTACTTAAATGAATACATGTCAGAAAAATATCCCTCTTCTCCTTATCGAATGCTCTGTCTAATATTCGTTTTGTAAACGTTATGGAATTCTTCCCTTCCCTAAGTGTTTTCTGTAAGACTTTTATTTGTTAAAATGCCTCATTATGATGGACACGCAGCATTTTTTATGCTTGGAAATGCATGTACTTGTTGTGTCGGTGTAGTTAGCTACATAGTGCTGGCAGTCTTGTAAATAGTTGGAGTTGTGCTTAGTGGATGCTTGCCTCAAAAGCAAAGCTGAGAGAAAATATGATTAAAATCTGCCACATTTAATTTTGGACCGTATAACCGTCGGAAAATTAGACCGAGGAATGTAGTTAAAAAGTTGGACAGCGTCCATTCCAAGGGCTTTGATCACATGCACGAGTAATGAGGAAGCAAAGCTTAGTCAGATAACAGATGAGGACTTCCAGCTTTGCATGTGAAATTATCAGGAAGGCTGGAACAAGTGTGTCTCGGCCGGGAAAGATTATATTGAAGGCGGCATCGTTCAGTGCATAATACTAATGTACGTACATTATACTTAGAGATCTAATAACTTTAAAATTAGTGATCCAACCTCTCACAGCGACAGGCTGAAGATATTGTAGGGAGGTGTTATTATTAAGAAGGTTGCATTCGGAACGTCCCACTGTTATTAGCACAACTGTCACAGGGCCGTCTTATTTCCGGTCTATCTGCAACGGTCATGTTGATGCCAATCTCGTCTTACAGCTGCTTGTTTTGTACATATCCCTATATTTCTGGCCCATTTACCTCTGTTCCTCTGTCCGTTGTATCTTCTGAATTACAGGTTTTAATATCTCTCTCATTCACAGTTGCTCACGTTCAGTGTCTTAACAGTAATGTTCTGTCCTCGCCGTCGTAGTCTGTTTGTTCCCGCTTCCCCGACTCTTTTGCGCTGTGACACTCAATCTGACATTTTCGGTGTCATTACGAGCCCATCTGAGTGTAAAATGCGCGCAGAATCGACACGCAGAAAACAGGAAATTTATCCTCACCTCTGAAACATTCAGACGCCTCAGTATTTGCATGAGGCGCTAGCCCAAGATCGCATCACTTCGATGGCTTTATTTTCGATGTCCTTGCCCGTGTTTTCGGGTTCGGTTTTTAGTCTGGGAAATTCAGAACAACTCGGCAGCGCCCTCGATACGCTGCACTAGAGGCCGCGCGAGGGAAAGCCGGGAGCGTTCGGAGACCGCGGTGCACTCAAACTGAGGGACGGCTGCATTAAGGAAGTCGGGAGACTGAAAGTGTGACGGAGCGTAAACGGAAGAACAGATGGAGAATGG
The DNA here is from genome assembly GCA_029721435.1 of Gymnothorax reevesii. Taxonomy (NCBI): domain Eukaryota; kingdom Metazoa; phylum Chordata; class Actinopteri; order Anguilliformes; family Muraenidae; genus Gymnothorax; species Gymnothorax reevesii. The sequence goes on along the minus strand of CM056587.1, from coordinate 20,756,353 downwards.
TGCAAATTAACCTTGACAAAACATTTCCTCACAAAAAAGAGAAAAAAGATGAACAAGAGAAGAGAATGCGATCCTGAGAGCTGTCCATTTATTATATTTCTTCTCTATTTTTTTCTCAGAATGCTCAAGGCTAACTAAAACAAACTGGGTCCATTACCAGCACATGGTGCCAGTCATTTTCTATAAGAAACAGCTTGTACAAACACAGAGTTATTCCGCCAATGGATGTGTTCTGACACTTTCTGGGTTCATTGCTGAGATAAATCTGGGGAATGGTTGCGGCCGACCGAAGGCGATGCCCGGCAAATGAAAAATAAAACCGTGGCGATGATGTCGATTGGCCTGCTGCGAACAATAGCGTACTGCGAACTAATGGCAAAGCGAGTAAACAATGAGCTTCGATTTATTTTCCTCGTAGAGTGACGCAGAGTGAAATGCCGCGAGGAGTGGGCGTGCCCAGGAGAGATTGGGGATCCTGCTCACTGAGCACTGGCTCTGTAATGGCAAAGGCCATCTCCTCCCACAGCTCTGCTTTTAGCTAGCATGTCTTCATTCCTCCCAATTAGCCTGCGACATTTGTTTCCGCGCAAGCTACAGAGCTAACATGCAATGTTTACAACGAACATCAGCACGAGGTCACAAAGGGCGGCATCACTGAACTGTTTTTTCTTCCCAGCGTCCCATATACATGGACAGAAATAAGTGCTCGCTCTCTCTCTCTCTCTCTCTCTCTCTCTCTCTCTCTCACACACACAGACACACACACACACGCACACACATGCTCGCACACTCACATGACGGAGAAACTTTTGTTGGTAATGGGTAAATCCACCCGGTGGCTATTACATTCTTCTTCTGCTAATCTTCTTCTCACCTCTTCTTTGAGAAGAGATGAGGTTTATATTTGGGACCTGTGCTCTTGCCTCAAAAACGTTTTGTCACCCTGAAAATTGAAGAGCTTTTTTTAAATACAAAGTTATTTTTGTCTGTGAGGTTTGGGTTCTCAGTATTTGCCATTTCACAGGGTAGGCTGTGCAGTCGCATTGTGGATAGTAAGTGCAATAATGTGTATAATAAGCTCAGGCCAAGATTAATTCAAGATTTGGTCTGGTAACTAATTTAATTAAAATATACTAAATCTGGTGCTTGCTGTTCTTTAACAACATGATCCTTGCACTGTAAAAATACATTGTAGTAAACCTTGCATTTACAGTTCACTTCCGCAATACAGCCAAGAGTTTAAACTAAATACAGAAAATGGTGCAGTTAAGTCAATTTTCCTGAATGAATAGTTTTCAGAAATTCACTTAACATACACCCATGATCCAAATTGTTATTATTATCCACATTATGACCACTGAAAGATAACGTGAATAACGTTGATTATCTCACAACAGCGGCACATGTCCAGGCCTCGCATATAATAGACAGAAAACAAACAGTAGGCACTCGACGTGTGAGAGAAATGTGTAGGCATTAAGATTTGAGCAACTTTTACAAAGGCCAAATTGTTATGGTCAGACGACTGTGTCAGGGCATCTCCAAAATTGCATGTCTTGTGGGGAGCTTCCTGTCAACAGTATTAGGCTGGACAAACCACAAACCAGCGACCAGGTGTTGGGTAGCCTGTTCTCATCAATGCAAAAGTCACATAAAATGAGAACTGGGCCTTGGACTAACGGCCTGGAACCTTTGCACGAGATACCTGGGGAAGAGTTGGCGCCAGAAAACACTGTAGTAAGACGACAAACTGAAGGGGGCAGTGTGCACAGACTGGTTTTTCCTGGGAAAGACTGGGTCTGAGGATTCACAAGGACATCGATTATTCACCTGCTGCCTACCTATAAATTGTCGTGGATTAGGTAGACCCCTTCATGGAAACAGTACTCACTAATGGCAGTGTCCTCTTTCAGCAGGATAATACGCCCTGCCACACTGCAGAGATTGTTCTGGAATGGTTTCAGGAACATGACAAAGAATGTAGGATATTGACTTGGCCTCCAAATTCCCTAGGTCACAATCCGATCAAGAATTTGTGGGATGTGTTGGGACAGCAAGTCCAATCAGCAAAGACTCCGATTCATTACTTTGCCAGACGCAGAGACACTATCGCTGACTTCTTTGTGCCGGATACTGAAGGATACTATCAGAGGTTTTATGGAATCAGTGCTGTGGCAGGAGGGAGCTGTTTTGGCAGAATGTGGGGGACCAACAGCATGTGATGCTGGTTGTCATAATGTTTTGGCCAGTAACAATGGTCTTTTTGAAGAATTTGCTGCTGCATTAATTGGAATCATTTAAATTGATGTAAAATCGCGGAGGTAATAGTTTACACTTACTTCAAAATTTCACCATGGGGCAATCAGTGCACTTAATTGCCACAGGTAGTACGTGAGGCTTGGCGTACGGTGTAAAAGCAGAGATTGCAACTGTAAAGTTGAAAATTTGTCCATCAAGAAGGAAATGACAAAAATTGAGGCAAATATGAGTTACTAGCTCCATGCAAGGAATTGTGCTCTGATACAAACTCAGTTTAACTAGATTTAACACCGCAAATTTATACCTCCCGTTTACTGCTCAGTGGCCCTCATTTATCAAAATTGCGTAGGATCTGGTGTAGATTCTGGTGTAAATATCAGCGTTCACCAGGTGTCACGTCTGATTTACTGAAAGTGTGTACGTTGCTGATTCCGGTGTAGAACTGGTGTGGCGTTGATAAATCTGGTGGCAGAAACCATCGTAATTTACATGACAAGCCCCTATAAATTCATGCTCCGGGAGGCATAGTCCTGCCCACTTTACGGCATGGACTCTCGAAAAAATAGCAAAGGAGAAAAAACTTCACCGAGGAGGAAATACAAATTTTCACGTCCGAGGTGGAGATGTGATGGTTCTACCCTGCAGTCCCTCCCCCTCCTGCTGTCTGCTCCTCCACTTCCAGCCACATCTGTTGCTTGTTGAGGTGGAGGTGCAGTGAAGAGTATTTAAGAGCTACACTGCCAGTTTGGCAGTGCAGCTGCATTCTGGTTCCTGAGCCCTGTTGATGTTTTTGCCGCTGCTCCACTCCTGTTTGTTTTTATCTTCAAAGTAAGGATTTTTATATTTTTACTCAGCCTGTGCGTGTGGGTCCCTTCATCTGCTTTTGGGTACATGGTCCCAGTGCCCGCCACTTCTTGTCTTTCGTCGGCGGGGACAAAACCATGACAGGAGAAAAACAAAATAATTTTATTTGGAAGCCTTAAGAGTGGCAAAAAGGGAGCTCAGAAGGCTGCAGTTTGGAAAACTATTGCTGCTGTAGTAAATACCATTGGGGTGGAAAACCGGAGTGCAGCAGAGGTTTGATTTAATTCATTAATAAATCAAATAAATCCAAGCACAACAAATTGATCAAAATTCGTGTTAGACGCACTTTTAAGTGTGGTCAAGATAATAATAATGCATCAATTTTATATAGCGCTTTTTTGGACACTCAAAGACGCTTTACAATGGAGGCATTATTCATTCACACTCTGATGGTGGTAAACTACGTTTTTGTAGCCACAGCTGCCCTGGGGCAGACTGACGGAAGCGTGGCCCCTCACACACAGCCATACGGGAGGGAGGGTTCCTATATTGCATGTTTTTTGGATGGGTGGGGGAAACCGGAGTACCCGGAGGAAACCCACGCGAACACGGGGAGAACATGCGAACTCCACACAGAAAGGCCCCAGGCCGGATTCGAACCCACAGCCTTCTTGCTGTGAGGCAGTAGTGCTAACCACTATGCCACCATGCCGCCCGATGCACATTTCTCAATTGCCCGCACTTATTTTCAGTGTGTCCAAAGATAAAAAAAATTTCTTTGCCAAACTTACAAAACCCAAAACCAGTGAAGTTGGCACGTTGTGTAAATCGTAATAAAAACAGAATACAATGATTTGCAAATCCTTTTCAACCTATATTCAACTGAATACACTGCAAAGGCAAGTTACTTAATGTTCGAACAGGTAAACTTTGTAATTTTTTGCAAATATTAGCTCATTTGGAATTTGATGCCTGCAACATGTTTCAAAAAAGCTGGCACAAGTGGCAAAAAAGACTGAGAGAGTTGAGGAATGCTCATCAAACACTTATTTGGAACATCCCACAGGTGAACGGGCTAATTGGGAGCAGGTGGGTGCCATGATTGGGTATAAAAGCAGCTTCCCTGAAATGCTCAGTCATTCACAAACAAGGATGGGGTGAGGGTCACCACTTAGTGAACAAATGCGTGAGCTGATTGTCGAACAGTTTAAAAACAACATTCCTCAACGAGCTATTGCAAGAAATTTAGGGATTTCATCATCTAAAGTCCGTAATATCGTCAAAAGGTTCAGAGAATCTGGAGAAATCACTGCACGTAAGCAACAAAGCCGAAAACCAACATTGAATGCCCGAGACCTTCGATCTCTCAGGCGGTACTGCATCAAAAACCGACATCAGTGTGTAAAGGACATTACCACATGGGCTCAGGAACACTTCAGAAAACACTGTCAGTAGCTACAGTCAGTCGCTACATCTGCAAGTGCAAGTTAAAACACTACAATGCAAAGTGAAAGCCATTTATCAACAGCACCCAGAAATGCCGCCGGCTTCGCTTGGTCCAAGCTCATCTAAGATGGACTGATGCAAAGTGGAAAAGTGTTCTGTGGTCTGACAAGTCCACATTTCAAATTGTTTTTGGAAACTGTGGACGTCGTGACCAAAGAGGAAAAGAACCATCTGGACTGTGAAAGGCGCAAAGTTCAAAAGCCAGCATCTGTGATGATATGGGGGTGTAATAGTGCCCAAGGCATGGGCAACTTACACATATGTGAAGGCACCATTCATGCTGGAAGGTACATAAGGGTTTGGAGCAACATATGTTTCCATCCAAGCAACGTCTTTTTCATGGACGCCCCTGCTTATTTCAGCAAGACAATGCCAAGCCACATTCTGCACGTGTTACAACAGCATGGCTCCGTAGTAAAAGAGTGCGGGTACTAGACTGGCCTGCCTGTAGTCCAGACCTGTCTCCCATTGAAAATATGTGGCGCATTATGAAGCATAAAATACGACAACGGAGACCCCGGACAGTTAAACAACAGAAGCTGTACATCAACCAAGAATGGGAAAGAGTTCCACCTGAAAAGCTTCAAAAATTGGTCTCTTCAGTTCCGAAACGTTTACTGAGTGTCGTTAAAAGGAAAGGCGATGTAACACAGTGGTAAAAAGGCCCCCGTGCCAACTTTTTTGCAATGTGTTGCTGCCTTTAAATTCTAAGTTAATGATTATTTGCAAAAAAAAAAATAATAAAGTTTCTCAGTTTGAACATTAAACATCTTGTCTTTGCTGTGTATTCAATTGAATATAAGTTGAAAAGGATTTGCAAATCATTGCATTCTGTTTTTATCGACGATTTACATCATGTGCCAACTTCACTGGTTTTGGGTTTTGTATTTTAAGCGGAACTTTCTAAGCGGCATTGGAATGGTCTTCAACTGGCGCACTTATAAGTGTCGCCAAGAAAAAAATTCAGCATTGGCCTTACGTATAAGTGCGAATAACATCGGCCTTAATAAATTCAATTTATGGATCCATGATATTTCTTGTCATATAGCCTACATCAATGACAATCCTAATGCTTTACCTGAAGGTTAAAAAGAAGTGGTCCGATTTCAAGATCGCCACCACAAAACGGGTTGCTGGACGGGTGGAGGCCAACCAGACTTGAACCTCCAGCAAACCGCCTCGATCGGAGCTGCATGAGGGTTATTGTTAAAATACAGTCTGCAGAGATCACTCTTCATTGTACTTCTATCAGTGTTACTCCATGACATTTTATTGGGCGCCACACAAAATGAGCAGCCACTTGTCACTTTCCCGGAGGAGATCTTCTCTGTGCCGAAAGTTTCTTTCACGTTGGACAGAAACTTATTCCTCTAACAATAGAAGATCTGATATTGTCAAAATGTGATCACGGTCAAAGTGTCCGTCGGCCTATATGTACTGAGCAACAAAAGAAACGCAAGTTAGCTTGTTAGATAATTTACTCTTATGGTTACTCAGTCAAAGTCACCGCAAAATAAAGGAAAGTTTGATGAAATGAGTGTAAATGTGCACGCGGTTATTTTACTAATAAGAGCAACAGCAGCATGACGTCCGCATCGCTGCATACGGTTTATAAATCATTTTGACAGCTACACTCGTTCCTGCATGTTGTTCTCTGATTTCAAATCTGCGTACACCTGGTCAGACCTGGCGTGAGATTTTGCGGACCGATCGCTCACGTTCAGATTGATACATGCCGATCTTTGCAGGAGATTCGGCGTACACCCATTTTTATTTGGTGTACGCACGTTTGATAAATGAGGTGTGATTCTCATCAGGAGCTGAAATGCCTGAATTTAGACTCGATTAGCTGGTGTCAAGAAAGACGAAATCTCCGGTGTGACCATAACCAAATGTATTTTTACTTGCAGTTCGCACAATTGCTGAGCACCGGCATGGCTGAGATATAAGAACAAGTAAGATGTCAGTTTATGCCACTGTATTTAAACTGAAACTTTTTCTTTGTAGTTCTCAGCTGGTAGCCTTGGGAATTGCAATGAGGGAGTGTGACACAAAAGAACAGAAATAGAATTAAAGACTTGCGTATGCCGAAGAATAGAATGGGGACAGGGACTAAATCTCATCCCAAGTCTTACCATTTAAACAGTTTCATTTTTCTTTTGAGGACTACACAGTATAGTTTAAACTGTTGGGTAAACTATTTAATTGTTGTGAGTGATGTGTGTATTTACTTATTCACAACACAGCATAACATGATGAATGTCAGGATACATACTATATGATTCATAGTTTAGATATTGTACGTTGGTTTTCTATTGCTTGGTGAAATGATGCTGTTATTGTTGGAAACTAAATCCGATCCTTTGAAAACTCTTGACTATGCCCAGGTCCACACAGGGCTACAGAGATGTACACAAACACACATGCAAACATGTGTGCTTACACACACACGCACACACACACACACACACACATACACACACACACACACACACACCCGAAAATGTTCCCATAAGGATAAGAAAGCTGGAATTCCATGTCTTATGGGTACATTTTGTCCCCACACACACATACACGCATGTACACACACACACACACACACACAGAACAAATTTCAGTGCTGTTGGGTTGAAGAAAGGTGAGATGTTGCGCGACAGATTTCACCATAAGATTGGTGGGCGTGTTGGAGCAGTACTGGTCCAGAGTGAGTTCAGGGGAAGGGGGCAGTGTTGCTGTGAGGACCAACTGCTCTCTCACTACAGCCTAAAGGGCTCTGAGACCGACACTCACTTCACTACATGAGAAATACAGGGACGTCTGGGACACTCCCGCCCCCGAAACGACACATAAATCTGAAAGTGTTGCTTGTTTGAGACCAGTCACCAAGGAGAGGAGAAGAGGTACACAGCTTTCATCTCTGCAAGCGAAGGAAACACGAAGCAATAAGACTCAAATATACAAAGCAAATGTCTCAAATCTGACCTATAGATCTTCGCGCAACCTTTCTCTTGCGCATGTACTTTTGTAGAATAGTCATGCAGATGGCCAACCAACTGACTTATTGACAAACTAAGGAGCTACACATGCTCTCGAGTTTTTATGGCTGAATTATTTCACGGCTGCGCTATAGGTCTGAAAAACAACATTAAATTCCCCTCTCTCACTGAGGCCAGTCATTAAGCGCTTGGTAATATCACCCTCGCACCTCACTCGCTAACCCACTCCCACCTCTGGCAAGGTCAAGGCCCAGCTTTCCAAGCTCAGCCCATTTCATCATGCATTTTAATCGGCTTAATTAATCACCTCGCTTAAGTCCCTGAAATTACCTTTGATGGGTCCTATTTGAGATGTGGGGGTTATTTATAATTAACTGCATTACGATTCAATCCGTTCAATGTATTTCTTCCTGCTTTAAATACTCTGCCTTCCAGCGAAATTCTGTCCACAGTTCCAGATTCAGCACAGCTGTGACCCTACCCAGTATCACGGAAAACTTTGAGTCAGTTTTTTTTTTTTTTTTTGAACTGCGCCTCTCGGGAGTTGAGTGTACGTCCTCTCCTGAAGACAGAATTTCATCAGGACAGGAGATCTAATAAAGCCCAGACAGAAAGGGCCAACAGAAAGACAAACCAATCTCCCTTTCCTAGATGAGGTCTGTGCGCCTTATTCATGCATTTGCACTATTTCCGCACCGATGCAGCTGGCGCACGAGCGCTGGGTGCTGCAGCGTTCCGGGATAAACAGTGATAGCGAATAGGCGAGATGCTGCCAGATCTCTTTATTTATGCATGTGCGGGGAACGGGAATGTATCAGAGCTACTTCAGGGGTTATTCTGATGGACGACGACAACCTTTCTTTTTTGATAGGCTGTTATAACCACAATATATCAAAGGCTGCGGGATCGATACGGCATTGCAACATAAAGATAGCACAGGCCCGCTGCATAATGGGTTTGTTGCATTGCAGTAGAAAAGCAGCCTTCACGGCAGAAGCACTGGACTGGATAAAGGACACTTCGGACAGGAAGTGCGCAGCTGTTAATTACTGAGACAGGGGGGGGGGGGGTGGGGCGCAGCCAAATTTAAGTGGTGCTCTATTCCAGGAGACATAATGCGGCCTAGCAACTGTTTCAGGGAATCGTGTAAGTAACTGTGCGCCGAAAATACATCAAAGGCTACTTGCAAAGTGAGGATCAGTACTCCGAACCAACAAAGCGCGCGTTATTACCTGTCGGTGATCAATTAGAGCAGGCTGCCTCCCTTGAGGAAAATTGCCTCTTGGACTAGTGTTCTGACTTTGATGGTTTGAGCTGTGTTTTTGCTCATTCTAGCTGGACTGCGGCTGGGTAAAGCTGGTCTGTGGCTAAACAGTGCAGACAAAGCCACTGGCGAGGGCTGCTGAGTAACTGGTGGAAAAGCTGAATACCAGCTGATCAGCTGGTGAAGCACTACTAATTAACTGGGAGAATGAATATAAAAAATAGCTAAAACCACCATCCGGATTTGGCTGGTTTAAACTGGAATTTTCAGCCAGATAAGGGCTCAGCCGACACTATAAACTGCTGCTGCTCTTTTAGTTCTCTCTCTCTCCCTTTCCTTTTTTCTTTCGCCTTTGTCTGTCTCCCTCAATTTTTCAGAACCATGTAGAGCAATAACTGTCTTGAACGCTAAATTACACTTTCATTTACCTAAAGGACCGTACCCAGTGCCAAAATGTGGAGAGGGTATTTGGGGATTCTTTGCTCGCCTCTGTGGCCGATTGAACGTGATGAATTATGAAGCGCTGTGGCAATTGGGGACATCTAGGCAAATAGTGGATTTAAATGAGCGGGTAGATAATGGAAATGTGCGTTTTTACACCTCAATAATGATAAAGGAAGGAAGCTGCGAAGCCGATGCCATCATAATTGGAGCTAACAGCGTTATTTCATCATTTATCGGCTGCAATGGGTTTACTCTCCCTCTGATGGATTTAGAGTCCTGTTAAGTTGGTTTATATTTAGCGATGATGGGTTTGCGTGATAGCCAAGTGATGGAATATGAGGTCATTTAGAGGAAGTTAATCGTGCTGAATAAATTTGTATTTCTGCTGGATTTTAAGAAAACAATTTTCTTGGGAAGGATGAGGATTCAAACCCAAGTAATAGTGAGATGCCAACGAAGGGCAGACAATCATAAAAGGACAAAGATAGTCACGCACTCGGTTATGCTGCCAAGTAATTTATTGCGAGAACTGACCCTGACTGTGCGCCCAATTTTCCGTATCATATGAAAAGTATGCATGAACAGTCGCTATCGGCCAATGGGAGCTGTTTGTCTTTGTAAGTTTAAACGTGGGCACGTGTTATGCGATAGCCAAAACATGGCGTGATGAGGAGTGAAGCTCTGTGTAAAGAGGCTGCGTCAGCTGTAGTGTCAACATTGCCTCTGCATGTTCGGCCTGTGTTGTTCTTTGAATTTGTCTTCAAGAGATGAGTTGGGGCATAATAGAATTAAACTTGCTTCTTTTTTTGGGAATTAGGGTGAACGCAATATAGAATGAAACCAGGGTTGTAGAAAGCGAAAATTACTGACATCATCTAGTGAGGTTAACATGCATTATTCTAGACACCTGATGTTCTACGACATTGCACTTTAGCCTAAGACTGTACTACTATGAACTTTGTATTTATTATCTTTACTACTTTTTACCCTTTCTACCCTTTCTGCGCTAGCTGCAAGCAATTCATTAAAAAAAAAAAAAAAAAAAAACCCCAGGACAAATGCGAGCTCTAGCAGGCAACTCATGACATGCCCACATTTGTGTAGGCATACCTGAACTCCGCCCCACCCCTCTGATAGGTGGGCTATATAAGCTGCTCTCCGCGGCAGACATTCCTCTGCCTGCTGCTGCACTGCATCACTCTTACCTGCTGCTTGTTAACATCCTGCCTCCACCCCAGCATTCACTCAGGGCTCTAAAATTTTTCCCAGAATGGAGGATTATCCTGACACTTCTTGTTCCCTCAATAGGCTGCAGGGCTTGTTTGGGTCGAAGCCTAGATGCCAAACTATCACAGTATCTATTTTCTAATACTGCAACTGGCTGACTCCATACTAAACTGTACAAATGTGTTACAATTGTGATGAAAATACACCTTTTACAATTCAGTAACCATTGACTTCGCCATCTGCTGGCCATTAAATGGAATGCAATTTCAGAATTGGCCTCGCTTTTCAGACCCACCATCTTTTTATACAGTCTATGGTGATAGCCGACATATTATTTATGTTTTTATGGTCGTAACGCAATATTAGGACACAGAAAAAATTTCTTTTTTCAATCATTATTTTTAAAAACATGGTATATATGATTGTCTGACGCCTTGTGAAATTTTGATGCAGGAAGTGAGGTCATCTTTACGGCATTTGCATACATTTTGTAAATTAACCCACAGGTCTAGACCTAACACGTGAGGACACGACTGGTTACGCCCACAACAGTCATTTCAAACTGCATTTATGTCCAGAAAATTTAGTGCCGACAATTGAAATTGTTATTATGGGTATTTCTCTACAAAATTTAATTTCACTTTCTTTCGAAGTATCAACAGATATGTCATGAGCATTTAATGTAGTTTGTAACAAAATATGTCCGTCACAATGCCTTGGCTGACATCAGGACACCACTATTTCTGCTGTGTTGTTGGACCGATGATTCGATTTTTTCTCATGTATATCTTCAATCTGGGAGTGAATAAATATGAACAACGCAAATCATTTAATTCTCTTAGAAAAAATGTTATTGACCATTCTTATCCAACGCACTGAATTGTACTGTTCAGTATGGAGTGACCCAATGATCAATTTTAAACTGAATTGGCTGGCAGAAACACCTCTTTCTAGCGCAATGAAAGATGGTCAGCCTTTATATATGAGTTAAATTATTTTTTGTAAATAACCTCCATTATTGCACAAGTAGAAAAAGCAAGAGAAATCTAATTTCCAGTTGTACTAATTTTATTTATCGCGGATGTATTCACGTGTGTAATAGTTTTTCCAATTGATTTTTTAATCACAATTCATGCTGCAGATCTGATGCTTATTAAAATGCAAAAGGAGTGCAATATTCCCTAGGAATGAAACAGAGTTTGACATCTCAAAGCTGTTTATTGTTGACATCTCGCTCCTGTGTTTCAGTAACTTTCACATAATACTTTAGTGCGGGACTTTAAAAAGTTGTCTAATGGTCTTTGTAAGAACATGCAGTGCAAAATACTTAATCCATTCTGTTCCGTTCTGTTTGGAAATGTATGATAAATGTGGATCATCTTTACATATGCCCTTCAGCCATAAAGCCTCCTGTGGCATCTGCTGGTACACATAAGCACCATGCTGGCAGTAACAAGAACATCTCCACTCCGCAGGGAACCCACTGTGTAAGCTGACGGTGGATGACTGATTCGACTGTTTCAGATGACTGCGCTGTAGATGACAGTCATCTTATTCCATATGACTGCAATTTAGACACCAAGTTTGAATGGTCTACCTGACCAGGCTTCGGATGACTTATTTGACTGGTCCAGCTGACTGCCCTTTGGTTAATTGCTATGCACATTCCTGATACCTGTGCGCTTAATTGACTTTGGCCCATCGAAGGACAGTGTTGTCAATGCATACAGTCTCCTATTGGTTTACATTGGCAATCAATGTTTGAGCTGAGGAAAAAGCAAATTGCCTGTCAGTTTGGTGTGCATCAGTTAAATATGCTGTTCATTGCTGAATTTGGGCACTTGGCTTAACCCAAGTCACTGAAAAGTTGGTGATCATGTGGATGCACTTGTCAGTTAATTGTTACATCAGCTGTAATTCTGTAAGGCCACGCCTCCAGCTGTCCAGCTCACCGGTCTACTAAGTCCCGGAGTGCACTTCTGTCATTATCCAATTATCATCTGCACCTGTTTCTTGTTTTCACTGAGTGGTAGCAGTGTGTATTTAAGACTGAGCTTTTCTCAGTCTCTTTCTGAAGTCTGTGTAACCTCATTCCTGTTTGACATAGCAAGTCCTGTATAGGCTATTTCTCCGTATTCGCCTACAACAACAGTACTTAAACCTAGAATCCGTGCTGTATATTCTTTTACACAGCATAATTAATTTTAAGGAATCAAGTTACCTCTTTTCCTTCCCATGCGAAGTACTATGTTGCTGTAGCGTAGCTCGGCCTCTGTATTACTCATAGTGTGAACTTTTGGGAACCTCTGTACCTGTTTGTTTTGCCTTTTAACGTTTATGCCTTCTGCGGTGCAGACGGTAATAAAACATAGCCGAATCCATCCTTGCACTTGAGTCCAGTCCTCAGATTTCTTTCCTTCGTGTCTCGACACTGCACTACGGACAAACGTTACAGATTCAGTGTGCTGTATGTGATTAATTCAGAAGGAGTTCATAGATCTGAACCTCAGATGTGCACAGAATCGCCCGTCATTTCTGTGCCTGCATAATTGTAAATGATATGAAATTGCAACAAAATGCATTGTGAGATGGTTTATTAATTATTCAAATCATTTGGGAATCAAAATGTTGCAATCATATGCAGTATAACACAGATATATTTTATGGATATTTCATCAATTTAGCTAATGTGAGATTTAGTCACTGCCTTGAAAATTGCTATTGCTACAAGATGCTACTTTCATGGTGATTTCTTCCATCTTCGAAAACCATCTCCGAACTCAGATTCGGCAATTATGCTAAAACCCAAGGGCATATATTGAGTAATTCAGGCCTTCACTTACGAGTCCGAAGCGTAATCACCCCAAGGTCCACCCATGTTTTCCCTAAATTATAAATTCTAATTCAAATTTGGAGTCACATATTTAACGAGAGTCGAATTAAATTTGGTATTATAAATTTTCTATGGAGTCAGATTAATTGTAACCATTGTGCTTTTGTGCCCTGTTCTTCGATTCATTTTATTGCGATACGCACCAGCCAAGAGATCGCGCTTGTAACACCAGCCCAAAAGAACACGTTGAGCCTTTGCCTCCCGCAATTTCCGTCGTTGGTATTATTTTGTGGGGTTTTACAAACACTATCATCCAGTTGCTCTCACAGTGGCTCTACAGGGTTAGAATTGGGTGATTTCAACATTTCATAAAATTATTGTAAATTTAATATGCTCTATTGAACATTTAGTTTTCATCAGTAGTTAGTTAGCCTATTATACTCCAATGAACATACTGTTTTTGTCAGCAGTTACTGAGTGTACTGTATTCCATTGCCCAAGCAGATTCCGTTTGCAGTGAGTTGGTCCAACATACCTTATTGAACATAGTTTTTGTTAGCCGTTAGTTGGCTGAATATACCTTGTGGAATATACTGTTTTCATTGACGGTTAGAAGGCACTATTGAGAGTGAATCAAGCCCAAGTGTCTGAAAATGCCTTGGCCCAAGCTGCACTGAAACAGCTGCTTATCTGCCACCAAGTTGAATGTTAGCTGCACGTCACCTCCTTGGAGTGGAAGCATCTGCTACCAAACATTCTCTGCTGACAGTTTGTTCAAAATTGTCTGTTATGTTATGTAACCAAATGTTTGTCCTTTTGAACTCACCCCAGGTGATTCATATTTTGTGACTGCCCCTCATTTATTTTCTTTCCTGACAGTCCTTGCCAATTGGATTGATGATTCGGGCCTTTGTCTCGCTGCAACTCTTAAGTTTATTCATTTATCTCTGCGAAAATTGCATGTGATTCTGAACTTTGGAGCAGTCATGTAGACTGAGAGAGATGTGGTAATTCATTGGGGAGACAGAGGGGATAATTCAGGGGGGATACAGTGGGGGGTAATTCAGAGGGGAGACAGTGGGGGGTAATTCACGGGGGAGACAGGGGGTAATTCAGACGAGAGACAGTGGGGGTAATTTTAGGGGGGCGATAGGGGTAATTCAGGGGGGGAGAAAGTGGGGGGTAATTTAGGGGGGAGACAGAGGAGGTAATTCAGAGGGGAGACAGAGGTGGTAATTCAGACGAGAGACAGAGGGGGTAATTTTTGGGGGGAGATAGGGGGTGATTCAGGGGGGAGACCGTGGGGGGTAATTCAGGGGGGAGAGGGGGTAATTTTTGGGGGGAGACGGAGGGGATAATTCAGGGGGGAGACAGAGGGGGTAATTTTAGGGGGGAGACAGAGAAGTAATTCAGGGGGGAGATGGAGGGGCTGATTTAGGGGGGAGACAGAGGGGGTAATTCAGGGGGGAGACAGGGGTTAATTTTAGGGGGGAGATGGAGAAGTACTTTGTAATTCAGGGGGGAGGCAGAGGGGGTAATTTTTGGGGGGGAGATGGAAAAGTAATTCAGGAGGGAGATGGAGGGGGTAATTTAGAGGAGAGATGGAGGGGGTAATTCAGCGGGGAGACAGAGGGTGTAATGTTAGGGGGGAGACAGAGAAGTAATTCAGGGGGGAGATGGAGGGGGTGAATCAGGGGGAGATGAAGGGGGTATTTCAGGAAGGAGACAGAACACAGACAGGGTAATACGGGATTAGAGGAAGAACACGTTGTGCCGAGGATGCATGCAGTAGCCCATTGTATATTGGCACTTTTTCGGATGGTAAAAAGTGTGCTCGCTCCGCTGCTGTATAACATTAGCTGGAGGGAGCTAATGGCTCGTTTGCATCAGGAAAAGAAGAAAAAAGTGTTGCGTGAAAAATTGGGACCATGTTTATTAGTGCAAAAAGTTACTGTCTGAGGTTCCGGTCAAAACTTGGAAGACTAGCCTCATTGAGAGTTGCCAATGGAGGAAACTAATCGGCTTCTCCTGAGCACATAACAAGTAGATTAATTACATCTGCAGGAAGCTCGTTTTGTAACGATCAGGGTTAAGCTCTGTTCATGCGCTCGCAATTCCTCTGCATTGCCTCTGCTCTTGGCTCATATTTCATTCTCAAACGCTACATTTCTTTCCCGGTTCGGGAGATGAAACGGCTTAAATGAATGTCGTCCAAGTTGAAGATATTTTCTGTGCAGTGTACTACTCTCCTGTTTTAGAAAATATATGCACAATTTTGATCATTTAATTCTGTCCATAGGTCAATGGCCTGGACCTGTGGATTTGGTTGAGTCGTCAGGGGACTTTAGCATGGCAGTACATGAGCACTACTGTAGTTGTTTACGTCTCCTTGTTCTGACCTACCCAGCTCAGCTCATTAAAGGAACTATGTTAGCTGGAGCACCTGCGTAGTAGAGTCCAGTCGATATACATTTTCATACATGCAGTGCGATATCAAGGGGGCAGAAATACAAACCCCACACTTATTAGTACGAGTGCAAAGCGTACCTTTGTCACTGTTTTAAATACAGAAGATGGTCAGCAAACGCGGAGTTGCTAGAGTAACCGCTTTTATCTTTGCCGAATCCCTCGAAGAATAAATTATACTTTCCATCCATATTTCTTTGGGCAAAACCACATTGAAAGTGTGAGGTTAGGTAAACCGGTGAATTCATGGTGGAATTTCAATCTGTTTGCACCGTGTGCATCCTTGAGAAGTTTAGGGAAATTTTTATCAAGTAACTGTCTTTAATGTTCACAGAACCTGTTTGTAGCAACGTTTTGTCGGACATGCAGCTGTCATAGATCCTTTTGCGAAAGCTTCTAGTTCGACAGCTGCCATGGGATGACATAACAATCAACATCGGCTAACTTAAAAGCAATAATAAGGCCACAAAGACCCGAACTATGACAAACTGATGCTACGAGGCAGAGGCTCTACGATCAATAAAGATAATATTTACCAAAAAAAAACTTCATCAAAGTTCTCAAGGATAAACGCGATATAAACACATTGAAACACTTACATGAATTCTCCGAAGATCTTTAAATATTTAACCTAATGCTTTGAAGAAGTCTGCTTCGTCACGCGCACGCGCCCCTGCTGACACATGTCCATTTAAGTGCTGTACTAACGAGGTGATCGGCTGAATGTGGTGCGTGAAATCAGGGGGACATCCAAAATAAGCAGGGCAGTGGCCTGACTGAGCCTTACACATGAAGAGAAATCATTCAAAAACCTATTCCTGTTTAGGAGCCTGGCTGAAACATTGTGTTGAGTTGCGTGGGCCAACAAAGTGTATATCTTAAGGGTGTGAAATGTGAGTCTTTGATAACGTAAACATGCGGCGAAACAAGGAAAAAAAAATTAAACTACATTACAAATGACGTGATTTCATACACTTCAGAAGGGACAATCAATGATTTGAGATGGTCTAGCTTATTTAGAATAAAGAAATAATGAATGATTTGGGCTCCTTGAGAAAACAGTTTTGCACCAGTATGTACAGTGCAGTGTATGTAAATATGCTTCCTGTGTTTTGTAGAAAACAGTCTTGAATGGAAGTAGCACTTGAAAAGATTGGCTGTGGAAAAAAAGGCAGAATTCATCAGTCCGGAGAAAATGTACCCCATCTACATGGAAGTACATCCACAGACTCCGTGAGCAAAATTCTACTATACAAACAATTTGACAGAAAAAGATTGGAAATGGCTTGGCAGCCGGGGACAGCTAGGTCATTTTCCTTCTCATTTTACCTGCCTCTAGAAATGTCAAAAGCATTTACAGTAAACAAATCTTTTCCACAGCTTATATGAATAAGACATTCATTGTCGAAGGGAATTGGCTTTACACAATGATAAGAATAATAAATAAATGTAAATATGTTAACACACTGTCATGCGGACAAGAAGATAAAATGTAAATATGCTCATAAAAAATCGTGAAATAAGTTATACATGAAAATGACGTGGATCAGGCAGGGATATATGATACAATTGAAGCAAATTAAGTAATAGGAAGCAAGAAAATCAAATGTGTAATAAAGCAACATTAACTCTACTGCATGCCGTACATGCAAATTGGTTGTTTCTGCATTTGATGGCAGTACTAAGCCCAGATTTGACATTCGTTTCACATTTTAATATTCTCATTGGAAGTATTTGCATATGGGGTAGGGGGACTCACCACTCACAAAAACAAGAGAGTTGGCGCATGTGGCCCCTGCAACCTCATCCACTGGGGCTACTCCTCTCTCAGAGCTCTCCGCAGAAATTGTTTTCTCAATTTAACAGAATCTTTGGTAAAGAGCACGACAGCCACATAACTGGAGGTCCTCCATTTGCCCAGCCGCTACTTTACATTTTATTTTGCTTTGGTACACAATTACTGCAAGGCATTGCTTTAGTTTATTTTTGAAGTATATTCACAGGGCTCGAATTTCACGACGGCATCGACGGCAATTGCCATCGATGCCCTTACCTGTTTGCCGTGCTGCCCACCTTAAAAGCCCCATTATATGGCAGTTTCCCGCATTGCTGTAAGTGCCCCTTGGCCAAAACACCTACCCAAAATAAATAAATCACACATCATTTCCTGTTTTTATCAGTGACGGTTCGTTGGCTGTAACGAAGGGAAGCCAAAACCTCGGCCCTCAAAGCTTAATGACTTAAACCTTTCGCTGTTTACTTTTCTTGATCAGCAGTTGCTCATACGAATTGGGAGGACTGTCAAATTTATTTTAGCAAATGATAGCAAATGACGCAAATTATCAATACGTTTTTATAAAATAGTTTACAAGGCTTCTTTCGCAAGAAGCCACGATGATCCGTTTTCTAGTCTTAATATAAAAGTAAAGAATGCAATGTTGCACAACTTATCGCATAATTAGCCTCACTAATCAATTTGCGAATCTATGCCGTTATATGAACTACTTGAGCGCGGAATTTATAAAGACATGGGCCTATGTTTATTTATGTCGTAATTTATGCGTGAAAGAAAACCCGTCATAATTTCGAGGTGCAATGTATAATAATGCTTTCGAAAATAAATTTGACTCAATTGACTGTCCGTCTAAAAATTCGTGTGAGCAACTGCTGATCAAGAAAAGTAAACTGCGAAAGGTTTAAGTCATTAAGCTTAGAAGGGCGATGGTTTGGCTTCCCTTTGTTACGGTCGATGACACGCCACTGGTTTTTACAACTGTCTTTTTCGCCCTTTTCTTGCGATCGTGGGCACAGAATTATTCTTGAATAATTTATGTATCCCCTCTATTTTTAACTCCGATCACGATGCCAACAGGTGAAAGGAACAAAAAAAGAAATAAAATGCTGAATTACAGCCGGTAGCCGCAAAGTGTGGAAATTGATGAATTATGGAGGTACTGAAATTCTCTTAGGTTGCGTGTTGTGTGTTGATAAAGCTTGGGAAGTGGTCTTTATAGCCAGTATCTAGCGTTGTTGTCAGTGTGAGTGTTTTAATAACAGGAGAAAATCAGAGGCTGCGGTCCAATCTGAAAAAATGCTTGCTTCGTCGTGTTCACTCGCCCTCCAATCAAGGTGGGAATCCCCAAAAAATCCCGGATGTAAGATGGCTGCCACTTGTAGGGTCGCTCCAATCCAGTTTTGTGAGGGGAAGGGCGCATTTTCATTTGCTCAAGCCCTCGATTATCCTCCCTCAAACAAAGCCAACAACGAACTTCCCTCCAAGCTTTGATATTGCCCAGAATGCTTTGCTCATTCTCCCTCTGTAAAAAATTCACGCTCGCCAATTTTTTCAGCTGGCAAAAGGGGGAATTGTGGCAGGGAAAGTACCATACAAATGTAAGAATTGTGTGCGAGAAGTGTTTAATTTATGACAGTTATATGCAAATAGCGAAGTTTGGGGGGGTGAGGGGCATCGGTTTCACATTATTTTTTAAGCCTTTGACTTCACGTTCATTTTTGCTGTAGCTAGCCTATAGCATCCGCGAGCGGAGCTAAACGACGCTTTCACACCGGACACGAAACCAATTTTTCGTGCGACAGATTACATTCAAAGTCAATGCAAAGAGGTGAATGCACGCGAAACACGTGTATTCCCGTCTTTGCATTGACTTTGAATGCAATATGTCATGCGAAAAATTCGTTTTGCCTCTGGGGTGAAAGCAGATTTATTTTCCCATGCAGCTGTCACAAGTGCCGCAGTAATCAAACGAGCACGCCGTCCTCTACTTGCCATAAACATGCGATACGCTTTCTGCGTGAACTGTAAAAGGTAAAACGTACAGGCACCTAACCAGCTCCATGGTAACACAAACTTCCCGTTGGCTTGTTGACAAAAGTCGAAGTGCGGAAGAAATGCAGGGAGGGTCGTTCCAATCCGATTTCACACAACCCTCCCCCAAAGTCCCCTCTATTGCCCTCCCTCGCTCGTGAAGGGCTTACTCGCCTACTGCGTCATTCGGAGGGCTCACTCGAGTGCAGGGAAGAAGTGAAGGGAGTACCCTATTTCGGATTGGAACGCAGCCCCAATTTCATGAGAGGCGAAAGCCCGAATTTCGCGTGTGGCCGAAGATGGACAAAATGGCTAAATATGATTATTTTTTTCAATGACCCGGCATTTTATTGGAATGACCTTGAACTTGCATCATAACAATGCCCAAACGATGTCCCAGTGCAATACTGAGCCAATTTGCAAGACGGCAAGCAGTGAAAATTACGGGAAACGTTTTCTCTTCAGAATGGTTTCGATGTGCATAGCGCACGCTGATTGGTCACTTTATATGAGGAACAACTGAGACTATGGACCTTTACTTTTTATTAGCAAAAGCGATGACCTAAAGCTCTATGGTGGATTTGCTGCTGTGCCCCCAAGGTAGCGGCAGACTTTACTGTGGTGCCCCTTATATGGAGGCACATTTGCCGAAGTGCCCTTTTATTTTCAGCATGGACCACAGCAACTTTTGCCGTGCCCCTTATCACCTGTATTTCGAGGCCTGTATTCATCTTTCTCCTCCACTTATTTTTTTAACTAAAAAAGTATGAGGAGAGGAAAGGAATGCTTGTAAATATGATTTTTTTTGAGAACTGGATAAAATCTCTTTGGGCACTGCCAATAATTAGAGATGAGAGCCTTATAGTAGAAGAACAACTTGAGATTCAAGTTGGTCTGTCTCAATTTGGTCTCTGTTCAGTATTGAATTTAGTTGATGTCCTTGAGCGTGAGGTAGAAATGAGAAGTAAAAGAAAGGAAAAACATGAGCGATTTGAATGATGGAAAAAAGCCGCGTGAGGATCCAGGGAAATAGATTGTGCATAACTAAATCAGGGCTGTATAAAGGAATATCCCTCTGCATCTATTTCCAATAGAAAAGCAATCTGTTTAGTTTATTCTGGTAGAATTCCCACAGTGTGGGAAAATGAAAAAATAAATATTAAGAATCATATGCACACACTCATTTAGACAATGTTATCATTTTAATTAGAACCAAAAAATGTTTTTTTTTTCTTATCTCTGTGATGAAAAAAAAATCTCCTTCTGTTACCATGCTTGTCAGAAGATCATTTTGAGTTGATGTTTACTGAAATATTAGAAAACATAAAATGGTAACACTTTATAATAAGGGGACGTGAATCATGTAGTTCATGCATTACTTCATGCATGATTTACTCATGAGTTTATCAGAATTCCTCCATGATTTCATACAATAATTCATCGTGACTCATCATGAGTTAACAAGAACGCCTGCTTACTCATGTCTGAATTCATGGAATGACATCATATCAACTAAGGAATTACTGAAATGAATTCATCATGAATCAAAAGTAATTAAGCATGATCATGATGTGTTCATGGTTCATTAAAGACAGTCGTTTCACTTTTGGCAGAATCGAAATAGACATTTTCATCCATTACTTCATTCTTTCTTCATGTATTCACTTCCCATAAATTAATCATGTTTTTGCCCCCTAAAGTGGAGGAGGTATCTTGGCTTTCATCACAACATACAGTATGAATGTGCAAATTGGGAATCTTGAACAACATGAACTGAAGGTTAGTTGCTTATGAATTCATGGGCCTACAAAGACAAATTCAGTTCACTTTTGGCAAAACTGCAATTGAAATATTACTTGGACTTGGACTTACCATCACTTTTTGATCATAAAGATACAATATTACACTGAAATCATGTAGTACTTCATGCATTAGTAGATACTGATTAAATCCATTAATTCATTCTTACTTCATGCATTAGCTTCCCATGAGTTGATCATGTTTGTGCTCCCTCAACTAAAGTGGTGGCTACACATGCTTTTATCACAACAGATGTGAGAAATGCTATTGCTTTGGAATCATTGAATGACATGAATTAAAGTTTACTCTCTCATGAGTTCACCATGTCTGTGCCCCTTCAACTAAAGTGGTGGACAAACAGTGGCTTTTAAACTGCGCAAATGATTAAGGAAAAACTCAAAAAAAAAAAAAATAGTAATTTACTTTCTGATGCCATAGGCTGCTGATTCTCTGCCAAAATGTCACTCCAATCTGAAAAATTTCCACCAGAAAACTCAGCTGGACAACTTTTCAGGTCCAACTCCTCAGAATCCATGACAGATAGCATTTTGGTGTCACCTTCAATCATTTTGATCAATGCTTTTAAAGTGATGTTGAGCGAAAACAAAACTCTGTGCAATGCATACACAATGTTTGCCATGCGTTAGCAATCATAAACAAAGGATTTTTCCTGATTATTATTATTAGTAGTAGTAGTAGTAGTAGCAGTAGTGGTAGTAGCAGTAGTAGTAGTAGTAGTAGTAGTAGTAGTAGTAGTGGTGGTGGTAGTATTATCATTATTAGTTCCTTGAAAATGAATATTTGTCTGAAGCATGAATTTGTATGGTTCAGTATGCATTCCTGTACTGTGTGTTTGGTTAAATTCACTGATTAATCTGTGTTTGATTGGCCTAAAAGAATCGCTCTTCTTTATCGGAAATGCATTAAAATGGTCTGTTATTGATTCTTGGGTTTTTTTAAACATTGTGCCAATGTTCTCGAGGGAGGTCTGCGGAAAAGCATTTATCTTTGTGTTTGATTCGCTGCACCCGTTTCTACATTTCAATTAATCTCGCTGAAGACCTCAATCGAGTGAGCTTCTCCACAACCAATCATGTGTTTAATGGCCTGTTTCGGCCTTCGGCGAGCGCTGTGGTCACGTGTGCGATTCATTGCAGCGGCTGAAGCTGGCTTACGAGACGGAGCTTTGCGGAACCCGCAGGAAGTGAGGTCACATCACTGTACTGTTCAGCATGAGTTTCCTGAATCTGAAACTCCCGGTGGTTTGATGCATTTTCTTACTCTACCTCCTTGTATCCTCTGCTTTCATCTTTCTCATCATTCCTAAGCTTTATGGTCTTATAGTGTGAGGGAAAAGGGGGAGATGCAGGGAGGAGATTGATTGTGTGTTTTCGGCAAATGGGAACCTCCATGCTGGGTCGTGCGTCTGTTTGAAGAGATGTCACTCACAGACATGGCAGATGTGGAGAGTTGGGACCAGAGGAGGTTCATAATCATGTCTATGACATGAATCCCATCTGAGGCCTCTCTGTGTGGAGTTTGCCTGTCCTCCATGTGTCTGCGGGGGATTCTCTCCGGTACTCTGGTTCCTCCCACAGCCCAAAGACATGCATGTCAGGCTAATTGGACACTAAATTGCCTGTAAGCATGAGCGTTAGAGTAAATTGGCTGTGAATGGCGAGTGCGCCCTGCGATGGATTGGTGAGCGGTCCAGTGTGTGTCCTTGCCCTTCACCCGTAGTCAGCTGGGACAGGCTTCTGCTCTGCCGCTACCCTAGTGAGGAAGGAGCGGTTTAGATGATGGATGGACATTCTAAAGGAAGACTTTCATTGAGGCTGCACTAGTGTGTTCTTCTCGGAGCATCCTACGCAACTGTCCTCACTCCCCCAAGGAGCCTTACGGTAGAGGGATTTCTATGTCCTTATAGAAGGAAGACCTTTACCAACTCTCAGGACTTATTCAGACTGAGACGATAATGAAAGATGAAGAAGCAACTGGAATGAATCCTGGGCAGATTACAAGCAGTTATCTTAACAACATGTTGTTTACTGATCCAAAATGACTGAATTCATTTTTTATGACCATTTCCTTCCAGAATGCCAATATTTCAGACTGTCTTCCATTTTACTGGTTTTTGGTTGATGTTTCTAGAAATCTTGAGGCCTCTCCCTTGAGACAGTCATCACAATATTCAATGAAAGTATGCAAATCTAATCATTCTGCCAATTCATTTGCTTATATTTTTGTCACAGTAACACCGCAATCTTTGCTAAAATTGACACAAAATAAAATGGTTGTATTGCAGTTTCAGTTTCAGGTCATTTACATGGACCAGCTGCGGTAGTCTTTGTGCAAGAGAGAGTGTGACAGTGTAAGCAAATAAATCGCACAATGGTCATGTGAATCTGTAACATATAAGCAACTGAGTGATTGAGCTCTTCTATCCGTGATTTAAGACTGTTGCCCTGACATCGTATGATTCTGGCCTGTGCTGACACTGCTGTGTTTTTAGGGTTTAATACTCTGAAGTATATTTCTATAGCTTGAAAGTATGAAATTATGCATGAAAATATGTGTAATTTCCTCTGAAATTCTAATTGTGTTTTTTTAAGCATGCTCTATTTGTAATGCTCTGAAATGGAAGCACAACTTTGTAAAACAAAGTTCCCATATAAGGCCTCATTCACACTACTTCTTTCAAATTCCCTCAGATTGATTCAAATTATTGTACTCTGAAACATTTTTTTAAATGTCACTGTGATATTGATTGTCTTACCAGCCTCATTTTGTGTGTCCTTAAAGTATCTTTTGATGCGAGATTGGGGACATGAGCAGAATTGGCGCAGCTGACATATTTCAGTAAACCTGCCGAGGCAGACGCATTAAAAGTTTGTTATCAAAGTGAGTTAGGCTTCGGCGTATGCTACCCCCGCTGCACATCTGCCCCGATGATGTACGCAAAGCTAGCAAATGTAGAGAGAGATGATCAGGGACACGACTGCACATTCATCCCTCCTCTGCTCGTCTGCATCTGGAGCCATTTAAGATGATTCTGACTGTGTGACAACATCATATACTGTAAGAGCCTTTCTGCAGATATGGCATGATTGAGAATAATTGCTTTGGTACTAGAGTACTGCGATGCTTTGCCTTAGTTTGTCAAGTATATTTATCTTCCTTTGTTTTTTTTTTTGTTTTTTTTTCAAATATAGCATGGAGACAGGAAAGGAATGCTGGTAAACATGACATTTCTGAGAACCGGCTAAAATCTCATGGGGTACTGCTGATGGTTTCTGTGAAGTGTTTTTATATGCATTTCATAAAGCCTAGAATGTCATCTGATTAGACTAAAATCAATCATGAATATGCTTTATCTTTTGCATTCATCGCGCCGTGCATTTAAACATAGCTTTTAATCCAGGATAGATTGCCAATTTATATTAAAATGTGGTGCTGAAAGTGATATAATGTTATGATCCATTAATTTTGATGTCATTTCTTGTTGTTGTTGTTGTTGTTTTTATTGTTATACTCTATTGCTTTCTAAATCACGCTCTTATGCCTCAGTAATTTCCCACAATGTTTTTAGCTTGACCTTTTATTTTATTATTCAATAAAGTTCAATCCAGCCCCTTTTTTCTTTTTTTCACGATGAGATGCAGCTATTAATCAAGCAAGAGCGTTAATTTCAGTCAACCGCTACACTAAACATCGGTCTGAACCATTGCGTGATCCAGAATGCTGTCGAATTGGCTACTCTGACTCTAATTTTGAATCTATATGGAGAACAGGGATGGACTTCAGAGCAGAATCCTGCAGTGGCCTATGGGAGTCAATAAGGCGGTGAAACAGAACGTTGGTTTTGCTCTAAAGTCACATTGGATCTTGGGTTGCCAGTTTCTGAATGATTCATTAATGCCTGGTCTGACAGCTCTGGCTTTGTTTGTGATTACGCTTTCAGCTGAGCATGTTGTCGGGTTAGGACAAATCATAAATCTGGCAACTCTTGCTGGATCAGGGTATGGGGACTCTAATTTGTTGCAAGCTTGAAACTGAGTGACATTCTCTCTGAGTCAAATTGTCCAGTGCATACATGCTGTTGACTGAATGACAAACAAATTTGAGAGATCTGATGTTATATGTGGGGTCTTTCATATTTTCAGTATGAAAATATGTAGGGTTTGAAATATCCTGCAGTGTGGACCAGGATGGTTAACCACAGCTCATCAGCTGAGCGTCCTTTAACTTGATGTTCCATTAGCTTAATCTGTGTGCTTAACCAGTTTTAACCAGCCTTGGACTAGCCACAGCCAGTAACAGATCGGCGGAAACCTTCTAGCGGAGTTAAATCTGCAAGGCTGTGAAATTTATCGTGCTTCAGGAGCAGGAAAGGCTGACTGCAGATAGCTGATGACTGTGAGGTGCGCCATTTTGAATGATGATCAGATGCTGTGCTGATAGAATCAACCCTTTTTACAGTTAACATGAATGGCTGGCAATCACAAGGGACGCACAATCTGTCACTCATGAGAGATGAACAAAAGTGCCGAGCTGAATTTCCGTACATCAGAAAGAAACTGTTGAGCGAATGCAGCATGTGATTTGATTAAATGTAAAGCCGTTGTGGAAACTGATTAGATACAAGCTCGCAAAGATTGTCACACATCTCCATACGGCAAAAGATGGCTTATGTTGAGTTTTTTTGAAGATTACAGAAACGTGCTCTCAAATGTCATCATCCAGTACGCATGAAACAATCCGTTTTCCCTTAAATTGCCATGACAACACATCTGCAAGGTTATGATTTATCTGTGAGCTACCTGGCTGAACCCAAGAGTGAAGTGCTGCATTGCTCCAATTCATCTGCAGCGGATTTATATTGCTTGGCCATGAGTGATATGAATGGTTGAATAGTGTGCAGTCTTTGGAAATGGTGTGATTAAAATAATGTAGCAGATATAATAGGTGCCATTAAAAACTGCTATTAAAAGAAGTCAAATCATTAATTGGATCTTGGGTGGTTAATGTAACTGTTGTAGAAGAGGACCACCTGTTGCGCAATAAGCTTATCAGTAACCCTTTGCAGGGAGGAACTGCATTTCTGAAAAATGAGGCACATTATGGAAAGTGCAAAAAGTATTTTTAAAAAGTTCATTCACTCTCTGCTATGTTGAAAACATTACAGAAAAGATGCCTGATGCTTTGGCTCGAGAATTCGATTGATTATTGAAATTATTTGATCATTCCAAATCTGATGCCTGCAAGAGAAAAGTTGGAGCTCGGGTAAGTTAGGGCTAATAATGATGTACCAAGTTGCAGTATCAGATGGTGTGAAAGAGGTGATGTGAAAAAGGTGATCTACTTATGTTATTGTACAAAAGTACCCTCCAATAAAGATCTTGACCTTTCAGAGCAAAGATGGGTGAATCCTTACCAATTTTTGGCCTGGGCCCTATAAACGCGAATGTCCCTGAGTGAGTGAGTGACTGACTGACTGACTGTCTGAGTGATCAAGTTTAACGCTTGGCTGGCCAGCGGGGAAGAAGTTCAGCGATTGATCAGCCGGCGGTGAAGAACTTCAACGATTGGTTGGCTGACGATTGGCTAGCTGGCTGTTCAGCGATTGGTCAGCCAGCGGGGAAGAACTTCAACGATTGGTTGGCCAACGGCTGGCTAGCTGGCTGGCTGGCCGGGCGTTGACGTCATTCGTATTTAATTTGTTTACTTGTACAAGCCGGTGGCGGCTGCAGACTTACAGCGATCTCAATGTAAAAACATGAATTGGGTTAAAACGGATTTATACAATCTACGTCTAAACCTTTGTTGAAAAAATCTGGGTTGAATTTTTTTTTCACATCTTTATGTATTGAGGGAACGCTTTCTCAAAGAAGCAGAAGGCGCTGGCAAAAACGCAGTGGGAAGTGAAAACGGCAAATGACAGCAAGCAGAGAGGGATATGATTTTTCCCTCCAAACAATACTTAAAAGAAAACTAAAGTAACTGATGTAAATACTTCTGTTATTTGCGGATGCAAGGACAGTGTTGATAATAACATTACAGATGACAGAATTAAGCATAAATACTGTCACCACAAAAGCTTGCATTGAGCACCAGTTAGCTTGTCGCCCGGTGAAGCGCATCAGCAGCGGATCAGTAACTTTAGCGCTGCCGTGCACTTGGGATCCTTCCAACCAAGCATTGAATTTCCTGGAAGAAAATTCAGCACGGTATGATTTGACACCTCCTTCAATTAGATTTGTTTGAAAAATGACAGAAGTTGCATTGTTTTGAGGAAACCGACGGTATTCTTTGATTTATCTGCACAACTACGATGAAAGTTTGTTATGGGGGAATGAGCAACTGGGAAAAGGCAAAAAAAAAACTTGGTCAGCATGAGTTGTCAGGCCTGCACTCTGATTCATTACATGTGTTTGCTATGATTAAAGTAACTAATCAGCGCATGCTTTCGGGAGTTTGCAGCTAGGAATCAACAAAGCCTACTCCTGGGACAGTGTTTATTTAAATTAATAAAATGTATTAAATAAGTTTTATAAATCTAAATATTCATATTTAATTAATTAATTAATTAATTAATTTTATATTTAAACAATTAAATTTATTCAGATCGTCTGAATTCCTGGGCCATTAAGGAATACCACCCTGAGGGCGCAGTCATCGCAACACGTGCTTTATTAGCTTATGTTTGAGAGAATGCGCTCATTACGGAAAGATTGAGAATGGCTTTCACATACACACGTATTAAAAAAAAGATGAAAATAAAATAAAATTGCCGGTTTTGGAGCATTTTAAGAATGCTGATGATAAATCCAAGGGGAACGATTATCAGACTGTCATTATTTTAAGCCTTTTATGGGATTAGCCTGCTGCCTGGATGTTTATGTTGGCGAAAGTGACATTAACATTCATTAAAGTTAATTGATTGAATTAAAAAAAAAAATCAGTCCTATATAATGCGACGAATCACTTTATTCAAATTTAGGATTATGTCCAAGGATTATTTGTTTATTTTTGGGACTGCAGACCTCGGCACATGAAAAAAACGGCACATGATGGCTAAGCTTACGTAGTCACGTCCTTCTGCGCCGATATTTCAAAGGGTGCGATAGGAAAATGATTCTGTTTTAAATGTAAAAAATGCTTGAATGGAAGATGGGAAAATGGGAAAAAGAGAATGGAAAAGAATTACGAACCAAACCTCCACTTTTTTCTGCTTTTTACTGGCTTAGAACGACTTTTAGTAACTCTAATCAACGCTATGCTTTCGGAGTTTGCAGCTAGGAATCAACATACTGCTCGGACAGTTGTAAAATGTATTCAAATCTGTAATCCAAAAAGGTTCATACTGTCTGTAGTAACTAATTTACGTTAACGTTCTTATTTTTCGAACAGAAAAGGTTTTATCCTACCTTGACATGTTTCGACGGGATACTCCCGTCTTCTTCAGAAGAGTCACCGATGTCACGAGTGACGTGTCTTATCAGCTGATGTTAGCGAGGCGTGGCCGCCCTGTCAGATTTGACAGGGCGGCCACGCCTCGTGCTGTCCGGCCGCTCCTCCAGGATGGTACTCCAGGTGTGGGAAAGCGTGTATGCCCCCTCGTCCCGGTTCATGGTCCTGTGGGCCCGCTTCCTGATTTCAATTGCCTCCATGATCCAGCGTTCATGTCGATTGTTCTGAGTGCGGATGACTTTGGCCTTGTCCCAGTTCATAATATGATTTTTCCTCTTGCAATGGTCTGTGATTGCTGATTTAAGGTTTACCTGTAGTGCTTGTTCCTTAACTGAGCGTGTCTGTCTTGCTGTTGTTTCTTTCTCGCATTCTTTTAGGTGTTCTTTTTTACGTGTATGCAAAGGTCTACCTGTTTCCCCAATGTATGTTTTATGGCAAGACCGGCATGGGATTTCGTATATGACGTCACATTTGTTGCAGTTGTCAATTTGGTCTTTCGGGTGTACCAGTAGTTGTCGTAATTTTATGTATGGTTTTACCGGGGTGTTGATGTGGAATTTTCTCATGGCCCGTTGAATCCGCTCTGTGACGCCTCTTATGTATGGTAACGTAACATCACATCACCACATCAACACCCCGGTAAAACCATACATAAAATTACGACAACTACTGGTACACCCGAAAGACCAAATTGACAACTGCAACAAATGTGACGTCATATACGAAATCCCATGCCGGTCTTGCCATAAAACATACATTGGGGAAACAGGTAGACCTTTGCATACACGTAAAAAAGAACACCTAAAAGAATGCGAGAAAGAGACAACATTAAGACAGACACGCTCAGTTAAGGAACAAGCACTACAGGTAAACCTTAAATCAGGAATCACAGACCATTGCAAGAGGGAAAATCATATTATGAACTGGGACAAGGCCAAAGTCATCCGCACTCAGAACAATCGACATGAACGCTGGATCATGGAGGCAATTGAAATCAGGAAGCGGGCCCACAGGACCATGAACCGGGACGAGGGGGCATACACGCTTTCCCACACCTGGAGTACCATCCTGGAGGAGCGGCCGGACAGCACGAGGCGTGGCCGCCCTGTCAAATCTGACAAGGCGGCCACGCCTCGCTAACATCAGCTGATAAGCGCGTCACTCGTAACATCGGTGACTCTTCTGAAGAAGACGGGAGTATCCCGTCGAAACATGTCAAGGTAGGATAAAACCTTTTCTGTTCGAAAAATAAGAACGTTAACGTAAAGTATTCAAATCTGCTTAATTTCTGGGCGATGAAGGAATACCACCCAGAGGGCACAGTCATCGCCAACTGCGTCACTTATGTTTGAGAGAATGCACTCGTTGTCGAAAGCTTGACAATGGCTTTCACGCATCAGTAAAAAGATGAAAATAAAATAAACGAAGTGACTGCTCTTAATTAACTGCGTCCAAGCACAAAAATTGATCGAAATTCGCGTTAGACGCACTTACAAGTGTGGCGAAGATGCACATTGCTCCATTGCCCAATTGCCTTATTTTTTTTTAAGATGTGGCCAAGGGAAATTTTCTGCATTGGCCTCAGGTAGGCCTAAAAGTGCGAAGTGTGGCCAAGAAAAAACATTCAGCATTGGCCACACATAG
The DNA here is from genome assembly GCA_029721435.1 of Gymnothorax reevesii. NCBI lineage: Eukaryota > Metazoa > Chordata > Actinopteri > Anguilliformes > Muraenidae > Gymnothorax > Gymnothorax reevesii. The sequence goes on along the minus strand of CM056587.1, from coordinate 20,725,814 downwards.
GCTATCAGTGCGAATATCATCGGCCTAAAATAAAATCGTCGGTTTCGGAGCATTTTAAGAATGCTGGTGATGAGCCAAAAGGGAACGATTATCGGGCTATCCTTATTTCATGCTTTTTATGGGATGAGCCTGCTGCCTGGATGTATTTCTGTTGGCGGAAGTGACAAGTTACTCTCACTAGGTAGTTGACTGAATTAAAAAAGTAAGTCTTTTATAATACGATGAATCACTTTATTCAAATTTAGGATTTTTTCCGAGGATTATTTGGTCCTTCTGCTCTGATGTTTCATCGGGTGCGACAGGAAAAGGTTTCTGTTTTAAATGTAGCTAAAAATGCTGAGATGGGATTCAGATAAACAGAAAGAATTACGTGTCAAATCTCCACTTTTTCCGGCTTTTTACTCGCCAGAACCATTTTTAAGGGGGGCGCCATTTTAGGATGGAGAAGGGAGGTTTATCATTTCAGATTAATATTTAATATCGTCAATGCGAACCCTTTTCTTGGGCGCACATTCCCAGACAGCATTTGGCGGCCCAGCCATATACTAGGTTACACCGAACTTTGGGAACAACAATCTCCTCGGGCATATCAGTTGGATTTGGGGCATTTCACCCTCTAAATGGCATAATACACTGTCATGGATTTCAAGATGATTCATCTTAGAAACAAAAAAAATCACTGCCTACCTTAACCCTTTGAGTGCTGAATAAATTTTCAAGGAATTAAAAATGCAATTATCCTGAGCTGTTGAAAACCTACCGTGTAGCAACTTGTTAAAAAAGCTCCTGGGGGAGCTCTTTTAAATCTGTTTTTTATCTTACATCATTGGGCAACTGTAGTTGCCTATGGCGCTCAAAGGGTTAAGACTGTGAGTTAACTGGAAGGTAAAGGACACTCAGGAAGCGCATACCTCCGCCAGCAGGCTTTGATCCGCTGGCACCAATCAGCTGCAAATTCCAAATCTGTAAGTGGATCGATCTTTTCCCAATCATGCAGTTCAACTTCTGATAACATTTTGTGGTGATCCATTAGACAGTTTTTGAATAATCCTGCTAACAAACACACGCATAAATACACTCACTCATGCGAGTGATCGCAATACCTCCTGGGGGAAGTAATACGCTTTGTGTCAACTCACAATTTCTCAAGAAAATATATGACTTTTAAGTTTAATTTTTGAAAAGTGATGATCTTAAACTCAATGTCTAAAACTTGTCTTGACAAGTGATCTTAAAAAGAAGAAAATAGCTCTCATAACTTAATGGGGCTCTCGTGTTTTACTGCGCATATTTTGCAGTTTATATTTTAAACCATCCCACCTGTTATCAGCAAGAAAAGCCTGGGTCTGTCGTGGTCTGGGGCTGCAGTATAGTGCGTTCAACGTAGGCAAGTTACATATCTAAAAAAAGGCAAAAATTAGCTCAGCAGGGTATAGGAGCATTTTAGAATGCACCAGGCATCAACTCTCTCTGGGACACCCCTGCTTGCTCCGGCAGGATAATGCCAAGCTTCAGTATTACAACACAGTGGCTTCATACTCACTGACTGTGGATGCTGTCTGTACCCCATACCTGTCTCCCATGGAAAACGTGCAGTGTATTAAAAAGCACAAAATACAACCAACTGAACATACTGTTGACCAGCTGAAGTCCTAAATCGAGCAAGAATGGGGACAAAATTAATTTTTGAAACTCCATCTGGTGTCCAAAAGGACTACTGAGTACTGTTAAAAGGAGAGGTAATGTTGCAGGGTTGTGAACATGCACCTGTCTCAAAGTCATTAGAATTTTTTGCTGGCATCACATATCAAAAATCAAAAACAATATGGATGATGAATATAAAAGTGACTTATTTTGCCTCGGTACTTTTTAAATTGAACACAGGTTTAAAAGGATTTGCAAGTCTGGTTTTTATGTACTTTTTTCAAATTTTTCCAATTATTCTGGAACTGAGGTTATATAATTAGAAACTACATTTCCATATTTTTCCCGGGAGATTCCACCTGCAAATGTACACTCTGTAAATCTCTGATCTTCCATCCAAACAGCCTCTTTGACTCATAGTCAGTATCTTCCCCGAGTGTTGGTTATGTGACCTACCTCAATCACCTAAACACAGACCAAGTCTCATCCTAAAACTTCAAAACTTCCCAGCATCACATTTAGAAAGCCAAGAGACAGACATCACAGTGAGAACCAAGCAGATGGTGTGGAATTGACAGATGGTGAACATACAAACACTCCCTTCCAGATCAACAATTTGAAGGCAAAGACAAATGTGTGTTTAGGAATATAGTCACAGTGAAGGTAAATAAAAGACACGTTCAGAAAAATACTGCATGTATCGTGTTATGCACCAGTCGTAAATGTATTACAAATGTTGCCTTTCATTTTGACCTCCTTTTATCTTAATTAGTTTGTAGAAGAAAAGCATTTTTAATATTCCAAACACTGATGTTTTCAATCAATAAAATTTTACAAAGGCATTATTTTATTTTGGTAATGAAAGTAACTCATGGCATAGCCTCCACAGAGTCCTCCAGAATGCTTGGAACAGTCATAGTCATTTGCCTCATAGAAGTACAGTGTATGACTTCAGAACAGGCTACCAACTGAATCACTGAGTTTCCAAAGAGCCCAACTCCAATGAATTAGAGGTCTGCAAATCTAATAACAAGAAGGGGAACTTTCTCGGTATTTCATCCAAAAGTATCCCAATGACACTCTCTTGTAAGGAAATAAACTAAAAAAGATATGGCTCAAAACATATGGGCAAAAATAAATAAACTTTTCCCTTTCTTGAAAAAGAGTGCTTCTTGGAGTTGGGCCCTTTGGAAATTCAAGGATTCAATTTTCAGGTGAAGGGTAGTGTAATAAAATGATGACTGAATTATACCTTTGCCAGGTAATATGTTTTTGCCAACGTATTTGGATGGATGTCAATGAAATTTTGTGTTGATGCATACTGTGCTAAGACGAAAGTGATTAAATTTTGGTGTTTCAGATTCTTCATCCAGGGTCAGGAAAGAATTTCTTTGCTGGTAAATACAGGACTGACGATTACCAAAGTCACTTGACACTAACACCCACGTCAGCCTTCAGATTACTTTATTAGTGCAAGCACAGCATGCAAGGTCAAATTTGAATCCAACATCCTATGCGAAGGAATTTTACCACGGCTAAGGTCATGTGCTCTCCGAGTGCCCTTTAGTTGTCAGTGTTTCAGCTTGAAACGAAATATTTCAATATTTCATTCATTCAAGCTTCTAATTCTATTATTTATGAAACATCCCTGCCAAATTTAAGTTAAATTTGTCAAAGACATTCGCTCAGTACTGAATCTAAAATACACTACATCTTCTTGAGGGCAGCCTCCCCCATGCTGTGTGTGCTACCCAGTGAAATTTGAGTGGTAATTGTAGTAAGTGCAGAAAGACTATGTGCTGGAGTCTGGTTAGGCACAGTGGACTTCTGTAGCGCAGAAAGACACTGTTATTGTGATGATTCAGAGGGACACAAATGAATATGGCGAGATGCTTTGCAGAGCACGTCTATTGAGTCAGCCGACCCTGTAAATTAAGGTAAATAATCATAATGATAATAGCAGTCCTGACAGAAGAAATTAATAGTTTGTTTTCAAGACACAGTAAGAGCCAAAATGACCAAAATTGAGATAATACCACGGAGCAATAGCCCTGTGCTTCCTACACATGGTGCAAAAATCCTTACCTAAAATCAGCCTTTTCCTTAAACTGTGGCATTTATGAATTACAGTACATTTTCTCTGTCTACAACACACAAATACTCTTGATCGATGGAATATTCAGGCCGTCTTACGCTAAGCAAGCTATTGTTCTATTTTTATGGGCGGGGACAAAAGGCACTTTTAATTTGAACAGACAGTGCCCAGCGCTGGATCATAATTTTTGTTGATATATAAAATATTTATATGGCACTCTGATGAGCAAGCTCTTTTCAGCTGATCGATGTGCCCGTCTCCATGCATTTTTATTGTTGAAGTCTGATAATCATGGAACCCTCCATTAATGCTAATTTAGCACTATCAAAGTTTAGGATAATTCTGATTAATACTCACTGATGGAGGTTGTTTTCTCCTGTGCCCTGTGCTGATTGCTGAGCTGATAGTTCAGTGCTGAGTTGTTCCCAGTCCCTGTTCCTACTGCCTGATTCCCATATTAGTGCAGCCCGGAGAGCCATCAAGTGTCTCCTACTTCTACAGACTCACAGAGGTACAGACCACTTGGGTCCAATGGACTACACACTGCGCTGTCTGTCAGGGGCCGGGGACAGCAATAAGCAAATACACACACACACGCGCACTCTACCACACACACACACACACACACACACACAAAGTAAACAGCATACTCACACATTTATGAACAAACACACACACACAGGCTACCACACACATACACAAACACACACAAAGTAAACAGCATACTCACAGTTATGAACAAACACACACTACCACACACATATACACACACACGCACACACACACACACAAACAGCATATTCACACATTTATGAACACACGCAGCCCCCCTACACACACACACACACAAAGATTTTTGCACAGGCATGCACACGCACACACACACGCGCACACACACACACACACTTTACCGCCCGTTTTGAATTCAATTAATTAGATTATCATGCTGAATTTGAATGTCAGTCCACTGCCATAATTAAGCATGGCATCTACTAATTGAGTACAGTTGCAGGACCCTCACACTGTCATCAGTGACACAGTGGAGGGAATATGTCAGTAGATTCATTCGACTCAAATCTTTCCCTCTCCGTAAAGGTGCTGACAAAGAACAGTGAACAGAAACACCGCACTGGTTAAGGCTCTTTTAATACTGTTTTTTGGCGCTAATGTTCACCTGAAAACACACTCGGTCTCGAATGCTATGTCCTAGGCTTACCGTAATAAGGACGCAATTCTTTATTGAGGCTGTTTCAAGGGTCACGTTTTTATCCGTCTCTCAGGAAATGACTGAGTTATTACAGTAATGAATGCTCTCCCTGTACACATTCCTTTGTGGAAGCCGTCAGAAGGACAGCCCACAACTCGCTGTGATGATAAATTAGAAGCTGCAACACTGTGTGGAGTAAATAGAGGGATTTTTTATACTGCCGGAGATTTTGCAAATAGATGTGAGAGCCAATGCACAGACTGAGTGCTCCAGTCACTGAGGAGATTGCTGTGTTTGTGCTCAAGACTAAAATTGATCTTTTGGGTTGTTTTTTTTTTTTCCTTTGTTTTGTTCAGTGTATGAATGTAAACGCTGCTCCAAAATTTGGGTTTTACAATAAACATCCTCCTTGTTATCCATCTCAAAACGCTTGCCTGCTTGTTTCACTGAAATGCATTACATTTAAGAGATGGGTTTTTCAGAGGGGTTTACTATGAGAAGGAACAAAAGTGCATTATTTTTTAGGTAACTTGTCTAAATAATATTTAGCTAATGTATACGAAACACAAACAAGCATTTGCTAGGAGACATACACCAGACAGAGCGCATCACGCACGGCATTGTGTTAAGATTACAAACTGGCACGCATGCTTGGCTTTATATTGTGGCACAGAAACCTGGTCCCACCTGAGTTAACCCTTTTTTATGATGTATGTGGTCAATCAAAATTCCGAGTCTGAGAATCGGTCCGGCGCCCTTAAATACGGTGCCGTCTGGACTGTGATGCATTTTATTTTGGCTCCGCTCTCCAGCACGTCGGATTTCTAAACCATGAATATTAGGTTGAAGTAGAGACTGTCAGCTTCAATTTGCAGGTATGTCACGAATATTGTGTGAATCAGGTTGGAATTGACGCCCTTTTTATACCATCTCACTGTCCAAATACTTCACTACTTTAAATGGGGCGCAACTTGCGGAGCCAGTTCTGGCAGCCGACTCGAGACATGCTCACATTCCCATACACACTCGTGCGTGTCAGGCACTGCTCAGCCCCTGCTGTAGGTGTGCTTTATAAACTGCTCTCCTGCTCTGCCTCCGCAGCAAAACATCCCTCTGCTGCTGCATCACTCTTGCCTGCTGCTGGTGAACATTGCCTGCTGCCAGTCAGTATTACCTGCTGCTTATTCAAAATGCCTGCTCCTAGTTCACAATGGCTTATTCAAGCATACAACCACTGCAAGCAGAAAGCTTGACGTGCTAATCTTGTGAGCATGTTTGCTGTGGCTAATCTTGGGTGTAGTTGGCGACTACATTCTAAAAGGAAATCATCTTATTAATTTGGCTGTTCTTACCTGAGCCCTCTGTAGCAACAGCATGCAGGTGATCCATTAAACCTTAGCCGCAAAAAGCTTGTTTATTAAACACGATTATATCCAGATTAGCCACCCCACCAGGTGTCCCATTTTCGAGTGCTGTATTGCTTACAGGCAACATGTTGCAACCTGAACATTATTCTCCTGGCAACTGCAAGCAGGAAAAAAAACAGTGTGACTGTTGTTCAGAAGATTTAGGCCTTGCCTATACGTACATGGCAATTTTTGAATAAATAGCCTTTTCTAAGTGTTTTGGCCTCTCATCCACATGTAAAACACCATCTAAAGTGAAGATATAGTGAAACTTCAGTTTCTTTGTATCCATGTGGGTATGTAAAAAAGGGCCTTTGGGAAACAATGACATCAAAATTCAAATTACACATTCCCACTGTTCTTTGTTTGATTTTCTCCTCTAGCATTCGACATATTCAACTGTTGGCTTTATTGCCACCTACTGGCCTGGCATACTTGATTTGAGTATTTGTAGCTGTAGCTGGCTTGTACGGAGATATTTTGTAAAACAAGTTTTCTATAATGTTGTTTTCTATAATGGAGGGCAGTGGCGGCTTGTGTACTGGCAACAGGGGAGGCTCAAAACAATCCCTTAAAATTAATGATTTGTCACAACCTGTTTTCAATAATTCATTTAAATTACCTTTACAGACACTCTGAAAACTCTCAACATTATCAGGTGTGGCCAGTTTTCATTTATAACGCGTACCTGTCAACTCTCACGCATTTGGTCTGCGTTTAAGTGGCATATTTACGTTCCTCTGCTGTAGTCAGCAATTATTCAATCAAGGAATAGGCTATGGAAGAGATTCTTGCACGGAATTGAAGTCCTTGTTCATGGAGGGATTGGAAGCAATGTAATGGCATAAAGACATTTCAAATGATCGAATTTAATTTAAATGATTGCGAAACACATTTTTAAGGAGTTTTTTGAGAGTTTTTGGAGTTTCTATAATGGTAATTTAAATGAATGATTGAAAGCAGGTTGGGACCAATCATTGCTTTTAAGGGATTGTTTTGAGCCTCCCCAGTTGCCAGTTCACGCGCTGCCACTGATGGACGGGGTAGGTAAGAAAGAGTAATTCAGTTACCGTATTCCAGCTGTCTCTACTTCATGAATTAGTCGGTCTGTTATTCTTTGAGAATCATTCTGAATTGTTCCTCAGCCGCTGCCAGCACAGCATTTATTAGGTTTAAGGGGGTTTTATTATTATTGTTTGAGGAGGTGGGTGGGAGCATGGCCTGAAGGGCTGCAAACCATGCTTCATGCTGTCTTATTGGATATTGGTTCCAGTATTTAACATTTGAATTGCATGCTAATTAAGCTTCATAAATGGTACTGGCATCATTTAGTTCAGCCATCTCCAGGCCTCTATTACTCGCGTCCAGAGACACAAAGCCTCAAATGGATTTATAAATTGATGTTTAACCGTGCTCAATATGGGAAGGTATTTCTTGCACATTTCTCTGATTTGGAATGTAAGGCGTGCAACACTGGCCGCAGTGTCCTTCATTGGCTCCACCATTCACCATCCTGGTGCTCCGCCTGGCTGAGATAGCGAACTCTGAGACTCAGTCCACACGCCAAGGATCAGGACGGCTATCCTGCAGCTCTGAACATACTGGTATCTATTCTGCCCTGTCAAGCCAGACGGCATTATCTGCAAAATAGTGAAACTGAGAAAACAGGCCTTAAAGGTTTCCTCTTGGTACTGGAAGGCAATTACATGGGCCACAATGCTACTAATGACATTGATTTCCTATCACACCCTGAATTTTGGTGAATCAAAATATTTTTGAGATGTTGACCCAGATACTGCAGATACTGCCCTTTGGCTTGACCTCCTGCCCTACTTCTGTAGATAATGCTAACTTGCTCCTGTAATAACTCTGTACAAGTGTATTGATCAGGCTAATCTCTACTAAAAATAGATGGAGCTGGCGCTGTAGAGGGTCAATGACGGGTTTTCCCAATTTTGAGAAATTTGCCGATACTGCAGTCTGGCTTGACAGGGCAGTTTACTGTAAGCTATGTACCACTGGTTGTTAACTGTGTATCAATGCTACATCACTTTCATATCCAAGAACCATTGTCCGCTTTGAGGCTCATGAGTTCCTGTGTGGGTTGCCTGGTGGTGCAGTGGTTAGCACTGGGGCCTTTCTGTGTGGTGTTGGCATGTTCCTCTCGCGTTCCTTGGGTTTCTTCCTACAGTGAACTGGAGACACTAAATTGCCTTTAGGAGTGTGTGTGTGTATGTGTGTGTTTGTGTGAATAGATTGTGCATCCTGTGATGGATCGACAAGCTGTCTAGGGTGTGTCCTTGCCTTTCACCCATAGTCAGCTGTGATAGGCTCCAGCTCCCCCATGACCACAGTCAGGAAGAAGCAGGTATAGAGGATGGATGAGTTCCTGTGACGCGTGAAGTTGCAATATTGCAATAAATTCACGCAACGCATCGGCTATATCTGTCTGCTGCAGCTCCTGGTGGACCAGTGGGTAGATTAGACACCCCTCCAGATCATCCTGAGGTACTATGCTCCTTGGAGGTCAGAGGTGCTTCCTGTTGGATTGCTCTCTTGATGCCTTGGCCTCATGTCGATCGGTTCACTAAGATTAGTGTTTAGTGTTTGGCTTTCTAATTAGCCTGTCCTGAGGGGGCAGTATAATTAAGCTGTTTAGGGGGGAGTGTAGTCCTGCTGCTTTTGGGGGATATCCTGACACTCCCTGTTCTCTATGAGGTCAGAGGATGTGTCAGGGTCAGAGCCTAGATGCCAAACTATCACTCAATTTTTAAATACTGAAATGAATGGTTGATCCAAGAGTTGGCCGACAAAAACGGGATGCAGCTTGCGGAGCTAGTTCTGGCAGACAGCGCATTCCCATAGACACTCCCATGCACATCAGACACTCCTGTGCCCTCCACGGCAAAAAAATGCATATTGTACCTCCGCGGCAAAATATGCATCTACCTGCTGTTGCCTCACTTTTGCCTGCTGCTAGTTAACATCCCACCTCCACTCCAGCATCTATCTGAGGGCTCTGAACCTCTCCCGTTAGGGGAAGACACACACACACACACACACACACACACATACACATGCAAACACACAAGCATGCACGCGCACACACGCAAACACTCACACACTTGCACACAAACACAAACATACACAGTCAAACACACGCACACACTCACTGCTCTCCTGCCCTCAAGCTCAGTCGGCCGCAAGATGAGTCAGGGTCAGAGCCTAGAACCAAATTCTATTTGTTAATTCTGCAATTAACAGTTTACACAGGGGTTCCCTGACTGAAATATTATCCAAATCCTCCAAACATCAGTAATTGTGCCTGGAACTTTTACAAGATGGACAAGCAGTAAAGTAATCCTAGAAAATTTCCCAAAATCAATTAATGCAGCACCGTATGATTATTTTTTCTCAAACATCAGAGACAATTAGAAGGGTGTATGGCTGATTTCCTCAATATAACAGTGATTAACATGCTAATAATACAAACTATTGCAAGCTCAATGATGCTCAATCACTGTAGAATGTGTAAAAGTAGTGGTTAGGAGATGAAAGGAATGAGCTATTCTGAGAACACTGCCGTGTATTATTCACTTTGCTTGCAGCAAGATGTTGTTTTAATTTCTCTGCCACAGTTTATCTGTGCATTGGATTGATTTTAATTGGCCAGTACAGTTATTCAATTTTGTTCAACATTTTTTAAGGTGGCAGGAAATGAAAAGAACAATCTATGACCAAACAAGCCTTTCAATTGAAGAGCATAATAGTTGTTTGAACCAAAATTAACAACGCCTTCGGCTCCGTATCTGCAATTTTCAACAGTGTGTTTAAAGTACAGATTCTTGGCATCTCTACTTTGGTTTCTACATTTCAGAATTTAGCCATTTATTCTGCTTAAGAAAAGCTGAGTTTCAGCAGATGAGAATAGTTGTTGTGCGCTGAACCAATGCGAGCTGTGTTCGTCCCGAACATTGTGGAGCGTGCTTAAATGTATATCGTTTCCTGCCCATCTGCTCTTTACTGTCTCTCTTGTCCTTGGTGGCTGAGACATCCTCCCTCAGGGTTTTTCTGCCTTGCTGCCGCTCCCTGTGTGTCGTCTGTCGGCGATTCGGCTGGCAGACGCGACACGCTGTTCTCTCAGTGGGTGGCACGAGTAGAAGGGCTGGCATGAAGCCTCGATCCTGTTCCTCTGCCCATTGTTTACCGCTATTGGTCTTGATGTCTCATAAATCTTTAACGGGCTGCAATTTCAGAGCAAGCCACAAATTTGTATGTGGTCTTTAGGCAATGGGCCTTGGTACAACATACTGCACGGTGCAGTCAGCGATGCTGGGGAATAGATAAACTGCAGTTACTATATGTAACTGTCTCCAGGCAGCCTAGGTGTTTGATGCGGACATGGGAGGATGATTGATCAAGCACCAGTGTGGTCACTTTCAGGTTTCTGCTGCAGTTGAGCCTCGAGCAAAAGGCATAAGCCCACATTCCCTCAGGGAAGTGTGGCCCCTGGTTAGTCCAATCAACCACAGGCTACTCTTGATGAAAAGAATGATTGTATGAGATGATGATCCTTGACAAAAACCCGCTCCAAAAGATGAATGCAGTCAAATGTGCAGCACCAGGGGAAAAATCTGAGGCTGCTTATGCTCAGGTTAAAAAAAAAAAAACAGATACAAAGCCTTTGTGAAATGGGCTAGAAGGGAAGGAAACAGAAGGCATATCCACACTAGGTCATCATCCGCCTACCAGGCTAGTCTGCCCTGCCAATGAGCACCTCTGGATTTTACACCCAAGCTGCGCCTCTCTTTTAGCACCATTGTATAAGTATTTGACTCCCAAGCTCTTTTCACTAAATATTAGAGGTTGTCTCCTATTTCGGAAGGCGAGAACCTCTCACTTCCACAAACCATCACCTGTCAGACGCCATACCCTGGTAATCTGTCCCATTCCCTGCTGAGCTGTCGTTTACGCAATAAGCCTGTCATTCATGCATTTTTATGCCCCCGTAAACGAAGTTTCGGGGGCATATAGTTTTTCACCTGTCCGTCTGTCTGTCTGTCTGTCCGCACTTTGTCATGGCTATAACTTTTGATCGGCCTTTGATACTTAGCAGATGCATTGCTTGTGAGAAGGCATTTCAGATGGGGTCATGACTTTTGACCATGTGACCTTGACCTTGGAGCATGACGTTTGGTGACAAAAACTTTAACATGAGCCATTACTTTTCAATAGCTAGTAATAGGCTTTTGATACCTGGCATATGTATTCCTTAGGATAAGGCCTTTCTGATGAGGTCATGAATGTTGACCTTGTGACCTTGACCTTTAACCTTTGATTGACTCATGATAGGCCTTTAATGGTTAGCATGTGCATGTCATGTACGGGGGCATCAGTGTTTCACAAACACATCTTGTTTTTTTTGAGAAATTCTTTGCAAAGTTACAGTATTTGAGCAGTATTTTTGAGTAACTGTAGTTACAAACTATATTCATTAGAATGGCTTTGCCGTAGTTCCCAACATACACCAAAGAACCACCAGCTTCAAGGCAAGGGTAAGCAATATAATTTTTTTGAAACACAATAATAAATAATTTTATGGAACATTTATGTAGAACCGCCCATGAAGAGGATATCTGTATGGAGTCTATTCCTGTTGAATCTGACCGGTTGATGAACGCTGTTGGAGGTATTTAGGACCATTCGGCCATTTGCACTGGAGGACTTGCGTTTTCAGGTGGGGCCGCTGAGTTCCAGCCCAGAAATGGAGATGGTCAGTGCAAAACATTGATTTACTTTATGTAATCACAATTATTTCTTTGCTGATTTTGATTTATGTTTGGTGTGATGGTCTCATTGAAACGTTCATGTACGGTAAAGTCTCAAATTCACAGAAGAGACAGTAAAACATTCTGGTCCTTAGTGTGAATCATTGTGACATCAATCTAGATTCTATGGGCCTCTAGCATGTGAGAGGCTGCTGTTTTTCAATCTGCGCATCTCTTGTCTCCTGTTTTTTTTTATATAACAGTTTATTGACATGCAGTTTGTGTCAAATAGTTTAAAAAACACACTAAACTCTGCTGATTTGAAGCTGTGAGCCTTGGGTTGTTTTTTTTTTTTTATCATTTTGCCACCCTAACCATCTTCCTCACTGTGCTTTGGTGCAGCAAGCACATGCTTACTCTTTGAAGCAAAGTTCTTTTTCAAGCTTTAGTGAAGATTTGATTGTTGCTATGACTACACACAGATATATTTTTAACTGCGTTTATATTTTCTCATATCCCTAATCTGATTTGTAGTGGAGACTGGGGTCCGATAAGCCATGGGGGCCAATGAGCTATATTACTATTTTGCCTTTTTTAAATACCTTTGGCATGGATTAATCGCAAAATAGTGATATGGCTCATTGGTCCCCATGGCTCATCGGACCCCAGTCTCCCCTACTGGTAAGCCATCATATGTCTCTTTTTAGATGCAAGCAATTCTTATAGAGATGGGCAGCAAAGGAATTGCATAAGTGCAAGCTTATATTTATATGTGTATTTATTTCCCTGCAAAACTGGGAATGGTGAAAGGCAGAAATATGGATATTAATGAATATGACCGCATTTACAAAAAAAATAAATAAAATCTAATTTATTCTCAAGCACATTTTTGTATTATTTCATTGCAAATAATTAATTTGGAGTACCACAAATTTTGACCCAAGTGTTTTTGGGTCAAGTTTATTTGAGGACATGTAAGTAATTACACCATTTTTTAGTTTAAAATTGAGTCTTTGTGCTCATTCTGTGGTTCATGCGGGCATTTTTGCTCATTTATTGGGGGGGTTCCAATAGTTCTTCAGTTGACTGTAATTGGTCATTAGCATGATTACACCTTCTGGCTAGTGTCCCAGGGACAGCTGCTCAGGGTCGCTGTCTGACACCAACTACCTAGGTCGACTCCCAAGCAAGTTGACCTTAGATCCCTCAAGCGTACTGGGATTTGACAGTTACAGGCCTACCAAAGAAAACGGCCAAGCTGTAACAAAACTGTCAGATTTCTGCATTTTCCAAATAAACAGCAACACAAATTGAAAACATGCCGCATTCTCACTAAACTTTGCACCGCAACATTTAAAAGTCGTTACATTTTCACTAAAATAAAAAAACGGCATGGCCTGTAACAAACCGAGAGACAAACTAAATGAGTTTTAAGTTGTGTGTTGCTGGTTCTTTGAAAAAGGTGGACATCTGACAAACTTTTGTTACAGCTTGTCCGTTTTCTTTGGAAGACCTGAGTTGGTATGAGTTCAGTCAAAGCCTTCGTGTTAGGAAACTTGAAATTAAGCTGAGCTTTTAAACTAGCGAAGGTTTGTCAATGATGCTAATGTACTTATGAACCTGATATCAAGACCTTATTTGCATGCTTTTCTGGTCGTATGTCCTATCAAAGTCATGAATGAGTAATTCTGTGAGGTAGCGTTCAGGAACCAGAACTTGTTTTTCATTGGATCTGGGGTGGAAAACCCTGCAGGCCAGTAAACAACGGTACTGAGTCCACAATCCAAAATCAGAATCCAGTAGTTGTAATTCGTTCGTACACAGGGCAGCAAACACAAAATTCAGCGTTGGGCAAAACAGGTACGGTACACGTGCACGGGAATCTTGAAGACAAAGCCAAAATCCGGGACATTCCATTCAGAAGTATAACACTAAGAGTACAAGGCATAAATGATCACAGCACAGGGGAAACATTCTGACAAGAGCTGGTAGTGAAATGACTGCTTAAATACACATACGGGAAGTCACATGCTATAATAGGGAACAGGTGAGCTGGATCGGACTAATTAAAGGAATGAACAAGAGGAAGTAACTAACCTCATGATATTGGCTAAAGTCAAAACGCGGACAGGGATTACAGACATCCTATGACAAACAGATGACTCCGGTTTGGGAGTTCTAAAGTGCACAGAGTGAGAGGCAGAACAGTAATTAACAAGGTGCGGAGAATCCACTGAAACATAGCAAAGTAAATTGAGTGAAGGCAAGGGGCGGAGACTAGAGCAGAGCGAGTGCTGAGAGCTCGTTAGTCAATTAGTAATGTGCAGCTATACAATCCCTAGTGCTTGTAAGTAGTACTATAAACAATGTTAGTTAGTGTTAGTAATAATAAACTGTTAGTAATGTTAGTAAAGATAGAACAGTAAGGCGAAGGAAGCAAACAAGATTGGAAGGAATGTTTGGAAACCCAGAAACCATGAAATCACCTGAAACTGTGGCACACAAGACTGGGGAATAAAACTGTCACATCACATATGACCAGACAGGGGAGACAATGTGCAATGCAGGGCAAGAGTAATACAAAAACCAGTATGATAATCTAAGCTGTGAATATGGGAAATAGCAGGCAAAGGACATAAAGAAAGACAGGCAAAATACAAAAAATGGCTTAGACTAAATCAAAAAACATGACATGGAATCAGAGACATAACAAAAACATGGTCAGGCACAACAGAATTATAACGAATTTGTGAAGATTCCACCCTTTCTCCGACTGCAGCGTTCTGAATGCACTGTGATGCTAAACAGATTATGTCAGCAAATTTACTCAGTTTAAATGTAGGAATCACCACGTCGCGGGTTCGAGCCTCGGCGTACCCACCGGCAGGGGTCAGCAGCCTTTTCGGAGTAGCGCACAATTGGCTATCGCGCTACAGGGTTTCAAATTGGGAAGGGACTGCCGGATTTGGGCGTTCAGCGACAGCTTTGTTCGTTGCTCCAGCGCCTCCTGTTGGCCAGACGGGCGCTCGTCAGGAAGACTCTGGGTTTGTTCACGTCCGGGTATCCTCCGCCCTCGTTCGTAACTTACGAAGATTCGACCAATGAGTGTATAAGAATCAGTGGCTGACGGACACGTGCTTCGGAGGAGAGTCGTGAACTGTCTTCACTATCCTGAGTTGGCAGCAAGGGGTCGCATACGAGCAAGCTTTGTACATAGTTCACTAATTGGGCATTCCAGATTCGGGTGGGATTGGAGATGCCAAATTTAAAAAAAAAAAAAATGTAGGAATAAAATTTTTAGATAACTATAAATTTTGAATTTAGGATTAAATAATTCTCCATCATAGAACATGTATTGGAAATACCTATATGTTGACCAATTTTATTGCAGCTGAAAATTCTCAGTTTTGCATGTTCTTTCCTTCTCTCTCTCGCTCTCTCACTTTTAAACAATATGTCTGAGTTTTGAGTTGAAAGGAAAGGCATTTGGAACCCCACTGCTGGAGTGCAGTGAAAGATGAAAAGATTAAAATATAGAAATATTAGTGGTTGACGGAATCGCGATGGCCCTAAGAAGAGAAGGAACGTAGGTACCGCTAACACTGCTGTTCCGCTAATGAAATAGATGATAATTCACATACTGTTGTCAACAAGGACAAATTAATATAAAATGAAGACACTCAGAGCAACATGGTCTCATCCCGACTCGTTATGTCGAGACATTACCTGACCAAACATTGATATAGGACAAAAAAGGATATTTTTGCCATCCTTATTTGATGTTTATGCTTAGAGTTTTGGTAATGGTTAGGGGTGAAGGGTTAGGTTTCGTCTTGACAGGCTTTAATTGAGGAAGCCAAAAGTCCCTTATTTGGTCCTGTACTGACGTTACTACAGGTAGCATCACTAAAGGAGTCGGGATGAGACTAGGCCCCTCAGAGGGAGGCTTGGACCTGAACAACCAAGAGCCATTGAACATTCAGTCTGGGCGTTTCTTCAGAAAAACAAGGACATTAAAATACCAGCTCAGGAAGACAACCCACGCAAATTTGAATGAACATAAATAATTCAAAATGTCATTACTAAAACATGGTGTAAATAAAGAGACCAAGGTTTTAAATGGCAATTTGGATGCTAGTTTAAATTTTAATTCCAAGCGAATGAAATAAGCATGCCCATATAGATGAATTTTCATAGGTAATTTCAAGTTAACCCATTAGCGCTCAACTTAAATTAGCTGTATTTTTTTAGATGAGTTCACACGAGATTAGCATTGGATGTTAAATTCAGATTTTGAGAAAGATTGAGATAGATTTTCATCTCAAATTTATGTATGCATTTTCCATCATACATTGAATATATATTTGTATCTGAAACTATTTTCATGTTTGATTCTGACACGTGAAACATTTTTTCATCGCTGTGAAAAATGAAGGTAAGCAGCATCTCTGCATCAAGGGCCTGTGATTATCATACTCTAGTGAATGTTCTGTTTTACAGCATGACAAATATGGAAAAGAAACCTCTCAGTGACATGTAATGTGACACTAATAAAGAATATTGGACCGGAAGTTCTTATTGCAGTTATACCTGGTTGTGTGGTGGGTGGCAAACCTTTTCAATGAGCACACATGTCTATTTTCTGTGACGTCTATTGTTATGTTTTATATGGATTTATGCATTCATGTTCCCTACTGTATCTCTTTAAATGCAGCACTGCAGTTTTTCATTTATTTATTTATTTTTTCCTGGTCAGATTGCTTGTGCTGTTGCTAGCTTGAGTGATACACCAGAAGGCTGATAAATTGCTACATCAGTCCATGTCATCCAGCTATCAGTGAGTGACATATAAGTTATGTTTGCCTGGACCAGATACATAACAAAGATGTAAGCTGTGTCAGTTGAATGCAAGTGGTAACTTTTAAAGTAGATGTAATGAAATTCAGGAGAAGCCTGATAACAATTTTATTTTGGTTTCATTTTGCCTTTTTTTATTTTATTATTTTATTCTGCGGTGGGGGTGTGGGGCAGAGGGGGGGGGATTAATATAGTGGTAACAGTGATTCATATCTTACATGCCAGTGCCTCTGAGCTTCAGTAGTCCTCCATGTATCAGGTTGCATGACCATCAAGGGGACACTATTGCTTGTGTGTTAAAACTACTGACGGTTATGTTTGCCAACTAGATGACAATTTTTTTTTCAATTGCTTATTGTCCCATTAGCCGCAAACGGGGCCTTCAGCAAATTGCTGCCAAGCTACTTGCACATACTGACACTGGTGACCATTCAACTTCAAATGTTAGCCTAATATTTATCTAATGATCTGTTTCTCCAACACAATCGAGGGACATTTATCCTGTTGGCAACAGTGTGTGTCTGACTGGTTGCTTGTGTGGAGTATTGTGAAACAGCAGTAGATTTCCTGATTTGTTAAAAAAAAAAGTAAATGATAATAATAATTGTGAGGGTTGTGCTCTGAGCACTGATGATGTGCCCGGAGGACAGGAAGTGTTGGACCGGACTCAGGTGTGCAGATGGACCTGGTTAAATTTGCTATGCCTTCAGCACAGCAAGTAGGTAAAACAGGATATAATACAAAAATAGCAACGAATCAAGGTTCCTGGAAAATACTGTTAGTATTACAGACCCTGGTCTTTTGCAACTGTACAATGTATTACAAATAGAATAAAAGAACAAGGAATCGAGGTTCCCGGTGATAAAGTTAAAGTGCCGATATTAACAATAAACAGCATTAAGTTCAAGAGTTATAATATATACACGTGAAACGTGGGAGATAAGTCTGTGGACTACTGAGTAAATACTCGCTTGTGGCTTAAGAGACTTCACAAAGACAAAGTGCGAAGCTCAGTGCTAAATAGCACAACACTACCACACAGTGGAAATGAACAACAGGGGCATGCTATGATTGCGGAGCAGAAGAATGCGGTCCGGGTCTTAATGGACTGATGTGTTGGAAAGCTGGAGGCGTGGCCTTACAAGAATAATAAAATCAATAAATTATTAGTATTGACCTTCATGTGCAATGCTATGAAATACAGCTTTGCTCATTGCTCATTTGATAATTTCCCTCTTAAATTATGAAATTAAGTGTGTAAACAATACAATTTTCAAGATGGAAAGATGATTGTTTGCTTGTAATATTTTCAGAGAGAGTTTAGTCTGTCAAAACTTCATTATTTTGCTGATTTATTTATTCATTTATTTTTGGGGCACTGATTGAAGTAATTATAATTTCTTTTTACAAGTTGGCTGCACGCGTCATAATTGACGTCCAGGCTTTTCTATGAGATGTGCTTTCACAGTGTTTGCTCTGCTGTAGACCCCTTGGGTGTGTCACGAGGGGGGGCATGTCCCTGCCATCTGACTCAATACTACATCAGACTTGTCATGTCTAATAAATTAGGGGGCTCAATATGGCGGTGAAATGCCAAACCCCAGATCAGCAGTTTCTGTAAAGTGGATATTATGGGTACAGTTAGACAGCAATGAAATGAGAAAGAGACAGGAGTCAGTGAAGGAGAAACAAGTAAGACAGGAGGAGTGGCAGCTTGGAGATGAGGGAAAGAAGGCGAAGACAGGAACTGGGGATGGAGGAAACAAAATGTTGTAAGGAGAGGTGGAGCGTAAAAGGAAAAGGGCCGAGCCTGACATTAACCCTTTCAGGTGTGATATCGCAGATACGCCCTGTGAATGTCCCAAACTGAACACTCTAACGCCGATGGAGCTGCTGGCAAGTGGAAGCAGTGAAGCTCAGGAGACAGGAGACCTGAGTCTGTCGTTTGAAAACAAATCCCATAAAACGTGCCCTTCGGGTGGCTACATGTCCAATGGACAAGAATTTGGCCAGGATTTGAAAAATAGGTGTGTACTTTGTGCACGGTCTCTTCAGGAGTTATGCTGTGGTGCAGGGAGGCTATCGCTTAGAAGCGGGCACAGGCTAGGGGCTCTGGAAAATAATTGAAAATTAGTGTTGACGTGTCTGCAATCTAATGCATTTCAGAACCACAGAGATACTAGTATCCCCTCCCCATTTTTTAAATACTTTTTCATCACAGCCAACAGACAAGTCAGAGAGGAGTACCGCGTTGTATTTTGAGTTGAATTTGACTATTTACCAAATTGCAGTGGAGGACAGATGACAATCATGCTGATTCATGCTGAGCTGATGAACAAAAAAACATTGATTGAGTAAAATTATTAGCCATTGGTCAATAAGTCTCTTAAGTGTTTTCAGTTACTAGCACAGCAGTACAAGAAAGCAAAACATAACCACTTTCTCTAACATGTAATTGAAAAACAATGAATTATGAATAAAATATCAATGAATACTAGTGGTAAGTATTTATCAATGACCTATTTGTCTTAACCCATCTGTATTTTCAAATGCAAGATGTGTAGAAGGGTGCCTGGCTAAATTCTTGCTCTTGGACCAGCTATCCACTGTAAACCCTGATTGTGTGGTGAACTGAAATGTTTTGTGGAAACTGATTATCTCAAAAAAATTGTGTAGGCTTACTTAATTGCTTTGTGTGGAGGGAACATAAAAAAAATTAGGTTATTTTTTACATGTTTTTAAGTGCTGTGAACTCAAGATCATTAACCCTTTGTGCGCTGAATACATTTTCAAGGAATTAGAAATGCAGTTGTCCTGAGCTGTTGAAAACCTATCATATGGCAGCTTGTTTAAAAGAGCTCCCCTGTGGAAGCTCTTTTAGATAAGTTGCCACATGATCGGTTTTCAACAGTGTCTGATTTGGATATCTTATATCACTGGATAACTATAGTTGCCCACAGCACTGAAACGGTTAAGTTGGAATACTGAATGTTTTTTTAGGTAATTGGTTTCCACAAAACATTTGGGTTCACCACACTTGTTAGGGCTTACAATGTAGTTTGAGAGCCACTGTCTACTGCAGAGTACTGTAGCTCATTTCTATAGCTGAGCTGCAGACACTAATGGGAGGTAGTAATGAGTTTGTTGGACACAGTGTTGAATCCTGCTAACATGCTACAGTGCTCTAAGAAGGTTTTACCTGAATTTCATATGCTGAATAGGAATAGGCTGTTGTTCATTGCTTCTGACTATGTGCCGGCTGTGAATACCCCAGAGGTGACCCCCAAACGTGATGCGAATCTGTCAGACAAGTGAAAATGTTACGTGGTTAGCCACTCTGTTACTTCACTCTGATATGAGTGAGTTCTCATGAAAGACCACATCCTTCCCACAATGCCTCTGGCCTCAGTTCTCTGGGGACTGGCTCTGCCCTGCATTTCATAATCCGAAGGCTTCTGTTGTCTTTTGATATCGAAGAACAATACAGACACTGGTGACCACTGAAGTTCAAATGTTAGCATTTAACTAATGATTTGTTGCTGGACATATTTGAGGGACATTTTTCCTTTCAACAAATTAGAATGCGTCTTACTGGTGGCAAGCATGGAGTACTGTGAAGCAGCAGTGCATCTCCTGTTTTGCAAACGATCTTTTGACAGCATTCATACAACTGTATAATGTATATACACACGAACATAAATGTAGTATTGCTGTAGAACCTCATCCCTCTTTTCTCCCTGTCAAGTCATAGACTTGAGCCTTATGTTGCCTTGTGATATAGAGGAACAGTATATTTCTAACATTGTTATCTTTTTGCTCACCCTGCCTTCATTTAAGCAGACAAAGTGATTGAGGTCTCCCCTAACAATCTGTGGAAAAAACTTTGATTTGGTGTTGCATGCTGAGGAAATATCCTGTAAGGCCTGCACTCAGTATCTTGACCATACTGCAGCAGTCATACGGCCATGTTCAATCGGGTGCTTATGTCAGTTCAGGTTTATACTGCAGATCTCCGAGGAGCAGAAAAAACTGCACCACGCGATAAACCCAAAAAAACACGAACAAACTGCGTGCGATGAACCCAAAAAAACAAAGGATAAAAGAGGGGATCACAAAACAGTGGAGAATATTTCCTTGAATAAATATCTCTTTTGTTGTTACTTGGAAAGCAGGGTTCAGAACTGGCTTATTTTACACTGGGGCTATGATATTCTGCACCATGCATTCAGAAATACATCCACATGAGATCTGATACTGCTGACACCTGAATAAATGTGAGGACAAACGACAATTTTGGACACGTCTGTCCATTTTCCTGGCATAGTTGGGTCCACTTGCCCCCTTAGAGGCATAATGGGACCTGAAAAAAAATAATGGGGCGTTATTCTGTGCGATGACTTTTATTTGAAGCTTCCTAGCAGAGTTTCAGGAGCAAGACCACACCACCATGATGCATTTAGAACTTCCTATAAATACACTCCTAACCGACACCTTCCATTCCGCTTTTGTGTTCTCCGACCCTCCCTCCCATCCCGTTCTTTTTTTCGCTTCTTGTCCTTTTGGTCAGGTCCTGGGTGCTCCGGCAAAATCCCTATCGAAGCTTCCCAAAACTCGCAGGTGACAATGCTGAGGAGATCCATGAGAGTTCCCCTCTTGTACATCCACCCTTTTCCCCGCAATGAAGTTCTAAACACGTCTTGTTGATGGTGTGGTCTTTGCTAGTGAAATCCTATGATGTGCCATTACTACCATAAAGGGAGTGGTCTCTTCCAGCATAACAATGACCGGAGCCCCACGGGGCACAAGGGGTCACTGAATGATTTTATGAGTGTGAAAATGATCATAAGCATATTTCACTGCTTTCACAGTCACCAGATCTCAAACCATCTGAACCTGTATGGGAGATTTTGGAACAATGTGTCACCATCATCAAAACATCAAATGAGGGAATATCTCTCGGAAGAGTGGTACTTTATCCCTCTTGTTATTTCTACCAATTACCCTGACTAATTGAGCTAATTGGTTGCAAATGCAAATGTGCAAGGATTCGATCAAAGAAAACTTTTTTATGTAGGGAGACAAGAACAGTCTTTGGTCATTCATGATAATTTAAAGAAATGCGCTTGAAATGTCAGATTTCCTAAATAGTTTGGCTAATCTAGATAATTAACTAATTAAAGGTCAAACGTTGGTGTGAAAACCAGGGACAGACACAGCCCTCATTGCCCACCTTTGCCCTAGACCTTATTCAGACTTATGTTGATTTTTTCATTAATTGTACCCGCAGTTCAAATGTATGGGTGGATACATGGATCACACTCTGTTCTATGTCCAGGTCTTATAATCACACTACAGATTACATATTAGATTAGATTGGATTGTTCTCGTACTTGGTGGGATTATTGGTGGTGCTGGTGGTGCCAACCATTGATTTTTTTTAGCATCAGCTGTTGCAAAGGAGGAGTTTTGTCCCAGTACTGGTTATATACCTGCAGTTGTAGGCGACCAAAATTCCAAGTTTGTCACCCAGATGGGTGACAAATATTTTAGCATTATCTTGAAATGTTTGATCTGACATGCTCAGGCTCATAAATGGGTCTAATGACCTTGAGCCCACTGTTGTTTCAACACCATCTCAGCCAGAAATCAGGATAATTGGGTAATGGGATCTGTGCGGGGTTTTAATCATTTTTGTGCCGTTTCTGTTCCCTCTAACAAAGCACATTCCCTCATTTCCCTTCACCAAACACTGAGTGGGTAAGCGAGAAGAGGGAAAGTTTGTAGATGGATAAGATGTAGGCCCTGAAGCGGTGTAAAAGGCGGAGGATGGATGAAATAATAAAGAGGATGGATGGATTGTGGAGGGCTGAAGTGAGCTCATTCATTTATCTGCCGCGCTCCTCCTCTAACAGCGCTGCAAACGGAGGGAGGAGGAGTCGCTTGGCCTCGGTCCTCCACGCACTGCCACATGCAGTGAATTCTGCCATAAATTGATTATACGGGTGCTAAGTTAGCGGCGTGATGAATAGAGATTTTATGCAAATGAGATGTGACATCGAAACAAAGCAGGCAGCCGCTCTGCAAACTTGGCCTGTGTCCATTCCGGCTCTCTGGGCGCTGTCGCTAAAAGATTAGCACTATGCTAATAAGCACTATTTTCTTTAAAGAAAATTACAGATTGCAAAAATAAATTAGAGAGAAAGTTGACCTGAAATGTCCTGAATTTTTCTTTCCGGTTGACGTGAGGTGTACTTTTAATAATATTAATCCTCACTGATGGGTTATGACATATGAGTCATTACCAATGCAACAAATGGAAGCATGTAACTAATTTTCAGTTTTGTTTTGATTGGTGCTGAGTCACTCTGACTTTGAATGTGGGCTCCTGGCAATCTTGATTTCAGTCTTAACACGTTTAATAGAGCTTTTATTGCAAAATGCACTCGCAGAATCATTATTAATTTCAGCTGTTACTCTTACATTTTTGTCAGGTGTTGAGTTAATGTGGCTTAATGACGAGTAAACAAACCGATGAGGATCAAATTGATTCGGTTCCACTTTTTAATGTTGTTTCAAGTGGTCTGTTTTCCTCGTGAATTTCCAGCCACTGCGTTAGATAGTAAAAAAACGCGGCACTCATTTTGTATTACACACCAGTGCAGAATGACTAAACTGAAGCCTTTTTTGTTCAAGCCGATTTAAGACGCGTCTTCGATTCTTTCAGACGGTCATTCCATTGACCAGCCAATATATACTTATTTAGTTAGTTTACTCTTTTGACCTTATTCAGGTTTGATCCGATTTGTCCTGTTAATGACAGCTTTGAACAGCCTCGGTATAGCAGAGGGATCTCAGACACACTCTTAACAGTCTTCAATGATTTTAGGATCCCAGTGAGTCTTAGCTGTTATCCTTAGTTACGGAGCTCGTTTATTGTGCAATTGCAATTCATTTCTGTCCAAATTTCTGAGCTCTTTGACTCCTGGCTTTGCCTTCACCACAGATATGCTGTTTTTTTTTTCCTTTTTTTTTGAGAACTGTGTGACCTCTGTGTGGATTCTTTGTTTCCCGTGAGTCACCCAATACATGCACGCTTGGGCCAACTCATTTATATGATTTAAAGCTTTCCTCTCCTCTCCACCCACAACACTTCCAGCTGCCCAACCTTAATTGAATTTCCTGAAGTATGGCAAAGTTTTAATTGTTTTAATTACTCATGCCTAATGGAGGATGACTTCATCTCTTGATGTCACATTATATGAAAAAAAAAATTATATCAGAAATGAAGATAAAATGATGATAGCCTTTATGAACAAAGAGATTTTTTAACAATTAGATCAGTTCCTTTTATTGCTTTAATTCGCAGTGAATACTTTCATTTTCTATTAGTAATTTAATTAGATCTGTAATTTTCTGTAATTCACTGTAGCAAATTGTTCATTTTGATAGAGGCTACATTTTATACTGCTTAATTAATGGACCTAAAGCAGAAATCTGTGAGCACACTCCGGTGCTCATGCAGTGCGGACGTGTGGACTGGCAAAGTAAACCACCGCGGAAGCACATAACGGTCATTTACAGAATTTAAGAAATTGGCTTAGATTACAGCCCACTGGACTGATAAAGTGCATTCAATAGGACTGATCCACAAATCCATGCTGATAAGTTCAGATCATCGTCTTCAGCGTGTGACGAAAAGTGCCCGTGGCTATCACATTGATATGCAGAACATAGCAGCATCCCCAGACTACAGATACACACTGCGTCTGAAACGACTTCAAATGTATTTTCTGACTCTTTTCCGCGACTAGACTCTAACCCTGAGGGCAGTAGTAACATAGTTGCCGCACTTGAACTGAAACGCCCTGCAGATAAGTGGGAAGATAGTCCTGATATCTATGGTTTTGTCTCGGTTTGTAATAGTCAGAGAGAGAGTCTGACAGCAGGTGCCGGATACAGAGGGTGGGTGTTAGGTGTACGCCTCCGTGTGTGGCCTGTCGATGAGGGTCGTCGGCCAAGGAGACTTGGCCCATCCTGCGCTCAGATGGTCGGACTGCTCACCAGAGATCTGTGTGACGGCGCATGCCGAATAGAGACACGGTTCAAACGGGATCAGATGGCGAGAGGCGCTCACGGGAGACCGTGGCGGACGTGCGTGCGGAACAGATGTTCGGTCCAGCGGGCGCTCGTCCTCCACCTCTCGTTCGAGGACTGATGGAGGGCAGCTGCTCGCCCGTTCGGAGGCCGGCGAGTTGGGGGCTCGTTCGGGCGGGAGAGGGTCATGTGCCCTGCTGAACTGTGCTGTTCAGGCAGCATGCATTAGCGCCAGCGCCGTCTGTGATTTATGGCTCATCCTTTAGTGAATTCACTTTCGCTCGTGCACAGAGCGCGCTCTGCAATGCTTGCAGTGCAGCCTGCAATAGTAACCCAATGAGCCACACATAATGAAGGTATCCGTCCATGCACACAGAGCACCCTGCAGTACTGGCAGAGCGGCTAACATTGTTAAGAGAGCATCAGAATCTCATATCAATGTCTGTGAAAGCATGTAATGAAGTCTACTGATAATAAACACATCCCTGCAACTGCACTGAGCCCAGCACAATACTGGCTGAGTATTTTGCACAGATAAAATAGCAGACTGTGGTATTTAAAGACATGAGTGTGTACACAGGAATAATTCTAAAATGCTAGCAGGGGGGTTAGCATTGCTGAGAGTGAATGAAAATATCATATCAAGCGTAAATTGAAGCCCACAGCCCATAAAGGTGGAGACGCATGTTCATAGGGCACTCAGTGACGATAGCAGAGCTATTTGCATCGCTGCGGTGTCGTAGCAGAGCACAGCTCACAAGAACATCTGCGCATTCACACAGAGCACGTCCGCAAGGGCTTGAGTGAAGTCTACAGCTCGCTGGCTGTGACATCTGTGCACGCACAGAGGGCTCGCTAAAATGCTAGCAGAGCGAGCTACAGCTCATAAAGCTGCCAGTGCATGCGCTGAGGCCGCGCGCTGCAATGCTAATGAAGCAGCCGCTAACTGGTGAAGACAGAAATAGAGGAACGGGAAGACCTGCTGCTGACAGACACATAGACATGGTGGGTGGTGATCTGCGGTAATGAAACACAAATGAGACAGTAATGCGGTGAATTCTAACAGAGCTATACTGAGCACAGTGGGGACTTCAGAGCAGAGCTAAGAGACTGAGCTCTATAAAGGTGCAGTGTGACAGGCCATTCTCTCACTGAGGTTTATATTGCTTCTGAGTCTTTCCTTTGTTTATGGAAATTTCAAAATCACCAGGACTTGGAGAAAACAACAACGGGAAGTCTCAAAAGATTTCCACATCTCAGTTTGAATTGAAGATTTGTGCATCTAGGTTTGATTTGCGTGTGTGTGCGTGTCTGTGTGTGTGTGTGTGTGTGTGTGTGTGTGTGCGTGTGTGTGTAAAAAATAAATAATTCTGCCACATTTTTGTTTCACTGTCTTACTGCAGTATAAGAGAGCCCTGCAGTAAAAAAGTTGTATATGTGTGTATGTGTGTGTGTGTGCGTGTGTTTGTGTGTGTACACGTTTTTTTTTTTTTTTTACCTATTGGGGACTTTTTCCAGTTTAAACACTGACCTTGTCGAGACATGTAGTCCTAATGGGGACTAATAAGACAAAATGTAATTTCTGAGGTCATTATTGAGGTTAGGGGTTGGTGTGAATTGAGGTTTTGTTAAGGTTAAGGTCAAGTATGATTTGGTTAATGTTAGGGTTAGGGGTAGGGTTCGGGTTAGGCAGTCCATAATGAATAGAATACAATGCAATGTCCTAACAAGGATAGCTGCACGGACTTGTGTGAGTGTGTGTGTGCGTGTGTTTGTGTGTGTACACGTGCCTGTGCAGTTGAGTGTGTGCATGTGTGCGTATGTTTGCATGTGTGCGAGTACTATGTGTGTGAGTTTGTGAATGTGTGCATGTGTGAGTGTATGTGCGTGTCTGTGTGTGCATGTAAGAGTTCTTGTGTGTGTATGCATGCACAGCAGCACACATTTTTTACCTCATTTAATCCATTCACCTCAGTAAGGGTAGAAAAGACTGACTGTATCATCTTCAGTAGAAACATCTGAGCTTAAGCCGCAGATCAAATGTAACTGCAGTCCTAATAGTAATCTTCCCCTGACAAGGGGTAGGTCTAATAAAATATTGAGCTCATTATATTTTTAATCATGTTGTTCATAAAAAGTCCCAGATCTCCTATAAGTGCTGAAATCAAACTGAGACTCTATTTGTGATTGTGCGGAGCAAATTATTAAATTTTGCACATAACGGGGAAAAATGTAAATCTTGCTTTGTTTCTGCAACGCTGGAGTGAGTTGAATATTTTGACTGGCAAATTGCTCCTTGTAATCGAAACTTGCAATTCATTCAGAGCATGAGAGATTAAAAATGAGTTTTATATCCAATAATATTACTTATCTACCATTTCACGTTAACGCCTCAATTCTGCCGCGTTGGAATGAGAAAAAGATTGTAGGGCGTCTTCCATGTTAGAGAATAATTGAAAGTGTGAGATTATGGTTGCAGGCTATCTTTTATATCTAGGAACATCTGAAGCACTTCAGTGTGAAAATATTGGATATTGTCCAGCTCAGTCATCAGGAAAAAGGATGTTTGAGTTTAAAAATACTCTCAACATTTACATTTGTTTTACCCGGTGCAAGTGGTAATTATGTCGTGACAATGGTTTCACACTAAAGTTGATGTATTTGCCAGGTAGTAAAAAGCAAGATAAGTTGCTTTCCCAAAATGGCCAAGCAATTTACATACCCCAACATCAATCTTACTCATTTATTTTTGTAGCTTACAAGCCTTTAAATGTTTGCTGACTTATGAAAGGACTTCAAATGTAAGACACATTTTTTTGACACAATGACAGAAAAATAGATGTGGTGCAGCCAGGATCATGCATTGCAATTCAAATCTCATTTTTAGGAACAATAGTTGTGAAAGGCAGATTTTTTTCTGTACGTTACAGTTTTTATGTGTTAATAATGTTTTCTTTTATCACGTCTTTTACTTACTTATACGCCTATATAAAAATGAAAAGAAACCCAACCCCCTTTTTACTAGTACAGCCTGGATTTTTGTTGCATGGGTTGAACAAGATGCTGGAAATATTGTCCCGAGAGATTTTGGACTCGGGTGACATGAACGTGACGTGCTGTTGCTTCAGATTTGTCAGCTGAATATTCACACTGTAAATCTTACTCAACACCCTGTCCCAAAGGACTGCATTGAGATCTGCTAACTGGCGAAGCCATAGGAGTTACACTGAACTCTTTTTTACGTTTGTTAATCCAGTTTGAGATTACTTGAGATTTGTGACGTGATGCATCATCCTGCTGGAAGATGAATTGACTTTGACCACACAGTGATGCAGATGGTCAGAGACGATGCTCAGGTCGACTGTAGTATTTAATTGATTATGAATTGGTAATGCGGAAATATTCCTAGCACAGTGACACCGCAATCACTGCCAGCGTAAACCATTGGCACAGGGTATGACGGATCTGTGGATTCTTGTTGTTCATGGCAAATTCTGGCCCTACCTTCAGTATGTTGGAGCAGGAATATGAAGATAACCACTGAGTGACTATCATCTTTGCTATTCTACCCATGTTTGCTTATGTGTAATTGTATGCATATACGTGGGTATAAAATCTATATTATTATCCTCAGGGCCTTTTATGGCTGTTGTGCAATAGTTTGATTCTTTCTGTATCTTTATTTTTCTACGACTCTGTTTTTATATTAAAAAAAAAAAAAATTATGGTTAGAAGTTTATTCAGATTTGAAAAAAAAAATCACCATAATAAGTTTGTGGTATTTCCATTATTTCTGTAAGTGTGCTTCAGATTGCGCAAAAAACGCATTCTGAAACAAATAAGCTGCATTACTAATATTCCGGATATAACTTGTATAGTATTCACTGCTCAACACTGGGCAGGCAAAGGCCAAATGAGTTATTAAAATACATTGTACTCCATCCACATCTGATGTAAGTTAGCATTCCCAGGACTGCGGTTATACTGGTGTGATTAATTGAACAGAAGCTTGTTTGGCCATCTGGGAATGTGGAATTGTGGGAAAGGTTCTCTGCATAATTCCCAGCTAGGAGGGGATTGATTGTTCTTGGATCTCGGTTCAGAGCAGAAGAAGAAGATAATTGAGAGCAAACCCTTCTGTAATGTCAGTCAGGTGTAGGGTAGCCTACGACTGAGTCTTCAGGCCACATTATTGATTTGAGCAATGAGATTTATGAAAGTAAAACCGGCTTGCTTCTTTAAGACGTGTAACGTTTTGTTTTCAGTTGGTTCTTTGCCGTTGCTGTCTGCGTTTGTTTCTATGGAGTCCCTCTCTTGAGACTGGTGTTTTTAAAGTGGGGTTTGCCGATATTGCCTATTTGCATGTTAATGCTGCATGCTGTTCGGTCTGTTACGAGCAACTGCTTGTGCGGTGGATACAGTGAGCGCACAGTGACGCTTTTTTTGTTTTAATTTTGCCTCTTTACTTGAGCACGTTGAGTCTGAAATGATACATTTGGGTTGAAATGCACACTATCAGCTTTAGTTTAGGTTTTTTCATTCACATTGGATGAACCTATTAGAAGTGACGGCATCTGTCCATACATTGCATCCAGTCCCCGCCCCTATTTATGGCCACATTAAAAATATTGAACTGACTGGCATTGTGTAGAACGATGCAACTATTTCCAATATCTGACAGCATATGTTTTGCATGCGGTGTCTGCCTGAAGTCTGCGACACATGGACATCCTCAGACGTTGGTTATCTTCCCTGTTGATGCTCTGCCAGGCCTGTGCTGCAACCATCTTCAGTTCCCGCTCGTTTTTGGGGATCTTTGCCTTCAGTCTCCGCCTCAGCTTGTAAAATGCATGTTCAGTTAGAGTCAGATCAGGCGAGTGATTCAGCCAACAACTAAAATACCAAAAAAGAAAAAAAAATGTGTTACTGCCCAATTAATGATGGTGCTCACTTAACATACGTAAGGTCACTTCATAAGTAGTACAGTACAGTACAGTTGGCAGTACAGTGCTGTGCGTGTTCCTACAGGTTTTTAGTCTCGAGTCCACGACCCTTTTGTCAATGGATTTTAAGCGGCCTCGATTTTTTGTGCACACTCTTTTACCGGACGCTAATTAATATAGAAATGCCTGCTGGTTATTGCTGTGTAAATGTGTGTTTTGTAATGGCCTGGCACTGAGGCCCGTTTCACTGATTATCGTTTCGAAAGCTTTCAGAGACGGGGAGAATACTGATCCAAGAGGAGGATCGCCATAAAACCTGCAACCTCGTGTTACCGCAGTCACCCGCATTCTCCCAGCCAGCCGTGGAAACAGTCCAGCGGATCATGTTTACTGTCTGATTCTGCAGGTGGGGAACATTTCCCAGCGTAACCTTGTTATTGACCAATAATGCAGACTGTAACCTACTGGCTGGTGATGCAAAAGTCCATTTTAACTCTGCATACTGGTTCTTGAAGAGGAACAGTTGCCAATGTAGCCTGTTAAATGGCTGATTATTTTGATGTAGAACAGTAGCCATTCCAGCCAGGTAACCGGCAGATGAAATTGAATGGGAAACAGTGTCCGCAGTAGGCTGGTTAACTGGCTTATAGCATTAGAAGGGAACAGGGGTCTAGATTAGCATACAGTAGACACTGATTGCTTGTGCAGATGTGGTCAGGAACGGCTCCCTGTGAAGTTTCCCTCACTGACATATGCTAATGGTCCATATGCTGTGGAGGCACTGAGATTTCTGGTTTGCAAGAAACAGAGAGGGGTGGCTGAGGTGACGCATCAGCTGTCTGTCTGCACAGGTGACTCTGACACGGGGGTCACATTCGGTGACAGGGCCGCTGGCATGCATTCCGTCAGCCACTAACCGGAGCAAACCTTAGCAGAAGGCTGTCTCTGTGCTCTGAAGGGACTGCAGCAGGACATAAATGAAAAAAAATATGTTCTATAAACTGCATGGAGCTGAATCAGCCCAAATAAATAACCTCTGATTGGTGATTGTTTCTGTTTCCCACCAGCTATTGGCTCTTGCAAGTTTTGTACATGCTAAAGCACGGCATATGGCTTAGCATATGCTAAAGGTCTTAGCAAATCAGGCCTTCTAAATGGCTGAACATTGACAGATGGAGCACCTTGGGAGCATGTACACATAGAGCTCTGAGGGGAAAACCCCTTGTGTTTCACCAGTTTCACATGAGCAATATGTTAACTGTGCATTTGCATAGCTCGGGAGAGTTATTCGGGCTGACTAATTGAGAAGCAACAAATCACCGTGGGGTCACATGATGATTACAGCTGAAAGGGAGGACTATTTCATTCACAGACCCAACCCCGTCGAGCAGTTCAATCACTGCCACGCCGGTGCTACTGCCGTGATGTCACTCCTACTAAAGCTACATTAGCTCGGCTTGATCTGCTTACCTCTGTATTTATGCCTTCCTGAAATGTCTCAGTGCTCAGACCTGCACCTCAGCAGTCCCCCATGGGCTCTTCTTCTTTGGTGTTCCCCTGAGGAGGGCTGTTTTCGTCACTACCTGTAGCTACTATGGATGTATCATATCTGGCGATAATGACAAAAAGCGGGAGTCAGTTAATATTACAGTAATGAAGAAATTACCTTTGCTGAATATTGTTTGAGTTGTCAGGAAATAGCTGACATATCGTGCAGGTGTACACATCCATTTACCGATATGGAGGAGATGTATTCAGTTTTTCATGATGGGAAACCGAGTGATATGTCTCCCCTGATGTGCATGGAATGCAGGTGTCAGGTGAACAGCTGATTGTTTAGTGGTGAAAACAATTGAAAGGCTGAAAGTTCCTGAATAACCAGAGTGTTTTGCCTGAGATGAAACTTCATATGTGTGCGTGGGTTACATTTGGCTTAAATTAGGCTTTGGTATGTTTAAGTGAGACTGGTCTCCCTATGTGTCGATGTCTGTGTCTTACCTTATTGCTGATTAATGAGGGGCACAGGGTCCGTTTCGACTGCCTTCAGGCACTGTGTGTTCCTTCGGATAGTAAGAGAACAGTGGGAGCTCTTGATGTCAATTAAGTTGGAATCTTGAATAAAATGTGAAGGAATTGAATGATGCAGAATTAATGGTTGATGCGTGACGGTTTCTGGCGTGGACTCAGCTGGATGACAGCGTGCGCTTTTTTTGGGCTAAATGTTGGCGGTTTTCAGCTGATACCTGAAGTGGAATGGATAGCATATGGGTTGCTAAATTTAGTGAGAGCCATTACAGGACCGATTACACATTCATGGGCAATCTGAAAGGTTTTTTTTTTCCCTCTAAAATTCAGGTTACACTTTCAACAGAATGAGTATTAGAACTTGGATTTTTTTTGTTGTTGTTGTTCAATTGGATGAAAGTATAGTGCTGATATAAGATTTTTTACGGAATATAAGCTCAGTGAAAAACAGGTTTGTAATGTTGTGCATAGATGTGCTACAGGTTTATGCAGATTTACTGTAAGTGCTTCTCGGTAACGGCTAAAATTGTAGGAGAAAGAAAAGTAACAGAGAACCAAGCTGACTGTATGATTTAATTACAAAATATGATATGAGCATATATATAGAGAGAGGGAATTGAATTTTGTACTCTCTTGGGGGATGAAAATAATTTTTAAAAAGTATGCATCTAGTCATTCATATGGAAATACACTGTAAACCTTAGGCTCAGGAGAGCAGTCCTTTTTACTGACGCCAGTCAGATTGAAGTTCGTCAGATTAAAAATCATATTGGTTTAGCTGTGGTGACCTATTCACCTAAGTTCACCACATTAAACCTGGGGCTACTAGAATCTAACGTATTTATTCTATGT
The DNA here is from genome assembly GCA_029721435.1 of Gymnothorax reevesii. Lineage (NCBI taxonomy): Eukaryota > Metazoa > Chordata > Actinopteri > Anguilliformes > Muraenidae > Gymnothorax > Gymnothorax reevesii. The sequence continues at coordinate 20,692,923 of CM056587.1, read as the reverse complement.
GGAACCGACCATTCATTGACCTGAATGCGATTTGTAACTTTTTTCTGTCCTGTACACTCCTTGTGACCACAGTACGAATGTTTTAACATTTCATAACATTTCTTTTTTTTTTGAGTGTTGGAGTTGCCCTGCTGGCTGTTGCTCTTCAGAACTGAATGGCTGTTAACGCGGTCCAGACATGTTACTTGGTTTGAAACGAGTTTTGTTTCGCCTTCTCACTTTGTTTGAGAGCAGCCAATCGGTGAGAAATCACACCGGCCGCTCCGGCCAATGCCAGATGGTGATGATGGCCAATCCAGGGCTGTCAAGGGTGTGGTTCACACTCTACCTCTTCGTTTTCTGGGATAGACTTTAGCACCGGACCCACCAGAGCAGGTGAGATAATGGATGGATGACAGGATATCAGAGCTCAATTATAAAGTTCTTCTTTGGAGCCATTTTTATCAAAAGCTTTCAATTGATTTTTTTCTTGCTTCACATCCCATTAAACTATTAACGGGGGGAAATGATGAAAGCCATTTCATTTTTTTTTCTCCTCAAAGTTAGAGAAAAATTATATTTGATGACTTTGAAACTCCCTCAATTAAAATATGTGCTTTTTTTTCTAGTACATCTAATGGAAGTTAAGGCTATTTCATGTCATAACATTTCTTGGATCTGCCAGACATGCTTGCATTTTACGTGGGTGTGCATTTGTGTATGTGTGTGGATTCATATGTGCATTAAGACTCCCTCAGAATTTCAGCCTAGCAGCAATAGATCGGTCAGTAGATGAAGATCCATATGCTTCGATTATCCATGGATTAAAATGCCGACTTCCCCTTTTTCAGCTCGACGAGTTCTGCACGGACGTATTGATAGTGTCTCTGGCGCTAATGGTGGGAGAGATATGTCAATACTGTGTCCTCTATGCTGATCCCTCAGCACAAGGGAAGATATGGCACATTTCAGCCCATTAGCACCTGATATTATGCGTGAGTCTAAAGGGCAATGAAAGGTCATGAGCAGTAATGCAGCTTTGGAAATGTTTCCACTGAATGACGGGCCAATAAATGCCTGTAATAACTTGGGCTTTGTATCTTAATGGCATGCCGAGGTAGGGTAGTACCTCATCAGCTCTTCCGGAAACAGCTGCTAACCGCCATTCATTTGTGTCCGTCAGCTGGTGCAAATGCATTCGGCAGTAAGGCATTCCTCCAAACAGGGCGAAGGCAGGTTATGGAGCGTTTTCATTATGCGGCAATTGATTAATTTTTGATTAAACTTTTTTTTTTCCCTTCTGTTTTATTTATCAATTATGCTCCTCAGTATTGAAGTGGTCAGTTATCCATTAGTGTAAAAATCGATCTGTCTCAAGGAGGCTTTTTGGCACTGAATCTTAGTTACATCATGTTAAAGAGGCTCGTTTCTTAGGTACTGCTGGAAAGCACTTTAAATGGGCAATCCCAATATTCCAAAGTGCCTTTTAGTCTGGGAGTAGGTTTATTCTGGGGATGTGAAGCTCTCTCTCTCTCTCCCTCTCCCTCTCTCTCTCTCTCTCTCGCACACACACACACGCACACACACGCACACACACACACACACACACACACACGAGGTGAAGAAACTAACATACAGTGCCTTCACTGCGTACTAGATATAGCTAATGTTTGTGTATACAATGTGTACTTCGGTGTGATGTAGCAAATGCCAAATTGACAAATTGTACCTCAGTTGAAAAGGATGTCTTGGTATGCATATAGATATGTGTCATAAGGGAGCTCATGTTTTCTTTAGGTACACAGCATCAAGCGCCTACATGTCTGATCATAAACTCGGACAGGGTCACTGGCTCACCAACAAAATCTCAGGCAAGCAGAGTAACTGTCGTATCAAGTGACTTGAACACTTATTTTGAGTTTTGCTCAAGAATGAAATGTTATTGCAATAGTTTATCCTGTAGACCATCTGACAGATGCAGAAAATGCACTGAAATAGGTATTGGCTCTCTCAATTATTTTTAATAAATCATTTTCAGTGACAGCAGAATTACGGTTGCTGTTATCTGTGGGGGTTTTGTTGTTTTGATTTGTGCTGCTTATTCTTGAAGATTCTTGAAGTCTTTGCTCTCCGCTGTTACTTCTGTTCTTATCTATGACTAATGTTACAGAAATGACTTTTGTCATACATTTCTATGTGTTCGTATCTAAACCATAATTTAGTGAATGTTTTTTTCTTTTTCTTTTTATGTTTATTTCTATTGATTTATTTATTTATTTATTTATTTTTTTCTTATTTTTTTTTTAACCCTTACATACTGTTCGGGTCAAATTTGACCCATTTTGACATTCGACAGCAGTAAATAAGCCCTAAATGTCAGTCTTTTGGCCTGAAATTTGATTACTTTTCCTAAAGTACTTTTCCCAAAATACATAAAAATGAAAACATTTTAAAATGTAATACTTTTGTACAGGTGCTACAGATTTTTGTCCCCTGAGGCTGTTCCGGGTCAAATTTGACCCGTATACATTCAAATTGATTTTATATCCACTAGTGTGGGTCAACTCAAGGACAATGGTGCTTTTAGGGAATTTTGAAACTGTCAAACTGTACATTTAACATCTGTAGTTTTATGGGACAGTGGTGACAGAGTTCAAGTGGGACCTTGACACTGTCATGAGAACTGTTTGTGGTCCCACCATATTAGTTCAGGTTCCCACAGGTACAGGTTCCTGCTGCCCTTTGAAGTGTTGTGGGGGAATCTCGAGATGGTGAAACACCATAGGAGTGATCATATGAGATACACTAAGGAACAGAAGTCATAGAGGTCAGAGGGTGCCTTGACACGGACATGAGAAATGCACCTGTAAGCCCTTGCAATGTAATAAAATGATGTAAAAATAAATACATTTTAATCAATTTGGGATGAGAGGGTGGGGGGCCCTGATCAACATCAAGTCACAAAAGGAGGCACCACAAGGGGAGAGAAGAGAAGGAGATGCAGTTTCTGTTTTGGAAGAAAAGGACCGTAAAACAGGGACAACCTGCTGCAAATGTGGGAAATCCATGCCCAAGGCCCACAGATGCAAGGTTTCCAACCACTGACTAGTTAACTAGTTTGCTGTAAGTATTTTTCAATGTTTTTTGCTCTAAATGTCAAAAAAATGGTGAATCAAAACCGAGATTCTGTGATTCTTAAAATTGTGAATTTTATGATACAGCAGTGAGGACAGTGTTCAATGGTTCGTCTGTAGCGAATGGTTATGTGGATGTATATTATGAATCCTAACAGTTTCAGAACGTTCTTGGCATTTTCACTTTTAGAGAAATCTATTTCAGTCATTGCGGCAGTTATTTTTTCATGTCTTTGATAAAACAGGACATGATATTGTGAGATATTCAATGTTTTTTCTCGAAAAACGAGTGTTGTTCAACCTAAAAAATAGACTCTCCTTTCTCTCTGAAACATTAACATTCTTAGTCCGGGTCAATTTTGACCAGGACCATAGTCAGAGGGCATCAAATATGAACAGTATGTAAGGGTTAAATGTTCATATTGTATTAAATTATATATTTATTCTCCAATTCTCCAAAATTGCATGTTTTTTTATGTGTTAAATAAAGATTTTGAAGAAGAACACTTTACGGTTCAGTTATGGGTCGTCACAGAGCCCACCTGACTGCTCAGGTTGGAATGGGGGAGGTGTCTTCATGACTTTGGAGGGAGAAGCTTAAGCTGACGTATTGGGTTCATATGCAAAAAAATAGTAGCGAATACACCCAACAAAGGCCATTTCACAGGAAGGTTCAGAGCAGAGTGAGACCAGTTCTTATAGTTTTGGGTTGATAGGGAATGCTTCCGCAGAAAATTTTGGCAAATGTAATATGAACCTAAACCCTTCTGTTCCATCATCAGCTCTACCTCCTGGGAAATTCATTACGCTGTTCAAAGATACAATTCAATGGCAAAAATTAAAAGAGAATTAAAGATATGAAAGGGTTAATATATAACTCAGTGGCAAAAAAAGATTGATAAATAGCAGTTAAAATGATCTGAAATGTCAATTGTCTAAGGTTTAGAAGTTATTTGGTGGATTAAAAATAGGACTTCATATTAAAAGCGGACATAAAACATACTCCATAAATTTTGTTCTGCTTTGCTTACTTGTGGAATTGATGAAGCCAGTTTCTCTGAGTGTGGACCAGTGCAGCCCATGAGATGACTGAGGGGAGTACTGAAGTGCGAAGGCGGAAACCGCAATGTAAACTCAGCGGTCAAGCTGAACGCCGTTATCGGCTCTCTGCCTCGCTCTCCTAATCTCAGAGTCAGGGGAGCTACATTTGGTAGCTGTAATGGGGACCGGATATTTCTTGTGTTTGACAGTATTGAGACAGAACTCATGCACAGATGGGAATCCAGTTCAGTGACTTTATTCAGATGCCTGGTCGTACAGGTGGGGTCAAACCTAAGCGTTTGTAATTCAGCACTGAAGGGAAAATCCAGAGCAGAAATCAAAAGACATTCCAGTAATCAAAAGGTATGAAATAGGCATGACAAACCCAAATTACTTGGCAAATCGATGATCTGGAAGCCTAAGCAGAAATCAAACATGGGCTGGCAAAATTGTATATTATGGGCAAAGCAAGAATCGTTAAGAAAAAGACAAATGTGAACTGTAATCAGGAGACTGTGAAGATCAAAGAACCGCTTGTTTGTAACACAGGGAAAATGGCTGGCAAAACCCAAATCGCTCAGAAGGGTATATAAAGGGGGAACTGAGGAGCAGATCTAATGGGATTCAGGTGTGTGGGAGCTGAAAGGCGCGCAAGGAAGTGCGGCTGCAAATGAGGGAACTATCGAACAATTAGCGATGAACAAGGCCAGTGCTCGTTAGAGAGTGAAAACAGAGAGCGCACATGAAAGCAAATCACTAGAATAAAACAATGAAACACTAAACTAAACAATGAGATTGAAAAATAACAAATGAAAAAAGCACAAAAATCAAAGCAGAAAAGACTCGAACTCTGACAGTATTTCTTTCTTTTTTTAATTTCCATTCTAATCATTCATGCGTGGCAATAAAAGGTGACCAACTGGAGTCTAGTATGACACTCTGTAATGAACAATATTGCTGGTGTGTGAATGTATGTGTCATTGACTAAACTAAGTGAAAGAATATGACCTGTATTATAAAATAAGCCACCTGTGGGATATTGTATTACATTTTTGAATGTACATGCCAGATAAGCATAATGTACATTTCCACTGCTTTCATAAATTCAACAGTTTAACAATGTTATTTTTATTTCAGCAATCATGCTGTGAAATATTTCTCCTTAGTTGTAAGATTACACTGACTACAAAGTCCTCCCTCACAGCAAAACTATGTATGGTTTATTTATATGGTTTTATAGATATGTGATAGGCCAAACAGTTGCTCTAATCATTAATTATTGTGATTCTGTAAAGCTATATGTGGGAAAATCACATCAAACTATATCGTATTTAAAAATGCTCTCTGAAAAATCTCTGCACTCTGTCGTCTAAATGTGACTCTGTGGAGGTTTCAAGGGGGAAAAGTGAGGCTTTTGCAAAGAGGAATGTAACTGCACCCTTCCTGTATTCCAGCAGCTATGTTGATATTCAGCTTTATCTGCCTGATGTTAATTCGCCATGCCATTTAATGTAGTGTCGGACCATAGCTGAGGGATTGGCCCTACAGTTCAAGGATAGGCGTTTAGGCTTGTACGAGTTTGCTGCTGAGCGACAAAAGCGAACATGCGCTCCACTAACAATGAGCACCTATACGCATGCCTAGTTCTCTATGAAGCTGTGAGGTGAGGTGCATTGATGTGGCGTATGTGTATATATGAGATTATTTGTATAGGCAGGTGTGGTGTATGTTGCACTGAATCAGCTGTAGCGTACATTACGTGCACTTGGCCCTCCAGTGTGAACCCTGTTTCTGTATGAAATGACCACTGTCAGCACAACACTTACGTCACGTGTGTGTGTGTGTGATGCCTCTGTCTGCATTGTGATTCCGTGTAAATTGTTGGCATGTTGTCAGAGGTGCGATCGGAATTTGGCGATCTAAAGTACAGTAGTTGCCAATGCAACATTTCTTTCTACACCGTATATGAAAATACACCCCCGCACACACGAACGCGCACACTCACACACACACACACACACACACGCATGCACGCTCACATATGCAAGCACGCACACGCACAGATGAAGTACTCACCCCTGCTTGCAGGGTTTTTAAACAAAGAAAGGCTGTTCTGAATATAACTTAAATGCTAAAAACTGGATACGTTGAAACATCATCACCTAGAACTTAATTTGCCTTCACTGGCACACATACAAGAATTGATTTGAACCCTCTTTGGCGGAGTAATCCAGGATCACTATAATTTGGACCCATGAAATGTCACTGAGGTCACCAGATTAGACTGTTTCTCAATAGGTTAACTTCATTCACATCGTTTTTTTTTTTTTTTTAATGTGTGTCACTTAGTCACCATATACATCGCTAAATCGTATCAATACCACATTGGTTGTCAAAATTTTAAAATCCCTTCATGGTGTTAAATCCACCTTCACTTTTCTGCCCTTTAAATCCATTCACTTTCTATCCTTCAATCCAATAAAGAGCATTATACATGCTTTATACATGAACGGGGACATTTAGAGTAGTTTCCGGAGGAATGATGGAATGAGTGCCTTCTCTGAACTTTTCGTCTTATTGTTTTATTCATGCTTTTAATGGGCCGACCCCGATTAATCTCCTCACCACATTGTACGGGCAGAACATTAGACGTAAAATGAGTTCGTCTTCAGGACAGGCTATGCCCGTATGACTAATGGCTATTATCCCTGACTTGTTGTACCCTTCAACCTAATTAAACTTTAATCATGTTTTCATTTTTTTTTTCCCCCTAAAGTTTGAGTTTTGAATATATTATTTTATTGCCATTGTCTTTTTTTCAGAGTGTGGATGAATGTAGAGTGCTGTAGCTTAATGGTTCGGGGTGAAGCTCTGGATGAAAGTTGTCAGGTCTCCTGTGATCTGGAAAAACCTGGCGAATTTATCAGTAGCAGTGATTCTCACAACTGAACAAAAACCTTTGGATTTTGGACTTTTTCTAAGCGAAGAAATTATGGAAACCTGATCTTGACAGTTCAAATAACACTAATAGCTAATGTATTAAGGTTTTCAACACTCGTAATTCCCGCAAATGAGGGTCAAACACAGTTTCTCCCAAAAATGACACAAGACAAAAATGTTCTGGGTTTTTCCAGATCACAGATCTGGAAAGAGAGATCACAGAGAGATGCAGATCCTGGGTACAGCAGTTGTTTTCTCCACTGGCTACGCACTGTACTTCAAGTGCTTTTCAAAAATACCCAGCTTTATGAATTAATGATACGAAGAAGCCGATTGAATTGTTTTGGACGGGTCTCTGTCTGGCGACTGCATTAAGGATAGGTTAGGGTGCTCCTGACTTCTGCGCTGCCCCTTGACTCCGTGCCCTGTAATGCTCAAGTAGCTTTTCAACTACACAGACTCCATTTACATGTCTGCGCTAAGTAGCTCCGATTGCACACCTGCTCCCACGGACTCCCTTTGCATTCTTGCTTTTGAAAATGTCTGTTTTCTCACTCGTTGACTTAGCGCTCCAGCTCTTCTGAGAATCCCTTAAACTTCCCTTCACTCAGTCTCCTCTGACTCATTTAAATTGTTTGGATATGTTTGTGTGTACATTTAGACTCATTCATGTTACAGTGGGATAAAAAAATAGCAGATGAATATTAAATTGGTGATTATTCCGAACTGTATGGCCGAGAATATTAAATTCATCACATCCGGATACATGCAATTAGAAGAATTAAAAGTAAAATTTTTGCATTCATATATTTGCACCAATTAAGTTTTCTGATGTTATTGTACATGTATTTGGGTCATTCCACATATGCCACATATGTCATCAGATGGGAGTGAAAATGGTACCCTTATTTGCGTATATTTTGATACAGGTTTGTAAAAGTGGAATTTTTGGGAGCCTATAAAACCACAATAAAAGGTTTAAAACTACCTGGATTGGCATTAAAGGGTAGTACAGTGCCTAGAGGACCGGATGGGGAAAATCAGGCGGTTAGCTTTCCAGAGTTCCTGAGTTACAGCCTGTTAAAAATGGAAAAAAATGTTTGATTTCATATAGAATGAACCATTTGTAAATATTTACTGTGGTATAAGATAGTTTTTTGTTTTTTTTTTTCCTTGGGGGGGGGTTTTCTCTTTCATTGGTGAGCCACTGAAATGCCCTTGATACTTTTAATAAATGCAGTTAGTACTCGATGAGTACTTGAATCAAAATATATTAAGTATGAATTTTACCAAGTTTTGATGTTAGCACCTCCTGATAACTTTTCGTTAATCGTACATTCTCTTAGTTCACATGAGCCAATGCATTAAATACACAGGGCTTGGCTTCTGTTCTTCTGCCATCATAGAAGTTTTACATCAACCTGAATTGGGAATCCTGGACTCTGCTCAGTGCAGGGGCAGGGAGGTCTGCTCGACAGAGCCATAGCTTGACATGTTTTTGATGTCTCCCTTCTACACACCTGATTTCCTCGTTAACAAGCCATTGACGAGCTTCAATCGTTTGAATCAGCGGAGAGACATCGAAAACATCCAGGGCTACAACTCTCCAAGAGCAGGGCTCCCTGCCCCTGAATTAGAGGCTACCAAATGGAATGATTTGTGTTGAGCGAGGTAGAGCGAAAACCTACTGGACAGTAGATCTCCAGAAACAAGCCTGGGCTGCCCTAATGCCCCGTAATATGTGATAAAGAATTGCTTCATACATGCCTTCCGCTAGAAGTTATGGGCTACTATTGATTTGGGCCAGGATCGAGAAATGATGCTAATCAGCGAGGCCGATTTCTGCTTTCACTGGACCTTGTAAGTGTGATGAGGATTGAGATGCAAGATTAAGACTTGATGCCGCGCACGGCTGTAGTGCTAAAGGAACCTGCGGAATACGCTGGAGATCCCGGATTGCGGCGGAGGGAGGTCAGGCGATTGGAGAGGAAAACACTTTCCTCAGCACCTCTATTTCTTCACTCTGTTGGATGTTTTCACCCTGGATCAGGTCAGCAGCTCGAGGACAGCTCCCTGCTGGAAACTTCCCAAATCGGAGATTTTCGGCTCACCGCTTTCAGTTCTGGGGTCACGCTGTTCTCGTAAGATCCCTCCCTAACTTTATAAACTGCCACAGCAGTTTTCCCAAGCTCTCTGCTTCAAAGCAAAAATGTGCAGTGTTGTTCTGTGCTCCACCTGAGGTCCTACTGTTAAGAGGCACAAATGCCTGGACTGTATGAGGTATTTTTTTGTCTGACAGTGGAGGTCCTGACATTGACTGGGAACAGGGGTGGACGGGCGCCTGCTTTGTGAATTCATGATGGTTGGTCTACTGGTCAATCGATGACAGGGTTACACAAATTCCTTACCTCTCGTCCCATTTCTAGTGCAGTCGTGGTGTTGATTGTAGGAGGATTTGGGACTGCTACCAGGTGTTAGAGGGCGCAGGTCACATATTTCATGGAACTCCTGGTCCTACTGGGAGAATTAGGACATCTTTGCTGTTGTCTTTACTCCTGTGGGGTTCAGACAAGGACTCTATGCAAGCCATCCAGTGTCTATACTTCTCATAATGTGCTATACTATTCTTAATAATATTGTTCCATACAAGTTGATATCCTGATGAATTGTGTTGGTCTGCTCAAATAAAACCACTAACAGTGATGCTTTCATTCAGAGTCATCGTTCTGAGCATTGAACAAAGATGGGCCAGTGGGTTTTCGGAATAGATGGCAGCGTATTTGGACAGTGAAAATGTCCACAGGTTGAAGCAGCAGTTTAGATGGTTTCTGGAAATGGGTTGCGAATTTCTTTGAGCGGAAGGTACTTGTTGCTCAGTCAATTCTACCAGAGCCGTGAGTATAGAGCCTCAGCCCCAAAGCAAGGGCTCATGGCTAAGACTTGGAAGTGCTGATGGTCATTTATGAGGACATCACATTGCGCGCTGGTTAAATTGCTCTGAGCTTGCTCGTGCAGTGCTCACTGGATATTCCAGTTCAAATCACATTTGTGCTGCCGACTTCTAGGATATTAAGTTTGGCGAACAGGTCAGGAGGAAGGAATGGGGGGGGGGGGGGGTACGAAATACGCCCCTCAATAATCTGAGCATCAGCTCAGGAGTTCAGAGAATTCTGGAGCTCTGTTACCATGGAAACAAAGGGAAGAGATAAGAAGGAAAAAGGAAGTGCAAAGGGGTTTTTGAACACATTTCAAAAAGGTGCATCTGCAGTCGGAGCCAACATTGCGCCGTACTACAATGCTGGGCTTCCCTGAGCACGACCTGTTTATGACATGAGAACAATTCATATGCGCACTGCAGCCCCATGTCCACACCACAACCCACAATGGAGAGTAATTCAGCACTGCTCTCACATTCTAGTGCAGTGACAATAAATAGAGTGCAAATGTAGCACTAGACTGGTGTTATCAGCCAATTACTGTGAATATTCAGTATTGCTCGAAAAAAATGGAACATGAACATATAAACCAGCGTTCAAAAGTCTGTTCAGAAACATAAGCGTTGTTACACGCTAAAATACACGCATGTGCTGAAAATTTTGTAAATATAAATACAACAAATAAGAACTAGAGCACTGTATTGTGAATATACTGTAGAGTTGTGCCATAAATACTGAAGTGTTCTGTAAATATTTGGGAATGGATGGCTGGACTGTGACTGCGATAATGGCCTGCAAATGCGGTAGTGAAATATAAATGGTGTTCTGTGAATGCATGACCCGGTGATAAATATATGAGTGGACAGTAAACAGCGGCAAACGTTGCGACCACTAACATGCTCAATGCTAGTATTTCCCAAAGCTCCAGAAGATCTACGACCGGATATTTATTCCATATTTATTCACTTTGCAGGAAGAGCACAAATCTCTGCATTCAGCAGATATTAAAATGAATACAAGCGATGTCAACTGTGCACCAGGGGGATGCAGATGAACAAGAAATCGGAGGTTTGAGGATTTTGCGTCGAAAAAATGTTTTGAATAATTTACGCGGCTGTTGCTGGAAACAGCAGCTGAGGGAACATTATTCATTTGTTCAGAATTGCTGGAAGCTTCTGCACAGACAATTTTTAAATGCCTTTAGGTGAATGAGAACACTGCATTATTGTGGCAAATAACCAAGCAAATTTGGTTCCGATATATGCTGAAAAATGGAGTGCATTTACAAAAATTTTAAAGAAGCGCTGTACTTCACTAAGTGCTTTTCAATTAATTCACGACATGAAGATTCCATGAGGGTATGTAATATTTCCAGCGTGGAATTCATAAACCTTGAAATGGTAAAATCCGTATACTTTGAAGAAGAATTCTTGACTATAAACATTTATAAGATATTCATACCATGTAAAATCTTACTTATGGGAAAAAAAAATGCAGCACAGATTCAAAAATGAAGAGCTGAGAAGTTTCTGAGCATCAAATAATACAAAAAAAAAAAAAATTATTTATATATATATATATATATATATATATATATATATAGAGAGAGAGAGAGAGAGAGAGAGAGATAGATAGATATAATTCAAAACTAACTCAAATCAATATTTGTTTCAACCAGCCCTCACTGCAGGAGAATATACTGGCTTACATTTTTGTGAGGAAAATTGGTCAATTTGTGGTTCCAAATTCATTGGAGAGCATTCCACTATTTTTTTTTTTTTGTTATCATTAGGCTTTTGCATTGCACTGTTAGTGTATGCATGTGGGAATTCACACAAGCAAATGTGCATCCAATTATTTATCATTTTTTCCCACTTGTTGCCATTTTTTGAGATTGATCATTACCTTTGGAATGCGTATGATTTAGCCTAGAGCTGAATCGTTACTGTGTCGACAGCAATGGGCATCATTCGCAGAGAGGCCTGGTCTCTCAGCTGCGTGGCGTCACCATGTAATAATTGCTACAGCGCCTGTGTGTCTGAAGTAGATTCCTTATACAGCTAACGTTGCGTCTCCGCACTGTCTGTAAAACAGCCTTCGCGGGCATTTAGGTCTTGTGTGTCTAGCGCGGTCGTCAGTGACCGAAAAAGCAAAAAGATGCTGCGATTTTCTCCCCACGGGTCAGAGAACAGAGCGTTTTGTGCCGCCACGGACAAAAATCTCAATCGGTCACGACATCCAAAGAGCCACGGGGCAGGATGCTTTACATAAAAAAGAGGAGAAAAGAAACAAAACAACAAAAGTCACCCAAGTGCAGAAAACACAATGTTAGCCAGCATTACCACTGATGACAGATCCAGTCTGAGCCTGTTAGTACTGGAGTTGAAATCATGATGATGGGTTATTTAGACAGTTGTCATCCTCAGAACATTAAGGAAAGTGACTCAAAAACATAGATTATTTTCCAGATGGCACATTGTCTGCTCGGCTTTTATGGTAAGTATTTTTAGACCATATGTGATGATGCATACTGTTGAGGCATATTTGTAAAATGGGCATTTTCATTTAACTGCATCATACTAAAGCACAGATTCAGTGCTACAAAATGAGGTGCCACTCAGCAATATTGACCAAATACTTTGGCTGCATTGTTGAATACAATATTATAATTCTGGATATTGCAGTTCTACAAAATCAGCCTTTTTGGGTTTTGCAAACATTCTCAGCATAGAATCCATTTTTAACCTCCGCCGAGGAGGTTTATGTTTTCGGTGCCGTTTGTTTGTTGGTTTGTTTGTCTGTGTACAAGATAACTCAAAAATAATGGCCGGATTTTTTTTTTATTTTCAGGGTAGGTGGGTATTAAGTCAAGGAAGAGGTGATTAAATTTTGGCATATCTAGGCCAAAGTACTGCCGAGATATACGCCAAAGTTCAAGATTTCAAGTCTTTCCAATGGGCCAGAGTTCCAATCGCTGTGCTTTTGGCTTTGCTGCCTCCTGGCGGGGGAGGTTCTGCGCTCTCTGAGGGCTCTTCTAGTTTTAAAGAGGAAATGATACATTGATCTGACAGAGTTGGACAGTGCTTTACTCTATCAGTAAGAGAGAGCATTTGGAATGTGCAATGACAGAAATGCAGAAGAACATTGAAAAGGCCTGATTTTTCTGCATGCAATACGTGCAATAATACGCGCACAAACTGATCACAACGGGCTTCTCCATATTTTCCTCCATCCACATGGACTAACGTATTTTTCTGGTGGGGCTACTACCACTTGGCGGAGGGTAAAGTGATATTTCAGGGGGTGTTTTTGATTTTGATGTAACTTGAATGACATTAATGGGAGTGTTAATAAATGAAGTCACACAAGGCAATTTTGGTATTTTTCTAGGAAATAATGCAGGCTGCATACAACTTGCCGGAAACACGTCTCAACTGCAGTGCAACCCATTTCTAATTTCACCAGAAGAAGCTGACAAAGAGCATAATTTGCCCATATGTTGTTTTATAATATAAATAATGTAAAATTGCATTTGGCATTAATAATGTGCCTCAAATGTGGAGCCCGTGTGCTATTTCTCATTTCCAGCTTAAACCAGCTACAGATTTATATAATGGAATGGTTGAATAATTTGTTGAAAGACATGTTTGTTGAAAGGGGACACTTAAAATTGATATTTACTCGATGTCGTTTGTTCTATGACCTCAGTTTGGGACAGTAATTACTGCTGAGCAGACTGTGTACGATAGTCGACTGACTGTGTGTAGAATAGGCCTTAGAGTTAAGGAGTGTTCTAAATTTTGCTGAAGAGGAGTGCCAGAGACATCTTTTTCTGAATGCCACAGACATTTGTGATCTAAGCAATCCAAATTCCCTCCGCGTAATGTCAAAATAACAGTTACACTGGCCTTTCGTGCCAATTTAAGTCTATTGTTAAAAATGAACGGTAAAAACGCACATAGTAATAACTATGAAAAAGTCGCAATGCCACGTTGGACCTCCAAGGCTGAAAGTGATGAAAAATTAGAGTTCCTTGAATGCCTTCTTGCTTCAAAGGCCAAAGCACTGACTCAGCAGTTGGCTGAAAACAGCATTGTGTGAACAGGGAGAGACATGTAGCTGATTAGAAAATATGACTGACTGTGACTGCTCTGCTAATTGACAGTGATTCAAAGCACTATGACAAAGACGAGAATAAGTGTGTGACTTACAAAAACGTGATGGATGTCGCAAGCACTCCTCTGTTTAAACGCATCACTCTTTTGTACACATAACGCATGAAAAATTATATTTTGAAAGTTTGAACGCCATATTTTCAGGAAAACACTACCAGTTCCATCAGACCTGACAGATTATGCTTCATTTTTGACATTTTCTCTGACCAAGCCATGAGTTTGACAAGTTGGGGAATAAGCTGGGAACAAGCTTTCGATTTTTTGTCTCTAATCGCTTTTTAGCGAGTTTCCCCCAATCTGTTGTTCATGAGAATAACCACATGAAAATAAAAATTTTCCCAAGAAAGTAAATAAATGTAATTTTTGTTGCTGTGTTAGAACTGTAACGAGGAAGTCGTCAAACTGTTTGATCAAGCTCATTTAGTTGCAATTGGTCATAGAGAATACCATGAAATGCGTTGTACATGAATGTTTAGCAGAATTTACTCCAACACAGGGATGAGTCATAGAACATATGGAAATATGCACCATCGAAGACAACAATACCTGCTACAGTTGATAAAGGATTATTTAAATGTTTTCTAATCAAAATTGCCGACTTGATATCACTGCGACTTTGAGGTTGAGATCTTGAACTGCATAACTGAATCAGATGACAGACACATATTAGAACTGAGAGCGTAGTTAGATACAATAAACATACTGAGTATTTTCCCCTTGTCAGTTCATATGTTCAAATCTCTTTCAGTTTAACATTAAAGGGATGGCAGATAAGATTTTCAGGATTAGAATTGCCCAATCCCCCTTTTTTTTTTGGCAATTTTCTTTACTTATAATCTGTGGTTTTTGGGCTCTCCCATAATATTGATATGGTTACAGTGTGGATTGTTTCCTTGAGTGGGGTGACATATAGGCTCCTGCAACTATTTATTTCTTTATTTTCCTGCAAACAGTACTTTCCTCAAAGACAGTGTTCACTTACCGAGGTTACATTTACTTACTGTTTGTGCCAAAGGATCCAGATATGTAATCAGCACTGGCCTCTCATTGTGGCTCAGATTTTTAAACACTAATTGAGTTCTTGTCTAAATGTGCAGTGTAGGCGTTTCTGAATTAAGTAATACATATATTCACAACATACCTTACTACTGTGAGGCCACGCCTCCTGCCCTCTGCCCACTGGTCTATTAAGACGCGGACTGCATTCCTCATTCCGTTAATCATTGTTTGCATCTGTGTGTAATTGCCACTGGGTGGTAGCAGCGCGAATAAAAGACCGCGTCTTTCACTTGGTCTGGTTGTGAAGTCTCGTAACTAAATGCCTGAGTTACGTTTCTAGCCTTGTATAGATATTTTCCCCACGTTTCGCGTGTATTTAAGCTCAAACTCTAACTTTTATTCAGCACTTTGTGCTAAGGAACCTTGATTCCTGTTTGTTTTATATTTGTAATACATTGTTACTGCAGCTAATGCTCAGAGTCTGTATTACCAATAGTGTTTAATCAAGGAACCTCGATTCCTGTTTGTTTTGTATTGCATCGTTCCTGCCTTCTGCTGCGCAGTAGGCATAATAAACACAACCAAGTCCATCCTTTCTCCTGAGTCCAGTCCTCAACTTCCTGTCCTTCATGCACCTGCACTGTGCATGCAGCACCACTCTTACAGCTACAATACTCTGTTTATAACTTGTTTTACTCTTGTCCATTTGATTGTGGTTTAGCACTGTAGTGGTCGTAGTGATAAGCCCTATTCTTTCCCAATGGCTGGGGCTTGTCTGGTTGGTATACAGTGCTGGGTCTCGCTGGCTTGCCAAGGTGCTTTTCATTTGACTCACAGGCTTTTTTTCCCTCCCAAACCAGTCTGCACATCAAACTCAATTCAGCTCCGGAGGAGCCATGGGACATATTCAGTGAGGAAGATTGAATTGCAGAATTGATGCTTCCACTTTGGAAGCTGACCTCTGCGAAAAGCACTTTTTTTTTCTTTATTTTGTGTAAAGAAAATAGATCTTTATATACTTTTCTTGTGAATCACGTCAGTCTCAATCTTACATGGTCTCTGAATGATATGGTTATGCTTACCTGGCATTGTAATTAACAATTTTATATGGGCTTGTGAATTTTTTTATTTTTTGTGAAATGCATCCTTTTAATTAATTTCTACAACTAACACAGATATACCACCTGGAGGTCCCAGCTTTTTGTGAGAGATTGTGCTTCTAATTTGAGACTAATTTACTCTTTTTCAGCCTAGTGAGGCCGCACTCTGTTGGTACTCATTTGTCTCGTAAGTGTGATATTGCTTAGGACTCGTGAAGGATTGTGTTTACAGATGTGAAGCTGACATAATTTTCCAGCTTCGGAGAACAAATGTGAAACGCTTGGGCTATACTATGAAATCGCTCAAAAGCTGCCGGGATATAATGCGACTGAGCTGAGATGCAGTACACAGGCAGCTGACAGGTTTTTTTAAGCAGAGCTGAGGCCAAATTACACAGCACAATGAATGCAAATAGGATTAGGAAGCGCACTTGGAATGACAGAATGCTGCACGAGGGTGTGCCAGGCTCTTGGGTGGCCCTGGCACACTGAGAGAAGGCACTTTTATGAACTTACCTTCCTCGAAATTTACAAGCGCATTTTCAGTCCCTCTACTGTGAGTTAATTAAAGTGGAGCGAATGTGCGCTGGTAGGGAATGCGATGGTGGAACTTATCAGTTGAAGTTATTTCTGCTGACCTGGCGTAACCCAGTGTGTGAGAGCATTAATAAGTCTTCTATATTAGTGTGAAAGTTATTCTGAGACTACCAAGAATTATTAACCCCTTTCGTCGGGACAGACTTGGCTCATTAACCTAATGATTCCTGACTGGAGTACCGTGGTTCTCCAGTCAGTGTTCTGTTTAAAAAAAAGTTCTTTTTTTCCGGTTAAAGTTTCAATGGATGAAAAATAATTCACATATTCCAGGCCCAAATGCCAAACTATATAGCATTAAAATCCGTGTTGTTCAGCTGAAACCCTGAAGGAAAGTTTGGGCCCACTGCGAATATGTCAGATGAAAGTCAGAGTCCTGATTGTATCACAGTGTCTTGCAGTAATATTCTGTAAATGTCACACAAGCTGGGAAAGGCCTGCTAGTTGCACGGGCGGCTGTTTACATTTACCATTCAAAATGTAACAAAATATCATTTTTTAAATATAATGGAATATGAGGTGCTATAGAACTCTCTGATAATTTTTTAAATAAATTATCATCTCATTTGTCAAGGTGGACTTCAGTTTTGAAGAACATAATAATCAGCTGAATGATTAGCGTCATCCTGAGCTTTAGTACGCCTGGCCCTTAAATAAACGCACAAATGAACTCTGTTTTGTCATGCAAAAGGCAAACTGTTCTACATTTGTCCATCTGCGCATGCGTCCGTCACACCGTCTGCGGCAAATATCTTGTGTGTGCTATATCTGCTGAAGCAGCACAGGGATTTTCACCACATTGGACATGTTCACTGCCCACAGAGGGTAGCTGAACTGATTAAGTTTTGGAAGTTATCGGGTCCATGGTCAAGGTCATATTAGGTCAGCTGTAATTAGGGTGTGAAGTTATGGTGGGCAGAGGCAGCTATCAACACTTTGTGTTGAATTGTATCATGTTCACTTCATACTTGGATGTCTGCTTTCAAAAATTAAGTGGAAAACCTCATTTCTGGATTTTCAGACTACCAGCAGAACCAAAGTCAGGGATATTTTTTAAAGTAAGATGTTCAAAATCAGCAACTTCAAAGAAAAATTCAAACAACTTTTGTATAAAGCGAGAAGGAACATGACATCATTACCAGCACAAAACGGTCATACTTGCAGCTAGAGTAAATGATTCAACCATCTAGTTGTACATTCCAGTAAAGAAACACAACAGAGAATATGTGTGAGTCTCTAGACCAAAAGCACCTGCTCAGCAGGAGCTAAGCCTGACATTTACTTTATTACAGGACTGTTGTTTGAGCTTGCCTGGTTTAGGAGTTGAATTCTTTGGTATCTTTAAGATGTGTGTCCTCAACAAAGCATTTTAATTCATAACAACATTCTAAGAGGTAAATGTTCTTCAAATATTATTCACAGATTGCAGTGTGGCACCATAGACTGTATAAAAGATGGATGCAGCACTGAAGACTGTGGCCAATGCAGAAATCTCTAAAATTTGCATTCTATTTAATGGCCAGCAGATGGAGACACCGGTGGTTGCATAAAGAAGTTCAATGCTATAGAAGTCAATGGAAAAATGACTCTACCTTCCCATATTATTTCAATAATGATTTTCCACATTATTTTATGGTATCTATCGTAGGTTTCACGTCTCCTTTGATATATCATGATATTCATTTTTGTAAATTATGGCCTCAAATAGTCTAGAATAAAGGATAAATCCAGAATATGTTTTAGGGGCGTGGCTATCTTCTGGTCCTCGTCTGATACGGCCAGATCCACTCGTAGATCTACCCCTCGCTCCTCCTTGGACCTTCAATTCATGCTTTTGTCCAATTGGAATCACATCCGGTTTCAAAATGACAAAATGGCGCAATTCAGATTGCCAAAATTGAGGCTTGCTAAATGGTGTGCCGAAACCAATGGGTGACGTCATGGTTGCTTTGTCCATCTTTTTATACAATCTATGTGCGGCACGTTGTCAGAAAGGTCTAGATCTTAACTTTCAGGAACTACAAAAAAATTCAACGAATTCTATGCTACCCATGGACCAAATAAGTAGATGCTGTCACAAATGTTAGAAAATGTGCCATGATAGGAGAAAAAAAATTGTTTTTGACAATTTATGGCAGTGAGCTCATTGTTGAATATCAGTAATGTGATCAAAACACAGCTCAGCCTGGTACTGTCTGTGAGTTTTATCTGATTGCCAGTTTTCAAAAGATGTTACATCTCAGAATCTGTGATTTTCTGCGGCCATGTTATGGGGCTGCTAATATAAAAAATCTGATTATAAAGTAATGCAGTAATTTTGGCTGGTTTTGCCTGTAGATTCTGTAGCGCTATACATTATGCACATCATAATTAACTTTCACTGCAAATAAAATGTACAAGCGGCTATCATTAATAAATAAAAAGGATCCTCACAGCTCAGGAAATTGGATTTGATGCTCCCTAAATAGCGATTGAGCATATGAATAGAGTTCCACATGATGTTGATGGTACATTTCAAATGATCAAATAAGTTTTGATTTCTGTTTTGTCTTTAGTTGTTTTTTGGCCATTCGAGCTCCGAGTCTGTATCTTACAGTTTTCTGCAATACTGACTTTGTGTATGTCTATCTTAGTTACGGTTTACATTTTATGCCTTATGAAAAACTGATGCAATTTCTAGACAGTATTTTAACAAGGAAGGCCAATAGGGTCATGGCAGAAAGTCTATTGTCATGTAGAGCTATAACAAGAATATTAAATCTTACCCTTCAAGCCCTGTCCTCTTCAGAAAATACAGATCTGCCTTAGTGATCAGCCATGTTTCATTTTCTACCTTTAAAAATAAATAAATAAACCACTGTCTTCATTTGAACCTTTCTGCATTTTTATCTGATGTCTGGGCTGAGTAGTGGGGGAGACATTTTAAGGGAGAGGATGGGACTTCACTGACTTTGTTGTATGGGGGGGGGGGGGGGGGGTCGAAGGCTGGAGAGTTAGAGAAGAAGACAGCAGTCTTTCATAAGATAAGTTATCACAATTGATGTCAACATAGAACTCTCATCATGTGGATTTGTTAATTGGATGTGTAGCCCAAACAGGTGAGAGGCTTTCAAGCTCTTCGCCAAAAGTTGTAATCCGAGGCTTGAGCTGAGAGTGGGATCTGAGAGTTGAGTGCTGCATGGTGAGAGATCTCAGTTGGGCTGCTGTTCACTAACTCTGTTTGCACCTGGCAGCCCACGCTTGCAGGCGAGTGGTGGCAAGTGCACTAGCCTTCTACTTCAAAAGAACGACTGATGATGGGGTGTAGGCTTGCTGCACCCCAAAAGAACCCCACAGGCCTGATTGCTCAGGCCACTCTGAAGCTTTCTGTTTATTGTTTCATACTTAGCGAGAGACCAGGTATGAAAGCATTGATGGAAACTTGCTATCTTTGAATTAAGTGATTGTAGGGTGCACTTGTTTAGAGATTTAAACAGGATGAGTATTTTTCATCCTGATGTCAATGTAGCACCCTCTTAATATGCCTCACGAGCCAGCATGTAACAGGTTGGCAACTGTTAATCAATTACCCTGAAATTTCCATTTTTAGGGTGGGCATTTGAATCATAAATGGTTTATGGATCAGATTGCTGCTCATTGCACCTGTCAGGGCATAACTGTGAGTTACGTGGTCCAAAAAGCACTTTTGTCAGACTTTAAAGGTGTGACAAAAAGAGCAGAGTGATCTAATGCAGTGTCCTTTAACAGACTGTTATATACTCTGTATGAAGGCAACGCAAGCGGAACAAACCTCCATGATATGAAATTTCTGCTGCCTTCAAGACAACTCGGAACTTGGAAAATCCAACTTCAATTGAAGCACCTATTACTAAAACCCTGTAAGTCACACTTGACTTGACTTGACTTGCGGGGTTTTAGTAATCAGTGCTTCAATTGCTTTCATGTTGTTAATGCGTCAACTTGGAAAAGCAACATGGATACTCACTCTGTGTGCTGTAGCAGCCTGTATTAATGGTAATATTTTTTAAGCTTAGTCATGAAACGGGCATGTAATGTCAGGTATTGCCAAAGTCACTTTTAGAAATGTTTCCAATCTTTCTTCCACAAAATGTTTTAAAAGGCCATATACACACTTTTGTACTGGACTGTCTTGCCTGCAATGACAACAAATGCCACGATTTCTGTCGGGAGACGTTGACTGTGATAAATCAGATCTCTGAAATGATAACACCTTACATTCAAATCGATATCTGTTTGTTTTTCCGAGTTATTGTTAACTCAGCAATTGCACGTAATGTTAAGCTGAGATCATTCAGAATGTGTGAAATTGTGTTTAAAGAAGCCATTTTTGATCTCAGCTTGTCTTAAATGAGCCTGTAGTGCAGAACCACACAGGCTTGAAATTCCTCTGGTCCAAAAGCTCAGAGTTGTGCTCAGCAGTGTGTGGAAATGGTTCTCCTCATGGGACAAGTCCTAGAACCTCTGTCCGTAACGGTAGAAACCAAAAATAGATTTGCATCCAAGCGGAACGAAAGTTTTGGATGGGGGGGTGACCCAAGCCGGGGGGTGACCCAAAAGGCTAGGAAACCATTGGGATAGAGGTACATATTATGGGGTGAATGCTCTCATCTTTTCAGAGAATGAAAGGTCAGTGCTAATCAGAGCATAATTATTCTGAACCATCACCTTTGTCCCCTAATGTAGTCTGTGTCTGCAGGTGTGTCGTCCAATGGCAATCCAACCCTGAGCCGTTTCAAAAGCATGACAACTGTGTTTGACGTATACGCCGTTCCTCCTTGTCTCTAGATGTGAACCTGCTGGTGTATTTATAGTTGATTGCGAAGTGATGAGACATGATGTTCCACCTGGCTGATTTTCAGGCCGATACAAGCTGTTCTGGTGACACGCGCTGGCCCTCTGCTCTTTTGAGTGGCTTCATATCGGCATTTCCACCTTTCTGCTCATTCTCTACACGGGTGTGTGTGTGCCTGTGTGCGTGTGTGCGTGTGTGCGTGTGCGTGTGTGCGTGTGTGCATGCAAGTGTGTTTGTGCATTCTTTTGTGGCGTTCCAGCCGACTGTGCATTCATATATGGTATTTTCATGTGGTATGGCTTGAGTATATGAAAAGTTTGTTTCCAGTAACACAATAAGTACCAAAATTGCAAAAATTTATATCATACCATAGAGCAATAGCCCTGTGCTTCTTACACATGGAGCAAAACTCCATTTTTAGAAATTTTTCCTATAAGGTGTATTTTTTTGTGGTCAAAGTTTGTGTTTTTCTATAAAATGCAATAGGCGCCAACATTGAAAAAGCGGTATTACTCAAAAATGAGTAAAATAGATATATACTCTTCCAAAAAAGAAACTTTACAAATATTGAATTATTGATTACACTTTCTTTTCGATATGTTTTCCACATTTGTCAAAACATTTCATGTATAATAAACTGATGCTAACAACAATGTATGGTTTCTTTTTTGGAAGAGTATATTACGTTTTGGAAACAGACTCTTCATATGAATTTGTGAAGTGTTAGTGTATGCGTGTGTGAGTGGCTGAATGCATGCATGTGTATGTAAAGGGACAGCGGAGTTAATGTCAGCGACAGGTGAGTCACAAAACGGCAGTGGATAGCCGCACGACGCAGATGCAGCACGTACACGCCTGCGTCATCCGTCAGGGAGATGAAGGGAGTTTGGTGCGAAAGTAGCAGATTTCATCTTTATGTGTTTACCCCGGAGTCAGGAAATCTGTTGGAGAAACCTGCACGCTTCACTGATTCATCTCCTGCGCAACACGGGAGAGCGCCGAACGCTGCTGTGTGGAGTTCCGGCTCGTTAGAGCCTGACGCTTCCACAAGGAGTTAATGAATACCGACGGCGGCGCGACGAAGCCCGCATGCGCCGGAGAGACGTGCCGAGGCCAGCGGAGTCTGCGGGTTTTTATTCCTGCTCGGGTTGGAGGGATGGCGGGGAGCTGCAGAAATGCTCAGGGACAGACAGGAGGACGGATCAGGAGGGAACTACGGCCTCCAGACTCACTTGGGTCTGCCTGTCTGAAGGAGACCATTCGGAGCTTCATGTTAAGGTGCCCTTCAGCTGTCTGTTCCGAGCGACTGATCTGGAAATGGGACAGTTTAATGTGCCCAACATTTAATTTTGTTCTCTTATTGTTGACACACAGCAAAGAAGTGGACTAAGATAGGAAAGTATTACATACCTTAAAGGCATCCAGCTGCAAAGCATTTTTGAGTTGGCTCAACTTCAAGTCCCAATGGTTGCACCAACCCATTTTTGAAAGAACTTGTAACTTGACGTTGAGCCAATCAAAAATGCTTTGCGGCTGGTTGCCTTACATTTTTAAGTTGAGTCAACTTCTTACTTTTTACAGTGTAATAGATGATGGAAAGTTGGGTCGTGGTCTATCCAGGCCATATTCCTGCTTCTTGCTGTGCAGAGAGCAGAGAGAAGTTAGTCTCAACAAGTATTTTTGTTATGTCTTTAGACCTAAAATCTAATTTTCATATTTTTTTGGCTCAATAAGACAGGACTGTTGCCAACAGGGTAAGAACAGTTAGGCTCATGTCAAAGCTTGCCAATGGATTATGAAAATTTCACTTGTCAAGCAAGCAGCAGCTACTTGAAAAAAAAAGGAGAGAAAAAAGATTTAGAGGCTCATTAAAATACTTGTTAAGATGGATTTTAGTTTTTATTTCTTTGGTGTAAGGCTTCAGCACTCCTGACCAGAAATAATGGGGTGCGATAATGGATATGTTCACGTTTAGCCGACTCCAGAGAGGAACTTCATGAGCATGCAGTATTCAGGCCGTAAAATGAAAAGCCTTCGTTCCAACAGCATGGACACGGCGAATGTGAGATGTGTTTTTTTTTTTTTTTTTTTGAGTGGTCTTTTCAAAAATCAGGAACATTGTGCTTCAAAAATCTCACTGAAGCACCCAATATAGACGCTATTCAGCTATTTTCATTACTGCAGAGGTATATGGCATTCATAACTTTGATCAGGTCTGAAATGGGACTGAATAGATGCCTAGAAATGACATTATCAGTCGTGGAATATAGCACAATAGATATTGATTGTTGACAAAATTTAGGCCTCATCCTTGGCTACCTTGCCTGAGAGGTCTATATTTCATACTTTGCTTCTGACACTGTAGATATTCAATTTCAATGAATGGCAGCCTTGTCGCCTTTGTTACACTAGGCCTCAATAAGGTCTCTAAAAAGCTTGTGTGGGGTATTATATTTAATAGACTTACTGAGGTCAGTGTGAATGAAGTTCTGCTTTTCTAACTTAGGCCACACCTGTGAATGCGGATTTTCATGCTTCATTTATTTAATGTGATATTTGTATTGCGGCTCTATTGAAATGATCTGTGTTTTCATCGTGCTACTTTCAAATCAAGGCAATAAAAAATTCAAGTTATTCAAACAGAGAAATAGGCTGCCCAAAATGAGCCGCGAGTTATTCTTTATTGGATATTTGTGAAAAGCGTTACTTCCAACGTCCATAATTGCTAGCAAGAGAACTTTCCCTCTGCTCTCCTTATATACACTATTTAAAAAAATTAACGTGATCAATGCCTGTATTTCTGGATACTGTGGACTCTTCATTGGAGCTCTGCAACTGTTCTTAAGATTGTGTTGATTGCATGAGGGATGGCACAGACTGAGAGAACATTGTTCAGTAAACTGCAGTATTCATGCCTCGCTAAACCCCCTGCTGGGAAACTTGATGAATGTTGAGTAAACAGCATTAAAATCTGTGAATCACAGCCCATGTCAATGTTTGAATACAAACAAAAAGCTCAGACGAGCTCACAAACACAGTTATGCAATCAGGTAGAATCTGACATCCGTCCATCTGACATTCATTCTGTCATCCATACCTCAGCAGGGTCGCCTGGGGACTGGACCTTACCATGGGCAAACGTTTGCCATGGACACTGGGGCAAATTTTCTGTTGGGTGTCTTCTCCTCCTCGGTTAGATACTCCGAGAAGCATGTGCACCGATCTGGTTTTCTATTGCTGGGTGTTGAAAATGGTTGAGCGGGGCAACCCCCATAACCAACAGTGGACAATCAAAGGATGCTGTCTCAGGCACTTTTCAGAGGTGGCGTTAAAACAAATTTGTCTCGTTTAGAATTTCCATTGACCCACAAATTTGTATAAAATGTACACAATGGTCATGTGAACTAAATGCAAAGTGGTGTTTTCGCAAATGCCTGAGGTGCAGTGTTGTGAAAGCAGTTTTTGCCCCGATTTCTTCTATTTTTGCGTATTTGTCACACTTAAATGTTTCAGCTCATCAAACTAATTTTACTATCCGATCAAGACAACCAAATTACACGCAAAATTTTTATCCAACCCTACCTGGTCCCATGGGAATATGTAATTTCCCCCTGAGTGACAAAATGAACTACGTTTGTAATTAAACAAATTTTATTTATAATTGAGCTCAATTTCACAAGACTCTCTCAGGGATGATTACTAGCAGCCCGGTTGAATGTGAAGAGCACTCACAGAACCTGTCTTACAATGAGAGAAGGCAAAAGGCAGCACATGGTGCTGCAATCTATCTATCATCTGACATTTATCAGTTTGGAAAGGGTTACGGAGCCATTTCTAAGGCTTTGGGATGTCAGTAAGCCATAGTGAGAGCCATTATCTATAAATTGAGACAACTTGGAACCGTGGTGACCGGCCCAGGAATGACCACCAAAATTCGAGCGATCGTCAATAGGGATTATGGATACTTGGCCGTGCGATACCGAGAGCAGAGGCCATATTAATTCCTCATGCATGCAGGACTTTTTCTCCGTTTGATATGAGTGTTTATATCGTTTGCAGTTTCTCAAGTCTAGCTGAATTGTTGTTGTCATGCCGCTTCGCAAGCTGTGCACCAGAAGTGTGGCAGTCCTGGAGGTGTAAGAAATTTCAGCGAAAAAGCCACATTTGGGTATTTTTTCTGCATTGGCGATTGCTCAGATACCTCCAAGACTGCATTGACAGCGCATTTTGGAGGTCAGTATAATGCCCCCCCTTGTCAGGCATTCCTGTTTCCCAGGCAACCTGCCCTTCCCCCTTTATTCAATCAAATAAATATAATTATTGTTCATGTTCACACCTGGTTTTAATTAATTTATCTAACCTTGGTTTTTCCCTTCACAGGCAGGCAGCCTCACATAGTAATATTTTAGTTTAAAACATCCCTGTCCTGTTCTTTAGTTTTATCCCTTGTCTAGTTTAATTCCTTCTGTTTCCATGAGCACTTTGTTTAGTTAGTAAAATTCTACGCTCTGCACTTGGCTCCTTCATTTTGTATCCACTCTATCGGTGCCCTGATATTACATCATCAGGCACCAGGAGCGTAACAGTCACAGAAGAAACCAGACTAACATCTAAGGCCGGGTTCAGACTACAACACTTTCAGGCAGATTTATCCCTGATTCGTCCCTCCCAACAATTGGCAGAGAAATCTTGTCTGGAACCTTGGTCGGTAACGATGTTCAGTCCAGATTATTTAGAAATGTGTGGGGTTTCCCGATCCAATCGTAACCCTTCCGATTTGCTCGCAAACTGATTGGGGCCGCCCTGATCGTTTTCAAACGTTTGATATTTCGGAGTGAAAATCTGGATAATTACGTCATTACTTTTCGAACAGGACCACAATAGCCAATGAGAGACCAGACTCAAGCTGACGGAGCTGAATGAGGGTAGTTTGAAATGGAGACGGCGAACAGACAGCAACAGCAACCTGCTGTACGGGTGCGTTGGCCGGCTGAGATGGAGGAAAGGCTTGTGAATATGTGGCAGGAACACGAATGCTTATATAACGTGTCTTCTCTGGTGGCCGCTGTTTCAGCTGCATAAACTCGGTGACCAACTGTTTCTAACAGTCGCTACATTTCCTGCTTCAGCGTTGTTACATGTTGCCATTTATTGTCACAAAAGCGCCAGTGGTTTATTTTCATTGCACCAACACAATTCTACATTTCAACTGTGGACAGTTTTGCTTTTGAATTAGCTAGCTTAACGTTAGCATAGGGCAGTTGACTGGGCAACAGTAAACATTAATAGCCATTGATGCTAATCTAGTATGCTACTGTTGACAAATGAGAAAAAAAAACTGATCATTAAAAAACTCACCTCTTGTTCTCGCTGAAGAACTGACAATCCGTGCTGACCGCGTCTCCACAACTATTTTCCTCACCCAGACCCATTTCATTTTTTTGTTATCTCTTCTCATTGCAAATGATTATATTGGCAAGTATGTGCTTCATGTCACTCTTCCATTTTTAAATTATTAAATCTGCGAGCTTCCCCATGAGATCACGTGAGATCGCGTCAGGTGGAGCGCTGCTCCCTCTGGCACGATAATCTAAATAATATCCTGTAGTGTGAAATGCACCATAATTTTCAAATCCTGCATTGTATTCATGTTTAAGATTAGACAGCAGATTATCTGTGAAGACTCTCTTTATGTGTGTTATGCAACCCGATTTCAAAATCGGTTCGCATTAAAAAAATTCTGTAGTCTGAAGCCGGCCTAAGGAACTCTTGGCCTCACTTGCCTCAGTTAAGGTCAGTATTCATAATTCTGCAGTAAGAAGAAGACTGGGCAAGAATGGCATCCATGGAGATGCTGCACGGTAAAAACCACTGTTTCACATTTGCCAAAAAAACATCTTGATGACTCCCGAGACTTTTTGGATGATATTCTGTTGACTGATTAGTCAAAAGTGAAACTTTTCAGAACACACCGGTCCCGATACACCTGGCATACATCTGACTCAGCACTCCACATTAAGAACATCATACCAACTGCCAAACCATAGACTGTGTAAAAAGATAACTGAAGCAACCGTGATGTCACCCATTCGTTTCAGCAAACCATTTAGGAAGCCTAGATTTTGGCAATTTGAATTGCGCCATTTTGTCATTTTGAAATATGGTGTAATTCCTATTGGACGAGAGTTTGAATTGAATATCCAGGGAGGAGCGAGGGGTAGATCTACAGGTGGATCTGACCATATCAGACAAGGACCAGAGGATAGCCACGCCCCTAAAGCATATTCTGGCTTTATCCTTTATTCTACTCTATTTGGCACCAAAATTTACAAAAAGGAACATCATGATATATCGAAGAAGACTTGAAACTTGCGATAGATACCATGAAGTAATTATTAGTGAAGTAATAAATCAGGCGGAAGAGTAGAGTCATTTTCTCATAGACTTCTATATGATTGAACTTCTCTCTGCAACTACTGACATCGCCATCTGCTGGCCATTAAATAGAATGCAAATTTCAGAGATTACCGCACTGGCCTCAGTTTTCAGACCCGGGTGCTGCATCCATCTTTTTACGCAGTCTATGTGCCAAACACGGTGATGGTAGTGTGAAGGTCTGGGACTGCTTTGCTGCTTCAGGACCTCAGCTAATTTTAATAATTTATGGAACCATGAATCACAGTCTCTACCAGGAAATCCTGAAGATGAAAGTCCATCCCTCAGTTTGTGACCTTTAGCTCAAGCGCTGTTGGGTTATGCAGCAGGGCAGTGACAGTGAAGCGCACGGGCCAGCCCATCTCTGAATGGCTCAGAAGAGACAAAGAGAAGGTTTTGGAGTGGCGTAGTTAAAATCCTGACTGGAATCCGATTGAGGTTTTGCATACCATTGACTAAATTTGAAATCAACTGGTCAGTATGAGCTGACAGGGCTGACTCAGCTTTGATTTAAGGGCACATTCATTCACTGGTGCTCAGTATGGCACAAAATACTAACAGTGGCACAGATTTTAATTGAAATGCTCTCGAACAGAACCTTCATATGTACCACTCCCCATCATGACATGAACGGACTTTTGTGCTGAGAAATCACTGTTCAGGAAGTGTTGTTTCTTTTTGCCTTTCTTTACCATGGATATTTTATTAAGAAGACATTTCTCTTTCTTAAGGATGCCTCAAGAGACATGCCAGAGTTGCAGTAGGGAGAGATAGAGAAACATGGGCTTAAAGGCTCCTGGAACAATTTTTGGGCAAAGCGCCTTGGCCAAAGGCCCAATAGCAGCAGAGTTCTTGTCAACTCCATCTCTTCACATGCCGATCAGATCTTAAAGCTTCACAGAATGGTTGAACCAGCAGCTCTGTAGTTGCCAGTCAAAGCGACCTACCGCTAGACAAACCTGCAGCTTTAACTACTGTGTGAAAGTGGACGCTGATTCACGGCTCACGTTTGTCTGAGGTAAAGGTCTGCTTTAAAGCAATAGCTGATAAGACTGCACAGACGAATACGGCGTGATATCTTCCCTGTGTTGATTTAATTTTCACTCTAACAGACACTGCACTGTGCCCGGAGGATTGAAGAATACAGAGAGAGGGAGTGAGGGAGTTCCTCTGCTGAACGCATGTTAGAAAGGCTGGGCCTGGTCACTGCTTCCTTGATTTCCTCTAAATTTCCCATGATTTTGTTCTGATGACATTGTCAGGGAGTGATTGTTTCATGATTTCATTGATTTTGCATAAAAATTACCTTCAATGTCTGTAATCCCCCCTCCCCCCCCTTCCCCCCTGTACCACTGAGTAATTTTTCACTTGCAACTCATAATTGATATTCAACCCATCAAATCTGCTGCATTTCCTCAGAATTTTAACCTAAGGTTTCTTAAATATATGTTGGCCTCATACTCTAAACATTCAAGTTAGAATTGCAGTTTGATTATTATACAGTATATTTTTTGGAACATTACTGTTTTTTCTGCATTTATTGAGAACAAAATGTCACTTTAAGTTGTTTTTTTAACTTGATCAGTTTGATCATTTATGATTTTAAGATTTTGATCAAACAATTATCTTTCATGGTGAAAAGGCGTGGACATGGTGAAGAGTGTTGTCATTAGAATTTAAACATTTGGGCTTTTTGGTATAGAGCCCATCTGAGTTTGATGTTCAGGGAAAATTAAAATAAGCAGACTTTCAGGGTGTTGTGTCTTAAAAAGCTTCTAGATCAGTTTTAACACGCCTTAGCATAAGTCTACATTTGTCAAACTTTTCTGTAGGGATGGAGTATCTTTTTTCCTCAAGATATTCCCCCATTTGAAGTTTTGATGATTGTTTTGATGATTGGAACACATTGTTCCAAGATCTCCCGTTTGAGTTCAGTAGGTTCAGGATCAGGTGAGTGTGAGGGTGACAGCATATGTGTATCAATTTAACACTCATGAAACCTTTGACTGACCCCTTGTGCCCTGTTGGGCTCGGGCCATTATCATCCTATCATGGAAGGAATGCTTCATGCACAGGGGCAGCATGGCTCAGGAGGTAGAGCGGGTGGCCCAGGACCCAGAGGGCTCCTGGTTCCATCACCGATCTCCTCCAGAGAACGTGTCGAAGAGTCCTTGAGCAAGACACCGAACCCCACACTGTGCAGGTTGGCGCCTTGCATGGCAGCCTCTACCATCAGGGTGAATGCGAGGCATAATTGTAAAGCGCTTTGGTGTCATGTCATGCGACTAGAGAGCGCAATATAAATGCACTCCATTTACCATTTATCATAGGGAGGATATAAAGTTGACCGCACAGAATAACTCGGCACATTGATTGGCAGTGAACCTTCTGTATTTCAGGGGACCCGAACCATCTTAGAAAAAAGTATCTGCGTCCTGTGTCTGTTTGAGACCTTGTGGGGAGCACGCATTCTGATTTTATGGTGAATAAAAAATGAAGCAACACAATATTGGAAGCACGAATTTGTCCATGACATTAAACATCAATAAAAGCAAAATAAAAATGTGACCTTACTCATTATCCTTATTCTCATGACTGAATTACTTACAATGTATGAATTATCTGACTGAAATGCAAGACTGAATGTGAGTCATACTTTTACCGTTTGCTGTATATATGCTTAGGCAAAATGCTTTGCACTATAATCACTGCAATTAACACTTCTGTCCAAACTATGATTTTGCAGTAAAATTACTGTGCGTCTGTGATAATCTTTTGTGAAAGCATGTTATCAGGCTTTTTTTTTTTAGTTGCACCAAACTGTTTTCCATTTACCTCAGTCAGCTTCTTTGTTTTTCCGGCAAAAGGAAACCATTTTCACCTTTCCATGCATTACCTTGTTCAGAAACTGTTGATCTCAATGGCCAGATCTGCCCAGCACAACCTCTGCATTCCACAATGAGGGTCAATGTAAAGAAGTAGGTGAAATCAATTCATCCGTCCAGTCATTACCTAATCTGCTAACTGCCAGTCAGAGGGGCTGGAGCTGGTCTGGGTTTTAATGTGGAAAAAAAGGAGCCACTAGATGGCAGTATTGACTTTTTTTTGTTAAGCCAGTCTGGAGCAAGGTTTGTGCATGTTCTGGGCATGTCCGAGAGGGGAAAGTCCCAGAGGGAAAAAAAAATCTAAAAGTTGGGAGGGGGCTGCGAAAGAGTATATAAGGAGAAAAATTGAGAGAGTAAAGTAGTAGGAGAAATTGCAAGGAGAAGGATACATTTGACCCGACCTGTCACTCTTTTCAAGACCTGTGAAGTTTTTTGTGGATTTTTACCTGTGTTGGAGCATTTCTCTGTCCCAGGACATCACCAAGTAACCCCATCTCAAAGGACTGTAAATATTTTTTTTTCTTGTTATGTCAATCTTGTTCAGTAGTATAAATTGTAGGTTAGTTGTTGGTCTCTGTTTAATTAAATCTGTTTAAGTTATAAAATTTTTGTTTGTCATCCCTTGCTGTCCGATTTGGCATAAAAAATTGGGGCCATAACTGGGTGTACAATAAAAAGAGGCAGGAACCCACTCTATACACTTTTCCATTCTATTGGTGCGATATCAAACCATGCACTCACACACTCATATCTCAAGGCAGTATAGCCTAGCGTGTGTGTCTTCTGACTGCTGGAGGAAACCAGAGTAAACCTAGAGAGTATTGAAACTGCTTACAAAGGGTTCGAATCCCTTGGCTGGATTTGAACCAACAACCTCCTTGCTTTGAGGTGACAGTCCTACCTATCATGCTGCCATTATAAAGATGAGTGCTAATGAATTGGTGAAACCTAAAACTATTCGAAGCTACGCATTTTGTATGAGCTCATTTTCATAATTCTGCGAAGGGCTCAGAGAAGCACAAGTAGGAGAGAAGCTGTCGTTAATTTTCAGTCTCTTGAACGACTTATTCATTGATGGCAGGTGTAAGGTGTGCAACCTGCGCCAAAATGCTAGAATACCATTACAAAATCATTGAAATAGAATTTGTTAAACGCACTGTCAAACTAAGCAAATCTAATTGTTCTTCACATTCAGTTGCTTTGCATTTGTTTATATCTGAAAACAGGGGAAGGGTAGATATGGATAGTCACAGTCAAGAATAGGCAATTGCTTTGTCCCTGCATTTAATTCAAGCAAGATGTGCAGTCACCTTACTGGATATAGCAAACTTAATGTGAAAGGAAACTGATTTAAATTATATTACTCCTCAGTATATTTTCCCTTTTTTAATATGTGCATGTCGCATATTTTAATATGTGATGTTAAGACTGAAAGGAATTACTGTATGTCAGGATAAGTGACATACAGTAATTTGAAATGGTGTTTAGGAGCTGCCAGATAGCTCACTTGGTAAAGCATTGTGTTGTGAAGCAGAAATGACTATCACGTTGCGGGCTCGATCCCCGCCTCATACCAGCTGGCAGTGGTCGGCAGCATTTTCAGAGTAGCGCACAATTGGCTATTGCACTACAGGGTTGCAAATTGGGAAGGGACTGCTGGGAAAGGAAAAATAATAGTTGCCTTGTTCATCAGGAAGATTCTAAGCCTGTTCATGTCCAGGTATCCTCCGCCCTCGTTCTGAATTTGCGAAGATTTAACCAATGAGTGTATAAGAAGAAGTGGCTGACAGGTGTGTGCTTCGAAGGAGAGCCGCGAATTGTCTGCACTCTCCTGAATTGGCAGCAAAGGGTTGCATACGAGCAGTAACGAACCGTGAGGTTCGGGTCGAGGTAGGCAGTGGCCGACCGAAACGTAAAAACTCATTAATATTTTATGTATAAAGTCAGCGGTAAAAACACCGGCAAAATCAAACATAATTACTCAAAAAACTGTTGAATGCTGTAAATAGTAACACTTCGAATCTGGATTCATGACATCATGCATTTGCGGGGATTAACGAATTTATTTGGACTTAAAAGACACTTGAAAGAGACCGGACACGCACAAAGTTGCGTTTTTCGTTAGATTTTGACTTTTAGTTTATTTTGAAACTGTTAAGAGTGAAATCAAATCCGTGTTTGAGTTGTTATCAATGTATTATTTAACTTGTCGCACCATGTGCGCATAGGAGGGAGGTTTAAAACCAATTTAATGTGAAATGTTTGAAGTTTATGACGTTTTCTAGCGAATTTGATTTATTGCATTCATTCAGAATGAATATGTACTTTGTTTTCAAATAATCTTGAAGGTTCAATTTTTTTTTAAAATTTCGCTTTTATGTCTGAATAAAAGTTGAAGGCTCTAGCGAGAGAAAGTTGGTGAAAGCGCGCAAAACAACATAGGCTAACGGCTTGCCTGCACCGATGCATGCTTAAGTGGATCTCTTCCCAATACTTAATGCAATTAATCTTCCTATTGCTAAACCATATTAATAACCAGACAAGCGAAGTACACTTCAAACACATTCCATCTTTGACCACATCTCTCTTCACCGCATCATAATGTCAACACACACAAACTACAAAACTTAAAAACCCACAGCATTCTATCAAACAAACAACAATTAAAAAAAAAACTTTAGCCACAAGGTTGTTATTAGATGCATAATTACAGACATGACAGTCCGGATAGTTCTTGTGTGCGTAAAAGAGGGCGGAGGGGGAGAGAAGTGGTTAAAGCGCACTTACTTAAGGCTATTTGAATATGAAGTCCATGCGTCTGTCCTTTTTGACAAAGATGTTTATGACAGCGTTGTAAAACTCTTCTGTTTTGGCCTTCAGCTTAACAAGTCTCTCTTTCTCAATAGAAATGATAGTCAAACATGAAAGTCTCCCCTGCTCCGTTCTGTTGCGGTTGCCGGTCTTGACGGGTTTTAAGGCAGAAAAAGACCACTCCACTGACTCTGTGGTAGCTGGAATTGTCGGCACCAATGTCGGCAGTTTTGTGGCCTCTGGAACAGTTTGTTCAAGGTCATTCTCCACAAAGCCAGCAGTTGAAGCCAGGAAGATTTTTCCTTGACCATAGCAGGGCTGTATAAGCCGATGAGGTCGGCCTTTAGCCTTACAAAATCAAAATATTTGCTGCGTTAGCGATGTCATCTTGTTTGTTTTGCCAAAACAAACAAGATGACATAACACTAGCTAGCTAGTTTAATCAAATTTAAGCCTTAAATTTGATTGACGCAAGTGTGAATCAATGAGTGTATATATCCCCAGCTAGGATTGCGTTATCGTAATTAAAATAAATAAATACAAAAAAATCAAAGCTTGCTCACTAAATAGTACCTAGATAGGCAGATGCCTGATAAGGATGCGTTTATTTGAACAATTCATCCGGAATGAACACCACTAACGTTACACGAACGTTTGTGAGGTCATTCGCTATGGGTAATGCTATATGTAGATATGCAACTTGGCTAACATTAGCTCCCATGCCCATGTAACTGACCATCACCATTTGTAAGCAACATGAGTTTACTGTGCCGACTAAGTTGATCTAGCTAGCTAAATTACAGATAAAGTTCGCCATCACTACCGTCTACGGCGACTCGATTACCTAACACGCCAGCTACACAAGTGGCTAGTAGTTAGTGCTGTGTTTCTCATTAAGACATGCTTTTATATTTTCAACGTCTCGAACAGTGTCATGTAGAACTGCGCATTAATGTTTATTCTAGTTTTTCGATCACAAATATGTTAAAATCTTTTCGGAAGACCCCTTAGTTCGGCGGAAAATAGCTGGAATTTCTACATTACAGTCAATGGGAAATTGAGAAGTGCGGTGCACTTGACGCCATATTGGTTTCTTCAACTGCGCTCGTAGAAGGAAGCGGCGGCCTCTCCAGTATACTCATTGGTGCGAATCCACAAAGACAACGAACGTCCAGATTGAATGACTAGCCTTTGACACTTACGCATAAAGGCAGCGTAGCGTCCTGCCTTTTTGCGTACATAATAAAGCATATGAAAAAACACTGCGCATGCGCGAACACAGCGCGTCTGATAACGTGTCATTCAAAGGCATCTCAGAGCTGTGCCTACCCTGCAAAGATAAGACCGATTTTAAAGCCCCTGCCTGGCCAGAGGCAGGCGCTGTAGTGTCATTATAACTCAATGACTTAAAGCAACAGCATAAAGACAAACTAAATATCAAATGGCTTCAAAATTAGATTAGATATTAAAATGATCAATAATTGTTAACAACTTTATTTTTGATGATAGCCTGGGGTAGGCAGTGCCTACCCTGCCTACCCTGACGGCTCATCCCTGCATACGAGCATGCGTTATACATTTTTCACCAATTGGGCATTCCAGATTCGGGTAGGATTGGAGATGCCGAATAAAAAAAAAAAAAGAGATGGTGTTTATAGTTACTTGCTTTTCTTAGTCGGGGCTGTCAAACCGTGCTGGTTCTTCATTCCAGCTTGTATTTGTGCTATTATTGAAGCCATTTACCTCCAGAGCGATTGCAACATCATCAGTCTCTTGGGTAAACGGAGAGTCACAGAAATGCGTTCCATCCTTTCTGCCCTTTTGGATGGGAGTAAATGCTACCTGTAGGTAGATGCTGAAGATTGATAATTGATGAAATGGATTCGCTCAGTGGGGTTTCCTGTGGGATTAAATGGGAGCAGGCAGGAGAGCTGGTTGTCTGCTGGAACGGATACAGAGAACTGTAATTTAATTAAACTGAAGCGGACTGTGTGAATACGGGCAGCCGGGATAGTGCCAGTGTGAGGATATGTGTGCAGACGGTGGAAATGAAGGTACCTCAGTGCGAGAGAATGCATTCGGGCAGAGGAGACGGCGACGCCACACAGTTGAGGATATGGGCCCGGACAGGGGAGTCATGTGACGAAATGAATTCAGTCGTGAAAGTGCGTGTTCCTGCATTGCGGAGAAATTGACTCGGGCATTGACTGGAGGCTTCAGTGTCACTGCAGTGTTAATATTGCCTGAGGAAATGGAGTCGGGCAGGGGAGGTGCTGCGGTTCTCGGGGGTGATGGGATGGACCCAGACGCTGGCGCTTGAGCCGCCTCTGTGAGATGAAACAGATGCAGGCACAGAATGCAGCAGTACTATTGTGTGATTAAATGCTCTTAGGCTAGAGCCACTGGGCCCTGGGCCTACAGCAGGGCTTAAAAATCTGCAACACTGATGAGTCTCTTTAAAACACGAGAGCCTTATTAAGTTATGTGAACTTGCTTCTTATTCCTCAACTCCACTTGGTATGACAAATTTTAGATATTGAACTGAAGTTTACGGAAGTTAAGCTCAGAGTTATCCATTCTCTTGAGAAATTGTGAGTTTAAAGAAAGCTTATCGTCAAGTTGAGTTCACTCACATTTAGGTAGGGTAACACTAATTTTTGAGGCAGCCATCCATCTCTAAGTTAAACCACGTATTACGGAATGGTCCTCCAATCTGGGTTAGTTAAGAACTAGTGAAATTGATCCGAATAGCTTCGTCACTTCCAGGTAAAGAAATAGTGGAAAACCCATAGTTCTTGGCCCTTGTGGATCCTATTTTGAGGGGCAGGGGTCTAAAACATCGCATTGTAGTGTTTGTACTCACTGTCGATTTCTTATACAGTAAAAGAGTGCATGAACTCGACCGCTTTTCTGTCCTACGGGAGGCATTTGACCTCAGGCCATTGCCTTCGCCAGGGGTGCATCCAAGGATTTTGTGCCGCGTGAAACGGTCACATTGGGGCCTCACTGGTCCAGAACATTCTATGCTGCGTTCATTGTGAGGGTCTCCATCAGTCTGGACCATTGGAATTGTCCCAGCCATCTCTTGCCTTAAGGCACCCCAGGGTCTCCGAGGCGAAGTGGGCTTGCTTCTGTTCCGGCTGCTCTGAAGGAGCTCTGAGGGCATATTTATGAGCCTGCACCAGCAGAGCTTGTTGATTTGCTTTTCAAGGGGCATTCGTCTCTACAGCATGGGAAGTAGTCGCCGCAGTCAGATTTCAGCCGGACTGGCGGACCCACACCTGTGATGCAGCGTTACCGCGCTGTCTGCAAAGGCTCGGCTGAGTAATCTCTGGCAGAGGAGCCGGGGAGAGCGCGGGGTTCGGATAATGGGTCCGAACGAAGCGACTGGGCCGGTATTAATCTTCTCACAACCGTCACGCACCTCTGCATTCTCATATGCCTGTAAATCTCTTAACCAAACAACAGCCGGGAGCGCGGAAGGAGCCCTGCTCGTCTGATACTGCCGCTAATGCGAGGGCCGCAATCTGATCCTGTACCCGCCCATGAGCGACGCCGCCACGGCCGTACAGATCAGGAGCGCAGGAGAGATGTCGTACCTTGTTGAGCGTAAAGAGCGGACACGAGCCGTTTCATCAATCAGCTGTCTGGCAGTGACGTGGAAATGCCATTAAACTCCTTTGACCCATTTTTATTGAGTACACAAGGCCATAAAGCCTGGTACACTGTATTTCTCTGTATTACTTTGTTTTCCGCTGTTAACCCTCACGTCCTTTATCTAACCCTCCAACTTCAGGGTGGAGTTTGGGAAGGTGCCAGAGGACAGTACTGTATTTTTATCTGGTAGGAATGTATCCTTGATGAAACACCAAATATTTGCTTTGCGCACACACCGTTCACTCACAAACGCACACCTGGGGCAATTTAGACTCTCTGATTAACCTGCATGTTGTCAGAATGCCGAACGCTAGGCTTCTCCGTAGCTGTGACTGGGAAGATGTCATGTATAGTTTTGCTCAGATTGATACTACTAAACTGAGCCCATCCCAGCAGAGGGAATGGGAGATTCATGGCTGACATTGTCCCTATAAATAAATAATTTTGCAGAAAATAAACATTAAATTATAAATTAGCTTTACTGCTGTAATGAGTACCGTACATGACTCACGTAAAACTCTTTGTGACAATTATCATAAGAACAAAGTCATGACGGTGCCACTTATTTTGACACTTTTAAAATATCTGCATAAATTTTTACTTAGGTATTGCTTAAACACAAATTGAAGAAAAGTGGCATTTGATCAAAACATGCCATTTTTACCTTACAAATCACAATCAATGTAAAATTTTGCATTCATGTACAGGCCTATTTATTGCATATGTTTTTATATTGTGTTTGTTTTTTCAAGTCCCTAATCTGTGGTATTAAGTGGCACACGTGTTGTTTTTTTATGCGTTCGCACGTTGTAAATGAAGCTTCAAGAACCAGAAAGAAGGTCTCTGAATCTCAGCATGAAACCTCCAGTGAGGTTGTATCCTGTCTGCTGTTTACCTCTAAAGCTGAGGTCATAAATCCCTGTACATCTCTCTGACGTGACAATAACATTTCCACAGCCCATACTCTAAGAGCGTTGAATTACTTTCGAGTCGATCCTTTGATCATCCTCCTAACTAAACTCAGTCTCTGAAACATGGAACGCATTATCCCTTGTGGAAGTTGCTCATCTCACGTTTTATGTACACATCATTATTAATTCCCGGTCATCTCGATGCTGCTGTCATTACTTTGCCTCTAATGAGGCTCAGATTAAAAGGGCGCCAGACTTTGCGGGGCGCTAACAGTCTCGGCTGTCGCCAAGTCGGATAAAGTGCCGACTCTCTGCAGAACACAGCCCGTTCATCGGTAAAGGTTGTGATATAAGTGAGTACTTCAGCAGTACAGTCAAAGCAAAAGAAACAAGCGCAGAGGAATGTACACTTGTATATGAGAAGCTGCTATTATATAACGGAGTGTCTGAGGTGTTCCACTGCGATAGCCCATTACCCTCCTCTCGCTGGGAGCGAACAATCAGACTGTGGAGTGAATCACCTGGCTCATCTAATTGGACCCCTGGAGGTACGGTTTGGCTTGCTGCACACAAAATCTGCAAACGAAACCTGGGATCTGTGTTTGTTTTCTCCAAAATTCTGCAGAAACAAATGGCACAAACATAGGAGTTACATTCTTGGGAAAATAGCGATGGAGGGTGAGAGAGAAGAAAAAACAGCAGGGGAAAGGAAGAAACAGATGGAAAGGAAATAGGAAGGCGTAAATATTTTATCTTTAATTTAACATTCAAAGTGCCCGCAGGCACATGTTGTGCTTGTGCCCAGCGGAAAAACCTGCAGGTGACGGATATGGCTGTTCCTGTCGCAATGAACAGTGCCTCTTCATAAATAGTCGGCCTCCAAACGCACCTGCAGTGACACCTTGAATTTGAGTTCAGCATTCATTTATGAGCGATGAAAGAATGTAGCGAGAGGTCCTGAAGTGTTTGGGGTTTCATTATGTATAAAAATGATCTTAACTAACAACGTCATAAGGATGGAAATACCCTCTGACTTTTTTAAATGACACAATATGCTCCTTTTTTTGTTTCATTTTTCCTGAGTACACACCCAAAACATGAAATTAATCGCTTTTTTTATCTTTAACAATTATCCCACCCAAATCTGGAATATCCACTGCTTGCTCATGACTCACGATGCCATCTTGGGAGGGTGCAAACAGTTTGCGGTTCACCTCCAGAACGTTTGTTTGTCAGTTGCCGCTTCTTTACAATTGTAGCTTCAAATCTTGCAAGCTCAGAACAAAGGTGGAGGAAACCTGAAGATGCGCTCGCTTAGAATTTCACTGACCAGCCCCTGGATGACCAGCAGGAGGCACTTCAGCAATGAACAATGCTAACCCAAACTGACTGTATCCTGCTCATATCCCTGATCAGCGCAATGCTAACTACGCAGTTCTCTCAGGAGGCAGTTGGCCACAGCTGTCTCTGACTCAAGCAGGATTCGATCCAATGTTGTGGTCATCATTCCTGCATTGTAGAGTGGCGCCTTTACCGAGTGAGCGAACCCAGCTGCCATCACAAAAATAAATGTCATTACGGACATTTATTCTATATTCCACTGGGCTTCCTACATACATACCTTCATAGGTAGTCAATCACTGGTCCCTCGACCTACCATAAGCCTACTCGTTACTTCTGTCCTTCAAAACCAAACACAGTTCGACAAGCTAGTTTTAGGGTTTAATCATTCTACTTGCTATAATGTTTTGTGAAGAAAAAAAATGATCCCTTTTAATCATAACTCAAAATTTATTACATATATTGTTTAACCCTATCTAGACCGGGCTTTTTGGGGCGGAGGGGGGTTTTTTAGCTCCCCCCCGGTAAGTTGTAAATAACATAGCTTATGACGACCAAATTTACAGGGAATCATTTTGGTATCATTATGTACTATTATGACATTTTTATTACCCAGAATGCTTAGCTTATTTTATCCCATAGTGCACCAGCTCCAACAGGCCATAAAACACATGAATTTCTATTTACGTTCCGTGAAAATAGTTTTTCATTTACTCAGAATGTTTTTCTTAGAAGTTCAGGTCAGAAAGACATGAAAGTAAACTTATAAAGGATTGCAGGTTTACGTAAGCAAAACTTGCTCTGTTCTTATCGTCAACCTCTTTGTGTTTAGTATATTGATTTCAATATAGAGCCTAAAGACCACCTTCCTTATGAAAAAAAACATTTATTTATTGGCAGTGGAAGCTTTAATCATAGGAAATTAAAGTAAATCCAATGACATCATCAAATTAGCAAAGATCGATTCTACATAACAAAGCTGACATTAAGTTATGTAAGATATTGTAAATAAATCATGGAGGCAGCAAAGACGGTGGACTTGACTTATTGGTATAAAAATGTTCCTAGACAAGTTTCAGGAAAAGTTACTAAGTTTGGTGGTCCTAGCTCAAGCCATTCATGAATTATAAAATGTGAAAACTGGCGCAGGCATAAACCCCCCACCCCCCCCCGGTCTAGATAGGGTTATTTGCACCCATTTACTTGCTACTTCCTTGCCATCCTGAGGTAGTTTCCTCAGAGAATTTGTATGATATAATGTATATTAAATGCAGTAAGTAATTTCAAACCTGCAGTAACTTGGGCAAGCAAGAAGAAAATGAAAATGTCCAATTATCGTGGATTAACTATGTAGCGAAATGTGAGGGATACCAAGAGAATAATTTTATTACGCAAATTCCTGTCCCAAAGAAAAATGTTATATTGGTACTAAATACCGTGATTTACCAGTGGTGTCACATTTATAGGTATTCAACTATAATGCTGCCATTAGATGTCTATTCATGCAAGCCAACACTATTCCTATTCTTGTAATGGTATTAGGCATACGAACCATTTAAATGCACTTAAATTGCATATTGTAGGCAGCTCCAATTCTGATTAAATGAATGCCGTCTTCATGGCTCCGGTGCCAAATTAATCCAAATACGGGAATGGCATTGTAATGATCACAGACTCAGAGATTCATTACAGCCACACACTACCCTGATGCAGTACACTGGCTGCTGATAATCATGTTCCTTCATAGGAAATGGGCGATTTGTCTGTGGCATAGGAGGGATGGACAAAATATTGTGAGCATCCCTGTAAAATTATTTTAACCTTAAACCTTTCAGTTTTCTGAGCAATTCATGGGTGGGACAGAATGCATAGATAAGGTCTAGTAATATACATTAACATCCCCGCCCGCTCCAGAAAACCCTCCCGCCTCCAATTTATTTATTTATTTATTTAGAAAAAAAATCCATTAAAGTCGCGCCAAGACGAAAGTGAGAAAAATGCTCAGAATCCCTGTCCATGCAGTGAACGTTCTGTTCGGCTAACGATCATGGGTTCTGACTTATGGGTTCTGACTCTTTCTCCTAAATGCATGTACTTGTGATTTGAATTTGTAGCGCCAGTTGGATTGCAAGCTCTTATTATAATGAAAAAAAAATGTAAAATGAAACCTCCCGCAGGACCCTGAAAATTGATATTTGAAGGATGCTAGCCGACAATTTTTTTTTTCCTGCAGAGATAATTCCCGATAGTGACATCACAAACTGTGGCGAAATGTTTCTTTATGGTTTTTGTCTGTTCGTTTCCTATAGCACAGGGGTCTCCAATCTTATCCATAGCGGGCCAGATATTGTTTTCAAGCCACAATGGACAGTTATGGAATAAGATCGAACGTACTTTAGATGTGGATAAAAGCCAAGTCAGAAGAATGATGATAGACTTCCTGCGATTCCTTGAACTACGGTTCTTGGAAGAGCGCCCCAAGGCTGCCAAGCAGCCATGTGGGAATACACGATGATGATGATGATGTGGGTTCAGGTTTTTGCTGCATCCCAATGCCACAACACCTGATGATGCCACTAATTAACTGATCAGGGGGGTCAATTAAGACCTCGATGAGTAGAATCAGATATGTTAGTGTCCGGGAGTAATAAAAACCTGCACCCACAGCGGTCCTTTGCGGATTAGATTGGACACCCCTGCGTAGCGGTCTTCCCTTCGTAAACCCGGAATTCGGGGACATACCATTGATACTGGGGGCGATAAAATCCCAATATATTCAAGATTCAGTCATAGACAATTAATTAATCACACATATTTTCCAAAACTGTAAGAAACGGCCAAATTTCAGGTTCAGGAATATTAAAATCCTCTGGGGGCAAGAGGAAATCTGTAAAAGATTTTGTAAACATATGTCAAACACCAAAAAAAAAAAACCGCTAAAGCAGAAAAGAACTGAGTATGTATGAACAACATGGCAGGGGAGCTGCTAATAGCTGAACTGCAGAACACAGAACTACAGCAGTGATAATCACCGCATTATTATTAATCTATATCTGAACAATCTCTGCAAAATAAACGCTGCGTTGTGAGCCTTGCAAAGCCGGTGTTGTAGGAAGTTTTCCCCAAGATTGCATGTCCCTGTTTGTGTCCATTGTGTTAATATGAGCATATGAGAAACACTCACTCACCTTTGGTTGGAGAGAAATGAAAAAGGAAGGAGATAATACCGTGTACCAGTTGGCAAATTACCTCGGATGTTTATCGATTTTCAGTTACTGTGAAAGACACGGGGAGAGAGCCTGTGGGACAGGTCAAATTATAAGGGGCAGGAGCGCAA
The DNA here is from genome assembly GCA_029721435.1 of Gymnothorax reevesii. Taxonomy (NCBI): domain Eukaryota; kingdom Metazoa; phylum Chordata; class Actinopteri; order Anguilliformes; family Muraenidae; genus Gymnothorax; species Gymnothorax reevesii. Next base: position 20,649,835 of record CM056587.1, on the reverse strand, counting down.
TCAAAGCACAGGATGCAGCCCCTCGGGACAGGGCCTGTCGCTCTGAAGAGAGGGGGGTGTTGGAGCGTGGGAGAGCACAGGAACCCCTGCAGGTCGGAGAGGAATAAAGACTGAACCAAATTTGTCGCAATTTTTTTTTTTTTACAGCGCATTTAGCTGCTCACTACAGTACGCAGACATATGTATTTCCAGTTGATTTATGATGCTTTCGGTTTCCTCTCTTACATATTCTGCGGGTAACTCAGAGAGTTAGTTCAAGGTTACTGCAGATGGATCACTCCCAGAATTCGATCTGGCAAACTGCTCTGTGATTTTTGCTCAGATACTGCTGTGGAGGGGCCCAACTTTGCTGCAAACTTTGGTCCAATAGTGCATGAACACGCAGCCTTAAATTGCATTTTTTGGTCAGCTGCTGTTTTTTGGTGAATAGTTTTACTTGTGTACTACCCCATTTCTGCAGATACTATGGTAAGCTCATATATAGAGTGGACAGACTATCTGCAAAACGGGATGTTTCGTAACTTAAGAAGAGAGGATCCTCATTTTTGCCTTCAAAACAGTTTTCTTCCCGCTTGGAATGCTGTATTGCAGTGTATGAACAGTGCAGTGCTTTATTGGCCAATTCTTCAAGATGGACATGCTCCAGTTCTTTGATGGACGGAGGTAGAAATCTTGTTTGCATTTTATGCTTGACAGAACTTCCCATAAAAGTTCAATTTTGTTGACATTCAATTTTGTTTACATACGGTGACTATGCAGGTCTCGAACGACATTGAATTTCATCTTCCAGTTCTGGGACCCATTTTTCAGCTGACGCATGCTACCATCCAGCTCTAAAAATGAATTGAAATCCCCAGTGTAGATGCTTTGTTATTGGTTGTTTTGATACTTGAAAGTTAAAACCAATTTTCAGGGATGTTTCCAATGTTTTGCCATTGGCCGTAAGCTGGACAGAGGCCTGGGAAGTGGCGGGGAGAAGCGGAGGCGAGATTTATTTTTTTGAAGAGGCGCGTGGCCTCACACACCTCTGCAGGCTGACCTTGATCACAGGGAGATATGTCAGTGCAGGGACAGTCAGCCCCAGCCTTCTCGTCACACCCAGTCCTCAAATAGCGGCCATGAATCTGCAGCGGCAAACACAGCCGGCCGTCCAGACCGAGATAGGAAATGGATGGGCATCGAGACATTATGTCCAAATAAATCAGACAGAAGTAGAGAGTGTGTGTCAGAGAGAGAGCGAGAGAGAGAGAGAGAGAAGGGGGGAGGGAGTCTGGGAGGGAGAGGAAAAAACAGATTGAGGGAATGAGAGAAGAAAGAGGGGAAAGAACAGAATAGTGAGAATAGGAGGATGAAGCTGAAGGGAGAAGTAGGGAGTGAGAGAGGAGAGGCAGGGAACAGATGAACGAGAAGGAGAAAGAATAGACACTGGGAGGCAGATGGAGGTGAAGTTATGAGGACTGAAGAGGTTTCCTTGTGTTTTCTAACACGCGAAGAAGTCATGTCTCTAAATTCATATCTCCTATACTCAGCTGCCGTGACACTCTTTTGATGTAGCGACCCATAATGCAACGGTGCTCCACATAATTGCCCATGTTTTCATCGTTAGACAGGGCTTCTCCCACGATTCTGTCAAACAACCGAAAATAAACATCATGCTGTGGTGGGAAATAGCACCGTCAGCTACATCGCACCACTAATTAATTTTTAGGACTTTCATAAAGCGCTACAGCGGTGGTCTCGGTGACGTGTTTATATTTTTTATCTCGAGTTCTATCTTGAACAATTTGCTTTCAGGGAATCTGAAAAAATAATGAAGATTGTATTGATTCCTTTAATTATCTCTTTTTAACAAGAGTGAAAAAGCCTTCTGTCCTCTTATATTTTTTTTTACTTTATTTACGCTTGTAGAAAGCAGAGAGAAAGTTGGAGAGATTAATGGAGAGAGAGGAGCAACAATGGATAGAAGGTGCGAGATGGAGAGACTGAAAGACAGGAAAGGACTGGATAGAGGTGGCAACCGTGAGAGATAGAGGAGGAGATGGCAGAGGTAAAGGTTAGCAATGCAATGGGGGGAAGGAGAGAGATGGAGAGGGATAGAGAGAGACAGCGTTTATGTGAGTTTGATGTCTGCCACTTATGTTCATTTGTGCTTTATCAACACTAGATTTCTTGTCACACAAATAAAGCTCATTTGAAGTTGAGAAGGGGAGAGAGAGAGAGAGACTGCAGCTGACACAGTTCCACAGAGGAGCCCGTCTCATAGCCTTTCTGCTGTAGGTTGTGTATATTCCTGTGCCGGCTGCCCTGTGGATTGTGCTGAAGTCTCTGCTATATTTAATTGTTTTGAGACCTGGCTCCTCTCCTCTCAGTGCTGGGGGATGAGTCTCGAGGCCTCGTCGGCGAGCTTTAGAGAGAATCTGCTCTTCGTGGACTCTGAGGGGTCAGGCCTGCTGACCGCTCATCCCCGTAGAGAAGAGCGGACGTGCTCTGCTGAGGTACCCAATGTATATTTAATGTGTGTGATTCATGCCTGGGACTCGGGGCTGTGTGTGTGTGCGTGTTTGTGTTTTGCATTGGCAGGTGGGCGGCCTTCTCTCATTAGTGACACAAGAGGATCCCTCTCTCACTAGCTGCTAATCTCTGGATTATTAAAATTAATAAGCTCTGTAATGTTTACTTATCTCCACAGTAACTCCTCTCCACTCTGTACTGTTGACACTCTCAGCTCTGAGCAGGACTCTGTTCGCCCGAAAGCCTTTAGCTGGTGCGAGGTTTTTCGCAGCCGAATGAATATTTGGACAGTAAGTTTCCTCTTCAGAACCCTCCAGAGATGAGGAGTCCCCATCTCAGCAGTGGGGTAACACCTCAGTCCAACAGGGAAACGTCACAGCTCTGGCTCCGACGCTCATAAAGACGAGAAAATCGCTATCGGGGTTCAGCCCTGTTACTGAGAACGGATTTAATCTGTAAACGATGCCATCTGTACTTATGGTGGCGCTTTACTATAAGGTCACACGATCTGGCGTCAACTAATGTGTTATAAACACTTATAAATGATATAAAAGAGGCAGAAATAGCCTCTCCTGAATCCTTTGCCGATAAATACACTAAATAATGTATAAGGTCATAATTATATAAGCATGTTCAAAGCACAGGACAGAAACATTGCTGAGCAATCAATGACTATAATAGCATAGTTTTTTTTTTTAAATTAACCTCCTCTAATGTACTGTAGCTGTCAACATGAATTGATGATGTGCAGAATAACTTTTCAGCTTTTAGTGGGTAGAAACTTAATTAGCCGATGTCAATTCCTGTGGACCTAATTGTAACGTGTTACTTTCGGTATTATCTGTATTCAGTCTGAATACAGAATTGAAGTTTGTGCAGTATTTGTGTAATATGCCAAAATGCGTCTTCGCACAGAGACTGAGAAACAAGACCTTGTTTTCAGCTTGAAAAAAGTCTGTTATATTTTGCACCTCGATGAAAATGGAACTCAACTTCTCAGCATTTTGGAGATAAAAACTTAATTAGCAAATATCACTTTATGTGGACCTTCCTGTAATGTGTTACCACATGTATTTATCTTTATTAAGTCTGTATGAACAGTATTTGTGTTTTACGCCAAGCTCTGTTGTCCTTTAGAGACCGAGACAAGTTGTTCTCAGTTTGGAATAAAGCCTGTTATATTTTGCATCTTAGTAAAAATGTAACAGTGTCACATTTATTTATTTTATTTATTTTTTGATGCAGTCTATGCAAAGACACTGTACCTTTTAGTTTCTACTCCATGTCTTTGTACCTGCAAGGTGGATATTTTACTTTTCTATGTATTCTAATTTATTTCAGATTATTTTAAATCAGCTTTTCTTTACCAGTAGCCAAATGTACCCATTTAAAAGTTTGATGAAAACAAGCATTGTGCTTTAACACAGGGCATTGGGCATTGAAGTGCTGTTGTGAGAAAGCTCTCTGCTCCCTGCTCATGAGACTAAGACAGGCCTTTATTTTTAACATTCACCTTTCGGTCTTGTTGGAAGAGTGTGGTCAGTTTTGCCACCATCTTGGCTCCAGTATGGTATTTCAAGCCACCAGTTTAAGTACAGTTGGTGGGAGTAGAATAGAAACATAGTGAAGTCAATATTTCTGCTTTCCCCACAAGAATATGCAAATGAAACATTTTCTTTTCTTTACTAAATGTCTTCTTTTGTCTATATTATTGTTATTTGTGCATTTTATTCATATTTTGTGGATGAATAGAAAATAGTAGCTTCCGTTATTGCTGTACCTCACAAGCTTGGTGGATGAGATGCATTCCATGCCCATGTTAGGGCTTCCCATACTCGCTCTGATTACAACTTTCTCAGCATGGTGGCACCCAGCAGTTTCCCTACTGAAGCTTCAAAATGCTACAAACAAGCCCAGGCATAAACAAAGGGTGAGATATTGACCGTATTTTTTTCCATAGTCTATAGTTTATCACGGCTCCCCTTGTAATCATCACTTAGCACAGTGTTCCCCAACCCTCTCCTGAAGGCCCACCTGTCCTGCATGTGTTAGATCTCTCCCTGCTCCAGCACAGGTGATTCAAATGATCAGCTCATTAATCACCCCCTAAAGCTGATTGATGACAGCCTGATCATTTGAATCACCTGTGCTGGAGCAGGGAGAGATCTAACACATGCAGGACAGGTGGTCCTCCAGAAGAGGGTTGGCGAACACTGGCTTAGCACATCAGTGATAGAAGGCTAATATAAACACACGGCTCTGACATATCTGAAGGGCAAAACTCTGTTACAGCTTCTTCGTCAAGAAGCGAACTTTTCTGTCCTTTCTAGAGAGATAAAATGTGAAAATCCTCTCCTCTGTTTACCAAGATTTTGCCCGGAGTTTACACACTGATTCAGTGAGCCCATTTGACTTAATGGTGGGTTTACATTCTTAACTAGCGAATTAATCCTGCCCCGCTTTGCACCGGATACATGCTTTATGGCAGCTGGATTGTTTTATTAGCACTTACATTGTTTACCAATACGCCACCGGAGAACATTCCGGTGTTGAATCGCTGACTGCATTTGGAGCTCCGCCAACGGCAGGCTGTGATTTGCCGGAAGTTGTATGCGCCCATCAGTTTATTAGCGAAGCATATCTGCGGATATTTGGCAGAGTTATGGCACGTCGCGCGGAGCCGAGCGGTTATGAAGCTGACAAGAGAGGCAAATAGAAGGTTGTCACGGATGCACTCCGCAGCTGAGAGCCACTTTCGCTTCCTGTCTATTTCTGAGTTCAGTGGGCACTGAGAATTACCTTCTGACGGCAGTATGTATTGAGAATTGTGTGCGTGTGGGTGGGTGTGTGTGTGTGAGTCTGGGAGTAAGTGATTGAAATACGGCACCAGGACTGGAATGCCTGTTACCCTGTCTAGACCTGCTTCCAGTAAATATGTCATGACACTGTACATTTGGCTCTGATGAAGCTGGAATGGTCTCCAGCTGATGGAACACAAGGCCGGCCTGATAAGCCAGTCTCCGGTTACCGGCTGCAGAGAGGGCTGCAGGACCTCATTCAGGAATATAGTGGGAGAGCTATTTCTGTCTCTCCGTGCTGACGACCGGAGAAACGATCTCGCAGTGATGTGTGGGCTCCAGGGCTTCGATCTCCCTCCTCACTCAGTGAATAGGGCTGGGAGCAGATTATTACCAGCACGCTGGCTCTGCCCTGGCCAGTATCCTTGCCACCACAATGCCCTCTTCCAACAAACCCCAACAGAGTCGCTGTGCTATCATAACGTTTCTCCAGAGTGTTTGGAATTTGAAGAGGGTAATGCTGGGTGAAATGTGTCAACTGATCCTCTTAGGTGTGACATCCCAGATGTGTTTAAAATGTTCTTAACAAAACATTTTAATTCTAATAATACCATTATTGGTGTTAATCGAAAGCAATGGAGTCACAGCCCTGTCATAATTTTGTATGCCACTTCATAAGCATTTTTCCCAATTCCAGTTCCATTGCTCCAGTGTCTATTTTTTTTTTTTGGAAATCGCTGAAAAAGGTTCTATGAGTAAACCTGTTGTCCAAGGTGGGGTGCATTTTGTTTAGTGGGATGACATATGCGTTTCCTTGCAACCACGTGCTTACGATATGCTACCATGAACAATAATTGAATAGCAAACATGCACGACGTTTGAACGAGTTGATGATCTGAAACCAGAGGGTGATGTAGTTCCATATTACTTCAAGCTTAGCTTGTCAGTGGCAATATTCACTTTTTAGGGTCTCAAGGCTTTTCATTTTTCAAAACGTTTGAAGCGTACAGCCACATTATCACAAAAAACAATATGCAAACCCTTTCAACCCGTTAATTTTATTATGGCCCTCATTTTCACCAATTTTTTAAAAACCCAATTAATTTTTCCCATAGACACTGGACAGTTGTGCCAGTAGCTAAAATAATTTTGGGACTGTGACTTGTTATGGAGGCCTAGAAGTATTTGACTTCCTCTGCCAGAGCTGGCGTGCAGATCATTCTCTAACTAAAGGACTGAGAAATGCATGATAGCAACAATTTCCTGAAATTCTTCTCCTTTATGTTTAGTGACCATCAATCAACCCCCCAACAGTGCCAGTGCTGATGTGAAATGGAATCTATCATAAGGGTCAATACGCATCAAGGGCAGATGGCCTGATATCTCAACACGTATTATTTTCCAGTGGTTTATTAATAAATGGCTTGTTATGTACCCTGAGATGCCCTGTCCAGCAGCCACATGACAGTGCAGCTCTCTATCTCTCTCTCTCTCTCTCTCTCTCTCTCTGTCTTTGTTACAGTAAAACCCTGAACTCCCGCCCACCCCACTCTGCAGCCTCCTGCAGAATACCATCATCCTCTTTAATTCCTTTGTGTTCTCACTGGGAGCCGCCCCCCGTCCTCCATTCCTACCATTTCCTCTCCTTTCTTCCTCCTCCTGAGCTCATGGCGGCTCGTCTCACGGGGATGATGCGTACCTCTCTTCTGCCATGCCATCACTGTTATTTCCCCTCTGCCTGCTGAAAGCCTCAATAAAACAGTGTGCGAGATAGCCCCGCGGAGACAGCCCCACCGCGTCCGCCTTTGTTGAAGACGCCCGTTATAATTCCCTCCTCGCTTTCATTTGCTCTCTGTCAGGTCGTCGCCGCGTGATGGATATTTATGTATCCATTGCCCAATGGGAATTAGAGTGGATCAGTCATAATGAGGTTATCATTGAGAGAGATTTAGCGGCTCGCCTGTGCGCTGGGTACAGACGAAGGGAGAGGTGAGCGCTGGGTCATTCGCATCCAAATCGCTGGGCTGCGGAGATGGGAATCGGCAGAGTTGCTCCCTAACGAGTCGAGCCGGTGTCACAGATGGAGAATGTGCCTGCACTACAGGGGATGGACAAAATATCAGAAGCACCTCTGAAAATTGGTTTGGAAGTCTGTGAACCACAATTACCGAAGCATCCAGGCAGTTCATTCCGATTAATTTGAATGCTAGTTGGCAGCATGTGTGTGCTTAAAAGCAGCCTGACCAGCCGCACTTTGCAAGGCAAGTCTCCAAAGCGAGATGAAGGTATGAGCAGACTTCCAAAGGGGTCTAATCGCTCCTGCCTGAATCACAGCTTTGATGATCACAAAGCAGCAAAATTATGCGGAAATCCGTTTCAAAAAGTATGACAAAGTGTACCACCAAACACCGAAAACCAGCAACAGCAAAAAACACGTGGGGCGAAAGTCAATGCTCTCTGACTGGGATAGTTGCTAATATCTACAGAACAGCAGCTCTATAAATCACCACAGAATTGACTCATTTCATATCTGAACCAGTCTCAGCAGAAACAGCACATCATGAGGCTCACAAAGCCAATATTAACGGCAGTGTTTCCGACGATTTGGACTGTCCCTGAAAGGAAAATGGATTTTGAATGGAATTTGCCCATACAAGACCAGAACTGAGCTTAATCTGTGTTCAAAAAAACTGACACAACATATAAGAACCATTCCCTGGCTGGGAATTCCAGCCTCTCAGAATAACTACAGGCTGGGCCTTTCATGTGACTTTGTGGGCCCTATCTCACTATGGGCCTTATTGGCTCATTCCGAATCAGCACCACCTTTGATCAAGCTAACGAAAGCCCTGGTCAGACCCACACAAGCCCCCCAGGTAGGAGGGGGAGGGGATGGTCTTCGTCTCCCCGAACAATGAGTCGTTCCCACTGGGAGCCACCTCTGGATTATGACTGCGCCCAATCAATCATTTTAAGTGTGTACAATTAGTGCACGGCTGAAACAAAGCATTTCACAAGTGGGTGTTGCTTTTTTTGCCTGGAAATTAATCATCTTTATTACCCTTTTGGAATTATTCAGAGATGATATGCTAATTTGCGATGCTTTCAAATTTACAGGCTTTGAGTACGTGGTAAATAATTTACTTTTAATAAGAATGAGTCGGGGATTGGCTCGACAGGTGCAAGCTGTTTGAGGATAATTTGTAAGTCAGTAATGTGCGTGCTTTTCCACCAGGGTCCTAGCTGTAGATGTCTGCTGTTGAACATTTGATTTCCAGGTAGAGTCTTCTGGAGGATAATTTGGCTGGATTATTTATTTATTTATTACATTAAATTTTATTGTATTTTTGCATCACTCTGAATGAATGGAATGGTTAATAATGGAATGTGAAAGTCATTTTGACTGTGGGTATCTGTCAATTGCCTATGTATCGTCACGCTATTAAAATAATGGCCTTAGTCATTTGTTGACGAAAATTTGTTTTTGGCCTGAATCATCTCTTGCTCTGCATTTGGTGAAGTTTTTTGTGTTTTTTCCAGAAAACTTGAAAAGGCCATTATTTTAATAGGGTGATGATATATAATATCGTTCGGTATCGAAGAAATGAATGATTACATTATTTATACTTCCAGCGCTCGGTGCTCTTTTTGGGTAACACTGCTGCCTCACTTTAAGACGGTCATGCGTTCTAACCTGGTTTCTGGCTATTCTTTGGGTTGCGTTGTTCTAATTATGCTTGCATGGGTTTCCTTTAGAGGCTCTATTCTCCACCCACTGCCAAAGTCCCACACGTTAGGATGTTTGGAGACTCCGGGCTGCTCTTTGGTGCGAGAAAAGTGGGGTGTGTGTCCCGCAATGTATCAGCAAACTGCCCAGAGTGTGTTTCCACCTCTCCCCCCACAGCCCAGCCCAGAAATAAGGGGGTTTGATAGTGGATGGATGGATGGATGATCGTATGGATGAATGATGAATAGGCGGGTCGGTTGATGGATGGATGGATGGAATGTTTTGCGTATTTGGAGTTTTTGAGGGAGGATTTGACTGAAGGAGTCATTGCTGTAGGCAGATCACGGCCATAATTCTCTTTTGTTCAGGAGAAAAAGTACATTTAGAGATAGCACATGGCTGGGACAGAACCGAGAAACACAACTCACCCATGAACAATCCAGATTGTTCCCAACAAAATCATTTTGCAGTAAGAGTATTAATAAACGACAGAATGCTTATATTTGGGGAGCAGGGACCAATTCTTGACGAACATCTATTACTTATTCAAATAATGCATCTCATATGTGGATTGTATGAGGACAATAATGTGCATTCTTATTAGAAAAGAGAAGAATATTTGTAAAAAAAATCCTTGCTTTCCATGCGTACTGTCTAGCCTGAAAAAAATTAACGTTGGCAAGTTTGAACAAGGCTGTTCCTGTGCGCGCACGTGTGTTCATGTTTGTGTGTGTGTTTATATATATATCTATATATATAAAACATGCACGCACAAACACACACACAAGCAGTGTGCAGTGATGATTATTCACCTCCACTTTCATCTAAAAGGGGCCGTGATATATTACTCCTCTATAATTTTTTGGTAAAAATGTATTGAAAAATACTTTTGCTGGCAATGAGAGCAAAAGAGTCATTCCCACATGTATACTGTGGTAAAAATATGGGTAATGAGAAAAAACACTGAAAACAGTGATTTTTCTTTCTTTCCTTTTAATTTCAAGTCAATTAGTGATTCATGAAAGTAGTAGCCTAAAGTCTATTGAACATACAAAAGCAGAGATCAGAATGTGAAGGAAAGAACGAAGGATCTTAGTTCTAACTCCTAATTAAATTCACAAACACGCTCGGTGGGCCTTTCTTTGGATTAAAACAAAATCCATTCAGTGAGAAAATCTCACCTCAATCAATCCCAGCAGGATGTTTCCGATTTCCATTGAAGATATGTATTTATTTATTTCTTTATTGTGGCTGTTGTCATAGATAGCATAAAGTGCTCTTACAATGCATATTTTTATCTTCTCCAGCCATTTTGAATGCATGCATTGATATAATTCCTGTTCCAGGGGACCTTTATAAGTGATGGAGTGGCTTATTAATATGTGGGGACTCTAATACAGCATTGGCATGGAGGATCTGTCTGCTCTCTCCATTGGGGAGATCAGCACAAATCTAATTATCTTTCGGCTCTGATCATGTTATTCAAACTGTAATTGCACTCGGAGAGCGGGCACTACAAGCCCACACATTTCATATTATTTGAATGATCTGTTCAATTTCTTCATTATTATGTCCTAAGGAATCGCTCAGCGGGCAGAATTCGGAGCTGGACTTATTACATTGACAAGCATCAGAGAACGTACTGGCCTGACAGATTTGCTGAGGTGTCTCCTTCATCTAATAGTGGCTGGATGATAATGTCCAGTGAGTTGAATCTGGTGCTAAAATGCACTTCTCTGGGCATGTCTTTCCATGTTTGGAGTCCAAGTCAAATATCTCCTTTTCCAGGTAGTCTCAGTGGGGGAAGTACCTTTTTTCTCTGCTCATCAAATAAATCTTTTTTTCGATAAGATCTCTTTATAGGTCCATTTGGGTTTTTACAACCACTCTGACTCGCGTTCTTTATGCTTTTTATTACCTATATTGTTCTGTTTTTATATTGCTAATAAATAAATACAAAATATGAATAAGAAAGCAAGCTACTTCTGCTGTGAATATAGTACTAAACTCGCAACTTGTGTAATTTAAATAAACTTCACGACAGCTTTTGAAGTGTAGTCCACAAGGCATATTCATGTGATGGTAAACAATCAAGATGGTTTGAACACTTGGAGATTCGATTATAATACAAACCTTTATGTATGTACGTCTTGTTGGCACTGGAAGTCAATGAGCACCTTTTGTAGTGAATGTGTGTTGCCTAGTAACACGCTGCTGACACACAGTAGGGCTTTGGTTGGGTGTATGTCAGTGGGCGGAGCCTGTGGGTGACAGACAGGGCGGGATTAAGCCCCGGGCCGTGATTGACGAGGCTGTAATGTTTGAGCGAGAGTGGTATTGTCAGGCCATGCCATGAGACAGCTTGACATATCGGTATGGAGGCGACTGACACAGGCTGCGTGTTTGTGACTTGTCAGGGATACGGCATTGATTCCAGAGAGGTGACAACTTTAAGCTCTGTCTGTCCTTATCCCTGCAGCCAGAAAAGAGAACAAATCTTGGAGGATTGAGGTACTGTAGATAAAAGGAGGGAGGACAGCAGCCATTTTATGTACTTTTAGCTTGGATCTAATTCCACTTTCTTCCCTTGAGACCTATACAAGCGCAGCCTGTCTGTCACTCTGCTGGAGACTGTGTGTACAGGAAGATGAAATTGTATGCACACACTGATGCTATGCACACACTGGCACACGCACTCACGCGGGCAAAAATAACTGAACTGTGGTTTGAATCATTTATTTTGGATATAGTTATGAGTGTAATCAGCACATTGTTGACCAAAACAAGGATTTTATTTATTAATTTATATTTTATTTATTTTTATTTTAATGAGGAATTAACTAGTTACAGTGAGCTTTCATATCACTCAATACATTTTTTTGCCCCCTCTTAATGCTGGTCAGGGTCTCTGGGTGGCAGTATTTATCCCAGCATGCAACGTGCAAAAGGCAGGAACACACTGTGGACAGCTGACCCATCGCAGGAGCATTATTTTTCACCACCCGCATTATGCCAAAATGTGCCCCTATTCTGAGTCTTTTAGGTTGTGACCTTAACCCTACCTCTAACCTCAGTCATCTCACACCTCACGCCTTCTCCTTTTCTTCAGTCTTGTTCAGGGATTTGGATTAAATGATTAGACTGAGATGAGGACCTTAGATTTCTGAAAGGAAATTTGCCCTTGCTGAGGGCTTCTGAAATGCATTTCACAGACAGCAAGGTGCTCTAGAACTTATCACTGGAAAATCACTTCAAAAAAATCTCCCTTTCCTTTTCTTGTGAAGTGATGCAGGACAGCCCAACGATGGTAGTTCACATGACCACATTATACTAATAGTACAATGGGAACAATTTCTTCAAAGCCAAAGAATACAAAAAGGCAAATTAGAGTTTTTTATGTAAATAATAGCCAGAAACACTCACTGAAAATGAGACACTATATCTACAGAAAAATTGCTAATGGTTTGATTATTCGTTCATTAATTAAAACATAGATGATTAAATCAATCTCTAAGTCCAGGATTAATGCAATTGCATCGTGGAACATATTCCATCACTCATTGCCCTGATGCTGCATATGGAAATGGTATATAAAACAGTCTGCTATGGTCCAAGTTACTTTCACAAGATATTTATTACAGTGTGTTTTCAATTTCCCAAAGGGTGATGAGGTTCAAAGCTGCAGTAAAGGGCTGCATTTGGTTGAGAATTGAGCAGGTGGGTGGCGAGCAGTCCTATATCCTGCGAGATAACTGACTTATCAGGTACAGAAGGCATTCCAGACCAGAATGAGTGGTCTGCTCAGGTCTGTGGGCTCTGACGCAACCTCTTAAGCCTGCTCCACTTTCAAAATGGCCTCTTCCACGCCACCTCTTAGGAGAATGATGATGTGAAGGGTGCAACAAATGGAGAGTGTCAAGGCCTTTTATGCGCGCGTGTATCTGGGCATTTTATTTTTTCCACGATTTATTCTCTGTCTAAGCTGCAGGATTACGAGGTGCACGCTGCACCCAATTAATAGTTGGAAATACAAGAGGGCGATATAAAGTGAGGGCATGGAAAACAGGAGCGTGTAAAATGCCTCAGCTCCGCTTTTCCTGGCTGATAAGGTTTTCTGATAAAGACACGGGCTCGGGAGCCTATTATCATGGAACGGCAGAGCAAAACGCAGAGCCGATAAGAGCTTCTCATCTCTGACAGCCATTTCATTACTCACCGAGGAATGCAGTCCAGCCCAGCTGCTCTCTTTGGAATGCAGCTCTGCATCAAAGCCAAAGTAAACATAAATAAAAAATAATAAATTAATAAATCTGCCATTTTTTAATCAAAGCTTCTTTTTTTTTTTTAGGAAAGGCTTATGGGAATTATCATATTTTAGGAGCAGAGTGACTTCTTTTTACCAATCGTGTCTAAGCAATTTTCGTCTTGTACGTGACGGCGGCTGAAATATTTTGCGAAGTGTGATGCTTTTTGTGCCGAACTGCGCCGTCTCTCCTGTAGAGACCAGTTTTTGTGGGACCCATTCCTCCATCCAGACCTGGCTTAAAGGTCTGGGTATATTCCTCACTTATTTTCCCCAAGATGAGACGTTATGGGCCCTTTTTTGCCAACAGATCTCAACCATTTCTGTCTATTGCGAGCTTTGTGTTTGAGACATCTCACCTTCTGCAAATAAAGGGGGAATTACGAGCGCATTAACTCTCTTTTACAGTTCAGAAATTCAACAAAATTGGCTTCTTCGCTACGCACGTCCCCCAGGTGCTTGTGAGTAATTTCATAATTATTTTAATGTATTTTCCTCCCACTTCATGTAATGAGCCTAACGCACCTGGCAACATGTGTAATACAAGACATGGAAATGAGCACCATGCAGGATGACAGTATTCCCAAAGACAGAAGACAGATAGATAGAAAGAGTGATAGAAATACAGACTTTCTGACAGACAGACAGACAGATAGAATGATAGATATTTAATGTTTTTCTATTGTCTTTTTTGCAGCATACAACCATGTGAGAACACTTCGGAAAAACAGGGTAAATACATTGGCTCCATAGAAAATACAGAGTCACTGGGGAATATGTACTTTTGCCTGCAGTGATTTCCTCCATTGAGTGATATACCATGGAGTAGTGTGTCCGGCACATTCCAAAGGCCCCTCTATATATCACCTGTAAAATAGAAGAATCTTAATAATCGGTCATATATTTCTTCTCTGGCTGCAGTAGGGCAGCTGTGCAGCGTAAGGTGGAGGGAAATAATAGACCAAATAGTACCTCCGTGCTGATTTTTACGATCGTGGCTGATTTGAGTGGTTTTTTTCCCTTTGGCGATTCTAGCCCCTGGGCTATTGTCATCCCCTTCGCTGCCCATCCGTCCGTCCACCTGTCTGTCTTCCCGTTGCTTGTTACCGCTCCAGCTGGTGAACCATTGTAGGGGCAGCCCTCCAATTTGAACAGGTTGTGCAAACTGGGTGTCTCCAGATGCCTGTTTGATGTCAAGGTCATTGTTCTGATTTTGACTTAATTGTATGGCACGCCAAGGGGGTATACAGCGCCCAGCGCTATGTAGTTATTGCTCATTTTATTCTTGATTTGGGGCTTGTTTAAAACTGTTTTTGAGGTCATCCGCACTGTTCCTGAGGTGAGTACGGTAACGCAGGCTTTCAGAGGTGATTCATAACTCAGCCACTGTGCTGTGGCCAGCGGCTGGGACCTCAGTGAGGAGTCAGTCTCTAAAATGGCTCACGTTCTTCTGCTCGGCGAAACTGTCAAGTTGAGCAGTTTCCCTGGGTCATGCGACTGACAACAATTGCCCAATATGCAATTTTCGGCCATCGACATGAAGCGGTTCAGTAATAGCTTAGCGATCCGCTCGTGAGGCTGCCTAACTGCCCTGTCAGCGCTTAATGCGTCTTTAACATGTCGGTGAGCACGGCCTGCCCTGACCCAGGACACTCGAGTTGTTTTCCTCTTTATTTGCTGTAAAATGCGACAATCGCATTCTCTCAAATGAAATTAAATGATTCGTCTTCTCATTGGCCTTGCCTCTGTCTCACCCATGAGTTGCTACGTAGGGGATAATATTTTACACAATTTGCGGCTCCTTGCCTTTGCTACACTGGCAGATTACACTTAGTCCTTGGCTGACAATTTTGCGTGGGCCATGTATATCTCTCCATTCAAAATTGAATTCTCTATAATACTAAGGTTAACCTGCAGTACTTCAGTGCAGGTTTGGCATCACAATCTTACATTTTTGGTGACCGGATATGACCAGCATCATTAAGAGTCGGCTGTCTTTTTGCGGTGTGGGAGTGTGCTGAAGAGGTGTGGGCGCTCTGGGTTAAAATTGGAGTGAAAGCCCATTTATTGCACTCAGGAAGTGATATGAGTCAGAACTTTTCCTGAAAGTCCCAGTCATTCTCTTGTGCTGCCTGAACACAATATTCTCGGAATCTAATTTACATCTCTGCGAATCTAATGATGTATTTCGTCATTAGCTTGATTTGGCTTCACCACTGTATCTTCCGGTTTCATTGCACGAGGCATTTTAACGGAGCAGATGTGACGGTGGGCATCGGCTTTTAATATATCTGTTTCACTGGCATTATCATTTTGCAAGTGCTGATTGGAAGATAAAGTCCTGATGGTTATCATTAATGGCTGTTGATTGGAGGATTCACAACTTGAAGGAAATAATCTTAGCTGCTGATTGGAGGGTTCACTGCCTATTTTCTGGTCATTAATGGAACACCCAACCTGATGGTGATCACTGTTGTTGATTGTAGTATCCGGAGTACAATCACTGTCATTTAGGCTGACTGTGGATTCAAGGCCTGTCTTAATTCATATTTTGGACACTGTAGATTCTGTTTGCCCAGGTTTGTCTCCTATTGTGATAGAAATAGCCCATTGCTCTCCTGCTTTGAACACAATAAGCCCAAATTCCGAACTTTGCGGAGGAACATTAATTGCGGTCTCATTAAATACATTTGTGTACACTATTTTTCTTCTCCATCGTGATTTGGATTTGAGTGACCCCACTAATTGGCTCTGTTACAGCAGACTGCCCAGTTAATATCTCATCTCTACGCCACAACACACTTCCTCCTGACTCCTCTTCAGTCCAGCTAAATCAGAGCCCGCCGTGAGGCTTGAGGAAGCCTGGCTCGGTGAGCAGGACAGAGGTGACCCCGCGGCCGGGGTCAGGCCACTGCGGTGTTATCATGGCCTGGGTGCGAGGACAGAAGCTCTACCCTTCTGCCCGTGTGTGTCTGCAGCTCTCCAGCTCTGACCGAGCACCGGGACCTGGAGCTAATGGAGCTCTCTCCAGCACTGGCCTTCCACAGCTTCATTTAACCATTTCATCTGGGAGGTAGAGAGATAGAGGGAGGGGAAGAGAGGGGAGAAAGAAGAAGGGAGGGTGAGAGAGGGAGTTAGGTGGAGAGATATGAGAGAGGTGAGAGATGGAGAAGGAGAGCACGGGAGATGGAGTGAGGTGTAGGGCAAGGAAAAGGCTGGAGAGAGAAGTAGATAAAGAAATGGAGGTAGATTTGATGAGAGAGATGGAGAGGGAGGTATTGAGAGTTGGATAGAGGGAGGGATGAGAGATGTAGTGAAATATGGAGAAATAAATGGAGGGAACGACAGACAGGAATGAAAATTGGAGAGAGGGAGCGACCAAAGTGGAGGGAGAAAGGACAGTCTGAGAGAGGGAGGCAGAAAGAGAGATGGAGAGAAACAGCACGAGATGGAAAGAGTAAAAGTGTTGTGTAGAGAGAGAAGTAGATATGGAGACGGCGAGAGCCCCTACTTTTTACCCACGGAAAAATGAGAGAGTCTAACGTTGACAATGAGGTCATGGAGAATGATTGACATGGCCAGCGGAGCGCAAAGTGTGGCAGGAACACTGCGGAGTGAACTGTCTGAACGCAGTGATCTCTTTTTGAACATAATTACGTTTTATTTCAGGGAGAAGAGGCCTCTCAATGAATATGTAGTGCAGCAAATGTGATTTATTTGGGCTCTCTTTGATGCTTCTTCAGTGGGCTTCTTTTTTTTTTTTTTGGAGGTGAAAATGTTATTATTTGTGTCTACTTAAACACCAATTTTTACAGACATTGAAAGATAAACTTTTTTTCCACTGAATTCATCTTGAGGGTTTATCGGGAGAGGAAACAGTCCTAGCCTGGAGTAAGGCGCCAAAACTTCTAAAATGCTGAACATTCCGCGATTTCATGAGCAGGCCCTCTTCATGCCGCGATCGTAAACTTCACACAGACCATGAGCACAGCTAGTGGGCAGCTGTACTCAGTTAGCGCCGTGGTGTGCGCGAGCATGCTAAAAGCTAATCACAGATGGCGGCATGACATAATGGATGAGGAACTGGGCTTGTAACCCCAAGCTTTGTGGGTTCAATTCCCGCGTGCGAAACTGCTGTTGAACCCTCGAGCGCGACACAAATTGCCGCTGTGCATGCCCAGCTGTTTAAATGTAAAAAAAATATATAAAAATGAGCAAGCTGCTGTGGAAGATAATAATGGATTCTCTACCTAGAGGATAACATTTAAAGGGAAAAAAATGTCTATTGGCCAGCATTTCCAGACTTCTGATGTACCTTTGTTTGTAGAAGTGCATTAAAAGTTCTTGCGGAATTCATGAACTGCAGGTCGGATATTCTCTGAAAAGCACCTCAGTTTTATGGGGTTGGGTGTCGGACACAATTTTCACGCCTTTTATTCAGCTGTGAATTTTGAGGCTTTGAAATGACCCGGGAGCATCAGTGTCCCCTGAAAGCCCGGTGGAACATAAACGAATACAATAGCATAGCGAAAGCGATTTCGGCGGCCTGACTTTGATGGTTCAGTGCAGTAGGGAAAAAATCATGACAGGAGCACAGAACTAATTGAAGAAACTTATTTCTCACAATCCGAGGTCGAACATACAGTGTGTTATTTTGTGTCTGTGTGTGTGCGCGCGCGCGTGTGTGTGAGCACACGTGTGTCTTAATCTCCTTTTTATATTCAGTATTTTCCTGTGGATTTTTAGGAGTACCGAATGCCCCTCTGTTGAATTTATAGAATTCATGAAATGAGAGAGCAAACTTAATTTTTCAGATGGGCAGAACATTTATTGAAGAGAGCGAGGGAAGACAAAATTAGCTCATTTATACATGGGGTGATTTATAAATGTTTTCATTGCTATGACAATACATTAATGATTTGGCAGGGAAGTTTTAGAGAGCTGTTATAATTACGCCAATTTCTTTGACTCAGTGCTTTATTCTATTGAAATATGTTTATTAATAATGTGCATGCGTCCTCTATTGGAGTATTGGAATGCCCTGAGGCTACACCGTGTCTTCAAGAGACCAATTGTACCTGCTCTCTGTCATAATGGCAATGCGATGCATAAACTTGTCTTGATAACACTTTACTTGAAGGTATTGTCATAAGAGTGACATGACAATGTCATAACTGTTACATGACACAGTCATGAACATGTCATAAACATTATGTCAATGTCATAAACGTTAATGACTCAAGACTACCGAAACAATGTCAACTTCTCATTACAAAAACCGAATGACACTTAATGACAGCAGTCATAAACGTTTATGACCTTGACATAATGTTTATGACTCGTTCATGAACGTGTCATGTAACAGTTATGAGAGTGTCATGCCACTCTTATGACGAAACCTACAAGTAAAGTGTTACCCTCTTGTATGTAGTCCATGTGGAGAGGTCACAGATTAGCATTGTGGTAGGTTAGGCCTTCCTAATGTGGATTCGCTGGTACGAGCCGCGGGGCCGTCTCTGGAGTGGTGAGGGTAGGAATTAGCCCTAAAACAACGCCCCTAAGCCCTTACCCTGTTCTCACTAGTGCTCCTAAAGGCCGACGCCCACTGGAAGCATGAGGCGGGCGACAAAAAATTGGTTACATTAATCTCAATGGAGCAACGCCCACTGGCAGCGTCTGACGTGCGTCAGATTTTTACTTTTCGTCACTGCTCAATTTTTACTATTTGCCACTGCTGAATTTCTGAAGCGTCAACAATAAAAACGCCTTTGTCTTTTAGATTATTTAACTATTTCGCCTTTTTATGGTTCGTCACATTTTAGCGGCAACCTCACATGCAGTCGTCAACCTGCTTTTTAACCAAGTCACAGTTTTGAAAGGAAATCCGTTATTTTGCGGGCATGTAAGTTATCAGGTGATCTACAGTTAGACAGTACCTAACTCAAGGTACACTGATGAGAACTTTACACTCCTAAGTTAGCTAGCAAGCTAATTTGTCGCTGGATAAAGTAAAATGAATCATAATCTTAATTTACTTGACGTCTAAATTTAGGAGGAAAATTATGCCTGTATATAACGTATAGTGCATAGTAACCTGACCGTCACACTTTGCCATCACTTAAAATAAGCTTGATACGTAGGTCCCGCCCCAAAATTAAACATTGTCTAGTTTAATATTTTGAGATTGACACTCGTGGCCTCTCGGTCGAGTTGACAGCTGTCAATGTTGACGCGGCTGACGCTTTCAGTAGGCATGTAAAAGCGTCAAGGCAACGTTCGAAGTTTTTACGCGCCGCTCCGCTTCGCGGCCAGTGGGCGTTGGCCTTAGGTTGTGATTGTTCCCTTTTGCATTTCCCCCAAGCAGTCCTTGAAAAGGGAAATATGCTCTGGTTGGAAGTTCCCTGGTTAAATTAATTTAGAAAATTAATATGTCCACAACCTGCTATGAGTAACATCCTTTGAGTCATAGGTTATGTCCTTGAACGCACGGAGTACAATGTCCACAGTGGATGAGATTATAGTCTTACTGAGTGAGTCCCACACTACATACCGCAATGCTGTCTCACTATATCCTTGTGTCCTGGTCCGTGTTTGGCTGGCCTTGCTGTTAATGACCTCCTGTTATTGCAGTTCTCTAAAACCGTACGTCATGAAGCTCTACAGCTGCTGTCAAAAGAAGCTTTTGGAGGACCTGTTGCTTTTAATGCCACGGTAGCTCATAAAAACCCATTTTTCTGAAACCTGAGATTCCCTATCCTTTATCTTCATTGCTTTTAATAGCTTTTCACAGCTCTTTTGAATTATACCTCGCAGTGCAAAATATACAGACACCTTTTGTAGTCAGCCTGCAGTGTCAAGACATTAAAATAAGAGAGTCGACCCAGGCAATCAGCAGCAGCGATATATGTACATGTTGCATACAGCTTCATACTTCTCGCATCCTGGTTAAGTGTTATTAACCCTTTGAGCGCTGAATAAATTTTCAAGGAATTAAACATGTAATTTTCCCCAGCTGTTGAAAACCTGATGGTTTTCAGCAGCTGGGGAAAATTACATCTTTAATTCCTTGAAAACCTGATAGGTTTTCAACCGCATTTGGTTTTGATATGTTACGCCATTGGGCAACTATAGTTGCCTATGGCCCTCAAAGGTTTAATCCACTGCCACAAAGTGGGGTGGGAGATATTGCAATGGTGCCCGTCCATCCGTCTATCTATCCTTCCAATTGTCTGTCAGACCATCTGGATAAGTGGGGACCAGCTTTTTCAGACACTACTATAACTAGAAGCTTAACTTTTGTGTGTGTGTGTGTTACAAGCCATGACCATGATGGGGTTCAAAAATAGGATTCTGAGGTGGTGGGGGATATTGATAACAATGTCGTCTTGTTTCATTTCTGTCCTCTATAACATAAACAGACTTTTCTCTTATTTTCAGAATTCTTGGTCAGTCTTCTAGACCTCTATTGTTTTCAATGGCCAATCAAAAATGACGGTTACCTCAGAATGGCCAATCAAAAATGACAGTTAGATCAGCACTCTTTGGGACCTCACACATTACAGAGTAAAGAACTGCTCCTGAAGTCTGTTTTTTTTCCCAGCATGCTCTGTGGAGACACTTGTTCTCACTCTGGGAGCTGTGCTGAGGGAAGGGAATGCCTTGTGCTTTCCTGCTTACGCACCAGAATCTCAGGCGACTGCAGCTGTGCCATCCAGCTGGAAGGCCAATTGCTGGTGTTTGACTCATTAGGGCTAATGTACAGCGCTCATCTGGAGCTGTTTGTTTTCAGAGTGCGGTTGGTAGTGAAAGAGCCTGCAAGGTTGCAGTAAGACACTGTGCAAAACCCATTTGTAATGACTTGTTTGAATTGGGCAGCTGTCGAAGTGATTTCACCTCACAATTATAATATGTGTGCTGTGCTTTTGAAAAATCGTACTTTCATAACGAAATATACAAAATATATCAGCTTTATGCTGTTCTACACTATTTTGGAAACACCACAACCTGGATTGGCATGAATTGTTGAAAACTAATACAGTCGCAAATTCCTTACTTCTGAAAAGTTATACACAGTATACATACATCCATCATTAATGTTAACTGGATTAAATGGCATAAAGATAGAAAAGAGCTCTTATATTTGTTGACGGTTCACCAATGATTAAGTATATTGCTTGCTTTACAAATGCTTAAATAATTCTTGATTAATGTTGAAGTTTGTGGATTCATCGACTAAGAATTTATTGTATTTTTTCACTTAATTAAAGAATTTGTACATTATCAATGGATTCTACAAGCACAGTACATTCGTAATGATACTGGGATTAATTATTGCGTGTTTTTCCTCTGAAGATGGAAATGAGAGATGCAGGGGCGGTAGCCTGTAGGAGAGGTATCGGGATTCTGATGCTCCTGGTCAGTCAAACAAAGTTTCATGGGTTTACCTGGATCTAAGCATCCACAATCACAGTGGGACAATCCATTATGTAACCCAGCATATGCTGGGTAAAAGGCAGTAAACCACCCAGGCAGTATGCTAATCTATCACACGGATCATTCACCATTCACTTTTAACAATTTACAATCTGCTGTTAGCCTGACATGCATGTCTTTGGACTGTGAGGGAAACCAAAGGAAACCCATACAAACATGGGTGGGAAATGTTTGCTCCACACAGAAAGAACTGAGGCCCAGTTTAAACTCATGACCTTCTCTCTGTAAGGGGTCAGTGCTACCAACTACTGCACCGGTGTTCTGCCCACAGATTGGGTCTGGGACCATCACTTTAGACTCCCGTTACAGACTTGTTTGTATACAAATCAAAAGCTTCAGTCTGAGCCTGCATACAGAAGACCTTAAGTTAACAAATGCTCTTGAATCACTTCATATACACTGACTCTTATTTCTAGGTTGACATGACGATCTGCTGATTGGGTTCACTGGAATGTGTGTTATGTTTAACGAGGCTGAATATTCTTTCCAGACTCCTTGTGTGCTCAATTAAATTAAAAAAAAGTTTGTGGACTTGACATGCGCGTTATTTAGAGTTCGGCTGTTTATCAGAATAGGTATTTGCGTGTTGAGCCCTTTTCTGAGTCTTTGTGTCACTGACGGGAAATTCCAAATGCTTGCTTGCTTGCTATATAACCACATTCAGTTATGTGGTGACAGCCAGCTTTCTTCACTGTATTATTAATGCTTTGACATTCAAAAATTGAACACGTCTTGCTAAATGCTTGGAAGTTAGCAATATTTCTTGATTTCAAGTAGTAGGCTATGCCCAGCTCTGCTATCTTTGCATGGAGTTTGTTATGGCTGGACATCCAGACTAAATCAGGGCTGTCCAATTAAATTAAGTTTTCCCAAAGGTCTGGCCAATAGCTTGAATGCTATTATGTTTGGTCTTGATAATAAAACTGATGGGAAACATTTGTTTTTGAAAATAATAATAAAAAACCTGATATGATGACATGGTATGAGCTTTAGCTTGGCTCTGTTCCACATCAGCCTCAGCGTAGTTATGCATCTCCCTGAAGGCATGAGTGTGCGTCTCACAGTCAAAAGTAATATAAAACATCAATAAAGTTATGAACTCATGTGCTTTCGAACTGCATGCCTTTCGGAGACATCACTGCAACGTAATGTATAACTAGGGAAGCAGGAAGGGGGAAAAAATAGTGGCAAAGCCACTGCGCCCACTTGGCCAAAATGGAACGCCCCCTATTGGCCAAAGTATCGGTCTGATTTGGCTCAAAATCAAACTTGGTTTTGACTTTATGACCAAATATACACATATGAAATAAATATGAAATATGAGAAGGATCGGTGAAAATCTGAAGACGCTAGAGCGCAGACAAGCCAAAGGTTTACGCGTGCACGCACGCATGCACGACAGACCACCACTAAAGATCCCAACCATTGCATAAGCCCCTTGGGCCTTTTGGCTAAAAACCATTAAAATTACCATTTCAGCATCTCAGTGGGCTGCCTTCTGTTATCTTTAAGGGTGTTCACTATTTGACCGGCAATAAATGTTACAAAAGTATTTGCCAACACATTCCGCTTATCCATCGCCAGTCAAATGGTTTTATGTTATTCTGTGCATTTGAGCATATTTAATGCAGGTGCTCACTATGAAGAAAAGTACTTGTTTTCCTCTTTAATTGCCAACCCTGCACTTGCTCGTGACTGTTTTTGCATTAAAAATCTCAGTGATGAAAAGAAAAAGGTGGCAGCGAAGCTATATAACATTACCTTCAGCACTCAGTTTCGGTTCCTGCGGGTCGCAGTGTCGACAGCTTATCCGCAGCTGTTAGCTGCACCCCCTGATTTCACTAATAATTTTACCTCACTGGTTCAGGAAGTGAGCTCATTAGTAAAATCTTGCAGAGCGTGGATGGAGAGAGCACATACAGACACTGTGGCTAGCAGAACTCCTCTGGTGAGCCCAGAATATATGACTTTTTGATTGAAGACTGGATGGATGGCAGCTGCTTTGGGGAAGTATTGAACTAATAACAACGGAATTGCACATTTTCTAGCCTAATAACATGGCTACAGACGCATTTGATGAACATTCCTCAAATATTCTGATGCTTTTGAAAGGAAATCTTTTGTGGTTGGCAGAGTAGAATTTGTGGCTTGGCACCCTGATTTAGAGCCTTAAGCGTAAATTGGAGGGACTCTGAGTTATGTATTCATCCCCCCCCCCCAGCTTTTTTTTTTTTTGCTCCAGCTCTACTCTTTCACACCTGACTCATTTAAGGGCTTCATGCTGATTGGTTGAAAAAGATCTTCCTGAACAGGGTGTGCATGAAGCTGCTTTGGGCCTTAAATGGATAAGGTGTGCTAAAGTAAAGCTGCAACAAAAACCCTGCAGGACAGGGGGTCCGTGAGGACTAGGTTGGGAACCACTGCTCTACGGCATCAGAGAATGTGAAATATCCTATGAATCTGGGGGCCTAATGATGCACGGAGCCCCAGGTCTTTAACTACAGATGAGGTCTTGGTCTTTACTCATTCCCCTGCAGAGCTGAGAGATTGTACTGGAAGAAAGAATAGATGGAGAGATTAAGTACTCAGGTTGTTAGTTGCGGAGGACACTCAAAGCTAAAAGGGACCTCTTCCCTGCCACATGTGCCTCAGACCACAGAAAGTCCTTACAGCCTCCTGTTTAAGCATCAGCAGTATTGAACCGGCTTTCCTCCTGTGAATCCACTAAAGGATTTGACATATCCCATGGTGCACTGGTCACTCTTTCCTGGGATGATGTCACTGCAGAGGCAAAAGTTGGGTTGTAGCTCTCAACTCCTCCATTCACACTGTGTCCACTGTCTGAAAAAGACAAAGGAGGCCTGGGGGAAAAGTAGATGAATTGCACGGTTAATCAGTATATATCTTCATTTCCAAACGATCTCTGAGTCAGTCTTTTTATCATCGCGGTGCTGCAAAGTTTGGAGTTTGAGTCGGACAGTTTATCATCTGCTTTAGCCTCCAGTGGGTAGTGCAGTTATCAGTTTAGCAACTCTTTACGATCTTGTTCATGGAATATGTCTCAGAGAATGCTATAAAATTAATTTAACAACAAAAAAGTTTCATCATTCTCATGGGACCTGGAGAATGTTTTTTAAATGGTAATAACAAGGAACTGGTTTCCGCCGCAAGTGAGCATAATGGGAAACTCCAACCCACACAAAGACAGCTTTAGCGCTTTTACCCTTCATTGCATGGAATAATAGCCCTGATAAGGGCAGATGAGCCTTTAATGGCTATAAACAGATGGAACCCGGCACATGATGAGATTAGCGTTAGCGTCTTTGCACTCAGTTGATTCTAATGGAAACCTAAGCGAGATCACAGCATGCAGCGCAACATATTTTAACCTTCAGCTGGTACATTTCATTAAAAAAAAGATGAGAAAATAAGAGTGTGATCGCACGTATCAGCGCTCAGGCACGCGTGTGTGTGTGTGCATTCAGTCCGTGTGTAAGATAGATGATGATTTTTCTTGTTTGGTCTTGATTTTTGCGGAGCAGACATGCTGAATTTTGTGAGTACTGCACAGGAAGGGAGATGAGAACACCTGTGATTTAGCGTGAAATAACTTTGGGGGCAAGTTGATTTATTTATTTATGTATTTGTTTATTTATTTTTTGTATGGGATTGCAATGGTGGGTCTAGTTTCACACGAAATGTCTGCGAAAGGATAAGATGGCCTCAGGAGATGGACTCTTGTCGATTTCTCCATTTTCTGAAACCGGATTGTTTTGTATGGTCTTATGCGGTTTCACTGTCCCTTTGTGATGCCATGGCAGAATCTCCCTGCTGCCATCTGCAGGATAATTTTAGTAGTGCATGTTTTTATGCTGCCTCATCTGTATATTTTGAGTGGATGTGCACGAGTGTCAGTTTTTTATTTTATTTTTGCAAGTCTTTCTATGGATCGATTTGCATATTCTACTGCATCAGTGCACCATCAAAAATAAAAACTTTCCATTTGAAAATAGAAAAGATAACATTTGCTGAGTACTCAACCAATAATGCGAGCCTTTGAATCACGGCAATTCTGAAGAAGAGTCAAGTCAGTGTGATGTGAATTATGGCGATGTACTCAGTTTCATTACTGTAAAGTGCTCTGTATTTCCTGAGTCAAGTACATTGCTCAATGTATACATTATGATGTTTTACGCTCGCAGTTTCAAAGAATGTCCCCGGTACAACATCTCAGTTGCTGATGAGTAATGAAAAGACTCAAACAAAGCCGGAGTCCAGTTGCGCTAATGGTGTGCATTTCATTCATGGTGGCACTAACCGCCATTTCCTTATTCATTAGTAACAAAAATTATTGGCTAGCCGCTTAGTCAACCCACAAACAGTAAGCTTCTTGTTTGTGGGTTACAACAGTGTAACCAGTGTGGTATCGATTGTCTGAGGTTAATGATGGTTCAAACAGCCGTTCTGAGTGCTTAAGGCTGGTGTCAGGTCTGACTCAGGGGAGAGTCTCCAGCCATTATTGTGCAGCGATCAATCAATCAGCTGTATGATTGACCCAAAATGGCTGCTCTCCGTTGCAGGAGGTGTAGCAGGCTCACTGCAAATCTTCTCTCTTACATAGGGTTGTAGTGGAAAAAAAAGAAAAAAAAAGAGCAAAAAGTGTACTAGCTCACCAGTTCCATCCTGTCAGATCTCATTATAGTGTGCTAAGACAGAAGTAGAGCAAACATTCTGGTCATAGAAATGAAGACTCGCATGTTGAATTAAGCGCTGTCTTCCGAGGCGCGAACACACAGCACTTCCAGAAACGTGGCCGCGATCTCCGTTTGATTAGTGTCACGGAGCGGTTGACCTTTTCGGATCATTCGTATTGGCGAAAGAGAAATAGATTGTGCCGAGGCTCGCCAGCTTCTCTCCCTTGTTGATACCCCTCTAAGAAGGTACTGAAGATAGATTCTCGTCAAAATAAATGGCAGGCGGCGAATAATCAAAGCAAATCCATGCAGGGGAGGTAAGATGAAAGGACACGTTCGCTTCTCTGCTTTTCACGGAGCTTAGCCTGAGCCAACTCGATTCTGCGGGAGATGCGTGCACGTGAAAGAGCATTGTGTGGCGCGGGCTCAAAACCAGACCTGCCGTTTCTCCACTCTGCTTGTTTGTCTGACTCTCAGTAAGTCATATATGAATCAACTCATGCATGAATTTTTAGGTTGCGGGTAATCTCAAACAGCTCTGAGTCGATGCAGCTGTGCATTGCAGATTGCTGCTAATTTTTGTTTTGAAAACAATTTTTCTTTGTGTTTTAGCCCTCTAATGACACTTTTTAAAAAAGAGTTTCCTTTTTTTTTTTGGTGTTGTTTTGTTGTTATTTGCTTAGCAACTTGAATTTTATTACCCCCTGAATCATTGTAATTAGTTAAAATATATGTGATCATAAGCTATATTTTAGTTTTATTTAGCTGAAATGGTGATAGAAAAAAGTAATTCAAGACTTTTTTTTTTTTGCTTTGTTTGGTGCCACTTAAAACAATTGGTCCCCTATGCCAGTGGTTCCCAAAGTGGGGGGCGCAGAGCAATTGCAGGGGGGGGGGGGGGGGGGCGGGGGGCGGGAAGCAATTTTTTTCCCCCCAGTATAGTTCCGGACACCAACAGAAAATTATTTGCATACAGCAAATCGGCAACTTCGTTCTAGACCACTGAAGGAGTGTCGTGAGCCAGTGAATTTTTTTACTTTCTTTTCTGGCCTTGCACCGAGGTACAGTCTCGGAACCACTCACTGCACAGTCCATTCGCTGCCCAGAATTCTGCGATTACATCGTAAATG
This sequence comes from Gymnothorax reevesii, assembly GCA_029721435.1. NCBI lineage: Eukaryota > Metazoa > Chordata > Actinopteri > Anguilliformes > Muraenidae > Gymnothorax > Gymnothorax reevesii. The sequence goes on along the minus strand of CM056587.1, from coordinate 20,622,179 downwards.
CCTGCCTTACTCTCAACATAACTGTTGGCCAAATCATTCATTTACCCTGCCATTTTCATTAATAATTTATGAATGTAGTTGTTCAAATATTTGAAGCCGGTAAAATGAGCTGGTTACAAAAGTCTAGCGATACCCATCTCGCCGATTTTTTTATCCTGCACTGATCTGGCATATTAATAATAAACTAGAAAGTGACATCGAACAAAATCCGAAAGCAGAAATAACCAAGATTGCGTCATCTTATTCTCGATAATATGAATGCTCTGTAGGCCGACTGATTATTTTTATATAGCCGCGCTACTGAACGTTATCGGCAGGTTTTGCAAGTGGTGTTCATGAATTTTTTTTCGCACTTCGCTGTCGGCTGTTAATACAGGTTGATTATGGTGTTTCTTTCTGCATCATAGAAACATAATTTCACGTAGACGGCTATACTCAGGCAGAGGGGTGTGATACAGCCTAATGATTTTATACTTTAAAAGAGGTTTTGAAAGATTAAATCTTCATGTCCTTCATTTCAAAATTACGGTGGCCATTTACAAACCTGCCAATCATTTTTAATGTTTCCAGCTAGGCTAAAAATCATCTGTACAGACCATTCATATTTTTTGTAATAAGCTGACACGATCTTGGTTATTTTTACTTCATAAGTGCAAGGCCTGTGAAGTGAGAAAAATTTCAGTCTCGAGACACTCCTTCAGAGGTCCGGCACAAGGTTGCTGATTGGCTGAATGCAAGTAAGTTTCTTTTGGTGCCCGGAAAATGCATTAATAGCAATGTTGTTGAATATTGAAAAAAAGAAATCTGTTACACTGAACATAATTACACAGTTAAGGTGCTTGATAACAGTTGCATTTAAAATAATTACACCGTGGTGGTTTGTTATTTTGTTATTTATTTCTTATTCTAAAAGTAGCCTAGTTGTAGTTTATGACAACCTACAGTTTGTGGAAGTTTGCTTTTATTTTTCAAAAAAGGTTGAGGTTTATATTAATTACAATGTGTGAAATAAACTGTAATGGACTCTGAAAACAAAAGATGTGTATTACCTGTTTTTTTTGGGGGGGGGGCAAAAATTTTCTTCTGAACCGAAGGGGGATCCAGCAGAGAAAGTTTGGGAACCACTGTCCTATGCAGTTACCTTTGCTGCCAAAGCTTGGAACAAGGTCTATGAGTGAGCCTTCCTGACTAACTGCATTTCATCTGTCTGCCTGTCTCTTTCAGCCGTCCTTCAAGTCTCCATCTCCCTGAACAAGGTGGAGCTGAGTGTCGGAGAATCCAAATTCTTCACCTGCACAGGTAAGATGAACTCTGAGGCAGAAAGCCAAAGGTTCCCGAAGCAAAGATAATAATCCCTGGTTAGTTTTCCTTTCTTTATTTGGTTCTTTACACAGTACAATAATGCACACAGCACCGTTCAGTCCAAATGGCATGAATATAAACAGAAACTGTGCTTCGATATTGTTTAACTTGGCGATGCGGGTCAAGCCTGTGTTACCACAAGTAGAACAGTAGAATGGGGTAGTATGATGCTATTGGACATTGCCAAGTACCAAAGCTGCTGTCTGCCTGTTATCTCTTAATGGAATGCTAGGTCCCGGACTGCCCGTGTGTAAGGAGCCCCCTGGGGCGGCCTGCTGCAGGGCTGCAGCTGGGATTCTGTTGGGGAGGGGGATTCTGCTCTGCAGTATGCTGTCATCCCCACCCTCCTCCCCCCACCAGAGTCAAAGTCCTCCACAGCTTCATCTCACAGCAGAAACTTTTCATGCAGAACATTTCTATCCCTGCCAGGAGGGCGTAGCTACCAATCCATCTCCCTCCGCACATACTGAGGTGAAGCCCCATCCCCAGAGTTAGTACCTGCCTAATTCAAGGTGTTTTCACAATGCTGTCGCAGTGTAGCGGCAGTGTTATAGCATTGACAGAACATTCTAGTAATGCTGTTTTAAACACGCTGCCTTATTTGGGTATCACCTGCTATAGAAGCAAGGGTGGGTGGAGAGGAGGGACAAAGGAGGGTGTATTTCCAGAAATACTCTGCTCACTGATAACATGTCGCGGGGCAGTGCGTTGTCATGGCTGGGGAACGATTTCAATGACATCGAGCAAATAGTTTGTGTTAGCTGTGAACCAACTGTGTGGCTCTGCGGAGTGTGCATATGACGTGTGTGTGTTTGGAGGGAAGGGGGAGAAAAGAAAAGAGGAGAAAAATCCATTCTTTGCTTTGTGTGTGTGTGTGTGTGCGTGTGTGTGTGTGTTTCCATTTCATGAGGGACCATTGTGACGGGGTGCATAGCGTCCGTCACGGCAGCGATGCATTGCCTTCATTAACAAACCAATGTATGTAACTGTTTGTCTAAGGATGTTTTCATGTCTGTTGATGTTCACTATCTTGTAGTTTAAAATGTTTGGTTAACCCATGTCATTCATCATACATCGTCTTGTTATTCCCGTTGTTTCAAAGAGCTCTGTCACATCGAATACAACGGTGAATTTTGCTAGCACTATTGTCATGTCATTACACCATTTAGCAGTTTAAAAACATTCATTTTAAGCCATCGTTTCCTTTGTTAAAATAAGCATACATTACAATGTCTAGTCTCTTAACTGTTCCGTTTATTTAGTTTGAAGCATTACCAAAAATTGGCACCTGGCATAATGTTCGTCTCACCGGCGTCTTGTTTTCGTTGGTAAAGAGAGTGACCGGCTTCTAGTTCCGCATTTTAAGTTAATACGGCCACTTCCGGGTTATCCGAAAGGGAACTTGTTATCCGATTAATTTCTTTGCTGTTTTCTTTGCTGTTTTATAACTTGGTGGTTTAGCTTCCTTTTAGCAATGATGCACGTAATGCGTTTCCGTATTTTTTTCCAGCCGTTTAGCCGGTGTTTTATGGCTATTTAAGCATTTGCGATGGAGGGTTTACCGGAGACGCCCCTGTTTCACTAGTATGTATTGGTATGCTCCAATTTCAGGGGTGTGCTCACATTCTACTAAAGTGTTCATGATTCAGTCTCCTGGGGAGAGTGAGGCTAGAGCAGGCGTAAGTCTGTTGGTTCTCTATATTGACTAGTGGAAACAGTCAAGTTTGAAAGTCTATTTAGAATTATTATTCTTTTTTTTTTTTTTTTGATTCACATGTCAATTTTTATTTTTTTTATTGAAAAGTGTTTTTTTTTCCCTTTTTTTCCCTCTTTAATTATTATTATGCCTTTAGGGCCTAATAAAAATAAAATTTTCACACCTTTACCTGTTCTCCATTGACCTGAGAGTTTTGTTCATCTTGCTCAGTCCGCATGGACACGTCTACCCTTAACAGCCATATGGGACAAAAATCAAACATTAGCTCATACACACTAGTAAAATCACGTATGTATTTTAGGGAAACCATAGACACACACTTTTGAAATCACAAACACATACTTATTAAAAAAAGCGCGCGCACTTACAGACACACACACACGCGCGCGCGCGCGCACACACACACTAATACAACCCCAATTCCAAAATAGTTGGGACGTAGTTTAAATTGCGAATAAAATCCAAATGGAATGACTTTCAGATCACACGAGCCAACATGGTATTTACAATAGAGTATAGATAATATTTAAAATGTTGAAACTGAGACATTTTACATTTTTATCCACAAATTGAGCTAATTTCAAATTTTCTGGCTGCAACGGGTCTCAAAAAAGTTGAGACACAGGCAAGAAAGGGCTGAAAAAGCAATTATTATATAAGAGAATCAGCTGAAAGAACATTTAGCAAGTAAGTGGCATCAGCCGTGTAACATGATTGGCTATAAAGGGGATGTCTTAGAAAAGCTGAGTCTCTGAGAAGTAAAGATGGCCAGAGACTCTCCAACCTGTGAAGACTTACATAAAAAAATTGAGGAATACTTCAGAAACAATGTTTCTCAGCGTCAAATTGCAAAGGCTTTGAAGGACTCATCATCGACAGTGCATAACATCAAAAGATTAAGCGAAACTGGAAAAAAATCTGTGCAAAGGGACAAGGCCAAAGACCTTTACTGGATGCCCATGATCTTCAGGCCCTCAGACGCCACTGCATCACTCACCGGCATGATCCTGTCATTGACATTACTAAATGGGCCTAGGAATACTTCAAGAAGCCACTGTCTGTAAACACAGACCGCCGTGCCATCCACAGATGCCACCTTAAACTCTATCATGCAAAAAGGAAACCATTGTTGAGCATGACCCAGAAGCGCTGCCATGTTCTGTGGGCCGAGGCTCATTTAAAATGGACTGTAGCAAAGTGCTACGTGGTCAGATGAGTCCAAATTTGACATTCTTGTTGGAAATCATGGTGTGGGACACTTGCATGTTTTAAAAAGCAACACAATTGCTGAAATGTATATCAAGGTTTGAGAGCAACATATGCTCCACTCCAGAGGACATCTATTCCAGGGAGGGTCTTGTTTATTTCAGCAGGACAATGCAAAACCACAGACTGCAGGTTTTACAACAGCATGGCTTCGTAGTAGAAGAGTGCGTGTGCTGAATTGGCCTGCCTGCAGTCCTGATCATTCCCAGATTGGAAATATTTGGCGGATAATTCATCGAAAAGTTTGTGAAAGGAGACTCGAAACTCTCCAGCAGCTGGAAGCCTGTATTAAACAAGGGTGGGATCAAATTCCAGTGGCTAAACTCAAGAAACTTGTCTCCTCAATGCCCAGATGCCTCCACTTTATGTTAAGAAGAAGAGGGGATGCTACACTATGGTAAACAGGCCCCTGTCCCAACTTTTTGAGGCCTATAGCAGCCATCAAATTTGAAATGAGCTCATTTTGTGGATAAAATTGTAAAATTTCATAGTTTCAACAGTTGCTATGTTATCTCTATTCCATTATGGAAAAAAATACTGGCTGGTGTGATTTGAAATTCATTGCGTTTTGATTTTATTTACAATTTACACTTTGTCCAAGCTATTTTGGAATTTGGGTTGTAAAACTATGTCCACATACTCCTGAAGCTTTTCAGAAACACTATTGAAACCAAGCACTCATACAACTTCATTTCCCCCCCCCCCCACTAAATATTTCCATATAATGTGTAACAAGCTTATACCTGTCAATGCGAGGGGTCACAGTTATTTCAGTTGTGTGTCTTAGAGCTGTGAAGCATAAACGGTAGCAGCTACATTACATCCAGAAAGTTTTCTGCCTTGCTCTGAGTGATCTTTGATGCAATGTGTTACCCATTATCGCTAGCTCATCGCAGAGACATTGTGGTTTTTCAGACACCTTTTGCAACTGGACTCAAAAAAGTGCCCTCTAATCTTGCGGGTTTTTCTAACAGACTTTCGCTGCTGTCTTTTGAAGACTCACAGACACTTGCACTCTGGTTCCCCAGGCATACATTGGCTATCATTCAGCAATTCATTTGATTCAAAGGTGGATTTTAATGAGCAATAGTCAGCCAACAGCCGACCAGACAATGTGTTCAGGGACATCGCATACTAGTTGCGGCTTCCCCCTTGCTGCGGATGATTGATCTAAGTTGTCGGGTACGCTGTTAATTCTAAAATGATACCGATCTGCCTAGGTCTTTCACTCATCATATGTAACATTATGAAGAATTGAAAGCTACTCACTCGAACAGATTGACCAGTCAAATCCATTATTTATATTATAGACATGTTTAGAACGCTGTTCTCAAAGGACCCTCAGTGGTTAGCAATGGCTAGGCAGCTCGATGACATGTACTACAATGACAGACCAGCGAACTGATTAGGCAAGTTTTTCAAGAAAAGCAGCTGGTATCTGCTTAGAACTGGTGCCATTTGTGGACTCTTTATAATGCTGTCGCAAAGGCAGTCTGAAGCTAGCTTTCAGTCAGCAATCAAGGCTGCAAAACTCCATCAGACATCACAAAGAACAAGGAAGAACATTTGCCGGCAGGAAAAAAATCCAACATCTCAACTGAAAAGTTCATAGTTCAGATCAAGACTGAACTGAAATACCACTCACATACACGTGATGTGATAGTCATGCATACATGGTACTGGATTATTTAGTAATAAGATTTCAGCATTATTTGTTAGTTGTTTTCCATAGTGTTTGAGGGAGTTTTCAGCAATGTACATTGTTTTACAAGTATGTGTGTATGGTCTCTGTTGTATGCATGTATAATTTTGGTATGACGTGTACGTTGTATGACCTTGGCAGAATGTGCGCATGATTTCAGAAGTATGTATGAATAGTTTCGTTCAAATCATATCCATTACGGCCCCACGTACAGATTTTTGTGCTTGCACACGTGTGTGAATGTGCATGTGTCCATACATGCGTAACGACAAACACCCATCGCAAGCTGAACTAATTTCAAAACAATGGGAGCAATATTTGCTATATTACCTGACTCCAACACTCAGTTTCATGCCTTTGTCAATGATGAACCATTCTGCTGTCTCAGGGCTACATCCACACTAATTCAGTTACATTTTATAACAACATTTTAGAACAAAGCAGATCTCTGTCCATTTTAAAACGCAATACCGCAGTTTTAAAGGTAATATGGCGTCAGCAGCAATTTCAAAAGTCTTAGTTTTAGGGGTTTGCTCTGCATCTCATACAATGCAGAAGTTTTGCGGATGCTCACACACACACACACACACACACACACACACACACACGCACACACACACACACGCACACACACAAAAAGCTATGGGTTGTAAAATGAAAAAAATAGTGTTGATGCAGCCTCAGTACTGATGCTACTATGCACTTTGTAGGTACACATAGTGACACTTTTGAAATAAGTGAGGATTTTGAAATAAGTGCTGGTAAATTAAAGCTGACAGTTTCTAAAGTCTCTAAACTCATACATTGTTTTCGAATCCAAATTGTTCGAACACTAAGCAGAAAAGTGAAGATTGTGGCACCAGCCAAATCCTTCTGGACTGCACTTTAAATGCTAAAGGCAATGAGCTTTTTTGGCACATTTGGAAGCTGCTCCCTTTTTCCCAGAGATGGTGTTGATGCCTCGCTAACTTAACCAATACGTATAGAGAGCTGGGGTTCAACTCAAACTCCTCACGGTTAAAGAACCTGCTGCCTCTTCTGCTCTTGTTGGAAACACCTCCTCTATTGAAAATCTACTCCCCGAATGAGCCCTCTCTCTGCACCTCCTCTCTCTGCTCCTTAATAGGGATGGGTATCGTTAGGATTTTTATGAATCCGATTCCGATTCCGGTTCTGCTTATCGATTCCGGTTCGTAACGATTCCTTATTTCGATTCCAAAAAAAAAAAACAGGTAACCAAATGTATATTTAACAAAAGACACTTCATTGCAAACTAAATCACCAGTTAAATTCCGTACAAAAAACGGCAACATAAATATAGATATAGTATAAAGCACATTCAGTAATAATTGCTTTTAATAAAAAATAAATCCCTGAAAAATTAATAGAGAAATAAAAAATAAAGTGCATCCCGTGTTGCTTAATTTTCAGTCATGTCGAAGCAGCATCAAGTGCATAACAACTGCGCAAAAAAAAAAAAAAAAAATCATAAAAACAGAGAGGATTTAAGAATTCAATTCAACAATTTTTGTTGAGGAATATCAGCTTTCTCTGAAAGTATCTCGTGATCTTTTTGCCAAAGTGAATGTGGCCTCTCAGTGCGCGGCTCTGTTGGGGCAGCTGCGGAGGTGCTTGCACTGCGGCTTGACGCCTGAGATCGCAAGACATCAAACACCGCACATTCCTTAAGTACGATGCCATGCAGTCTTAAATGTTTTGTTAGGTTGGAAGTGCAACCTGTCTTGCAGCTAATTAATTTCCCACGTTTTGCATTTTCCACGTTCGCCGCTCTCTCTCCTGAAATGAAGCCAAACTTTAGACCGCTTTCCCCGGTCCATTTCCTGTTGTTAGTACCTGCTGCAAGCACCCGCTGTCTGACTGCTGGCTGCAGGTCTGTTGTGTTGACAACGTGCAACGTCAAGTGACAAAGTAGATGCCTAACAGACAGGTCCTGACACACAGAGATATAAGAAAACTAGAGTGGACAATCCTGTCACTTTTGAGGCGGCATACCGCCGCCATCTTGGGAATGTATATCGGAGCAGTCTTTTGCATAAGTGTTGGTGTGACCGTGTGTCCTCTGACTGTACAAGTCTGAAGTATTTCTCATGTATTTATTATTACCTACATGTACAGTTCGAAATGTACCACTACAACTACCTCTGCTACTACTACTACACATTGTCATGTATCTAATTTTGTAATTCAATTAAAGTCTGCTGTTCTTATACCGCCTACTTCGGCACCAAGGTCCAGCTGGCGGTTCAGCGAAAATCGCGTTAGCTACAACGGTTTGTGTACAGTATGTGCATGATGTGCACATACTGTATGTGCATATGGGCATATGGGCATTCTACGATATCGATAACTGCAAACTCACTACAGTTTATCATTTTCGGCTTCCTTTTCTAAGTAAGTTAGGCATTGCGCGATGCTCTGACCCAGCTAGCAAGCACCTCCGCTCCGGATCTGCCCGGGCTCCAGCTAATCCGGCTCAGAGCTGGGGCAGATCCAGTACGGAGAAGCTTGCTATCTTGGGAGCCTTCGAAAGTCGTTCGATGCTTTGGCAATGCCTGAAGATGATACGGCCAGTATGTAGAAGACGAAGGCCATCCAGTCACCAGATCTACGATTTGTCCTGTGATATACAGTATATTCCGAAATTGAAAACACGGTGGTAACATTACATAGTTTTATTCGAATAAGCTGGCGGTACAGCGTTTGGAAAATATATCTGTTTAACGATACTGGTACGAAGGGAGGCGCATGGGGGATAATTATGCAGGTGGTCCAGCTGGCGTTTAGCGAATATGGCATAACGGTGGGAGGTATATCGAGAGGTGACTTTATTTTCTTTCATGTCGAGAACACCTTCCAAATGTCACTCACGTAACGCGAGAATCACCCGAACGCTTTTTCTTTGAACGAAACGAAAACGTGGGTAACTCAGCGAATATAAAGGGTAAGACAATAATTCTTTAGCTTTGCCAAATAATGGAGCATAAAAATTGTTGTTCAATCTCAATTCCTTATTCGTGTCATTTTTAAGTATGAAAATATTTTAAAAAGAATAGGGAAAAAAGTCTCCACCCCCCTCAAAGGAGGAAAAAAAAAAGTCTACACCCACGTTCAGCTCACTGTTTACATGTGTCTCATCGGACATTTATACATACCCAAGATGGCCGAACTATTCTGCCGTCAGCGCTTTGGCCCAGCCCACGCGGCGTCCACTCTAGTTTTCTTATATCTCTGTGTCCTGACAGATATCTAAAGTCTTTAGGCAGCCGTTGTGTAAAATGAGCGCATCTAGGAACCGATAAGCAGAACCGAAATGATTATTTTTTTATGGGTACCCGGTACTCAGTAAATTTAATTCGATTCCTACTTGGAACCGAATTTTGGTACCCAACCCTACTCCTTAACAGTGAGTCCGTTTCTCGCTCGCATCTCTTTCCAGGTGCATGGGGTACTGTTGGTACGGGTGACCTTGATCGACAGGCAGCGGAGATCCGTCTAAAGAGAAAGTAATTGGATTAAGCCACGCTGTTCCTCTAGCCGAATAAGGCCCCGTGCCCTCATACCGTCCACTTGCTCGTTTGTGCCTCGTGACACAGAGTATTGAACAACACACCACATATGAGTGAGAATAAGGCGTCTGTAATAAGATTTTTGTCCTTATCAACTGCACCTCTTCCAGTACTAATACACTACCCATCGTTAATGGAATAGAGACATTTTTTAGTGAGTGCACGCCCCAGTTCACATCCTCTCTCTCTCTCTCTCTCTCTCTCTCTCTCTCTCGCCCATGTGCACGCACACACATAACCTCCCATCCATACAGACACAAAAAATATAAGATGGTGTTGGTACATATATATATATATATATATATATATATAGATAGATAGATAGATAGATAGATACTTCAAATTGCACAGAATGACGACCGGATTAATACAAAACTTTTCCAACAGCGTGATGCAATTTCCTTGAATGTTGTGGTAATAATGGAGTCGCACTGACAGATAGCATGGTACCTGAAGGGAACTGAACGCTCTGTGATGTGCCATGTACTGCCTGACTGTGACATCCTGAGAAATAACACAGCGGCAGAAGGCTGATTTTGTAACCTGGAGGTGGTAGGAGGGGGTCGTACGTTGCTAGCTCATTGGCGCGGTGAGTAGCCTTATTCGGCTAACATTGAAATATGCATCCGGGCAGACAAATCGATGTGCTCTCTGGTCTCCAAACCTGAACTGAAAGACCTAGCAGAATGTGGCCAGACCAGCTCGCTGGACCTCTTTTAGTGCAGCGGAACTGCTGACCCTCTCTTGCTCAAGGCCAAAATGTAGGTGATTAGTGTACCCCTCTCCCGCTGGCGAGTGGTGAAGGGAAATGCCCTTGAAATCGGATGGTAAGGTGTTTCATGAGCGAGATGGAGAGCTATACATAAGGCGCCTCACTCCACATCACGCCGCGCTGCTGGCAGTGATTTACAACGTCTGTGAGTCAACCACTCCAAACAGTATCAGACAGTGCGACCTGAGAGAACACATACTGAATATCATGCCCTGATATTTCCAGAGCAATGAACGACCTGGTAATGTACTATGATTAAGATGCACAGATTCTGAGACGCTGCCTTAACGAGGAATGGCAATTTTGTTTGTTTACGCCATTATTATTATTTTCAGAGAAGAAACAGCCTGAAAAAGGTCACATGCCAGGATTTTCCTAGCATGTTTGATTCCGTGCTGTTTCTTCCGACTGACGACAAAAAAAAACAATCCAGGCGATGCCAGATTTCTCGCACCTGACAAAACTTGGTGAGGGTGTTTCACGTATAAACTGGTGTTACTGCCATTACATTAGTCTCTGAGCTAATTAATTAACAAAGTCCCTTGGCACAATGAGCTGTAATTTCTCAGCTTCTTGGTCCCCTTGGAAATGAATCAATTGTCCCAAAGCATTGTGGGTAGAGGACATGAGCAGAGAGAGAGAGAGAGCTGAGAATAATCTCCTATCAGCCTAAGGGCATGTGCACACAATAAACTGTGTCTTGTAGCAAGGCCAGGCTCTCATCCAACCAATTCTATACATTTTCAATCTTTTCACAGTTGAGGATTCGGTCATAAACTCTTGCAATCTCTTCATCCTTGCCTTGTAATATCCAACCTGGTTTATTTATTGAGGTATAGATCTTCCTGCAGAAGTAATATCCCATTTATGGTGGATGTTACTGGTAAGTGCAATCACAGTAAAACGTCCTCTTGTCAATTCAAATTCAAATCAAAATAGAGTCCAGCCGGGATTAAACACTGTGAGAGCTGAGGAGCCGCAGAACATTTAATTGTCAAATATTCATAATTTGTGATTAATTTTTTTGTTTTAATTAGTTTTTTTATGAATGTGGCTCCCCTGCAAAATGGATAGTGTATAAAAATACTTGGACAATGCTAAACCTGTGCTGGTGTTAACACTTTCGTGGCTAAGATGAGCTGGTACGCCATTTTCAGTTACACATGTACCCAGCAGTACAGCTGAGGCTTCATTCATAAACTTGCAGCTTTTGAATTTATAAAAACAAATTTGACATTAAAAAAGATCACACTTAAGATATGTGTGTAAAGTTCTAAGTCAGGGGTGTCAAACTGACCCGTAAACGGGCCAAGAGGCTGCAGGTCTTCAATCCTACCAAGCAGAAGCTCACCTGAAAGCACTGATTTAATCAACTGATCTAGGCCTGCACAACTGATTAGTTGTATCAGGTGCGCTTCTGCATTGTTGGAGTGAAAACCTGCAGTCTCTTGGCCCATTTACAGGTGAGTTTGACACCCCTGTAAGTTGACTCTGATTTAACCCCTTTGTGCAGAAGCCAAATTTGGCTATTTATGGGTTACCCACTTTAATGCTGTATAATTCAAGATTTAAGCTTCATAAAGAGGAAAAATGTGGCTCAATTCAGAAAAGACACTTACAGCATTTAGAATTACATTGTATTTCAGTTTATTTTCATGAGAAAATGAGCAGCAAACATAAAAAATCTTCATGAGAATTCACCATTGAAATTGGAAAAAAAAATAATTCTGAGGATTGAAAAACTGCTGGGGCTTAAAACTTTACATTTCTGGTATCATAAACTCCTTGAGCACAAGTAGAATTCATCTTCAACATTACATTCTAGGTTACCTACATGCTATTAGCCAAATTATACCGCTACCCAAGTGTCTCCCCATAGTCACAATATGTTGTGCTGTCAAATCATTAAAAAATCATGTATTTAACACAAATAAAGTTTGAAGGCATGAAATTTAATATGAACAAATAATTTTCTGGTTGAGTTTACTGTGAATTTATCAATATCAGTGCAGTTGAATATCAGTGGTCACCAGTAACCTCTCCAAACACAAAACATGCCTTTTCTCCATAATAAAGTTTAGAGTTTTGGCCATTTTTCTTCAAAGCCAGCACAAACACGCAGTAAATAAACTGCTTATTAAACGGTCAGAACATTCACCCTGTAATGGAAGCTACCAGTCCCCTCTTCTAAGCTCACAAACCCATTTCAACACTTATAAGGAACCAGTACGCCTCACTAGCTCAGTAATATCTGAATTCTGAAATATACCTTATTTTAACAGAACAGACACTCCACTTTCAGGGAATATCAAATCCATTGCCTCTGCCGATTCAAAAGAAACGTGCAATGAACGTACCAGGGGGTCCACCCAAATGCACGGGCAGTTCGCGTTTTAAACAGGAAAAAAACCTCGACATTCAACTTTGTTGAGTACGTATACATTCCAAAACAACAAAAAAAAAACAAAAGTAGCAGCCTGACCTTTTTAATGAATCCCTCCTCCAGAGACCGATATATCCAGTACTAGCAGGAACCCTCCGGTCCTGTTTCATTCAAAATAATTCCAATTGACTATATCCTCATCTCATTTAAATCCTGTAAATGTAACTGAACACTTCCAAGGCCAGTTTTGCGAACGTATTTTCTATAAATCGCGTCTATTTTAGCCGCGTAATGTGCATAACGGAGACAGGATACAACCGAGCTGCTGATACACATAGGTTTGTATGCTCTGTGTTTGTCCAATCAATGTGTTTCACTTACTGTAAAATGTTTAAACGCTCAGGAATTGGATAAGAAATGAGCCAATCAATACATTGTTACCAGGGAAACTTCACAAAGTTATGAAGTGTAACTCTACAATCACGCAGAAGAGCCTGACTGTATGATTGAGTGGTTGGCTATCAACGCCAGTACTCGGGTGGATATTAGGAAGCGCTAGATTTGTCAATGAAGGAATCTACGCGTAAATCCACGGTAGGAAATACGATTTTTTTTTTAATGTGACAACTGTAATTGACAGAACAATGTGAGTCTGAGAATCAATACCATGTCGATTTTTTTTCCTCAGAAAACTGATTTTTCTGAACTACTAATTGAAATGCTGTTGGGTCACTGTGGCTAAACTGGTTGCTACAGAGGATAACGATTTTTTTCTGGGTCAAGATATCGTTTTTATTAACTGCTGGATCGATACTATGGGCAAGGATACTGACCAGTTTGCACATCAGGTTTAGCTGAGGATTTTAATTCATGCAGCTCTTGAAAAACAGGGCGTGGAGTGAACTTCCCCATATTCAGAACCGCGTTCGAGGTCTGCTTGCTTGTGAACATTCAATAACTGATCCGGGGGTGCCATCTCGTGATCGAGTACAGTAACAGCGTGCTTAAATTTGCAGGTCTATAGACGTAGGCGTCTACATGTGCAGAAAGGGGTTAAGTATATGTATTTGTAAAAACTGCATGCAGTTTAGCTTACCCATGGTTCTATGAATTATTATATTTTATTCGATATGCTGCTTTTCTTTTTTCTTTTGAGCATACGCAATATTTAAGGGTAAAATCCATGCGCATGTTTTTAAATAAGGCCCCCAGGGAGTGATGACGTGAGAGTTTGCATGTTCATCATTTCCTATGACTGAGCTGTCATTATTTTCTGTGTGTGAAAACATACAGGACTATTTCCTGCAGGGACAACATTGTTATCAATCAATAGAACCGTAAAACATTTATGTGCATATTTTTATGCCTCAACCACACACAATAGGCAGGGGGAGTTCTGTTTTCCAATTGTCATTCAGTCTGTCGCACATATCTTGCATGTGTGATATCGACTGATGGCTGGATTTTGATTAAATCAGACCTGATAACTCCTCACAGATGGTAGCTGATTTGATTCAGTTTTGGAGGTCATCAGGTCAAAGGTTCAAAGGTAAACTTTTAGGGCATATGAATCTATGGCCAGTGGTGGCATAGCAATCTATGGTTTTTATTGACTTCAACCTTTTTGTCCTTAAAATCCATGATACCATGTCTCTGTGGACAAAATGCTGGCTGAACTGGGATTCAGCTGTGTGTCCCTCAACAAATTAAACTGACACTGTTGTTTCTGTACTATCAAACTTGGAGGAACTGTGACAATTTTCTAAAAGATGCCATGTTTGTTTTAGAATAATTATTATTAGAGAATCAAAATGTAATTTAACATCGAAGACCTCTCCAATCCATTCTATTATTGATTACATTGGCTCCATCCTCAGTGAGCTCTTCCATAATCGACTGATCCTGTGTATCTCTTCTTGCATGCATGGATAATGAACAAATTGAAGACCCTACTGCTATTAGAGGTTAAATCACAAAATGTCCATTTTGAGAAAATTGAGGCAATGGACTTAGGTAACTATGAAAGGTTATTCCCCATTCTCATGTCACGGGTCGTCAAAATGAGACTTAAGCACTTATAGTACAAGGCTCTTTGATCAGATAGAAGCCTATATAAATGGGGTATTTACATCCAACATCCCAAAAAATAATAGACTTTAGACTTTATTGTCCCCGAGGGGAAATTATTTTCTATAGACTGTACATATAAACTCCACATGGTAAACATCGCCAACAACACTGTACAAAACGAAACCATCACATGACACGCTCAGCGGGGCCTGTTGCCTAGGGCAGCTATGACAGCAGGGATCAGGCTTTTCCCAAAACGAGCCTTCCTGCACCTAAGTTACTGTGTTGCAATGCGTATGATAGCCTTGTTACTGAGTTCAGTGTGGTTGGGTGTGGGTAGACCGACGATTTTTGCAGCAGTGCTGGTTATGTGTGTGAGTTTAGTCCGGTTTTTAACAGAGAGCATATTATAAAAACACGTGGAGCAGTGCAGTAGGATGGGGTGAGTAATGCTTTGATACAATATCAGAAGGAGATGTGGGGCAACAGATAGTCCTCTGAGTTTACGGAGGGCTGATAATCTCTGATGACTCCATTTTTGAATGTCTGTGATGTGCTCATCAAAGGTGTGTTAATAGTCCAGTGTCACTCCAAGGTATTTGAAATTGTCCACTGCCTCTACTGATTGGTTGATGATGATGATGAAAATACATGCAAAGAAATTAAAAACCAGGCTAAGATCCCAAAAGTATAAGTACAGCGAAATAGAAGATGAAGATCTAGGTGGAATCACTTTCAGCTCTTTCACAAGAATGGCTCAGTTGACAATTCGAAAGGACATGGAGGACATTGAATCTGAAATATAGCAGGTAGAAGTAATGCAGCCTTTGTAAGCTGTAAAACATCCAGTCACATAACAGTGATGTATATGGGGTTTTGCATGACTCCTGGTACTGCTGCATTCTGTTTCAGCGATCGGCGAGCCGGTGAGTTTGGACTGGTTCGACCCGCAGGGCGAGCGCATCGTGTCGTCCCAGCATCTGGTCCTGCACACGGAAGGAGTGCGCTCGCGGCTCACCATTTACAACGCCAACGTGGAGGACGCCGGCATCTACCGCTGCCAGGCCACCGACGCCAACGGGCAGACCCAGGAGGCCACGGTGGTGCTGGAGATATACCGTGAGTGAGCCCGCTCTCCCCAACCCGGCATCTTCCAGGGAAACGCCGCAATCACAGCTCATACGTCGTCATCCCATCGCTGATTGCACGGTTGTCAAAGTGCAATTTGCTCGGATTAAACATTTTGAAATACTCTGGGATATTTAGTTGCAAATTACTCACAAGCTTGCTTTGATACGAGGGCTTTTTAAGCTGATATACAAAATTATGTGACGAGTACGAGTGATGTTTAAAATGACGTCATAATCCTAGATAGTTTGTCATTAGTCAAAGGCTAGTCATCAACTTTTTTGCTATTCTTTCAATCAGTACTAATTACTGCATTCTATCTATCTATCTATCTATCTATCTATCTATCTATCTATCTATCTATCTATCTATCTATCCCACTTATTTCTGGGCCGGGCTGTGGGGGGTGGAGCCAATCCCAGTTTACAGAGGATACTGGGCAGGAACGCACCCCATATGGCACCAAACACACACCACACACTCACACTGAGACGTTTTGAATCTTCAACTCGCATCTCATTCAAGAGATCAAGTCTTGTGACTGTGGGAGGAAAGCAGTGCATCTTGGTGTATATATGAGTATTTATGATGCGTTTGGCATTTGGTAATCACTGCATTTGTGTAGTTTGTTCTGTTTCCTGCCTCACAATGCAAACTTGTTTTATTTCTTTTTTTTCTTGACAATATCTAGAACGTGTATCTGGAGCACTTCACAGTATATTGCGAACAGTGCATTCCTCCCTCTGATTCTCATTCTGCCCAGGGGAAAGCAGCGCATCCCTGCTCATATACATAAAGTTTAGAACAGAGTCCTCTCTTCTACTCCTTAAGGAATGTTTCCATCTTATACATTTGCAGCTCTCTGTGTGAGAGCCTGCTGTCACCATGGCAACTGTGGACAAAGGATAACACTGTAGCTCAAACATATGGATCTGTTCACTGCTTTTCAAACACATTGGATTCATGGAATTATTTATGATAAATGTAAAATGGCTTTGTTGCTCCATCATATCAATAGAATTTAGAGGAATCCATTAGGCTATGCTCCTAGAACTGTGATTACTCGTGCAAGCCTTCAATTGCATGCCTGCAATTTCTGGGCATATTAAGGTATCTGTGTGATTCAGATTCAAATAACAAACCATGAATTTTTGAATTGAAGAATTTTCTTTCTTCTTTTGACGGAATTGCAGTAAATCTTGCCCTTACCACTGTCCTCCTTGCTTGAAATCCTTCATTCCAAAGGAAACGGCTGTTTTTTTATTTTATTTTCTGTTTGAATGGATTAAGTAGAACAGCAATAAAACATTATTTAGAGACGTTAAACTCATCTGTTGATATAAATGCACGCATAATTCGAGCTGCAAAGCGACAGCTGTTTATATTGAAGAAAGAAGAGTCAATGACAGAAGCTGCTTGCGCTTTTCAAAAGGCTGATTATACAAATATGTAAACACTTCAGATAATGAGTGACGCTGAAGATTTTCTTTGTGAAAATCTGCATCCAAATGAGAATATCCATCTTAAATAAAACCTGCAATACAATATACTCAATGTAATACAAAGTATAACCCTAATCAGCGTGTTATGTGCTGAAATAATTTTCTCTGCTGTAACACCTGTTTGAAGCTTCAGGCATGTAGTTATTTCTTCCCGCACTGAGTGAGCATTGTGGGTAATGTTTGCTATTTTCTCTGCTTGACGCTGCCACAGAGAAGCTGACGTTCCGGGATGTGCAGTCTCCGCAGGAGTTCCGACAGGGAGACGTAGCGGAGGTGGTGTGTGATGTCATCAGTTCGCCTGTGCCTGTTGTCTCCTGGTTCTACAACAACGTGGAGATAACCGAGCAACACTACAGTAAGTTTGTCCCGACGATCAACAGCAGGCATGTCACAGAACACTCCAGTTGTTTTTTCTGGAAGCTATTTTTAAATAAATAAACGTCCCATATTTTAAAAATCATGTTGTACCTTCCCTGATGTACAGTAGGTATTTTGGTTCTCCCTCCTCCAACCTGCTGATAAATTGTGCAACACATTTGTCTCAGCTTTGTTGCTGTAATGCCTGTCCTAAGAAATCATGTGCTTGAACACTCTGTTTTGTTTCTGTGCATTTATCGATGTCACAAGGGAGCAATTTCTAAAATACAGCCCAACACAAACAGGTTTCAGTTCAATCACTTTGCGTTGTGATGAGGTAGCCAATCAGAGAATCACTGACTCGTGACCCAATCAAAAGATCACACAGTTAATGAGGGGAGAGAATGAGGGACTGGAGACTGGCGACCGAGACTGGATTTGTGAAACCGCTGAGCATGCAGGCTAATCTGAACCATAAAATACCTGCGCTCATTTAAAATCTATAAATATTAAAATTGTAATCACATTTGGAGAAACTCAGGGATACCAGACAACCCAGTGCATATATTCCAACTCCAGTCACTGAGAGCTTTTGATTGGCCCTTGAGTGGCAGCTGCTGATTGGATGTTTGTCTCTGTCTGTGTTACTAATGAGGAGCTTGCGAATGGCTCTTTATGCAATCAAACACACCACACAGTAAACAGAGCACAGATTTTTCTTCCCCTGAACTGATGGCAGACCTTGTTAAAGACATCTTCACTTCAGTATCGCCGTAACATGGAGAACTAATCAGTACATCTCCACGCCAGAGTTAAAGTGTGAGAGAATAAAACACAATAGAGCTTGATCACAGCTCCTGTCAGAAGACTGCAGAGCATTAGACTACGGGCACATTCATCATCTTTGTGCTTAATTCCCTCTGTATCACAGATGAGAGGCTGTTTATTCCATGTAGCGTGATTAGGATCTTTGTTTTAAAGCTTCTCAAGTTTTGGTGTTGGCAGGAAGCTTCAGAGGGACTGCCACTGGCTAATTAAACAAAGAACATCTAACGAAGCAAACTTAGCTGCAGAGGGACCTTCAGCGCGATCCTAAGAGTACATCAAAATCAAGTGAGAGATGGTTAACTGTGCACAAAATTGCTTACAATGGCCATCTGAGTTTCCAGACCCATGCTCAGACTGAAATAAGTGACTGGAATTGAAATGGACGGCGTGCAAGTATAGCCAAAAAGAAATTATCAGGAAAGGTTTATGTAGAAATGGTCAGACGCTTGTCTACGAATGATGAACCTCTCGGTTACTTATTCCTCCTAAGTGTCATTAACAAACCAAGGTAACAAATATATTCTATTAAAGTTTGACAAACTGGCTTGCTGAAAACTGGTTTTACTATCAGAAGAAATTTTATCATATAAAAATCTTGTTAAAAGAACATAAAAAATACCGTGTACAGACGTGACCTGATTAGAGCAAATTCATTTAAGTTTTAAATGATTTTCTTATTACAAAATGATGATAGACAAGATCGTTTGGGGAATAATATATCGTGATGCATAAAAATACTTCCGTGCGCTCTTTGAGATTCTCTCGCATTTTGCACCTGTGATTTTTATCATGAGTTTTTGCTTTTTAATGTTTGCTTTGCTTTTAGGAAATCTGTATTAGTATTGATATTCTGTACATTGTTTGTTTGATGCTATCCTCCCAATCAGTTTGATATATCTGCAGATTCCCTTGTATTGACAAGGAAAGTAATATTGTCACCGAGTATCTTTCTCACCATTTCTTTCTCTCTCTCTCTCTCTCTCTCTCTCTCTCTCTACCCCCCCTCTCTCACTCCTCCCCCCCCCCTCTCTCTCCTCACCCTCTGTGCATTTGTAGACAGGTTCCAGCTCCTTGCTAACAACAATCTCCAGATACACAAGGTAGCGAAGACGGACGAAGGCGTGTACCGTTGTGAGGCGAGAGTGGAGGCCCGAGGAGAGATCGATTTCAGAGACATCGTCGTCATCGTCAACGGTAGGCCAGGGACTGCCTGGAGGGGGTTCGCTCTCTAACGTTGAGCCTTTCTTTGGTAAAAAAAAAAAAAAAAACCCACCAAAGGGTGCTGTTACACAATTCATCAAGGCCTACAGTACTCATACAGCTCTGTAGGGGATTGGACCTTCTCAGTGAGCACTCTACTGAAGACTTTCTTCTTCCTGAATTCATGAGTCATGAAAAGGCTGTGAATTTGGACACAGTGTGTGAACATGGGACCGAATTGACCGATCCCAAGCCCCGCCTCCCATTGTTACTGTTGCTAGGTCGGACAACTAATCAGGAAATTTCAGTCTTGCTTGAGTTCAAAACAACGAGCATAGTGGTGCCATTTCCGTTCACTGATGTGTTGCATGCGAGTCGGTGTTATTTTGGCATCAACATTTTGTCTCCCTAAATATGTGCATTTTGGAGGATGAAAAAAAGCACACTTACTATTGGGAGGATCGAAATGTGACTCGGTGTCAACGTTTAAGCGCGAGCAGAAAAGTTAAGTTGACGTGACCTAGGCTTTTAATGACCCTCTAATACATATGTGCTTGGAAGTTTTCCCCTTATAAGGAACGTTGATGAATGTCCGTATAAGTAATCAAATTACTCTCTGGTCTTCTCATTTTATAGTACCCTGGTTGAGCATATTTGCCGTCAACCATATTGTTCATATTGAATCATATGGCTAATGTCAACGTGGTTAAAAGGTAGAGCTAGTTAACTCTGGCTACTCCTTTCCTCAGCTTCATCTTTGCCCCTGTCCCGTTAAAACACTGCTCTCAGAAATGATCACTGCACAGCTCGGATCGAGGGGACCGAGAAAACTTTTTTCTCCTGATTTCTTGGTAACAGCCAAGCCTTTCTCCCCTCCTTGTCTTTTGGAACTCTGTATAAACAGACAAAGTGACTTGTCCACTGTTTTCAATAGTATGCAGGTAAGAAATATTATCGTTGAATGTCAGTTACAAGCAGCTAGCTTGTTAGCCACCTTGTTAATTTTATGAACTGCTCAGTTAATGCAGTTCCCGCGATGGTTAGGGTACCAAGGTAGCTTGCTGGTGACCGTTATCAATCGCTATCGTTTGTTGTTAATCAGCGGTCTATTCAAGTCGGTGGGACAGCTAATTAGCTAGCTAGCATGAAATGTTTTATTACAGCCCTTCAAATGAATACTGCTCCAAAAGGCATGAGAATACAACTGCATAGGTTTGTTTGATAAAAGTGCCGTCTGTAATATTCTTGTGTCGTAAATTATAATTATCACATGAGATTTATCACCAATGAAAAAGACACTAATTTAACAACTGTTTCAAATCTTTTTTTTAATTAGTTTAGGAATACATTAAAAAGCTTATCATGGTTTTTGAAATGGAATTAAAAAACCACGCCTTTAAAACGGTCGACGTATTGAGTGTCTGTTACATTGCTTTACCATTGTCAGAAACCCGAAATGCCTGGTTTGACAGCTGCATGCAGTGAAAGTTGTCCGAGGTTCTGTCAGACTCCTGCTTGCCCCATTGTGATGTGGCCGAAAATGGGCAGGGCTTGGGATCAGTCAAGTGTGACATGGCGGCAATATGTTGATCTAAGAACAGAATCGGCAAAGAAATAAATGAATGAATGAATAAATAAATAAATAAATAAATAAATAAACTGAAGGACCTTGCTTTGACTCCATTCTACTGTTAACTTAAAAAAGAGACACATGTGAAGGGTAATTTATCTGATTCACTATCTATTGCATACAATAAGTGACATGACTCTCAGGGTAAAGCGCCGTACATCTCTGCTGGTATCAAAAGGGTTATTACAACAGCCCAATGCACTCCTGTATCCTAATGTCGGCCCTGCAGAGTCTCAGGAAATTTAATGGCTCCTGGACCGTGGTGTTGAATCGTGATCAGTTGATGTTTGACTGTTGCTGTGTCCATAAGGGAAACTAGAGAGATTGCATGAGCTGCGACAGCAATGGTGGTATTGCTCTCAGTACAGCTTTCTTCCTTATACTGGATTCGGTGAGTTCAGTGAGTGTGCACTCAGACCACACCCTGTCCTGTGAGTGCGCACTCAGACCACACCCTGTTCAGTGAGTGCACACTCAGACCACACCCTGTCCTGTGAGTGTGCACTCAGACCACACCCTGTTCAGTGAGTGCACACTCAGACCACACCCTGTCCTGTGAGTGCGCACTCAGACCACACCCTGTTCAGTGAGTGTGCACTCAGATCACACCCTGTCCAGTGAGTGTGCACTCAGACCACACCCTGTTCAGTGAGTGCACACTCAGACTACACCCTGTCCAGTGAGTGTGCACTCAGACCACACCCTGTTCAGTGAGTGCGCACTCAGACCACATCCTGTCCAGTGAGTGTGCACTCAGACCACACCCTGTTCAATGAGTGCACACTCAGACCACACCCTGTCCTGTGAATGCGCACTCAGACCACACCTTGTTCACACCTACATTTGAATTACCCTGTCCTTTTTATCCCAACTACTCAGCAGTAATGTTTCATGACTGCATCTTAAAGGGGTGTGTTGCTTTTATGTTCATGAGAATTAAAGAGCCTAGTGCAGGAAGTGCTTAAGTTAACATTCTCACTCACTCAAGATGATTGTCTTTTATTGTTACCTAAATCGATTTTCTCAAAAAAGACGTTTTTGACTTAAGTACTTTAAGCACAGGGCTCTTCACTTACAGCCTTGGCTGGACAAATACAACATTTTTTTTTTTTTTTGCTGAACTTGAATTGACCAAGATGTGACTTTAGTACTTACAGTATCTAGAATGAACACCAGCAAAAATACTCATAATGGAATATACATCCACTGTAGATTGCCCAGAAGATACACACACACACACACACACGCACACACACACACACACACACACACACACACACACACACACACACACACACACACACACATACACACACACACACACACACACACACACACAGTCAGAGACCTACTGAAAACAATACTAGCATCATTATCACGGCTGGTAAAAACCATTTCCTTTTCGTCAGGGTGACTTACATTGCTCATGTTTAACATGACATACATTTTTCACAGATGGATACTAACTGAGGCCTTTCAGGTTAAGTGACTTACTCACAGGTGCAGTAGCACAGGGATTTAAACCCGCAACCTCCCTGTGACAAGGCCAGAGCATCGGCTAATAGGCCACAGCACTTCTCCACAGCCATATGCGGGGGAAAGCTCATTGACATGCGAGTAGTTATGATTGTGCAGTCACTCAATTAGCATGCCGCAGCTCATTAGCATGTGGTGCCCACTTGGCTGCAGTGTCCATGCTCCACTGAGGAGGTGTTAACATGACAAAAGCGCACACCGGTCTGGGAATGTAGGGGCAGCTGTTCCCATTGCTGTGATTTTGACCTCATTTTCATCCCTAAATGGGGAACAGGTTATTGCAGGTAACATTTTGACAACCACGCCCATTGCCTGCATGTACGATTGACGGCTGAGGCAACATGGAAAAGGGTGGAGAGGCTCTGTCTGGATTAAAGTGGCGGGCATCTCTGTGCTTTGCTCCCCCTGCTACCTTGGTGGGACTTTTGACCCGCGAGTTAGCGTAGCGTGTGTCCGGAATATGAATGGCGCTCTAAATCTGGAACAGCAGTCGCTGGGGGCCACTTTGACTGGCGCACTTAGTTCCTCTTGTGGCGCTGTCGTGTCGTTTGACTTCCGAGCAGCCAGCTGCCCGGGGATTCGTCACATACTGGAGAAGTCAGTCACTCACAGGAGTCTAAAATTCAGTTTAAAGGAGGTAACAATGCACTTTATTACAGTAATCTGAGGCTAGCTGGGAACACTAGCGTGGCAAAATCATAAAACCTGCTCTGTTGAAGCCCTGAATGATGGCCCGGTCTGTATGTACTCACTCTTGTCTGGGAATTACAAAGGCTCTGATCTCAAGTAATGCACTCCAAATCCTGCAGCGTTGTTTTAATAAAATATTATCAGACCTACAGTATCGCCTTTTTTAAGATAATCTTCTCAAAAAGGTCTTTCTAATTCATGGTGTTAAATTCTGAAGGCAAATGAGATCGCAGAAAAATATTAAGATGAAGTTAAAATGTAGCAGCTGCCTGCCTGAGTCCTTGAAAAAAAGGCCCAGTGCAGGAGAATGAATGTGCACAGGAAGTGCTGATGCTGAAGGATGGACAGCAGACGGCTCGGGTCTGTGGGCTGGTGAGTCATTCCTCGATGACCGTACTGAGCCCAAAACTCCCCTTATCCCACACTCTGTGGCAGAGCCAACTAAAGCACCTGGCTAAAGTCACACAAGCTATCTCTGCAATATAAATAATCTTTCCCATGTCATCGTCTGTGATGTCATTTTACGTCAAGGTGCCATGGGCTTACATTCACTGGATTAGTAATATTGAACAGTTTCACTTAAAAGAAAATTTCAATTATGCCTTAGCAGTTTGAGAAAGCCACACAAAACTGTTATTCTCAAATTTCAAATGAGATTAGAAATTAAATTAATATGCAAAAAACTTTCTTAACAAGGGGTTCTAACAGGATAGGTTTGATGTTTTTTTTTTTTTTAACCCAGGAGTGTTGGCAGTTAATTGCTGCTAGTCATTACTACTTTTGAGCAAACACTTGTAAGTTGTAACACTTATTACCTGTAATGCTGGTTGTAAAAAATAGCTCCACTTCTTTCAGCTCCATTAGCAGGTACAGCTCATATAGAAAAACCTCGAAACTTTGAAATCCTTTGATAGGCATACAGAATATTTTGAGAAACTGACAGAACATTCATATCCTTTTCAGAAGGACTGTTTTTTACTTAATTTGGGCTGTCTGCCCCTACCCGAGTGCATGAGTGACTAAGGGAGATCGGCGTGAACGCGATGTGCGTGATATTTGTACTGTGCTGACGAGGGAACAGGCAGTGCGATGGTGCCTGTGTGGAGCCCGCCCAGTGTTCACATGGGTTTCCTCCCACAGTCCTGAGGTATGCACTTCACTCTCACTGGAGACGCTCCAGTGAATTGCTCATGGATATGAGTGCATGAGTGAATGTTGTGTGATCCCTGTGATTGATTGGCAGAGGGTCAGGGGCGTGTCCTGGCCTCTCGCCTATTGCCTGCTTGGGTGGACTCCAGCACCTACCCCCCACCCCCAGGATAAGTAGCTTAGATAATGGACAGATGAAGGGGGAATTCACAAGATCATCATCAAATATCTCTCTTCATCATCAAATATCTCTCTTTATTTTAAAGTATTTGTCGGATTTTTACCCTTTTTCTCCCCACCCTGAACGCAGCCAAACTGTTTATCCCGCCGCAAAGCGATCTGCTCCCATGCAATCAGGAGGAAGATGCCGTGGCGCGTGATTCCTCTGACTCACATGTGGACCAGCCCTTGCATCTTTACAAAATGCTGTTGCACCACCAATTGCACACTGTCTGTGCCGTTGGAAGATCACGCAGTCAGCGTACTGTTCAGTCTGTATAGCTACATGCGCCTAACTAAGCAGAACTGGTCGCTAGAGAGCGGCTAACTAACAAATTTTAACCGGCTTAACCCCTATAAACCCCGGCAAGGTTACGCTAATTGTTGCCTCGTATCTTAATAGCTGGTGATGGCATTGCTGGGATGCAAACACCCGGAGGCCTCACAGTCAAAGGTCTTAGCTGTGAGCCACCCGGAGTTTCCTGAGAAAATATCGCATAAGGAATTGGTCAACACAGTATTAGCATTAATATTTTGCTTCCTGCATGCATGGACTTCACAATCTTTTCCTTTGCGATTTTAGCATTCTGTCAACTTCCTTTTTTGATGTCTCTATGCTTGACAGCATCTCATATTAACAGACCTGTTACAATGGAGCCCATTCAGGCGGAAATTCAGTCAATTAAATTTGGGCTTTTGAAGATGCGGCATCGATTGTGAGGGAAATCAATGGTAATCATGTTGGAAACGTTTTAGCGTGACATTGTTCAGTGCCTTGCAGAATACTTTTATATCCTGTCTTCAGCACGTCAATAGACTGCGTAAATCTGTGGAGGATGTCATGCCTGCAAAAACGAATGTGTGTGCGACGTGTGCGCCGCATGGTGTGTGTCCATGTGTGTGTGTGTGCGTGCTCCATGTTTTCTTGGCGCAAGTCTGGACCACATACCCATGCATACTGATTTGAGATCCACAGTCTGGTTTTATTTTGATGCATTTTTATGTTCATGAACTGAATAATGCCTGTTAAGGCTTTCGCTGAGATGAAGTACTGTTTGCACAGACAATGAATCATTCACCCGGGAAACAGACAGTAGTGTGTTTTTAATGACACCGTTGTTAGTTTGGGTTCATTTTCTGGAGTAGTGTTGTGCTGTAAGCATTTTTTCCATGATTTTGACAATTATTTTTGTATAATTACATCTTAATGAATGTGTTCATTATGTTAAATCACCCATAGGCATCTATGTTGCATCATTTTATTCCCCTACTAGTGATGTATAGCCTGTATAATTTGTAATTTATTTTATTAACATTCATTCCAAGCCATTAAACTTCTAAAATAGTTTTTTTAAATCCTTCTTCACCTTAAATTATGAGATGAATGTAAATCAAGACCTGTGAAAATGGGCATTTTATTAAATTCTCGTTTTCTCGTTTTCTGCTGATTGTGTGTCGTGGTTATGGGCTTTTGCTGTGTTTTTGCCCCCATTTGTTTGTCAGTTTGTTTTTTTGTTTGCCGGATTATGGGAAAAATTCTGGACCAGTTTTGTGACACTTTGTGGGAAAGCTGTGTATGACAGCAGTAAGAGGTGATCAGACTTGCTCTGGTGAAGGTCAAAGGTGAAGGTTAACATAGCACTAAAGGACAAAAACAATGGTGCAGGTGGAGGAATGCACTCTACTGAGTGCCCCTCCAGTTTAACGGATGTGATTATACTTAATAGGGATTATTCACATTGAGCCTCAACCCTTTAATGACTCCATTACGACAGTTCCCGGTGCTGTTGTCGTACCATCGAGAGCATTGCTCACTTGCTCACCTCCTTGAATTGCTGTTATGAATGAGTAATACTCTTGAACCATGATGCCCAAACCTGCAGTCTGTGTACAGGTGCCGGTCGACACATCTCTGCCACCAGTCCCCGTTATTTACTGTAAGTCATAATGAGATTCACAGTGTTTTTGGCCCTTTGTTTTGTCCTGGTTCCTGAGACTTTGAGGCTAAGTATTACTGATACATGACCTGAAACGTTTTTTTGCAGCCATTGATCTAGAATCGCTGTCCATTCAGCCATCAATTTATACTATAGCTTCCTTACTCAAGGTCTTATTCATGGGTTGGGTTGTGGGCTGCATGTTGCAGCCATTTTAGCTTTCAACTGCGGAGAGTCAGGAACACATTTCAGGCAGTTCGCTGATCCACTGTTGAAGTCATACACAATTGACATGTTGCTATCCCTACCAAGGTAAATTTAAAATATACGATTACCCTGACCTGCACACTTTTGGTCTTTGGTAGGGAACCTACACAAACACAGGGAGAAATACCAACTGCACATAAAAATGCTGATGTTATATCTTGTCACTAGGGTTTAGGCTGGGGGTTGGTGAATCAGGTCTGAAAATCTCTGGCATGTTATTTTGCTGAATGCTTGATAGTGTTACCTGTTTCTACACTGAAGTTAGGTTAACTCTCTACACACAAGTGTAGCAAAATCTCAGAAATAAATTTGTTAATCTCTGTTCTTTAGATTATGGAAGTTCAATTTATCTTGTCCCTGCATTTTTGTTTCTACCCATCAAGCCACTGGCTCTGGTATCAGGGGCAATAAGTGTCCATTAATCAAATAATGAAAGTCAGAATAGTATCCCCAGAGAAGCAAGGATGTGCTGATTGATGAGATACTGAGGTGAGTTGGGCTGAAATTGTTTCACAAATTACATGCACGTTCTTTATTGATTTTACGATGCATGAAATCTGATTATTTCTTTTTTTATTTCAACAAAACAGAGTGCAGAAAACTATCCCCTTGGACATTTTCTCTCAAATGGCTTGTAAACTTGCTGAGCAATTTACCATAGTAAATTGAGAAAATGACTGTAGAATTTCTATGCCATTATTTTCATCTGAACTGGTCTATATTGTAAAATCCTTGTATTAAAAAGACAGTATTTTGTATTTTTTGACTCAATAAACGGAGAGTATGTCTGCGATTTACAGAGACAGTACAAAGCCAAAGGTCTGTGCCTGTTTTTATATTCGTATGTTAAGTATTCCCGTTAGCCAGAGTACAACAATCTATTCAAGCTTTCTTTCTGTAAACAAGGCCTGCATTCAGACAGGTAGCAGTGTTCAGACCAGCTAATCACAGCCTGCCATCAGAGATGACGAGATGCGTTCAGGGTCTGTACCGAAGGGTTTCATGTCTCTATTGCTGCTCTGTGATTGCTCTGAAGAAGCAACTTTCTCAGCAAGTAATTTTGTCTTATTATAGGACTTGAAATTTTATTTAAGATTTTTTTTCTTTACTCCATTAGTGAACTTGAAATGAGTCAAAATGATCTGCCCACTTCGGTCCTTCTATCCTTTCAAGCAAAAAAAAAAAAAGGAAAAAAGTCTGGATTCAAATATGTTGAGCCAAATGCTTGCATGAATGAACTTTTTTGGGGGGCTTTTGGTTTTTGCAGTGTGAGCTGAATAGGACTGAATAGGATTATCCTGAAGAGAACTCTTGGATGTGGCATTTGTACATGGGGGGTGTGTTGGGGAAGGGAGAGAGAGGGTGTTGGGTGAGAAATGTTTATTTTTTAATTACTAAATTTATTTTTTCTCGCACCCCATCCCCAGGAATCAATTTGAAGTCTACCATCATTTAGGAAATTTTAATTCCTTGACTGAGTAAGGAGTGAGGGAGGGAAAAGAGCTTTCCTCCAGGTATACAGTTAAAGAACGCTGAGACCTCTGAGGAAGTATTTTATTATTATTTATCTGTGAATCTGACACAGATAAAAAATGACACGGGGCTGACCAGCTAACGCTGTCGTCTGTTTTCGCCACGGCAATCCCTGGGCAGCGGAGGAGCCTTCCGTTTCGAGACGAGGCCTATCAGCTCAGCACGGCTTCCCTGCCACTTCCTGATACAATCCCTCGCAAAATTACTCTAACTACCACCCCCCCCCCCACGCATCCCTGCCGTGAATGTCGATCACCACAATTCAAAGTTATCAAAGCACCTTGGCTTCGGAGCTCCTTATTGGATTGATGTGAGAATGACGCTCCGGAGTAAATAGCATTTCACTGTTATTTTCTTTTCCCTTCTGTGATATTCTGTCAGCCTGAGCTCAGTGTGGCGAGCTTCGCCTCCGTCGCCTTGGTACAGGGTCTCTTTCACTTTGAATCTCATTTAAATTTGCATAGCAATAAACAGGCCAGGACTGTGATTTTTTTCATGAGTTTGTTCTGAAATCTATTTCTCTGTGTATCTGTTACATTTCAAAGCCCGGCTTTGTATATTTGAAATTCATGAATGTACTGAGCCAATGCCATAACCAATCCCACGCGCAAAGAGTTCTATGTTCTGGAAACCGGCTGGTTTCCCTCTCTTCAACTTCAGGGTCAAAGTTCAGCTTTCCCTTTTCAGATAACGTCATTGCCTTACTTACCTTTTGTTGATAGCACTGTTTTGACACTGTTTTTCATCTGAAAAACCCATAAGAATGCTGACCACCGTTAAACCAACATAAACCGCTTAAAATGTTTATCTGTGTTTTTGCCGGCATTCAGCTTTAGACAGTTTTGGGACAGGATCTGGACGATGTTTCTGATTTCACCAATGCATTACTATGTGTTACTGTTCTCTTGCCAACTGTGCCATGTCATATTTAATCTGTAAGTTTTTGCTATTGAAAATCAAGTATAAGGATAAACACTGAAAGAGTTTGAAAGCGGAGGTGAGTGGAGAGCTGATTGAATTGCATTTTCCTTTAGCATGTCCAAGTGCTGATGCCGACTGGCGTGCAGTCAGTGATTGGAGGTCTGTTGTTATGGGGCGTGTTGAAGGGGCCTGATTCAGATGGAAGAACGGGAATGAGCAGACTGTTTTTGGCCCTTTTACAGTTCCACCGGTGCTGTCTGTACCGCAGCTGTCATTCAACGCCACTGCCGACTACCAGGAGTCAGTGACATTCACCTGCAGGGCCTACGGCTCGCCTGACCCTGAAGTCACCTGGCACAGGTGAGCTACCACCCCTCTCCTATCTGCACCAGAAAATACATTTACCAGAGTACTTAGCATACCAAATACTACTACACCTCCAGTGTACTCCACCACTACCCTGTTCATTCAATAACTTGAAAGTCAGACCTGGGAGATGTACGAGACTATGCAATAATTCTACCATCCATTCCAGTGAATTCTGCATTTTGATTAACACCAGGTTTGGTTAACACCAGGCATCTATTCACCGGTAAACTACCTCGTACTGGGTCAAGAACTCGCGCTGCGTGAAGAGCTCTTGCTTGATTATCGATATTCAATAGAAAACGTATAGGCAGTTAATTTCCGTGTCCAAAAAAGACGACTGCTATGGCGTCTGACATTCCCACTAAAAACTTCGACTTCGTCAGGCGACCTCCAAACTCCCCCCTGAGGTTGAACCCAACTTTGCTAGAAAAAAATATTTTCGTAGGGGTGTTGACAAGAGTCATGGTAGAATGGAGATAAACCGACCGTTTTTTTTTTAGCTTGCGCTCGGTTTCAAATGTAAATTTCCAGGTATCTAGCCTACGATAAGTACCTCGCGTTTGAAAAAAAAACTGCAGGTTTATCTCATGTCGGGTTTAAATTTTAAATGTAATTTCGCTGAAATCAGCAGCTTAGCTGAGTTTGTAAGGAGGTGTGGTTCTTGGGTTGGAGTGAAAATCAACAGGATGGCGGGTCCACAGGACTGGTGTTGGCCAGCCCCGCTCTAAACAGTACATTGAAAAGGCAGTCAGGCTGAGTGTACTCTGTGAGTACCTGGGGGCCAAATTTCGGGAGAGTGGCTCTTATTTTTCTCGATGGACTGTGGGGTGTCTGGGGGCCTTCCTCTGGGAACACTGAGAGTAATGATGCAATTTTGCTCAGTCACTGGGAAAAATTCCCCCTTAGCTGTGGGTTAAATGGGGTTAGATGGGCTTTTTTGTTTTTACTTTTCAGAACACACCCTAGGCTGATACCCCGTGCTCTCAGCTATCTTTACACACCCTGGGCTGATATATCTGACTCAAACTGAAGGCTCTGCCAATTCCCTTAGTGCGACTGCTGCAGAAACTTAAGAACAGCCAGGATTTGTGGTTGCTGCTTCTTGTGGATAAAAAAATATACTTTGCTTGCCCTTTATAAAAGGCATGAATGATGGTCTTTTGGTAAAAGTTTTGACATCCCCCATCTTTGCACACACCTAGAGGCAATAATCGCAGAATGATGCAAGGTAATATTCCTCTGTGCAGGGACCTGGCAGGCAAACCAGCTCTACACCAGACGATTGCAAATAAAGACTTAACCAGGCCATAAGGCATGACTTCTTCGATTATACTTGTAGTGGTATTGTATAAAGACTTTTACTCCAGGCCACAGCAAATACCAGCTCCAAGTCCAGACAGTATGTAAATGGATACAAACCAGTGGAGCTTACCGAAGCCCCCCGAAAGAAATACAGTTCTGTGAGAGTGCACTTCCCTGAGGGATACAGGTCTGTGAAAGTACACTTCGGGGAGTAATGCAGTCCTGTGAGAGTGCACTTCCCATAGGGATACAGTTCTGTGCAAGTGCACTTCCCTGAGGGGCACAGTTCTGTGAGAGAGAACTTCCCTGAGGGATACAGTTCTCTGAGAGTGCACCTCCCTGAGAAATACAGTTCTGTATGAGTGAACTTCCCTGAGGGATACAGTTCTGTGAGAGTGCACTTCCCTGAGGGATACAGTTCTGTGGGAGTGCACTTCCCTGAGGGATACAGTTCTGTGGGAGTGCACTTCCCTGAGGGATACAGTTCTGTGGGAGTGCACTTCCCTGAGGGATACAGTTCTGTGGGAGTGCACTTCCCTGAGGGATACAGTTCTGTGGGAGTGCACTTCCCTGAGGGATACAGTTCTGTGGGAGTGCACTTCCCGGAGGGATACAGTTCTGTCGGAGTGCACTTCCCTGAGGGATACAGTTCTGTCGGAGTGCACTTCCCTGAGGGATACAGTTCTGTGAGAGTGCACTTCCCTGAGGGATACAGTTCTGTGGGAGTGCACTTCCCTGAGGGATACAGTTCTGTGAGAGTGCACTTCCCTGAGGGATACAGTTCTGTGAGAGTGCACTTCCCTGCAGTGTGGTATTCATAATCCTCAACCTGAGTATCGCACTCTGTGGTCTGTGTTGAATCATCTGCTCATTTAAGTGGAAAAGAAGACAGACCGTGAAGACAGGATACAGGGAGGATTTGCCGAGAATTAAAACTTCTGTGGAAGCAAAGTTAGTTTTGTTTCTGAGAATCTGCCTTCTCCTCTCCTTCCCTGAACTCTCTGAAAGGTTTTTTGATTGGTGAAATATCCTGTGCGAGGGCCGTGTGGGCAGCCTGAGATTCGCACAATTTCCCCTGTTTGCGCTCCCCCGCTGCCTGGATGGGGCTGCTCCTCATTTCCGCCCGTTCCCTTACTGCGGCCTGAGACCTGTCATTTCCTCTCCGGACTTTCAATTACCTGCCTGTCCAATTCGCCCTGAGATCTGTTTCTGCAGTAATGATGCCTGCATGTGTGTCTGTGTGCGTGTGCGTGCACACGTGCATTTGTACTGTGTGTGTGTGTGTGTGTGTGTTTGTGTGTGTGCGTGCGTGTGTGTGTGTAAGCGTGGGCGTAAGTGTGTACACACATGCATGTGTATTGTGTGTGCTTGTATCTTTATCAATGTGTGTGTGCATGTGTGCTTTTTTGTGTACATGTGTGTCTGTGTGTGAGTGTTTGATGTGCGTTTGAACTGTGTATGTGTGTGTGTGTGTGTGTGTGCGCGCAAGTGTCTGCATGAGCATGAGCTTGTACACACATGCATGTGCATTGTGTGTGCTTGTGTCAGTATCGGTGTGTTTGTGAATTTGTGTGTGTGCATGTGTGTGTGTGCATGTGGGTGTGGGCCAATGTTAACATGGATTTACATGTTTGCTTACCCTTATGCGTATTTACAGTTGTTTGAGGTCAACATATACCTTAGACAAATATATTTTAACTCAGTTTTTTTTTCAATTCCTGACATTTAATCCAAGTAAACATTTCCTGTCTTAGGTCAGTGAGGTTCACTGCTTCATTTTATGAATGTGAAATGTCAGAGTATAATAGAGAGAGTGATTTATTTCACTTTTTATTTCATTAAATCCCCAGTGAGTCAGAAGTTTACGTACTCTCACTGGGGATTTAATGAAATAAAAGTCAGCAAAACATGGAGGTGGTAATATTATGGTTTGGGTTTCAGTATGCTGGAAAGGAGCCAGTGAGCTCATAAAAATCGATAAAATCATAGCTCAAATTAACTATCATAGCATCCTTATGAGGTACGCATTGCCATCAGTAAAGAGACTGATTGGTCAAGGATTTTATTTTCAACAAGATAATGACCCTGTACACACTTCTAAACTGTCCAAGAATTATCTCCGTTAGAAAAGCTAATTTTTTTGGCTCGGGTCATCAATTTGTGTAGCATTCCGCAATCTTCTATTGGCCCATTCTTCCTGATAGAAGGTGTATAACCGAGTAAGGTTTGTAGATCTCCTCGCTCGCTCAAGCTTTCTCGGTTCTGCCCACTAATTTTTTATTCAGGTGAGGTAAGGGCTTTGTCATGGCCACTCTAATACCTTGACTTTGTTGTCCTTAAGTAATTTTGTCCCAACTTTGGAAATATTCTTGGGCTCAGTTTAGAAGACCCCTTTGCAATCAAGCTTTAAGTTCCTGGCTGACATCTTGAGATGTTGCCGCAGTTTATCTACATAATTTTCCTTCCTCATGATGCCATTTATTTTGTGAAATGCATTAGTCCCTACTGCAGCAGAAGCACTCCCATAGCATGACCCTGCCACCTCCGCGCTTCTCGGGTGAGATGGGGTTCTTTGATTCGCAAGCCTCTCCTTTTTCTCTCCAAACACATTGATGGTCATCATGGCCAAACAGTTCAAATTTTGTTTCATCAGCGGTCATTACTCCAAGAAGTGAGATATTTGTCCCCATGTACAGTTGCAAACCATACTCTGGTTATGACAGCGGTTTTGGAGTAGTGGCTACTTCCTTTCTCAGACAGCCTTTCAGGTTCACTGATCTATATATAAGAACTGGATAGCTGATGACATCATAATTTTGAAGTAACCGTGCCGCCATATTGGTATGCCCAACTATGATTTCTCAGAACATTACTCGCATTGAACACATTGCAGCCAACAATAAAATTAATTGAGAAGATATCTTTTCACAGACACGAAAGAGGAGGTATTTTATGTTTCCTCCTCAGATCGACCTGACTGTACGAAAAATGCTTCTAGGACCGCAGATTTAACTACAGTAGGCAGCAGTTGTACGGGCCTTTAACATTTTCAATGGACGATATCAGCATTTGACAGCGCGACCAATGAGTGCGTTCCATAGGAAGTCTATACGGATTTTTCTACATCTTGCCTGAGTGGGGCAGTGGTACAACGAAATTGAAGTCAAAGTCACTGAGACTGAGGAAGACATCAATCCTGCATTTATTATTATTCTGTGTGGGGGAATTTGAAAAAATAAAGTAGCCGTAAGCTCGCACTTTGTCTTTATTTTAGAAACACTGGGTGTGAGATTCAATCGCGCATACCGCATATGTAACTCCGAACGGATGTCTTGTATTGAGTTTTCTCTTGCGCTGTTTTCACTCAGAAGCTGCCATGCAGTTGTAGGCTAATTGTCCTTCGAAGCGAAAGTGGGTCCGCTGAAGAAAACGCAATGTAAACTTATCAAGGTCGTTAAATCAGCGTTCACATGAGGAGTGAAGTGAGTTGTGCGTTATGGAGATGTATGTAAAACTGCCTGCCATTCATTGTCGAGTGTGAATCTCATTATCAATTTAAGTAGCTCTAACGTTTCATCCTCATTGATAACCTGGCAGAATTAAATTTGTCCGTCAACGGTAATTGAGTTTCAGCAGAACATTAGCCTTTTTTAGTGCTGGCATAAATTTGCCTTAATGATTAGCTAGACCAGTCAACACCTGGTTTTGTTGTCTAGTTAGTCTGGTCTAATATAAACAGCATTACACAACATTTTTATTGTATTATCTAATTTATGCCGTGTGACATTGATTGATCTGGTTAACTTCAATTTGGTGATCTAGGTAGCTTTAGGCTAACCTGATGGATCACGTTAGCGAACATTAATTTGAATAGTTCCAATAGTAACCGTTAGCTGGGCTAACATTGACACATTATCTGCCGTTAAGATTGATGGCCAGTGGCCAATAATAAGCAATATATTAGTTGAAATTCATTTGTGTATATCCGTCTTGACTACAGCAAGTGCATTGTCTCGCCTCATCCCCCAAAAAATTTCGCTCCGCATTGTGAGGCTACACATTACTGCTTCTCTGCCATAGAATACTATATAACAGTTGCTTACTACCGGGCATAGTAAAATGGCCGCTCGACCACTTCCGCTTGCTTCAACCTCCCAACGCAGTTCTCTATCACGTCAGCAATCCAGTTATTCTATATAGATCAGTGTTCAGGTTATGTTGATATTGGACTGTGGATCTTGGTACTTTTTATCTTGTTTCCTCCTGCATCTTCTCAAGGTCTTTTGCTGTTCTTCTGAGATTGATAAGGCACTTTTCACGCCAAAGTGCTTTTACCACTAGGAGGCAGAATGCGTCTCCCTCCTGAGCAGTATGACTGCTGCATGGTCCCAGGTGTTAATACTTGCATACTGGATACTATTGTTTATACAGATGAACCAAGTTACCTTCAGCCATTAAGAAATTGCACCCAAGAATGAACCAGACTGGTTGAGGTCCACATTTTTTTTTTTCTAGGTCTTGGCGATTTTGCTTTTATTTTACAATGAGGTCAAGGAAAGATGCCCTGAGTTTAAACATAGGCCTTGAAATACATGCACCGGTACACCTCCAGTTGACTGAAATGGTATAAATAATCCTACGAGAAGTTTCTAAAGCCATGAAATCACTTCCTGGAATTGTTTAAGCTGTTTAAAGGCACTGTGGACTTAGTGTATACATACTTATGACCCGCTGGAATTCTGATATAGTGAATTATAACTAGAATAATGTATTTATTAAACAATTGTTGGAAGAATTAGTTAATTTTAGATAAAATAATTTGTTTATTAAATCAGTGCTTCCCAACCCTCTCCTGAAGGCCCACCTGTCCTGCATGTGTTAGATCTCTCCCTGCTCCAACACAGGTGATTCAAATGATCAGGTTGTCATCAATCAGCTTTTGGGGGTGATTAACGACCTGATCATTTGAATCACCACAGAGAGATCTAAAACATGCAGACAGGTGGGTCTCCAGGAGAGGTTTGGGAAACACTGTATTAAACAATTGTTGGATAAAATGACTTAAGTCATGCGCAAAATAAATGTCCACATTGACTTGTCAAAGATATAGTTCATACGCATGAAATCTGTGGAAAGGCCAAAAAAAAAAAAGATTTTAATGAATTCAGCCTCAGTGTATGTAAACGTTCATCTTTAACTGTGTGTGTGTGTGTGTGTGTGTGTGTGTGTACAGGCGTGGGAAACAGATTGAGGAGTCCGATCAGTACACACTAAAGGGGAGGAACACCATGCTTACAGTACGGAACATCAGACAGGATGATGGAGGCTCCTACTCCTGCAAAGCCAACAATAAGGCCGGAGAGGCTGAACAGGAACTCTTCCTCAAGGTGTTTGGTAAGAAATGTAATTTACTCAACATTTACTCAACCCCACAGAAACCGGGGCTCCGTCAAATGCAGCTGCTCTATTCAAACCTGTGGAGCTTTGGGCCTATTTCAAATTCTAGCGGAGATCCCAAGGGTTTCCTAAATCCCCAAACATCTTCTGCTGCATAACAGGGAAATATGTATGAAATTATGCAAACAACCTTGATATTTTCCATTTGATGTAATGCTGCAGACATAAAAACATGCAGTCCTTGGTTAGAATATTTCTCTTAGCGTAAGCTTGATGTAGCTTTAGTAAAGCACT
Source organism: Gymnothorax reevesii (assembly GCA_029721435.1). Lineage (NCBI taxonomy): Eukaryota > Metazoa > Chordata > Actinopteri > Anguilliformes > Muraenidae > Gymnothorax > Gymnothorax reevesii. The sequence goes on along the minus strand of CM056587.1, from coordinate 20,585,061 downwards.
GCAAAAATCACATGGGTCATTCTTAGTTATATGTGTGCCCAAACATGTAACAAATTGTAGAAAAAATCTCCTCCAGTTACAAAAGCATCGGAGGTTCATGATTGTGGACCTTATATAGGAGGACTACTTAGACAAGTCTAGCTAGTAAAAATTTAATTTGTTACATTAACTTTAACTCCTTAAGGTCAGAGGTCAAATACGACTGACTGACTGACTACACACGGAAACAAGCTTTTCATAACTGTTTGACTTCAAAAACTCAGCAAAGTTGAAAAATCTGGAATTTTCATAGTTTTGGGGTATGGAAAATTGCGAGGACTAAATTTGACACCTTAGATTAATTTTGAAAGTATTTCTTTATTTGATGACATCTGGTCACGTGTGTGACATTTTGGTTCACTTCTCAGAGAATTGGCCCACATATAGAATATGTAGGTGACGCTATCATGAAATAAGTGAACAAGTGCTCTTTCTAAATTTGAACCTCCTTTAGGGAAAACTTTTAAGTGAAAAGTTAAAGTTAAGGGGTTAACCTTTTGGAATACCCCATTAAGACTCTCTTTTAGAAGGACGAAAACCATAGTGTTGTGTTCTTAAGGGCTCAGAAGTTCAGGTAAGCAATAGTGCAGCCACTGTTTGCTGGTGCGAGTTCATCCAGAGGTATCATTATTTCAAGTAGTTATTCTTGGAGTTGCATGGCATTATGGGTTGACTGATAGTAGTGATAGCATGCCGGAGCATTGTTACTACTTTGGGTGATTGAGTTTAAATTTTTATTACAATCTCTGCAAATAATTTAAATATTCTATGGCAGACTATGCCATCATCAACTGAAACTGTTTACACTGCATGTAATGATCATGAGATGTTGTAATCGCATGCACCCGTATCCCTTACAACAGTGCCGCCTAGTTTAAAATGCGTAATGTAAATTCCTGAGAAACTGATATTAAACTGAAGCAGAATTGCAGTGGGAACATCAAGCGCTGTTGTTTTTCTGCCCCCATTTTTGCATTGGATTTGATTTACGCTTTATACAGGCCTAATGACTTTTTTTCCATTTCATAAAATAATAAAGCACTACTGAAAAACCTCGGAGTACATGTGGGTCAGCTGTGGCTCATTTTGCCAGTGTGAGTGGATTAAACAGGCTGTGCAGTCTGTGATGGTAAACTAGCGAGTTCCGCCAGGTGTTGGAGCGATTGTGCTCAGCGGTGTTAGGGTCCCTGGAGAAGTGGGTTCGCTCTATTAGATTGATGGTGTGATCACTAAGAAGGTGGGTACACTCTCCCATGTATCTCAATGTGTTTTTGACTGATATTTGGTGATTATTCTGTAACTTGACAGAAAAAGAAGTGGATATACTCAGTATATATATGCCTATACTCTCCTATACACCACTGACTGTCCCACCATAAGATGAGAAAAACTCTATCCATCCTTCTTTTCTCCTCAGTGAGCTGGCCAATCAATCTGAAACTGCACACGGGCATTAACCATTGCCATAGGCAGTGACTGATAAAGCCGATTTTCCCATGTTACCAAAAATCACAGGGTTTACGAGAATTTTAAGGTGTTTACGAGCATTTTAAACAGGTCTGTGTGAGTTATGGCGTGAGCATCCTTTGAAGTCTCTACATTGTAGTGGCGTGCGTATCCCCAGGTGTGGACCAGCACGTAATGAATTCACATATATTGGAGTTATAAATGCCCTCACTGGTTTCACGCTCCCCTGCTTGCTCCCAGTCTCCTGTAACTAACTAGGGCAACGTGAGAGGAACTACATCAGACTATTGATCGGCGTCCAGTCCATTCTGCAATGTGATTACGCAAGTTACCTTTCAGCAATCTGCAGGGAACTGAATTCATGCTTCTGCCTGATGAACCGAGAGCCATGGCCGGATCCAATTCAAGCCTCATCTCGATCATCGATTAAACTCCTCTCTGTCTCCCGTGCTTACACATACATGCACTCGTGCGCCAACACACACACACACAAACACACACGCTCATGCAGGAATATACATTTGCACATGCATACACACACACACACACACACACACACACACACGCACGCGCGCGCTCACATGCGCACGGACAAGCATGCACACACACTGACACACACTCACGCAGGAACATTCACATACATGTGCACACATACACATGCACACGCACAAGCATGCATACACGCATGGACACACGCATGCACGCGCATTTACACACACTCACGCAGGAAAGCATGTTTGCACCTTCACAAGTATGCGCATGCCCACATACACTAACACAGATGCGCAAATGCTCACTCATACACACGCATACACACACACACGTGCATGTACTCACACACACATGAACGAATGCACGCACACACAGCGTCATGATTAGTCATCAGATTTGTGGTGTTGGGCGACAGACTGGTTCTGCTTCAGAACCCAGGCTCACATGCTGTGGCTGTGATGTCACATTTCAGCAAAATAACACTTAAGCAGCACGCGACCCAGGTAAAAGTCTCCAATTTAGCATTTCTCATTACTTCTCACTGCTGCTGATAATGAAGTCAGAGCTGCAGCATATGGAGAGGCGATGATAAACTGCAGAAAGCTGATCACTGCAATGAGCTGTGACACATGGTCGTCTGAGTCGCTCACATCTCCACCGGTCAAATTATTGCGCTAAATTAACTTTAAATGTTTGACGATTTCATTCTTTTGGGACTGTTCTTCATTTTTTTCCAGAAAGCTGACAGGTTCCTGAAAGGGTACTGGGATAACTGTGCATTGTTGTTTCATGTAATCGTATGGAGATTTATTCCATTATCCTCTAAATCTCCCCCAAGTGTCTCAGTTAATTTAACAAAATGCTTTTTTAGCCCCCTACCACTCCGGTAACATTTTCCTAAAATGCCTATAAAGGACATGCCCAAGGTAAAATGAAATCTTCTCTTGTTTTCAACTTCCCTGATGGGCCCGTATATGGGCCGTTGGAGTGTTAAGAGGTTTTAAACAAACTGGGTTTTATATATATATATATATATATATGAAGAGCTTCATGGAAAGTGTAGCCATTATTATGAATGTCCCGCTAACAGGAAAGTACGCTCAACAAAGTGCTTGAATGTAAGTGTACTGTATATTGCATGCAAGATATCTTGATGCTAACTTTAGGACAAGAAAGTTTGAAGAGAGATTAGTAACACTTAGTTTGATATTTAGTAACAGATTGGAATAAGATTTGGTAGTTCAGACCTTGCAGAACCAGACAGCTAGGATTTTGTCGTTTGTTGAATTAGATTATTGCATCATAACGGTGTCCTGTATGACTGTTTGCAGTTTCTGCAGACATCATGTTTGTAAAAGGAGTTCCCTGTGACACCAGTTGTGTGAGGCATTTTAGTATATATATATATATATATATATATAATATATATATATAATATATATATATATATATATATATATATATATATATAATCTCACTTGAGCATCAATAAATAAAGCTAAAAAATAAATTCTTTGAATTCAAAAATTATCTGCTGCATAATTTCATTATTAAGAATTACACAAATTTATAGCATTTAACAGATCAATACATAATTATCTCAGTGGCCAAAGGAATCTCTGCTCCACTTAAAAAAAGGTGCTTCTCTGTGATGATCTCGTCTACTCTTCTATCAGCGCACTCAATGGCAAAAACTCAATATTTCATGATAAAAATGATTTGACCAATTAATTTTTTCTTAGCAAAGGAATCAAGAATCTTGATTCTTGGGTTTTTTTAAGCTCATTTCAATGTACAATGTACTCTTTCCGGAGGCCGAACAAGTGAAGAAAATTAGCAGGTTGATTTCAGACTCAGGAACGGTGTTTTTTACACTTTTTGTACGCTTACTTGAACTTGATAATAGATTCCTACATTTTTGCAGTTGAAGCAAAGGATTCATGACGGTGCTCAGAAATAGGCCTGTCACAATGCTCGTGTTACTGCAGGATGGCCATTACCAATGTGTGGATGGAGTTTCTTGGCAACTGTGAAGCCTGATATTCATTTTCCTGAGAACAGAGCAATAATGAAACATTATTTAATCAGTTCTTTGTAAAATAATGAGTTCAGTACTACATCTAATAGCACTTTACTTGCAACTAATTCCCAATAATGTCTGATATAAAATCAACACAAATGTCTCTTCAAGTGCTGGGCAAAATGATGATCATATCAAGTGAGCTCTCATGCTCCTCTCGCAGAAAGACGGCGCGCTCAGAACACGACGGGACAAAGTGCTCAATTTAGATAAGTGACAAACCATTATAAATGGAACATTAGACGTATCAGTTTAACTGAATGACTTCTGCTTAGTTCGTCCTATGGGTTCTATTACAAATTACCCTCCAACGCAGTACTCCACACTCCGTGGGTGGAATCCACATATGGGGGACAAAATTGGAAGCACTGCTGAAAACGGCTTTAACTTTGAAATCCCTCAGCCAAAATTGCGAAGGCCACACGTCTACATGTCTGCATCAACCGATCTTTCCCATTAATGTTGATTCTAATTTTCAGCCTGTGCCTGCTTAGTAGAAGTGTGACCAGCAAGACTTTACTGGGTAAGCGTTATAAGTAAGACGAGGACTCGATCAGAGCTCCAAAGGAGTCGATTAGTTGGTAACTAAGGAGCCTCATTCACGGCAGTGTCAAAAAATTATGACAAAATATGCCAAACACCCAAGAAAGAGGCTGCAAATTAAAGTTCCTTGACGGGGTTAGATGAACATAAGGTCATATAATTGCCGCAAAAACTACAAAACTAACTACAAAAATAAATAAAAAAATCAGAATTATATTATTTCATATCTGAACCAGTCTGAAAACAAAAACGGTTCTTCCTGAGATTAACAGTACTGATATTGATGGCATGTCTTCTAATTGTAGCAGGCCGAAGGAGGGCCCGGGCGGGGACTTGAACCTCCAGATTCCCGGGTAAGAGTCATGTGCACTGACCACATTGCCAAAGAGCCAGGCTCGTTGGCAGGGTAGCCAGGGCATGTACTTATTAAGAGACACTTCCAGTGACAGGACCCTTCAACTGTCACATCTCTCCCCCTCTTTTGGGAGCATGTCCTCACACTCCATGCTTGACACATGCTGCCATCCACTAGGATGCCCCAAGTCCTGCCGATTACGCCAGAATGTAGCAGGCCAAAGGAGGGCCCAGGCAGGGACTTGAACCTCCAGACTCCCGGGTAAGAATCATGCGCGCTGACCGCATCGCCAAAGATCCAGGCTTATCGGCAAGGTAACCAGGGCATGTACTTATTAGGAGACACTTCCAGTGATAGGACCCTTCAACTGTCACATAATGATTTGAGCACTCTCCATGTATGTCTGTGTGTATGTGTGTGGGCGCTTGTGTGCACGTGTGACAGTATAGGAATGTGCACACTTGCAAATGCCTCCGCAGACATATTGTCATGTTTAATGTCAATTAATCTTCTCAAGAGGGGGGCAATATGAAATAGCTCTCTGCAATCCTGTTGGCTGTTACCTTATGGGCTTCTCAATAACATGTATTAATCAGTTCAATAGTAGCACCACAGATCACTTACCTCAGAATCTTACCTAGAGGGGAAACTATCAGAGCAGTTAGCTTCTAATGAGCTGAACAGGAGTGATTTTATCATTGATTTGCATAAATCTGCAACAGTAGGGTTTATGTGCCTCTTGGAAATTTAACAACCATATGAAATGCGCTGCACTCTATAGTGATGCCCAATATAAAATACCCAGCAAGGATGGATCAAAACTAAAATCAACCAGTACATTTGAAAATAGGAGTTTTGTTCTTCAATTTGTGCACTTGAGTTCCAAGCTTTCCTGAAATGAAACACCTGCCTTGGCATCTGTACTACATCTAACAATTCAAACAGCCGTCTATGCTGTAAGTGACAGCCTCGAGAAGCAATAGAGAAGCACACCCTAGAGCCCTCTTTACATCACATTACACGTATTTGGCAAACACTTTTATGCAAAGTGACGTACCGCGAGTACACACTGAAGGTCGCTGGAACGACTGCGAAACACTGGCACCTGCGCACAAGGTTTTCCATAGCCACAAACAGTGAGTCTATTTCACACAGTAGCACAGTAGAAATATTTACGAGAGTCACAGCCTTCCTGTGAATTCCCTCTGGGTCTTCTCCCACTCCGCAACTGCACCGCAAATCCATATAACGAGCGTCTATGGTTACCGAAAAGAAAAGGTCCATAAAACTATGCAAAAACTTTGTAATATTCCTCCATACTGCTCGTCCGCTGCAATCAAAGTTGCTGAAGGGGTAACATCCAGAGTTTACCCCAAAACGACGTCATTTTGTGCAGTTTTATGGCCTATTATTCTCTCTAGTATGTTTGCCTGGAGGTGCGCCCTTGCGTTCCCTCGGTACTCCCGAGCACCTGCGGGCACTACAGTCTTAATATCGCAATGAAGAGCTTTCAGCCATAGCTGTAGTCTTTCAGGGTCCTGAACTGGTAGTTTGTTGAAAGTCACGGATTTCCTGAACGCACGCTTCATTAGGTTGAAGCAACCTGTTTCACTCTAGTCCGTTATCGTCGTAACCTTAAAGAGTGGAGCAGTATTGTCACTCACTTGAACTTTATTATAACTTCTCCAGCAGGCACAAACGCATCTGCTTCCAGCCGGGTTTCCATCCTAGTTCCATGAATAGGTACAAGCTCACAGGCCTTTCTCATGGACTCCAGCATTGGGATCGTGTTCCCTTTAATCCTTTCTCAGTATGTCCCTCTATGCAGTTTATTAGGAACAAGCTCCTGGCAGTGATCCTGGAAAGCCACTAGCCAGTGATAGGCAACGCCTGTGTGGCTTTGGCCACAACATCCGAACAGAACCGTGCTTTCCTCCTCTGGGGTTCCGTCCTCACTGTTACCGTATTGCTATGAGTAAAACCTACTATAGGATTGCACTTTGCCTCCACTCTTGATTCTTGTTCTGGATCATAGCAGTGAGACTATATTCGAATCTGGTCCTGGCCAGCCTGTGTGTCACAGCTCAGCAGACATTTACTGTATGACCTCCCATCTCGACCCCAGACTCTGTAGTGTCACTGCAGCTGAGGTGGAAATTCCAGGTTCAGTCGGTATTAAATTGTTCCCCATTATATTTTCTTCTGAAATCTGAAGCTGTTAATTAGCCGTTTCCTCAGCCATTCAGTGGAACTAAGCAGTGCAATGAGCTGGCTGAGTTCAGAGATGGAATTATTACTTCAGGACTTACTTACCCCCTCCGAATTACACCTCTGTTCTGTGCTTATTCAGACTGCCAAAAAATGAATGGTTATGCGGCCCTCAAGTTTGTTTCTGCTCTCACGCCGAGGGGTGGAGTAGGGGCGTTCGAACAAGGGGACCTAACCCAAAGAGGCCTGATTTGGATGGTGGCGGTCGGGCAAGAAGCCAGTCCTACCTTGTGTTCCCACCTGGGATTGGGGTTGTTGGCCCTTGTCAAAAAAAGCCTCCTAACTACTGTGTGCTTGAAGTATGTTCTGTCTACTGAAAATTCTGCCAGTGGCTGCTTTCTTGCTCAAAAACTGACTATTTTTACTGACCACAAGCTGATTACTCTGTATGAAATTCTTAAGAATCCAATCTCTTTTTTTTCCTAAATGTAGTTTACTTAGAATACTGGAATTACTGTATATGTAATTAACATTACAGTGTATTCTAATGGATTGGCCAGGGTGCTCATGGACACCGTGGAAGTTTAACACCCTGTAAGCATACAAAGCGGAAGAGGTGTGGTGGGGGTTTTCTATTTTATTTACTTATTTTATGATTGTTTTTTTTTTTTAATACCTAATATGTCTATGTAAAGCACTTTGTGCTACATTTTATTGTATGAAAAGTGCTCCATAAAAAAGTTTTGATTGATTGGTTGAGGTGGAACGATCTGGGTTTGATGAGATTTAGATGAATTATAGAGGCGGGTGTGGGTGCTTACTTGAGTGGACTCCTTGCATTACTTTCTGACCAGTGTAAAATAGTATGGAGAAAACATCAGACAGTTGACTCAGTATGTTTATTTGGTGGTGCACATTCACAAGTTTGAAAGGTTTGCTAGGAGGCATCAAGAGGGGGGTAGATACGGAAGCAGAGCGCACCGGGAGGCCACGAGCGGTGTAACACTCCTCCCGTATCACAGACTGCTGTGGATGGCAGAGGTGCCCCAGCCCTGTATCAGATCCAGCCGCTTCCTTCATGCCCTGTGCCAGAGGCAGGTGCCAGACCTATAAGCGCCCTGCGGTGCTCGTAACGGAGGGCCAGACAGCTACGCAGAGCCGCTGACGAGCTCCCAGATGGTCCACAAGGACAGCCTTGGGGCCAGTGGTGCTTTGTAGCTAAAAATGTGCAACTTACAGCCATTTGTCAAGAAGACTAGGAATAAATGTCTAAATTATATGAAGAGTTTGTTTCCAAATTCCAATAAGTGCCAAAATTACAAAAATTGATGTCATACCATAGAGCAATAGCCCTGCGCCTCTAACAAATGTTGCATAAATCCATTTTTAGAAATTCATACTGTAAGGAGTATTTTTTCCCTGCTCACAGTCTGTGTTTTTCTATAAAATGCTAAAAGCACCAACATAGAAAAAGCTGATTCGCTCAAAATGAGTACAATGGATGTATTGCGTTTTGGAAATGAACTCTTCATATCTGAGCTGCAATTTAAAATCTTTAAGTTCATCATGCTAAATACAACCAGACCAAAAAACCAACGATGTTAAATTGAACTATATGATAACAACTAACAATTTGTATATTCAATGGGAAAACTACAATATAAACTGTAACTGACAACCAATAAAACATGTCGCGACAGTGTATGAATCAATAATTCCCAACAGAAAATGATAATTGCAGTAAATTATTCAACAGCTGTGCACACTGGACCGACTTCTATACAACCGCAAAAATTTTGAAATTAACGGTATCCAAGACTGCAAAGGCACACGTCCCCTTCAAATAAAGCTTTTTGAAAGGGATGACATGTACATGGACTGGGTGACGTGTTGACGATTGTCTGCGAGCACACTCTGCTCATCTCAGCAAGCAGATGCATGTAGCGCTTCGTTCTGAGTCGTTAAAAGCGGCGCCGGCTCATTTGTGTACAAGTACTGGAAATGTGTCTCACATCATTTAATTTCAGAAATGAGCAGAATATAGAAGTTTAAAGCTCAAAAAATTGTTATTGCATGTAGTTACTGTTTGATAATGGAACTTTTTCAGTGAAAAGTGTAGCAGGTCTGACATTGAGAGACGTGTTAGCGCTCCCCCTGTCTCTCCTTGTTACTCAGGGTGTCAGAAATCGAAAATTCTGCCTGCAACTGCTGCACTATCCGGGAGGTCACTGTGGCAAAGTCAGACAAATCTTTTTTTTTCCTTCCCCACGTCTATACAACCAATGTTTTTTATTCAGTCCATTTATTTACATATTTACTTGTCAGTGCTTTTATGCTTCCTTTTGAAAAACAGAGCTGTTATTCATAATTCATCTTGAGGGGAGCTCGCCCCTGTCATGCTGGGATGTCTAAGGCAGCCATTTCTGCTGCAAGCTTATCTGGAGTAGACAGGTGGCTGTAGAACAGGCTGTTTTCTTGGAGAGAAGCAGTGTGAGGGCTCATCGACGCCACCGTCGGGCGCTATAGATTGTCCCCCGACTGTAAGAGCACAAGTCCGTTAGGACACCATGGATCACATGCCATTCAGAATGACTCTCTGACGGCCCCGTTAACTGGGCGAGAGGTGTAAATGGACCCTGGAGGTGCACGGTGCAGTTTGTAAGAATTTAGGCCGTGACACATCATACACGTTTCAGACAATATGGATGTAAATGGCCACAAATTGAAGCTGAGTGTCTTTACTGGAGTTCATTGCTTTGTTTCAAATCTAGTTGGACTGGAACACAGAACTTAAAGCAATAAAAATGTTTCAATGTTCAAATAGTACTTTGTACTTTGTCGGGCTATTGTGAAGGCCTCAATATGAGTGATTCAAATGGGAACTTAGAGAGCTGGGAGTTTACCAACAGGCTGGACTGACCCAGATGTGAACTACGAGTGAAGTACCAACACAATACCTACCCTGTACACTCAGGAGGAATAGACTTTGTGGCGTTTCCCTTCATTTATCAACTGTTCTTCTGTCAAAGTCAACTTTGAAAGCACTGACAGTGCCTGGGAGGTTACAACAAGAGCACATAATGTGTGGAGAGTCTGTTCTGTTTAAACAATGGGGAAAGTTAATAAACGCTGAACAGTTTTTCTCAGCGGGATGCGGTGGTGATTCAGTGGGTGGAGTGAGGTCCTGTGTCTGGCGTTGCAAAGCACAGCGATACAGGGTTTGGCAAATTAATAGCTCAGGGGAGTGAAATTCAGGCAAAGGAGGTAAAGTCTTGTTGTGACTGTTGCAGTCACTTTTACTGAGCACAAGCCCGTCGGCACAAATTACTTACACCACAGGCCAAAAGTTTGGGGCCACCCTCAGATTAAAACAAAAAAAAATCACACACTAACTGTTCTTTCCTTATTTGTTGCGCATGCAATGACTTCAGTGCATAAAATGTAGGAAGCCAATAGGTTTTGGGTGAATTCCAGACCTCAGACCACATTTTAAAGCTGTCTTGACTGATTAATCACTGACCGCAATGTTTTATAATTGAGTTCCAATGCCCTTGTGTCACATGACTTTATGTCACTAGGACGTGAACAATTTTATGTAACCAGAAGGCATGCTGTGTAAATGCCCTCCCCAAAACCAAGGGGTCACATTACACTTGGTGCACCATAAAAAATCTGAAGGTGGCCCCAAATTTTTGGCCTGTAGTGTACATAAATAGTTCAAGGGCAGGACTGTTTTGACGCCTGGACTAATTCTAATTCACTTCTCATGTTCTCTCCCTGTGTGTCCTGCACTGTACCCCCCCCCCGCCCCGCAGTCCAGCCGCAGATCACTCAGCTCCGGAACGTGACGGCGGTCGAAGGCAGCGCCGCCATTATCTCCTGCACCGCCGAGGGCGAGCCGCTCCCCGAAATCTCCTGGAGGAGGGCGAGCGATGGGAGGAGCTTCATTGATGGAGACAAGGTCCTGGGGCACTGGGGTGCCAGGGAAAAAATGATCAGATATGTCAATTCTTGGTTCAGGATGATAACGTTCAGACATTTTGGCTCGACCATCTGAATTTGCTCATGTTGAGCTCACTGGCGATAGAAACACAGGGCAGGACTTTTACTTTCTGACTTGTGGACTTAGCACTTCTGAAAATTGTGCAAGATCAGATAAAAAAAAAAAAAAAAAGACTTTACACTTTTACTTAAGAATAATGTGCGTCCATCAGTATATATGTGCTGTCCTCCTTAAAGTCAGACTTCGTAAAACATCCCTGCCATTTTTGGAAGCAGTGGTTGTCTGCAAATGTGATGTAACAAAGCTCAACTTTTTCTTCACTTTGGATGGTCAGAACGTCATAATTATTTTTAAATTAAATAAGACTAATCATTTTTTGGAACAGAAAAAAAAATCACCTCAGAGCAATTTAAGCACACATTTTTTCTCAAGACAGGGGTAGGATATAAGCCTGTCTGTGAACGTGTAATCGCAACCCTGGTAAGAAATGGCTCGTTCGTGGGGTATTTGTTATTTTAACATGTTCTTGAAGCTTACCGCCCCTGTACTACCAGCTGTAGTAAAAGACTCCTTCAAACCTTTTCACCAGATCTAGCTCTGTTATATTTTATCCACCAGCTTTGCCAATGATATTTAGTATCAAAGGTTTAATTGGCCACTGGGCTCCCTCATCCTCCAGGACTAAGGGCATCAAGCCTAGCTTTACCCATCAACAGCCATCGGCCCTCAGGCAGCCCCACAGGACTATAATGTACAGCAATTGCTCCCGCTGAAGCCTCGATACAGGACACGTGTTGTAATCGGTCTCCATGCTTACTGTACCCATTATGCGTGCAGTAAATCCACAGCGTACGCGGCGATAAACACGCGCTGAGCATTTGCCTCGACAGCTGTGCGCACTCCCTGCATTAATTATGGAGGCGCGCAGAAACCCCAGGTGGCTCTTGCATCCCAGTGCATCATCCCACACATTCTTTAAGTGTAAGGTAACAAATATTTTAAAGTGAGAATTGGTAGGATCCAGCAGATTTAATTTCGCCTTTAATTTTTAAAAGTAAGCGTATTGCCTGGAAAATCATGTTAGTTTATAATTTTAAAAAAAGAAAAAAATTCCCCACATTTAAAAAGCTGGATTTGACTGAGCTGGTGCGTGTGGGAAGAACTGAGGGAGCGACGGCGTTTCGCTTCAGTCCGATCAGTCATGCAATGAGGGACGTCCGCAGTCTCTATGCAGCAATAGCGCTGAGAGATTTATTCTGCATAAATAGCTAGCTTTGATGCATGCATTTTAAAGCCTGTCCATTTCACGATAAAATAGTTCTCAGTCACCCGTGTGACAAACTGCTCTGAAAAAATACAGATTTTTAAAATACCATCAGAACTGGCTTGTTTTATACTCCAGGGCTGCTTTAGCAACCTTAAGGCAGTCTCAGTCCTGCATCCTGTTTCCTCCGAAGCCGTCCCAGCATCCTGTGTAAAACTCAGATAGGCCTCATGTGTCCCTGAGGGCTGCTTTTAAAAAACGCATAACATGCAGTGTAAGGCTAAATACAGCAAAAAGAAAAAAAAAAATAGAGCAAATTAAAAATTCTGTTTCAGTTTTAGTATCTCAAACTAAAAGCGAACTTTCATTGCGTGAAGTCTTTAGGCACAATCAGTTCATGCTTTACTAATTTTAAAGATACATTGACCTTAAATAAATTCCACTCTCATTATTTGGTATACTCGACTCTTTCAGAAATATTGTGCGGTCGCTTTAGCCTGTTGCAAATATGTGCACATGTTTTGATTCTCATAATGGAAATGAATGAACAAGTTATTACGTTGGAACCATAGTGTGGTTTAGCCCTCATCTTTCCAGCATATTTGACATACAAGGGCAACGGATTGGGCTTCCGAGAGACCCGAGACGAAAGTACTGTGAGAACCAAGAACGATTGCAAAATGTTTTTTTTTTTTTTTCCCAGAACAGCACCTGTTATGTAATTACTGTCATCTGACAAAACTAAAAGCTGATTATTACCATTTTAGGAAAGAGAGAGCTAATTAATAAATTGTGTGAAACCTTAAAGCTATTCTTACCTTTCTTAAATTTTTACACTTTTATTTTGTAATCTTAAAATGCTCCTAGTACGCGTATGGCACACTAAAATGTAAAAGAAATCCACCAGGTGTTGAAACTCATCGATATTCAATTCTCATATATTTCTGATAAAAGTCTGACCAATCATTTTCTTCGGTTCGAATAACATGATTTGCCGAGCTTCCTATGTGTCATCTGTCGCAGCGCCCGTTCCAGTTGCCTATAGCTGTCACTGCTTGCGAGTTGCGCGCCTCTCGAGACAAAGCAGGTAGCTACTCAACAAAGTTAGCCTGCAAACAAAGCAGCTGCAACTGCTCTTGATTTAATGACGAACATTACAGGGACAATTCTGGTGAGGTTAGACGTTATGACAGCAGGTTTGCAAGAAAATATGTATGAATTCTGCCAAAACGCGAAGCATCAGACAGTAAACCAACAGGCGCTGAAATGCTATAATTACTAACGTTAATGGTAGTTTGTCAGACGTTACAAGGGCATTTTATTTTATACCACATATAGAATTGAATATTATGTTATTACTGTAGGTTAGTTTTCACTAACCGGTACCTCTGAATCGGATTCCATTGCCCCGTTTCAAGATGCTTTTACACCTGATACGAAACAAATTTTTCGTACGACAGATTGCATTCAAAGTCAATGCAAAGACGCGAATACACGCAAAATTTGCGTCTCTTCATTGAATTTGAATGTAACCTGTCGTGCGAAAAGTTCATTTTGCGTCCGGTGTGAAAGCAGCTTCATTCACGCTGCTCACTTTCTCACCGCATGCGTAAGGGGAGGAGGGGAGCCTCAGAGGTCAGGCAAGCGGAGGAGGGTGGGACTTTGGAGGGAGGCGGAGTTTTTTATGTTCAAATTTCTACTAAGTGCTGTGCCGCATGCCAGAAAGACAAGAATAGCTTCAAGAAGAGCAATATTCAGGTACATGGACAGAGCACGTAAGTCAATCTGTATCCGCTGCATCTGTGACTCTCCGACAAAATGACAGACCGAATAGAGTCACAGGGTGACGTGAATTTGTAGGTGGATTTGTATGCATTATTTTAGTTCCAGTTCCAACAGTTCAGTATCTGCAGAAAAAATGAATGTGGTTCACAAAAATTGCTAAAAACAAGGCTGATAATGAAATTGATGTGTGGAGAGCAGTACCGTTTTGTTTATTGTGATAATATGGTTGAATATTCAAACCTTTTCAACAGTGAAAGGGTTTGAGACACTGAAAGGTGAATGTTACCCTCGACATGCTAAGCTTGATGTAATATGGAGCTACATCACCCTCTGGTCTCAGATCATCAGCTTGTAGTTCAATTATTGTTCAAGATCGCTAATCATTTGCAACACACACATTTTAATGGGCGTGGAATGTTTGATTTTCATGTGGATGAAAGATGATGCGCATGATTTCTCATAAAAACAAAATGTACACCTGCAATTTCACAACCCCAATTCTGAAATAGTTGGGACAAAGTGTAAATTGTAAATAAAATCAAAATGCTATGACATTCAGATCACATGAGTCAATATGTTATTTACAAAAGAACATAGACAACATTTCAAATGTTGAAACTGAGACATTTTACACCTATATCCACAAAATGAGCTTATTTCAAATTGTCTGACTGCAACAGGTCTCAAAAAAGCTGGGACGCAGGCAAAAAAAAAAAGGGCTGAAAAAGCAATTAATATATAAGAGAATCAGCTGAAAGAACACTTAGCAATTAATTAAGCTAACTGGCATCAGGTGTGTAACATGATTGGCTATAAAAGGGATTTCTTGGAAGTAAAGATGGCCAGAGGCTCTCCAACCTGTGAAGGCTTGAGTAAAAAAAATTGTGTAATACTTTAAAAACAATATTCCTCAACGTCAAACTGCAAAGGCTCTGAAGGTCTCATCATAGACAGTGAATAACATCATCAAAAGATTCAGAGAAACTGGAAAAATCTCTTTGCGTAAGAGACAAGGCCGAAGACCTTCCTGGATGCCCGTGAACTTTGGGCCTCCGACGCCATTGCATCACTCTTCGGCATGATTCTGTCATTGACATTATTAAATGGGCCCAGAAATATGTGAAAAAAACCACTGTTTGTAAACGCAGTCTGGCGCACCATCCACAGATGCCACCTAAAACTCTATCATGCAAAAAGCCATTGTTGAGCATTATCCAGAAGCGCCTCCATGTTCTGTGGGCCAAGGCTCATTTAAAATGGACTATAGGAAAGTGGCAAAGTGTCCTGTGGTCAGACGAGTCCAAATTTGACATTCTTGTTGGAAATCATGGGCGTCGTGTTCTCCGGGCAAAAGAGGAGAAAGACCACCCCTCCTGTTATCAGGTTCCACTCAAAAGCCAGCATCTGATGGTATGGGGATTCATTAGTGCATATGGTGTGGGACACTTGCATGTTTCAAAAAGCACCATGAATGATGGAAGGTATATAAAGGTATTAGAGCAACATATGCTCCCCTCCAGATGACATCTATTCCAGGGAAGGCCTTGTGTATTTCAGTGGGACATTGCAACACCACATACTGCAGCTATTACAACAGCATGGCTTCATAGCAGTCCTTATGCTGAACTGGCCCGCCTGCAGTCCTGATCTTTCACCGATTGAGAACATTTGGCGCATAATTTAAAAAAATTCCGTCAAAGGAAACCCAAAACTCTCCAGCAGCTGGACGCCTGTATTAAACAAGAGTAGGATCAAATTCCAATGGCTAAACTCATGAAACAAGTCTTCTCAATGCCCAGTCGCCTCCACTCGGTGTTAAAAAGAAGTGGGGATGCTACACCATGGTAAACAGGCCCCGCCCCAACTTTTTTGAGACCTGTAGCAGCCATCAAATTTGACATAAGCTCATTTTCTGGATAAAATTGTAAAATTTCCCAGTTTCAACATTTGCTATGTTATCTCTGTTCTATTGTGGATAAAATACTGGCTGGTGTGATTTGAAAGTCATTGCGTTTTGATTTCATTCACAATTTACACTTTGTCCCAACTATGTCGGAATTGGGGTTTTACTTGTAAATATTCTCTGATTTTCAAAAATCCCATTCATGTTTCATATAGACTCTGGACCGTTGGAACTGGATGTGAAAAGATACTCACCCAGCTTCAATAGAGAAATGAGGACAGGGCTGTGACTCACTGAGCCCTTTATCTGCACCGATGGTCTGTGATACTTTCAATT
This sequence comes from Gymnothorax reevesii, assembly GCA_029721435.1. Taxonomy (NCBI): domain Eukaryota; kingdom Metazoa; phylum Chordata; class Actinopteri; order Anguilliformes; family Muraenidae; genus Gymnothorax; species Gymnothorax reevesii. The sequence continues at coordinate 20,568,586 of CM056587.1, read as the reverse complement.
AGGACCTTCGGCAAACATGAACTGAAAATATCGTTCCATCTGGTAAAATTTAATTGGCGGATTTGTGTGCTATTGACTGGGGTACCTCAGGCCCCTCAGCTTTTAAAATGCACTAATACAAAAAGAAACAAAAAGCATAAAACAATGATATCAAGTCATTAGGAACTATCTGATTGGCAAAGTCATGGAGAATTGGAATAACAGAATGAAGCTCCTGCAAGATATGATACGTAAAACCCTGGGTCCAGCAGGTATCCAAGTCAATAGGATTAAGTTTAAGTTCATTTTGTTAGTCTTTCCGTGGAGCGAATCATCTCCAAAATAGTGGGGAAGCAGTGCCCTAATTCACTTTAAGGGCGTATGGATGCCAAGGCCATAAAAATGGGTTTAGAAACCCTGACTCTGGAGACTAATACATAATTTTCAAAGGAGGCAGAGCGTTACTTTCTATCACTTCTCGTCCAGTACACAGCATTCCTCTGTGATGCTTAAGGAACTGTGCTGCTGTGGCGCACTTCGACTGAGAAATATCCGCTTCTTCGCAGGACTAATTTAGCCATTAATTTATTAATACACGCACATACACTGCGGTGAGAAATTTGTCAAATATTGGCCCAGGGCCTAGTGGGTTTTAAGTGTCCCGACTGAAAGCAGTGAAGAGTGATTGCACTCCCCCCCGTTCCGTACTTTTAATCTGATTGTTCGGCGGGCGATGGCGAAATGCATAATTAAAGTGAAAAATAAACACGCTGTATTTATGGTGTCTGGCCGCAGGGAGGATAGCCCGGGACTGACACCCTCGGCAATTCAGTTAATAAATGGTCTCGGTTCACCTCGGTCTCGACGCTTTCCTCGCGAGATGGAATACGTTACTATCTAACCCATTAAAGCGTGCCCTCTTCCAATCACAATGTCACAACAGTGCTGTAATGTAGCCTCGATATGATGAGGACATTATTCGTCCGCTTCCTGATGGATATTATCAGCCGCTTTCGTCTAATATACAATCAGGGTTTACAGCATATAAAAGAGCCCTTGTCAAGGCTCGTGTTTTTTTTTTTTTTTTTTTGTTTTCCTGCAGAAGGCCACTGATTGACGGCAATCACACAAACAGTGCAAACACATCTGTAAAACATTTGCAATATTGTTTTTTTTTTTTCAGCAGAAAGTGCTTTCTGTTTCTGGGAGTGTAAACTTTTTTTTTAAGGTGAGTTGATAGACGTTTCCAATCAGTTGGCACCTTGCGGCTAAAAGCCCTTTTCCAACACTTATTATACACCCTCGAGACGCGAAATGCGCTGTTTTCCAGGAGAATAATCACCGCCACTCTTATTTAGCAAAACTTTTCAATGGTCCGCAGCTTTTAAGCTCAATAAACCGAAGCCCTTGTGGCGGATGTAAAGGACTGAAAGCCGTATTCTTGCACATTGATAGTCTGTGACAGCCAAGCACACACACTGATGGCCAAGTATACACACTCTGACAGCAAAGCAACATCGATTCCTTTTTTTTTCTGGTAAACACTATCTATTCCTCAGCGTGTCATTGAGAAAAGTATCTTGAGTCATCAGGAAAGTGCGTCATCTGCTTTCTCCAATACATTTATGTAAGAAATTGCACAAATCTGCACAATGTATTGATTATTTGTGTTTATTACTGCTTTGTGTCAGTAGCTATGCTACTAAAATTAGCGAAATGCCATAGAGAGAAAAACAGACACAATATTCAACAGGTATATTGTGTTGCTTCTGTTTGGTACCTGGTAATTAGTTTTAGGAATTTCCCTGATTCAGAGGCGACCTATTTAACTAAGCCTGAGGCGGTGAGTGCGGCCTTCTGTTGCTCTCTGACTGTAGAACTAAAGAAGGAGCGGGCTTGTTTGAATTATTTCAATCCAGAAACTGCACTTTGCAGCCCATCTGTCACTGAAGGAAAACTCCATTAGAGATGATGGAGACTACAGGGTAAACGGCTGTGAAATGGGCAAATTTGTTTTTGTTTTTGTTTTCTGGCTGGCCCTGGAGAAGCAGGCAAAATCTATCACCTTTCTGTCAGAGCTGAAGAGATGGGCCAGGGGAAGGTCCCCCCTCTCTCTCTCTCTCTCTCTCTCTTTCTCTCACTCACTATTCTGTTGCAGTGTTTCCTCTCTTCTAGAGAGCTGTGAGGAATATTAAACAGGCCTTGTTTAAACATCCCTATTCTATGCCCTGAGTTGTGACATAAAGGCTTCCCTGGACTTTGCCTAATAGGAAAGGAAGTATTTGGCTTAGTGTTGGTGCTAAGCTCAGACTGTATCCGCACGCACACCTTAGATGCTGTGCATATGAATGTGCCATGATCACAAATGTTCTCACGTATCTATGGCTTCTGCTGTTCGTCTGAAGATGCGCTTCTTCAACAGATGGAGTCAACACTCGTAGCGCATTTACAATTGCCTCTCTAAGTTCTCACGTGTCTTGAGGTGTCTGAATTTGACTGAAGATGTGTCTGTTCTGCAAACGAGCCACACTTGTAACAGTTGTTTATGTTTGTCATTCCAAGTTAAAGACCTGCTGTTGTGGTCTTATTGAATATCCTGCCCCCGTGTCTGACACATCTCGTATGGCTTGAGAAGCACAGCGCATACAGTTTCCTATTTTGATCTCAGTACAGTCGTCATCTACACTGTGACTGACTACGGTCTCCCTTTCTCACCTCTATTTTAAAGAGTATCCTCTATAAGACGTTGTGAATCAGTCGACGTACTGGAGCCGTTTTTTACGGCTTCCCTTTCACAAACTACAGCTAGCTCACACCTGCAAGAAACTCCCGCCAAACAAAGCCGCGTGAACCGATGAGACTCCATGTTTCTCACGGTACCGCAATGTTGTGAAAAACTGACTACCCTCCCAGCACCGGTGACACCTGGAGTGGGACGAGCGCACACAAATATTTACCGTTTTCACCGGCGTGTCCGCGGGACCCGAAAACAAAAGCGTTTGGTATTGGCACTCCTAACGTCTCCTGAACGGGCCTCCAGCACGAGAAGGCGGGCCAGGCCCCAAAATGATAAATGTGCTGAGGAACTTTTCCTCCTGTGGTGACAGCTCCTGGCTGAGGCCATCTGCTCGCGCGCTAAGCAGCAGAACCGGAGCCGGCGGCAGCCTCTGTGGAAGTGTGTGGGCTGAGAGAAGGTTCCAGACTGAGTGGGCACCTCGCTATAAACAATTCAACTGATTATTACAGTGTTCGCCACAAACACACCGCTCCTCTCTCTTTCCCCCCACCAGCAGCCTTAAGCCCATCGATTGCCACTCGCCACAAATGCCAACTCCTTTTCCCGTACATAGAACTTAAATCTGTCAAACGCACTATACCGCGCGGGCCTCCTTCTATTCGATGAACCTTTCTCTATCGATTAGTCTACACCACAAGCAATCTTTTCCACTCGCTGGGAACGTAGGTCTCTTGATCGTTATACCACAAACGAGGTATTCTTACTGGTAACACATTACATATTTAAAGCCCATGATTTCTGTCAGAATTTTTTTTTTCTGTTTATGTGCATGAGGTACCGTTAAACCATTATCAATTCCATCCAGTGTCATTAGAGTACTTCAGAATTATTGTGTGGGTTGCCCTCTGCATTTGCTAAGAGCTGTGGCATTTTAAAGAATGCCCTGTTTTTCGGTTTATGGTATAAGGCATATTGATTTGCTGTCTCCTTGTATAACTGATGGCTCAACAAGTGCACTGTGTCTAATTGTTTGCCAGGAATCTTTGCACTGCTCACATACTTAACTGTACAGTCTGAGCGCGTGCGGACAGGGAAATGCACACTCACATCAAACAAGGTTACTGTTTAGGTCAATATTAAAGTATCTTTTCATCGGATCCTGTTATTTAATCTCGTACGCATCAGGACGCACCAGGTGGCAGTTGGCTAAGCTGTTGATTTTAAAAGGGACTCTTCCCACTCGCTGTGCTTTATTTAAAGCCCGGGGACGTGCGCCCGACCACTTATTTAAAGCAGGGAGTCGTGAGATGTCAAGAGTAATTCAGGTGTGTTATCCAAACAAGCAGGAGCAGCTTTTCACAGCGTCTCATGCATTCAGCGACGGCTAATGCATTTACAGGGCTGTCCCTGAGCCATTACTAGCCTTTAAACAAACACAAGGGGCTGTTTGTCTCGCTCTGTCTAATAAAAACAATGGAAGGCTGGTAATGTCAAAATTATCAAAAGGAGCAGCGGCTGTTGATAGAAAGATCATCAAGCAAAGTATTTATTATCAGGAACACGGAAGCAAATATTGCAGAGAAAAATATTGATTTCAAGAAGACCTTTTAGTTTGGAGGAGAGGTTTTTTTTGTGGGAATTATTTGTTTAATTTTATATTTTTCACAAAAATGTGATTGTGTAGCTGTGCAGGGAAAAGTGAAATGGTCGCATTGTCTGACTAATGGGAAAATTACCTCCTCGCCGTGTCTCCCTCTCAGACAGTGGCAGATCTTCATCTGCCCTCTGTTACTATTCTTAGTGCTCTGTCTGGGTGGGTGTCGTACACAAAAGACATCTGCAGAGGGATCAATACGCTAACATTTTATACTGTAAGGGAACCATATACAGATGCTATCACTTGCAGAATAACCATCTCCTCCACTGTCCAAATTGTGAAGCAAAATCCTAAATGATTTACAGATTAATAGAGAATTACTGTGCAAATTTCCCAACATATCCTCCGCCACTGTGGAAGGATTAAAAAAGGCTGATAATTGAATGATAAATTACCATTCCTTAAATACAGTAGGTCTTGCTCTTGAATTACCTGTTTGAGAAACATTAGCAGCTTGTTTAATAGCTGATGACAACAGAGGGCACTATTCATGATGACTAGCGGTTGCTCATGTAGAGCAAATCTACCGCATCGAGTGATGTTGTCTATGTTCAGAAAGTATTCCCAAAACCAGATATCCTACAAAAGTTCAAGCTAAAGGGAAAGTGGTCCGTATGGTACCCTGATCGCCTCTCACTGCGGTTTCCGTGCAGAGTGTGGACGGGCGGGTGGAAGTTCGGGGACGGCACGGGAAGTCCATGCTGACCATCAGCGGAGTGAAGCTGTCGGACTGGGGCCGCTTCGACTGCGAGGCCCTCAGCAGGATCGGCGGACACCAGAAGAGCATGTTCCTGGACATCGAGTGTAAGAGAACTGTCAGCCAGCACGTGACACAGAAGGTCTGCTATACATGTTCAGCTAGCTACCCCTGCAAAAAACATACAAACTCGCTCAAAATCATGCATGTTGTCTACGTTATATGGGCAGTATATCGGACGTTTACAAATAAATACAGTATACTTCCCTTTCCTATCACACAAGCATACAAACGTGCAATGCTGTTTCACACACACAGACACACATGACAACTGACATACAAGGGTAGCACAGCATTATGGGAATGTAGCATGAATTTCCATTGGCATCTCAGATAGCAAAAGACAGTAATTCAATGTTGGATTTTGGTCAGATTGGTTATTTTTGGTTGAGGTTGAAAAATCTTGATTTAATGTTAATCTGCATTTACGATTTCAACATTTGAAAACCTGTTGTTGAATCAATGTAGTATAGATGATGATTTTTCAACGTTGAAATGCCCTACAATGAATTGACGTCATTTTAATAATGCTGATGTGCAGGGGGGTGTCACAAATACAAAAGTGTAATTTCTTTTGAATCTTTAATAAATTACTAAATAAATAATGTCTGCTTTATTGGTTTTTTTGTTTCAGCATTTTAAAGGAGAATTTCGGTGTGAAATTGACTTGGGGTGTATTGAAACATGATAACGAGTACTAACTTTTGTCGAATACCCCACCTCCGTGCACACACAACATTTCAAAGTACATTTCGGTAATTTCCAGTCGCCTCCATCTTGAAAGTCACGATAAGCCGATTGACGGGCATGAACAAATAGGGAGGATAAGGAAACAGATTGCAATCTATTTGTTTGTGCTCGTCAATCGACTTATCATGACTTTCAAGATGGAGGCAACTGGAAACTACCTCAAGGTACTGTTTGCTTAAATAGTCTTTTTTAATAAACTACCTGTGCATTTCCAAAGTTCTCAGTGTCTCGTTTTAAATGTCAGGGCCTCGGAATTCTTCCAATTCTGCATTCTCTCAATGTTGATCATATCATAGTTGAATAAAGGTTGATTCATTGTCAGAATTGATTGGAAATTCAACGTTATTTCCACGTTGATCATAGCAAGCACTTTCAATGTTTTTTTTCCAATATCTGACATCATTGTTGATTGCAATCTTCAGCCTGAGAATATCACAATGTTGACTCAATCACTTTTCGCTATCTGGGATATGGCATCCTGTGGTGTTACTGAAACCTAATGTCTAACCTAAACCTAATGTTCTTGCAGCTTAAATCTGAAAATATCATCAGCCCAGTACAGGTCAGATGATAGGCAGTCGTATCACAGGTAGAGGAGATTGTAACAAAAAAAAAAGCTGCTGTAACAGATGTTTGTTACCGCCAAGCTAGAAAAGGATAGACCCTTAATGCTGGTGTTAAACATGAAACAGAGGACAACAATTAATTCTGAATGAGCACAATACTTTATCACCATGGTGCGATGTTATTTTTCTTCCGCCTGCATTTTACGGCCGCATTTGTCTTGGCCGACGTTGTCAGAATGAAAAATATGGCCCAAGCGCACGGTGCTTCAATGTTGATTCTACACCAGGTCCCAAAAACATCGCCTCTTATTTTTGTCATGGCGTACCACCCCACCAGACTGGCCAGGCGGTGAACTTGGCACACTTAGCGATGACGCTCACAGCGGTGTCAGGAGAGGCATTGAAGATTGCGGGGCGCTTAAACGATCACCAGCACACTAATGGAGTCATTTTTCCATTCATGTGACTTGCTTACCCCAGTTATCAGTATCATCAGCAGAGACTGGATAGTAATCATACGGCTAACTTGAGATGATAGAGGTCATGGGCAGATGTTCAGAATGAATTGCTGTCTATAGCCATGCTGTTTCATAATATGCTTTGCTTTGTTTTTGCTAATATTGTTATTGGTGGCATATTTTAGCTGGAAATGGCCTGTGAACGTTTGACATGTTGGTGAAATACAGACAACTGTTACATCCTAGCTCTCGAAAAGCTGTCATCTTTTCCTCCTTGTCTCTCCTCCTTTGTAGATGCTTAGGGAGAGAGGGACAGTTGTGGAACAGTGGAAACATTTTGATTGTCGGGAGACAGCCGTAAGACTAGGACTGTTAATTTTATCTCCCTGACGATAGTGTTGGCAGATACTATGGTTTAGTTCCGGGGCCGCCGCATCCGCCGCCTCCGCGCCCGCAGAGATTTTCTGTTCCGGGCCCTAGAAGTGACAATTATTACAGGAATTTTTTCTGATTTTACACAGGGAAAGATATTTATTTTCAAAAATTTTGGACATCCAATATGGCTGCCGGTGGCCATTTTCTCCAAAATTTGGCGATCGGGGAGATACACGACTCGGTCCATGTGGCGGCCAAGTTATCTAGTTTTCCGACATCCTTTCACTTCTGACTTGGGATGTATTTCACAGTGCTGTATCACCAAAGTAGCTGGATAACCATTGAGTAAAAACCCAGAACACTCCAAAATATGGAGCGTGGACTTTTTGTATTCTGTTCACGCTTGTCCAGCAAACTGAGTTATCCTGCATTGTGAATTCCCTCCTGACCACTCCACTTCTGGGATTCAGGCACCACCATTTTGGAAGCGAGCAGTGACCTTCGGAATGCAGAATGGCACATGACACGGTACAATTATTGACTTCAGTTGAGGTGAATTCAATGATTTATCCACCTGTTATATTCATATCACTATTCCCGGGTGCTAAAATCACTGGATTCACGAATAAATGAAGTCAATATCTGTTTTATTATATGACCCTAATTGAAAATATAAAATAAGAGAAGGGCGACAACTCTGACGTAAAGCTCCTCACAGGGACGAAGCGACACAAAACAGGGACACTGTCAGGAGCTACTGCGCGGAAGCCTAATCCACTTCCAGCTGAAGGTCATCGGATTGTCATATACACCTCTTGCGCACTTTGGCGCAGAGAATTTTACCGTTTACAGAGACCAGTGAAGCTTGCCTAGACCAATCAGGAGAGAGTGAATCTTTGCGTGATATAATAATTCTGTTTATTTGTTGATTTTGTTCCCCCTGGGTTTAGACGCGCCCAGGTTTCAGAGCAATTACACCACGTACTACTCCTGGGAGGGGAATCCTGTGAACATCAGCTGTGACGTGATGGCAAACCCACAGGCCTCCATACTCTGGAGGAGGGACCGGCTGACCATCTCCACTGAAGGCCCGGGCAGTGCTCGCGTCTACAATGCCGTCGGCCGGTCTGTGCTGGAGGTAAGGCTTCTCTTGAACTCTTACACAGAAGTGTGATTGCATATTGTCCGCACTCGAAGGCCGTACTGCACTACGGTTGTTATTGTATCCAAATTACTGTGAAATGAAACGGAAATTTGGTGGACAGCCTTGTCACTTTACAGGAAGGTTCAAGTCTTGACTGTTGTGCATAGTACCCAAATGTCAGCTCAGAGTGTACAGGTCATGCGAGTTATAAAGTCCAATTGCCATGTAGGTCTCAAATGCATGCTTGAATGCACCCTGGATTTCCCATAGCCCTGACCAGCAATGAGCAGTTGAGATATTTTTGTGATTTAAGCTTTGGCAGTCCTTCTGCAACATCTTAGTGTTTTTTAACTGTCTTTCAGAAAGAGCAGTACTAAACAGCACAAATGAAATTGAAAAGTGAAACTGAGATATGGATGGATGGAACTGCAGTGAGATTTGGCTGAATTAGGAAACAGTATTATTGCAAGTATTGTGATGAAAGGTTCTATATAGCCTGCCAGGACTACATTGTTAGTGTTCTTATGCTCAGTCAGCGGAACATTCTGAACTTGCAATGGTTAAGACAGTCTTTCCATGCAGACTGTTCATCACACTAAGTGTGGTTGCATTGCTACAGTCTTTTATTTATTTATTTATTTATTTTTAAATATGTTATCTCCAATCCCACCTGAATCTGGAATGCCAAATTAGAGAATTATGTATAAGTCTTGCTCATATGTGACCCCTTTTTGCCAACGAGAGAGAGAGAGAGAGAGAGACAGTTCGCCGCTCTCCTCTGAAGCTCGTGCCCATCAACTAATGCATCTTTACACTCATAGGTCAAAACTTCGCAAGTTCCGAACGAGTCCGGGGGATACCTGAACATGAGCAAGCTTAGTATCTTACTTATGAGCACCCGGCCAACCAACAGGAGGCTCTTGAGCAATGAACAAAGCTTCTATTTTTAATATCCCAACCCGGCATTTCTTCCTAGTTTTCATCTCTACAGTACGAAAGCCAATTATGCGCTGCTTTGAAAAAGCTGCTGACCACTGCCAGTTGGTATGACTGGGAATCAAACCCGAGCCGTGGTTGTCACTACTGATCCGCAATGCGGCGCCTTTACCGAGTGAGCTAACGTGGCAGCTTTGCTGCAGTCTTTCATTATTAATTTAAATATTACCATCAATCATTGTGATTTAATTGTGCACAAGTAATTAAATCTAACTGATCCCAACAGAATATCCCTAGTTCTCTCAGTCAATGAGAGACAGGCATGATTTCTGTCCTTGCACTGCTGTTTGTGAATAAATTGAGACCCTCAAAAAATTTATGGACCCACGTATAGATCCGTCAAATGCAGCTGCGAGCAGGAGACCTATGGTTCTTCAGGCCGATTCGAAATTCTAGCGGAGATCCCAAGGTTTCCAAAGATCCCAAATAAGTCCGACTGAGTTACTGGGAAATGTCTATAAAATGATGAACAACATCTTCATATTTTCCTTTTGATGTAATGCTGCAGACATAAAAAACATGGCAGCCTAAGTTTGAATATTTATCTCAATATAAGTGTGGTGTAGCTTCAGTGAAGCCCTGCAACCAGTTGATACAGAATAAGTTTGTGACGTCATCCTGCAATATGGATAAAAAAAAGCTTTTTCTGACTTTGAACCTAGTGAAGGGTAAACTTGAGTGAAAAGTTACGAGGTTTAGCGGTTAATCTTTGAAGCTGCATTATAGATGAACTGCTAAAATTCACCAAAGAGAGGCAGGTGATTAAATTGATTGTCCCAAGAGCTAGCACAAAAATCAATAAGCTCTCCATCAAAGTATATTGCAAGCACAGATATTGGTCCAGTTCAGCTGTTGCAGACTCATGTGCATGTCCACTGTGCTTTAAACGACATGAAGGTTCACAACTGGGGAGATTGATTAAGATTCAGGTTGACTCTCAGAGTGCTCAATTCATATTCTTCAAGTAGTGCTCTTTTCAGTACATTGGCAAGTTTCGATAAGAAGGCCAAAATATCCAGTGTCTAATGGATTGCTCTTTCATTTGAGTATATAATAGCTACTTTGTTGAGAGTAAGACTTCTGAAGGATAGGAGCACAATTTTCTCCTGCATCTACTACATCATTATATCATGCATCTTGATGGAAAGCTGACTGATATTAGCATTGGCTCTAAAGAACGTGAAACTTAAAACAATGTTCTTTGTGATTGATTAATACTATAATCAGACAATGCATCAGTATACCAGGCTACATTCAAATTATTGGTCTTAAGTGACTCAAATCTGAGTGATTTTGTTGTCTTAAGGTGACTCAGATCTGATGTTTTCAGGGCTATGTGGACACCCAGATAACATAGCAGACGTTGACCCAACGTTGGCAATGGTAGGCAGCGTCAGAGTTGGAATTCCAACGTTTGGCCAACACTGAACCAACGTAAGGCAAACAACCAAATAAATAGACTGGGCAACTAATGTTGTTTCAGTGTTGGCCCAACATTGGAATTCTATCTGAGGTTGGTTGAAGGACTGCGTTGGTCTTAAGTGAAAATTGGTTGGCCTTAAGGTCATTTCATCTCTATAATTGAGCAATATAGCATATAATAATAATAATACATTTTATTTATTGAAAGGCGCATTTCATGACACTCAAGGACACCTACATGTACACATAAAAAAAGAACAACTGGAAAAGTGAAAAACACACATGAATACAAAACAATTAATATACAACATACAAAAAAAAAAACCAATGGGCACCGCTGTGGTCATTATATATTCTATGACACTCTGCAATAAGAGTAGGGGGTTCCCGGTGTCATGGCTAAAAGTCCCAACCTGGCTCTTTCGACCTGCCACCTAATCATACCCTGATCTAATTGGCTGTGCAAACTGCCCTCTCCTTCTCCACCACAACCCGCCTAGGGCTCCCCTGAAAAAGAGATTTCAATCTCAACGGGACTTCCCTGGTGAAATAAAATAAAAAGTGTATGGGCTAAATTTAAAAGGAAATTAGTTTTAAGTTGGTAATTGGATATAAATCAATGTATTGCCAACCTTTACACATACGTTGGGCCAACATTGTGTTGCCAACATATGTATAAAGGTTGGCAATACGTTGGCCACACAATGTTGGCCCAACGTGTCCCCGGCGGCCAAAATGACGTTGGCCCATTGTTGGCATTGTAAGGCCAACGTTTATGACTACGTTGGGCCAACTCTGGCATGTTATCTGGGCACTAAAGTCCAATCTTATGTGCGATCTTCAAATCAGAACTGAGCCATTTTCATATGTGGCCCTAGATCGGATACAATCCTGATATGTGGCCATGCGACATGAATGAGAACGTTCAGATTGGAATCCATGTGGCTGTTTGCTTGATACACATGCACTGACTGCTGTTAAAACTACAAAAGCCAGTCGTTTGGCTTTTTTCTTCTCCTAGACCTCATTACGCACAGCTAACAAACTCCTTACCATCCTCAAGGGCAAAATCCCATCCATACGCTCGCTACAAAGCACCATCATTTCTTTCAGTTTGAATCTGGTTTGAGTACCATGTGTGCTCTCAAAAATATTAAGTATTTTTTGTTCTTTGATGATGGCAATGACTCGTATCAATGTGCCATTTTGGATGGCAAATGCGTTCATGTCATCTTGAGATGCAGGTCAGTGGTAATTATGAATGTGAACTATCAAGATAGGCAAATGGGAATTGTTAAGTGAGGTTTGTAATGTGAACGTAGCGCCACATACGCTAAACACTCTCTGGTAGGACTACATATTGACACTATAATTTTGCACAGTCCCAGAGTTACTTCCATCTTGTCAATTACAAGCCATTGTACCCTTTGTTCCAGGTCACTCCGATGTCGGAAAAAGACTTTGGCCCATACAACTGCACAGCAAGGAACAACATCGGAATACGAGTCCAGGGTTTCAATCTGGCTCAGGCAGGTGAGTGGCTGTGATGAAGCAACGTCAGGTGCAGAAAGCTCCATGAGTTGCTATGTAATTCAGTGGGCAGAGACCCACTTATTAATGCAGTGGGGCTGGTTTACTGTGTAGGAAGGCCTTCCTTTTTTGTCCCTTGTTTTTTATCCTAAACAATTGGCTGTGGCGCAGGCATTTTACTGTAGTAGTGAATCAAAAGATTGTAAGCAAAGATCCCCGTCGTAAACAGCGATTGATGTACTTTATCCCAGAAGGACTCATCCATTATCTTTTCAATTAATTTGCTATAGTGCAGCACCACTGAAATGCACGGAAGTGTTTGCAGCATCAAGCTCTGGCTTTTTGTGGCCGTGGACAGTTCCTGAAGCACGGCTGGGGACACAGTGGAAGCTCTTTTGCTCTGAGAGATAGGAGTGTCTTTCAGCAGCCAAACACCTGCTGAGTGCTTGCTTCCAAGTTAATGAAAAGTCCGACTTCTAACAAGTGTGAATTCACTGGAAATGAAAATGTTTCCACTTCGACTTATCATTGATTTCTCCTGCTGCGGCTGATTTACGCCAAGAGCTAAAGATGTTGAAAGGAAACTCTTTCCTTTAGAGCGAGTGCTTTTCGGACAGACCCGACAGTAACATATGTAAAGCTTTGATAAGGTTTATTGCTTTTAGTGTCCTGGCAGGTTAAAACTCATAAACCTTTTTTAGACACACAGTAGATTTATAGCATTGTTTAAAGCTTTTGTTGCAAGAAATGACAGGGTTGATACGCGATGACACAGCGGCGAATTGACAGTGGATGAAGTAGGTATTTTTTAACGAAAGGGCGCCGCATTTTTTTTTTTGTGTCTGCGGAAGACACATTCGGAGCCTGGAGATTTCGGTTGGGTGCCCGGCAGAGGCATCAGTCGTCGCCACGTCTCCTGTGAGTCTCACGCCAAGAGCCCCCACCGCGGCGGGGTTTGAAATCCCACCCAAGCCTCATTTCATGTTTTATTAAGAGCAGCTCGATTTGTATTCAAGAACAGCCTGGTCTCACACGGCTCACTGCGAGAGAAAAGGGAGAGATCCCATCGGCGACTGCACAGCGCATGAATACCAGAATGGTGCTCTCGCCTCGCATCGCAATCTTGTCTGAAGCGCTGCCAGACTAGCTATAATTCACACCAAACTATTTAGTCACAGTCCCCGACACTGGATGAACAGAGAGATGCAGGGTTCCACGATTGCACAATTTATGATAAACTGACTGAGTCACTACTATTGCCAATTTTAATTGTAGCATTTAGGATATTAATAGAAATTGCAATTATATGATGGTGGAATGGGAAGAATAATTAAAATTCAGCTGAAGAAAAATAACTGAAAGGCACCCGCTCTGGGATCCTGCTGTTTGATAGAATCTGAAATTTACAGTGAGTTGACTCTTCCGTTGGTGAGTGCAGAAACACACGCAAGTGCGCGCACACACACAAACACACACACACACACTCTCACACGCACTCAGCCCCAGTGGGGTCGCATTAATATATGTTGCTGACATTGCTGGTAATTTGGATGCCCTTGAGGGGACATCAGCCAATTAGAATCAGTGTAGTATGAATCATTCATCTGAGTGGAATACGAGACTGTCAGTTTTATATGGGGGCGGGGGTAAAATATGGGATTGGTGTATTATTACGTGAGGGGAGGCGAGACTGGCACATTTATATGGTGGGGGGTTTGTGAGACTGGCACATTTTTATATGAGAGGAGGTGAGACTGGCATACTATTAAATGAGGGGGAGGTGAGACTGGCATATTATTATATGAGGGGGAGGGGTTTTAAGAAGAGGTCGAGGGGACACCAGATGCAGGATCCAAAAGTGTTTATTGAAACACCAAACACTAAATGAGAAAGGTAAGCAATAAACCAGAAATAAAACACCGTGCACATGCCCTGAACAAATGGGAAAACTAAGGTACACCGCCCAAGGCAGGGGGAAACTAAGGTTTACACTTAATGAGTGGCTAAACAAGAAAAATCTAAAACGTCACCTACCTAGACTGACAGAGACACTGAGAGATTTAGACAAAGGGTAGACAAGACGTGAGAGCAGCAACATACAAGGCTCGGGAATCGTATAAAAGAAATACTCGGGAAGGCACAGGAGCTGAGATTTCACAATGTAGCGCATAGCGACAACCTGCGCCGCCATTAGTGTGGCCAAGCACATCGGCTATGGAGGCAGAGATGGTGAGTTCGGCTGAGCGTAAGTCAGAGTATTTCCACAGTTTGGTAAGCATCCGGAGACTCTCTGCAGCTCTCAGCTCTCTTTTTTAGCGATTTCTTGCCGAAAGTCGATCATGGCGGGCCACAGCCAGTATCTTCTTTGGCATTCTTTAGTTGTGCCCTTGTTTCTGAGTCGGTATCCGGTCAATGCTATTTTCTAGATGTGATTGTGAGGGCTTCCCTGTAAGATTACAAATGGTGATAAGTCGAGATTCTCGGTAAAATTTCACGTAGTTTGAAATATTTACTACAGCCTGTACCAACACCAAAATGAAATGAACCACCTTTATCTCACCTTATTGTTTTGCCTGTACTGCCTCGCCTTGCATGCATGCAGTTGTAGCTGTCCTGTTGTATACCCACTTTTCTAGAAGAAACTTTGCTATATGCTCATGATTCATTTTTATCAAAAATATGATGAAATAACACGAAAATGAAAAATTTCTACTTTGCACATGTGTTCGTTAACCAGAAAAATGTACTTAAAGTCAGCAAATTTGTTTTGTTCGTTGCTATGGGTGCAGCGTAAAATTCGCCTATCAGATAACAGCACGGCCGTTTTCTTCCATACAACGAATATGTCGAGTGCTTCCCAAAAGCGCAGATGGTTACAACCCCAATTCTGAAATAGGTTGGACAAAGTGTAAATTGTGAATAAAATCAAAACGCAATGACTTTCAAATCACACCAGCCAGTATTTTATTCACAATAGAACAGAGATAACATAGCAAATGGCGAAACTGAGAAATTTTACAATTTTATCCGCAAAATGAGCTCATTTCAAATTTTATGGCCGCTACAGGTCTCAAAAGAGTTGAGACAGGGGCCTGTTTACCATGGTGTAGCATCCCCTCTTCTTTGTAACACAGAGTGGAGGCGTCTGGGCATTGAAGGGAAAGGGTTCTTGAGTTTAGCCATTAGAATTTGGCCCCATTCTTTAATACAGGCTTCCAGCTGCTGGAGAGGTTTGGGTCTCCTTTGACGGACTTCTGATTTAATTATGCGCCAAATGTTTTCAATCGGTGACAGATCAGGACTGCAGGCAGGCCAGTTAAGCATAAGGACTCTTCTGCTATGAAGCCATGCTGTTGTAATACCTGCAGTGTGCGGTTTTGCCTTTTCCTGCTGAAATACACAGGGCCTTCCTTGGAATAGATGTTGCCTGGAGGGCAGCATATGTTGCTTTAAAACCTTTATATACCTTTCAGCATTCATGGTGCTTTTTAAAACATGCAAGTGTCCCACACCATATGCACTAATGCATCCACATTCCATTAGAGATGCTGGCTTTTGAACTGAATAATGATAACAGGAGGGGTGGTCTTTCTCCTCTTTAGCCCGGAGGCCACAACGCCCATGATTTCCAGCTAGAATGTCAAATTTGGACTCGTCTGACCACAGGACACTTTGCTACAGTCCATTTTAATTGAGCCTTGGCCCACAGAACACGGTGGTGCTTCTGGATCATGCTCAACAATGGCTTCCTTTATGCATGATAGAGTTTTAGGTGGCATCTGTGGATGGCACGGCGGACTGTGTTTACAGACAGTGGTTTCTTTACATTTTCCTGGGCCCATTTAGTAATGTCAATGACAGAATCATGCCGGTGAGTGATGCAGTAGCGTCTGAGGGCCCGAAGATCACGGGCATCCAGTAAAGGTCTTCGGCCTTGTCCCTTACGCACAGAGATTTTTACAGTTTCTCTGAATCTTTTGATGATGTTATGCACTGTTGATGATGAGACCTTCAACGCCTTTGCAATTTGACATTGAGGAACATTTTTTTTAAAGTATTCCACAATTTTATTTACGCAAGCCTTCACAGGTTGGAGAGCCTCTGGCCATCTTTACTTCTGAGAGACTCAGCCTCTCTAAGACATCCCTTTTATGGACAATCATGTTACACACCTAATGCCAGTTAACGTCATTACTTGCTAAATATTCTTTCTGCTGATTCTCTCATATATAACAGTGGTTAACAGAAGTGGTCCAAATCCCATGAAATGATTTCAACGGAAGAATTTTGTTGGTTATGAATTGTATGAACCTAAGAGGATAAAAACTCCCATATTCTTTGCATTTTTACGCTGAAAAACATTATCCTTAAATTCTTGACCTCGTTGCCCTTGCAGTTTTTCAGAGTATTTTGGCCCTTTCCATTTTTTACATATAAATGAAAGAATTTTCATTACCAGTCATGTTACTAACCTGTTACCAATTATGCTATTTAGCGGCAAGGTATTCCACCAGATCTACTTTTTATTATTATTATTATTATACGCCCGTCTTAAGACGGGACGTATTATGTCATCACCCCGGTCCGTCCGTCTGTCTGTTGTCTGTTAGCAATTTCTTGTCCGGGGCATAACTCCTTAGCTGCTTCAGCTACATTCGTGATACTTCACATACACATGCACCATCACTAGGCGCTGTGTCGCGCGCCATGATTTTATTCACCCGGTCAAGGTCAAGGTCACTGGCAAAGGTCAAAGGTCACATGGGGCCCAGATGGGGCTTGTCCGGAGCATAACTTCTCATGCGCTTCAGATACATCCATGATATTTCACACACACGTGTACCATCACTGAGCGGAGTGTCACGTACCATGTTTACGGCCCTCCCTCCAAGGTCAAGGTCACGGACAAAGTCAAAGCTCACATGAGGCTGTTGTCTGCTGGATATTGGTATCATGTTGTCTGTCCACTTCCTGATCCATGCTCATGACGGGCGTATTATGCACCGTTGCCGGTGCTCTTCTTGTTTGGGGTTTTTTAGCGTCTTACATCATTTCCAGTGTTTTATTGCCCCTGTCTCAACTCTTTTCAAAAAAGGTATCAAATTCAAAATCAGCCGATATTTTTAAGAGAACAATAAAATTTTGTAGTTTAAGCATCTGATGTGTTGTGCTTGTACTATTTTCCATTAAATTTAGTGTTCAAGAGATTTACAAATCATTGCATTCCTTGTATTTCTAGTTTACGCAGCTTCCCAACTTTTTTGGAAACAGGGTTGTTGACAGCTCTGCAGATGTTAATATTTATAATTGGAAGGAATTTGATGCTCTGAGTCCTTTTTAGAAATAATATTTCTCTATAAACTGTTGTATTGTAAAGACAAACTATTGTGAGCCCCGCTGAAATTTGAACTGCATGTGAATCTATATGATATACTCATCCATGTACAGTCACTTAACATCCACTCATTTTTGGTAGAACTTTTAGTTTTGGTAGAACTAATTTTGGTGTATTGTTCTTTTATTCACCAAGTAGGTCGGGGCACTCTCACACTTAGAAGCCTTTTTCAGCCACTCGGCCCGCGGTCTAAAATAAGTGCTGGTTAGTACGGGTTAGTAATTATCCTATTAGAGAACGCATTCGCTCAGAGTTTCGTGAGACCTAGAAGTAAGCACTGGTGGAAGCAATAAATGAAATACCACAGCCAATTCCGAATGAGGAAACGTGATTGGACAGCGAGACATCAAGCAAGGCACGGGAGAAAAAGCACAAGCACTAATATAAAAACAATATGACAGCACACATGAGGGAGACTGGCTCAGTATTATGGGGCAGAGACGTACACAATATATATGGGAGGGAGAGGTGAGACCGGCACATTTTTATGGGGGGGAGAGGTGAGACTGGCACATTTTTATGGGGGGGAGAGGTGAGACTGGCACATTTTTTGGGGGGGAAGAGGTGAGACTGGCACATTTTTATGGGGGAGAGAGGTGAGACTGGCACATTTTTATGGGGGGGGGAGAGGTGAGACTGGCACATTTTTTGGGGGGGAAGAGGTGAGACTGGCACATTTTTATGGGGGGAGAGATGAGACTGGCACATTTTTATGGGGGGAGAGGTGAGACTGGCACATTTTTATGGAGGGGAGATGTTAGACTGGCACATTTTTTTGGGGGGGAAGAGATGAGACTGGCACATTTTTATGGGGGGAGAGGTGAGACTGGCACATTTTTATGGGGGGAGAGGTGAGACTGGCACATTTTTATGGGGGGGAGAGGTGAGACTGGCACATTTTTATGGGGGGAGAGGTGAGACTGGCACATTTTTATGGGGGAGAGAGGTGAGACTGGCACATTTTTATGGGGGGGAGAGGTGAGACTGGCACATTTTTATGGGGGAGAGAGGTGAGACTGGCACATTTTTTGGGGGGGAGAGGTGAGACTGGCACATTTTTTGGGGGGGAGAGGTGAGACTGGCACATTTTTATGGGGGGAGAGGTGAGACTGGCACATTTTTATGGGGGAGAGAGGTGAGACTGGCACATTTTTTGGGGGGGAAGAGGTGAGACTGGCACATTTTTATGGGGGGAGAGGTGAGACTGGCACATTTTTTGGGGGGGAAGAGGTGAGACTGGCACATTTTTTGGGGGGGAAGAGGTGAGACTGGCACATTTTAATGGGGGGAGAGGTGAGACTGGCACATTTTTATGGGGGGGAGAGGTGAGACTGGCACATTTTTTGGGGGGGAGAGGTGAGACTGGCACATTTTTTGGGGGGGAGAGGTGAGACTGGCACATTTTTATGGGGGGAGAGGTGAGACTGGCACATTTTTATGGGGGAGAGAGGTGAGACTGGCACATTTTTTGGGGGGGAAGAGGTGAGACTGGCACATTTTTATGGGGGAGAGAGGTGAGACTGGCACATTTTTTGGGGGGGAAGAGGTGAGACTGGCACATTTTTATGGGGGGAGAGGTGAGACTGGCACATTTTTTGGGGGGGAGAGGTGAGACTGGCACATTTTTTGGGGGGGAAGAGGTGAGACTGGCACATTTTTATGGGGGAGAGAGGTGAGACTGGCACATTTTTATGGGGGGAGAGATGAGACTGGCACATTTTTATGGGGGGAGAGGTGAGACTGGCACATTTTTATGGAGGGGAGATGTTAGACTGGCACATTTTTTTGGGGGGGAAGAGATGAGACTGGCACATTTTTATGGGGGGAGAGGTGAGACTGGCACATTTTTATGGGGGGAGAGGTGAGACTGGCACATTTTTATGGGGGAGAGAGGTGAGACTGGCACATTTTTATGGGGGGGAGAGGTGAGACTGGCACATTTTTATGGGGGGGAGAGGTGAGACTGGCACATTTTTATGGGGGAGAGAGGTGAGACTGGCACATTTTTTGGGGGGGAGAGGTGAGACTGGCACATTTTTTGGGGGGGAGAGGTGAGACTGGCACATTTTTATGGGGGGAGAGGTGAGACTGGCACATTTTTATGGGGGAGAGAGGTGAGACTGGCACATTTTTATGGGGGAGAGAGGTGAGACTGGCACATTTTTTGGGGGGGAAGAGGTGAGACTGGCACATTTTTATGGGGGGAGAGGTGAGACTGGCACATTTTTTGGGGGGGAAGAGGTGAGACTGGCACATTTTTTGGGGGGGAAGAGGTGAGACTGGCACATTTTAATGGGGGGAGAGGTGAGACTGGCACATTTTTATGGGGGGGAGAGGTGAGACTGGCACATTTTTATGGGGGGGAGAGGTGAGACTGGCACATTTTTATGGGGGAGAGAGGTGAGACTGGCACATTTTTATGGGGGGGAGAGGTGAGACTGGCACATTTTTATGGGGGAGAGAGGTGAGACTGGCACATTTTTTGGGGGGGAGAGGTGAGACTGGCACATTTTTTGGGGGGGAGAGGTGAGACTGGCACATTTTTATGGGGGGAGAGGTGAGACTGGCACATTTTTATGGGGGAGAGAGGTGAGACTGGCACATTTTTTGGGGGGGAAGAGGTGAGACTGGCACATTTTTATGGGGGGAGAGGTGAGACTGGCACATTTTTTGGGGGGGAAGAGGTGAGACTGGCACATTTTTTGGGGGGGAAGAGGTGAGACTGGCACATTTTAATGGGGGGAGAGGTGAGACTGGCACATTTTTATGGGGGAGAGAGGTGAGACTGGCACATTTTTTGGGGGGGAAGAGGTGAGACTGGCACATTTTTATGGGGGGAGAGATGAGACTGGCACATTTTAATGGGGGGAGAGGTGAGACTGGCACATTTTTATGGGGGGAGAGGTGAGACTGGCACATTTTTTGGGGGGGAAGAGGTGAGACTGGCACATTTTTATGGGGGGAGAGGTGAGACTGGCGCACTTTTATGGGGGGAGAGGTGAGACTGGCACATTTTTTGGGGGGGAAGAGGTGAGACTGGCACATTTTTATGGGGGGAGAGATGAGACTGGCGCACTTTTATGGGGGGAGAGGTGAGACTGGCACATTTTTATGGGGAGGGGGAGGCGGGACTCACATTTGTGTATGGGCAGAGGAGAGACTGGCAAAACTTTTTGTATGATGGGACTGAGGAGAGTCCAAGAGCATTTTTTGTATGATGGAGGTAAGACTAACTTTGCTGCTTTCATATTCCTGCAAAAAAACTGGCTTTAGGCACAAGTGTTTTAAATCTCTCATTCAGATCATTCACTCTTTGATTGGCTTCACACAAAATTACCTGAATAGCAGGCCAGATCCAGATATTTTCTGCAAATTATAGGCTGTGACACATTCCTTTGAGCAGCATTATAAGATCACTGTTTGACATTCAGAGCTTGTGCGAGGCATTTTGAGAATTGAACATGGTTTTAGGAAAAAAATAATTGCGTACCTGTGCTGCGGTTTTAACATATTTAACAAAAGTGTTTACTCTCATTGCAGCTGAGGCTAAGGTTTGTTATGAATTATATCTCCCTTCGAGTTCATTTTTGACTGATTTGATGAATTATATGTCAAAAATAATTGCTGGTTTATTGTTTCCGGAAGTCTAGATGATTTGAACTGATACATAATGACCGCTAACACTAATAATCAAGAATATCTTCCCCTAACTTTCACAGGAAATGAAAATGGGTTTTGAGCGTCTCAACTCATGATCTCTGGAGTGAAGAGGAGGTTGTTACTGGCTGTTAGTTTTATTTGTGGAGAACAGGTGTGTGCTGCAGTTTAATGTTGAGATGAAAAAAAAAAACACTGAATACCATCTCAGTGTTTAATAAGTGAGGAGTTGATCTAGGAGGAGACATTGAGCAGCAAAGTAGGCCTTCATTTATTTATCTAAAAAGTAGAATCTTTCACTCTTGCAAAATCTGTGAGAGGGAACTAATTAACAAAGGCATCACTCAAGTTATTACTGCGATGGTCTCCGGTTCTCTTTGTAGCAATAATAAAATCCTTAAGGAGTATCCAAATTAGCTGAAATTCTCTACCTTTAAACTTCAATTGCCTCCATTTTTAAAGCTTTGTTCCATGACAATACAGCGGGACAGTAATAATGATTAACTGTAATGGCTTTGCTGAATGAGAAGCGGAATCCTTGAAGAGGCTGCCCGTATGAACAGGCATGGAGGCCATAGTCCTGAACTGATTGGCCTAATTCATGAAAAATATCCAACAATTAATGTTGATGAGTAAACCTGCCAATTCCATTGGAAATAAGAAATATATTTACAGTACCATTCCAAAGTTTGGAATCACTGATAAGGTTTCATATTGTTGAAATAAATTGATGCGTTTGTGTACCAATGTCACGATGCACCTAAGGTCACAGGCTCCCACAGATGGGTGGGGGCTGGGGGGATGAGCCACCTATCTCTGATGAGAGAGATTTAAATTTCTTTTTTTATAGAGATTTCATGAGATAGATGAATCCCAAGCAGTCGATGCTAGTCGGCATTGGCCATGCAAGGTTCACAGCTGGTTTAGGACAGCAGATGGTGGACTGGTCATTTTGAACCACAAAATACTGATTTTTATACATTTGGAAAGATATTTCAATATTAATACCAGCATTAATGTGTTTAATTACAATACAGTCATATCATTTATTTACAACTGGCTAATGTGTTAATTTGGTTCGCCAGAATCCACTACCATTACACTAAGCATAGGTGCTGCTAAAAATATCTTGCACTTGCCATCGTATCTAGTGCACTGGCATTAATTTAAGTTCCGTTCCAGTTGGAAATGGCCAATAAGAGGCAAAGATCTTCAGAAACTTGTCTTAATAGTTGTCTAAAGGCCAGTCACTTCTGCCAAGGAGGTTATTTTTTTGGTGGCATTGGTTTGTCTGTCTGTCTGTCTGTTAGCTAATTTACTCAGAAGGTTATGGACATGGATCAAGGATTATGAATTTGGATTTTTCGCAGAAGTCGGATTTGGCCCAAGGAACAAATGATAAATGATTTTTGTGGTGATCTGGATCATCATCTGGATCCAGGAATTCTTTAAAGGATTCTTTTCTCTCTACGAGAAAGGGACAATTTTGACATTTCGACTTGCTATCTATCTATCTATCTATCTATCTATATATATATATATATATATATATATGTGTGAGTGTGTGTATATATTTCCTGTTGAAAGGTATTTATTTTTATGTCTTTCTGCTCTTCAAAGCACCGGGCTCTGTATAACCCTCTGGGGCTCCGAGCCTCATTGTGTATTGCACAGATTTATAAGACAGGCTCCGTCCTGGTGCTAACGCATCCCACTGTATGTATTAATTAGAAATATAGGGCATATCTAAAAAACAAGCACTATCTTCTATAGAGCACTATTATCTTAAACTGCTTTAAAACAAAGAGATCACTTGATTTCTTTCCACATGCTGCAAGTCGCTAATCACTTCAATGACTTGCAGCAGTATGTTTCTGATGACAATACCGGGCAAAGTAATGTGGCATTAAAATTATGATCTGTGAATATGAATAATAAAAACAATCAAACATATTGGAGGCTCATAGTGACGAAAGAAATATTATTTCTGGCTTTCATGAATTGAGCCAAATGTTTCTGATGCAATGTATATGCATCTCAGCTTACAGTACCCCATCTGTGTCCATGTTTATACGATAACATTTTTTTTTTCTAGAGTCAAAAATGTCCTTAGTTTAGTTTGCATGTCCACCACAGAGACAACATTTCTACGAGGAGCGCAATCTCTACTCGGCTGAGTCAGTTACTTTGAATATCAGTCCTACAAATCCAACAGGATCTCTGTGACTCTCAAGGTACTCAACATGCTGCTGAAAAAAATAATTCAGAATTCTAGGCAGCTGTGACCTGTGTGAGCTTGTGCACCTTTACCTGGGTGAGGGAATGAAGAAAGAATTTAATAAATAATGTGTATTGACTTCCATGACAAAACTTTAAACAAATACTGAATCACCTCTGCCTCGCCTGTGCTTGGGCAAGTTTGTACATTCTACACGTGCTCTTTCAAAATCTCATTCTGCATCACAACAGACTCCTTAGTGCAGGGGTCAGTTGGGCTTATAAACACCGCGTCACATCGTCCTGGTCATGATCTTGTAAGATGCCTGGACAAGCACACCACAGGCTAGCTTTATTAACTCTGAATCGCACAATCTTCAGCTTTGTAGATGAAATTGGTCTTTACACTGTAATTAATGTAGCAAGTTTTTGGGAGATTATAAAGGTAGCACAGGAGTCTGCACGAACTCCACACGTCTCACATAAACAGATCCGTTTCAATGATTAACCACTATGGGAATACGAGGATTTAATGGTTAGACCACAACCGGCAGAGGGTAATGTCTGGCTGAAAATAGCCTACAAGCTGCCAAAACTTTGTTTGGGGTTTTAATTATTGAGGAAAATTACTGTAAAAAACATTGGCCAGTAATAATTAGAAAACTGCCACACAGACCATTTCCCTCCTGATCCCAGTACTGTGTGACGGCAGCAAGTTGATTCAGAGCTAAATGTGGGTAATCCGATTGTTACGGTTCATATTGTCAGCAAATGTTTTCATATATTTGCCAGTTTTTTATGTAAACAAATCCGTTTTTTCTGTGTTCAAAGCTGTGGACCAGTGCGCAGGAGAATTTTAATGCAACTGGCTGGTCACAGGCTTCTCCAAAAGGGCACCTCTCACACACATCAGGGCTCTTGTATTTTTTTTGGTAGGATTGCATTATGTTAAGCGGGGTTCACACATAAAGATAATCTGGCTGATTTTGCCCCGATTTTACCCCCTCCAGACCAACGACGACAATCGGAAGATTAACTAATGTCTTGTAAGATTATCCGATAAGATTATCCTATGGTCTTAGGTGTGTTAAGAGTGAATTTTTCCCGATAATCGGATCCGAAACGGGTCGGGGCCGACGATCGTAAATATCAAACTTGTTCAATATTCACGACCAAAAATCTTAGCGCGTGTGAGGAAAGCCGGCGACTCTAGAGTCATGACTCCGTGAATTGTGACGTGAAACAGAATGTAGCCAATCAAGAAGCGAGCTGACAACCGTCATTCCCTCCTCTCCTGTGTCCTCTTCCATGCTGCGTCTTGTGTTTGTTGTAACTATGTTTCTTTTCTTTGTTTTTGTCCGATCGCGTTTGATCACGCGAGATTTCTGTCCTTGAGGACTAGATTATAGATCGGTGGTGGAACAGAATCGTTACGCGTGTGGTGTGCTGTGTTGAGGTCATCGGAGCACACCACACACAGTACGATCAAAAACTGTTCAGTGCCTGATTTTTTTTTATCTTCATGTGTGGGGTCTGTAGCAGATAAAAAAATCTCTTCAGATTTAAAGAATCCTTACGTGTGTACCCCGCTTTACTGAGCTTCTGAAAATTGTGGTACTGTACTTTATCTGCATGTTTTCTGATGAGAGAACAATATTCATTCAGATAGAAATGCTCTTTAGGTACCCTTTCATGTTACAGTCTCCCCGCTCCTGTTTCCTGTGGGTATTGTTGTCATTTGCGCTTATGCATAAGCCTGTGCAACTGCACTGACATTTAAATCAGAAAACACAAACGGAACACGAAGTGCAGATGGCGAGGACCTTGGGGGAGTTGCAGGTGAACTCGCTCACCTGAGCGAAGGTTTACGAGGGCAGCCGTGCCGCGACTCTCTGTTTTAGCCGAACATAAACACGAATAGTTATTTTCCTTTATGCGCTGCCTGTGCTTTACACGATCGAGCGAAGTTCTGTCAGAATGTGGTACTATGAGCTGCGTTTTGAGGAGAGAGACCGGAGCTCAGCTCTGTGCGCGGACCACTGCTGTGGACTCGTTTCATGTACTCCTGCTTTGGGAAAAAGAGGCTCGGTGGGAGAGAATGGATGTCTTTGATTAGCAGAACCCCGGAGGGTTTGCCTGATAAAAGGAAGCATTTGTTTGATAAGGGGATTGAGTAGGTGCCTGATAAGTGCAACAACCTCTGCTTTCGTTGTGCGTGTGCATGCGTGCATGTGCTTTCGTGTGTGTGTGTGTGTGTGTGTGTGTGTGTGTGTGTGTGTGTGTGTGTGTGTGTGTAGGCGCCTGTGGGTGCGCTGGCCTGCTTGTGTGTGTGTGTGTGTGTGTGTGTAGGCGCATGTGGGTGTGCCGGCCTGCTTGTGTGTGTGTGTGTGTGTGTGTGTGTAGGCGCCTGTGGGTGCGCTGGCCTGCTTGTGTGTGTGTGTGCGTGTGCGTGTATGCATGCGTGTGGGCGTGTGTGTGCTGGCCTAACTGTGTGTGTGCGTGACCACATGCATGCACATGCTCACATGCAGCCACACCTTCACTAATACTGCATGCCTCAGTGATGGGCATAATAGTATGGAATAATTTTTGGGAAGATTAGTTTAAAAGTCCCCTCAGAAACAGAGAACAGCAGAGACTGTATGCTGTCCATCTATGGATAAGCATATAATAATTAACGATGGTATAAATAATGCACAAAAAATATAAATATAATGGTGCAAATGCTCTGGCACTTTGCAGAGGATTTTGTTTTGTGGTTCTCTGTGTTGAAATGCTCTTCTCCCTGTTCCTCTCCTCCAGACGTACCCTCAAAGCCCTACTCTGTTCGCCTGAGCTCAGTGTCCCAGCGTGTTGCCACGGTATCCTTCATGAAGCCGGACTCTCACGGCGGGGTCCCCATCGGGCACTACCTGGTCACGTACAAGGACACGAGCTCGCTTGGGTGGAGGAGCGTCAAGTCGCACGGGGTCCAGAGTGAGTGTCTCCACTGTGCTTCGCCATTACGGTCATCTTTATTGAATAGACTGATTCATATAGTATGTTTCTTTCATACAGCGGGGTTTCTGTGCAAAAAAAAAACCCAGAATCCTAAATGTTAAAGATCGTATGGCTATTTTTGCAGCGTTGTGCATTGTGTTGAGCATGTTCGTACGGAGGTCACATTTGCCACTATGGAGCTAAAACACTGACACTGTAACCACAACATTAAATGACATGTTTCATTTGCATAATTTCCTTGATTTGTGGGACCCTGGCGTATTCCCTCTGTCCAACCATTCTCTACACCCCCTTCATCCTCACCAGGGTCTCGAGGAGCTTGGAGCCTTTCCCAGCTGACTATGGGCAGATTATAAAACTCTTTATCCCTGGATTTTTCAGCCCCAAGTTTTTTGTCCCCGGACTCTTCGTCCCCATGAACTTTTTGTCCCTGGACTCTTGGTCCTTGGTTGTTCATTCCCAATGATGCTTTGGCCGCTTCCTGCATTATAGCCCTATCCCTAATCCTAACACCAATTCTGTCACCTATCATGGTGATCTGTCCGTCGTCTATCTGTCTGTCTACAGTGGAGGCTCGTTTTATTATGTCTCCCCCTTCCTGGGGGGGGGGGACATATTGTTTTTGCCTGAATTCCCTTCGGCGTCGGCGTCCCCATTTGTTTCCGGAGCATAACTCTGAAACTGTTCGACCGATTCTCACCAAATTTGATATAGTGTCTCTCCATAACATGTAGATGTGCCTTTTGAGGGTTTGAACTGCTTTTGAATTTTATTTTTTCTGTTTCCATGGCAACAATTTCGACTTGGGCATATTGAAGGGTGGGACTCGTTTCCAGACCGTAACTCTAAAATGTGACATGGGGGAAGGGGGAGACATCTGTTGTTACGTGTAAAAACCATTCTAGTTATCATTAGAGGATGAAAAGTCCTCGGGGACAAAGAGACCTGTAATCCTATGGCCAATGGGAGGGATACACCCTGGACAGCTCGACAATCCATCGCAAAGAGCACACACTACTCACTGATCATTTACTCACACACTCATACCAGTGGGCTATTTAGTGTCTCCAGTTTGCCTGACTTGCATGTCTTTGGTCTGTGAGAGGAAACCAGGGTACCCAGAGGAATCCCACGCGAACTCCTCACTCAAAGGCCTCAGGCTGGATTCTAGTCTTTGGTCGATCTTGCAGTGAGATGGCAGTGCTAACTACTGCACCATCGTTCTCCCCAGAATAGCTCCAACCCAAATATTGAAAACAGATAATAAGGACCTTCAGATTCACTTCAGCTTATTCTGAAGACCAAAAAAATCTGGCCTCAACCCAAACTCTTAATCTCAAACTTCATTGCTCGCACTGATCTAATTATAATAACCTGAAAAGTAACCGTCAGGGCCTCAGAGGCAGGCCCGCGAGGCCTTCGCATATCAGCTAATGAAGCAGGAAAGTCCCCACCGCTCTTCACTTTAGTCATGTCAGCGCTAATATGCGGCTAATGCTCTTACCAGCGCTCTTCCGCTTCGCTGCACTGCCGACGTCTCGCAATGGCGATCAGAGTGAGAGAGGCTATTTCGCCCACTCTCATTGCATCGCCGCGAACCAAACGACGCTGCTGATTGCCTGATTTACATCATATTTATAAAATTATCTTTCATTGTAATTGCCCGGTGCTGAACCGACATCGCTACTTTCTTACAGTGACAGCTGGGTTGCCAGGTCTGGCTGGAGTGAGAATAGGGTTGCGGGCTGCTTTGTGTGTGCTGAGGGGGTGAAACTGTCAAGTTATCGCAAGTTATCTGCGTCAATGTCTGCTCTAAGCTGAAAATCGTGAGGTGGAGCCATTTGTAGGATCGACGATGAGCCACTGAGGCGCCTTTATAATGAGGAGGAGGAGAAATGAAAGAAGGCTTGCTGTGCCAATAATTTGCCCACTAATAATTTAGCTCCCTGGAAGAGGCGCCAGGGAGGAAAACTGGAATTTAGAATAAGAGGTTAGACTAACCCCTTGGTATGATGATCCAGCCCCGAATGACTCAATACTAGCAACCTGTATGGACAGGACAATCAGTGGCTACAGCTGACCATACTAAGGGAATAACGAGACAATCAACTAATTAACTGCAAAACTGACGCAGACTGCCAGAGCTAATTAGCCAGACAGGAGGGTTGGGACAGAAAACAGCTTAGTTGACAACAGGGGATGCATGGTTCAGCTCCTCTGTCGCTCCTTCCTCTAAGTTATTAAATTATTTTTTCCAGTGCTTTAATGTCTCTGCAGTAGCAGTTTATTTGGATGTAGAGTGAGCTTTAGCACTAAATGTTTTATAGAATTAGTTCAAAAACTCAAGTACTAGGTGAAAGTTCTAAGTGTGAGAATTAGCTTGATAACCTTGTAAGACGAAGATGAGAGAAACAAATCTCTTTCTTCCCTAGAATTATTTACCTCTTTTATGTAATATGTTCTCTCATTAAAACTTAGTAATCACACAATGACTAATAAACATATTCATTGAGAACAAATTTCATCACTTGGTTGCACATGCTAATCTGACAGATAAACATCAAGCTAAACTTGCTTCAATAGGGAGATACAAATGTTCCTGTCAACATAAAAACCAAACCAATTTTGTCGGCAAAACGCGGTACATAGCAAAAAATGGACTGCGCTCTGCGATTCGTGAACCGCATTGCGTAAGTATAACAAACATAGCCACATGAAAATCATTGTAAACTTCTACAATTCACAATGAATAAACGTTTATGTGCCTGAATCATCCCTAAATTCACCCGCTACAGTGACTCTTCCCTAATGACACTTCACTCTTTCCCTGCTTTTATTCTGTGTAAACTTTGCAGTTCCACTCTCTACGCTCTTGTGACGTCAAATAATCACCAAACTTCTCACTTTTCCTTTAAATGTTCTCCCTTTATGCTTATACACAGGAAATGAAATGAAAATAAAAATGTGATGGAAAAATTCAATGGAAAATAAAATTGCTTTCACTTAACATTTATATCAGCAATAACACTATCTTTAAAGCATTTTCACTAAATGATTCTCAGAATGTCCATTTTTCAACTCTGACTAACCGGAAACCACACTGTTTACTGTGAAGCAGTCCTGTGTTTTTTCTTCCGTGCTTGACCTCAGATGCGTTTGTGGTGTCGCCCTCCCATGTACTGTAAGGGCAGAAATGTGAGTGGTGTGATGTGTTATGCTATTGAATCGCTTTGTAATTTTTAAGAACCAGGCCGGCTTTTTCATGCTGACAATAATGTGTTTTGTGGACTGGTAGGTAATGAGTTTGTGTTAAGGTAATTGCTTTTATGAGCAGCTGTTAAGAAAATATTTCAGTCTTCAATAACAAAAATAGATACGAAAAATGCACATTCAAAAATGAAAATTTCAAACACACTCATCCAAACTGCTTAGAACTTGCACATGTATATGTGAAATGCACTCTCACACACACTTATTCTTGCACAGACAGGCATGAAATGTGCACATTCATAAATACTCTTCCAAAAAAGAAACTATACATTGTTTTTAGCATCAATTTATTATACATAAAATGTTTTGACAAATGTGGAGAACATATTGAAAAGAAAGTGTAATCAACATTTCAATATTTGTATAGTTTCTTTTTTGGAAGAGTATATTTCAATATGTTTTCCGCATTTGTCAAAACATTTCATGTATAATAAATTGATGCTAAAAACAATGTATTGTTTCTTTTTTGGAAGAGTATACAGTATATGAAACACGCATGTATACTTGTATGAAACACATTCACACACACACACACACACACACACACACACACACACATAGAAAAGGCACATATAGATACAGGTGCAAAAGACTTGCGTATATATATGAAAAGCTCACACGGACACATTTGAATTATACACGCACACATAAATGAAACTCTAATTCAGATGCATGTGAATCAAGTTCACACATAGGCATGAAATGCTCATACAGTCCCATGAGAGACAGTTATTTGCAAAACTGACTAACGTACATTCTTCAGCGTGACACTGTACATAAATATTTGCAAGGTAGTGAAAGAAGCTTTACATGTATGTATGTGTATGATACTTGGCAAAGGCATACTTTTGTGACAAGCCCCAGAACTGCATTTCCTGGACCATCAAGAAGTCAAAAAGCAGTTTCAGAGGATATGAGCCACTGCATACCCTGCAGCTATGACTGCGATGTCAGAAATGTCAGAGGAGTCTGATGAGGAATTAATGCTAATGACTTAGCACTCTCTAAAAGATCTGCGTACTCACTGTAGTTTCCATAAGGTTTCGCTTGCAGAGCTATAGATTCCATATTTTGTTAGTTTTTTGTAAATTTGTTGATGTAACTATGAATCAAGAATGGCAAATCATCCACTGAAATTCTCTCAGCTACATTTCATTTTACAGCGAAGCTGCATGCTCAGGGGATGTTCCAGGGCCAAAACTACTGGACAGCTCTGCAGCCCAAATAAATGCTACTGCAACCAGCGAGGTTATCATTAGTCCATCAGCTGTCCTGAGAGCAGCCATAAGTCCTCTTACCGTCCTCGTCACAGAATTAGAGTTAAATTTTCCGATGATTCTGGGAAGGGGCTGTGTATTTGTGAGGCCATTCAAAGCTCTCAAAGCTTCATCAGTGTTTGCCGGTAATGAAGAGAAACTGAATTTGGCACTGAATTCACAACGTAAATGCATTTAACCCCTTCCATACTAAGGATGTATAAAAACAAAATTTTCATAAATGCAAAGAAGTTTGGAGGAGAGTTCAGAAGTATGAAATACTGATGTAGCGGATGAAGACACTGCGGAAGATGGAGAAAGCAAGAAATCAGAGTTGATTGCTCGTGGTCTCATTTTCTTTTTGCTAACTCTCCACTCAACTGCTTGGCATGAACGAATCACTGTCTTTGCAATTTTCATTGTATTCTGAGTCTGCATCTGCAAATCTTTAGTTCTTATCTTTCTCTGACGTGAACCATAGATTGTATAAAAAGATGGAGGAAGCAACCATGACGTCACCCATTGGTTTCAGCATACCATTTAGGAAGCCTCAATTTGGCAATTTGAATTGAGCCATTTTGTCATTTTGAAACCGGATGTGATTCCTATTGGACGAAAGCGTGAATTATATGTCCAGGGAGGAGCGAGGGGTGGATCTACAAGTGGATATGACCATATCAGACGAGGACCTGAGAATAGCCACGCCTCTAAAGCTTAATCTAGCTTTATCATTTATTGTAGTCTATTTGGGACCATCATTTACAAAAATTAACATCATGATATATTGAAGGAGACTTGAAACGTGCGATAGATACATAAAGTAATGTGGAAAATTATAAGTGAAATAACAAACCAGGTGAGAAAGTAGGGTCGTTTTCTCATAAACTTCTATAGGATTGAACTTTTTTCTGCAACCACTTATGTCGCCATCTGCTGGCCATTAAATAGAATGCAAATTTTAGAGATTTCCGCATTTGGCCTCATTTTTCAGACCCGGGTGCTGTGTCCATGTTTTTATATAGTCAATGATGTGTACACACGAGGGCGACGTGCCATTTTGACTTTCAAAGCATAAGCCAGTTGGGTTTTCTATGTAATGCGTGAATTTTACCATTCATGCAATGTTATTGCGGACTTTACCTGTCAGTACAAGACTCTTCTGAGCCACCAGCATAAGTAGAGTGATTGTATTCACACGACCAGACTCAACATCAAACGATTGGTTTGAGGAGGCATGTATACGTCTTGGGTCACTGCATGGCTGCAGCAAGGACATATATACACACCCATGGAAGGGAAGGAGTTAATAAAGTCACAGTCACAATTGACAGAACATCTAAACATTTTATTCTGAAAGGCTCACTTTGGGTTTTTTGTAGTGGGGTTGTATAAGGCACTTGTCCCCAGTCAGTGTATTACCTGCTGTGAATAGCGGTCAGCAAACCCCCAGTTTGGAGAGGCAGAGTGAAGTACCAATACAGGAGCGGAGCAATACACTGCCTTGGAAAGAGAGAGCAGCAAAATGAACGATAGCCACCTAAAACAAGGCCCGCTTCAAAACATTAGTCTCAATGTTTAGAATATTTTCACCACTCTCCCTCGCAGTGTCATGGCCAACTCAACAGACATGACAAATAAAGGGAGGTGACAAAAGAAGTTAGAGCAAAAAGCATTTATTTATTTTAAAGAGGCGAAAATGCCAAAGTGTTATGGGGTGTAGCAGTCAGTAAGTCAGTGGTGTTAGGATGTAGACCTGTACAAATGATAAATAGTGAGTGGAGTGTTGTCTGGCAAAAGGAAACTGAAAAACAGGAAAGGGAGGTGTGGAGTACAGCCTGCAGAGTTTCCCCTTTCTCTCTCCATCTCAATGGAGCCATAGGGGTGTGCCTTTATGGTACATGAGAACACCAGGCCCTAGGGTTCCCAATAATCTACCCGCCCACACCTACTGGGCATCTGCAATACAGAACACAAAGACTTAGACAAGCAGCCAATCGAAGTGTGGTCGTCTCAGCAGTCAGAACGCCCTCTCCTTAGTTTGACTCCCCGTTTTCTCTACCGAATAACAATACTGAAGTTCTGCAGCTGAGAAAATGTAACGTTATTCCCAAAGGAAATGTTTTCAGATTTCAGTACTGTAGATGCCACATGCCAATGTGTTCTTGTTTCAAATGTTTTTGGGTATCAAAAGTATGAGACATTTAAAAAAAATATATATATATATTTCCTCTATGGCCCCTCGCGGGCTTTGCTGTACGTGTGGTGCTTTTTTTTGGCACGTGTCATGTTTGGGGGATTGTGTAAGAGAGTGACAGGTGTTTTTCTCCCTGGTAAAGCAAGAGTTGGCAGACTGGTGGCTGAAATGCCATTAGGTCTCGCGTCAGCGGAAATGCAGTGGGATTTGAACTGCTGACCTCCCAGTCTTGATTTGAAAGGTTACATGTGTGCATATGATGCATTGATGATTTCCTTGAAGCTGACAGCAGCAGTTGAGGAAAAAAACAAAAACAACTAGAGGCACTCCAAGAGTGCAAACCTCCGCCAAGGCAGCACAGTCAAAATCTTGCTGAGGGAACATGGCTCATTAGAAATTTAAGGTATCTGCGATATAGGATTTCAAGATGGCTCCTGTGGCGGCCATATTGTTTGATGCAGCGCGTTCCAAACTGATTGATTCTATCCCTGATGCAAGACCAGTTTACATACAAAATTTGAGTGATATCACTAGGAGTGACGTTCAATTATCATGTGTCATAGAATTTCAAGACGGCTAGTGTTGCGGCCATACTGTTTGACCGATCGTGGTCAAAGTCAGACAGGCCCATCCCTGATGTAAAAGAAAGTCACCCATAGAATTTCAGAGATATCCGTTCATTACTGTTTGAGTTATTTTGTACACAGACAGACAGACAGACAAATGCCAGCAAAAACATAATCTCATTGGCAGGGGTAATAATGAGATGGGCGTTCAGTTTTGCACTCAGAATCCCAGACCTTTTAAAACTCGCAGGAGGCCAGCATGGCTGTGCTGTGATAAATGTTACCGTTTTATCGCGGTGCTCTCACCTCAATCTTGCCAATAAAGTTTCACCGCTTGAATGAAGCCCAAACTACTTGGATGGAGTCTTACTTTTTTGTCATTTTATGTCTACAATTTTCCACATTTGCATGCACTCATCACAGTTTAGATCTGTGCTGATCCTGGCCCTAATTCCGCAAAGACAATGCAGATCCGGCCCAGAGTCAGTTGCATTCTGGGATGTTACATACTGAAATGCTGGCTTGATTATTTTCCCTTTCCTGTATTCAGATGTTGGCATGCTTTATATTAATGCACTCGCTTGTCTGTTCTCTCCCCTTTGATGGCACACATCACAGTTTGACTTTCACAGATTTGACCCTCAGCTGTTTCCGTAAGGGCCACTGTTGTAATGATGTATGTATGTGTGTGTGGTGTGTGTGTGTGAGTGCATGTGAGTATGGTTGTGCATACGCATGTGGCATACTTTAATTTGTTTATTGAACTGGTGGAATTTCACAAGTTTTGAAAACCAGTGTGAGATAGAATCCCTGCAAACCAATGTTTGTCTTGTAAATTTAATTATTATTATTATTTTTTTTTTGCTTTGTATTTTTCCATTAAAAAAAAAAACTTTGTGGAAATAAACTTTCTGCTTTAATTGTCAAGTGACATTGCATAACCTCAGTGGTAAATTTTGAAATGAGCAGAGTCGGACAGTCTAGAGGTCAAAAAGTAGAAGTCCTGCCATGTGCTAATTCTGCCTATAAACTCCTGGCAGATCATTTTGCTCAGCAGTTCTCCCTCCTAACTGAGCCAGTTGGAAAATCCACTGTGGCTGGGACAAAAGTCTGGGGAGGACTTTCACTTTTGGAACCTCTGTTATTCACCTCTGGGAATGAGTCAAAATGTCTCACCTCAGTGGTAGTCTTTTGTACTATTTTGCGGTGTAAATATAAGACTAAAAGGTGTGTTGACAGACACATTCTCTTTTTGTTTTGGCTGTGATCTCCATTGAAGCTAAGGCCTTTGATGTGAAGGCCTAGAAGTTGTGAGGATGATCTGCCTTTCCCCCACACAAACACACACGCGCGCGCACACACACACACACGCACATTACTTCAAATGCACCATGAAGATCACAGGGCCTGAGGAACCAAAGATATGCCACTGTTTTCTTCTATCCTGCCTGTAGGAGCCACTGGGGCATAATATCAGTGATGGGAGAGTCAACAGCAGGTGCTCAGGGCAGCTGACTGTATCGCTCTGACCGCAAAATGGTGGATCGATTTGTACGACACCTAGGGGGTCTGTTTGATGTTCAAACTTCAAAAAGGAACTTAAAGGACAGACATGTCTGGCAGCCAGACAACACTGACAAACCTGGATGGCCTGTAGTTAAGAACTATGCTTCTGAAGATAGGAAGTGCTGGAACACGGGTGGAGTTGTTGTGGGGAACCTGGTAGGAGCTGAAAGACATTTACATTTCATAGCAAACAGGACAAAGAGTGACCAGTGCTTACACGGGAGGTGCTAAAATCATCGGAAACACTGCCATAAATACAGTTTAGCAAAGCTCATGATGCGCTGATGCTGTTAAGGCTGGTTCACATAATGATTTATTCAATTCCGTGGTAATTTTTAGAGCGGTACGTCTTTGGTTACTTTACAACAATAAAGTGTTCCACCTACCCCGGTCTAAGGGCTTTTATCTGCTGCTACATTTTGTTTTTGCCAGTTCCTTGTGTTTGCAATAATTCTGGACTTGCTATCGTAAATAATTTAGCCATTTTTTTTTTAATCAACGCCCCTTAAATTTGGGCGCAAACTATTAGGCCCCTTTTGTCAGTATCCTCTCCTTGCTTTCGAGACTCACATATCAAAATGCTTCAGGTCAGGCCTCTTTTGAGCAGACAAAGGCAACTAATTTGGCATTCAAATTAATAGAAGACACATTTTTTGAAGCTAATGAAGTGATGGGTTTGAGACTTCAAAGCTTAAAAGCCATGTTTTGTGGCTGCATACAAAAATGTACCCACCCTGTGTACGCAGTGTAAGTAATTTTTGGCTGTTTGCTATTGCTGCCAGGTACAAAAGTTAGTGCATCCAATTAAATGGTGGCTACAAGCAGATTTATTTTACAAGCACATAGGAATGGTCCACAGCGCTCTGTCTCACCCAAAGTCAACTGGCCGTTGCTTTATGTTGTTTCTAAAATGGCAGCACTTTTCATGAGGACAGTACAGCAGTGGCTATTGTATGACTGGACACAAACTCCATTACATCTCCTCTGTATAAACAAACTCTACCGACACACTTATCTTGTCCAAATAATCACACATTTTTACCATTACCCATCAGTTTATATAAAAAGCAAAACAGGAAAGCTAAGTACGTTAATGGACTCAATGCAAGATCAAACCTTTACTTGCAATCACCGATTGAGCCACTGACGGAATAGGGTCTAATTACTGTATTTTAGTCATAATGTAAAGTTTGCAAAATGCTCTTATGAAGATTACTTTTCCATTTTTTTTTTGGTTTATAGATGCAGTTAGAGTATAATGCAAAGAAAAACATCTAGTTGGGGTTTTTTTTTTTAGATATGAACATGGAACATATTCATGCACCAGAACTCATTCACATCACAGAAGAGCAACTAATATGGTTCTGTTAAAAACAGACAAGAAGTTGAGTAAATCCTCTCCATTCTGAGGCCTGTACGCAAGGGTAACACATACGGAAACGGAAATCTATAGCACTAACAGTCTTTTGCAGTAAACCTTAATTAAAATTTTAATGGGAATATTTTTGTTTCCGGGATAACTGTACTCAGTACAAAACACAAACCTGAAAGAATGTGCTGTTAAAATGTTGGGATATTGCTCTCTGAGCTTCTCAAATGGATTTTGTAAAATATTTCTCACCTTTTTTTTTAAGAGAAAAAGGGATTTACTGTTCTGCCGGAGGATTTTATTTTAGATATATTTACTGCATTTTCTCCAAGGGATTTTAAGGGTTGCATCAATTCAGTTTAACACCTAATTACAGAAATGCATTATGCAGGTTCATTTACATCAGGTTTAATCACCAACTGCAAACTGATGAGTTAAGGGCTTTTTTGTGCAATGGAACAAGACAAAGAGACTGGAATATAGGCATTGTGTGTTATGCTGGGTTTACGCATACCGACGACAGGTCACGAATGCCACAAATCTAAATTCCTGACCAAGGAGCACAAATTTGAATTGAATTTGACGATTCGGGGCAGAGGCGTCACGTCTTTCAGTTCAGTTCTTGACAGCTTTTGTGTCGATTCGTAACAACGCGTCACAGCATGGGCTCAAAGAATGGCAAGAATACACCACGAATGCTGCCACGCAGTATTACGAATCGCCTCAAATCACCACGAATGGACATGCTTAATTGAAAACTCCACTAAACGAGGGTGATTTGTGAAATTCGTGGAAGATTTTTTGGCAGCCAAAAACATTTTCTACTAATATCACAAATGTCACGAACCGACACACAGTGTTAAGAACCCTATTCAGATACGTTAAGTCACGTTACGAATGTCACAAATGTGCCACGAATGACGGGAAAAAGATATTCGTAACGCATCGTGCCTACGTGTAAATCCAGCTTTAATCAAAGAAAGAAAGATAGGGTTAGAGGGACCAATGCTGTGATAATGGTCTTTAAGCATGTCTGTTTTTGCCTTATATAATATCAGAGGGTATACACTTTTTACAGTTTTCATCATAACTAATGGCAAAGGTTGAACAAAGAAGAAAAAAAGTATATACCCTTTTTGATTAAAATGGCACAGACTGAGCTTTTAAATTCTACTGTTGTCAGGGAAGCTGACATTTCATTCTTTATTAAATATGTTCAGCAATCGGCACGGTTGAATTTCACTTTTATAATCAACTTATTGTTATGGTTTCAATAATCTTTATGATGGCAGGCAGTAATGTCTTTGTATTTGGTTCCCTTGCTGACTTTGTGTTGAAGGCATTTTGCACCATGATCCTCATCTTTTCTTATTTCTTTTTATTATTATTTTAATATTATTCATCCTAATCAAAAATGGAGGTCCCCATGGAAATTGCCGGAGGAAGACTTTATTTCAGCAATGAAACGAGTCAATAAGAATGGTTTAGTAAAGCCTTTGTCAAGATAAAGCTTTTTTTTCTTTTTTTGTGTTTTCACTTTAGTGCTGTAGTAATATTCAGTATTTGGAGAAAGCAGTCAATTTATTATTCATATTTTTTAGATGAACATAGCCTCGACAGAAGCATATAACCTTTTGAAATATGCACCTGTGAGTGCTGAGTTTTAACTGGCTTGGGTGAATTAATTCTGGCTCCCAACTTCTATGGCCTGTATGAATTAAAATGAGGTTTAGCAATCAACTTTTAAAGAGTAGAAAACAAGATATACAGCAACGTTTAAAGGGATATCAGGATATCTGCTTACCCTATTTTAGTTTTCACGGCATGAAGCTATGCGCTAGGAACTCCGAGTGGTACATTTATTTCATCTGGAAAAACATTTAAAAAAAAAAAACTCTTCTAAAATGGTTGAATATTGTCATAAATGACATAACAATAATTGCTGCCTTCTCACCATGTGTTTCCTAAGGACTTGAATAGAACTGGCTGCCATCTGTTTTGCTTTGCTGGTTAATATTAAAGAGGATTTCGAACGAAGGAAGCCAAGTATTACAGCCCTGCAGAATGTACAAGAGCGCTTCAATGATGGTTACTGAATTAAAGAATATGAGCACTGGACAAAATATCTCTGGATGTCACTGGTCTGAACTGCCAGCTGGGAAAGTCAAACAGTGCCTGTAGACAGTCAGCCTATCACAGCGAGGTGCAGACGATCAATCAACCTATCACCACGAAGATGAAGATCACATTTCCCAAAGGACACATTTCTTTCAACTTGAGCCAAGAGGAGATTGGAGAGATGTAATTCATTGTATGCTCCTCTCTGCATGGCAGCCAAAGAACAGCAATAGTCACCACGTAGGCTAAAAAATAAGCTTCGGCAATGAGGTGACTGCATGTATCTGTGCTGTGAAGTTGGAACCGATCACAACTCACGCTGGCCTCTACTTTTGGCTTCCAAACTTAGGCTGACCTTTCGCCGCTTACGCTGCGTGTCAAACTGTGCTGCATTTACCAGACGTGAAATTGTACAGAAACACTAAATTGCCTGTGGAAAACTGCTGATTGATGTATTTCAAAGAGCTCTTATCTGCCGTCTGTTTTTCCAGGCAGTGGCTGGAGGAAGAACGTTTACATCGACCATTTTCCACTTCTTCCAAGCACACTCACTAAGACTAAAAGGTACAAAATCTTGAGAACACAAAGATGCAACCAACAGGATAATTATTATTAAGCGGCAGTATTGCTGGTGCCGCAATTTTGATGTCGACCTCATAATGGGTTTCCTTCAGAAGGGAATAGACATGTCATACCA
Organism: Gymnothorax reevesii; assembly: GCA_029721435.1. Taxonomy (NCBI): domain Eukaryota; kingdom Metazoa; phylum Chordata; class Actinopteri; order Anguilliformes; family Muraenidae; genus Gymnothorax; species Gymnothorax reevesii. The sequence goes on along the minus strand of CM056587.1, from coordinate 20,528,910 downwards.
GAAGTGCCCAGAAATTTAAAATGGCTCCATCAGTGATGTGCATCTTTTTGAGGGGAAAAAAAATCATTTCTTGATGGAAAAACCAGTTGTTTGTGTAATTATTTAATGGGGAAAACAATATTTCATCAGTATTAGAGTATAGAAAATAACTCCATACCTTTTATAGATTATTTTTATGGCTTTCTTTAGTTATCTTTATAATGGGGTTGACTCATTTTTCCGAGCGCTTAAAAGACTCTTCAGCTCTTCTGATAACCTGGAAACTCAAAGGGGAACAGTTACGTGCCCTGGAAAGATCTGAGAGCCTGCTGTCCACATGAGCTTGTGAATGAGGTCAAATGCTTGAAAGGCAGTAAGCTTGCTGCTTGATAATGGGCAAGATTTTTCCTTTCATTAGATGTGATGTTCAGACAGTCTACGGTGACTTATCCAAGATAATGGCTAATGCTGGGAAGTTTCAAATCAAAAGCTCTGTCGCTATTAACTTTATCCTGGAGATTCAGCCGGGCAGCATTTTAAGAGTCTCCTCTTGCTGTATTTCATTATTTGTTTTGTTTTTATTTGTGTTACCTGAGTAACAAAATCAAAGGATTTTTTTTTTTCTGTTGGGAAAGAAACCCCTTGACTTTTTAAATCAGTAGTATGGGCTGAGCATGTCGTGAACAGATGAGAATGAACATGAGAGGTCACACACTGACAAAATTCTAATTTTGAAATGGCTCGAGGTTTGCCAATTGAATGGTACAATTAAAGGATGACAAATGGCGTGGAATGAGTTACACATCTGCAACCTCCTTATTTAAGGCACCTCTTGAACATTACAAGAGTACAGTGGCATGAAAAAGTATTTTTCCCCTGGTCATATTTAAATGTTTCAGATTGTCAAACTAATTTAACATAAGGCAAAGACAATGTGAGTGAACACAAAATGCAGCATTCATATGATCATTTCATTGTCAAGATGTCAAGTCAGTCAAATGTGAGGTTTTTGTCTTGCAGCTCTCCTATTGCCCAGTCTTCTTCTCATCGTGGAATCATGAACACTGACCGTAGCTGAGGCTTGTGAGGTCTCCAGCTCTTTAGACGTTAGTCCGGAATCTTTAGTAACCTTCTGGACAAGTTCTTGATGAATTCTTGGAGGAATTTTGGAAGGCCGTGCACCCCTGGGAAGTTTCACCAGTGTTCCAAATGTTCTCCATTTGTAGATGATGGCTCTCAGTGGTTCACTGGGGCCTCAGAGCAGTATAAATGGCTTTATAACCCTTTCTATAGGGTTGGATGTCAACACTTTTGTTTCTCATCTGTTCTTGAATTTATAATAATTGTGATATCATGCGCTGCTTTTTTCCTACTTCACATTTCCAGATAGATTGTAAGTTATGTTTGCTTTAAACATTGAACAGAGCTGGAAGTAGTTATGACTGGGTCTTGCAAAATTAAAGCCAATTATCAGTGAATTTTTTTAATTGGTTTATGTAGTAACTAAGAGGACAAATTATTTTTCGCATAGGGCTGTGTTGGATATGTTGGGTAGCTTTTTTTCATCAAAAATGAAATTGTAATTTAAAAACTGCATTTTGTGTTTACTCAGTCTATCTTTTTTTGATTACCTTAGCCAAGGAGGTTATGTTTTGGGCATTAATGGTTTTTTACTTGCCGAAGTCATGCAATTTTGGCAAGTATATCAGTTTGTTGCATTAGAACTCTGTTTGTCTGTCAGTTATGCACCCTTTTGCCATTTATCCTACACCAATCTTAACAAATATCAGAGACATGTTAGCATAGTTTACTTGCCACAGACCTATGCTTCTCTGATGTTTCCGTGTCAAAGAACAAGGTCTCACAAAAGGTTGAAAACTTAATTTGATCCAAACCTTTGTTTCTTATTAAGCTAGAGACTTAAAACTATAGTGGAACTCGCCTAAACCGTCCTCGTATGAAACGGAAACTTGCTCACACCGGACAACAGCTCAAGTCCTGATTTTTCTGTAACGTTTTTTGTCCGTTTATGCGTATAGCGGATTTTGCTTATAACTGAAAAATTGAGGTGGTCCAATTGAATCCGTTATATGCGTGTTTTACTGTATCGCCATTCTTTTCCTCAATGCAATGCAGTTCTAGCGGTTAGGGGTCGTGATGATGTCACTCTGACATCATTTTGAACATCTGACATCAAATGAATTTCTTTGATTCTCCTCTTTAGAAAGTTGAGCTCACATGCCAAAATTTCGCCCAAATCACTGAAAAGGTTGTTACATAATTGAAGTTTTTCTGACATACATTTTGCAAAACCTGAAAATGGCCAGATTTTACAACATAGTGTATGTTCTTCTGTATTGTACTCAGTCTTTCACAGTTCAACTGACACAAAAGGTAAAAAACATTTGATCAACAAGTTAATTTCAAATTAAGATAGAGACTTGAATCTAATGCCATTCTTTTCACTAACGCAATGCGGTTCTAGTAGTTACTGGTCACAATGATGTCACTCTGACGTTAGTGGATAGAACTTTGGCAAGTCTTTGTTCTATAAATGATCTTTCATTTATTAACCCGCTCCGCCCGAAGGGAAAGGACAAGGGGTATTGTTCTTGGTTCAGATTATTTGTTTCTTTGTTTGTTAACACTTTACCAGCAAAACTAATGGTCAGATTAACGCCAATTTGGGTTTAGGGATTGCCTCTGTCCCAGAATGGGTGCCAATTGAATTTAGGAAAAGTAGGTCAAAGTTCAACATGTGTTAGGGGCGGGGTTTTTTGTGCCTGGCACCACTTGTTTGTTTGTTTGTCAGGCTGTTTGTTTGTTAGCAAATTTACTCAAAAAGTCAGCAATGGATTCAAATGATTCGATTTTGGTGGTGATTCCGATCATCGTCTGGATCCAGGAATTGTTTTAAAGGACGTTACGTGAGGAAACTGAGTGCTTGGCAGAGGTTTGCACTCTCCAAGCTCTGTCTAGTATTGAAATTATGATAGCCGTTGCGTCTAAATCATTTAAGTCTGACAAACGTGGAAAAATAAAAGAAATCGGGAAGGGGGGCAAATAATTTTTCACAGCATTGTAAAATATTATCAATATTTCAAAACTGTCTGAATCATGAGTTGTGAGTTATATGATTTGCACAATAAAATACGTAGAAATAAATCAAGGGGGTGTTACTAAGACCATATCACGAATTATAATCCAAGAAGAGGTATTGATGCGTTTCTACATAATGAGATGCTGACATCTTTATTGTGAATTTGTCAACAACAAAAAAGAAAGGTGTTCTTTGAATGTATGGGGAAACAATGATGATTTTCCAAGCCATGGAAATGTCCAGAAGACTTGATTTTCATGTGAAATGGGTGTCTGCATGAAATTCTTTTTTTCCGCTAACTCACTCACTCCCAGTGCAGAAGACCACTGTCTTTCTGCTCTGACGCATTTTCTGCATGTCTTTCCCCACAGCAGTGGTTCTGCTGACTAACCTTGAGCCCAACACAACGTACGAGGTACGGGTGGCAGCTGTCAATGGGAAAGGACAGGGCGAATTCAGCCACACAGAGAGCTTTCAGACCCTGCCCATACGTGAGTGCCTAAGACTTTCATCTGTATTCTATACTGCCCCTCTCTCATCTGTACTCTATACTGCTCCTCTCTCATCTGTACTCTATACTGCTCCTCTCTCATCTGTGCTCTATACTGCTCCTCTCTCATCTGTGCTCTATACTGCTCCTCTCTCATCTGTGCTCTATACTGCTCCTCTCTCATCTGTACTCTATACTGCTCCTCTCTCATCTGTGCTCTATACTGCTCCTCTCTCATCTGTGCTCTATACTGCTCCTCTCTCATCTGTGCTCTATACTGCTCCTCTCTCATCTGTGCTCTATACTGCTCCTCTCTCATCTGTGCTCTATACTGCCCCTCTCTTATCTGTGCTCTATACTGCCCCTCTCTTATCTGTACTCTATACTGCTCCTCTCTCATCTGTGCTCTATACTGCTCCTCTCTCATCTGTGCTCTATACTGCCCCTCTCTTATCTGTGCTCTATACTGCCCCTCTCTTATCTGTACTCTATACTGCTCCTCTCTCATCTGTATTCTATACTGCCCCTCTCTCATCTGTACTCTATACTGCTCCTCTCTCATCTGTACTCTATACTGCCCCTCTCTCATCTGTACTCTATACTGCTCCTCTCTCATCTGTGCTCTATACTGCTCCTCTCTCATCTGTGCTCTATACTGCCCCTCTCTTATCTGTGCTCTATACTGCCCCTCTCTCATCTGTACTCTATACTGCTCCTCTCTCATCTGTGCTCTATACTGCTCCTCTCTCATCTGTGCTCTATACTGCCCCTCTCACATCTGTGCTCTATACTGCCCCTCTCTCATCTGTACTCTATACTGCTCCTCTCTCATCTGTGCTCTATACTGCTCCTCTCTCATCTGTACTCTATACTGCTCCTCTCTCATCTGTGCTCTATACTGCTCCTCTCTCATCTGTGCTCTATACTGCCCCTCTCTTATCTGTGCTCTATACTGCCCCTCTCTCATCTGTACTCTATACTGCTCCTCTCTCATCTGTGCTCTATACTGCTCCTCTCTCATCTGTGCTCTATACTGCCCCTCTCACATCTGTGCTCTATACTGCCCCTCTCTTATCTGTACTCTATACTGCTCCTCTCTTATCTGTACTCTATACTGCTCCTCTCTCATCTGTTCTCTATACTGCCCCTCTCTTATCTGTGCTCTATACTGCCCCTCTCTTATCTGTACTCTATACTGCCCCTCTCTCATCTGTACTCTATACTGCCCCTCTCTTATCTGTGCTCTATACTGCTCCTCTCTCATCTGTGCTCTATACTGCTCCTCTCTCATCTGTACTCGATACTGCTCCTCTCTCATCTGTGCTCTATACTGCTCCTCTCTCATCTGTGCTCTGTACTGCCCCTCTCTTATCTGTGCTCTATACTGCCCCTCTCTTATCTGTGCTCTATACTGCTCCTCTCTCATCTGTGCTCTATACTGCTCCTCTCTCATCTGTGCTCTATACTGCTCCTCTCTCATCTGTACTCTATACTGCTCCTCTCTCATCTGTACTCTATACTGCTCCTCTCTCATCTGTGCTCTATACTGCTCCTCTCTTATCTGTGCTCTATACTGCCCCTCTCTTATCTGTACTCTATACTGCTCCTCTCTCATCTGTGCTCTATACTGCTCCTCTCTCATCTGTGCTCTATACTGCTCCTCTCTCATCTGTGCTCTATACTGCTCCTCTCTCATCTGTGCCCTATACTGCTCCTCTCTCATCTGTACTCTATACTGCCCCTCTCTTATCTGTGCTCTATACTGCCCCTCTCTTATCTGTGCTCTATACTGCCCCTCTCTTATCTGTGCTCTATACTGCCCCTCTCTTATCTGTACTCTATACTGCTCCTCTCTTATCTGTGCTCTATACTGCTCCTCTTTCATCTGTACTCTATACTGCTCCTCTCTCATCTGTGCTCTATACTGCCCCTCTCTTATCTGTACTCTATACTGCTCCTCTCTCATCTGTGCTCTATACTGCTCCTCTCTTATCTGTGCTCTATACTGCTCCACTCTCATCTGTACTCTATACTGCTCCTCTCTCTTCTGTGCTCTATACTGCTCCTCTCTCATCTGTACTCTATACTGCTCCTCTCTCATCTGTACTCTATACTGCTCCTCTCTCATCTGTGCTCTATACTGCTCCTCTCTTATCTGTGCTCTATACTGCCCCTCTCTTATCTGTGCTCTATACTGCCCCTCTCTTATCTGTACTCTATACTGCTCCTCTCTCATCTGTGCTCTATACTGCTCCTCTCTTATCTGTGCTCTATACTGCTCCTCTCTCATCTGTACTCTATACTGCTCCTCTCTCATCTGTGCTCTATACTGCTCCTCTCTCATCTGTACTCTATACTGCTCCTCTCTCATCTGTGCTCTATACTGCTCCTCTCTCATCTGTGCTCTATACTGCTCCACTCTCATCTGTACTCTATACTCCTCCTCTCTCTTCTGTGCTCTATACTGCTTCTCTCTCATCTGTACTCTATACTGCTCCTCTCTCATCTGTACTCTATACTGCTCCTCTCTCATCTGTGCTCTATACTGCTCCTCTCTTATCTGTGCTCTATACTGCCCTCTCTTATCTGTGCTCTATACTGCCCCTCTCTCATCTGTGCTCTATACTGCCCCTCTCTTATCTGTGCTCTATACTGCCCCTCTCTTATCTGTGCTCTATACTGCTCCTCTCTCATCTGTGCTCTATACTGCTCCTCTCTCATCTGTACTCTATACTGCTCCTCTCTCATCTGTGCTCTATACTGCTCCTCTCTCATCTGTGCTCTATACTGCTCCTCTCTCATCTGTACTGTATACTGCTCCTCTCTCATCTGTACTCTATACTGCCCCTCTCTTATCTGTACTCTATACTGCTGCTCTCTCATCTGTAGTCTATACTGCCCCTCTCTTATCTGTACTCTATACTGCTCCTCTCTCATCTGTACTCTATACTGCTCCTCTCTCATCTGTGCTCTATACTGCTCCTCTCTCATCTGTGCTCTATACTGCCCCTCTCTTATCTGTGCTCTATACTGCCCCTCTCTTATCTGTGCTCTATACTGCTCCTCTCTCATCTGTACTCTATACTGCCCCTCTCACATCTGTGCTCTATACTGCCCCTCTCTTATCTGTACTCTATACTGCTCCTCTCTCATCTGTACTCTATACTGATCCTTTTTTCATCTGTACTCTATACTGCTCCTCTCTCATCTGTACTCTACCTGTATTCTGCTCCTCTCTCATCTGTGCTCTGTACTGCCCCTCTCTTATCTGTGCTCTATACTGCTCCTCTCTCATCTGTGCTCTATACTTCTCCTCTCTCATCTGTACTCTATACTGCTCCTCTCTCATCTGTACTCTATACTGCCCCTCTCTCATCTGTACTCTATACTGCCCCTCTCTTATCTGTAGTCTATACTGCTCCTCTCTCATCTGTACTCTATACTGCCCCTCTCTCATCTGTGCTCTATACTGCTCCTCTCTTATCTGTACTCTATACTGCTCCTCTCTAATCTGTGCTCTATACTGCTCCTCTCTCATCTGTGCTCTATACTGCCCCTCTCTTATCTGTGCTCTATACTGCTCCTCTCTCATCTGTACTCTATACTGCCCCTCTCACATCTGTGCTCTATACTGCCCCTCTCTTATCTGTACTCTATACTGCCCCTCTCTCATCTGTGCTTTATACTGCCCCTCTCTCATCTGTGCTCTATACTGCCCCTCTCTCATCTGTACTCTATACTGCTCCTCTCTCATCTGTACTCTATACTGCCCCTCTCTTATCTGTGCTCTATACTGCTCCTCTCTCATCTGTGCTCTATACTGCCCCTCTCTTATCTGTACTCTATACTGCTCCTCTCTCATCTGTACTCTATACTGCCCCTCTCTCATCTGTGCTCTATACTGCCCCTCTCTTATCTGTGCTCTATACTGCTCCTCTCTCATCTGTGCTCTATACTGCCCCTCTCTTATCTGTGCTCTATACTGCTCCTTTCTCATCTGTACTCGATACTGCTCCTCTCTCATCTGTGCTCTATACTGCTCCTCTCTCATCTGTGCTCTATACTGCCCCTCTCTTATCTGTGCTCTATACTGCCCCTCTCTTATCTGTGCTCTATACTGCTCCTCTCTCATCTGTACTCTATACTGCCCCTCTCACATCTGTGCTCTATACTGCCCCTCTCTTATCTGTGCTCTATACTGCCCCTCTCTCATCTGTGCTCTATACTGCTCCTCTCTCATCTGTGCTCTATACTGCTCCTCTCTCATCTGTGCTCTATACTGCTCCTCTCTCATCTGTGCTCTATACTGCCCCTCTCTCATCTGTGCTCTATACTGCCCCTCTCTTATCTGTACTCTATACTGCCCCTCTCTTATCTGTGCTCTATACTGCCCCTCTCTCATCTGTACTCTATACTGCTCCTCTCTCATCTGTGCTCTATACTGCCCCTCTCTCATCTGTACTCTATACTGCTCCTCTCTCATTTGTGCTCTATACTGCCCCTCTCTCATCTGTGCTCGATACTGCCCCTCTCTTATCTGTGCTCTATACTGCCCCTCTCTCATCTGTGCTCTATACTGCCCCTCTCTCATCTGTGCTCTATACTGCCCCTCTCTCATCTGTGCTCTATACTGCCCCTCTCTTATCTGTACTCTATACTGCTCCTCTCTCATCTGTACTCTATACTGCCCCTCTCTCATCTGTGCTCTATACTGCCCCTCTCTTATCTGTGCTCTATACTGCTCCTCTCTCATCTGTACTCTATACTGCCCCTCTCTCATCTGTGCTCTATACTGCCCCTCTCTTATCTGTACTCTATACTGCTCCTCTCCCATCTGTACTCTATACTGCCCCTCTCTCATCTGTGCTCTATACTGCCCCTCTCTTATCTGTGCTCTATACTGCTCCTCTCTCATCTGTACTCTATACTGCCCCTCTCTCATCTGTGCTCTATACTGCCCCTCTCTTATCTGTGCTCTATACTACTCCTCTCTCATCTGTGCTCTATACTGCCCCTCTCTCATCTGTGCTCTATACTGCCCCTCTCTTATCTGTGCTCTATACTGCCCCTCTCTTATCTGTACTCTATACTGCTCCTCTCTCATCTGTACTCTATACTGCTCCTCTCTTATCTGTACTCTATACTGCTCCTCTCTCATCCGTACTCTATACTGCCCCTCTCTTATCTGTACTCTATACTGCCCCTCTCTTATCTGTGCTCTATACTGCCCCTCTCTTATCTGTGCTCTATACTGCTCCTCTCTCATCTGTGCTCTATACTGCTCCTCTCTCATCTGTGCTCTATACTGCCCCTCTCTTATCTGTGCTCTATACTGCCCCTCTCTTATCTGTACTCTATACTGCCCCTCTCTCATCTGTGCTCTATTCTGCTCCTCACTCATCTCTGCTCTATACTGCCCCTCTCTCATCTGTGCTCTATACTGCCCCTCTCTTATCTGTGCTCTATACTGCCCCTCTCTTAAATCAGACCTGCCAACATGTACGCATTTTGCGTACAACGTACGCATTTTGACATCAAAGTACGCTGGTACGAGTTGATGCTTTTTGAGTACGCATATCGCTAGATCTCTCCCGTTTCAGTTTATGCGTCAGTTTAAGTTGACACACTCATCAGTTGATGTCCGGTGAGCAGAGGCGCGTATGCATAACGACAATATTTCGACCAATCAGAGAGTGCGTGTGCCTCACCTGCCCTCCCAACCACGGCCCTTTCGGAAAAAACCTCGCTTCGAATTGAGTGTAGTCTCATTCCCAAGTTATACACTAATCCGGCGCGAATTCTATGGGCGCCGCCATCTTGCCTGCCGCCATTGTTGCGTGGCTTCGTCTGCGACTTGCCGGTGCCACCTAATGGACTTTAACTGCATCCTGCATCCTGCTCGTGAAAATGTGAGGTGACAGATATATAAACAATGGCAAAGGAAAGAGATCATTGGGTAGATGACGTCCGGCAGTGGCCAAAACTTACCGATGCAGGTAATTTATTGACAACGTAATGCATTAAGACATGTATGTGATGATAATAAAACGGATATTAACCCCTTCAGAACTGAGATCCTTAAGAACACCGGTACCGGGGACGATTATTACGCATTATAAATACAGCATTTTTTTTTAATCGCGGCATGTGGAGCGGCATATCCACATTTCGCGAAGAAACTCGGCCAAAAGCTCATGTAAACAATTTTTACCTCAACCGAACACAATTCAAGCACCAAGCAAGTAATTAAGCATGCAGCAGAACATAAGCTAAAATCTTATCAGCGCTGCATCGCCAGGATTTCTGCTGAATTCGTGGTATGCATAAAACCATACCTCAAACAAATAAAAGAGGAAAGTCCGCAGAATGCAAAGATATAAGCCCGGTCATTTTAAACCGACACCACATTGAAAGAACAGCAGGCATACACTTAACAGTCTACAGAGATGAGCAGAAAAAAATTCTTACCTTTGACATTTTGCAATAATAAAACTGCGCGAGGGTAAATCTGCGCTTGCTAATGTTACCCCAATGGGTTCGTGTTATAACGAAACTAGTCCTGCCCGGATCCTCGCGTGTTGCTCCCCAGGGCGTTCCTTCAAGTATCTCAACTCAGTAGCCTTTCGCTTCATGGCAATGTACTTTCTTAGCATCGTAAGCCGATAGCAGATGTCAGGAAGATTATGCGGGAAGGAATTTGATAGTATGATCTTGGTCCTCCGCTCGACCAGGAAACCTATGTAATCCGTAAGGCCGTAAACATGGACAGTCAATGTGCAGTAAAGGTTTGTGAATTTCACAAGCGGTTTTATTCCACGCCTGTAATTTCACACCGTTGTTAAAACAGCTGAACACACAACATGTTCTTCCCGGCATTACTGAATAGCATACGTATTAAAAAAAAAAAGAAATTGAAGAACATTTTCGCAACTACAGCTAACGTCTGCAACAACCGCTACGAGACCAATACGCTACTTCCTGCAGCAGGGCAACGCAGCAATGGCGGCACTGATTTACTTCCGTGTTTCGCCGGATTGGTGTATAGGCTCCAAACCCTCTTCGCCAGTCGCCACACCTCTGGGTCATCATATGTTGAAAATACACCCAATTCAAACATCGGTGAAATGGTAAATTCTACTATAGATGCAGCGAATCCTGTATTTTGATTAGTTGAATACCTACGGTAGAATACCTGGCGCTGCTTGAAGAGCTGACGTTCGATTATAATGCCGTTTCACTGCGAATTAATCTCATTGTCACGAAAAGCGAACGCCATTTACTTCAGTTTGAGATAATTTCGCTTTTCTTTGGGTTTGTGTTTGCAGAAATACTGTGAAACGGCCTAAAACAATGAACTGTAATAACGAAGTTCGCGAAAGGCTTTCTGACATACTGTTTAATGTTCCACATGATCGCCTCCAAAGGCAGCGTTTGATACGCTGTTTCAAATGCACCACTAATGGCGCTTTTCCACTACTTGGTGCGGGCTCTACGCCATTCTATTCGGTACCGGATATTTTTTTGGGAGGTTGTTTGCCTTGAGTGGATAACGTTAGTACTGCCTCTGTGAAGCTGGTCATCATAGTGACGCAGCACGAAACTTCCGCGATGTCATCCTCAATACGACACACAATGTAGCTACAGTTATATCAAGTTTACATTTATTCCATCGATTTTGTTCAAGATTTTTGTGTTCAAATCCGGTATTGTATTTTCTGAATTGAATTGCATTTTCTATTTGACATTGTCGTGTCCAATTCAGTTGCCCGTAAAATTGCGTGCCACCCCACAACGCAAAGCAGTGAAATCCGTAAAAGGCATGGAAAGCGAATGTATATTTCACTAAAGTTCACGGCAAAACAAACGTATTGTTAAAGTATGGGATAATTAAGTGATCATTGCAGAGCAGAGTTCCTCGTTGCAAATCGCAGGACATGGCAGCCATCAGAATTAATCGCTTATGCGTCATCTCATTTGTGATAACTTAAAGAGAAAAATGATTCGTTGACATCCGTCAGGTTTTTTCTGTGCGATTTTATTAAACCGAGGCTTGATAGCAGAACTTTCTTAAGGGGAATTAGTTAGGGAACATAACTGGACACAAGACCGTCACTTAATTTCGCCATGAACGGGCCACAAGCAAAGAGAGACGCATTTCATGAATGTAGCTTTGATGAATAAGCGAAACCGTGTTTGAAAGGTAAGGCAATGCACAGTGTATCGAACAAGATGCCTATAACGGTATAATTCGATGATTATTATAACTGCGCTAATCTTAAAACTCCTCAATCTAACTTGAATGAGAGGTCGACGACAGAGTCGTCTTTCGCAGTGACGATACACTCTGACCAATCAGTAGGCCTTAGTGTGTCACATCACTTTTTAGTACCTAGTACCCGGTTGGCTTTTTTGGAACCCCGGGAGAGCAGGTACCAGAAAAGGTGGTACCAGTAGGTACTTTTTTCTAATGGAAAAGCAAAAGAGTAGAGTAGAGCCGGTACCGCGTCGTGGAAAAGGGCCATAAGATGAGAATGATGGAAAGTTAAACAGTGCAAGTGTTTAATGCATGGCAAATTGTATTTGTTTTGGTATTTTTGCCCATTTATTTAATTGATTGATTTGCAATGAATGTCCTCTGTTGACTTGCTTTTCTGGCAACATTTTCAGTTATTATTGACTATGGATTACGCAGTTATTTTATGTGTAACTAAGAAAAGCAAAGTACTACATTTCAAATTCATTTTTACTGCTGTTCTGACAATAAATTCGCTGGCTGTTTGAAGTAAATTGTATCTCTATGCAATTTTATTTACCAGTAGGGTGGGAAGTGATTGGGGGGGGGGGTGGCGGGGTCAGGTTGTACTCATAAATTTTCTTCAAGGTTGGCAGGTCTGTCTTATCTGTGCTCTATACTGCTCCTCTCTCATCTGTACTCTATACTGCCCCTCTCTTATCTGTGCTCTATACTGCCCCTCTCTTATCTGTACTCTATACTGCTCCTCTCTCATCTGTACTCTATACTGCTCCTCTCTCATCTGTACTCTATACTGCCCCTCTCTCATCTGTGCTCTATACTGCCCCTCTCTTATCTGTACTCTATACTGCTCCTCTCTCATCTGTATTCCATACTGCTCCTCTTTCATCTGTACTCTATACTGCCCCTCTCTCATCTGTGCTCTTTACGATAAGTCGATTGATGAGCACGAACGAATAGGAAGCATTGGGGAACAGATTGCAATCTAATCGTTCGTGCCCGTCTATCGACTTTTTGTGACTTTCAAGATGGAGGCGACTGGAAACTAGCTACAGGTACTGTTTGCATAAATAGTTTTTTTTTTTATAAACTACCGGTACATTTTCAAAGCTCTCAATGCCTCGTTTTAAATGTCAGGGCCCTCGGAATTCTACCGATGCAGTGTGGAGCTACTTTGAGCCTTGTTAATGATGAAAAAAAAGCGATTTCTTTGCATGGCAACGCTATGCCCGAATCACTACTATTGCAAGCCTGCTGGGAGCTTCGGCTAAAAAGCTATATATCTCGAAATGTTCCGTGCGTACGGAGGTGGGGTATTCAGCAAAGGTCAGTACTCGTTATTATGTTTCAATACACCCTAAGTCAATTTCACCCTGGAATTCTCCTTTAAGTCAGTCACACCATCTGTTGCAAATATTTTTAATGCATGATATACTGTATATTGAAGGAGTGAAGGAATTTCCCCTTTTCAGACATGGTTACTTTCCACAGAAGGCAGCTGACTTGATTATGCTTTGCAGGTCATTGTATCAAAGGTCAAGGTCACATAAGCTCATGTGTTAAATGGTTAAATGGTTACAAATGACATGGATGCATGACATGTCCTGAAGGAGTGGAAAGATTTCTACCATATTAGTGAACCCCAAGGAAGGTTAATTCAAAGTTTGGATTGTTTTTTCCTTGTGGTTTTCATTTATTTATTTACTGAGCATTTCAGGGCTTCCATACAAGCCTTGATAAGGTTAGGGTTTGTGTCGGGGCTGGATGTACTATCACAACCCTCATTCTCTCTCTGCCCTCCACAGGAGAGCCCAGCCCCCCGGCGGTACACGGGCAGCGGGGCATGGGGAAGGACTACAGGCTGGGGCTGGTGAAACAGGACGACGGCGGCATGCCCATTGTGGAATACATTGTCAAGTACAAGATGGTAAGTGGGGATAATGCCGCTCCCAGCCCCTGTCACATCCACACCTCCTCGGCTGCCACCTCCCCACTGCAATTCCTGCGGCAAAATTCACAGCGTTCCCCACCACAGTCACGATCCTATCGCTCCACTGAGAATTTTAATTAACGAGATAAAGAGCGAAGAGTCAATATTGATATAAATGTGAAATATCTGCTTGGAGATCAGGGTGATCTGAGTGTCAGATAATCAGCGGTGCTCAACAGCACTGATTTACGGGTGATGGGGCTCTGATTGCACCAAAAAAACACATCTCAGAAGAAAAAGATGGATTGGTATTGAAATAAAATTATACTTTATTGCATACCCACTGTATGGCCAAAAGTGTGTGAACACTTCGCTGAAACCTCATTGACACACGACGTACATAGAAAATGGTCATTTTAAAATTTTAAATATTCCACATTTTAATTGACTTTAGAATTAATTTGCCAGTATGGCCTGATAGGACAGTAATTCAGCTTTCGTATGAGGACATTGAAATTTAATTTTGTTTTACCATTAGGATTTCGTAGCTTTCGCTCACTGGAGATGTGAAGGGTGGGGTGGATTGTGTTCAGAAATGGCAACAATTTACAAATCATGGAGCAGAATGGTGTGGAAACATTCACAAATGAATGACAAAACTCTTATCAGCCCATACTAACCAACTCAATAATATTCAAGCAAATCATCAGATACTTCAAAATTCAAAAGTGCTTGTTTCTTGTATATGCAAATGAGGTTTCAGTTAAGTGTCCACATACTTATGGTAAACATGTTTTGCCTTGTGCAGTGTTCTGCAACTTAAGAGAAATATGGAGACAAATCACATAAAACTGTCAAGATAAAGGTGACATAACACATATATTGTACATAAAACTTGGCAAGGATGGAATGACAGATGAAGTTATGTCAATTCTCGCAAAACAGTCATTCCTCTGCCATAACACTTCCCGAAAAACCATGCCATTTGTCAAAATCGCACTTCATCCACCACGCCATCTTATGCAAACTTGTATGTCATGCAAAAACAGTGTTATGTCTCAGGATGATGGGCTCAAGTGCTGTCAAAAATGCTAATTCAGTACTCCTCCTGATCTACCTAGAAGCCTGAGGGGAAAATGTGACCTGTCATGGGCTAATTGTTTGCTCATTAATATTTTATTCATGCGAATATGACTCTCGGTAAATGATCAGTATGCCATCAACCCATTTATTGAACTGAAACACAGGTGCTAAAACCTCCCACTGAATCTTGCCACGACTTACAAACCGGCATTTAACTTGTGTATCTTTAAGCAGGGTGTATAAATGCACTCCGCCGGTTTGTTTCAAGCCCTGCAATTTTGTGATGCTTACGTCCATAATTTTAGAATGATTTTGGAGCCGAAATGCTTTATTCAGTATCAGATGACGCTGCGCAGGCACATGAGATGTTTATTCATCTGTGGAGAGGCATCAGCGTGTGTTGCGCGGAGTAATAACTCTTGCAGTTGCATCAGGGTACGTTCCTGGTGTGGAAAAATATGCTGCATCTCAGGTGTGCTGATTTCCACCTGTTTATGATTCCTGCGGAGCGCGCAGGACGATGCAGAGTGCTTGTTTTGATATTGTTAGTTTTATATTTCGCGATTCGTGGTTCCGTAAAATGAGCTCAATGGGAGGGGGGTATTGTGTGTTTTCCAGTAGCCTGATAGAGAAGCCATGCTTGGAGTACTTTCACAGAAAATCAGGTGTGTTGTGTGAGTCTCCAGAAAATGATGTCTGGAGGAAGCGCTTTTTAGCATTTATCGGAAGAAGGAAATGATGAGACCGGAGGTATCAGAAACGGTCTTACTGGGAGCCGCACAAGTCAGACCGATCAATAGAAAGATTCAATCAACTTTCTGCCTTAGATTTGACTCAAAAATCAATTCAGAGGCAGTCAGGAGAGCGCAATAATCACCTAGATTAACTTGCAATGTTATTTTTTTAGAAAAAATCCAATTCTATATTAAATCTGAAGATTAATTAAGCATGGCTGGACTCTATAAAAGGAGAGAATGACAATTTCCTGTTTTCTAGTATAATAGATTACTCTTTGAGCGGAAAATTGTTCTAACTTGCTCTAACGTTTCTTATTAAGTTGCATTGATCGTAGTGACCTCTGTAAAAGGTACATTTTGTGTAGAGATATTATAAAAACACTGTAGACCAATACACAATGCCCTAAGATACTGCATTTCAATTGACTTTTTAATTTAATGTTGATGTCGCTCGAGGCTCCCGACTGCTGTGTCTCAGAGCAAATGATGCTTTAATCGATGTGCCTGGGCTGACCAGATGTAAGCAGCTCTGGTGGAAATCTTGATTGCTCCAATTTAAATTGAGCAAAAGAACTCAGTGTAAAATTCTCAGCAGGGTGCATGATGCTGGTCTGAGTGAAACTGTCCTCCTCACATACTACAGTGATCCACTCAAAAAAAGTTCAACAAGGAGAGCTATGTGGAATAAATTACAAGTGCAGGAATTCACCTCAATTAGCAGGTGTGTCCCTTACTTATTTTCTATAGTTAGTGTGATTATTTTTTCAGGAGTAAATGCATGTGACTAATTTGAACAATTTACAGCTCTGTAGCAGGTTTTAGTGTCTGTAGGAGAAGCAAAAGTATAATTGGCATACACTGAATCACATAGCGAGAGAGGGATTAGGTGTGTGTGCGTGCGTGCGTGCGTGCGTGTGTGTGTGTGTGTGGTTATCCTCTACTCACTCTTTCACCGTGACTCCTATTCTCTCATATGCCTGTCTGACTGCACCATCTGAGCCTGCCTCCTGAACCTCTCAGCCAATGGCTGAACAGTATAGGTGCTAAACTCCTGCTATTGGTTTAGCGTATTTCAGAGGACATGCGCGTGGACCAGCGTGGGTCTTTGTGAACTTACAGCAAGCTGAGCAGTAAAGCTGTAAGCAAGCTGTACTAGCATTTTGGACAAAAAGTTTGCGAAGTTAGTTAAAAAAAAGAAGAATTGAATTTTTTCTTAAAAAACTTAAAGGCCGTGTAAAGAAATATCAGAGATTTGTTTCAAAACATATCATTAATGTTGCAAATGAATTGTTAAAAACACACAAAAAGACTCACTTCTATATAGTGCTTAATTTTAGAGTTAGACGGTTGAACTGTTTCACTCTGTTTTAGTGGTTTAGGGTTTTTTTGGGCGGGCTTAAACAGGGGGCCGCATTACGCACTGCGGCCCCTACTTGCATAACTCCTCCCACCCCTCGTAACATTATAATTACTTTAGGCATGCTGGAATCGGTGGTTATCCCGCTAGGTTTCGAGTCAGAATATCGTGATATTGTCTTTTCTTTAGCTTGCTAGCCATGCCCTCATCTCGGAAGTGTATTTTTCCGGTTGAAGTTAACGGTGCAACATAATCGATTTATGGGTAGCTTGCTAGGTACGTAGGTACTTGCTAGGTACGTAGCTAGCTAGCCATCTTAATTAAACAAGCTCAACAACAATCTAGCAAGCTAACAACATTCTGTCATTCCCCAGCATACTGTAAACACGCAAGTGGCAAATTTGTCAGGCTAACTAGATGTGAAGTTAGCATTAAACAGTGGAGCAACATAATTTGCCATTCTCACACTTCACCATTATGAGACATTTTGACAGACAGCGAAGACACGCTTCGCTGGCCAGAGTATCTAGGTAGTGGCAAAGTAGACAATTCATTAGACCCCGGCTAACTTATTAGGTCAATCAATGACGTAACGTTGACGATGGAGTTAACATTAATGTTCGTTTACTAGATATCGAAGTTCGCGGAATCTATGTGTTAATAGAGCTGTAACATGTTTCCAGTCAAGCATATACGATCCAGGCATTAAGTACCAACTAGTTCCTGATTTGATTAATAACTTGCTAGCTATCCAAGTTCTATGGTTTTCAACTAAAAAACATCCCATTAGAGCTTGATGTGAGGTGAGGCTGACTTAAACTTTAGTACGAGGAAGTCAATTGAGAAATGAGGTTCGCTACTCAGAACATACACGTTACATTGTTTGATTACGGTCGTTGTAACATTATGAAATCAGATAGCTCCCACTAACCAAGCCGAAATCACAAAATGTTCAATGAAATTGTAGATTATGTCTATAGGTGTATAAAATAACATTACATTTACCCTCCAGGTAATAACAGCCTTGCGACTGTCATCCCGGAGCTTCTGTAACCGGAGCCCAAGGACTGAGCTCGCAGCGCCGTTCTCCTGTCAGTCTGGGGTGGCCTCGTCATACAGAACCACAGTGTTCATTTTGCACTGTTTGGCAAACTTCCCCTTATCCTCATTATTCGGAATAATTGATCGTATTGGCAAATTCCCCTTTTTGAGCCTCCGAGGCTTCAGCCCAGGCGATGATTATTGCCTTTCATTAACATATTTAGACAAAATGAGAACGTGTCAAAGTATTTCCTCATGTTTATAATGATAAACACAGTAATGACAAACGTTTCCATACTAAACCTATGCGTTTTCATGTGAGAGATCTTTGCATATTCATCCTGTCAACATATTATTTGCTATGAAAAGGACCGAACGGATTTCGCCTGTGCTATGTAAGCACAAACACGGGAGATGAAATTAATGTTGTTTAAAATGACTCTAATACATTTCTTTGATCTGCGGCAAAATTATTGAAAGTCGTTGTAGTCTATGTCCTGCTTGCTCCACACAGTCCTGCCAGCGAGCTGAAGGTATTAACCAGCGTCGTGACATCGGGACCGCACGGTTTTGGAATGAGAGAGGCATACTCCCTCCAAAGCTAGATTGCAGCTCCCTCTTCGCACTGGCTCTCCAGTTCCGGGGCTTAGCCACTCTCGCCCAAGCTATGGATATCTACACTGCCTTGAATAGTTTTTTTTCTTATTGACATGCTGTGCAGTGCTTGATTATGGTGTGAGGTATAATTAACCTGCTTGATTATGCCAAAAGCATTTCATGTGATACTCATCACTGATCGTGGCATTGTAGTTACTCATAGCTATGGCCATGCATTTCCCCTTTTTTACTACCAGAGAAGAGCTAGGTAAATTTGGTAAATCATGGAGAGTCAAAAAACGTAATTTTATGTGATGACACAAGAACGACAAGCAAGTTAACGTTTTTACTTCACGTATAGAGTTCACGCTATCTAAAAAGTAAGGCATTACATTCGGAAATTATTGTACAGTCGTACAGAAGCTATATCTAGTAGGTTGGGGAGGTTTCCAATACGCAACCGTGATGTGGCAACTACGCATGCCTGGGAGGTACAGACGCTTGGACTAGGGAGAGGTCCCACCTCAGAGGTTTCCATGCCTCCAGGGGACACGCCCCCACCGTCCTGGGGCTGAGAATGCTGCTTATTTCTGAACAACTTTGAGGCCTAATTTTATATACTTAGCGACTTTTTTAGTTCTTCATATTTGACAGAGTGATTAATAGCATGTTTTTCTGTGGTATCATAAACTCATAAAACATATTTAGTTTTCCTTTTCAGGGACTTTAAACATAACCATGAGTGACAACTGTTTCCTGTTATAAACTATACTCTTCATATTCCTTAGCATGCTACAGCCTCCAGTGGTGAGGCTGTACTGAACACATTGCAGAGCTTTAGACGTGACCTTGGCAAGCACCTGTTATAAACTTTAATTGGAGGACATGGTAATTGCATCTCACGGGGTCGTCTGTGTCCGACCTGCCAGCTAATAACTTCCCCTCTACGCCAGTCGAGCCGCTCATCTAACGGAGAGGCGGACTGGATTTGTTGATGGAGCTACCTGGGGTAGAACAGCTGGCTGAGCTGTCGCCAGGAGATGTATTATTTGGGAGAAATATGGGAAGGTCAGTAAGAAATGTAGCCTTGAATCAAATTGCTTGGCAGTATTACTTCATTATGCCAAATACATTTGAATAACTTGACCATTCAGAAAGCAATTTTATAGAACACATAATTTATCTGTTATTATTAATTGTAATGGTAGTATAAACAGCAGCAGTAGTTGAAGTAGTTTCAGAATTATTTTTATTATTATGTAGTAATAGTAGTAGTATTGGCTTTGATGCAACTGATTCAAAATGAACAAGAGCAATCAGAGATTTCTGACCTCCGCCAGATCCAGAATTTGAGCCAGATTGCCACCAAAATTTGACGGGTTCTTCCTTGGATCAAGATACAACTGTGCACCAATTTTCATGATGATTCGCTCAGTAGTTTTTGAGTAATTCTGAAAACAGACAAACAAATAAACACAGGTGATTTTATGACCTCCTTGGCAGAGGTAATAACTGGTAATACTGGAGCAATTAATGTACATATACTGGCCTATGCTCATCAGTCCCAGTAACAGAAATATTGTCACTACTACTTTCACAGTGGGATCTGAAGCTCTGTCAGGAAAGGGAACATGTAGGAATGGTTAGTTTTGCTCAGAGTTGTTGACTATACAGTATCGGTAATCCGTCAGTTAACCTGATTATGTATGATTAAGCATTATTTTTTATACACACTGTGATGGCTGGTGGGTTGAGATGCCAAACGCGGTGGCCGGAATAAAAGGAAGTCTCACAGATTGAGAGAGAGACAAACAAATAAAATAAGAGACAGAGACTCGGGTTTCCAACGGACTTAGATCTCGTCCGAGTGCAAGAAAGCAAAGCGAGCTCGACAGAACCAATGAGAGGGAAAAAATCTCAGAAACAGATATAAAAAGAATTTGCACCAGATGGTGCCCAGAAAGAGGAAAAACAGTAAGATTCCGTTGCAATCTAGAACTTTTCATCTTTTGCAGCTAATACCTCAACAAATGTCTTACCAGAGACCTTTCCGGCTAAGGTGCAAACATAACACTGACACTCAAGCAAGAGCAGTGAGGCGGAACTAGGATGCAGAGTAGAATCCGGGCGACACCCCCAATTAATGCCAGCTGGGCAAAGAATCCGATAGTGGGCAAACCGATATCGTCCCGGACGAGAGCAACCAAGAAAGCTCTCAAAGCCTCCAAAACACACACATCCTCCTTAGACAGGAATAATGGGGGCTGTACACTCCCTGTTGTACTGTTTATCACTGATGGAAAAGCGAGGTTCAGAAGGCATACAGCCTCCTTTGCATATGTATCATCAACTTATTTTGCTGTTACCCACCTTTTTTTTTTTTTTTTTGCCAGGAAGTAGAATTAATTGGCAAAATCAGCCAGCTGAGTTCATGGGTGGATTAAACTCTCGGGGCAAATTCAGTTTTTCATTGGTGCTGCTTTTTCTGATTCTTTCAACCCATTAGCTTTATTACTGCTTCCAATTTTTGGCAGAAAACCTAACAACCAATCGGGGCACAATGAACAGCCAGATGAGCTCCAACAAACCTTGGCAATTGATTCTACAAACGTAAAACTTTACACTTTGCGCAAAACTGGAGGGAGGGAGTTCCTTTCTTCAGAGAGAAATTCCCTCACTTGGTGTTTCGTAGAGGGTTACGGAGACTTGTCGAAAACAAACTTCCAAAGTCTCCCACACGAGGTTGTTTGGTTTGAGATCTGATGACTGTGAAAGCGCTGACATATGCTTTGGATAATTTTCACTCTCATAAAACCATTCAGCGACCCTTTGTGCCCTGTGGGGCTCGGGGCACAGTCATCCTGGAAGAAAACACTCCTATCGTGATAGGTTTGCTTCATCAAATGATGCAAAGCTGATCACTCAAAATGAATGCACTGATTTGCAGTGATCCTTCCACCTTTAAGAGCAGCGGACCTGAATCATGCCAGGAACGTGGAAAGAAGCATATGCATTTGTTATGATCGAACTCACAGTTAGTCAAATTTTCTTTTTTTATTGGCACGTGTCTGAGTATACCTGAATCCCTTTAGGGTGCTCTTTCAAAATTTTACCTTCCTGCACCTTGGAGAATTGCCTCTGTTGAAATTGCAATTCATTTTTATCAGCATGCTGTTTTGCAAACCTGCAATGTTTTGCTTGATGGGGGGGGGGGAATCTTTAAGAACTTTGAAAGGAAAGCAACTGCTAAACACCATAGTGTGCATTTCCATTGGTTTTTATATAACCTTAATTCCAAAATAAGTTGGCATTTTATCAAAAATGCAAATGACATCAAAAAGGAGTTAAATGAAAAGTCTGTTCACCCTCATCTGCATTGAAAGCACTACAACAACACATTATTTGATGCTTTAACTTGTGATTCCAATTTGTTATTGAAAACATTTGCTTATTTTAAATCTGATTACCACAAAAGACAAAGGCAGTTTAGGCCTTAAATGTTTTCAATAATCAGGTGATGTGAAACAGCTGATTTTGTACAGGTGAGTCAGTTGTGTTATAGTGTTAGATGAGACTCCAAGAAAGGCCTCGTCTTTCAAGAGCAATGACTGGTCAAAGCTCACTAATTTGCCAATGGATGAGTTAACTTTTAATCTATCACATTGAGATCTTGTTCCCCAATGAGAAATTGGTAGGATTTTGGCCATTTCATCCTTTAGAGTGCCTAATGGAGTTAAAACATGGAAGGAATCCATTCCCATCTCTCTGTGTAAAGCCCAAGACCAAAAACCACTTCTCAAGGTGCATGGTCTTTGACTTCTCAGATGTGACTGTCTTGAAAACCGTCATGCAACTGTAAAGGATATCAAGCCATGAGCTAGGAAATACTTTATTCATCCTTTGGCACTCGGCACCATTCACTGCTACATCCATGGATGTTAGCTTTACAATGCAAAGCCATATAGCAGCACCGTCCAAAAGCACCATTGACATCTCTGGGCTCAGTGTACAGCTACAGTATATTCTGTGGACCAAAGATACCAAAGAAAACCTAAGCTGCTATCAGGATCAAGTCCCAAAGCCACTGTCTGTCATGGTATGGGGGATGTGTCAGTGCACGTGCCATGAGTGACTTGCACATTTCTGAGGGCAACTGTTAACTTGAGAAAGATATGCACAAATTTTCGAATAACATCTGCAGCAATCTATACTTTGTCGGTTCCAAGGAAGTCCCTGCATCCTCCAGAAAGACACCACACAACATTCTGCATGGATTACATGTCCATTGCTGGATGAGCAGAGAGTGCGCTTGTTAGACTGACCCATCTGCTGTCCTGACCTGTCTCTGATTGAGAACGTATTGTCCTTTCCAAGCAAAATATATGACAATGAAGGTCTCATTAAATTGCAGATCTGACAACCTCAATATCATACTTCATACTATAATTTGAGGAACGTTTGTCTGTCTGTCTGTTTGTTCCCCTACTCCTCCGAGGTCCTCTGACGGATCTTCACCAAACTTGGTGGGTCTATGTAGGTTGTCCCTAAAATTGTCCTAGAGGGGTTAGTTTTTGGAAAGGTCAAGGTCACTGGGGTCAAAGGTCAATTTTTCGCAGCCACGGGTAATTCACTAGTTGGAGAAATTCATCTTGCAAAATTTAACCAACTGGCATCCTAAGTGCCAATATGCTTGATGAGCGATGAAAAGACATGCTTTACAGCGGTAAACAGTCAACAGTGATAACCTTTTCAGGACTCTTACAGTCATCACATCGTGTGTTTTCAATGAACAACACATGGTGCCAGGCACTACAAACCCCGCCCCTCGCACATACTTTGACCTACTTTTCCTAAATTCAATAGGCATCTATTCTGGGTCAGTGGCAATCCCTAAACCCAATTTGGGGTGAATTTGGCTGTTAATTTTGCTGCTGAAGTATTAAAAAACAAACAAAGAAACAACCAAAAAAACCGAACCAAAAATAATACTCCTTGCCCTCCCCCTTTGGGCGGGGCAGGGTAATTAAAGTTTCACGTTAGAACATAAAATAATGTGCTGGACTGTTTTCAACATAGTGGAGTGTGAATGAACATCTCAAATCAGTCTTCTTTGAACTTAACTCGCGTTTTCCATGATGTGCCAACTTTTTTTGGTATTGTAGTTGCATATATCGCTATTTCAAAGTTTTTTTTTTTTCATTACTCTCTGTCTTATTAAACGATTTCACAGACATGCTCACAGAAAAGCAAATGTCATCAAATCACTGGCATAACCAAGTAATTAACAAAGGATACAACACCCCTCGTATTTTCAGACACAAAAATGCGTTTGTGCTGCAGACACACTGAAGTGGGAAAATTAAAAAGTGCACAAACAGTGGTGGGAAAATTACAGCACTGAGATATTATAGCCTCATCCCCTGGCAGACTAAAAACTGGCAACTTGCAAAATGAGCATTACTCAGTTTAAGTCTTTGGAGAGCGGTAGTATTTTAACATGTCGAAATGTGAAACTTGCTGCCAGGCAAGAGCCTATGGAGGGTTGTGGATATTTTCATCGGTACAGGAACAGGCAGCGGCCACTGAGGATAAGCACAGGCCGCATTTACATAAGAAGTACAGTGCAGGAATGAGCCGTGGTTTAAAAGACAGGGGAGAAAGTGGTAAAATGCTGGGTGTTTTCTTTTTCTGTAAATTCTGCCCCCAGGAAGGGAGAAAACAGCACATAGACTAAGGCACACACTTACACGCACACACACAGACACACACTGATACGAACGCACAGATACATACCCACTGATACACTCATAAACACACACACACGCAGACAGAAAAAGACATACAGACAGGTGCACACGCAGTCTCGGACGCAAGGCCACGCACACACATGCGCACACACACACACGCCCAGATACGAATGTACAGATATACGTACGTACTGTTACACTCACAGGCGCGCACACGCAAACATAAAAACATACAGACAGGCGCAGTCACAGTTTCGGACGCAAGGACACACGATCATTTATGAGAAGAATGCTTAATTACAGCAGTGTGTGTTTCGTAACCTTGTGCATTGTGAAGGTGGAGCAGTATTTATTGGGTATAGTAATGGGGTGTTTTTACTGAAAGTGTGCCGGTCAGAGGCCTCAGGTTGAGCACTTCAGCTGTGTCCTTGCAAAGGGAGCTTCAGTCAAATATCCAGTCTCACAAATCAGTTGAATGTGAAAATGCGACGCTGGAATTGTATGTCTCGCTTGATATGCTTGTCTGGTAAAAAGGTTTACAAAACTGCCAGTCCAAGCCCGGGGCTGCACGTACTACAGTCACATGCAGACTTCTGGGAATGTGCGCACCACAACTCCACGTAGACCTGCTCGTAAACCCTGTGATTTTTGGGATAATGTGAAAATCGGCTTCATCAGTCTTTGCCTATGGCAATGCCTAATACCGGTGTGCAGTTTCAGATTGATTGGCCAGCTCGCTGAGGAGAAAAATGAATTCAGACAGACAGACATGCAGACCAATGGCTGGACTGACTGAGCTTTCCTCATTTTGCAGAAGGATAATCTGCTCAAAGCTGAAACGTGGTGTGTGTGTGTGTGTGTGTGTGTGTGTGTGTGTGTGTGTGTGTTTGTGTGGTTGCGTGCATGTTTTTGTTCGTTCGTGCGTGCATGTGTGTGTGTTTGTGCGCTTGCGTGTATTGGTTTGTGCGTGCGTGCGCGTGTGCGTGTGTGTGTGTGTGTGTGTGTGTGTGTGTGTGTGTGTGTGTGTGTCTGTTCTCCAGCAGGAGAAAGATGAGCAGTGGATGACGAAGCTGGTTCCCGGAATGAACGACTTCGTGCTGCTTCAGCACCTGCAGTGGAACACGCGCTACGAGGTGGAGATCACTGCCCGCAACGTCAAGGGTCTCTCCGAACCCACCTACTTCCAGTTCTCCATGCCCCAGAGACCGGACATCACGGGTATGAGCACCTCCGCACCTCACCCTCCTCTTCCTCACATCGCTGCTCTCTCCCCCTCCACACTACCAGCGTCTTCTCTTTGTCCACATAAGATCAGAGGCAAACCACGTACACCAATCCTGCGCTTGAGTGAAGGTGAAGATGCTCTTGGTCGAGCATTACTTGAGTGAAAAAATCTATTTCACAGGTTTCGACTTGAATTGAAAGTGCTGAAGTACCTAAGTGTGTGAAAATATTCAAAATAAGAGTGATTTGATGTCTGTAATTTACATTCTCATACAGAATACGTCATCCATCTTCAGGTGTGAAGCTGATGAAATTGTGAGTAAAGCATTCTGGGAAGTGAAGTCCATAGTCACTGTAGTGAGGTGAAATGCAGGGTAGCGGCTAAGTTTTTGAAAGCTCTTGTAAGTTATGCCTGGAGAGGTGCTGAAAATTAAGAAAGTAAGACTAAAGGCCCCGGCAGTGATGGTATTGGGGTTGTTGATCAATATGAAACCTGGAATCGGTTTGCCAGTCAGGGTTTTTTTTTTACCTGAATAGCTGTGGATTTTTGTTGGATGTTTTGCTCTTTGAATTTCATAGCTCAAGCTGTCTTCTCTTGCTGTGAATCACACTTAGCAATCCTATCCAAGGCTCAGATGCGCCGGCTGCCAGATCCTTTGCGCTAATGTCTATTGTTCTGGAAAAAATTATGGAAATGTTATTTCATAGCAGGGGCCTTTCCATGGGCAGCCAGGTGTAGCATTGTGTTGAGACAGAGTGTGAATATACTGTAAGACACATCAGTGGGAACAGGGACCACTGGTGTGATATATAAATCAACAGCACATTTCAATGCCATCTTTTTAAGAGATTTATTCATAGCTCTTTGTCAACACTGCTCAGAGTTTGTTTACAGAAAATATCAGATGCTGCTTCCATTCTCAGCTCCATTTGTATGTCCTGGTATCTTTAACCGTGAAGGCAACCGGCATCTCTCTTTCTTTTTCTTTTTCCTGAGAGCTCAGAGGCACTGGGTACCCCATTGTGACATTTCAAAAGAACATTCACTCACACACAAACAAAGAACACACTTAAACACACAAGCACACACACTCAAACAAAACCAGGCGCACGCGTATTCCTACCGCGATTTACCTTGAAGACAGTGTTTCTTGAGACTGCTCTTATAATTTTTCACGCGACTGCCAGACATGTCCCAGTTAATAAAAAATCATATTTATTATGAGTCCCGCATTCAGTCTCTTATTGTACCCCCGTTGTGATATTTTCAATCATGAAACATTAAATGTGATGCTAACATTAATCTCCTGTTAAACCTAATCTTATTAGCTGGACGATTTTAACGTGGACCGAGTACAATTAAGAGAGTGGGATGAGCTTACATTTTCTGGGAAGGGATAATGGTGTACCAACTGTGAAATATAGAACTGTCATTATGATTTGTACATCAGTTATTGATTGTAACTTGACTATTTTACTTTTATTAAACAACACTGTTTTGGACCATTGAGAGTATTTTGGAATGCAATGCAGTGATGTAATGTATACAAAGACAGTACGGTAGTTTGAACCAGATAAATTGAATCAAATCGAAGGCCTCAACCCAGCGAAATGTGATATCTGAGCCGGGTGAGTCAGGGCTGATGTCGAGACTATCATTAGTCGTCGACAGAATGCATTCGAACAGAACAGACGTGTCCATTTGGATTTCTGCCATTGGCAACGACTGCTATTACGCTCCATCAATCTGAAGCACGAAATTATTATGGAGGCAGTGTACTATAATGTTTTAATCTTTTTAAAATGAAAAATAGTGTCTTTCTGAATTTTATTAAAAGCTGCTGAAAGTCTTGATGACTTTAGCCCAAGCGAGATTTTGTGGAGCAGCGATGAGACTTTGCCTACTGCAAATGTAGCTTATAGATGGACAGAATAACCTAAAGCAATGGCCAGAAGTTCATTTTTTGAGTACTTGACATAAAGTAATTGGATTTCTGCTCTGCAGTACAATTTTAGGGACACATTGGGCAGCACTGCTGCCTCACATCAAGGGGGCGATAGTTTTGAATCCTGGCGAGAGCTTTTCTGAGTGCAGTTGGCATGCTCTCCCAGATTATTGTGGGTTTCATCCCACAGTTTAAAGACTGTGCCAGGCTAATGAGAGACTCTAAATTGTGAATTTGTGAATCAATGGTGTGCTGGGCATAGTGTGTTTCTCTCTGCTGCCGAAGGGATTCTGGGTTATCTTCAGCCCCTCTGAGACCCTGACCAGAAATAGTCCTGTTAGATTATGAACGGATGGACGTGCTGTTTGAGAATAAAATATGTTAATATTAATAAGTAAATGTAGCACGGTCCCTTTCAAGAAAATAGTTAATGTAACTTCATTACATAAGTACATAAGTGCCAAATTAATTATGCAATGCAGAAATGCTGCTTTACAGCAGAATATAGAATTAATACACCAACAATAGATGTGGAATAGAATCATGCCGGGAATAGGCTTCGCATAGGTTATACTGAATATTATACCTTTGACTTTCCTCAAAAAATATGCAGCACAATCTGCGATGGAACGGGTGAATGGAAGGTGTTTTTTATCTTCAGTATTTCAGGCTTGTGAGCCTCGGTTGCCCTTTTGATGATTTTGTTCGCTGACAGTCGGTGGCGGTGCCGGGCAGCGTATCTCGCTCTGACATACAGTGACACATTACACCCCGACCTGTCATTCCTGGCCCTGCGTCCTCCACTGACAGGGCGACAGCTGCAGTCAAACGGGAGGCAACTGCAGCGAGAGGACGCTAGTGTCCTCATCACTGTCCCCTGCTGGCCATTTCCTCTCCTTGCACAGAGGGCAAATGACGCAACGTGTTTGACACTATCATTTGAGATGTTATCGTTGGAAAAGTTAAGGCTGTGCTGTTCGATCACCTGCTGAGATGGCAAGCTGTTCAGTGCTGTGTAAATGTTGAGAATTAATGAAGGTGACGCATAAGCTGATTTGTTTACCTCAAAGCATTCTTCATTGGAAACAGTGAGGCATAGCCTGGAGTCAGAGTAAATGTTGGTAAATCTTATTCTTGGTGTCCACGTGGGAAGAAGTGCCCATGACTTTCTCTTAGACAGCCTCTTTAAAAAAAAAAAAAAAAGGCTTTCATGTGCTTAGCTGAAAGAGCTGGCAACTTAAGAGATTGCAACTATTTGATGTCAGTTTTCACATTCCGTAAACAAGCGCTGCCACATTGAACTTTTATTTCTTCTGGGATTCAATTAAAAGTTGATTATAAAGTCAGTTAATATCAATTAATTAGGTGGGTTTTTAATAGTCACGCAAATATTTTTTTTTTCAACTATTCTTATTCACAGCTTGTGCTTTGCACATCAGATAAACATATCCTTCCCCGGACTCGGTAAATTGAATTAATCCATTTCCTGATATAAATCAACATCAAACACGTGCGAGAAAATCCTATCTCCGGGGAAAAAATTCTGCCTGCTGGCTTTGAGCAGTTTAGGGCCGCTGTGAGACCACTCGGTCGTGTTTAGCAGGAGTGTTTATTTATTTATGTTGATAACGCAGAGACTAAACCCTGTGTCAGAGTCGCCTTTCAAATGGAAAACGCGCTTCAGAAATAGCACCTTTGAACAAGGTCAGTCGATCGCTCGCCTGCTCTCATTATAAAAATGCATTGTGTGACAGAGCCCGGGAGACATTAGAGAGCTAACAGGAAGCCAGTGAATTATGCTTTTAATTCATTTCAACGGCGCTGCGCTAGCACGCTAATGCTTTCCTATCAGCACCCATTCAGCGCGTAGTAGCTGCTCTACAAATATTGTTTTTGATTTGCTCATCTCTAACCAACCCAGGTCTGCCACTGTCGGCACGCGGAACTAGTTTGATCAGCGGACCACTAGAGGACGTGGTTTTCAGGAGCACAATTTAACCAGGAGAGCCATGCGTCAGCAAATGAAATCAGTCAGACTGATGACATTTTGTTTCAATTGATGTTTGATGAAGGAAACAAGGGTTTCATCCTTCCTGTCAGAGAGTTGTTTGAGTTGGAGACATTAATGTCTGACTTCTGCTTCCTCTTGCAACTCAGTAGCTCTGGGGCAGGCTGTAACCATGCCTGTGTTGCTATGTTCTGCTGCAGCTCTTCTGTTTTATGCTGGGGCGCATGCAGTTTGCAATTCCAGAAGCAGAAGAACTGTCTTGCACCTGTTTGTCTCGTGCTCTTCTCTTCTCGCAAGTGCTTCAGTATTTTCCTCTCATCGAGCTGAAGCTGGCAGAAGAGAAGTGCAGTCTTCGGGACAAGATGGCTATGGAAGGCCATCAGGGCCAAAAATGCCTGGTTGTAAACGCGGTTTTTACAACTGACAACTGACCCTCCAGTTAGGTGAATCGCGTACGTGTAAATACAAACTATATATCCTGAACATAAGCAAATGATTACTTACGTGGATAGCCGGATGGCTGAATCCCACAGATCAAGATTACTATCCTCTTTTTTGTAGTTAGTTTGGTAGTGAAGCAGCGTTAAGTAAAATAATGTTGAGACTAGTTTGCCGTTCGCACACTTGTAGCACTTCTAGTTGTTCTGTTCGTGGGACAGATGTCTCCAGGAGTTTATTTTCTTTCTGTAGGATATCAAATTGCTGAAGCCGCTGGTTTTACATTGCTGTTCTATATTGAGAGGTACATTACTTGCATTAGGGATTTTAAGCATGTGCGATTTCTGGTCATTGTGCTTCAGTGCAAAAAATGAAAGATAAATCGATCTTGCCGAGCATTTTGGTTTTGTTTTAAGAGTTAAAACATTTGATTCTACTACCTTTTTTTCACAGTAAGACAAAAAAAAAATCCCAATCAAGTAAGATGTTTTTGACTCATTTCTAATTTTACCAATGGAATAAGAAAATTGTTAACCGCATGGTAACTTAAAATAAGCTAATTCAATTTAAGTGAGAAAAATGAGGTAGTTAAGTCAGGATTAAGGACTTGTTCAGATGGATGCTTTCTGCAGTGTACTGATTTATACTACAGGAAGATTGTGGAAAAAACCATGCGTTAGTTAAGTTTTACTCATAAAGCTTAATTAAAACAGGGTTGAATTAAAGGGGCTATACCATGATTACTCCGCTTGCTCAGGACTTACATCCTACAAAAGTGAACCTGCTTGTCTGCGATTCATAACCTGAATCCATCCTTGCCAATACATCTTTGTTCTGCATTATATATGTATATTTTAGCTATTGTGCTATTATGCTTTTTATATCATGGAGATTTCTATGGATATTCAAGGATTTAAAGCACTATTTATTTAAAGCTTTAGCTAAGCAATACCAAGAATGTAAGCTGGTTGTCATCGCCAGTATTCATAGAAGAAGAAAAACACCCTCTTTTTATGTTGACTTGCAGTTGAGCGGATTTATTTCGTCCAAAGTTGTGAGCACGCGCAGTAATTGTGACTCAGTTCCTTTCAGATAATAAAAAAATCAATGTAAAATTCTGTAGTTGAAAATCCAGTTCAGAAAGAAAAAGTCTGTCCAAGAATTATGTCGCTGTCACCTGGATTTGCTATTTATTGCAATTCTTCAACCATGATGTAGAAATAATCTGTGAAATTAGATGGATGTGTCCATGGGCAGCTGTAGAACACAGCAGAAGTTGTAGGCTCTGACCCCGGATTTCCCAGCTCTGGTAAAATGACGCATTTGTAACCATCTCGCATCACTGGACCTGCATTAAGTAATTAGGACAGAGTGCGAACGTTGTGCGAAATGGTTGTGCGTGTGCCAGCGTGTGCTCATGTAGGACTAGGAGTCTTCTCAACCACACGGCGAGTAATTAACATATCCATGGCTGCTCCTGTGAGTGTGCAGAAGTGCAGGAATATGAACGCAGGCATGAATGCGATAATAAGCTGCCTTTTCAATTTATATCCCACTCTTCTTGTACGAGTTCAGCTGTGCGTTTGCTTTTTCTCTCCATATAACCCTGTTCTCCTGTCCCCCATACATGCATAATACCTCTCCTCTGACCCATCGCTATCCACCGGTGTTTTTGTTATGCAGCTGACTGCCTCATCCTGCCCTAGCCGTTCTCGTAAAAACTCCCAAACTTTGCTCACCGCTGCATGGCCGCGTCGGCTTCACGTTCTTGCAAAAGTTTCCCCCAAAATCCTCATAAGCTCTTTTCATGATGGTTTTTTTTTTGCCCCACTGGCTATTGATTTCAACCCACCACCAGGATTGTTCCATAGTTATCATGGCAGTCTCATTACAGCTATCCTTTTGCCGTGAACACAATCCTCGTCTAATGCTTTGTTTTTTTCGTCTCGGAAGGGTCGCGGCCAGGCTGATCTCTTCCCACGCCTTCCCTCGTAATTTCCATCCAGTGCTATTTTGCGTCTGCGCTGTTGAATATTCATCCGCTTCTCACAGTCGCAAAAACAAAGAGCGGTGCATTCATTATTTTATTTTATTTTTTTCTCATTAAATGAACTTTTCAAAAATATCATTAAAAAGTCGTTTTTGTTTTTTTGGATTCCAAAAAAGATGGATTGCGTTATTTAACGTGCCGCTGTTACACTGACTGTTATGATTAGAGCTCGTCAGCGCTAAAAGACTGACAGTGATGTATCAGTATGAAGCTACGCATCAACAACAGCGAGATAAGCCTTCTGTTTACGATCATATTCATATGCGATGTGTGGCGGCTGAAAGTTAGCCGAGCATCACTTCTCACAGCTCCGAATGCATTTCTTCATTTTATGGTACACTCAGTTAAACAGTAAACAGACCGATGGTACAGTAAATACATGTCTGAAACTGTATTCTGAACATCTCCACGTTGAGCTCGCTCATTCATACAAAACAAATCCCACATATAATGTGAGAATGTTTTTCCACGCCTCTATATGACTCATACGTTCCGTGTGAGCAGAGAAACTCCTCCACCTCCGTCTGTATGGATGTACGGCGCAAATCGCTTAGCTCTTGTCCGGAGTGTTTATGTTTTTGTTTGTGTCTCTTCCCTCCCTTTATCGTTGCACATATATGTAGTGAATCCCCTCACATATGTGAGAAACCTGACCCACCCCAGCTTTGACAGATGAGGATGGGGGTGTTAGGTGTTGGTCAGACTCATGGGTTTGTCTGTGGAGGAGAATGAGAAAAGGAGATTAATTTCTCCCTCCTCCCACATCTCACATCATTCTAACGCTTTGAGATTTATAAACAACTGGAGTCCGTTTCTGCTGACCGGGTCCATAGAGTCATATGGGAACTGCCTAGTACTGCTTGAAGCCAATTCCTGCAGGCAGCCATGTTTGTCTGATGGGCTTTTTGGCACTAGAACAGGTGTATAGGGGTCTTCAATAGGAGGAAGTGAATATGAATAAAAATCGATTCAAAGTCTTAATTCCCGCACATGCGGAAGTTTGTCTTTGGCCGCAATACCATCAGTGACCACTGGGGGTTTGCCATGTTCCAGTTCTCAGCTCCCTGTTCTCATAGGATTATGCAGTCAGCTCACTTCTCTGCCCTCTCTTACGAGCCCTCTCTCCTTCGTCTTCCCATCTTTACCGCCTCAAACGGTGTTTGCCCCATAAAAAAAAAAAAAAGCTTGCGGCTCATTTGTGTGCAGTGCCATGCTTTCCCCACTGCCCGGGAGTGCCCTGTGACCTACTCTAATTTGATCACATGGTCTGCAGCCGCTTCCTAGTCCTTCTCCTGGGGCTCAGTGTCTCCTCAGATACAGGTTCACCTCCGCCTCGCTCAGCTTACACGCTTTTAGGCTTTGTGATCTCTTTGTGCCACTGGCTGTGTCCTCGCTGAATAGGTATTGCGATTAGCAGCGGATGAGCTACCTGCATCTATTGTGCCTGCCGAGTCTGCCATTGTCGCAGAATTAGTATGTACATGCTGTGACATCAGCCCAATATTCTGCTCTTGACAGCATATGTCGAGGATATGAATCAACTTCAGTGCCAATGCAGATGAATTTTTAAGCAGGCCTAATTTAACAGATACTGTATCAGGCGATAGGGACCAGCACTTGTGATATGCTTTTGTACTTGTTCGCTGTTGAACCCACTTACAGGTGTGAAGTGCTGCAGCTGTGTCGGTGCGTGGATGTGTGTGCACTGTGCGCACATATTTGCATATTAACACTGTTCTCTCTTCAAACTCAGGTGCAATTCCCAAGTGTTTCGCACAATATGTACAAAAATGCGAGAAATTAAACTATAATTTCAGCATTCGTAGTTTCCATATCACTCTGCAAGAGTACATCGTGACCATGCGATGTGTTTATATACGGTATTTTGATATAGAGACATGTACCTTTGCTTTAATAACAGTGACTGAATATGCTTTGTAAATTCAAATGTATACCGCATTCTATTTCCACTGCTTTAATGAGAATATAAATAATGGATTGTATAAATTACTTTTGCTTCAAAAAAATCTTTTCCAGTGGTCATATGAAATCAGGATAATTGCATTGTCAATGGAAAACACGAGTACAATACTAATGCTGGGGTAGTAGAACAGAGTATGAGATATGAGATTTTATTGGGACTATATCGCTTCGCAATTATTCTGTCTCAGTTTGTTTACTACCTCTTGCGCCACGTGTTTTCGCGGAATGCAATTTTAGGCAAAAAAAATAGTTGTTCATAACTTGATTTTTAAGTATGTGATTCTATTGTATGTCGTTTTACTATTCTGATCCTAATTCAGCCAAATCCTGACGTTATCGGCTGGTTCTACATTAATTATCCTCATTTTTATGCGTTTCCTGAGTAAAATAATATTCTCTGAATTACTTGCCATTGCTGTTCCTTTGATGGTTTGGCCATAACTTGGTGAAATAGTATCATTGCACTGTTTCTGTGTAATGTACATTTTCAGTTCATCAAATACTGGCTTACAAGTTTTTTTTTAATTTATATTCCATAGGTTTTATGGCAGTGATAAGAATTTTGTAGGTTGTGTAGATGATTTAATTCATTTTTGTGTTAACCCGTTGTTGCATAGTGGTTACTAAAGTAATGAAACCCATCACCATTAATAGGCAAAGATGAAAAGAGTCATGCAACAAAGGGTCAAAGGTGCATGATTTTAAGGCCAGCAGAAATGCTTTGGCATTGCCAAGGCCCCGTTTGACATGAGAACCTCGATAAATCACATCATTTACTGCCATGGGGAGCACTACATAATATATACACACATAACAATGCACATTCAAAGATGAACCCTGTTATGGAATAACAAGTATACCTAACAACCAGAAAAAAGTGCCAACTGACCCCTGATCACCTGTTCTTAATGTTTTGACTTTGCTTTGCTCTTGTCACTGGATCTGTAACCGTCCTTTACATATCTAGGGAAACTCCATTCAAATGTTTTTTTTTGTTTGTTTGTTTTTTGTTTTTTTCTGTGAATAAGCACTAGCTAGATTGGCATTTCATCTAGCTAGCCATGTTGGCCTGTTTTGATGGTCAAGTCACCTGACAAAAGCAAAGCCTGAGGGAAAACGGACGCTTGTGACATCCAGTGACTCTCGTCAATGTTTAGCCTGTGTCTCGGGGCTTAAATCCCATTAAATACCAGTGGTTTGAAAGGAAGAGGGTAATCAATGTTGTAACGGCAAACCCGAGGGATATCAACGATCATGAGATGTTTAGTGTTGAGGCATGACGGCAAAAATCCCTTTGAGTATCTTCTCCGTCCTGAAAAAGTAATGTGATCGCAGAGTGTTGCAGTAGTATTGCATTATGCGGTGGCAGGGATTATGTTTTGTTTTTTTTTTGTCTTCTTTCCCCAAGAGCTGGTATTTAAATGCTTCTCTATTGTCAGTCCAAGTCCCGCAAATTAAACAAATGGATGCACTGTTTATAGCCATTCATTACAATAATCACTGTGCTCATAAAGATCTCTTCCACCAGCGGAAAAATAAACACATCCCAAAAAAAGCATATTAAATGCACTGAGAGCGAGCCAATGTGCAGCGATTTGTCTGAAAATCAAATATGCATCACCAGAAGTCAGACCGGAATACATTTGAGTGGGCTTCATTTCAATATTTAGCAGAAGTACGCTTTGATTTCTCCATGAATAATTAACGGAAAAGGATCTGATGGGATGCAGCCTTAGGTTTAAAAGTTCCTGTCTTGCTTTTCTGAGTAGTCATTGGCTCGTAACGCTTTGATGCTCCTGTGACGTGTTGACTCGCGTCAGGACAGAATTGCACCTTTTGGCAAAGATGTAGATACTGTCAGATTATCATCAATGTTATCATTTCCTTCACTTGGCCCAGTCCTCAATATTATATCAGGAGACTTAAGTAAGCATTTTACACTCTCATGAGAGCATACATTTTAGTTTGTCCTTAATTGTGGCTCTTTAACTTCTTAGCTAATCATGCCTCACTTCTAATTACTGCCATTACCGTACAGCCTGTACTTACCGCGGGGTCTGAACTCGATGTTCGAGGTTACCTCATCTGACCCGTGGCTGGCATTAAGTTCTGACATTCATCTCTGGTATCCGCATATTGTGCATCGCTTTGGGTTAAAGCGTCTGCCAAATAAATGTAAAGTAAAATAATAACAAAAATATACTGATGGATGATGAAAAATGACATCTGGTGTCGCATTTTTCATCAAATTAATGATGCGCTGCTTCAGTGCCAGTAGCTGATATGTAACATAGTGTTTGATTAATGATAGTGTCAGTGGCTCTGTAGGTGTACAAACAAATGTGATTGGTATTGTCTGGCCTCTTTCGCTGTATTCACAGTTTAGTGCAACGATGAGCTCAGTAACCCGTCCCCCATTATTCCTTCTCTCCTGTGCTGGAAACATGCCCTCATGTAGCCACCCCGTTCAGGTCCAGATGCACTTTGACATTACTCCCACGCGCCAAGACTCATCGCACGACTACCGAGATATCAGGCTCTCAGTCTGCTGCTTCCCATGAACTTAACTGCATCTTAAGAACTGAAGTTTATTTGACTGAAGTCACCCTTCTGTATAACCTATTGTGCTCCCGCGCACTGACCCAAGCTCATGCTAATGATGTGTTACTTTTATTTCATGATAGGGGTAATGTTAGCTGAGGATGTTACTGCGGCCATTTTCGAGAACCGCCAACTGACAAAATGGTTTAGGAGGTTTGGTGCGTATGGATGGCTAGGTGGCAGTAATTGCAAAGCTCGGTGTTTAGCCTTAGCTGAGAAATTTGAACT
This sequence comes from Gymnothorax reevesii, assembly GCA_029721435.1. Lineage (NCBI taxonomy): Eukaryota > Metazoa > Chordata > Actinopteri > Anguilliformes > Muraenidae > Gymnothorax > Gymnothorax reevesii. The sequence goes on along the minus strand of CM056587.1, from coordinate 20,492,117 downwards.
CAACACTCCTTAACAAAAACTAACTGTAATTGAAAGCACATTGCTATTAGTTTCTGTTGAAAATGGGATAGTCTGATGAACTGTTGCGCTGCAGCCTTGCAGTACATATAGAGTGCGGACCCGATCTATTGGCTCTTTGTAACGACTTGTGCTCTCTATACACTTACATTCCAGTTCGTTGTTTCTTCAAAATAATGGCTAATTTCCCTAAAAACGCACTCCACTCTACAATAAAGATCTGCTACAATCATTAATGTGCCAGTATCACTGACCTTATATGGTCTGAAGTCTGTGTTCTAAACTTGCTAAGTGCACTTTAATGAGGTTAAGCCTTCACAGCACATGCGATGTAATGGCGGGAAAATGAGTCATTTGACTTTTCCTCCCATATTTTGATTTCACATCCTCACATTTGCGGACTTAAAGTGCCGTGATCTATCACAGAACCGTGGCCCATTGTTAAAATGACAATATCACACCTTATTGTGCTGACTTTATCATAATTTAATTGCGAGGTCGTTTGGCAGTTTCTGTTCTCTGGGGATTTTGATATTGCATTTCTCATTGATTTTTTTTTTTTTCTATAACTGCGTCCACACCCACCCATTTCATTCCAATCACATTTATTCGGACGTGATTAATTGAGTCTTTTCAGCTCGCACATCGACGCATTACGCCCGCTTATGGGCAAGCAGGATAACTAATATTAATGAGATTCTAAATACTGCTGTTAATGATACCATAAATCAGAAACAAATCAGGCTGCACGTAGAGAGAGGCGGAGAGAAAGAGAGAGCTTGCTTTACATTTACTGCTCTGTGAGCCTGGAGCATGTTGATTAGCTTGATTCCTAGGGGCGTTATATTGTGCCTGCCCACCACTTCTGGGGTTATTTTCTGTCTGGGCCCCTAAAAATCAACACCTCCTCTGAGGCAGCTCAAAGCGAAGACATTTCCTTTTGCCTGCATCAGACAGTTCTCTCCGTTCCCCCTCCAACCGTCCGCCCAAACTCCCCGCAGGAATGCAAATGGCCCTCCTAGCGCCGGCAACAGGCCAGCAGGATGCAATAAACAAACAGTACTGCTATCGCCTCGATCGTGCCGCGATCCCGAGACTCAAAACCATCACCTCGGGAGGGTGCTCATAGTGCCACCTCGCCGCCAAAACAACGAAATCAGCATCTGCATGCTAGCGTGCGTATACAATACTGTCCCCACATGCAGCATATTCACGCCTGGTGTTAGCTTAACTTTAGTACTATCTTTTGTTGTCGTTATTTTGCAGTTGGGCATTGCCATTTGTTGCCATGGTTCCCAGCGGTTCCAGTCCTGTTATCACTCGTTCTTTTTAGTAGTTGGATATGCGCGGGAAAATGAACCATTTCAAGAAGATTCATTAACTTCCTGCGCCACATTTGCATATAGCTGTCTCTGTGTTTAGTTTATTGGTACAGTGACTGCACACAGAGTATGACTTTATGTTATATTGCTCAGTGTTTAGCAACTGCTGTAGCACATTGTTCTTTTCAGGTTGCTGTTAGCAGCCTGTACAAACAGAGGGCTGTATATAGATGCACTCCCCTGGCACTACATATATACCAGTCCAGTCACAAAATACATAAATTATTTGTATTTATTGTTAGCTTAGCATACCCAAAGCCATGACTACAAATTCCAGATGGGCTACAACTCTTATAATGAATTTTACAATTGATAGGAGGCTAGTCTGTTTCTACATGGTGATTATGAATGCGCAACCGTTCAGAGGTCTGAATGGCTAATGGCTTATTGCCATTCAATTTAGTGTTATCTGAGTAATATGATAAATTAGCTAAGTGTAGATGGTATTTGCTCAATCCTGTTCTTGAGTCTCGCAGTTAAGGCTGTGACTTGTATCACCTCTTAGACAGTGCTTAGTCTGTTTGAGTACAGCCTTACAAGATTAATCTTAAAAGCTCTAATTTCTGTGCAGTTTGAAAGGTTACCGGGGGATTTGGAACACAAAGCCTCTTCAATGTTTATTGTCTGTAACAAAAGAAACTTAATTTGGGGCAAAAACTTTAATTTGAACTCTTGTTACTGCAGTGAGAAGCACTGTTATTGGTGCAAAAGAATGAATACCACTGAAATGACATTGCCTGCTTTTCTAGGTTTTTTCCAAGGGGTGGGGAGGTGTGCTTTGAATGCATTGGAAAAATAAACATTTGATTGAAATACTCCGCTTCATTTATTTGAGGAGAGAATTAGCATTTCATCTGTCGCAGAAATAGAATACCGATCTTCATTCCAAATATTTAATTATAGAGATAAACCATCTAATAACCGTCATTGTGATATGCTCACCAGTCATATTCAGTCGCTTTGCAGAATTTTCCCTCTCCTGAAGTGTGATGTGATTGCCTCGTTATGAAAACCGTGACATTCCTCAAGGATATTGAATTAAGTCACATTGAGGGGATGGGGGTTACTTTCGGAGCCCAGGGCATTGTTCCATATTTGTCTTTAATGAGTTCAAAGAGATAAACCAATAAACAAAAGCCTTTGGTAATAAGAAATATTGATCAAATGTAATGCAGTCAGTGTCTTTGTTACTGGCAAAAAAACAGCATGAGAGTAGAGTGATTGACTATGACAGTTTTAATTGGAATATGTTGCCACGGGGTGTTCTTACTGCATATTTTGATGCATTGTTGCGGTATCTAGGAGAGTTAAGCCCCTTATAAGTTTAGAATTTGAATCACAGTCCCCATCACTATTCTCTGAAGTATGGGACCAACCTTGGGTTAAAGCCTGGGAAAGGACACTGTTGTGTTTTGTAAAATTTATGAGTCTTGAGAATTAAATCAATGTCGATTCCACTGAGTTCTGCAGAGAAAGGCACACAAAACTGAAGAAGAACCATAAGGTTATGCCCTATGCAAAATTAATAACTTCCCGACAAATTCATTTAGACAGATTTAACATCACAGCACAGTTTGCGAGGAAGGTTTCTGCAAGCCGTTCAAAAGTTGTCTCGCTGTTGTCTTAGCTAGTTTGCAAGCCTGTTATACGCACTTCTTTTTTCTTTAAAAACTTTTTTTGGTTTTGTATTTAATAAAATAAAGCTTTTAGTTTTGAGAGTTTACCTTACTATCTTTGGGTGCTGAAAATTATTCAGACATAAAAGGTGTATATTGTGCCAAGCAAAAATTTGACTGAACAAGACGGCACAAATAGCATTTCACCGTTCGACCTGGTCTATAGTGAATTCTATTGTATGATTGCTTCTTGAAAAAGCATTATGGATATGATATGAGGAGTTTATTTCCAAAATGCAAGAAAAGCCGAAATTACAAAAATTTTGATAAATCCATGGAGCGATAGCCCTGTGCATCTTGGTGCAAAAATCCATTTTTAGAAATTCATCCTATGAGGTGTATTTTTTCATGGTCAAAGTTTGTGTTTTTTATAAAATGCAATAGGCACCATCGTACAAAAAGCTGATTTACTCAAAATGAGTAAAGTTTTTATATTGCGTTTTGGAAACAAACTCTTCATATGTGCAATTCTTTGTTGAGATTTGGGCATTTCCAAAGAAGGAGGCATGACAGGCCATGGTGTCCCAGAAACGAGGCATTTTTTTCATGGAGTTGTCGAATGATATACGAGACTCAATGCTCTTTTCTCACTATTGCATGAGGCCATTCTGCTTCAACTAAACTCTAAACACCTTCCTTCTTTCCCCCAGCTGCTAAAATGTAATCCCAGTTCGTAAACAATTCCTTAAAACCTACTTGTGACTCAGTAGGCTGGTTCCTCCAAGGTCATCCAAAGTTAGAATTAGAGTGATACAGCGAGACACTTGCCTCCTTGGTTTCCTTTCTTGGAAATGATCAGGGCAGAGGAGCAGAGACAAGGTCATGAACAGAGGTGGAAAACTCCAGGGCTGGGAAGATCAGACCCTGCCCTGTTTGTCTTCCTTCCAAGATTTCTGCCTGATTACTCCTCTTATTAGTTCTTCTAGCTGAGGAACTGGATGATCAGCCATTCTGGTTAGTTGGGAGAAAATACTGGGAAGGCCTTTCAGTAGCTGGCCGGTCCTCTTTGGATAAAGCTTTAGATAAGGCCAGATAAAGCAACACTGGCTACTGAAATGGTTATGGACGATAGTGCAGCTGATTAGACGTACATGTGTTCTCAGTCGACGGCCGTCTTCACCAATGTTATGGGCGCTTCTTGAGTTTCGAGGCAGTGTCCAGCGACGTGACGATCACACGGGTCTTTCCGAAGCGGCTGTGGGCAGTGTCACTGTGGCTTGGCACGTTTCACAGCAGTATTAGTTGATATTTCTGTTCCTTGGTGGGTTTCATGTCACAGTCAGGCATAATGGCGGCCATTTTGCAGTATGTGGCTAAGCAGCCACAATGAAAATTTGTTCATTTGCTCATTTTTCCCTTTGTAAATGTGCACTCAGTGTTTTAAAAAGTTTAAAAGCTTTTTTTCCTCATCTCTTCATCTAGCTGTCTCCCCATGTGTCAATTTGTCAAGTCGTTGTACTATTTGGGCAACAGAGAGATGTTTTGTGAATGACTCAGCAAAAGGTGACCCACATAGCAGATAACTCTGCGCAAGTCCTGGCTCAAAATTGTATGATCTGTTGGTGCCTAAGAGCTGAACGTCCCCAGTGATTTTACGCAAGCCTGAGGAAAATCAGTGGGTGACATCACAAGACAAGGGGTTGACCGGTGACGTCTCAGTGTGGTGGGTCGATGGATAACATCGCAGTTCAATGGATGATGTCACTGTATGATGGGTAGATGCTTGACTTCTCAGTCCGATGGGTGATGTCACAGTTTGATGGGGTGAGGGATCATGCCATAGTACAATGGGTGATGGATCACATCACAGTACGAGGGGCCAATGGGAGATGTCACTGTACGACGTGTCAATGGGTGTCACAGTACGATGCGTCAACGGGTGACGTCACATTATGATGAGTAGCCGGGTGACATCACAGTATGACGGGTGATGGGGGATGTCACAGTCCGCCATGCGGATAGTTTCCATGCAGTTTGTGGTTGTCACCCCTGCTCTTTGGCCTGCCTCAGCAGACTCCCTGTTCAGCGGCCTGGGGCTGGGCGCGGTGGTGGGCCTGGGGCTGGCGGCCCTGCTGCTGGTGCTGGTGGCGGTGGACGTCAGCTGCTTCTTCCTCCGGCAGTGCGGCCTCCTCATGTGTATCACCAAGAAGCTCTGCGGGAAGAAAAGTGCCACCAGCAGTAAGAGCAAAGACCTGGAGGAGGGCAAAGCCGCCTATCTGTGAGTGTTACCCTCAGCGCGCCCCACTTCCTGCCCACCTCACACCCACTTCCTGTCAGCCACAATCATTCACTGCACCTTCACCTCCGTTGCTCTCTCCATCTCTTCCCATGAAGAATTACTGCATTCTTCTCCCTGTCTGCTCCTGTATATTGTAAGTGTCACGGTCCTGGCCATGTGATCGAGGGTTCGGGTTTAATTATCAGGTCGATCTCTGCTGTTGTTGCCCTGAGCGAGGTATCTATAGCTCGGGTTATTGCTCCAATACATATAGGGCTGTATAAATGGAAACTACACTAAAAAATTGATTGCGTGGCAGAATTAATGGGTTGTTGCCTCGCATTTTATTATAACGTATATGGGGCTTCAACTGATTGAGTGTTTGTACTTGAAGTCAATTACTTAATATTGTGTCCTACCGTTGTCCATTTTTCTTTTTTAAGGAAGTTCAATGATTCATTTCTTTCCATGGGCAGACAGTGTAAAGTCTTTGCAAGTTTCTCTGGATGGGAATGCTTGTTCAATATCTACAATCTAGTGCTTTCTTCTCCCTTTTTACTGACCTCATCCCTTCATTCCAACTTCCTCAACTCTCATCATTTCCTCATCCTTAGTAATCAGTTGTTATTATCATTCGGCGGCGCTCGTTTGACAGCTTTTTAACTACAGTAGTTATTGAACCAAATTTCTATGCGAGTGCCTCTTTGCCTGTGAGTGTGTGGCATTACTCATATTGTCTTGTTTTCTGTTTTGTAGGCATCTTTCATCATTTTACACTACACAGTGAATCAGCTCTTATTGTGCTGTTGTCATAGTGGAGGGCTTTGTTTCTCCAGTTATGTTCAAACTATAATTTTAAATGTCCCCAAGAAAAATAATTTGAGATTAATATCCGAAGGCAATCACTTGTTCTATTTTCAGAATTATGAATTTATGAATCTTTCAAATCCCATTATTGCCTGAATGCATTGTGGAGGAGCTTATAAGAAAAATAATTTAGTCATTGTTTCAAAAAATTTTTTTTTTTAAACACTCTTGTGCCTCAGCAATAATGATAATGATACCCTATCTGAGTTAAGATAGCAAATCAACGCATGTAACACCAGTAGGTTGATTGTGAGTCTATCCTAGTTCAAAACTTGGAGAACGACTCGAAATGCTCCAAAACCTAGATATCGAAGTCACATTCAAAGGCTGTTACTGATTGTGTAATTAGAGTCTGGAACTCAGGGAAAGGCTTGAAGTAATACTTCACCTGTATAGTCTGAGTCACACTGAAAGGCTGATATTGTAGTAAATTTGCATTTAAAGAGCCAGTGTCGAGAAAATTGCATTTCTTCTGCTCAGTGTCCCGGTGCAGTGGTCTCCGCTGTAAGTATCAACACTGAGGAGACTGACTGTGAAGACCCCCCAGTTAAGGCATTAGATCCCCCTTTTCCACTTTAGCGTTTGAATCGGTTTGAAATTCCTGGTGACTTCTGTCACTCAGTTTGTGTTTCCTGCTCCCTCCCACAGCCTGTCTCAAGCTTCCTGTCTCGTTCCTTTAAATCAGGAAGACTGACAGCAGGAGAGTCTGAGACCCTGAGAAAGACTTGCGGTGATACAAGCCCTGTGCGTCTGAATCACATTGAAAGGCTGATAATGGCGGTGAAGTTGGGGTTAATAATAAACTGATTTCTGAGTCACGTACAGAGGCTGATAGCAGTACTGTGCCTGTGTTTGAGAATCCGAGAGACTTGCAGCGATAACAGACCTGTTTGTCCGAGTCGCACTGGAAGGCTGATAGGGATGGTGTGTGTGCATTTGAGACTCGGCGGGGGGAGGGCTCAAGGCGATGCTTAATCTGTATGTCTGATTCGTGGCGAAAGGCTGGCTCACAGCCCGCACATGCCCAGTGCTAAAATAACACGGAGCATGCATCAAAGGGCCTGCTGTGAATAAGGACATTTTCCCCCCCATGCTCCCCCCCCACCCAACACACACACACACACACACACATCTAACATGCTCACGCACCCTCCCTCTCGCCTCTAAATACCCCGCTGGGCGCTTCCTTTAAAGAGTGATTAAGGTTCCCGGGGAAAAACGGGCCTGTCGTTCCCCGCTGCATGCTGATCTCAGTTTTATTGCCCAGTGGCGCCCAGATAACAGACGATTCCCAGTCAGCCGGCCCCGTATGGCCCTGTGTATAAGGCTAGCAAGGGAAGAGACCCGAGAACATCTCTATGTTTATCCGACCGGCCTACCCCAGTTCCTAGTGCCTGCATTGTGTCTGTGTATGCCTGCATTTGTGTGCGAGCATTAACACTTTCCCTGCCACTGACAAGATTTTCCCTGAAATAAAGTCTCCACTGCTATACTGTATCAGGCGCTGTTATGGATCTTTTGACAAAAAATGGTCAAACGGACAAGGACATGGTGCGTTCTGGTACACCTTGCGAACATGCATAGATGGAAATTACATTTTTTGGGGGGGGGAAGCTCCTTGATCACAGTTGTTTTTATGAGCTGTGATGAATCTCCTTGATACATGCGGACAACATGAAAACAAATCAGCAGGTCAATGTTAAATAACCTCCATACGCTTTTTCTCAGATTTTTGTCCAAAATGACCCAATGATGAAAATGACCCATTTTCAAGTGTTTGCAAAAAAAGAATGAATTGAGCTGGAATGAAACAGTTTCTTGTGTAAAAAAACAAGTTTTGTTTCTTCCTGTTTCCATATTCATAGAACTGAATACCCTGGAAGATCAGGGAATATCATCAGAAATGTTGGTGGTGGGTGGCTGGCAACTTCAAAAATATACTCTATGGGGAAAGTGTTTGTGTGTGTGTGTGTGTGTGTGTGTGCGCGCAAGCAGGAATGATGGGTTGAAGGAGGCCATCGTTGGGATGCGAAGGGAAGAGGAGAGAGTTACTAACCCCAATGACAGGAGTCCGGCACTTGAGCCCAATGAGACCACACCACTCACAGAACCAGAGTAAGACCAGACTTCAGAAAGCCAGTGCTGCAGTACTAGGGCAGAACAGGGAAGAGCAGGACAGCCCATAGTCATTTGTGCACTGCTCCCCAGTGTAGGGCGTAAATATTCGGACTACATCGCCCCCTAAAAAGAGTGGCAATTTCTACACGGTTCACACAAAATAGCGGCAGGTGCCTGGAAATTCAATCTGCCATTTTCTGCTGCAACCTCAACATCGATTATGGAGCGAGGAAAATGGTGTTACAGTCTGAATACTTTCGTACCGCTCAGTGTTTCAGTAAAGTGAGTGATGAGGTAAGATATACTCAGCACTACAGACGATGAATGCGAGGGCAGATCGGTCCTTTTTTTCAATTCAGCCTATTGAGGGAATGAATTGAAATTCAGCTTGTGCCTTGAGAAACGACGCTCCCTGAGACTGCGGATTGTATACTTTAATGAATAGAATTTCCATTCTGAACTGACTTAACTGAAATGGAATTGGCCCCAGTCATGCGGCGTAGTGTTAAGGAATAAGCGGCGGTGATAGTATAATTGTGTTTCTTTACAGAGACAGGGGAGGAGAAGAAGAGTGTGGTGTTACACCGCTACACCTGAGCGGGCTCAGGGATAAAGAGCCATTAGATTACGGGGCGAGGGAAGTGGCTTATTGTCATAGTGGTTATGAGAGAAGAAAGGTACCCACGCCTAGAGCTGTCTCTAGACTTTAGGGTGGCCGTCGTGTCACATGCAAGATTCCCCCCACATTCCTATAACATAACAAACTTAGTTTGGTCCAACACTGAAGTTCCTTCGCCCATACAGCAAAGCAAAATTCCAAAGAAATATTCCACAAAATAAGCAGTGTACCGTCAGAGGTATGAGAGGCCTTCCTTTTGATGTTAAATTAATCTGGTTCTTTAATAGTTTACTTAATTTGGTTAGCAACCAAAGCCTGATTCATGTAGTTGCTAAGAACAATTGTTTTAATAATCGGCCAGTTTTTTATAAATGGCATTATTGTTCATTAGCTAATGATTCTAAAGCATTTTTTAAATTCAAATGAATGATGACATATGACATCAGTGCGTTTCTACAGCTCATATAATGGCACAGATTTGCTTAAATTTGTTTGCGAATTAGGGTTTAAATAAAGCCGTATCACCCAGTGACATAGTTTCAGAGGTATAAAAGCCCTTCAGTAACCTCACCTTAAAACTGGTTCCCATGTACTTTCCATGAGAAGCGGCCAAACACAAATTTGCTCAGGTGCAAAGACGAAACAAAGACCGACTGGCTAACTTGTTTTTACCTGACATTATTATTCCACACTTCACAAAATTATCAGGAATTTTCTTGTCTGCTTTAATGATGTCATAAACATCAAAATGTCTTTCAAAGATTTTGAAATCCTAGCCCACAAAATGGCCCGTATTTGTGAGCTAGGCTTATAATTGATGGTGTTTTGCTCCAATGTTTGACATTGTTTGTTACGCCTAAGAAGATGTTGGCAATTTTAAGTGTTTTCTTTTTAACACTGGAAACATTTTTATTGAGTTTAGCGCTATCTTAAATACACTACACTGCTGAAAAAGTGCTAAAATGGGAGCCGGAATTCAAAGTAAGTTTTGGATTAATTAAATAATTTTGTTCTTGCCATCCTCATACAGTATGTTCAGTGTAAAAAGAGCTTTTTCCGATTTATAGGCGTGTTTATTGGTTTTAATTATTCAGTCGATAAATGGTTTGATTGTTATTCAGGCCTTATATACCTCTGTTGGGACGCCACTGCCCAAAAGCAATAAGTCCAAAATAAAAGCAGTCTAAATACACGTTTTGAAGCATTGAATGGAGGGGGGAAAAAAATGCAAGCAGAAGGGTGGCATACCGATGACTACAACTGATTTCATATAACCTGTAATTCCATAGTATGTCCAAATCATACAGGAAAGGTATTCTAATGGTTCCTGCTCACTCCTGCATCACCGTGTGCACAAAAGCTACAAACAAAGCCCCAGGATTGAGATACCAATAATAAAAAAAAATTACTCGATATAGTCTTCTCCTGATTGACACCTCTCCTCCCCTGAACCACAGCCGACATGGAGGGCTATGCTACAGCAGAATCATTCAAGAGGATGTCAATGTCTGTGAAAGAGGCATGGGGATACCAGCAGGGGGTGGTAATGCTCTGGCCCGTAACACTTAGTAACATATAATTAGGTGGCTTCGCTGAGACATTAACGCCTCCTGATCTTTCTGTTCGGAAAGCAAAGCTGTTCCTGCAGCTGCGTCTGTGGGCCGGAGCCGCGACGCCTGATCTGCCTCCTGCGACGGACAACTCCGCCAGCTGTTTTACAGTGCGAAGTAATCATAAAGCACTTTAGCATGTCAAACTCTGCAAATTTCAATCCCACTTTAAGAACTGCTGTTAATGCAAATGAGACGGGGATCAAAAGGAGCCAAAAACAAGCCCAGAAAATGCAGCTGCCACATAAGCAATTTACTGCCTTGTAACAGCAGAACAGGCTCATATATATAAAAAAAAATCTAATAACACTCAGAGTGTGATTGGACACTTGACTATATGTCCACGGAAACAAGAAATGTTGTTGGTCAGGGAAATATTGCTGGAGTGGTGCGGTCTAAGTACTGCGGGACGCAATTTCTCTTTGAATTCTTAATGCAAATGCTGCAAATTTATGTAGTCATGACAGCATGCAGTTTATACTCCCAAACTGAAAGGTTGAGTCATTCTGGCCTGTAAAACTAGAAATATCAAACAAATGCTTAGCATTTAGTGCAATTTTTGTTCCTATTTCTAGTTATGTATGATGTTTTGTCCAATGAATATGAACCCACTGCTGAGGATTGGTGTGGACACCAGTTTACACAAGCTTGGAAAGTCCTTCTGTAGACCCTTAACAACGGAATACTAGAAAAGTCGGACAGTCGACATTCATGGTTCTCTGAAGTCACTGAATGTTTTGTTTCCCCCGCAGGAAGTTGCCACTGAAAGAGGAGAACGGCAAAGAGACTCTCAAGACGGACGCCATCGAGATTAAAGTCCACGGCGACAGCGGTATCCTGTCGAAGGTTGAGGACAGCAAAGCGTAATGGAGGCAGGTCTCCATGATGAAGGAACATTCAGAGCGAGCTACCCTGAGACCAAAACCAAGAAACACACAAGAAAAAAAAAACAAAGAAGATATAAATCCTCCATTAATAATCAAAAATGTTAGGGTACCACAGAGGCGACGTGTAAATATAACTGGAGGAAGACCACACCAATAGTTTTGTGATAAATTGGTAATGTTCTTTTGGAAAATGCCACCAGTTGATGGCACCCGTTGGTCAGTGATTTGTTTTTGCCGTTTGTTTCTTTCTTTTATGAATTGCTAATGCTTCAGTGTTCGCTCCCCACATAAAGAAATACTCAGGCCCAGATCTGATGAAGATTTGTAGAGGTTTTTTACCCACAAATCACAGCACTATGCTGAATGTAGCGTGGTACGATCCTCACAAAATGGGCGCAATGGTATTTGCGTGTCTGAGGTATCAGAAAATAGTGGATTTTCCCCCCTCCAACTTGTTAAATGGCCTTCAACAACATATTTTATCGTGGGCATTCTGACTGAGAGGTTGCCAGGTAATAGGAGTGGATTGAGTAAAAGAAAAGTTACAGTCTGATGACATTTATCAGGCGGCCACTGCTCGAGGCGTGGCTCTTTTAAGAGATCTCATCAAGAGTTTTGAAAGAATGGAGAAGTGCAGGAGTGCAAATGTCGAAAGATCTGAAAAAATTGTTTAATGATGAGCATTCTGTCCACACCAATGTTCTTTAATTACTTATTTGGCATAATTAAATATGAGCAAGCTGAGCTGACATTTCCTTTGTTGCCTAGCCATGAACAATTTATTAATTATTGTTTTGAAAGGCTTGCACAGACTTATAAAAGCTCATTTCGGCTGCAATGACTTTGCATACTAGGAGCGAGACTTTCCCTCCAAAATGTCAGATATGTTGACTCTAGCCCAACTGGAGACTTGTTGAATTCTCTAAAAGAGAGGAAGAACTATAATTTGATAATACTACAGATGAGATGGCGGTTACTCTTTGATATTGCCGTTCTGGTTGTTTTGTCATCCAGACATTGTAATTGACCCCACTGCATTTACCTGATGAATGCAGACATTTTCTTCTTCGTAGGAATGTTCAGTGTTCAGTGATGGTTTGCCTCTTCTTTTGTTCGCACTGTGGTGTTTAACAAATAGCCTATTTGAGAATGTGAATATGGAGACTTTGTGTTGGGAGGGTTAAAAAAAAAAGTCATTTGATTGGTCTCCTCCTTCAGAATGCCCTTGTTCGTCTGCTGTCCTTCAAAAAATGAAATGTTTTTACTGAAGAATTCCATGTAAACGGGTTCCACACAACTGTTAGGCACTTCTTGTGAGGTTTGAGGCCTATGTTAGTCATCAAGTTCTCTGGAAGTTTCTTAACTTGGTTGTGTTGAACCAACTGACATGACATTTCACTTTTTCGAGTCCGTATGAGTAGCCTCAGTTCCATTGGCCGGAGGGATGACACTTTGGTCCTTTCATTGTCTGTTGCTTTGTGTTTTTCTTTCGGTCACTCACACTGCCATTTCGGTGCCTCTACTGTGGTGTGTGAGGGCACAGTGTGTGTCGGAGTATGTGCTTTGTATGTGTGTGTGTGTGTGTTTGTGTGTGTGTACATTTGCATGAGTGCAAGAGAGAGGGCATATGTGCGCTTTGGTTTTACCTGTTCTTCGCCGGGATTTTGTTCATGGTAAATGTGTGTGAACTGTAGGTTGTCGTGTCACTGCCGTAGGTGGTCATGGTGTACGTTGGTTGGCCTGCTCCTCTGCACTTGGCCACGTGTTTATCAGTGTGACGTTCAAAGCAATGTGCAGGGTACCGCTCAAAGCACATGGAAGAGCTTTCACTGCGCCGGTCCCCAGGAGGATCTCACGGCTTATGTTCTGGACAGGATTTTCTCTTTGCCTGTGAACAACGATTTTGAGTGGGAAGGTTAGCACGTGTGGTATTTCTCGGATATCTGCTTCCTGTTATCCAAGTGGATGCAGCACATTGTAAAACCACTGTCGCACATCGTCACCATTAAGTTATCGGCCTCCTGTACGTATTATTTCTTTAGTACATGTACCTGATAAATTTAGTCTCATACATTTGATTGTGTCTTATTTTGTGATACCAGTTTTCTTCTTTGCTGTGGATAATTGTAAAAAAAAAAAAAAAAAAAAGATATATATTATATATATATATATATGCAGTATAAAAACAGTTTTGAAAATTCACAGGTCAAGTTTTAGTAGCAGATGTCCCTTAAGGAAAAAATAAGTTGTATTTAACTTTCCCCTTATTAAAAACATAAGCAGAATAATGTAATTCAGGAATGTTAGAAAATTTTTTCCCTGCTCCCAAATCGCATAGAAATAAAAAAATCCTTATAAAAAGTCAGTAAGAGGGAAAATGGTCAATTTTGTTTCGTAAAGTTCAGTGAGCTGTTTTCTGCCTGGTGTGTGAGTGCAGTTTAACGGTATATACTCCTCTTGGATTATCATTTTTCTTCCATCCTAGCAAACTCAAAATGAAACTCAGTGGTAATGTGGATGCCTTTTCTATACATGACTGTGAGGAAACAGTACGGTCTTAGCCAACTGGCACATCTGGTTTCAGTTCTTTCATAACAAGTGTTCTCTTCATGCTTCTTGTAAGATTATGGCTAAAGCGTGTAGTCTAGCTAACATTAGGAATTCTGTCATTCAGGCCCTGTGCAGCCATCTTGTCTGTCCTGAATTCTTATAATTCCGCAGTGGAAATTTAATGAAAATCAGTGCGTCCTGAAAACACCAAGCTACCACCTCGTTGAAAAACATTCTGTCCCTGGCGAAAAGCTCTTTCTTTCATGCTGCTATTCAGTAAACTGTCTGAGTGTTGAATGACTGCTACAATGCATTCCTACCGAATGCAATATCTGGGAAAGCATTGAAATGCTGCTCTCAGAACGTAATTCAGATGTTCTTGACCCTTAATGGCAAATCCTCCTTTAATTTTCCAGGGTTCCTGGCAAACATACTGACCAATTTGTGGAATATGACCAAAAGGAGCAGCCAAAGTCGATACATGTTCTGTCGGTTCCTGTCAGAGAGGGAGAGGTGACAGCCTGTGGGTAAACAGTGGGGACCGGGGTGGAAGCTGTGTGCGGGGCGTCCTAATCCAAGCACTCAGTACACGAGAGGTTCATTGAACGTAGCGTGGCGCAAAATAAAATAATGCGAGGACAGAGCAAAATCAACCAGCCCCAAGTGCTCAGAATTTCTGTTTCCAGAGCAGAATAAATTGGCTAAATTGACAGACTTAATATTGAGGACCAAAAGCCAACAAACTGCTCAGTGTTACCAATCCAGACCGGCCAGCATGCAGTGCGGTCCATGAGCTGAATTTGGAAACAGAGGTTTTTGGGGGGTTTTTTTTCCCACTGAGAATGGAGCCTGTATTGCCTCCACATTTCCCTGGATTTTTTCTTTGTTCAGAACAAGAAATTCGTAAGAAGCAGAATTGCCTCACTCCAAGAAGGTCTATTTTGGATATCAATATAATTAACTGTATGTTTGTGGTATTGACTCTAATTCGTCAAAAGTAAATGGAAGCAACATTTAGGCTGGGGAATAGACTTCAGCCTGAAGGCCAGTCAAAAACGAAATCAATACTTTTGAAGTAATAAGAAAATCAATTGGAATATTAAGGATACTGGTTCCAGGTGTGTTAAAGATTGAAATTCTTCATTATTGATATTTCACACAAGTCCCAGAGAGACCTGAAATTTGGCCAAAGTCAGGCATTTCTCATTAGTTGCTCCAGGCAGAACAGATGCCTATAAGATGGATATTTAGACTTTAGAGTAAAATACATTTTTTCTCTCCAGTTATCTTGGAAAGTCTGACTATAAAAACAACTTCCCCAGTGTGTGATTTGGTGATAATGGCTCCGTTTCATTGCAAAGGCGACTGTCACAGTACCCAGCTTTGCTCTGAATACAGCAAAATGCAGTACCCCAACCAACTGAATTAATGACAGTTTGTGTTTTTTAAAATAACATTGAAAGTTATGTATGCATTTTGATAACGGCAGTCATGCCCAAGTCATTATAATTGGTTGCTAATAACCAATCATCAGGCTTTAAAATTATCTTTAATTTTTAGGAGTTTAGGAATGCATTAATTAAATGTACTACTTTAGCAGCACAAAGGGCATAACTACCAACTCACAATATCAGTGCGATACTCAAGCCTGATATCATGAGTTAATATTTACGAGACAGTTGATGTACACACCAAGCAGTGAATTTCTGCAATTGAGGATTTTAAGTGTAGTTAAAAGTGATAGTAATGATATGATTTGACAGGCATGTACAAAAGTCACCCCTGGACCCCCCCCCCCCCCCCCTTTTTTTTTTTGAAGACAGGGTTAATACAAAATGCCAACTCAGTATTTTCATCAAGCTTCTTTTACGCACATTGTACTCTTTATCTGTATTCATAATTTACTGTACCTATTTTGGTCTTTGGTGTCATTTAGCGTGTTTGGTTTGCAGGCTGAACAAGGAGACGTAGAGTGTAAGACTACTGTTCCAACATTTCCCTGAAGCTCGGGCAGCGCATCGCTTTACATAAGTCACAATTTAATGTGGGTTTTTGATGCATTCAAATAGACAATAAAACTAGAGGGCATCCAGAGAGCGCATACCTCCTCAAGCAAGTTTTGATGTTCTAGCACTAATGATCGGCTGCAGAATCCAGAAGTGTTCCTGGACTGGTGTGGAAGTTTAACCACCTCTTCCCATTCATACAGTCCGACTTCTCGTTAATTTTTTTCCGTTGAATAGTTTTTGAGTAATCCTGCTGACAAACACACTCAGACGCACACATACAAGTGATCAAAGTACCTTCTGGAGCAGGTAAATATATTGGAGCTCTACAGCTACTCGCCCACGTGCGCACGTTTGTCTGTGCACATGTAAAAGATGGAGTACTGGCCTGTCAGCTTATTATTTAAAAATTTGCGACCTATTGACATCCCACATGATTCCAATCATCACACACTGCATGTGCGGTCTTACCCAGTTCTGTTTATCTGAACACTTCACATGAATGGCTGGACATGAATAATTATGGGGCCTTTTGTTTTGCCTAAGTGTATTTGACTTGTCAAGCCAACTGACATCGTGGCCCATAACGGTTTTTTAATTTCATTTTTTTATTTTTTGGGGGACTGTAAATAGGAATCCAGAGTTACTCTGCTGTGATATTTGTTCTTGATCTTTCTTATGTATCATTTTTGGATCGACTTTGTCTCCCTGACCCCACCCCCCGCTGTCCCCCCCACCCCAACCCAAGTCTGTCCACAGAAAGTGTTTTTCTACTCTGTATGTTCTACCAGGGAAGAAGGGAGTGTTCTCCCGCCTCTATCAATGGAACAGCTAGCCACTGTAATTTTCACCTGTAAATAAAAGTGTGCTGATATAAAAAAGTGCTTGTAACTGCTGGTTGGAGTTGTTTGTTTTTTTCGTCTTTTTCTATTGTCCATATTCTTGCGGTGTTACCTGGTCCTTGAGGTGGCCCTTTGTACTGGTCGCATTGTTTTCTGCAGCTTTCTGTCTTTTTTAGCCTCTTTCACCTTCTGGACTTAAATTGCTGATCACTTTTGGTTTCCTGCATCAAAATAGATCAAGAATACAATTTGATATCATCAAAACAGTGAGACGGTGTCCTGCTCAGCACAGGGTTTAAACAGGCATTACGCCAGGGGCAGAAACGTGGTATGTTGTGCTGTTATCTTTGAGATATTTTGGGAATAGCTGCAAAGGAATGCATTTTTTAAGAAATCCCAGTGACTTGTTCCTCCTTTCCACCAAAGCAGTTTGTGGGCTGGTTCAGGTACCTAATCTCAAACTGGTTCTTCACTTTTCGACAGCCGAAGAACTGATGGCCTGACGAACTGTGTGCATATGCGGAGTGCATTTATTATTATTTTTTTTTTTTTTTTGGAGCAGAGAGTGGGCCTCTGCAGTTAAATTAAATGAATTCTGGTGAGATTAAAACGTTTGCTCTAACATTATCAGGTAAAATCAGTTTATTTGAATGATGATTTTTCAGGTGTTTGGAATAACTTTTGACAATCAAACTAGCCCTTTGGGTGGAAATAATGTGTTTTGAGCTTGTCTGCCCTGCTATTTAACCACATTAATGCAGACGATGGCCTATCCTGATTGGTATATCCAGCCCGACAGAATGAGCGACGTAATGTCACATTCCAGTAGGTGGTTGTCAATTCTGACATGCGCTGTAATGCTCTAACATTAAGCTGTTAGGGTAGCTTGTTTGGCGTGAGAAGCTCAGCGCATCAGACTAGTCTGATAGAATGAGCCACTGGTAAGTCATCCTGAGCTCGCAGCACAGACTTTTGGAACACTGTTCAGCCTGGAGAAAGTATCTAGAAAGGCAGGAGCAGGGGGAAAGATTATTGTGACCTACCAGACCAACCAAAACTCTGTGATTGTGTCGTTTATTTATTAGGTTTGTTTAACTGTAATGTGATTGGTGTCAGCGTAGTTGATGCTAGGTTGTAAGCTGACAATAAGAATGGCCATCATTAGCATCTTGCGTTCAAAATTAATAAGCATCAAAATATGATGGGTAATTAGCTTTCTTCACGAACATAATTGCCTTCCATAGTGATCAGGACAAACAGCACAAATGTGCCAAACCAGTCGTGTTTGGATGCTAATGTATGCTGGCAAAGATATTTGTTAGAGGCAGAATTACCTCACAGCTCGAAGATTTATTTTCGATATCAACGTCAATGGATAATTAATAGTATATGTGTACTATTGACTCAATAATTCGACAAAAGTAAGTGGAAGCATCACTTGGGCTCAGATATACTGACCAAAACTTCCAACGCAACACATACAATTTTGAAATATTTGGTGTACATAAAATGGGATATTGGTTTTGAGCCATGATACATCAACTACAACTTAAAAGCTCAGATTTTGTCCTGTGGGCAGCTCGTTCCGCTTGATTGCACATTGTTTAGAATTTTGCCTATCCCGTCAGGTTGAGTAGTACTCAATGACTAATCCTTCAAGAATTTAGTCAATAAATAGCCTTAGCAATGGGAAACTTAAATATTCCTTTGCTGGATCAACATGTGACCATGCCGCTCCTTGGTCAAAACCAGCGAGAGCGAGCCGTTGGTATGCTCACTGGTGGAATGTCGCTAAGACGGGTTGCAAGGAACCTGGGCGTCCACGTGTCGACCATATCACGTCTCCAGAGCCGGTATAATGAAACAGGAAGCACCCTTGATCAACTACATGCCCCCAGACCACGTGTCACCACCCCTCAGCAGGATTGCCATATTCGCCTTTAGCACCTGCGCAATTGCTTCCTGCCAGCTACAGTCACTGCTGCTCAGACCAGAGGTCGTCACCGGAACTGGATTAGCGACCAAACCATACGCAGCCGCCTGCGTTAAGCCGACTTGCACAACCGACGTCCCCGCCATGGTTTGGTGTTGACTCCTGCACGTCGCCGCATCCGTCTGCGATGGTCAAGGGCACATTTGGGCTGGAATGCTCTCAGGTGAAACAGGGTGCTCTTCTCCAATGAATCAAGGTTCAAGTTGAGTGTGTCTGACGGAAGACTAAGTGTATGGCGTAGGCAACGGGAACGTTATACTGATGCTACCATCCTGCAGTGTGACTGCTTGGGTGGACCCAGTGTGATGATTTGGGCTGGAATAAGCAATAGACACAAGTCAGACCTCATTTTCATCGATGGAAACCTCAGTGCGGCCCGTTACCGTGACGACATCCTTACCCCTGTCGCAGTTCCACCCGTCCATCGCTATCTCCTAACTCTGCAACAGGATAATGCGAGACCACATGTCGCCAGAGTTTGTCAGGACTACCTGAGTCAGAATAATGTTCAGTGTCTTGATTGGCCTGCGTATCCCCCAGATTTAAACCCTATAGAACATCTGTGGGATATTCTGGATCGCCGGTTGAGAAGGCGTGATCTAGAACCAGCCACAGTACAACAGTTGCGTCAAGCACTCCAGGAGAAATGGGACCGCATCACACAGGCTGAAATTCGGCATTTGATTGACTCCATGCATCGCAGAATCCAGGCTGTGTGTGACACCAGAGGAGGCCATACAAGATACTGACTTCGGTGATCCAAAATTTCAACTGATGCAATGAATTGGAAACCAGGAAAAATCTGTTCTTCATTCCTGACTCTAAAACTGTGTTTTTGATTTGAATCTTAATATTTGTTATGTATTGTTAAATTTATCGTGAGAAAATGACATGTGTTTCAATAAACCCAAGTGTTGCGTTGGAAGTTTTGGTCAGTGTATAAACCTCAGCCTGAAGGCCTGTCTTTATGTGGAGTAGTTATGTTAATTACAATTTATATATGTGTCATTTTTATTGACAAAATTCAACACTCAAAATCCAGATTATAACACCGATAAATTGACAACTTCTTAAGGGGTAAAATTACAAATCTGTGATAGCAGTGTTCTGAACTGACAGTGGTGCAGCCTGCCTAACAATCACAACTGTTGACAGAGAACAGTTGAAGTCCTAAAAAAAAAATTTCCTGGAAATCTGAGAATATCAAGGCATAAAACCATATATCAGGACTTGAAATGTCATATCCTAGAACCTTGCATTTGTCTGATCTCAAAATACTATCTGTCCTTGCTGCAACTAGTGGGAGAGAGATGGCAGGTGTGTGGTTGTAATTGCCTGCGGATGTGTATAGATAGTGATATCTAAGGCAAACAATGATGCAGTGTGCATGGGTGGCATTACTGATAAAGATGCAATTCAAGTGAGCTACCGCGATGTCGGCCTTAAATTGCTCCCCTGGGGAATTAGCAAATGCACAGCTGCTAGATTCAGGTGTCTATTTGAGTATAGTCACAAGGCTTTCTGCCCACTTGACAAGGAGACAGAGGAACCTTACATCTAATCATACACTGCTGATCATAAGTCATCCTCTGGTATCATTTCTGTGTGCTCAGCCAAAAACAGAATCAGCTGAGGCATCATTGTCCAATCTGGCTTTCCTTCTCTGCCTGAACACCATTAATCATTTATTTCTCTAATTCTGAAGTTCTCCCCTCAAACCACCTATTACCACCTATTTAAAATTATTCAAATAAAACACTGTCATAAAGTTTTTGCTTTTTTTTCCACGCTGTGGAAGCAGAAACCAGATTTTGACGAGAACAATACTCAAGTGATTTCTGTATCCGTAACGCTTCGTGTTAACAAGGTGTAAAACATCTGTCTGTGATCCTCCACAAAAGATAATATAGCGGAGTTTAGGTCATATTCAGCTGAGAATAAATTGACAATGTAACATTTTTGACTCATCTGACAAATCTACCAATGTCATTATAGTTAATGGCAAAAAGCAAAACTGAAAAACAAGTGTCCAATAAATTTAAGCCCTTTGTTATTGTGAAGTTTATTTGAATTCTGTCTGAAAATCATTTTATTGATTTGTACTTATTTGACGTCAGATTGATGATGGATCCATCTAATGGGTGAGAAGCCAGATTGGGACCCTGGACTCTTGTCAACTAATTCATACAACTAGATGTATTTAACTATATCCAATTAGTCTACCTCACATTTTAATAGTAGGAAGAAACGGAAGTCGCTAAAGGGAACCCAGAGCAACAAGGAATGAACTTGCTAACCATAAACAATTCAGGCTGAATTCAAACTCACAGCTTTCTTGCTGTGATGTGATACCACTGTGCTGCCCAGATTAGATTATCATACATGACCAAATTTCTCCCAGAGAGCAGTGCAAAGAAAGTGGTTCCTTTCCACAAGTGTCTGGGTTCATATGAGAAAAAAGGTTTGAATGAAGTTTTTTAAAAATATGTTAGGCTTTGTGGTCACTGGATAACAGTCTTGAAGATTGTGCTCTTACTAGAGATGTACAACAGTACCAGTGTCTACCAATAATACCTTAAATTGAAGAGCCTGCAGCTAAAAATACCTAAGTTATATTTTTGCGCACCATGAGGTTAGGGTAGGAAAATGTCTTGTATAGGTAGAAAAGTCGATTTTCTCAGTTTCCTTAAAATGGACATTTTTTTTAACTTAAATACTTATAGCTCTGGGGTCTTCAATTGCTCTTGGTTCTGCAATGGATAGGAAAAGAACTGGCCCATATTTCCTAAGGGTTGAACTTGGCATGACTACTGGCCCGCTCGTGATGATGTTCTTGCAGTAGTGGTTCAAAAATTTTGAAAGTGGCATTTACTGCATTTTGCGATGAATCTGGTCGCATGTATCTCAGAAACAAAGCTGTGCAGTCACTGTGTGAGTGTATGAACACTGGTGGTTGAATTGGCTGTGATGGAAGGGGCAGCAGCTAATCTTGCCGACGGCACCAAATTAGTCAGCGCCTGCTCTGGGTAAACTGATGAGAAGATAGATCTGAAAAAAAAAACAGTAAAAAAAGAGATGCAGTGATATTGCCTCAGGTTCTGAGAGTGCGATGATGCATCTCTTTAAAGATAGCATCGCGGGATTCAAAAAACACGTTGGCTTAAGATATATGGACTGGAAGGCTGCATAATACTGTAAAAGGTTATCTAGGATAAATTCATGTTTTGTATCATTTTTCTAACCAAGTGGTAAATAGAGCAATTCAATCACGAAGACTTTGGATTTAAGGAAAGCAGATTTATTAACAATGCAATGACATGAAAGAAATTGAGGATTTGGCGATGACTCCGTCCTCGAGGACCCTCAAGCGAGGAGAGGCGCTGATCTGCCTGGGTAGCAGGCAGAGGCGAAGCCATCCCCCGTTGGACAGAAGGGTCTCACGGATGAAGTAGATGCTGAAGAGGCCGGAGTCAGAAGTCGGTGGCGGTAGGGAGGCGGTGGGCGATGCGGACTCTGTGCAACAGCAGACAGGAACACGTCAGAAGCAGATATAGAGAAGACCGAAGGCGCTGATTGGGTAAGAGTAATTGCATGAGAATCCTACGTCTCGTGATTGAACTTTCGTTTATACTCCATTTCATTTAAACTGAATGTGGGCAAATCATCCAATCCCTTCTCCCCTTCATGTTGACCTAATTACATATGCAGGTATTATCAGGCAAGGAAAGCCATTTTGATTTTGACAATTGATTTTTTTTTTTTTTTTTTAATAACCAATTTAGGTTAAAAATATTACTTTGCATCCGTTCTGTACATGTTCATGTTATGTTGGAAAGCGCAGCACTGTTGTTTTACTGGGCCTTTCTGGAACTAATCTGGGAAATGTTTGAAGGCAAGAGCACTATGGAAACTGGTATTATAGTTAATTTGACCTGAGTAAGAATAATTGTCTCTATAGAAACCGAAGGTCATATGAATAAGCAGAGCCTACTGAGGTCACACCAGGGAAAGGGCTTACAGCAAAAAAAAAAAAAAGAAAAAATCAAAAGTAATTAATTTGTATATTATGACTCAAAGTCATACTCTCGGAAAAATTTTGTTTGAATTATTTGATTCCTCCGGATACATCCATGTCATTACATCTATATGAGCAGGGTGTTGAAATATGTGAGTTTTACAAAATTCAGTAAATTAGGACCATTCCTCTCGACTGTGTTTATTTGCCCGGAAAATGAATTTGATTTTTAGATAAATTCATATCTTCTACCACTCGCCAATGGAGCTTTCCATCAATGATTAGCAAGAAGATAACTCATCTCCCGATGATCAGTAAAAGTATATGCTTTCATTCTCTTTGTGTTACTAATTCCAAAACATAAAAACATAAATTGCTTGTGCGCACACTATGGGCTCTAATTTCGTAGACCAGGCGTAGGCGCGGCGCAGGCGCGGCGCATGGGGCGTGCGCCGCGCCAACGGGGTGTGTCCAGGCGTATGTGGCAATTTCGTGCCCGGCGTAGCCTGGCGCAAGTACTCCTCTGTCCCACCTCTGCCCCTCCTTCCAGCGCAAGTTGGCAAAGAAGGCGACACAGCCGAGTCAAATCTTGCTCACTGGCAAGAGAAACGATGGATAGCGTGTTCCCATGAATTACAAAGTGTTGCTGCTTTAAATTTTGGGATTAACATGCATGGACAACAATGCAAGATACGTGCCACATTTATTTTCAATATGCGATCTTAACGCAGTACGAGATCATAGCAATCAGGCTGTATTCCTTTTCCCCACTGAAGACGATAAAACCGAAGTGACAATAATAGTAGCCTTGTGTTAAGCCGCTTGCACACTGGACGCGAAACGAATTTTTCGCTCGACAGATTGCGTCTTGTGCCCGAAAGTCTGACAGGGTTTTAATAAATCTCCGTGTCCGACAGTCTATTATTGTTTTTAATTTCTTCAAATCTGCTGACTCTTGTCGATATTAAACGTGAATGTTTTGATAAGAGGGCTCAGTTCTTTAAGATGAGTACCGAGAATTTCAATCAATGTTTCTGTTTAAGCTCTGCTCAGTCGACACTGGCATGGGACAATGTACAATGCCTCCGTGTCTGACAGCTAAAAAAAAAAAGAGGACGATTAGAACAGATTGATACCGAAATAAAGAATAAAAAGAAACATTGTAACAACAGAACATCCAATGAACACTGGGATTTATTTTTTAGCGGGTCATCTTTGTTGGATATCCCGTTATAAATCTGTTCTCATTTCAATACTTTTACTTTTTGCTGGCTGGTGGACATGGAGTATTTTGCATCTCGTGTCGGACAGTCTTAATCGTGCATGCGATGATTTCTTCACACTGTCAATGGTCATGGAATTGATTTGCTCACGCACTGTTTTATCTCAGCTGTGGAAATACAGCGTGAATCTGTTCGGTCCATCTGGCTAATTTTCAAAAGAAAGACCGAATTAAGACTGCTGGCTATCTTCAACGGAAGAAAACAGAAGAATAGGCTAAAAAGACCAAGAAAAGTCGATAGCTATCAATTTGCATTTTGTGAAGGCCGAACACAAAAATGGCCAAGTTTCCACGTCTAATAATTCCTGGAATACTCGGAAAAATTAGAACTTTTATGGCTTTCGGACACGGAGCTACATTGAAACCCTGTCCAACTATCGCGTCTTTGCATTGACTTTGTCTGTAATCAGTCGGGCGAAAAATTTGTTTCGCGTCCAGTGTGCAAGCGGCTTTAATGAGCATAGAACGCAAGCATTCGATATATACATATATATATATATATATATATATATATATATATATATATATATATATATATATATATACAGTTTGTGGTTGGCTGAGAAAGATGTGAAGTCGTTAGTTTGCATCACAGATTCAGCTGCGTTGATTAAGCCCGGTCAAGTTTCCATAACGCGTGGCAACCGCCGTTAATCTGACATCAGGACAATCGATATAGATACAATAATTTATGTCCTTATTCACATAGTTACATTAAATAGTGCTTCCTGTAATTATTTCTTGCATTGAAATGTGCCTGACATTCTGTAAACCTGCCTGTGAGATTTCGGTGACGTGTGCGCTCTCTGCGCCGGTCAGCCAAATTACCACTGCACGGAAATTAAACCAGGTTGGAGTTGGCGAGTTTTTTGCGCAACTCCAGCGGAGACTTTTTCTACGAAATTGTCACTGCGTCTTCATGAATATGTGACACCTCCCCCTACTACGCCGCCACACCCATCTCGGCGCACCTTGGTCTACCGAAGGCTGCGCGCCTCACGAAATTACCACTACGCGGGCTGCGCCGTACGAAATTACCACTGCGCGGGCTGCGCTTCGCTGCGCCACCTGCGCTGCGCCAGGAAATTAGAGCCCTATGTGTTTGTCCGGTTCTCAGCAGGTGGCAATGTATTCTACTGGTGAAACAAACAGCTAAATCAGGATTGAGGATCGCAAAATGTGTCAGTTTGGTTGGCTCACTTGTTAAGGGTGTTAATTGCTGTGCGAGGGTAACCTCCGCAATTTCAGATGAAATCCTGCCATGGCAGTGCTAACTAGTCAGCTGCCACTCGACAGCAGGGCAGAAGAACAATCTAATCAAATAATCCTCAGAGCTCCAGTACTGCGAGGGGAGCACTGTGCTGCAGGAGACGCAGTCATCCCGTTGGGACATTGAACGGAGGACTCACTATTATCCCACGACGCACCTTTGAAATTAGTGGGGGGTTCCCATATGTCCTGGCTTTATTCCCAACTTGGCTCGATTAACCTGCTACCTAATCATCCCTGATTTAATCGGCCATGCATATTGTTCTCTCTCTTGAGCATTCTGGTGCAAACTAGCTGCCATGCATCCAGGTGGGTGCTATCCATTGGTTGTGGTGAGATGAGATTCCCACATATGAACATAAAATGCGGTGAGTATCTATAAGCACTTTATACATGTAGTTGCAATTTTCATTAATTCTCGATTGACTTTGTGCAGTTTACAAATATGGGAGCAAAACAGATACCTGGGTATCCATGCACTGGTTCGTTTTTTTTTTTATGTACAGGCATGTGCCTCTGCCCTTGTACCATGCATTCTAGGTTTGTGACAGAGAGTGGATCAGGAAGCGAGGACTAACAGGTTTGTTTTGGAGGAAGACCGAGATGGCGGCATGAGTCGCATACAACTACGACCAGGCTTGTGCATCGTTTCTTTCTTTATCCTAGATTTTGGTTGGATTGGATATGTCAAACGTTTCAATTAAAAAGAATGAATAAATAATAATAAATAAAGATAGCAAAATGTGACAAAGACCAAACGTGGTGTTCTCTCCTGTTTTCAGGAAGAACGAACAAGAAAATTATTCTATTTTGAGGTGAATTATTTTCTTTTCTGAACAATTTAGCAAAGGGATGAGGAGATGTATATATATATATATATAGTCGATCAACTCTATTTTTTTATAGATACATTCTACAAATTACATTGTACATACACTCAAAAAAAATAATTTGTTGCGTGAACATAATAAAATTATGGAAAGTATTTCCACCAAGCATTCGCACACAGCCATGTTCCTATATTGCATGATTTTGTGGGTGGGGGAAACCTGAGTACCCAGAGGAAACCCACAGGAACACGAGGAGAATATGCAAACTCCACACAGAAAGGCCCCAGGCCAGATTTGAACCCACACCTTTCTTACTGTGAGGCAGTAGTGCTAACCACTGTGCCACCATGCCACCCAAGTGTGGGTGTGCCCAAGTGTGCCCAACCCAAGTTTATGGGGTAGGTTGAACTATATTTTAAAATGTTACAACACAACTAATTAATTGTGCTGATCAGACAAGACTTATGTACGTTTGACAATCACAAATACTTTAGTTGACAGTCCTTTCAGTCATATGAAAATCAACAGTAATAATTCAATAAAAGTCAATTCTGACATCAATATTTGTTTTAAACA
The DNA here is from genome assembly GCA_029721435.1 of Gymnothorax reevesii. Taxonomy (NCBI): domain Eukaryota; kingdom Metazoa; phylum Chordata; class Actinopteri; order Anguilliformes; family Muraenidae; genus Gymnothorax; species Gymnothorax reevesii. The sequence continues at coordinate 20,465,359 of CM056587.1, read as the reverse complement.
ATGTTAACATTTGTTATCCAAGTTTATGACAGTTGATATCAAGTTAGGAAAAAAAAAAAAAACTAAAAGCAAACAGGATTTCTCGAGATTTAACCGCCTGCCCGTCTCTTTCGTGCGTTGCTCTGCCTTCTTCTGCAACTTCCGGAAGTAAAGTTTGTAAATGCACTCCCTGCTCGCACACTACTGCCACCCTCTTTTCTGGAGTTGTACACACCATTTGATATCTTACCCAAAAAGCATTAGGTTCTGTCAGCATAACTGAATTTAGTAAATGTTAAGTTATTGCACATCATGGTAAAATAACATTACTTAATGATGTTCAACCACAAAACATGACTATTTATGGTATAAGCAACATGTTAAACTTAGATTAATTTAGCAGACACCCAATCTGGTTTTTTTGAGTGTAAATGTATAAGTTAAATATCTATAAACTGTGCTCAAAACAGACTAGCGCTGGCATCTATAGGTTTTATTGGAAAACATATAGAATTATGCAAAATTATATGGAAACAGGTCAAAGTCAATAGTAAATTTTAAAAAATCAATAGTATCAACAGTTACATTAAATCAATACACATAAAAAAATTTTGGAGGCAATATTAATAAAACCAGTCACTATCCCCAGCTAGCTATCAGAATGGAAATTATTACTGTCTGGCTAGCTAGTAGTCCTGAGAAGGTATTATGCCTGGAAGGGTCAAAATAACTTATGATAAATGGTCTTAAGTGAACATAAAACTGATGCAACCACTGGTAATTGAAAGCAGTAAAGTTATAAAGCACTGACATTCCAGTATAAACCTACTCCTCACAGAATTAATATCTGGCTTGCCATCAGGTCATCCATTTTTGTTGAAAGCCAACTGAGATAACAATATCAGATGACAAACTCATACCGTATCTTTGATGATGTTATTTCACTGCCCTCTCTGTAATACTGACATGGCATTACATTGGCCAACAGAGCTGGTTTTTCCATGCAAGGATAAAATGATGTCCCGACATGGATGCTCGATAATGAATGAGTGTTCCTGATGCAGCAGAGGCTCTGCTTTGCGTCAGCAAAATTGAGGGCAAGAACCAAGTGTTACAATGTGAAAGAATGATTATATACCGATTGAGAATTGCCAACTATTATGAAAATGGCCTTTAAATTGCTCAAACACTGCAAGATTTGATACAGAGCTGCTAAAAACTGCATATACTGTATCGAAATTCTCCGCACAAAAGCTACCGATTGGATGTTGATTCAAAGAGAAAACTCAACCACGCAAAGAAATTCACTTTTTAAAACTCATTTGAAGTGCAGATGTCTCTCCAAACTTTTTACTCACAGCTCAGATCTCTTAATGTAAGACACTGAGTCACTGATGGCGTTCACTATGTGGGAGTTTCATAATTAAAGAGAGCTCTCAAAGGAATACCATTAACTGCATCAATGAGACATGATTGCAGCAAGTTTATCTTGCAAAAAGAGCTCCTTAAGAATCCTTAAATATCAAAGTGTCATTTTAGCCATGTAAGGGTGCGGATGTCACTCCAGAATGAGGAGGCCGTCGGAACAGAAAATAGCACCAGACAGTGAAATCACTTGAGATGGCTGACTGGGTCCAACAAGATTAAGGCAAAGAAAACTGTCAGCTAGTGCATTAAGCTATGGTTCGTCATGGGCATGAATAATACAACCTAAACAGGAAATGGCCATGTTGCTCAAATTTTAAATAAACAAATGGAAAATGTAAATTTAGTTTGGGAATAAAATATTACTACTGTGTGCATATTAGCAATTTCCTCTGCTTGACACAGCAGATAGCTGTGTTTAAAAACAGTATTTTAGAGGAGACATCAACAAATAGATTTTGGTTGTATCCAAGTTTCTCCCTGCCAGGAATCAATCGATACCAGCATTAGTATGCGTAATGCAATCCCTGAAATGTAGTGATTGCTTAGATTATAGTGGGATTTTGTGTTTAGAAGTATTCATACAAGTAGTTCTCACTTCTATCAATCGTCAACCATGATAGCACTGAACGCACTACAGCCATCCCTTTAGCCATCCCTTTTACCTAACAGTTTTGAAGATCTGGCTTACATCCATCCATCCATATAAATCAAACCCACTTATTCCTGGCCATGGTCACAGAGAGTGCTGGAACCTATCCCAGAATTACACCCACAACTAGCAAAAACACGTTAACTGCCACTATCTGTCCCCGCCTAATCTCGCCATTGTCGGCTCCCCATATTAGAAAGAGCAGACATCCTGTTTCCCAAGACAAATGCATCACTTTGGAAGTGAAAACATCCTCGCAGGATTCCTCAATTTTCCAGTGTAGTTCTGCCTTTTCTGAGCATGAATAAACACCCTGGTGTTGATGTTCATCATGGGCCACCTAGCTGCTTCTGTCCTCTTTTTCTTAATCATGCTAATCAGCGTTAACTTGTACTACTGTCCGGGGCCGTAATTTGATGACTTAAACGCAGTAGGCTAAACGCAAGTGCTAATGGTATCGTAGATCAAAACTGGGTGTGCCTGGCTCCATTATGGTAATTTTGTGACAGAAGGCGATAACGCAACTGTGGTGCTGTTGTCTAAAAGCTTGGTCTGAAACAAATGAATCACCTGTGGGTGTAGTGAGGCTTTGGAGCCATTAAGGCCAGCTGGGACAGCTGCTGGCATTCCCCTCAAAATGAGTGTGCTAATGCTATATCACACTGGCAATTCTGTCTGGGGAAGAACTGGCTCCTAACTTACATTACTGCTGCCTCCTTCAGTCCTCTAAGAACCACGCTCCACTGTAGTAAGCGGTTTAATGAGGTAAGGCACAGAGCAAAGTGAAAACAAGTATCAGGGCATTTAGTACGAATTTGGGCCATTTTAACCGTAAACAAAACGGCAATCACGGTATTCAAACAACTGGACGAGACTGAGGTTAATCATTTGCATTTCCCCCCTCCCCATCCTCTCAAATACCACCACAGTTTTATAGGAATTTTTTATATGTGACTCTAAATAATTACTGTGAAAATTAAAAAGGGGAAAAAATAGTTTGAACTCTATGAAAGTGATCAGCTCCTTTGGCTGGGATGGATTTCCATAAAACCCAGCAAAGCAACAGGGGTCAGAGTGGGTCAAAACACAAGCAAGGTCTCTGACTCAAAAATGACATGGTGCCAGCTCAGTGACTCAGTGACACACGCCCTATTGCTCAGTTCAATCTACTGTGTCACAAATGCATTTATGGCAGATTAGGAAAATAATAAAGGGGGTGAGGGCAATAAATATGCTGTTTGCGACAGACAAAATTGAGAATAATGTTACCGCCACATGCATTTACGTTGGCGAAGGCACAAAAATGGAGCCCTCAGAATTCTCACCTGTTCCATACTTGAACATTTTGGGATCAGGAGTGTCCAATAACAAGTGACTACTGTAACCAATGATTAGCAGTCTTGTTACAAGCTGCAATTAAGGATAATGAGCCACTGTAGCAGATACAGGATATATAGAACGAGACTATTCAAATTGCACATAGGTCTACATTCCATTTGTCAACCCTGAAACAATGAACGGATGGGAGTCAATTCTCAATGAGGGAGTGGGCCTTGAAATTCATGCATGAAATTGATTATTTCTGTCGGTCCTTCCCTTTGTTCTTTGTTTAGAGCCTGTGATTCTTTCTTCTTATGAAGGAAATATAGTAAAAATATAGTATTGTTCTTGTTCTATAACTTAGACTTAATGCAGAATAGGGTAGTTGACAAATCGTTAATCAGGTCAATGTTGACTTGAAACACTATACTGCTCCCCTCCTGCTGCACTCACTGGTCTTTGATGTTAGTATTGCCAATTGCTCTCAACAGCAGCATCTGCTAAATGCGAGTAATGTCATTACACTTCGACAGCATTATAGCAGCCGTAATTTCATACAGTTGTTTCGATGCACAAGCATTAATTACCTCATATAAACATGCAAGTTATTTGATTTCAAGCCGTGTCTGGATGTAAACCAGTCCGACATCTAGCATTCATGAGCTCAAACTCTGAATCATAATAAGGCTTCATGCTTAATAATGTTCAATGCATGATTCAATTCATAACTAAGTACTGTGGGCTGCAAATACAGGAGTAAGTAGCACACTGGAACTTCCTAAAAAGACAATTGTGGGTTTAAATCCAGGCTGGGCCTTGCTGTGTAGAGTTTGTGTTCATGTGAGTGCTTACTGTACTCAGGACTCCTCCTTAGACAGGCATGTTTGGCTAATTGGAGACTAAATTGCCCATTAACATGTGTGTGCGAGTGAATAGTGTGCCATGGTATACAGCGAAGGTTGCTGTTCGATATACAATAATCAGAGTACACTGTTGTCACCTTTACGAGAGTCGGCAGGCTTTAATCAGTGAATTAGAGAAGAAACCATCCATAAGCCATAAGAGTCAAGGGAATGAATAGAGTCAACAGCATTTAATGCTTTAATCATTTACTAACAACAACCATAGAACAACATGGTAAGTACCTTTCTTCCTTTATGCTGCCATGAACCTTGTGTGCTTCAATAATTCATCGCTATGGTCTCAAAATTCACCACAATAACTTTGAAGTAGCTGTGTTGTGGCTGATAAGCCCTCAGTTAGGACACATGAAAGTTGACTCTATTGGCCTAAATGACTAATTAGAGAATCATGAATCAGTCCCTAGAAAATTATGTATATTCTTCTCTGTATCCAATCCTCTCAGGGCCATTTTGCTATAAGCCTAGATGTGCATTTTTGGAAGAATCATAAACATAGTGCGTGTGGTCAATGCATTCAATGTTCGACAATGTACACATTATTTAATTCGCATCATGGAAATGCATAGAGATGCCACAGTGACTCGTAAATTGCCTGCGGTTATGAGCGTGTGAGTGAATGTGTGTGCCCTGTGACTGGAATGATTCTGGGTTCATTCTTGCCTCTCCCCCATTGAATGCTGGGATAGGCTCTGAACGCCAACCACTGCCCAGCTTATGCCGAACCGTGACATTGCCCTGATCAGGAACATGCGCATGCACGCATACACATACAGATGTTACGCACGCTCACACACGCTATTCACACACTCACACACGCACGCATACACACACACAAATACGCACACACGCGCACATACACACGCACTCACATAGACATATATGGTATGCACACACACCCATGCACACACTTGCACATACAAACATAAGCACTTGCGCACACGCACACAGTTTCTATTGCAAGTGCACACTGCAAACTATGGAATGCAAATGACTGCACATTCAAGTTATTCTTAAATAGATAAGCAATCATTCAATTAAAGAAAATCCAAAACAGCAATGCATTTCAATTCGCCTCTTTTCAGAACAGGTCCATATACTGTACTTCCCCTAGTGGCTGTTCTTCACTTAAACACTCATTTTATTTCCTACTCATACTGGATTGATATTCATTAGCAGTAATATGCAACGTAAGGCTATTATCCACAAATGTCAGCGCATAATTAATGCTGTCTGCTGAAGGTTTTCTCGGACTCATTATAGAGCCATGGCCGAGAGATTGCATTCACATTTAAACTCATATTCATGGCTATATTTATTCTGGGAAAATCAATATGCACTCCATAACTGGAATTAATTTATTTCTGCTCTTTTTTTAGGGGGGGTGGAGTGGTCAGTGGCAGAATGCACTGGTTATTTCTGTAACTGCTTTTTCCAGAAGCTTTGTGTTCTTCGAGCAAAATTGAGTTTTAAAGCTTAGAAAGGCTGCCAGGACTGCATCATCTGGGTGAGTTAATCTTATCAAGAAGAGTGAGGTAATGTGTACATGCAGACAGTTTAGTAGCCTATAATACACAAACCACGCATGCAGCATGGCAATTAGCAGTTGAAAATTACAGGGTTGAGCAAATTTAATGACAAAGGGTATGTGAAAGAGTCGATGATATTTTGGATTATTGAGGAAGATACGTGGATAATTAAGGGAAGCAATAACTTTCACAGCCCTCACACTTTAGAGTAAGTGTTGCTCATAAAGGCTTTATACAGCATGTATAATGCCTTCATAAATGAGACATAACGTCTTCATAAATCATACATAAGCAAATGTCATGCTTTGTAAAGGGTGAAATAACACATCCTTATTCAGCATGTGATGCCAGATGTGACAGTGACAATGTCACATAGCTGACAATGTCACCCATTATAGCATTTAGCCACTAGCTAAGTGCCATAGTCCGTTATATCACAATTGGCATCACAAGCTGATTAAGGATACATTATTTCACCCTTAACAAAAAAAATGACATTTGCTTATGTATGATTTATGAAGACATTATGTCTCATTTATGATGGAATTAAACATGCTGTGTAAAGCCTTTATGAACAACATTTCATCTAAAGTGTGACCTATATAGCTCTATCATATAATGCTCTCTGTCCTGCCAAGCATTTCCTGCTAACTTGCTTCTGACCGTCCAGCCCGTCTCTCCCACTGCAAACATGCCTTGCAACCGAAGAGACGCCATGAGATCTTGTGGGATCCTAAACCCAGTGCAGATCACTTGACTGATCTATACCCATTCTTATGAGAACTCGCTTTCTAACTCCATTCCACCCATATTTACACGTTTATTCTGAATATGCAGATCACTGTTGGTGTTTGATTAATTTGTTTTATGAATTAAAATGAAATATTTCATGGGTGAAATGCAGCCTCAAATATAACCTTACAGGGTATACTGTGAGGTTAAAGGTTAAATTCCAATTCCATTCGTTCTTGGAGTTGTGTGCAGATGAGTTTCTTTATGAAGTGGCTGAATTCATAATTTGCATCAGTTTCCTCAATGAGATTTAGTATTCTTTGCCCTGAAACAAACCAGTTGAACAATTAGGCAGTAATTGCAAATCGTTGAGAAATTGATTCCTTTGACCCAAGAGACTGTTCTTTACCAGCAATTTACATTGTTCATTTGTGATAACCACAGTAATAAAATCTGAAAGAGCTCAAAATAACAACACAATCAATACAGCATTTAACAATACTAACCCTGAAACTATAAACAAAATCAATTATTTGATTCATTTTAAAGCAAAATCAATCATTTAGTATACTACACTAATTATTCAACATGAAATAAATACAAATGGAATGCACAGAAAATTGCAAGCAAACAGGTCCTGATTGAGGAAATAGGAGTACATTGGGATTACAAGAGAGTTTTCAAATAGGTCATTCTGACACATTGCCAGGAAATTGAAGCTCGGCCAAAACACACTTTTTTGATATATTCAGAAGAAACTGCGCGCGCCCTGATGTATTTACCTGAAATGCTATCATCCGCCACACCTTGAAGACAAAACCTCATTTGAGCTCAGTGTGCTTGTATGTCTATATGAGATTTCAAGCTCATTTCCCCGGTCATTGGGTCTGTTTCACTGTGACAGAATTATCAAATATATTGGGGCGAATATACTGGATATTGCCTTATTCACAACCAGACCTTGTTTATCAAAGTTTTAAAAATAAAACCTGGCAAGAAAAATAAGGAGCATTTCATTTTTCATCAAGTTATTCCAAAACACATACGATTAAATACAAACTTTATTAAAGGACAACATATTAAAATCTTGGTCATGTATTAAGCCAGATTGCATAATACCCAAATAAAGCTTGTAAACATGTATAGAACAATAAATTTGGACTTAAATGTTTACTGTGGGATTCAGGGAGGAAAAAAAAAAGCATCTTCCCTTAATTACACTTTAGTTTGGGGGATTAAAAATGGCTAAAAACGAACTGCTGTACTTACATTGAATTTCGGTTTTAGTCAGCTTTACTTGAGCATATGGTAATGACAACAACATTTGGTCATATTTTGCCTACATTTTCATGCATCCACGGTGTACCACCCATGCTAATGAAAGCATATGAGCAGCATTTAGCGGCTGCCAGGCATCCCTTTACTCTTTACTTAGCTCAGTGGTTCCCAAAGTGGGGGGCGCGTCCCCTAGGGGGGGCGCAGAGCAATTGCAGGGGGGGCGCAGGGTGCGGGATGCGAATTTTTTTTCCCCGACTAAAGTTCCGGACACCAACAGGAAATTATTTGCATACAGCAAATCGGCAACCTTGTTCCGGGCCACTGAAGGAATGTCTTGAGACAATTTAACTTTTTCTGTCTTTACTGGACTTGCACCGAGATACGGTCTCGGAACCACTGACTGCACAGTCCTTTCCCGGCCCAGAGTTCTGCGATTACATCGTAAATGCCCGCCTTACTCTCAACCATGCTCTCAACATAATTGTCGGCCAAATCATTCATTTAGCCTGCCATTGTCATAAATAATTTATGAATGTAGTTATTCAAATATTTGAAGCTGGTAAAATGAGCTGGTTACAATCAATGTAGTCAAGTGATACCCAACTCGCTGCTTTTCTATCCTGCACTGATCTGGCATATATACAATAAACTAGTAAGTGACACCAAACAAAATCCGATGAATATAAAGCAGAAGTAACCGAGGTTGCGTCATCTTATTCTCGATAATATGAATGCTCTGTAAGCCTACAGATTACTTTTACCTAGCCGCGCTACTGAACATTACTAACATATCCTAAGGTTTGGCAAGCGGTGTTCGTGAATTTTTTTCGCACTTCGCTGTCTGCTGTTAATATAGGTTGATTATTGTGCTTTCTTTCCGCATCATAGAAATACAATTTTAAGAAGACGGCTGTACTCCGGCAGAGGTGAGTGATACAGCCCAATGATTTTATACTTTAAAAGAGGTTTAGAATTATTAAATCTTCGTGTCCCTCATTTGAAAATTACGGTGGCCGTTTCCAAACCTGCCGATCATTTTTAATGTTTCCAGCTAGGCCAGACAAAAATCAGCTGTTCATAGCATTTATATTTTCTAGAATAAACTGACACAATCTCAGTTATTTTTACTTCATAAATGCAAGGCCAGTAAAATGAGAAAAATGTAACTATCTCGAGACACTCCATCCGGCACGAGGTCGCTGATTGGCTGTATGCAAATAAGTTTCTGTTGGTGTCCGGAAAATGCATTAATAGCAATGTTTTTAAGTATTTAAAAAAAAAAAAAGGTGGTTCGTTATTTTGTTATTAATTTCCATTCTGAAAGTAGCCTAGTTGTAGTTGATGACAACCTACAGTTTATGGCAGTTTGCCTTTTTTTTTTTCAAAAAAGGTTGAAGTTTATATTAATTACAATGTGTGAAATTAACTGCAATGGACTCTGAAAACAAAATATGTGTATTACCTGTTTTTTTTTTTGCCTTTGCCTTTTTTTTTTTCAAAAAAGGTTGAAGTTTATATTAATTACAATGTGTGAAATTAACTGCAATGGACTCTGAAAACAAAATATGTGTATTACCTGTTTTTTTTTTTTGGGGGGGGGGCGCAAAAATTTTCTTATGTACCAGGGCCCAGCAGAGAAAGTTTGGGAACCACTGACTTAGCTGAATAGAAAATGTGGAGACCTGTCACAATAACAGTTTCAGAATGGCTGTCGATACAAACTTATCAATACACACGGTTCAGATGTTTGAAAAATATTTCATGTTTTTTTTCCCCTCTGTTTTTGCATGGGGTGCAGGGAAGTTGTCCCGTCAAAGAAATCAAGACACGCCCATCAGACTCAGCTCCGCCCTCAGGTGGGTGGGCTATTTCAACTGCTATCCCGCCTCTGTGGCAAAACATGGCTCCGCCTGCTGCTGCTCTGCATCATTTTACTGCTGCTGGTTAACATTTCACCTCTACCTTCGCATCCACCTTCAGGCTCTGGAGGGAGATTTTGTGCCTCTCCCTGTTCTCTACTTCCCAAGCTCAGCTGGCCACACTATCATTATGGGTATTTTATAAATACTGCAGTTGATGGTTTGCGTGTGAATTTGCTGACAGAACTACATTAGGTTTTTGTTACGAGCATCCAACATTAAAAAATTTTTATAGTAACGAAATGTTGTCAGTTTTTATGACTTGTCTTTGGAATTGAGGATAGTCTGTTTAGAATTTAAGTTGATTTCTTTGCATATTCTGACATCAGAATTTCTACATGGAAAAGACTGATAGGAAATTCAGTCTTTTACATTATAACAATGCATCCACCGCAGCAATAAAATCTTTGTTACACGTATTATCTGCATTTATTCAATTATGGGTTGCAAATTGAAAAAAAAAAAAAAAATCAATTTTCTTTGTGACCCTGAGGATTATTTTTACTAGCTGACTGATTCAAAGGATAAAATGCTTAAGGATGCAATTCAGACACTCCAATTCCCCCCCTGCTAAACGGCAGCCACAGCATTCAGTTAGTGTTTCTGCATGAAAATGTCCGCCGAGTTAATAAATAAATCAGCTGCTGCAATGGTCCCAGAGGTCATGTTAATGGATGAGAGCCCGTCACACTGTCACAGGGAATACAACTGTTCATTAACTTCTGCCTTGTTTTAATTAGGAATCTGCATACCATAATTAGCTTTGATTCAAACCCATTACACTGTAGTCCCCTAATTGATGTCACCCAAATAAGAAGCAGAATTATTAAGTCGTGCAAACCCCTCTCTGATGTGATTATGAAACCAAATGCATTTCGCCAGAGTCCAGAGTGGCACTTGCTAAAAATAAACATCTGATTACATTTCCGCTAATGAGACTCAGTTATGATGGACACAATGACTGGTACCCAGACAGATTAAATCTCTAATTGTTTTACATTTGATGTCAAAAAAAAGTGACAGACTGGATTAAAAGTTCATTGGTATCTTTTCAACATGTCCAACAAGTCAGAGAAAGCTTTTTACTAATCATGCAACATGTGTGACTGCATTATAAAAACCTTCATGGACCCAATTATAAAACCATCTGGAATACATGGATTAATCATTCATCACAACACTGCCAAACTTCACCTGGTATTAACAAAAGAAAAATCTTCTAAAATACAGTAACTCCAAACAAAAACACTGAAAACATCAATTTTTTATAACCACAATGGAAAGGTTTTGCAAATTGTATTTCTTTGCTCTTGCATAGCCAGAATGCATGTTTGAAAGCTCATTCTATGATTAGTAATGCAAAAAATTTGTTTCAACAGGTTTGAGGCAACATTATCCTGCAGAATTACCTCTGATGTTCCCAGTATGCAAGAAGAGATGAACTTTGAGCAGTGCTCAAGGTGTTCACGGTGTTGACTTGGCCTCGAATATTCCCCAGATCTCAATCCAACTGCAATTCTGTGGGATGTACTGGGGGAAAAAAAACACAAATGAAGGCCTCATCTCACAACTTGGAGGACTGTAGGCATGACCTACACAACATTAGGCATGTAGTCTTCATGTTGTTTTATGTCGCGGCTGATCAGTGTGTGCGTGTGTGTGTGTGTGCGTGTGTTTGTCTCTGTAGGTGTGTATGTGTGCATGTATTGGTTTAGTATTTCTTTGTTATCTTAAGAAGGGTAAGTAACATTTGTGCACACATTATACTACTAATGTGCCATTAACCCTTAAATTATGTTGGAACTGGTCTTAATGGGGGTCAACAAATGTTATAAATTGCTGTTATCAAGTTAAGAAACAAAAATTTCTCATTATGTTAGGAACGCCCCTCAAACATTCAGCTGGTAAAACAGAGTTGCCTCTCTTTCTTTTTGGCAGAAATAGGCTGTATGATCTTTGGCACCCAATAGATAACATAAAGTTACAGCAACATACTACAGTGGAGAGTGGAGACCTCCGCCAAGTACAATATTCCTCTCTTCTATTGTACACAAATCCGTATGGGCAACCATCGTACTCGTGCAATTGGCTCAGTCTTGTCGCATTGGTAAAATAAAGGATAAATAAATAAATTACCTCCACCAAGGTATTCACTCTTGTCGATTTGTTTGTGTGCTTATTTGTCCAGATAATATCTCTCAATTTTAAAGATATTTAGTAGAAGTGTGAGCCATGGGCCAAAGAACAATTGATTAAACTTTGCAATGGAGTCAAATTCAGCACTTCTGGACATTGTTAACATAAGGCTTCATTTTTGTGCAGTAAACTATCAGCTGCATTTGTAGATGTACCTGTGTGTTCTCTTGCAACTATGTGTTCTCTTTACTTTGCCAAAGAAATTCTGAGTCCCTGTGTTTATATCACTTATTAATAAATGATGGCTCTTGTTGCAGTGCCAGGTGATCAGAGATCGTAGAGGCTTGCACCCTTACGCACAGAACTTCTTCCATGTTTCTTGAACCTTTTCATTGTTTTATGCACCGTAGAGGGCAAAATATCAAATTCTTTCCAAAACTTATTTGAGGAGCATTCTTTATAAACCTTTCAATGATTTTCTCATGCATTAGCCGGCAAATCAGTGATTTGGGGCCAATCAAGGCCTTTTGTCAATACTGCTTTTGTACCACATCATGATTACATTCACTGGCGATTTCAAATCACGCTATTATTTGTTTAGTTTTTTTATTTACCCTTATTATTAGTCCTAAATTAACCCGTCACAACTTTCTTTGGTCTGTTTAGCTGAATTAAAGGGCAGAAATACTGTGCAAAAAAATTAAGGCGTTATGATTCTGCCCTTTCGTGTGTTGTCCCGTGCGTTTTTGTGCTTGTGATTTACTTTCGTCTCGTTTATTTTCCAGCTTTCAGTTCAGCCGGCTAACAATCGCTCCCAATCTGTTTCCAGTGGTGTTGTGTGATTGCCTTCAGCGTGTCTGTCTCCTCGTCCAATCACCTTTCTACTTTCGGTTTGGCTTTGGTGTTTCATTCATTGCTTCCAGCTGCACTTAATTCCGGGTCTCGCTAAACTGAGTGAATGCGTTCTCTGATAGGACATTACTAACCCGTACTAATCTTCACGTATTTAAGGGTGATTGTAAATACTTTGTCACTTCGTATTAACCTTGATTAACTCATTTAGCGAACGTATGTGTTTCTGGCTTTCGTGATTTCAATCTGAGCTTTCTGAGTAACTGCATTTAAAACTGTGCCTTTCCTTTCGCTTTTCTTGTGGTGCTTTTTACTTGTCACGTTTAGATTGCCTTAATCTAAACTGTCTCGTTTGATTGGTCTCCGCGTCTCGTCTCGAGTCATTATTGTATACCCGGTCCTTGTGTTATTGTTTATTAATCCCATGTGTTTCTCTTTCAGTGTGATTGCTTTCCGAGTCCCCGCCTCCTCTCGAGATTTTAAAAGCTCCAGTTTTCCACGCGATTGTCAGACGGATCCTCCGTATTGTCTTTGTGCTACATGGTGAAGTCTCAGCGCTTTGTGCGTTCTGAGTGTCTCCCGTGTATGGTTCCCGAGTCTTTGTTTGCTGCGCTCTAGTCTTGTCCGCCCTGTGTTAAAGTCTCCCAGTGTATCCGTCAGTTTAGTTAGGTTCAGTTTTTGTTTTCTTAGTTTATCCTCTCTTGGAGAGAGTACTTCTGTTCCCCCCTGCCTTTGGCAGTGTACCTCAGTTCTCCCCATTGTTCAGTGCTTGAGCACGGTGTTTTATTTCTGGCGTGTCTGCCAACCCTTTCTCCTAGTGTTTTTTGTGTTCAATAAACACTTCTGCCTCCTGCATCTGGTGTTCCCCGGCCCTCTTCTTACATAAGGGGACTCTTAATCATCATAGTAAATCCAAGTCAATTAAACTTCAAAGATATCAATCTGTAAAACTTCAAGTAAAACAATTGTGAATCAGTTTCACCTGCTTTGGTAAAGATGATATTGACATCAGTTGCAGTGGAGAGGCAAGAACTAGACAACCCCCAAAAAGGGAATGGTTGTGCGTGTGGTGGCCACAGACATTAGTGCTCTCTGCTTCATCTTCCGGACAGATTAGTTTCAGTTTTGTGTTCTGCCAGTGTTCTTGTCATAACTGGTAGGCGGTACATGCAGCACAATCAGGTTGCACAGGCAGTCCAGCTCCTCCAGGATGGCACATCCATACGTACAACTTTTTCCTGTAGTGTTTTTGTGTGTAATAAACACTTCTGCATCCTGCACCTGGTGTCCCCGGACATCTTCTTACACACACACACACATATATGCACACACACAACATACACATACATATCATATATACTGTGTATATATATATGCATCTTCATGCTGTCTCCTATGAAGTACAAGTCAAAGTCTATGTTGTTATCAGTGCTTAGTGTATTTATCAGCATTTTACACGCTATTCCAACTTTTTATGAGTTGGGGTAATACCATAAATAGAATGTATACACATATATTGTTCAGACAGCAAACTAACCTGATGCAGAGGCTAAGAATGCCATTTGGCGTTTTATGCAGTTTCTCTGTTGGAGTCAGCGTGATTGAAACACTTTAGGCAGAGTCCCCTAAAAAGGTAACAATAAGGTGGCGAGAGAATGGGGGAATAATGGATTTGTGCTACGGGCCTGAAGCAATCGGGAGTGACAAGAAACATTTTCACTTCAATGTCAAAGGGGTCGGGGACAGATTTTCCTGGTGAAGTTGGAAAATTGGAAACAATTTTCAGGAGACCAGACTTAATAATAGTAATAATAATAAAATGAATTGACGTAGCTCTTTTTGTTCAACTTATCCATAGCTGAAAGTGCTTCACAGAAACCATAAAAGTGGTACTAGGATGAGACTGAGGGTGGATTGCTCTGCCGCTGGAGTAATTGCGTATCCCCCTCCATGATTTGATACCCATCCAGACAGACGGTGCCAACGGCAGCGGCTCTTTATCGCCTATACCGAGAGCTGTCCCATTGTTCCAGAACAGGCGTAAGCCTCATATCTGAATTGAAATTCACTGAATATTTTGGGCTGTTATTGTTCCGAGAGTTCAACAATGTATACAGGTGTCCAGTAAAATAAATTATATTACATTTTTTTTAGTGATGGTGCAACAAATATTGCCTTAGTCTGTGATGTTTTGGTCAATAGCCTTACTGCAGTATTTTGAGCCAACAGTAATCTTTCTATGCTTTACTCCAGAAGGCCAGGAAAGAGAGCCTAACTAAAATCTAGTCTACTTGAGACAAATGCTTAGATAATTTTTCATTGTCAGACTGAGTAATGGGCCTAACTTTAGCAATGTTCCAAGGGTGGGAAAAAATCCACTTAATGATCCTTCCCACAGGACTGAATGTCTGGATTTAGCAACCCGTTGGTAGAGCACAGTGCTCTGGGATAGTCTTCAATGATACTAATTACTTTAGAAAAAAAGTGATCACCGTGCATTACTAACTACTGCATGAAACTGTATGGAAAGAAGTCCTTATACACAAAAACACCAAAGTAGAACTCTTGTTCAATTTCACAGCAGTTCTCCCTCTTCAGGCTATTTTCTGTCAAATTGGACTCTGGTGGCCATCGGTCATTTTACTACGGGAAGATTTGGGAATAGTGTTTCAATTATTTTGTTGCTGGACAATCAATTTAGACAACATATATAAGACACTTTACCAGTAATAAATTAAATCATCCATTCAACATTTGGGACACTGAACCAATTTGTTTTCTTCCCTTATAATTTGGTTAGAGTATAATACTGGGCAAAAGTCTGAATCACCCTGATGTTTTTTTATGCCCCAGCCATGGTTAGATGGGGATTATCCTCCGTGTCCGTCATTCCATAATTACGTCTGTCCTGCCTAATGGAGATGTTGTGTATCCACTTAGCCTCAAAAACAAATGAGCAAAATTAATTGTGCCGCACATGTCTTATGGGGATCCTACAGGTGCACACCTCAAACTTTTTATTAAAATTAGCGCACCCAAAGCAGGTATTTTACCAAACACTTGCAAGGGCACAGATTTTTTTTGACTCTTTGTACGACCTGACCTGAAACCACCTGAGCATGTTGGCGTGCTGTTCATTTTCAGGAGACAAAGTTCCCCATGTTGAAAGCAGAAACTGGAGACAACTGCAGTAAAGGCCCAGTGCAGCATCACTGGGGAAGAAACTCAGCATCCGGCAAAGGATTCAAGACTTCAGGCAGTCAGTCTTGACTGCATAGGATACGTAGCTAAGCATTAAGAATGACAGTTTTGTTAGAAAATACAGTAGTCCATCCAATTTCTTTCGCGGGGCTAAGTATAACCCCAATTCCAAAATGCCATTATGGTAAATGCAAAACCAGGTCTGTTCTGAAAGGTGGCTTCTCCCTCCACTATATATAAAACATTACAACAACACATGATTTGATGTTCTAACGTGAATTAAATGGATTGAGAATGTGCAATGTAATAACTCCAAAAAAGATGGCACAGTTGAGCGTTTACCACTGTGTGACAACTCTCCCTATTTTGATGACCCGAATGCATTCAGCAATCACATGCGGCAATAGTGTTACAGATCGAAACTGGATGTCTCTTTTCCAGTAGTTTCAAAACAGGAGCTGATATCGCTGCCGTGGAACTGTTGTTAAAAGGGTCAGACTAACTCAAATTAATTACCTATAGGGGAGGTTGGGGTGTGGTTCTATTAAAGCCAATCAGATTACCCTCTGTCATTTAGAACCAGTGCGTTATTGCCATAGCGAACTGGCAGTTTTGTCG
Source organism: Gymnothorax reevesii (assembly GCA_029721435.1). Taxonomy (NCBI): domain Eukaryota; kingdom Metazoa; phylum Chordata; class Actinopteri; order Anguilliformes; family Muraenidae; genus Gymnothorax; species Gymnothorax reevesii. The sequence goes on along the minus strand of CM056587.1, from coordinate 20,448,798 downwards.
CGTGAAGAACAAACACCCAACTTGGTTTCCGCCCCCACTTTGGTCCTCTGAGAACTGCACTCTAATGTTGTAATGCATGGAGGCATTTTGGTTGATTAACCAGGTAAAGTGTTTGTAGGAAAATTTGTGGCCAATTTAAACCATACACTGGGCTCAAAAATTACTGGCACCCCTGACTGGGTAAAATATATAGCAATATAATAATAGAGAAACTGAATAAACCAACATGTGAAATACTGTACTTAATAAATGTTTCAATGGAAACAACCAAAACTGTAACAATCATTTAATACAAAATTTCAACAAAATCAAAGTTTCATCATTATTGGCACCCTTCATTTAATACGTAGTGCAACCACCTCTGGCAAGCATAACAGCATGAAGTCTGTTCCAGTGATTTTTCACAAGGTTAAGGCATACATCTGAGGGGATTTTGGACCAGTCCTCTGAGCAGATCCTTCTCATTCTTGGCTTTGCATTTATCACCTGCCCTCTTCAACTCCGCCCACAGGTTTTCAATTGGATTGAAGTCTGGCGGAATGTTGATTTTGTTTTCACAGAACCATTTCTGTGTAGATCTTGCGGTTTGCTTGGGTCATTGGCTTGTTGGAAAGTCCACCCACGTCCAAGTCCCAGCCTTCTGGCAGAGACAACCAGATTGTCAGCCAAAATATCCTTATACTTGATTGAGTTCATTATGCCATTAATTTTAACCAGTGCCCCTGGACCTCTTGAATTAAAACATCCCCAAAACATGACTGGCCCATCATATTCCACCTTGAGTATAAGGTGCTTCTCCTTGTATACATCTCTGTTTTGACAGCATACATGTCAATGCTGTGTCTGCAATTTTGGTCTCATCTGACCTAAGCGCCTTGTTCCAGTAATGATTCACATGACATTTGGCAAACTGTGAGCGCTTGCTTCTGTGCCTTACGGTCAGAAAAGGCTTTATTCTGGCAACCCTTCCAAAGGGCCTGTGATTGTGGAGGTGGCACCTTATGGTGCTTTTTGAAACCTCTTGACCACAAGATGCCACCAAGGCCTGCAATTCCTTCACAGTGATTCTTGGGGATTTTGTGGCTTCTCTCACCATTCTCCTTAGTATTCTGGGGGCCAAAATGCAATTGCGTCCTCAGAGTTTTTCAACAGTTCCATATCTTTGGAATTTTTTCATAATTGCCCTGAGAGTGGTCTGTGGCACATTCAATCCGTTGTAAATTTTCTAGTAGCCATTACTGTCTGCCTCTTTTGAACTAACAGTTGTTTGGTTTTCTTCGTGGTGTGGGATGACAAAAGGATTTTGCATGTGTGGTACTTCATTCTTATACCCTAGTGAAACAGGAAGTGATGTAATGGCTTAATATGGTTTCTTAGCGCTAATATAAAACTTGTATAAGTAGAATTTAATACCTAGTTTAATTTTTTTTTAATTAAATCAGTAAATGATTTTGATTGGTTCCACTGAAATATTAATATCGTACAGTATTTCTCACATGTTGTTATTTTGAATTTATCTATAAGTATATATATATATTTTACAATTGTATCATTGCGTCACCTAAGGGCCCAACTCCAATAATTTTGAGGTCTGCATATCTTATGACAAATTTCAGCCAAAGGCATCCCAATAATTCTCTCTTAAATAAACAAATTAATTAATTAATTAATAAATAAACTAAAAATATATAGGTCATAAGATATGGGAAAAAAAAATATATACATGAATTTTCCCTTTCTCGAAAAAGATTGTCCCTTGGAGTTGGGCCCTTTGAAAACTCAAAGATTACACTTTTTATTCGAGTATTTTTTCTGCGTTACCACTGCCAGTAATTTTGGAGCTTGTGCTTAAAGACTGAAGACACCAGTTGGTCAAGTCTAGAAAGCGGAATTTTACTCCATCATGCAGGTCCTCAGCAGTGCAATTGTACGGGCCTTCATTGCCATATATTTTGCTTCACAATACACCATCCATGCTCAATCGGAAACAAATCAAGACTTGCACGATTGCCTTATGCGACTGTCCGCCTCAGATGATACGCAGAGAAATTGGTAATACTTTTGGACAGTGTAGATATGGTTTTGTTCAGCAGCTTTCTCTTGCATCTGAGGATGTAATTAGGGATAGCATTGACAAATAAAGTTTTACCAAAGTATTTTGGAGCCTTTTTCAAGATATCCATTGCAGTTGCATGACAGTTCTTTGACAGGGGCATTGTGGAGATCAGAGATGTAGTGCAGTCAGAAATGGGTTTCGGCCTTGCCCTTCAAGCACCAAGATTTGACTGGATTCCTTCCATCTTTTAATTATATCATGCACTGAAGAGGGCGAAATGCCCAAAATCCTCGCGATCGGTCTTTGGGGAATGTGCCTCTTGAAGTGACAGATTATAAGCGTGCACTTTTATTGGCAAATTGGTGAGCCATCTTTGCTATTGGGATACTAGGTCTTTTTTTTTTTGACTACCACAACATGACTCATTTTACTGTTTCACATCGACCAGTTATTGCCACTGCTGGAATCATCAGTAGTCCTGATTTGCCCCTGCACCTACTTTTTCGGAGCCTGTTGCTGATTTGATGAAAGGGTACGTTTTCAATAAACAATTAAATTCATATTAAAGCACTAAATAATGTGTTGCTGTAGTGTGGTCAATACTGCAGAGATTGAATTGACTTTTCAAATCAGTCCTTTTTTTTATCTTATTTGCATTTTTCATTTTGTGCCAACTTTTTTGGAATTAAAATGTCAGTAATTCCAGTACAGTAACAGTTTTAATATAAAAAAGCACATCTTGATTGACTCATTTTAAACCGCTGTGGTGAAATGGAGAGCCAATATAACGACAATTGTGGACCAAACTGCATACACTGCGTATGTTTATTCTATTCCTTTGATGCATCAGCCTGACACAGAGAAAAATTCACATCACACACAATTTGTTGTCTTCGAGCTATGGATTTCAAAAGCTCACATAAAAGTACAAACCATTCAATTAATATGTTAAAGCTTGAATTCCAAAAGCCAGTGGAATTGTGTAGCGAGCTCTAAAGAGCGTTTAGCTGTTCGCTCTGTTCCATGACCAAACAGCAAAGGGTTTCAGTAAATCCCATTATCTGGAGCTGAGGTGGCCGGAGAGGCAGGAGGAAGCTAACATTCGTGAATAGTGTGTTGCTCACCACAACTTGTCTAAAGCTAATTGTCTGTGAACGGTGATCCTGCACCTGGAGACCTGAAGCCCAACATGGATTGTTTTCAGGTCTTATATAATAAGCAACACTGCTCACAGGATTGCTACGGTGCGACTGTCACCACATGTGAAGACCCGGAAAGTGAGCACAGGATTATTACACAATGGTTTCTTCTGCCCTGAGTCGAAAAGGTGGAACTAACCCAACAGGATTATGTTCGATAGTCATGACACTCTGGCCCTCATTGAAGATGAAACTGCCTTGAGGATTATAATTACTCGGGAGTATTGTGACCCCACAGAAGCTATCATGGGAACGGACTACTGCAGGAGTTTCCAAACTTCCTCGGGCACCTCAGGCTAAATGCAGGTATTGGATGTTCCACCTGGAGCATGCTTGCCACATCGATTAGTTGCATCCACTTTGATGGAGGCAGAACAGATCAAACACCTGGATTCAGCCTTGGAGCTCTGGGAGAGCTTTGGGACCAATGGACCTCAGGAACATTATGCATTGGTACACAGTCTAAAGCCTTTTTCTAATAGTATAATGCAGCTAAAGGTCCTCATGCGATCCCCTGATCTTAAGGTTGACTTTGAGAGCACATAGTAAGGAGATTAAACTTTAAGAATTTTCTTTAAGTTATTTTATCCCAAATTTGGGATTGAATATGGTATTCTGTCAATATGAGAGCATCATTTATTTTGGCATCGAAGCACATGCTGCAGTGCTATCACTACGGGGATGGGAAGTATGAATTAGCCAGATGCTGTATTTACGATGTATGATTAAAATAAATTTACAGACCCATGTTTTCAACTGATTTTTTATTTTTTTTTTTTTTACATGCAGTGAATATATCATGATGAACATAGAGTATAAATTGCTTTTTCCTTCAATACCACGGGAACTGAAATGCTGTGCTATTCAGGAGACATCAGAGTCACATTTGATAGATTGGACTTTTTTTTCCTGTTTCTTATTTCCAGATGCTTGTTCTGTTGTCTGGTGTCCACAGCCATAAGTCTGGATGCTCACCGCTTCATGAGGTGTGATTCAAGACAGGAGAGATAAAGGGGAGCAGATGCACTATTTGGCAGCCATGGTTGTTATAGCTAAAACAACAACATGGTTTATTTGCCAGCCTCCTCTGCCAGTGTTTTTTTTTTCCATTTAATTTCAAATCTAGAAGCTTATATTTTTTAAAGCCGTCAATATTTTGTTGTGCTATTTGGGATTTCATGTTCCTCAGTATTCATCCGCTTATTACTGATATAGTTTCTTGCCGCATGTTGGGTATTCCTTATTTTTTCTCTATAGGTACATTTTATTTCAGATATCTCACTTTCATTGTACTGGATAACAAAATGTCGCTATACTGCCGATTGTGTGCAATATGTCATGATAGGATATTTTGGCCATTTCATCCAACCCCGTTTTGTGGCTTTTGAAAATTTTCGCAATATTGACACTAATTTGGGACCTGTTGTCTAGCACTGGTCTGAAATCTTCTTTTTTGCATAATAAAGGGTTCGAGCTCTTAAGAAAAGGGCCGTACAACCCTGTCTCTGGTAATCGAAGGTCATGAGCTTTAGGTCAGAGTTTATTACACTACAGGCCTATGCTGCAGACTGACACCGATCCTTGACATCAGACCGACTGGTCTGTGACTCTCAGGTCCGTGTAAGTTTCTCAAACATGGCAAAAATATCCACATGCTTTTATCTCGCAAATCAAAACAAATTAAAGATGAAATAAACCGAGACATAGAATCAAAATGATACTGTCATTCCTCCGTTAATATGAACCCAGTGACATTAAAGTTAGTTTTATTTATTTGGTTTTATTAATGAGAGCTGCCCATCAAAGCCAGTGGGTTTTATTTGCCAAGTCGCACTTCAAAATGAGACAATGAAGACTTCAGAAATGAGCAGATTTTTGGAGAAAAATCACGCACATCAAAAAGATAAATTTGATGACTTTTTAAAAGGAAGCGAGATGAATTAGTCCACTGGGAATAGGACAAAGCTCTCAGTTTGACAGATGACAAAATTGTAATGAGGGCAGCTCATATTCTCTACCAGAGCATTTCCATGTGAAGCTGCTTTCGCTGTCAGGTGAAAAGCCATTCATGTTCTCCATCACTGATGCTTGCAATGAGGTCTTAATTTCAACTAATTAAATTTGTCAATGTGGGAAATAAATGCTATATTTTTCGGGTGTTTGATTAAAGTTTTGAATTGCTTGCAGTAGGAAATATAATTATCAAAGATTGTTATTACAACACTTCTGCTGTTCCACCCTACTTATCTGTATGAGTCACAGAAACCAAGATTAAGTATGGGAATAGGCTAGTTTGTACTTTGCATTTATCCCTGTCATGATTTTTCTTCCGCAGTCTTACCAACTATCACTTGTCACGAGAATGTAGGTGCACCCATCTCATCAAAGCATTCAAAGTCCAATCCGTGATAGTTAAATTGGGTTATTAGTCTTTGTGATCCCCATCTCTTTCTTTTCCCCAGTAGCACACATGCACACGCACACGCACACGCACACGCACACGCACACGCACACACACACACACACACACACACGCACACGCACACACACGCGCACACACACACACACACACACACACACAAGTCCGTGCAGCTATCCTTGTTGGGACATTGCATTGACTAATCATTATAGACATCCTGACCCTAACCTTACCCCTAACCCTAACCTTAACCAAATCGTACCAGACCTTAACCTTAACAAAACTTCAATTCACACCTGACCCCTAACCTTAACCATGACCTCAGAAATTACATTTTGCCATATTAGGACCATTAGGACTACTTGTCCCGACAAGGTCAGTTTTTATACTGGAAAAGGTCCCCAATGGGAAACAAAAATGTGAACACACACACACACACACACACACAGACTTAGATTCATTCCTTAACCCCATTCCCTGACCTGGACAGCACAGTACATTATCTTAACATGACCTTACATGACCTCGCCAATACCTTACATGGCCTTAATAGTGCATGTCGGACCCACATCTTAACCTAACCCTACTATAACCGTAACTTGAACCCTTAATGCCAATGTAGCTCAATTTATTTATGAGGACCGAAAAATGTCCCCATATGGACAAAGAAATATGTAATTTCATCTCTTTTCAGGATATTTTGTCCCCACAAGGGTAGATATACAGTGACCACACAGATACATACACCAACACAAATGACTTTTGATTATCAGCACAACTGATAGGTGATGTTATACTGGAGACCATGTGTTGCGTCAGCTGCTTAGAAGCCACATTGGAATGCAATCACAATATAAAAATTGATTTGTTTATTGGTGTCCATGTGTTTCACAAGAAACCATTGAGTTCTGATTGGTAATTTAGAATATATTTTGTGGTACTCTAATCATTTTCATTATCTGGGAAGATTTTGTTAAAATGTGAAAACCAAAAAGCTAAAACAATGCGTAACCCAACTTGAGGACCTAAACGATGTGTGGAAAAGCAAGTGCAAATGGTATCGCAGATAATATCTTGATTCCATTAATTTTGTGCGATGAGGCACTGTCAAATGCACTGTCAAACTCATTGTGATGAAACCAGTTTTATTGCGGTGCTCAAAACTACCGAACTGAGAGAAGGAGATAAATACAGAATTTTCAATGGTCATAATTGTGAATAATAGCATACAATCAGAGACCTTTGTCAATCTTTTGCCATGTAAGCCTTAAAAGTTTGCAATCTAGCAAACCTATCAGAGTAACTTGAGTACAATGTATAGTATGTGCAATGGAGCCTATTGTCACAACCCTTGAGTGAATGCCTTTCTTGTCTATTCCCATTCAGCAACTTGCGTGTCAATAAGAAGTATGTCGCCTTTGATTGGTTAAGTCTTGCGTGTTTGCCACCCCTCAGCTGTGTCTTGTTTCTTGGTTATTTTCTAATGAGCATTTAACCCTCTCTTTATTGAGGCAAGTTGCAAAATTTTAATTTGCCTTTCGTGGTTAGAACCAGTCAGTATTCCAAATGGCAACTCCTCATCTTTGTTTAGTACAACATGTACTTTCATTAGAGCTACTCCCGGAAGCTTCTCTCTTCACTTAATTAACCTGAACAAGCTTCCAAGCCTACTCAGGGTCCAGGATTGGGACCGCACTAAAGTTAATCCAGCTGAAGTCAGTTTGTCAGTCCAGTTTAATAAGAATAAGCCTCCATGCCGAATCAGGGTCCAGGGCTGGGACTGCATTCCTCTTTACCCATCCAATCTGTTCCTCTGTCAAGTCTGTAAGGAACAAGTTCCCAAACATTCTACGATCATCAGGATTGGAACCAGGTTCCCGTTAAGCGACCTCATCTTCCTGTGGGACAGTTTGGTGTTGATGTAGTGTGCACTCCACCTGGCTACTATGCCGGAAGCCACTGGTTGGCAATTAACAGCTCAGCTTCGCCCAAAACGTCTTTACTGAACTGTGCTATCCGCACCGATGGTTCCATCCCCACCTCTTCTTCTAAAGTTCCGTCCCCAATTTACCGTATGAGCTGTCAATAATCTACCTATTGGAAGGTACTCTGCCTCAGCTCTAGGACTCTTCATCCCCAGACTTCTTGTCCCTGGACTTTTCATGTCCGTGAAATTTCATCCCCGGACTTTTCATCCATGGATTCTTTGTCCCTGGATGGTTCATCCCCAATAATCATTTGCCCTCTTCCTAATAATGGTGATCTGTCTGTCGTCCATTCCTCCATCCGTTTGTCAACAATGATTGCACTTTTTTATCATTAGGGGACAAAAAAATCTGGGGACGAAAATTCTGTAGGGTTGAAAAGTCCATGGGGATGAAAAGTATGGAACCCAAAGGTCCAGGCAAGAAAAATTTGAGGACGAAAACTCCAGGGATGAAAAATCCAGGGTGGAAGAGCCTCGTAACCCTCTGGGTTCAGCACTGGATTCTTAGCCTGGAAAATAACACCTAAAGTACATCATGTGTCGAACAGCATTTTATTGAATTATGTGTTCACTTCATATTCAAACACTTCACAACCCAATGAATGTATATGGACTAGAAATGCTATTTGTATTTCAACAAAACTAATACTTCATGTCATTCCTTTTTTGTTATTGTGGCAATGTGCATTACCATTGTCATATTTGCTTAAAATCCTTTATTATTACGCTTCTTTATCAGTCGCAGTGGTTCTTTGGCTTCTGATGTGGCTGGTTTCTGGTTCTATATCCTTCAGCTGGTCATTAAATGCACACGCACAGCAGTCCCCTTCGGGGTCAGGAGAGGTGATTTGTATCTAAAGCAGCCATATGAAAGTGAATCTCATTCTGAAACTGTGGGGGCCCCAAATCAGAAAAGTCACCCTCTCTTGCATATTAATGCTTTAGAAATGGGGTCCAGAGCAACCCCAGCATGAGAGGGTCAGGTGACATTTTTGTCCTCAGAGGGCTCTACTTACATGAAAGATGCCAATTTTTTCTTTCCTTTTTGGGGGGGGGGGTCATCTCTCAGTTAACATTGTTCAGTTTTGCTGACAGAGGATTCTCTCAGATGACTGTGATTCGGGGGGGGGGCAAAAAATTTTTCCTTTTGGAGCTATGCCCATAGATGTTCAATGACAAATCACTACAATAAACAAACCCTTTGATTTATCATTTATCACTCAAAATAGAGTAAACTTTGCATATATTCTGTGTCTCACAGTTTGATCTAATGGACTAGGTGGAACACAGCAATCTGGGTTCTGATTGCCTCAGTGTTCACAGATTGAGAAACACATTGTTCTGTCTGCCATTTCTGATCGATCAGGCATTGGCTTTGAGGGGAAGGAAGTTTATATTGCACCAATCAGATTTCAGCTTGACCAGGGTTTGGTAAACACCATTCCTGGCATCATGGTTTCTTTAACAAAAGCCCATAAAGCAGTGCTTCTCAAACCTTTCCTGGAGGACCACCTGTCCTGCATGTTTTAGATCTCCCTGCTCCAACAAAGGTGATTCAAATGATTGGCTCATTATTAACCCTCTACAGCCGATTGATAATGTCCTGGTCTTTTCAATCACCGGTGCTGGAGCAGGGAGAGATCTAAAACATGCAGGACCGGTAGACCTACTGGAAAGGTTTGAGAAGCACTCCCAAATGGCTCACTCCATACTAAACTGTACAGATGTGTTACAATAGTGATGGAACTTCAAATAGACCTTTTCTAATTCTGCAACCACCAACGTCGCCATCTGCTGGCCATTAAGTGGAATGCAATTTCCGTATTGGCTTCACTTTTCAGACCCGGGTGCTGCGTCCATCTTTTTATACAGTCTATGGTGATAGCGCACAGATTGTTTATGTTTCTATGGTCGTAACACAATATTAGGAGACAAAAAATCTCTCTTTTTTCAATCATTATTTTTAAAAGCATGGTATATATGATTGCCTGATGCCTTGTGAAATTTTGTTGCAGGAAGAGAGTACCTTATTTTGCCAGGGTAATCTTTAAGTCATTTGCATACATTATGCAAATTAACCCACAGGAATGGACGTAATACGTGAGTACGCCACTGGTTACTCCACGACGGTCGTTTCAAATTGCATTTCTAATCAGACGAGTCCCGATAATTTAGTGCAGCCAACTGCAACCGTTATTATGGGTATTTCTCTGCAATATTTAATTTCCTTTTCTTTGGAAGCATCAACAGACATGTCATGAGCATTTCATGAAATTGGATGCCAAATTTTGCAACAAAACATGTCCTTCACAATGCCTTGGCTGACATCAGGAAGTTACCTTTTCTGCTGTGTTGTTGGACCGATGACTGACTTTTTCGTACGTATATCTTTAATCCGGAAGTGAATAAATATGAACAATGCAAATCATTTAATTTATTAACCATTCTTATACAGCACAGTGAATTGTACAATTTAGTATGGAGTGACCCAAATAGGTATTTCTCTGGTATGAAGCGCTGATTCCAACACTGGGTTCCCGTACAGAACGGTGGGAGACTGCATCTAGAAGGGCTGGCAACAACACTGCTAAGGCCCTCATCAAAATTATTGAAAGAGTTGTCCTCAAATATAAAAATGTGAGGCACATCACAATGGCAACAGCATCTTGGCATTTCCAGTGGCAGAGCTCCTCAGCCGACATCCATATATTCAAACCGTGACCATGAAGTATTGTTCAGCTGCGCTGGAAATTGACAGCACACAGTGTCTGTGAGAAGTCTTTGTCAGTAGCCGAGTACGAATCTCCTTTGTTACCACTTCGAATCGTACTGCTTTTGAACAGGGAGCTGCAATGTATTGTCATGCAAATAATGTGGGGTGATTTCAAAGATTATCAATCTTGAGCACAGTCCCTTGATTACAAGGCAGTTCCCTTCTCTAAGGCTACCTCATAGAAATTGAATTCCACATACCTGTTTGAGGTTCCCATCAGCAATAGACTTCTGAAAGTGAGAGCATAAACACCAGAAGAAGAAGATGGCATGTCAGGTCACTGAGCTTTGTAACACGGCAGCCCAAACCCCAAGATGGAGATAATTACAATAAAATTCAACAAAAGAAGGTTGCAGATCTGAGATAAATGCTAAAATTCCCGTCGTTAGTCGATAAAGACCATTATAGGCAGGCACTTGATATTGTGCATGTTTCTCAGAGCCATTTGAAAGTCTCCCTTGTGGAGTCATGGATAACCCAACATTGACTGAAAGTTAATTCATTCTATTTGTTTCATTAGTTTTTTTTTATCTTCGAGTTTATTGAGTTCTTTAAAATTGGTGTTGTGGAACGTATGGGTCAATCAGTGTAACCTCATTTATCAGCAAACATTTCCATAAGACCTCCCCATTAAACAGGCTGTGTGAAGTCTGAAAAACACCGCTCATGATGTTGCATCCTCATGAAATACCGTCCTTTGTTTTGTTCAGAGCATAGAGTCTGGTTTAAGTGATTGTCATTGTTGAATAATCTAAGATCAAAGTTGATTAGAATGATGCGAACATAATTGTGCTCCCAGTCACTGAAATGTTCAAATAGTGTTTAAGTGTTTGAAAAAAAAAAAAAAAAGCTAAAACTTGCCACGATTTACCTCAGAGTGTAAACATATAAGCATTGAAGAAGCAGATTGCAAAGTTTGCAACCAAATTTCTACGAATGATGGATACATTTGTAAGTACCCTTTAAGTCTAAGGTCACACAGTGTCCCTAGACAAACCTATTTTATTGCAGAAATCTATAGTGCAGACTTTTTTTGTCTAATCCTCCATTTAGAAATGGATGCATTCCATGCCAAGGTAACCTCTTCATAAATTGGCTGTCTTCAAAGCTCCTTTGACCTCCTGACAAAGCGTTAGTTTTCTAAAGCAGTTTAACAGTAAAAACCTGATACGTCCTAAAAGCAATTTAGACTGAATCAATGTAATACAATACAGAGCAATACAAGTTGAAATTGAATTGCATCAGAGTAAACATTTCAATTCACCAATGACTGCTCAAACCGATAAATTAATAGAGAAACACTGAAGCATTGTAAATGAACAACCCAAAGCTATTAAAGGTTTCTTTACTGGTTTACAGGTGGGGTTTATGCCTGAATATAACGAATATTTCAACTAGATATATCGGAGAACAGGAATTGAGGAAATCTCAATCTTAGTAAATTAATTTATTTTACAATGGTAAAGACAATTTCTCAAATTCACCAATGATGACTGGAGTGACATGCATGTGATGCACTGTGATGACTTTCTTCCCCACATAAAATCTACCGAGTTGAAACAGCTTTCTGGAGAGCAGGATAATACATAAAATAACATTCATCTTAGCATTAAGAAGTAGTCAGCCCATGAATGGTTTTGAACATGTAAATATTACATGAAAAACAAGACCTGAAATACAGCCAGAATACAGAATATTGCATTTGAGATACAAATGAAAACTAATAGATAAAGGGGAAAAAAAAGTAAATAGATAAAATAAAATAAAAATCTCAGAATCACCAAAATAGCAAAAGGCTCCAGTTAATAAGCCTGCAAATCATCGGTCAAGAAATTATCTGATGGTGAAGTCAGGTGACAGTCGTGCTCTTAGGTGACTCTCCAGCAGGTTGAAGCAGCTCCTCCATGCTAATGAGGGCTTGACTCCGTGGCCAATCAGAATTTATGTCAAAGCTGTTGTGTTCTGGGGTCCTGGCCTTTGGCCAGGACAGCATTTATGGTTTTAACAGTTTCATGTTCCTAGTTTCATAGTTTCATAGTTCATGTTCATAGTCATAGTTTTAACAGTTTCTTGTATCAGGTTCAAGCATTTCATTATTCATGTCCATGTCCATGTCCATGTTTTTACTTTTCCATGTTTTTGTTTTTGCCAGGTCTGCCATGCCACTCCACCGCTTGTCTGCGTTCCGCCCCGTGCCTTCGTTGTTGCACATTTCAGAGCTCTGGTTGGCTTTGGTATTTCCCCTTCCTTCTGTGCTGTGCTAATTCGGGGCTCTCTAAGCTTAATTGGCAATTAACTGTTTTTAAGTTACTAACATTTACTAACACTCACTGGGTGGTGTAATTCTTAGATAGGCACATTACTAATATTACTAATTTAGACAGGGAGTTTATTGTCATGATTCCTGCTTTACTATTTCAAGATCTTGCTGTGCTTTTCTGTTCTGAACATTCATGCTGCTTTCAAACTGCATACTTAATTGGTACTTAAGCTGAGCACGCTCATTCTCTTAATGAGCAGGTCATGTCAACCAATCTTGTCCATGTCATGATCTTGCTATGCCTCTTGTTTCTGCTTCTCCAGGTGTTGCCCCTCATGTGTCCTTGATTACTTACCCTTTATCTGGATGCGGTGGAAGTTGGCTGGCAGACAGTGTCTCAAGTTTTGGTTCTAGTCAAGTCTCGTTTCATGTTCAAGTCTTTGCTCATGTTCATAGCCCTTGTAAATTTAGCCATAGTCTTGTTTATTTTCCTTGGATTTCTGCCTGGAGTTTCCAGTGGTTTTTTGTTCTTGTCTTTTTAGATCCTTAGTTCCCTGCTCTGTGTAGCGTACTTTAGTTTGTCTTTTGCAACCCTTTGGGCCAAGTTTTTCATTGGCCCTCGTGCCTGTTTTGTTTTTTGTTTAATAAAATCCTCATTCCCATCTCCCCGCATCTGGTGTCTACCTGATTCTATATCAAAAGCTCCAGTTTTTAAAGTTATCACAATGCATGACTCATTTTAGGGGAAATTCTTACTGAAAATGGCATTAATGCATAAATGCAATGAATACAGATTATATTACCTTCCAATGAAGTTTAATAATAAAAAGCCATCTGTGAAACTGTAAGATTCCATTCACTTTTACAACTTAAGCATTAAAATACTGAGTGAAACCGAGGGAGGAAATGAAAAATGTAAACGTACAACCGGAGATCATGATTTGCACACGGACGTGCAGTTGTATAACTAAATTTAAGGAAAGAAAATATGCAAAGGGTTATGAAATGTTACGCAGTACAGACAGGCGCATAAAAGCTGATATTTAAGTTATTCATATTCACGGGACCATGGCAGCTCTAGCGCTGTTGTAAGATGTCACAAATGGAGTAGTACACCATGAGCCTGTTTTTAGAAGCCAGGCTCACCAAGCATATCCAAGCAAATTGAATACTGACATAACTTATTATGAGCCCACATATAAAGCTATTTGAGCATGTCCACGGAGCGTTGTTGCGCATTTTATATTTTGATTTATGAATGAAACATGCTCTCGGCCAACACACTCTTGCAAGGTGATTTCTATCTCATTGAGTCTGAGTTATTTAATGACTTTTCTTATGATTTGAGCACAGTATATAAATCATGCATGAGTGTAAATTGGGAACTGAATATGAGTCCAAATTTAGCATTAAACCCATGAAGAAATTATATCATTCAGATCGCAGGACCCTGCTTTGTAATGGCACAGATTAATTTTTTCCTGTGAGGTGTGTGGAGGTTAGAGGTCCGTTGGGATTCCTTAGGTTAAATCCAAATCGGCCTCACAATATCTCTTCACACTCACATTGTGCTCATTTAAAAAATGTCCTGAGGGTGATATCAAAATGTATTAAATGGCATCTCAGAATGTCTGTTAGTTAGACCACAGCCCTGTCGAGCTTCTATTTTGGCAAAGATTCAGAAGCATTGAATGTTGTTGTGTTAGTGTGTTTATCCTGATTTGTGTGACTCAAATGCTTGCTTTCAAAAGCTGCCAGCATGTCACGCAAGTCTATGAAAATCATCTGAGCTGTACAGATTTCAATTTTAATGCTATTTCACAAGGGCTTTTTAGTTAAAGAGTTGTCAGCCTTACCAATGAAGCACTGTGTCCTGCCAAATTGGCATGCTCATTAAACCAAAGTACTTTCAACGATGTTTGTCACAACTCGCTTCTCCCTTGTAATCTATCAAGTCATTATATGCTGCACTGACCGCCTGTCTGCTACTTTTATAAAATCTGCCTTTGAGTATTAAGCAAGATCGCTCCACCAGAAGGTTCCGCTAATTTTCAGAAAATTGGCAGCAAAATATCCTATCTGGAAATTCTATTCATGGTATTATGATTAAGTAAAATGGAGAGATGCATTTTGGCTTAATAAGTAAGCACAACACAATGCTAAGCAGTCATACTCTCTGATGGGAGCCTGGCTTGCATTTCATATATCAGACAACCATTCCTTCTTCAGTGAAGTGAAACTGGTTCTTTTGAGAAACACTGGTGGTTATTTTTACTCTGAATTTACCCACTAAGAATTCAGAAAATCTGCTTTTTCATTAAACTTAAGATACATTCACTCCATCTATCCATGATCTAACTCACGTATTCATCATCAGGGTTTGCTAACCCATAGCAGAGCACACACCTTCACACATACAAGCAATTTTAGAGTCTCCAATCAGCCTGACATGCATGTCTTTAGACTGTGGCAGGAAACAGGAATTACCAGTGAAGCCCAGTGTGGAAAACATGCAGTATGAGAATGTCAACACTGGAGAACTTGATGGTGACAGTGCCACACTGTGCCTCCCTGCAAGTTACAGGAAAAATATAATTGCTGGAACAGTGGCTGCTCAGAGCAGGTCAAAACCACACTTTGACCATTCTCCTTTATTTCCCCCCTGAGATTGTTTTGTCTTATCAAAAAATTTGAGGAACCCAGAGTTCACTGTGATAGCAAACTCAAAGAGCAAATCTGCGATGCAACAGACATAAACCCAGGTAATAATGTAGAGGAATCCAACTTATAAAAGTCATAGATTCCTGATTAAACAATCACATAACAAATGAACCTATTTATTTCTTTTTTTCCAGGATTTTGCTGAATTCACCCCTCAACCTTTCTGTTCAGCTCATTATCAGTCCCTGTGTCTAATTGAAAGATGTGTTGAATTTAACCTGATTTGATTTTTTTTGCTTTGCATACCTCTACTGAGTGTTAGTGATGGTTGAATCAGATTGAGCTAAGATCAACACACGCTTCAATTAGATTCAGTGACTCAAAATGTCCTTTACCAAAAGGATGGGGCGGTGAAAGGGTTAACTGAGCAGTATTGAATGAGAATATGGCTCCAATGAAGTTGGATGCTGACCTTATTCTGCACCATTAAAGGGCTTTTATATATATATATATATATATATATATATATATATATATATATACACATATATATATACACGCCCTTGCGGCCCAGACCATTTCATTTTTAGAGCTGAACTGTGCAGGTCTCATGGCACACATCTCTCTCACATGGCACCAGAACACCTGGAGCTTCTATTAAAGCAGCTGAAGGCATCTGGTGCAGCGAACAGGAGATGAGGGACAATAACATAGGAGGAGCAAAGAGATGATGGTTAAAGGCTTACTGAGTGGTGTTACTCCTGTCTTTATGAGTGACGCGACACACAGCCTGCCCCCGATCAGCCCTCTCAATCTCCTCTCAGCCTCGCAGCTGAGGGCCCGGCAGTCCGGGGTCACGGCTGAGCAGATCCGAAACGACAGGAACATCTGCTCCGTGGTGATTCGGCAGGAAGCACCAGCTGTTCTGGGATGTAACATGGCTGCCAGGTCCCCTCAAAGACAGAGAAGCCAGCTGGAGGGGCACTGACACCCCTCTGATGAGACAGGCCGCGGTGACGTCAGCACTGCCCCCGCAAAAACAAGGCGTGGCCGTACTGTACATCACCTTCTGCTGCTGGGAGAAGAGATTATCCACTGCAACACTCTCTCTAACTTCATGTCCTGCCTTTTCTGTGGCTTTCTTAATCTCGCTCTACTACTGAAATACACTGATAAAACTCACCCAGATTAATTTACAGAAATGCAGAAATTTATCAGAATATAAATCTGTTTCAATGAATTTATTCCTGATCCCTACTTCAGCAACAAAAACCACCCATTATACATAATAATAATAAAAATCATTTGTCTCTTAGGCTAGAAAAGAGGATGTCTTCCTCTCTCAAACTTATACCCTCTCATTATCTGCTGCCTTTAGATAGAAGGTGACAGGACCAACAGCTGTCTCAGAACCCAGAGACCATTTATAAACACTTCCTTCTACACACAGCCTAAAATCACCTCACAGCCTATCTCTTACGTTCATTCACCTGATCATTCACTAGCAGAGATGCAACACTCTCAGAAAAACGCAGTTCATTAGCTTGTCTTCTCAGTGAGATCCCTTATTTTTCTTTGTGGAACCCTCAATGGTGGGCATGGAAAGTGAGGATTCTGATGTTAACCCATTCTGTTCAGCAAAGAATCCTTGAACTCTGTTCAGCGTCTTTGTGGAAAGGATTAATTTTGGTACTAGAAAGCACTCAGGGACCGCATATGTCCGCAAAAGCATTTTGAACTTTACTACCATCTAGTGGATTTTAAGATGTACAGCATTTATTCCAATCTTGTATCCCTGCAATGGTGAGGAATCCTTTAAAAAAATACTTGCATCCGGATCACCACCAAAATCTAAATAGACTGTTCCTTGGGCCATGGCCCACACTTCCACAAAATATCAATGACATTGATTGAGAAATTGACAGACATTGTCAGGACAACCAAACAGATGCGAATGAAGACACAACCAACTTTGTTGGCTGTGTTCCTCTTCAAAGGGAAAAGGGGCTGATTGAAAGAGCAGCCATTATTTCCAGTAACAAAATAAACCTTCAGCAGCTGTGGAACGGACAAAAAATACCCAAAGATACTTTTCCTTTACCCACAAGTCTTGTCATAAAGTTGTTGTGTTTCCTCTGAAAAAGCTGAAGTAGACATTAGGCAGCAATGTTATTTTGTGAGATCCATTAGTTGAATTATCTAGTTTATAAGATCAATGCGCAGCAGAGACAACTCTACACTTGTCGTCAATCAGCTGGCAAATTTCCTCTCTGTTGACCTTGTAAAGCAATCATAAACTAACGTAAAAAAGTGGTAAATATTTCATTCTGCGAAACTCTCCATGACTTTGAGCTCATGTACTTGCGTGTGTGCATGGGGATTATTTGGACATGCGGTGAAAAGGAAGAAAAGAATTTTATTTCAATAAAATTGTTTCCTGGAGAACTGACTGTGACTACGAATGCTATTCAGCACGGCGTTAAATGAACGGAGATACACCAGCTGTGATATTTTGTCAGCCAATGTTCTCGAGAACTCAAAATGAAGGACGTTCCGCGACAAAAAAAAAAAAAGGGCAGCAAAAGAGGCATTGATATAAAGTGACTAAACAGGATGACAGAAAACAGGAACGCCTCATATCTGTTCCTGCATATAATTTATCCAGGAGTTTGGATGAGGGATACAAAACCATTCTCATTCTCTCATGGGTGAAAAGTGATTAAAATTATGCTTTGTTGGTGGAGATTGAAAGGGTTGTTTGTTTCAGGTATAAGACGTGTCTCAGAATCTCCAATTAATGGGTTCACACCTGGGGAATTTAAAGACCGTGACATATGGATAATATGATGTTTATCAAACCACCGGATGGCTGCATGTGTTTTATAGGTAAGGGCAGTATCATTTCTAAAGATGCACCTTCAAGAAAGAAATCATGGCCACAGCATGGGATGAAGGTGGTCCCTTTGATTAACCCGAGAACAGGACAGACTGTTCCGATGAAAGAGATGGCCCACATTTTTGGTCTGTTAGGGGTAGCTGAAAACTCCCACCCTCCGCCCCACCCCCCCAAATCCACTCGCATATTCTCTGCCAGGCAATAGGAGAATGGATACCTGAAACATGGATTTAGGGAAAAAAGCTATTCTTCAGTAAAGTGAATGATTAGCAGCACCCTTCATGAAAATGAGCATAATTGACTGAGTAAATTACACAAGCAACAGGCAGACTCAAGCAACATCATTTCCTGCATCACATAACAAACATTTGTAATGTATACATGAAAAATTTTGTATCTAGTGGTATTAGTTAAAAATGTAGTATTTTTGTCAAAAATATTTGGTACAAAATTATTAGCAACCCAACAATTTTCTTTTAAACCAAACACAGAACAGTTTGAGATAAAATTATATTTTTTTAGGTTTGGTCTCAGTTGCCAGAATTTATTTTAATGCCTCTCACTAACTCCTCTTTCACTGGGACATGAGGTTGTGCGTATGCAAAATCCTTTTTCTTTCATCAGCTCATCCAGTACAAAAATGTGTTCCTGAAATAAGATAAATGATTATGGATCAACAAAAATCAGCCAAAGAATGTACAAAAACAAGAATGAGCACGGTCTGAGCAACGAAAAAACCATTTCTTAAATTTGGAACGATCACAAATTCTCAGACGAGTCGAATGTGCACAATGTCTCCGTGCATAATGAAGAGGATGGATTGGGTGGCATAGAAAAATACCGCAATCACAGCTTCAAAGCAGCACAGTTTAGCGACTTTTGCACTTATCAGGTTTCTAAGCTCAACTCTTAGACACCATCTGCATCTCAATAATTTGTTTTGAAAGGTTGCTTGCAGGAAGTCATTACAGGAAGTAGGCTAAAAATTGCAGCACCCTGACCTTGCCAAGCGCAATAGGAACTATGATTGAACTCCTGCTTTATGACAAAAATTAAACTTTCTGGCCATGCATGCACACAGAAGTACATATAATTTAATGCACCGAGTACAAGCAGTAAAATACAATTGTGCGAGGAAGGATGGCATAATGAATTCCATTGAGTATGAGGATATTTTATCTGAATACCTGATTACCTCTGCTGGGAGGTTGAGACTCAGTTGTAGATGGATCTGTCACAACAATAAGACAGTAACCTTAAAAATACTTTGCATTCGATAAAGTAATGCATTCAGCTACAAAAAAAAAAGTAAAACTTCACACTGCCCATATTAGTCTCCAGACTTGATACCTGTCGAAAATCTGAGGTCAGAATTTCAAAAGAGCAGTCTGCAAGCACAAACCGAAACACCACAGAGATTTCATGATGGATGACTGATTCAAGATACATTCAAACATGTTCAGCAATTTTGTCCAGCCAGTAATTATCTCCAGGGAAGGTATCAAAAGTTCAATCATTTTATTCAATCATAAAACTTTTTTTTTTTAATTATGTGGAATTAAACTTGCTTGTGGCTTCCACACAAGCTGGAGCCAATAATAGGACTAAATATACACGTTTGCTCATTTTCAAGCAGAGTGTCAATAATTATTGAGCTGACTGTAGTATTGCTGTACACAGGTTGAGCAACTTGTGCAAAATAGAGGTTTTGTGCTTTTGCGCACGCGCGTGTGTGTGTGTGTGTGTGTGTGTGCGTGCGTGTGCGTGCGTGTGTGTGTGTGCGTGCGTGTGTGTGTGTGTGTGTGTGTGTGTGTGTGTTATGGTTATGCATAGAACAAACAATACATCTGAGGGATGGAAGAACTTTGTCCTGAAAGGCATCTATTTGTACGTAGTATTTATTGTCAGGATGAGAACTTTAAAGTATAAGTTAAATAGTGAAAAATGCAAAAAGACCACTCCACCACCCGGTGAAGTTTTTCTGTTTACAGATTAAAATTTTATTGATTAGGTCCATTCAATTTCAACTCCACATTTCGAGTGTTTTTGCCTTTGTGAGGAAATATTGCTGTTTGAATCTGTTCAGCGAGGAAAGATTGCTGTTGTTTTTCCAACAAAGAAAACACCAAGATTGATGTTTTCCCTCATTTGGCTGACCCCCTGAAAAGAAGTGGATATTTTTACTTCTTCCAAAATGTCTCCAGATCTCCCACTGAGGTAAAACAGGATAACACATGTCGTGTTTCAAAGGCCATCCTCAGATTATTGTCCTTCATCTGAACTAATCTATGCGAGGAAACCAATTTCCACATTCTGCGAACAGAAATGCATAAAATTATGTTTTGAGATTTGTCTGGTGTGGGGTAGGTTCACTAGATTTGCAAAGCTAGATGACGAATGTGCTTTTTTAGCAGTACTGTCAGGCAATTCGGTCCTTACACAATAATCAGTTAAAGCAAGACCAAGAAATTCCACTGCACAGTTGAATGCAATTAAGGGCAACATGAAAGAAATATCTAGCATTGCAAGGGTCTTGCATTTTCACATAGTTCCACAGAATGGAAATTCAGTTGAAATCCTTTGCATTAGCTAGTAGCTCTTCACATTGTGTGAATAACATTGTAATTGCCTGAGGTGATTGAGCAATTGTAAGTCAGACAGACTAACCAACAATTATGGTCAAGGGTAATCCAGAAAAGAAGTTAATTAAATGGATAGACAAAGTAATTGTTAAACAGAAGATATTAAGTCATCAGAAACAAGAAACAACATTAATCAACTCAAATTATATGTGGTCTACAGATGGATACGATTCAAGATGATTGTAAATTTTATAGAACTATATAAATCCATGATTGAACAACAAGAAAATATAAATAGACTTTTCAAAGGACAGAAAAGCACGAAAGCTTGTAATAAGGGAAGTTAACCAGCTACATTTTACTGCTTCACAAATTTACTTTCTAGATTGCGCAAAATATTGAACACATCACATTTTACCAGTTTTGTGGGACAGATCGCATTGATATTCTGTATGTTGTAATGCCCACTGGGGCATGCAGGAGTTTGTAGTCTCAGGAAGGAAAATACAACAGGAGTAACTGCATTGAACAAACGATGTCAAATATGCTCTGATCACTGTGCTCTCTACTGCAGAGGCAAGTTATCCTTCCACCCATTTGTGAACTGAGTGATTTTGTGTTAGTTTTTCTTTTCATTATGTGAACTGTCTGATCTTGTCTAAAGCTTCTTTACACTAAATTCAATTGATTTTTCCCAGCGTTTTCATACTTCTCGGAGAAAACTGGGCAGTTCATGCAACTTCAAAGAGCTCAAGATTATTAACTTAATTATTTAAGTTCCTTAACATTTCTATGACTGACCACAAATTCAATGTCTAGTTTGATTGGCTATTTTATAATCCTCAGTACAGAGAGCATGGAAAACAGGCAAAACACAACACCAATTCCGAAATAGTTAGGACAAAGTGTAAATTGTGAACAAAATCAATATGCAATGACTTTCAGATCTCATGAGCCAATATGTTATTTACAATCGAATACAGATGGCTGTATTCATGTTCACACCCACCGCAACGCTTCGTCTTGATGGTCAAATCATCCACCGCCCTTTCAACCTGATAG
The DNA here is from genome assembly GCA_029721435.1 of Gymnothorax reevesii. NCBI lineage: Eukaryota > Metazoa > Chordata > Actinopteri > Anguilliformes > Muraenidae > Gymnothorax > Gymnothorax reevesii. The sequence continues at coordinate 20,426,903 of CM056587.1, read as the reverse complement.
CTGAGCGATAGGGCAAGTTCAAGTAGAGGCACGGACACTGAACATAATTAGGTTCTTTCCTTACAAAAACAGTCTTTCTCAAGGCGTTCACTGGAGGAACAAAGGAAAATAAAAGAGCTTTCGCACGTGTTACTACAAACGGAGTTGGCTGGCTGGATGTGGCGTTAGCAGTGCCTTTTATTGCCTTCCCTGTTTGTTGTTCCAATTTGGCAGATTCCACAGAAAGTGTGACCAATTGACAACTTTTATTTTTGAACCAATATAAAAAAGTCCTTCTCTGTATGCATGCGCGACAAGATTTCCGTCCATAAAAATAATGTTAGCAACAACCTGTAATCTTAGTACAGCACAGCTGTAAATGAGATTTGGGCGGCTGTTGACAGATTATTTAAACCCTTTTGTGCAGATGTGTCCACCACAGGAGCCACAGAGCTGGCTTTAAGCCCTTGCTGTGCTAACAAAACTGCAGCCCACATATAAAAGAAGATGTTAGCATAGCCGTAGATACCAGAGGCAAATGAAATGACCCCCAGGTCCATAAATATTCAAACATCACAGGGGTATTGCTATTCTAGCTGCCTGCCACAGCATATTGGTGTTGAAATAAAATAATAATCAATGCGGCTGCGCAGCAATGGCTGGAGCTGGGGAATTTTAGGCAAAATCAGGCAATTCTGAGAAACAAGCAGAGTGTAGGGAGATGAAAAAAGGTGGCATTGTAATGTGCATTTTACATCACTTAAGGCTTGAACTCACAATTTCTGGCACAAGAGACTGTGCTCTATCTCACTGAGCTAATTGGCAAATGGAAACGTCACATGTAGCTTCACAAATTTGTGAGGTTTCACGAGATGGACCACACGCAAGAACCAGAGAAATACAAAAAAGGGAGGCTTTATTTCTGAAGGGGGAAACCCCCCAACAGAGCAGGCAACAGCACAGAGTCCACAATCTAAAATCAGAATCCAATGGGCGAAATCCAGAATCGTAACCAGGGCATCAATTACAAAAATCAGGGTCAGACGAAAAAGGATCAAAACCCAAGAAGGCGGCAAATATAATCACAATGGGTACAAGGCGAAATGAACGTGGCACAAGTAAGCATGAGAGAACGATCTCAAAAAGCAGTGCTATGAAGAGACATCTAATATACACTTCAGGGAGGTCACATGATAACAGGTGGAAGCAGTGAGACTGATTGCAAGAGAGTAACACATTAGGATCATGGGACAAACCTATAGACAATGATACAGCTCCGGTCAAGGAGCTCTACCGTGCACAGATCCTAAGAGAAAGAAAAGCAAAGAAAGGTGTGGAGATTCCACTGAAATGCAGCAGTGAAGATTAGGGAGAGACAAGGGGCGGAGACTAGAATAGGGCGAGTGCTGAGAGCTTGTTAATCAATTAGTAAGTGCAGCTATACAATCCCGAGTGCTTGTTAGTAAGTTAGTTTTATATACAATTTCAGTCTTGATTAGTAAATTAGCAAAAACAACAAATTGTTAGTATGTGTTAGTAATATAGAAAAAGCAAGGGGAAGGAAGTTAGCGAGATGGGGAAGGAAGATTGAAACCAGAAACCATTAAATCACCCGATGGAGTGGCACGCATTACTGGGGCTGTGAGCAAAGACAAGACCAAGGACCAGACAGGGGGAGACATAGTGCAATGCATGGAAAATCAGAACATGGACAGGAATAAAAACTATGGCTATAGGTAAAACTGGGAAAAATCAAAACTAAGACTATGCATGAAATGAAAAGCAACCAAATACTCAATACATAATTCTAAGGAATAGTCAGACATGGCAGGGAATCAAAATACACATAAGGCAGTCAGACATGGCGAAGCAAGGCAAGCAGAACCAGAATCACAACAAAATTGACTAAGCCTGTCACCTGTGTGCAAGACAGCTGTTAGCGTGTAAAGAAGGATTTCTAATGGCTGTCAAAAATTCAGTTATAATGAAAAACATCTAAAATACACAAATTGCATCTAGGCAGCATGGAGATGTTGGTAATTTGTTTTTAACAATGATTTATTGGCTCTATACCTGAAAAACCGATGTTGAAAAATGCCTGACTCCAATTGATCGCATGAGAGCGAAATTCAAAATATTTTTGAGATAAAACTCTGATATTTTCCAAACATCATCCACATGACTCAAAAATTTTGTCTTTTTTTAATGAACAGTGAAAATGTATTTTGCAAGAATTTGCAAGTAGATGTTTACAATACCATTTACAATCAAACATTTTGATGCACTGTAGGCTTAATTTTCGATAAATCAAAAATCTGTGTGCATCGTCTGTGTAGGACAGTCTGAAGATGCTCTGTCGCAAGGCGACAATTGAACAAAAATTGTGGGAGGAAATAGGTTTAATAAGTTTTACAGTTTTTGGATGGACTTCATAATTAGCAATTGGTTTAAATGTACAAAACTTTCAGCAGTATTGGGGCTACATTTCGGTGAAAGTTGCAAATCTGTAGCACATATGATTGATTTGTTGTGAATTTTCAAAATGTTGAACTTTAGAGGCTTAAGAGGCACCATCAGGACTATTGGCCTGTTTTTGCAGCTGAGGGAATCTGGCATGGGGGCAATCTGGCACCTTTGTGCAAAGTTTGTGATTTTTTGCACATGGGAAGTAGGATTTCTATGGAAGAAGAAAAAGTAGAAGAAGAAGAAGGAAGAAGAACATGCAGGATGACTAAATGAGCACAAAGTGCAGACTTTCAGCTTTGAGGGCATTGATATTGAAATGGCTGAAAATGTTGTGGGAATGATTGTTCTTTTTACAAAGGCCCCAACCTTTTTAAGTGATCAAACATAATTGGACAAGTAGCAACATTGTGCTTCCTCAGCAATGTGCATTACTTCTGCACTATTTAATTTGCAAGTAAACAGATAGAATGTCTACAGGTGATGCTTTTGAAATCTGTCATTCCTCTAAATGTGAAGACCAAAGAGCCGTCACTACAAGTGAAGCCAGCAAGCATTAGGCTGAAAAATCAAAACAAACCTACCCTGAAAGACAGCGAAACATTACTTATGGCCTGATGAACTATTGGATGCATTCTTTAAAAAAATAACACAGTGGTAATATCAGCAAAAGACCTGGAAGAACACAAATTACAACTGTGGCGGATGACAGAATTATTCTCACCCTGGTAAAAAAAACACCCCCTCACAACAGTTGGTCAGATTAAGCACGCTCCTCAGGTGTATCTGCGTCAAAGTTAACTATCATGAGAAGGCTTCACCAGAGTAAATGCAGAGGGTTCATTATGAAAACAATTAGTAAAATTCAAAAAGAAGTTTCCAAGAAGCCAGAACAGTTTTGTAAGAAAATCCTTTGGACAGATTAGACAAAGTTCAATTTGCACTAAAGTGGTTTAAAGAATAATAGAGGACCTGCTCATGAGCCAAAGTACACCACCTCATCTGTGAAAATTTGTCAAGAGAAGGGCATGTACAGCTGCCAACAAAAACTTGTTCCCTTGTGTTTATTGATGATGTGGCTGCAGGCTAATGCATTAGGATGGATGTTAAGTTGCACAGGGCGATGCTTTTTGCACAGATTCAGCCAAATACCTGAAAATGTATTGGAAAGCACTCTTGAAGATGTAAACTGCCCTTAATCATACAGCAAAAACAAGTCCCTGTTAAGGAAAAGTGGAATACTCTAAAATGGCCAAATTGACTACCCACAGACTACCTGACCTGAATCTAACTGGGAATGTATTTCACTAGCAGAAGGAAAAATTTCTAGCAAAATGCTCCAAGAACAAGCAGGAACAGGACACAGCTGCACAGAAGCCTGAGACATTCATTTCCATGGATGAAACGCAGCATTTATAGGTTCTAGACTTCAAGGCAGCCATTGACTGCAAAGGATTTGCAACTAAGTGAAAGGAACGGGCTTAGACTCCGAGTGCAGTTCAGCATCGGCAGGGCGTTTATTAGGATTGACAAAGCTCATGGTCAGGGACAGAAATGAATCAATAGCCAGGCAAACAGAGTATGTTATGATTCTGCCATGCCTGTCTGTTTCATGCCTTGTTTAAGTTCAGTACCTGCTTGCCATGTTATTGATTTGTGTGCCAAGTGACCACTGCCTGTCTTCTGACTATTCTTTGGATTATGTATTATGATTTGGTTACCTCGATTTGTCATATTCTGTCTTCGTTTACTTTTCCATGTTTTACTTTTTGCCATATTCATACTCCGGTTCTTGTTTTCCATTTTGCTTTGCACTTTGTCTCCCCCATCTGGTCTCTAGTCTCGCCTGTTTTAGCCCCAGTCTTATGTCTCACTGAGACATTGGTGATTTATTCGGGTGATTTATTGGATTCTGGATTTCAACCTTCCTTCCGATCTCGTTTACTTACTTCACCTTGCTTTTCTACCTACTAACAATACTAACAGTTTATTATTTTCTTCTGAGATTATTGTATATAATACTAACTTACTAACGAGCACCTAGGATTTGTATAGTTGCACTTACTAATTGACTAACTAGCTCTCAGCACTCGCCCTGTTCTAGTCTCCGCCTCTTTGCTCTCCCCGATTACCTTTGCTGCATCTTCTGTGTAAGCTCACACCTGATCACGCTGTCCTGCTTCTCATTATCTATGCACATTAGAAACTTTGTGACTGGAGCCATTTGTTTGTTTATAGGAATGTCTTGTGTTCCCTGTCCACGTTTTGGCTTTAGCCAATTTCATGTGATTAGGTTCTTCCACATGTGCCTTCCCCTTGTAATCAGTTTGATTTCCTGCATCTGTGATTCTCCCCATGTGATCTTCCCAGAAGTGTATATTAGGTGTCTTTTCACTGCCAGACCTTGTCAGATCGTTTCACGTGTATTTCTTGTGCTGCTGTTTCTCCGCCTTGATTTCATTGAGTTTCTGATTCTGACTGGATTGCCCGACTACTGATTCTTGGTTTGCCCTTTTGGATATTGTTGCATGTGTGTATTTTTGACCTTTTTCTGCCCGACCTTGATTTTGTGGATTGCTGCCCTGTTTACAGACTGCGATTTTTGTGATTGGTGCCCTGGTAATGAACTCTACTCTGCCCCACTGGAATTTGAGCTTTGGATTACAGACTCTGTACTGTTGCCTTTTTCTCTGCGGGGGTTTTCCCCCTTATTCAATAAAGCTCCTCATTTTTGCAATCCCGTGTCCTTGCATTTGGTTCCAGATCGACGCCTCAGAGTAATTCAGAATAGAAAGACAGAATAGAAGTCAGGGGACAGGCTAAGTAATCTAGTAACCAGGGAATCAATCTGCACAAAGACTAACAAAGTGGGCTGAGCTAAGGGAATGGAAGGGGAAGGAAAAAGGGAGTTGGATGGGATAAGGGAGAACACAGGAGAAACTAAACAGATGGGTACAAAATGGGAATAAGGGAGAACGAAGTACTAAGCAATCAACCTGCGATCACACAACGTAATACAAATAATCAATAACAAGACTTACGGGAGATTCACAAGAAACAAGCAATCAACAATCGAAACTAGAGAAGCGCAGAACGAGACTTGACCAAGATGAGCTATGGGAAGAAACGAGTCGACAAGAAGCTGAGGAAAAAGTGGGCCTTTTAAAAACACAAACTAAGTGGAATCCCAGCTAAACACTGGACAGCTGTAGAGAGGTGGAGGAAAAGGGTGGAGTTCTAACTCTAAATTAACTAAACACCCGTGCCTCACTAAACTACTCTCAGGTGTGGATAGTTAATGAGAACAAGAGAGAAGGAAGTGGAAATACCTAACCGAAATACAGGGAAGAGGGTGTGATGAAAAAAGGCAAGACGCCACGAGACCGAAACAAGAGGAAAACACTGAAGACCAAAGACAGCGCAATCTTACAGAAACATATGCTCTAAAAGAATAAATATAAATAGCAACTAAAAGTAATAAAACATACTAAAAACAAACACAAATCACCGATTCCTAACACTAAGTATTGGAAATAGTGAGAAATGTTTGTTAGTTTGTCCAAAGATTTTTGAGCTTCTGAATGTGGGGGAAGGGGCATAAAAAGGTTGTCATTTCTAAACTGCAGCATAAGAGCTTGTGTTTGCAAATACAGTAATGCATCACGGTGCCAAGGCCTGCAGATAGAACCTTTTTTTTTTGTCTTCTAACTCTTCCCCAGCTGGTTTACCTGAAGACAAAATGGATGAGGACAACACTCCCACACACATCCAAAAAAAAAAAAAAAAAATTTCATGAAAAAAAGGGCGAGCCATCGATGTCATGGGCTGTTCATCTTCAGATGAGATATCACCAGATAACTCTTCTGGGCCCATATTCACAAAGCATCTTATCTTACCGCTAGGAGTACTCCTAAGTCATGCTAAAACCTTAAAAGTTATTCGCAAAGCCGCTGAGAGCAACTTTTAGTTAAGAAAACTGGGAACTCCTAGACTATGAGTAACTCTGAGATAGGTGGGAGTAAATCTCCATTGCTATGCATCACATCGCTGAATGTTTTTCATAAAACATTCTTGTAATATATGTTAACAAATGTAGAACATTTTGTTTGGAACATTCTGAAGATGTTTTGGGGATGTTGTTGAGGTAACATATGATAGAATGGTCATCTATGAAACATTCCTACAATGTTACAAGCTAACAAAGGAAGAACAATCTCAAAGCAACATTTTGAAAATGTCAGGATGTTATTGAGGCGTCAGATCACAAAACGTTATTCATAAAATATTCTTGTAATATGTTAGCAGAGGTACAACATTTTGTCTGCAACATTCTGAGGATGTTTTGGGAATGCCATTGAGGTAACATGATAGAATGGTCTTCTATAAAACATTCTCACAATGTTACATGATAACAAAGGAAGAAAAAAATAAAATTTGGAAAATGTTCTCAGGATGTTATGTTATTTAGGCCTCAGATGACAGAACCTTTTTTTTTTACAAAAAATGTCCCAACCCACACCAGCTCCAGGGCAGCAGCCTAAGTTACCTCCCCAAAGCCAACCAAGACCCGACCAAACACAGCACAATAACATCTGCTAATCCATCCAGACTCCCAGCCATCCTGGAGCTGATAAACTGGCACGCACGCACGCACGCACGCACACATATACATACATGCATACATACATACAATTACCCTGATTTAGTTGTTTTCTTCAGACTGTAGTCAATAAAAACAACAACAACAATAGTGATAATAATAATATAATAATAGAAAGCTATATTTTTTTGTTAATATTAGTAGTAGCAGTAGTAGTACTACCAGACCAGTAGGCTACTAATAGTAGTAGTAGTATTTAGCATTATAGTCTATAATAATAGAGAGAAACAGTAGCCTAGTAGATTATCATTATTATTATTATTATTATTATAATTAGTTGTTGTTGTAGTCGTATTGGCATTGATTGCATTTAAATCTTTTTTAGGTTAGTATTTACATTAATTTAATTTAGTACTTTAGCATTAAGATAAAAAAATATCTTAATCTGCCTGCATGATGGATTTCTTGTCTGGATTTCTTACCGTAACAGGGTCAATGCTTAAAATTGTCAGCACATCGCCAGGGCCATGGTACTAACTTTATTTACTTTTATTTAGTAAAACCACTTTCGTACCTCTTGAGCTCTTAATGTTTTCTTTGAAAATTAATCATTTGTGTTAAAGCGTTTGATGTACCTTGTTTATTATCATTTCTGATACATTACCTGGCCATTTTTGTGCCATTTTTAACCACTAAAATAAGTTTTGTGAATATTTTTATTTGTGTGTGTCAGGAACTGGTATTTAAGAGCCATTGTCTGTAAGGTTCAGGCAGGTGGTGATAGTAACCTTCTTCAATTTTGCTGAAATTTGGTGGTTTTATGTCCCTATCCTAACTAGAAAATTCCCCAAATTTTTTGGCCCTACCTGTACCGGTTTGGGTTTTAGGGGTCAATCAAGCGCAAGCCCAAATAGGGGCTAGATTGGTCTTATTCACTGCGTGAACTTTATCCCAAAGTAAAAGTTGGAAAATTGAATTAAAGGGGGGATGATCAGTGGAAAGAGTGATTTTCAGCCTGGGATCATATAGGGGGCGCTCCATTATGGACACAATCTAGTTTCGTCACTAGTTTGCACCCCATACTAAGTGGGCGATCCGTGCCCCCACCCTGGAAAAAACCATCGAGGTGTGCTTATTGGATACCTAAAGATATGCTCCACATAAAGCGACTCAGGTCAGTAAGAAAAATTGCGATGTCATCCCAAGCACACTATTTGTGATGAGCTTTGAGCAGATATTACATGTTTGCTAAAGGTTAAGGCTGGGTTTAAAAAAAATCCACTGACAGACGTTACAGCAGTAACATCAACACTTAACATCAACAAGACGGAGGAACATCATGAAATACAGAGAGTAGTTTCATTGAGCTACATGAGCCTGACTGCACCGCTGTGTCTGATCCACTGACTTGAGCTTCCCCCATAAAACCATTGGTAGGAGAAATACTGAAAAAGTACAAGATTAATGCTTTGGGGTAAATAATGAACATAAACATTGGTATTTTTAATAAGGCACCAGGTTTGAGGGTTCTTTGCGCAATTTACAGCACTATTTCTATGAGAACATTTCATATATATAAAATCTACAATGCTTACAATACTACACATATCTAGTATTGTAACTGAAATAGCCCTAATCGAATCAATCAATTTGGAAAATCTGAATCGATACCCTGCCCTACTAGAAGCGGTATGTGTGTGTTATCATGCACATTGAGATATTCTGTCATTAGGCTCATGTTTGGGCTGGAATTGTATGAATTCTAGTTGAAATTAGATATTTGAGCGTATTGATGTGCAACAAAAAGAATGATGTAATGGTGCAGTCGAGTCATTTGTTTGGAGGGAAGCTGTGTGTTTGCGGTATCATTGCTGCTTCACTTGCTCATAATTTCCAGTAAAACTACTCCATTTTCATAAAAATTTGCATCAAAGCCACCTTGCCTGGGACTAGAATGGAGTTACTAGTTTTAACTGAAGTAATCAAGACAGAATCAAATAATGACGTGGCCTCCAGGCTTTAGCTATAGATATAGAAAATTACTAGTTGTGTAGTATGTGAACGAAGTGAGCCTGCAGTGGGAGGTGACATTTGACTGTCTTGTTTACTTGAATATTACATAGCATTTTAGTGCTATTACATGAAATTACATCTATTTTACTTGGATATTCCTTGGTTATTTCCAGTGATTACTACCTAATTAATGCCCTGTAATTTTAAGGGTTACCAAAAAGGCTTCTGATGAATCTGATTTTCAGTACTGTATTTGTTATAATGCAGGAGGATAATGGACCCTCTCTGAATGAGGACACAAGTCTTTCAACAGTCCAGAGGGATATATATATATATTACAAAACTGAAACACTTGTTCACTTTGCCAGTTTTTGTTGTTTGGATGTTTTTGTTGTGACAGAATGTTGGTTTGTTAAGTTGGCAAAAAAAGAAGCGTTAAAGTCTTAAGAAAATGAAGCGATTCTGGTGAAAGACTGTTGAATGTTTATATCACTTTTACATGTGTTAATAGTCCAATTCCAACAGTTAAATAAACTATCAGTGATCCTAGTAACCAGTGGTCAGTCAGGAAATTTTAGGCTTCAGATGGAATGTGAATGTTGCCATAATGTATACATTTTTTGATGAGATGTTACTACAAAACATTTAAAGGTATTTTTTAAAGCATGTCATCCAAAATAAAATTGCATAATTCTGGGAACATTAGAAACTTTCAGCTGAAAACGTTTCAAGAAAGTTAGGGGATAATGTTCTAGCAGTGTTGTCACTTCACATTCTAAGGAGGTTATCACACAACATTTATCAAATGTTTTTAGAGAATTTTATCCTAGAACATTCTGGGAACTTAAAAAAACTGAAACCTGCTGAAAACATTATGAGAACGTTCAGAATAACATTCTCAGAACGTTTTGGGAACAAAAAATTGCTAGCTGGGTGGGCTGCAATCGCAGATGAGGTCCGAGATTGCTGCCTATAAACGGGCTGTCATTCAAACAGGAAAGCATACTAGGCATGGTTTGTAATGTATAGCCTACAATTTAAATATGCATACAAAATATGACATAGACTGGTATTATTATGATAGTCTATTAAATGTAACCCTCGCTCAACAGCCTAATAAAATAATTTGTGCATAGCAGGAGGAGGTACAACCCAAAAGCCACAGTCCCCAAGCAAGTGACATCCCACAAGTTCATAATGCCTGTCAAACAATTGGCATTAGCTGCTTTCCATTAAAATGCGAGTCGTGCGTGGATCCTGGCCATTTCGCAAAAATGTCCAAAATATTTTATTCAGCATCTGATATGGAATCAGTTGACACCAGATGCGGGAAAAGGGAATGAGGATTTTATTATAAACAAAACAAAACAGGCACGAGGGCCAACAAAAAACTTGGCCCAAAGGGTTGCAAAAAAACAAACTAAGGTATGCTACACCGAGCTATAAACAAAGAATGCAAATGACAAAAAACAAAAGGCACTGGAAACTCCAGGCAAGAAGATCAAGAAAAATAAATAACAAGACTATATATACACAAGACAAGAGGCTAGATCAAGACTTGAAACCAGAAATGCAAGGGAACCTGACAACAAGAACTTGAACATGCAACGAGACGCGAGACACTGTCTGCCAGCCAACTTCCACCGCATCCAGATAAAGGCTTGATAATCAAGGACACATGAGGGGCAACACCTGGAGAAGCAGAAACAAGAGGCATGGCAAGATCAAGACATGGACAGAGATTGGATGACATGACCTGCTCATTAAGAGAATGAGCGTGCTCAGCTTAAGTACCAATTAAGTATGCAGTTTGCAAGCAAGCATGAATGTTAAGAACAGAAAAGCACAGCAAGATCTTGAAAAAGCAAAGCAGGAATCATGACAATAAACTCCCTGTCTAAATTAGTAATATTAGTAATGTGCCTATCTAATGAATTACACCACCCAGTGAGTGTTAGTAAATGTTAGTAACTTAAAAACAGTTAATTGTCAATTAAGCTTAGAGAGGCCCGAATCCAGCACAGCATGGAAGGAAGGGGAAATACCAAAGCCAACCAGAGCTCAGAAATGTGCAACAACGAAGGCACGGGGCGGAACGCAGACAAGCGGTGGAGTGGCATGGCAGACCTGGCAAAAACAAAAACATGGAAAAGTAAAAACATGGACATGGAATGTAAAACATGAAATGCAAAAACCTGATACAAGAAACTGTAAAACCGGCTATGAACATGAACTATGGAACATGAAACTGTTAAAACCATAAACAATACTGTTCTGGCCAAAGGCCAGAACCCCGGAACACAACAGCATCAAATACTATCTGAGTGTTGATGGAATGAACTTTTTTTCTATTTACAAATACCTCTTTATCTTGGGTCGGAGAAATAATTCAAATTTGGGTCTCGCTAATAGCACAAATGATACCGGGCATACCTGAGATGGGCATGACTTCAAGTTCGATTCTGTGTTGTTGGCGAATGTCCATTAGAAACCAGATAAACTGTCAAATGATATGGGGTTCTCCGAGCGCAATGATTGTTTGCAATTGAGCGATTGACAGATGATTGTGTAATCCCTCATTGTCCAGGTTGCAAAGTTGCATTTTTCCAGTTGCCAAGTAACGAAGTGTTGTCGAACATTTTATTTCGGGGCTTATTTGGTTGTATCTCATGGCTGGAGACGTAGGTAATTCTCTCCCTCACCAAGTCAACAACAAATAAAATCCCTTCACGGTCGATCAGATATCTTTTCAATAACTGCGCATCATTCAGAATTTCCTAGTTATTCCTTCTTTTAACGGCAGAAGCCATTTTCCGATTATTTGTGAATAGGTTTTTAAAGGTTTAATAGGTTAAAATGTTTTGTGAATAACACTTAGCAATAATAATTAGTTAATCCTAAATTTACAACTGACTCGCCTGTCTTTTTTTTAGGAGTTTCTCCTAAATCTGGCAGTTAGGACCTACTTATAGCACTACGATGCTTTGTGAATACGGGCCCTGGACTACTGTTTAGGTCCAACTCAACTCTTTCTCAGAATCTTTAACAAATACAGTTCTGGTGTCAGTTTCCATCATTTTGATCAATGTTTTTTCGCATGATGATGAACGAAAATGAATGCAGGTTGTAATACATACACAATGTTCACTGGGTGCAAACGATCCTATAAGATCCTATCCAAACTATGCTTCCAGAATATAACATAATGTACATTTCCATGTTCGAATATCATCAGAACAAGTAGATTCTCAGCTGGATCTTGATGTGTAACAGGAAATAGCTCGTAATACCAAAGAAACTGGATAGCGGAAAGTTTGATAAACTTTCTCACCAGTCATATCTGACTGGGATTTGGCAGGGAAAGAGTTAATTTAAAGGCATTTTCCCCTCAAAGTATACTCAGACCAATAAGAACATTTTGTACATGTTTATAATTTGGATTAATGCTTCGCTTGCACAACTGACCAGAGATGAGATGAGCAAAATATTGCACTATGGAAATAAATAGGTTTAGTAATGCTTAATCAATCCAGTTGGTCATGACTCTTATTAAGGACTTCATGTAGGCCTATTAAAGTTGTTTCAATTACTTTAAAATACTTTAACAGTTTAAAAAATGGCTAAATAAATGTAAACAATGAAATAATCACAGAATCTTTCATTTTTATTTGTTTATTTACAGAACACTATATATGTGATTTATGGATGCAGACGTGGTCAACTGTTTTCTTAAACACCTTAAGAAAGATCTCTGCATTCCACAATGACAACGTAAATTTAACTATCACTCCAAAGTAAAACTCAAAGTGGAAAATGCAAATTAAAATTAAAAAGAGTGATTCCATTCACCATCTAAAACATTGAAAATGCCACAAAAACACATTGTGATGCTTAAACTGCTGAATTCAGTCATTCATTGAAAATATACATGAATTTAAAATCTTTTGACAATGACAGACTCAAAAAAGTTGGCACAGGGACAATTTAGGACTAATGAAGATGTGAGAAGTTGCAATAATGAGGTGATTTGAATTAGGGTATGTTAAAAAGATGAGCTAATTCTGTTACAGTATGAAGAGAGCCTCAAAAAAAGGCCAAGTGCCTCAAGAGCAAAGCTGGGTTCCAACTCACCAATTTTCCTAAAGACATGCAAGCTTATAATCAATCTCTGAGGGAACAATGTTCCCCAAAGTCAACTCGGTAAGATTTGGACATTTTAAGCTCTATAAAGCAGAATGTAATTAAAAGATTGAAGGAAAGTGGACAAATCTCAGTGTGAAAAGAGCAAGGCTGAAATCCTCTCCGGAACACACATGATCGTAATGCAACTGTATAGAATATTATAACCAGAACCAATAACTTAAGAGAATGTGCACATTTTTTGAGGTTGAATAGTCAAACATTCACCCATATAATAACCAGATAAATTTGTGAAATAGACTATGACAGATATTAACCATAATAACAAACATTGCCAAGTAAAAAGCATGGAAATGAATTGATAGGTAAGTGTGCACTTACAGATGTGTTCATTAGCACTCCAGAAAGACAAATTAAAGGATATGCATATAGCGCAAAGTATGAATCAAATCTGTGTTCTTACATGGCTAGGTAACCTCGATATGAAAAGCGATAGAATGTTACTGAGCTTATCTAGTCCACTCCCCATTAACTGTGCCTAAATATTCATTCTTCCACATATCTAAATGCATTGTATGTGGAGAATTAGAAAACATCACGTTTTTGAATCATGTTTATGTAACTATGAAAAGCTTAGGTATTGCATGCTTTTGTTGTAGGCTGTCAATACAATGGTAGCTATTAAGAACACGTTCGTTAATGGCAATTATACATAGCAATAGATAATAGTTGGAAGCAGAGTGTTCTCTTCCCCTACAAACCTCTTTAAAAGAGGGATTAAATGCTGTAGCGTCATTAACGTCAGTAGTGAAATTGCTAAAACAAAAGTTGTTACAAGCAGCTTTTTAAATGATCGGCACACAATATTAGAAAATGTTGGTTGGACAGTTAGCTATCCATATGTTATGTTCAAAGGAGTAAAACCCAGATACATCTTGCGATTTGGTGCTCATTCCCATTCATTTCTGTGTGCGAAGGCCTGGATATTTCTATTTCTGTATTATATAACTGCTGATGCTAGTGCCCCGTGAGTTTGCTGCCTTGTTCCTCCAACATTTTTGCAGCAACTTTAACTTGCATTTTACTTTCACTCTGTCGTTCAGGTTCACAATGTGCCTGTTTAATGCCATAAAACCTGAAAGACTAATTATAAAGCTGTCCCCAAAAGCGATCTAAGCTTATTTATACTGTCTTCTAGGATTATATGAAAGCCTGAACATTAATTACCTGGGCGGAATAGAAACTGGAGTTTTGTTCAGATCTTTTCGACAATATTCCTTCTATAGCCTGACCTCTCCATTTTGAAAAATATAAAATCTCACACCGCACAAATCCAATTTCCTGCTTATTTATGACATGAAAAATGAAAACGTGATAACGTCTCAGAAAAAAATCAATTTAGCCAATTTTGTTTTTCCCATCAGAAAAGATACAAAAATCAATTTTCTTGTTTTTAGTTCAAGGACATTTTCTGTAAATGGGACTGACATTACAAACACAGGAACATAATCTTTAATATCTTTCTGTTAAATTTTGAAGCCACATCCATTTGCTCTGTCTGATGTCTGAGGTTTTTACAGGTAATAGCCTGTACATTTTCTCAAATTAATAGAGAGATCACAGAGACGGGTACCACTGTCATCCGCAAATTAACCTTGCTTATGTTCTGAGAATGGAAACTAGGAGGCGCATTTCAATTATGGTTCCACATTAATATCACCGAGCATGAAAGATGTAGCTCTGTGCCCCATTAGTGGAATGCATCTATTATTACAGCTTTTCTTGCAAGCCGTCAAATGTGTGTTAATGATTAAAACTTAAAACTGTGAATCTTTCAGGATTGGAAGGTCTTCAGTATAAAAAGTGTTGTTTTTTTTCCTAATCTTATCACTTCTCTGTCCTGCTCTTTGCGTCAAATTTCCAAAGACTCTGGCCACTCTAATGTCTTCATGATTAATAATCGTATAACAACAATACACTTGCTTGAGTTTATGTTAATGGCAGGGGCTACCAGTCTTATAAAATCAAAATATCTCAATCACTGCGCTCTCTAGCCATTTAGGCATATGCTTTTAGACATTTTCACCCGATGATGAAGAAGTCGTGTCGTTAATAATTTTGCATAATTGAGTTCAAAAGGAATTGATAAATTAAGGTAATTTTTAAACAGAATCATTTTTAAACAAAATGACCGATCACTCAACTTACCGAGTCTTATTGATGTTCAGCAGATTTTGCAGGTATTCATTTCATATGGCTGAGATGAAAATCCAGGAATCAGACAATCCTGTCTTGTTTTTTCTCTACCTTCCTCACTAATTATTTTGACTTCCTGGCCAATGGATTGAGTTAACCAAGGCGGCTTGAGCAAAATTTTGGACTTTTCCACTCTGAATCTGACTTCGCCATCTCTGATATATGGTGAATGTTGAACATGCTCAATATCAGGGGTTGCCAATGCTGGTCTTGGGGAGCCACAAGATGTGTTGGTTCCCACCACACAGTTTAGACCCAAGAAGCCAAGAGAGTTGAGTTAACCATGCAAACAGCTCCTTTAATTGATCAGTTATGTTCGGAGAACACCAAACACCAGCAGATACACAAGGACGGTCTACACAAACTTAACACTGACGCCTACCTACATACGCAAATGAAACAGGCACTATGTGTGCTCACCTCAGACACTCAGAGTTTGGTCGCACAATAGCACAAGGCAATCGGCAACCATTACTGCACAGCATGTATTACTTTGAAATATGATTCTCGTTTTCAAATTCATAATGTAGGCTGAGCTTTTAGTGTTTTAGAAGGTCACATCCAGGATCTAAATGCTTGCGTATAGGCACCCATCCTGTGGCTGTGGAGGGTTTCTGGCTTAGCACCCTCAGGGAAATCCATTCAGTCAGGAGAAAGCCCTTGGTTTACATGATGGCTGAAACTGAGCCACAGTCTCCAATTCCATTAGGCTAAAAAAATAAGATTTGGAAGATTTTTTACAGATCTGCATTACTGGGGAGTGTGTGTTCGACCCAAGTGCAGGAAGGAAAGAGTCATACACCAGTGTGCACTTCACTGCCTTGGAAACTAAAGGAAACAAAATCCTACAGCCAAACAGAACAAGGTAAAATACAACATCAAAAGAAAAGAACTATACAAAAAAAAAAAAAACAGACAAACAAATAAATAAATAAATAAAACAGCTAGTCCAAAATTGCAAAAACTCAGCAGCGATTCTATTACAAGAATGAGCAGCAGAACTGTTGTATAGATTCCACATCATAATTGGGATATATTGGGAAAAAACTTCATAAAAAAAGAAGAAAAAAAAAAACCAGAACAAATTTAATTAAAGTCCCAGTCGGTTCCTGATTACTGAAGACATGAACATGTATTGCAAAAACTAACCAGGTATTAGCGATACAAATGTTTGAGTTAATCCTGTTCTATATCATATTTATACGACTACGTTCAGGCGAAGTATTTTGAAAGAACATTAAAAAAAAAAAACACTCCGGGTCAGAAAGTAAACTAGTGGCTAACTGCTTTGTCGGTGTCTAATTTGATCAGTTTAAAAATGTGATGATCGCTCGGTTAAAGCACTGCATTGCAGTGCAGAAGTGACTATCACGTTGCGGGCTCGAGCCCCGGTCATACCAACCGGCAGTGGTCGCAGCGTTTTCAGGGTAGCGCACAATTGGCCATCACCCTACAGGGTTTCAAATTGGGAAAGGACTGCCGGGTAAGGGAAATAAATAAACAGCTTTGTTCGTTGCTCAAGTGCCTCCTGTTGACCAGACGGGCGCTCGTCAGGAAGATTCTAAGTCTGCTCATGTCCAGGTATCCTCCGCCCTCGTTCTGAACTTGCGAAGACTCAACCAATGAGTGCATAAGAAGCAGTGGCTGACAGGCACGTGCTTCAGAGGAGAGCTGTGAACTGTCTTCACTATCCTGAGTTGGCAGCAAGGGGTCGCAAACGAGCAAGCTTTGTACATAGTTTACCAATTGGGCATTCCAGATTCGGTCGGGATTGGAGATGGCAAATTTATAAACAAGAAAAATGTGATTTTCTGACATGAGCGGCAGCATTTAAAAATAAGCCCAGTAAGTTCAAAGGTCTAATATTCTTCATGGAATGCATGGATATTTCTGCTGCTCGAGGGTAAATTTGAAAGACGCCTAATTAAGACAGATTAACAGCCTGCCATCTTGAGATTGCAGTTGCGCTTCGAACATTTTTTTTGTTGCTGTTGGTACACATTCGTCAATGAGAATAATAATAATAATAATAACTGAATCCTATCTCCCCTGCTGCGAGGATCTTTCGGCAAAGCCAAGTGCTCATTGAGCAAATATGCACCACAACAGGGATTCTGTTAAACACGATGGCAGCACCAGACATCTCTGACAATGCCCGAGTACCAAAATCTCTCAATGACCCTGTCAGCATAGCGGTTTCCTTTAGTCTGCCATCAAAACCTAAAAAACATGTGATTTTCTGTCTCAGGAGTGGCCATTATCTCAAACAAAGAAGATCAATCTTTCACAACCCGCTGCCACGAGTCAATACTCATCACAGTCGGCAACAATGTTCAACTCGTGGGAAATGGGGAATAGTTTTGCTGTTGTTAACAAAAATAAAAGGCGGGTGAAACTGCATGCAACTTCTGAACAACGGTGGAAAAATGTTGCACTGCAGTGAAAGGAAGACTAATTAAACAGGATCATTTGTGATAGCAAAATATTCCTCAAAATATTTCTTAAAAATGTTGCTAGAATTAGAACACCATGTATTCCTCCTCCAGAGGGTGATTACTCTCGAAATTGCAGTTTAATTGTAAAGCACCAGCTCATTTCTACTTTTTGCTTAATTGGAGCACATTTTATAGTCCCATTGTTTAAAAAAGGTATAATTTGTGAAAAGTGATCCAAATATTTCTGCAGAGAATTAGCTTACATCCTTAGTTATATGACCAGCTGATTTAATAATTTCATACGGCTGATTTCTGCATTCAACATTGCTATTTGGTCAGTGTTTTTGTTTACTCTGATCTTGAGAGTTGGCTTCCTCACCGAGGTGCTACCAACTTATGCTGCACAATCGCTGCTCATGAAAATTACATCACGTGAATCAAGGGAGCATCAATGCACCCTTTATCGATAATCCGCTTACTTCTGATGTCGAGGTCACAATAGGCTGGAGCTTATCCCAGCATGCAATGGGAGAGAAGCAGGTGCGCAACCCCGGCTGTTCCTCAATCCAGTTGGTTGAACTTTAGATACATAATTTGATATGTGTCCTTTTTTAAGCACCTCTGTGGGTTCACCCCATTTCCACAAAGTTTGTGTAGGCGCAATGTAAAAAACCAAAAACAAAAAAGTGATTTTTAAATCCTCTGAGATTTAAATTGAAAAGAGTACAAAGCAAAACAATTTAATTTTTTACTGGATCAGTTTCTTCTTGACAAACACACTCAGCCTGCTGACTTTGCGCTCTGAAAGAGTTTGGGGAGGGCAATACATTAGAAGGCTTGGACAGCACTGGAATGCTCAAAATGGCCGCACAGATGTTAAACAGGTGATGCCATCATGCTGAGATAAAATAAAAGCATTTATGAAAGTCCCAGTTCTTTACAACAAGAAGTGGACAAGTCTACTTTTTTGCAAAAAAAAAAAAGAAAGAAACAAAACCCCAGCATGATTAAATAGTCCAACAGTTTGAAAAAAAAAAAAAAAAACCATGGAAAACAACAAATCGACGCCCTCTACCATTAGAGAAATCTCTGTGGAGGATGAGATAAGATGTAATGATATGATATAGAGGCTGAGACAAATTAAGGAAACATTTAATAAACAGCATTCACCATTGTATCCATAAATGCAAGTGAAGACTGTACTATGCCACTAAAGCCGTTCTTTAAAAATTTCCAGGAAAAAAAATCTTTAAAAACGGGAAATACTGGAGCTCTGCATTCCATAAATGATCATTTGGAGGGCTGTTAGAAGGAAAGGTGAGGTACACTCAGGACATACTGGAGTGTGCAGCAGGCATTACATTCTGCGTTAGTGTTTAATTCCCTAAAGAATAATGATAATAATAGAGAGGGTAAAACAAGCAGATGAATATATTGTATATGCACTGTTTTCAATTTAATGCAGGTCAAAGGATGATGCACAACTCTCAGCTTTATTCCCTGCATTATTCAAATTGTCCCAACTTTTTTGGACATGGGGTTGAACAAGTGGATCAAGACCCAAGTGAGGATCACCATACAAAACAAATGAAACCATGTCTCAGAAAGCAAAGAATTACTCCTAAATACACATACAAATACAATACTCTTCTGTGATATTCAGGGAAATGGGCCTGAAAAACTGCAGGTTTGATTCCTAGCTAAGGTAATACCATTATACCCAAGGGCTGGATACTTAAATTGAATTGCTTCACTAAATAACCGGTTGTATAAATGGATTCTATGTAAAAAGAATGTATTCATTGTGAGTCCCTCAGGATATGGGGATAAATGTAATGTAAATGTGTGTGCGGGGATGTCTTTAATCAGAGTTCACTGCGATTTCACCATCCATATAATGGAAGGGGAGAGCTTTCCATCATTTTCTTCCATTTATAATGGGACAGGATTCTATTGTTTGACTTCATTCACTTGCACAGGGTGAGGCACAGGTCTGACAGTGGCAAACAGTCAAAATGGAAGTGTTATCAAACATGACATATTTGCAAGCTGCATGATGCGTTCCCTGTTAGCGGCTCGCGTAATCATGTTACCAACACAAGGAATCGGAGCAGCGTGTAGCGTCATGGTCTGCCCGAACAGGTCGCGGGTTGGAATTTAAGATGGGGCGTGGTCATTCTCTCTTGCAATAAGGCACTCACCGGGAACTCCATCCATCCATTCTCTACACCCACTTTTTCCCCACAAGGGTTGCGGGGGCAGCTAGAGTCTATCCCAGCTAACTATGGACAAAAGGCAGGGACCCATCCTGGACAGCTCGCCGATCTATCACTGGGCGCACCTACCACTCACATACCATTCACCCACACATTCATACCTACAGGCAATTTAGCATCTACAATCAGCCTCACCAGGAACAGTGAAAGTAAAAATATCCAGCTGTCACTGAGGATTGTATTTAAGAAAAATAATTATATGAAAACCACGAAAATGTCTAAATGTTATGTCATTATGTGTGAGTGCGGAGCCTGAATAAACCGCTGTCTCTATATAATACCATAATCTCGATCTCTTTAAGTACTTTTTCATCACCTTAGGAAATCAATAATGCTTCTGTTGAGCTCACTGCTCATCCGTTTATTAGGTGGTCTGACTGATGAACCGGTCACAACCTGTTTACATGTGAATATGTTGCACTTCAAGGTAACTTTCCCTGCTGGGTGGATATGGATCACCTAAGTAATAAGAATAATAATAATAATTTTTTTACTCTTCAAAAAAAAACCTCAGACACATGAGAGATTATACAAACTTCACAGTTTACAAACATAAAAAAGTAAAATTATCAATGCCAAAGATGGTGGCTCAGAAGAGGCACCAGCAACTAACTCATATTTGCATTAAATTAGACAATAACGACTGAAGACCACAATGGAATAATGACCGGAGTCACATTTTCACATTGTGGGGAAATGACTACTTCAGAACAATCTCAGAAACAAAGCACAGAAAAAATACGCAAAATATATAAAATAAAAAATGCTAAATTTGGACTCATTTTTCCTTTGTGGTCTTCAACTGCTTCTGCTTCTGCATTCAGAATTTTTAGCAATAGTCACCATACAAAATAAAATATGTCCAAGCATACACATAACATGTATACAAGTATAGGACTGCAGGTGGAAAGAGGTTGAAAAGCCAATGACATTGTGGTATTCAAGGCCGGATTATGACTGGTGTGCGTACACAGGGTCATCATGCTGGGAGGGGCATCACATGATTTACGAGTCCTCAGTTTTTTATTTTTTTTATTTTAATCGTAAGAGATGCGTATGTATATTATGAACAAATTCAAACTTAACTGTTGATATCAAAAGACAATATTTAATGGAAAAGAATATAAGTTTAAAAAAAAAAACTGCGATTTGGAACTGCCCTGCCAAAGTCACTGAAAGGGCAAACTGGTCCCAGATCTGTGTTGCAAACTGAGCTAGAATCCCGCCATTTAGAATTGAATGGGCACTGATCTCTAATCAGTTGTGGATCACAACGATGTGCTTTCGTTCTGACATCACGTGCTACAACTCACTGAGCGGCGGGGGCATAGACATATATACATAGACGCCGCATTGACTGCTGCCGCCCACTAGAGCGACGTGCCTACAGGGCGGCCATCTTGGAACAGGACCACTCGCTCCTACAGTGCATTACGTCTATGAAGAAATGATGCGCCTACACAATAAAAATGTTCATAAATCGCTTATTTGTCAAGCTATTTTCACGGGGTTTGTAAATTTTCAACTGTTTGTAAAGGCGGGCTATACAAATGAAATTGCCTTGCACAATAGAGCCAATGATGATCAATATACTGTGTTTGCTATATTAGACCGATCACTGCAGTCTGTTTTTTCTGTGTAAACGGGAGTTGCTAGGGACGCCGCTTCTTTAACGGTTTCCGGTAGTTTTTACAGAGATAGTTTATAGATTCATAACACGGCATTTAGACCAAAATTTTGTCTCAGATTAGTTGTTTCACCAGTAAGCAGCTATGTAATACGCTGGATGATGTATAGAGAACTGGTTATAACATGGATAGAACCAAAGTCTTACTAGAATGTCTCTGATAGAACCTGAAAGGTTCCGTCCTGTGTAACGCTTAGCTTGCAGCTTGCAGCCTAGCTCGTTGTCACGGACCATTGAACACGCGGGGCAATCAGACTGGCAGTGCTAGAAGATGCAGCTTTATTCATTTTAACATTGACCATACCATGCCTGGCCGCTACGGCACACTAACTCTATCATACATGAACAGATTAGTGAAATAAGAAAGGGATAAACCGGACCAACGGAGCCGTCGCGTTACGGAAAGTAAGAGAGGAAAAATGTGTGAGCCGTCATAACTTCGGACCAACTCAACTTCTCCCTCAAAACCCGCGCAGGCGCACTAGCCTGGCTTACAGATAGTTAAGGAAACAGTACCCCCATTACACCTGTCAGGGTTTATTTCACTATAACAACCTGCAGTTACACTATGTTATACCTTACTTATGTATATATGTCTATGGGCGGGGGAAGCAACCAAGGGGTTGTGCTAATCGGAAAATAGCAGAAGAAAAAAGTACGAAAGATATTTCTGGTACATTCAGTAACGTGGATATCTTGCTTTTTTAACATTACTCGCGGCGAAGAAGCTGTCCGTAGAGAGGCAACTGTTCCGCCCGTGAATTCCGTTCCTCCAGCGATAGAGGAAGTGCTTACGATACAAAAGTTATCAATGTACGTTAGAGGCAGATGCAGCAGCGCATAACATAAGCTGACGTTAACGGGAGCCTGTCGCAGGTGGGCTGACGGCTACAGCTGAACTCGGGGACAGAGAGCGTTAGCATGATCGCTGAAGCTGACAATAGTGAGTTCACTGTACGAAGCCTTTCCCCTTTCTAAAACCTTCTGCAATAGAATTTCGGTTCTTAGAATTTAATAAATGTAAATGGGTGGCCTTTGTTGCCATTAATTTAAATACCCAAGTTAAGTGCCATTTTAGTGACTGGATGGAAAGTACTCATAATTAAGGGGTGATCTGGGGTTAAATGAAAATTTAGAATTAAATTAAAGAGGTATATATAATAACCACCAAAAAAGATACAAGTTGGCATGTTCGTGCGGTTGCCATGGTAACCGAGCAAGCTCATTAAATATGCAGAAAACCTCTGGCACCTATTCCTCTTGAACTCTATGATAGAATTCAGTGTTTCTTTAATCATTTAAAAGCCATTGCTTATACAGTCAATGTGACATAGCCATTCTTTGCCCAGGTTATCAGTTTTATGATTTTGGGGCATTTTACTCACATTTTGAAATTATTTTGTGCAGAGTCTGACAAATACTTAAAATATTCAAAGTATGTAACAGATGGGCAAAATTTCAGTGCATTTTTCATGAAGTAAAGTACCTTCCGCCCAAATTTCATTGATATTCATTGATAAATAAAAGTTATGGCTGCCACAAACATGTGAAACGTGGAAAAAGTAATGCCTTAGGGAATCAATGGAAAATACATTAGACCGCATTGAAAAGTTGACTTCAGTTTTTAATCCATGTAGCAATTGGCGATTATTTAAGATGGGATATTATGGAATATTTTTATTCAAAAAATATTTTATGAAAAATAATCAAATTCTGCCCATTTAACCCCAGATCACCCCTTAAGTTTTTGGGCACTGTCCCTGAAGGCAGCAGGGTTGTCACACTGTCCTTGAAGGCACCGTTATTATTATCACCATTGGCAATCTTCTTTTGAAGGTTTGTTCAGCTGGTGCTTTAGCTGTCATTATTGCTGTATGCCAGTTAAGTTTTAATAAATGAAAAGCTAGTATTGTCAAAGAGAAGAGTGGCCCATTTCTGTGTTCTATAAGCCATGTTAAGAATCTTTTTAGTGGGGGGGGGGATTTCATGATTGGTCACACTGGGGCATAGAACTGTGTTAATTCCGCCCAGTGTGGTATGGCCAGTTTTCTTACAGTAACTGGAAAAACGATTTTGAACGTTATCTACAGGAAGGCTCCGTGACATGTTTGCCTGTAAATTTGAATTTCACCGCAACCACTCATTTTGTCATGTAATATTTGATATACTGATATCATATAAAATAAAATTTGATATGACGACATGAAAGATAAAGACATCAGCGACGATGGTCACTTTTGGTCTCCATAAATAACCAGCTGACGAATGAAGAATATTCTCGATCTTTAGCATGGACATGTCATTGCTGTGAATTGTGAGGTTTTGAAAGGGGGAGTTTGAAGGCTAAAATATAGTGAATGCTAAAATGTAACCAAGATTTTTATAGAGAATTAGCCTGGGGCAGTTCTGGAAACCCTGTACAGTCACTTCTCCCATGATTCAGATTTATGTCGAGCTCTTGACCTCCCGTCCTCCCCTGTACGGCCGATGCTTTAATTGGAATAAGGTCCCAGCGCTGATACTGCCTCTTATCTCCATGCTGAGTTATGAGGACACTTTCAGCCGGGCCGGCTATCGTGATCTCCGGGCTTAAAGTGTAATTAACCCTGAGCTCGAGCAGGATAGGCCTGCCCGCCACAGTGCAATCGGTCCTTTTACTTTCCCTCCTCACGGGTCAGAGCGAACGCTGCTGAACACGGCCACGAGACAAGCTAATTACCATGCATTGAATCGCAATCTAGAGTACGATGATAACCAACAATTAGATCAACCGCTTCGGCCACGTTCTGGCATTAACGGTGGCACTGTAACAGAAGAAACATTTCCCATATGTACGAGGCACCCCTCGCTCTCTCCATGGAGAAGAACCGCATTAATCAAGGTGAGATGTCTTCAAGCTCTAACTGTGGCCTGGACATCCCAAGTGCTCCAGTGACAGTCATGATGTCACTGAGGGGCAGCGACAAGAGACAAAACTCACTTTCGACTTGACACAAGGAAAGTGGCCCATTTGTATGCAAGCTCTGGGCGAAGTGACCCAAGTGAATACGCTTGATAAAAAGCAAGGCGGTGAAATGTACTGTGTGCGAATGCAATTACACCGCAGCGTTATATTACCCCCTGTAATTTTTATTTATTTATTTTATATTTTAAAGAAGTAGTAAATTAATATTGGTGACACTTATCTGAGGGCAGAGAGTGTAACAGTGCCATTTAATTTTTACTATAACCAGGCTTTTATGATTAAAAAGTGAAACCATACGATGCTCCCAAATGGCTCATAAAAAAGAAACTGAATTTAATTTACAAGCGGCGTCTTTCTGAGAGGAAGAATTGTGGGAGCTTGTTAGTCTCCTGACCCCAAACCTGGGAGCAATAGGCAGGTTTCAAAAAATGTACCTGAACTGATTAATCGTGCTGTAGTGGGGTGACCTACATTGGCGTCTCGCTGCAACGCAACATCCTTCTTTACTGTAGAATCATCCAGCATGGCGTAATTAGTGAGCAAAATTGCTTCTGATTTGCATTTATTTTTGAATCGCCATTACCCTGCATTCAGAAAGAAGCAGGGAGTTTACTTGCCAGTGGAGTGTTATAATAATTGACAGACTTGTTAGCAAATGAAAATGATTGAAAATGGGTCAAGATGCCTCTATTTTCACGTCACCAGCCACTAAAGATTATTACAGCAATGAAGGAAGGCGGCGTATAGCTCATCCTGTGGATGACGCGCATATTCTCAACTCCATCTCAGAAGTTCATACAGTCCTCGTTCATACCGCTGGTTAATTTGTTCAGTGATTCCTTTTATATGATTCATTCACTGACTAATTTCATCCTTTGAATCCTTTTGTGATTAGTTCAGATGCACTATTCATTCGTTCATAAAGTTTCACAACCTCCTTCATTCCATGTGTTAAGTGCCACACTTTTTTTTCCCTTGGTTTTTGTGACCGTGTCTTTCTATTGGTCCAGGGTCCTATCAATCATCATTACCCCAGTAACGCCATGTCCCGTCTCCGCCAATCAGAGGGAGTCTCCTGACACTGGTCCACCAGTCACCTTTCACCTTACCTGTTTAAGTCCTTATCTTGTGACCTGAAAGAATCATGTTTACCCCATGTTTATCGTACCTCAGTCTTTTGTCCTTCTGCGTGCTGGTTGCTTTTTGTTTGTGTACTGAGTTTCTTTCTGACCACATTGAGGCTGGCGAAGGGTAAGAAAGAGGCCTCTGTACACCTGCAAGTAGGCAAAAGAAATCTGTTAAGCACACTTGGTTAGGAGTGTTTGCCACCTGCTGTTTTTGTTTTGGCTAGTCAGTATAGTTAGGTAGGTTTTCTTTCAGTATATACAATCAGCAGTTAGGCTGCTTACTTGGTTTGTTTCCCGCTCGTCCTGTTTTGGTTTTGTTTAGTTCTTTTTCTTGGGCAACACTGAGGTCTCCGGACCTTGGATGTGTGTTTTGTTATGTTCTTGTTTTCTGTCTTGTAAATATTGTAAATACCACTATTTGCACAGTAAAAGCACCCATTTGCACTTCTTCACTCGTGGATTTTGTGTCATTGCCCCATATCCCATTGTGTTTTTCTTTAAGTATTGCTTGCCCCAGGTTTACACCATTTTACATCACCTCGGTGAAAAGCCAAAGTGCGACCCATAGCTTTCCTAGGCTCTGTGGGGTTCGTAACACCATGACTCATGTTCTGACTCAAGTTAATTTCTTCCCCTCAACCAAATTAGAATCCAAAATGAGAAACCAAATTAGAGTCAGATGGATGATCTTGTGGCCCCACACGGAGCTATTTGATTGGCTGCTGAGCACATTTGCTTTTGTTCACGCATAACGCTGGTCTTATTATCTGCTATTGACCATTCCATCTGTCAGTTGAGGGGCAATTACATGAAAATGGTAGCTAGAAAATCACAACAAGATTGAACTCAACAATTCTTTGACCAAAATGACCAAATTAAAGTTATACATTTGAAGATTTGCTTAATTTGATTAGTTTGTGTATGAGTTGGACTTCAGTAGTTCAACGATAAACAGCTGATGACAGACCAAAGCCTGCATGTGTCCAACTGCAGTGAAAAGAGAAGTCTTGATATTCATGGTCTGAAGTTCTACAGCCTTTGTTTTACAGCGGAAATATAGCTTCCATCCCATACTCAAGCCTTCCATTGCTTTAAGTCATTAAAACAGTATTCTTTTAAACAATAAACCTATGAAGTTGTGTGCTATTAGAGTGTGCAGGGTGTGAAGCTTGACACCATGTTGAGCCTTTTGATATTAAACATGCAGAAGAAGATTAACATCGTCCCTTTGTTTGGTTTTTCTTCTATGCACAGATGTGCATACCTGACCTTTCAAGTATGATTAATGCCTGCATAGAAAAGAACAGATGTATTTATCCATAATTATTGAATCATTCAAAGACCTTTCAAATTACATAATGGTCCATTAATGCTATTTCTGATGATTCTCAGGGCATAATTCCCTCTGCTGTTTTGTGGCTTTTACATTCATATCTCTTCACAGTGTAGGCCATGTTCAGGGATGATAACAGAATCTTCTGAAACCTCTGAGCTACATTGTGTGTCTTCACCTCTCTGTTTTTACGTGAACCTGTTCTTTTGAAAGCAAATTTAGCAAGCTATAATAAATTTGCGAGTAAAATGCAGTTGCTATTTCAGAGTGCCTTAAATGCAATCTATTTGGTTTCATCTTGTGTTCATGCTTGGGCTTGGAGATAAAATAGCAGCCTTATAAATATATAAATACTTGATAAAACTTTTCTGCAATGTGAAAACAAAATATCAACAGATAGCATTGCTTAGATTGACACACTATGGGCCCGTCCTCAAGAAAATGATTTTTTAGAAAACGCATAAATATTTTATCGTTTCAGCCTTGCGTCCACACGAAGACGGGGAAAATGCAGCCCGAAAAGGGAATTTTTTGCAAACAGGTTCCAGAGTGAGAAAATCTGGAAACACCACACCAGCATTTTTGTGCGGACAACCAAAACGGGTTTTTTCAAAAACGATGACGTATAGCCTCCACCCCCAACCAGACCGCAACCTTATTCCGCCCTGTCCACTTTTAATACTTTGCCTCATCTGCGTTTTGTCATTTTGTTTCACCTTGATTAGTTTAAGTAACGTTATATAAGAGCATTCATG
Organism: Gymnothorax reevesii; assembly: GCA_029721435.1. Taxonomy (NCBI): domain Eukaryota; kingdom Metazoa; phylum Chordata; class Actinopteri; order Anguilliformes; family Muraenidae; genus Gymnothorax; species Gymnothorax reevesii. Next base: position 20,398,874 of record CM056587.1, on the reverse strand, counting down.
AGAATCTTAGAGAATGGTCATGTTTGGTGGATAGCGATAACCAACTAACGAAGCTCTGAACCACTGGGCCTTTAGATTGTTACATATTGTTCCATCAGTCAACCATTATAGCAACCATAATTACTTATGGGCAGTTCGGAGGGGACTTCAGCTTTAGCGCCTTCAACCATAGCATCAATGCTCCACATCTTTGACAGGTGGGTGCCAGTTTTAAAATGCCTCACAACGCTCTGATTTCTTCACTTAAGGGTGTTCCCGAAAACAGAGGTTAATGAACAACACCCCTCCCAATGCGCCTTCAATATTCGTCCTTACGCCAATATATGCTGCTTTCATTCCCACAATCCCCGCTCGTCTCGTTTCTACCTGGTTTACTCGTAACCAGACTGCCCACGCGCTCAGCAAGACTTCGCTTACCCGAAGCATGGAATCCAAAATCCTACCGAGTCCCTCGGATGCAGAATTATTCCAAGATACCGATGCTCCCCCCTGCGGTGACCACCGAGGTTGTTCTTCCGTCCGAGCTCCGAGTGGAAAGAGACCCAGCAAATAATCCCCAGCACTGGCTCATAGCAGCAATGCCCCTCATCAAACGCAGCACCCAGAAGCGAGAGCACATGGTTCCTCAGAAAGTTTAACCACAGCTCACACTTCAAGCTCACCCGAGGCCCCACATTGGACCGTCACCAGACTTCATGGGGCACTCAAGAAAATCCCCCTCCACTTCTCCAACAAGAACAGAGTGTTAAAAATGATACACCGCCTCCCAGTCGGCCTGCAGCAGATCACACTGCTCTTCCAGGCTCCGCCATCAGCGCCCCCAGCAGCACAACGCTCGGCGACGTCCTCTCTGCTGCAGATTCGGCGGAGGCCATTCCTCCCACAAACCAACTAGTTCCCCCTGTGCCTGCTCCCGTCGTTCATGACTCATTCTTTCGTCCCCCTTTTTCGTACCTGTGCTCACAGGCTGCACTTTTGCCCCGTGCAAATGCGTTCTGTCCCCGCTCCGCGCAATCCAATCGGCTGCTCGCCTTACAGTGGTTAAACCTTTACTGACCGTCCTTCATCTTACCACTCATCCACCTCGCTGGTCGCAGTGCCTGGTTTTTTTTTTTTTTAGTTAGCGAGTTGTGGAGTTGATTTACAGAGTAATATACATACAATAATATTAGACAAAGACATCAACAAAAGGAATAGAAAAGAAGAGAAAATAAAACAAACAAAAAAAGGGGGGAAAAGAAGGAAAAAAAGGAGGAAAAAAAACCACAAAGGAAGAAAAAAGGAGAGAAAACAAATGAATAATAACAATAATAATAATAGTAATAATTATAATGAAATAGAGAGATAAGAGCCGAAAGAAAAGGGAAAAAGGGAAACAAGGCAAAACAGTGTAACAACCAAATGATCCGAAATGAAGCAGAGTTGTATTTTGGCAGTTATTTCACGATGTTTTTGTTATAGAAGTTTCCTTAAAGATTTATACAGATTAACAGATTTCAATTCCCCAAGTTCTTTTTTTTTAAAATATCCCTTCTTCTCTCCGTGAACAAGCCTTTGTATATCTGCTGTGGCATTAACTCACCGGCATCGAGATGGCAGTGAGAGTTGTGGAGTAGATGCTGTTGAATTCTTGTAATTAATTCTTGTGGGTTGCTGACTGTTGTTCCATTGATATATGTTGAGTATAGAGATCTAACTATTGTGTTGTTGTAATGTTTTTTCTGTTTTTCCAGTTAAGCAGTATTGTTTTCTTGGCAATAGTTAGGGCCACAAGCAAGGGGATTGTGATTTGTTTTGAGTTAGTGTTGAATTCTTCTAAATTTCCAAGTATGCAGACGGTGGGGGATAGTGGGATATTGTGGTCGAGGAATAGGGATAGGGCGGTGGTTATTTTTTCCAGAAGTTATGAATTGGTGGGCAGAGCCAGAGTGCGTGCAGGTGGTCGTCGATAGTGTTGAGTGTGCAGTGGGTGCAAATGCCTGTGTCTGTGAGTCCCATGATGTGCATCTTGTGCTGTGTGAGGTGTGTTCTATGGATGATTTTATACTGTATTAACTGAATTTTGGTGTTGTTAGACATGGAGAATATGTTGTTGCAGACTGTGTTCCAGAATTGACTGTTGGTGTGAATGATGAGGTCTCGTTTCCATTTGTTTTTTGGTATGTGATGTGGGTCGTTATTGGAGGATATAAGTTTATATAGCTTTGTTTTTTCTTTGACTGTGTTATTTTATTGATGCTATATAATAGTGGTGGATGTTCTAGGTAGAAATTTGTGATATTTATTTTTGTTTTTATTGACTCTTTGAGTTGGATGTATTGAAGGAATTGTTTCTTGTCAATATCGTACATTTCAGACAGCTGTTGGAATGTTAGTAACGTGTTGTTGTAGAAGATGTGGTGGAGGTGTGTGATTCCTTTTTCTTTCCATTTAGTTCCTATTAGGGGGGATTTGTTAGCAGTGAAGTCTGGATTGTTCCATATGGTTGTTTGAGTCGTGGGTGAGAATGTTGTGTTTCTTATTTTATTGATCTTCCACAAAGCTGTCAGAGTTGCTGCGATTGCGGGGTTTTTGAAACAGTTGTGTTTTTCGATTGCAGTACAGATAAATGGAAGGTCTTTGATTGATATGTCTTGGCAGTCTGTCTGTTCTATGTCTAACCAGGGGTGACAGTGATGGGTTGAATGTATCCATTTGGAAAGTTACTGTAACTGATTGGCTAAGTAGTAATGATGGAAATTTGGTGCTTCTATGCCTTTTTGTATTTTTGACTGTTGTAGTGTAGTTAGTTTTATCCTGGGCTGTTTGTTTTTCCAGTAGAATGATGTTATTGTTGTGTCCAGTGCGCTAAACCATTTTGAAGTGGGTTGGATGGAGATCATTGTGAATAGGTAAGTGAGTTTTGGCAGTATCATCATTTTAATTGTGGCGATGCGTGCTATAATTGAGATTGGTAGTGTCATCCATCGGTTTAGGTCATCTTGTATTGTTTTTAAAAGTGGTGTGAAATTCAGGTGAAACAACTCTGACAGCTTGGCAGAGAATTTTATGCCTAAATATGTGATGTTGCCAGTAGTAGGTGGTAATTGGGGTATGTGTGGTGTAGAAAGGGATATATCTCCATTTATTGTGAGGGTGGTTGATTTATTCCAGTTTACCGTGTAGTCTGAGATGCTAGAGTATGAATTGATGAGCTTGATAAGATTAAATTATTGGGATTCTGTATGAACAGGAGTATGTCATCTGCGTACAAAGTGATTTTATGTGTTATGTTTTTAGTATGAATTTCAGAAATATTGTTATTTTGACGGATTGCAGCAGCTAATGGTTCAATGAAAAGTGCGAATAGTGATGGTGATAGTGGACATCCTTGTCTGGTGCCTCTGTGAAGTGTGAAGTGAGGTGAGATGAGGTTGTTTGTAATAACTGCTGCTTTTGGTTAGTTGTAGAGTGTTGTTATCCATTGAATAAATGACTGTCCAAATCCAAATTTTTCCATTGTTATTATGAGAAATGTCCAATTTACCTTGTCGAATGCTTTTTCTGCGTCTAAAGAAAGAATGACTGTTTTGTGTTGACTTTGTTGAGAAAAGTGGATTAGATTGAATAGACGGCGTGTGATGTTTGATGAATGTCTTCCTTTAATGAATCCTACTTGATCTGGGTGAATGAGAGATGGGATGACTGATTCAATTCGAGTTTAGTGCTTTGCTGATTATTTTGATATCTGTGTTAATGAGTTAAATGGGGCTGTAATTTGAGCAGTGAGTTGGGTCTTTGTTTGTGTTGAATAGTACTGAAATTAGTGCTGTGTTCATGTGATATGGAATTGATTGATTGCTCTTGATTTCATCTGCCATTCTAACAAAAAGTGGTGATACTGTTTTCCAAAAGTGTCTATAAAATTCTGTGGGGTATCCATCGAGTCCAGATGCTTTATTGTTTGTAATGATCTGTAGTGCTTTTTCATATTCTATGGGGGTGAGTGGAGCGTCTAAAGTGGAGCGTGTCTGCTTGTTCTTTTGTTAATGATGGTAGTTGGAGGTTATTTAGAAAGTTGTCTATTTCTTTTGGATCCTTCTCTTTATTATTGCTATATAAGTTGTAGTAGTATTGTCTGAATGTGTTATTTATGGTTTGTGGGTCACTGGTGATGTTTCCTGTTGAGTCTGTAATAGTTGTGATGAGCGATTTTTCTTTGTTGTGTTATAGTTGGTTGGCTAAGTATTTTCCAGATTTGTCATTGTGCTCGAACTGTTTATATCGGAGCCTGGTTGGCCAAAGCCAATACCACAAATGCCTCAGGCCGTCCCACTCGACCCATGCTTTTTGGGGGTTCCTGTGGCATTTTCTAAAAGGGGCGCTATTACTTTGCCGTTCGCCTCACCGTACCCCATCACCGTTTCCTCCCTGACTTAGGGTCACAAACAAGCCACCAGATGTATAACCGTACATCACGACCACTCGTCCACAGTAGACATCGTAAACAAAGGTCGTTCTCGCTCCCTCTCGTTTGTGAAGCTGCACACATTCCCAAACATAAAATGCCATCGCCGACGCCCTTTCTCGTTTCTCCCAGCGGAGATTCAGATGCTTAGCACTGCAATCGAACATTCACCCCACTCTGGTTCCTCCGTTTTCCGCGACCATTGCCCCATGACTCCACAACTCAAGCCATCCACCGCTTTCTCCCAAGAGGCCATTCTAAACGGGATCGCTCCACGCCCACTTTCCTTATCCCTCGCAGGATGGAAACAATTCAAGGAATTCCACTTAGCCCTCCTACCGCCATTCCCGGCCCTCGACATTGTTTCCATCATGAGTTTTATTTCATACATTCACTCCGTACACCACGTTCGACCAGCCTCGATACAAGTCTACCTCAGTAGCACCAACCTCGTCATCAAACTGACCACTAGATATCCGTGCTCATAAATTTCCCATTCTGACACGAACACACTACTGAAAGGTTTAAGACCAAACTTTTGACTCCGGCTGCAGACCTCCTCTCTCGCTGAGTCCCGACGCTGCACTCAGGCTACCATTCTCCATTCATGGATTCCACCCCAGAAGCAGTGTTCCTATTGGCCTTCTTAGGTTTCTAAAGATGTTCCGAGTTTACTCCACTCTCCACTAATTACATTTCTTCTCGCCACGCCAGCCTAAACAACATGTCATTCCACTTATGTTCAAGATAAGTATATTGGGCTAATTCGGCATTTCTCAGCCTATTTCACATTTCGCCTAGACTCTGCTCTCAGTCCGTGAGTCAATATCAAACTACGCCACCTCAAGGATTCATAACCACGCTTCTCCCCAAGACCCATTAGTTACGACCGACATGGGGCCATCGCCATTTGCCACAGGTTCCTCAACCATTTCCAGCATGTTCTAATTAGATCCAATATTCCGCCCAAATACTCCTCCGGGCATGCCTTTCGCATTAGCGCCGCCAATATAGCATCCAAGCAAGGAGTTCCTGACACCTAATTAAAATCCTCAACCGCTGGACTTCAAACTCTTATGCAAGCTATATTCTCAATAATATTGATGAGGTACGTAGAGCCCATCACTTGATGATTCATTAACACTTTTGGGAGCTTAGGTGCCTACATGGACTCCGACAAGAGATGCTAGCCCCACCCTGAGTCTCACCACCTAGGGCTCGCAATATTAGTCCATAAAACATCCCACTGGCCCCGATCTCCTGTCCGAGGTTCATCTCAATACTCTCCCCTACTTTGGGAGTGGTCCAGAGTTCATTTAATGGTCATAACATTGTTGTTGTAATTTCTGTCCTCTCTTTATCCAATCATTGTGGCACCTCCTGACTGCACATGTGATACTTGACATCGTCGCTGTTGGTCCTCGTCTACACAAACTAGGTTAAGTAGGATACACACGTTCAACGCCACCTTCTCCGTTTTGGTCTATTTCTGTAGAAACGCTACAGCCACATACAACGCCACACACAGGCCTGGAATATTTACTACAGCGGTCATTTTAGGCATCTCCGTGTGGACGCAGATATTTTTAGAAATGATGCTGTGTGGACAGGAGATTTTTTTTTAGAAACAACAAAAAAAAGACTGTTTTCGAAAATCTCCATCTCCATGTGGACGAGGCCTTACATAACAATTAATGCATGTAAACATGCAGTAAACAGCTAATCATGTGACACAACTGGGCCATGTCTAATCATTCATAGCGCTGAAAGATCTACGTGATTTAGCCTAGTAGAAAGTTTTCTTGGATTAACATGTCACATTGCATGTCTGGACCAACTTTACGATCAACCAGTCACGGCCCGCCAACATAATTAGTATCCTGCTCCTGTACTTTTTTCAAAATCCTTTGTGCCTCCTCAGAGGGAAGCTAGTTTTCCAAATTGAAATTAGGACAATTAAACAAAATCCTCAGTAAAACTGAAGAATATTCTGAAATACAAGTCTTAATGGCCTCGTCCACACCTACATAGGTATTTTTAATAATGTAGTATCAGTGTATTTCAGTCTTTCGTCCACATGAAAGCGAGACACAGAAAACGGGCTTTTTGAAATATGCCTTCCAAGGTTAAGATTTCTTGAAACTTTATTTTCCCTGTTAATGTCTGGACAGGGAAACGGAGTCTTTCACTCCAGACATCTGTGTCTGTGTGTATCCTGCCTAAAATATTTTAAACTTGTGATGAACCTACAGTACACAGACCTAACATTAAATAATATAGTCACTACCTGTTGGTTTGGCATCTTGACAGTGCTTTAATAATGTTTCGTGCTTATTCCTGTGAACATAAATTTTTTAGGAAAATGCGAAAAAAAATCATTTTCATTCAAAGTAAAATTCTTGTGGCTCTGACAATAACAGGCACAGTCAGTGTAGCACATTTCACTTATAAGATACGAAGGACATGTCTTGTGTGTCTTGTTCTTGGGCGACTTTTTTCCAAATTTTCTTGAAAATCAAGTGACTGATTGCTATTAAGTATCCTGATGACCAAGCAACTTGATAACCCAAGTAAACAAGTATTTTTCACATCTGAGGGTACTGTTAGTCCCTAAGGGCACGCACTAACTTGTTTATGCTGCTTCTTCCTATTCCTCTAGGATATTATGACCGTCGTTGAAAAGAAGCAGACCCGATGTCTGTAATAAAACTCAGGAAAGTATTTATTCCATGAAACAGCAAGGAAACAAAATCTCAAACAATATAGCATAATATTTGCATATATTGAAATTCGTGTGTACCTCTGATTGGTCGCAAGCAGTTGTGTGCCACAACCGGCACCGTGGATTGGATTATTCAAATCCCGAATGTTCGTGGGGTCTCGCCCTCTACTCCCCTATGGACTAGTGGAAAGTTCCCAAAGGTGGAACTGCCAGCGGTCGTTAACATACGCATGTGAGGTGGCCAAATACACAAATCTGTCTGCCTCTCCACTGTACTCAAAAGCACAAATTTATCTGTTTCCCCACTAACTCAAATATACGAGATAAACTTAGATTTTCACTGACGTTGCTAGCAATTGTTTCCTCTTTTGCCTTTCAGGGCTTGTGCCATACCTCAATTCAAACTGAGATGAAAAAAATGTTCGATTTTTTTCCATCTCGTCCCACTCTATGGCATACAAAATGGCAACTAATGCACACAGAAAGAATGTCTACAGTATGTGTTTAACACAGTAACGTGTTCTTATGCTGAACTGAAATGAAATTATCCCTTAGATTAAAAATGATTGAATGAGAGTAAGTTGTTTCTAAAATTACACTACCACTGGACCACAAACTGAGCTAAATAAAGCCCATCCTCTGTGGGCAGCATGGGCTGTGTCCTTCTTACCTCTAGATATCTTATTCTACCTTCATGTTAGAGAAGATTCCGCCATGATTTGACGCTAAACAGAAAATTCTTTCCATTTCCAAGCTCAGCTTCAACTGCCTCTCTGTCCTTGGTTGACGTAGTTCAGCTGGCTGCTTTTGCACTGCTAATTTGAGAAATGTATTTACTGCGCTTGCGCGTACAGGCTTCTTTCAGAGATGACGGAATCATGCGTGTCTCCTTCGGTTGGTAAGTAAAACTTCCAAATATGACGTTATTGTTAATGCAAATGTATCACAATGAATTTTAAGACGTAACTGTTACATCACCAGATTTAGCTAGAAAGTCGCTTAAGTTGGCAACACTAAGACTATAGCGAAATCGACAGTGCACATTTCCTCGTTCGGTGGTGACATGCTAAAATAAGTGAATTTACGAGAATGTGGATGTAACAGCTACGTCTTACAATTCATTGTTATACATTTGCATTAACAATAACATCATATTTGTAAGTTTTACTTAACAACCGAAAGAGGCACGCCCGATTCTGCCATCTCTGAAAGAAGCCTGGGCCTGTACGCGCAAGCGCAGTAAATGGCAATGACAGATGCAATAGAAAATGTTGCAGTTTCATAGTCTTATGCTACCGAGTCAACAGTTTATGTTGCTGTTTTTACAGTTTTGGTAGCAGGGTTAAATTTTTCTCTTGCTATTTCCGCGATTAATGTGTGCATTTCTAAGTTTTTGTGTGCTGAGACTACGTTTTCTTTGGTAGGCCTGATACAGCCTCCTGCGTTCATCTGGGTCATGTCAATTATCCAGTGACTCTCCAGCTGTGGTAGTTACCCTCGCCTGCTAATTTATCAACGCTAACCATCTATGGCATTAAACTTCAGGATTATTTGCCAAAATTGGCGGTGTTAAACCGCTTTCAAACCGGACACGAAAAGAATTTTTTGCATGAAAGATTACATTCAAAATCAATGCAGATACGAGAGTACACGTGAAACACTCTGCTCATAATGCTCACTAAATGCCTGAACTTAGACTGGGGCTATTGGATAGAAGGAAATACACACAACTGTCACTAACTAATGTTAGCCTGCTAAATGGGAAAGGTGGTTAGTGAAACTGGCAGGTAGATAGTTAGTGTGTAATTTGCCTGTTCTCTCCACTCTGGATTGAACGCTTGTTGTATAATTTCAAAATCGAAATTCATGAAAATCTAACGTCATGTAGAACTTAAGTTAGCTGGCGAACTACTGCTGGAAATTAACGTCAGCTAGCCATCTAGCTTGCGGGCGTGTCTAAAGCTGCTTTCACACCGGACGGGAAACAAATTTTTCGCATGACAGATTACATTCAAAGTCAATGCAAAGACGAGAGTACACGCGAAATGCTTTGCTCATAAAGCTCGCCAAATGCCTGAACCGAGACGGGTGTGATTGGATAGAAGGAAATACACACAACTGTCACTAACTAACCTAGCTTGCTAAATGGGTAAAGTGGTTAGTTAAACTGGCAAGTTGATAGTTCTATTCTCTCAACACTGAACTGAACGCTTGCTGTATAATTTCATAATTGAAATTCATGAAAATCTAACATTATGTCGAACTTAAGTTAGCTGGCTAACTACTGCAGGAAATTAACGTCAGCTAGCCATCTAGCTTCTAAATTTGCATGCGCTTCTAAATTTGCTTTCACACCGGACGCAAAACAAACACGACAGGTTACATTCAAAGTCAATGCAAAGACGCGAAAACACACGTCTTTACATTGACTTTGAATGTAATCTGTCGTGCGAAAAATGGTTTCGCGTCCGGTGTGAAAGCAGCTTAACGCCACCTATTTTGGCAAATGTTCTGGCGAATAATCCTGAAGTTTATTAGATAGGCTAGTGTTTTTTTTTTTTTTTCTGTGGTGTTATTTCATTAGCTACGGTAGCCCTATAATATTTCAATAGTAACACTAAAATCTATATCGTGTGTTCCAAAAAAAACATACAATTGCTACAGTAATACTATAGCTTTTTGGTGGTAAATTTTATGGTATTCCAACAGTGGTTTTTTGTAAGGGTCTGTCAGCTGGCTATGGTAAGTAAAGGGTAGTGTATGTACATTTCGTTGTTGAGACTGGAGATCTGACCAGCTGACTGCCTTGCGTGACATCAGTTGCCATATAAGGCTAGTTCCAGACATTTCGAAGGGGGCATTCCTGATCAGTTTAATAAATCCGAAATAGTTTAAAAGCAACAAATTTTCACGGAAAAGCGTTTGCATCTTTGTTTTCATCGCAAAAAATACAATGGGAAGTTCTAAATGTCAAGTTCGGCCCATTTAATGTCAGTGAACCTTTAAGCAAAATTCTCTCTGTGTTCACTTCATGCCAATACTCTCAAAATAAACAATATTATTATTATTATTATTATTATTATGATTATTAATAAAATATTTCCCAGACATGCAGCTCCAGTAGACTTCAGAACTCATCTGTCCCTGCTGCCATTGGCCCCATATACAACTCATCGTTGACTTGCATGGAGTTGTACTTGCCGTCTACTCATCGTCATTGTGCGATGGTTTTATGATTACTACTGGCTGTACAACACATTGCCCAAAGGGTTATTAAAAAAAGCCTTGAACCTTCAGATAGAAGAATCTTTTTTTTTTCTTTTTTGGATTTTTAGGGGTCCAATCACTGAAACCATTGGATCTCCATTATGCTGTTGTTTGGATTATTTGCTCTCTTTTGTTCTTTCTGTCAGACCAGACCTCCAGCCACCCTGCTCACCTGCCTATTAACGCCCGGACTGCACTCCTCAGGTTATTTTATCATTTTTTGCACCTGTTTTTGTTTTCCACTGGGTGGTAGCATTGTTATATAAGATGAAGTCTTTCACTCAGCCTTTGTGAAGACTCATAACACGTCTGTGTTGCATTCATAGTGTTTGTATAAGACATACACTACAGGCCAAAAGTTTGGAAGCAAGATCAAATTTTTACGAAAAAAGATCATAGTCTCATTGGTATACTTTGCAAGAAAATAAACATAAATATTATATAAAGAGTCATAAGAATACATCTTTACTCAAATTATCAGGCCCATATTATTAAGCCCATTGTCTTAGTGCCCGCCGGATTGCCGTTGGCATCCGGAGGGCTGCAAACCATGACATTAAGTGAATAATACAAACTGTGATTTGTTTTTTACTTTTTTACTGAGGTTGTGACTCTTGCAAATCTTCTCAACCCAAAAACTAAGCCTCTCCTTTCTTTTGTTAAACTTTATTCAGCAATGGTCTAGTTACATCAATGTATACAATACCTAACGGTAAATAGAAGAAAAGGGTGCATATCAATGAAAGAAAAGTCTAATCACGCAGTGAATACATCCCAAAATCCATAGATTTCATACTGGCTTTTAAGAAAGGCATTGTGAACAGTAACCTGAAGTTGCTTCCAAATTTTTTATCTGTATTGGCCTTGCTTTCAAACGTCTGGCCTGTAGTGTATACCCCTGCTTTTTGCAGGTATTGAATCTAGCTCTAACTTAGTGCTGTTTATTGTATTACTCCATTGTATAACTACCTTTCTTTTTCAGGGACATTGTTGAATCTTGTTTGTATCTTGGCGTGTATGCCTTCTGCCGCCGCCGTCGTCATTATTATAAATATACAACCAAGTCCATCCTTGCACATGAATTCAGTCCTCAACTTCCTGACCTCCGTGCCTGTCACTAGGGTATGTGCCACAACCCTTACACTTTGTTTGTTTCTTTCTTTTTTTCTTTGTTCTTTTCAATTTTATGAAATTCATCCAAATGCTTGGACCCCACTGCTGTTTGCAGCTATATATTTTTAAATTTCTGTTATCTAACTGGCTTACACATGGTAAGGATTGTAAGGAGAGGGAGTTCTGGTCTGGATTCTGTCCCAGCATATGATATCATAAGCTTCATAGAATAATTGCCTGAGTCATATTTTAGCCAAATTGAGATCAGCAGACTGTTCTTTCATGTTGGCATTTTTTTTTCTTTTTTCTCAAAACTATAAAAAAAATATAAAAGTCATTCTCTTAAAAAAAAAAAATAATAAAATTGAATAAATAAACAAAGTAAAAAAACAAAACCTTAAAAATGAGATAGGCAATCATGCTATGCGACTAACGATATGTGACAATTTCAAATATAATCACGCACCACAATTACAGAACTTCAAAACCTGAACTGCTACTGGCTTCAGCCACACAGGCAGTTAAACTGTTTAAACAAGAGCAGACAGTGTTTTTGCCTTTAGCCTGTGCAAAGAACATCTTTGCTTAGTTGCACCCCTGAAGATGTTGACACACAAATTGACCCAATAGACAAAATTGCTGGCTACCAAAATGTATGCAGGTTGGGGCACTGACCATTCAGCTCAGAAGAATAATAGGCTTGTTGTTGTGAGTTGAGAAAAAGAATTGATGATCTGTCCAATATCTCTTCTTGGCTTTGTTTGCCAAAACAACAACATTGCTAGTTAGAGCACTGCCCCAGCTTCTATTCCTCATGATGTTTTTTCATCAATGTGGTGTGAAACAGTGCTACCCATTGTGCTTGTATACATGATCCTTTATACAGTGCATTCAGAACACAGTCAGCAAAATCAATTCCCTCATGGTATGTCACAACTGCATGCATTTTACCGGAAACAGTCAAAAAAAAAAATATTAAATTCAGTCAATTAAAAAATTGTTAGGAACAGCTGGCTGAACAAAATTATAAGTATTCTCGTGGGATTAAAATCAATGGCATTTAAGCCAAATGAAACTTATGTTAACATTATGTGTAACTGATGAGCAATTATCCATAATTCATTGCCTTTCTATGCCATTTAGAGGCATTTGTAATCTTTTTGTAAATATCATAATTGAGCCTAATTGTGACTATTATCTGGAGTTCGGTTGAACTTTCAATAATGGCTGTAGTTACAATGCAGATTAATGAATCAGAGTTTACTGATCTAAATTATGGGGAATGTACTGCTGTTTCTCCCTGGAAATATTTCAGTTATTAGGCAAAAAAAAAATTATCTTCATATGTAGAGTATTATGCACTCAAAACAAGATCTTGACTGCTAGAAGACCATTTCTTTCTCTTCCACATGATTTATATTCTACGTGTTCGGTTTTGTTTTGTTTTGCGGATGTGAGATTCCGTTTAGGTTAATTAAAATCATTTATCCTCCCTTTCCCTGCGGCAAGGTCTGGTGTCGAAAGGGCTCTAATCTTTCATCCTGCTAGTGGAGAGATGGGATTATATCAGCTTTGCGTGATTCTGTAGTGATCAGCCCAGTTAACCCGGGCACAGGGACCCAGGGCATGGCTTAGCCTCTCTGTGTTTTATTAGAGAAATGGACAATCCTATTAGAGCAGCCTTAATCTCACCAGGGCTGTGCCATACTGAAGGAGAACGTATGGAGGAAATACTGTGCTCAACACTAATGTCAGTGCCCTTGGTAAATATTAGCTGGAAAAGGGTGTTGAAAAATGATGCTGCTCTTCATCCTCCCAATATTTTATTTCAAATATTACCAATGATCTAACCTTGATGTCAAAGAAACTGACGGAAGTAAAAAAAAGTCTTTATTTTGAAATAAAGACGTGTGCGATCATTAACGAGAGCCCCTACGAAAAAAACTTATGAGAAAAAAATCAAATTAAATTATTTTCCAATTCATCATTTACTTTTTTAAAGGAGCTGTGTCACGATTACTGCACGTGCTCGCAACTTTGAATGAAGTGAATTTGCTCAACTACAAGTCAAAATCTACTTCCATTTTTGCTAATCCGCCATCTTTTTGCATTGTATTTATACATTGTAGTAACTCTGGCATTGTGCTTTTTATTTTTAGGAGTTTTTTTTAGGAAAATTAGATTCTATCACTATTTCAGTGCTTTAGCTGAAGGATATGAAAAATACAAACCATTTTCCAACCAAGAGAAGAAGGTATTCTTCTTCTTTGATGTTTACTGAGGGTTGGCAAACCAGCTTACATTCTGTATATCATTCGGCTAGACCACTGTAATAGCGCTTTGAATCCTCGAATTTCCATAGAAAACTCCTTCATATAAAAAGCATTAATGCCTGAATAACTAAAATATATAAATGAATCCAAAACGAAGGTAGATTGACAAGGATGGAATCAGATTTTGATTTACAGTCGAGCCGATTCACTTTCTTATGCTAAGAATTTTCAAAGTTCTGAGCATGAGCAGTCATTGCGACGCAGCTCTTTTAAGTTTAGCATAATAATTAGGAGAAATTGCGTGGTCATCCTATATTCTCGTGCCCTGTGTCATTAGGGTATAAATATGAGGTGACTCACAGGCTGTTTTCCCTTAAATATCCATCACCATGGTTATGACAAAATTCTCCTTTGCCAGATAGTTAGACGAGCCCCAGTGTCTTGCGCTACTTTCCCGCAGTTTATTACCACTGTTTACCTTCCGGGTTCCAGTACCTTCTTCTGCCCTGGGTTTTATTAGCTTTTTCCCCCCAGCAATGTCCTTCTTTGTCGAACTCTTTGTACCTTTTCCCTGTGTCTCCCCCTGATTCGGATTGAATGCACAGAATCGATTCTGCATCTGAACTTCAACCTTGCTACGCCTAACTGTCTGACCTTAAGCTCAACCCTAACCCTGTCTGCTGCTGCCTGACCTCTGCCTACCCGTCAGCTGCGTTCTGCCTGCCCTCCTCTGCTCAGTCCACTATTGGTCGACCTTGGACTCCAATACAGCTCCATCCCTCTCTTGGATTTGATCTTGCTTATGCTTTTGTATGTCAAGCCTTGACAGAGCCTGTGTGTGTGTGTGTGTGTATTTGTTTGTGTGGGCGTGCACGTGCGCATATGCACGTGTGTGATTTAGTGCACGTGTCTGTCCAAGCATGTGCATGGCATGCCAATTGCATGAGCATGTGAGTGTGTATGTTCGTTTGTGCCTACCGGAAACAATTCAAAACTAGATCCCTTGCATGTGTACAGAGCAAAATTGGCACTGCTCGCCTGTAATATTTATCACTATGGAGGCCAGATAGGTTTCAGAGATCAGCAGAGCTCAGGAAACCACTCGCCTTATCAGAGGGTACAAAGAAAGGAGATGTTTACGCATGTCTGCAGCTGAGAGAGACGGTACGGGGACAGATGCCGAACAGGTGGCGACCTGGAATCTTTAACTGCCGATAGTTATGCCTCCATCACTTCTATTAGCCAGATCACTGGCCAGGGAAATGATGTATCAGGAAGTTTAGCTGAGCCGTGGTTAAATTACACAAGCGTGAGGGGCAAAGTGAACGAGGATCAACGTCACAAAGCTGTCTGTTCCATATGTATTGATGGTGGCGGGGAAACTGATGTACTGAATGAGGGAGGTGTGTGTTGCAGTTCAACAGTGGATAGTTCGGTACACAGAATGCTCACCCGTAAAATAAAACCTTGGCCCTGTAACTATGCAAATAACATGAAGGAGGATACTCTTGCTTGTATTTTTAAATAATTATGTAGGCTAAAAAAAGCTTGCGTCCCCATAAAGGGTACATACACCCAACAACCCCACATCCTTACCCACGGAAAACCTGAAAAAATTGCTAAAATTCAGCGGACTCATGAAATCAATTGTTAATTGACTTCGACCACCGTTTAAGGTTATGCACCTATGAGCTGTCACAGCGGTGGCCGAATCTGGTCATGGAGAGCAGTTCATTTTTTAATGGTGGATGAAATCACCGGGGAATGGCTGGCTTAGCTTTAAGGCCTAAATCCAGAATGGCTAATCTATCGTTTAAGGAGCTTTCATGAAAAGAGCTTAAATCAAATACTGCATGATTAATCCAGGGTACTTTGCCTGAATTATTTCAGTATATGCCAATAAGCTGAAATATTATGACCACTGACAGATGACAATTACGTATATTATTTCATCACAATGGCCAATTCAAAGGTCTGTGAACAGACCGTAGATTGAAAATGAACAGTCAGTTCTTGTGATCAACGTGTTAGGATGTGGAGAAAAGGGATCTGAGCTTCTCTGAGGTTAGCCAAGTCGTTATGGCCAGATCACTGCGTCAGAGCATCTCGGAAGCAGCAAGGCTTTCAGGGTGCTACCAGTCAACAGTGATGGTTACCAACTGACAGTGGTTCAATGAAGGACAAACCACAGACAAGCAACCAAGGCTCATTGATGCATGAGGAGGGCGAAGGCTATTCCCCCAGCTCCAAATTGACAAAAATAAAAAAAAACACAACAGTGGAAGAATTTGATAATCCAAGTCTTTCCCTGTCCATTGTGAATAGCTCCGACAATGGCGTTGTAAACATCGGAATTGGATGAAGGTCACCTAGTCTAATAAGTCTTGTTTTTTCTTTTGTTTTTTTACATCATGTGCATCTGCTAATTTTTTTATTTGCCATTCATCCAGGGAAGAGATGACACCAGGATGCCAGTGAAGGTAATTCAATGCTCTGAGAAATGTTTAACTGGGAAAGTCCAGATCAGGGTGTTCATGTGGACGTCATTCCAAACTGAGCTGTTTTCATGGCGTGTGAAGGACCAACAGCATATTAGGTAGGTGGTCATGTTTTGGGTCATCGTTGTATATCTATCTGCACAAAGATATGCTGTACTAAACAAAGGCATGAGCTTGGGCCAGACTCCCATGATGTACATAACTGTTTAGAGTCTTTACTGCCATCTTAACATCGGCTACAGCTATAAGTAGTCCAGCAATGAAATGGAAAATTGCGGCAGAGAATCCTATATTACCAGCATGACTGCACATCCCAGTGTGGTCAAGATCAAAGAGGAGGAAGCACATATGTGGGCTTCTTTATCGCAGATCTGCTGTGTCTGTTTGATCAATAGTGTATTACAGAGTGCATACTCCTCAGCAAGTTTACTCAGCCTTAAACTGTCAATGCATTCAAGCCTGGAAGAAAAACCAGCGGACTCTTTGCCTCCATAAGGCCAGAGCTCCCCCATCCGTGCTGGAATGACTCTGGACTTGTAAAGGGATGGTGGATGAAGGGTGGTAAAGAGGTGGGAGGTAGAGGTCCTGTCTTTCCAGTTCCCGTACACCCAGGGAGGGGCTGAGGTGGGAGGGTGTGAGGACAGGAAGTGTGCCAGCAGGACGGCGATGAGTGCTAAGCCGAGGTGTTCTCTCGCATCACAGTGGCTGTTCTAGTGTAATGGCCACAGGCTGCACAGTAAGCGTGGGACACACAGATTGGCCACCTTACCTCCCAGTGTACACTCTGATGTGTCCAGTGACTAGCCGGGGGTGATCCATCTCACTGGAGGTGCAGGGAGGAGGGGGAACCCTCGCTGAAACACAGGCATTATCCACAGTTCCGTGGGACTGCCTTGCATTTTTCTGTAAAAACTGGCAATTAACTTTGTTTGCAGTCAAGACCCAAACCAGGAAATGAAGTTAAGTGACCGGACCCACTCCTGAAAAGGAGACTGATGGTTTTATTTACTTAATCATGTATTTATTAGTTTTTTTTTTGAATTTTTTTTTTCGGGGGGGGGGGCTGGTGTTGTTGTTTTTGAGCTCATGCGGTTTTCTCCAATTTTTGTGTCCTTTGTGGCTGGTCTATGTGAGAATGGTCATCAAATCTTGAGTTTATCTCTATAGGTGTCCTGCTGTCGATTATTTCTTTGGTCTCTCTCCTAGATTTTAGAATTCTGCTTTTTATTGCTGCCATCAGTCTCCAGGAAGTAATACTGTAATAAAATCAGGACACTAGTAAATTGTGTGATCCATATTCCATAGATAAGAAATTCTTATTATTTCCATTATTCATATTTTCATATGCATTTTACTAACGGAAGTGCTCAGCGAACGGAATATTCTCTCATCCATGCTTTATGGATCATCCCCATTAATTGTTTTTGTAAAATTTACAGAATTTTTACTTGATGTTCAGCCTCGGCTATTATGTACATGAAACTCAGGAACTCATTTCTGAGAAATGAAACATGAACGCATTCCTGCTTTTGAGTTTTCAAAGCTGAAAGGAGGGATTTAGATATTTTAAATAGGATATTTTGACCGTGAAGCAACAGGACAAAAAAAAAAAAAAATCAAAGACTTGAATACTGAAGAATTTCTGCTTATATGTTTGAAGTGATGCTAAACTTACAGGAAAATAACAGAGTTCTGCTTGTATGTTTGAAGTGATGCTAAATAACAGCCAATGCTAATCAGTATTTCCCATTAAGAAGTACAGCACTGAAAACTGACTGACCACAGTCTCTTATTTGTATACCATATGAATGATTCTCCACAGAATGGCAATTAATTCCAATCTAGCTCCTGGTCTCCTCTGAACTAATACAGATGGAGAAATAGGGGAAATTCATTATCTTTTGGAAAAACATTTGACTTCTGTTATACTGATTGTGGAATCTGAGTGTAGCTTTTCTAAGGGTGCAACAATTCATAAAAAGGATTATAAATGAGATCTGCTCAATATAAGTATAACGCTTCAGTGCATTCTATGGAGTACGGCCAACATTGCAGAAAATTAAGCAGGAAGAGCTACCACTTTATTTCTGCCGGTTGGCAGATAGTACCAGCTTTGCAGTTTCAGTTATTGGCTTTATAGATATACAACCCCAATTCCGAAATAGTTGGGCCAACATGTAAATTGTGAATAAAATCAAAATGCAATGACTTTCAGATCAAACAAGCCAATATGTTATTTACAATGGAACATAGATAACATTTCAAATCTTGCAACTGAGACATTTTACATTTTTATCCACAAAATGAGCTTATTTCAATTTTTTTTTGGCTGCAACAGGTCTCAAAAAAGCTGGGACACAGGCAAAAAAGGGCTGAAAAAGCTATTTATATATAAGAGAAATTGCTGAAAGAACATTTAGCAAGTAATTAAGGTGTGTAACATGATTGGCTATAAAAGGTATGTCTTAGAGAGGCTGAGTCTCTCAGAAGTAAAGATAGCCAGAAGCTCTCCAACCTGCGAAAGTTTGCGTAAAAATAGTTCACAATACTTTAAAAACAATGTTCCTCAACATCAAATTACTAAATTATTAGGCTTTGAAGGTCTCAACATCCACCGTGCATATCATCATCAAAAGATTCAGAGAAACTGGAAAAATCTCTGTGCATAAGGGACAAGGCCGAAGACCTTTACTGGATGCCCGTGATCTTCGGGGCCTCAGACACCACTGCATCACTCCCCGGCATGATTCTGTCATTGACATTACTAAATGGGCCCAAGAATACTTCAAGAAACCACTGTCTGTAAACACAGTCTGCCCTGCCATCCTCAGATGGCGCCTAAAACTCTATCATGAAAAAAGGAAGCCATTATTATTGAGCATGATCCAGAAGTGCCGCCGTGTTCTGTGGGCCAAGCCTCATTTTAAATGGACTGTAGCAAAGTGGCAAAGTGTCCTGTGGTCAGATGAGTCCAAATTTTACATTCTTGTTGGAAATCATAGGCGTGGTGTCCTCCGGGCTAAAGAGGAGAGAGACCATCTCTCCTGTTATCAGAGTTCAGTTCAAAAGCCAGCATCTTTGATAGTATGGGGATGTATTAGTGCATATGGTGTGGGACACTTGCATGTTTAAAAAAGCACCAGTTTATTAGTTATCATGCCATGTTTTCTTTGCCATGCTTTGCACTTTGTCTCCCCTGTCTTGTCATGTGTGTATCTTTGCTCACGGGCCCTTGTCTTGTGTGCCACTCATTCGGGTGATTTATTGGTTTCTGGGTTTCAATCTTCTTTCATTATCTCGTGTTCTTCCTTCCTCTCTCTTTTACTGTCTTACTAACACATACTAACAGTTTATTGTTTTTGCTAATTACTAACCCACACTAACCTTGTATATTTGGACTAACTTACTAACAAGCACCCGGGATTGTATAGCTGCACTTACTAATTGACTAATGATCTCTCAGCAGTCGCCCAATTCTAGTCTCCGCCTCCTTGCCTATCCCTATTATCTCTGCTGCTATTTTCTGTGGATTCCACATTTACTTTGCGCTTTCCTTTCTTTTTACTATACACTTTAGTACTCCTTGACCAGAGCTGTTCTGTTCATAGGTTTGTCTTGTGATCCCTGTCTGCGTTTTGGCTACAGCCAAATTCATGTAATTAGTTTATTCCTCATGTGTCCCTCCCTGATTATTGTTACCATTGATTGCACCTGTTCTCCCTGATCATGTGTTCTCCCGGATGTGTATTTAAGATGTCTGTTTGTTTCACTTTCTTGTCAGATCGTTTTTCCTTGTCTCCTGTGCTACGTTTTTTTCGCCTTGATTCATTGTGATTTATCTTTCTGACTGGACCGTCCTTGATATCCAGCTTTGCCTATTCCCTGTACTTTTGCTGCATTCTTGTTTTTTGACCTCTTTTGTCTGACTACGATTTTTGTGATTGGTGCCCTGTGTATGACTCTGGATTTCGCTCCTTGGACTCTGATTTTGGATTGCGGACTTTGTACTGTTGCCAGCTCTGTTGGGGGGTTTCCCCCTTCAGAAATAAAACCTCCTTTTGCATTTTACTGGAGTTTGCTCTTGGTTTATTTCGTAAAAACCTCACGCATCTTGAAGTACATAGAAATTCTTTCAGATCCTAGCAGAAGAATATGAGCTGGATCTTCACCAAATTTGATACATTTCCTCTTTAGTACTGTATCTATTAATGGACAAAATTTCATTGACGTCCATCCATAACTTTTTGAGATATCCTATTAACTGCCTCATGAACAAACAAATGATTAAACACAGATGAAAACATATTACCACCTGATGGAGGAGCTCTTATTATGGACAGCACGAACCCTGGAAAGTCAATTGCAGCAGGTCACTGCACTAAACTGAACTGTTTGGCTGTGTTCAGGGTGGAAATAAGAAAGAAAAACCTTCAAAAATCCCCATGATACATCAAGAACAGGATACTATAAATGTATCGACACAATAAGGGTCTCAACTTTGGAATCTAAGAGCATTTCTTATTGGTTTTTCCACTTTTTTTTGTCCCACCTTGAACACACCCAAAGCTGTTTAGTCCACTTCAGCGACCTGCTTCCATTCTCTCGGCCAACAATGCCATGGCACGTGACTCCTCTAACTCACAGAAGCTCTTGCTTCTTTTATCCAATGCAGTCGCACCAACAATAACACAGTGCCAGCGCAGTGGGAGAATGATGCAGATTGCTCGGACAGCTACATGCACCTGGGCAAATACAATTAGCCACTTGAGACCAATGAGACTAACAAACTTAACAGGCTTAACCCCTGTTTTTCCTGGCAACGCCGAGCAAATTGCTACCTTGCCCATACAGACCTCCAGCCATATTGCGGCTTGGATAAATAACTCGACCACAGAATTCACAGAAAAATGTCTTAGCTGTATGCCAGATGGAGGCCCAGTCAGTGTTTTCAGCCCAACCTCAAAGTAAAAATGTGTATCACAATAACTGTAAATCATAAGGTCATGGACTACTTTTAAATTTCCTCAACCAAATTAGCAAATGGCTCAGCTAAGCCTGGGTGCTACTTTTCCTCTGTCTACTCCGAGCACTTCCCCAAAAGCCTTTTATGTATTGATGTCAAGATATTTCAGTAATTATCCTCCGTTCCCTTTTTACTTTATCTGTAACAGTCCACCGTTCAGGGAGAACACTGACACTGATGTATATCTGACACACAGGAGGGAGTGTGAAATGGAAATGTGACATTTCTCAGTCTATTTCAGTGGCCTCCTTATCGCTGCGTGTTTCAGCTTCTGATTAGCAGGTCAGGCTGCCAGATGTGCGGCTCGGCGGTGTTCGCAGACAAATCAGGACTCCACCTGGCTAAACCCCAAAACCCTAAACCCCTCAAATTGGAACGGCATCCCCCAGCTGTGACCACACCTGTGCGGTAGCGGAGAGGCGAGTGAGATTTATTACGCGTGCGACCTGCAGTCCCCCTGGTGGGCATTGAGCGCTATTCTGACAGCTCACCGCGGCCCAGTCCTTCTGTCGTAATCCGCAGAGTTCAACGAGCAGACTTTTCCAAAGGAGAAAATGACAACAACAAGATAAAGGACTTGTCTAGTCTCTTAAGAAGAAAGAGCTGCTGGGGTTTTTGGTAAGATGAAAGAGGGGAAAGTGTCTCTTTTTTTTATTATTCCTTTTAAAAACTCGATCAACTCAGCTGAGGCTGAGCTTCAGGGTTAAGAGGAGGCTCTAGCTCAGTTCTCTTAGCACTACAATGAACTGGAACACAGCCCAGCGCTCATTACAGCCTGATCTAACAACAGCTACTGTCTGCCTCTGAATCTCCTCTGTCACCACAGTCAGCATCTCAGATAATGGCTCTGAAGTCGGAGTACTGGAGCTTTTCACAAGTTACAAATGATACAATCTTCCGTCGAACTTCGGCCTTAAAAAATGGCTAAATGATGGACTTTACCATTTTATATTTGTAAACCCATGCGATCAGAGAATTATCAGCACTTGCATTTCATCTGTAATCCATTCTGATGGTCATGGACATTTTACTACTGGCAACGAATTACAATCTTGTCTAAATTGGCCATAACAACTATGGCAAACACATTATTTGTGCAATTTAACAATCAGTTGAACTAATATCTTTGGCAGCTTTTTAATTTTGCCAGGACCTGAGAAACACCTTAGGTCCTACCTTCGCAGTCAAAGCACAAAATCAACGGCACTTGACATTACATTTTTATAGGGTGTGGTCAGACACAGTTGGCCAGTGTATCAGCTCAGATCTTGATTGCGAAGTTTGGTACAAGATTCAAAGAGGCAGAGATACTATATGAGGCTAAATGAATTAATAGATATATTTTGGGAGTAAAATGCAATAAAACAATCATATTGTCATCTTCCACTCCCTTTATGACTAGCTGTGTTGGCAGATTGGTAATATAACAGCAAAGATCTGCTTAATAGCCAAGGAGCTGGATGTAAAAATAACTATACTGTCAGTCTGGACTTAAGGGACATACAAACGAGCTTGTGTTGGAATATAGCTCACAGCATTTGACTACAGGGCATAGCTTTTGACTGAAGCTCATGGTTTGACTACAGCATCCTGCTAAAAATGGAACTTAGCACTCTTTAGACTGTGTGGGTCATGACAGCATGGTACCAAGGAGAATTTTTGTTTAGGTTTTTTTGTTGTTGTTTGTAGGCTAAGAATCGCATGCTAACAAGGAAATTTTCATTTAAATTAGATTCTGGTATGTCTAGCCTTTGATGTTGATGGATGAATAGAACTGCAGTAAGGAAGCTCAGATACAGGCATGCTCCCTCCTCTTTGATCTTGACTATGTCAGGATGTATAGTCATGCTGGTAATGTAGGATTTAATGGCCCTCTTTTTTATTCCTTTTTACTGTTGAGTTTTATTTTTTAATTTTTTTATACTGCTCAGGCTGGTGCGAAGGTGATAGCAAGGACTCTAAACATTCACAACCTACAGAAGAGGACTAGCTCTTTGACTTATACTCATGCTTTAAAATAGTACAGAATATGTTTATCCACCTTGCTATATACTGAAGAAATTCAGATAAAGTACCCTGAATTGATCCTGCAGATATTTGTTGGGACCCATATGTGAAACTAAACCGAATTTAAGCTCTTTTCATGAAAGCTTCTTAAATGATGAAGTCACATTATCAAGTTTAAGGCCTTTCAGCTAAGCAGCCATTCCTTTCATACAACTTTTGCTTAACTAAAATTATTTCATTTTCACACTATTACTGGAGACTTATCCAAGTGTAATTTATCTTGGAACAATACAACATAATGACAATGAACTTTCATTGCCCATTTATAATCCCCCTCTCCTGAGCCCACATGATGGGATGGGACTTGGAACCATTCAACCTCTATCTTCCTCACCAAAAAACAAGCAATGGAAAAGCATTTGTTTGCTCTACCAAACGGTTGAGCAAGAAGTTAAAGCATTACGAAAGAATCTGAAGAAATTATAATTAAAATGTTGTTTACTAAGGGAAAGGGAAAAGACAAATCACAATACTAGTACCATTGGCATTAGACCATCCTTCAAAAACTGCTGAGAAAAAGCACAGTAGGATGCCATTTTTGTCTCTGATCACAAGGATTAGGTGTTTATAGAAAAGGTGCCATTGTCTGGAGTGAAGTTTTTTTTTTCTTTCAGATGGCTGATGTCACAAACTGTTATGAATTTATTATCATAATGATTTGATTTTAATGTTATTCTATTCCCACCTCCTCACAGAATGACAAAGCGGTCACAACTGGGCAAAAACAGAGACTGGGAAATGCATTATCTTTTTAATTTACGTACCATGTAAAAGTGAGTAGAACCATGTAATCAAAATCGCAGAGCGTTTTATGCCATTTTCACGTGCAGATGAAACGGTTGAGTGGGGGGCTGTATTTTAACTTTCATTATGAGACAAATAATGCGTTTGCCTCTTGACAAAAAGAAAGCATTTTTGAAAATACACTTTTATTTTGATATTGTTAACTATTTGCTTCCATATCCCTCCACTTTTAGGCGCATAGAACTTATTTGACAGTTTCACATATTGTGGAATGAAGTCATCAATTTTAATATTTGGTCACATATCCTTTGTTTGTACTTTAACCCTTTCATGCATGGAGATCACTACAGTGTACAGCTGTTTAAAAGTGATTTTTTCTTTATATATATGCCTGCAATTTTGGGTAATGCTGCTTATTAGTAAAAAAAATCAGTTTATCATAATTCATGCATGAGAGGGTTAAGACTGCTTGAAGTCTGTGACACATATGAATCTACCCTGGTGGAACTTTGCCTGGCTTGTACTGCAGCCACCTTCAGTTCCTGCTTGTTTCAGTGTCTCTTGGCCTCAGTTTCCTCTTCAGAATTAGAAATATGTCAAATGCATGTCCAATTACGATCAGATCTATTGATTGACTCTGCCAAAGACCCCAAATAAAATATCGCTGTCCATAATGAATTATGGTCCTTACTGTAAGTCAGGCAGTGTAAAGGCTGTATACAATGCATTTTGACTGTGCATGAGTACGGTGCCTCTTTCCCTGAACAATCCAGTCCCTAAATCCTTGCAACCAATCACGGTGTTTAATTCTCCATTTGCCTTGTCCTTCCACATTCAGCACACACAGGCTATGTTCTTTATGACATTTAAAATAACAGTTTGTAAGGCTTTCATTTGAGAGAGAGTGCTAGACGGGCAATATTTTTATACCAACTGTCAACAGCAGGCAGGTTATTATTACACTGTGTCTTATTATGCTTGGTCGTTCCGAAAAACAGACTGAGAGGAAAAATGAATGTTCTAATGAGATCACATTTACATTCCAAATATATTTCAACAAAGAAATTGTTTATCTCTTTCCTTTTCATTTTTTTATAAATGAAAAATATGAAAGGATTTCATTATCATTTATTTATTTATTTATTTATTTATTTATTTATTGCTGTCAAATATATACAGGGTATTATTAATGTTATTTCAACAAGCAGACAGACAAAGACATTTTAATGAGCTCTCACTCATAACTTGTTTGATTATTGGTCATACAAGAGGATTTATAGTTTCAAAATAACAGCTTGTTTAAAAAGTCTTGGTAATGCCAATGTTTCATCCCTCCATACATCCCTCCATATCCCAGGGTGGCAAATGCAAGAAGTGAAAACAACCTATATTTGAAGGGTCTGACAGAAAAATGCAATACGCGCCATTTCGGGATTTGCACAGGAACTGGTATCATCTGTTTTAAACTGGCACAAAATTAACCTGAGTAAAATCATTCACCTCAAAACGTGGTGTAATCCATTGAACAGCCATCCAAATTTCATTGTTTGTTTGCAAAATGCGATAAACAATCTGGTTGTTTTACTTTTGTATTTCAAAACTTGATAGCCAAAAGCTGCTCTTGACTTCATGTTTGAAGTTGTTCAAAATGGCGGCACAGTCAGTTGAAATGGTTGCCTAATTTTTTGAGGTGAAATGCAAACTTTACTCTGGACATGTGTACACACTGGTCAGATTGATCAGATGTTCAGCAGGCCCTCAGTAACCTCACCCTTTTCTGCATGATTGCTTTCAAGCTGTTCTCATTTTAGTTTGCCCAATTTACAATCAATTTACCGACATAACAACCAAAATATGACTTGCAGTGACTGAGAAATGATAAAGACAAAGTGAGTGCTTATTGGCAAAATTTGTGTGACATTGCAGTGATGGCAATAAATGCAAGAAATCTAAAGCTCTCACTGGTTTCCGCATCTCTTGAATTTTCTCTTTTTTTTGGATTTTTGCCATCCTTACATTGTCACTCCATGGTGTGTTGTTCTTAATAAACGCTCTTTAGCCGTGACTACATTCAGGATTTAAAACAGATTCTCATACCTAATTACTAAGCAAGCCTCAAAAACTAATTTAAACAAACCTGCACAGTTTCAGTTCGTGTTAGCAACTGTTGCTAATCTGGAAAAGTAAGTGGTGACAGGATTAGGTCATTATTCAGAAGTGAGATTACCTTAGATCTTTATCTCTGCCGATGAACCACTACTGGTACTGATAAACGGTGGCTTTATAAGTTGAATCTGTTTCAGATAGTTGCTGACAAGCAGTTTGCTAATGAACACAGATTAGCTTAGGTTTTTTTAGGTTAGTTCATAATGTGTTCATATTTGGAGTCATAAGTACTCTTTGCTTTTTTTAATGATTGGGCAAGTGTACATATACTTTTGTAATTTTATGTTTTGCGCAGGTTTGAGCTCCGGTCGTACCAACCCGCAGTGGTTGGCAGCTTTTTCAGAGTAGAACACAATTGGCCATTGCACTACAGGGTTGTAAATTGGGAGGGGTCTGCTGGGAAGGGAAATATAATGGTTGCTTTGTTCGTTGCTCAAGCACCAGCCGGGAGCTCGTCAGGAAAATTCTAAGCTTATTCATGTCAGTGTATCCTCCGCCCTCATTCTAAACTTGCGAGGATTCAACCAATGTGTGTAAAGAAGCAGTAGTTGACGGGCACCTGCTTCGCTCTATAATTTGAGTTTCAGATTGGCGCGTCAAAAGGTAACCTAGCTTCAGACAACAAAACCCAAATAGACTTACGCAGTGTTTTAACCCCCAAGAAGAAGAAATTAACTAATTAATAATCATAATAACAAAAAAGTCTATCAACTCAAACCAAATGTATGGAATGTAATGGAAAAATATGTTTTTTGCTGCAGAGTTTGTCCGTGTGAATTTAAAAAAAATGCGGAAGCTAAGTTTTCATCATCATAGGCCAGCATGTGTAAAATAACCTGCAGAAATGTCCCATTTTGATAAATATAGGTCTGGGTATGTTGCATTATGTAAAAAATAAATAAATAATAAATAAAAATATATATATTTATATTCACAGCAGTTTAAAAACATATTAGGAAACCATTTTCATTACAGCGTCCTCTAAATTTACTGTGATACAAAGAGTGAAGTACGCATATCCAGTTCTATGGCGAATTTGTATTCTTTTGAGGTCAAATTTCACTGTTTTTATCGAAACAGCCATATTCAGTGTATCTCATTTCGCCGTAAAACCCTTCATTCATGCTTCAGAGGCAGATGCCCTCTAGTGGCCTTAGGCAGGTGGTTAGTTAGGCATATGAAACAACATACAGAATTCCAGCTTCAAAATGTGAGCCACGACTCTTTTATAAGCGACGACTGTCTTTCATAAAACTGCAGTGCTTGAAGAAATGGTCCTCCACTGGTATCAGAAATGTTTCCACGGGTTGTGTTAGAGGCTAGGAACAAATTACCTATGTGGTCATATGAGCTGAATATTGGATTTTCATGGTTAGGGTCCAACAGGCTGCGTGAGAGCCAGGCAGAGATGGACAATCCAGGTTCAGGAAGTAAAAATCCTCTCCAGTGTTTTGTTCCAGCTATCTGGACATGCCAATCAGCTAAGTAAGTCAGCCAGCAGGTAAACATCAAGTCATCTGCCTGAGCTCAGGGGTGGAGGAAAGACATGGCTGGACTTCAGCTCTTGGACCCCTGGATTTTTCACCACCGGAGGCCCAAATAAACCCTGGATAGTTTCTCGATCCGTTGCAGGTCCCACAAAAAATCAAAGAAATGAACAATTGAGAGCCCTGCCGTCCAATGGCAGAACCTAGTAACTCACTTTTATTTGATTTTGAGAAAAAAGCAGAAAAATGAAATCAATTTGATATTAAAGCCTGGTTATTTGGAGAAGGTTAGTTTTATAGTTCATTATTATTCTCTAGGGATCACTAACTCAATTTTGGCGGGAAAATTAGTTACTAGGTTTTGCTGTTGCAAACTCCATGAAATGTCACATAAATTCCTTAGGCGAAATATGGTACATATAAATATATACAAATTTTATTTATTTTCCCGCACATTAAACATTGTTATTAAGATGACTTTTGTGACCATGAGTCCTTTATGACAAAATAGTGAAAGATGAACAATGAACAATATACAGGCACATTGGGGGAAGGGGCGTGCATCCCACAGGAACATCCTAATATTTTATCAGCTACTGATAATGTTCTCCCTAAAAAAGTAGTATGCATTTCCTAGAGACCGTAGGGATCACTATTAATCAACTATTGAAGTAAGAAGCTTCTCGTTTGCTTTTTCCAATATGAAAAGCCGGAACCGGTGTCATACTCAAGTACATTCTACTATCGAACTCTAACTTCCATGGTATTTTCAATCTATACAAACTTTGAGGAACAATTCTTTAAATGTTGTTTCAGGTAAAAATGTCCTTAATGGAGTTGTGTAGCTTGTGTTTTTGATGTGTGTTACACATTGTCTACAAAAAAAAATCAATTTCTTTTATATACACTTTATGAGTTTATGTGATTATTGAAAATACAAAACAATCACAAATCAAAACTTAGCAGTGGACACGAAGCCCTCACACTTCAACAAAATGCAGAGAAGAGGAGCCGATTTCAAGATTTTCACGCCATTCCAGAAAAAAATTATGGTTTCACTCCAATCTATGAGATTGAATATGCTCATAATAAGTCCTGGAAAATGTAGTCTTTTAATATGAATTCAGAAAATATGCCCAGAGTTTTCATGAGAATTTTTTCTAAAAATAATCTTTTTACCATTGGACGCTACTCCAATGGGCAGAAGGCCAATAAATTATGGCCTAGGCTTATTCCATTGTATTTTGGTTGTGCATAGTCATCATTCATACACAATCATGAAGAGAACAGTGTGTCACTGTGTTACAGTACCGGTAGTAGGCCTATTTCCACAATACTCATTTCAACATTTGACAGTACTCAATAGCCCAGATTCCAGGGCAATTTACTGCAAATCTAATCTAATCAATCACTTACCGTGCTTTTTACGAGGCCAGAGCCATTAATCTTCGACCCCTGCTAGGCCAATGAGTCATTGTTGACAGGAGAATGTCCAGGAACTTCTATGAATGCCAAGAAAATCTTCAAAATGGTCTAAAAAAGACTTGTCTTCTGCCCATCATGGAGGCTGACATCTTGGATTCTAAATGGCCGAATGTTTCAATTTGGTTGGTTGAAATAGTTACTAGGTTTTGCCATGGTATGGATCAACACAGATGGTACTTACTAGGTTTGGGCAGGGCAATACTCAAGGAATGGGTGGGCATTTTGCAATGAACTGTATGTGAACATAAAGCACAAAACATAGTAACTACAAAAAAAGTTTGACCAAAATGACAGTTACTAGGTTCGGCCATTGGACGGCAGAGCCCTGCTCCTCAAATCATGGTCCCCAAGGTCCGTGAACTGCTGGTTCTCCACCCTCCCTTAACCTGGCAGCCAGGTGTAAAGACAGTCCAGCCAATCAGAACGCTAAATGTTCATCTACTTACCTGGGATAAATGAAAACCTGGACTGACTTTGGATTCAAGGTCCTGATTTGAAGATCCCTGGTTTAGAGTCACAAATTACTTCACACAGAAAGGCCCCAGGCTGGATTTAATCCCACAACCTTCCCATGAGGCAGCAGCACTACCTACCGTGTCACACAAGCTAATGTTCACGTGTCATAATTCTGAATTTCACAAGACTTCATTTTTCAAAGTCTAAAAACAAATTTCAGAGTTCTAAGCCACCGTATTCTCAAAGGTGCCATCACACTGATCTTCTTCTGTATATTGAAAGCATCGGTGTTAGTTTCTGTGTCAGTTTAATTTGACGTCATTCACAGAGGCACCAGTGCTGACTGAGCAGTTGGGTGCGGGAGCAGTAAATGGGAAAAGCTCTTCCACTGGAGATATTATTACAGGCCATTCCTCAGAGGAACTGACTTCATGAAGTGACAGAAAGCCACATCTGTCATATCTTCTGTCATGTTATCATAAAGGTTGTTCATGCAGTAAAATCTTAATGTCATTTTTTTTTTCAAAAGATGCGGCCTGTTTAAAGGGGAACACCACAGAAAGACTCATAACTCTACATGCTGTCATACTTTCAGAATAACCAACGTGACCTCACTGGGAATTTCAATGTATCAAAGCCAAATGTCTGTTTCCATTTTTAGTGATTATTTCTTTCAATAATTATTCCTTTATGTCTGAATACTTCCTTTTCCTGAATTTAAATATGTAGTAACACGTTTTTTTCTTATTCTTCCTGTCTTACTGCTGGTTCAAAATTCCTGACATATTGCAATGTTCACCCAGCAATAAAGACATCTAACGTTATAGTTGCATTCTATTCTCGCTTACCGCGAGTACCTGTGTAACATCATGTTGCAGACCACTGGCATCTTGATCCTGTCAGACATGGGCGTAGTTTTGATTTCAAAGGTGGGGGGTGGGCAAATTTCAGGCGCAAATTCTCAAAAGGACTTTCGTAGAACAGGGGCTTAGAAGTAGAACAAAATAACCATGTTTTTTGATCGTTAAATAAAATAAATTGCAATGCAAAATGCATCAGAAAGTAATGAAATTGATCAAAATATTAGCTTACCTCATAAGGTGGAAAAGAGCGCAGTAAAATCACCCTGGAAATGAGGTGGGTGGGGGGTTATGGGGGTGACCATTTAGTCTCATGTAATTTTTCACCCATTGCAGAAATTGAGTAAGAATTTGCAATAACAGTACTCTAATAACTGCCATCAAAGCAATATGAGTATCAAAATATGTATTTACCTTAGAACCTGAGTCCAGCAGCTTTTAAAGCCACATTATGTGGGAATTGGAATTTATTCAAAACTGTGCCCCCTCAGGTTCTGCGTGCTAGACCACTGTTGTAAATACAAGACACAAGTTAGGGCAAAAACCACATCACATCGCTTAAATATGACAATTTTTTTCAAAGATTTTTCTTAACTAATGTTAGCTAGCTAGCTAGATGGCTATATAATCGCAACAGTAATGTAATTCACAATTGTATACGGAACAACATAAGGCAGCTAATGATAAGTCTCCAGCCAAAGTGCATGCTTGCTGTGTTCAGCTAACGAGAAGCTGTTTGAGGTTGTGTGGGTGCGATCGTGTTGAAAGCAACCAATCATAAGAGGGCTAGTGCCTCCCTCTAGCAGTGTGTATGCCCTCCCAAGAGGCTTCCTGCCTGCAAAGCTGGTTTTAACTTGTTTTCAGCCAATCAGAGTAGTCAAAACTTCTCCCCTACCTATCTCGTTTGGGAATTAAGCATTCAAGGTTAAAGGTTCAGTGATTTTCGAACTCGGTCCTGGCGCCCCTCTGTGTATGCTGGCTTTTGTTCCAACGATAACTGCAATCTTAGGATTTTAAAAAGCTGTTAATTTGTCTTAATTAGAAGCAGTTATCTTAAGAGCAGTTATTTATTCTCTTCAGCCACATTTGACAGATCTATACATGCCACTAAGAAAAAAAAATTCCATATTCAAGTTAAGATATATTAAAAACTAGTACAAATAACTGCTGAGGGAAACTATTTAACCAAACATTTAATCAATGTGAACAATTGGTTAATCAACAAACAATAGTTTTCTCATTTATGTAGATGTTGAAATGGTTGCAAACACTATCATGCATTGGCAAACAATAGAGTCGCACCAGTTTTGTGTCATGTTGGGTCCAATGCTGCCTCCAAAAACCGCAGGGGACATGTCTCTCATGTCCCCGCCTAAATTACACCCCTGCTGTCAGGTACACAATAGCTTATTCATCCCCTCACAGTCGTAAGTGCCAAAGTGTCTAAAGGACAATTGAAGCACTGATTACTAAAACCCTACAAGTCAAGTCAAGTGTGACTCATGGGGTTTTAGTAATAGGTGCTTCAATTCTGATATCAGTAACTCCCAAAATGGAGTCTGGGGCTGGTTATTGGTAGATCAGTAGTGCAGGAACACCGAGGCTCTATGATAATATTCCTTTCATGGAGCACACATGCTCCAAAGTTGAAAGACTTTGAAGCACACAAAGAAATTTAGGCACACGCGTAGTAAATAAATTTACCATCAAGATGCATATACATCTACAACACGTGTACATGCTGGGCTCTATGCTTACTTTTTCTGGGGGGAGCGCTGTGCTCCCAATTTCATGAGAACAGCCCCGATCATTTTTCAGGATTTTTACCTTTTCAATACAGACTACAATAGCATAAATCAGAGTTACCCTTTGGACATATATGTAATTTGTGACAATATGTAATTTATTGTGACAATAAATACTTTTGTATGAAATCGGCGCAAATGCAAGGGTTTGTGGAACACATATGGCCCAACAGATTATTTGCAAATATTGTGGGACATTTGTGTCCAGTTGGTACTAAAAGGGTTAAAGCTTTCCCCTTTTAGCATCCCAAAAGTGGGATGCTAGCTAAGGTAGTAGCATTGGCTCCTCGCAAGATTCTCGGTTCGAGTCCTTATTTTACCTTACAGTGTTATGTCGGCTTGTTGTCTGACAGTGGACATTGGGAAGTACAATACTTCAACAGTCACTATTAGGCATATTAGTGTGCACTTATCTTATAGCTGAGAAGCTCTGTAGAATTTTACCAGAAAAAAATGAATCTTTTCAAACAGCTGTATAGGTCCCAGTCATAGATTGTAATCTGTGATTGTGCTTTTAAAGCTTTCCAGGTGAAATGAAGCCGTTAGGTATTCTCTTAATTAAAATGGACTAAATCAAGAAGTATTCCCACTTGTAACAATTGAGGCGGGAACTGCGGATGAACGGTTGTCTAGCTGAGTTGTAGTCATACCCAAATGGCTCATCTTTGTGAAGTTATTTTATATACAGTGAATATATTATATATACACAATCTATTACGATTTCATACACTTTCTTACGTTCCTCAACGTTTATAAAGATTTGCTACCTTTTGTTGCCTTTTGTTAAGATATAGAAGGGCAATTGAACACGATTGGGACAAGACTGGTATAAAAAAGATTTAGAATGTAGATTTTACATTCCGTTAGTTTGTCCAGTTACTCCACCGAGGAAACATGGAAACATTAATGTCCATTAAATGACTGTATCCAAACTGCAGGGATGACACAGAATTACCAGATGTGTCAGCTGTCGTCCCCGACAAAGTGTGTCATCTGTGACGCCACAAAAACACATTCCATAAAACGTCTTCCGCCATGTCAGATAATGTATAAAAACTGCTGAATTGACTGCCATAGTAATGATAACAGTGAGGGCAAGTCTCACTACCAAAAGCACAGTACCGAGACTGTGTTTTGCAACTACGAAAGAAACCATTTACCACTACTTAAAACAGTATATTTTATTGTGTATATTTTATTTATTTTTAATGCCTCTCAGTATATATATGAAGACCACAAATATATATAGTGGAGACTAACCGTCCGCATCACACTGCCCAAAGCCGTCAATTCTCCTACCCTTTTTCATCTCCTCCGGCAGCACCATGGACAGAGCATGTCGAATCGGACTCTGTTCAGCACCACTCTATGCTGGACAGCTCGCACCAGTTGCGGCCAGGCGTGCAAGAAGGGATCTCCAGGTGCATTACGCACAAGGCCACGCACCTGATCCCCGTCTGCATCAAACATGAACGCAGCCGGCTAGGCAGCAGATGGGGACAAGTTGGCTGAGAGTACTTTTTTCAAGTACCTTACCAGCCGCTGTTGTCTCTCTACTTTTCCTATCAAAGTCTGAAGGTGAACAGACGGGGGAATTCGAGTTTATGCTCCCTCCAGAAAGCCTCGCTCTGACCGCTACCTTACTACGTGACAGCAGCTAATTCCCCTAAAGGTCTTAAGTCTCACAATGTCTATTGTCTTTTGGTGCATTTCTGTAAATTAAATTACCACCCAGTCAGCTGGATTTTAGTCGACCTGTTTCCCTGCCTGCGCCTGCTTTTCTGGCGATTCGCCTCTATATATATGTTTTTTTTTGAGAGAGATATTTCACTTAGATGGTCTGATAAGTATCAGGGAACGATACACGTGCATTCACTCTTCCACGGAAACATATCAGTTTTGGCATTCATAACCATAGAGACAAAAAATGAAGAAATATCTATTGCTCGATGCAATCAGAATTTGTAAACTGTTTGATAATTTTATGCTGCTGAAATCTGAATGTCCCAATATAAAACAAACTTCACCGCAGCATCCTGAAGGCACTAGTCCGGAACTTTACAGGTATCAGTTTTTCCTTTCTATTTAGAGGGACCCTCTCATTCAATGTTGCTCTGCTCCTCTGGAAGCAGAGCTGCTAAAATATCATTTTATGTTGTGCAATAGGTTGGGAATTGAGCAGCGCTGTAACCGCGGTGATCTCAGCCATGTTTCAGAGTGCTCTCGGGCGCATGACACAGAACTGTAAGGGTAGCCAGCCAATCATGCAGCAAAATGAAATGTTCCAACTCGCATGTATCACTAGCATACATGAGGGAGTTGTAGTTTTTAGTGTCATGGTATCAGTCAGACGCCATAATGTAATTAATACGTTTTAACCCTTCTTAAGTCAATTGCACAATGTGCTACAAACATTTTATTTTTTGTCTTATGTTAAATTTCATCCCCCTATGACTGTGAAATTCTTGCACAGTAGAGCCTTGCATATTCAGAAATTATACACCATGCAAAACACCAGTTTTTCCAGTCTGATTTTTGCTTAAAAGACATCAGTAATTGATTTAAGTACAATTTTACCTGATATGCTGGATATATGGTGTACAGTGCAGTGGGTGAACAAACAAAGATATGGACAGTGTCAATGTATTATAGCATAGTTCCGCATGGAAATGGGTCATTCATTTTGCAAATATAGGTCACATTTCTTGATATTCTTGTTCTCAGCAACTTTTGAATATTTTTTGCAGAAATACTAGGGTTGATGAAGTATGTAAACAAAATGGGGAAGAGGAAAAATTCCCTGTCTTGACAGGAAAGAAAATTAAGAGAAACGCCTGCTATTGGCTGTACAAGTGGACTTCTGGGTAGTGTGGATTATTGACATAATACAATTCATGATTCCGTGGGTGTGGATTTAAGATTGTTAAACTTTGCAAACACTGCTTCATATGCAGTTGTGCACATCATGTAATGTAAACCTAGACTTTGTGTCTGTTTTTTTTTTTGGTGATCTCTCCCATACCATGTGCTGCATTTTGGGAAACTGAATGTTGATATCTACCCCTAGGCCTGCATTACAAGATTCAGCAGGTTGCCTGGCACTGAATTTTAATCATTTGCTTTACCGTTTTGCAAATAAATATTTTTTGTTTGTTCTTTGACATGTTCAAATTACAGCGCCCTCAATAATTATTGGCACCCCTGGTTAAGATGTGTTAAAAGTCTTAAAATGAATTCAATTTTTATTGCAGAAGCATACTACCACACTGAAAATTGTTGAAAAATGTAACCTTAA